>OY720197.1:2997752-7797752 GCA_963082885.1 Parascotia fuliginaria
AGTACGTGGCCACGCAGTCGAAACGCTATTTTGCACGCTGATATCTCATTATCTGTAATTGCTAGGATTTCGGTGTGAACATCAATTTGTTCGGCACAATAACCTCAGGAGAATGACATATCGCTTTACTCTCAGAATAGTTTACATTACGTGTTATCTCAAAAATTATATTATCTAAATCCACATCGAAATTATGGTTACCCTACTCGAACATTGTATGAGATTTGATAATTTTTTAGATATTACGCAATGTATACTATTCTGAGGAAAAAGCGATACGTCATTCTTCTGAGGTTAATATGTCGAACAAATTGATGTTCACACCGAAATCCTAACAATTACAAATAATGAGATAGCAGCATGCAAAGTAGCGTTTCGACTGCGCGGCCACGTACTTTCTGTTTTGGGCTGATTTCGTCAGTTTGACTAAACTGACATAGTATTTATTACTTTTATTAGTTTTGACAAATTAAGATCTTTCTTCTTGTAATAGTTTTAATGTATAATGTCTTAAGTTTTAAATAAATAATCAACAATGAAGAATCAACAACGTTACGATTGCGCGGCCATAACTTTCAGTCCTAAATATTTCGTAACATATTTATCTAGAACTTCTAATTCTTTTTTCGTCAATTTTCGACCAATTCAGTCTTTATTAGACAAAAAGAATTAGATCTCTAACTCAAGCAGTTGCTGAGATCTGCATGGCCGCGCAATCGTATACGTTACGTTCGCTCGGCCAACTTAAAATCCTTGTAACTTCTTTATTTCTACTTCGACAAATTTTTTGTTTGTACCATTCGATTTCGACAAATTCCGACAAAATATTGGGCAAAGTTTTTTTCTGATTGGATAACTTGGCGGAGCAATCGTAACGCACACGAATAGGCGGGCTCTCTCCGGATCATCCGAAAAAGTATCAGCCTACCAAGATACTCTAACTCAAACAAACAATTTAGATCACATTAGTTTAAATTATCCGTTTCAATAGCAGAACCGTTCAGTCCATCCACTATATCATACGTACCAACACCAGTGTCTTCCGTGGATGAAAATTCACGTGAAACACTAACTCCAACTTTAAGTGTTGCTCAGGAGGTGAATACCTTATTGCCTGCGTCCACTAAGGCTGGAAAACCCCGAGTACGCATGAGATGGAGCGAAGATGTAAACATATTTATCATGCGTACTTACTACTACATTACAAAACTCGAGACAGACATGACCACATACAGAAAACAATTACATGAATATTTCTCAAGACAATATCCAAATACTAAAGTTACTGAACAACGTGTTTCCGACCAGCGAAGAACTATAATTAGAAATAAGCTATTATCTGAAGAAATACTACACCAACTGAAAGAAGAAGTTAGTATAAGATTACAAGAAAATTTAGATTACAATATAGAATCCTATCCACACAACCAAACAGAAAGCCATTTAGAATCACACATACATTCACAACAACTCACTCAGACACCACACATACCCACACAAACTTTACATACATCTACACTACTGAAGTAGAGACTGTAGCTACCTGTAACCCAATAATTGAAATACAATCACAGAATAAGATAGATAAACTAAAAACAGCTCTTACTCAATACTCTGGTATGGATCCAGGTGCAAGGCCAAGATTGCCCAAGTTAAAACATAGTATTAAACTGTCTCAATTAACTATTATTTTTAATCAAACTACATTACCACAATTCATTAACGACAATATGCAACTTATAGATCTACACACGCTTATATATTGTACAGCTTTAGTTATAACCGAAGAACTAGGATACAAAATTACAGAATACACAGGTACCAGACAAAAGCATGATAATAAACCCAGCTGGCAAATTCGACTAGAAAGAGATATAGAAAAGCTTAGAGCAGACTGTGGTAGGCTTACCCAATATATCAACAACAATAGATCAAATAAGTTATGTAAAAAAGTAGAAACTATATTTAAGAATAGATTAACTCATACTAGACACGAAGGTAACAATAGTAAACCAGAAGAATTTATAGATACACTAAAACAAAAACTAGCTCTGAAGGTACATAGACTCAGACGATACAAAAAAGCACAACAAAAAAAAACGATAACATTTTATTTAGCACTAACGAAAAGGAACATTTTAAAGGAATTTAATAAAATCACAGAATAATAAACCAACACATGACGCAGAAATACCTACAATAACACAACTTGAAACATTTTGGTCTAAGATATGGAAAGAGCAAGTAGAACACAATGACAAAGCAGATTGGATTACAAAAGAAGAAAGTAAATGGAGTACAATAGAAGAAATGGATTTTGATAAAATCGCCGAAGCAGATATAGCAAGTATTACAGCTAGACTTCATAATTGGAAATCACCCGGTATAGATAAAATACATAACTATTGGTATAAAAAGTTAACTTCACTGCACAAATTCATAGCTCAAAATTTAACAGATATAGTTTTAGGAAAACAAAATATACCAGAGTTTATTGCCATAGGACTAACTTATATGCTGTCAAAAACTACACACTCTACACAAGCTGATCAGTATAGACCAATCACATGCCTACCCACAATATATAAAATACTTACAGCAGCAATATCTAGAAAAATCACAGCACATATTGAACAACACCACATAATTGCAGAAGAACAGAAGGGATGCAGACGAGCCCACATGGGATGCAAGGAACAGCTGGTTATTGACTCCACAATACACAAACATGCTACCACAAAAACAGAAACCTTCATTGTACTTATATAGACTATAAAAAGGCCTTTGACAGAATCCCACATTCCTGGTTATTACAAATTTTACAGATTTATAAAATTAACCCAAAGATAACAAATTTTCTTCGTAATATTATGTCTTATTGGAAAACTACTCTTCAATTAAACAACCAAGTAAATAGCATAACAACTCGACAAATTTCAATTAAAAGAGGTATTTATCAGGGTGATTCTTTAATCCCCCTATGGTTCTGTCTTGCAATGAACCCCTTGTCACATTTGCTTCATGAATGCCGAGTCGGATACAATCTTAAACACAGCACAGAAGAAACAGTTATCTCACACCTTATATATATGGATTACATTAAATTGTACTCATAAACAGCTAAAGAAATAAAGAAATTAATAGAAGCTACCACTAAATTTAGTAATGACATAAATATGGAATTTGGATTAGACAAATGCAGAACACTACACATAATAAAAGGTAAAATCCGACCTGGCAACTATGAATTAGATGAAAATATTACCATATCAGCAATGGAATCAAATGAAGTCTACAAATACCTAGGTTACAAGCAATTAAGAGGATTAGACCATACAGTAACAAAAGAAACTCTTAATATAGAATACATCAGAAGAATCAACGCCATTTGTAAAACCCAACTCTCTGGAAAACATCTCATCAAAGCACTGAACACATATGCCATACCTATTTTAACTTACTCATTCGGTATTATTAAATGGTCTAAAACTGATATTGAGCAAGTAGAACAAACCACACGCTCTACATTAACAAAACACAATAACTTACATCCTAAATCACCATCAAAAGGTATAATGGAGGCAGAGGCCTAATAGACATAGATCATCTCTGGCAAAAACAAATTCATAGTCTTAAAACATTTTTTTACGCAAAATCTTCTACAAGTAATCTACACAAAGCTATTACCCAAAATGATCACAATTACATCCCACTAAATTTAGCTAACCATTCTACTACACATTTCCTAATAATAATAATTTTGTGAAAAAGAAAGCACTTCACTCGCAGACATCCTCATGACTTAGAACAAACACACATAGACTATATAGCCTCAAATAAATTTTTACAAGTAGGTAGTTTATTCCCCGAAATAGAAGGATTTATAATAGCTATACAGGATCAAATAATAAATACAATAAATTACAGAAAATATATAATTAAAGACCCTTCCATTACAAACGATAAATGTCGTAAATGTCACACTCTAGTTTCTACTTATTGGATAGTTTCTGATTGAGTAATCAGAAACTATCCAACACATAACCGGCGCTTGCATTACTCTCACACAGACAGATTACACACACGGACATAATCAGATAGCTAATATAATTCACCAAAAATTAGCACTTAAACATAAACTCATACAAGACACAAGCATTCTATACTACAAATACACACCACAAACAATATCAGAAAACGCCTCACACAAATTATATTATGATCGTGCTATACTCACCGATAGAGCCATACACTACAATAGACCGGACATAACACTACAAGATAAAATCAATAAAACCACTTACCTGATAGATATTGCAGTCTCCAACACACATAACATACAGAAAACTATCACTGAAAAAGTTAGTAAATACGCAGAACTCAAAGAAGAAGTTACTAGAATCTGGAGACAAGACAAGGTGTACGTCGTGCCAATTGTTCTGTCAACGACCGGTATAATCCCCAAGCATCTTCATCATAGCATTAAATTAATAGATCTGAAAGAAACCCTTTATATAACTTTACAGAAAGCAGCCATTCTAAACACATGTAGAACAGTCAGAAAATTCATCCAAATAGAAGAAACCACAACATTACACACGACATTACATACAACATCTACAACCTAAATTATCACCACACACTGCATTTACTTGGCTGGCGCCCGTAAATGTAGTTAAAACCAGTTTAACAGCTGAGAAAAATAAAAGGAAAGAATAATAATAATAATAATAATCACATCGTCCACCAGCAACTTGCTCTAAAGTACAAGCTTGTAGTCTCTGAGGTACCGTACTACAGATATGTGCCCGACCCAGTTCTCACAAATGGTCGTGCCACAATATACTGGGATCGATCTATCATCACTGATAGGACTATTGTTGCCAATAAACCTGATATAGTGGTGATCGATCGATTAGAGCGCCTTGCAATGATCATCGATATCACCATTCCACATGATGACAATCTCGTGAAAGCAGAAAAAGATAAACAGATAAAGTATTTGGATTTGGCTCGCGAGGTTGTCGACATGTGGGATGTGGATTCGGCGATCATTGTTCCGATAGTCATATCAGTTAATGGACTGATTCCTAAGAGCCTCCATCAACATCTCGCGAGGCTCGCTTTAGGTGGCTGGATCGTGGGCCTGATGCAAAAGGCTGTGCTCCTTGATACGGCCCGCATTGTGAGGCGGTTCCTATCTCTGGAGCCCTAACCACCGGTAGCTTGGTCCCTGTACCCGATATCGGTGGGTCTCCATATTTTTATATTTTTAAATGTTTATTTCTATTATTTTTGATATATATTTAAAAATGTAATTTTATGTGTACATAATTATATAATAATAATAATAATATGTGGACACTATCACACACCGTCATCTAGTCCCAAGCTAAGCAGAGCTTGTGATATGCTCATAGCTCTAATGTAAACTCTTCAACAGGGCCATGAATACTAGATGCGATCTAGACTGGGAGGAATACAAGCAAGCCCAGAAAGTATACAAAAAACGAATAAATTTCGAAAGAGCGAGTCCTGGCCAAGATTCTGCTCAAACATAGAAACCTGTAGTTCAGCAAACAAAGTGCGGAAAATTATCAAGAACAGCGTGACTAGAACAATAGGATCACTAAAGAGGAGTGACAACACCTATACCAACACAGATAAAGAAACCTGTGAAGCCCTACTGGAGGCACACTTTCCAGAGTGCACCCTGACGGATGACACTGCCTGGGAAGACAACACAAGAGAGGACACAACAGAACAAGACTGGAACACAGCCCACAAAATCATATCAAACGACAAGACTAGATGGGCCATAGCCAGCTTTTTACCCTATAAAGCAGGTGGCCTAGATGGAATATTCCCTGCACTGCTACAATGGGGAGGGAAGCTAAAAAACTCCCAATTAACAGAGGTATTCACCGCATGCATAGCACATAGATACATGCCCAAACAATGGAGAGAGGTAAAAGTGATTTTCCTGCCGAAACCGGGGAACTCGGACTATACAGACCCATCAGTCTGACATCCTTCATGCAGAAAACGCTGGAGAGGATGTGTGATAGACACATAAGGGACACCCACTTGCGAAGCAAACCACTACATCGGAATCAACACGCCTTCAGCACGGGTAAGTCTACAGATTCCGCACTACACAGCGTAGTCACCACGATCGAAAGATCCCTGTCCATGAAGGAACAGACCCTAGGGGTGTTCATTGATATAGAAGGAGCTTTCGACAAGACGGGCTTTACGAGCATAAGCAATGCCTTGACTAAATATAGGGTGGAACCAACACTATGCGAATGGATACACAACATGCTTCAACAAAGGGCCATCCAATTCACGGTGAATACTACGACACGTGCCAGAGTAGCCAAAGGCTGCCCACAGGGAGGTTCCTCTGGAACATGGTAGTGGATGACCTGATAAGACGACTGAACAACAGATACTTCCCAACGATAGGGTATGCGGACGACCTAACCATTCTGGTTAGTGGGAAGTTTGAGAACACCCTATGCCTTCTAATGCAAAACGCCCTAATAATAGTGGAAGCGTGGTGCACAGAACACCGCCGTCCGTGAACCCCAAGAAAACCGAAATGGTACTGTTTACGAACAAAAGGAAACTTTGCATGTTATAGGTCAAACGGACAGCCCACTATGCCGAGCGTGCATGAGGGCTGACGAAACACCGGCCCACGTAGTCATGAACTGCAGCGAGGTCGTGGAGCAACGGGCGCAACACCTGGGAACACCAAGCACACTCCGAGAGGCCTGCAGCAGACCCGGCAAACTGGCCGCTTTCTGGAAGGAGCTTGGATGGTTGCAGTAGGGCAGTGGGTACACAAACCACACCATCACGCAAAAAGGCCCAACTACGAAGGGACCACATGCGGAAAACGAGCCCGCAAAAAGAAGAAGAAAGAAGAAGAAAGAAGAAGAAGAATGCTCATAGCTGTGCCCCACTATGCGCGGCGGCCGTCTGATGTTTTTACTGTAGGGTGAACATATGTGCATACATCTAGTTTTATGTATATTGATGACAATTCCGTTATCATGTGCCCATTTTATAATGCTGGTAATATCTGCCTGCATTTTGGTTTCTATGACACTTAACTCCTTATCGGCGTATACAAGACAGGTATCATCAGCATACATATATATATACGACAATTATGTACTACATTGCACATGCTGTTAACGTGCATGATATATCCGACGGAACCGAACACAGAGCCGGTAGGCACGCCACTTGTGACAGATCTAGGTTCGCCAATGATGCCATCGACCACCGTCTGCAGCTTTCTACCTGTGAGGTAGGCACAGAACCACCTGTTAAGTGGCCCCGAGATCCCACAAGCTTCAAGCCATGGAGGAGCCATGGCTTGAAGCAGTTGGTGATGTTCCGAAGTGTCAAATGCTTTTTTGAAGTCAATATAGACCACCACCACCTGCTTCCACTGGTCTAAACATTCGTTAACATCGTCAGAAAACTGCGCCAAAGCCGAAGCCGTGCTCTGCCCTCGTCGAAAACCATGTTGGGCATTTACTAATATACTATGTCTTTCTAAAAAAGTAGTAACTTGACTTACAATAAATTTTTCTACTATTTTATTTATTACAAATAGTATAGCTATTGGTCTATAGTTTGTGTAATCAGTATGAGCACCTTGTTTATAAATGGGTCGTATCAATGCTGTTTTCAACTGTTCGGGATATTGGCCTTTTTCTACGCATAAATTAATGAATAATGCTGAACATGAAACATGACTGAATTTATTTTTCATATATTTTATTTCCTTTACTCGTATATTATCTATCCCTACAGACTTTTCACATCTTAACATATTTATAATTTTAATAACATCTTCTGAACAGGCTTTTTTAAACCTCAATGACACTTGACTATGTTTTACATAACTGGACCTATCCATAAGCTTATGACTACACACATGTTTTATATCTTGAATTTCTTTGGTGAATGTAGTGGAAAATTGATTACATATATTAATTATGCTGTCTGTTTTACCTATATATTTTAGAATTATAGCATCTACGCTTTTTTTAACATATTTATAATTTTAATAACATCTTCTGAACAGGCTTTTTTAAACCTCAATGACACTTGACTATGTTTTACATAACTGGACCTATCCATAAGCTTATGACTACACACATGTTTTATATCTTGAATTTCTTTGGTGAATGTAGTGGAAAATTGATTACATATATTAATTATGCTGTCTGTTTTACCTATATATTTTAGAATTATAGCATCTACGCTTTTTTTGTCCTACGCTTTTTTTGTCCCTTCCTACCCATGAGTTAATTTTGCCCCAGACTTTTCTAGTATCCTTATTACAACTTTTTATTTCTTTCTGACGGTGCATCTTTTTAGCCTTATATATATACTTTGTAACATAAAATTAAAACTATAAAATCTATTAACTAATAACAACTAATTTCAAATTATCGGATCCTAATTATAATAAATAGAAAAAAAAAACATTGAAATAAAATATTAAAATATTTAAGGACACGCAAACATTTCTTATATATAGTTAATTCTCGGGCCGCACCTCGCAGCGCCCGCGCCAGGATCGGTTTTCGTGGAATGATTCGTTCGCCGGCCACTCGCTCGCGCACCTCCGCAGAGCCTGTTGAATCCTTATGAGGGATAGCCGTGTGTCGCTCTCTGATTTCTCAGTGCTAAATATCGACATTCTATTTGCTAAATATATATAAAAAAAAAGTTAAAGCTAAGCTCAGTGCAGCTGCAACTGTTTTATATTAATACCTAAATGTGAATTCCCATACTGGGTAAGTTGTGCACATATTCTTTATGCCTAGTTTTGAAATGAAGGGTATTTTACGTATTACAATGATTCTATGTAGAATCTATTAGAAATCGCATAGTTTTATGTATTTGCCTTATGGGTGTGCTTACGCTATCGTTTGTTTATATAGTTTTAATCACAAATAACTGTAAAAATGTACGTATCACCACCCAACCTTCTCCGTTAATATCGTTGTTTTTTTTAAATTTTGAATTTAAAAAAACTACCAACAGTTACCGATTTTTGTAACCGTTTCTGCTTATTTTTTTTTATATAACTGCCACTTCCAATCCATAATATTTTAGTGCACTCATCTCTGTCTGTACTAGCCGTTGGCACCTAGTTAATTACGGCCTATGACTTAGCTCGCTTACTGAGTGTTGGACCTTTCCCGCACAAGATAGTGGCAGTGCTCGGTTTCATATAAACTTTTACTAAAGTATACACACCCTTGACCACGCAGGAACTCTGGCTGGACCTGGAGGGCAGCAAGAAGTAAGCAGGAAGCAGAAGCCTTACCTAATATCTTGCCTGGAAGCCGAAGGGTGGCTTACTCCGCATCTGATGCAGTGCAGGGAAGTGCCGTGTTGAGGGAAATGCTCCTTGGTAAAATATAGTCGTACCTACCCACCCCTGTGACCTTGTATCTACTTAAGTTTAATTAAACTTATTTGCATTTTATTTCTCTTCGTCTGCCTGGATAGAGAAAAGACGTGACAACTTATTTAATCTATTTCTATTATATTGAATTCTTAAGTTCATATCACTTGGATTCCTTTTCCATTTCTGAAAAAGTTTATCTCTAATACATATCATATTTTTAATTGTTTCTGTGATCCAAGGTTTACTCTTTCTTTTGTTACAAATAATGAGTTTTTGATTAGGTATGTATGTCGTCATTGTTTTGTGTGTGTAAAATATGTTATAATGTGTATTTTGATTTGTGCCTATAATAACACTAGATTAAGAAAAAAATGTTATTAACAAGTTGGACTTAATGGTCTGAAATAAACGATTATTATTTATTATTATTTAAATAATTATTTGTATCTTAGCATTATTATAAACAGTAGAAAACATTAAACATAATCTATTATACAGATCGATTGGACATTTACAAGCCAGAAACTCTGACACGAAATATTTTCTAATAATTTGGTAAGCCTTTTATCACTTATAATAGTCAACTGGGATTGTTTCTTACTTACAGAGTCTCCTGGACTATTGTCTAAGCACTCACCAATAACGCAATGATCCGATAACTTACACTTTAGCACATAGGCCAATACACTACACTGAGTTCGAACCCACGCATGGTCGATGCACGTCCGCGTCACTGTACCACCGTACACCTCTTCGCGAGTTACGTCAGCGATAGCACACTCCATCCCAATCTCGCTCATGTTGTTTGTGTACTGAGTGTTCACGCCATTGTGAGCGGTTCTATTCAACAAATCTATGTTCGTATCTCCTATCATAATTAGTTGACAGTTTCGAGAAATATCAGATAATAATCTATGAACTTCTTTAAGAAATCCTTTTATATTAGTTTTTGGTGGTCTTTATATAATTAATATATGAATAACCTTTGACCCGATTCTTACTAATTGACCATGTATCTCACAGTAATTAGACGTAATTACTTTAGCAGTAAAGTTTAGTCTGCTTTTTACGTATAACAATATTCCTCCACCTTTTTATGTTTCTCTTGTATTTATATATGTGTCATATCCATGTAAATTATATAAAGGCAATTCTTGTTTCCGTATGTTTATCTCTGTAAGTGCAATTAATTCTATTTTATCTGTACTATTACTCAGCAATACTTGTAATTGATCAAAGTTTTTTCTCAATGATCTTATATTTAAATGTACAATATTTAGACTCATATCATTCCATAATAATTCCTCTTGCCAGTTGTCTATATTCGTGTATTTCTTATATGTTATATTAGGTTTAATGTGTAAGCTATGGTCGTTGAATTTTAATATGTAGGTAGTCTTGGAGTTTATATATATTATATAAAATGTTTTCACAATGCTCACATATTACATTAGTTATCGTTTATGTATAAGTTTATGTCGTTTAATGAGCGTACAGTTCGTATTTTTGTATCTTGAGGATCATTTTTTTTTATCAAAACTTTATTTTGCTGGATTCAAATATACTTATAAATAGGTTTAAGCTCATTTTTAGCCGTCCATAGTAGGTTACGCATATATTTCGTGAGATCCTCATTAACGTAAATTCTCCGCTGGCTTCCATTTGAAAAAATGTCGTGATTGGTTAGATGATGAGTTTTTCTTGTAGATAACCAAATGTCACGTGATGTACGCGTATTTAGGGTGATGATAATCGGTCGCGGCTTTGCTCCGCATTTATCTTCGGAGTAAGAGGGACCTGGTTCGTTGACGCCGTGAGCGACAGCGGCGCGACCAGTTTTACGTTCTTCGCCTACCCTCCTTACCTCACATATTAGCCCTGCATCCACTCCTAGCTTACGTGCTATTTTGTTCATCGTCTCCTTTAGATTTTAATTATGTTGCTCCTCTAATCCAAATATTTCCACATTCTTTTCTTTCTCGCGCATTTCCAAATACGTAATTCTGTCCTCTAATGCTTTATTACTAGTTTCTAAGTGCACGTTTTTGTGTTCTAATGCTTTTATCTTTTTTTCTGTCTTCTTCTTCTCTTCAATTAATTCCTGATACTTTTCAGCGTAAAAGCTAATATCTTCCGACATCGACTCCAGTGTTTTCCTCATAACGAACACTATCGCCAGTTTCTCGTTTACTTCTGCTAGTAGTTTCTGCGGGGTAGTTTTCGTAAGATCAACTACTATTATATATATAGCAGTATTACTTGTTTCTGTAGTTTGGCACTCCGTACATTTACCAGTGTCGTTAAATGCTTTAATTTTTGACGCACATTTTGCGTAAAATGTACCGAGAGGAGTATGACTTCCACGGACACAGCTGCATTGTCCAGTTTTTCCCAGAGCTTGTCATAAAGAGCTGTATCAAAAGCTTTTGACAAAGGAAACACGCATAAAGCGGTGTTTTCCTGTCTGTATACTACCTGACACTTGACAGCCTGGTTAAGACACATTATTGCACTTTATGTGGAACGAACACTCCTGAAACCGAACTGGGCTTCGTGCAGTTTTATATTATACAAGAATGTATAATACTACAGGCCGGTGGTACTATGTACGGACTGTCACGCAGAGACCGCGGTTTTGATTTCCGCTCAGTGCAAATATTTGTGTGCATGAACATGTCTATTTGCATTGGTCTGGGTGTTTCATCTATCTTCTATCTTCTATCTTCTATCTATCTATACATAATAAAAATGTAACCGATCGCTGTCTGTACATGGAAGATATATGAGAAAAAAAAATTACTGGGGCCTTTATCATCGCAAATAGAACCCGAAACAATGATTGTTACAATTTTTGTCTGTTTGTCTGTTTGTCTGTATGTCTGTTTGTCTGTTTGTCTGTGCGTTTGTTCACGCTAATCTCAGAAACGGCTTATCCGACTTAGATATTGTTTTCACTAATACATTGTGGTAAGCTTCACATAACATTTAGTGTTTGTTTCATGTCAATCGGTTCATAAATAAAAAAGTTATGCCAATTTAAAGAATCATGTCGAACATTTTCTGATAGAAACAGAGACTTTAACAGGTTACGGAATAGCTGATAGCGTTTTTATTTTTCGGATTCCTCTCATTCTAAACAATCTTCCGTTTAGTTTTAAATGAGTCCAGTTTTCAGTGAGCCTCTGTTTCGCGATGACAATTAATAAATAAAGCCCAAGGTCAGACACAACTAAAAGTTGTGGGCGTGGATCTAAGTATTAGCTGTGTTTCGCACGGTCAGCTTTATGTGGCTCTATCACGTGTTAGCATTCCTAGCAGCCTGTATGCTTTGATCCCCGATGGCTATACGTCTAATCCATACATCCATACACCCATACATATTATATAAGGCTTTGTCCTGACTGACTGACTGACTAACAGACAAC
This sequence comes from Parascotia fuliginaria, assembly GCA_963082885.1. Taxonomy (NCBI): domain Eukaryota; kingdom Metazoa; phylum Arthropoda; class Insecta; order Lepidoptera; family Erebidae; genus Parascotia; species Parascotia fuliginaria. The sequence goes on from OY720197.1 coordinate 3,010,623, forward strand.
GCACAGCCTAAACTGCTGGTCGTAGTGACTTGAAATTTGGATGGTGTGTTTGTCTAAATGTCTAGAGGTTGTACTAAAAAAGAGTTTTTAAAATTTAATTCCTAAGTGTGTAAAAAGGGATGAAATCGATTGTATGAATCTTCTTCATTTTTTAACTTACAGTTTTGTAATTTTGTTTTGGAATACTTCTATTTAAATAAAAAATATCCTTATAATTTTATTTTAACAGGGGAGGATTTAGAGGAGTGAAATTATAGATGAAATATTCTATACAAAGATCTTTAGCTTTTGAAGCTAGCGACTTGTAATTTACAGGGAGGGGGAGGGAGGGAAAGGAGGGAAGAAAAGGAGGGAGGAAAAGGAGGAATGGAGGAGAAGGGGGAAGGAAGAGGAAAGTGAGAGGGAAGTGATGAGGAGTGAGAGGAAAGTGATGGGGAAGTAAGGGGGAATTGAGGGGAAAGTGAGGGGGAAGTGAAGAGGAAGTGTGGGGGAAATGCGGGAGAAGTGAGGGGAATGTCAGGAATAAGTCAGAGGGCAGTCAGGGGAAAGCCAGGGAGAAGTGAGGGGAAAGTGACGGAGAAGAAACGGGGAAGTGAGGGGGAAGTGAGGTGGGTGAGAGGGCAGTGAGGGGGAAGTGAGAGGGAAGTGAGGGGATGTGAGGGGAAGTGAGGGGGAGTGAGGGTTAAGTGGGGGTGAATGAGGGGAAAATGAGAGGAAAGTGAGGGGAAAGTGAGGGAGACAGTAGAGGAAGGGAGGGCGAAGGGAGGGGGAACATACGCAGAAAAAAGAAGTTCTCGAATAGTGGAAAAAGGGAGGGGAAGGGATAGGAAAGGAGGAAAAGAAAGGAGAAGGAAGGGAGAAGAGAGGGGAAAACGAGGAGGCAAGGTAGAGGGAAGTGGAGGAAATGACAAGAGATGCTGGAGGAGGGGCAAGGGATGCTGAAGGAGGTGAAGAGGAGAAGGGGGACGGGAGGAGAGGAAGGAGGAAACTGTGGAGAATGGAGAAAATGTGCAATAGGGAAGAAGGGCAAGGGGAAAGTTATTGTAGTGAAAATTTGCCTTTGTGTATTGTATATTGTTTTTACGAGGGATATCTTTAGGTAGGTGAAAGAGGATTTGTATGAATGGGAGATTAAAAATAGTATGAAAAACAGTATTTAGACAATATAAAAATGCTATCTATATACATAAAAGCAAAAGGGCACTCACTCACTTATCACGAAATCTCAGAAACAACAAGTGCTAGGAATCTCAAACTTTGCATTGTCGTTCCTATTAGGATATAGGTGCTCACTTAGACGGAATTTTGCGAAATCCATCCCCTAAGGGGGTATAAAGGGGTGGCAAAGTTTGTATAAAATTTCTATAGTTTTTATAGTAGGATTATTTTTTATTATTCAGCAACCCCCCTTATTAAATGGGCAAATAAGAGTCGCAAGTTTGTGTGAAAGTGGTTTGTCAGTTTTAGCGGTAGCGGGCTTAAACTGGATTCGCCATAGAGACGGATAATACTGATACAATGTACGATTGCCATAAAATCAGGCACGCAATATTCTCATAGAGGCACCCATCTGAATTTTCACGCGAACGAAGTCGCGGGCAACAGCTAGTGTATAATATGTATGTATATACAAAAAAAATAATTAAATGTGTATATCTGCATTCTAGAACTCATAACACAAGCTATAAATATATGCTTACTTTGGGTCTAGATGGCGTTGTGTGTAGTTGTAGTGATATTATTCTGCCAATTCCTAATCTGTTTATTGTTCATATTATATTGCCAAATGACTTGTTATAAGACCTTTAGTAGATGAATCGTTAATGTATTATTCATAGAATATACAGCTCGTAGATAATGAAATTAAAGACATCATTTCGGTTCGATTTAATTCATTTTTTTCATTGTATTTTATAAACACTTCGGAACATGTGCGTGCAATTATTAATGTGCAGAAAGTTGTTGAGTTTGATTTTTATACAGGACAAAAATTTAGTTATTCATATTATTCTATTTGTGTTGTTAATTGCATAATAATACAATATACCTCATATAATATCACCACAACTACACACAACGCCACCTAGAGCCAAAGTAAGCATATAATATAGCTTGTGTCATGGGTTCTGGAATGCAGATACTCATACCTTTTTAAATACTTTAGACACAGGGCTTATTTCATATAAGCATATAAAAAATAGTGTAGTCTTTTCAATATCTATGATTTTAGACTTTATATAAGCATAAGAAGCTAGATTTTTGTCACAAAAATCTATACATATAATAAAAATGTAACCGGTCGCTGTCTGTACATGGAAGACATATGAGAAAAAATATTATTGGGACCTTTATAAACGCAAATAGAACCCAAAACAATGATTGTTAAAATTTTTGTCTGTTTGTCTGTTTGTCTGTTTGTCTGTTTGTCTGTTAGTCTGTTAGTCTGTTTGTCTGTTTGTCTGTTTGTCTGTGCGTTTGTTCACGCTAATCTCAAAAACGGCTTATCCGATTTAAATATGGTTTTACCAATACATTGTGGTAAGCTTTACTTAACATTTAGTGTTTGTTTCATGTCAATCGGTTCATAAATAAAAAAGTTATGCCAATTTAAACAATCACATCGAACATTCGTTAATTTACTACGAAATCTTATAGAAGCAGAGATTTTAACAGGTTGCGGAATAGCTGATAGTGTTTTTATTCCTCTCTAAACAATATTTTGTTTAGTTTTAAACGAGTCCAGTTTCCAGTGAGCCTATGTTTTGCGATGACTAATTAATAAAGCCCAAGGTAAGACACTAAAAGTTGTGGGTGTGGATCTAAATATTAGCTGTTTTTCGCATGGTCAGGTTTATGTGGCTCTATCACGTGTTAGCATTCCTAGCAGCCTGTATGCTTTGATCCCTGATGGTTATACGTCTAATCCATACATCCATACATATTATAAAAGGCTTTGTCCTGACTGACTGACTGACTGACTGACAGACAAAGTACAGCCTAAGCCGCTGGTCGTAGCGACTTGAAATTTGGAGAGTGTGTTTGTATTAAAGTCTAGAAGTGTACTAAGAAAGTGATTTTAAAAATTCAATCCTACAGTGTATGAAAAAAGATGAAAACGATTGTATTAAACGTCTTCATTTTTTTAACTTACAGCTTTGAAATTTTGTTTTGGAATAATTTTACTTAAATAAAAAATACTCTCATTTTTTTTTTTTTAACTGGGGTGGATTTATATGGGTGAAATAAGAGATGAAATATTGTATGGAAAGATCTTTGCTTTTGAAGTTGGCGACTTGAATATTGGAGGGAGGGGGAAGGGTGGGGGAGGAAGAGAAAAGGAAGGGAGAAGTAAGGAGAAAGTGCGGGGGTAGTGAGGGGGAAGTCAGGGCAAAGGGAGGGGAAAGTCAGGGTGAAATCGACTGCCTCTGTATTTCGGTGGTGCTGTGTACGGACTGCCACGCAGAGGTTGCGGGATCGATTCCCGCTCAGTGCAAATGTTTGTAGCATGAACATGTCTATTTGCTTCTGGGTGTTTCTATGTATAATATGTATGTATTTACAAAAATAAAAGTGTTTAACTATGTTTATCCGTATTCTAGAACCCATAATACAAGCATATAATATGCTTACTTTGGGACTAGATAGCGTTGTGTAAAAAAAAAAAAAAAGGGAACTCAGGGGGATGTAAGGAGGCAGTGTGAAGGGCAAGTGAGAGGTAAGTGAGAAGAAAGTGAGGGGGACGTAAGGGAAAGTGAGGAGTCAGTGAGTGGCAAGTGAGGGGTGAGTGAGTGGGAAGTGAGGGAAAGTGAGGGGAAGTGTGGGGAAAGTGAGGGAGATGGGAGGGAGACGGGAGGGGATGGGAAGGAGATGGGGAAAAGAGGGAAAAGGAGGAGAGGAAATGAGGGAAAGGGGAAAGTTATCGTAGTGGAAATTTGCCTTTGTGTATTGTATATTGTTTTACGCGGGATGTCTTTAGGTTAGAGAGTGAGATTAGAAATAGTATGCAAAACAGTATTTAAACAATATAAAAATGTCCATTGGAGAAACTATATTCATGCGAGCGAAGCCGCGGGCAGAAGCTATACATATATAAAAACGAAAGGTCACTCACTCACTCACTCATCACGAAATCTCAGAAACTACAAGTGCTAGGAGTTTCAAACTTTGGAAATAGGTGCTCTCAAAGACGGGATTTTGCGAAATTCATTTCCCTGGATTATAAAGGGGAACAAAATTTGTATAAAGCTTCTATAGTTTTTAAACGGGAGTTTTGATAATACGATTTCCAAACTAGGAACTATTCTTATTAAGTGGGAAAATAGGAGTGGCAAGTTTCGTTAAATATCGCAAAATTTCGTCTGTTTTAGTGGTAGCGGGTGAATAGATTTAAATCGGATTCGCCTTAGAGACGGATTATACTGATATTTATTACTAATACAATGTACGATTGCCGTAAGATTAGGTAAGAAATATTCTCATACAGGCCACATCTGAATTTTCACGCGAACGAAGTCGCGGGCAACAGCTATCTATACATATAATAAAAATGTAACCGATCGCTGTCTGTACATGGAAGATATATGAGAAAAAAAATATTGGGACCCTTATCAACGCAAATAGAACACAAAACAATGATTGTTACAATTTTTGTCTGTTTGTCTGTTTGTCTGTGCGTTTGTTTACGCTAATCTCAGAAACGGCTTATCCGATTTAGATATGGTTTTCACTAATACATTGTGGTAAGTTTCACTTAACATTAAGTGTTTCTTTCATGTCAATCGGTTCATAATTAAAAAAGTTATGCCAATTTAAAGAATCACGTCGAACATTTGTTAATTTAATACGAAACCTGATAGAAACAGAGACTTTAACAGGTTACGGAATAGCTGATAGCGTTTTTATTTTTCGGATTCCTCTCATTCTAAACAATCTTCCGTTTATTTTTAAATGAGTCCAGTTTCCAGTGAGCCTATCGCGATGATAATTAATAAGCCCAAGGTCAGACACAACTAAAAGTTGTGGGTGTGGATCTGAGTATTAGCTGTTTTTCGCACGGTCAGTTTTATGTGGCTCTATCACGTGTTAGCATTCCTAGCAGCCTGTATGCTTTGATCCCTCCCTGATGGCTATACGTCTAATCCATACATCCATACACCCATACATAATATATAAGGCTTTGTCCTGACTGACTGACTGACTAACAGACAACGCACAGCCTAAACTGCTGGTCGTAGTGACTTGAAATTTGGAGGGTGTGTTTGTTTAAATATCTAGAGGTTATACTAAGCAAGGGTTTCCTAAGTATGTGAAAAGGGATTAAAACGATTGTATGAATCTTCTTCATTTTTTAACTTACAGTTTTGAAATTTTGTTTTGGAATACTTCTATTTAAATAAAAAATATTCTCATAATTTCATTTTAACAGGAGTGGATTTAGAGGGGTGAAATTAGGGATGAAATATTGTTTATAAAGTGAGGGGGAAGTGAAGAGGAAGTGTGGGGGAAATGCGGGATAAGTGAGGGGAAAGTCAGGGAGAAGTCAGGGGGTAGTCAGGGAAAAGCCAGGGAGAAGTGAGGGGAAAGTGATGGGAATGTTAGAGGAAAGTGAGAGGAAAGTGAGGGGAAAGTGACGGAGAAGTGAGGGGGAACTGAGGGGAAAGTGAGGGGGAGTGAGAGGGTAGTGAGGGGAAAGTGAGAGGGAAGTGAGGGTGAAGTGAGGGGAGAGTGAGGGGGTAGTGAGGGGAAAGTGTGGGGGGAGTGAGGGGAAAGTAAGGGGAAAGTGAGGGCTGAATGAGGGGAAAGTAAGAGGAAAATGAGGGGGAAGTGAGGGAGACGGGAGAGGAAGGGAGGGGGAAGGGACAAGGAAAGGAGTTCTCGAATGGTGGAAAAAGAGAGGGGAAGGGATAGGAAGCGATAGGAAGGGAGAGGAAAGGAAAAAGGAAGGGGAAGGAAGGGAAAGGTAGAGAAAAGTGGAGGAAAGGGCAAGAGATGCTGGAGGAGGGGTAAGGGATGCTGAAGGAGGTAAAGAGCAGAAGGGGGAGGGGAGGAGGAAGGAGGAAACTGTGGGGAGTGGAGAAAAAGGGTGACAGGGAAGAAGGGGATGGGGAAAGTTATTGTAGTGAAAATTTGACTTTGTGTATAGTATATTGTTTTTACGAGGGATATCTTTAGGTAGGTGAAAGAGGATTTGCATGAATGGGAGATTAAAAATAGTATGAAAAACAGTATTTAAACAATATAAAAATTGGGAAAAACAATATTCAAGCCGCGGGAAAAAGCTATCTTTATACATAAAAGCAAAAGGTCACTCACTCACTCATCACGAAATCTCAGAAACAACAAGTGCTAGGAATCTCAAACTTTACATGGTCGTTCCTATTAGGGTATAGGTGCTCACTTAGACGGAATTTTGCGAAATCCATTCCCTAAGGGGGTATAAAGGGGTGGCAAAGTTTGTATGAAACTTCTATAGTGTTTATAGTAGAATTACCTAATTACTATAAAATACTCTTATTTTAATATTCAGAAACCACCCTTATTAAGTGGACAAATAAGTTTTTGTGAAAGTGGTTTGTCAGTTTTAGCGATAGCGGGTTTAAACTGGATTCGCCATAGAGACGGATAATACTGATATTTATTACTGATGCAATGTACGATTGACATAAAATCAGGCACGCAATATTATCATAGCGGCACCCATCTGAATTTTCACGCGAACGAAGTCGCGGGCAACAGCTAGTATATAAATACAGTTCTTAGTAAATCACTTATGTGCCAAAGTTATCGGGCTAATATACGCACTACGAAATGTCACACAATCAACTTTTGTTGGATAACCCTAGTCTGCTTATGCCTTCTCTGTATGAGAAGAGGCCTTTGCCCTGCAGTGGGATAATAGTGGCCTGGGGACCTCCACCTCTTATAGCGGTATTATTTTTATATTACTTTGTCTTTTTCTTTTGTACCATTAAAAACAAGGATAGAGACAAAGTAAGGTTATAATTAGATTGCTATACGAGGTTGTGGTAGGGCCCCTAATATATATATAGGTATAATGTTCTTGGCCCTCTCCTGTGGAACATCGGCTATGACTGGGTCCTGCGTGGTACCCTTCCCCTCGGGCCGAGCGTATTCTGTTACGCTGACGATACACTTGTCGCAGCCCGGGGTGGTAACTGGTAAGAGGCGGCCCGCCTGGCCACCATCGGTGTCTCTCAGGTAGTTGAGCGTATTGAGGCGCTAGGGCTTAGGGTGGCCCTTAATAAGACCGAGGCCCTTCTGTTCCATGGGCCCCGCCGCAGTCCACCCGCGCTGGCGCCTCGATAGTAGTTGGTTCGGTCCTCGTACGGGTGCAAGCCCAGATAAAGTATCTGGGCTTAGTGTTGGATGGGTGATGGCTCTTCGACGAGCACTTCGGCCAACTAGCGCCGAGGCTGGAGGGGGCTGCGTCCGCCTTGGCACGGCTGTTGCCAAGCCTGGGCGGTCCCAGCGTCACCTGTCGTCGACTTTACGCGGGGGTGGTCCGGTCGATGGCGCTTTACGGCGCACCGGTGTGGGCAGAGTCTCTGACCACCCAGAATAGGCTGCGACTGTGCAGACCGCAGCGTGTGATGGCGGTCAGGGCCATACGCGGCTACCGCACCGTGTCGGCAGACGCAGCGTGTGCATTAGCCGGAACACCCCCGTGGGATTTGGAGGCGGAAGTGCTCGCCGATGTGTATAGGCGTGCAGTTCAAGTTCGGGCAGAAAGGCGGTCTCCTCTGCCCGAACAAATTCGCGAGTGGCGCGAGGCCGCCCACGTGGCCATGATGGCCAGGTGGTCCACTCGGCTGGAGACACCGCGCGCCGGTTTTAGGACCGTGGAAGCGCTCCAGCCGATTCTGTCGTTGTAGGTTGGGAGGCAGCACGGGACCCTTTCCTTCCGACTGGCGCAGGTGTTGACCGGGCATGGTTGCTTCGATTATTACCTGTACAAAGTCGCGAGGAGGGAGGTGTTCTGCCTGCTACCACTGTGACTGCGACGACGACTCGGCGCAGCACACACTGGAGTCTTGTCCGGCGTGGGCGTCTCAGCGTCGGGACCTCGTCGCAGTCATCGGCGTCGATCTGTCGCTGCCGGCCATGCTTCGCTCCATGGCCGGTAGCGATAGATGTTGGAGTGCGATCGCATCCTTCTGTGAGGACGTCATCTCGCAGAAGGAGGCGGCGGAGCGGCTCAGGGAGGAAAGTCTCCTCGCTGATCCGATCCGCCGCCGGCGAACGGGGCGCCGTCGGCGCGCATACGCGCACGTGATGCCGCCTTAGTGGGGTTGCCGGTGGGGGAGCGGAGCCTATCACCCCTATCCGCAACCTTCCGTGTAGGGACAGCGTTCCTGGTGCACCCGGACGCTGTCACAGGTGTTGGTGCCCGCACGGTGCGGGCTGGCGCTGGGTAAGCCGCTGATGTAGTATCAAGTTCCGGCGGCCTATCCGTTAAGGCGAAAGCAGGTGCACAGGGGGGTTTTAGTCGGTATTTCGGCCACCTACCATCTCAGGCCAGCGAGCCCGACATAGCCACCTCGTTTTCCCGGACGGGGTGGTATGCGTAAACGCATTTCCCCTCTTTAAAAAAAAAAAAGTGCCCCTAATATTATTATTGTATTCGTGCAAATATGAACTCTAGTGTACTACTATAGAAGAGTGAAAGTCGCTTAGGCTGTCTCATTAATGTTTATAATCTTTGTCATATTGTTACACTGTCGGCATTTTTGTATTTTGTATTTTGCTGTTTTATTATTTTATTAAGTTAAAAATCAATAAAATATTGTTATAAAAATGTTGTTTTTATGTGTCTTAAACATTTCTAGGATCAGAAAACTTTAGAAACATAATAAAGTCATACTGGTTCACACAGATGTACGCTCATAAGATTAAATTCAAAATTATTAGTGTTTTTTTGGTATAATTGAACGTCGCCCACGTGATGGTAAGTAGTAACTGTCGCTCATTGACGACTCAGAGTCCCCAGCATTGCTCCTGCAATGTCAGGGACTCTGCGAAGCCGCTGCCTACCGTGAAGGGAGTGGGATAAGTGAAAGGATCGAGGTAGGTAAGGAAAAAGAAAGGGAAGAAATTGGGCCCCCTGCACTTTCACTCACCGAACGAAACGAAATAGTACGAATACTATTACTCTACGTCGATCTTCTATGAGAGGGTAGTACTTCCCCGGTCGATCCGGCCCATTCATGCTGAAACCAGCGTGGATCTACTGCCATACAAATTAATGTATGATGTATAATAAAGAGTTTTCTATTTTATTCGTAGCGTAAGTCTATTTCGATGTTCAAAAAGAATAAGGTCGTACCTATTGTGAAAATTCCTACTTTTCAGAACAGCGAAATAACGTTATAAATGCTCTACATACCTACTGGTACAAGAAAATTTTTATATATTTTATGTAGTTGTAAATAAATGTGAAAATTTAATTTATTTGTTCCATTATCATCTTTCTGATGAATAGAATTGACAATGGTGCTAACAAAGAAGTTTTAAACTGTTTAGCTAAAACTATCTGTATGTATAGAATACTAAAATAATGCTGATTCAACATAGGTTTTATTTCTATCGTCTAATTTTATGGTTATTTTGCATAAATTTAATACATAATATTATTGTACTAGACCTTCGAATCGATTTAAAATTTTTGGCGTAACGGTTGTTAGGGACCGCATAACTTGGCCCAAACGATCCGTAGTCACTCCAAATTGCCACACTAAATGACTATGTTTAATTTTAGCAAAATTTTTCCTTAGTCACACTATAAGTAATAGCCCAAAACGATCTTGACGATAAAAAAACTGCAAATTATACCTCCTATTTCTGAAAGGCTGATCAACGATAGTTTAACTAATCACAATCTCATGTAATCTACCTAAAAGCATGGATAATTGGTTTAATAGTTTAGTTAATAATTTGATCATATTAAACTAATTATTCATGCTTTTAGCAACCGAATTGGTACTTCACATGAGATTTAACAGGTGATTAGTAAATTTTTTGTTGATCAGCCTTTCAGAAATAGAAGATTAGTGTAGGTAGCATGAATTTCATGAACATGGTCGGCTAGACTAGAGGCGCCGCGCGCTGGCTTTAGGACCGTGGAGGCACTCCAGCCGATCCTGTCCCTGTGGGTTGTTACTCAGCACGGGACACTTTCTTTCCGGCTGGTGCAGATCTTGACCGGGCATGGTTGCTTCGGTCATTACCTGCACAAAGTCGCAAGGAGGGAGAGGAGTCCTGCCTGCCACCACTGTGACTGCAACGATGACTCGGCGCAGCATACTCGGGAGTATTATCCGGCGTGGGCGTCTCAGCGTCGGGACCTCGTCGCAGTCAACGGCGTTGATCTCTCGATGCTGGTCGTGCTACGCTCCATGGCCAGCAGCGACAGATGTTGGAGTGCGGTCGCATCCTTTTATGAAAACGTCATCTCGCAGAAGGATGCGGCGAAGCGGCTCAGGGAGGAAGTTTCCTCGCTGATCCGATCCGCCACTGGCGAACGGGGCACCGTCGGCGCGCATACGCGCGCGCGATGCCGCCATAGTGGGGTTGCGGGTGGGCCCATCATCCGCAACCTTCCGCGTACGGACAGCTTTCCTGGTGCACCTGGACGCTGTCACCGATGTTGGTGCCCGCGCAGTGTGGGCTGTCGCTGGTTGGGCCGCTGATGTAGTATCAAGTTCCGGCGACCCAACCATTAAGGCGAAAGTAGGTGCACAGGGGAGTTTTAGTCGGTATTTTGGCCGCCTACCATCTCAGGCCAGCGAGCCTGACATAGCCACCTCGTTTTTCCGGACAGGGCGGAATGCGTTTACGCATTTGCCATCTACAAAAAAAGAAAAAGAAAAGGTAACATGAATTTTACCGTACTGTTTCTAAAAACTGGTCAATAGTATTTTGTACATAACTTTGGTGGCAAACAAGCATACGGCTCACCTGATGGTAAGAGATAACCGAAACCTAACGCTATGAGATTACGTAACCTAAAATTCTAATATTTCAGGTTAAAACAGCTAAGTTCGTTAGGTGCCCGTATTGTGTGCTTGTGTTGGGTTGTTTTACTCCCTTCAGGGTTGGTTAAATCCTAATTTCTTTCCTCCAATGTGTAAGTAACTTTAAAATCAATATATTTATTAGAACGCAATAGATATTCACATCTGTTCCAAAAACTATGGCCAAGCAACTGAACACACAAAGCCAAGGCGTTATGACGTCATACTACAGTTAAACAATTAATTTAAGTACGTAGATATAACAATAACACAGTTTTAGTTGTTGTAGGTACTTAATAATGTATGTTGAGTAAAAGAATATGGATGTATTTGAGTCACACGTACCACATTTAAATACTGGCTATATTCTTGTGATATCAAGAAGTGATCCAATGAAGGTGTTTAGGATAATTTTCGCCACGAGTTGGCGCCACTTCAACTGTCACATTGGGCCAATCAGGGGATAACTTTCAAAAAGCGCTTGACAGCTAGACTTGACGCATCGGTGCTGCCACCTCGTGGGCGCCATTTTAGAAAACCCTCTCAGCAATTTTCTTTTGTCCTGCACATGAATTATGCATTTTGTAAATTAAACATAAAAATTGCCGAAATTAACACTGAAAAAAAAGAGTGTGTGTACCTACTCATGTACGCACGTAAGAAGTTATACTTCTTTGGCGTAACAATTCAAAAATACCAAATAATAACACAACGCATACATACATAAATATACATAAATAGTATGCAACAATAATATAAAAATCATAAAATATAATTAAAATATATTTATATTTTTGCGCCATAATTTTTGGCGCAAAAATAAATTTTATTTTATTTTTCATTATTGTTGCATGCTATTTATGCATATTTATAATTACTAACTTCAAGGTGTAAAAAGTTGGCAACTAACTTCAGGGTGTTGCTTTTTTCTGTCGGTGTGCACGCGCATCATAAAAATTCACTCTCATCATTTTTCCCAATCGCGCCAAAAGAAGTATAATTTCAAAAAATATTTGTTTCAATAGCGCTGTCTAAATGGAAGACCTTTTATCAAAGTGGCGTGTCTTCTCTTTACTTTCCATGTATCATTTCTTTTTTTCATACTATTCATATAATCTATGAAGAAAGCTGTAAAATACGTATAGTTCGTTCAGTATCATCATCATCATTGTCTCCCGGCGTAGCCCCGCTTCCTAACCAATCAAATCGTTTCAAATAAAATTAATACACCCTAATTAATTAATAAATAATAAATAATTATTTATTAATTTATTACACCTTTAGGGACTACTCACACTTATTCAGCTCTATTCAGCTTATGCCCATAAAAACTACGATTTTGTATGGAGAGGCGCATGCAACCGTTTAGCTTTCCGCATGCGTACCTACACGTGTTTATACAAAATCATTGTTTTCTATGGGCATAAGCTGAATAGAGCTGAATAAGTGTGAGTAGTCCCTTACTCTGTAGTTGCACTAATGACTCACTGCATTCTTAACGCGAAGGAAATATAGTCAGATTTTGCCAATATGTACCTAATGTAATAAATGTTTTTAATAGGTTAGGGTTACCATTTTACAATCGTAAGCAATTTAGACAATTTTTTGACGGATTACTCTTTGTATTTAGGATTTACAAATTAAGCTGTAGGTACGAGTCACGTATCGTACCTACATGTAACGTGTGGATGCGATTTTAACTTCACTTTGTGCAAATTATATTGTAAAATGACAGTACGATAATAGCATTTATACAAACTACTTGTAAACATTTCATCCCATATCCCAGCAAAATATTGTTGAAAATAGTCATTTAAATGTTATAGATTTTTAGTTGCTCAGCTTCTGTAATTGTTGCGCACATTTTTTAATTGGTTGCACTCATAGTTTTTTGTTATTTCATAAAAACATTTTCTGCTGGAGTAACGTTACTGCAGTCAAACATTTCCTGTTTTAATGGAAATATTGAAATAAATATTAGTTATATAATTACTTCTTTAGAAGTACTTATACAATAACTCACTCAGTTTATTTGACTATCTATAAAAATATATATAATATCAGCTTTAAAGCATCCAAGGTGTTCGTGCTTTAATATCAGCAGCGCGTACACAAGCTAATCATTATTAAAGGCCGTAGACCACTCACAGTGGGTACCTAAAGATTTGTTTCGTTGCTTACAGTTTTGACGGTGAAGGAAAACATCGTGAGGAAACCTGGACTTAAAAGTCTGAAATTGCCAATCCGCCTTGAGCAAGCGTGGTGATTAATGCTCATACCTTCTCTATATGAGAAGAGGCCTTTGCCCTGCAGTGGGACAGTAAACAGGCTGGTATTATTACAGTTGCAATAATAATATCGGTGCCTATTCCGCCTATAAGTATCGGAAGTATCCGTGTGAGTTAAGCTTCAACAATATAACAGAAAAATAGTCAAAATTTATTAACGTGACAAACAAACGTCTGTTTGTTTGTCACGTGTTACAAGTTTTGTCTATTTGCGTAAGTGGCGTAACTAAAGCAGGTATATATAAGCGCTAAAAATATTATATATCATCAAATTCTCTCGTGATTCAGTGAACATTGCTTACAAAATGGCTAAGTGGTTTTCTTTCTTTTTCGTGTTCGCACTTTTCATCGCCCTGGTGAGTATACCTATCCAAAATTGTCTTATTTAGTATCTAAATAATAAAAGAATTAAAGTTACTTTGGTAACGCAGTGGAAATGCGTCTGATGAATTTTGTTGGATCAATTTTTTATATTAGCTCTTTTAGACTCCACTCTGCCTGATGGTAAGCAGTCAGTGGAATCCAAGAGTGGTGGCCACCATTCCAAGAGTCATCGTCTCAAACTGCTGGTATGTGGGCTTCCACTATGGCGGCTTTCCTCTGTCTATCGAACAACCTTCCCGCGGCGCGGTTTCACCCGCGTCTTTGATTACTGCTCTGCTCCCGTCCCCAATAGTGTGATGTTACATAGCCTATAATCTTCCTCAAGAACTGGGCTATCATACGCAAAAAGAAATATTCAAATCCGACTGGTAGTTCCAGAGATTAGCGCGTTCAAGCAAACATACAAACTCTTTCGCTTTATACTCGTATAATAGAATAGATCTCGGAGTACATTTAATAAAGGTTGGCTAAGCTCCTTCCCTAGTGCAGAAATTGTTTTAAAACAGCCTTCTTTGACCCAGTTTTTCTGCTCAATGGCTACCCTACTGTTTAGCCGCTCTGCTCAACTTAAGCAAAAATATTCTGTAGATATTCTCCTTTTTTTCTGATGTGATGAAATACTCTTTCTTATTTAAACGTATATTTTATGTGTTTAATTATAGAGCGTGCAAGATGTAAGAGTACGACGTCAAATTCCTTTTGATGACACAGGTAATATTGCAAAAAGTTGTTAAAGTTACTTATATAATTCAAACAATTATGCCGTTAAATTGCACAATAATATATTATAATATTAATATTCTACCAAATCCACACAGCGCCATCTAGCCCCAAATTAAGCAATTTCATTTGCTTGTGTTGTGGGTACTAAACAACTGATACACTACTTATATACATTTTTTTTTGTAAATACATACATATTATAGATAAATTACACCCAGACACAGAACAAACTATCATGTTCATCACACAAAGGTTTGTCCTGGGTGGGAATCGAACCTAATAAGTAAAGAAACACAACCATCACCATCTTCAAACTACATCAGTCCACTGCTGGACATAGGCTGGACCCTATTTTCACAATCTTGGCCGTTCGTGACGCCGCGCCGCCCTCATCCATTAGTAACTCGACACCCTTATCACAATGGGCAGGACACCTAGCTCACAGAACTGATGACCGCTGGGGCAGAAAGGTTCTAGAGTGGCGACCACAAGCCGATAGAGGTAGCGTGGGCAGATCCCCCACAAGGTAAACTGACAGCTCCTAAGGGTAGCTTACACTAATTTTCCACTCACATTCCACTCACACGTTTACAGTGACTGGGAAGAAATACCGAGCTATGACATTCGGGAATCCTAAGACTGCTTAACCTGCTTTTACTCCACAGCAAATGGTCTTAAATATTTCGTCGTAGGATTAATTTACACAAGCCAGTTTTTTATATAACTATCTTCCCGCGGCGCGTTTTCATCCACGTCTTTACTTACTGGTCTGTTCCCATCGCCAGTAGTGTGATGTTACATAGTCAATAACCTTCGTCGAGAACCGGGGTATCACACGCAAAAAGAATTATTCAAATCCGTCTGGTAGCTCCAGAGATTAGCGCGTTCTTACAAACAAACAAACTTTTCCGCTTTATTAGTATAGATGACTGTTTATCATTAGCATAAGGCCCGTCTGATGGTAAGCAGTTACTGTAGCCATAGGTACTTACGCTTGTTTGTAACATTCCTTTGTGTATTGCCGACCCTGGTAGGTATAACCTTTTAACTCTTTCCTTGAAGATTTAAATTTCGTTTTACAGTTGAGACTGCTAGTGGCGTTTTAAATCAGGCTACTGACGGTAAGTGATTACCCACACCACCTTTGCTAACCTTTTAAAAAAACAAAATCGTATGAAGATTTAAATTTCGTTTTACAGATAAGGCTGCTAGTGGCGTTTTAAATCAGGCTACTGACGGTAAGTGATTACCCACACCATCTTTGCTAAGCTTTTATAAAAAAAAAACAAAAGCGTGGAGGAACTGGCAACTGAGAAGAGCCGAGCTGTCATTAGTGGCATCGTATCTTAAAGAATCGGTCGGGGCCTTCACGCCCCGACCTCCCTTGGGCTTCGCCGCAGAAGGACCCCTCGAGCAGTTGCGACTGCTTCGGTCACGAAAAAGCAGTCACCAGACATACACTTACGGCTAAAACGCAGTTACTTCGCCCTACTAGCTCCTCATTATACTTCGCGCGAGCTTCCCGCCCGTTCAATTCTTGTTTTATTTCTACAGCAGCAGCTTTAAGTAGTTAAGTTTGACTGCTCAAGCAGGCAGGCTATCACTGGCTAATTGATCGACCAGTCCGTGTATGACTGGTCTGTCATTTATTAACACTACACTATTTTAGTAGACTACTTTGTTTACAGAGGTCAACAAATTATCCAAACCATAATCGAAATCAGCAGGCGACAAGTAGCCGGCGCTCTGGGTAAGCACAGATTTAAAGCATTCAACCCGAAACACTAAAACGTGATTTAATGTCATATGTGGCTCTATATCTCATGCGTGCGTCTGGTGCGCAGTGGTTCCAGGATTTAGATTTGTGGAGGATTGACTCCGAGTCAGTTTTATCAAGGTAAACACTACAAGTGCAGAACATGCAGGTGCGTTGGAAGAAGAGGAGAGGGTGTAGTCCTTCTCTAGATTCGCCACTGTGCGTGGCGATTGAGCGTAAAAAGAGCATCTACACTGCGCGTGTACCTATACCAACGTGTTTTCGCGCAACTAGTCGCCATCGCTATCCTACCACGCCATCGGTCTGACCCAGAGCTTCAGGCACTATTGCGGAAACCAATCAGCTTTACAAGTGTGGTGACTATAGGTTAAACGTGTCTTTCTAGAAGACTTATCTGTGTCTTGCAGTGGCCAGCTATATAATAATTTGGTGTAATTTTAATAGATATTTTATTTCATTATAGGTGACGTTACCGGAAAGCTTGGCTACGGTTCCAGTTAGAAAAAATCGCAGTAACTTTAACATTTTAACTACTTAACTTATTAAATTCATACTAATGTAAAAGTTGTTTTTTTTTTGTCAGAAAACCTTAGATGGATGTGGTACTTATAAGTGCTAACAAAGAGTTTGATTTTATTTTACTTCCTCCTATTATATCCAATATGTGTCCAACATGTGTGGGACTAAAGTACTACCTTATCACAGCGAATTCTGTAAAATCTTATATCAAACAGTTGGTACTTGCAGTAGCGGATCCAGTATTTAGGTTCAGGGGGAGGGGTTTGACCCCACCATGGAGAGGTATTAAGGTATACAATAAAAGATTTATTTAATATAATATTTTTTATTTTTAATATGTGGACAATATCACACACTGTCATCTATGTGTGTTATGGGTACTAGATAACTGAAATATAATACATATACATATTATTTTTTGTAAATATTTACTTAGAATACATAGGAAACACCCAGACTGAAGACAAATACAAATGTTCATCACACAAATATTTGCCTTCCGCGGGAATCGAACCCACGACATCCGGCGTCGCAGTCAGTCGTCGCAGTCAGGTACACTAACTACTAGACCAACGGTGCAGTCAAATTTATTATGATTTCTGATTTAAGATTATGATTTCTTCCGGGAGGATTATTTTCAGGGAGGTGCACCTGACTTTCATGGGGTAAATCAGCATTTCATAAGACAAACATGCTCAGTGTTCACAAAAATATATATTGGAGGACAATAAATTTATTAACAAAGTTTGATAGAAACAAAATTGGACAACATTCTATAGACGCTTATTGAACGTGTAACTTAAAAAACTATTATCCCCAGTTTCTGAAAGGTTGATCAACGAAAAATTAACTAATCACCTGTTAAATCGCATGTACTAATAAAAAAGTAATTATTCATGCTTTTAGCAATCCAATTGGTAGGTACTTTACATGAGATTTAACAGGTAATTAGTTAATTTTTCGTTGATCAGCCTTTTAGAAACTGGGGGTTAATGTTTTCTATGAATTTTTTCTCGACAAGAGCATGCGAGTACACCCTTTGCTCCTTGCTTTCGGCGTCCATGACTACGCTCTTATCATTTTAGTATTTACATCTGTGGCGTTACAGAAGCAATCTATCCATGAAATAAGGTTTCCCGGCCTTTTGGAGAACTCTGTGGCGTCATCTCTTAGATCAATAACTAAGACTTCAACTAAACTAAACTAAAGCAGTTTAAAAAGATGGCTTTTGGTATGTTGGCCACCACTTCTGGATTCACTGACTGCTTACCATCAGGCGAGGTGGAGTCATTTTGGTAGGCTAATATAAAAAAAAATACAACCACAGATAACAACTTTAATACAATATACAAAACATACCTAGCTATTCACAGAAGTAAGGCAAGCTTCAACATTATAATGAAATCCTGACTCGCGGACTAAACTTCTCACGCAGCGTTGGGCTGACCTTTTGACCTGGATGACCTTTTTCAAATATTATTAATATCAACCCACTAATATAATTACCAACATTAAAAAAGAAAAATGAGGGAGAATTTCAATGATTTAGTTTCATTTAATACGGTAATTAATATGATACAAATGTCTACTACGAAATTTGTAGAAATT
Source organism: Parascotia fuliginaria (assembly GCA_963082885.1). Classification (NCBI taxonomy): domain Eukaryota; kingdom Metazoa; phylum Arthropoda; class Insecta; order Lepidoptera; family Erebidae; genus Parascotia; species Parascotia fuliginaria. Next base: position 3,028,952 of record OY720197.1, read on the forward strand.
TTGTTTTTTCATAACATGAAGATCTGTCTGTAATCTAATAGATAACATCATAGAAAACTTTGAAAGATCGGATAGACCTTAATTTATGACCATATTACTTAACCTTTCTGGTTTTTTTGCTATCAAAATTATGTGTTTCAAGAGTAGCTTCTTGTATTTTTTAAGATCTGAAATGAAATGAAATGAAATATGTTTATTCATATAGGTTAATTAAATTAACACTTATGAACGTCAAAGTTTACAAAATGTCAGCAAATTAACTTACAGCCAATTCGCTGACGAAGTAGAGCCATGAGAAGAACTTGCAAGAAACTCAGGCCACTCTTTTTAATCGCCAGGTTATTACAAATTTTGTAAGTCACAGTTTCAAGTAGCATGCAGACGCATGTGACGCAGGCAATACACTTAACTCTATAGATACTTAATTACTTACAGCTTTCTATGTTGTAAAGAAAAATTAAAAAGTAAAATGTGTGCTTTATAGGCTGCCTCAATTTGCATATTACTACAAAAGGTAAAGGCAACATGTGAACTGTGATTAATGTTTCTATGTAGGTATTGTGTAAACTGTTAATTTTTGATATAAGTATAAAGTATAGTTCACAATGTACCTCTATTTCACAAATCACAATGTATAATTTTAACAATACAAGTATACAATTTTAACAAAACAATACAAAATGTGTTCTTAACTGTTCAAATATGGCTCGGGCATCATGTCATTTAAAATTAATACAAATAAAATCATTTTATATATTATGCGCTTAGAACCATAGAACCTTTTTAAACTTAACATAACATTTTAGGGTCGGCAACGCGCTAGTGATGCTCCTGGTGTTGCAAGCGTCCATAGGCTACGGTAACTGCTTACCATCGGGCGGGCCGTATGCTTGTTTGTCACCTTAGTCGTATAAAAAAACAACAGTGTAGGTACGTTTAGTAAAAATATTTCAGTATCTAATAAAATGATATGATAATCCTCGTTGCCAAGGAAATCTGCCTTCAGGCGAAATCCATTCATCTACCCCACTTTCTTCACGGTAGGCAGCGGCTACACAATCTCTGGCATTGTAGGAGCAATGCTAGGGATCTGAGTCGTCTATGAGCGATAGTTACCATTTATCATCACGTGTGTTGTTAGCTCATCTGCCACTATCGCCAATAAAAAGATCAAAATACGTTTTAATAAATTTTAGATAAAGTCCATACTAAAGTATTTAGTAATAAAATTATAATAAACTAGCGACCCGCCCCGGCTTCGCACGGGTGCAATGCTAATACTATATTTAGTAACAGCATTGCCCGTGCGAAGAAAAACAAATGCTGTGAACGTTGTATTTACACATTCTGTAGTATATTTAATTTTACTACACAATGCCGGCCCCCTGCCACTTTATCCCTCCCTGCATTTTTAATCTGTAATAACTTTGAAAATATTTATTTAAAATACATGCTCTAAAGGGCATTATTGATTTATATTAAATGCACAATGGATTTAAGGTACTTAATTTGGTAAGGATAAATGCTATATTGCTTAAAATCGCTTCGAAAATAAGCCATTATTTCTCATAAAATGTAAAGAATAAAAATGGTTATTGTGGGTTATCCCTTAGAGATAGACATATACTTTTGCGGACTCTTTTGTAGACCTTTTTAAGGTGTACAATACTGTAGTAAACTATTTTGATCTATCTTGTAGAGTACAGCCAGCGTAAGTGCAAAAAATTTGTTTATTTACGACATCACATTATAAACATCTAAATTTATCAATGTTTCTCTACTATATTATACATCTTATATACATATAAACCTTCTTCTTGAATCACTCTATCTATTAAAAAAACCCGCATCAAAATCCGTTGCGTAGTTTTAAAGATCTAAGCATACATAGTGACAGACAACGGGAACCGACTTTGTTTTATACTATGTAGTGATGATATGGTGATTAAGTATCTTAAACTTTCTAAATCACCGCATAATTTTCTTAGTTTTCTTGTATAAGAACCTTCTCCTGACAATAACAAACACAACAAAAAAAGAATTAACGAAATTGATCTAGCCGTTCACGCGTGATGCCATGACCAAGGGAAATAAGGATTCATTTTTATATATATAGACTAGCGACCCGCCCCGGCTTCGCACGGGTGCAATGCTGATACTATATTTAGTAACAGCATTGCCCGTGCAAGGAAAAATAAATGCTGTGAACGTTGTATTTTCACATTCTGTAGTATATTTAATTTTACTACAGAATGCCGGCCCCCTGCCGCTATATCCCTCCCTGCAATTTTAATCTGTAATATCTTTGAAAATATTTATTTAAAATACATGCTCCAAAGGGCATTATTAATTTAAATTAAATGCACAATGGATTTAAGGTACTTAATTTGATAAGGATAAATGCCGTATTGCTTAAAATCGCTTCGAAAATAAGCCATTATTTCTCATAAAATGTAAAGAATAAAAATGGTTATTGTGGGTTATCCCTTACAGATAGACATATACTATCGCCGACTCTTTTGTAGACCTTTTTAAGGTGTACAATACTGTAGTACATTATTTTGATCTATCTTGTAGGGTTTAGCCAGCGTTGCAATGTAAGCGCAAAGAAATTGTTCGTTTACGACATCACATTAAAAACATCTAAATTTATCAATGTTTCTTTACTATATCATGCATGTTATATACATTTAAACCTAACTTATGAATCACTCTATCTATAAAAAAAACCCGCATCAAAATCCGTTGCGTAGTTTTAAAGATCTAAGCATACATAGGGACAGACAACGGGAACCGACTTTGTTTTATACTATGTAGTTATGATATGGTGGTTAAGTATCTTAAACTTTCTAATTGACCGCGCAATTTTATTAGTTTTCTTAATATAATAATATAATAAGATGAGAATTAGAATACAATAAAATTATAAACAGAAATATTAATATGATAAAAAATATATAATTCACTTACGTACCTACGGGCAATCATATTCCCTTAAACCGCCTCCACCCTGCGCTCCTGTTCCAGATCACCGTTATCAGACAGATCATCAGTTACAATATGTCCTAAATAGCTAAAACTTGTCACTCTTTTTTTATATTAGTCTACCAAAGTGACTCCACCCCGCCTGATGGTAAGCAGTCAGTGGAATCGAGAAGTGGAGGCCACTATATCAAAAGCCAACATCTTAAACTGCTGGTATGGTGGCCTCCAAAATGGCAGCTGGGAATTAATGGGGTAGTGGAAGGGAATGAGGAAGGTGCGGAAAGAAGAAAGAGGGAAATTGGGCCTCCGGCAATAGCTTACGGGCTGCACCCTCTGATGGTCTCAGCATGACGGCTTATCAGTATGACTACCGGTATGAGTGCTGCTGAGCTCATCGATAAGGTCATTGAGAGGTTAAATAATATAGGAGAGGTGAGTACCCCCTGCCTAACACCGCATTCCATGCCGTATGGGTCGAAAAAATGTCCCGCCCATCTCACCTGGTTCTGTTAGTAGTAATACCATTTCTAAGAGGAGTATGACTTACGGGCACACCTGCATTGCCCAGTTTTCCCCAAAGCTTGTCATAAAGGGCTGTATCAAAAGTTTTTGACAAATCCAGGAAACACGCTTACCGGTGTTTTCCTGTCTGTATACTACCTGACCCTTGACAGCCTGGTTAAAACACATTATTGCACTTTATGTGGAACGAACACTCCTGAAACCGAACTGGGCTTCGTGCAATTTTATATTATACAAGAATGTTATAAAGCAAGCTGTCAAGTACCTTGGCCAGTATTGTCGCTAGTGAGATGGGTCGGTAGTTGTTCTTGTACAAGATATCTCCAGTTCGATTTTTAATGACGGGAACTACTATGGTTTTTGTAAGTTCATCCGGTAAGTACCCATGGCAAAGGCAGAGGATGTATGTAGAACATGGAAAGAACGAGTGGCAGGTGAAAACCTGCATGACTAAGATGCTCAATACTGAGACGATCACCCTGGCGATTTACCGTTACACATACTTTTAATTTCTAATGTTTCGAAATTAACTAACCTTTTCAGTTTGATGGTCCCAGTAACGGGCGCCCGACACATACCTGTATTATGCTGCGGTTTCATCCTGAAGTGATATCTAAAAATATTAGCAATTATACGGTGATCATTAACACCATTTACACTTACAGGAAGACCAGGCTTTTGGCACATTTTTCCGGTTTCTTTATAGATCTGTGTAAAGTTGTTAGCAGCATGATTAGATGCAAGTGCATCCATTTAACTTTGAACAATTTTCTATTTTCTGTCATATCAATCTATCTGATCTATTATGTCTGACCATATCTTTCACCCAAGCCATAAATCTCAACCTAGCCTCCCTGTGGTAACTCTCCTTGTTACGTGCTTTTTTTTTTCGTGGGAAACGCCTTACGCTTACACACCCGCCTGGGCGAGGCGGGGGTTATGTCGGACTCTCTAGCCACAATGAGACAGCGGCCGGCATACCGGCTAAAACCCACGGTGTTCCTCCAGACGGCCAGAATGTCGGCGTCACGGGAGACGCTCGCGCATTCATCCGCGACACCGACAGGCCACGGCCCGCTCAACGTGAGCGGGTCCTGTCTCATTTGGGGGGCCTAGCCCCCCTTCCTCCATCGAGAGGCGTTCGTGGACCACGTACGCCGCCTTCTCGGGCCTGTGCTGTTCGAGAGGCGATTGCTCAATAACCGCCCGCAGGCATCTTCCTACGGTGGCTAGAGATCCCGGAGCGCCCTACAGCGACGTCCGGTGCGGGCGCGACGGACAGGGAGCAAGGTGGCCAAATCCCTCTCCCGCTCGGCCGCCTCCTTGGCGAGCATTACCTGCTCGCAAAAGGAGGCGACTCCCTCCCAAGCTCTCTCGCTGCGGACCATGGACAAAACCACGGCCGGCAGCGAAAGTTGGGCCGTCGCGAGCGTCGCGACCACGTCGCGGCGCTGGTCCGCCCACGCCGGGCACTCCACGAGCGTGTGGAGCACCGTGTCGCGCGGGCAGACCCCGCAATGGTGGCAGACGGACATCTGCTCCCGGCCTATGAGACACAGAACTTGCTACGTACTTGATCCATCCCGCAACATAACCACCCCTCCTTCGCGTCTTGTTCTTTTTCTCCTAATTTTCTTATATGTATTAAATATTTTTTTTGTTTAATTATTAAACTTGGTACACATGATACAGTATGTGTAAGCGGCATTAATGCTAAGGGCATTTTAACACATACATGATGCAGAGTTGAAATACAGTAGGTGAAAAAAGAGGTGTTGGAATTTTTAGTAAATCAAGATGTGTATAGAATTACTTAATAAACATTAAGTATAAATTCTATTGAAATAGGAAATCGAAATGGCCCAGTGGATGAGGCACCTGCTTCGTAAACACGAGGTAGTTACATAAATCAGACAAGTACCAATATGATTTTTCAAGTCATATGTACTTTTAAAGTTTATCTCAGACATTTCTGACTGACGGTGAAGGAAAACATCGTGAGGAAACCTGAACTTAAAAGTCAGAAATTGCCAATCCACCTTGAGCAAGCGTGGCGATTAACCTTCTCTAAATGAGAAGAGGCCTTCGCCCTGCTGTGGGACAGTAAAACAGGCTGGTATTCTTTTTATATAAAATCAATATAGCCTAAATATACCTACATAAACTATCATTAATATAAAAATAAATAATAACAACACTTTACAATAAACTTAAGCTGATTTTGCCAAATTATTCATAAACATAGAGTCCAAACCTTTGCCTTGCACGAGTCACGGTTAGTAATAATAAAAATTTTAACACGGGCTATGTCAATTATCATGTACTACGCTAATAATAATATTGTACCACCATAACCCATTGTGAAATACAAATAATTTTATGGTAGTACTTTCACGCTGATTTCAGCATGAATGGGTCGGATCGTCCGGGGAAGTACTACCCTCTCATAGAAAATCGACTTAAGAGTAGTAGTATCCGTACTTCTGCGTTTCGTTCGGTGAGTGAGAGCGCCAGAGGCCCAATTACCCCCCCTTCCTCTTTGCTCACCTCCCTCATTCCCTTCCCCTAACCCCATTCCCAGCCTCCATAGTGGAGGCCACCATACCAGCAGTTTAAGACGATGGCTCCATAGTGGAGGCCACCATACCAGCAGTTTAAGACGATGGCTTTTGGTATAGTGGCCGCCACTTCTGGATTCCACTGACTGCTTACCATCAGGCGGGGTGGAGTCACTTTGGTAGGCTATAATATAAAAAAAATAATAATAAAAATAATAAAATTTACCATAAGAATTAGTCGTATCACGTAACTAATGGATTTCGTGGGTTTTTTGTATATCAATGGTCTCCTAAGACAAAACAACAAACATCTACGTTCTACTAAAGAAAATTAAAACGTATATAAGAGCATTGCTAGGAGATGTTTATCATATTTTCTCGTACCTACAGTAAACGTATTGACTATGGCTTACTGGGTGTCTATATTTTTCGTGTTCACACTTTTCATCGCTTTGGTAAGTTTATAGTTGATTTTTAAGTTAAAGAATATAATAAATCTATCAATACTTAGTTTAAAACAAATTTAAGTCGCTGTTTTTATGTTAGCTTCTTTGTTAACTCCTTCTAAACCATATATCCTACTAATATTATAATAATATAGTTTGTTTATTTGTTTGTTTGAACGCACTTAATCTCTGGAAATACCAATCGGATTTGAATATTCCTTTTTGCATATGATATCCCAGTTCTTGAGGCAGGGTATAGGTTAACATCACGCTACTGGCTACGGGAGCAGAGCAGTAGGCAAAGACGTGGGTGATACCGCGCCGCATAAAGCTAGTACATCTATATATCTAGAGTAAAGCTATAATAAAACATTAATTATACACATACATAGTCTTGCGCTGAAGGAGTGGGTCGCTGGTTATATATAAAACCTCATGCATATTATTATTTTGATTACAGAGCATGCAGATGCCTGCCCTAATGGAGAACTTATATGACATGAGTAATATTTCTTAATATAGTTTTAATCTTTCTAAAAACGGTGACCTGCACTATTCGAATACAAAGTGTCTTCGACTAAAAATTATATTTTATAGATCACACCAAAATGCCAGTCTTTGTGGTTCGGTGGTATTGTGTATGGATTACCACGCATAGGTCTCGGGTTCGATCCCCGGGTCGGGTAAAGTAATATTTCCTGTCGAGAAATTTTCACTATTAGCTCCGAGTTTCTCAGTTTTAGGCTAACATCACGCTACTGGCGACGGGAGCAGAGTAGTAACCAAAGACGCGGGACGCCAGTAAACAATATAAGTAACATTAGAACAGTTATCTTCTTCTTAGTGTGGCGTCTCCTTGAGAAGGTTGGCAATCATTATGGCAATTTCCACCTTGCATACCGCTGCTCCAAACAGGGAACGCGTTCTTTTGCTAAAACATTGTCGAAGATTTTTGAGCCATGATGTCCTTCTGCGGCCAGGCCTCCTTCTACCTGCCAAGTTGAAAGAGCGCATACTTTTTAGTGCTACGCATCACGTGACCAAAATATGACAACTTTCTGTCTTTTATTGTTTCGAGCACTTCAAGATCCTTCCCCATTCTCTGAAGCACAGTGCTAACAGTTCTAGTTACTGTTATAAACATACTCGTACCTACTAAATATAAAAAAAGTTAAAAGTCATAAATCTAATTATAAATATGATTATTTATTTTATAAGTTGAATCAAAGAAAGAAACGTTACTTTACATTATTTCGATAAAATGTAGAAAATTATTATAATTTGTGTATTTTTTTTTATTTCCAGTGATACCACAAGTTGGTGGATTTCGTAAGTATTTACATCTATAGTTATTAGAGCGCTGGCAGCCCAATGAGTCTGTTTAGAAAATTTTTTGCCACCAGTCGGCTCCACTATAGTAAAAGATCTTCCATTTCGGCAGCCCTATCTAAACAAATATTTTTCAAGGTTCATTGAGGCAATTTTATTTCACAAAATGGATAATTTACGTGCATAAAGGAAAAGAAAATTGGTGAGAGAGTTTTCTAAAATGGCGCCCACGAGAGGGCAGCACCGATGCGTCAGGTCTAGCTGTCAAGCGCTTTTTGAAATTTAAACCCTGATTGGCGCAATGTGACAGTTGAAGTGGCGCCTACTGGTGTCAAAAATTTTCCTAAACACCGTCACTACTCCCGCGGTGCTCCGTGAAAAAAAGAACAGGAAAAAGAAAAATAAGAGGACTTCCTTTTCCGTTTTCCTTCCTCATTCCCTTTTCCCTACCAGGCCGTGAAAACACAACCAAGTCGTTGCCGACCATGTAAAGCATAAGTATTGCAGAATTTAATAATGCTTAGAAAACCAAGCACCATTTCTGCAATGTTTAGAAAACACAGCCATCTTTATAGGTTACGGTTATCATTTACCATCAGTATATTTGTTTGACATCAAAGTTATATAAATATATATATATATTGTAGCATTTATTTTGGAAATTTAACATTACTATTTTAGAAAAATAGTCTGCCTTGATTGAAGGTTTTTTTATTTAATTTTATTATTTTGTTGCAGAAAGAAACAAAACTGGAGAGAACAGCACTTCTCTTCTATGATGACAATAACGAGATGTTACAACTGTTACAAGATATAAAAGAAATATATGATTAAATAATATTATTATAATAAATTTGACTGGCCTGTTGGTCTAGTGGTTAGTGACCCTGACTGCTAAGCCGGAGGTCGTGGGTTCGATTCCCACCCAGATTCAAATTCAAATTCATACTTTATTTTGCAAAAACACAGGTACATTAAGGTGTTACATTATAGTATATTGTTCATACCATGTTTTACCATGTTGGTGTGCAAAAATTAATTCAAATACAGATTATTTTATAAATAAGAAACTTGTGAAAAATTATTAAATTATTAAATAAAAAATTAAAATACTGAATACAATTAAATTCAAAATTAACAATGTCACCAATAAAATAATAATAATGATATAATATAACAATTGTCACTTATATACTAATATCATACTCACTTAATTTTATTATTATGTGTATGTTTTGTCATCAAAATATTCCTGAATTGAGTAGTAGCATTTATTTGCAAGAAACTTATGCACCTCTTTTTTAAATAATAAGGGTTTGCTTATGTCCCGAATCAATTTTGGTAACTTATTGTAAATTAGTGGTGCTTTACAGAACATGCTCCTGTTCATAAGAGTGGTTTTGCTTGGTACAACACACAATTTACCCAAGTGACGTTTTCTATCTCTTTTAATAAATAAGTTTATATTTTGCTTTACAAAAATTGCACACTCGAGAATATATATACTAGGGAAAGTTAACAATTTATGTTCTTTAAAAAGTGGCTTGCAAGATTCACTGTTTGTAATACCAAACATTCTTCTTATGCATCGTTTTTGCTCAATAAACACAAGAGGCCAGTCAGGAGCATTCCCCCAAAATATGACACCATATCTCATCGAGGAGGATATATGCCCATGATACGCTGTTAAAAGTGCTTCCTTACTAGTAATATTTTTTAGCTTGAAAAGTCCGAATGCAAATTGACTTAATCTTTTGCAGATATATTCAATGTGAATTCTCCAGTTCATTTGTTGATCCACATGTAGGCCTAGAAATTTAATATTGGTAACCTCTTCAATTTTCACACCCATATAATTAATATTAATAACATTTTTGTCTGATATAGTTGGTCTCTGCTTAAAGTTAATAATTTTCAAACATTCAACCAGGACAAACATTCGTGTGATGAGCATGATTATTATTATTATTATTCTTTCCTTTTATTTTTCTCAGCTGTTAAACTGGTTTTAACTACATTTACGTTCGCCAGCCAAGTAAATGCAGTGTGTGATGATAATTTAGGTTGTAGATGTTGTATGTAATGTCGTGTGTAATGTTGTATGTAATGTTGTGGTTTCCTCTATTTGCATGAATTTTCTGACTGTTCTGCATGTGTTTAGAATGGCTGCTTTCTGTAAAGTTATATAAAGGGTTTCTTTCAGATCTATTAATTTAATGCTATGATGAAGATGCTTGGGGATTATACCGGTTGCTGACAGAACAATTGGCACGACGTACACCTTGTCTTGTCTCCAGATTCTAGTAACTTCTTCTTTGAGTTCTGCGTATTTACTAACTTTTTCAGTGATAGTTTTCTGTATGTTATGTGTGTTAGGGACTGCAATATCTATCAGGTAAGTGGTTTTATTGATTTTATCTTGTAGTGTTATGTCCGGTCTATTGTAGTGTATGGTTTTATCGGTAAGTATAGCACGATCATAATACAGTTTGTGTGAGGCGTTTAATATTTTTTAATATTGTTTGTGGTGTGTATTTGTAGTATGGAATGCTTGTGTCTTGTATGAGTTTATGTTTAAGTGCTAATTTTTGGTGAATTATATTAGCTATCTGATTATGTCTGTGTGTGTAATCTGTCTGTGTGAGAGTAATGCAAGTGCCGGTTATGTGTTGGATAGTTTCTGATTGAGTGTGACATTTACGACATTTATCGTTTGTAATGGAAGGGTCTTTAATTATATATTTTCGGTAATTTTTTGTATTTATTATTTGATCCTGTATAGCTATTATAAGTCCTTCTGTTTCGGGGAATAAACTACCTACTTGTAAAAATTTATTTGAGGCTATAGGGTCTATGTGTGTTTGTTCTAAGTCATGAGGATGTCTGCCGTGAAGTGCTTTCTTTTTCCAGTTGTCTAACTTTTGTGTTGCAAAATTATTATTATTAGGATTTTGTGTAGTAGAGTGGTTAGCTAAATTTAGTGGGGTGTAATTGTGATCATTTTGGGTAATAGCTTTGTGTAGATTACTTGTAGAAGATTTTGCGTAAAAAAATGTTTTAAGACTATGATATTGTTTTTGCCAGAGATGATCTATGTCTATGATGGAGGCCTCTGCCTCCATTATACCTTTTGATGGTGAGTATTTCTATAGCAGATTTAGGATGTAAGTTATTGTGTTTTGTTAATGTAGTGCGTGTGGTTCGTTCTATTTGCTCAATATCAGTTTTAGACCATTTAATAATACCGAATGAGTAAGTTAATATAGGTATGGCATATGTGTTCAGTGCTTTGATGAGATGTTTTCCAGAGAGTTGGGTTTTACAAATGGCGTTGATTCTTCTGATATATTCTATATTTAGAGTTTCTTTTGTTACTGTATGGTCTAATCCTCTCAATTGCTTGTAACCTAGGTATTTGTAGACTTCATTCGATTCCATTGCTGATATGGTAATATTGTCATCTAATTCATAGTTGCCAGGTCGGATTTTACCTTTTATTATGTGTAGTGTTCTGCATTTGTCTATTCCAAATTCCATATTTATGCCATTACTAAATTTAGTGGTAGCTTCTATTAATTTCTTCATTTCTTTATCTGTTTTTGAGTATAATTTAATGTCATCCATATATATAAGGTGTGAGATAACTGTTTCTTCTGTGCTGTGTTTAAGATTGTATCCGGCTCGGCATTCATGAAGCAAATGTGACAAGGGGTTCATTGCAAGACAGAACCATAGGGGGCTAAAGAATCACCCTGATAAATACCTCTATTAATTGAAATTTGTCCAGTTGTTATGCTATTTACTTGATTGTTTAATTGAAGAGTAGTTTTCCAATAAGACATAATATTGCGTAGAAAATTTGTTATCTTTGGGTTAATTTTATAAATCTGTAAAATTTGTAATAACCAGGAATGTGGGATTCTGTCAAAGGCCTTTTTATAGACTATATAAGTACAATGAAGGTTTCTGTTTTTTGTGGTAGCATGTTTGTGTATTGTGGAGTCAATAACCAGCTGTTCCTTGCATCCCATGTGGGCTCGTCTGCATCCCTTCTGTTCTTCTGCAATTATGTGGTGTTGTTCAATATGTGCTGTGATTTTTCTAGATATTGCTGCTGTAAGTATTTTATATATTGTGGATAGGCATGTGATTGGTCTATACTGATCAGCTTGTGTAGAGTGTGTAGTTTTTGGCAGCATGTAAGTTAGTCCTATGGCAATAAACTCTGGTATATTTTGTTTTCCTAAAACTATATCTGTTAAATTTTGTGCTATAAATTTGTGCAGTGAAGTTAACTTTTTAACCGACTTCAAAAAGGAGGAGGTTATCAATTCGGGTCGTATGTTTTTTTTTTTTTTGTATGTTTGTTACCTCATATCTCGGTCATTTATGAACCGATTTGAAATTTTTTTTTTTTATTTGAGAGGGTATACTCTGAAATTGGTCCCATTTTTTTATTATAAGAAATGGTTCAGTGGTTGTATGTTTGTTACAACTTAACTCCGTCATTTATAAACCAATTTGGAAAATTCTTCTTTTATTTGAAAGGGTATACTCCGAAATGGGGTCCCATGTTTTTTTTATAAAGAATAATTTAATATTTTGTAAAATAATATTTTGTAATTACGGTAGTAGATCCACGCTGATTTCAGCATGAATGGGCCGGATCGTCCGGGGAAGTACTACCCTCTCATAGAAGATCGACTTAAGAGTAGTAGTATCCGTACTACTGCGTTTCGTTCGGTGAGTGAGAGCGCCGGAGGCCCAATTTCCCCCCTTTCCTCTTTCCTCACGTCCCTCATTTCTTTCCCCTAACCCCATTCCCAGCCGCCATAGTGGAGGCCACCATACCAGCAGTTTAAAACGATAGCTATTGGTATAGTGGCCGCCACTTCTGGATACCACTGACTGCTTACCATCAGGCGGGGTGGAGTCACTTTGGTAGGCTATACTATAAAAAAAAAAAAAAAAAATCATTTGCAAGAAGTGAAGACGTGTAAAGCAACACGTCGATGTCTTTTGCGACGAATTATCTGACATTGACATGTCCATGCTACAAGTGCGAAGTGATTTTCAAAATTCATTTTTTGTTAGAAACGAAGTAGCCCTGGATGAGTGACCATATGCATTTTTTGTATATTTGAGCGATTGCTCGGTCAGTTAAATTATGATTTTTGATGATTCTTTATTGTTGGTAGATTATCACTTTTTTGTTTTGATTTGTGGTTTCTGGGATTCAGGTTTTAGCGATCGAGAAAGTGTTGACAAGGACCTTATATTTCTATTTACAATCTTACCTCTCGTCTCTACTTTCTTTCAAACGGCGCGGCGCTGTCTCATTTGCGCAGCACGTTTAGTAGGTCTACCCATATTGAATATATTTATACACAATTAATTCCCACTAAAAGTTTAAAAATAAAATTATTTTTAGAAAAAAATGAAAACCGACTTCAAACAACACCTACATGTTCAATCCTTAACTAAAAAGTAGAAAATAATATTTTAATTACTTCATAGCAAAGAACATTAAAGGGGAATCAACGCAATCCTTGATACCTTATAGTACTTTACTATTTATAGTTTTTAATCAGTTATTTTGGAGTCGGTGCCAGCCAAGAAGGTTCATAATGACCTTCATAAAAATAACCTACCTACTAGCAAAAAAAAACCTTCTTGATTAATCTATTAATACATGAATGAAAAATATAGATTTAATACAAGAAATCGAACGGAATCTGATAAGTGCGCGTCAAATTTTTTATGTATATCTGAACACAACTATCAATGACGTCTGCGTTCACGAGTATGACCGCGTTAGTGTAGTAGTGGTAGTGCACTCAGGCATATCCCCCACGCGTGCAATTACCGCCCCGTGCACTACAAAAGTTGGTTGCAAAGACAGAATTAAAGATCCTTCTTGGCTGGCACCGACTCCAAAATAACTGATTAAAAACTATAAATAGTAAAGTATTATAAGGTATCAAGGATTGCGTTGATTCCCCTTTAATGTTCTTTGCTATGAAGTAATTAAAATATTATTTTCTACTTTTTAGTTAAGGATTGAACATGTAGGTGTTGTTTGAAGTCGGTTTTCATTTTTTTCTAAAAATAATTTTATTATACCAATAGTTATGTATTTTATCTATACCGGGTGATTTCCAATTATGAAGTCTAGCTGTAATACTTGCTATATCTGCTTCGGCGATTTTATCAAAATCCATTTCTTCAATTGTACTCCATTTACTTTCTTCTTTTGTAATCCAATCTGTTTTGTCATTGTGTTCTACTTGCTCTTCCCATATCTTAGACCAAAATGTTTCAAGTTGTGTTTTTGTAGGTATTTCTGCGTCATGTGTTGGTTTATTATGTTGTGATTTTTTTAAATTTCTATAAAATGACTTTTCGTTAGTGCTAAATAATATGTTATCGTTTTTTCTTTGTTGTGCTTTTTTGTATCGTCTGAGTCTATGTACCTTCAGGGCTAATTTTTGTTTTAGTGTATCTAAAAATTCTTCTGGTTTACTATTGTTACCTTCGTGTCTAGTGTGAGTTAATCTATTTTTAAATATAGTTTCTACTTTTTTACATAATTTATTTGATCTATTGTTGTTGATATATTGGGTAAGCCTACCACAGTCTGCTCTAAGCTTTTCTATATCTCTTTCTAGTCGAATTTGCCAGCTGGGTTTATTATCATGCTTTTGTCTGGTACCTGTGTATTCTGTAATTTTGTATCCTAGTTCTTCGGTTATAACTAAAGCTGTACAATATATAAGCGTGTGTAGATCTATAAGTTGCATATTGTCGTTAATGAATTGTGGTAATATAGTTTGATTAAAAAAAATAGTTAATTGAGACAGTTTAATACTATGTTTTAACTTGGGCAATCTTGGCCTTGCACCTGGATCCATACCAGAGTATTGAGTTAGGGCTGTTTTTAGTTTATCTATCTTATTCTGTGATTGTATTTCAATTATTGGGTTACAGTCTCTACTTCATTTCAAGGATTAATGTTATATGTTCTGTTTGTGTAGATGTGTGTGAAGTTTGTTGTTTAAAGGTAGTTTCAGATATTAGCATGTTTAAACAAACAAACTCTTCCGCTTTATATAATAGTACAGATGTGTGCGTTTTAATTCTAAGAATTTGTGTTTGTGTTATTTTTTATTAAATCACTACTTCAGTACAGTTCGTTCCCTTTCGTCAGAGTCTATAAATCAGTTTAAAATATTTTAGATTCTAAAATCATCATCATCATCTCATGAGACGTTAGACACGACATCTTAGATTAGATTTTCGTCACCTTGGCCAGTCGTGAGCCGCTCGCTATTAGCTCATCGGTTGTCAAGTAACTCGCAGAACTGTTGGCCGTTACGACCATGAACCGGAAAATACAGCATGGGCAGACCCCTCACTAGATCGACCTGATTCGAAAATAGAACTTAATATTTTTTTGTTTTATTACCGATACGAAAGCGACAGACGAGTGGCAAGCCAACAAACCCACCTGATGTTAACTGGTAACTGTCGCTTATAGATTTCAAACTCAAAGTATATATTTTATTTTGATCATAAAGTATGATGCTTATGAAAAGTCAACATTACATGAAGTCAGCCAATTGACCTACAGCCAGTTCGCTGACGAGGTAGAGCTGTGAGAAAAACTTGCAAGAAACTCACGCCACTCTTTTCAATCGCCAGATATTTGTAGTTATTTGTATGAGTTACAATTTAAACACTCAACGCAACCAAAGAACCGTACAAAGTAATTATTAATAATTACTAAGATTAAAGAAATAAAAGAGAGGATTTCAATTATTTAGTTTCATCTAGTATGGTAATTTGACTACGTATTTTAATTAAACTGGTAAATGTACCTCTTGGTCACATTGCGCGAAAAGGTAATACTGGATTGAATATTAAATATATGTCATGCCAAGATTGACCAGTCATCCCAAGTTGCACCCGTTCCCGAGCATGACGCACGGGCCAGCAATCATCACCCTCGCCATATTAGGGGGAAGGTGATGACTCGGCCAATGCTTCTTCAATTGCAGAAACTGCCAAGCCGCTGCTTACCGGGAAGAGGGTAGGGTAGTTATAAGGAAGGGGGTAGGTGAAGGAAATTAGAAAAGTGAGGAATAAGTGAAGAGGGGAAGTTGGGCTAATAATAATTGATTTAGCTTGCCTTGTAAGCACAACCTAAATTGTATTGAGTAACATAGTAAACAAAACATATAAAAATCAACATTTTTACGTAAAGAATTATAGAAGTGTTATCATTAGTAATGGCTGCTTAAAAACTTTAACGTTTTGCAGTTGTTACTACTCGAGACATAGCCATTATTCTATTTAAAAGAATTGAGGTTTCTAAAGTAAAACGAGGATTAAATTTAATATTATCCGTATGTATTAGAAAGCAGACCGTTTGTCTATCTGTTTGAGCGCTTATGAAAGAAGTATTGATGCTTAATGAGTGTGTTTAGGAAAATTTTCCCCAACAGTTGGTGCCACTTTTGTAAAAGGTCTTCCATTTTGAAAGAGCTATCAAAACAAATATTTTTCAGTGCTGATTTTGGAAATTTTAATGTTTAATTTATAAAATAGATAATTCACGTGCTTAAAGACAAAAAAAAATTGCTGAGAGTGTTTTCTAAAATGGCGCCCACTAGGTGGCAGCACGAGTGTTCACTAGTTTCTCCAGTACTTTAGAAAACATGCTAAGCTGCGATATTGGTCTGTAATTTTTTCGGAGAGTTATTTTGTCCGGCTTGATGGATAGGAGATACCAATGCTATTTTCCAACAATCAGGGATTATTGGAAAATAGCATATTTATTCATATTTTCCTGTTGAAATACTCAGGTTACCTATCTAAGTGAGTGGATCCAATACAGTATGCCTTATCGCTTTTATTAGAGACGGTTTAAACCCATCGAGGCCAGGTGCGCTATCGTTTTTAAGGCTTTTTATAATAGAGTCCACTTCATAACTGTTAGTAGGCACCATAAACATTGAGTCAATAGGAGATGTGCTTATGTCAACGTTGGTAGCGAGAGCTCCTTCAGAAGTTGAAAGCCGCTTTAGTATCTGCTCAGACAAGGTTTTGCCTACTGTTTTAAAATAGTGGTTCCAGTAACTAAGCGACTCCTTGGCGTTATCTTTCACATTCAATAAGTCAGCGAAGTCATTTCTTACCTGTCGAATCTCACATATGTCTTTTATAGTGCTCCATAATTTCTTTAGATTATTCCTGTTATCTTTTAAGGATTTACTATCGTAGTTTTCCTTTGCTTTACGTCTGTACCTAGTAAATTATAGTTTTAGAGTGTCATTGTCCGGATCAAGTTTTACCTGACGATGTAGATTGCCTCTATGACGCATACATCTCATCAATCCAGGTGTTATCCACGGCTTTAAATTGTACTTCGAGCGGCTACTTTTGACTAAATGTGTGTGAGTGGTTACTGCAGTGCTAATTTGATGATTAAAACATTCCAAAGCTTCATTGACATCACTCTTACTAGTAACACACGTTCAATCAACCTTATGAAGATCATTACGTACAGCTTCAAAGTTAGTCATATAGACTATCCTTTTCTTTCTGATTGGTCTAACGTCTGATGTTTTGAGACCGGCCATAGCAATGTCATGATTCGTGTTTCCACATTTAGCTACCACACCTAGAATAGAGTCTTAGCTTCTTACAAAAATATGATCCAAACAACTATCTCCTCTCGTAGGTTTCATGATCGCCGGAAGTAAGCCACGTGCCGCCATCAGATACTGATACGATTCGTTATGAACATTTGGATTTGGTGACAGTAAGTCTATGTTGAGATCTCCTAGGATTGCTACTTTAGAGTTATTCTTAAGTTTGGTCAAAGTTGAATCAAGAGACATTAAAAAGTTATCCAAATTAATAAAAAACGGAAAACAATATACCCCTAAGATTATGATGAATCCGTTTATGTTAACCAACAAATAATCTGCATCATCTATATCTAGTTCAGAAACTGACACTGCGACCGAGTCCCGAACATATATTATTACTCCGCTTGCTCTATTTTTATGCTTAGTAGTGCTGAAAGGGTTGCAACCTTCTATTTGTCTAATAACAGAATTCTCGTGAAGCTAACACTCTGTGAGTACCATAATATCGTATACGATATCTAAAGGTTTTAGTGCTATTAAAAAACTGTCAAAATTACATTGTGGACTTCTAATATTTAACGTGAGCATTTTGAATTTATATTCTGCGTTTAATTGTTTTTTTACAAAACTCGAGATTATCGAGCAAGTGACAGTTTATAATGAGAGTTTCGTCAATATTTTTAAATAATTCTAAGTTATCCACAGCAAAGAAAGTAACATATGTAACAGAGGGTGGGTTTATTTAAAATTATACTCAGGTTGTAACACTTGAAGAATATAATCTCGGACACAAAGTACAGTTTCTACCATTTATACAAGTTCTGTCAGTGTTGCCAACTCAGTGTCAGGTTTTCGGGCTAAATGGAGTTCAAAAAAGGGCCAGATTGGGGGCTAGATTGGGCCAAAAATTAGAAATAGGGATTTTCTTTTTTTAAATAAAATTAAATAAGTTAAAAAATATTTTTTTTACAATTTTTTACTTAATACTTACTAAAAAATTTAAAAAATCTACTTATTTAATTAAAAATACACCATAAAAGTCAGTCTCCTCATCGGAGGATCTGCAATGTAGAGCGAAAGCAGTGCTTCTGCGTTATGTACACTGCCCTTGGATTCCACTTCTTTTTGTATAGAAATCGTGGTCTGGCCCGTCGAAAATGGTTCCAATTTTTCTATATGTTTTTTCGACTCAGAGTGACGCTTCACTTAGTATAACTTTGCTGTAAATTCAATTTTACAATGAATACACATTGCTTTAGAATCATTTCCACTGACTGGTTTTAACCATTTTTTATATGCAGGATCATTCTCCCATTCTTTTCTATAACGTTGAGCGTAATTAGTTTTCCTTTTTAAAGGAACGTCCATTTTTGCAATTTGCACACGTAATATCACTGAATTTCAGATTTTCTAACTAATATAGTCAAAAGAATATGAAATGAACTCCGCAATTCGGTACGAAAAAGAAATGAAATAGCAACATTGTAAAATTGTTAATGTAAGACAAGGATAAAAACGTAGTCGGATTTTCGGGGAACTCCCTGATAAACCCAAGCGGCTACCACCTGCCTGTGTCTCTATGATTCACGTAAGAGGAAAAGAGACAGATAGTCTGAATTGACGTGACGTTGTGTGTTACCCGCTTAGCTTAAGTGCGTTTAGTTAATGTTTTGTTATGTTTAAATTTCTTTCTCGATGTATCACATGAGTTTTTTAATATTTGTGCCATGTGCCAGAATAATGTTTTCTTATATGGTTTCGGGGCTAGAAATAGGGCTAGGGGCTAAATCATAATTTTAAGGGCTGAATAAGCAAAAAAAGGGCTAGATCTAGCCCCGAAAGGGCTAAGTTGGCAACACTGAGTTCTGTCCATCGACCAATTAAAACGCTTTACACAGCGCAGCGTCCCGTTCAATAAGTAGGTAACATCCGGTATATTGTCAATTGGTCTGGATACCGTGTGATGAGCCAGTAAACAATGCGGTGTGAGGATGTTTTATTTACTATTCATTACATGTATTATTTGTAGCTTCAAACTCTATTATCCCTTTAATCCTATTGAATATTATAAATGCGAAAGTTTGTGTGTATCGCAGTGTATGTATGTGTTTTTGTTAGGTACCACCACTCAGTGCGTAAACGCCTGAACCGATTTTAATAAAAATTTATATGTAGAATGTAGATAGCTTCGGTGCTGGAGACGGACATAAACATTTTATCCCGAAAATCGGTCTGGTTCCGAGAGAGATAAAACACATTTTAGGCACGGGCGAAGCCATGGGGCGCAGCTAGTATATATAGTGCAAAAATATTTACAAGTTTCGATAAAAAAATGATGTATAACGTTCTACTTATGACAAAGAATGATCATTAGAATTTTACAATTTATGTAAATCAATACTGATACGACCAAAAAATATTCATGTAAAAATAATATTTATATCCGATTAATTTCCAAATTTAACAAAATGTCTATTATTAAAACGTCAATGTCCGTCAATTTTCATTAAAAATAATTTTATTTCATATAAAAAAAATATTCTTTAACAAAAATCCGATGAAATTGCTGATTTATAGCATTCTGTTTGATAATACATTTTATTATTAGGAATAAATTATCGCCATTTTATTTCGGACGTTTTCTAATATAAATGTATGAAAGATTCTACAAAGGAGAGAATGAATTAAATATTTGTTATGCTGTCCTTAAGTATTAAATATAGAAAATACAATTATAAACAATTATAATAATTATTTAGATAAGTTTCTAAATAACTCATACATTATTCGATAACCTCTAATGATGTCGCTACTGGTATTTTACATTCATATCTAGTTTAGAAAATATCTTTTTTCCATGCAGTTGGTACGTGAAGTCTTGTAGTCGTGGTATGGGATATCGATCGGGTATAGTAGCGGCGTTCAGTCGTCTGTAGTCGCCACACACACGTAGTGAGCCGTCTTTCTTTTTAACAACGTGAAGTGGACTCGCCCACGGACTGTTGGATGGCTTGCAGATACCCATTTCCATCATCTTCTCGAACTCTAACTTCGCTGCTTTGTACTTATCGGGCGGCAGGGGGCGTGGTCTCGAGTAAATGGGTTGCCCGGTGGTTTCAATGCGATGTGTAACGTTGTTTTTCGCTGCGGTTTTGAGTGACATAGGCCGTAGTACGTCTGGGTAGCTTTTCAATATGTCGTGATATGCGTGGTTGTGGCTAACTCTGAGAATGGTTTCTTCGGTGCATGGAACTGTGATGGCGTTAACGTGGAGGTCTGTGACACGGTCGATAAGTTTTCGTCGGTGAAGGTCGACTAATAGCTTATGTTTTGCTAAGAAGTCGGCACCCAATATCGATGTTTTTACGTCGGCAACGGTAAATGTCCATCTAAAACTTCTACGTAAGCCTAGGTTGGGCTCTAGTGTGCGCTCTCCGTAGGTACGTATCTCAGTGCCATTCGCTGCGTATAACTTGTATGTATTTTGTGTCGGCTTCGATTGATTTTTATTTCGTACGGCTAATACGGATATTATGTCGGCTCCCGTGTCGACTACGAATCTCTCTCTCTCATGTTGATGTCGATGACACACAGGCGGTGGCTGGTTTTGTTGACATCGACGCCCGCCATAGTCCTTTGGCACATGGTGGTTCACACTTGCGAGCTTATTCTCCGTACCGGTGGTGATAGAAACATAACCAGTCTGGGTCGCCGGGCTTGCGAGCTTGCGAGCGTGAGCGCGATCGCGACCTTGAGCGATCGTTATAACGAGCGGGATCACAGAACACTATAAGGAGATTAGAAGTGCTATCGAACAACATTTGTACCATAACCACTGTCGCCAGTTGCACACACATAAATGATACGTCGTATTTACAATAGTGGTGGGCGTTGCGACGACGGAGCGGTTGCAAAGACCGTTTTATGTAATACGACGATGGAACCGTTTTCACGTCCTAGGTCTAAACAGTCTTCGTCGCACAAACCGTCGTCGCACGCGATTTTTTATTTTATGCCTATGCAAATAAAGGCGAGAATGTAATGATTTAACTATCAAACTAGTCGCGCCCTCGTCGTCGAGAGTCGTCGTCGTCTGTCAGTGTCATTTCGTCCGCGTTCCTTCGTTCACAAAACGCTCGTGATTGGGTGTAGGTATATAAAGTTGAAAGTCGCTGGGCATTAATCATTGCATTGGCACTTGTACGGTGTAGGTATATATCTTGTAAGTGTAAATATATTTCGATAATTTCTATTAAGTTAAATAGAAATATTAGTTTTGTTTTGATTTGTTGTTTACAATTGCATATTCAATTCGTGTTGTTAATAGTTAAAGTCTGGAAAAGTATGAAGAGAAGTTCATTTTGTCCTTAGTCCGTGAAATCAATAAATAAATAGAATGAAACTGTAAACAGTTGCAAGAAACTACTCCGTAAATCGTTTCAGTCGTCGCAATTCGTTCCAGTCAACGAGAGGTTTCGTCCTCTATGACGTCTCTAAACCAGTTGCAACGAAGACCGTTTTTTGCAACCGTTTTCGTCTTCAGGAGAACGGTTGCGTTTCGTCCTTCTGAAATTCGAGAACGACCCACTACTAATTTACAATACATACATGACTTAACGGTAATTGGTCAGGTTTGGATGATAATTCCAACATTTAAAAATAAGCTTAACGTCATAGTCTTAGGGTTGTTTTTTAAACGCGCAATCTTTGACATCTTAGTAATTATTGCCAGTTATTACTCATTGTGCAAACATCATCGGTTCGTAAACTGCTAAGATCAGTAAAATAAAAGACATTATTTATGAAACTTTAATTTAATAACTTAAAGTTGTGTGCAAAATATATAATTTTAGTTTTTTGTAAATACATACCTACTTGTTATACATAAAAACAGCCAGATCAATGCAAATCGTCATGTTCTTGCACATAAATATTTGCACCTAGACGGAATCGAGACCACGACCTATAAGGGGTCGGAAACTGTGTTACGCTCAGTATGATTTAAATGTGGCAAATACTAATGGATAATTTAAAAATAATGGAATATAATATCACTACATAGTATAAAACAAAGTCGCTTCCCTCTGTCTGTCTGTCTGTCTGTCCATATGTATGCTTTGATCTTTTTTTTATTTTATTTTTATTTTATTTATTTATTGCACACAAAAAGATACATAACAAGGAAAATATATAAAGAAAAATTATGTACAAAGGCGAGCTTAACTCAGAACTGAGTTCTCTAACAGCATACCTTAAGAGTGGAAGAGGAAGTAACATTAGTGAGAGTATATGAAGTGTACAATTAAGAAAGAAAAATAGCAGAGAAAGAAAGTAAAGAAGAAACTAATTTAACCTAGATTACACAGAAGTACTTATAGTATATCACAATGTATACCTTTTAATATAAACATACATATTAAGAATACTTAAATAATATAATGAAAAATATATAAAGTTAAATATACCTACATAAAAAAAATATACAATTTTATATATACATAAATACATACAATAAATATATATAATTACTTATAAACGATAGACAAGAAATGCTCTTTAGTTCTTTTCTTGAAAACTTCAACAGAAGGGCTGTCACGAATGCCATGTGGAAGAGAATTCCATAGCCTTACTGCCTGTACTGTAAAGGAGCCGCCATAGCGGCTAGAAGTGTGAGGAGGAATTTTTAGTAAGAGTGAAGAAGTAGAGCGACAGGGTTTACCCCTAGGAACAAGATACTCAAAGCGTTCACGTAAATAAGACGGAGAATTAGGATTATGAAGGATAGAAAAAAGAAGAGTAAGAATATGAGTGTCTCGACGCTGCCGAATCGGTAACCACTTCAATGTCTCACGAAATTGTGAGACGTGATCATATTTACGTAAACCAAAAATGAAGCGGATACCCAGGTTCTGCAGTCGCTCGAGCTTATTAAGATGGTCCTCCTTAGCATCAAGAAAATAGACATCAGCATAGTCTAAAAGTGGAAGAAGAAGGGACTGTGCAAGAGTAACTTTAGTTTGGTAAGGTAGGAACTTTTGAAGACATTTGAGTGATTGAAACGAGCAGAACACTCTTCTGCTTACCTCTGCAATGTGGTTGTCCCAGGAGAGATGAGTATCCATAAGCACGCCCAAGTTCTTCGCAACTTTTGAAAGTGATATAGGAACAGAATCGTACACAATTTGAGGAAGTGACTGCACGTCTGCAGAGTTGAGCATATACCTACCACCAATAATGAGAGCCTGAGACTTTGCCGGGTTGACCAATAATCCAAAAGATTGAGCCCACTTACTAATGCAGGCAAGATCATTATTGATGATAGCAATAACCTCAGGCAATTCTGCAACAATAGAATGTCGATACAGCTGCAAGTCGTCTGCATAAAGATGATAATGCGAAGTTATAACTTTTGTGATGGCGTTGATAAAAACGGAGAAGAGAAGAGGAGATAGCACACCACCCTGTGGAACGCCCGCAGTCAGATCACACCAATCGGAAGCACTTTCCTCAGAGCGGACAGACTGCGAACGGCCCCGAAGATAGGAGTTAAACCACGCAGTAGCGGACGACGAGACATTAAGAGAGGATAGGATACCTATAAGGATATCATGATCAACTGAGTTGAAAGCACTGCTAAAGTCTAATAGTACCAGTACTGTTACACGCTTATTTTCCATGGCCAATCGAATATCATCAGTGATGGTAACAAGTGCTGTAGTAGTACTATGGCCAGGGCGAAAGCCAGACTGGTAGGGACTTAGCAGGCTATTAGAGGATAAGTAGTGGGACAGTTGATTATGAACTATACTCTCAAGGACTTTAGAGAGGATGGGTAGAATGGATATGGGGCGAAATTGGGAAAATGAAGAAGGAGTAGCGGATTTGGGTAGGGGTAACACATGAGCTTTTTTCCAAGATGTGGGAAACAAACTCACGCTGAGAGAAAAATTTATAATATGGGTAATGACGGGCACAATCTCATCCAAAATAGGTCGAAACATTTGTAAATAAAGCCCGTCATCACCCGACGCTTTAGTGGTAATGGATTGAAGGGATCTCTTAATATCAGCCTCCGCAACTGGGTGGAAAGAAAAAGAAGTATTTATCGGCAAAGGAAGAGATGAGAGATATAATAACGTGGAATATTTAACATAGTTGTCAATAGTAATTGGCGGCCTCGAAAAGTGAGCATTTAGCGCATTCAAATCAATGGCAATATGACTCATATCCGAGGCCTTTCCAATACCTATAGACCTTAGAAATTGCCATACTTGTGCTGTATTGAGATTTTGGATTGAAGTGTGGATGTGGCGTCGTTTAGCATCTCTACACATCCGACTGCAGCGATTTCGCAGCTTTTTATAAAGAGCCCAGTTCTCTTCTGTAGGTCTTTTCTTATATTTTCGTTTTGCTTTGTCCCGTTTTGCCATAAATGTTTTAATGGCTGTGGACAACCATGGCGCTGGTAAATGTTTCACTTTCACTTTTTTAATTGGGGCGTGGATATCATATAAGTCCAAAAGACACTTCGTGAAGGTAGCTATTTTAGAATCTAAGTCATTGCAGCAGCAAACAGGAGACCAATCGATACTGCTCGCGTCTATCACCAAACGCTCCAAATTAATGTTCTTAAAACAACGAAGAAAAAGAAATTTACTCTTGCGCTTTGGAGGATGAATTTTGTAGGAAACAAAGATAAGGTCATGGTAAGAAAAAGAAGCTGGCAACTGTCCATGTGTAGCTACTTTACTAGGGTCAGAAACAAGAATGAGATCCAATAGAGAAGGTGAACAATTAGGAGTCCTGTGTGTAGCACTGAGTGGAAGGATATGCATATTGACAGAAGAGACAAGAGACTGGAGTTTACGGCTGCGCGAATTATCTTTCAGCAAGCATGTATTAAAGTCTCCGAGAATAAGTGTGTGGTCATATAAAGGACTAAATTGTTCTAATTTTTTTTCGAAGGAAGAGAAATAATCAATATGACAAGATGGACTATAGTACACACCAAGTAAAAATTTAATGTGTTTAAAGTTTATTTCAATAAAAAGATGTTTAGCAAATTTATTATATGGGCTCGGCGACTGATCTACTATTTTATATGTAATATCACCTCGAAGATAAATGGCAACCCCACCATATCCCTTGACTGTCCTGTCATTACGCACAAGCTTGTATCCAGGAAGAGAGTATTGTGTAGAAGGCATATTAGGCTTAAGAAAAGTCTCGGATACAAGGACAGCATGCACTACATCAGCGTCGAAGGA
The DNA here is from genome assembly GCA_963082885.1 of Parascotia fuliginaria. NCBI lineage: Eukaryota > Metazoa > Arthropoda > Insecta > Lepidoptera > Erebidae > Parascotia > Parascotia fuliginaria. The sequence goes on from OY720197.1 coordinate 3,054,712, forward strand.
TGATAATAGGTCAGGATAGTGAGCATGAACGCTTTGAGCATTAATATGAACAGCATTGAAAAAGTTTGAAAAACGAGAGAAAGACGAAAACAGTTGTTCACGTAAGTGAACAGAATCATCATCATCACTGAAGGCACTGGCATAACTACCATCAGACGAACAAGAAGAAGAACATGATGCAAAACTATCGTCAATATCGCTATTAGACATACTAAAATAATAATAAATAGTAATAAAAGTAAATATATAAATAATATTTTATACAAATAAATTCAAGTTGTATAAATTAATTTAACACAAACTAAACTAATTTACTAAACCTCTGCACTCGTAATTTTAACAACTACATACATTGAACGTATATAATTATGAAAAGTATTTAGTAACAACAAAAAATGCAACAAGATAACAAAGTAAACGACTTAGTGTAGTTTCTAAACGCACTCTTAAATGTCAATGACAGTTTATTTTACAATTGTCTGTGACAAAGATTATTAAAATGACAACAACCTTCAATTTGCAAATTTTATGAAAAATTAACAAAATTATTTTATATGACCGGCAAAATTATTATAAAGTATAGAATAGTGAACTAAGTGCCTTCAAATACAGAAAAAGGTTATGTATAAAATAGTTCGAATACCCTTCACTTGGCTTGTTTGCGAGATCTTTTGTCTGTACCCGATGTCGTCGCTTTGGGTTTCATAGTCGCAGATGTATGATGCGTCGACTCAGTCGCCGGGAATTTCTCAATAAGCTGTTGTAATTCGACAGCTGACTCAATTTTCCTACGACTATTATCCGCGACCTGCACAACAATCTTGCCATCAGACGTCCAACATTGCCTCATACCATAATGTTTACGTGCGCTCATAAATACGTCATGACGTGGTTTAGTGAGAAACTCCGAGATCGTAAGACCACTGCCTTTCAGCTTGGACTTATTCTGCCACACTTGATTCCGTCGTAAACGACTACTGAACCGCACTAAAATAGGACGAGGTTTGCTTCGGTTGAAGCCTAGATAGTGGCAAGTTGAGATATCCTTTTCTGTAATGTCAGAAATCTGCAACTTACGTTCAATAATTTGGATCACTGTAGCCGCCAGAGATGTATTCTCATCTTCAGACAAGCCATGTAGAAGCAATACTTTGGCACGGGAAGCCATCTCATGCCTGTCCAGACCCATTACAAGCATGTCCATTTGTGTCTTCAATGTGCCCATGGTTTTCCATACAAAACCTTTAAACTCGACAAATTCTTTGGAGAGACTAGCTATGGTCTTGTGCGATGATGTTTCATTGGAAGCATTACTCAGGTCTTCTTCATACTGAGCCATGCGAGTAGAGAAAGTGTTTGACAGTTCCTCCATGCAGTTAGAAAGCTTGGTATATATGTCCATTTTGTAGTGTAGAAGTGATAGTTAGAGAGGAGACAGTTATAGGATTGAGTGCAGGTAATTTATAATTACAATTTAAATACTAATTTTGATAAAATATAATAATAGAACAATTAAAATAATTAAAAACTTATAGAGCACTTTTTTTGCTGTTGACACTTCAACTACCCCCAGACAAAAAAAAAACTCTTTAATAATACGCAACGGATTTTGATGCAGGTTTTTTTTAAACAGATAGAGTGATTCAAAAGGAAGGTTTATATGTATATAACATGCATAATAATTAAGTATAGTAAGTATAGTAGAGAATCACTGATAATTTTAGAGGTTTTTAATGTGATGTGGTAAATAAACACATTTTTTTTGTTTACATTGCAAACGCTGGCTGAACCCTAAAAGATCTTAGAGCATTAAACCAACAGGAGTGGACACGCGCTCTATTTCCCTTGCACAAAAGTCTGCCAGCACTTTGAAATAGATGAAAGTAAAGTAAATAGTTTATAAACATGAATTAACTAGAAGTAATTCTGTTAATTCATGTTTATGTCAATATTACAGGAAGAATAAAACAGTGTTTCTAACTAGCACACTTTTTTGTAATTATTATCAAAAAAGCCCGTCATACGGTCGGGCTAAATTTATTTGTTAAACATTGTTCGACAAACAAATCTGGTTATGCGGTCGGGCTCTCCTACTATGTTTACTAATGTTTATTCAATACTTCCGATCCCTGATAGTACGGAACCCTCGGCGCGCGAGTCCTACTAGCATTTAGCCGTTTTTTTTTGAAGTTATACTTTTTTTGGCGCGATTGGGAAAAATGATGAGAGTGAATTTTTACGATGCGCGCGCACACCGACAGAAAAAAGCAACACCCTGAAGTTAGTTGCGAACCTTTTACACACTGAAGTTAGTTGCGGATCTTTGTGTGTCGTATCAGTACAAATAATCTGTGTGAATAAATAAAAAATATATTGGCGTTTATATCAATTCAAATATTTATGTATGTATGCGTTGTATTATTATTTGGTATTTTTGGATTGTTATGCCAAAGAAGTATAACTTCTTACGTGCGTACATGGGTACCCACTCTTTTTTTTTATTTTACTACTGCGCACAAGGATGTATGTTCAATAACCACCACCTGTTGAAATTTGTTCTAGTGTGGATTAAAGATTGTAATTAATTATTACGTGTCAATTTTACGTGTATTATTCCTAAGTATGTATGTATATTCAAACCAAATAATACTTTGAATTAATTGTCTGTTGCTATTAAATTTCGTTCCAACTAAGCAGAGCTTGTAATTGGAGGATTTTGTTCTGATTACATAGTAACAAGACACTGACATGAGAATGTATGAGTAGATTTTTATTAGAGAGATATTTTATCTGTTCAGATAACAAAAAAACAACAGAATATATTTCAGAAAGTCTTTATTTAAGTAGGTATAATAAAATACTGAAAAACTGTGCAATTTAAATTAACCTTATAAATCTAGTTTAACTAATCCTAGGTAATGCAATAAGAGGAGGTAGCGCACAGCGAGTTTACTTGCTAAAAACTGAGCTCTCCACCGCTTGGGGGGTAGGGAGGAGGTAGCAGTGCTGGCAGCACAGAAGGCTTTGTCTTTTAAGCTGTTAGTCAGATACTTGTACGCTTAGGAACCCACTTATATGGTTCCTACAATATTGGACCCAAGCGACTCGAGGCGCTGCTTCTTTTGAAAATCTAAAACAAACAAAAAAAAAAATTTAATACTGGAAAACCAATATCGATATCGTGATTAAACTGTCTCATCTCTAATTATGTTAAAGTGTGACCAGTTTCTTAAAAATAAATACGCTTATTTTTGTAAGAAATGAGCAATTATCTTTCGGAATAAAGTGCACTAATCTTGTATATTTGGATTTATAATCTCATTTTACTTGTTCATTTAATATTATTTTGTGCATTACTTGGTAAAAAAAACATTGGTTTTAATTAAAAATAAATAAATAAGGGAACGGTGACACAATAATGTACATCCAAAATGAAACTTATTAGATATGTCAACAAGGCGAGATATAAAAAAGGAAAGGTTAGTTTTTATGTTAATTCAACTTAAAATATTACCCCAGATTGGAGTATTGATGATAAGCCTGGCAACACTTGTTGATTAGCATTTTATTTGGTTAAATTGCTAATTTAATGCCTTATTTAATAATATTAGAATAAAATAATACTTACAGGTGGAATGTAATATTATCCTTTTGTAGACTTGATGTCGCTGAACGCTTTTTACACCAAAATACACTGCAATTCGGCATTTCTATTGAGACGCTATTACGCATGCACTGATAGGTGACTTATGATGCGGAACGCGCGTCAACTAGTTTTATATAACGGGTATGACCGGTGGGCTGGTACCTTTTTGGCAGAGGGGTACGCCTGTCAGTGGCCTTTCCGGTTGGTTTAATGCTCTAAGTATAAGATAGATCAAAATAATGTACTACGGTATTGTACACCTTAAAAAATTCTACATAAAGTCCGCGATGGTATATATATCCACTTCTTAGGAATAACTCACAATAACCATTTTGATCCTTTACTTTTTACGAGAAATAATGCCTTATTTACGAAACGATTTTAAGCAATACAGCATTAATTTTTATTTAATTAAGTACCTTAAATACACTGTGCATTTAATGTAGATCAAAATGGCTCTTTACAGCGTGTAATTTAAATGAATATTTTCGAAGATATACAGATTATAAATGCAGGAACACAGGGTTTGCGGCGGTACCAGCATTCTGTAGTAAATATACTACTTTCGTAATGTCTAATAAAACGTTCACAGTAATACTAAGTGAATATAGTATCAGCCTTGCACCCGTGCGAAGCCAGAGCGGGTCGTTAGTAAATATGATATAACTGGTAATCTAGCTAGTAGCTAGATATCATGCCAATATCACGCATGACCAACTTTACATGAGGTAAGAATATGATATGTTGAATAAAAGTAGCCTGAAGAAAGGTGTATATTATAAACAACAAATCATAGGTAACGAAATATATAAATAATATGTCATAACGAAGAATGTTACCTATTTTAATTTTAGCTCTCCTCAATATTCTCTATTGAAAATAGAAAATATGCGTAAAAAAATATTTCGATACATTCAATAGTTTTCGAGATATTGCATTTTAAAAACATGTATGCTCGGCGAGATTCCGCCGGCCAGCCCTCGCTGCTGTGACGTCATAGGTCAACACCGCCCGCATGCTCTCGTTAACGTTTGTAGTTTAGTACTGATTTAGGAGTTAGTGATAAACTATTTCTAATCCAAACACAAGAAAATCATGTCACAAACATGATCATCATTCATCATCAATGCACCAGAAAAATTGGTTTTTAATTTTCATTTGCCTATATAAACACAAGTTCTTTGTAACTCTTTATATCTATCTTCTATTTGTACAGTTTTACTCAATGTATTCGCAATCCATTTATTTAAGTATTTAGTCATTCTTCGATACAGACAGAATATTATGATAAATCTATACTCTGATCTTCCATAAAACGAGTAAATATAATATAACGTATAGGTACCTAGTTAGTATATCTATCTACTTTATTTCAAAGATGATACCTATCGTTTTTGTCAATGTTTAGACATACCTACAGTAGTAAAGGACTAGCGGATAAAGAATTTGAGTTTCGAGGAAGGAGCGAAGAGGTGCGGGCTTGATCATTGGCGTATTAAAAGTAGTTTACGAGAGCCCCGTCGCAGATAAGCACATACATTTTTTGAACATGCTGATGCATTTAGAGTGGGCTTGAGCCCCTTAACTCCTCCCCCCTCGCTTGAATATATCCAAAAATGTGTCTTGTCTCCCTCGGGAACCAGACCAATTTTTGGGATGAAAGTATTCTATGTCCGTCTGCGACATCGAATTTATCTACTTATAAATTTTTATCAAAATCGGTTCACACGCACACACACACAAACTTTCGCATTTATAATATTAATAGGATGATACAAATAGAAAAAAATGTGGATCATAGTATATCTACCATCATAATAGAAAATATTTACAACTTAAATAAGGCAACGATATATAGTTAGGTATTGTATGTAAGTACCTAAATATTGTAGGCACCAGCAGTGGCGTGCACAGACATTTTCGATAGGGTAGGCATAACATAATTTGCCGAAATGTGTTGATTAATGGTTATGATAATTTTGAGTGACCACCTCCAATTGACTTATAATTATATAATTTAATATTTCAACAACTACACACAACGCCATCTAGACTCAAAGTAAGCATTTAAGCTTGTATTATGGGTTCTAGAATATTTACATCCCTACATACTTTTTTTTGTAAATACATACATATTATACATAGAAACACCCAGACCAATGCAAAAAGACATGTTCATGCACACAAATTATTGCACCAAGCTGGAATCGAACCCATGACCTCTGTGGTAGTCCATACACAGTACCACCGAACCACAGAGGCAGTCACTTATGAAGAAGCTTCTTTGCGAATTGAAAATTTATTGTTAGTTAGATCGGTAATGTATTACGAACGTTTTGTAACTTATGAAATAGCTATCACGGAAAACACAAGAGACTACGTAGGTACCTACCGATTGTCTACTTTGTAAATATAGGTAAAACCAGTTAGGCATTTGTATGTTTAATTGCTAAAGTACTGACTTAATATTAAATTTTAGTTTGCCTTTTCTGTACTTAACCTATCATTAACATCACAAATCACTTGGTATTGATTCTATAATATAACAAAAATAAATTGACCACTGAATCACATCAACCATAATAACACAATCACACCACAAAAAAAATTACATTACCTACTAATATAAGTCATAAACACCATATTTCAATTTAATTGTCTGCACTCAAACAAAACAAAACAAAACATTAGGTAATGGCGACTAGCTATTTTTTGACGCAAATAAAATATTATAAATATTACGCAACTAAATTAGATCTTTAACAAAAACTCTTAAAATGTCATCTATAGATACATATTATTTAATTTAATAGGATAATACTCAAACTACAAATCCACCAATGAGAACTCATGAAATGCGTCGTCATTGGTTAATTCAATTTAATTCAAAATTGACGCTTTCTATTGGCGTGTCGTTCAATTAAGCAGTGCTTAAGTCGCGAAGAAAATCAACCGCGTGCGTCTGTGTGCGTGCGTGTATATATAGAGCATAAGAAGCTTGCATGTGTGTTTTTTAGGCATTGCTGTTTTCTGATTATTCCGCGCGGACGACCATGGCGCTGTTGTATCATAGATAGAGTAAAGTAATATTGTGTTGATTAAATTGAAAGAGTAACTCATTACGCGTGAAAATATACATATTGCTGAGTATAAAATAATGGTAATCTATCTCTTTTAATATAATACATTATGCATATTGCTAGTTAGATAAAATTATGATGAATTTATTAGGGTAGGCAGTGCTTTTATTCCTCTAGGGAGTGCACGTCACTGGGTACCAGTAGGTAACTTAATAATTGATTTTAAAAGCAGTTTGGTAGGTACGTTATGCGGTAAACAGGTATCTATGTAGATAAATTTTTGTACTTTTATTCCTCGCATTTGAATATTCTTGGAAAAATACTCAGCAGCCATAATGTCCATCTATTTTTAGTAAAGTATCCGATTGACTTTTTTTAAATCCTGTTTCTCTGGCAGGTATTTCATTATTTAATACACACTGACACCATTAATGAAAGTTATGAAAGGAATAGCAGAATAATGCGTGAACAAAACAGCAAAATCAAGCCTCTGTATGCGTAAGTTGCGTACTACCGGCCACAGAGCGCGATAGCGAGTTGCCCTGTGACGTCACGCTGCTGTCGTGCCCCTACTCGCGGCACTCGATATTCACGACAAACTCAAATGCCTGTAAAATCTTAACCACTTGGTATTTTTAAATGAAACAAAAACTAGTGTATTTCTATACAGTAATAATATTTCAAGCGATATTCCACACCTAGTAACATTATCTATTATTAAGACCAAACAATGATGTTTGCACACTTTTTGCACACAAAAATTATGGCTTCGTACTACCAAGATGAGCAAAATATTATATTACTGGCAATAATTTCAATGTCAAAGATGGCATGACTGACAAATTGTCGTAAAATTATACCTGACTGCGTATCGCTGTGAACGCAATACATTACGCAGTCACTCATATAAAATGAGGTTCTATTTACGGCATTGTCAGCAATGTATGATGTTACATTATGTTGCGATTGTATCGTTTTCGTTTGTAAATTACATAATACTATGAAATATTTCCAAATATTTCTAGTATTTAAAGGTTTTCGGACTTATCGATGAAAAGAAATCCCTCCTCGGCTCACATTACACCCCTCACTTCTTTTGCTACAAGTTAGGACAGCGCTAGACGGCATAATTTGTTTTTTTTTTCGGAACTTTGCACGAAGGCACACTACAAGAGCGACTATTTGACGTTAAAGTAAGTTTCTATCAACTTATGAGCATTTGCTCATATCAGTGGCGCGCGTGCCCCGCCCACAAGGCACTTCTACTTACTTCACTGTTCTGAGGGCGGGATAGTGCGGCGGGCGTTATGTACTTGTAGATCGTTGATTTACACGGAGTTCGGCGATTTCTATTGTTAACTTTTCTAGTTGTTTTGACAATATGTGTAACTGTATGTTTTCTATATTAGCGGGAACACACGGCAAGTTTGATGTAGGTATAGATACTGCGGCGACGGTAGCGGGTTCAAAATGTTCAATCATCTTATCGGCCATAATGGCTAGTACTTCGAGCGACGCTTCAGTGTTGACAGAGATTACGGCGCGTACTTGTGTGGGCAATTGGTTGAGCCACATAACTTTGAGCGTTTCATCGGTGAGTAGCTTGCCGCTCAAATCACGCATCTTACGTAGTAGCTGGCTAGGTTTCATGTCGCCAAGTTCTAGGCCACTGAGTAGCTTTTGTAACTGGCGATGGTCGGACTCTTGGTACGTAGATATCAATCGGTTCTTGAGAGCGATGTACTTCCCGGTTGTGGGTGGATTCAGTATAATGTCGGCTATTTGTTCGAGGTCGCTACAGCCGAGTAGTGGGGCGACTAGGTTAAATTTCTGTTCTTCGCCTATCTTGCTGGCGGCGACAGCGGCTTCGAATTGGGCAAACCATAGGCGAGGATTTTGCCGCCAGAATGGTGGAAGGCGTGCGGGCAGTGAAATGGTAGTCACGGCACTGGTGAGCTTCGTGCCTCCTTGTGGGTCGATAGATGCTTCGTATTCTTGTGGCTCTTCGTTCGACGTCATGATGTACAGATGGTAGTCAGCTGATCGGTGGTACGTAGGTCGACGAGGTGCGTTTCGTATCTGGGGTCACCAATTTAGGGGTATGTATGCTAGGTAGGTATGAAGACAGCTGTTGGGTTAACAGCTGTAGGTACTGTCCCTATTAAACTGTATCCGATTAACATCTGATTTACTGTAGGTACTAGTGATAAAGAGGGTCAACGGCCGAGGTACTTTCCCTATGAACTGTATCAGCTGATTTACTTGGTACTGCTGTAGAGCTACTTATTAGACCGGCCCAGTGTTTCCACCTTCGTACCGTAGACTTAATAGGTAGTGTTGAATAATACTCGAGAGACGACTGTACAATGTTTATTTACAAAAATGGCACGGTTTATATATACAAATGTAGTCTGACACAGGTATGGTATTTACATGAGCGCATTTTGGTTGTTGACCAATCAGGAGCGTTATATTTAATATTAAAATCTCAAACTAAAATCATTAATAAGCTGCAGTTGTCTGCTTGATACGAATATCACAGGTTACAGTGAATGTGTGCAGTGTGAGTGTGAATGTGTGTGTGCAGTATAAAATAAGTGCCACTATTTAAGAAGTGGTCGCCGCGTTCCGCTATCATTATTGATTTGGCTCGCGTGCCGCGCGCACGCGCCGATGCATTTGTAGGGCTCCGCTGCTGTCTCTGTACGCCACACTATTATTAGCATTAAATTACAATAAATCCACAATACTGATTAATAATTAATAATGAAATATTACATACTCATTTACATAATTATCTGTAATAAGTAATTATTAATTAACATGCAGGAAAAAGGATATGACATAAATTGTGATGAGATGTGGTGTTGCTAGGCGTAAGTATTACCAAAGAGAATGTAACCACTACGTTTAGAAACAGAGTATATTAAGTATCTTGCTAACACATAATATAAGTAGGGGTACGTATAACTAATATTGTCACTTAATATTGTTCGCAATAATAATATGTTTTTTTCAGTACATGTAACAATTTAACATTAATTGTGTAGCGAAAAGTGTGTTTGTAAATGCACCTGTGTGTTATGTACCTATGAGTATGTTAGTATGGAAAATTGTGTGAATTTATTTATGGGTTTAAGTGTAGTGTAGTGGTGAGTGTGTACCTATGTGTTAATATTTTTCGTAACAGCACAAAACATATCAAAGGCAAGACGAAGCATAGATAAACAAACATTTTTTTTTATTTTTCTATAGGAACAAAAAGTAGGTATATAGGTATTATTGTGGTTCTATATAATAATTATGTTCTTATTTGCATGAGTCCGGCGGTATTTTGGTAAGTAATATTTGGTCAGTGTTACTTTCAGATACCTATATCATGTCCAAGATGTTGGTAAATATTGGCCAGATTCTGGATTCTAACGGCTGGCATCCCCTCTTCTTTGCGAACGAATATCTGTCCGCTGGGAATCCATCAAAACCTTAAGCCTTTTGTTTGAGCTTTGGTCCTCGTCTCACGAAAAAGCAGCCATTTCTGCTTAGTCAGGTGTTCATTTATATATACTCTTCCCAGTGGGCCTTCTGAGACAATATCCTTCCAGTTAAGATTCTTTCTAGTTTTCGTCTCGTTTAGTCTCAAAAGTCGTACGATGATCGGCCGTGACAACCTTGCGTTGGTATTCTCTGAAGCTCATTCCTGAACGACCCATCCAGTCGATTTCTTCCTCTTTTGTGTTCTTTCTATTTAATATATTTGTATTTTTAATCGACTTCAAAAAAAGGAGGAGGTGTCTCAATTCGACCGTATATATATATATACCTATATATTTGTATTATAATATAAAATATAAATGTCCATTTCGTCAAAATCTATGTATTAAGAAATTGACTATTTATCTCGAAATTCAGATTATTTGTATCATTATTTGTATCACTATTATTTGTTAATTAAAATAATGGTTGTGCAGTAGAAGTACTTGGACTGTTGTGCAAGCAATTGCGGGTTCGATTTCTATATGAGGATCCTGGGTCTTTTAACCGAAACGTGAAAAAGCATCTCACTAAGTGGCCATAGTGGAGGCCACCATACCAGTAGTTTCAGACGATGACTTTTGGAATGGTGTCCACCACTTCTGGATTCCACTGACTACTTACCATCAGGCAGAGTGTAGAGTCACTTTGATAGGCTAATATAAAAAAAATGAGGTCTTTCTGTGTTTTATATCTTAAAAAAGTAATTAATGTAGAAGACGCAAAGGAGGTGTGTTTGGATCGCAGCAAATGACGTTGTATAATCTCTGCTTACCCCATTAATGGGAGACAGGTGTGAAATTTAAATTATGTATATATGTATATTCTTATTACTACGTTGTATATTGAGATTTCATTTATTACAATGAACATTAATACACCAATTTTACATTTCGAGAGCGTTTATACTACACATAAATAAAAAAAATGAGTGTGTGTACTCATGTACCTACGCACGTAAGAAGCTATACTTCTTTGGCGTAACAATCCAAAAATACAAAATAATAACACAACGCATACATACATAAATATACTTAAATAGCATGTAACAATAATGAAAAATCATAAAATATAATTAAAATAAAAGAAAACAAAAAAAAATATTTATTAGATAATAATGTAATAATTTATAATTTGCAATGTAAATAAATTATACATACCGAAAGTTAACCTCAATACTATAAATGCACTTAAAACAGTATATTAAAACCACTTTTACCACTAATATTCAAAATAAATATTTTTACTGATAAATTATCAATAAAAATATCTATCACCGTCTTAAATATAATTGAATTGATATAAACGCCAATATATTTTTTATTTATTCACACTGATTATTTGTACTGATACGACACACAAAGGTTCGCAACTAACTTCAGGGTGTAAAAGGTTCGCAACTAACTGCAGGGTGTTGCTTTTTTCTGTCGGTGTGCGCGCGCATCGTAAAAATTCAATCATTTTTCCCAATCGCGCTAAAAGTGTATCATATAATATGTATGGGTGTATGGATTAGACGTATGGCCATCGGGGATCAAAGCATACAGGCTGCTAGGAATGCTAACACGTGATAGAGCCACATAAAGCTGACCGTGCGAAAAACAGCTAATACTTAGATCCAGCCCACAACTTTTAGTTGTGTCTGACCTTGGGCTTTATTAATTGTCATCGCGAAACATAGGCTCACTGGAAACTGGACTCATTTAAAACTAAACGAAAGATTGTTTAGAATGAGAGGAATCCGAAAAATAAAAACGCTATCAGCTATTCCGTAACCTGTTAAAGTCTCTGTTTCTATCAGATTTCGTAGTAAATTAACAAATGTTCGACGTGATTCTTTAAATTGGCATAACTTTTTTATTTATGAACCGATTGACATGTAACAAACACTAAATGTTAAGTGAAGCTTACCACAAAGTATTAGTAAAACCATAAATAAATCGGATAATCCGTTTCTGAGATTAGCGTGAACAAAAATTGTAACAATCATTGTTTTGGGTTTTATTTGCGTTGATAAAGGCCCCAATAATTTATTTTCTCATATAACTTCTAACTTTAGACACATTCGTATTAAAGTCATACTGGTTCACACAGATGTACGCTCATAAGATTAAATTAAAAATAATTGGTGTTTTTTCATGGCCGACAGTGAACGTCGCCCACGTGATGGTAAGTGGTAACTGTCGCTCATGAACGACTCAGAGTCCCCAGCATTGCTCCTGCAATGTCAGGGACTCTGCGAAGCCGCTGCTTACTGTGAAGGAAGTGGGGTAGGTGAAGGTATTGAGAGAAGTAAGGAAAAAGGAAAGAGGGAAACTGGGCCCCCGGCGCTCTCACTTACCGAACGAAAGGCAATAGTACGTATACTACTACTCTACGTCGATCTTCTATGAGAGGGTAGTACTTCCTCGGTCGATCTGGCTCATTTATGCTGAAACCAGCGCGGATCTACTACCATACAAATGTATGATGTCACACCAGTGTGACTAGGGTTAGTTTTAATTATCCGTAGTCTCACCAGTGTGACTATGGTTAACATATTTTTTCCTTAGTCACATTATAAGTAATAGCCCAAAACGATCTTGACGATAAAAAAACTGCAAATTATACCTCCTGTTTCTGAAAGGCTGATCAACGATAAATTAACTAATCACAATCTCATGTAAACCACCTAAAAACATGGATAATTGGTTTAGTAGTTTAGTTAATAATTTGATCATATTAAACTAATTATTCATGCTTTTAGCAACCGAATTGGTACTTCACATGAGATTTAACAGGTGATTAGTACATTTTTTGTTGATCAGCCTTTCAGAAATAGAAGATTAGTGTAGGTAACATGAATTTCATGACATGGTCGGCTAGACTGGAGGCGCCGCGCGCTGGCTTTAGGACCGTGGAGGCACTCCAGCCGATCCTGTCCATGTGGGGTGTTACTCAGCACGGGACACTTTCTTTCCGGCTGGTGCAGGTCTTGACCGGGCATGGTTGCTTCGGTCATTACCTGCACAAAGTCGCAAGGAGGGAGAGGAGTCCTGCCTGCCACCACTGTGACTGCGATGATGACTCGGCGCAGCATACTCGGGAGTATTATCCGGCGTGGGCGTCTCAGCGTCGGGACCTCGTCGCAGTCATCCGCGTTGATCTCTCGATGCCGGTCGTGCTACCCTCCATGGCCAGCAGCGACAGATGTTGGAGCGGTCGCATCCTTTTATGAGGACGTCTTCTCGCAGAAGGATGCGGCGAAGCGGCTCAGGGAGGAAGGTTTCCTCGCTGATCCGATCCGCCACTGGCGAACGGGGTACCGTCGGCGCGCATACGCGCGCGCGATGCCGCCATAGTGGAGTTGCGGGAGGGCCCATCATCCGCAACCTTCCGCGTACGGACAGCGTTCCCGGTGCACCCGGACGCTGTCACCGATGTTGGTGCCCGCGCAGTGTGGGCTGTCGCTGGTTGGGCCGCTGATGTAGTATCAAGTTCCGGCGCCCCAACCATTAAGGCGAAAGTAGGTGCACAGGGGGGTTTTAGTCGGTATTTTGGCCGCCTACCATCTCAGGCCAGCGAGCCTGACATAGCCACCTCGTTTTTCCGGACAGGGCGGAATGCGTTAACGCATTTGCCATCTACAAAAAAAAAGAAAAGGTAACATGAATTAGTATCCGTACCGTTTCAAAAACTGGTCAATAGTATTTTGTACATAACTTTGGTGGCAAACAAGCATACGGCTCACGTGATGGTAAGAGATAACCGAAACCTAACGCTATGAGATTACGTAACCTAAAATTCTAATATTTCAGGTTAAAACAGCTAAGTTCGTTAAGTGCCCGTATTGTGTGCTTGTGTTGGGTTGTTTTACTCCCTTCAGGGTTGATTAAATCCTAATTTCTTTCCTCCAATGTGTAAGTAACTTTAAAATCAATATATTTATTAGAACGCAATAGATATTTACATCTGTTCCGAAAACTATGGCTAAGCAACTGAACACACAAAGCCAAGGCGATATGACGTCATACAGTTTTACACAAAGAGAATTAATTTAAGTACGTAGATATAAAAATAACACAGTTTTAGTTGTTGTAGGTACTTAATAATGTGTGTTATGGATGTATTTGATTCACACGTACCACATTTAAATACTGGCTATATTCTTGTGTTAACAAGAAGTGGTCCAATGAGAGTGTATAGGAAAATTTTCGCCACGAGTTGGCGCCACTTCAACTGTCACATTGGGCCAATCAGGGAGGTAACTTTCAAAAAGCGCTTGACAGCTAGACCTGACGCACCGGTGCTGCCACCTCGTGGGCGCCATTTAAGAAAACCCTCTCAGCAATTTTCTTTTGTCCATAGGCACATGAATCCATTTTGTAAATTAAACATAAAAATTCCCAAAATAACACTGAAAAATATTTCTTTTAATAGCGCTGTCTAAATGGAAGACCTTTTATCAAAGTGGCGTGTCTTCTCTTTACTTTCCATGTATCATTTCTTTTTTTCATACTATTCATATAATCAATGAAGAAAGCTGTAAAATACGTATAGTTCGTTCAGTATCATCATCATTGTCTCCCGGCGTAGCCCCGCTCCCTAACCAATCAAATCGTTTCAAATAAAATTAATACACCCTAATTAATTAATAAATAATAAATAATTATTTATTAATTTATTACACCTTTAAGGACTACTCACACTTATTCAGCTCTATTCAGCTTATTATGCCCATAACAAACTACGATTTTGTATGGAGAGGCGCATGCATTCGTTCAGCTTTCCGCTTTCCGCAACACGTGTTTATACAAAATCATTGTTTTCTATGGGCATAAGCTGAATAGAACTGAATAAGTGTGAGTAGTCCCTTACCCTATAATTGCACTAATGACTCACTGCATTCTTAACGCGAAGGAAATATAGTCAGATTTTGCTAATATGTACTTAATGTAATAAATGTTTTTAATAGGTTAGGGTTACCATTTTACAATCGTAAGCAATTTAGACTATTTTTTGACGGATTACTCTTTGTATTTAGGATTTACAAATTAAGCTGTAGGTACGAGTCACGTATCGTACCTACATGTAACGTGTGGATGCGATTTTAACTTCACTTTGTGCAAATTATATTGTAAAACGACAGTACGATAATAGCATTTATACAAACTACTTGTAAACATTTCATTCGCGGTCATTCATGCTAGTTACGATAGTCCAAGGTGTGCGTTATCCCAGCAAAATATTATTGAAAAAAAGTCATTTAAATGTTATAGATTTTTAGTTGCCCAGCTTCTGTAATTGTTGTGCACATTTTTTAATTGTTTGCACTCATAGTTTTTTGTTATTTCATAAAAAACATTTTCTGCTGGAGTAACGTTACTGCAGTCAGACATTTCCTGTTTTAATGGAAATATTGAAATAAATATTAGTTATATAATTACTTCTCTAGAAGTACTTATACAATAACTCACTCAGTTTATTTGACTATCTATAAAAATATATATAAGATCAGCTTTAAAGCATCCAAGGTGTTCGTGCTTCAATATCAGCAGCGCGTACACAAGCTAATCATTATTAAAGGCCGTAGACCACTCACAGTGGGTACCTAAAGATTTGTTTCGTTGCTTACAGTTTTGACGGTGAAGGAAAACATCGTGAAGAAACCTGGACAAAGTCTGAAATTGCCAATCCGCCTTGAGCGCACGTGGTGATTAATGCTCATACCTTCTCTATATGAGAAGAGGCCTTTGCCCTGCAGTGGGACAGTAAACAGGCTGGTATTATTACAGTTGCAATAATAATATCGGTGCCTATTCCGCCTATAAGTATCGGAAGTATCCGTGTGAGTTAAGCTTCAACAATATAACAGAAAAATAGTCTAAATTTATAAACGTGAAAAACAAACGTCTGTTTGTTTGTCACGTGTTACAAGTTTTGTCTATTTGCGTAAGTGGCGTAACCAAAGCAGGTATATATAAGCGCTAAAAATATTATATATCATCAAATTCTCTCGTGATTCATTGAACATTGCCTACAAAATGGCTAAGTGGTTTTCTTTCTTTTTCGTGTTCGCACTTTTCATCGCCCTGGTAAGTATACCTATCCAAAATTGTCTACCCCTTGACTGTTGATCGAACTTATAAAGTCTGATGCGTAAATACAGTTGTCTGTGGAGCAGACTTATAAAGTCTGATGCAAAATGGCGGTCAAAAAAAAATTCGACCTTTTCTAAAATCGGTATTACTCGAACGGTGTAATTCGCCCGAACGCAGCGATTTTTACGGTTATAGTCGACTAAATGCCGATGCGAACGCTACCCAGCACTATAATATCCTACCAATTTAAATGTCAAATAAAAATTGTCAAAAAAGTTGCTCGTCAGTGTTGTTTACGCGCGCGACCGACCTGCTTGGTTGGTATTTATATTGTTATATATCGTTTATTTTATCATTAGCCAGTATTGTTTTTTGATACAAACGTTAATTAGGTCATGTAATATTTAATTATCACGTTTTATTCGTAAAAAAATATAATTTTGGTGAAATTCGAAACACAAATGTGCAATGGCCTCTTTTTTTTATTGTGTTTCATATATTTGTGTTATATATGTGAAAAAAAGCAGTTAGAAGAGCTGCAATTTGTGTTTGTGATAAGTTTAATAAATATACTACAGTGTGGAATAGTCAAAAGTGTAAGTAATTTAAAAATTTGTACAAATTTGAGCGATTGAAAAAATTTTTGTGAGTGTTGTTTACACGCGCGGCCGACCTCCTTGGTAAGTTTTTCTATTGTTATATATCGTTTATTTTATCATTTACCAGTATTGTTTTTTGATAAAAACGTTAATTAGGACATGTACTATAAACTTATCACGTTTTATTTTTAAAAAAACATAATTTTGGTGAAGTTTGGAACACAAATGTGCAAGTACCTGTTTCTAACGGTTTTTTCATTGTGTTTGGTGTCTTTGTGTTATATATGTAACAAAAGCAGGTAGAAGAGCTGGAATTTGTGTTTATGTTAAGTTTATTAAATATACTACAGTGTTACAAAGCCAAAACTGTAAGTATTTTGATAATTTATAAAAATATGAACCTTTTGTTTCCACTTACGCTCGGCCACGCCCCTTTTTCGCTCCCGCCCGGCATTGTCATGGCTTAAAATATGATATTTTGTATGAAGAGGGTATATTGTTTTTTATTATATATAGTGTTTAATGTATATTAATGCATATTAACTATAACTTTTTTACAAATACGGGTATTTTATTCGATTTTTAACCATTTTTATAACTTTAGCCGTTAAGAAAACCTCGACCTTTTTTGAAATGAGTATTAACAATATAAAAACTCTTTACTCGGACTTAATATATGTTTTGTTATGAAGTATATTAAATGACGATTCCAATGACATAAGTTTTATATACACCTGCCATATAATAATTAAAAGATATGACGATATTAAAACTGCGCAGCCGCGACATTTGAATTTACGGCAAATCGCGCCAAACACCGCCACAGATGCGCCGATTCGCGCGAGTAGCGGCCAACGGCTGAAGGGAGACAGTCTTGACTACGCATAGCCAGAGCACGAGCACATCTCGTCTCCGACATCTTATAGTATAGTTGATAGCATTGTTATAGTTGGTACGTTGTATGTACTTATTGACTCTGGAATAGACTTGTTTGCCAAACAGTTGTAAAGTCTCTTCTTTACCCCACGAACCATTCGACGCTTCGGGAACACTCGTCCCGAACATAATAGATCTCGGAGTACATTTAATAAAGGTTGGCTAAGCTCCTTCCCTAGTGCAGAAATTGTTTTAAAACAGCCTTCTTTGACCCAGTTTTTCTGCTCAATGGCTACCCTACTGTTTAGCCGCTCTGCTCAACTTAAGCAAAAATATTCTGTAGATATTCTCCTTTTTTTCTGATGTGATGAAATACTCTTTCTTATTTAAAAGTATATTTTATGTGTTTAATTATAGAGCGTGCAAGATGTAAGAGTACGACGTCAAATTCCTATTGATAAAACAGGTAATATTGCAAAAAGTTGTTAAAGTTACTTATATAATTCAAACAATTATGCCGTTAAATTGCACAATAAGTAAAGAAACAAAACCATCACCATCATCAAACTACATCAGTCCACTGCTGGACATAGGCTGGACCCTATTTTCACCATCTTGGCCGTTCGTGAGCCGCCCTCATCCATTAGTAACTCGACACCCTTATCACAATGGGCAGGACACCTAGCTCGCAGAACTGATGACCGCTGGGGCAGAAAGGTTCTAGAGTGGCGACCACAAGCCGATAGAGGTAGCGTGGGCAGATCCCCCACAAGGTGAACTGACAGCTCATAAGGGTAGCTTACACTAATTTTCCACTCACATTCCACTCACACGTTTACAGTGACTGGGAAGAAATACCGAGCTATGACATTCGGGAATCCCAAGACTGCTTAACCTGCTTTTACTCCACAGCAAATGGTCTTAAATATTTCGTCGTAGAATTAATTTATACAAGCCAGTTTTTTATATAACTATCTTCCCGCGGCGCGTTTTCATCCATGTCTTTACTTACTGGTCTGTTCCCATCGCCAGTAGTGTGATGTTACATAGTCAATAACCTTCGTCGAGAACCGGGGTATCACACGCAAAAAGAATTATTCAAATCCGTCTGGTAGTTCCAGAGATTAGCGCGTTCATACAAACAAACAAACAAACAAACTCTTCCGCTTTATATATTAGTATATTTTATTTTATTTTATCATTAGCATAAGGCCCGTCTGATGGTAAGCAGTTACTGTAGCCATAGGTACTTACGCTTGTTTGTAATATTCCTTTGTGTATTGCCGACCCTGGTAGGTATAACCTTTTAACTCTTTCCTTGAAGATTTAAATTTCGTTTTACAGTTGAGACTGCTAGTGGCGCTTTAAACGAGACTCTTGTCGGTAAGTGATTACCCACACCACCTTTGCTAACCTTTTAAAAAAACAAAAACGTATGAAGATTTAAATTTCGTTTTACAGTTAAGGCTGCTAGTGGCGCTTTAACTCAGGCTAATGACGGTAAGTGATTACCCACACCATCTTTGCTAAACTTTTATAAAAAAAAAACAAAAGCGTTGAGGAACTGGCAACTGAGAAGAGCCGTGCTGTCATTAGTATCGTATCTTAAAGAATCGGTCGGGGCCTTTACGCCCTGACCTCCTTTGAGCTTTGCAGCAGAAGGACCTCTCGAGCAGTTGCGACTGCTTCGGTCACAGCACGGTGAAATTTCATCGTGCGAAAAAGCAATCACCAGACATACACTTACGGCTGAAACGCAGTTACTTCGCACTACTAGCTCCTCATTCTACTTCGCGTGAGCTTCCCGCCCGTTCAATTCTTGTTTTATTTCTACAGCAGCAGCTTTAAGCAGTTAAGTTTGACTGCTCAAGCAGGCAGGCTATTACTGGCTAAATGATCGACCAGTCCGTGCATGACCGGTCTAACTGTCACTTATTAACACTACACTATTTCAGTAGACTACTTTGTTTACAGAGGTCAACAAATTATCCAAACCATAATCGAAATCAGCAGGCGACAAGTAGCCGGCGCTTTGGGTAAGCACAGATTTAAAGCATTCAATCCGAAACACTAAAACGTGATTTAATTTCATATGTGGCTCTATATCTCATCTGGTGCGCAGTGGTTCCAGGATTTGGAGGTTTGTGGAGGTTTGACTCCGCGTCAGTTTTATCAAGGTAAACAATACAAGTGCAGAACATCTAGCTGCGTTGGAAGAAGGGTTGAGGGAGGGTTTAGCTTTTGTCTAGATTCGCCATTGTTCGTGGCGATTGAGCGTAAAAAGAGCATCTACATTGCGCGTGTATACGTGTTTTCGCACAACTAGTCGCCATCGCTATCTCACCGCGCCATCCGTTTGACCTAGAGCTTCAGTCACTATTGCGGTAACCAATCAGCTTTACAAGTGTGGTGACTATAGGTTAAACATGTCTTTCTAGAAGAGTCTTATCTGTGTCTAGCAGTGGCCAGCTATATAATAATTTGGTTTAATTTTAAAAGATATTTTATTTCATTATAGGTGACGTTACCGGAAAGCTTGGCTACGGTTCCAGATAAAAACAATCGCAGTAACTTGAACATTTTAACTACTTAACTTATTAAATTCATACTAATGTAAAAGTTGTTTGTTTTGAAGAAAATCTTAGATATTTGTGGTATTTATAAGTATCAACAAAGAGGTTGATTTCATCCCACTTCCTCCCATTTTATACAAAATGTGTCCAACACGTGTGGGACTGAAGTGCCACCTTTTCACAGCGAAATCTATAAAATCTTTTATCAAACAGTTGGTACTTGCAGTAGCGGATCCAGTATTTGGGTTTAGTATACGCTACAATTTTTAACACTCAACACAACCAAAAAACCTTACAAAATAATTATTATTTTGTATGGTACTTAAAATTAAAATTACAAAATCTCTACAAATTTCCAAGTGTATCTTTATTATCTGGCAATTAAAAAGAGTGGCCTCTGGTTCTTGCCAGTTATTATCACTGCTCTATCTCATCAGCGAACTGGCTGTATATTAATTGGCTAACTTCATGTTATTTTGACATTCATAAGCATTATATTGTATGATCCAAATGAAATAAATGCTGTTAAGAACATAAGTATCTAACACCAAAAGCTCAAAAACTCAAAAAACTCAAACTCAAAAAATAGTATTGCGATGTGTTGGAGCCCCCCACCAGCGAAGATCAAGTATTAGGTAGGTACTAGAAGTTTCACGTCATGTGGTAATTATAAATCTTATAAGATAGGGATTCCTGATGTCGCCTTCGATCTCTGCTTTTCCACTGACGTGTGGCCAATCAATGTTAAAATTAGAGCTTGGGTACCGAATCAACGATCATTTGGTGCTACAAACGCCAATACCCAGAAGAATACAACCCACTGATAGGCCATTACGTGGATTCACGCGACAGTAGTGAAAGCAGTGTTAGTTTAAATATATTATATCAGAACGTTCGTGGCTTAAAAAATAAGCTACAAAAGTGGCGCAATAACTTAGTGGTATCGCTATATGACATAGTGGCAGTTACTGAGACTTTTCTTGACGGGTCAGCAGAGGACTCTGAACTGAACGGTAGTGATTGGAGTATTCTAAGGCGAGACAGAAATACTCCGTGTGGAGGCGTCGGCCGCACGAGCTACCATCGTTCTGCACCGGCATCATAACTTAGAGACTAACTGTGGTGAAGATCTTTGGGCCTCGTTCTCATGGAAAGGCCGTACATTTTGTCTGTGTTGTATACATTAAGCCAACTGCAACAGATAGTAATAATAATAATAACACTCTACCACATTCACACAGCGCCATCTAGCCGCAAAATGTTATTCGAAATTTGCATGGAGGAATGTTAGATGTTGTTTTGGTCCAGGAGTGTGTTAATGTGCACGATGTGCACGTCAGTGCTACTGACGGTGTAGTACAATGCCTAACATTCGCCGTTGGATATTGGGGTTTAAATCGATACAGCTTGTTGTTTTGATCAGTTAGAGCCAAGTAACATTGGTCCGGAGAATGACTGGAACTTCTACAAGTGCGACTATGAGATGATATCTCGATCGATCGATCTGCCCCCGACAATTAAAAAGGCGCATGTAACAACCAGTCAAAATGAAGAAAATATTTTAATAAATTTTATGGAGATTCGTTTGCTGTCTTTGAGAAAATTATTATAATTAAAATTGAAATTAATAGGCATAATAATAGTCTTTGACACCAAGTAATTTAAATATAAATATTTTTAAGTTATTTAATTAAAAATTTAAAAAAACCGTTTCATTTTAGTATAAAATAAATAAAAAATATTACTTGCTTAAACGAATAGGCGCAAATGGCCAGATGCGCTTTTTAAATCTCAAACGATTTTTAAAGTACTTTTTTGACCATAGGTAAGTTTTAAGAAAAATGTTGCATTTGGTTATATGCGCCTCTTTATATAAGTATTCAAAACTATTAAGAATGCGAGACTAAGAATAAAAATACATATTATGATCTAGCTAATCATTGTTTCATCATCACACTACGCAATAAAATAGACTTACTTATTTTACTGCTTAGTTTAATTTATATATATTTATAAAAAAATTGTAACACCATCGACAGTTTTCAGGTATTTATTAGTCAATTGGCATTGGACCTAAATAACGAACATGCTCATTTAAGGCACAGTAATATAAAATCAAAATAAATGTAATGCCCTTTTCTTGGCAGTGTGATCTGATGACCGATGTAAATTTTCAAATAAAGATGGTAGAGAATTAGAGATGAAGGTGGTGAACTGCTATCCGAATGATTTGAATTAACTAGCTCGTTTGCAGAGGACCCACTGCTATGTATATCTGATCTGGCTCCAGACTTTGGAACATGAGGCACCAGATGGAGAAGATTATTTTTAATTTTTTAGATTTAGAAGATTAGATTAAAATTCATTTAAGTAATAATGTTATACTTATATTTATTGTATAAGTATTAAATGCGTAAAATTAATATGGTATAAACTTGGCAAAATATAACAAAACTTGGTACAAATAAATAAAATAAAAACAGTATTTCAAAACAAATTATGCTGACAGTGTATCTTTTGGAAGACACAACTAAATAATATAGGACAATAGAGACCGAGCCGTGTGCGTATAAAGATACATACGTAAAACCCGTATAATAATTATAGTTGTAAGGGATACTTAAGTAGAAACGAAACATTTAGGTACTAATAGAAAATACTATCAGTAATTATAGAATAACAACTAGTTACTGGCATTAAAACTAAATAACTTGTTATAGACGAGAATATTTACCTTTCGCAGCCCAGACGCACGTGTCCGTTTCGTCATCTTGACATCTACTCACAAAACAAAAAGTGTTGCCAGGAACACCCAATTTTTTTTATATTAAGTAAATAATGTTTTTCAAAATAATGAAATACAATACATAATTTGTTTTTTTGTTTAATCTCTAGATTTTATAACAACCTTATGCACACTGCCAAGAAAAGTGATAAATCAAGCGCGACTCATCCTCACTCACACAGCCACTGAGGCGCAACTGGTCGGCCACCGTACTAATCAAACCCCGCGCACCCAGCGCTGGATTCACGATAGTTAATGAAAAGGACGTTTCTGCGTATTTACGCCTTTTTAATTAAGTACCTTCGATAGTTTTCTTACTAACGTAAGGTATATAAGCCGTATAGGACAAATGCGCCTATATCAAGACTAACTTTACGGAGCAAGTGGCAGATAAATACGTTTTTTCTTAGTGTGAGAGCAGTTTTCAACATCATTTAGGCGTAAATAGCGCCTTATTAATTTCGTCTAAGAAATATAGTTAAATAAAATATGCGCCTTTTAAATTACGAAACTTAAAAAAATGGTAAGGAATATGGGCGTATTTATGTAAAGGCGGCTATTTATTTAAGTTTAAGATTAATACGTCTTTTCAACATTATTAATGTGTAAAAAGGAATGCAAAAGCGCCTTATTTTGTTTTGCTAAGCTTGCAATGAAGCTAGATAGAAAAATATTAAAAATATAGGCCGATGCGCGCTTTTTCCCTGATTCCGGCAATATATATAACTCAAATTCAGGAACAATGTTACATGCTATAGCTATTGGGGGCAGCGTTGTTCTCTGACTGTAACACAGGTTTACCTACCACAGGAACCAGTCTCTCACAAAGAAATCGAAGCAGCATTGTAATGTGATTAATCTTTTATGTGTACCGTTACGGGTCGGGATGATGAAGACTTTTAAAAAAAACACTTTTTACGAAATTGTAAATTTAATTAGGAAATAGAAAGAAATTACAATAAAATATATGTGTCTACATCGAATGTTAAACCCGATCTGATACGTTTAGTTAAATATGCTAAAACGACAATTTCGCATTGACGTCAAATATGACAATTATATTGAAGTAAACAACTTAGAACAGCTCAGCACTTTATTTTATATTAGATGTAGCAAATAAAATATTATAACAGCCCCCCCCCCCCCCCCCCGATAAGAATGATCATCACAGATTTAGTGATGAGAAAAACTGAAAACAAAATTATTTATCTATACATATAATAAAAATGTAACCGATCGCTGTCTGTACATGGAAGATATATGAGAAAAAATACTATTGGGACCTATATCAACGCAAATAGAACCCAAAACAATGATTATTAAAATTTTTGTCTGTTTGTCTGTTTGTCTGTGCGTTTGTGCACGCTAATCTCAGAAACGGCTTATCCGATTTAAATATGGTTTTCACTAATATATTGTGGTAAGCTTCACTTAACATTTAGTGTTTGTTTCATGTCAATCGGTTCATAAATAAAAAAGTTATGCCAATTTAAAGAATCACATCGAACATTCGTTAATTTTTACTACGAAATCTTATAGAAGCAGATATTTTAACAGGTTGCGGAATAGCTGATAGTCTTTTTATTCCTCGGATTCCTGTCATTCTAAACAGTCTTTCATTTAGTTTTAAACAAGTCCAGTTTCCAGTGAGCCTATGTTTTGCGATGACTAATTAAAGTAATTAATTAATTAAGTAATTAAAGTAAAGGTAAGACACTAAAAGTTGTGGGTGTGGATCTAAGTATTAGCTGTTTTTCGGTCAGCTTTATGTGGCTCTATCACGTGTTAGCATTACTAGCAGCCTGTATGCTTTGATCCCTGATGGCTATACGTCTAATCTATACATCCATACATATTATAAAAGGCTTTGTCCTGACTGACTGACTGACTGACAGACAACGTAAAGCCGGTCGTAGCGACTTGAAATTTGGAGGGTGTGTTTGTCTTAATGTCTAGAAGTGTACAAAGAAAGGGTTATTAAAAATTCAACCCTTAAGTGTATGAAAAAGGATGAAATCGGTTGTATGAAACGTCTTCATTTTTTAAGTTACAGCTTTGAAATTTTGTTTTGGAATACTTTTATTAAAAAAAAAATACGCTCATAATTTTTTTTATACTGGGGTGAATTTATAGGAGTGAAATAAGGGATGAAATATTGTATGGAAAGATCTTTGCTTTTGAAGTTGGCGACTTGAAATTTGGAGGGAGGGGGAAGGGAGGGGGAGGAAGAGGAAAGGAAGGGAGAAGTGAGAAGTGAGGGGAAAGTGCGGGGGTACTTAGGGAGAAGTCAGGGAAAAGGGAGGGGAAAGTCAGGGGAAATCGACTGCCTCTGTATTTCGGTGGTACTGTGTATGGACTGTGAGGTCGCGGGTTCGATTCCCGCTCAGTGCAAATATTTGTAGCATGAACATGTCTATTTGCATTGGTCTGGGTGTTTATATGTATAATATGTATCTATTTACAAAAATAAAAGTATTTAAGTATGTTTATCCGTATTCTAGAACCCATAATACAAGCATATAATATGCTTACTTTGGGTCTAGATGGCGTTGTGTAAAAATAAAAAAGGAAGAGGGAACTTAGGGGGTGTGAGGAGGCAGTGAAGGGCAAGTGAGGGGCAAGTGAAGGGCAAGTGAAGGGGACGTAAGGGAAAGTGAGGGAAGTGAGGGAAAGTGAGGAGTCAGAAGTGGTGGTGAGTGAGTGGGAAGTGAGGGAAAGTGAGGGAGATGGGAGGGAGACGGGAGGGGAAGGAAGGGGAGGGGAGGGGAAGAGAGGGGAAGGGGAAAGTTATTGTAGTGAAAATTTACCTTTGTGTATTGTATGTTGTTTTACGGGGGATATCTTTAGGTAGGTGAAAGAGGGTTTGTACGAATGGTGATGATGATGAGATTACAAATAGTATGCAAAACAGTATTTAAACAATATAAAAATGTCTATTGAAAAATGATATTCATGCGAGCGAAGCCGCGGGCAAAAGCTATACATATATAAAAACGAAAGGTCACTCACTCACTCACTCATCTCATCACGAAATCTCAAAAACTACAAGTGCTAGGAGTTTCAAATTTTGGAAATAGGTGCTCTCTAAGACGGGATTTTGCGAAATTTATTTCCCTGGAGTATAAAGGGGAACAAAATTTGTATGGAGCTTCTATAGTTTTTGAAAATAGGAGTGCCAAGTTTCGTTAAATACCGCAAAATTTCATCCGTTTTAGGGGTAGCGGGTAAATAGATTTAAATCGGATTCGCCTTAGAGACGGATTATACTGATATTTATTACTAATATACAATGTACGATTGCCGTAAGATTAGGTAAGAAATATTCTCATACAGGCACACATCTAAATTTTCACGCGAACGAAGTCGCGGGCAACAGCTATATATAATAAAACTGTAACCGGTCGCTGTCTGTACATGGAAGATATATGAGAAAAATATTATTGGGACCTTTATCAACAAATAGAACCCAAAACAATGATTGTTACAATTTTTGTCTGTTTGTCTGTTTGTCTGTGCGTTTGTTCACGCTAATCTCAAAAACGGCTTATCAGATTTAAATATGGTTTTCGCTGATACATTGTGGTCAGCATCACTTAACATTTGGTGTGTGTTTCATGTCAATCGGTTTATAAATAAAAAAGTTATGCTAATTTAAATAATCACGTCATAAATGTGGTATGTATTTAGCTTAGCTTAGTTTGTTTTTAAGTTAGGTTAACACGTCTTATTTCTTTATTAAAGTGTAAATTAAAATGATTAACATTTTAATTTACACTTTATTAGTTAAAATGTAAATACAAGTTAGATTTATATTTTTTGGATTTATTTTATTTTTTATTTTTTGTGACAAAAACATGTTTATTACCACGTTTCATTACGGAATAGGTGGAATTGAAGTGAATTACGAAATAGTAGTAGTCGATTTACGCTGGTTTCAACATGAATGGGTCGGATCGACCAGGGATGTACTACCCTCTCATAGTTTTCGACGTAAGAGTAATAGTATCCATATTATTGCGTTTCGTTCGGTAAGCGCGAGAGCCGGAGGCCCAACTGATGCAGAGATGACAAACTTCGCAGCATGTGTGGGACCAGCTGAGTATCCGCGGAGTCATTGTGTGGGTGGTGTGGGTCAACCCGCCGGCCAGGGAGACCCGTATAAACGGTGGTGCCGCTGGCCGCCCGCGGCATTGTACAAGGGCCCAATTAGACCTAACCAAAAAAAAAGAGACTGCCCCACCAGGTTGCGCATAATCTCGGAGTGGTTCGTCGTGCAGGTTGGTGACCGGATAGTAGGACCCGGCGACCATTTTCGAGACGGTACGGGGGCCTTTTGCGAGCAGTCCGTATCATGGAAGCCCGGAGGCCTAAGACCCTTGAGCCTTTACAGCTGCGAAGAGACATCGCCTCCTCAACGGCCGTCTTCTATCGCCTTTACCACGGAGAGTCTTCTCAACAGCTCTTTAAATTAATTCTACCCTCTCCCTTTTTATCCAGAACGACACGTGCGGGACTGAAGTGCTATCCTTTCACAGTGCAATCTAAAGGGTCTCGAACCAAACGGTTCAGCACTTTATACTTTTGCCGCTCAATTAAAGCCTGGAACTCTTTACCAGCGCATGTGTTCCCACCTAACTTTCATCCTGGGACTTTTAAGCGAGGCGTGAAGAAGCATCTCACTAAGCTGCCATAGTGGAGGCCACTATACCAGTAGTTTGGCTTTTGGAATGGTGTCCACTACTTCTGAATTCCACTGACTGCTTACCATCAGCCAGAGTAGAGGCACTTTGGCAGGCTAATATAAAAAAAAACTTATAGCGTTTTTATTCCTCGGCTTCCTTTCATTCCAAACAATTTCCCGTTTAGTTTTAAACGAGTTCAGTTTCCAGTGAGCCTATGTTTCGCGATGACAATTAATGAGTGTGGATCTAAATATTAACTGTTTTTCGCATGGTCAGCTTTATGTGGATTTGCCACGTGTAAGTAATCCTAGCAGCCTGTATGGCTTTGATCCGCGATGGCTATACGTCTAATATCGTAGATAGAGAAGCATTTACTGTAAAGATTATTCTTATTCACCTAAACGAAGATGTTTATAATTCAAAACAAACCAAAAGATATATCCAAAAAATGCTGCCCAAAATCACTATTTCACGCGGACGAAGTCGCGGGCACAGCTAGTCTTAAATAGATTTCGATGTGGGCTTTACAAATTATATTTACTAAAACTATAAAACCTAACAATAAGAATACTTAATTTTAGATTAGCAATTAAATTAGCAAATAGCTATAACTATATTAGACATAAGTTTTAAGTAAGTTTAAGTAAATAAGTGATATTGTATTTTATTAATAATATAGTGGATTACAAATTAAAAATAGAAAAGAAAGAAAATTATAAGTAGATTAGATAATATACTAAATTAATATATAACAAATTTTATTATTACAGAAAATTATTTCTTTGTATTTCGTTTAATAGGAATCGGAAAGACTTTACGGAAATATTATTGTTTTCAGCTTCCGAAGAATCTGAAGTAAAAACAGGGTTGTCTATATTAGTTCTTGATGTTTTAGATTTTGTATAATTTTTATTATAAATTTTTATGCAACGTACTGTACTCTTTGGACAATACTCAATACTCAATACGTTTATTGCACACCATATAGTAATACAGATGTTATTATAAGTACAGTTCAATATGGACCCTGTCGGGCACGGCAAACGTAGGAGAGAGGATGAAGACATTATCAGAATAATAATATTAACTGTTAATTTGAAATTATAAATGGTTTTAAGATAGCATACATAAATGATAATTGTTTATAGGTGTTCTAATTAAATTATTGTTTGAAATTAAGTATATATTTGTATGTTTATTTTTACAATATAGTTTTATCTTTTAGATATTCGTTAATTTTGACAAATATGTCTTCTTAATCTAAACAAAAGATAACTTAAAAACATTATTGAAATTATATAAGACTAGCTGTTGCCCGCGACTTCGTTCGCGTGAAAATTCAGATGGGTGCCTCTATGAGAATATTGCGTGCCTGATTTTATGGCAATCGTACATTGTATCAGTATTATCC
The DNA here is from genome assembly GCA_963082885.1 of Parascotia fuliginaria. NCBI lineage: Eukaryota > Metazoa > Arthropoda > Insecta > Lepidoptera > Erebidae > Parascotia > Parascotia fuliginaria. The sequence continues at coordinate 3,083,975 of OY720197.1, forward strand.
GTCTCTATGGCGAATCCAGTTTAAACCCGCTACCGCTAAAACTGACAAACCACTTTCACACAAACTTGCGACTCTTATTTGCCCATTTAATAGGGGGGTTGCTGAATAATAAAAAAAGAGTATTTTCTAGTAATTTGGTAATCCTACTATAAAAACTATAGAAATTTCATACAAACTTTGCCACCCCTTTATACCCCCTTAGGGGATGGATTTCGCAAAATTCCGTCTAAGTGAGCACCTATATCCTAATAGGAACGACAATGCAAAGTTTGAGATTCCTAGCACTTGTTGTTTCTGAGATTTCGTGATAAGTGAGTGAGTGACCTTTTGCTTTTATGTATATAGATAGCATTTTTATATTGTTTAAATACTGTTTTTCATACTATTTTTAATCTTCCATTCATACAAATCGTCTTTCACCTACCTAAAGATATCCCTCGTAAAAACAATATACAATACACAAAGGCAAATTTTCACTACAATAACTTTCCCCTTCCCCTTCTTCCCTATTGCACTTTTTCTCCACTCTCCACAGTTTCCTCCTTCCTCTCCTCCCCTCTCCCTTCTCCTCTTCACCTCCTTCAGCATCCCTTGCCCCTCCTCCAGCATCTCTTGCCCTTTCCTCCACTTCCCTATACCTTGCATCATCGTTTTCCTCTCTCTTCTCCCTTCCTTCTCCTTTCTTTTCCTCCTTTCCTCTTCCTTCCTATCGCTTCCTATCCCTTCCCCTCCCATTTTCCACCATTCGAGAACTCCTTTCTTTCCGCGTTCCTTCCCCTCTCCCTTCCTCTACTGTCTCCCTCACTTCCCCATCACTTTCCTCTCATTTTCCCCTCATTCACCCCTCACTTAACCCTCAATCCCCCTTACTTCCCGTCACTCCCCCCTCACTTCTCTCTCACTTCCCCCTCACCCACCTCACTTCCCCCTCAATTCCCCTAACTTCCCCCTCACTTCCCCGTCACTTTCCCCTCACTTCCCCTCACTTTCCTCTTACTTTCCTCTAACATTCCCCTCACTCCCCCTCCTTCCTTCTTTTCCTCCCTCCTTTTCCACCCTCCTTTTCCTCCCTCCTTTTCTTCCCTCCTTTTCCTCCCTCCTTTCCCTCCCTCCCTGTAAATTTCAAGTCGCTAGCTTCAAAAGCTAAAGATCTTTGTATATATATATATTTCATCCCTAATTTCACCCCTCTAAATCCACCCCTGTTAAAATAAAATTATAAGGATATTTTTTATTTAAATAGAAGTATTCCAAAATAAAATGTCAATACTGTAAGTTAAAAAATGAAGAAGATTCATACAATCGATTTCATCACTTTTCACACACTTAGGAATTAAATTTTAAAAAACCCTTTTTTAGTACAACCTCTAGACATTTAGACAAACACACCCTCCAAATTTCAAGTCACTACTACCAGCAGTTTAGGTTGTGCGTTGTCTGTTAGTCAGTCAGTCAGTCAGGACAAAGCCTTATATAATATGTATGGGTGTATGGATGTATGGATTAGACGTATAGCCTTCGGGGATCAAAGCATATAGGCTGCTAGGAATGCTAACACGTGATAGAGCCACATAAAGCTGACCATGCGAAAAACAGCTAATACTTAGATCCACGCCCACAACTTTTAGTTGTGTCTGACCTTGGGCTTTATTAATTGTCATCGCGAAACATAGGCTCACTGGAAACTGGACTCATTTAAAACATAACGGAAGATTGTTTAGAATGAGAGGAATCCGAAAAATAAAAACGCTATCAGCTATTCCGTAACCTGTTAAAGTCTCTGTTTCTAACAGAAAATGTTCGACGTGATTCTTTAAATTGGCATAACTTTTTTATTTATGAACCGATGGACATGTAAAAAACACTAAATGTTAAGTGAAGCTTACCACAATGTATTAGTGAAAACCATATCTCAAACGGATAAGCCGTTTCTGAGATTAGCGTGAACAAACGTACAGACAAACAGACAAACAGACAGACAAACAGACAAAAATTGTAACAATCATTGTTTTGGGTTCTATTTTTGCGTTGATAAAGGCCCCAATAATTTTTTTTCTCATATATCTTCCATGTACAGACAGCGATTGGTTACATTTTTATTATATGTATAGATAAGGAAAGGTAATGTAAATATTTTTGTTTGTCATTTTATAAATGAGAAGGTTGTTCAATTTTATTAATTTGTTTCTCAAAGTCATCAAGCTGATTGCTTGCCCTTTGACACAACAAACACGACCACAACACAACCTATACAATTTGTTTCATGCTTGTTTTGATTACAGAGCATGCAGATGCCTGATCTAGTGGGTATCGTTTATGACTTAGGTAATATTATACATATAATAAAAATGTAACCGATCGCTGTCTGTACATGGAAGATATATGAGAAAAAAAATTACTGGGGCCTTTATCAACGTAAATAGAACCCAAAACAATGATTGTTACAATTTTTGTCTGTTTGTCTGTTTGTCTGTGCGTTTGTTCACGCTAATCTCAGAAACGGCTTATCCGATTTAGATATGGTTTTCACTAATACATTGTGGTAAGCTTCACTTAACATTTAGTGTTTGTTTCATGTCAATCGGTATTTAAAGAATCACGTCGAACATTTTCTGAAAGGAATAGAGACTTTAATAGGTTACGGAATAGCTGATAGCGTTTTTATTTTTAGGATTTCTCTCATTCTAAACAATCTTCCGTTTAGTTTTAAATGAGTCCAGTTTCCAGTGAGCCTCTGTTTCGCGATGACAATTAATAAAGCCCAAGGTCAGACACAACTAAAAGTTGTGGGCGTGGATCTAAGTATTAGCTGTGTTTCGCAAGGTCAGCTGTATGTGGCTTTATCACGTGTTAGCATTCCTAGCAGCCTGTATGCTTTGATCCCCGATGGCTATACGTCTAATCCATACATCCATAGACCCATACATATTATATAAGGCTTTGTTCTGACTGACTGACTGACTAACAGACAACGCACAGCCTAAACTACTGGTCGTAGTGACTTGAAATTTGGAGGGTGTGTTTGTCTAAATGTCTAGAGGTTGTACTAAGAAAGGGTTTTTTAAAATTTAATTCCTATGTGTGTGAAAAGGGATGAAAACGATTGTATGAATCTTCTTCATTTTTTAACTTACAGTTTTAAAATTTTGTTTTTGAATACTTCTATTTAAATAAAAAATATCCTTAAAATTTTATTTTAACTGGGGTGGATTTAGAGGGGTGAAATTAAGGATGAAATATTCTATCAAAGATCTTTAGCTTTTGAAGCTAGCGACTTGAAATTTGCAGGGAGGGGGAGGGAGCAAAAGGAGGAATTGAGGAGAAGGAGGAAGGGAGGGGAAAGTGAGAGGGAAGTGATGAGGAAGTGAGAGGACAGTGGTGGGGAAGTGAGGGGAAAGTGAAGAGAAAGTGTGGGGGAAATGCGGGAGAAGTGAGGGGAAAGTCAGGGAGAAGTCAGAGGGAAGTCAAGGGAAAGCCAAGGAGAAGTGAGGGAAAGTGAAAGGAATGTTAAGGCAAGGTAGAGGGAAGTGGAGGAAAGGGCAAGAGATGCTGGAGGAGGGGCAAGGGATGCTGAAGGAGGTGAAGAGGAGAAGGGGGAGGGGAGGAGATGAAGGGAGAAACTGTAGAGAGTGGAGAAAAAGGGCGATAGGGAAGAAGGGGAAGGGGAAAGTTATTGTGGTGAAACTTTGCCATTGTGTATTGTATATTGTTTTTACGAGGGATATCTTTAGGTAGGTGAAAGATTTGTATGAATGAAAGATTAAAAATAGTATGAAAAACAGTATTAAACAATATAAAAATGTCTATTGGAAAAACCACATTCACGCGAGCGAAGCCGCGGGCAAAAGCCACTCACTCACTTATCACGATATCTCAGAAACAGCAAGTGCTAGGAATTTCAAACTTTGCATGGTCATTCCTATTAGGATATAGGTGCTCACTTAGACGGAATTTTGCGAAATCCATCCCCTAAGGGGGTATAAAGGTGTGGCAAAGTTTGTATGAAACTTATATAGTTTTTATAGTAGGATTACCAAATTACTAGAAAATACTCTTTTTTTAATATTCAGAAACCACCCTTATTAAGTGGGCAAATAAGAGTCGCAGGTTTGTGTGAAAGTGGTTTGTCAGTTTTAGCGGTAGCGGGCTTAAACTGGATTCGCCATAGAGACGGATAATACTGATATTTATGACTGATACAATGTACGATTGCCATAAAATCAGGCACGCAATATTCTCATAGAGGCACCCATCTGAATTTTCACGCGAACGAAGTCGCGGGCAACAGCTATACATATAATAAAAATGAAACCGATCGCTGTCTGTACATGGAAGATATATGAGACAAAAATTATTGGGACCTTTATCAACGCAAATAGAACCCAAAACAATGATTGTTACAATTTTTGTCTGTTTGTCTGTGCGTTTGTTCACGCTTATCTCAGAAACGGCTTAAATACATTGTTGTAAGCTTCACTTAACATTTAGTGTTTGTTTCATGTCAATCGGTTCATAAATAAAAAAGTTATGCCAATTTAAAGAATTACGTCGAACATTTGTTAATTTACTACGAAACCTGATAGAAACATAGGCTTTAACAGGTTACGGAATAGCTGATAGCGTTTTTATTTTTCGGATTCCTCTCATTCTAAACAATCTTCCGTTTAGTTTTAAAAGAGTCCAGTTTCCAGTGAGCCTATGTTTCGCGATGACAATTAATAAAGCCCAAGGTGAGACACAATTAAAAGTTGTGGGTGTGGATCTCAGTATTAGCTGTTTGACGCACGGTCAGCTTTATGTGGCTCTATCACGTGTTAGCATTCCTAGCAGCCTGTATGCTTTAATCCCCTATGGCTATACGTCTAATCCATACATCCATACACCCATACATATTATATAAGGCTTTCTCCTGACTGACTGACTGACTAATAGACAACGCACAGCCTTAACTGCTGGTCGTAGTGACTTGAAATTCGGAGGGTGTGTTTGTCTAAATGTCTAGAGGTTGTACTAAAAAAGGGTTTTTTTAAATTAAATTCCTAAGTGTGTGAAAAGGGATGAAACGATTGTATGAATCTTCTTCATTTTTTAACTTACAGTTTTGAAATTTTGTTTTGGAATACTTCTATTTAAATAAAAAATGTCCTTATAATTTTATTTTACCAGGAGTGGATTTAGAGGGGTGAAATTAAGGATGAAATATTCTATAGAAAGATCTTTAGCTTTTGAAGCTAGCGACTTGAAATTTGCAGGGAGGGGGAGGAAGCAAAAGGAGGAATTGAGGAGAAGGAGGAAGGGAGGGGAAAGTGAGAGGGAAGTGTTGAGGAAGTGAGAGGACAGTGGTGGGGAAGTGAGGGGAAAGTGAAGAGGAAGTGTGGGGGAAATGCGGGAGAAGTGAGGGGAAAGTCAGGGAGAAGTCAGAGGGAAGTCAAGGGAAAGCCAAGGAGAAGTGAGGGAAAGTGAAAGGAATGTTAAGGCAAGGTAGAGGGAAGTGAGGAGGGAGTGAAGGGGTAGTAAGGGGGAAGTGAGAGGGAAGTGAGGAGGAAGTGAGGCGGAGTGAGGGTGAATGAGGAGAAAGTGAGGGAGAAGTGAGGGAGACGGGAGAGGAAGGGAGGGGGAAGGGACGAGGAAAGTAAGGAGTTCTCGAATAGTGGAAAAAGGGAGGGGAAGAGATAGGAAGCGATAGGAAGGAAGAGGAAAGGAGGAAAGGAAGGAGAAGGAAGGGGGAAGAGAGGGGAAAGCGAGGAGACAAGGTAGAGGGAAGTGGAGGAAAGGGCAAGAGATGCTGGAGGAGGGGCAAGGGATGCAGAAGAAGGTGAAGAGGAGAAGGGGGAGGGGAGGAGAGAAAGGAGGAAACTGTGGAGAGTGGAGAAAAAGAGCGATAGGGAAGAAGGGGAAGGGGAATGTTATTGTAGTGAAAATTTGCCTTTGTGTATTGTATATTGTTTTTACGAGGGATATCTTTAGGTAGGTGAAAGAGGATTTGTATGATGTATGATTTGTATGGATGGGAAATAGTATGAAAAACAGTATTTAAACAATATAAAAATGTCTATTGGAAAAAAGCCGCGGGCAAAAGCTATCTATATACATAAAAGCAGAAGGTCACTCACTCACTCATCACGAAATCTCAGAAACAACAAGTGCTAGGAATCTCAAACTTTGCATGGTCGTTCCTATTAGGATATAGCTGCTCACTTAGACGGAATTTTGCGAAATCCATCCCATAAGGGGGTATAAAGGGGTGGCAAAGTTTGTATGAAACTTCTATAATTTTTATATTAGGATTACCAAATTACTAGAAAATACTCATTTTTTAATATTCAGAAACCACCCTTATTAAGTGGGCAAATAAGAGTCGCAAGTTTGTGTGAAAATGGTTTGTCAGTTTTAGCGGTAGCGGGCTTAAACTGGATTCGCTAATATATATATAATACTGATATTTATTACTGATACAATGTTCGATTGCCATAAAATCAGGCACGCAATATTCTCATAGAGGCACACCCATCTGAATTTTCACGCGAACGAAGTCGCGGACAACAGCTAGTTATAAATATATGTTTATTTATTTTTTAAGTCAAAGAAACGTTAGTTAAGTAGGTACTTTACTTTCTTTTTATAAAATGTACAACATTATTAAAATAGTGTATTTTTTTTATTCTCAGTGTGTCCAGTAATTGACGGATGTCGTAAGTATTTACTTCTATAGTTATTAGAGTGCTGGCAGCCCAATAACTCCCGCAGTCCTCCGTAAAAAAAATTTAAAAAAGGCAAAAAAAGAATAGTTTTTTTTATATTAGTCTACCAATGTGACTCCACCCCGCCTGATGGTAAGCAGTTAGTGGAATCCAGAGGGGGTGGCCACCATACCATCGTCTTAAACTGCTGGTATGGTGGCCTTCCCTATGGCGGCTGGGAATGGGGTTAGGGGAAGGGAATTAAGAAGGTGAGGAAAGAAGAAAGGGGGAAATTGGGCCACCGGCACTCTCACTCGCCAAACGAAACGCGGTAGTACGGATACTACTACTCTTACGTAGATCTTCTATGAGAGGGTAGTACTTCCCCGGACGATCTAGCCCATTCATGCTGAAACCAGCGTGGATCTGCTACCGTAAACTTCCTTTTCTGTTTTCCTTCCTCATTTTCTTTTCCCTACCAAGCCGTGAAAACACAACTAAGTCGTTGCCGACCATGAAAAGCATAAGTATTTCAAAATTTAGTAATGCTTAGAAAACCAAGCATTATTCCTGCAATGTTTAGAAAACACAGTCATTAATCTATAGGTTACGGTTACCACTTACCATCAGTATACTTGTTTGACATCAAAGTTGTATAAAAATATATATATACTAGCATTTATTTTAAAATTTATCATTATTATTTTAGATAAATGAAGTTTTTTTTATTTAATTTTATTATTTTGTTGCAGAAGAAAACAATAAAGAAGAGAACAGCACTTAATTTGGAGTACTTAAAGTCTACTATGATGACAATAATATGATGTTACAACTGTTACAAGATATGCAAGAAATATATGATTAAATAATAATTGTTTAAAACTGTTGATTTATTAAACCTAATACTAGCTTTCTGCAGTGCAGTTTCACTCGCGTTTTTGCCCACTGCTCTGCTACCGTCACCAGTAGCGTGATAATAAAATTAAATAGCCCTTAATCTTTCTCGAAAACTGGGCTAACATACGCAAAAAGAATTTTCAAATCCGCCTGATAGTTTTAGAGATGTTGTGTTCAAACAAACAAACTCTTCCACTTTATATAATAGTGCAGATGTGTGCGTTTTAATTCTAAGAATATGTGTTATTGTTTATTTAATAACTACTTCAGTACAGTAACTGTGTTAGCTATTATTTTCGTCAGAGTCTATGAATCGGTTTAAAATCTTTTAGATTCTAAAATCATCATCATCTAATCAGACGTTAGACACGACATAGGCATTAAAATTTTTGTTATCTTGGCCGGACGTGAGCCGCTCTCTATTAGGTCATCGGTTGTCACGTAACTCGCAGAACTGGTGGTCATTACAACCATGAACCGAAAAATACCGCGTGGACAGACCCCTCACTAATAGGACCGACGACCTGATTCGAAAATAGAACTTATTTTTTTTTAATTACCCACACGACGGCGGCAGACTAGCAGCGAGTCAACAAGCCCACCTGATGGTAAGTGGTAACTGTCGCTCATAGACTTCTTCAATGGCAGGAACTCTGCGAAGCCGCTGCTTACCGAGAAGGGGGTGGGGTAGTTAAAAGGAATGGAGTAGGTGAAGGAAATGAGGTAAGTGAGGAATAAGGGAAGAGGGGAAGTTGGGCTAGTAATAATTGACAATCTCCATCGCACATCACTGTTTGCCATCGACTTGGGGCCGCCAATAATAATGACCATCACCGGCCCATACTGGTGCGCTTCGCTCGCCACGAACACAAGGCTGCTGCTTGGAGGGCCAAAACTGCACTAAAAGGCTCATCAGTGTCGATCAGGGAATTGTAATGTCTAGTCTTCGTGTGTTTCGTAATTTTTGTTTACATGTTTACGTATTTGTCAAAATTTTTATTTTCCACCTCACAATTGACATGGCATCGTTTGACAGGCAGGCTTGACAGATGTCACTTATGTAACGTTCGGAAACGTTCCATAATCAAGTTGTTTAAAATTACTGTTGTTTATTTTTTGTATTGTAATTTGAATTGTAGTGTTATTTTGTTAAATTTTTTTTTTTCCTTTGTGTATGTGTCAGCTGGCGGGTGGTGCAGAGATGCGAAAAGCACTGCACCATTAGTGTTTCATAATTTTATATAGTTAATATTATATCTTATTTTATTTATTTTTATTATTATTTATTTTATATATATATACACATATTATTTTAGTTAATGTTATCCGAAGATGATTCTTTTTATTCTATTAATAGTGCTGATAGTTCTTCTAATGATGATAGCTTTGCCTCGATTACAGACACTCTTGGTGGGTACTTGCAGCAGACATTTAACCATTCGTCTAATGGTCTGTTTAATGTCTGTCATATCAACGCGCAGAGTGTTCCAAGCCACTATGGAGATCTGTATGAAGCCTTCTGTGATGCTAATAACGTTCATGCCATCCTGATCTCGGAGACCTGGCTAAAACCACATCTGCTGTCTACCACCTACCCCTTACCTGGCTTTATTCTTATCAGAAATGATAGGAGAAGCAGGAGAGGGGGCGGTGTAGCCATCTACCTTCGTAGCTCTTTTCCCTATAAAATTCTTACTTCATCACCCCTGAACAACTCTGCTTCTATGGAATATTTATTCCTTGAAGTCTTGGTTAAAGGTGTTAAAACTATTTTGGGGGTGGTTTACTGTCCTCCTACTGTTGATTACTTCTCCAGTCTCGAAACGATTCTGGAATCTTTAGGGTCAGAATATGCACATCATATCATCATGGGTGATTTCAACACTAATCTCCTTACTCACGACTCCCCTCGTTCCCGTAAACTTCTCCAGGTTGTTAAGTCTGTCAGCCTTCATGTCCTTTCCTTACAAGCAACTCATCACAATACTGAGGGGCTTGACACTTGGCTTGATCTTATCCTTACCTCTTCTCCTTCCTCTGTCCACTCTCACGGTCAATATCCTGCTCCTGGCTTCTCCCATCATGACCTAATTCACCTTTCTTACCGTCTAAAACCACCTAAAACCCGTCCTAAAATTCTGCACAGACGTTGTTTCGGTAAAATTAATTATGATTTGTTGCGTAATGATGCCTCTGAAATCAATTGGGCTCCATTGAGGGCGGCTACGAATGTCGAAGAAAAAGTATCTATACTAAACAGCATCGTTCTTAACCTCTACGACAAACATGCACCAATCAAGAAAATCAAAGTAAAACGTCCTCCCGCCCCATGGATGACTAGAGGCATTAAAATGGCCATGAGACGTAGAGATCGAGCATTCCGTGCGTTTAGAAGGGAGCGTTCAGACGATAACTGGGTTCTTTTTAAGACTGCAAGGAATCGGTGTAACCAGATGATACGTAACACTAAACGCCGCTTTATCCTCAGTAATATTAATTCCTCAACTCCCGCCAATATCTGGAAGTTCCTCGGCACTTTAGGTATTGGTAAACAGCGACGTACAGACCCTCAGTGTGCGATTGAATTGGATGATATCAATCAACATTTCGCATCAGCTACCCTACTAGATCACCAAACCAATTGCAGCACTGTTGAGTACATTGCTAGGTTACCCCGCCCAAATATTGATCCTTTTAACTTCTCTCTAGTGACACCGGGGGAGATCAAGAAGATAATCCTTTCTATTAAATCAAACGCGGTAGGCTGTGATGGCATCAGCCGTCGTATGATTATTCCTATCCTTGACTACCTTATACCTATCATATCCCACATCATTAATTTCTCCCTTGGCAGTGGCTCTTTTCCTGCTATATGGCGCAAAGCCTTTATTATTCCTCTACCCAAAATTTCCAATCCATCCTTACCCCAACATTTTCGACCTATTTCTATTCTTCCGTTTCTTTCTAAAGTGCTAGAGGCCTGTGTCCATAAGCAACTGTCCCAGTTTGTGTTTCACAATAATTTGTTAAGCCCCTTGCAGTCTGGCTTTCGACCTGGACATAGCACTACTTCAGCTCTCCTTAAAGTGACTGGTGATGTTAGGGTTGGCATGGAGGACGGCAAAGTCACTGTGTTGACGTTAATTGACTTCTCAAATGCCTTCAACACTGTCAGTCACCCTATCCTTTTGTCAATCCTCTCCTATATCATGATCTCTCCCGCTGCACTAGAATGGTTCTCATCATATCTTCAGGGACGTCAGCAGGCAGTTCGCACCGACGAGTCCTCGTCAAGCTGGTGCGATCTTAACTGTGGGGTCCCTCAAGGCGGTATTCTCTCTCCTTTACTGTTCTCAGTTTTTATCAATCTCCTAACCCAGAATCTTCAGTGTTCGTATCATCTCTATGCTGATGACTTGCAGTTGTACTCTCAGGCATCTATACCGGACATAAAAATAGCCATTGACATAGTAAATAAAGATCTAGAGGCAATAAAAAGTTGGTCGGAAAGGTTTGGCTTATGGGTGAATCCAGATAAATGTCAGGCCATCATTGTAGGTAGTCACCGTATGATGAGCAGACTGGACTCTGGAATACTACCACCGCTAATCTACAATAACTCAGTCATACCTTTCAGTCCAAACGTTAAAGATCTGGGCTTGTATATTGATTCAACACTCAATTAGCAGGCCCAGGTCACAAATGTTAGTCAGAAAGTTATAGGATCTCTTCGTGCCCTATATCGTCTGAAGAACTTCCTCCCTTCTAAAACAAAAATGATGCTTGTGCAGTCTTTAATCCTACCCATAATCGACTATGGTGATGTGTGCTATTACGACCTGAATGCAGATCTTCTTAATAAATATGATCGCCTTCTCAATAACTGCATTCGATTCATTTTTAATCTTCGTAAATATGATCACATCTCTATTTACCGCTCTGAACTGAAATGGTTACCTATCCGTCAACGCCGTAGCTTGCGTGCTCTCACTACCCTCTTTTCTATCCTCAACTCTCCTTATTCACCTAACTATTTAACAACTTCATTTCAATACTTGTCTTCTGTTAATAATAGAAATCTACGTTCTTCAAATAACCGTTTACTTACCTGTCCCTCTCATACTTCTGGTTTCGTACACTCTTCCTTTGTAGTGCAGGTTATTCTTCTTTGGAATGCGCTTCCTCTCGAGATCAGGATGTCCACTAACCGATATACATTTAAGCAAAAGATTCGTACTCTCCTGTTTGATGAATTGTCGGCAATATCACGTTAACTTTTGTATATATATATATATATATATGTTTATACATGCATTATATATATATCTATGTAAGTATTTATGTATACTTATATGTATGTTTGTATGCTTATATGTATGTATATAATCAAGTATACCAATATTATTTATTTTGTATATATATTATTTTTCTTTAAGTAATTTAAGTATCTATTGTATTGAATACCTATTTTTGTAATATGATTTAAGCCTCACTTTTTCTCTATCATAATTTACAACTTCATTGCACCTACTTCGCTTATCTCTGCATTACCTTGGTTGACTGGTAGAGAATGCCCATGGCATTAAGTCCGCCATTGTACATTAGTGCATTAAGTTTTTATAAATAAATAAATAAATAATTGATTTAGCTTGTTTTATAAGCACAACCTATATTGTATTGAGTAACATAGTAAACAAAGCATTTAAAAATCAACATTTTTACGTAAAGAATGATAGAAGTGTTATCACCGGTAATGGCCTCATAAAACTTTAACGTATTGCAGTTGTTACTACCCGAGACATAGCCATTATTCTATATAAAACAATTGAGGTTTCTAAAGTAAAACGAGGATTAAATTTAATATTGTCCGTATGTTTTAAAAAGCAGACCGTATGTCTGTCTGTTTGAGCGCTTATGAAAGAAGTATTATTGATGTTTTATTATTGATGTTTAATGAGTGTGTTTGGGAAAATTTTCCCCAACAGTTGGTGCCACTTATGTAAAAGGTCTTCCATTTTGAAAGCGCTATCAAAACAAATATTTTTCAGTGCTGATTTTGGAAATTTTAACGTTTAATTTATAAAATGAAAAATTCCCGTGCTTAAGGACAAAAGAAAATTGCTCAGAGGGTTTTCTACAATAGCGCCCACCAGGTGGCAGCACCGGTGCGTCAGGTTTAGCTGTCTCCTGACAGTTGTGACAACTGGTGGCAAAAATTTTCTTAAACATTGTGTACATTTTATCCCACCAAAAACTTAAATATGAAAATGACATCCAAGTTCAATATTATCATAATTATAATACTGTGGTTATCGACATTACCGACAAGAGACATTAGGTATATTATTATCTAAATGAGTGCCAAATTCTATAGAAAATTCTAAAATTTATTAGATACAAATACAGTAAGTACTTACAATGTATTGCTATTTTATGCTACAACAATGTTTAATTATATACGACTATCTTTTCACTTTAAAGCTCCCCTTTTTTTCTATATTAGCCTACTAAAGTGACTCCACTCTACCTGATGGTAAGCAGTCAGTGCAATCCTGTACGGTGAAGTTTCAAGAAACGAAAAACTACCTCTAGATATGTAAGGCTGTAAAATAATTGAGGTTTACATGAAAGACTTTACGATAAAACGTTTTACATTATTTACGCTGGTGTTTCTGGTGTTGCAAGCGTCTACAGGCTATGGTAATGATGTAACATCACGCTACTGGCGACGGCAGAAGATCAGTATGCAAAGACGTGGGTAAATCCGCCCCGTGGAAAGCTAGCACTTAATAATACAGAGGCAGGGGCTAGACTCAGTGACAGGACCTCTTGATACTGAACTCTAAAATACAACTTTTGTCGTTAACGGAAAAATAAAATTAACAGCTGTCATAAAAGGAATATTTTTAATTAACTTTTTAATTAAACAATGAATAAAAAATATATGTGCTAAGTAAGAAGGATATTGATGTCAGTTTAACCTTTCATTGTTTATCTGATAAAAACTTCTCGTTAAAAGACTATGGGTAAAAATAAACCCAGTTAAAATTACTTTGATTTTTTTGTATTTTTTTAGTTTTACATTAAATCTTTATGGGGCTTATGCAGTTCTCTGAGTTTGCCTAGCTCAAAGCAATTTCTTGAGCAATTTAATGAAAATACTTCCCTGGGAGTGATACTTTAAAAGAAATCTAGTAATATATTTTCTAGTACTAAGGACATACTAGTATGACAAAAATATTTTTTACAGTAGGTCGATGCGATCTTGTTTATCCTAGCTGAGCTGTTATATTGTATAAGATGCGCCTAAGATACGAGAACCTACTTATAGGAATCTAATACGCGTTAACGTGCTTTTCTCTCCATAATGGCATAAAATACTTGTACGCGCTCCTTGTGTTCACTTTGAGAACTAAATTCACTCATATTTTAGTTTTACGAGTAATCACTAGAGGCGCTGTACATTATAGTATTTTAACTGTTTTAAAATTTTCCATATCCCGATTTCACTTTGAATTTTTCCATAACTATATTATTACACAAATAAAGTATTGCCTTTTTTTTTTTTTTTTTTTTTTTTTTTTTTATATTATAGCCTACCAAAGTGACTCCACCCCGCCTGATAGTAAGCAGTCAGTGGAATCCAGAAGTGGCGGACACTATACCAAAAGCCATCGTCATAAACTGCTGGTATGGTGGCCTCCACTATGGCCTACCATTAAGTAAGTATAATTTAATTTTTTTGGGATTAAAACAACGTTTACCTGTAAGCCGCAGGTTATATTAGTAAACAGGTATATAAAGTACATAGTAGTACAATGAGTAGTTCAAAACCAGTTGTCATAATTAACCAAACAACATGAAGTGGTACACTTTTATGTTACTGCTCTGCGGACTTATTGCTTTGGTGAGTTTACTCTAGTTTTTGTAAAATCACTTATAACCACCATAGTGGAGGCCACTAGCCAGCAGTTTATTGCCGTCTTTTGAAATGGTGACCACAATATCTGAACACCGACTGCTTACCATCAGACAGACAGGTTCTTTTTAGTAGTCTAACATAAAAAAAATGTGCAATTTTACTTACATGACATAACAAATAAGAATACGGTTCAGGAGCCCGACTACAACCTCATATAGCAATCTTATTATAAGCTTACTTTGTCTCTATCCTTGTTTTTAATGGTACAAAAGAATAAGACAAAACACAAAGTAAGATTAAAATAAGGCTCCCTGATGGTGATGATGGTAAAGAATAAATACCGATAGATAGTACTGTGTTATTTAAACACTTCTGGGATCTAGCTCATGTCCAGAAGTAGAAACCTTTTCTTTGAAATGGCGATAAAAGAAAATGTGATAAAGTATTTACTGACCACAAAGCAGATAAGTAGAATAATTAACTCATATTTATTTGCCTTTGAACTTGCAACAGACTTTGAGCTGCAAAATATACATAGTTAGCTCAAAAAGTAAGTTTTAGTTTTTTTGGTCTATGTTTGGACTTTTAAGCACGATCTTCACAGTTGCAAACACGCTCCCAAACCAAGGTGACCTTACTTAAACCCCGCCCACTTTGGTTGGAAACACGCGCTCACAAACCAAGAATATAATGAAATTTGGTTTACAACAGCCGTCTACACAGTTTGTAACCGTGGTTCCAACTCTGAAACTGTAAACTGTGTGCTTTATCGATACAACTTATATCAAAGAAGCAGAAGAGCTATTTAAAATTTGATAACGTATTAGTAATTGGAGATAAAATCTGTAACATTGCAAGTACCACCATCTAAAATTCTCAGCACTATTGAAGAGATGCCACCGATTTAGACAATATTTATAGATTTCTTATATTACATGATTGACATTGGTGTTTTTATTTAAATGCAGAGCGCACAGTCACCACAGCCGGTTATTCTTACTAGAGAACCTATATGTAAGTATATTATTAATCTATATCTATCCATACTATTATATGAAGCGGAAGAGCTTGTTTGTTTGAACGCGCTAAACTCTGTAACTAACAGTCGTATTTGAAAAATTCTTTTTGCGTATGATAGGCCAGTTCTCGAGGAACATTATAGGCTATGTAACATCACGCTACTAGCGACAGGAGCAGAGCAGTAAGCAAAGACGTGGGTAAACCGTGCCGTGCAAAGTTAGTAAATACTAATTATATAGTAGTAGTAATAGAATAAGGAGGAGAACAAATACTTCGCAAGGTGGACCTTACTTATGAATTAAAACTCTTGAAAATCGCAGTTACCTGATAAAAAAAGAGAGTAGAAAGAAGAAATTTTTTAAGGACCGTCAAAATTCTTTGTCGTAGTATGCATGTTCTATTTTTTGAAAGACTATTCATCATTTTTTCAAAGACTAATTTTTGTAGAAAATAAGTAAGTCAAAATTGTATATAAAATTATGTTTCTCGAAAGTAGGTAATATCCATTCAACGTGATCACCACATCAAACGTAATAGTCTCGTATAATGTATCTCAATCATTCTGCACTTGATGATATAATAAGAAAAAACACAACCCATGTATTATATTATGTAACTTTTACTAAAGAACAAAATATAACAACCTGATAATAATAATAATACCAGCCTGTTTTACTGTCCAACTGCAGGGCAAAGGCCTCTTCTCATATAGAGAAGGCATGAGCGAGCATTAACCAACACGCTTGCTCAAGGCGGATTGGCAATTTCAGACTTTTAAGTCCAGGTTTCCTCACGATGTTTTTTTTTTTACCGTCAGTCAGAAATGTCCAAGATAAACTTAGAAAAAACTTATGATTTGAAAAATCACATTGGTACTTGCTCGGATTCGAACCCACTACCACGTGTTTACGAAGCCATTATTATTAACAATATGATGAAGATTGAAAAATCTGCCTGTATATACAACTGTGAACTACCAACCGGGTGGGCAGACAGGCACGATCACCCAGCCTGTTAGTAGGATCCTTCCTTTTGAAATATGGTGTGACATCTCCTCCACTTAATAAGTTATTAATAGGCTTTTCTTTTGTTACAGTAATAAACATATTGGGTAACATCTTCGATATAGTTCGACTTATATACGATCCTGAGTATTTTGAAGAAAGTGATTAATTTAACAAGATGGAGATGCATTTATAAAGAAGAACTGGCACGTCATGTTATGGTGATTAAATTAATAACGTTAAATGTGTTATTTTATTTATTTTAATCCCCGGGATCAAGTGCCGGGAAAAGATCAGGGGAGACCTAAAACAACCTGGACAAATGTATTGTTAGAGCAACGTTTTCGAAGACGATGTCGTAGATAGGATGAACTGGAGGAAGAATATTAAAAAGGCTGACCCCACCACCATGTGAGATAAATAGCCGGGAAGAGAGAAAGAGAGTTTTATTTATTTTAATCTGTGTTTTTGACTGGCCTGTTGGTCTAGTGGTTAGTGACTCTGACTGCTAAGCCGGAGGTCGTGGGGTCGATTCCCACCCAGGACAAATCTTTGTGTGATGAGCATGATTGTTTGTTCTGTGTCTGGGTAGTAATTTATCTATAATATGTACGTATTTACAAAAAAAAAAATTATTTAATCAGTATATCAGTTATTTAGTACCCATAACACAAGCAAATATAATTGCTTAATTTGGGGCTAGATGGCAATGTGTGAATGTGGTAGAATATTCATCATCATCATATCAGCCACAAGACGTCCACTTCTGGACATAGGCCTCCCCCAATTTTCGCCACCGTTGTCGGTCGTTCGCCGCCCTCATCCATCGGTTGCCCGCCACCCTTATAAGGTCGTCAGTCCACCTTGTGAGGGGTCTGCCCACGCTGCGTCTTCCGGTTCGTGGTCGCCACTCTAGAACCTTTCTGCCCCAGCGGCCGTCAGTTCTGCGAGCTATGTGTCCTGCCCATTGCCACTTCAGAGAAGCAATTCTGCGAGCTACGTCGGCTACTTTGGTTCGCCTGCGGATTTCTTCGTTTCTCAAACGATCGCGCAGGGAGACGTCCAACAAAGCCCGCTCCATCGACCTCCTCTGAGCGACTTTGAGCCTTCGGATAAGACCACATCACTGGCAACACACACTGGTCAAAGACCTTAGTCTTGAGACACTGCGGTAGTGCGGACGTGAAGATATGTTGTAGCTTCCCGAACGCTGCCCAGCCGAGTTGGATTCGACGAGTGACCTCTTTCTCGAAATCGGACTTACCCAATCGGACTGTTTGTCCCAGGTACACACACACAATTTCGCTGATACCACATGATAGACCTGAGACCACAAGGTCAACTAATTCATAGGACGCTTAAAACTAAATAAAACAAACACAAAACAAAAAAAATAAAAAAATTTAATAAAGTAATTGTTTCCTTTTTCAATACACAAATACTACACTAGAAAGATGTGAACAAATTTGCCATGAACATAATAAACTGCCACCAAATCTGGAAAACTGTAACAAAATAAATACGATTATAAAGTAGCCATGAAGGAAGAAATATTTTTTTCATTTCTCATACTCGGAAAGTAGTGTTGTTTTGATTTGATTATTGGGTGGAAAATGCTGCTTTCCTTTCATAGGGACTCTCAACTCATACAAATTCATCCCGACCCTCGGGCCGGAATGAACTTTAAAAATAGAACTGCTGTCAGCTGTGAAGAGTGTTATGAAAAATAAAACTAATTTAAAAAATGTCATGCATGACTTTCTAAACAGCCAGTGTGAATTTAGCGCAAACTTCTTTGAGCGGAATAAGCCGCGAGTGCTGCGACAATTACGCGGCGAGCGGCGATTTCCATATTTAAAATTTAAAAAGTCAACACAAATTGGCGGGATACTAAAATCTGTTATGTATGTATCTGTGACAAACTTTTGTGCTAAGATTTGAATTCAATATTAAAAAAAAATGGGACCAATTTCAGAGTATACGCTCTCAAATAAAAAAAAAATTTCAAATCGTTTCATAAATGACCGAGATAAGAAGTAACAAACATACAAAAAAAAAAAAAAAAAAACACGACCCGAATTGATAACGTCCTCCTTTTTGAAGTCGGTTAAAAATGAGTTCAAGCGGAATATTGACACCAGATTCCCTTACAGACGAGGCAAATTGTGTCATAGAAAATCTTTTTAATTTCACGAATTGTCCTAATTTGACTATTAATTTTAAATAGGTACTACTAATATATTATTATCAATAAATAGTTTAGATAAACATCTAGTTTTATTTTCTACTATTTATTTTTACTTTTACTTATATCTTTGGTGGCAAACAAACTTACGGTAAGTGGTACCCGTAACCTATAGAGATTGCTATGTTTTCTAAGCATTGCAGAGATAATACTTAACACAACTAAGCTGTTGCCGTCTATGTAGGAAGAAGGGAAGGAAAAAGGACAAGTTAAGGGGTAATTGTGCGACCAGCAATTACGCTCACCGAGCAAAACACAATAGCATGGAACCTAATATGCTATGTCGATGTATTATGAGAGGGTAGTACTGTCCCCGTAGATTCAGGCCATTTACCCTGACACCAATAAAGATTGCTATCGTACAAATAGGTATGATTTTAGTCTAGTTCATGTTTGTTGATAGTTCATATTTTATTTATATAATAAATATATTTTATTTTTATTTCTACTTGTTGAGACTCTACTGTCTCCGGGTTATTATCAAAGTACTCCATTCTTTTGCAATCCTTAATATTCAAAAATGCATATTATGTTTTGTTTATATCTTGTTCTTGCATGGAGTAATTTGAGATCTTTTTTTGGAGTATTGTCTTTATCGAGAATTGTGCTGAACATGTTGTGAAGTCCATTCAGGGAGCCACTTAAAGAGATACTAAAATTCTATAAGATTATTTAATTTTATTATTGACTGTCTCTGAGGTTGGGTAATACTGTGTATCCACACAGAGGTCGGGTAAATTCATATTGGGTTTTTCTGTCTAAAGTTCTTAGTATTATACCGGAGTCTGGAATTGTCAGTTACTTGGCACCTAATAACTATAACTGGTGAAACGTGTTACACACCTCTGCCTCTAGGGACAGACGGTGTGAGGCTACGTACAGATGATTTTCTTTAAAATTTCTTTTATTTTTCCTCACGGTAGCCAGCGGCTTCGCGGCGTCCTTGCAGGAGCAATACCAGAAATTCTGAGTCGCCCATGTGTGACAGTTACCACGTAGCATCACGTGGGTTGATGGCAATAAAAAAATTAAGTAATATTTACTCACACAAAAGTGGTAGAGATGCACCAGACATTAGAGAAGACAGTCCAGATAGTCCAGGTAGTCCAGATAGTCCAGGTAGTTCAGATAGTCCAGTTAGTTTAGTTAGTTCAGTTAATCCAGATAGTGGCGGAGCCTGCATACTCTGTTTACAAACGTTGATAGTAGCAAATAACATTGTTGAAAAAAGAGATCTAAAGTGAACAAGCATTATAATTCACCTTTAAACAACAGTGATGGCAAACGAGCATACAGCCTACCCGCTGGTAAGTAGTAATCGTAATCTTCTATAACTATGTTTTCTAAACATTGCAAAAATAATGCTTAGAAAACACAACCAAGCCATTGCTGACCATTTATGGAGAAGGAAATGAGAAAGGGAAATAGGACAAAGGAAAAGGAACGAGTTATTGTGCTGCCGTCGTTGTTTCTCTGCAGGTGAGTTAGAGCGCTGTCAGCTCAATTACCTCGTCAGTCCTTTTCCTTTCCTTCCTCAATTCATTTCTGGATGGCAACGGTTTTGTTGTGTTGTGTGTGTGTTAAGATTACCACATTAGCATCATAAAGGTATGCTTATTTGCCATCAGAATTGTATGAAAAAAGGTAGCAGTAACTCACCACACTAAGGAGAGCGAAGAACAGGTATATAATAAAGAACGTCTTCATGTTGATAGACAGTTCGTTTTGTGAGCAATATTAACAATTGTTTAATTTTGTACTTTTATACCAGTTTACTATCATTGCATTATAATTATTATTATGTAACCTGAGGTTAAGGTTAGGGTTATTTTAATCCCAAAACTTTAGCGTTTCGATTACCTATGACTAAAAATGTCAAATCGAGACATAGTTTTATTCAGACATAATACAAGTTGTATAAGAAATCATAAAAACTAAATTGAGTACGGTATGAACAGTACTGGTACAGTCATAGATAACCCAATAGATTCCTTAAATAGTGCAACAGACTCGCATATGCAATAATTAAGATCACTATGATTGGTGCATTCATATGACCTTGAAATTTCCAATCACAGCATATCTTTTACGTTCCGTAACTTCGAAAACTTATCCATTCTTTTATGTACGCATATTTGTGTGGTTTTTACTATTGTTTAGAACATACCTTTCAAAAGGTTTAAAAAAATAATACATGTACATTATTTTCGAGAAAAGTTAAAAAATAAATATAACATACACCAAACCTAAATAAGTCGTTGTTAATCGTGTATGCTGGAAGGTTAAATTGAAACTAATATTGTTTTGTCTATTTAAAAGTAAATGCATGATAACTGCGATGTATAATATGTACATTTACTTTTATGTTTTTCTTTATCAATTTTGTTAAAATTCATTGGTATCAACTATCTAATGTTGCCGCTGCGTTCAGTAAAATGGCTTATAAGACGGTAAAGTTCTCAGAAACCTGGTTCAGAATAATCCTTCTTTTTGTATTCAAGTGCTAAGTTTTTTGTCAGTATGCAGCTGCTCGTCAGTTTGGTATTACTACTGTTTTCTGCCATCTGCCTTCTTTTTAACGGCATAACAAAAATTGATTGAATCGAAAAACCTTAAACAAATCCTTAAAATCAATTTTTAACTGGAATGAAGGTTTTATTTAACTTTGTTTTTGAAAACGATATAAGATTTTAAAATGAACACAATTGTAGAAAAAATATTTAAAAAGATCGAAATAGACTAAGTTTTTCCAAAAAGTAACGTATACTTTATGTTGTATTTGTAAAATAAAAGTTAAGATTTTTATTTTACAGGACTTGCTAGTTAAGGTGAGACTAGACTAGTCTTCAAAATATACTAATGATTTATTAAGTAGTAGTGGTGTTCTGCGACTTCCCCCGCGTAATGGTATATGTTTAATTAATGTAACTCAGGAACCAAACCGGTTTTCTGGATAAAAACTATCCTATGTCTGTCTCTGGCACCGAATCTATGAACAGACCAATTTTGATCGAAATCGGTTTCTCGGCTTAGGCACTGAGTGGTAACAAACACACACACACATACACACAAACTTTTGCATTTATAATATTAGTAGGATTAGGAACTATTAATAAAATAGTATCGCTAATCCGGCTTGAACAACTTCCACGGTAGTAGATCCACGCTAGTTTCAGCATAATATATATCTCATAGAAAATCGATGTAAGATTACTACAATTGGTATTATTGCGTTTCGTTTGGTGAGTGAGAGTGCCGGAGACCCAATTTCTCCCCTTTCCTTTATCCTCACCTCCCTCAATCCTTTCGCCTACCCCACTCCCTTCACAGTAGGCAGCGGCTTCACAGAGTCCCTGGTACTGCAGAAGCAATGTTAGGGACTCTGAGTCGTCCATGAGCTACAGTTATCACTTACCATCACCTAGGCTGTTTGCTTGTCTACCACTGCCGGCAATACAGAATTTTAGAATTAATTACTAAATAAACACATTTTTTGCGCTTACATTGCAAACGCTGGCTGAACCCTACGAGATAGATCAAAATAATGTACTTCAGTATTGTACACCTTAAAAAGCTCTACAAAAAAGTTCGCGATGGTATATGTCTATCTCTTAGGGGTAACCCACAATAACCATTTTTTATCCTTTACTTTTTATGAGAAATAATGGCTTATTTACGAAGCGATTTTAAGCAATACAGCATTAGTCCTTATCCAATTAAGTACCTTTAATACATTGTGCATGTAATATAGATCAATATGGACATAGAGTTCAGAGAGCCAGAGAATCGTCTGTAAAATGTTTGTATTGTCTAATGACAAAAAAGCTGTGAACGTTGTATATAAAGACATTCTGTAGTATATTTAGTATCAGCATCAGCATTGCACCCGTGCGAAGACGGGGCGGATCGCTAGTAAATGATATAATTGATTTATTTTCACTTCACAAAGACAAAAATTGATACATCGAAACAGTCGATACAGTTTAAAATGTGACTTTTTGTGGGACTGGACTCCGTGCTAGGAAAAATCCTGTATTGCGGATCTCCAGGCCCCACCGATAAAGGTTTACATCGACAATTTTGTTGTATGTTCTCGATACAATACGTGATTTGTCTATACAATATGAAAGTGAGATGTGTGTTTGTTAACAAGTGTCTAAAAAAACAAGCGTGGTGATCAATGCTCATACCTTCTCTATTATGAGTATAGGCCTTCCCCTGCAGTGGGATAGAAACGGACTGGTGCGATAATGACGATGACCTAACTAACTTTAGGTACTTGATGGACTAGTATCTTCTTCTATACATATAATAAAATTGGAGTGTCTGTTTGTAATATTGAAATAACCATTTTTCACTAATTACTAATATATATACGGTACATGCACCAAAATAACATTTTTACAATTTTTGTCTGTCTGTCTGTCTGTTTGTTCCGGGTAATCTCTGAAATGGCTGGACCGATTTCGACGGGACTTTTATTGGCAGGTAGCTGATGTAATAAGGAGTAACTTAGGCTAATATGGTAGTATATTACATAGGAAATCTAGTATTTTTATTAAATTAAAGCCCTCTTCCTCTCCTCTTTTCTAACTTTGCTGTGCCCAACAGGGTCCATAATGATGCCATGCAATATATCTTTAACATCTTATCTACATTGTGGAACGCAAATAAAATATTGAGTATTGAGTATTGAGGCTACGTTTATTTTAGAAAAATTCTTTTATTTTAGAATAATAAAGTAATGTTGATCGACTGTTAGGCGGAACGAAGTTCACCGGGTCAGCTAGTTATTAATAAAAGTGTGGACTTTATAACAAAAATGTGGTAGATATGTAGGTATTAATTTTTTAATGTGAACTTTAGTTAGTATCGCGGTTGGTGCAGCTGTACGAAGAGTGAGGTCGGCGACCCATTCCGTCGCCCCGCGCCCTCCTTCTCTCGTCCTCCCTAGATGACGATTTCAATGATGCGATGACTACTTAAGTTACGATGTAGCTTCGATAATGATGAAGACTAATAAATATTCTATCGCGTCTCGGTTTAGTCAGCCGTAAGGAGTCTACCTACTGATAGACAAAAACGTCCTCTAAACATCTAACTTTGAACGATCATGTCGGTCCACCTTGTGTGATTCCTGTCTACGCTGCTCAATCGTATTGCCTCGTATTTACAAGTACAAATACCGTAATTAACGTAAAAAACCAGCCAAGTGTGAGTCGGACTCGCGCACGAAGTGTTCCGTACCATTATTTATTTTATTCTGTTTTTTAGTATTTGTTGCTATAGTGGCAACAGAAATAAATAAATAATAAGTAAATAAATATTATGTAAATATATTAATAGCTTTTGATATGGGTTCTGTAATGCGAATATACATACTTATATATATATTTTTTTTGTAAATACATACATATTATACATAGAAACACCCAGACCAATGCAAATAGCCATGTTCATGCACGCAAATATTTGCACTGAGCGGTAACCATCATCATAAATACATCATCTTTGAAAAATTCAACTGTCTACCTATCATGGTTCATGAGATACAGCAGCCTGAGGCCCTAGACAAGCGGCATAGATTTCTATTACCTATATTCATAAAATAGATTAAAAAATGTATGGGATTGACATAACCTAACGACAATGTTGGCGTAAGTTTATGTTAATCCCATACATTTTTAATCTATTCTATAAATATAATAGAAATCTATGTCGCTTGTGAAGGCCCTCTGGTGACAGACGGATAGACGGACGGACGGAAGCGGAGTCTCAGTAATAGGGTCCTGTCTTACCCGGTACGGAACCTTAAAAACAAAGAAAGTTTACATATTTTTATGCAAAATAGAGTGATAGCACTTATCACTTCATTACTATTTACAGGAAATAGCATAAAAAACGTTGATTAGGTTTTGTACAAGTTACTACACGTTAAAACAATTAACATTATTAGGTGATGTCAATTTGTTTAAAATAAATAAAGTTTTTCTTTTATCTCCTAAATAATATCATCAATACCATACTTGTATTACCTATAATATAGGCATGTTGTCTACATAATATGAATGTTACATTGTGTTTGGGCTCCTTTAATTAAACAATTTTTATTCGACTGTATGAATATTCGGTATCCCGATGTTACCCAAGAGTGTGCTTGTACACTAGCTTAGTTTGGAACCAAAGTGAAACTACCTATTGTAATAAATGTAATTTAAAATTTTAATTTATGTTATAATACAAAACTAATCATATACAAAAGATAAATACTAATAATAGAGAATTCAGTAATGCGGAATGCCGGCGGCAAGGTGCAGGCGCGACGCGAAGTCGAGCGAGCGGCCGTCATGAACCATGATAGTAGGACAGTTGAAATTTTCACAGATGTATTTCTGTTGCCGCGACAAATACTAAAAACAAAATAAAATAAATATTTATTAGAGATATTGATACGGAACTCTGCGTGCGCGGGTTCGACTCGAACTTGGCCGGTTATTTTAGTTAGTTACAGTATTTTTACTTGTAAACATGAGGCAATACGATTGAGCAGCATATACTAGCCATCACACAAGGTGAACCGACATGATCGTTCTAATTAGATGTTTAGAGGACGACTTTGCGCAGGGCGCAGCCAGTACTTATTAAGAGATTGTATCTTCTGCATGTCAATGACATGTTGTACCGTGGCAACATTCATTGCTATGCAGATGATAGTACAGTGCATGGGCGATATCTCGGACATCCTGCGGCTAAACAGACTGACATCGAGGTAAAACGCCTAGAACTTGTCGCTGAGCTCGACCAAATATTATACCGCATTTCTAAATGGGGTTGTGAGAATTTGGTAGAGTTCAATGCCAAGAAAACACAGGTGTGCATTCTCTGCAAAAAAATCTCCGTTCCTTCCCCTTCCCTCTCTTCAGAACACAGCGTTACTACTGCAGGATAGCCTAAATATCCTGGGTATGGACATCAGCCGAGATCTCAACTCCAAGAACTACATCGAGTGCGTCATTACAACCGCCTCCTGTAAACTCGGTGTCCTGAACAGGGTGAGGCGGTACTTCACGCCCGAGCAGCTCTGTCTTCTTTATAAGACACAGGTTCGTTCCTGCATGGAGTACTGCTCTCATCTTTGGGACGGCTCCGCACAGTACTTACTGGATGCACTCGATAGGTTGCAGCGGCGAGCAGTCCGTATCATCAGAAGCCCGGAGGCTACTAAGACCCTTGAGCCTTTACAGCTGCGAAGAGACATCGCCTCAATGGCCGTCTTCTATCGCCTTTATCATTGAGAGTGTTCTGAAGAGCTCTTTGAATTAATCCCACCCTCTCCCTTTTTATCCAGAACGACACGTGCGGGACTAAAGTGCCACCCTTTCACAGTGGAATCTAAAGGATCTCGAACCAAACGGTTCAGCACTTATACTTTTGTCGCTCAATTAAAGCCTGGACCTCTTTGCCAGCGCATGTGTCCCCATCTAATTTGGTCCTGGGTCTTTTAAGCGGGGCGTGAAAAAGCATCTCACTAAGCCGCCATAGTGGAGGCCACCATACCAGTAGATTGGCTTTTGGAATGGTGTCCGCCACTTCTGGATTCCACTTACTGCTTACCATCAGGCAGAGTGGAGTCACTTTGGTAGGCTAATATGAAAAAAAAAAAAAACGGGTTTTTAAGAACTTTACCGTCTCGTAAGCCATTTCGAACGCACCGGCGGCACCCATATAAATTAGAGAGTTGATACCATTGAATTTTAATAAAATTGATAAAGAAAATATAAAAGTAAATGTACATTGCACCGCAGTTATCATGCATTTACCTATATAGACAAAACAATATCTATTTGTTTCAATTTAACCTTCTAGCACACATGATTAAAAATGCCATAATTACGTTTGTTGTATGTTATATAAATAACCCCATCACAATATGTTTTTTCAGTATTAACAGACTACTTTTCTTGAATATAATGTGAAGGTAAACCTTTTGGAATGTTAATGTTCTAAAAAAATAATAAAATCCACATAAAAATGCGTATGTAATAGAACGGATGTTTGATGACGAAGAAGTTTAAGTACGAAGTTGCGGAACGTAAAAGATACGCTGTGATTGGATATTTAAAGGTTATATGAATGTATTTAATCATAGTGATCATAATTATTGATTAATGCGAGTCTGTTGTTCTATACGCGGAATCTATTGGGTTATCTGTGACAGTACCACCGTTCATACCGTACTTAATTTCGTTTTTACGATTTCCTATACAACCTGTATTATATCTGAATAAAACTATGTCTCGATTTGTCTATTAATAAAGTTTTGGGATTAAAATAACCCTAACTTTAACTTCAGGTTATATTAAAATTATAATGCAATGATAGTAAACTGGTATAAAAGCACAAAATTAAACAATTGTTAATATTGTTCACAAAACGAACTGTCTATCAACATGAAGATGTTCTTTATTATATACCTGTTCTTCGCTCTCATTAATAAGGTGAGTTACTGCTACCTTATTTCATACAACTTTGGTGACAAACAAGCATACGGTCCACCTGATGGTAAGTGGTAACCGTAACCTATAAACATGGCTGTGTTTTCTAAGCATTGCAGGAAACATGATCAGAAATGAATTGCAGAAGGAAAAGGGAAAATGCGGAGGACCGAGAGAGTAATTGGGCTGACGGCGTTCTAATTCACCTGCAGAGAAACAGCGACGGCAGCACAATAACTCCTTCCTTTTCCCTTATTCCTTTCTCATTTCCTTCTCCATAAATGGTCAGCAATGGCTTGGTTGTGTTTAAATACTTTTGCAATGTTTAGAAAACAATAGCCATAGAAGATTATGATTACCACTTACCAGCGGGTAGACTGTATGCTTGCCATCACTGTTGTATAAAGGTGTATTATAATGCTTGTTCACTTTAGATCTCTTATTTAAACAATATTATTTGCTACTAATGTCAACGTTTCTAAACAGAGTATGCAAGCTCCGCAATTATCTAGATTATCTGAACTAACTGGAATAACTGAACTAGCTGGACTAACTGGACAAAATGGAATAAGTGAACTATTAACTGTAAACCCTGATACACCTCTACCACTTTTATGTGAGTATACATAACTCATTTTTTTATAACCAATAGTGGCAGATGAGCAAACAGCTAACGTGATACTAAGTGGTAACTGACGCTCATATACGACTCAGAGTCTCTGGTATTGCTCCTGCAGGGACGTTGCAAAGCCGCTGCCTTTCGTGAAGGGATTAGGGTAGTTGAAGGGGTTGAGGCAGGTGAGGAAAAAGACGGCCCCGCCGCGGTCCTCCCGCTGGCGCCTCGATAGTCGTTGGTTCGGTCCTTGTACGGGTGCAGGCCCAGATGAAGTATCTGGGTCTGGTGTTGGATGGGCGATGGCTGTTTGACGAGCACTTCCGCCAACTAGCGCCAAGGCTGGACGGGGCTGCATCCGCTTTAGGACGGCTGTTACCAAATCTGGGCGGACCCAGCGTCACCTGTCGTCGGCTTTACGCGGGTGTAGTTCGGTCGATGGCGCTTTACGGAGCACCGGTGTGGGCAGAGTCTCTGACCGCCCAGAATAGGCTGCGGCTTTGCAGGCCGCAGCGTGTCGTGGCGGTCAGAGCTATACGCGGCTACCGCACCATGTCGGCAGACGCGGCGTGCGCATTAGCCGGAACCCCCCCGTGGGATTTGGAGGCGGAAGTGCTCGCCGATGTGTATCGACGTGCGGTCGAAGTTCGGGCAGAAAGACGGCCCCCTCTGCCAGAGCAAATTTGCGAGTGGCGCAAAGCTGCTCGCGTAGCCTTGATGGCCAGGTGGTCGGCACGACTGGAGGCGCCGCGCGCTGGTTTTAGGAGCGTGGAGGCACTCCAGCCGATCCTGTCCCTGTGGGTTGGTAGGCAGCACGGGACCCTTTCGTTCCGGCTGGTGCAGGTCTTGACCGGGCATGGTTGCTTCGGTCATTACCTGCACAAAGTCGCGAGGAGGGAGAGGAGTCCTGCCTGCCACCACTGTGACTGCGACGATGACTCGGCGCAGCACACTCTGGAGTATTGTCCGGCGTGGGCATCTCAGCGTCGGGACCTCGTCGCAGTCATCGGCGTTGATCTCTCGCTGCCGGCCGTGCTACGCTCCATGGTCGGCAGCGACTTATGTTGGAGTGTGGTCGCATCCTTCTGTAAGGACGTCATCTCGCAGAAGGAGGCGGCGGAGCGGCTCAGGGAGAAAAGTCTCCTCGCTGATCCGATCCGCCGCCGGCGAACGGGGCGCCGTCGGCGCGCATACGCGCGCGCGATGCCGCCATAGTGGGGTTGCGGGTAGAAAGCGGGGCCCATCCGCAACCTTCCTCGTAGGGACAACGTTCCCGGTGCACCCGGACGCTGTCACCGGTGTTGGTGCCCGCACGATGTGGGCTGTCGCTGGTTGGGCCGCTGATGTAGTATCAAGTTCCGGCGGCCCAACCATTAAGGCGAGAGTAGGTGCACAGGGGGGTTTTAGTCGGTATTTTGGCCACCTACCATCTCAGGCCAGCGAGCCCGACATAGCCACCTCGTTTTCCCGGACGGGGTGGTATGCGTAAACGCATTTCCCCTCTACATAAAAAAAAAAGGTGAGGAAAAAGAAAAGAAAATTATAAAGTGAATCATCTGTACATAACCTCACGCCTGCAGCTGTCCCCGAAGTGGTAGGGAGACGTGTGTAACACGTTGCACCAGTTATAGTATGTTCCATTTATCTGATAATTCCAGACGCCGAGATAATACTAAGTTAATACTAAATTTTAGTCAGAAAACCCAATATGTACCCGACCTCTGTGTGGGTATACAGTATTACCAAACCTCAGAGACAATCAATAATAAATAATCTTTTAGAATTTTATCATCTCTGTGGCTCCCTGAATGGACTTGACAATATTTTCAGCACAATTCTCTATGAAGGCAAGGAATGCTTCAAAAAATTTCTTAAACTACTCCATGCAAGAGCCGAATGGAAACAAAAAAATATGCTATTTTGAATACTAATGATTCAGTGGATTAACTTAGGAATGAATGTATGAGATTCTTATCTTTTTAGAACAAAAGAATGGAGTACTTTGGGAATAACCCGAAGACAGTAATCTCAACAAGTAGGAAAAGGTTAAAACTAAATATAATAATAATAAATAAAAAAATGAACTATCTACAAACATGAAATCAAATCAAGTCATACCAATTTGTACGGTAGTCGAACCTTGCTGGTGTCAGTTTAAATGGGCCAGATCTACGGGGAAAGTACTACCCTCTAATAATATTATATCGACATACATAGCATATTAGATTCCATGTTATAGTGTTTCGCTCGGTGAGTAAAAGTGACGGTAGCCCAATTACCCCCTTCCTTTTTCCTTCCTTTCTTGATACATGGTCAGAAACAGCTTCGTTGTGTTAAGTAGTATCTCTACAATGCTTAGAAAACATAGCAATCTCTATAGGTTACGGGTTCCACTTACAGTACGCTTGTTTGCCACCAAAGATATTTGAAAATTCTTTCTTCCTTCATGGCTGTTTTTTAATTTGTATTTATTTTGTTACAGTTTTCCAGATTTGGGCAAGGGTTGCTATAGTCACAGCGGCATGGATCACAGCTGATGATTAGTATTATATAAGCAATATTTCTTTATTAGGTAAATTAAATATTTTAATATCATCATAAACATCATATTTATTCATTATGTTCTGTCACCACTATAAATATGTTATATATTAATATTTTAAACAAGTTTCTATTCATTATTAAATATTTAGTAGGTAAGTAGGTATGTATATGTATGTATAAGTATGTATTATATTCTAGATATTCATTTTATTATACACACACATATATATATTATATATAATATAATAATATAATAATAATATAATATTCTACCACATTCACACAGCGCCATCTAGCCCCAAATTAAGCAATTATATTTGCTTGTGTTATGGGTACTAAACAACTGATATACTACTTATATACATTTTCTTTTGTAAATACATACATATTATAGATAAATTACACCCAGACACAGAACAAACAATCATGCTCATCACACAAAGGTTTGTCCTGGGTGGGAATCGAACCCACGACCTCCGGCTTAGCAGTCAGGGTCACTAACCACTAGACCAACAGGCCAGTCATTAATATATATATATTTATTTAAATATATTTTAGAAATACCTGTGCGCCATTAACTACCGATTAACTTCTAACTTCATGTCCATCCAAAGGTTGTCTGGAAGAGATCGCTATTAGCGATAAGACCGCCCATTGTCACTATTTATTGTTAAATATTTTTAAATATATAATGTAAGTTACATATGGTGTACAATAAAGCATAATTATTCTATTCTATTATATTTTAATTTTTGTTTGATTGTTTTATTTAGTTTCAAGCGTCCCATAGATTAGTTGACCTTGTGGTCTTAAGTCTATCATGTGGTATCAGGTCATCTCTTTATCGTAAGTGTTGTAAGGAGCGACTAAAGGCTACTACGGCCGCAACAGCCGCATTTTTTTTATATTAGTCTACCAAAGTAACTCCACCCCGCCTGATAGTAAGCAGTCAGTGCAATCCAGTGGTGGCCACTAAAGGCATCGTATGGTGGCCTCCATTATTGCGGCTGGGAATGGGGTAGGGAAAGGGAATGAGGGAGGTGAGAAAAGAGGAAAGGGGGAAATTGGGCCTCCGGTGCTCTCTTTCACAGAACGAAACGCAGTAGTACGGATACTACTACTCTTACGTCGATCTTCTTTGAGAGGATAGTACTTCCCTGGTCGATGCGGCCTATTCATGCTGAAACCAGCGTGGATCTACTACCGTGTTAATTGCGTTGCAAAATTGCGTCAAAGCACATGGTATTCGTAGTGTAGCAGTGCGTTGCGATACGGCCCAGTGCGGCCCGTCTGTAGTGTGCGATTCTTCATATAAAATTGATATAGAAAGGTTTTTGTTATGCGATGTGGTGCTACCCGCCGTAAGGCTACTAATCCGCTAGCCAAGTGTGACTATGTCAAAATAAATGTCGCCCTTCGAGAACGCATAACTCCAACAATAAACGTTGTTAGACTACTCGTAATTACAGTAATACCGTTCGTTTTTATGATTTTCTATAACTTCTATTCTATTCTGTATGTTAATAAAACTATATCTTGAGGTGCTGATAGACATGAGCATTCACTTGTAATAAAAATAATAGCGAACGTTACATTACAGACAAATAACCGAGAACGAGCGTCGTAGCGAGCATTCCAGCAAAAGGACATTAGATTTTTTTTATTGCTGACAGTGACAGATGAGCATACAGCTCACCTGATGGTAAGTGGTAACTGTCGCTCATGGACGACTCAAAGTCTCTGATATAGCTCTTACAATGCTAGAGTATTCGAGAATCAGCTGCCTACCATGAAGGGAGTGGGGTAGGTTAAGAGATTTGGATAGGTGCGAAAAAAGAAAAAGGAGGAAATTGGGCCTTCGCAGCGCCGGCGCTTTTAATCAACGAACGAAACGCGTTATAGTACGGATGTAGCCTACATATTGTGAGAGACTGGTGCCTAAACTAAGCTCGGGGCTTGTATTTCAGGACACCAGGTCTCCACCCTTATTGAACATTGTACTTGTTTATTGTAATTAATTTATATTTATTATTTAACAGCTATGAAATGGTGATTTGATTTTTAATTAACTTATTGTGTATGTTAGTAGTTTGTGTTTGCATATGTGTGTGTGTGTGTGTGTGTGTGTGTGTGTGTGTGTGTGTGTGTGTGTGTGTCTGTGTGTGTCTGTTCGTAATCAAGTCCCTGAAGCAGAGTTCTATTATCTTTTTACATTTATTTCTTGTGATACTGTAAGTTTCAAGACAGTTGTTAAACTTATTATATAAGAAACCACCAAGATAACAAAAGAAACGCTTCGAGAAGGTGGTCGAGAAATGGGAGGCGTATCAATTGAAGGATCGTATGTTAAAAGGAGTGTTGTTTAATAATTGTACTTTGAATAAACAATTGACGCACCGTCAACACACTTGTTTCTCCGGTACTGTCTAAACTGTGAAACCTTGAGTACTACCCTTGAGTTGTACCCTTTCAAGTTCGATCATACATGTTTTGGACGCTCCACCCCAAGAAGTAATACACTATGCAAGCAATGAATTGACTAGTGCAAAGTAAACAGCTCTAAGTAACATAATATCTGATAAGTGCCATAAAGTTCTAAATATAACATAACCAAAGAATTTACGCAATTATTGGTAGCATTGGTTGGTTCTACTGACTGGGTACCAATGTTTCACGAAAGTTTTTTACCTACTTCAGCGATATTTATTTATTTATAGTTAAATAATCAATAATAAATACTTATAAGAATAATTTATACGAAATTGTGTAGACCCGTGCATAAATAGATAATAAATAATTAAAATAATCATTAACCTCATTCACTGAATGCTGAGGTATGCTTGATAAAGTTAACAACCGCGACGCGTTTTCTCTAGTTTTGTTTCTATTAGTTATGTTGCTTAAAATATTCCATATTTGCTTAGTATTTTTGCCTGCTTTAGATAATTGCAGTTTTTCATAATTAATTTTAATGGTTTTAAATAGTTTATTGCAATAATTTCTGTACCTATTAAAAGTTATCTTCAGATCTTGATTTTTAGGCGACTTTTAAATTTTTGTATGTAAATTATCTCTATGACGGGGACATCTAAGTAAACAAGGCGTTATCCAAGGCTGAATAACTGTTAATGTAATAACTGTTTGGAATTTTTACAATGTGCGATGGAAATAAACCAGTTCGACTCAATTACATTTTTGATTAAGTCAATCATTATTTCTGCAGCTCATCCATATTATCTATATCTATACTAATATTATAAAGAAGAAAGATTTTCAAAAACTACTGGACTGATTTTAATAATTCTTTTACCATTAGAAAGCTACATTCTCAGTGAATAACATAGCCTATATATATATTACTAGAAAAAATAGAGATCCTTAGAAATTCCTACGAAAACCAACCCAAGGTGTAAAAAAATAGCTAAAAAATGTCTTTCATCGCATGCGCTGCGGAAAGTATTGATGATAGAACAAAAAAATGTTTTACAATATTAAAGAACATATCAATATCTACAAAAAACTTCGCGAGACCATACGTCCAACTGTTGTAGTTCTATCACTATATCTACGTTTTTACATTTTAAAAGTGGATAGAACTTCCGATCAAATTCAGACGATGTTATCCCCACCATTTTAATAATTCTTATCCAAATAAACTATTTCGTATTTAAGACTGTTTCAATACCTGTTGACTACCTGTCGAGTTATTGAAATCTGGCATTCCATTCAAAAGATATTACAATATTAAAAATGTCAACATTAACAAAAAATACACACCACCGAGCGCAGTGAGCAACGCGCCTCTCAAGACTCAAAACTAGTGCTCAAGACGGGATTTTGCGAAATTCATTTTCTAAGGGGGTAAACAGGAGTGGCAAAGTATGTATGAAACTTCTATAGTTTTGATAGTAGGGTTTGCAAATTACTAGAAAATACTAATTATTTAAATAAGTTAATTAATTTTCTAAACAACCCTTACAAAGGGGTGAAATAGAGGGTATAAGTTTGTATGAAAAATCTTTTATTTTTGAAGCCCGTCTCTATACCTGGCAGTGTTCATTGTTCAGAACTAAAAACAACGAATACTTACTCGATGTTCTGTAAATGCTTAGTCTTTCAACATACTATAAAACCAAAAATAAACATTTGCAGCATTGCATTTACATTTCTAATAGTAGGTTATCGAAGCACTAATGTCGGGTATACAAATAACCAGAGCCGGACCGTGAGTTTAGGGGGCCCTGTACTATTTAGGGGGCCCACCTAATTGCTCAAAGTATAGGAAAAAAATAAGACAGTAAATTATGTAGGTATTTGATTTAAATTATATTATGCCTTAATGAATTGAATGGGTTTCATTAATCGCAGGATTCGCAGGACTACAAATCTTTCGATCTGTTTATTTTAATAATTATGGATATTTTCACATTATCGTCTATTTTTGATTTTGACTTGACTTATGAAAAAAATGAAAAAGAAAATATATTTATTCATATGGGTTAATTAAATTAACACTTATGAACCTCAAAATTTACAAAATGTTAGCTGGGATTAACTTAGCTGGGGAACCAACGGAGCCCTGAGCTGAAGCACAAAAAACTATATGGTAGATCCGGCCCTGCAAATAACCCTAACGTTTGTAACCCTAATGATAGTAAACTGGTATAAATAGAACTAAATTATAAAATTTATCATCATTACTCACAACTGTCAACATGGAGTCGTTCTTTATTATGCTACTGTTCTTCGCTCTCGTCAGTCTGGTGAGTTACAGCTACGTATTTTCTTAGGAGGTAATCGTTCTTATTAATATCTATCTTCTTCCTGACTCCTTTAAGGCAACGTTAAGAGCAAATAACCCTGGATGCGTTTCCATTGACAAGGATCTGGGCAGAGTGACAAGAATTGGGAATTGTCACATTCAAATCACAGCATTTAATTTTCCACTGATGCAGAGTGGAGATTTTGAATACTGTGATTGGGCCAATTCACGATCTGCTCCTGTCTACTCTGCCTGGCTCTGTGTCAATCGAAATGCACCCTTACAAACGCCAAGCTGCACGAAGCTATACCCTAAGACAAGGTGGCAAAAAGGTTCCTAAACACCCTCATTGTTTTAGAAACGGACTCAGCAGATTTCCAGTCCGTCTATTTTCCAAAAAAAAATAATAATTTATGTTTTGCGAGATTACATGGCAGAACTATGTATTTACCTACCTATACATACAACAAAGGTAAAAACATTTCGTATCATTATCAGTAGTTAATTCAATTTGTCAAGTACTTGATATATACAATTTGTCAAGTACATAATATATACAATTTAATTTGTAATTAATATACTTACGATTACAAGTTAACGATAAGTACAGCGTAAACCTAAAATTTAATGGATTGGTGTGTAGTTTTCACACACTTATATTTATTATTTCTAATTAATAGACACAGTATGTGCAAATTGATGTCGCGGTACACCTAATAATAGATGGCGAGATATTTTTTTTTTTTTATGTTAGCCTACCAAAGTACTGATGGTAAAGCAGTCAGTGGAATCCAGAAGTGGTGGCCACCATACCAAAAGCATCGTCTTAAACTGCCGGTATGGTGGTCTCCACTATGGCGGCTGGGAATGGGGTTAGGGGAAGGGGATCAGGTAGACGAGGAAAGAGCAGAGAAATTGGGCCTCCGGCACTCTCAATCACCAACCGAAACGCAGTAGTACGGATACTACTACTCATACGTCGATCTTCTATGAGAGGGTAGTACTTCCCCGGACGATCCGGCCCGTTCATGCTAAAACCAGCGTGAATCTACTACCGTATAATTGAACAAAACATTGTAGTTTTAAACATTGACTGCACCGTTGGTCTAGTGGTTAGTGTAACTAACTGCGACGCCGGGTGTCGTGGGTTCGATTCCCGCGGAAGGCAAATATTTGTGTGATGAACATTTGTATTTGTCTTCAGTTTGAGTGTTTTCTATGTATTCTAAGTATGTATGTGATAGTGTCCACATATTATTATTATTTATTTAGTATTTTGTTTTGTAAAGAGTATAATCTATACTATTATATAAAGTGGAAGTGTTTGTTTGTTTGTTTGAACGCGTTAATCTCTGGAACTACCAATCGGATTTGAATAGTTATTTTTTTGTATGATAGCCCAGTACTCGAGAAAGGTTATAACAGGATATGTAACATCATGCTACTATCAGAGCAGTAAGCAAAGACGCGGGTGAAACCGCGTCGCGGGAAGCTTTTTATTATACTAAACAAGGTACCTATATTATATCTTATTAATATTATAAATGCGAAGTTTGTGTATATGTATGTATGTGTATGTTCGTTACCACTCAGCGCCTAAACGGTTTGACCGATTTCGATAGATTTAGTACCGGAGACGGACATAGGTTACTTTTTACTTTTTAGTCTGGCCTGTTGGTCTAGTGTCTGGCCTGTTGGTCTAGTGGTTAGTGACCCTGACTGCTAAGCCGGAGGTCGTGGGTTCGATTCCCACCCAGGACAAACCTTTGTGTGATGAGCATGATTGTTTGTTCTGTGTCTGGGTGTAATTTATCTATAATATGTATGTATTTACAAAAAAAAAAAAAAAATGTATATAAGTAGTTTATCAGTTGTTTAGTACCCATAACACAAGCAAATATAATTGCTTAATTTGGGGCTAGATGGCGCTGTGTGAATGTGGTAGAATATTATATTATTATATTATATTTATCCCGAAAATTGGTCTGGTTCCCGAGGGACACAAAACATATTATACGCGCGGGGGAAACCGTGGGACGGAACTCGTATATGTATAAATAGAGTAGTAGTAGGAGTTTATAAATATAATAAAGGGAGACCTTTGACCAGACTATTGTTACTTGAAGTAGAGAAACTATTGCTGTGCTGTAATGTAACAAAGCGTAATTGATGTTTTACGTTACAATGTAATGTTAACATTTGTCTGAACAGAGCTTGCAGGCGCCGGCACTTCCCTCCTTTGATTCGGCTTCTAATTCTGCACAACTATGGTGTAAGTGTACATAATTTAATCTATCTATCTATATAAAGCGGCAGAGTTTGCTTGTTAGTTTGTTTGAACGCGCTAATCTCTGGAACTACCAGTCTAGCTTATGATAGCCCAGGAGCCTACCTCTTACCTCTTATAGCAGTATTATTTTAATCTTACTTTGTGTTTTGTCTTTTTCTTTTGTACCATTAAAAACAAGGATAGTGACAAAGTAAGGGTATAATAGGGTTGCTTTATGAGGTTGTGGTAGGGCCCCAGTTCTCGAGGAAGGTTATAGGCTAAGTAACATCACGCTACTGCCGACGGGAGCAGAGCAGTAAGCAAAGACGTGGGTGAAACCGCGCCGCAGAAAACTATTAAGTCATATATTTAATACAAATAAATTATTCGCGATCGTATAATAATTATAATTTATCAAAATCGCACGCGCCAATTCTACCAATCTTCACGAATGCTGCCAGGTGGCGTCTCGAGTGGTATAAAGAAGTACCGGGTGATCCTATTTCGCTAACATGGTTAAATAGACTTACCAGACCCGCAATGTGTCTGTCCATGACATGATGTCCTGACCACACGTCGGTACCTAAAGTTAACATTTGAGTTGATAAAGAAATGATTTTAATTGTATTATTTTGTTTCAGTTTTCAAACTTTGGCTTAAGATTATGACGAGTTCACTATGATTCGAATTTTTCACTTTCTTAAATATCGATAAAATATTTTAATTCTTGTGTGATTGTTTTATTTAGTTTCTTATTAATTTAGGCATCTTATTGTATGATTTTATTGAGAGGTTATGTAGTTAGCCTTCCTGAAGAGCGCCACCAATGCTCGTTTCCTCCCCGTGAGTAGTGGCAAATGCCGTGACCCTAATTACTACACTACGATGGCAAATCCCAATATCGACACGAAAATAAGAAAAATTGATTAGTTGATAATGTGATCTCTGGTAGAGAATATGATACCACCATATTTATTTGAGGGTCATGAGAGTCGATTAAGGCAATATCAGGCAGCAATGTTACTTGTGTACTTACTTATTGCACACCACCCATCTTACTGCAGTTAATAATCCACCTGTAACACATGGTTTGTGACAATGGCAACCTCTTTGGAAGAGGCCTAAGCCACAATTCAATTATGAAGGAAATCTATACTAATATATACCTAAAGCGAAAGAGTTTGTTTGTTTGTTTGAACGTCCTAACCTCTGGAACTACCAGTCGGATTTAAATAATTCTTTTTGCGTTTGATAGCCCAGTTCTTAAGGTAACATCAGGATAGGCTATCTAACATCAGGCTACTGGCGACGGGAGTAGAGAAGTAATCTTAACACAGGTAAAACCGCGCTGCGGAAGGCTGTTAACGTCTCCCCGCCCTGGGACCTGGAAGCCGAAGTCCTCGCGTCGTTATTCCGATGGCGCGAGGAGGCGGCGGAGCGGGACCTGCGACCTCTGCTTCGAGAAATCGAGACGCAGCGGGCCCAGCTCCGCACAGTCCTAGTGGCGGAGTGGAAGGCGCGACTTGCGCGAACAACTGCAGGGCACGCCACGTGGTGG
This sequence comes from Parascotia fuliginaria, assembly GCA_963082885.1. Lineage (NCBI taxonomy): Eukaryota > Metazoa > Arthropoda > Insecta > Lepidoptera > Erebidae > Parascotia > Parascotia fuliginaria. The sequence continues at coordinate 3,122,984 of OY720197.1, forward strand.
CGGTAAGTCCCGTCCTCGAGGAGTGGCTGGAGAGGAGGCACGGCGTCCTCACGTTCCGGCTGACACAGGTACTCACCGGTCACGGGTGCTTCGGCACGTACCTGTGTCTCATAGGCCGGGAGCAGACGTCCGTCTGCCACCATTGCGGGGGCTGCCCGCGCGACACGGCGCTCCACACGCTCGTGGAGTGTCCAGCGTGGGCGGACCAGCGCCGCGACCTTGTTGCGGCGCTTGCGATGGGCCAACTCTTGCTGCCGGCCGTGGTTCTGGCCATGGTCCGCAGCGAGAGGGCTTGGGAAGGAGTCGCCTCCTTTTGCGAGGAGGTGATGCTCGCCAAGGAGGCGGCCGAGCGGGAGAGGGAGCTGACCACCTTGCTCCCGCCCCGGACGTCGCCGTGGGGCGCTCCGGGATCTCCAGCCACCGTAGGAGGATGCTTGCGGGCGGCGATTGGGCAATCGCCGCTCGAACAGCACAGGCCCGAGAAGGCGGCGTACGTGTTCCACGAACGCCTCTCGATGGAGGAAGGGGGGCAAATTGGGGGAGGACTATGTCCAGCAGTGGATGACTTTTGGCTGTTGATGATGATGATGATGAACTAATATAAAATAACAAAACTAATGAACATGGATAGTTAAGAAATATGATAATATATCTTTCTGTACTATTATATAAAGCGGAAGAGTTTGTTTGTTTGAACGCGCTAATCTCTAAAACTGCCACTCGGATTTTAAAAAGTATTTTTGCGTATGATAGCCCAGTTCTCGAAGAAGGTTATAGGTTATGTAACATCACGCTACTGGCGATGGGAGCAGAGCAGTAAGCAAAGACGCGGGTGAAACCGCGCCGCAGAAAGCTAGTAAGTCATATAATACAAATAAATTATTATACAATTTCTATCGCTTCTTTTAATAACGTATCTTACTTAAAAATGCAAAACTTCAAACAAGTCTTACAAAATACTTCTTTAAATACGAGATTTAGGTATTTGATTAAAAAACAGACATTTCTTGTAGAAAAAGATTGTTAGTAAAGCTATAATATCGTAATTGAAAATGTTAAAAGATATAGGTCCAAGATGAACAAGGTTAAAAGATGGGTCCACAAGGCGAGCTCTATGGGACACCGGTAGTTATTTCTCGTAATTTCGATCTATACTCATTCGAAATTGCATAGAAAACAATGATTGAAATAGACATAATATTTGTGATTTCTGCCTACTAGCTATCTACTGGTTGCTTCTCTAGAGTAATTCGAGAGCGGCGGAGGCCCAATTACCCCTCTTTCAGTTTCTTCATCTTCCTCATTCTCTTCCTCTTCCCCACTCCCTTCACGGTATGCAGCAGCCTCTCGTAAAGTCCCTGGCATTGCAGGAGCAATACAGAGAGTCTAAGTCGTCTATGCTCGTCTGTCACTAGCTGCAATGTCATCACATCACCATCACAAATACTTATTCATTTTTTTGGATACCTAGTAGAAAAATTTCTGCTTCAATATTAAAATAATGAATTACCTAAATCATTACATAATTCAGTGGTTGTTTTATTTGTCTTCATTGAAATCAGCAAATTGAGGGCCTAGACAAGTAGCATAATTGCAAATAGAATAGAATAAGTTAAAAATGTTTAGAATTGACTTAAGGTACTGACAAAGTAGGCATTAGCTTATGTCAATCACATACGTTGATTAATTTATTTTATTCTATTAGCGTTTATGTCACTTGTCTAGGCTCTCAGGTATACTCCTGGTACCTAGGAGTTATCCAATACCTGGCTGTTGTCTATGCACGGAGACAAGGTTGCAAATATTCAAATCCATTAATCACAGAGTACATAGTAACACATCTCGTGCGACCATGGACGACTGCGCCTAGGTGCGATGCTGAACTGATTATCACATTTCTTTCGATGCGGTGACAGGAGCTTTTATTCGTTTTTCTTTGAAAATGAAAGGGATATTTAAATATTTGTAAATGTGTTTTGAGGCATGACTCAAATTAAGCAAAAAGTAGTATAGCAAAATAATAATCAGGACGCACAATAATAATAATTAAGAATATGAGATAATACACGAATAATGTTGTCTTTTAGTAAACGCGTGAAACATTAAAAACCAAAAAATAAAAATCTTTATTTGCTTGAAACATGGTTAAAATAGAATGTGGATGATAAAATCCAAAGAATAAAACTTTGTTTGCCTTGTAATAACATTTTTATAGGGTAATAAAATCACAAAAATTTTGCAATAGACCATGACATGATTGCCTCCGGTTGCAATTATATTTCATAGATAATGAACTGGTTTAAATAGTACAAAATGATACAGTTCAGTATCAGATGTCAGACGAATGATGTGGTTCACTTTTATATGTTTGCTCCTCACTCTCGTCGGTCTGGTGAGTTATTGTCTTGAGCATTGCTTTTGTTGGAGCAAACTTCCACTTTCCTCTATAACATGCAAGTTCCTTAATTTCATTTTACGTACGACGCCGAATCTTCTCTTCAACTTGTTTGAACGAAATCTTTTTTCTTACATTGTTTCCAAACGTTCTTCATATGCTACGTTTAAGATTTCTCGCTGGACAGAAAACCTTTAACCTTAACCTGTTTTAAAAACTTTGACTTGCTCGTTTTTGTTCTTCCCTTCCCACTATCTTTCCCCTTGTATGATATATTTGTATGAAATTTTTCCTTTATATTTTCAATCATTAAACACAACTATGTCTTTTCATACAATGTTTACTGAACCTCTTAAGTCGTTTTGTTCTTTGACAATTATTCTACTTCATCCCTTCCTAGCACCACACTTTAAAGGTTTCTAGTCTTTTTCTGTTTTGTTTTGCTAAAGTTCATGTTGCCATATAAAATAATATCTACTCCATATGGTACATGTTTACATGAAACGTTTGATGTAACGTGCAAATGTACATTGTAACTGCCTCAGGCGCCGTCGCCATCAGTTCGGTGAATGGTCAATTACCCACTTTCCTTTTTCCTCACCTCTCTCAATCCCTTCATCTAACTCACTCCCTTAACGATAGGCAGCGGCTTCGCAGAATCTCTGACAGAAGTCTTATCATCAGAGGCCCAAGACAAGTGTCAAATAGAATAGATTGCAAAATGTATGAGATTGACATAAGTGATGGCGTTAACTTATGTCAATCCAATACATTTTTTAGTATATTCTATGAATTGAATAGAAATCTTTGCCACTTGTCTAGAACCTCAGGTAAGCTGGCTCATCTGCTACAGGCAGTACAAAACAAAGATCGTGCTTGTATACTTTTGTGAGTGTTCTCTATTTTAATAACGAGAATGTGTCTTGTGTCTATGTTATTTTTTTAATTTTTCTTTTTAAGTTGACGTCACTAACCTCAACTTTTGTGTCTACAGAGTATGCAGGGAGTCATATTTCCTACTTTTGTGTTAGAATTAATGGGTAAGTAATTAATTATAATTAACTGACATCTCCAGTTTAGAATATTTTAGCTCTTCTTCGGTGTCATAAGGTGACTATGGTAGCAGAGTTAACTCTAAATATAATATTATTGCCATCTGTAGACTATATCAAATTTTGTTTTGGGAAGAGCTTCTATCTACCAAAGGCCATGTAGGCTCATGCTAATGACTAATACGTCGCACGCATACTTGAAAAGGGTTGTAACACAATACATGTTTTTGCAAATTCCATCTTGTAGCAATTAGCCTAAAATCTATTATTGCTTAGTGGTGTTTATTGCTTGCACCCTTTTTCTTCTGTATGTAGTAAGATATTTTTAAATTTTTGTACAGTGTCTGATTTCTTGGATATCACCGAAGCTTTCTTCGGAAACATAATGGTCACTACCGAAAACTAAAACATTACATGACATCAATTTGTAAACTTGACTTGAATAAATTAATATTACTTTGATCGTAGTATTTAAATTTTTTTGTTAACCTTCACTGTCCCAATGGCTGAACATTGCATGTCTTTCCCATATTTTGCCACATCTCTCTATTTGATGACACATCTTTTTCTTTTCAAAGGAATCTAGGTCATGTCACCGGCGTCTTTTGAGTCTACCCCGGCGACGACGACCTCCGTCTTCGGGCACCCACTTGGTAAAAATTTTCGTCCATTAGTTGGGATGCATCCAGATGCCTCCAACCTATTCCCATTTTAATTTTAATGTCTTCAGACCCATACTATAGCAGGTACCAGTTAAGTAAGAACGCTTAAACTTAAATGTTTGTTTTATTTTAAAGCGCGTTAAAGTCATAATAAGTATAGAGTGATAGAGAAAAGGAAAAACCAAAGAACGGATAAATTGTATGAAAAATGTCGTGATAAACAGAAGGTTAAATAAAAACTAATAAATAAGATTTTAAATGTTATGAATCAACATACATAACCTCACGGCTCGGCTGTCTCCCATGGTAACCAGATACTATAGAACGTTTTTTGCTGCAGTTGAAACAACTTTGCCTGTTCAATATTAATTAATAGTTTCATACATACACGCTAGACACAGTCGCTAGAAAGCGCATGTCTGTTTGTAATCGCTAATCCCGAGAACCGTTTATGAGATTCAAATGCTGTTTTAATTGTTATTTAGTGCATTTTCGGAGGAGATTTTGGTATATAAAATATTCACCTATCGTCTATAAAATCCGTGTATGGGTTCTAGAATGCGCACATACATACTTTAATACTTTTTTTTGTAAATAATTAAGTGTATAGGTATAATGAAACAAAAAAGTTTTGAAAATATTTAATTAATACTATAAATTAACATTAATATGTTTAAGTCTGAGAACCGCAACCATCTGATGATAAACATACATTGTCTATATTGAGGATGATTTTGATGACACTTCCGATGAAATTAAAGAAATTAGAGACTGTAACAAAATTAAATAACAAATTAACATAATTACATTCAGAGAAAAAGGGTGTAAGTGTAAAAATACCACTAAGCAATATTAGACTTTAGACTAATAGTCACAAAATGGAATTTGCAGACACGTAATTTGTCTTACGACTGTTTTCAAGTGAGGGTGTAACGTGTAAGTCATATTGTCATAACAGCCTTCAGATGTTTACTACTAAGTATAAGCCTTTCTCCAAACAGATTTACAAGAATCAATATGCTTGGCATATTTTAGTATGTAACTTTGAAGACACTTGGTATTCAATTAACCACCTTAAGATACCCACAAAGAGCTGAAGTTCTATATTGTCAAAGGCGAATTTTTATGATGTTTACTGACCTGAATTTTCTACAAAAGTCGGAATGATGCCAGCCTGCGTACTCTGTAATTAGATACAAATGTTTGCGACATCAAACTTAGACCAAGCGCGCACTACGATTAAAAATGGTTACGAAACAAAATCGCATTTCTGTGAACAATAGAAATACACTACAAACCGAAAATAAATCGATTACGATTTAAAATAGCAGGTGCAAAATCGATCTTACTAATTCTACTTAATCGCACCACGATTTTAAATCGTAAAGTAAATGAAAACTCCGTTATGAGCAATGCTCAAGGCAGTAACTCACCAGACCGACGAAAGAAAAGAGCAGTAACATAAAAGTGAACCACATCATGTTGTTGGATAGTTCGTTAACAACTGGTACTGAACTGTATCATTTTGTACTATTCAAAACCAGTTCACTATCTATGCAAAATAAGTTAGGAAAATTCTGTTTCAAAATATAAATGACTATTATTTACTTATATAAAATGTTATAATAGACCATAAAACTATTTCTTTTAGGAATTTGTACATTTGCATCATTGTCATCTTAGAATATATTTGAAATTTCTTTAATATACTACACTAAACCAATAGCAACTCTCCTAGGTCCTCCATCACTAAGGCAATTCACACACTGCCCGGCACTACGCTGTGGGGTGCGTGGCGAGAGCGTCACAAGAGCGTAAAAAGTAAAAAAAGTAAAATTAAAATAATACTGCTTTAGGAGGTGGTGGTAGATCTTCAGATATAGGTACACGACGATGGTAAACTTAACAAAGACTTGCTAATTCAATAAAACACCTACATTCCATGAGACCTAGTAAAAACAACAACTAAAGTGAAAGCTCTCCTCAAAGCCTTGAGGAGAGATTCTGGAATCTTTAGGGTCAGAATATGCACATTATATCATCATGGGTGATTTCAACACTAATCTCCTTACTCACGACTCCCCTCGTTCCCGTAAACTTCTCCAGGTTGTTAAGTCTGTCAGCCTTCATGTCCTTTCCTTACAAGCAACTCATCACAATACTGAGGGGCTTGACACTTAGCTTGATCTTATCCTTACCTCTTCTCCTTCCTCTGTCCACTCTCACGGTCAATATCCTGCTCCTGGCTTCTCCCATCATGACCTAATTCACCTTTCTTACCGTCTAAAACCACCTAAAACCCGTCCTTAAATTCTGCACAGACGTTGTTTCATGTTGTTGTAATGATGCCTCTGAAATCAATTGGGCTCCATTGAGGGCGGCTACGAATGTCGAAGAAAAAGTATCTATACTAAACAGCATCGTTCTTAACCTTTACGACAAACATGCACTAATCAAGAAAATCAAAGTAAAACGTCCTCCCGCCCCATGGATGACTAGAGGCATTAAAATGGCCATGAGACGTAGAGATCGAGCATTCCGTGCGTTTAGAAGGGAGCGTTCAGACGATAACTGGGTTCTTTTTAAGACTGCAAGGAATCGGTGTAACCAGATGATACGTAACACTAAACGCCGCTTTATCCTCAGTAATATTAATTCCTCAACTCCCGCCAATATCTGGAAGTTCCTCGGCACTTTAGGTATTGGTAAACAGCGACGTACAGACCCTCAGTGTGCGATTGAATTGGATGATATCAATCAACATTTCGCATCAGCTACCCTACTAGATCACCAAACCAATTGCAGCACTGTTGAGTACATAGCTAGGTTACCCCGCCCAAATATTGATCCTTTTAACTTCTCTCTAGTGACACCGGGGGAGTTCAAGAAGATAATCCTTTCTATTAAATCAAACGCGGTAGGCTGTGATGGCATCAGCCGTCGTATGATTATTCCTATCCTTGACTACCTTATACCTATCATATCCCACATCATTAATTTCTCCCTTGGCAGTGGCTCTTTTCCTGCTATATGGCGCAAAGCCTTTATCATTCCTCTACCCAAAATTTCCAATCCATCCTTACCCCAACATTTTCGACCTATTTCTATTCTTCCGTTTCTTTCTAAAGTGCTAGAGGCCTGTGTCCATAAGCAACTGTCCCAGTTTGTGTTTCACAATAATTTGTTAAGCCCCTTGCAGTCTGGCTTTCGACCTGGACATAGCACTACTTCAGCTCTCCTTAAAGTGACTGGTGATGTTAGGGTTGGCATGGAGGACGGCAAAGTCACTGTGTTGACGTTAATTGACTTCTCAAATGCCTTCAACACTGTCAGTCACCCTATCCTTTTGTCAATCCTCTCCTATATCATGATCTCTCCCGCTGCACTAGAATGGTTCTCATCATATCTTCAGGGACGTCAGCAGGCAGTTCGCACCGACGAGTCCTCGTCAAGCTGGTGCGATCTTAACTGTGGGGTCCCTTAAGGCGGTATTCTCTCTCCTTTACTGTTCTCAGTTTTTATCAATCTCCTAACCCAGAATCTTCAGTGTTCGTATCATCTCTATGCTGATGACTTGCAGTTGTACTCTCAGGCATCTATACCGGACATAAAAATAGCCATTGACATAGTAAATAAAGATCTAGAGGCAATAAAAAGTTGGTCGGAAAGGTTTGGCTTATGGGTGAATCCAGATAAATGTCAGGCCATCATTGTAGGTAGTCACCGTATGATGAGCAGACTGGACTCTGGAATACTACCACCGCTAATCTACAATAACTCAGTCATACCTTTCAGTCCAAACGTTAAAGATCTGGGCTTGTATATTTATTCAACACTCAATTGGCAGGCCCAGGTCACAAATGTTAGTCAGAGAGTTATAGGATCTCTTCGTGCCCTATATCGTCTGAAGAACTTCCTCCCTTCTAAAACAAAAATGATGCTTGTGCAGTCTTTAATCCTATCCATAATCGACTATGGTGATGTGTGCTATTACGACCTGAATGCAGATCTTCTTAATAAATATGATCGCCTTCTCAATAACTGCATTCGATTCATTTTTAATCTTCGTAAATATGATCACATCTCTATTTACCGCTCTGAACTGAAATGGTTACCTATCCGTCAACGCCGTAGCTTGCGTGCTCTCACTACCCTCTTTTCTATCCTCAACTCTCCTTATTCACCTAACTATTTAACGTCTTCATTTCAATACTTGTCTTCTGTTAATAATAGAAATCTACGTTCTTCAAATAACCGTTTACTTACCTGTCCCTCTCATACTTCTGGTTTCGTACACTCTTCCTTTGTAGTGCAGGTTATTCTTCTTTGGAATGCGCTTCCTCTCGAGATCAGGATGTCCACTAACCGATATACATTTAAGCAAAAGATTCGTACTCTCCTGTTTGATGGATTGTCGGCAATATCACGTTAACTTTTGTATATATATATATATATGTTTATACATGCATTATATATATATCTATGTAAGTATTTATGTATACTTATATGTATGTTTGTATGCTTATATGTATGTATATAATCTAGTATACCAATATTATTTATTTTGTACATATATTATTTTTCTTTAAGTAATTTAAGTATCTATTGTATTGAATACCTATTTTTGTAATATGATTTAAGCCTCCCTTTTTCTCTATCATAATTTACAACTTCATTGCACCTACTTCGCTTATCTCTGCATTACCTTGGTTGACTGGTAGAGAATGCCCATGGCATTAAGTCCGCCATTGTACATTAGTGCATTAAGTTTTTATAAATAAAATAAATAAATAAATGATGAAATGATTTAATACATTATTTTAATATTGAAGCAGAAATTCTTCGACTTGAAGGTATCCAAAAAAATTTAAATATATTTATGGTGCTGTTGACATTACTTGCGTGTTCTATATTCTATCAAGTAACTAACTAACTAATAACTTTCTTAGGCCTATACCTGTAACAAAAAAAGTACCAGTAAAATTAAAACAATATCATGTTCGCACGCGCATGTCTATTGTGGGAGTAGCTTCTAGCATCCCACTACCTATAACGTTATTAGTATTTTAATTTTATTGACAAGGATTTACTGTAACACCTAAGTTTTAGATAATCACCCTTTCACACTATTTGAATAAAAATATATTGTAAGAGTTATCTAAGTAGTCTGTTTGCTTTCTTTTTACATTTTATATGTAACTATACGGTAGTAGATCCACGCTGGTTTCGGCATGAATGGGCCGGGTCGACCGGGGAAGTACTATCCTCTCATGCAAGATCGACATAAGAGTAGTAGTATCCGTACTACTCCGTTTTGTTCGGTGAGTGAGAGTGCCGGAGGCCCAATATTCCCCCTTTCCTCTTTCCTCACCTCCCTCATTCCCTTCCCCTACCGGCACCGGAGAGTTGTACTTAAGTAGTTACGTAGAGCCACGACAATGAGGGTATTTTATGGGTTTTCAAATGCGGGAATAATTTAGTAATGTGATAAATATATTATGCCTCGTCATCCCAGTCCAGAATATTTCTAATATTTTTATATAGAGTGAAAGCCTCTTCTCGTACATAGAAGAACATTGATCACGACGCTGGCCCAAGACAAATAATCGTCGATTTTAGACTTACGTATATTTTTATATAAGCTCAAGTTTCTTCACGATGTTTGTCTTCACCGTTAGTAAATTTTTAGACTACTAATATAGCAATACAAACAGGTAGCAGTAACTCACCAGACCGACGAGAGAGAGGAGCAGAAACATCAAAGTGAACCACTTCATGTTGTTGGATAGTCCGTCTTGTGACAACTGGTACTGAACTGTATTATTTTGTACTATTTAAACTAGTTCACTATCAATGCAATATAATTTTAATCTGAGACGTGTATGCATCAAATTAATAATACCTACCTATGTTAGTTGGGGTTATTATAATCTCGCCATTTTTGTACTTTGATTACCTAAAATGTAACGATACAGTCCACGAACGAAGTGCAATCAGTCGGTAGTAGACACTCATCTACCGAGATGGGCGTTATCATCTGGGTGCTCATAGGCAACTCTTTAGTGTCCTTTGATTATGGTGGCCAATATTACTTATGAAATTAAAATCACGAGGTTGTTTTAGTAACATATATTCGCTAATTTATACATATTTTATGCATGGCACAGCTAAGCTAAAACTTGGTCACCATGCTGTGTCGAAGCCACTGACTATGGGATGTCCTCAGGGATCAGTGCTAGGGCCGTATCTTTGGAACTTAGGGTTTGATGATTTCCTTTCATTGCCATTACCAACTGGCTGTACATTAACTGGATATGCTGACGATGGCCTGTTACTTATACAATCTAATACCAGGGCTGGATTAGAGGATTTAGCGAATAAATGTTTACGTCTAGTCTCTGACTGGGGAAAACGTAACCGATTATTGTTCGCTCCTCACAAAACTTTTCAGCTTCTTTTAAAAGGAAATCTGAAAACACCACCTCGAATAAAATTTAATAATATTAGCATTAAAAGTAGGGATTCAGTTTGTTACTTAGGATTCATATTAGAAAGAAACTTTTCATTTGTTAATCACATCACTACAATTGGGGAAAAATCTAAAAATAGTTTTTACGCTTTAACTAGAATATCAACAACAACATGGGGTCTTTCTTTTAATACTCTTAAAACAATTTATAGTGCTACTTATTTAGGAAGTATGTGTTATGGGGCGCCTGTATGGGCTGATAGGGCAACTATAGGTGCTGTAAGGCGCAAATTGCTTCAAAGTCAACGTCTTGCGTTAATATTTCTGTGTAAGGCATATAGGACAGTTAGCACTGAGGCTTTGCCAGTACTGGCAGGTGTTCTTCCGGTTGATCTTGAGGTTCAGAGACGAGCGGCTATGTATTATACAACTCACGAAGGCATGAATAGTGACTTCTTACAATCGCGCGATCGCCAGAAAATCATTAGATTATTTAAAGAAGAAAATGAAGTTTATAGGAGTCTTATAGGCGAATGGCAGCAGCGCTGGGATACTTCAACTAAGGGGCGCCACCTGTACCAGTTTTTTCCATCAGTTGTAAAGCGGTTGGAAGGAACATGGATAGAGGTAGATCACTGTGTCGCCCAATTTCTTACGGGTCATGGTAACTTTAAGAGCAAACTATTTTCATTTAAGTTAGTTGATACGCCGAGTTGTCAGTGTTCCAATCAAGAACAGTCTGCTCATCACATTCTTTGGGAGTGTAGTCTTTGGCGTAAAGACCGCGAAATAATGTTAAATAGTTTACAAGTTACATCAGGACCAGTTTATTATGAGGATCTTGTGTCATCTAGGGTGAATTTCCGTGCGTTTAAGCGTTTCTGCCATACATATTACTGGAATCAGATATAGCTCACATAGGTCCCTTAATATTACGTGTCCGTGGTGCTCTCTTTTAATAGGTCATAATCCTATACAGATTAAATTTGTCGCCCGCTTTGCAATGGAGGGAAGTGGACATTTTATTTCCAACTCCTCCTCTTACTTCTGATTAAATTCGTTGCGGGGTCCAAGACAGTAGGTTTAGCAGTCCCCGGGACTCCCGAGTGTCAAAGCTCGGTGTTTTTTCTTGGATATCACTGTTAATCCTGGCTTACAGGAGTCACAGTGATGGGCATGTGGGTGGGATTGTCCCGTAGATTGTGTCCTTTGATCACCTGCTAATACATAATCACCTGGGTGCTCATAGGCGACTCCAATCAACAACTATCTAAGATCACCTTCAAATAAAATATATTTTATTATTCCTTGAAAATTTTATTCACAAAAGTGATTTAAGTGAAATAGAGCGGCCGAACTAAGGTCAAATCATCAAAAAGAGTGGTAGCAAGATCGTGACAAATGTCTACTGCACCCACTCCTATGCAGCTTTAGAACTTTTTTTATAGCCGACAGAGACAGACGAGCCGAGAGACAGACGAACGTAATGGTAAAGTGTCTCTCATGGACTTTAGCAATGCCAGTAACTCTACGAAGCCGCTGGCGAACGATGTGGGGTAGGTGAAGGGAAGGAAAAAAGAAAGGAGGGTAATAAATTGATCCTTAAATTGATAAATTGATTTGCTGATTTGCAGAATTCGTTGGTTACAAATAGTTCAGCTAAGTCAATTTTGTGCAACTCGTCTGGACAGCGTTCGAGAAACTACAATACATTTTCACGTCAACGCAACTGTAACGTTGTGCTTACGTAGGGCTGGCCAGTCCTCTCCTCACAGTCATGTAGATCAGTTATATTTTCATATTATTATATAGGTATATATAAAGTATAATATTCTTTTATCATAAAGTAATTATTTATCTAATTTCAGCAACGTATAAACTAATAACCCCACAGCAATGTTACCGCTAACTATTACAAGTAATTATGTTTTCGAAAATATCATTGTTTTAACGATTGAGTTTGTAATGGAGCTGTATTTTAAAATAGATGTTACCGACAGATTTATTCAATAAATTGATATCTTTTGATCATATAGTATATATTTAACAGCAAATATCGTATTAAAAAAATATATTTTCAAAATAACTGCATGAAGACGATTTGCTGTGAGCTTATTTTAACCCTAACATATTGCATAGACGAGACAATCATAAAACTCGTATGTGGCGACTGGGTTAAAATAATATGCATTTTATGCCTATTTTCTAAGTAAGTTAAGATATTTTTAGGATAATATAATTACTCATTTATTTTCATTAGTTACATTAAAACGCTATTTAGTATTAGACATTATTAGAATGTTACATATTTTGTTTTATCTGTATGCATTTTAGACATATACCTACGTCATTTCTTTTATTATTTAGATATTAATTAAGACAATTTTGGATACTTACCAGGGCGATGAAAAGTGCGAACACGATAAAGATAGAGAACACCTGAGCCATCTTGTTCACTGAATCACGAGAGGATGTGATGATAAGTATATTATGTCGTGGACTACCGCGTGCTAAATATTACTTGCTTTAGGTACGGTTAAATTTGCAACAATCAGACGTTTGTAATGTCGACACGTGTAACAAATGTCGTCTATTTTTAACCGGCTTCAAAAAAGGAGGCGGTTTCTCAATTCGATCGTATATTTTTTCGATCATATATTTTTGTTCGCGGATAACTTGATGATTCTTTTTTTGTGTTATAATGTTAAAGCTTAATTCACAGATATTATATTATATATGTTTTGGCTAATCTCTGAAATGGCTGGACCGATATGATGGGACTTTTATTGGCAGATAGCTGATGTAATAAAGCGTAACTTAGTCTACGTTCATTTTAGAAAAAATATTTTATTTTAGAAAAATAAAGTAAATTTGATCAACTGTTAGGCGGAACGATGTTCGCCGGGTCAGCTAGTATATAAATATAATCTAAATCAAGAGTTAAAGAAAACTTAATAAACACTATGCTAGTACTAATGTAAAAACATAGTATATAAAAACATCTCTCCGGCGATCGATTCCGGGGATTAAAATAAATAAAACAACACATTTAAAACGATATTAATTTAATCACCATTACGTGCCAATTCTTCTTTATAAACGCGTCGCCATCTTGTTACATTAATCACTTGTGAAATGCTAAGGATCGTATTAAACTTCTATGAAATCGAAGAAGTTACTCAATAAGGTAACGACTGTAACAAAAGAAAACACTACATCGAGTTGCGTAAAAAAACCCGTAAAAACCATAATAACTTAATATATGTATAGGGCCCTATGTATTAAGTTATTACGCGGTATCACACCATACATTTAAAAAGTAGGATCCATCGACCAAGGGCCTAAGTCTGCTATCACAATAGTGTCAGGATGGTCGATCATTGATCTCTTATTGGTTGATTTTGACAAGTTCCAACCAATGAGGCCCTAGGCTGGTTGATCGTGCCTGACTGTCTACCCGAATGATACTTATCTGTTGAGAGTTGAATGTACAGGAAGATTTTTGAATCTCCATTTAAATTGTTATATTTTGTTCTTTAGTGTAGAGACACGTGTTTTGTGTTTTTATTTTATTATCATTTAGTACATAATTATTGAGATACATTTTATCGAGACTATAGTGAATGGATATTACTTTCGTGAAACATAATTTAATATATAAATATTAATTTTACCTACTAATCTTTTCGAAATTAAAATGGCGTCTTTGAATAGTATCTACATAATGTGTAAAAAAATAAGTTTAAAAACTTGAAAAACTTCCTTCTGTTTTTAAAGTCGGTTAAAAACTAAAACCCAACGCCGGCAAGGCGTGGCAAGGTATGGCTGCGACAACGGCTTTCCTCTGACCATCGCGCATTATATTACCGTTTTGTACGTACAAGCGCACTTTTCTTGCCGAAATTTTACTTAACCTATCATTTGATACGTATTCGATCGCAATGTATTTCAAAAATTTTTTTTAATCAAGTTCTCTAGAGGGCGCCATATTGAATGTAGCGAGACGTACCTAACATAGCCTATATAATTTTAGCGGACGGGCAAGACGTTTCTAATGAACACCTTTGTCGAATTAAAATAGCCAATAGCTTAAAAGATACGAGGGAACAGAAGAACATACATATATAATATAGCCCGTCAAATAACCCTCCATTTGGCTTCGCAGTAGTCGGATATGAAAATTTGATGGTCGTTAAAAAATCTTCCTGGATAGTTAGCTCCATCTATGTTGCCTATGTTGTACTACGTTTTCATCATTTATGTTCTTTGTCTATGTGGATACCATACATATTTATTAAAACATACATGATAAAAATCGTACCAAAGCCCGTTACCTGACTAAAATAAAGTTAGCGGATGAACAGGCAGCACGAAACTGCGACTTGCTCATCATATCATGTACGGTAGTAGATCCACGCTGATTTCAGCATGAATGGGCCGGATCGTCCGGGGAAGTACTACCCTCTCATAGGAGATCGACTTAAGAGTAGTAGTATCCGTACTACTGCGTTTCGTTCGGTGAGTGAGAGCGCCGGAGCTCCAATTTCCCCCCTTTCCTCTTGCCTCACCTCCATCATTCCCTTCCCCTAACCCCATTCCCAGCCGCCATAGTGGAGGCCACCATACCAGCAGTTTTGGCTTTTGGTACAGTGGCCGCCACTTCTGGATTCCACTGACTGCTTACCATCAGGCGGGGTGGAGTCACTTTGGTAGCCTATAATAAAAAAAAAAAAAAAAAAAAAAAAAAAAAACAGCAGACAGACGTCCACGACTGGATACAGGCCTCTCCAAGTTGCCCCACTTTGGGTCGTTAAGTCGTCCGGCACCCCTAAAAGGTATATGGTCCACTTTGTGAGGTCTGCCCACGCTGTGTCTTCTTATTCTATTACTACTACTATATTTCGCGCTCTGCATATAAATGACAACACCAATGTTAATTATGCTAATAATAATAATAATAATAACGACTTGTGGACTATTATTACAATAGATGACAATAACAAATTAATGGAATCTATGCCTCGCCGATATAAAGCCTGTGTACAAAACAATGGTTATTTGATTACCTAAATATTAACTTAACCTCATAAAAATATCCTTTAGTATTCTTATTTGTCATGTCATGTAAGTAAAACTGCACATTTTTTTTTATGTTATACTACTAAAAAGAGCCTGTTTGTCTGATGGTAAGCAGTCAGTGTTTTCAGGAGTTGTGATCCCATTCCAAAAGACATCATGCCACACTGCACTGCATGTCGCCATTGTAGCCTCCACTATGGCGGCTAGAGATGCTTTTACAAAAATTAGAGTTAACTCACCAAAGTAATAAGTCCGCATAACAGTAATATAAAAGTGTACCACTTCATGTTGTTGGTTTGATGTGACAACTGGCTATGAACTACATATTACTACACTATATACTTTATATACCTGTTTACTGTCACTGTTATAACCTGTGGCTTATCAGGTTAGGGTTGTTTTAATCCCAAAAATTTACTTTACACTTATTGTTAAGCTATGCTTTATTTGAGAAGATTTTGTGTACAGGGATTATAATAATAATATCTACCTACATATTTTTAATCAAATGATTGGGGAGTCCCATATTTCTTAGCACGTATCACAGTTACTGCCACTTCACTGTGTTGAAGGCCTTTCGAAAGTCAAGAAATAATAATAATAATAATAATAATAATAAATGTTTATTGTCACAAATAGTCTTTACAATATGGTACTGGTACTGATTCCCAAACTAGGCTGAGGCCTGTGTTTTGGAAAACAGTGCTCAGTCAAAACTTGACACAGAAGAATAATAAATGCACTAAATGCATGTAGAGGTAACTTATAAACTTATAAACATAATTATTAAAGATATTCTTTTTTTTAATTAGTTCTTAATACAAAATGTAAGAACTACAATAATAAAATAACAAGTAGTGTGCGTGAGTGTGTGTGTAAAAGTGTAAGTGTGTGTAAAGAAATAAGAACACTTGTTTGCTGAGAGTACAGGTGAAACCAGGTGGTTTAATGGTAATACAAGTACATACCGCAATCTGCCTAGAAAAGGCATGCAAATGTTAGAATAGGTGAGATTTGTAATAAAGCTGCAACAATGACTTTGATTAAAGAAACATACTGACAATCTAAATTATAATTACTATCAATCTAAATTAATATTACATCATTCATCATCAATATTATTATCAATACCTATATCTTTATTATTATTACATTATTGACAACACATAATTAATAATCATTTAAATATTATTACCTTATTATTAATAAACTTTCACTACAATTATTATTATTACATTATTATGTTTCCTATTTATTCACATTTATTTACGTATTCATATATTCTTGTACAGAGTAAAACGAATTAGCCAATTACCATTTGCGCAATTTAATTTTAAAAAAATTTACAGGGAGCTCCCTTATTTCCTTTGGCACTTTATTAAAAATTGTAATACACATATGATAAGTGTTTTTTTTATGAAGTGCTGTTCGAATATGGTATTATTATCTTTGTAGGATCTCTAGATTTATATTTATTGTCGCAATGATCATTTTTCGATTTACATAAATCATAATTTTCCCTCACAAAATTTGCTATTTCTAATATGTATATTGAGGTTAAAGTCAATAAAATATTTTTTTTAAATATAGGTCTGCATGATTCTTGTGGACTTGCACCACAAATGGCCCTAACAGCCCTTTTTAACCGACTTCAAAAAGGAGGAGGTTATCAATTCGGGTCGTATGTTTTTTTTTTGTATGTTTGTTACCTCATATCTCGGTCATTTATGAACCGATTTGAAAATTTTTTTTTTTATTTGAGAGGGTATACTCTGAAATTGGTCCCATTTTTTTACTATAAGAAATGGTTCAGTGGTTGTATGTTTGTTACAACTTTACTCCGTCATTTATAAACCAATTTGGAAAATTCTTCTTTTATTTGAAAGGGTATACTCCGAAATGGGGTCCTATGTTTTTTTTATAAAGAATGATTTAGTAGTTTGGCTTCAATTTAATATTTTGTAACAAAACGTTTGCAAGAAGTGAAGACGTGTAAAGCAACACGTCGATGTCTTTTGCGACGAATTATCTGACATTGACATGTCCATGCCACAAGTGCGAAGTGATTTTCAAAATTCATTTTTTGTTAGAAACGAAGTGGCCCTGGATGAGTGACCATTTGCGTCATTTCATTTTTAGCGTCTTCATTCTTTAGAAGCAGTAGACTATGATTATCACTATAATTTGGTAGTCGTTAAGCCAAGTTATAGGTCTTATGGTCGTGAGAAATCACAACAGCAACGGGCGGCCTTAAACCTGCCTTTACAGCACCACTGTTTATTGTTTGTATATCTGAGCGATTGCTCGGTCAGTTAAATTAGGATTTTTGATGATTCTTTATTGTTGATAGATCATCACTTTTTTGTTTTGATTTGTGGTTTCTGGGATTCAGGGTTTAGCGATCGAGGAAGTGTTGACAAGGACCTTATATCTCTATTTACAATCTTACCTCTCGTCTCTACTTTCTTTCAAACGGCGCGGCGCTGTCTCATTTGCGCAGCACGTTTAGTAGGTCTACCCATATTGAATATATTTATACACAATTAATTCCCACTAAAAGTTTAAAAATAAAATTATTGTACGTGTTGTTTTTTCGTCAGCTACTGTACGAAGTTTTTTTATCGCGTATACAAAGCTATTAAGTTAAGTATACTACAAATGTTACTAATATTATGTTCTTTCCAATTACAATTTTTATCTAGTGTTATGCCTAAAAATTTAATGTTATTTTGTTGTGTGTATGTTATAATGTATTATATGTATTATATATGTTATAATATACGTTTTAATGTTTCTTCTATGTTTAAATTTTTAATTTAATATTTATATTGTACTGTTTTGATTTATATGCCTGAAATTTTAGCCTACCAAAGTGACTCCACCCTGCCTGATGGTAAGCAGTCAGTGGAATCCAGAAGTGGTGGCCACCATACCAAAAGTTATCGTCTTAAACTGCTGGTATAGTGGCCTCCACTATGGCGGCTGGGAATGGGGTTAGAGGAAGGGAATGAGGGAGGTGAGGCAAGAGGAAAGGGGGGAATTTGGGCCTCCGGCACTCTCACTCACCGAACGAAATGTAGTAGTAAGGATACTACTACTCTTAAGTCGATCTTTTATGAGAGGGTAGTACTTCCCTGGACGATACGGCCCATTTATGCTGAAACCAACGTGGATCTACTACCGTCAAAATGTATTTAGTTTTAGATAATTATGTTAGGGGAAAGATTGTTTGATGGCATCCATTTCATTACTGACTGTACATCTTCATTTACTTGTAACTCAACGAAACAAATATAGAGAATAATGCTAAGCATAATAAAAGATAGTCCGACTTGTTATACCCGATTCGTTTATTGATTTCTTAAGGTGAAAGTATTTTTCCAATCGGTAACATAAAGTTTTAGTTAAATTGTTGCAAACAAACATACAAAAAATCTAATCTTTTCTCTTTATATTAATAGTTTTGATAGTTAACAAACAGCAACATATTGTTTTTCGATATAATCGCCAAAAGACAATACTGTGGGATTATTTTAACCCTATTAGATTGCATAGATGAGAGAGACATTCTACCATACGTGACGACAGGGTTAAAATGATATTATGCATTTTTGCCTATTTTTTAAGGGGGAATTTTTAACTGCACCTCTATTTACAAATTTAAGCAAACAAAATTTCTCCACTAATAACCTACTGCATATCAAATAAATGACTGTACTACAAATTAACTACTTGATTACCTAAACATGTTGTAATAAAAAATGTTTAAAATTTATCAAAATCTGATGGCTTTTTTATCTAATTTACAGCAAAGATATAGCTGAAACCACAAATATACGCATATTGAAACAAAATTACTCACCGTAAAACAAAAATACTGATTTGCACACAAATTATACAATATTAAAACGGAATTTTCAAAATTATTTTCTAAAACTGCATAACAAATAATGTATGTTTACATTATCAAATTACATTTCACGTATTAATTACTCATGTAGCTAGAATCCCTATCATTCAACTTCATGTCTTTTTGTTTATCTGTTTTATTGAAAAAGTATTTTGGCGCGCTTTTGTCGGCGGCGCACTCGCCGCTCGCGCTAGTCTCATCGCGCTCGCTTCTTCGCGGCGCGGCGACACGAGTGTGAGAAAGATAGAGTGATGTGAATCCGCACTCCGCAGTCGAACACGGCGCGGAGCATGGTCGCGTGCATTTGTTATTGTTTTCAATCGTTTGATAAGCTTTAATTGCTCGAGTTTAAGTGCAAAATAAGTTAAGAAATTGTTGAACTATTATTTTAGTGCGTTGTTTTAGTGTATTAGTATTACCTATACCTTTCACGTTTTAATGGACAAGTACTTAACATGGAGTTAGACCGATCATTATTAGAACCCAGCGGGAGTGGTACACAAAATAAAGAAAATGTTCCCGTTTATTGTTCAGATAGCGAAGAAGAGCAGCCTTCGGCCAAAAAAAAGAGGACAAAGGGCAAAGAGTATATATTTGTTAAGAAATTCACAAATTCTGAGGAAGCCGTGAGTTATGTGAAAGCTGAAAATACGTGGTCCCTCAAAGTTTCGCACGACACAGAAGAAGGTAATAAAAAGTTTTATCGTTGTAACAAAGTCAAATTTCGAGGCTCTCAGTGTGCAGCAAGTATTTATTTGCTTTTTGAAGCAGTCTCTAGTGAAGTGTTACTTTATCGAACCGACTCTGACCATACCCATGAATTTATTGCTACACAAACACGGCACGGAATATGTCAGGAGACCAAAGAGGAGATTAATAAACTTTTTGCTTTACATTTGAAACCTAAGGCTATATTAAACAGTTTGCGAAAAATTCAAGGTATCACAGTGCCCTCAAAGAAACAATTGAACAATTATTTGTCTGACCGCCGTCGAGCAGTTCACGGATCACCTACCATCAGTCTCGGAGAACTGCAGGCTTGGTTAATAGAAAATTCTGAGGTACCTGATGATGAACATAAACCCTATGTCATTTGCTACCATGTGTACGAGAGCGAAACTCCGACTTTTCGATTTGCAATCTCCACAAGGTCTCTGCTAAAGTTAACTACATTAGCCACAAATATTCACGCAGATGCTACATATAAACTAATTTGGCAAGGTTTTCCTGTGCTATTAGTCGGTACAACGGATAAAACTAAGAAGTTTCATCCTCTTTGTTTGGCCGTTTCTACATCTGAACGAAAACAAGATTTCCAGATGTTGTTTGAGGCTATTCGCAACAGCGCTTTATCCCTTTACACACACACTTTACAACCAAACGCATTAATTTGCGACGCGGCTATGAGCATACAAAATGCATTCAAAGAAGTATTTGGTGGAGAACCTACTGTAAAAATGTGCTGGGCCCATGCAAAGAAAAACATTATGAACAATGTAGAAAGACTAGTAAACAAAAAAAAACAGAAGACTTTACTACAGGATATTGATGTGTTACACTCTGCTACATCTCCAGATCTGTTTAAGTCTGCCTTAGCAGCATTTCTGATAAAATATGCTGACCAAAAAGACTTCATTACTTACTTCAACAAAGAGTGGGTATGTCAAAATCCAAATTGGTATCTTGGCTCTTCAAAAGGATCTCCTGTTACAAATAATGCGCTTGAATCATTTAACAGATCTATCAAAGATTCCCACACTCTGCGAGAACGTTTACCATTATCCAGATTTTTGGTTGTCGTGTTAGATATGGTTAAAGAATGGTCAAAAACATACCAGTTGACATCATTTTCAAATTCGCCTACCATCGAGCTCAAAGACTGGACTGCAGGATACCAATGGGCGAAGTCAGACCGAAAAGTAGTGGTCTTAAAGGCAGATTCCATGAAAAAGACCTACTTGATTGCAAGTTCAGGAGCACCTACCGTTCAGTTTGGGCAAGACTGGCGTTCTTTCGATGAATACAAACAAGTTGCTTTCGCATATTGGTCGGTTGTATTGCCCATAAACAAAGATGAATGGAAAACCGGTGAATGTAATTGTCCGCAGTTTTTCAAACACTACATTTGCAAACATATCATCGGACTTGCTATCAGGTTGAAATATGTCACACCACCTGTAGAAGCAAAAAATATACCTATCGGCATAAAGCGAAAACGCGGACGTCCAACAAAAGCAAGACCTACCCTAATCATACAATAAAGATTTATAGGTGATTAGGATTCCAAAAAAGAATGTTTAAATATGTTTTGCAATGATTAATGTGTATTAAGATTACACTTTGCTGATTTTTTGTGAATTTTCATTAGATAAATACGACTGATTAACTGGTGTTTCATTTAGAATAACCCATGTTCTTAAAAGTTTTATAGGTGATGTATTCAAAAAAAAAATGTTTAAATATTTTGTTGCACTCGAAGAATTATTAGATTTACTTTGAGTTAACAGATAGTCATTCAGTAAAACAGTTAAGCTTTAAAGATCTAACAGTATAGTATAATTGATTTAATTGATGAGCAAATTTAGTGTGCAATTCAGTATTTTTGGTGGTAATCTCGAATATTTTGATAAAAAAAAAAGGGATTTACAGTTAAAGTATTACATACCACCCTTTTTTAAGTAGTTAAGTGAAGACCTTTCTAATAAAATATACACATTTATTTTCATTACCTACTTACATTAACATGATAAAAGTCGACAGACGGTCTATTATATTGTTACTTATTTTTAACGTGAAAATGTCACGTTCCACCATCCTTCCTCGTCGTACCGTATGCACTGCCTTCGGCCTAAATACCTGCGATAATACTTACGACAAAATATTTATATTGCAATTTTGCATGTTTTATTGAAAAGAGAGAGGGAAAGGGTTAAAGTCAAGGGGAAAGGGAAAGAGGGAAGGGGGTAAAGGAAAGGGGGATATGAGGAAAGAGAAAGGGAGGAAAGGGAAAGAGGGCAAGTGGGAAGATGTAAGTGTGGAAATATGAAAATGGGGAAAGGAAAAATGGGGCAAAGGAGAAATAGGAATAGGGGAAAAAGAAGAAATAGGGAAAGAGGGGAATGGAGAAAGAGGGAAATGGGTAAAGGAAGAAATTAGGAAAGAGAGGAATGGGATAAAGGGGAATTGGGGAAAGGCAGAAATGGGAAAAGGCAGAAAGGAGAAAATGGAGAAAGAAGGCTATAGGGAAATAAGGAAATGGGAAATGGGGGAAAAGGGGAAATACGAAAATGGGAAATAGTATAAGGCTGGCTGTAGGTTAATTGGCTAACATAAATATGTTATTTCTAATGTTTATAAGTGGTAATTCAATGAGGGTGTTTAGGAAAATTTAAGCCATCAGTTGGCGCCCTTTGGTAAAAGATCGAGAGAGAGAGGTAAAAGAGAATTGTAACTCATTCAAATAACTGTAATTATCTGGCGATTGAAAAGAGCGGCGTGAGTCTCTTGCCAGTTCTTCTCACAGCTCTACCTCGTCAGCGAACTGGCTGTAGGTCAATTGGCTGACTTCATGTAATGTTGACTTTTCATAAGCATCTACTTTCTTTCATACTTTATGATCAAAATGAAATAAATGCTTTGACTTTGACTTTGATCTTCCATTTTGACAGCGCTATCAAAGCAAATATTCTTCAGAGTTCCTTCCGGAAATTTTAATGTTTAATTTACAAAATGATATATGATAATTCACGTGCTTAAGGACAAAATAAAATTGCTGAGAGAGTTTTCTAAAATGCTCGAAGCGTCAGGTCTAACTGGCAAGCGCTTTTTAAAAGTTAACCCCTCATTGGCCCAATGTGAAATTGAAAGTAGCGCCGCGCGGCAGTCTCTCCCGCTTAGCAGTCACTTTGGTCGCGCAGGTTTCGCCGAACCTAGTTGTGGATTATTTGATTTATAAGCGATTTAAATATCAATGAAGCTAATGACTATTTTATGCTAAGATACTTACTATAAATCTTTAAACCCTCAAAACTCTGTACTTAATCTTCACTTAGAGTAAGAGAAATGCAGTTACAACATAATTAGTTTGCATATATATCTGAGAATACACATGGCCACAGCAAGGTGATCGGGCCATGCTGGTACTTTGTCACTGCTTAAATATACCTATATTTAGTAGTTATACATATATTAAGTACATTTTATTGGTACATAAACGCTTAAAAATAGCTGTTGCTTTTTACAGAAACTATAATAGCCAACCTAATGCTTTATTATTATCCATAGAATTATTTGTATTAATGATTTTAGCACTTATACGTACCTACCTACCTAGTAGTGTGGAAGAGAACGCTTTTAGCGATAAGACCCCCCATTGTATAGGTACATATCTGTGTTAGGCCCAGAGCACACTGGACATTCGACATTGGAAGCGCGGTGGAGAGCAATTTAAGATAACAATTTAATATAAACCTTAACGGCCTTGTCATACTGTCAATAATTGTATATCAAGAATAAATTCGCACACGGCGCTCGGAGTGCCCTCAAGCTACTGCGCGTGACTACTCCAGTCGCCGCTGCGCTGCTCTGCGTCCAGCCGCGCTGCTCTGAGCCCAGCCAGATTTCATTGACCTACATTTTTCTTTTTCTTTTGAATTTTTCTTCGTCTTTTTATTCTTCTTCTTCTGCAAGCCTAGCAATAATAATCAGGTCTCAGTCCACATTCAGTACGAACAAGAGCGAGTTGTCTATACAAAGTATCAGTCAGCACTAAATGACATTGGGCGCGCTTAGAATAGCTGCGCGCCGCCGCGCGTTTTTCCGCTCGAGGGCTCTTGGCGACGCCCGAGGCGCCAGAATCTGCCGTTGCGTTTTAAGAAATTGCGCTCCGCCGCGTTTCCAGCGGTGTGTGCTGGACCTTAATTGTTTTTTTGCCTAATATTTTATAAATTTAATATTATTTTGGTGTACAATAAAGAATATTCTATTCTACTATATTATAGTACAAATTGGCTTAGAAAGTGGCACCATCCCATTTCTTCCCGTGGATGTCATACAGCAGGTAACTGAGAATCTGCATACTGCGTACTAGAGGTAGCACTTTACTTTACTGCCGTCACCAATTAGTTTGCTGAGCGTGAAGGCTGATACTCGTAGATAGATTTAATACAACCATAAATTTATCTATTACTTATTTTACAAGACATAAATTGCATAATCATTGACATTGAAGAATTTATTTACCCGCCGTATATTTAATCAACTGGCAAAGTTTATACATCCAACAGAGACACACACAATTTCAATAGCACACTCTGTAGTAGGTATATAGAGTCTACAGTGTTGTTTGCTGTCATAATAAGTATTATCGTTACCTGCAGGTTCACTTGGGGTAACTGACAAAACACTATTTTTCAGGAGAAGCATTTAAAGTTTTTTTTCGTCTTTAATCGAACATAATTTATTTTCTATTTAACCTTTTTTTAAATTGCTTTTAAAGAAATGCTTAAAAAACAGCGGGTTTGTGGCTAAAATGTAATTAATATCCAAATATACCCTATTTCAGAAAATTTATTTCAGTTACACCAATTTTTTTTGATACTATTGACAGTTACACCACATTCAATAAAATGTTTATAAAACAATCCAGGTCGAATTGGTGTAAAGACAGTTGTAAATAAAATGATTTTATCATTTTGATGCAAGGGCCGGTGTATATTTAATTAATTATTGTACATTTTAGTTTAATTAGGTACATACAAATGTAGAGAAGAGTGAAATTTATACCTGTTGCCTTATACACTAATTTATAATCCCAAAAATGTGATGGTTTAGATAATTTTATAATACAAATTAAGATTAAATGAAATAAAAACATTTTATTTTATAATAAGGTTTCATATTATTTTATTGCGAAACATCAACAAAAAGTATGTGTGTATGTAATCAACTCATCTAAATAAAATAACTTTCAACAAAAAAAAAACTACAACATGAAGGAAACTAAAAGGTAAAAATAAATTTACTTAGCACTGAGAAACATAATTATGCAGAATTAATGGGTCAGATAGAGTAAAAAATAGCGTGATAAGAGAAGAATGTAGATTGAATGACAATATAGTGTCTGAAATTGAAAGGATTAAATGTTAAGTTTTTTTGGCCATGTAAAAAGGATGGATGAAAATAAGATAACGAAAGAAATTTATACAGCGGAAATGTCTGGGATAGTTGTTAGAGGTCGCCCTAGACGAACATACGTGGACCAAATATGAGATGTGTTGACGAAGGGCACAATTATCGGGGAGGCACTCCGGTTTCATGGAGTGCCCATATACATCAGGTCGCTAGTGGCGGACTACCTCGGGCAACGGAGTGTCCTGAACGAGGACCGAAATGGCGTCGTCGCTCGCAGGGTGTTCCACAGGGGTCTGTCCTTGGCCCTCTCTTGTGGAACATCGGCTATGACTGGGTCCTGCGCGGTGTCCTTCCCCCCGGGCTCAGCGTATTCTGTTACGCTGACGATACACTTGTCGCGGCCCGAGGTAGGAACTTTCAGGAAGCGGCACGCCTGGACACTACAGGTGTCTTCCAGGTGGTCGAGCGCATCGAGGCGCTGGGGCTTAGGGTGGCTCTTAATAAGACGGAGGCCCTTCTATTCCACGGGCCCCGCCGCAGTTCTCCCGCTGGCGCCTTGATAGTCGTTGGTTTGGTCCTCCTACGGGTGCAGGCCCAGATGAAGTATCTGGGCCAGGTGTTGGATGGGCGATGGCTGTTTGACGAGCACTTTTGCCAACTAGCGCCAGGGCTGGAAGGGGCTGCATCCGCTGTAGGACGGCTGTTGCCAAACCTGGGCGGACCCAGCGTCACCTTTCGTCGGCTTTACGCGGGGGAGTCCGGTCGATGGCGCTTTACGGTGCACCGGTGTGGGCAGAGTCTCTGACTGCCCAGACTAGGCTGCGGCTGTGCAGGCCGCAGCGTGTCATGGTGGTCAGGGCTATACGCGGCTACCGCACCATGTCGGCAGACGCGGCGTGTGCATTGGCAGGAACCCCCCCTTCCGTGGGATTTGGAGGCGAATTTCGGGCAGAAAGGCGGTCCCCTCTGCCAGAGCAAATTCGCGAGTGGCGCAAAGCTGCTCGCACAGCCTTGATGGCCAGGTGGTCGGCTCGACTGGAAGCGCCGCGCGCCGGTTTTAGGACCGTGGCGGCACTCCAGCCGATCCTGTCCCTGTGGGTTGGTAGGCGGCACGGGACCCTTTCTTTCCGGCTGGTGCAGGTCTTGACCTTGGTTGCTTCGGTCATTACCTGCACAAAGTCGCGAGGAGGGAGAGGAGTCCTGCCTGCCACCACTGTGACTGCGACGATGACTCGGCGCAGCATACTCTGGAGTATTGTCCGGCGTGGGCGTCTCAGCGACGGGACCTCGTCGCAGTCATCGGCGTTGATCTCTCACATTATGCAAAACAAGGTAAACGACAAACTTATTAACTCACTCACCTGCAAATTGGTGTAACTGTCACTCATAGTTCGAGCCATAGATATCCCAACTTTATTTTCTATTATTATAGAAATACACTAATTTAACATGTATAAATAAATTAAATATCTATTACCTTAAAATTTGAATGGAATTTTGACAAATACAGACCCAAAATAAGTAGTGTATCTGCATTTTTTAAAGGCTAGAGCTTTGTTAAATATATCATTCGAAAGAGCAAAAAATTCTAAGAAAAACTTAGAAAAACTTTACTCATTTTACGTATTTTGTCAGTTACCGCAACTGAACCTGCAAGTAGCGATATCTTGATATTTAATATAAATATAAGTATTAAATCAACCAAATATTATAACACTAGCTTTTTGTGGCGCGGTTTCACCCACATCTTTGGTTACTGCTCTGCTCGCGTCGTCAGTAGCGTGATGTTACATAGCCCATAACCTTCCTCGAGTACTGGGCTATCATAGAATAGAAGAGAATGGAATAGATTCATTTATTTGCAAGAATGTAGGTATGAATTACAATGAGGTATTACATAATTAGGAATCCTTGTACAATCTACCTGTGAGCCATGCAAAAATTGTTTAAATAACAGTTTAAAACAAATTACTTAATGGCTAAATTGACTTATCAGCTAAAAAATCAGTAACAGAGTAATAACATTTATCAATTAGAAAATTTGTGAGTAGTCTTTTGAAAATTCTGAAAGATTGATTTTTAATATCATTAGGTAGTTTATTATAAACAGTCGGTGCCATACAATTAACACTTTTTCTTAACAATGCTGTCATACGCAAAAATATTTTTAGTAGTTACAGAGGTTAGCGCGTTCAACTAAACAAACAAACGAACTCTTCCGCTTTATAATATAATAGTATAGATAAGAAATAACAGTGCTAAACATTAATACTAAATAATTGATATTCTAATAAATTAGCCACCGGCTTCGTATTAATGTTTTTGCGACATCATTCTTGTAATTCTCACATATAAACCATCCAAAAGATATTTTTTACATAATTATGAAACGTATCTAAAACCCATTGCGTGTTTTGGAAAAGTTAGCACAGAACACATAATTTCGCAACAACTCATCTATTTTACTATCCAGACCACCACATACATTCATCATCGCTAAAAGGCACTCTCTTGTCCTCTGTTTTCCGTTATTAGATCGTGAAGAGACAGGACGTGACCTGTTTCAAGCAGTATCGCCTTCCTCAGTAAATTTGCCCTTCCCAGATATGATAGGGTGGCCTGCGTTATGTTCGGGACGAGTGTTCCCGAAGCGTCGAATGGTTCGTGGGGTAAAGAAGAGACTTTACAACTGTTTGGCAAACAAGTCTATTCCAGAGACAATAAGCAGATACAACGTACCAACTATAACAATGCTATCAACTATAAGATGTCGGAGACGAGGTTTGCTCGTGCTCTGGCTATCAAGAAGGGATTCTCTGGTCAAACCGGTACCTTTCTGGGATAGTGCAATATTTAAATCCCCGGTGTTAATGTTTAGTCTAACTGCGGTGTTAAGTTTGTTTTAAGTTTTCCTTCTCTGTAGCAATAATGTATTCTGCTATTTCCTTAGTCGACTCTTATGACACCCTCAGGAACCGAAAGGGGTGGTGACACATGTATTCTTACACCGTCAACTTACGGATAATTTTATTCAATAATATATGTGTTTCGGCGCGCCGGCCAGCGCCTACTCAAGCATAGTTTTTAGCCTAGTTGCAATCATTGCAATGATAGTTTAATCAGGAGTATTTGTCAATATCAGTAGTGATTTGTATAATTTTTAAACTGTATCTCTCGTGTCAAAACCGTCAAAATGTAACGATCACCAAATTAAAAGCTGCAACTATAATTTTGGAAATTTTATTGTTATGGCAACTTAATGTCCCCCAAAGACATTACATGGTGGCCCATGAGGGGAAACTAAATCAAAAACACATTTGATTTGACACGGGATTGAAGATAGAAGGTCACAAGACTTCTTGAACGAAGGTGCAGCCCATGGGTGCAGCCAGCAGGATCATCTATGAGTCCTGAGCTGAGCGAACAGTGATTCAGCAAAAGTCTCACATCGCGCATCGAATTTTGAGCCAAAGTTAAGTGCTTTTTTTTTGCTATTATTTCTAATTTTCCTATTTATCCTAATTTATCATATACCTATTCAAAATACGAATCTGTTTGTGCAAACAAAGCGTTTCTTTTGTGTAAAATTCCCATAAAAATATTGCATCATCTTTTTTCATACGATTTATAAATGTTAATTCGCAAATTACGAATATTTTGATTATTTCGCTTAAAATTAAGTTAATTATATGCAATCAAGCTGTCTTTGTAATTCTAGTTTTATAATAAAAGGTTATATTCACGCGTTGTGCCGTAATTACAGAAAATAATTCGATATTTTTTATACAATAGAACTTGCTGTTTCTTTGTGAATTTGTATCTCCTAATAATTTAACTGAACAATAAAATCATATCAATATCAAGGTATTTAGAGTACTTTGCCGACTAATTGCAGGTCGCAACGATACTCGAGCTTGCTCGCGCTATAGTGCGATAGCGTGAAGCGAGCAGCAGGCAAGCGGCAGCTAGTGTGTTGCTGCGATTTTGTGGTCAACTGAGCCCACAGGCCGTTTAGCCCGTGGGCTCATTTGACCACTTTGGGTTTTTATGGGTGACTTAGCCCACTAGCCGGTTACCTCAGCCCGCGGGCTCAATTAACCACTTGCTGCGGCTGAGGGTCTACTCAACCTGTGGGCTCAGTCGACTACTTTCTACCATTTCGTGGTCAACCCGGGCTGGGTTGACCACGAAATGGTAGAAAGTAAGAAACACCTTCCTACGCTGACACAATATCTATTTAAAATTACTATGTTTAACTATCATTGAATGCTTCCTTAGTTTTCTTTATAATAAAAATTTAAAGACGTGAGTGGTTTTTTGTATAAGTAAATTTTATTGTCAGATGGACAATAACATTTACTTATAGAAAACAGTGGTTGTTTTGTATAAGTAAATTTTACGTCACGTCTTATAAATAAAATTATTCCTTTTCCCAAAATCTGAATAATTAAATGACTATATACCAAGCTATATAGTGATGCAATGCCATATTGCGATCAATCTAATCTGTATAAAAAAATACACAATCCTATTTTATTTTTGTTTTCAAAGTCAGTTAGAATTTCATTAATTTTATCATTTATCCCAATGACTTCATTTTTAACCCCCGACGCAAAAAAGACAATATGTTATAAGTTTAACGTGTCTGTGTGTGTCTGTCTGTAGCTTCGAACGGATGAACCGATTATGGTTTTTTTTTTAATTTGAAAGGTGTTTGATGAAAATCAGTTCAAGATAGCCGCCGCCACAAAATGGCGAATTACATATTTTTTGACAACTTCCTCAATATGAGTATCAAATAAAAGGGCTTGACTAGACGAATACTATACATTATAATAAATTTTAAATCTAAGATTGCCGCCACCGCAATTTTAATTTAATTTGTTATTGTAATTCTTCTTCTTCTTCTTCTCCTTTTTTTTTGGCAACAGAGCCGACGATTGTGTCAGCTATTTCTGCCAGCGTCAAGTTTAGAATAATATTCTTGTTGATGATATTAATGGTATATTACAATGATAAAAAATAGAAAAAATGTGGTTGAAATTAAATGACAACCATCTTCCGTGAAAACAAAAGATGGACTACCGTTATTGTAATTATTTAGGCATGAGTTCAATGACAGTTCAAAAATTATGACAAATACCTAAAATTATTTAATTATTTAAGAATGTTTTGCAATCTCTTTGCGAAGAATTTAATGATAGATAGTAATTTTGAATATATATTATTATTGTGGCAACGTAGGGGGGATGTGGGCTGGGTTGACCACGAAAGGGTAGAAAGTAGTCGACTGATCCCGCAGGTTGAGTAGACCCTCAGTCACAGCAAGAAGTCACCTAAGCCCGCGGGCTGAGTTAACCGTCTAGTGGGCTAAGTCATCCATTAAAAACCAAGAGTGGTCGATTGAGCCCGCGGGCTAATCGGGCTGTGGGCTCAGTTGACCATAATATCGTTGCTGCGCTTGCACCCCTGGTCTTCTGTGCACCAAGTGTCAACGTTACGAGGAGAGTGAGCTGTTCATTTCAATTAATTTATTATAATTGAGTTTTGTTTTCATTTAAAATACAAAGTAATTTATTTACCATGTCTATCGATAATAAACAGCATTTTAAAGAGCTATTAACAAAAAAAAATAGAAATTACCAAATTTAGAAATTATTTAAATAGTATTTCTGAGCTCAGCGAATTAACTAATATTGAAATTACCAAATTAAGAAATTATTTAAATAGTATTTCTGAGCTCAGCGAATTAACTAACATTCAATTAACTGAGTTAAATTTTAAGCTTGTTAAATTTGAAGCTTTATCATTAAGAGTAGCTGATTTGCAAGGTGAAATAGAGGTTCTAAATTCTGAAAATATTTCGACTGAAATTGAAGAGCGCGAAAACATTGAGAGTGATATAATAGCAAACATAGCCACTGCCAAGAATTTAGTCGAGATATTTACCAAGAAAAACGAGGGTGAGCAAAGGTGACACTCTGCTCATTATGTTTCTTGTTGTAATGATCATCATCAGCATCAAGATATACCTTTGAAGCTCCCTCAGATTCAAATTGCAGAATTTGACAGTGCATATTTCCGCTGGTTGGAATTTCGAGATACGTTTGAGAATTTAATCCATAATAATGACCGTATTTCGGCCATCAATAAATTTCACTATCTCATATCGTATTTACAATGTGACCAGAATAATATCGAATCTCGAGGTTTCTACTGCAAATTATGCTGAAGCGCGGAGGCTGCTATGTAATCGTTATAATAACAAAAGCATATTGATTAACCATCATTTGAATTCGTTGTTCAACATTAAACAACTGCCACGCGATTTAGAAAAGTCTTTAAGATATTTAGTTGACCATGTAAACAAAAATTTGCACGCGTTAGCCGGTCTCGGGCAACCAACGGATAAGTGGGATGTACTAATAATATTTATGCTTACCTCTAAACTAGATTCTAATACTTAGTTAAAATAGGAAGAATATCGGAATAACAATAAAGAAGATGTACCTACCTTAGAGCAATTCTATAAATTCATGGTAGACAGACAGTGTTGTTAAAAAGCTCGAGCTCCCGAGCCTTAAACTCATTGAAGACTCTTTGCATACAGGTAGACGCCTCGAATCGCGGCTCGTTCGTCTACCTGTATGCAAAGTTCAAGTCGAAGCTCGAGCTCTGTTTTAGCCCAACTGCCGCAGTCAAGTAGGGTAATGTTTTTCGAGCGTATGTAAGTATGTATATATGTATGTATGTATGTATGTATGTATGTATGTATGTATGCATGTATGTATGTATGTATGTATGTATGTATGTATGTATGTATGTATGTATGCATGTATGTATGTATGCATGTATGTATGTATGTATGTATGTGTGTATATATGTACGTATGTGAGTGTGTATATTTCTTGGCACGCTCTACAGCATAAATGGCTTGATGGATTTTAACGTATGAGGTATCATTAGATTCGTATTGATTGTGGGAGTGACATAGCGTATATAAAATTTCAATGTAGCGTCAGCACGAGAGAAAAATGGTTTTCTTTCTTTTCACTTTGTTTTAGGCAGGCGGGCTTTTTGTTTTTTAATAATATAATTATTGCTTGTTAAATCTCTGTACTCACATTTGGTGTTACTCGATAGTTATACTCCAAAACGAGTAAAAATTTGAAAAAACGTTTGTACCGCTATTCGCAAAGGCTCGCAACGAGCCTGCTTGATTGAATTAAATAAATGTAAAGTACCTACTATATAAACAACTTTCACACACACATACATAGATCAACCTAATGTGGTACTCAGCAACTAGATCAAACTCATGTTGATAGAAATTAAATTTTATTTTAATGAATTTCATTTTGTACTTAGAATATGTTTTGGTGAGGATAGTGTCACCCTAAAGTTTACCTAAATGACTGCAACTGCAACTAGCTAACAAGTAGAGCTAGGTGTACCGAGTGTGTGCTCGTTTTGTTAGTTTTGATGAGATAACTACCGGGCATGATGGAGTGACCTGAAGGTCTACTGTGGTGACTAGAACTAACTGACCAGTAGAGCTAGGCGTACCGTGTGTAGGCTCATTTTGTTAGTTATGATGAGACCTTACTACTGGACATGATGTTATTAGTATGCAAAAGTAGATCTATTGTTATTTTTGCAAATAATAACGGCTGCATAAGTAGGTAGCTATTGCAAATAATCCGACTAACAATAAACGGATAAAGCATACCTATTGACGTAAACTATTAACCAATTCTCTAGAGAACAAATTGAGAAAAATTGTATTACTTTAAATTATATCCCAATAGATCAGCAGCTTGTAGATACGTTGAGGAAGCCGTTACCAGCCGTCATCTTTTAGGGTATGAGAGGCAAAATAGGCTAAAATTATTAATATTAAAATCACTTATTTAATTCTGAAGGACCAGTAAGTTATAAGTAAATATTTTATACTTATTTAGTATAATTAGATTGCTTATTGAAATAAAACCGGAATACATTACCTAGTCAAATTTATCGTATTATGTAAATGAACATAATTACGAAATAGATAGTTATACTTATTCCATTTTTATAATGGTACAAACCAACTTTGTGTAAATGATTATTGTCTCATTACACAATGTACCTACTACAATATGTATTTTTATAAAACAAGATTATATTCCTCTCAGGCTGTCTAGAATATTGTCATGTTGGAGACCAGAAGGCATGGGCATGTGACCAAGTAGGCGTTATGCCTAAAATATCCAAAGGTATTATAGTATGAAACATTTTACATGTCAGCCTGGCTGAAATATTGTGTTTAGCACTACATACTGTAACAGTATTATTGTGATACGTACCCATATATCGCAAAATAAATTGTTTGAATTTGAAAAGTGTCCTACTTTCATGACATTATTATTTCCACGTTGGAAGTTGTTAGAAAATGTCATGTTTCTTTTATTATTTTGTAAACTGATGTTTATAATTACTTACTTAATTACTTTAGTAGTTTACTTAGGTTTTTAAATATAATGTGTTTTAATATGTAAGTAAGTACCTAATTGTTTTTAACAAGTCTTGTAAATCAAACAAATATGCTTATTACTATTATATTATTTTGTTAAGTAAAAACGTAATTAATTAAATCTAAGATGTATTGTAGTTTAAAATCAAGTATTAGATATAATAATGGTTATTTTATTACACGATTGATGAATCAATAAAATGTTATTGGTTGTAAGTATAGTACTTGTTTATTTAGAGAAAGTACTTATTAGTTTATTTTGATAAAATTGTTACAGCTAAGATAAAATGGTCTAGTTGGCTTTTACTGGGTTTCCCTAATCCTAGCATCAAATGTTGGACCATAATGTATCCTAGAAAGCGTTTCGATGGTATGAACTGTAAGTATAGGGTATTATGTTTCTATAATTGATATATTGTATAATTTAAATTAAATGTTATTGATAGTATTTTTGAGGTGGACTGTTGGAAAATAAAAATCTCTACAAAAACACTATCAATATACACACAGACGGGACAGGTCACTAGCAACACTGTTAACTCCCTTCCTTTTGATTCATTCAATATACCATTACCGAACTAAATGGATATGTATTTTTACTTTGTAATCCCTGATAAATTACAACAGGCATATTTTCTGAAGTCTATTTGGCGCAACCGCGAGACAGACGATACCTATCT
This sequence comes from Parascotia fuliginaria, assembly GCA_963082885.1. Taxonomy (NCBI): domain Eukaryota; kingdom Metazoa; phylum Arthropoda; class Insecta; order Lepidoptera; family Erebidae; genus Parascotia; species Parascotia fuliginaria. The sequence goes on from OY720197.1 coordinate 3,157,875, forward strand.
GTAATTAAAACTATGTATCTATTCTTGCGTTGTAGTTTACCTTGTACGAAATTATGTATATTTTGTTCTGTGCTAAACATAAGTTAACCCTAATAGATACTGCATTTAGGATCAATGTGCTATACTGTGGCGTCATTTAACGCGGCGCAGTGTTTTTTTTTAACTCAACTTCCGCAATGAACAAGCTCTGTGGCGCGGGAGACTTTACAAACATATCATTAACGGATACAAAGTAGACCCAGACTCTTTACGGATCACACCAATTTTTTTTACGGGTGGGAATCGAATCCACATCCTAATGCACAACAGCTTGCGCTTCCACTGCACCACAGAGGCATTTAAGTATTGTGCAACCTCCCATGATAACGACGACACACAAACCAACAAACTGACCAACCATTTTTTTTACATGAGTCGGCACCTACACTACCTGCAGCACGAATGATTTAAAATTCCTAATAATGATGTAACGTTTTTTATTCATCCTAAAGCATCTTTACTTTATCTGGTCTTGAGACCTCATCCATCAGTGACACGCCAGCTTTTATCACCTTAATCAGTTTATACTCTAGGAATAATCCGAAAACTTCTGCGTGGGCCATTGATAAAGGAAAACCCGTGGGCGGTCATACAAACCTATTGTTAATAATCACGCTTGCCATTGCCGCCCCGTGCATTTCGAAAGTTTGTTGCAAAGGTAGATCAGAAAGATTAAAGATCCTTCTTGGCTGGCACCGACTCCAAAATAACTGATTATAAATTGTAAATAGTTTATTATTGTATAGGTATCAATCATTTCTTTAATTCCCCTTCAATGTTCATTGCTTTGAAGTAATTAAATTATTATTTTCAACTTTTTAGTTAAGGATTAAACATGTAGTTATTGTTTTGAAATCGGTTTTCGTTATTTTTTCTAAAAAGTAATTTTAATTTAAACTTTTAGTTGGAAGTTATTGTCTAATTGTTAATATATATAATATGAATAGGCCTACTAAACGTGCTGCGCAAATGAGACAGCGCTGTTTGGAAGAAAGTAGTGACGAGAAGGAAAATAAAATAAAGATTTAAAGTCCATATCAAACATTTGCTGATCGCTGAACCCTGAATCCCGGAAATCACAAAAAAGTGAAGATCTACCAAAAAAAGAATAATCAAAATTTATAATTTAACTGACGGAGTAATTGCGTAACAAATATACAAAAAATAAACAGTGTTGCTGTAAATGCAAGTTTATGGCCACCCGCTGCTGTTAGAATTTCTCACGCTCTTTAATTAATTCTAATTTAAAAATTATAGTGATAACCAGAGTCCCCTGCTTCTAAAGCATGAAGATGCTCAAAATGAAATTCCACAAATGGTCACCCATCCACAGAAACGTTGTTTTTAACAAAGAAAGAATTTTGGTAATCGGTTCACAACTGTAGCATGGACATATCCATGTCAGAAAATTCACACGTCACAACAGACATCGACGCGTTGCTTTACACATCTTTACTCCTTGTATACGTTTTCATTACAAAATGTAAAATTAAAGCCAAACCACTGAACCATTTATTATAAAAAAAATATGGGATCCGATTTTAGAGTATACCCTTTCAAATAAAAAATCGGTTCATAAATGACTGAGTTATGAAGTAACCAACATACAAAAATTAACATGACCACGTATTGATAACCTCCTCCTTTTTGAAGTCGGTTAAAAATATCACTTTAAAGGACGCGTAATCGAACCCAAGTCTTTTACTTAGCACTAATTACAAAGCACCACCGAATCGAGGCAATGTACATTGCATTGCATACTAGTACCTATGTAATTTAAAAAAACACACCGTTACACAAAGAGCTACCTATAGGTAATGTTTTTTATCATATAAGTCGGAAATAGATAGCCGATTTTCAGGACACATAAAAAATCAACTTGATTAGTTAACTGTTTATTTATTGAGACATTATTCTATTTAATAATCATAAAAGACAGCAATAAAATTATACAGTTACTGTGTCTCCTCCATTTCCACATAATATTATTATATTCATTCATTTCATCCTCCTTTATTTACCGTAGGATCCTTGCAAATGAATGGACCGGATTGACCCGTAAAAGTTCTACGCACCACCTTCTCATAAAATATCGACGTGAAGTTTTAGTTCACATAGTATTACATTTCGCACGTGAGTGATAGAGTGTACCCCTTTTGGTCCTCTTATTTTTCTCTCTTTATCCCCTTCTCCCTTCACGTTCGGCAACGGATTGATAAATCAAAATCAAAAATGTTTATTTCATTTAGGTTAATTAAATTAACACTTAGGAACGTTAAAAATTACAAAAATGTCAGCCAATTAATCTGAAGCCAGTTCGCTGACGTGAGGGTACGGCCATGACAGGAACTGGCAAGAAACTCAGGCCACTCTTTTTAATCGCCAGGTTATTGCAGTTGTATTCACAGTCAAGAACAACAGACATAACACAAGCCATCACCAACTTAAATAAGGACCATGAAACTATAAAAGTTGGTCCAAAAGGTTCGGTTTGTTAGTGAATCCTAGCAAATGCCAGGCCATTATTGTAGGCAGCCATCGCATGATTAACAGATTGGATCTGCATAATCTTCCCCCACTGACCTATGACAATCTGTTCATATCATATAGTCCAACTGTAAAGGATCTTGGCTTACTCATAGACACGTCTCTTGATTGGCGGGCTCAGGTTACCAGTGTCTGCCAGAGAGTAACTGAAACACTTCGGACCTTTTATCGTCTGAAAAATTTCCTCCCTGCTAGGGCGAAGGCAATGCTTGTGCAGAATTTAATCTTTCCTGTAATTGACTATGGTGATGTATGCTATTATGACCTGAATGCAGATCTTCTCAACAAATATGATCGTCTTCTCAATAACTGCATTTGATTCATTTTCAACCTTCGTAAGTATGACCACGTGTCTACTTATCGTTCTGATCTAAAATGGTTACCGATCCGCCAACGCCGTAGTATGCGTGCTCTCACTACTCTCTATTCCATTCTTAACGCACCTTCTCCTCCTGTGTTCCATTCATGACAGAAACCTACTATCTTTCAATAATCTTCTTCTTTCGCGTCATTCCCATACAACTGGATTTGTTCATTCCTCTTTTCATATCCAGGCTGTTCGTCTTTGGAATGAACTTCCTGTTGAGGTCAGGATGGCCACTAACCACTTTGTGTTTAAACTTAAGGTTCAAGCTCTCCTCTTTGAGCAATTGTCGGAGTTGTCACGTTAATTTCTCTAAGTTATATTATAAGTATAGTGTATTTATGTATATTATTATTATTGTATTATTTATTTATTTATTTATGTATATTATGTATGTGTTTCCCTCGATATCTATTTAAATATTGTATTATAAAATTATTCATATATTTACCGTTTATTTTCTTTATTATGATTACCTTTTATATTCTTAATTTAAATCAAATCTTAGCTTTTTTTTCTGCTTCATTAACTGCACCTACTTCGTTTATCTCTGCATCACCGAAGGTTGACTGGTAGAGAATGCTTTTAGCATTAAGTCCGCCTCTGTACCTATGTGAATGAAGTTTAACAAATAAATAAATAAATAAATATTAAAATTTTTGTAAGTTACAATTTCAAGTAGCATGCAAAGTGACGCAGACACGCACGTGTCTATTTGTATGCGTTTGGTGAAATAACTAACACGTTTAGATAAACACAAAAGAGTCTTTAGATTATCTTACTAGAACACCCTAGGTCAATATATGTCTGTGCCTCTGACCGTTTCCAGAGATAATATTTCAAGGAAATAGGTTAGAAATTGCAAGACCGTATTCGAATATCAAAGCACTTTTTTATTATTTATTTATTACCTAAACATAATACAGAAAACAATCATTTTTGACAGAAATGCCGCTTACCTACGTTTAAAGTAGCTGTATAGCATATTTTTTTTTTTTTCCGTTTACTTCTTCTAAAGTTAGCAACAGGTTTTGATACAACTAGCCAAGGTAGTAGAAATTGGTCGAGGCCTTTGTTCAGTAGTAGTAAGTAGACGTCTTTCAGCAGAATGATTATGTTACAAATATTATATTAGTAGTCTGTTCATAATAATAATAATAATAATGCTTTCTTAAGATGAGCGAGGATGTGCATCGTGATGTAGTTGCAGTGGATATTGGACTTACCCCGCTTACCTTGGCTAAAGAGAACTGGCGCAGGCCTGTAGTACTCGGTGTTGATGGCACTCGCTGCGTGGTATGGCAAAGCAAGAAGTTCCATGGAAGGTTCTTTCGAGCCTTACATGGTCCTGGTGTGGACCACTCTGCTTCCGTGGCCTGGCTACGCTTCGGTAATCTTTTCGGAGAAATCGAAGAGTTCGTTTGTGCAATTGCTGATGAAGTTATCATGACGAACAACTACCGGAAATATATCCTGAAAGACTACACATGTCGGGCATGTCATCGCCCAGGTGAATCTCTCAGGCATATTGTTTCCGGCTGTTCGCGTTTTGCTAATAGAGAGTATTTGCACAAACATAACCAAGTGGCCAGAATTATCCACCAGCAATTTGCTTTGCGATACAAACTTGTGGACATCGAAGTGCCGTACTACAGATATAACCCTGAGCCGGTTCTCGAGAATGGTCGTGCGACATTGTACTGGGATCGTGGTGGTGGATCGTTTCGAGCGCCTTGCAATGCTAGTCGATATTACTGTCTCTCATGACGAGAACCTCATGAAAGCTGGAAAGACAAACAGATAAAATATCTAGATTTAGTTCAGGAGATTGTCGACATGTGGGATGTGAATTCAGCTGTCATTGTACCGATAGTTGTTACCGAGCATTGATGCGAACTCAAGGTATGTGTGTGTGTGTGTGTGTTTGTTACCACTCAGTGCCTAAACGGCTGAAATGATTTCGATGAAAATTGTTAAGCAGATAGACTCGGTGCCGAAGCTGGACATAGGCATATGCTACTTTTCATTCCGAAAACCGGTCTAGTTCCTTTGGGAGGCAAAATACATTTTAGGCACGGGCGCAGCCGTGAGGCGCAGCTGGTAACCTATTAATGATATGCGTACAATGCTACGCACTGACACCTTTCTGTATATATTTCTAATGAAGATCGCTTTTTACTGAGCGGTGTTGAAGGGTCTCAACCTGTTTAGCACTATCACAGTGATAAATTCTAGAAAATAGTAATGATGTCTGCTGTTTATATTTTTTGCCAGACTGCCGCAGTTAATTAAGGAGGGTAATGTATTTTGAACGTATGTATGTATGTTTGTATGTATATACATACATATGTATGTATATATGTATGTATGTCTATTTCTTTGGCACGCTCTGCAGCCAAAGAAAATGTTTTAATGGATTTTAAATTTCGATTCGTATTGATTGTGGGAGTGACAGTACATAATTTTTCAATGTCAGCACGAAAATAAAAATGGATCACTTTCTTTTCACTTTGTTTTAGGCATTTGGGCTATTTGTTTTTTAATAATATAAATTGCTTGTATATATTGCTCTGTTAGTTGAAGCCCCGGTCTCTCCTATGTATAAATTACACAGACCAATAAATTGTCTATTACATTTTAATGTATGTAATAAAACGTCGTATTGAGGCTTATGTGACACCATCAGGTTATAAAGGTACGCCGATAGTACTCAAGTATAAAACGAACAAATTATACAGTAATGTTTCAATTGCGTGCCAGTTCTTTATTATAGTTAACATGAAGTGGTTTGTTTATTTGTTTATGTTTTTAGCGTTTACCACTTTGGTGAGTTACTTCTATTAGTTCTACATTATTGTGATAAATGATCCCATAGGTTTCAGCAGTTTAAAAATAACTTTTGGAATAGTAATCTTCTGGATTCCATTGACTGCTGGTCCTTTTAGCTTGTCAGTCGAAGCTTTGACTGCCAACTTCTCAACTCCTTGGCCATATTAAAATAGTAGGACAATTTATATAAAGAAATCTGAACCCTTTCTAGTATTTTGATGTGTATATCATAATGAGGGGTCCATATTTGTCTACAATATTCAAGGTTGGGTCTCAGGAATGAAACAATGTTACTTTAGTGTGTGTGTTTTTAAAGTGTTTACAATTTCTAAATAAGAAGCCTAACATTTTACAGCTCTTAGTGTGAACCTTAATTATTTCTTTATACCAATCCCAAGATCACGGATGTTGTCGACTTCTTTTAAACGTTTATTATTAATTGTGTAAAATGCCGGTGTCACTTTCGTTTTTCTTGTAAATCGAATAAATTAACATTCAGGGTATAACTAGGTACTAGTTATTTATATGGATTGTAACATACAGAAGATACGTTAACTAAAGTGTGGTGTCCATAATTGATTAAACACTTATAATACTAGCTATCTGGAGCGCGATTTCACACGCATCTTTGCTTACTGCTATGCTACCGTCACTAGTAGCGTGGTGTTACATATCCTATAACCTTTCTCGAGAACTAGGCTATCATACAAAAAAAATATTTAAATCCGACGTGTAATTCCAGAGTTAGCGCGTTCAAACAATCGTAAATAAAATATTTTCTATTGAAGCTTACTAACCCTATTGTATCCCTATAAATTTAGATTTTTTAAAAATGCCGTATCAGAAATTCTTTTATCTTGAAGAATATTATAATCAAATTTCGAATAAATCTATCTGCGAACAAAAAAGTTCCATACAACCGTTTAAACCCTTTTTACTGTTATGATGTTGAATTTCAAAAAAAAGCAAATTTCAGCTCTAGACTTAGTAGTTTAGGCTGTGCGTTAATAGCAGTCAGGACAAGCAATTTTGTATATATATAGATATTTACTCTTTCGTTTTAGTCGTTTTGCGTGAGCAGACCCTCACAAAGTGATACTACCTAATAATGGGGGCCCCCAACTGATGAATGAGACCTGAGACTGACTCACGGGTCGTCAAGGTGGCATAACTTTGAGGAGTTTCAATAACAATCATCTACGCGATAGTACACAAGACGTACAAATATTTTTTTATAGGAACATAATTCATAGCGTGTAAGGTGAATCGCGGAAGTCTCTTTTTGACTTCCTGATTCGGACCATGGTTTGATCTTGGGGTAAAACAGTCAATTCAAAAAGATCGTTTAGTGATTCACCCCACTGGCTGAATATTTCGTGGGGTGAAAGAGGAACAACCAGTAGTAGCCGTCTATCGGCTGATGTGATGATGATTTGTGCTCTCTCTGTTTCCCTACCATTTTTTATACAAGACTAGACGTCCGCTATCGCGCAACAAACGCTTACGAAAAATATAGTACCTATACATCATTCAGATTTACAAAGACTTTTGAAAATGATAAAATATTTTAAACATAATAAAATATATCTCATTACTTATCCTACCTATTTGTAGCTTTCCAAAGGTTAAAGGATTTTTAAATCCGTTACGTAGATCTTGAATCAAATCACAACATACAAATAAACAAAAAAACATACAAGAAATCAAATCTATTATTAGTTTAAAAGTAACATGAAATCTATATACTTATAATAAATCTCTAGCGAGATAAAATCTGTACATTGAATATATTTAAAAAAATACTATTGGGGGTTAATATTTATTCGATACTGATGGCAAAAATGTAATTTAGAAAATTTTTGTCTGTCTGTCTGTCTGTTTGTCTGTCTGTCTGTATGTGCAGGCATGAATCAAAAACCACGAAACCGATTTTTATCAAACTCGCTACATTTATAGGTCATACTCCTGGCCTGGTTATAGGCTACCTTTTGTCCCGAAAAAAAACAGGGTATCCCGGATATCCTTAAAAATGTCACAAAATTATTTATTAATATGTGTTACACGGTGAATATCTGCAAGTGACTATACACTATACATAGCGGACAGACACACCTATAGAATAAAAAAAGAATTTTTAAAATCCGTCCAAAAATACTAGAAATTTTTGAAAATAAAAGTGTTATGTATACGAGGCGCGTAGCGACCGCGCCGGTGCAGTTCGATGGCGGTTTGCACTTATGTATCGAAGCTAGCTTCGTGTAACATTTAATGTTTGTTTAATTAAAATTGGTTCAAAAAAAAAAAGTAAGGTCAATTTAATCTATATTCAGAAAGTTATAAATGCGATTTAGTGATATTTTTATTAAATTTAGTTTATTACTATTAGATTTTTATAATGATGCGTTTATATGAATTTAAGCACTACATTTTAAAATAGGTAATGTATAGTTTTCTATACATAAATATGGTCAATTTAAGTTTAACTCTCATCAATATGGTAGACCATATTAATTAGGGACTATATTACTGCGTGACCATACTACTACAACCCTGACACCATGAAGGATTGTTCAGAAAATCTAAGACAAACTACTTACTCTGTATTCTTTCTTTGTGAAACGGATGCATTTGTAAAACATTAAAACACGTGGATCAGCTGTGAATGGTGAACCAGTTAGATGTTTTTAAACCACTTAATGAAATACTGCGTCCGTCGCGGGCGAGCGTCCGCGGAGAGTGACCTAATTTTGAATTGTTCTGATTTGTTGCCATCCGGCGCGGCGGCTGGCGGCCGGCACCGCATATTCGTGAACCGAGTTGTAGCCAGGCGTCGTCATTATTTTGTTATTATGTAAAAAAAAAAAATATGTAGGTATAATTATTTAAATAAGTGTTTTTTTTTTTATGTTATACGTAATATAATAATAATAATGATGTAGACAGGTAATGTGTAAACTTTGATAAAATATTAGTACTTACTTCTGGCTTTTAATTACATTTATTGTTAAATCTGTATTAATTATTGTTAAATTATACTCTAATAAATTATTTTTCTTTCTTTCTTTCTTTCTTTCTTTCAAATAATTTTCACGTTTCATCTAAATCACTGAAAATGTTGGTACAATGCGGCTACTTTTGTAAACTGTTCATGTTGCTTATTTTCTTAAGGATAGATGATATCTACCTTACATACGGGCATTTACTAGAAGATAATCAACATAGGAATGTGGACGCTTTGTTTGAAACATGTATGACTGAAAATCCATATCGACTCCGTCATTTGAAATTAGTTTGCTGCTGTATTGTGCTATTTCAAATTCAGTTCAGTGGTGGCATAAACTATTATACTTACCATATGGGTAAAGATACTATGGGAGAAAAAAGAAAATAAAAATGACCGAGGAGGTAATTATGCCTTCGAAGCACTGATTTTCGGACAAAACTAACACTTTACGGCGATATAATGTACATCTCCAGTCAATCCGTCCATATCGTATACGCTAAAAGATCTACTACCGTGAAATGTTTGCTGGCTATACAAAATGCACAACGATTTATTCAAGTAATATGCTATGCAGATAAACCGAGATTAGACGATGGAAATAAATAATGATTCAGTGTAATTGGTCGAAATTTTACTTAGTGGTATCTCGAGACCATTCATCTGTATTTAAAAAATGCTTTGTCCTGAATAACTGACTGACGGATCAACGCACAGCCTAAACCGCTGATCGTAAAGAACTTAAACTTGGAGGGTGTGGGTACAAAGTTATTTTGGGGATGATTTACTTTGAAGTTGATATTAATACTCCTTAGTTCTATAGATTAAAAAAAAATATTTTGGCACCTGATACCTCATGTTTAAAAACTCAATCTGCTTACGTCAAATTATATTGATGTAGTTATTGTTGGACAGCAATTTTTTAAGCGGGTTATTGTAAGTTGAGAGTTATGATAGCACAATCATTGCATCGAATATGTGAAATGCATCACTCATATGATGCATTACAGTACCCACTTTTGTTTTGCCACGACGAGGATGGATACTTCATTTCTACACCTTATTGCGATCATAAGACCAAACAACCGCTTCATAAATGGTATCTGCCGCAAGCTATATTCTTAACGTTACCTATAATATCATCTGCTATATTTTCGTTTGTTGTTAAGCCAGTTTTTAGTCGACGTGTTTGCGAAAAGAAATCGAGACGGAGAGGGATCGAGTTTGTTATATTAGGAACAATCAGGCGCAGCTTAGAGCGAACAGTTTTAATAGCCTTGCAAGGTGCGATAGGGTCACGGGACGTTGATGCTGATCAGCTGGGTCTAAAGGTGGTGCTGCCTATTCACGCTATATCATAAGTAACAATAATATAATATGATAGATACCAACCAACTACACACAACGCCATCTAGACCCAAAGTAACCATATATTATAGTTTATGTTATGGGTTCTAGAAATGCGGATATACATACTTAAATACTACTATTTTTTATTAATATCTACAGTGTTTGTTAGTCAGGTACCTACGGTGCGTTTATTAGGTATGTTGCTGCGCAATATAAGTAAATCCACCAAAATTATGCAATGGAACTAGATTGCAAATGAAAAATGTAGATAATCGAGGCAACTATACTGACCGGTTGTTCTCCAGGAGAATCTGTGGATATTCATAGGATTTCCCTAACACCATCAAATACCCCTTCGAATTCAAGAGAGTGCAGTTTCCTATCAAAGTCTACTTCGCAATGACCATAAACAAAGCTCAAGGTCAAACTCATATGGTAGTGGGCAAAGACTTGAGAGAAAGCTGCTTCTCCCACGGCCCGTTTAATGTGGCATGCTCAGAGTACAATATGTAGTCTGGTAATTGTAGCACCCGACGGAAAAACAAAATACCCAAATTGGGTAAAGGACCTGCGGTCCTACCAATTTGTTCTACAGGTAATCTGTTTGGTGGCATTAGGGTATACCACTATGTACCCGTGGTCCTACTGTGCTAAGGGCGGATTAATATAGCGATATTTAACCTTTAAATCTCAACACTATAGTAAGATTGTTGTAATATGTATTCAAACGTTCAAACATAATAATTTATATGTTTTTAACAAAAAATAATATCGTAGTAAAACAATTAAAAAACCTTTTAGAATCATTTTCGACTTCTACGCGGACGAAGTCGCGGGCAAAAGCTAGTTGGAAATATAACGAGTTTTCTCCTTATCTGTCATCGCCCAGCTATCACAATGTTTACGTTTAATTCATTGCAATAAAATTTAAACTATCATCCTTGATAGATAAGACTTTTCACTTTTACTATTAAAATATATTATTGCATCGTTAATTTTATTATTCAGAAACATACTTAATGTAATTCACTTAACGGTAATTGGTTTATTCTGTAGTTGCCAATCGCACAATCTACATTCACACACCATTTCGACCGGGTTTCGATATATTACCACCCGCGCTCGGGCCGCCCGGTGGCGATGTGGCCTACTATTCCCAGTAGTCTTACCAGTAGAACTACTGGGAATTTACTTCTCAATAGATTAACTTCTTCTTCTTATCGAGTGGTTAGTGGTCAACCTAGTGTCAGGATTTGTTCAGATCGCCTGGAGGTATCCGACTTGACCTAACGGCTGTTAACAACTTGGTAACAACCGGGACCGACTTTTAACGTGCCCTCCGAAGCACGGAGACGCTCAGATCAAATACCACTATGCAGTCGCCCATCCATGGGCCAGCCGCACTCTTAGTTGCTTAACCCGCAGATCGATTACCGACCAGTGAGTGCAACGAGCTATGAGCGCCTTAATACATTAACTGATAGTAAGACTTTGCTGATGTTTATTTTGTATGCATGTAGTTATTTTTTTTTTTTTTTTTTTTTTATATTATAGCCTACCAAAGTGACTCCACCCCGCCTGATGTTAAGCAGTCAGTGGAATCCAGAAGTGGCGGCCACTGTACCAAAAGCCATCGTCTTAAACTGCTGGTATGGTGGTCTCCACCATGGCGGCTGGGAATGGGGTTAGGGGAAGGGAATGAGGGAGGTGAGGAATGAGGAAAGGGGGGAAATTGGGCCTCCGGCGCTCTCACTCACCGAACGAAACGCAGTAGTACGGATACTACTACTCTTAAGTCGATCTTTTATGAGAGGGAAGTACTTCCCCGGACGATCCGGCCCATTCATGCTGAAATCAGCGTGGATCTACTTCCGTAAAAATCGTTTAAATTTTATCCGAGTTATCGTTTAAACTAAAAATTCTTGGGATATGCTATATCAGGCTTTAAACTTATATTGGTGTAGTTAAGTATTATACTATAACTTCACCATGATTGTAGTAAACTTATTTCTTATTAGTAATTTCGTATTTATAACTGACTGACTGAGTAAAAGTCTTTACAGTGTTGTTTTTCGTGAATAAGCGTGACGATAGATTCTAATGTCTTCTCTGTATGATCAGGGACCCTACCACAACCTCATAAAGCAATCTTATAATAACCTTACTTTGTCTCTATCCTTGTTTTTAATGGTACAAATGAAAAAGACAAAACACAAAGTAATATTAAAATAATACTGCTCTAAGAGATAGGCCCCCAGGGTGCCTAGTGCGAGTTTGTTTTACGTTAAAGCGATCAAGACGTTTATCGCGTTTGGCTCTCTGATTGGTTAAGAGCATGGAGCGGACCAATTGGAGCACGAGATGCCTTAGACGTATCGATCGAGTTAACGTAAAATATACTCGCATTCGGCACTCAGTAACCCTTGTTCTGTAGTAGAATAATAACGAACTGGTGTTATTAAAAAAGTAATACCATGGTTCACCTAGGTGGTATTAGGAGATGGACCGTGGGCAAGAACTGGTATTATTGCTATTTATTATTATATACTAGCTGCGCTCCACGCATAAAATATGTTTTGACTCCGTCGTAAACCAGAGCACGGGTCGGGAGCGGGTTAATTATATATACATATATATGACATTATACATGCCGAAAACCTACCCCATATACATATATATATATATATATATATGTATATGTTGTTAAATGTGTACAATGTGCTGATATGTAAATTTGACTACACAAAGTTATTAAAACAGTCAACATTTGTGCTTTTTTTTATGCTGCATGAAAGTTATTTAATATTTAATTCAGAGGCCGACTCCGGTATCGAATCTATTTACATACCTATTTTCATCAAAATCGAAATCGGTTCAGCCGTTTGGGTGTTGACTGGTAACAAACATACACACACACATGCACAAACTTTCACATTTATTATAATAGTAGGATTTCTTACGTTTTCTTTTTATTTCAGATGGTGAACGGTGGAAAGGCGAAAGTATGCAAACCTAAAAACGTGCGTAAATATTTATTTTATTATAATTATGTCTCACGCTCAAAAACCTGAAAACTGAGTGTTCGACATTGACACAATAGCCGTATAGCATAATATACACGACCCACGACACTATTTTAGCTATGAGGTCTGCATGTGCTGCATGAATGTCGCGATGTGGATATTTTACTGTGACCACAACGCGTTGTAGGCTGGTTTTCAACTCTTTAAGCATACGGTCTTTAAGAGTCAAAGTGTAATCATTTATTTTTCTCCTTTTATATTGACTGCCTCTGTTCGGTGGTACTGTGTACGGACGCAGAGGTCGCGGGTTCGATGCCCGCTCCGTGCAAATATTTGTGTGTATAAACATGTCTATTTGCATTGGTCTGGGTGTTTCTATGTATAATATGTATGTATTTACAAAAAAAGTATATATAAGTATATGTATATCCACATTCTAGAACCCATAACACAAGCTATAGTATACTTAATGTGGGTCTAGATGGCGTTGTGTGTAATAGTTGTAATATTATTATTATTATGACAACTAAGCCGACACGATTGCGTCAGCTATTTTTGTCAGCGTCAAGTGTAAAATAATTTTGTCGTTGATGATTTTAATGGTTACAATGATAGAAATAGAAAATTGCCGACCACCGAAAAGAAGATGAGGAAGGAAAAGGGAAAAGGATCAGAACCGAGAGCGTATTTAGGCTGCGAGCGAAACACATTATCATGAAAACTAATATTCTTACGTCGATCTTGTATGAGAGGGTACTGCCCCGGTCGATCCGGCTCATTCATGCTGAAACCAGCGTGGATCTACTACCGTTGTTTGCTAATTAATACACAGCCAGTTCGCTGGCAAGGTCATCTAAATGAAAGGAGTTTGAATTAAGAATTATTACTAAGTAACTAAGATTAGACTTAGTACTATATATATTTTATCTATTTCCAGCAGAACAAACCACACAAGGGTCACAGGGGTGGTCATCAAGGTATAAGTAAGTATTTTAACATTTAATATTTAATAATATAAAGATTAAACACATGTATAGATGAAAAGAAGTCACAGGAAAGTGTATGTCTGTCTGTATCAAACAGCAAAACTTAGGAACCACGCAATGGGTTATGATACAGTTTTCGCCGATAAATAGTGCGTTTTTCAAGGAAGGATTTGGCAGCAATGATACTACTAAACCAAACTGGAAAACTGCATCTTTTGATAGTGATGCGAAGCAAGAGCGGGACTTTAGCTATCTTTCTGACAAATGTTTGATAATTTTTAGACTTAGCAAAACTCGCAAATTAAGACTCTTAGTCTATCAATTAGTATCTGAAAGGTTGACCAACGAAAAATTTACTAATCACCTGTTAAATCTCATGTCAAGTACATAAAAGCATGCTAAAATTAGATATTTGGTTGAACTTGATCTAGTTAGTAAGTAATGTGATAGTGATAAGTTAATTTTTCGTTGATTAGCCTTTCAGAAACTGGGTGTAAGTTTAACGCAAAGTTTTAAAATAATTCATTAAAAAGTTATTCGTTAAAAAATAATCTCTTTGGATTCTATTTTATAAGCAATATAAGACGCTTTGGTCTTCAATGCCATATGTCACATAATCAAAATCTAGAACTCTATCAGCGCACGTGTTTTCTTCCAATATTGATCCCGCATGTTTTAAGCGGTGTATTTTTTTTATATATCTGCCGGCAACCGTGGCTTAACTTTGTGACGATAACTTTTAGAATCAAGCGTGATGGTTTTAAAAGTCATCGAGGCCAATTGACTTCTTACCAGCAGAGTAGAGTCATTTTAGTAGACTATAGTAACAGAGAGTAAAATTTGGACATGACATCGTCTTGGGACAGCTAGATACAAGATAATACCATCGAACCTACTGATTCATGGGCTGCGTACCCATTGGACCTCCAAGATTAGACCCTCTATCACAAAAGTACCCATTCGATCCTCAAAAGTACTCATTTAAAGTTCCGTTGAACCCTCTTCAAGATGCAGTAAACAATATTTGTAAACGAGGTCCAAACTTGGAGGCCCTACGGGTACACATACTCAGCCGTCATGACCCATTTTGCTGATATTTCGTTTATAACTGACAAACTTGTAAGATCTATGCGTACAATGCACTTAGGACGTTTTTAATTCTAACATCAACAGAGTACTCAGTAAAATGTCAGCTCTTCGTTGCCAAGGAAATCTGCCTTCAGGCGAGTTTCGACCTACTTGCATTTAGATGGATTAACAAAATGAGCTTATGGTGCGACACTTGTTTCGATAGTACCTAAGATATTATTAATTGTATTATTTTGTTACAGTACCAAATATACTCGAAAATGTTGAAAGTATTATTGGACACATATTATGAAGATAGTCAACGCGCGCCGGCTAGTCAGTAACAAAACATGTCAAAATTCATTAGTCATTAAATAATATTCTCATAAAGTTGTAGTTTTATTCACGATAAGATCCTTGCTGGTTTCATGAATGCATGAATGGGCCGGATCGACTAGGGAAGTACTACACTGACATAGAATACGCAGGAGTACAAAAGTGACTTTGTTTCAAATATTATTGAATCACACAAAGTTATTGTCGCGTATGGGGATAAAACCTACATCCTCGTGCACAGCAATCGCTTGCGCTTCCACTGCACCACAGATGTAGCCAAGTTATCACAGTTTAATGAATAAATAAGAGTTTTATCTGTAGTTTTTGGTATAGCTTCGACTCTGAGACGTTGTGTGCATTATCCAGATAGTTTTTGTTACGTCTGTGGTGAATATGTTTTAGATAAATACCGAATCGGACTTTGTAAAGACAGTGTATATCAACTGCTTTAAACTATAGTTAATTGTTGCAATAAAAATGGGTGCCTCATACTGTGTACCAGAATTACGTAGTGTATTTACGTCAATGGTCAAAAGGTAAAAGAAGTGCTATTAGATTTAAAACTCCTGTCATTTGGAAAGAACCTCAGCACCTTGACGACTTTTTTTTGTGTAGTAAATATAAAAGAATAAATTAAGTCGAATGGCCCAGTGGTGAAGGCACCTTTTTTATATCTGTGAGGCACCTGCTTCGTAAACACGAGGCAAGTACCAATGGGTTTTCAAATCATAAGTACTTTCTAAGTTTACCTGGACATTACTGACTGACGGTGAAGGACAACATCGTGTCGAAAACTGGACTTCTTAGGAATTCTGAAATCGCCAATCCGCCTTGAGCAGGCATGATGATAAGAGGCCTTTCCCTTGCAGTGGTGTAATAATGAGCCAATATGATGAAATTCAGGCAGTAGAAGCAAATGGTCATAACAGTTCGTTAGCTAAACATTAATACAAAAACCTTTTTGGAAGCTCACTTGTTCGGGAAGCTGCACGTCGTCAAACCTGTTTGCAAGACGATTAGTGATGAGTGATGACTCTCGAGAACAGCTTGTAGACGTGACTCAGGAGTGTAAAAGGTCTTTAATTCTTCAGAAGGATTTTATCACCTTTCTTGTAGAAATGCCCTGCGCCATGCCTGTGGCGTTTTGTTTTCAAGGAGAACGGCACTAATGAGTCTCTGAAGGGCCTTCAAGACAGAATTTCCACTTGCCTTCAGTAGCTAAATGCAACATTAGCATCAATAATCATTACCTGCACTCTCATTTAGACTGGTTTCCGACAAATCTTCGAAATTAAAGTGAAAAGCAGAGAGATTACACAAAAACATTAGGACTATAGAGGAGCGATATCAAGGTAGATGGAACGTCCAAATGATGGCTGACTATTGTTGGAGCTTGCGGCGAGATCAGCCAGACCTTGTTCACGCTCAAAAATCATATAAAAGAACTTTTGAAAGCGTAAATCAAAATGTATGTTATTTTAAAAAGGTGGTTTATTGTAATTTAAGGTAAAATTGGCACAACTAGTGCTCAAAAACTAGAACTGTTAGCAACATTCTATTACTTTTTTCGTTTCTCGTTAGGGCTCTCGAGTTCCTCCCCCTCCTCCTCCTTTTTTTTTGGCAACAGAGCCGACGATTGTGTCAGCTATTTCTGCCAGCGTCAAGTGTAGAATAATATTCTTGTTGATGATATTAATGGTATATTACAATAATAAAAAAAAAAATGTGGATGAAATTAAATGACAACCATCTTAAAAAGTTTATTAAAAATAATCATAACATCTCAGTAAAAAACTAGTTTCACACAGTGATATAGACGTAAAGAACTAGTTTCCGTACTCAAGCGTTTTAATCGAAGGCTGCCTGTCTATAGAGGCGAGGTCGTGGAGCGGCGTTGCGGACTATTTTTACAAGATCGCGATGCAGTGTGAGCTTATGGTAATTTGACTGAACAAAATTATTTACATATTCTAAACACTATTCTCAAACTTTATAAATATCTACGAGTATATGTTATCATTATTAATATTAAAATAACCAAAGTAGAATGCTGCTTGAAAGTCACTTAATTCAGATGTAATTAAGTATATAGTTATGACTATTTAATGTAAAAGAATTGGGTACATGACGATACAAGAAGTTTCTAGTCTATAAAACAAAAATAGTAATAGAAATATCTAAATAGACTCATGGTAAAATGTATTTACATAGTATACAACCTTCTTCGAAAGAAATATTTCACTATAGCCTCCATAGTCATAAAATGATAAAACCTTTTTACAGTTACGTAAAAGAAAAATCAAACGTCATAGATAACTGAAACCAACTAAAATGTGCGAAATGAAATTCTAGTGTAAAATGTATTTTTGTAAAAGATAATAAAAAAAACACTAGCATAAAAAAGTTAAGAAAGTTGATAAAATGATAAAAAAAGATCTTAATATAACAGATAAGTGTAAATTGGCTCCTTACCAGTATGGTTATAGGGTAAGTAGCTACCTACTGAAAGACTGCCATGTAGCGCAATGTTGCCATAAACTCTTGTTTTGCTCAAAATTACCAGTAGTCATCATGATAGCCCTGCCATAAATTTACCTTGGCTTTTACTGACTTGCAGTGAAGGAAAACATCGTAAGGAAACCTGGGCCTAAGTCTGCTATAACAATAGTGCCAGAATAAACCACTAAGACATGCCATCATAACAACTTCATATTGTACTCTTATCAAATTTATAAATAATAATTATATTTTATGAAAAAATATAAACACACTTTATTTTAACCTTTACGATTTGTCTATAGTTGAAAACTATGAGCACCAGTCAACCCTCAACAAAGGTAAATCACAATGACCAAAACTGGCGTGAATTACTTCTAAACAAGAATGATTTTATTGGGAAACTCAGAACGGGACAAGCGCCCAGCCAAAATACCTTTCAGTCTATTTTTTTTTACTATCTCATTCTGCGTTTATGTCATTCGACTAATTTGTCTTTTTTTTATAATTGCCTACCAAAGTGCTGTGAAGCGCGGGAGGCCTAATTTTCCCCTTTCCTTTTTCCTCACCTTTCTCATTCCCTTCCCTACATCATTAGTTCCCAGCCGCCATAGTGGAGGCCACCATACCAGCAGTTTAAGACCATGGCTTTTGGTATAGTGGCCGCCACTTCTGGATTCCACTGACTGCTTACCATCAGGCGGGGTGGAGTCACTTTGGTAGGCTATAAAAAAAAAAAAACGTCGATCTTCTTTAAGAGGGTAGTACTTCCCCGGTCGATTCGTCCCAATAATATTGAAACCAGCGTGGATCTACTACCGTAAAAAGTACCTTCTAGCTAATAAGTTTTTCAAACATTAATTAAATTCAACATTATTATTTTCTAACTGGTTGTAGAACGAGCTCTCCGTAAGGATTTTCCCGTAAGACTTCATGTAGAGTTAAATGGTTTTTAACAGGGCCGGCATCGCGGAAGTGCTTTTTCTGGTTTTGCAAGCATTCATAGGAAACTGCTTATCGTCCGCCGAGCTGTATGCTTCACCTTAGCCGTATAAAAATTCGGTCAAGTTCGAGTCAGTTTCGCAGACAGAGGGTTCCAATCCGACATCTTTTGATTGTGTTCACATAAAACTTTGATTTTCTGACTTGAGGTTGCAAACATGAGTATTTAATATTTTTAGCTTGATACCTTTACGCGATATTGAGAAAAAGGTCTTGACAGGCAGACAGGCAGACGGACAACAAAGGGAATTTACCAGGGTTCCGTTTTATCGCTTGAGGTATGGAGCACTAAAAATTACCCGAGTTTCTTGCTAGTTCTTCATGGCTCTACCTCGTCATCGAACTGGTAATGGCAGTAGGGTAATTAGCTGACATATTGTACGTTTTGCGTCTTGGCGGAACCCAGAAAAATATCTGTATAGCTTGGGTAATAGTCGTGGTTATGTGCTTCTGAAAGTCGGGGCTACTTCCCGATCTATAAGACCATTATATCCGCTTATGTTGTTTTCCAGGACGTTATTACTGACGGGAGCTTCGCTGACTGCGAGCATCCTGGTGGTTCAGGTGGCTGTTCTACCTCTCGTGTTCAAGTACAGCAAGTTGGTGCAGAGGAAAATGGTGTTCTCTAATTGTAGTAAGTATAAAGACTAATAACAAACACATTATTTCAGGCCGTGCCTCCCTATCGCTTGATCCGCGCTCTCGCTAGCACGCGGCACGTGGAAATTTTTCGTGCGTGCAACCATAGTGCGACAGCGTTTTCATCGATTCTTGACGATATCACGTCAAAAACGAGGCGGTGTATCACAAAATTCTACAGCAAGCGCTTTTGTAACGCCGACCTTAACCCTATTTTAATGTAATCTTTAATATTTACGCTTATTTTCAGTAAATTATCCAAGAAACCTGGATTACGAGAACCCTTCTAGCTGCAACGTGGTCGGCGGCAGGAACTGCACCATCGAGTTCCATTCCAATGTCGATAATTGTCCTATTAAATTAGGTGAGAACATTAGCTGCAATTTACTGCCAAACAAAAATATATGACTATATATTATAGTCTACTAAAGTGACTTCACTCTGTCTGAATTCTGATGGTAAGCAGTCTGTGGGGTTCCAATCCCAAAACCAAAAGACATTGTGTCTAACTGGTGATATGGTGGCTTATATTATGGCGGCTTTAGCAGAAGATTTTTTACATCGGGTTTAAAAATTGGATGGAATTACATTGGTATAGAGTTTCAATTTCTAATACAAGTAAGTAGGTACTTACTGTGAGGAACCTTCCCAACATGAGAAGAGTACTACTACACGCAGGATCGAAGTTGTTTCTTAAATAGACAGCTGTTCGTGACGTGAAATACCGCGTATATTCTACAACTAGCTGACCCGGCGAACTTCATTCCGCCTAACAGTCGATCAACATTACTTTATTTTTTCTAAATTAAAAGAATTTTCTAAAATAAACGTAGCCTAAGTTACCTGCCAATAAAAGTCCCGTCAAAATCGGTCCAGCCATTTCAGAGATTAGCCGGAACAAACAGACAGACAGACAGACAGACAAATATTGTAAAAAATGTTATTTTGGTGTATGTACCGTATATATATTCATATACATGTAGTAAAAAACGGTTATTTCAATATTACAAACAGACACTCCAATTTTATTATATGTATAGAAGATGGAAGTCAGGTTGATGATTGATTTGTTTCAGGTGTGTGGCATATTGTTCCATGTTCAATGTTCCGAGATGTATTCATTATTAGAGACTACTTGACCATCGACACCCGTCTGCACGAACATTTGAAGAAGACTACAAATACTATTGTTTTATATTGTCACGGTAAATTTTCTGCCCAGATGCTAAAACGTAACTTAATTTAAAGTGACCCTTAAGTTAAGCTTGAATCTTTGTAAAATTTGTGTATTATATTAATTATATATTATTTATAGAAGTCTTAAGTCTAATTTACTTGCTCGGTAAATTGGTAATACCTATTAAAGTAAATAGGTATTGAAATAGTTTTAAATAGGTAATTAAGTAAATTAAAATACTAAATATAATGTGTTGTTTGAAATTTGTTTATTGTTTCACTAATTGTTTATAAAAATATTTCATTGCAACAAGTATTCTAAATAAATTTTATTCATAACATAGGCAACGCGCCTGTGAAATTCAGTATAGCAAGTTGCATGAAAGTGACAGGCGTTTGCATAATGTAAATCTGTTAAACAAAATTTATAACTATTTCTTGTATAAAATACCTCGAGATTTTGTAATCATACTGGTCCGTTACTGCAAGGCTCTCCTCATACAGAGGAGATTAATAAAATATCTATTATTAATTTCAGGTAATTCAAATCACCGTGCATCACCTCATCGCTTAGAAATGTACAGAGTGTTTCAAGAATTGAATATGCATGTAATCACATTTGATTACAGAGGTATGTGAATATAGATAGTTCGTTCAAAAAGTTGAATTTCTTAGAGGTTGTCAACATCGACATATTTATTTATCCTTAAATAGATATACAAACAAATTTAAACGCATTAGCTTTCACCTTGTCTATGTGACGCTAGATGGCGTTACTCAGTCAGGTTATTTTATTTTACGCGAAATTTAAATTAAAATGGACAGTAAAGTATGTTTATTGATTTTTTTTTAATTTATTTTGATTTATAATCGTCAATTTTGAGCACTACACATTTTTGTAACATGTACCACCTATTCGAGTAGTGTGATTATATTTGTTCCTAAAATAATCTCTTCTTCTCAAGGTTATGGAGACTCAACACCAATCAGACCGACGGAGAGCGGTGTAGTGGAAGACGCGTTAGCTGTGTATAGTTGGTTGCGAGACTCCTTAGCGTCCAACCAGAAACCCATGGTCGTATTGTGGGGACATTCTCTAGGTAAAGCTTTTTCGTAGCGTTGATCAATTCCTGAAAGGTGCAGGTACCTGGGCACGCAGCACACGATATGCGTACATTGGTTCTGGAATAGCACCACATTATGCACTCCAAGCTCGTACCATCGATGAACTTTCCGATTTCCGAAGGCCCCCTTCTCCTTTTCCTCCCCTCCCTCAATACTTTTACCCATTACACTCCTTTGGGCAACGGCAGCAGCAGCGGCTGCATTGCAGGAGCAATGCTACGGACTCTGAGCCGTTCGTGAGCGACAGTTACCACTTACCATCACGTAGGCTGTTTGCTAGTCTGCCATTGTCGGCAATAAAAAAAAATTAAGAAGGCTGTCCGTGCTCTGCCAGACTTGAGTGCGAAGTTTATTCAAAGATTTCCAAGTTGACTAAGGCAGCTTATGTCTAAGCGAAAGTTTTCCTCACTCTCGCGTTAGAGAGCAGAGAAAGCATGGAACGGACGGAACGTAGACATATACTCTTTATTCCATCACCAGACTCCTACTACACATGTTTATTTATTTATTTCGCTAGGTACCGCAGTAGCAGCGAACATGTCAGCTCACATGGCTGAGCTCTGTGAGAAGCAAGGACGTCCCCCACTACCGCTCCCAGATGCGCTCGTGTTAGAAGCGCCTTTCAATAACCTGCTGGATGAAGTTGAATGCCATCCTTTTGCCAAGGTATCGTTGAGTGTAAAAAGGGCGCACTGATAGATGTAAAACTCCCTGAGATTTGGGTGGGTGGATTGTTGACTGCCATAATGTGGATATTTTTGTCCCTTGTTTTGATGGTTCATAATAATTGGAACCCAGAACATTTAACTCTTTCCCACGTATTTTAGGGCCTACTTCTATGGGCTATGAGATAAGTAACTAAAACTGTAAGAGTTATTTTAATACGTCATTTATTGAGTTCAATTAGCTATAGCTGGATAGCTAATTGCAATAGTATCCACTATTGCACAAAGACTTATTGTAATAATCACCGATTGGCAGATTAGCAATCACCTTGTTGCATTTAAGGTACTTCGCTAGTGGTTGGTGGGCTCAAAATTAATCAGAATATTAGCAGTTATGTCATAGTTTAAGTACCATTTCCATTTCCAGCTCGTCTCCTGGCTACCATACTACAAGGACACATTCGTGAAGCCGTTCGGCGACTCGACGGAGTACTCCTTTAACACAGATCAGTATTTGTGCAAGTGTCCACAACTGCCGATCTTGATACTGCACTCCAAGAGCGACAAGATTGTGCCTTATGCTCTCGCTGTCAAGGTATTTGTTTAACCCTTTCATGGACACTACTGTAGACACAATAGATGTTTTATTGTCATCACGGCCGTTGACTGACCCGGAAAATATCAAGTCATTATGTAGAAATTAGGCAATAGTATTTACCTTTGAATAATAGGTAATATTATAGGTAATGTGGTTCATATAGCTCGCTGAGTCTCGCATTATTATAGCAGCAGTGGGCATTACACGAATGTTGCAAACCTGATAGCTGTGACGCCGAGTAAAAAGGTTTTGGCAATTATAAACTTGAAGCGTAGCGTTGTATATCTACTTGAGAACACTTAGTCTGAATAGTATTTAAACTCATATGCTCATTTTGATCTTGCGTAATACTGAACGTCATAAACACCAAAATAATAATAGTGTTATAAGTTTTGTGGCCATAACCAAATGCAGAGCCGTTAGAAGAACTGGTTAATAAGGCTGCTCTTTTTAGTCTTCAGATAAGAATTAAGTTACAAAATATAGACATGGTTTCCAGCTCCAAGAGAAGATATTATCATCACGTGAAAGTAATGACTCTGCTCCGTTGGTGTTCCACGCGTTTGAAAGAGGACTCGGTCTTGGACACAACAACCTCTGTGAAGCGCCGGAGCTAAAGACTCTTGTGGAGTAAGTTTATCATGATATTCGGCATAGGACATGTAATGCAAAGGAGCTAGCTCATCAAACCCTTAATGAATAGAATATTAACACTACTTAACTACTGAGAAAAATAGTAATACTACGTCATCGTAAGATTCATGCCACTGCTGTGCGTGAGATTGTGGGTTCAACTGTACAAAGATAAACGGGACAAAGTTTTGTGATATCCCTTAGTTTGGGTGTAAGTACCTACCTACTTTGTGTAGGTACCTTATTCTTTGTTTAAAAGTCTTTCGTGACACAGGACATATTTATAATGCAGGTGCTATCTTTTGTAGAATAGAAATTAGATAAGATAATAATAAAGATGTACAGTCTTCATTAATTAAATTTACCAAAATCGCAGCAGTACCGAAACCCTGACTCAGTAAACTCATTATCTTCGAGTATCACTTTAACTACTAGCTCATACCAAATATCTTATCATTACATACAGTGATTTCCTGAAGATGGTACAGAAAAAGCGAGCTCGATCAAACCTTCCAGCGGAGTCCCAGGTGCATGAGATGCACCACGAAGTGCAGCCTAATGATGCAGTGGAAACCAACGAGCTGATGCAATTCAGAGAGTGGTCCGCTGTGTGTTAAAATGTTTGTTAATTAAAAATTATGTTTAACACAATTTAATGTTTTTTTACTTAGGTTGTTTAAAGAAGCATATTATGCACTAGCTGTGCCCGCGACTTCGTCCGCGTGGAATAGTGATTTTGGACAGCATTTTTTGGATATATCTTTTGGTTTGTTTTGAATTATAAACATCTTCGTTTAGGTGAATAAGAAAAATCTTTACAGTAAATGCTTCTCTATATACGATTTTAGACGTATAGCCATCGGGGATCAAAGCCATACAGGTTGCTAGGATTACTTACACGTGACAAATCCACATAAAGCTGACTAAGCAAAAAACAGCTAATATTTAGATCCACAGTCACAACATTTAGTGTCTGACCTTAGGCTTTATTAATTGTCATCGCGAAACATAGGCTCACTGGAAACTGAACACGTTTGAAACTAAACGGGAAATGGTTTGGAATGAGAGGAATCCGAGGAATAAAAACGCTATAAGGTTTTTTAAAATATATTAGCCTGCCAAAGTGACTCCATCCCGCCTGATGGTAAGCAGTCAGTGGAATCCAGAAGTGGTGGCCACCATACAAAAAGCCATCGTTTTAAACTGCTGGTATGGTGGCCTCCACTATGGTGGCTGGGAATGGGGTTAGGGGAGTGAGGGAAGTGAGGAAAAAGGAATGGGGGAAATTGGGCTCCTGGCACTCTCACTCACCGAACGAAACGCAGTAGTACGAATACTGCTACTCTTACATCTTTTATGAGAGGGTAGTACTTCCCCGGACGATCCGGCCCATTCATGCTGAAACCAGCTTGGATATACTACCGTAATACTACGGTTAGGTCTAATTGGGCCCCTGGTACAATGCCGCGGGCGTCCAGCGGCACCACCATTTATACGGGTCTTACTGGCCGGCGGGTTGACCCACACCACCCACACAATGACTCCACGGATACTCAGCTGGACCTACACATGCTGCGAGGATTGTCATCTCTGCATCAGTTGGGCCTCCGGCTCTCGCACTTAGTGAACGAAACGCAATAATATGGATACTATTACTCTTACAACGATCTTCTATGAGAGGGTAGTACTTCCCTGGTCGCTCCGACCCATTCATGCTGAAATCAGCGTAAATCGACTACTACTATTTCGTAATTCACTTTAATTCCACCTATTCCGTAATGAGAGGTGTTAACATGTTTTTATCATAAAAAATAAAATAAGTCCAGAAAATATAAATCTAACTTTTATTTACATTTTAACTGATAAAGTATTTACATTTTAATAAAGAAATAAGACGTGTTAACCTAACTTAAAAACACACTAACCTAAGCTAAATACATACCACATGTTTGACGTGATTATTTAAATTGGCATAACTTTTTTATTTATGAACCGATTGACATGAAACAAACACTAAATGTTAAGTGAAGCTTACCACAATGTATCAGTGAAAACCATATTTAAATCGGATAAGCCGTTTTTGAGATTAGCGTGAATTTGAAACTCGATTTCCCCCTGACTTTCCCCTCCCTTTCCCCCGACTTCTCCCTCACTACCCCCGCACTTTCCCCTCACTTCTCCCTTCCTTTCCTCTTCCTCTCCCTCCCTTCCCCCTTCCTCCAAATTTCAAGTCGCCAACTTCAAAAGCAAAGATCTTTCCATACAATATTTCATACCTTATTTCACTACTATAAATCCACCCCAGTAAAAAAAAAATTATGAGCGTATTTTTTATTTAAATAAAAGTATTCCAAAACAAAATTTCAAAGCTGTAACTTAAAAAATGAAGACGTTTTATACAATCGATTTCAACCCCTTTTCATACATTCAAGGGTTGAATTTTTAATAACCCTTTCTTTGTACACTTCTAGACATTAAGACAAACACACCCTCCAAATTTCAAGTCGCTATGACCAGCGGTTTAGGCTTTACGTTGTCTGTCAGTCAGTCAGTCAGTCAGGACAAAGCCTTTTATAATTATGTATGGATGTATGGATTAGACGTATAGCCATCAGGGATCAAAGCATACAGGCTGCTAGTAATGCTAACACGTGATAGAGCCACATAAAGCTGACCGAAAAACAGCTAATACTTAGATCCACACCCACAACTTTTAGTGTCTTACCTTTACTTTAATTACTTAATTAATTAATTACTTTAATTAGTCATCGCAAAACATAGGCTCACTGGAAACTGGAGTCGTTTAAAACTAAATGAAAGACTGTATTAGAATGACAGGAATCCGAGGAATAAAAACACTATCAGCTATTCCGCAAGCTGTTAAAATATCTGCTTCTATAAGATTTCGTAGTAATTTAACGAATGTTCGATGTGTGATTCTTTAAATTGGCATAACTTTTTTATTTATGAACCGATTGACATGAAACAAACACTAAATGTTAAGTGAAGCTTACCACAATATGTTAGTGAAAACCATATTTAAATCGGATAAGCCGTTTCTGAGATTAGCGTGCACAAACGCACAGACAAACAGACAAACAGACAAAAATTTAAAAAATCATTGTTTTGGGTTCTATTTGCGTTGATATAGGTCCCAATAGTATTTTTTCTCATATATCTTCCATGTACAGACAGCGATCGGTTACATTTTTATTATATGTATAGATTGGCCCTGATGAAAATAACACGTAATATGTACCAGTGCATCCATACCTCAGTTAACTTTAGTGGAGCAACACTGCAATATGATACCTGTAACTAACTTTTGTAGCTATTTGTTTATTGTTACTCATCGCGTCCATGCTGCCAATAACATAGTTTAACAAAATAACGTAAATAAGACTGTTTGCAAAAGTTAGACAACATTACTTATATGTTACGACAACTTAAATAACTTTTTGTTATAGGATGTTGCTCAATAACATTTAGAAGGAGGACCGGTAATACCAAGTATCTGCGGTGTGAATACACGGTACTAGGTAAAAAAATAACAAGTACGAGAAAATCCCTGTCACACTATTGTGGCACTTTGATGTGACTACGGATCGGATGGGGTTTGTTTTGCTAAGTTTTCTAAGATTCATACTGTCGGTACGAGTTTCGCCGATTTTATACAAGACTCCAATGGTCTCAAAATAGGCCACAATAGCCCATGCCGTCATTTCTTTCATAGACTAAGATATAAGCGTGCGACTCAGACACTTTGTACTTGACTTGGCTTCCTAAATGCCCGTAGTACCCCTGTCCGCCTGTTAGTTCCGCTGCTTGTTGCCTTTATTGAGTTCTAACTAATCATGTCTCCTTACATAATAGGGGCTAGGGTCCAATCTTTTTATCCCAAACACGTTTTACAACCGGAAATATATGAAATTCTTACTTTATATCATTTAAATCATACAAAGTTTAAAGTTGTGATCTTAAAACCGCAGTCTTTGAATTTATATCTAAGGTTCAATTGTGTTTTTGTTGGCAATAAAATTGGTCATTTAGATATCCTGCAGGTATTTTAATGATAGGTTATTTCTGTGGTCATACGTCAATTTAAGAAACTTTTTCAAGCGTAGTTATGTATTTATGTATGTATTTAAGTCTATTTCTTTGGCACGCTCTACAGCCTTCGTTCGGTGAGTGAGAGCGCCGGAGGCCCGACTTCCCCCCTTTCCTCTTTCCTCACTTCCTCATTCCCTTCCCCTAACCTCATTCCCAGCCACCATAGTGGAGGCCACCATACCAGCAGTTTAAGACGATGGCTTTTGGTATAGTGGCCGCCACTTCTGGATTCCACTGACTGCTTACCATCAGGCGGGGTGGAGTCACTTTGGTAGGCTATAATATAAAAAAAAAAAAAAAAGCCTAAATAGCTAATGGATTTTAACTTATATGTGTCATTAGATTCGTTATAATTGTGGGAGTGACATAGGGTATATTTCAATGTGAGAAAAAAGAGTTACTTTCTTTTTTTTAGTTTGCTTTAGGCAGGTGGTCTTTTTGTTTCTTAATTTATTTTTCCGTATCAAGACCGTATGATTCCCTTTTCTGTTTCGGCCTACCAAAACGACTTCAGTAGATATGTCTGATCTGTAAGCATTCAGTAGGATCCAAAGTAGTGGACACCATCAAAACCCTGGCATCTCCCGCGATTAAAATTGTAAAAAGTAGGTAAAGAGTTACGAGAGCAATGTAATCACTTTTCAGTGATCCAGTATCTGGCACCAGCATCACTGGATTAAAAGTGCTGACCCAGTGCTGGAATCCAGTAGTACTGGCGCCAGCTGTATCAATATAAATTAGCCAGCCTTTGCTCTCTTTCGACAGTAAATCATCATCATCACGGAAAAAACGGATCACATCGGTCCATTATTATCCTACTGAAGGGCCTTTTCTCAAACAGAGAAGGCATGAGCATTGATCGCCACGCTTGCTTAAGGTGGATTGGCAAACTCAGACTTCCTCGGAAGTTCAGGTTTCCTCACAATCTTTTCCTTCACCGTCAGTCAGTTATGTCCAGGTAGCATTAGAAAGTACATATGATTTGAAAAATCACATTGATATTTGCCCGAATTTAAACCCCTGACCATGCGTTAACTAAGCGGGTACCTTCACCATTGGGCCTTCAGACAGTAAATTTTCAACCATAATTTGCAGACATTGTAAGGACTGAGGTCTTCCTTATATGGAATATAATTACACCACCTGTCTATAAAACAAGCCAAGAATAATTAAAAAAAGCATTTGTTATCAAAAACTCAACACATGCAACTGTTGAACATAAAATCTTTACCATGTCTCTTTCTAACCTTTATGCTAATCGGACCTCTCGCTTACACAAAGGGCCTTCCTTGTTTGTTGACCCCTGTCATACAAGCGTGAAATTACTGAAGTATGGACATGTGGTGAATCCCGGGTAATATTAGTGCAAATATAATATAGTCTTGATGGTTGAAAACCTGATGGCCGGATGACCTAGTGGTTAAGGTACCCGGTTTGTTTAGTTGTGGATTTGAAACAGGGCAACCAATAGCATGAATAGGCTGGATGGATGTATTTGGAGGAAGTATGTATTTTGATGGTAGTTTCCTTACTATTGCGTCTCGTCTTGCGGAGGCCTATTTAAACAGTCCTCTTCCATGAGATAAAACTGGAGAACATTTTGACTGCCTCTGTGGTTCGGTGGTACTGTGTAAGGACTGCCACGCAGAGGTCGCGGGTTCGATTCCCGCTTAGTGCAAATATTTGTGTGCAGGAACATGTCTATTTGCATTGTTCTGGATGTTTCTATGTATAATATCCGCATCCGCATTCTAGAACCCATAACTAACACAAGCATATAATATGCTTATTTTGGAGATAGCGTTGTGTGTAGTTGTTGAAATATTGAAATATTATTATGAAAAATATTATATTAACATGGAACAGTTGCCTTACCACAAAGCCATCACGGGATCCCGACGTCCCTTCCAGACCAGAGCACTTTGTGTTATACTCATTTTCTAGGCTCTTCGGTGTCACTGCGAATGCTGATATTGCCTTATTGGGAATGTATCTTCTTCTTCTTCTCCTTTTTTTTTGGCAACAGAGCCGACGATTGTGTCAGCTATTTCTGCCAGCGTCAAGTGTAGAATTATATTCTTGTTGATGATATTAATGGTATTTTACAATGATTAAAAAAAAAAATCTGGGAATGTATCATCTGGTTATTTTATAAACCGGAATCATTTATTGTCTGTTTTGAAAACAGTAATAATAATAGTGTAATGTCTAAAGTAAAACAATACAAATGCAGTTCACTAGTCAAACTTGAAACTAAAAGTCAAATTTTTTTACGTCACTACCGATAATAGTTTAGCATCTTCACAATAGATGGCGCTTACTACTAGATATTAATAATTTAAACAAGATGGCGGTAGTTTATCAAAAATAAACTGACAATATACATACAACTTGTTACAATGGCAGTGTATTGCAGAGATACCATTATCTAATGATGATGGTATCAGCCAAAAGACGTCCACTGCTGGACATAGGCCTCCCCCAATTTTCGCCACCATGGCCGGTCGTGCGCCACCCTCATCCATTGGTTGCCCGCCACCCTTAGAAGTTCGTCGGTCCAGATGACGCCTACTCATAAGTTACTAAAAGTTAAAACTAGATGGCAGTGTTGTATTATAAAAATAAACTGGTAATTTAAACCACTTGTGCAATAAAAAACTTCATTGTGATATTATTATATTATAAATATTCACTGGTGATCTTAATTTACTCCTTGGTGATTTAGGCAAAAATATGCCTTATGCATTTGGATATTTTTACAGACGCAATATAAAAAAATTAAAAGCGCCTCTAGTTTTTACTCTGGTAACAAATTTTATTAGCTGTCATCTGAGACAAACGCATGTAAACAGCTCATAAACCTACTCGTAGTTTACTGGATAACCACTGATAACGACTGATGCCCCGGTAGCCTATCTATTAAGATGGTAAGGTGTTCTGTTTCATAAAGGCAGAGAAATAGACAGTACCCCTAGTGTTCACTCTAAGAACTAAATTTTTCAGCTGTCATCCAAGCGGACGTCTTAAAATAAATCTTCTAGATGATTACTTGTTCGATAACAAGCTTCGACAGCCAATCCAGTGTATAATCCAACCCGTTAGGGCATAGAACCGATACTCTTATTATTATCTTAACCAATACACCATACGTGCAAACAGTGTTCTATTAATAAAATTGACCCCTTTTAACATGGGTAACAAGCATTGAGTAACGTCGGGCGATACGCTAGTATAGAGCTATTACTAACGACCCGCGGAGTAATTGCTGTACAGTAGGTTTGTGTACGAAGCCGTAGTGATGCGCTAGTTTTTGTGTTGTCGATAAAAGTATTGATTAAAGTCATTTTAAAATATTATAATTTTTATTTTCAATGATTTAAATATATTAAGTGTAGAACAAAAAGATTTTTTTATACGAACAAGATGACAAACAAGTATACAGACCGCCTGATGGTAAGCAGTTATTGTAGCCTATGAATGTTTACAACTCTAAGAGAATAACCCTGTTAAAACGCTTTTAGTTCTTATATTGAGTTAAAAGCCTCTACTCGTATATAAAATCGTTAATTGTGCAGAGTCTGTCTATGATGAGTAGAAAAGTGGCATAAAGCTAAAAGAATAGATTATACAATGTATGGCGTTGGCATTTATGCTAATCACTTTTTTTTTTTCAGCTTAAGTCAATCACATACATTGATTATTCTATTCTATTAGTGTTTATGTCACTTGTCTAGGCCCTCTGTATCTCTGCTGGATAAAGGCGGCTCACGAAACGCTAAGAAGATGCCAAATACCTGCACAGTTCGGACCTCGTGATGAGCCTGCCGATGCTGTGTTGTCCAGTTGGTGGTTGTTAACTTATCCCAACAGTCATCAGTTCTGCGATTGTGCCCTTTATGTACATTCCACTTCTTGTTTTTCACATATTAAATAATATTTAATTAAAATTGTATAATCTTTTTAAATATAAAAATCAATGTTTTAGTATAAAAATATATCACAACAGCTACACAACGCCATCTACCCAAAGTAAGCATAATTATGTTGTAAGTTTGTCCCAATTATAATGTACTCTGTGGTTTGTCCTCTATGCGTGCAGAAATCACTGATCAGATTGTAATTAAACTTTGAAAGTGTATTCTCGGGGCGGTTCCTAGCCCAAAAAAATTGCTACTTTGTTTAGTAATATTTCAAAAATACTTTTACCGATATTTACATCACTATTCACTACAACCCGAGGGTTGAAATTTAATATTCATAATAGCTGGTGTGTAGCCATTTTGCGGGTATCGCTCGCTGCGGGGTACCACTTGGTACAGTAGCGCCCTCTGTACTATTGTAAGATATATTGATTGAGTCCGATTGTTAGTCTGTTTTCTCGTATTTTATTAAGGTCAGTATTTTATATTTTTTGGGTGTCCAAATACTGTATCTATTTACAGCCAGAGACGTGTTGACGTGGCAGTGTTGTCGTTACAAAAACTAAATAATATCATTAGGGTATAAGGTATATGTAGGTAATGCTATGACGCTATGAACGAAGAGCTATAAAAATCCACGTGCTCTAACTGGAGCGTAGTCTTTTGAGAAAGAGACAGACACGTCACCGTACTGTTTGTAGGTGAATTGGCTGACATTTTTAATTTTTAATAATTATTTTTAATGTTCATACGTGATAATTCAATTAACCTAAATCTACACTTTTACATCTACACTAATATTATAAAGAGGAAAGATTTGTATTTATGCATGCATCTATTAAACTCAAAAACTACTGGACCGATTTCAAAAATTATTTTACCATCTGAAAGCTACATTATCATTGAGTAACATAGGTCTCGTACTCCCACAGGAACGTGAACCACGCGAGTGAAACCACGTGGCGTCCGCTAGTGAATAAATATATTTTACTTTAACTTTGAAAGAAGTGAGTGTCGGAAGCCCAACTACAGATTACTTATAGAACCTAATCCCAACTAAAGTTATAGGTATCTACTCAGTAAGTTAAAGGTCCTCTGTTGCATTTTCTTGTATTGTTTTTTTATTTTTTATATTAGTCTACCAAAGTGACTCCACCCTGCTTGATAGTAAGCAGTCAGTGGAATCCAAAAGTGGTGAACACCACACCAAAAGCCATCGTCTTAAACTGGTATGGTGGCCTCCACTATGGCGGCTGGAAATAGGGAACCTAGGGGAAGGGAATGAGGGAGATTAGAAAAGAGGAAAATTTGGGCCACCGAATCATAGACATCATAGAACAAAACGTACTCTTACGTCGATCTATGAGAGGGTAGTACTTTCCCGGTCGATCCAGCCCATTCATGCTGAAACCAGCGCGTGGATCTAATACCATCAAAGTTTCTAACATGTCAAAAACACAAAAATGCCCATAGGTGTAGGCTGTTTAAGTATCTACCTAAGTATATTTGTTTAGCCACCTACATAAAAGTTGTCTCTATAAAAAAATACACAATATTTTAGGTGTAGCTTTTCAGCTAATCAATTCTCAGTATCACGAGTTTTACTTAAGCGGTAGGTATTGTAATGTACTACTACATTACAGTAGGCATTTTATTTGTAACCCAACATAGCTGTACAAACAATAATATATTTTTTAATAAAATAAACAGAGGTAATACGCCATTATCGAAATGAATCGCTTGCGGGCGAACGGCCCGTAATTAAATGGACGTACAGATCAGGATTTACAATTAATTAAATATCTTTTTATTTATATATTAACGTCCGTATATTGGCAGCCATTTTAATATAAATAATTGCTTTTCTTGTATTGTAATGAGGGTTTTTAGGAAAATTTTACCACCAGTCTGGTAAAAGGTCTTCTATTTTGAAAGCGCTATCGAAACAAATATTTTTCTGTGTTCATTTCCAATATTTTAATATTTAATTTACAAAATGGATAATTCACGTGCATATGGACAAAAGAAAATTACTGAGAGGGTTTTCTAAAATGGCGCCCACGAGGTGGCAGCACCGATGCGTCAGGTCTAACTGTCAAGCGCTTTTTGAAGATGACAATAATTTTCCTAAACACCCTCATTGGTTTTTTGAGATAAATTTAGAATTAAGGTTAGATTCTTTTTACAGGTTATATAACTAGACTAGCTGTTGCCCGCGACTTCGTTCGCGTGAAAATTCAGATGTGTGCCTGTGTGAGAATATTTCTTACCTAATCTTACGGCAATCGTACATTGTATTAGTAATAAATATCAGTATAATCCGTCTCTAAGGCGAATCCAATTTAAATCTATTCACCCGCTACCCCTTAAAACAGACGAAATTTTGCGATATTTAACGAAACTTGCCACTCCTATTTTCCCACTTAATAAGAATAGTTCCTAGTTTGGAAATCGTATTATCAAAACTCCCTATTAAAAACCATAGAAGCTTCATACAAATTTTGTTCCCCTTTATACTCCAGGGAAATGAATTTCGCAAAATCCCGTCTTAGAGAGCACCTTTTTCCAAAATTTGAAACTTCTAGCACTTGTAGTTTCTGAGATTTCGTGATGAGTAAGTTTATATATATGTATAGCTTCTGCCCGCGACTTCGCTCGCATGAATATCGTTTTCCAACAGAAATTTTTATATTGTTTAAATACTGTTTTGCATACTATTTCTAATCTTATCATTATCACCATTCGTACAAACCCTCTTTCAGCTACCTAAAGATATCCCCCGTAAAACAATATACAATACCTACACAAAGGCAAATTTTCACTACAATAACTTTCCCCTTTCCCTCATTTCCTCTCCCCCTTTTTCCCCTTCCCCTCCCGTCTTCCTCCCATCTCCCTCACTTTCCCCACACTAGCCCTCACATTTCCTCACTTCCCACTCACTCACCCCTCACTTACCACTCACTGACTCCTCACTTCCCTCACTTTCCCTTACGTCTCCATCACTTCCCCCTCACTTCTCACTTGCCCTTCACTGCCTCCTCACATCCCCCTGAGTTCCCTTTTTCTTTTTTTTTTTACACAATTTATCTAGACCCAAAGTAAGCATATTATATGCTTGTATTATGGGTTCTAGAATACGGATAAACATACTTAAATACTGTACGGTGCAACCATACATTGCGAAATTACATTTTATATCTTGTCAGCATTTTCACCACAACGCTTTGTAATTCATTACATTTATTTATAAGTTAGTTCACTACCGGTCATCAACCGCGTCGCGTATACTCACTATCATTTTATCATATATCATTTTCTATCAATTTGTACTTAGCATTAGAACTTTAAAGTAATAAACAAACTCTCTAAACTATCTCCTCGTATCATTCAATATCATCATATCAAACTAAAGGAGTGTTCGGTAACGTACCACACAAATACTTTTATTTTTGTAAATACATACATATTATACATTGAAACACCCAGACCAATGCAAATAGACATGTTAATTCTACAAATATTTGCACTGAGCGGGAATCGAACCCGCGACCTCTGCGTGGCAGTCCATACACAGTACCACCGAAATACAGAGGCAGTCGATTTCCTCCTGACTTACCCCAACATTTTTGAGTGTCTTACCTTGGGCTTTATTAATTAGTTCACTGGAAACTGGACTCGTTTAAAACTAAACGAAAGATTGTTTAGAATGACAGGAATCCGAAGAATAAAAACACTCAGCTATTCCGCAACCTGTTAAAATCTCGAAAAAAATAAATAAAAGATTTCGTAGTAAATTAACGAATGTTCGATGTGATTATTTAAATTGGCATAACTTTTTTATTTATGAACCGATTGACATGAAACAAACACTAAATGTAAAGTGAAGCTTGCCACAATATATTAGTGAAAACCATATTTAAATCGGATAAGCCGTTTCTGAGATTAGCGTGAACAAACGCACAGACAAACAGACAAACAGACAAAAATTTTAACAATCATTGTTTTGGGTTCTATTTGCGTTGATATAGGTCCTAATAGTATTTTTTCTCATATATCTTCCATGTACAGACAGCGATCGGTTACATTTTTATTATATGTATAGATAATTTTGAAAGATATCTTCTGCACTATGAAACAAGCTCTGTATTCCGGTAAACTTTACAAATAATCAATTAACAGAAACAAAGTACCTAGCCTCGGTGCACACATTTATAGATTAGGTACCTACTCAACGTTTGGACTTCGAACCCGTGCAGTGATACGCCCTCCCACTACGCCACAGAGGCAGTCAAAATAAAATCCAATGTCTAGATAGATGTATAGTTTAATGACATTTAACATTATGACAGCCTCTGTGGTTCTGTGGTACTGTGTACGGACTGCAACGCAGAGGTCGCCGGTTCGATTACCACTCAGCGCAAATATTTGTGTGCATAAACATTTTTCTATTTGCCTTGGTCTGGGTGTTACTTTTTATAATATGTATACCCACATATACAAAAAAAAGGTATATATAATCGCATTCTAGAACTCATAACACAAGTTATAATATATGCTTACTTTGGGTCTAGATGGCGTTGTGTGTAGTTGTTGTGATATTGTGAAATTATGAGATATAACTTCATATCAGAACTTTTTTTTTTAACAACTTTATTTTCTATCTTTCTTTCTTTTTTTCTTCTTCTTTTAAAGATATTTACTATTTAATTTTAATTCCTCTTAAAGTTTCTTTTATATGGAGTATGACAAAAAGCATCTCATAAAGCTGCCATAGTGGAGACCAAAGGCTTTATTGTAATGATGATGTCCACCACTTCTGAACCTGACTGAATCCTTAGCATTAAGCACAATTTAATTATTTTGGTAAACTAATAAAAAAAATAGATTTAAATCAGTAATAATAAATAGGGGACTTGCCATAAATGGACCACTTAACTTTTACATTGAATATATTAATTAAATTTTACACGATAATGTAATCACAATTCTTTACTAACAATAGGTAGGTATATTATAATTAAACCCATACATATAAACGGATATAGCACTGGATATAGGTACTTAACTGCCTCCTTTAAACTATAGTCGTCATGATTAAACTACTTAGTTGCTATCAAATAGACTTAAAAATTGTGTCAGTAGTCCAATCAATGTATTTAAATTAATTTAAATAAATAAACAAATTATATAAAATTAAAAATTAAGATTGAATTGGAGTTAAGTACAGAGTAAATTAAAGGGTAAAGTTAATATACGTAAACAATAAACAGTTAAAAATATATTTATTATTAATACACTTGCCTATGTGTGTTGTCAAAGTCAAGGACATTTTTATTCATTTAATTGAATTAACTTACAGCCAGCTTTCTGGCGTAGAGTAAGACCACGAGAAGAATTGGCAAGAAACTTAGGTCACTCTTTTTAATCGCTAGATTTTTTTTTGTAAGTTACAATTTCAAATAGCATGCAAAATGCACAGTGACGTAGGCTGTAGGTACGTCTCACAGCATCGCATAGTAAATTGGGAAATGCCTACGGTAAGGGTTCATAATACCTACATATACTTACTTACCTACATTTCAATCCACAGTAGGCTTTAGGACACACACAATCGAGGCACTTAGTTCATTGGGCACTGCAGCAAAAGTAGCTACCTAAAAGAAAAGCTGTTTAAGGAACAAAGTCAAGAAATTCAACTTAGATACTTACATACTTACCTAGTTTGATAATACGCATGGGTAGATATATTATAGTAAAACTAGGTAGGTACTTACGTTCAAAACATGTAGTATCTACATATGCGAACTCTAGAAAGCCTAAGATTTTGAATTCAGACAACAGCGTTTAGCGTTTATATTGATTCTAGTTATGTACTAAGGTACCTACTTACCTTTAAGTAGCACCACGCATGCCTGTCTAATAAGTACCTAATACAAAAATCTGTAGATACTTTATTGAAATCAGGCAACAACGTCAATCTTGGTTACATAAATAGGTAGGTACTTACTAAACGTCATTTCTATAAAACAACACCGTATGTCTCAGTATAGGTACCTAATCTTATCCTAATCCCATCCTTTCTTTCATAAATCATAAATACACCATTATTTATTACCAATACAATTTCACCCACCTACATGCCTGTTTATTTCAACCTACCTACAGTATAATAAAAATAATTCGAGCAAAAAAACACATCTTGGGCCTGTTCTTCTTTAAATAAAACAAAAGAGACCACAAAGACATGTCGGTAAAACAATTGACTGGCTGTAGATTAATAACGTTGCAACATTTCATTCTTTATTAATAAATTTGAGCTTTAAGTCACACAGAACAGAGTATAATTTAGTTTTGTGAATAGTTCGTGTTGTAACGGTTTTGTAGCGCGGGAAACAAAAGTGGTTACATATTTATAAAATGGAATCGATTTTTAAATGAGCCAATGGTGGTGCTCGTTTGTGGAGGCGGGAAATGTAAGCCCCACCCAACATCGGTTGTCAGATGAACGTCTCGCGTGCTTTTTTGCCCATTCGCCTCACGTTCGCCGACGCGAGCGGTCGTAAGAAACGTGAATGCTACAATTAATGTTTATTATTTTAATATGCTATTTATATTTTTTATGTTACATTATAAGTTTTGTCAAGATTCAAATTGGTACAAATGCTATGCATTAATTATAAAATGTGTTAAATTAATAAGATAGACATCAAAATAAATATATATATTTTACATTACATATTATTACATATTATTATGTTTATTACATTTATGTAAATTTGAATTAGGTAATCAATCAAAATATTTTTATACTGTCAAGTTCTCTCTCACGCAATACTGCTATTATAATCAAAATCAGAACTGTCACTTAATTAAATGCTCCAGAACCTGTCTCTGCTAATTTGATAAAAATTGTAGCGACGGAAATAATATTTGATCATTAGTCATATTATTAGATTTATAAAAAAAAGAAAAACGTTAGGTATAATATATAATAATATTATAATAGTCATAATAATAATAATAGCCCACCTAATAGTTTTTTTAGAGCGTCAGATGTCTATTTACTCCCTTAGTCCTTCAACAGCTTCAATGTGTTTTCATAGCGTTTTTCTGCAATGCCAAAGAACGAGACTGATGTCTCGCAACAGTGTTAAATGAACGAGTTAGAACTTAATTACGATGACATGACGAATTACTTTTGTTTACTATTTAATTTATGTAGATAAAGATGACAGTTTAAAAATTTTAGATTAGTTTAAATCTATTTCTTTTAACTGTAAATAGTTATTTGATTGAGGAACGTTGAAACGGGAATCGAACGTAAGTCCTCACTTGCCCCTTTAAATCAGCACTATGTTTGCCTTTGTGGCGCAGTCGGAAAGCAAGCGACTGCCATAGATTATACATTTTATACTGAGAACTTTGTATGATTCATACATTTTAATATTTGTTTCAAGTCTGGATGTACTTTGTGTCCGTTAATTTTATGTTTGTATAATTTCCCGCGATACAGGGCTTGTTCTGAAAAAGCTCAGACGCAAATTTCGTTATTAGCTAATGTTTTTTACCT
Source organism: Parascotia fuliginaria (assembly GCA_963082885.1). Classification (NCBI taxonomy): domain Eukaryota; kingdom Metazoa; phylum Arthropoda; class Insecta; order Lepidoptera; family Erebidae; genus Parascotia; species Parascotia fuliginaria. The sequence continues at coordinate 3,197,355 of OY720197.1, forward strand.
ATAAACTAACTAAACTAAAAGGGCATCAAAACTACATCCTCTTGTAACGGGTGGCGCAAAAGTAAAGACCCTATTTGGTTCAGCTATAACATTTTTTCTAAATTAGAAAACTAGATTTAGATTTTTTTAAATGTATATTTGTGCCATTAAATTTCGTACCATCACTCTGTCAACACAGATGCCACACCATACAGTAACTTTTAGTGGGTGTAGAGGTGTTTCTTGAATAATGCGCGGATTATCAGTGCCCCAGAACCGAGTATTCTGCTTATTGACATGCCCTGAGAGATGGAAATGGAAACGCAGGAAGTGTTACGGCAAGTTATGCAAAATGTCATAAATAGGGCTCAAATGTGTATCAACTCTGGAGGTCACCATTTAAAAGACATCATCTTTAAATCCTAATGGTACGAAATTTAATGGCACAAATATACATTTAAAAAAATCTAAATCTAGTTTTCTAATTTAGAAAAAATGTTATAGCTGAACCAAATAGGGTCTTTACTTTTGCGCCACCCGTTATAACCATCGCATGCACTTCTCTTACGCTGACTACGCCATCAAAGTACGACAATTGATAATCATCTTATTCCAAATCTCTTTCTCTGTGATCTCAACCTTATAATTTAAGGCAATTATGATAAGTTAAGTAATTAAACTTTTGAAAAGAAGAGTTAACTCTAGAGGCAGTCTAAGAACTTCTTGGGCTCTTGGTTATTTCTGAAAAACCAAGGTTACGTATTTTCCTTCAAACAACACATTATGACGTAAGACCGTTAAATAACTGTGAAAAAAGAAATATCAAATTACGTCAACTTAGAAAAACAAAAGCCTACATTATCAACCACCCATCAGGATCCAAACCCCACCTACCGCAACTTAACCTTAACTGCACCGATCACAGATAATAAATAACACGAAATCTGCTACATTAAAACACCTCCGTGTCTCGCTCACGGAATGTGTCTGGCCGCTCATTTTTTTTCATTCGAATTTTAAATATTCCAAAATATTCAAATCGAATCACCCAAATTAAGTACCCATAAACGGAATCAGCTTCCAAATTTGAATATTTCATTCTCGTACGACGCGCGCGCTTTGATTTGTGCTGGAGCTTTGTTTGTGTGTGTAAGATAGTGTTGTACTTTTATCGATATTTCGTTACGGTCTTTATATTTTCATGGTTTTATATCGTAAGTCACATTTATTAAAATACATATTTAATGGATTAATTATGCGGAACAGTACGGTAGTAATTTATTGTTGTTATTAAGAATAATTGAGAACAAAAAACAATTATCATCAACCGTTGCTTATCTGCTGATCTGTTCTTAATTTATTATCTGCTATGCTGATTATGTACATACCATTTTTTCTACTTAAATGACCCTAACGCACTTGATGGTAAGCAATCACTTGTGTAGGTATTATAAATGGTAGTTGCTATACAGAAAATTAGCATGGTGGCATTATTTATTACACATCAGCCAAGATCGCCTCCGGTTACATTAACCTAACATTACGTAAATAACGAACAGTCGGTATTTTACACCTCTGCTTACCTCTTGCGCGAAATCAGTTATCCGATGTATGTGGTCATTATATTGACCGAACTACATTCAACCTACCTTCCATATATTTAATATCAATATTTTTATTTGATTTACACTATTAAGGATCAAGAAACTTGCATATTTTAACACTACCAAGCAGTTTTTAAAACATCGATATCGACAAATCAAAACTAAAAATGTAACATCACTAACCCTTTTGTCGCAACGCGCCGCGCGTTGATAAGAAAACATTTTAAATTAGTAGTAAAAAGAGTAAAAATATTATAATATATACATATATTTTTTTTACATTTTTTATTTGTATTTTGTCGAACAAAACGAGTAGCCGCTACCTACCGATATAAATTATATCATTTTTCACTGCGACATCCCTAACCAAGGTAAAAAATGATGTCCCATTCAACGTTCGGAGTTTGAAAAAGTTTTGCCGCGCTTTTTATACGTTTCCGGGCGGCTGGATTCCATTATTGAACTTTATCCAATGTGTTTCTCAACAATGATACTCGTGATTATGTACATTGCGTGTTTGGTCAAACACTTTTTAGAATGTTCTGATTTAAGCCAGCAATGGTTTGTAAAGTTGTAATAGGTATTTTAGTATCGAGGTCGGGTTCGTGTCGGCTTTTTTTATAGTTTCTTCTTTAGGTTGGTTTGTGCCGTACCTACTGATGTAAGGCTAGGTCCGACTGTTAGCTTTTAAAACTGTTATGAGTAACATGCTGTATTGAAAAAAACGTTTGAAAAGGCATATATACTAGTTTACTTAGGTTACCTAATGCTTGGGTGTGGTGGCACCATAACATAGGTTCACAGCTTTTGTTCAGTCAGTTACGTTGAGTCCCAGTCCCATGGGACAGAGACTAAACCTGAACTTCGATTTACAAGAAATTCTCGATAAAAAACCCACTAAGTAACAGACTGCTTCTGTGGTTCGGTGGTACTGTGTACGGATTACCACACAGAGGTCTCGGGTTCGATCCCCGGGTCAGGTAAAGTGATAATGGGTTTTTCTGCTGAAAAATTCTCAGTATTAGCTAGGATTCTGGAATTGTGCCTGATATAGGCAACAGGCTCGCCTCTGTTACATGGGACCAAAAATAAAAAAGGGCCAAAAGTGGGTGGTTAAACACCTTTGCCTACCCCTTCGGGGATAAAAGGCGCGAAGCTATGTATACATACGTATGTATGTACTAAGTAACACTTTATCCGATCCAGAGATCGAACACAAGACCTCTGCGTGGCAGTCCGTTCAAAGTAAAACTGAACCAACGAGGCAGTATTCCAAAATGTTATTGCATAAATATCAAAAATAAAAGTTTGTGAATGATTTGATTAAAAATATATTTCTTAAGAAAATATCTCCGCTAACAGTGTGACCTAAGCTTACCAGTCATAAAAATATTTATAATTATGTCAAAATTTAATGAAAAATACGGTCCGTGACCTCGTAGGTAATAGGTCAAAGTGTTTGTCATACGTTTAGTGGTCGTCGCTAAATAATGGGGCTGGCAGAGATTGAGCGTGTTTAATATTTTTGTTAATGACTAAGGTGTTGAGGTGTGGGTACACGATCGGTATTTTTTTTATTGTCGTCAGTGGCAGACGAGCCAACAGCTGACCTGATTGTAAGTGATAACTGTCGCTCATGAATTCTTGCAATTCCAGGGACCTTGATGCTGCCTACTGTGAAGGGAGGAAAGGAGGAAGTTGGGAGAAAATGCTTCTAAAAGACCGTTGTAGATGTATTCGATTCGTTATAAGATGAATGTCGATGATTATGATGTATTTACTGCTTTTTACCGTAGTGAAAGTGCAACCGTGTAAATAAATACAAATATTTTGTTTCGAGTCTTGTAAAGTACCCTGCGACAAAGGACTTGTTGTTGATATATTTTTGTGGAAATAATGTCTTAAAAAAACTATGTTACTAAGTAGGTATGTTGTGCTAGACCCACACGACCTCTTATAGGCGAGCAGCCTATGATTGAGGGCGGCTTCCGCTCGTTCAAGGTGGGAATACTTCCATTTACACTTTCCGTCAGTGGATTCTTTCAGATGAAATGGTATAAGTAGATACTTCTTAAAAATAATGATGGTACTATTGAACCAAGTGAATCATAACTCACTAAAGCTCATTTTGAAAATCCATCTAAATGCAAGTAGGTCAAAATTCGCCTAGAGACAGATTTCTTTGTTATCATTTTATTAGACACTGACATTTTACTAAATACGCTGTTGATAAGTTAGAATTAGAAACGTCCTAAGTGCATTGTACTTACACATAGATCTTACAAGTTTGACAGTTTTAAGCGAAATATCAGCAAAATGGGTCATGCTCATAATTCAGTTGGTTCGACTGTATCTCAAAGCAAAAAGACTTTTATTTGATGTTGGTAGGACCTCACTATCAGCTTCTAGTACTACCTACTGACTTTTAAAGTCGGCAGTAGCTTACAGTAGTAACAGACCACTGTAGTACTTTGTATTACAAGGAACTACTACGGAATGGATAAGGTGATTTTATTTAGTACTTTTGAAATCACAATGGTCAGGACGAGATTATTACATGACTGCCCCTGTGGATCCGTGGTACTGTGTAGGGTTTGCCAGATTGAGGTCTCGGATTTAATATCGGGTAAAGTAAAATCAAATGTTGAGTGGTTAGTGGTCAACCTAGTGTCAGGATTTGTTCAGGTCACACATAGAAGCATCCAACTTGACCAAACGACTGTTATTAATTTGATAACAACTAGGATCGACTTATAACGTGCCCTCCGAAGCACCGAGACGCTCAGATTAAATACCACTATGCGGTCACCTATCCATGGGCTAGCCGCACTCTAGTTTACCTACCGATCAGTGAGCGCAACAAACTATGAGCGCCGCATCGGGTACAGTGATAGTTTAAGTTTTCCATCGTAAAATTTTGGTCATCAGGTGACTTACTGGGCACAATTACAGACTTTTACAGAATTACAGTTAATAAATAAAATATAAAATACATTTTTGGATGAAATAAACATATTACCCGATCAATTGAATTCGAAACAACAAAGTAGTCAGGCCAATAAAAAACTAAAATAGTGACCAAAACACGATTCATTTAAGCATCCTTGCAAACTAGCATAGTTCACCGAAAAGTTTTTATTTGTTAATTAAAACATACGATTATGTTTCTACATTCCTGGCTACCTGGCTGTAGATACCTACGTATACAACCTTAAAGAACCTTACTAGACACCACAGAATATAAATAACGCGGCAACATAAATTCGTATGGGCAACGCACTGAAAAGTCGAAAAAAAACATAATCATTTTTAAAAATGATTAGAAACTTATTGATACGCCGTTGTACTCAAAATTATTATACCCAACTTAAAGATTTTCTGGTTCACTAGTGGTAGCTAGGTAGATACTGTATAAGGACTGTCACACAGATATTATGTTTGATCTCGTCTCACAAAAAGTGATATTGCATTTTTCTTTCGATATTTTTTTAGTATTATTTGAAATCGTATTGATTGTTTGAGTTTCAACATAGCTGAGTAAAATATCTAGATGTTTTTTATTTTGCCTAGGTACCCTTTCAGGCAATAAATATGTTAATTCATACTTTTGTGGTTGATGTATTTTTATACCTTGAAACATAAATTTTAGGTCATTAAGATTTTTAAATTGCTTAATTTTGATATTAATTTATTTCGTTTTTAAGTTTTACAACTTTAAAATAACATACCCTATATTTGAGCATACTTAGCTACTTATCTTTATTCACTGAACTCACTATTGATAATATTACATGACATTCCAATATTATCGCACAAAATCAAAAGTTACGTTAATATACTTGTCGCGATAACGTCTCATGTTGTAGCTCATCATTATCATTTGTGTGTTTTTTATCTATCATCACATCCGAAAAAATACGAAGTGCCAAGTAGATTTGATTATCACACGATTTGTTTTCAGAGAGATAAGTAGAGCTAAAGTTTTGTCAGAAAAGTTGGGTTGAGCCAGTTGCCCGTTGCCACTTGCCAACCAGCCAGTTGCCAACTCCAGACTCATCTTTAATGATAAGAATTTCTTGATAATAAATTACAATATCATTTTCGGGTATCGAACCCAAGACCTCTGCGTAGTAGTCCGCACACTGTACTAGTGAAACACAGAAGCAGTAAAAAACAATTTATACATTTTACTAACTTTTAAATTAAAATTTAAAATAAATAAAAAAATAAAATCTAAATTTAACGCAATATTGCTTTTAGTAGTCTAATACAAAAAAAAATATTCTATAAGTCTTATCCATGCTATCCTTGCTTCATTAGCGGGACAAAACCATTGACATTTACTATCAAGGCTTAGCAAAACCAGAAAGTCTTAACCACTGTATTACAGAAAAGAAAAACGATCATAACTCGTTGACTTAAGATTCTTATTCTCTTGTAGAAATTTACTGATAAAAGACCATTGATACAGGTGTGAATCTTATGACATTTGAAATAGGCACGCACAGTGTTCGATATTTAAATTTGGTCGGTGGCCAGTACTCTGCTAATCAAGTACAACGTAACCGTAAAACATATGTTTAATGAATATATTCCTAAATTTAAACGCAGTAAAAGTGTTTATTATTTAGCTAGTGTCGTGCTCTTACGACGTTTTTTCTTAGTAGGGAAAAGTAACGAACATAACATGCAGTGAAAACTACTTTCTAAGTTATTTGTTATTATTATAATTAATATTGTAATATGTATGGCTCTATGCATATTTAAAAGGTGTAAAATTTATCATAAATTTGTTATAAATAAAAGTAACAATGAGGTATCTTCTATAAATAGTGTTGTATAAATAATTATGACTATACTGTACAACATTTGACTATGAGTATCTCTCCGTGGCCGTCCGATAGCGCGGTGGGTCGGCGACATTCGCTAACTAGGTACTCCTGGCCTCAATTGGATTAACTTTGGGAGCGTGGCCAACACCCAACAATGGGTACCTAAAGACTGTGAATGATGGTGATGATGCTGATATCTGAACAGTAAAAGACAAAGTCGCTGTATTCTTCTGTCTGTAACTCCACTAACTTCTAAATCGTGCGAGGAATTTAATTAATCAAAACCAATACCCACCAGTAGGAATAAAAGGGGTAAATAGGTAAGTATTGTTACATTGTAAGAAGTAAATACCGGTACTTCTCAGGTCCAACTTTTACCTACTGTTATTATCTGTAGAATAAGGGTCTTCTGTAGCCCTTTTTTAATTTGAGCGAGAAAACTTTAAACTCTTACTATCAGGTGATTTACCGTATACTAGTTTGAAACCTGACATTTTGACCAGCTGGTTACTGCGCTGTTCGTGAGCATGTTTGATTATAATCGTATAATTTTTTTTTGTCTTGTTTCTAATTCTTGTTAATTTTTTTTCGAGTCATCATCTTAAGAACGTTTTCTGCTGAACAAACCTGCCTGCTTTTAGCAGATTTTAAAAGGTGGGCGAAATTCACTACAGAACATACATAGGTCTTCCATAAAGGGCAGGGTATACTAACTATATTTGCCCCCACCAAGCTTGATTGCTTGACTTAAAGATCATACTTATTTTACAGCTGCTTGTTTAAAATAGAAGTGGTTCTAATATGGAACTGGTGAATTTTTAACTAGCTGGTCTATTACTTTTCAGTCATTTTTACCAGCAATGCCACGGGTGCCACGAAGCCTTGAATGGTCTCTTTAAACCTAAGTGGAAGAAATTAAATTGTGTCATTTTATCTCATCCTCAATTTTTCGTAAAAACAAAAACAGAATTCTAAAGTGCTTGTTGCACCTGGTTGCACCACCAAATGTCATTCAATCACAGACACTAAAATTTAACCACAGAGTATAATAGTAAAAATGTTTGCCGCTATGCGTTTACTGCCTATCCTAATCCTTTAACGATATAGAAATCCGGTAGCACATCTTAACACAATTTATGACCACCATATCAATTAGGTGATCGTGTTGGGCGGCCCAAAAAGTTTATATTTCATCTTATTGGAGCCGTATGAGTTAAAATAACGTATTCTTATTTACCGTACAGGTGCGGCATTTTAGTTATATTTTATGGTAGTTTAGTAGTTTTTATTTTGGTAGAAATTATTGCAGGTAATACATATTTATTTATCTTTTGAAGTGCATTCGATACGACAGGCTAATTACACCTACTACTTACCAAAGTGGTTAAAGAATGATTATCGTCAGACTGAAGACGCTAGTCCAGACTATCAACAACTGATATACTTATTAAGCATCCTCCAACTTTCTTAGACACTAACTCTATTCGGTGTCCAACATAGTGTTTTCGGTGGGCCTAGCATCTTATTTAATTCCAATAGGGACCACAACAGAAAGCTATTTCCTGTTGTCTTATTGCGCTCCGCTCCAAGAACATCTTTACTTTACAAGGGTGATATACCAATTTGAATTCTAATAGGAGAATTCTAAGAGCAATATTTAGACACACCCACTTGATGTCTTATAGGGTAAGTAAAACACTTGCTCTTATGTGTGAGTGTGAGTTTAAAACAAAAAAAGTAAATGCTTAAATGTTTTTTTTTATATAATACTTTGGTAGCAAACGAACATACCCCTGATGGTAAGTGGTAACCGTAACCTATGGTTATTGACTAAGTTTTCTAAGCATTGTAGAAATAATGCGAAACACAACCAAGCCGTTTTAGGGAGTGAGGAAGGATAAAGGACAAGGTAGAGGACCGAGGAGGTAATTGAGCTGATTTCTTTCGAAGATCATTCTGGACCTTTAAAGACTTACGATGAATCAAGGTATCGTCCGGAAACCTGGATTTACTTATATAAAGTACATGTCGTCGTTGCGCCTGCAAAAGTCGCTATGTGATTTTTTAAGTATTTTGGTTTTTGATGCCATTATAATCATTATTCAAACGCATATAAGGATTAAAATGGCATCAAAAACCAAAATACGTCAAAAATCACATAGCGACTTTTGCAGGCGCAACGACGATGTATGACAATCCGCCTTGAGCAAGTGTGACTTTTTCTGTGTAAGATGAGGCCTTTGAACTGTAACTATAATGGACTTTAATGGAGATCGAACAACATTTTTAAACATTTTTATTTTTAACAATAAAAAACCCAGGCTGAAGAAACAAAATACAATACTTTATAGAGACTTAATAGAATTGTACTTTATATTATAACATAACATTAGTACTAAATTATTGTAAAATTTAATGTTAAAAATTAATTTTGTTTCATCTGTAATTAAAATACTTAATTTAACATTCTGAAATTTTATATAACAGAGTGATAATAATACTTATTTATTTTATAATTAATTAAACTATATACTTATCAGAATACACTACCTGTCTGATAAAAATATAGATTACGATTTTTTTTTCTGGCATAAAAATGCTGAAGGGACATTGCGTGTTCAGGCTACATTTTATAACGAACCACAGTGGACGACAAACAACTTTATAGGTAGTCTGTTTTCCCTTCTAGCGCTAGTTGTAATATTAATTTGTATAACAGCATTTAAAATAATAAAATATAAGATGTTTTAACTAATAACTAGCGGTCGTTACGCGGTTTCACCCGCGTGGTTCACGTTCCAGTATGAGTACGAGGATAATTATATAAGTAGACTATGTTACTCAGTGATAATGTACCTTTTTAATGATAGCATTTTTGCTTTTTTATGCTACTTTTTGCATGAATAGAAAAATGAGTACCTAGCATATACTAATGTAGGGATACGTTAATTATTTAATTATAACTAGATTTATATACTTACCTCAATTCTGTTATGGTGTTTTTATTCAGAAACTAAATACGTCTACGTTTATTATATTTATTTATTATTATTATTTTATGACTATATTGTTATAGGTATTACCTACTAGTAGTTCTGACACTCGGGGTCTCGGGGACTACTAAACCCAGTATTGCCTGATTTTGATTCCGCAATTTATCAGAAACTGGAAGAGTTGAAATAAAATACATTATTATTCACTTTCGTCTGATACAAAACCGGTGACAACCTTCATTTTAATAAAATTATGACTTATCAATAGTAGGTACCTACTACGTACGTTTAGTTTACTAGTACGTTTGAGTACCATGGACAAAATATTAAGGGTCCTCAAGTTTAAGAAAGCTAAATAGATCTAAGTGTCAGCTAAGTTAATAATAAGTACCTAGATAATAATGTTGTTGTTGTTGTTGTTGTAACAAATAATTATCTGGTTGCTCTAGCTTAACCAGACTTGGAAAAATCACCTAATACTGTAATAACCCATTAATTTCCCACCCACAGCTAGGGTACCTACCTATTGCTTCCATACTCCATGCTATCGTGATACTTAAAAACAGTTAGGCTAGCTATTCAAAATAATATTTTAGATAAAAACAGTGCTTATTTACTACTTCTTATAAAAACAGATTAAAAATAATCTTTTTTTGAAACACTGGCAATTTTTAGTAAATCTAAATCCGTCCTTTTTTTATTTAGTATATTTTATTGTTTTTTTTTTGTGTGTTAAAAGATGGATTAAGGTAAACACAAAAGACAGTAGGTAGTAGTGGTGACAATTACATTTAAAACCTTTTGTAAGCCTTTGTTGGAAATATTATTGTTTTAAAACTGTGAACTTATTGTAGTGTATTTAGTTGTTATACAATAACTAACTATTATTAAACTGCAACGGTTTGTGATTCATAGTAAGCAGTTATTTTATACGAACCAATCAGAACCGAACGGAAATATACGGTAGTAGATCCACGCTGATTTCAGCATGAATGAGCCGGATCGTCCGGGGAAGTACTACCCTCACATAGAAGATCGACTTAAGAGTAGTAGTATCAGTACTACTGCGTTTCGTTCGGTGAGTGAGAGCGCCGGAATTTTCCAATTTTCCCCCTTTCCTCTTTCCTCACCTCCCTCATTCCCTTCCCCTAACCCCATTCCCAGCCGCCATAGTGGAGACCACCATACCAGCAGTTTAAGACGACGGCTTTTAGTATAGTGGCCGCCACTTCTGGATTCCACTGACTGCTTACCATCAGGCGGGGTGGAGTCACTTTGGTAGGCTATAAAATATAAAAAAAAACTTTTTTTAACCATTTAAATAAAATATAAGTTTTATTGACGTTGTCCAGTCTGCCTCGGGGGTTTAAAGATACAATTCTCACGCAGAGGTCACGGGTTCAATCACCGGTTCAAGTAAAGTGATATTGGTATTTTATGTTAAGAAATTTTCTTTTAGCCCTGATACTGGACTTTTCTCCGAAATTGGCATAAAGCTCTTGTTACATGGGATTCAACATAGCTGACAAAATATAGGTGTTCTACACTACTGTTTGCTTACCCTTTGGGTGGCAAAGTAAGAGTTGGAAAAAAAATTCAATGGTCATCATTACTTATTAATTTTTATTTAAATCTTTATGTAGTCGTTTTTAATTGTTTTAATATCAAGTATTTTTTATGTAGGTACCTAAGTAATATTGTAAATAATTTCACCAATTTATTATATTAATGTTAAAAATTGAACTCAACGCGGGACTTGAATCCGCGAAAGTTTTTCAAACACATACTATTATACAATATAAGTAATAATGTTACCAAATGAAATAAATAGCATCTAAAGTTATGATAAAAATGCTTATTTTAAATAAAAACGCAGCGTTTATATTTGTTTTTTAATTTTTTTACTGTGACATATCTTCGACGTAGTTATATAAAACTGCTTATACATGTTTAATTGATGTTATTGATGGGCTACAAAACTACTTAACGTTTGTGATTTTTTTTTTGAGAATCGACACTGTATTTGAAGTGTCCATTGTTGCAATATATTGCGAGAACAGAATACAATATGAAAAAAATAAGAAGTTATTACTAAATATTTTTTTTATTAAGTAATAGGTAAATGAAGTACAGGATTGCGCCATCAAGATGGATGGAAGATATTGGATGCAGGCTGCTTTTAATCGACCTTTTCGAAAATGGGTAAGTGAGGTCTGTGTTCAGCTGTGGATGTTTAGTGGGTGAGATGATACTAAAATCTAACCGAACAAAATAAAAAGTAACGTAACAGTTTAAAAAAAAGTAAAAACTATAATAAATAAGTCTGTAAGTTCATTTCAATTATTATTAAGTACTTACTTATTAGGTACCTTTAATGTTACAACTTTAAATTATTATCCATTTGAAATTTCACTCAATTAATACAAACATCTTAAATTAATAAATAGAATTTTGAAGCAGAATTAGGATTAGTGTTTCGCACGATAAATAATGAACACGGATACCTAATTAGTTAAACAAAGCCGCACGTGCCAGTAGTGTAGTGACGCCCACAAAACAATAGGGCAGTTTATGGCTCCATCGACCACCTACGTATCCACAGGTAAGTAAAAACTGTCGCCAAACAGATAATAAACAGAAATGTTATCTATTTTCCTTTTTTTTACCTGAAAATGTTCGAGGGGTGGGGCATGGGACGCGCGGGGCGACTCGATGCGGCAGTCTGGTTCTAACCGCGACAGCGCTCGCGTCGCAACACAGTGCAGTGACCAAAAAGGCCTAAGTATAGCAACGAAACACACATTTTCCGAACACATACGCTACTGTGATAAGATAATTGTTTATTTCTCAGTTGTGTGTTTACGTGTCTTGTGATCGATTGGATAATTAACGTTTTTTATTTTATTTTCGTGGTGCAATCAAGTTTCACAGTCAGTGCGTTATTAACAGTTGAAAGTTTGGATTTTGACGCATATAAGTAAGTTTTTATTTACATTTTTTACTATTTTTTACATGTATATGTTGCGTTCGTGGAAACTACAGCCATGTGAAATTTTATAGCAAAAATTATAGTGAAGTTTTGTAGTAAGTTTGTACAATTCCGTGTCATTCATGTGAACATTGGTAACACCCACTTATTTATAATTAGTCGGATTTATTTTTAAAATTACCCTCTTGCATTAAAAATTACACGCTTAGAAAACAAAAAGACTAAATAGTTTTTTTGCAAAACAATTGATTACTACATAAAAACAAACTCCTAATACTACAATACAATAAACGGGAAACTATACAAATGTATAGATGTATAAAAAAGAAGAAAAAGTGGCAATCGTCGCGTACTAGTTTAGGCCTATCTGCAATGTCAGATATTCGATAACATGTGTTGATATCTGTTCTATCTACGATTTATTGTTGGTTTATTAGGAATTACGAAAGATCTGCTCCTTAATCGTAGTTCAAAGACGTCGATTAAAATAACATGCGTTTAGATATTAATATTTAATATTATCTATAAACGGTGGCGTTAGTAATTTCTATTTTGTTAAAGCAATTAGCAATTTTATATTTTTTTAGTAATAAAAAACAAATGTCATCTCAAAAGTAATAAATAGGTACTTAAGTTATTTTTAGTGGTGTGTTTTTTTTCATTGTCATTTCTTGATATTAAATGTATTTACAGAAAAATACATTTAATATCAAGAAAAACGTAGAAAGCCTTCGCATTAAATCGTGATATTCGTGATACGTATATCATAAATAAAAAAAAAATATAATATGTTATTTTTTTCTTGATAAAGAAAATAGGTATTTATCATTTTGACTTATTTTTATTTTCAACAAAGAAATGTCAATAGAAAATCATAATAAAACATTAATGCCGACGATATTTTATACATTGTATGTATATTAATTTTGAAACCCAGTAAGATAAATAGAATAACCCTAAAATATAATTAAAATGCATCGCGTGATCGGCTACAATAAAAACAGAAAAAAGTTTCATCGTTGAACATGGATCTTTTTTATTTCGAATGAAATATACAAAGCGTATTTAATCAAAGTCTAGTTTAAAAAAAAAGATTAATTTAATAACAATACTTCTCACTTACTATACGATATTCTATACATTTAAAAAATAATAATTAAATTTAAATTAAGAACTATTCGTGCGTTAAATTTTCTAAATTTATTATCATGACTAATTATTTAATTAAAAATGCAAATTTGTTTGCTAAATGAAAAAGAAAACAGTTTATCGCAAGCTAGCGATCAGCCCCGGTTTTACGAGTGTATTTCACGACATAGTTTCTAGTGATTCTCGGTTTATCTCTACTACAATATGCATGTATTAAGTAGTTATACATAAATCTTTTGAAAGTATTTTTTTAAACAATAGGGCAACAAAATAGTATCAATATCCGTTGCGTGGCTTAGAAGTTAGCGGAGAAACAGACAGAAGAGTCTTTATTAGTACTATTTAATTTTAGAGTTAATAAAAGAAAGTGTAATTAACCGCAAAGTGCATTTAATTTTTATTAAATGCATTGAATTAATTTTATAACACAAATATGTACTACCTACTAAAGTTATAAAATTTATAAATTACAAACAATAATAATGAAAGTCGTTTTCGCATTTATTCGAACCGCTTTTATCTGTTATGATTGAACTGCGAATTCTATGAATATTACTGTCATTGAAACTGTCATTGAATTTGTCTAAGACTACACTTAAATATTGTTTTCACGAAAGATGTTTGACTTTAAATCTCATCTACATTTTTTTTTCTATTTTTGACATTGTAAATAACATCAAAAATTAAAAAGAAAATTATTATGCACTTGACGTTGTTAGCTATTACAGCGTCGGCTTAGTTGCCATAATAAAAGAAAAAGTAGAATTAGACAGTAAACTAAATTAAGTTTTATTTGTTTAGTTTGTAAAAAAGTTGTGTCTCAAAGTAATTAGGTACGCAATGTTAATCAAAGTTTTGTTTACTCTTTTTTAGACACTCTGTACTTATCAACTAATTTTTAATACTTACCAAAGTCTTCTGGTGATTGTGAACCTATAAAATATGTAATACAGCCCCATATGGGAGGAATTCTAACTGAACGAAAAATTACCTGTCAAATACCAAATTTAATTATCTAATTAATTATTTCGCCATATATTTTTTGCATTTCAGCACAGGTGTATCTACAGCACTAATTTTGTTAACAGTGGGCTATGTCATAAAGTAGACGTACTAAGACAGATGAATCCTCTTTTTAAAATTAATTCGTCATAAATAGGGTATGTTTTAATTATTAGTTTTAATATTTTTAAAGTACCTACAAAGAAAAGTGGCTGTTTTCTTCTGTGTTTTCCCGCTAACTAATAAAACCATTTTCTTAAGTAAGCTATATAGGTATATGTATAACAACATAATACTCGTGTTACAAACAGTATAAAGTAAGGATATCATGGCTACAAATAGAAACCAAGTCATCTAACCATCAAAAAACATTTACCCAAAATCCACCAATTATCTACCAAATTACAGTTTCCTGTATCTTCCCCAAATCTACTAATTTATTTATATCGGCAAACTTCCACGCCCCAAATGTTACCCACCCGCCCCATTGTATCGCCGCGCCCCCTCTTTATAATATTTCACTCAACAATTGGGGTATACGGGTAATACAAGTAACTGCATTGTACTGAATAGAAAAAAAATCTTTTTGAATTGAAAATAGTGAAAGGGTGAGGTCCGAGAATAGAGAATTAATTGTGAAAATAACAGATGGTAGCACCTACGCTTATATTATAACTATTTGTAATATAGCATGCTATTTTTAACGTCAGAAGGGGTAGGCAGAGTCACAACTGTATACAACTTATCAAAACTCAGCCAGCTATATTATTAGATTTCTACTCACTTTATTTACGGTTACCTACAGACAGACGAGGATTTCTTGACAGATTTAGTATTGTGGCCTACGCATCAAATAATGAACTTAAAAATGTACTCTCTGCTAGTGTTATTCGTTTAATTTTTTTTTTTATTATTATGACCTAAACTAAGCCATCAAATGTGTCAGGTATATAAATCTTTTTAAAAGATTAAAGTTTTATTTGTGCAAATCGCCCATTAACCCTACCATCTTCCATAAAAACAAAAGACCATTGATACAAATTAAGTGTCCACCAGTCATATAACAACTAATTATAATGTTATTTGACATTAACATTAGTTTCATTGTTTACTATGTAGGTAAAACACAAAAAAAGGTATCCACATTCTAGAACCCATAAAACAAGCTGTAATATAAGTATGCTTACATTAGGTCTAGGTGGCGTTGGGTGTAGTTGTGATATTCCTTATATTATAATTTTATTATTAATTAGGCATTATTTTAATTCCAAAAAGATTTTAATCAAAAGTTTCTCGACGGCTGTATATAAAAATCTAAATAGGGAAAATTGCTTTGAACCCAACACTGGCAGTAATAATCATGTATTATCAGCTCAGATGCCGTAGAAAAGAAAAAAGAAACAGATTCGATATTGAAGAGATTTCTATTTTCAAACGTAGGCATCCATAGAATTATGTAAAGCCAGTTTGAATAATTTAGTGCACATACCTTTGCCTACATTACATTGCCTATAAAAATTAAACTAGTAGTAAGTTAGGTAAGTTAGCCATAGGTGTTTAGGTAGAGGTTGCAAAAATTCATTTAAAAAATGTAGGTACCTACGTTAGATTTTATTTTTCTAACCTTAAGTTAAAGCTTATGTTCATTTCTTAATAATTTTGTATGTGAATATTATGGAATTGATATGTATTACATAAAGATTACATAGTATAAATAATGTGTAAAGTTATGTCTACCGCGTTTATAAAAACGATAATCACCTGTGTAGTCCTTGAAGCGTACCAGCTCTGAAACGCACAAGTTAGAACAAAGAACAAAATATATTGATAGATACTACTAGTATAATACTTTTGGTGCGCTTCATTTTGTGCGTTTCAGAGCTGGTACGCTTCAAGGACCACACAGGTGATTATCGTTTTTACCATTAAACGCGTTAGACATCAACAACAATCACCACACACTCTGAAACTGTAAAACGTAATTTTGTGGAACCATTAGCCGGTGGCGTGCACTCCATAGGTATAGGCAGAATGGTACTGCCTACCTTAATAATTTCGTAAATCGCAATTTTAACAACACAATTAAATAAAGCCTACCCTGTCAAAATTCTCTGTGCACGTCTCTGCCACTAGCAACTTCGACAATCAAATTATCCATATTTTAATAAAGGACCTTTTACAATAATAACAATTGGAGATCAGCTCAATGGTCCATAGCACATACCTTTCGCCATAAGTAGCATTAACACCATTAGTGACTAGTTTGATACCGGTACAGAACAAAATAAGTAATGCACAGATATAAGTATCCTAATAATATTATAAATGCAAAAGTTTGTATGTGTGTATGATGTGTGTGTGTGTTTGTTACCACTCAGCGCCTAAACGGCTAAACAGACTGATGAAAATTGGTATGTAGATAGATTCGGTGTCGGAGACGGACTTAGGCTACATTTTATCCAGAAAATCGGTCTGGTTCCCGAGGGATACAACAAAACATATTGAACGCGCGGGTAAAGCCGTGGGGCGCAACTAGTAGTAAATAAAAGTTGTATAAAAAAATTATTTGTTGTCTGTAAAGTCGGTTTACGGACGATAATTTTACGTGATACCGTCTTTCGTCACAAGCCGAACGCTAAGACCTATCTTGCCTCTCTATCGCTTGTTCACTCTCGCTTGCAAGCGGAACGTGACATTTTTTCGTAAAATCATAGAATAGGAAAGTGCGTTTCCGTGCTGCTAGATGTAATTTAACCCTTAGCCGTAACACACGTCACACTCCTAACTTCTCAGTTAAAGTCGTTACGAATCATAATTTTAGGCAATTTTAGCAATTTAGTCCTTTCAAGAAATATCTATACATAGAATATGAAAGATAGTAGGTACCTTTTACAAAATCCCATACGTTATGGTAAGCTCTTGCCATTAGATTAAACGTAACTCTAATAATAATCTATACAATTATATAAAGCGAAAAAGTTTGTTTGTTTGAACGCACTAATCTCTAGAATTACCAGCTGATTTGAATAATTCTTTATGCGTATGATAGCCCAGTTCTTGGAGAAGGTTATAGGCTATGTAACATCACGCTACTAGCGACGAGAGCAGAGCAGTAAGCAAAGACGCGTGTGAAACCGTACTGTTTAAAGCTAGGAATACATAAGATACATAACACGCAAGATTTTCATTTCATATGACTGACTGGCCTGTTGGTCTAGTGGTTAGTGACCCTGACTGCTAAACCGGAGGTCGTGGGTTCGATTCCCACCCAGGACAAACCTTTGTGTGATGAGCATGATTGTTTGTTCTGTGTCTGGGTGTAATTTATCTATAATATGTATGTATTTACAAAAAAAAAAAATGTATATAAGTAGTATATCAGTTGTTTAGTACCCATAACACAAGCAAATATAATTGCTTAATTTGGGACTAGATGGCGCTGTGTGAATGTGGTAGAATATTATATTATATATCTCATATTTTTATTAAACTACTATTCATAACACGTCATACCGACTAGTACCAAAATAGTGTCCTGAAATGGTACTTAAAAGTGGCGAGAGGGCTCGTCTGTCAGGGGCGTGACATAACAGGCCACGCCTACATGATTTATAACTGCTACCCCTAGTCTGGGGTGAAGTAGTACCCCTAGTATAGTATAAAATGTGGTTATATTTTGACTTTTGATAATAGAAAAAAATACGTCGGAATAATTTAACATTTAATTATTATACTCTAAAAAATCGCTGTATTTCTTGTTTGTTTCGCCGCATTTTTTTTTTAATCAACCATATTATTTTTATACGGTTTTCAATATCGTTTATTATTATTATTTCAAAAACATTATAGGTAAATAAAGTGGAGAAAAGCTAAGAATTTTAATTAATTACTTATTTGTAAAATTATTTGTAATAATTTCGTAAACAGCTTAAATATCCACGTGCCAATAAAATTTTAAATGTTTGTGATAGCTAAAATTAATACATATTTAATTCTGTACTTATACCTACTTACTTACCCAAAGACCAAGTCAAAAACATTTATTTATTTATTATTTGAGTTTTATTAGCCTACCAAAGTGACTCCACACTGCCTGATGGCAGTCAGTGAAATCCAGAAATGGTGGCCACCATACCAAAAGCCATCGTCTTAAACTGCATTAAAAAAACAATAAATATCCATATCAAAATTAATGACCTCTATAAACAAACATGTGACCTCCTAATTAGCTGAGGGTGGCAACCCTACCATAGACAAACTGACGTTAATTGGCGTTGCACTTTGAATCTCATCGTAGATTAAGTTAGTAGGGGTTAGAGGATATGTTGATCCTTTAAATTATGATAACAATCTGAATGTATTATCAAAATAATCATTATCTCTATTATTACTGTACTTTTACGTCATTATTTGCTGAGTTTTGCACCGTCCTTATCAAACGAAGTCGTCCAATTGCTGTTGCCCGCTGTTGCCCGCTGTTGCCCGCAGTTATCTTCGTAAATGTCGGTTATCGCATTTTTAATCACACTTTCATCCCCTATTTTAAGTCCTTCAAGACATTTTTTGCGATAAAAGATATACAATGTAAGAATTCGATTTGACGTCGGCAGTCGGGCAAAACTGAACTTCAAAATTCAGAAATTATCAATCTGCCTTGCCAGGCGTGGTGAGTAATGCTCGTGAATTCTCTAAAAACCTGATTTATTGTTTGTTTCTTATCTTATTAATATTATATAAAAATTAAATTAAGTTCTGCATCCATTAGTATCGGGTCCAGAGACAAGCTAGACCAAGGTTAGGACTACCGAATAGAATCTCATTCTAATGGCCGTGTTGAATCGAAGTGCTTGGTTTACTAGTAGAGAATTCCTCAGGCATTAAGTCCGCCAATATACTTTGTAGGTAAGTATATGAAGATTTTAATAAAATAAAAGAGCTTGCTGCATCAGGTCTACAATTATTATATTCCTAATATTTTCAAGAGACCTACGTGATTTTACTACAAAAGATAACTAATCATACTAATCAAATCTCCATTGGTTTTTTTTGTAATTAGATTAGTGAAAATAAATGATCAATTCCGTTTTATCTGTGGTCTGACATGTGCGATGTTATCACAACATTACATTATCTGTGACGTTATCGTAAATTCAGTAATTACAGATAAATAAATACCTATATTGAATCGATTTATTTTATTATTAACAAATAACACGAGTAATTCTTTATTATTGCCAGATTATAACTTATTTCTTAGTATTTAGATATGTATTTTTAGGTTATTTAAACAGATTATGTTGTGTGTTAATGATTTTAAACGTTTTCGATACGGTAGACTTGAAGTTACTAAACTGGAAGATAAGAATTTAATTTGTTGTTATTTTTTAACAAAACAAAACTAACTTCAAACAGGAAACTAAAAAGTAAAAAAGTAGTGCCTTAAAATATCTACTTAACGAAAAAAATTAACAAACACACTAGTCGGCACTACGATTTTCAAAGATTCCTCTCAATTTCTCTAGGATGTAATCATTAGATCCTGGTTTCCTTATCATGGTACCACTTTTAGGATATCTCTTTCCAACAAAAAAAGAATCATCAAAATCGGTTTATATAGTACGAAGTTATCCTCGAACACATAAAAAAATATATACGGTCGAATTGGTGAACCTCCTCCTTTTTTGAAGTCTGTTAAAAATGAATCATCATTATTTCAACTGAAATTATATCGACCAATAGACAGACCTCTCCCAAGCAACGCCATTGTAACCGGTCGCAAGCTCTCATCAATTTAATAATAACTTATAAAGAGGTAGCGTGGATTCTGGTTATAAAAGGGAACGAATCCCTTAGATCTCCTTGCACTTCGATGTCTACAACTTTGTATCGTAAAACGAGTTGCTGGTGGATAATCCTGGCCACTTGGTTATGTCTGTGCAAGTAGGTATTCTCCATTAGCAAGACGCGAATACTACAAACAATATACTTGAGAGACTCAGATAAACTCAAACTCAAAGCATTTATTTCATTTTGATCATAAAATATGATGCTTATAAAAAGTCAAAATACATAAAGTCAGCTAATTAACCTACAGCCAGTTCGCTGACAAATAGAGCTGTGAGAAGAACTGACAAGAAACTCACGCCACTCTTTTCAATCGCCAGATAATTACAGTTTTTTGTATGAGTTACAATTTTAACACTCAACGCAAACTCAGAACCATGCGCTACTTACGTCAACAGTGCCGTAGTTGTACGCTTTAATAACTTCATCATGCATGCACAAACTAAATTGTACTAGGTAACAGGCAGTAACGCGAGGTAACTGCGTAGGTACTATCGAATACTTATTATGAACTACAATAAGGTCATTTTGTCAATCCATCTAAATGCAAGTAGGCCGAAATTCGCCTAAAGACAGATTTCCTTGGCAACGAGCTTGTTAACATTTTATTAAACACTGACATTTAACTAATTAAACTGTTTGTTGTTAAGTTAGTATTGAAAACGTCATAAGTGTAGTCTGTATACGATAGATCTTACAAGTTTGACAGTTTTAAGCGAAATCTCAGCAAAATGGGTGATGCTCATGATTCAGTTGATTCGACTCAAAACAAAAATACTCCTTTTTTGATGTTGGTAGGATCTCACTACATCAGGTTCCCATTTTACTGAGTACAATGTTGTTATGTTAGTTTTAAAAACGTCTGCATGCACTTAGCATTATACACGGTAGATCTTAGAAGTTTGACAACTTTAAACCTTACTGCAATCACATATCTGATTGCTAAACGCAAACCTCTTTGCCAGTCCTGCAGTGAACGTCCTTAAGCTTTTGGCTACTGTGCCCTCTGCTTACTTCATTCAGAACAAAAGGTGTGATACTCTCTTATGTACACGTCGCCCCAAGACTTCGTCCGAGCCTAAAAATGTGTTTTGACTCCCTCGTGAATCAGACCTATTTTCGGGATAAAAAGTAGCTTATGTCCGTCTCCGGCACCGAATTTATCTACATACCAAATTTTCAAATCGGTTCAGCCGTTTAGGCGCTAAAAATACGCACACATAGGTACATACATACACACAAACTTTCGCATTTATAATATTAGTAGAATTGCTTTTAATCCAATGCCTTCACTTATTCAAATTACGTTTTATTGTATGATAAAGGACGATAAGAATGAATTTCTAAAAAGTCTATCTTATCTTACCTTGTACGGAAGTCGTAAAGTTTACATAAAACCTACTCAACTCATTTATTCAATAAATTACGTAACTGACACTTAAACGTCGTCTATGACATGTCCTTCTTCAAACGAGGTTTAAAGAGAGCATTAATATCACGGTAGGCAGCGGCTCCGCGGAGCCCCTGGCATTGCAGAAGTCTATGAGCGACAGTTGCCACTTACCATCAGGTGGGCTGTTGGCTCGTCTGCCACTGTAGGCAAATTCCAACTGCCTAACTATCACGGTTCATGAGATACAGCCTAGTGACAGACGGACGGACATCGGAGTCTTAGTTATTGAGTCCCGTTTTATCCTTTGGGCACGGAACCCAAAAAATTACTAACACAAGAAGATATTATAATCAACTAATTTGTCTTTGGTTAGGCAGTAAGCAAAAAACACCAATCTTTTTAATCACCTGATAATAATTACTACATGCCTACAAGGTGACAGTTGTAACTTATTCTGATAAATTAACAATATAATATCACGTGACTTCGCCCATTTTAAGACAGCCAAACACTCACCATTCACCCTCATTCATTTTCCTTCCTTTTTTCTTCCTTTCACCCTTGTCGTCATTATTTTAAAATAATATAATTGGTAAACTTTATTCATTTATTTATGGCATTCCAACGGCGCATTCACAAATACGTTACTATTTACAATTTATTATTATTATCTAAAGTGAAATTGTCACTTACAGGTGTGCACAGCACTTACAAATAAAATTAGTCATACAATAATAAATTAAATTAAATTATAAATAGAATTTCATTACACCAATAAATTAAATGAACAATAAATAACATTAAGTGATAGGTATAAAATATAAAATAAATTCAATAAAAATAAATTAAATTACATTAAATTAAAATTAAAATTATAAGTAAAATAGGTACATGGAATTAAAAATAAAATTAAAAATTAGGTTAAATTTGAATTAAACGGAATATTAAATAAATGTCAAATATACTTAGTTTTATTAAATAAAATAGCCAACGTAAATTTACATGTCGTATCGTGACTTAGTTTTATCTGTCATTGTGGTGCTCCTGTACAAGATATGATGCACCTGCTCTCGTATGTATCGTGTCCCTCTACTAGGAATATTAAACGCCGCATCGAGCTCTGCGTTGGAAGTTGCTAATTTTGAGTCAATACTGTCTAGGGGACAAAACTTAAACGAAATAAACAACTTAAAAGTGCATAATTTACTTTTATGTCGACGGTATAAGTTAAAAATAAAAGAAAAAAGACAAATGTAATTATTTTTTTTTATTTTTTATTCTCATAGAATATCGACGTAAGAATATTAGTTTTCATGCTAATGAGTTTCGTTTGGTGAGTAAAAGCACCGGCAGCCCAAATACCCCCTCGGTTCTCTTCCTTTTCCCTTTTCCTTCCTCATCCCCTTCTCCGTGGTCGTCAACGGCTTGGATGCATTATTACTACTGCGATGATTGGTCAACACAGCCATCTCTATAGGTTATGGTTAACATTTACCATCAGGTATGCTTGTTTGCCACCAAAGTAGTATACAAAAAAATATTTATCGTATTCGGGGTTCTCCGGGACGGAAGATTTTTGTCTCGGAGATTGGGGTGTTCAGGGAGTAACGCGAAAGAAGAAAGGTATTAAAATAAAGATGCCTTTGCACCAATTTCCCATAGGTATATTTAGATTTATTTTTATTTATTTTATTTTCTTTATTTAGTCACAATACATCTATTACATTTCGAATTTTTATAAGACCTAAACCTATAGTCTTCTAAATTACATGATATGGTTCACAAATTATAACAATTACGTAATAATACAAATAAAAAAATAGCAATTAACATCACTTTATGTTGACAATTCTCTCATTGCAACTTCTTTAAATTTAGAGAGTGAAGGGTGGAAAATATCAATGTTATCGTTAATTTTCTCGTTGTACAATTAAATTGTATTTATTAAAGTTCTTTTCATCAGAACGTAGAAAAAAGCGATAAAAACTACAATTTTTTTAACAGTAGCCCAAACAGTGTTGCCATTATCTATCACTTTACCTACCTATACTAATCACGTCAAGGAGGTCACGTAACGATTTGAAATTATTAAAAAAACATGATAATATAGACAGTATCTGTGATATGCTATCATGATTGAACGGCATACCTATTAAATTAGTTACCAATTTGTCTCCAAAGTTTACAAATGATAAATAAGGTATGTATCGTTACGGCTTTTATTCGAGGGGATGGGCAGAGGTGACATGAAAAAGTGGCGCTATTATTATCAAATCCACAATAAAAATAAATAAAACATAGTAACTTGTCACAATTACGGTGAAGGAAAACATCGTAAAGAAACTTGGACTAAAACCGTCAATCCGTCTTGAGCAAGAGCGTGGCGATCAATGCTTGCCTTTTCTATAATACTAGCTTTCACCCGCGTTAAGTTACATCTTTGGTAACTGCTCTGCTCCCGTCGCCAGTAGCGTAATGTTACATAGCCTATAACCTTCCTCGAGAACTGGGCTGTCAAACGCAAAAAGATTTATACAAAGCCGACAGGTAGTTCCAGAGATTAGCGCGAACATACAAACAAACTAACAAACTCTTTCGCTTTATATGATAGTATAGATATAGATAGATAATTTCGATAGAAGAATATATATGTTCCCTGCAGTGTGATAATAAAAGATGATTAACGTAGTATCTATTTTTTATGTGGTAATTACCACGCAGAGGTCTAGGGTTCGATCCCCGGGTCGGGTAAAGTGATAGGAAATTTTTTAGTATGAGCCAAAAGTCTGAAATTATGCCCGATAAATGGCAACAGGCTCGCCCCTTGTTACATAGGACCCAAAATAAAAAAAAGGGCGAAAAGTTGGTGGTTAAAGACCCTGCCTACCTCTTTGGGGATAAAAGGCGTGAAGCTATGTATATATGTATTTTTTTGTGTTCATTTGTATTTTCCGAATATTGTATATATCTTGCGATAAAATATAATTGATAGTTCTTTTCTTGGCCTTACCACTGTCAGAAAATTAGCTGATGTACTCTTCTGCTGATCGTAGAGTTCAATTTCATTCACATGATCTAAAAAAAAAAATGTTGATAAACCATAGGTACTAGAAATAGCATTACTATACCTTATCATCTCTACGGGATTGACAACAGCTAATTGTGTTTCTTAGATTTGTTCTTTTATTTTTCAAGTTTTTAGACAACTCCCATACTGGAAAACAAGTCCTGTATCACGAAGAATTTTACAAACATACAATTTCACGGACACAAATTACACCCAGACTCGGAACAAACATTTATGGATCACACAATTTTTGTACCGTGTGGGGATGGAACCCACAATCTCGTGCAGAGCCGTTGCTTGCCCTTCAACTGCGCCACGAAAGCAGTCATTTGTTTCTGTAATGTATCGGAACAATATCCCACCTACATATGCATCTCTGTGACTCGTGTAATCCAGACTTACTTAACAATCAAGAACCCAAACGAAACACCCGAGCTTTGACACTCGGGGGTCCCGGGAACTGCTGAACCTACTGTCTTGGACCCTGCAACGAATGTAATCAGAAGTAAAAAGGAGTTGGAAATAAAAATTGTTTCTAATAGAACACAAATATGTCCATAGGTTGCGGATACTTACCTTCAGGTGGACCGTATGTTTGTTTGTCACCGAACTGTATAAAAAACTAACCTTCAATAGGAAGAACTTCCGAATAAGGCATGATTACACCATTAGTCTAAGGTTTAAATAAGGCGCCAGTAGCTACCTTTATTCGTTTAAGATTGATTATATCACGATTATTTGATCAGTCTCGCTACATAATCTTAGTTTAAATTATCAACTACTACCTTGCAGTACACTGAAAGATATGCGATGATTTTTAATATCGTAATCGGCGGTGTTGTGTTAATTAACTTGACCTGGAGGCCTACCAACACATAAAGCAGTATTATTTTAATGTTACTTTGTGTTTTGTCTTTTTCTTCTTTCACATGTTGCCTTTACCTTTTGTAGCAATATGCAAATTGAGGCAGCCTGTAAAGCACACATTTTACTTTTTAATTTTTCTTTACAACATAGAAAGCTGTAAGTAATTAAGTATCTATAGAGTTAAGTGTATTGCCTGCGTCACTTTGCATGCTACTTGAAACTGTAACTTACAAAAATTGTAATAACCTGGCGATTAAAAAGAGTGGCCTGAGTTTCTTGCCAGTTCTTCTCATGGCTCTACTTCGTCAGCGAACTGGCTGTAGGTTAATTTGCTGACATTTTGTAAACTTTGACGTTCATAAGTGTTAATTTAATTAACCTATATGAATAAACATATTTCATTTCATTTCATTTCTTTTGTACCATTAAAAACAAGGATAGACAAAGTAAGGTTATAATGCTTTAAGAGGTTGTTGTAGGGCCCTCTGGCATCACATTATTCTTTATAAATAACTCTAGCTTTCAATTATGGATTAATTAAGTCTTAGTTAAAACCAGTGGACCTCTTTTGGTTGATATGATGATTATGATTGGCTTAGTAGCTCAGTGGTACTGTTTACAGACTGCTAAGCAGTGGTCTTGGGTTTGGTAGCCAGGTCGGATAGTGATACATATTTGATTTTCTGTAAAGACATTTTCAGTATTATTATGTCTTATTATGTATAAGTCTAAACTTGTTTCTGGTAAATAGAAACTTGACTTAGATATTCCTCAGTCAATTTGTGTAGGTAGTATTGACATCAATAGTAACCAACCACAATATATACAGAGTGTATACGACGGTTTGACATTAAATGAAAAGGCAGATGTTACTAGCCCATATAATGATTTCTAATTAATCACAAAAGTAATTTGACGAAAAACAAAAATTTGAAATTTTCTAACAAAATAAATAATAATTTTTAATAGTAACGAAGTAATACACCATTTTATTATGACAAGTTCACTGAACTGTAATGAACGGCAACGTTTATCCTTCGACGTGGATTATGACTTAAGTCAGTGACCGTTTGACGTACTTACATAGTGTTAATTTTTTTTTTTTAATTTGTCCTGTGTCTAAACTATTGAAGATATTTAGTAGATTTTTTTTTGTCTCGCTTTGTAATGTCACATACTATACGTAATTGCATTTAATGTCATACCGTCGTATACACTCTGTATACATTAGTCAAGAAAATAGTTGCTTTTTGTGTGTTCGCGTGCTTTTAATGACTCTGCTACCTACTGGAAAGTAGAGCAAGGTATCTAAGCTTGCTCTACTTTCCGTCGAACCTTGCAATATCATGAAGTATCTTTTGTATAGCTTATCTATTTGTATGCTAAAGGATTATAGTAATAATTCAAATTTTCTTTATTATAGTTAAATTATGTTCGTTATATTCGTGATTGTTATTTAATATTGATTATTACAACTACTACTGTGGTTCAGTGGTACTGAGTACGGACTATGCAGAGGTCTCAGGTTTGTTCCCCGGCTCGAGTAATGATATTAGGTTTTCTTTAGAGATTTTTTTCGTATAACTGGCAACTGGCTTGCCTTTTATGTGGAATCCAACAGCTACCTGAATATAATGGAACACTGTCTGCCTCTTTGCCTTCTTGCTTGCTGAAAGTAAGTACTTGGTAAGTACTACCCTCTGATAGAAGATCGACGTAAGAGAAATAGTATCTGTACTACTGCGTTTCGTTCGGTGATTGAGAGCGCTGGAGGTCCAATCCTTTTTCGTCTGTTCCCTCTATCTCTTCACCTACCCCACGACCTTTACGGTAGGCAGCGGCTTCGCAGAGTCCCTGGCATTGCAGGAGCAAGGCCAGAGACTCTGAGTCATCCATGAGCGACTGTTACCACTTTTTACGTGGGCTGTTGCTTGTCTGCCACTGTCGGCAATATAAAAAATAACCTGTCTGACACCTAATGTCCGTGTGGAGTCTCCGACCAGACTATGACACATTTACTCCAGTATCCAAGTTGCCCATACATGCACCAAGTCGATCTAAAGAATGGCAATGATGGTGCCGTTGCCGTATTTACTGGGGCGAAATCTTTAGTACCATCAACTCGATAAATAAGAACTTAGCTAATAAATTTGTCTTTTAGAAAGTATCTACCTATATCCTAAACTACCGGGGCGCGGTTTTACCCGCGCGTAAAATATATTTTGTTGTATCCCTCGGAAACCAGACCAATTTTCGGGATAAAAAGTAGCCTATGTCGGTCTCCGGCACCAAATCTATTTACATACCAATTTTCATATAAATCGGTTTACCCGTTAAGGCGCTAAGTGGTAACAAACCAACACACATACACACATATAACTTCCGCATTTATAATATTAATATTTTTTTCTTATTTATGACTAAATCCAGCAACCGAACTCAAAATTTCAGCACAAAACACTCACTACCATGCTAGCCCGTTTATATTTCTATACATACAAAGTAACAAAAACAAAATGAAAATCAATTCCCATTGTATGCTTCTAAACCAACAATCACGCTTGCCTAATTGGGACCGAGCAGAGTGACTCAGCGTTACTTTTGTAACTACCGTGTTACTACCATTCATCTAGCGATATGTTTTTAAATGATGTTTTGTCAGTACAAACTTGTTTCTGAATGTTTGTTTATAAATTTTGAAACCTAAACGTGTGGACAGAGTATGGGAGAAATCATTTATTAGACCAGGGACAACATCTTGTATGTATATCTTGAGCGATCTTAAGTTATCTTTAGACTAGCTGCGCCCTACGGCTTTGCCCGCGAGTAAAATATGTTTTGTTGTATCCCTCGGGAACCAGACAGATTTACGAAAGAAAAATTAGCCTACGTCCGTCTCCGACACCAAATCTATCTACATACCTATTTTTATCGAAATCCTGAGTGAGGCGCTGAGTGGTAACAATCACACACACATACATACACACAAACTTTCGTATTTATAATATTAATAGGGTTACCCATGGTCTTTACTAGGCTAGAGTATAAAATACAGGCTTTTTATATTAACTTATTAAAAAGACTAATAAGTGAATATTCGGGGTTAAATAATGGTGGAGACGGAGACTAATCCACTAGCCGTCGTATAAAACTACTAGCATGGTCATTAGGGTATAGGAACCAGTGGCGAAGCGCCCATATAACACGATTCCTGCCGGCTCCCCTTTTAAAATATGCCCTGACCTCCTTATACCTATCACTGCATGAGTGTCTACTCAAATTCTAACTGGCCTTCCGAAAGTCAAAAGTAATTTTAGTCCCACCGGCTTCCCTCCTCGGAAAAGTGACTCTTCGCTACTTATAGGAACAGCAAGAAATTTCGACTTAATATCAAGCAAATTTGATATCAATAAGTATTTAACTACCTAAACAAGTAATCGCAATCTATATAAGTAGATACTTGGGGCCCTACAACAACCTCTTATAGCAATCTTTACCTTAGGTACTAAGAGAAGTAAGTACTTACTTCTCTCTATTCTTGTTTTTATTGGTGCAAAAGTAAAAAAACAAAACGCAAAGTAATCTATACTATTATATACTTTATTATATACTATACTTTGACTGGCCTGTTGGTCTAGTGGTTAGTGACCCTGACTGCTAAGCCGGAGGTCGTGGGTTCGATTCCCACCCAGGACAAACCTTTGTGTGATGAGCATGATTGTTTGTTCTGTGTCTGGGTGTAATTTATCTATAATATGTATGTATTTACAAAAAAAAAAAAATGTATATAAGTAGTATATCAGTTGTTTAGTTCCCATAACACAAGCAAATATAATTGCTTAATTTGGGGCTAGATGGCGTTGTGTGAATGTGGTAGAATATTATTATTATTATTATTATTATTATTATATAAAGCGGAAGAATTAGTTTGTTTGTTTTAACACACTAATCTCTGGACTACCAGTCGGATATGAAAATGCTTTTTGCGTATGATAGCCCATTTCTCGAGGAAGGTTATAGGCTATGTAACATCACGCTACTGGCGACGGGAGCAGAGCAGTAAGCAAACACGCGGGTGTAACCGCACCGCGGCAAGCTAGTGTTAAAATAATACTGCTATAAGATTTGGTGGTAGGACTCCTGAGGTCTGAAGATAAAGACAAGCTCTAACTGAAAGTAGACTAGCAAAGTGTGAACCAAAGAAACTATAAGAAACATACAATAACTATGCAGGTACGAATTCTTTTTATATTAATTATATTCAATATTTCTACTATACACAGGGCTGGACCGTGAGTTTAGGGGGCCCTGGGCTAATACTACTTAGGGGCCCACCTAACTACTAGGAAAAAATAAGACAGTAAAATATTTTGATTTATAATATAATATTATATGGGAATGGGTTCGATTAATCTCACGATTCGCAGGGCTGGAAACCATAAGATCTGTTTAATTTAAAATTATGGATATTTTCGCATTACTGTCTGTGCATTTTTGACTTTGACTTGATTTAGCTGGGGAATCCACGGGGCCCTTAGCTGAAACCCAAAAAAACAAATGTTAGATCCGGTCCTGACTCTACATGTTTCATAGATTGGTAAATGTGCCTACTGAAATATACAACAATAAAATCATAAAGGGTGCCAACAAAACAATAGACCTGCCGCCATTTTGAGAACCATAAACAATCGTAACTTTTTTACGAGAGGCAGATGTTCGAGCACATAATGCCTATGTAACTAGCTTGACAATGACAACCCCCAACCACTGAGGGATGGGACGCCCCTTTTATAATGATTTAACAACGGTTGTTTACGATAATAGTAATAAATAGCCCGCGGTTTTACTTAATAGTAATGTTAGAAGCTCCTTTTCATTCAAACAGTCTCCTGCAGTATATAAACGAAAGAGAGTAAGAAAAGTATTATATTTAGACAAAACACAGAAGTAGGTTTCAGGCTTACATAAAAACAAAAGAATACTACAAAAAATTATGCAATTTTTCTGAGGCAGTGCCAATTTTAATTGCAGGTACTTTCTTGATATTTTTTAATTAGAACTTATTTTTGCCTAATTTTTATAGTCGACACTTATTATCAAAGTAACAAACCACCCTAGCTTCAACGGCGTGCACAGAGATGTTGACAGTTTTTTTTTTAAATTCTGATTTCAGGATATTATTAAGGTAGGAAATGGCCCTGTGGATAAGGCACCCGATTCGTAAACACGAGGTAGTGGGTTCGATTCCGGGCAAGTACCAATGTGATTTTTCAATTCATATGAGTTCTTTCTAAGTTTATCTTGGACATTTCTGACTGACGGTGAAGGAAAACATCGTGAGGAAACCTGGACTTAAAAAGTCTGAAATTGCCAATCCGCCTTGAGCAAGCGTGGTGATTAATGCTCATTCCTTCTCTATGAGAAGAGGCCTTTGCCCTGCAGTGGGACAGTAAACAGGCTGGTATTATTATTAAGGTAGGCAGCGTCCTTCTACCTGTATGGAGTGAACGCCACTGCCCGGCTTCACACATGGGTACTTACTAATATTACGTCATGATTACTAATCATTTAAATTCTCGTCTTTTCTCTACCATAACATGTAGGTATTATACCCATTTATGTCAGGAACTACCAGAATCAGAAATAAAACCAACAAAAGAAACCAAGTAACACCATTTATTGTTTAAACTCCTAATTACTTTCCTAAAGCGTAGTGAAGAGCGCAATGAAGTCAGACGTCAAAACAATTCCGCCGCCTCAGCTATTCTCTCCTTACAACGCCTTCCGATAAAAATGCCCAAAGCTATTTAACCCCTTACGTGATATAAATGAAGTTAGAGGAGAAACAGACTAGAAAACAAGGACTTGGTTTATACTATTTGGAGATACGATGAAGATGATCTTCATCACATCAGCCCGTTTAATATCCCACTGCAGAGAAAGGCCTCAAGAGAAGGTATGAGCATTGATCGTCACGTGCTCTCAATGCGGATTCGCAATTTCAGACTTTTTTATAAGTCTACGTTTTCTCACGATTGATGATTAGGATGCGTCTATTTATTAAATGCATTGCATTTTAATCTGTCCACAAACAGCTGCCCTATATTATAATACTGTTAATCGATAAATACTGAATAAAATTTATTAATATATTTTCAATTACTATTATATAAAGGTCATTAATTAAGTCCAGGTGGTCCTTACGACAGCTACGGAGAATGTGAAGCTTAAAACGAAATGGCACGGGATTAAACTATACTAATACAAGTGGAAGAGTTTGTTTGGTTCTTTGAACGCGTTATTCTCTGGAACTTACCAGTTGGATTTGAAAAAAATGTATAAATAGCCCAGTTCTCGAGGAAGGTTATAGGCTATGTAACGTACGCTACTGGCGATGGGAGCAGAGCAGTAAGACGCAGGTCAAACCGCGCTACGGAAAGCTAGTATTTGCCTAAATATTCAAGTATTTTAGCAGACTATAGGCGCTCTTAAGGAGGCCTATGTCCAGCAGTGGACACTTTCGGCTTTGATTACAAAAGAGGTATAGCATCGGATGGATTTTTTAATTTTAATTAAAATACGTAGTCAAATTACCATACTAGATGAAACTAAATAATTGAAATCCTCTATTTTCGTTTCTTTTCTTTTTATAAAAATGTTATAAAATAATTAGTTGTTTTGTAAAAATTACTTTGTATGGTTCTTTGGTTACGTTGATGTGTTAAAATTGTTAATTCATACAAAAAAATTGTAATTATCTGGCGATTGAAAAGAGTGGCGTGAGTTTCTTGCCAGTTCTTCTCACAGCTCTACCTCGTCAGCGAACTGGCTGTAGGTTAATTAGCTGACTTCATGTAATTTGACTTTTCATAAGCATCATTCTTTATGATCAAAATGAAATAAATACTTTGAATTTGAATTTGAATTTGATGAAATAATGTTGAAATTGAACAGCAGTGGGTCAGCAGAAGTACTAGTAACTAGGTAACTAGGTAAGTAGGTACCTACTTACCTAGGTAAACAAAAAAAGTCTTAGGTGAACTGCACTATAACTGTTCTAGATTCTCGTCACTCATACAATTTTATTGTGCC
Source organism: Parascotia fuliginaria (assembly GCA_963082885.1). Classification (NCBI taxonomy): domain Eukaryota; kingdom Metazoa; phylum Arthropoda; class Insecta; order Lepidoptera; family Erebidae; genus Parascotia; species Parascotia fuliginaria. The sequence goes on from OY720197.1 coordinate 3,230,166, forward strand.
TTGTTCCTCCAATCCTTATCATAACTGTCTAGAGGCCCTATACAAGTGCCATAGATTTCTATTCTGTTCATAGAATAGATTATAACATGTATTATGACATAAGCTAACGCCAACGCCTATGTCAATTCCATACATTTTTTAATCTATTCTATGAATAGAATAGAAATCTATGCCCCTGTCTAGGCCATCAGTCCGTCGCGTAGTCGTAGTTCTTAGGAGTCTGTCAGACAGGATTCGTTCACACGGTCAAGCGTTTAAGTTTAGTTTAGTTTTCAGTTTTGCATTCGTTGTGATTTGTAGATATTGCACGCGTGAGCTTTCTCTGTTTAATATTAGGACCCCACCCCTGTCTGACAGAGGCAGACAGGGGTCTTTTCTAATATAGAACATATCCATTAAATATATATCTAACATATAACTCTTTAAAAGGTCTTTATTTTCTGTAGGAGCGGATTGACTAGATTTGACTTAGTACATGTTTTACTTGAAGCTGGGGCCTACGAGACCGCGCGGTATCAAAGTTTAAAAGAATCCGCAATACAAAAATCTTTGCAACGAATCCTATAACTGCATGCAGTTCTTAGGACATTAAATATAAAAAAAATATAAAATTCATTCACAATCCTCCCACGCCACACACGGTGAAATTAAAAATGCCTTCTTTTATTTAGAACACAATAAAACAAATTTATTTGTTACAATCACGTTCTCATTCAAGCTTACTTTATAAACGCACTTTTGTGTTACTCTATTTTATAAGTCACGTCGTAAATGCATTAATTAGAATGTGTTGGCATACTAAAATCGGGGTTGCCAATCTAAAAATTCTTTTGTGTTGTAAATGCATGTACTACCTGAGAAATATAACCTTTTCTAGCACCTAGTTGTAAAAGGAAGCTGCGTACCTAATAGTTATATTTCTAGTGTTATTGACTGCCTCTGTGTATCAGTGGTACCTACTGTATACGGATTGTCAGGTCGCATATTCGATTCCTGCTCTGTGCAAATATTTGTGTGCATGAACATGACTATTTGCATTGGGCTGAGTGTTTCTATTTATAATTATGTATTTACAAAAACAAGTGTAAATCCACATTCTAGAACCCATAATACAAACTAAAATATGCTTACGGGTCTAGATGGCGTTGTGTGTAGTTGTTGTGATATATATTATTATTATGGTTTCTGGTCTAGATAAAACCACTCTGAATCTCCATATTTATGTTGTAAGCAGTGACTAAGGGAACAGGTAGTTGCTTACTTACTACAAATCTTTTCGCTGCTATCCCTTACCTACGTCTACCAAGCGTGGTAGTTATAGCAAACACATTCCTTTATAAGGGGCTAGAAAGGCTATATTCTGTAGTAGACGGCTTCAGACTGATGGTAATCCTAAACAAAGTGCTACACTTGTTTTAAGATATTAAAGTAGCAAACTAATAGGTATATCTACCTATATACGGACAGCTATAGTAAATAATATTTTTTAACCTAAATATGCTATGAAAAAAGCAGTAATCAAATATCAAAAACAACAATTTTCTTGTCAAATAGAACAACACAAAACAAATTACCATGGCGGGTGTAACAATATCGCATCGCTGACCTGAAAATAACATTACTACCAAATAATTGTTTCGTCTTCTAAAAATAACGTAAAAATAATAATAATTTAAACTATTTTCCAGTAACGAAGAAACTAAAAAGCTAATAACTCATATTTTCTTTACAAATCTAGATTTCAAATAAAACCTTTTTCTTACGAAAACGAGAAACATAGACCGATCTCTTTCGCACTTATAGCGGCACTTACCGAACGTAACCACGCCTTACAACACCCCATCTATCTATCTTTTTCTATCTTATACAAACTGGTGTTTTCTCTCTCGCACACGACTATCGATTTACTCTGTCACCGGTTTGTTTACCCGACCAAATTCCATAGCTATATTTAGTACTATAGGTAGTAATAACTTGTGTAAAGTACACATGACGGGGTTATATGTAATTGTGTTGCCAGTATCGAATGGTTTATTTTCTACTTTTTTGTTGAATGCTCGTGTGATATTAATTTTGTCTAATTTATAGATGCGTGTTTGTTTATTGTGTAGAATGTAAACTTATACTTATTGTTATTTTGATGTATTTAAACAGGTATACTTATCTGGAGATTATGCCACATTTTACCTTGTAGGTATACATACATAACTTTACGCCTGTCTCCTAAAATGGGGTAAGCAGAGACTATAGAACGCCGTTTGCAACCGTTTGCCATTAAAACCTACTAGTAGTAGATTTTAATGGCTTATATAAGACTCTTTTGCCGAAGTTTTTGGTAGAGGAGTAGTTGAGTAGATATTTCTTTTAGGTCTTAGGTATGCAGGCAGCCATTTCTCATTATTAAATTAATATACTGCTATTAACTTTGTAGGTATGCTAGATACTTGAATTTACTAGCGACCTTCGCTTCGCATCTGTATCAAAAGTTACGGTTTCTAGACTTGCTTTCCTATTAGGTATCATTGCTCCTAAGCTCCTTAAGTCATAAGCTATTACCTATATTAAAAACAAAGTATTCAATAATAAACACACAATATGACAGTAAAATTAATCAAATCTATTGGACAGTCCTTAAATTTCGATTCGGTGTCGATTTTAAACAAACAGCTTTCCATTGGCTTCTTTTAACCTCTATAGGTTATGATAAATTTTAATAATCTGGCGATTAAAAGAATGGGCTGGATTTTTTGTTAGTTCCTCTGTTTACGACTTCCCCTTCCTAAATATCACCTTCCTGCAAGCATCAATCCCGCCAAGCGTGATGACATGCCAAACTTCTTCTATAACCTGCAGCGTTTTTAGGCTCTTGCAGTGAAGAAATGAATTTAAACCACTCATAATTTATAATTACAATAACTTAAGTAGTTTTAAAATTCACATGTGATATAATCTCTGAATAGTACGTAAAGTTTCTATTTTATTCTGTCTAAATCTCCGCTTACTTCTTCAAAACATCGAATATTGATATTATTCACTGTTCTTTCTAAAGATCTTTAAGATACATGAGGGTCTAGTGCGAGTTTGTTTTACGTTAACGCAATCGACACGTATGACGTTTAGTGCCCTGATTGGCCTGCTCAAAACTCTTAACCAATCAGAGAGCCAAACGCCGTAAATGTTTTGATCGCGTTAACGTAAAAACAAATCGCACTCGGCACCCAGAACACCTCGAGAGTTTAAACGATCTATAAAAATGCTTATCATAACCTATAAACTAAAAATTTACGTGTACGAACTTACTTTACTTTGAAGGAATACAACGTGAGAAAACTTCTGAAAAGTCTGAAATCGCCAATCTGGCTTGAGCAAGCGTGGCGATCAGCGCTCATAACTTCTCTGTATGAGGTCGAGTTGATTGACAAATTAATATATCTTCAAATGGAACAAATATCAAGAGCACTCAAACTAATCATTTTAATCAATTGGCAACATTAACAATGGCGGCACGTGTTCCCGTCAAAATTACAATAAAGAATATGAAACGTATAATAACCATGACTGACTGTTTCAATGGAAAACCGTACGGTATTATGATTGCAATCATGATAATGTATTATTAATTTGGTTGAAATATAACTATTTTGAAAATGATAGAGGTTATGTGCGTGACACTAATAGCTCCCTATTTAATAATAATAATAATAATATTTCAACAACTACACACAACGCCATCTAGACCCAAAGTAAGCATATATGCTTGTGTTAAGGATTCTAGAATGCGGATATACATACTTAAATACTTTTTTTTGTAAATACATACATATTATACATAGAAACACCCAGACGAATGGAAATAGACATGTTCATGCACACAAATATTTGCACTGAGCGGGAATCGAACCCGCTACCTCTGCGTGGCAGTTCATACACCGAACCACAGAAGCAGTCAAGTATTTGAATCTTGAATAGGTACGTTAGTTTCTATTTTAGTCTATACCTACTGTCAAAAGGCTACTGGATACAGATTTGAGATACTTTTCCATGGCTTTCTATTTAGTTCATTATTTCTCCAGTTCTTATCATAATCTATCATGGTAATGTAAGTACTGTGTACGGCCTGCCACGCAGAGGTCGCGGGTTTGATTCCCGCTCAGTGCAAATTTGTGTGCATGAACATGTCTATTTTTGGCTGGGTGTATTTATAATATGTGTGATTTTATTAGTTATTTATTTTCGTATTTTCCGTTCCTTAGAAATTGGTGGTTATCCACCGTTATATCTGTACTTGTCATGTCTGTATTACTTACATTTTTTTCATGTTCATCTTTCAGACCAACCATTTTTTAGTCTTATTCTTTCACTGTCCCAATCGCAAAGTTACACCTAAAGCATTATCATGCACGTATTAGGTAGATATTTAAGTTTTTACTTGATTTCTTGTAAACGCCTTCGCAGTGACCTGACATGCTGTTTTTCCCAAAGTGACAGTTAGTGAAAATTTAGTTCTCAGATTGAATACCAGGAGCGTTGTTCATTTTTATATAAAAAATATTTTGAAGCTGTCACTGTTAAGCAATACACAGTTTATGCAGCATAGCTAATCACTTGCTGCTAGTGGTCCATAAGTTTAATACTATCTCTGTCAAATCAGTTAATCAAAAGTTTTAGTGATAAAAAGACTTAAGTTAAACATAAATTTAAGTGACGTTAGTATTAAAACATTTAAAAGTATTATTGACAGCAGATAGATTTGTGTTTAATGCATACCATGATTGAAAATATAAACAAGTGTACAGAGTCATAAACCAGACAGTTATTATCATCAACAAAACATTTAATTAGCTGCCAACCAACCGTTTAAGTACAAAAAATCACCTATAACCGCATACGCACCCTATTTGTGCTTTCCATTAGCGGCCCCCCGGGGACTCCGCCCCATGAGGCCCTGACAGGCCCCCACAGGCCTCTTTAGGCTGCCAATTACCGATATAACAGCGGTAGCCGTCTTTACACTCTCAATACCCGTTTTGTGATATGTTATTAATTTTTGCACATGTTATAAATTTAACAACTGGTATTAGGTTAGCTGCTCAGATTGTGTAAAGTTGATTCGTCGTTTAATGGTTAAGGACGTCTACGTCGCAATTTAGTGTCATTGTTCGTGGTTTCCAATGTTTATCATTCAATCTTAGCTTTATTTTAGAAATATGTTTTGCTAACAGTTAAGAATTAGGTAAAAGCTGTTTAAATCGTAAGTACCTAACCATAATGCTTATAGTTGTTTCACCATGAAACTTTGCAGAGCCTGCATGCGGGCAGACGAAACAACAGCACACATACTGCTACACTGCCCTGAGGTCGCCACATACAGGGCAAGATACTTTGGCGACCCGAATTCACTCCAAGAGATCGTCGGGGACATCAAAAGTCTGCTGGCCTTCCTCGAGGAGCTGGGATGGATCGAGTGATCGCCCCCCACCCACACGCAAAATATGCGCACAGTCGTGGAGTTGCGGAAAACAGCCCGTTAATACCAATACCAATACCAATTCACTATGAAAATAACGCAACTTAAATTTAAAATGTATTATTTGCATATAAATATAACTGAAAACGCAATGATTTCTTACTTTTTATACTGCTTTTACCTAATTCTAAAATGTTAGCAGAAAATATAGCTAAGATTAAAAAAAATTATGCCACGAAATATGACATTACATTGCTACTTTGCGACTCAAGACGAGTAAACGCTCATATGGGTATTTTAAGGCACTTGCATACACTAGGTTAGGTATCGGACAAGTACCCATATACTTTGTAATTGATTGTAAGTTTGTCTGACTGACTTGTGGTGAATAAAAACGTCGTGAAGAAATCAGGATTTATAAATTTATATGTACAAACCGTATTGATCAAGCGTGGTGATCATGCTTTCTTTCAATGAGAAGAGGCCCTCACCCTGCAGTGGTAATATAATGGACTGCAACAGACCTAATTGAGAAGTGTAGAGAATTTTCAGCTAAAGGGCTATTACTGTAGACAATTCTAAGAAAAGGCATACAGAAAATCTGCTTACCTTAGGAGAAATAGAAGCCACTACTAACCACACCTAACACTATCAAATGATGACTGCGGTCTTTTTTTATAAATTTGTGAACGTACAACCAAAGATAGAACCATGAAAAGAACTGGCAAGAAACTCAGGACTACTTCTTTTAATCGCCAGATAGTTACAGTTTGACTTTAAATTTTATCTTGTATTTTATATAAGAATATTAATAAGAAGTCCAGATCAAGATAAAAGAATTTAAGTTATTATAATGACTATCTTTTAATTTGATATGATCGTCTTTTACTAAACATCTGCACTGTATATTTATCCCCTCTAAAAACAATTAAATGGAATTCAACACAAACTATAAAACAGAAAGCAAAACAATTCATTCTCAACCCAATAATTGCACCCTAAACTCCCCTTTAGCCACTACTTAAGCAAGTAATGAGCGTATCAAGTTCCATCCCTAGAGATTCAACATTCGCTTGCACAGTGTTGCCAGCGAATATTCACAAAAACTACTATTAACTGCATTGTGCAATCGTTTTGCGAAGATATTCTCTTGGGATCTGTTTGTGTTGTTGAAAGAGAATTAATTAGAAGAAAAATAATTAAAAATAAAAGAAATAGAACATTTATTGTGATAATAATTAAACATAGCATCATATTTTTCATGCTGAAAAATTTACACAATTTCTCAAGCTAAGCTTAATTATATTATTTTATTTTATTTATTACCTATTTAACCTACCTATTTTCATAATATGTTATTGCACAATAAGATTAATTTTGCTAAACCTAGAATTAAGTTTAAGTTTTAAGTTTTAATTAAGTATGTTAAAAAATTTTAAGATTTAAGTTTATTATTAACCCTGTTGTAAGCATGCTGTGGTTGTCTGTAAATGTTACAGCACTGGCAATGCATCTGTATAATTCTGATGTCAATAGTTTAGAACAGTGTATGTAATGTAGACAATCCTTAAATAAATAAATAAATAAATATTTTCTTACAGAGTTTTTATGTACAGTTACGATAGAATCTTTTCGGGATCGATTTCGGCTCTTATAGCAGTATTATTTTTATGTTACTTTATGTTTTGTCTTATTCTTTTCTACCATTAAAAACAAGGATAGACACAAAGTAAGGTTATCGTCATCATCATCATCATGTCGTCCAAGTCGTGACTGGCGACAGCGACTTCTTAAATGTTTATCCCGTGTTGTAGTTGTGATGGGCTCTAATGTGGCTGGTGAAACCGAACTTCGACTTGAAGGTTCGGTTACATGGCTTACACTAAAGCTTGTTAAGGTTAAAATAAGATTGCTATATGAGGTTGTGATAGGGCCCCTGATGTGATGATCACACTTAGCAGACCAATTATCAACTCTTATCGTTGCTTGTCGTTTCTTGGGTAATTTATTGCTACCTTCTTTGCCGTTTGTTTGACTGATTACGCCGGTGAAGGTACTTACCATTAGGTGTTATTTTAAATTATAGATATTAATTAACTAAAACGGCAGCAAAATTTTGATGATGAGATAAATAAATAGATTAAATATTATCGATTATAAGATAATATCGATGTCGGGCATAGATTATGCGTAGCTCTAGTAGCAAATAGAGATGGATAAAATCTTTAAGACTTAATTAAAAGTCAAAGATATTATCAATTTAGATCACTATCTTTATTACGTAAGATATAAAAGATGTAAGTAATTTTTCGAGACAGTTATTTGTTTCTTTGACAGATTCAACGTTCTGCCTTCTTATCTTAGCGAATGTTTAGTGTTCAACCTAGTGTCATGAGCAGTTCAGGTCACCTATAATTATGCGTCTATTTCTAATTTGATAGTAATAAATAGACGCATCCGACTTGACCGAACGATTATTATACCAGCATAAAAAGCGTTCTGACGTTTCAGTCTTAGGGTACCACGTAATGGTGATTTCGGTATACAGCTTAACTGATACGCTGCAGATATGACTTCTACTCATATTAGCTTCGCGGCCCTATGAGTAACATCAGTAACTTGTGTTATCTTAATAAAGTTTACAATTATGTGACATATGAACCATCACTGTTAAGTAGAATGTTCACCTATTCACACCAAATTAATATAGATTATACATTACATTATTGTTAAAATTTATAATTATAATTTCATTGGTACTAGGTCTATTTGCGTTAAATTATTTATGTAATTACCAAATTAACTGTATGCAATACTAAAATTGAACAAGTAATACCTATATCATGTACGTAAGCTTGATACCCCATTGTGAACAAACAATACAATATTCGAATTTCGAAATATAGACGTTCCAATTTCAAATTCATTCAAATATGGAATGTTTAGCAACTGTCATAACGGACAATAGACCGCGTTCCATCGTTCCAAAACCCGTGTCCAATAACAATTTAGTTTTTTTTTTTAATGTTTGGGAACAAGGCATAAATATTTGAGGCTACCGTAACATCCTTCAATCAGTTTAGGTGTCAAATTAAAATGTTTTTACATTGGGGACGACTTGCGACCTTCCTAGATACGATATTTTAGTAACCCTAATAATTTAAAATAATAATATTGTCTCCCATGAGGTCTTAACGATTGACAGAGTCTTCTTTAAGTAGTCGTTCAGTTTATTTACAATTTTGCGCCATAAGCAAAATTCGCAAAAAAAACGCAAAGCTGAATTGGTTTTATTTCTTTACAAGCCCTAGGTTTTCTACCCGTTGCCAAATGTTCTTTTTAATGCCTACCTGATCTAGACCTGATCTGATACAAATATTATTAACAACTATTTACGTATATAACCAGACTTTCCACCCTGCTTCCTTTAAAACCAAAATTTAGATACGATCGACCACGTAAAAAGTGCCGAAAGCCATTGTAACGACGACAAATGGTTACTCGGAAAGTAAAAAAAAGATGTCTACCATTGAAATAGTTAATAGTGTGTTTCGATGCGCGAAATTTGTCACAATGGTTGCCCCTGCTAGCAATTATCACGCCGAGAATTAATGTCTTTGTCAAAACATCGTCTGTCCGGCTTGTTGTGGCGGGTAGGCAAATTATTTTGAATTTTTGAATATGTTCTAAAACTGTCATTTAAAATGGATGCTTTTTTTGCCGCGATTATATTATACAGAAATAGATCAAACAACTGAATTATTAAGTTATATAAGTAGAAGTGGAAATTACCTTTTTAGAAAAGGTGTGCTACAAATACATTATAAGTATTCCAGTTTTCAATAATACAAAAAATAACATTGCGAATAGATATTTCTTTTATAAAAAGCCACAATATTCACAAAAGCCCGTTTCAAAGAGATAACTGATCGTTAATTAACTCTGTTTTGTTTTTGCTCATTGGCATGAAAGGCAATTTTAAAGTTAAAATCTGTCTCCATATTTAGGACGAATGATTGAGAGAAACTATACCACAGATAAGGTGATTAAAAAGAAGAAGGTTGCAGCTAAGGAAGAGGAAAAGTAGAAGAATTGGGGAGTCTTTCAGCACTTTTTTGCATTGACTGCACCGCAAGAAATATTTAAGAATTGAACTTACTTTAAGAAAGATAGGCAGGTTGATTTTATTATTTCTTGTTTTATTTCAAACTGGTCAAAATCGATTGAAGTGTCGATTAAGGACATACCCAATAATCCTTTACTAATGATAGTTTTGACTTGGCTTCGTGAAGTGAAGCCATTGCAACCTACTGTTAATTCCTTAAGCGAAAACAAAATAAAGCTAACTAATGCTAAATTAATGTTAAAATTTACATACTTTTTAAAAGCATTATTTATATAAAATATAGTTAATAACAAAAATTAACTTATAAAAATTACAAAAATATTTTCAAATTATCTGTGGTGACCCTTCGCTTTCTCAATTTATCAAGTTGACAGTGCTGCCAACTGCACAAACAAAGTAGGGCGCTATGTTTGTTTTTGTTCACACAATATGGATAATGTTTGCAGTGTTATTATTTATAGCTTTTATTGCACTATGACAAATATATTTGTTAAGATTGACACCGTTGGCTTTGTTGGTTTTATTTTCGGTTCGTTTTCAACACATTAGAAAGGTGAATTACTCAATACAAGATGAGTATGTACAATGAATCGTCACAAATAGCCATGATCTTCGAGAGATCATAAATTGATTGTTGAATTTGTCTTGATTGATAACTGTAACTGTCTTTTCTAAGCATCGCAGAAACAATGTTTAGATAATAGATAATACTACCAAGCCGTTGTTTGTTGTTATTGCTGTATGTAGCGAAAAGAAGATTAATCGATCCCTAGCCTTTCACGAGGATCTGGACAGACTAGTTAACTAAATACGTAAACACACGCAAAATACGCATTTCACAGACCTCTAAATGCTATAGTACCCTTGCTATAACTTTTTTGCAGACCTACGTGCAAAACAACCATCCGTGACTGCGCCGTTGGTCTAGTGGTTAGTGTAACTGACTGCGACACCGGGTGTCGTGGGTCGCGGAAGGCAAATATTTGTGTGATGAACATTTGTATTTGTCTTCAGTTTGGGTGTTTTCTATGTATTCTAAGTATGTATTTACAAAAAAAAAGTATGTATATGTATTATATTTCAGTTATCTAGTACCCATAACACAAGCTCTGCTTAGCTTGGGACTAGATGACGGTGTGTGATAGTGTACACATATTATTTTTATTTTTATTATTAAATTGCCCGCCCGGAGATCCAAATTTAGTCTAACACAAGCGAATTTCTTAAAACCGAAAAAAGGAGTAATTGTCAAAAAATCGTTGACGTGAAAATACTTCTGAACCACCGACTACAACTAAATTATCTAACAAAAATCTACATTAAGTTATACAATTGAACACCTTTTAAGGGTTTTTGGCGGCAACCTTCGCATTTAAGCGGAAATCCTTTGCAAAAATCACTTATAACACAAACAATTCTCGACTTTATCACACAGGAATACTGTTGCATTTCAAATGATATGTTTTTGGGTTATTTTAGATAGTATCTCGAGGCTTAGGATAATCTTTTGTTGATAGATCCTGTGGCGAATGTTGCGGATTCTAAGAACCATTGGCGGTAGACACTGAAAGTGACATTTTTCTTTTACTTTTACTAGTACATTAGTAAGTCGTCCATATACAAATAATATAAAGCTTTGTTAAAGTAAAAAAAAGGAACGACTTGGATAAGATGGTGATAAGATGAGACTTAAAGATAGAATAACACTATGACTTGATGTTCATGATTTAGGTCCTTGTTCAAGCTATTTTAAGTGAAACATAGTAATGATTTAATAATTATAAATCTATGTCGATTGTTCAGTGGTACTGTGCACGTACGCTACGAACTGAAACACACAGGTTTTGAGTTTGATGCCTAAGTTATGTAAAGTGAAATTGGATTTAGCCTAAAATTGTGTCATATGTCATTGTGGATTACTGTAACAGAAGGTGAGACTATTCCTATTTACCGTACACATTTTCAAACACCGGGTTATTCCTCGTCAGAAAATCTCTGTATCATTTTTTCGACCTGGAGATCAAATCCGAACCTTTGCATGGCAATATGTACTTACACAACACCACTGAGTCACGGGATAAAATCTAACGTTAAAAACGTTGATAACAATTATAAAATGCATTAGCGCCAATAGATAACTCGAAAACTATTCAAAAAATCAAAGAACTATTTAAATCACACCCATACACATATCATACGGAATTTTTTCTGACCTACCATGTCATCACTTTGATATGCCTCGTCAATTTTTTTCTTTTTCTCCTTCACAAAAGCTACACGTGATAGCCCTTCAATTTGGCAAAGGTAACTCAGGTAACAGTAAAAAAAAATAAACGTGACAAAATGTCAGTAAACATGTACCTACTACACCTTTTCTGATAGATTTAAAAAAATCTTACACAGAGTTTGGACAATGCAATTTCTTGCTGTATGAAATTTATTTTATACAAAGCTACTTCGTTAGCAACACGTGCTTGGGTATTTTTACTAGATGATACTATTAGTTATATTAGCATTTTATGTTTATAATTTTGAACAAAACAAATGAAAAATGATCTACACCAATAAAATGCTGCATGTATCAGAATCAATATAATAAAGGGCAATAAGCAAACGTTTTTGACCATAAAATAAAGTACAAAGAGGTTTGATATCTACCTTTACTACCAACCGAATGAATCATAATAAACGTATCATATTTTTCAATAGAATAAAAAAATGCAATTCGAAATTGGAACTCCCAAATCGTGACGAATGGAACCTTTATAGTACACGCTTCACTCATTCAAATATCAAATTTGGAAGGCGTTCCACGTGTTTGACTTAAACGTTCAGTGTTGCAATAACGCAGAAAATCTACCATTGTAAAGGTAATTGTAAAATAGTTTCGTAGCAAAAAATGAATTGGATGTATTTGTAATTGAAATAAGACTTTATAATGATTGTATGAGCCGTGAAATTGTTGCGTTTTATGTTCAGTTAAGCGAGAAAATTGACGATCTATTGACTCTCATCATATCCAATTTAATAAATCTTTTACTAAATATGTATTTATATAATTTATATAAGTAACAATTGTACAGTAATAATATTTCGAGTTATACTGCCGCATTAGTCAATTTAAAATCTATTTCTGCATATTATTTAATTTTACATTATCTTTTTGCAGATAAAAATGTCACAGCGGTTGGAAAACATAAGAAGAACGCATTAAAAAACCGCAAACATGTCAATACACACACGGAAGAGGCTGATGCGGTGACTAAATACGCGTGTACAAAAAAGACGTTGAAAACCAGAATGGCACTGCTGACGAATTCAGCCTCGGCGACTGGACCGACGGCGGGCGGGCCAACGGCTCCCCAAGCACATTCGGCCACGCCATTGCACCACTACTTCCATTATTTGAAGCAGCCTTCGCCGTTAGCCCAGAACCCGTACGCTCATCATTCGTCAGCGCATCACATGGGCATGGGTCCTGGACCTCTAGGAGGGTTAGGCCCATTTGGACTAACGCCGCATGGATTGGAAGCGGTCGGATTTCCTCAAGGTAAGTTTTGTTTGACTTAACTTTAAGTTTTAGGCTAAAAAAGTAATTTAATTGATGAATAGGTATTCTAAGGTTTCTCTTAACGAAAATTTCAAATATTTAATCTAGAACTATTATTTTCTTGTATATTAAGAAATTTTTTGTTTGATAAAGTATGCATATTTGCAAAAGTTCCGGACAGATCGCACTTATTGCATGACATAATCAAAAATAGAGTGCTCTTGGATTTTACGCTACCATTTCTGGCAAACTTTGCGTCATTTCTAACGTTACCATCTTGTCAAATGGTTATCGCCACTCTCTTTTATATTAGTCTCCATTTTTTCTCGATTAAAGTCTCCTCGGCATTTCTATCTCAGTGAGGGAGCAGCTAATTGACGCGAGCACAACGCTAAACGTCTCGCATCAGTTGAGCAAATGCACTCACTGGTATACCTATGCATGTATTTATTACCTATCAATTCTTTATCGTTCTACTGGACGGCAACAGCAAGAGCTTAAGGGTTTAACTTATCGTTAAAACTATAATTACCTACTCAATAAGAATAACTAACTAACTTTAGTTTATACAACTACTTCAGTACCTACAAATAAATATTAAGTACTTAATAACTTTACACATTAACATTTAAAAAAGTAATAAAAATAAGCGCTAAACTTGCAATTAAAAATATATAAACAAAACACATGAGGGAAACAGAAAGGTCGGTTGACATAAATTTTAATATGGCCGCCGAAACGAATTTCGTTCAGGATTTCAGCGTAGCTCATTACTAGACTGCGTAGATGTCGGCAATTTTAATGAGATTGGTATTTTATTTATTTATTCGTAATTTAAATATTTGTTTATGTCATACAAGCCAGTAACATAAAATCAAAAATAATTTTGATGCTAATATTATAATTAAGTCTCAGTACCTACATAACCTAAAATGGTGTAGAGTTCAGAGAAAATCCTATAATTTGACCGAATGTGATCATTAAATATTCATATTTTGTGATTTGATGACATTTTCTACTCTCTCTTACGTTCTCAACAATATGGACATTATTATCTTACATTTTCCTCACTACACTTACAAAAAAAACATTTACAAACTCATTTAAAGAAAATTACAAATTTTATCTCAATCACAAACAATTACCCGCATAGTATGTCAGGCGAAACCGTAGACAAAACAACAGCGGAGGACGTTGCATAATTTACTACCAAGAAGACATCCTTGTGAAATAATCAAAACAGGCCCTACCACCCCTATAAGCCGCTTATCCCTCCCACCCTGTGTTGCCATGCTACCCTGCTACCCCCGAATTGTGGGAGAAACGGGAAGTCGCTTGTTAGTTCACTTTAATTAGTAGCAAGTTTGAGTTTTGATGTTGGTAGCATTTTAAACGTGTTGTTGTTTTTATACCTGTTTTGGTAGATTTTGTTTGTTTTTGATTTGGACGTTTTTTAATGGATTGTATTAGCTTTTTCTACTATTTTATTTGTATTTTCAATAGGCTTTTGGCTGTCCCTTCGAATACAACAAAACAAAGCGTCGCTGCATTAAAGTTTATATTGAATGCTTTTCATTGGAAAACGGATCTACGTAGATGTTGTTTTCTGTCTGAGTTCACAGTTAAGTCAACCTACTTCAAATAGATAAAATCAATCTTGATGCACAAATACTCATCTTAGGATTAGTGTAAAACGATTTCTAGATACGCAAATATGTTTCATAGGCAATGGTCTTCACAAAGCGGTTGTACATATTTCAAAATGACCAATTAATAAAAAAAATAATTCGAATTTTCTAAAAAGAAAAAATATAACGACATTCTTAATTCAAAAGCGGGCTCTCAGAATCCGGATTAGCTTCCCTTCGTACGAATTCTCAGAAGTAATATTTCGACGGCAATTCTTTAAAATAATGTTAAAAGAAAATTTTGTAAAACATTATGTATTAACGAATTTGTTAACTCTATTTGTTTTGTAAATAAAAAGTGGTGGTTACTCTTATTGATACATTTGTAATGTGTAACAAAAAAACCAACATACTGAGGGACAATCTTGGGTCCCACATAACTAACGATCAGCCACATCTTCGCACGTAAAAACATTATATAATAGGAAAAAAAGGAAAATTTCAAATATAAAAACATATCAGTAGGTATTTTATGACATGATTACAAATATTTTAAAATGTCGTGTTTGAAATATTTGGTATACTTATTGTATATAATATAAAGTGATTCCGAAAATAATTCTTTCAACCGTATCAAATTTCGGTGCTTGGTTTTCAAGATGTTAGCGAAAAAACAGGCTTAAGAAACTTTACTTGCAGTCATTCATTCTTCTGCGAAGGATGATGAGTGATGACTATGACCAATATCTTCATAGAGCTGTAAAGCCTGCAGTAAATATCTTCAGACTGATCTTATTATCGAGTGGTTAATGGTCAATCTAGTGTCAGGATTTGTTCAGGTCACCCATAATTTATTACAGAGGCATCCTACTTGACCTAACGACTGTTATCAACATGGTGACAGCCGAGACAGACTTTAAACATGCCTTTCAAAGCACGGATACACTCAGATCGAATACCACTATGCGGTCACCCATCTATCCAGCCGTACTCTTTGTTACTTAACTCACTAATCGTTTACTAAACTCAGGCTGAAATGGCAAAATCGTGAGTAAGTGTGAAGTAGGCCTCAAAATAGACAAAACAAAGGATTTAAAACGTTCGAAGTGCATCATGAACCAACCTTGAGATAAGATAAATACTCGTAATTAGATATGCTAGCAAATATTTCTTCAGTATTCGTGATTAAAAATATTTAACATTAAGGCTGGCCGCACACGTAGGTAGGATTTCCAAATCTGAATTCAGAATTAATAATATAGGTTCATGAATGAATTATTTTCGAACAGAAATGCAAGAACGCGTGCGGTGCTCAGCATTTATTAGTATGAAATGTATGTATTCGAGTACCCGAATCTGGATTCCTGATTCTGAATTTAGATTCTGAAACCGTGTGACCAGTACCTATAAATCAGACAGTCTTTGTCTCTTAAAATTATGTTAAAAAGACAGAGATAGCATGAGATGTTTCTCCATCTTTAAAGTAGGCGAAGTTGTTATTTTCTTTTATTTCCTCGCTAACACTTTCCACGCAACAGATGGATCCGATTAATACGGTTAATAACTTGATTTTAATACGGTCTTTACTATCATTCTGAAAATGCCGGGATGGATCGCTAGTCAACAATAAGTTAAAATCATTCTAGATAAATAAATAAAAATTTACTTTTTAACACAAAGTACATTAGCGTAGTGACGCTGTATAAAAAAATGGGGGTCTTTAATCCTAAAAAGGGTTGGTAAAGGAAAAAACTTCGCAGTATTTTAGCACACGGCCTTCAGGTATTAATTTTTTATTTATTATGAATAAAAAGGCTTTATTTCAATGTTTGAATTGTTATCCTGAGCGACGTTTATTGTTAAAAGCTGACAAAATAAGTTAGAATTTTGACAAAGATTATGTACCTACCTGAATATAGACATCTATTGACTTTGGTCTAGAGTATAAAACTACTATATTTTTCATCTTACGTCGTTTGTATCCAGTCAAACATCAAACGTGACCTTAAAACATTCTGGGCCTTTGAGAAAGAAAACAGATTAAACAACGAGCAAGCTATTTACGTCCTATTAACTGCGTGATACAACTACATTTTTCATTAGAGATATGATTAATAACAATTAGGTACTTAAGAGTAGCTCTAAGTATTGAAAAAGTTTAAACAAAAAGAAATTATTAGTAATTATTTGAATTTTTCTTCGGTTCGTTATGCGCGAGTCGTATATATTGCGACCAGGGATGAGATTATAATTTATTTTATTTTATACATTTTTACTTATAAACTAAATTACATAGCAATTGTGTGGTGCTACCTCAATTACAGGCTGCCACGACATGTAAGGAAAAAGAAATAGACGTTAGGCTACCTTTGGTGACTTGTCACCAGCTCAGGTTACGGATACATTTGTCAAGTGCCTCAGCAGTGTCTTTCTTCCTAACATTCTATGTTTAGAGGTTGAACAGATGTGTACTATTGCGAATAAGTACCTTATCTCTTATCTGGTAAATATTGATTAAATTATAGCTTACATTCAGCAGGTCTTGTTTAATGTGACCTGTATGTGTAGTACCGGTTAATAAATAAATAAAATAAGTAAACTACTCTATCTCTTGCTACTAGTCTTAACAGACTACTAAGGAAATATAGGATATATGGAGGTCGCGGGTTCGATTCCCGCTCAGTGCAAATATTTGTGTGCATGAACATGTCTATTTTTATTGGTCTGTGTGTGAAAAAATATTTAAGTATGTATATCCGTATCTAGAACCCATAACACAAGCTATATAATAATATGCTTACTTTGGGTCTAGATGGCGTTGTGTGTAGTTGTTGTGATATTATTATTAGATATAGGACAACATACGAACGTTACTTGCGTAAATACTAAAAAATCACCTCACTGCTGTCACCAATCAACCTAATGACCTCAGAATATAATAGTTATTACAGTATTACGGTATTAGTTACGGTAGTAGATCCACGCTGATTTCAGCATGAATAGGCCGGATCATCCGGGGAAGTACTACTCTCTCATAGAAGATTGACTTAAAAGTAGTAGTATCCGTACTACTGCGTTTCGTTCGGTGAGTGAGAGCGCCGGAGGCCCAATTGATCCCCTTTCCTTTTTCCTCACCTCCTTCATTCCCTTCCCCTAACCCCATTCCCAGCCGCCATAATGGAGGCCACCATACCAGCAGTTTAAGACGATGGCTTTTGGTATAGTGGCCGCCACTTCTGGATTCCATTGACTGCTTACCATCAGGCGAGGTGGAGTCACTTTGGTGGGCTATAATATAAAAAAAGTTATTTTATTAATATTATAATTTTTATTCGTTTAGTTCATTTAGATCACATCGGTGACGGATGAACTTCAAAATAACAATAACGAAATTTCAGCCAATTATCCTACAGCCAGTTGGCTGACGAAGTATAACCGTGAGAGGAACTAGCATTACAACAGATTGTTAAAAGTGACGCAGGCAATACACTTTATGTTATAAAACGGAAACGAAAGAGAGAAATAAATATAATTTGTGGCTTACAAGCTGCCTAAATTGCAAGAATTTATTTACAAATTAGTTGCGTTATAATAAAATTAACTTATACAAAGTTTACAATACGTACAGAGTTATGTAAGAGAAATAGTTATGTAATGTCTATAAAAGTATTTAATCATCTTCCACAACAATTTAGGAACTTAAATTTGTGTAAATTTAAAAAACAATTGCATGGATGGTTAGTAGAGAAATGTTTCTATTCTGTACAGGAATGCCTTAATTATAAATTCTGATTGATATATTATTGTAATTGTGCATGAATTTATTGATCCTGAATTTAATTGACATTTTTATGTAACAAATTGGTAACTTGACTCTTTAAATTTTATTAGTATGAAGAATATACATTTTAGATTTAATTATAAATATTTGTATGCCATGTAAATGGTAAATGTGCTGGACTTCCACTGTAATGACACCAATATGTATCCACATTTGAACAAATAAATGCATTTCATTTCATTTCGTTTCATTTCAAACAAGTTTAAAAAAAAAAGTTCTGGTTAAGTTTGTAAACCGCTAATAATTTCAGTTATTATGATAGCACGAGTAAGTTTCTTTCTAAGTCAATTTTCCATTTTGCTTGTTACGCTGCTAACATCATGGGACGGCGAAAACATATTTTCCTGGCCTAAAAAATAGCCGTACAGATAGATAGCAGCGGCAAACCTATATGTTAAACCACTAAAATAATATATTTGTAAATATGAAAAGAAAAATGTTTTTGATATTGAAACTTTTCCAAGCGAACCTTTGGAGAGGCTGTCCGCTGCTGCTGCAGATGAGCTAATGATGATGTGTTATAAATTCTTTCTCTTCAACAAAACCAAATTAGTGTTAAAGTTATATATTTAATATATCAGTAAACATTGTTAACGACTTGCTGGCTATTAAAACCAATAATAAAATTAATCCGAATACTTATTTTAATCCTAATTCTTTCTCTATTACACCCCCGCAATCTTGCATAAAGCGGTCTCCCTCCCCCAATAGATATTAAGCGTAACGATGGCAGCTGGGCATTCGTTTTTTGAATATAATTTTTTTCTTTGTATCTCTTTTTATTTGGCATCCCTTAGAATTTTACGGCCAGTTACTTTTTTAATCTTTCGGTGAGCATAATTAATTTGTTTTTTTTTTCCTTTTCTCCGTTATCGGAAGCCGGAAATAATAATAAAGGTATCTATTATTTTGTTGATATTTTATTTATTGACTACTAGCGTAAATACCAGTCCCTTGTCGTATAAGTTCGCGTGGTTTGGTTAGTTTTAATATAATGTTTTCAAATCTCTTTTAATGTCGACAGGATAAATTAAAAATAATAGAATAAAGACAAATATCATATTCGGGCTTCGCCGAGACGGGGGCCTCGGGGTCGGGAATCGGGGTTCTTAGGTAATAACCTATAAATTGAAGGTAGTAGATCCCCGCTGGTTTCAGCATGAATGGGTTGGATCGCCCGGAGAAGAACTACCCTCTCATAGAAGATCGACGTAAAAGTAGTAGTATCCGTACTACTACGTTTCGTTCGGTGAGTGAGAGCGCTGGAGACCCAACTTCTCCCCTTTTCTCTTTCCTCTCCTTCCTCATTCCCTTCCCCTAACCCCATTCCCAGCCGCCATAGTGGAGGCTGCCATACCAGCAGTTTAAGAGGCTTTTGGTATGGTGGCCACGACTTCTGGATTCCACTGACTGCTTAAAATCAGGCGGGGTGGAGTCACTTTGGTAGGCTAATATAAAAAAAACCCTTTCAACGGGTAATCTACCATTTAGCTCTTCTCTCCAACCCTTCTCCTTCCTTGTTCCCTTCTACCTACACATTATGATAATTACTTACATTTGCATAAAAGTATGCTAGCTTATATCATTAAAATTAGTGTTAATATCCATTTCCATTTGAACATGTCATACCCAGTACATTTCATACCGATAGTCCCAAGGGTAAACTTAGTGATCTGAAGACAGACAACGCGGTACAAAAACAGTAGATACCATTGAATAATGACACCCAGGATTAGCAGTTGACAGGCTTCAAGTATCGATAAGGGTGACGCGAGGACACCTTTGCGTTTCTATATGTAGAAAATATACTCGATTGCTTCGGTAGTTCAGAAGTATTTTATATGCCACGCTAAGGTCTTGGGTTGAATCGTGCATTAAGAGCCAAACGGAACCCTTGTAGGATCACTTTGTCATCCGTCTGTCTGTCAAGACCTTTTGTCAGTAATGCGCCGAGGTATCAAACTGAAATTTTTATCAAATACTTTTGTCGGATACCTCATAAAGCTCAAAAAATCAATAGATTATTTATTATTACAAATTTCTACGGCATCCTCGCTACGATTCGCATTTGTCCGATTTTTTTTAAATGAACCTACTAAAGTGACTCTACATATTTATAAGTAGCGGAGCGAAAGATTGGTGGCTACCATACCAAAAACCAATCTCAAATTGCTGGCTTGGTTGCTTTTTAAGGCAACTGTATACAATGCGTCTTCACGCCCCGCTTTAAAAGACCCAGAAATGAAATTGGATGAAGGCGAATGCGCTTGTAGACAGTTCCAGGTTTTAACTGAGCTACGAATGTATGAATTACTAAACCATTTAGTCCGAAATTAAAACTATGTGTTTGTGTCCGAAATTAAAAGTTTTCTAATGTACATGTGTTGTCAAAAACGATCGAATAGTTCCTCTTCTTTTTCTCCTTTTTTTTTGGCAACAGAGCCGACGATTGTGTCAGCTATTTCTGCCAGCGTCAAGTGTAGAATTATATTCTTGTTGATGATATTAATGGTATATTACAAAATAAATATATATATACGGTCGAATTGAGAAACTCCTTTTTTTGAAGTCGTTTAATGATAAAATAGAAAAAATGTAGATGAAATTAAATGACAACCATCTTCCGTCGATCGAATAGTTGAAGACAGCTGAATTTTTAACGAGGTCTTTTTATATCCGTATTGTCATACTTAGAACAAAAAACAATTAAACACAAAAACAATTATGCTGATTACAATTGAGTAATGATTGTCTTACAATAATAATCTGGGATTATTTGATATTTCTTATCAGCGTTATCAGTATCACTAATCAGTAATTTTATATCAACGTGATGTATGTAGTTTTTTGGGCCTTTCCTATGACGTAGTACATCCTTGCTGGTTAATGGACCGGATCTACCGGAGAAATACTATCAATTTTGGTACAACTTTTGTTGTAAACCAGCATACGGCCTACGAGCCCTCCTGTTGGTAAAAGTGGCGACAGTGACCAATGAAAATCTATCTCAGATATTATGCTTAATAAAAAAAATATATATATATTAATTAAACAACATAAAGCCCGTCTGCCTAAAACTAACTGAAAAGAAAGAAATCCATATATTTCATGACGAAAATATATTAATATTTTATATACCCTATGTCACTCTCACAATAAATACGAAGCTAATGACACCCCATATGGTAAAATCCATCAAGCCATGGCTGTAGAGCGTGCAAAAGAAACAAGACATACATACCTACATACATAAGCTCGAAAGACATTACCTTCCTTGACTTCGGCAGTCGAGCAAAAACAAAACAAAAAAAAAACCACGAGTAATGCTCATGCCTTCTCTAAGAAACGAGGCTTTTCCCTGCAGTAGTATATTAATAACTGGTATGATGATGAGTAATTTGGCTGCCGGCGCTTTCACTCACTCAACGTATCACATTAAAAACTAATATTTTACGTCGATGTTCTTCACCGTCAGTCAGAAATGTCCAAGATAAACTTAGAAAGTAAATATGATTTGTAAAACCACATTGGTACTTGCCCGGATTCGAACCCACTACCTCGTGTTTACACAAGGTGCCTTATCCACTGGCCCATTTCGACTATCATCATTTATTATTATTAGCGTTATGAGTAGCAACGTCTCAATTTAGTGTCATAGTTCGTGGTTTTTAATTTTTATCATTTAATCGGGGCTAAAATTTAAAATATGCTCTGTCTATATTCTAGAATTAGGTTAAAGCTGTATAAAAAGTAAAAAATCATTGCGTTTACAGTTCATTTTACATTATGGTTACTTACTTTTTATACTCATGATACGTAAACCCTCTTAAATAGTTGCAAACAAACAAATACACAAAAAAAAACTTTTCTCTTTCTATTAGTTTAGACGAGTATAGAGAGACTTTTTCTTCCACAAATTCTCGGTGTTCTGGCTTCAGATAACAAATAAAATATTCTAAAATTATGACAGTTTTGAGTGCGACGGAGGTGCGATTAAATAAGGTCCTTCACACTGGACCGGCCGCGTTTGTCGCGCAACCAGTTCAAAGTTAAATTAACTATCATATTTTAAACACCATCTTAAAATATAAAGTTGTTGATACCTCCATATAATTACGGTATAAAACTGATAGATTGTGTGTCAAAAATATGCTTATGATAATTAATTATTATTATTTGATGGTGTCTTTTTATCAGAAACTTTGAATTTTTGCATTTTAAAATAACGGACAATAAGTTGGCAACTAACATTTTTTGTTAATCTTATGATTGTTCCGAGTTTGAATGTATCGCATTCAAACTCGAAACAATCATAAGATTAACAAAAAATGTTAGTTGATGATTTTTGCCTTATTTTAAAAAAATATTATCGCGGCGAAATTATCTTCTCACTCAAAAATTAACTCTAGTTAAACTTTTCATACAATAAATAATTAATTATTACTCTAATAAGTAAGTACCTATATGAAATCAACTTTCTTTTTGTGTTGGATTAAAAATCATTTTCGAAAATTTTTTTTCGTTTTAAATATACATTAACACAGGCCCTTCACGTAAGAAAATAAAATATTCATCTAAATTTCAGTAGAAGCAGTATCAGAGTTTTGTGTCTTTTTCAAATAGCAAATGCAACAATCTAAAATTTCAGTAGCCATTACAAATAAGACAATACTCGTTTTCGAAAGTTAAGCTTCCAGCTGACCTTTTTTAATGAGAAGTCCATTTATATTGGTCATATATTCCGTAAACGTATGTTTAAATAAGTAGTATCTGTATACAGTTATAGTTATTAAGTGACTGTCAACGCTCGACTTTGATATCCAATATGTCCACGTCAGGTCTGCAGTAAATTCTTATAGTTTTTTTATTGATATTAATGTTCTGTTTTTGTTGCACGCTTGATTAATTACTACCTATCGGGTACTGGTGAAATATCTACAGTATTTGAATAATTTATTATTTATTGGTTTATAAAGCTGTTGCTAGATAGCGTGTATCTTTGTAAGTCATGTGGTCAGGCTTGTCATTCAGTTGTTGGTGTTTCTAGGGAGTAACTTTAACTGTATTTGAAAATTTCAATCATTTTTAATAGAACTTAAAAACAAATGTTAGGCGTAATACAATGTATTACTGCTTTTTTATCGGGAATATTTCATTTAGCAGATTTTTTCGATTTTCATTTATTTAGCGGCGTTGGCTGATAATTTTATTAAACCTGTGATCTTCTGGTTTGTTCTTGGGTAAAACACATTGCTTTACTTCATAATACCAGTGCAATTTAAGATACTCATCAATTTTGTAATAGCCTTTTAAATCTAAGCTTTTTTTAGTATTCTGCTTTGGTAGATAAAGCATGCCGTTTACATATTATTATGTGCATATCTGTTCAATCTTGATCAAGTTAAATTTAATATAACCAAATGGGGAAAACATGTGAAAGATTTATAAAAAATTTAAGAAAATTATTGACTTGATGATTTTTAAGATAATTATCGATTCGATTATTAAATGTTTTCAATAATCCGATCTACACGTTAACTAAAAACATTAAAAATAAAACGTTTCGATTTTCCATCTGTAAACCTATATCATTTCAGATATATAATACCTTTATACGGTTTAACCAACGATACATTCCCAAATATAAAAATCAGACCATAAAAACATTGATATTTTTGACTTAATAAGCGCATTTCCTCAAAAATAGATTCTAGAATTAGCATACAGCTATAAAAGTTTACTACCGTCTTACGCGTTATAAAAAATATTGTCACACCAAAATGATAGTTGGTCACATATCATCAGCTCCAATTATGGGTTAAAAGCAATAAATAATATTAAATTTATCATTTATGAATTCCGATGCGGCGAGCGGCTACCGGCGGCGGCCCTTTGACGCACCGCCATCTTGCGACGCCATGTTTGTTTTGTTTTTTTTTCGGGGTTCCGTCGAGTAAACGTTAATATTTTACGATTAATAAAACCGACAGTCCATTTGTAGAAGTGTAGGTGAAATTTAAATCTATTTTAAAGCTTATTTTATACAAGCGTTGTAAAGGTTTGTAAAGTTTTTAAAATCTCAATACGGGAGGTATGGTTATGTGTTAAGAAAGTTACTGCGCTGGTGCTATCTGTGGGTTGTAGGGTGGTGGTTGTCGCTTTGTCTGTAGTACGTAGCTATACTTTATAAAGACGCAGCCAAGAATAAGTGGTTGATACAGAAAAATATATCTTTGTAATATATTACCATCACAGAGGTGACTAAATACTTTTATTTTTTTTATTTTATAATTATCATCATGGGGCAAAAGAGTTCCACTACTAGATATCTGCAAGCATCTCCAACTTAACTAATCTTGAGACACATATTTAACAACTTCAGTCTTTCTATAAGCGTTGACTAACACCTTAATAAATTCTCATAATGCACCCTCTTACTTAACCCCTCACTTTCAATACCTCTGTTCAAGCCATAATAGGAATTCGCTCTACTAACAATCTTCTACTTCTTTGTCTCCCTCATAGCTCTAGTCTTGTTCATTCTTCTTTTAACATTCAAGCCATTCTTCTCTGGAATGCTCTGCGTCTCGAAATCAGGACGTCCACTAACCGTGAGATATTTAAGGCTAAAGTGCGAAAACTTAATGGCAAATTAATACGTTTATATAATTATTTATGTTAACTTCTATATCATGTATGTATATTGATATATTTACATAAAATATGTAAAAATATTTTATACCTACTTCGTGATAATATTTTTTTTTATTTCGTTGTTTACTACTGAATGCACCTACCAAGTTTTATCTCTGCATCACCCAAAGGTTGACTGGTAGAGAATGCCTCTGGCATGAAGTCCGCGTTTGTACATTTACATTATATTTGGTGCAAGAAGTTTATATAAAAATAAAATAATCAAATATTTGGTGACAGCTCATTTTATATGCCTACGTTAGATACAATGGGAGACTGTGAGCTGATGCTAAGATTACCACTAATACTCAATAGCCCTATACCTATACTTACCCAACCTGAGAATCTGTTTACTAAAAGTTTACATCCACTTTAACGACAAGACTCTTTTACTAGCATAGTGGAAGTAATAGTGGCTTAATTTTCAGTCAAAACTTGTGTGATAAATAAAAGTTAAAATAGCGTACAATAAAGAGCTCGGTAGTATGATATTCGTTAAACATTACAAGGCAGATCTACGACCATTTTTTTTATTGCCTACAGTGACAGACAAGCCAACAACTTACCTGATGGTAAGTGGTAACTGTCGCTTATGGACTTCTGCAATGCCAGGGGCTCCACGAAGCCCGCTGCCTACCGTGATATTAATACCAATGATAGCGAATGATGAAGGTGGCAGGCAGCTAATTCTGACGGCGTCTCACGACCGCAAAAGTGGAGACACTGAGACTGATGTTCAGTAGACGCTTTTCAGCTAAAAAGATGTGGGATCAAACTAAACGTATCTTAACTATTTTTTTTCTTTTTATTATAAATAACAACAACTACACAGAACGCCAGACCCAAAGTAAGCACATAATTAGCTTGTGTTATAGGTTCTAGAATGCGGATAAATATACTTATATACTGGTTTTTTGTAAATACATACATATTATAAATAGAAAACACTCAGACCAATGCAAATAGCCTTGTCATGCACACAAATATTTGACGCACACTGAGTGGGAATCGAACCCGCGACCTCCGCGTGGCAGTCCGTACACAGCACCACCAAACCACAAAGATTGTCTTACAAGACCAATACAGTCAACACCAAAAGCATACGGAACCCATCAACTTAACCATTTTTTCCTTTTTTTTTATTGGGATGGCTAATGCAATGCTCCTGTCAACGTCAAATGTTATCTCTTCGTGTCATCCTAAAATGACGTAAACATTTCGCTACTAACTTTAATAAGTAGCTTGATTACTTTGTAAGGTAAGCAGTCAGTTAGGTCCAGGAGAACTTCTTATTGGTTGCCTTTACTATGACGGCTTTTTAAACGCTTTTTCACGCTTTAAAGAGTCCCAAATTGGAAATAGAGAACACCATATTATACTGCTTAAGAAAACTGGTATCAAATTGGGAACAACTTTTTTATAATAGTATATCAAAATGTCTTTACTCTGTTAAATGTTAAGCAATTATTGAGGTTAAGCAGTGGTGGCCATCATCACAACTCTTCTGGTTTTTGAGATGATTTTCCATGCGTAATTGATCCGGGGTCAAAATTATAAGGACACATGCGTTTTTTGGAATAGCCTTCTATAATGATGCCAGTCTGTCTCATAAGCAGTCAGCCCCAGAATCGGCAGAAATTACTAAAGGAAGAAAAAGGAAATACAAACTGAATATTTGATATCGATATTCTAGAAATAAAATTTTTCTTACATAACAGAAATCTTGACCTATTTTTAACGGTTTCAGACGATCTTGCTCGTTGACCTCTCTAACCTACTATCAAGCAGAGTGCCATCATTTTGGTAGGTAGGTACGCTAATAAAAAAAAAACCATTTTCGTTTCCAAATCTTAACACTAACATGTCATCATTTCCACCCGAAAAGAATAACACAGAAGCGTAACCGTGTGAACATCAACACTCGATTGGGACATTCGCGCCCCCGCGGCGTTCGAGGGTTAATTCATTTGTCGCAGCCGTAGGGTTGGGTGCACTTGATTTAGCAACAGTGTCCCTTACTTTGCATAATTTAAGAAAACAACCAAGTTTTGTTTTGGAAGATATATTTTGTTTAAATTAAAAATGTTTTTGTGATGAAAACATTCTCACTTAGCATCAACGCAAGCTTTTTAAGTTTCATGCATTTTTCATCAATACTGTGTTGATTCATCATCATCGTCATTGTCGGCGCCTTTTCCCAATTCTGCAATTGGCGGTCTGCAATCGGTTTAAACCTATGGCTATTAAATTAGGGTAATAATCAGTTGATAGATACTGATACTAGGGTACTGTAACAATTACGAAAGACAATAAAATGATAACAGTAAACAACAGCCACCAAAGAAGAATCAGAAGAATCTCGTGTACTTTATAAAATGGTTATCCACCCAAGATCTTAACAATTATACTTCACATATCTATACTAATATTATAAATGCAAAAGTAACTCTGTCTGTCTGTTACGCTTTCAAGCTTAAACCACTGAACCGATTTTGATTAAATTTAGTATAGAGATAGATTAGATCTCGGTGCACAACTTAGGCTATCTTTTATCGCGAAAAATGACTTAAAGAGGTTGAAATAGAGGACAGAAGTTTGCATGAATAATCGTCAATGTATAAACAGAGATATAACCGACATTCACGCAAGCAGAGCTGCGGGCAACAGCTAGTATCTTATAAATAAATTATAAAGAGCTCGTAATATCATAATAAATTATGCTAATAATAAACTAAAATTCTTTGGCATTCGCATTTTATTGCCAGACGACAATAAATACTAGTAGGTAGTCTGTGGTCGACATTCCACACATTTTGAATATAACATGCACCAAAGGTGAACTTCTTCTTTTTAGCGTGTCGAAGCAGGTGAGTAAAATTTGTGAGGACCAGTACGCTGTCACTAATAGTGCAATATCTGTGGCGTTGTAAAGGTCCATGAGTGTGCAGGTGGCAGGACACGTAGGGCGTGACAATAAATGTGCCATGGTCTGGGGAGAGACACCATACAAGCAGACAGTTTCCGAAAAAAAAGATGAACTTATTTTACGTTACTATAAATAGAGGGGACAAATTAAAAAAACAACTCCAATGCTAAAGAACAAGTGTCGGAGACGGAATATTTTGTGTTTGTAAAAGTACTACACTAACAAACACAAAATGTTCTGTCTCGCTTAAAAAGTCCATGATCAGAATTAGAGGTAAACGAATCCTGAAACATTTGATTCTAAGTTCTTTTAGTGTGATAAAGTGGCACGTTTCTTTCATTCTCTTCTATTTTGTCATTTGAACACACACTTGCTTTTCTTTCAAGTCATCCTTTAAGTAATCCATCTTTAATTGTTACTTGTTGGTGGACTCGTTGTCCGCATTTAGACCTCTTGGTCCTTTTTGCGTCCGGTTTGGCTTTTTTCATTTTTTCATCCAACCCGACGCTGCCCAGAAGCGCAAAAGCTTTCTGGGATCTTTGCAGGCTTCGCGGAGAAACCTCGGGCTGCCGAGGATTTGTGCCCGCTGTGTCGTCACTCCCTCGCATTCCAGGACTACGTGGGCGACGGTTTCGTTGTGCTCTGAGCCATCCTTAATAATAATTCATCCTTTTTTTTTATTCCTCTTTCCCAATCAATGATATTATAAAACAATCATGTATTATTAATACGCATTGATTCGTATTTGATCGAATCATAGTCTATACAAACAGCAAGCAATGTAATGTTTAAATAATTAATATATCAAAATACAATTAAATTAATCTCTCACAGAGTTTCGGAGAAATGCAATCAATTCATTTTCGGACTGAACAGTAATCAACAGTATACTAACTGAGCAGTTTTATTTTCAAATTATTATGGAAATCAAACTCTTTACTTACATGCACAGCAGACGCACGCACTGCGTCATCCGGATAGAGGGTTCGATATCCACACGAGACAAAACTGCGGAATTCATAAATGTTAGTTCCAAATCAAAATTATTTTGTGTCTATAACACACTTATTTACTTCATAAGAGTAATTTACAAACGCCAATATAGCCATATACGAACTGGCAAATTTAGCCTTTTTAATCGCCAGATTGTTGCAATTTTTCGTGACTCATAATTTTAAGTACCATTTAAAATGATTTACTACAAGAAACAATATAACAAACTGTCTCTATACAAACTTCAGGTAACAACAGTAACCATCACCTATTTCCTACCAAGATATAAAACCACTTAACATTCTCAAAACAATTGCTAACCGAAATCAATTAAACGCACGCGCCAACACTTCAAACACTCTAGGTCTCCATGACACATTGGTATTCCACCCCCTGGACGCCCCGAGCTCTAATTGAAAAGTCAACACTAGCAAAATTGTTGATTGTTTGTGTTTTTTGCCAAGTGCACCCTTAGGGTTGAGGGCGTGAAGATGCTGTATTTTTTTAGTTTATGTGGTGTGGGTAATGTGTTATTATTTGATAGCCTTTTGAGTGCTGTTTATTTTACCTGATACCTTTGCGCCCTCAAGGGGGTATCATTTTTAGGCTAATATAAAATTATATTATTATAAATAAAAAGCCCACCTGCCTAAAAGAAACTGAAAAGAAAGAAAACCTTTTTTTTTTCGTGCTACATTTCAAATTTATATACGTCATAAGTCATTCCCACAATTAATACGAATCAAATGACACCTCATATGTTAAAACCCATTAAGAAATTTGGACTAAAATTGCCAATCCGGCTTTAGCAAGCTTGCCAATTACCCTTTGCCCTGTACGCGTGTTTGCCAGTACGCCAGTAACAGGCTGAAATATATATGGTCTTGATTTGAATATTAGAAGAATAAAAACGGTGCTGAATCCCTCAGCAGGTCATTTGGGTTGAGTCGACAATCACCAAAAACCATTACCCTTAGTAAGTTTAATCTTAAAGGTGATGTAAATCTGTCTTTCTTTTTTGCCAACCCGTGGTCTTTCAAATCTCTTTAGCCTTACAATCCAGGCAGTAAAAACTTACCAACCTAATGCTGTTACCCCTTATCTTCAACTCCAAAAAGCAATTTTATTCATACATATTATTTTTCCATCCCCAGATCCACAAGAAAAATTATGGAGTTGGAGTAAGTCAAGTCATTCTTGTTTTTTCTTTAATCTCAATACTCAATACGTTTATTATGGACTCTGTCGGGTATGGCATACGTAAAAAAAGCCTTTAAAACTATAAATAACTTATTATTACCTAGGACTCTGTTAGTAACCTTTATTGGATTAATCTGCCTTGTGAGATTCGCCTTTGGTACAAACAAAGTACCGCCTTTCTATATTATCCTACTAAAATGGCTCGTTTGTTTTTTTTTAACTTAACCTTAAAATGAAAATATTTGTAGGTACCTACTCCACAGGCAAACGATAAATAGATATAAAAGCTATGTTCTAAATTTAAAATTTTGACAACATTTCAGTAATAAATGTTCCATTTGAAAGACGAAAAAGTTAACAATTGCCAAAGTTAACCGCCCACGCAATTACCCGCATAAATATTTTCTCACAAAATTTGAATTTCGAAAACTAATTTATCTATGGTTGTTGAAAGCAATCAGTCGTAACCGAGCGAGCGTAGAGTGCGCACGTGTCTAACACGCGCTGTCTTTTTATCTGTTTGTGCAGCAATTCGCACTGAATAATATTAGTAAATAATTTATTGGGTAGCTTGATGGGATATTTGATACTTATGAAGGGGTGATTTAAAAGGTAGAAAGGAAACGGACTTTTGTAGAATTGTACATATTACGCGTATTTCAAGATATTTACACTTAAGTTGTACATGTTTATTTATTTATTTATCAACTTTATACATACAATATGTAATGGCGGACATGTCATTATGTTTTTTACTTTTTTATATTAAGATGCTCCCTCACCGCGAACATTTATCTGTAATGTAACGATTGCCTCAATTTTGAACATTACACTTCAATACTATTTGACGGACGGACATACGCGGACCAAATAGGGATTGTGTTGACAAAGGGCACAATTACGAGCACCCGTAACCGACGTGTGTGTATGAAAAGATTAATGAATGTTAAAGAGGCAAAGTAGGTATGTTTGGATCGTAGCAAATGGCGTTCTATAGTCTCTGCTTACCCCATTAATGGTAGACAGGCGTGAAGTTACGTATGTAAAAAAAGAAAATTAAAAAGGTTTTTAAGGTCCGATACAAGATAGACTGCAAACTATTACTAAATATTTTTCAAAAGAAATCCACAATATACTATCTTCAACAAACTCGAGACATTTAAGAAAGACCCTACACATTAATATTATCGCTTCACTCCAAAGTCCATTAAAAATTTCACGGACTAATAGTTCCTAAGATAGCAAAACGAAAACAAACAACCCTCTGGAGATGCGCAGTCATTAAAGTACACGACTGGAATCGAACCCCCGCCCCTTATCACGGTAGCCCACTCGTAACAAGTTTATCGTGAACTCACACGATAAGTTAATCCTCTGTATAAGAAAGATAGCAATATCGGATCTTTCACTGTCTTATGCATTCCTAAATGGAAAGTTAAACTCTCTGGATTTTATACATTTTATAATAATTAGAGATCTTATCAAGTGGTAGGTACCTATCTATATATATTGAATTGGAAAATAGCAAGGCTAGTTTTATAGACAATATGAATTTTTTGTTGCAATTCCGTCAATAATATTTTAATTGTAATGCTGCTGTTTTCTTCTGTTAGGACTGAAACACGTAAGGGCGCGCCCTTACGTGTTGCGTCTTCGCAACGGCAAAATGGCCGCATCATTTCAAGCAAACTTGAGGATATTGCTTGTAATTGTGCTGCCGATTTTGTCTCGTTGTGTTTCGGCTCTTACTCAGCTTACCTAGATATGTTTAGCAAAGGACTACGATAGATTGATTGATTGACTTCGCTAACTTGTTCTAAAGCACAGAAAGAAACGCTCCACGCTGGTTTCAGCATGAATGGGCCGGATCGAACGGGGGAAGTACTACACTCTCATAGAAGATCGACTTAAGAGTAGTAGTATCCGTACTACTGCGTTTCGTTCGGTAAGTGAGAGCGCCGGAGGCCAATTTTCCCCCTTTCCTCACCTTCCTCATTCCCTTCCCCTGACCCCATTCCCAGCTGCCATAGTGGAGGCCACCATACCAGCAGTTTAAGACGATGGCTTTTGGTATAGTGACCACCACTTCTGGATTCCACTGACTGCTTAACATCAGGCGGGGTGGAGTCACTTTGGTAGACTAATATAAAAAAAAAACAAAAAAAAACAAATTTAAAGAATGAATGATAATGAAAACCGTAGTATCAAAATTCGTTGGTTATAAGTTAGCGGAAAAACATAAGAAGGAGCTACTACATACTATTTTTGAATTCAATTACTTAGTATAACTTTGTATTATATATTTATTCGTCACCCCTACAAATGTAGCAAATAAATAATAATTTATTGGATATATTTCAATTTACCAACGATTCGGTTAGCACCCCTGAAACAGGGTTGCCACATTATCACGCTAATAAAATAACTCATTGCATATATATATTACCATCCAAAAGTCACACTTATTCCTTATACAATAGAGTGCAAATTGCGTGTTTGAATGACTTTTCCCCTCTGTAGTAATCTATCACAACTTGTCATGTTTCTCACCCCTGCTTCGCTCGGTGTTGCCAACGCAATTTACGTGTTAACATGATTTATAGGCTCCCAGAAATGGCTATTTATTATTTTATGTAAATTTTAGTATATAAGTATCACTATATAAACGTCAGTGTATGTGGCTGCCTTATCGTGGAGATACTAGCGGGGAATGGTACGAGAGAAAGTAGTAAGTATTAGTTTTCAATCGAACAAGAATTATGTATCATCCATCACTCACGAAAAAAAAACAATACAAAATATGATTATCGTATTGGAGAAAATTATTTAAAGCGTGTCCACACAATCCGAAATCTAGGAATCATAATGGATGACAAGGTTTCATATAACACACATATTGATAATATCATAGGAAGGGCTTTCAGAAGCCTGGGATTTATTAATAGAATTACGAAACCATTTCAACATGCAATCACCTTAAAAATTTTATATTTTAGTTACGTCAGATCAATATTAGATTTTGGTTGCTCGGTATGGAACCCCTTCTACAGATGTCATATCGATCGCATAGAAAGGGTACAGAAAAAGTTCATTAAAATTATGAATTATCGACACTCCAGTACCGACAGTTCGTACGCTGAATCATTAAATAAATACAACCTTCTTTCCTTAGAAAATCGTCGTAAACAGTTTGACATTGTCACCCTCTATAAAATTCTTAATAACAAAATAGATTCTTCCACATTACTATCTAAAATTAACTTCATAACCCCTGCTCGATTTCCCGTACGTCCCTCACGAACTTTAGATATCTTCGTACCGCCCTCACTTCATAAAAACTATACTCGCAACAATTTTATTACTCGCTCGCTTAAGTTATTTAACAAAGAATTTCATGACATAGATCTCTTTAACAACTCTCTGAACACTCTAAAATCTAAATTAATGCTGCAACTAAAGCAAAAATTCCCCTAGTAGTACCTTATACTATTAATGTCTTACTTTTTTATGTAAATTTGAAGAAGCATTTGTTTTTTTTTTAGGTAAGTTGATATTCAGTTTGTCCGCTGGCACTTACCAATTAATGTTAAATTAATTTCTTTTGGGTACTCTTTGTCTTTATATTAAGTCTATATTTATGTTACTATGAAAATCATCACACCTATGTGGTGATGGGGTGAATTTCCGTGCGTTTAAGCGTTTCTGCCATACATATTACTGGAATCAGATATAGCTCACATAGGTCCCTTAATATAACTTGTCCGTGGTGCTCTCTTTTAATAGGTCATAATCTACAGATTAAATTTGTCTCCCGCTTTGCAATGGAGGGAAGTAGACATTTTATTTCCAACTCCTCCTTTTACTTCTGACTAAATTCGTTGCGGGGTCGAAGACAGTAGGTTTAGCAGTCCCCGGACCTCCCGAGTGTCAAAGCTCGGTGTTTCTTCTTGGATATCACTGTTAATCTTGGCTTACATGAGTCACAGTGATGGGCATGTGGGTGGGATTGTCATACCTATGTGGTTATTCAGAAATCCGGAACACCTAGAAACGAAGATTTCAGCGTCGCCAACTATTGCGTAATAACTAATTCTTAGTATTCTATAATAATTAGCGTCAAATTGGTAAAGATTTGTTATTTTACTGAATCTGGGTACAGCCGGTTTTGCATGCAACCAAAAGGGTGTAGCGAGGTGGGAGTCGATTCACATAGGAAATAACACTTTCCAACTCTGGGTGTACTTTGTGTCTGTTAATGTTCGCAAAATTCAACGCATTTGTTGTTTAACGCGAAAGTTTTCTTAAAAGAATGAAAAAAATTCTAAACAAGCAACTCCTGTCTGCGATCTTGAAACCACGTTTATTTTCCTCACTTTAAAAATAAATAGATCTTTGCTGTTTAATTCTACGCATACACAATGCTATAAAATTATTTTTCAACTCACCTACCCTATCAGATTTAGGATATCAAATAGAATCTCACTACCCTCAAAGAGTGCTACTCTAAAATAACAATCCGTTCTAAATCCGAACGCGTCCATTAAACCACCCTCCGAAACGTCAAACTGACAGATGACATTAGTGACGTTGCCGCCTTTTTAAAAGAAAGAAACTTAACATTTGAATTTCTGTTTCATTATTTTTAAATTAAATGATTATGTGTATTGCGTTGCATATAATTAAATAAGCAAAATACAGACAGAAAATTTAAAAATGCTATTGGATTATAAATTTACACCAAGACGAAAACTGAATAGCTACCTGTAGTTAGTTTTTCAACCAAGATCCCTGCTGTTTTCCTCTCATCTCTGCCTATCACCTTAATTTGTTAATTCCTTGCTGATTAAGTCCTTAGTTACTTACTAATCGTGACTCTTTCATATACGATGTCCGCCAATGGTCCACCAACAAACATTTGATTAGCTCAAAATTCATTGACAAAAAATATATATTCTATTGTTACTAAATGACATTTTTTAATCCCTCGCAGCTGCGGCGCCCCTAAAATATTTTACACATCATTAGGGGACCCGAGGAAGGGAAACACGGGGTCAAATGCCGTGAAAAACGTGAAAATAATGTGTGTGCCCCCTTTTATGTACTCAACAAATTAGCTTCACCATTTAACACTGGCCTTTAATGTTATTTTTAGGTGGCAATGTTGTTTTAGCGTCGATGTGTTAGTAAGATGCTGTGGTATTAGGTCTTAAATGAATTTTTCATCTTTTGTTTTGTAGGAATAAGAAAAACTCAAGTAACGAACAGAAGCACCTACAACCTTATCACCTTACTGCAATCATCATCAATCTATCATATTGATAACAGCCGTTAGGTCAAGTTGGATGCCTATATAATAAACAAGCTGTTACCCGCAACTTCGTTAGCAAAATAAAATACATATAACTCGATGGAACTTCAATACAACATTACCTATTACGCCATTCGTAAACCTTCTCATTCGCAGTAGGCGACCTACCTACTAATAGGCAACCTCACTTTGAAAGGCACCAAAATATTCCTCGAAACGCACCATAATCAGTAATATTTTTTGTTAGCGCACCAAAGTGGTGCGTTTCGAAGAATTCTTTTGCTGCTCTTTATTTATAACGTTAGAAATAATCCTCGTCTGCCACTGCAAACTATAAAAATTAATAAATTCAATATCTAATATCTATTTGAGCTAGCAAATACGCTAGTAATTTGACCACAACAAAAACTGTCGCGTACTATCGGCTAGATCTCAAAGCTCAAACAACATGGTTCCGCACTTAGTGCAGCTGATGCGAAGATATCGAAATTGGAGTAAAATTGAGGGTTGAAGTTGACACCACTAAAAAGAAATCAGGCCAACAGTTTTTGGCAAATACTTTTCGCAGAACGGCGTTGTAAAATTGCTGCGAGCTGCTAGGTTAATTCATTATTTGCATTAGTCGTCCTTTTGAACTGACTATAGGTTATTTGGCTGACATTTTGTAATTTTAACGTTATTAAGTGTTAAGTCGATTAACCCAAATAAATAAATGTCTTTACCTATGCTGATCTAGCCAGAATGGCTCATATCGACGGGAGAGACATCTTTTTTTATTTTAGATTACCAAAGTGACTTTACTCTGCCTAATGATACGCAGTCAGTGGAGTTCAGAAGTGGAGGTTCCAAAAGCCAAAAGTAGGAAGTGATGTGACATATTTATCATCTTATAATGGGAATTTACGTAAAGTAGCATACTTACCAATATCCTAACTTATTCGATAAGAAAACACCGGCAGCCTAATTCTTTTCTATTACCCATTCGCTACGTTTCCTCGAATTTATCCTTACGTGATGGTATCGATCGACCGCGCATTCATGTTTAGAAAAGTTAAGCATTACAAATTCACAAGTCAGTGAACCGGCTACGGCTTGTGCAAAACTATATTCAAAAGAATAACGTGTCTAGAAGTGTAGACAAAGTTTCTACTATAAAACAAAATAGCAAGACGGTTTTGCTAAATAGAATTCATTTCCAATCAAATATACATTTCTATTTTAACATTCGAATAAATAAAATAAAAATCATCATCATCCACAGCCCATAGGTACCCACTGCTGGGTGTGTAAGCCTGCCTTTGTGAATCATACTTACGCCAATCTTGTGTTGTGCCAAGCCAGGAGTTACCCACGACCTGGTGAATGTCATCGACACACCGCACCATTGGACAGCAACGACTTCTTTTTCTATTAGATAAAAAAATATCTTCTAAAATAATATCCAAAACACGTTCGAGTTCAAAGTTGTACGGGACCCCAAAAACGCTCCATGTCACCAGGATTAGCGTGGTCCATTGTCAAATGACAATTGAAATCTATCTATCTTACTCTACACCGAAACAAAAGTACACGCCAGAGTAGGACGGCAATATGTATTTATTTTCACTTTTCATGTGACAGATACTGTATAGAATGTTTGTATACACAATGGGGTGAGCAGAGACCTACGAATGGAGATTGTATTATTTTTATATTTTTTAATCCGTATCGTTGTTTCATCGAATTGTATCACAAACAAACGATACCGTTGGTTTGTGATATGAAATGTATAATATTTATTTTTGTGCAACGGTTATTTATAGTTTCAAGAATTGATTTGCAATATAGGCCAGATATTTTAATATCTAGCTCTATATTTTGCATATTTCGAATCAATCTGTGCAACAGTTAGTGCGAGTAAAAAAAATTTTCGCCGATAATAAAACATTTAGTGTTTCTGTAAAAAATAAAGCAGAATAGATGCAACTAACAAAGTTAATCACTATCAAATTGACAATACCTACAAATTTTACGGACATCCTGAAAAAAAAATATGAAACTGAACACAATACTGAAAATATCCAAGGAAATACTGCCTATAGGAAAATTCACATTGCAGATCACACTCAACACAAATTCAACACAAATTTTCCAAGTAATTTCTGGACTAAGATTAGCCTACTTACTTTATAAACATGAGTTTACGTCATCGTTACTGGCCTTATAAATCAACTCACTTTCCAAACTATTTACATTTAATCCTGCTCTCTCGCAATTACTACTTAAAAACTAACACTAATATTACCACAATAACATTCTTGTCTATGGCAAACAAAAGCGCGTGTGCTTGCGCGCGACACGCAGTCTGTCTTTAACCTTTCAAGAGTAAACATGTAGAATAAACACGCTTTAAAGTCATTATTTTTAAACTTTGACACATGGACCTTGTTAGATATAATTTAAAGATGATTAATGAGAGACGGGCTAGTTAATGATTATTAATTTTAAAGGATTACAAGGTATTAGTAACGTATGACCCGCTTTTTATTTGTCCTTACACGCGTTTGGATGAATGGATACATTCTTTTAGTTTGTGACATAGTTTCTTGTACTATTTGTAGAATGTATACAACATAAGTAGGTAACAAATACTTTTACTTACTATTTTTTTAGCTTTTGTTATTTATTGCAGAACAATGCTAAAAACAAGAAATGATATTTTGGCACAATCGCTTCTGCCGAAATATTAAATACAGATCGAGCATTTCAACTTAAACATGAGCAACTCTGAACATAGTTTACAAGAATTATGCTCCTGCCACATAGGTGAACATCGTAACCCTTCACTAATTAGTCCCAAAAAACGGTGATTGATCGATTATTCAATTAGACTATCTCAATCTAATAAACATAGACCTCAACTATTTCACGCCATAACTTTCGGTCCTCCGCCCTCTGCACCCAGTCTAACAGGGCGTATACTATATGCAAAACACGATATTCAGGTCGTCTGTCCACTTGATCATGTGGCCATCTTACGTTACGTTTGTCGACTCCCGGTCTCTAGCCATCAGTCCTACGGCAGATGTGGCCAGCCTACTTTAGTCTGCGATCAAGTAGTTAATTATTTTAATTGTAACATACAAAAATTGTAATAACCTGGCGATTAAAAAGAGTGGCCTGAGTTTCTTGCCAGTTCGTCTCATGGCTCTACCTCGTCAGCGCACTGGCTGTAGGTCAATTGGCTGACATTTTGCAAACTTTAACGTTCATAAGTGTTAATTTAATTAACCTATGTGAATAAATGATTTTGACTTTGACTTTGACTTTATTAATACTACAATAATAAAATTAATACGTAAGAATTCGCATGAAAATGTTAAATACGAGTATATCAAAAGAAAGCAATAATCCGGTTTGATTAACTTAATATGATGAGTGGTACAATTAGCGCCATTAATAATAACCATAGACTAAACCGATAGATAGTAATGTGACGCGATTATATCGATTAGAGAGATC
Organism: Parascotia fuliginaria; assembly: GCA_963082885.1. NCBI lineage: Eukaryota > Metazoa > Arthropoda > Insecta > Lepidoptera > Erebidae > Parascotia > Parascotia fuliginaria. Next base: position 3,269,399 of record OY720197.1, read on the forward strand.
GATTGGCTTACTAAATTATAAATCGACTTATCGCTTTTATAAATTAATTATGTGAAGATGTTAAATTATGTTTTATAAATTTTAATGTAATAATTTTATTGTCCGTTTATATTAAGTCTTTAACTACCGTTATCTTTAAATAATATATATATATTGTACAATATAGTATAAAAACGCCTTTTTTCCTGTCTACTTCTCCTCTAACTATCTTAAAACCACGGAAGCGAATTTGAAACAGTTTTCACTATAATTTTAAGTATTTTCCGAAAAAGGTATAAGTTTAATACTTGCAACATTATAGTAGAGTAAAGCCGAAAGTTTCAACGATCAGTTCTAAAAAAACATACAAAGCAGGGACAGTTAACAAAAATATAGAATTATCGATAGTTACATCACTCGTACACATCACTATGGCTTCTTAAACTTAAACATGCGTATATATATCTTACAATATTTTATTGGCGTCGTTTGAAACAAAAATAATATAAAAAAATTGTTTTCTTGCACAAGTAATCACACATAAGATAGAAGATTTGTTATTAAGTATATAGACATCGTAAAATGTATCGTAAATGTGAACCAATAAAGTTTTTTTTATATCTATACTAACTGCGACTTAAAACAATATAAGTTTGGGTTTCGTAATCTTTAGGCCACAGAATAAATAATAGTAACTTTTATGACGTAGGCGGGCCCCCCACAAAGTCAACTACTGTTAAGGGACCCTTAACTTATTGGTAAAGATGGCATAAGACCGCTGCGCTGCGAAGCTGTCAGGTATATTTTTTACTGAACTTATTTAATCAGTAAGAACACAATGTTAAAAAAATAAGTCTTAAAATGCCCATGCGCACTAAGCATACGTGGAAAACAATGTTCATACCTTCTCTGTATGAGAAGAAACCTTTTCCTGCTGAGGGATACTAAGGGGCCGATTTGATGAAGATCACATGAGCGATACATATGAACGTCATAATAACAAACGAAATGTATAAACAAATAATTAACTTACAGCCAGAACATATATTTTTAAATTTATGCCTCTTGTCTAGCCTCTAAGTTTTTAAAAAACTAGCAAAAAATTCAGGCGGGGCTTTTTAATCGCCAGATTGACATTTTTTATGATGTACCAGCATGCCTCTTCGCGATACTCTGTGAATCACCCATCTATTATTTCTCTTGTATAAAATTAATTAAATATTATCATTCTCGATGGCGTCAAGTCCATAAATTTTATAGTTTCTGCATTATTATAACAGGTTTGTAATTATTCATGCTAATGTTACGAATGAATTCACACCTTCGTCTCTTCAAATTTATATTAATTTCCTAGATTATATTAGAAATTAATAATTATACACTAATATAGCTGTGCTAGCATATTACGACAATTTGTTTTTTTTTTTTATATTAGCTTGCTAAAGTGACTTTATCTCGCCTGATTGTAAGCAGTCAGTAGGATTCAGATGGTGGCCACCGTTCCACTTTATTAACAAAGTATATAAATGACGACGACGGTATTAATAATATATATCATACAATTTCAGCCATAAGACGTTCATAATATTATAGAACTTCGACAAGTATTCAACTTAAACGATTTTAAATCTTCTTTATCCATTGCTGACCCGTCTTCTTCACTACTTTGTAGGTCCACCAAATAAAGGCCTGCTTGTATTTTAAAACTGTTAATAATATAATCCTTAATTACTTTTCTAAATCTTCCTTTCCTTCGCCAGGTGTAAATCCACGCAAACAGCGACGTGAGCGGACGACATTCACTCGTGCGCAACTCGACGTGCTAGAAGCACTGTTCGGCAAGACCAGGTACCCTGACATCTTCATGAGAGAAGAGGTCGCTTTGAAGATCAATCTACCGGAGTCTAGAGTACAGGTAAGCAACAAATTCCTTAATTTTAATTGCAGATGGTGTACTTATAATAATATTTTAATTGTGGTCAGGTCATAAATAAGCGTTACCTGTAATAAACATAATTGAGACTCGCCCAAGACTTAAAACTCGTCTGACTAGAATCCGACTCAAAAGTAGTTGGTAAATGAAAAATGTTTTTCTCTCTCTCTGTGTGTGTGTGTCTTCATCACATGTTCTCAAAAAGGTAGGTTTATGTGAAAAGAATCAATAATTCAAATCGTTTGTTTTTTTAACACGTTTAATAACGGATTGCTAAAAGCTTCATAAGTACTTAACAACTTAACGATGCCGACGCAAAACAATCGAATAATTCGATTTTCAAATTTCAAAATCAGAACGTAATTCGATTGGTAGCGCTAATGCTCTATTCGTGTATAAATGGTACGTTTGAACGAATTAGAATTCAGTCACCCGTCGCCCTCTGACGGCGATAGACGAATTTTTATAACTTCATTTTTGATAGCATTTTAGGTGGTTCATATTATGATGGATTATTTGGATGCGCTATCTTGAGTTAATTGAAACTTAATGTTTTAATTATGAATTATTAGTTTGTTAGAAAGGAGTTTCAGAATATTATGAGTAACGTGTGATTTAACTACATTGTATTGATTGCACAAGACATGCAAGCAAGAATATTAGTCATAGTAGAGATGTCCTTCATAGCAAGCTTCCCATTGTTTGGCAAATGGCTTCCAAAACGTGTCCTCTAGATATTTGAGTTTGGGTCATTATAGCGACATTTACGGTAGTAAAGACTCGCGGGTTGAAACACGAATCTGATCAATTGTGAAAGTTTCTTCTCTGTAATAATATATTAACGTCAAGTAGCAGTATCGGTACTTTTATTTCGTTTAGTGGAAGCCTTTGGCCCATTTACTCAGACCACTTTTGGAATTTTATTTTTTTTGGTTCTCCCATTACATTGTTTAATCTTAAGTTGGCAAGACTTCGTTCTATTTTCTTAGCATTATTACATCTAAGAAAACAGAACCGTGTCCGTAGATTAAAGGTATAATCCCTCACGTTCATCACTCACGTATTGTAGTCATTCAGAGTAAAATTTTGTACTATTTACATATTGATAATCCTAGTTCATATTATTTTATAAAACCATGACTCACATACTTAATTACCAGTTATCCAGTTAACCAACATTTCTAGCCTCTGTTTAAACTGTCACGACTACGAATGAAGTGAAATTGCATTTGCGTCGGACATCGTGGCCTAAATTTTAATGTTGAGCGACATGATTTATGTCCGTTCATTTGAACTATTGTTAGACATTTATTATTTTATGACTTAAGTTTGATTGAGCTTTGCTTCTACAGATTTTTTGCATAAGACAAAAAACAAAGAGCATTATAATTTGTTAGGTTGCTTATCGCATCTGAAATAAATTGGGATAGTATCATCAGCATCATCATGTCAGTCGAACTACGTCCACTGTTGGACATCTTCCATATTATTTATTAATCTGTTCTTTGGTCTTCGCCAGCGTGGACATTATGCCTTTGCTCTGCAGTGGGACAGCAACAGGCTGGCATCATTATTATTATTGGTCTTCTCTTGTCCATCCCTCTACACTTAATACACAATCACTACATCGTTCAAAGTAAAATTATTTCAAGCAACCTTTTGTTTTCAGATAGCATTTCTCCAGTTACGCTGCTAATTTACTATTGAAACCCTGTTGTCCCCTATCTTTCTAATGTCCAATTATTGTACCCCAAACAGTTTATCAACAAAATCTAATCTCTGGAATTAGTTTAGATCACAGATACAATCAGATAAATCCTTGTTTATATTATTATCTGTACCGTTTGACATCATCCCCAACTCGCATTTTAATGATAGTCAAAAATAAGATCAAAATATTCCAATCATTTTGCCCAGTTAAACGTACATAACATGTAGATACATCATGTGTTTAGCCCGTAATGGGCTAGACAGAAGTGTGTGCTGCTATATTAAGTCCTATAGTAGGGCGGGAGTCTATTTTCTACTTTATCAAAATACCTACGCATAAATGAAACTCAAAAATTGAACATCAATCAAAGTAGTATACTTACTTTTGCGTTTCGAAGCAAATCAATATCTAAACCCCAAAGTACAAACTATAACCTATACTAAACAGGTCTTTTAAAGTAGCTACTTCGCATCTGTTATAATTGAAAAAAAGCGTTATTAAGTCATTATTAGGGACATACAACAGAGGGCGGTAATCCCTTACAGCTATGACGGGGCATGAACGTGGTCGGCGTGACTCCATGATATCTCGGCTTGTAGGCTTCAGAATTAATAGTCATGGTTAAAATGAATGATGGCTAGTTGTGCATGAGATTCAGGGTCTGTAGTCGGGTTAGTACCAATGGAAAAGCACGTGGTACTAAATACTTTTCTAGTCTGAATACTCTGATTCGAGACTGCGATCGAGAGCCTACCGGATACCTCATAATTCTAAAAATTCGCAGAAATCTGAATGTAGCTATATAAATTATTAATTGCAAGATAGATTTTCCACAGTTAGGTACTATCTCAGTTTAGATTTCGTGTCCTTCTAGGTTTTCGCATAGATCATTCACACTGATTTGTTCAAAACAAAAAAAAACATTTAGGCGCCAATTTTTTTCTGTGCAAGATTAAGTAAAGTTGTAAATAATTTTAATTAACTTCATTCACAAAATAAAGTCTGTAATTTTTAAAGTTACCTAAAATAATCACCTGTGCGTTGATGAGGCACTTGCTTAGAATTCACAAGCATCTCATTTTTTAATTTTCATGCGGTGTTTGGGTGTGATTGTTACTTTGTTATCTTAACAACTGATAAACTACTTATCAAATTTCTTTTTTGTAAATACATACTTATTATAGTTAATTTACACCCAGACACAGAACAAACAATCATGCTCATCACACAAAAGTTTGTCCTGGGTGGGAATCGAACCCACGACCTCCGGCTTAGCAGTCAGGGTCACTAACCACTAGACCAACAGGCCAATCAAAAACTGATAACAAACCAAGAAGAAATCGCACACAAAATTACAGGTTGACGTAAAACTTGTCTTAAATTGGTAACATTTTATCAAGAATTATATTATTGCAGTAGTAGAGTGTTATGGGTCATCGACTGTTTAATTATGACTTACATTTTGTGAGAAAGAGCGCCGGGGCCAGGGATCCAATTGTGCCTTCGGTTTTCCATTTCCTTATCCTCGTCTTCGTACACAGTCGGCAATGGCTTGTGTTTTAGTATGGTTTTCGAAAAGAGGACGAGTTCATACCATCCGATTATCATTTACCATCAAGTAAGGCATATGCGGCACAGAAGCTGTATACAAAAATAATTATAAATAATAGGTACAAGTAGTTAAACATATAGAACAGTCCCTACTATTTGCACAGAGTGCAGCCGTGCGCGTTACAAATTACTTCTCGCGTTCTCGCCCACGGTTTGCCCAGCGGATTATCTGTGATTTATTATTAGCGTACGTGTGTTTGTGGACATGTGGTAGGGGATGCCCTTTTTGTATTTTTTACTATTCTACTGCCTTATTCGTAGCCGTTTGTAAAGATTCTGTATTTGATGCCTATTGCGGATCCGTCATATTTGAAAACTCTAAAAGTATTTCAGTTTTTATAACATGATAATGATTCAGTACTTCATACTTCATATCGGCCCGTTATTACCCCACTGCAGGAAAATGCCTCTTCTCATATATAGAAGGCATGAGCGTTGATCGCCACGCTTGCTCAAGGTGGATTGACGATTTCAGACTTTCTCAGAAGTTCAGGTTTTCTCAACATGTTTTCCTGCACCGTCAGTCAGTAAAGTATAAACTTAGAAAGTACATATGATTTGGAAAATCACATTGATACTTGCCCGGATTCGAACCCCAAACCTCGTATTTACGAAGCTGGCTCCTTCACCACTGGGCCAATACGACATTCACTTCATACTTATATCGGTCAAATATCAAATGGAACTATTTACCAGCACAACGTTGTTTTCTGCTAATTTGAATCTCAGAATTTTTGAGTAGGATTTATGAAAACTTACTTGACAAGGCCGATATAGTAAGTGTGACTAAGTCAGCAATTTATCGCTATTTCAATTAGGATGATATTACACCTCTCTTACCATCACACAGAACAGACAAATTTTAGTGGGCTAATAATAAAAACTGCATGTTATATTATTCTTTTATTTAATTAAGATCTTTTGCCAACAGGTCTGGTTCAAGAATCGGCGAGCGAAATGCCGGCAGCAGCTCCAACAGCAGACCAATACACAGATATCAAGTAAATCCTCCTCTTCCTCAAAATCGTCCGTCTCCAACAGCATTAAAGCTTCCAGCAGTTCTTCCAAAATCACTACTTCGAAGGCACTCACCAGTTCCTCGAACGTACCTACTACACAGAACTCCAGCATCACCACATCATCACCTAATCTACCTATAACCCCCACAACCTCAGTCAGTCCACCTATCAACGTAATATGCAAGAAAGAGTCAGCGCCATCAAATTATGAAAGTTCTCCTTTGAACAAAAACAATAGCCTGACTTCTCTATCGCATTACAATTCAAACGAACTCAGATTAAGTGGCAAGGAATCTTCTCCATCAGAACCTGTCTCCAACATCCACGGATATGGAGTAACTCCAAAGCAGGAGTTATACAGCAGTCCAAAACGGCTGGATTATCCAAACAAATTGGATTACGGAGATAAATTTGGTAGTAACCTCGTGAAAGATCAGTACAGTTCAAGGCTGACGGGTAATTTGACTCCCTTAGGATCCAATTCGTCTATAATGACGACTCCTTCTCCTCCTATCACTCCTCAAAGCATAAATGGTCCGGGAAACGTGTATCACCCGGACAGCTACAACAGTTTCCATTGGCCAGGTTCTTCGGATTACATCAGAAGTTATTCAACGTCGCATCATCATCAGGGTTATGGACAAAGCGCTTATAATTCGCCGTACTATCCTAGTCAGGTGAGTCTCCATGGTTACACTTGTATAAAGCCTTAAAAAACTAGCTTAAAAATAGGTTTGAACTTACTTGCAGCTGATGTAGTATCGAGTACCGGCGGTTTATCTACTATAGCGCTATGTGTGCAAAGTGACCTTAAAAACCGTCATGTCCTCATTATTTCTCTGTTAACTAGTTAAAGTAGTTAAAGTAGAACTTAATAGGTGCACAGAATACTTTTAGCTGATATTTTTTAGTCTCAGGGCAGTGAGTCAGATCAAAACGCCTCGTTTTTTCAAAATAGCCTTCCGTGTTTCCATTATTTTGGCTAGCTTTGATCGTATGCATTAATAGTCTAACACAAGAACACATGTATGTATATTAACGTACTAATGACCTGTTACGCTTAACGTATCGTTAAATTATGGTTTTTTCTAATTTATAGCAATTATTGCATTTTGTAATAAAAAGCGATTCTGATTAAGTTATTATAATCTCCCGGATATGCTTACACTACATTAGTTTCGCCATATAATAAACTTATCAATTTATGCGAATATTTGGTGTAATATTTGTATCTTGATCGAAATTAACAAAGAATATACTAAAATATATATTTATGATATAATAAAACTTAATTACTATATTTTAATTTAATGGCCACACGGTAGCGTTTTGGTAATAAAATTGGAATATATTAATTGTTGTTTATTATTCCTGTCTGTTCAGTAGTAGGTATACTAATTAAAGTCTTACAAAAGAAAATAAAGCTTTAATACTCATCATGCAAGTTAACTAGCGCCACTAACGGTCAGTTAGATAATCAAAATTTGACAGTTAACAAAACAAAATGAGATTTGTTTTTGACGGAAGGAGCGATAAAAACAAACAACTGTTTTATTTTGTTAACTATTAAAGGAGAATTATTGTAATTTATTATTAATAATGACGGTAACCATGTTAATTTTGCTAGTTAAATTACTACAACTTTTCGACTCTTGATGTTCTTATTTTGAGTTGTAATCGTTGAATGCCTTTTTATTGGTAATGATTAATGATTCACAACCAAAACGACCCTATTGTCCACCTGATAGTATAAAACAACTACTTCTCATAAACTCCTAAAATATCTCATCTAACGTTTGGTCTCATGAAAAACGTAAACTAAGTACCTAAGCTACAAGTAAGAGCAGTAGGGGGAAGAAGCCTAAAACGAGTATAGTGTCTAAAGCAGGTCGGCGTCTTAATTTAAGTATGCAATGAATGAATGCAAATGTTTGAGTAAGACGAAAACACCTGAACACGTTCAGACTTTTACAGCTGTTAAAACATATTTACTTATTATAAACTCTTTACAGATGGAGTACTTCAACGGCTCAGCCGTGAACCAAACTCACGGCAGCCATCACAGCCACAACCTGACAACCAACGGCAACCAGCTTTACAACCAAGTTTCCTTCGGCAACCCATCCCCACCAGGGGCGTGGCCTTCCCACCACAACATACTATCTTCGGGACCCGAATCCCCAGAAAACCAATCCCAAAATTCACCACATTTGAGCATGCTTCAAGCATCCCAAATTACGAACTTTTCAAACACTGGGAACAGTTATTTTGCTCCAGAGAAATATGGAATAAATATGGTTTAGTAGGTTTAATATCTAGTCCCTTATTTTGTAGTTGTAAATATGTTTTGTATAGTGACAACAGGTTTTGGTAGAATTTGTACGTTTTTGGTACGTTTCCTATGTTTTAACTTGCTACACTGGATTGGCAATTTTAAACAAAAAATTAAACGAACCTGAAATTGAAAAGTATTTGTGCAATTCTTTATTTAAAATTGTTAATTCTTTTCTCGTATTTTGTTTTTATTTTCAATTTTCTTTCGAACATTTAGTATTTGAAGCTTTTAACATTGAAACTTGAAAATGCAACTAAATGCGATGTAAGTACATATCATAAAGAAATCATTCCTTTATTATTTACAAAACATACAAATTCTCTATAAGCTGTTCATAAACTTCACAATGTAGACAGCGTTATTTTCGTAAATCAGTAGTTTGAACAAGAACTTACTTCATATTTAGCAACTTTAAACTATTTAAATTAGTAAAGATTAAATATTTTGACATCTAAATAACTTTAAACATGAAATATGTCTTGTTCAAAATGCAATTTACAAATGATCCAAGATTTCTTTCCAGACAACGCTATCGATGTAATTTTCAACGAAAACTAAATTGCGAGGCCTAATTGTGTATCGAAGGACACTTTTATGTGGAACTACTGTACTTTTTTTACATTTGCTACACTATAAACAAATGAATTTTTTTTTTTTATCATAACTTATAAATTCACTAGGTTCCTATTATTTTTTTACTGCAAAATATCGTAGTCCGCAAAATGTAAAAAAAAAGAAAATTAATATTGATGTAGGTATGTATAGAGATTTTTTAATATTTTGCTTCGTCGCGCCTGTGTAAAAAATACCCTGATCATATCACTTCTTATATTTAAAATGAATAAAGTTTAGGCTATGTTTAGTGACGGAATTCGCTAAATTAACGAAAATAATAAAAAATCGTTACTTATATTAAAATTTTAAGTATTTTTTACAATCACGACAACAAACATAATGTTTGGCTTGGAGCGTTACAATTTTCAAAAAAAAATATAAAATATTTTTATCACTTTTTTTAATACTGCTAAATACCTACGTCAAGGAGATATCAATTTTTTTTAAATATTGTTCTTATTAACATAATAAATATTTTAATATGAGTAATGATTTATAAAGTATTGTAAATAAACTGTATGTTAAGGGTTTAATTTTGTATAATAATATGTGTGTGCGCCGAATGTAAAAGTGGGTTATTATTATTGTCTAGTTTTAAGGGATCGTAACGTTTATTATGTTTAAACCACTTAAAAACCCTGCCATAATTTATAACTATTAGTTCTATTGGTAAAAACATATTTGTTCGTTAAAATCGTCATTTTATTTGAAATTTGTTTTTGCAATATTAAGTTAAATTTCTAACTTTCAAAATAAATATTACACCTCCTTGCACTCATAATGTAACAGCAATTTATTTATCTTTCGAACGCAAAACGAATAAAAATAAAAATGGCGACTAATAAACTCGATATAGCCCATGACAGTAAAGTGGCAGTTTTAAAAATAAAAACTTTTATTGGTTCCAAGTTGAGCTCTTTGAGTTACAATAAATTAGCAGAAGAGTAATGTAATGAGATTATTAGTTAATTTATATTATTTTATAAATGAAATGGGAGATTTTGGCGCAATGATCTCTTCACTAATTTGTTCATTAGTGGTGGGAACGGGCGCCAGGTATTACTTAAACATCGAGGTACAATACATCGAGGTTTATTCTTTATAAACGAGAAGCAATGAATACTTAACAGTACCTCAAACTTTTATATTATAACAATATAGTAGGATTATTTTTAATAGATATTTATTTAATTTTTTATCGATGGATACCAGCGCCCGATACAAATTTCGCCTATAATTTCGTAGTAATTAAATGTAATGAAATTTGTAATTTATAGTAAATATTAAGCTTGAACATAGCTAAGTTAGTTAAGTACATTAATTGTACCGTTCGATGAAGAGTCAGTGTATTTTTTTTAAGTTAAGTTGTATTAATTATTAACTGATAGTTATTGAAATATTGAATCCGAATATATGCATATAAAATACATATTTTGTGTTTTATTTTTAGAAAATACCCAAAAAACATACAATCATAGAAAGTTATATCTCTCAACCTACCTCTCTCATGTCAGCACCTAAAAATATAGCGTCCGTACAGGATCATGTATCCTATCACAACCTTACTTTGTCTCTAACCTTGTTTTCAATGGGACAAATGAAAAAGATAAAACAGAAAGCAACATTAAAATAATACTGCTTGGTAGACACCCAGGAGACAACAGTTAACGGACCTAGACTTGAATGAAATTTTGTTTGGGTCTACAAAAAACTGTATTATCAACCTCTTGTATAGCAATATCACGCATAACCAATAAGCAATCAAGACTACTTACTTACTAGTAGGGTTTAAAGTCACGGCAACTTTTAAAAAAAATGTCTGACATTGCCAATCCGCCTTAAGCATGACGATCAATTTTCATGTATTTTCTGAGAACAAACCTTTTTCTGCAGTGGAATATTACCAGACTGGTATTTATATTTATATATATTATATATTTATTTTACCACTATAGCTGCCGACGAATTAGACAAAAAATAAAATAAAATTTGCCCGACCGCGCCGGAGTCAAGGAGGATAAAGTTTTTCGAGCGTATGTATGTAAATATATAATTATGTATGTATATGGGTATGTATATCTATATCTTTGGCACGCTAGGATTAATGGATTTTAACATATAAGGTGTCATTAGATTCGTATTGTGGAAGTGACAGGGTGTATAATATTGCAATGTATCGTTGGCCTGAAAAAAAAATGAGGTTCTTTCTAGGAGTAAGCAAATGGTGTTACACCTATATCATATATAGTGGCATTTTCCAGATACAAATTCAAAGAATTGTTGTATATTTCGTATATCTATAGTCGCACTGTTCTCCACACACAAGCCCACACAATCACGGTAGTAGATCCACGCTGATTTCAGCATGAATGGGTCGGATCGTCCGGGGAAGTACTACCCTCTCATAGAAGATCGACTTAAGAGTAGTAGTATCCGTACTATTGCGTTTCGTTCGGTGAGTGAGAGCGCCGGAGGCCCAATTTCCCCTCTTCCTCTTCCCTCACCTCCCTCATTCCCTTCCCCTAACCCCATTCCCAGCCGCCATAGTGGAGGCCACCATACCAGCAGTTTAAGACGATGGCTTCTGGTACAGTGGCCGCCACTTCTGGATTCCACTGACTGCTTACTATCAGGCGGGGTGAAGTCACTTTGGTAGGCTATAATATAAAAAAAAAAAAAAAAAAAAAACAATGTTTACGATAAAAAAATCTTAAAAGTATTACCTACATTTTGTATCAAAATAAGTAAGTAATAAGTATGTATCTCAGTTATTATTTGAATTCCAGTAAAAAAGCAAATATTTAAAGTATCGTAAATGTAGACAAAGGCGCAGTGCGGTTGTAGTAATTCGAGCTGGGTTCAGCGACTGAAGCCCGAGAGCTCCTACAACGACCTGTAGTCGACACGGGGACTGTCACCGATGCCTCACTTACACCTAAATGTAACATAACTTCACGCCCGTCTACCATTAATGGGGTGAGCAGAGACTATAACGCTATTTGCTCATGCAAACATACCTCGTCCGCGTTTTCAACATTAATTAATCTTTTCATACACGCAAGGTTACGGGTGCTTGTAATTGTGCTCTTTGTCAACATATAACCTATTTGGCTTTGGCTATATGTCTTATTTTAACAATCTTTATGATACTAATGTTAGCTTATACGCTGTTCAATAAGAAGTACAATATTAAAACAACCTTACTAAGGGCCTGTTTCACCACTTGCTGATAAAGTGCGTGATAACTTATTCAAAACTTAACTGACAAATAAACTATTTAAAAATATAAGACAGATTTAACCAGAAGATTTTTTATCTCTTAGATATATATCAGACACTTAGCAGCCAGTGGTGAAAAAGGGCCTAAGAATCGTATGTGATAGATATATGGGACAGGGAAACTGTTAGTAGAAAATATTTTTTGATGAAGTTTGAGAATGGAAAAACTTTTGTAGAAAATAATAATACCAAGTGCGGGATATCCAGTGGCAAGACGTGTGGATGGTATCACAACTATCGCGTCTAGAACATGGATAAGACTGGCACAAAATCTAAAAGATTGGCACTAACTAAGAGATTATTGTTCTTAGCAGTGGTTAAGATGGTGATGATGATGAATAGATGTGTCAAAGACAAATCTAACTATCATTTTAAAATTTTTTTTTCTTTAATTACTAATTGTAGTAAAGTCATTAGTTAGTGCGTAGATCTTACTAAACACACACTCCATGCACACAAAGCTAAAATAGAAAAGAAAAAGCGCCACTGGTATTTACTTTGAGAACTAATTTTCTCATATAAAACTGCTGTCAAAGGTGAAACAAACTACCGCTAATAGAAACCTCGGCAGGGTCTTCAAAATTTTGTAGTTTTCGGAAAAGTATTGAACATTTCTAACTTAATCCTAAAAATATTGTCACTTTGTAGCTTCTAGACACAATCTACTGTTACACGCTTAGTAGAGGGGTTTTCTTACAGCATGGAGGTACTTAACCTGCAGTGGGAGTAGAAAAGAATAATCTTTATCGCACACCACATACTACAAAACAAAACAGGGACAACAATACATATTACGACAGAGAAGAAACGATAGAGCAATCAAGTAGTTAAAAGAGTAACTTGTAAGTACCGTTTTAAAAATTATTTAATTTTATGTTAAGGCAAATACACGTAATATCGCTGTTAAAATACTGAATTAAAATTCATCATCAGAATAATTTATGATTGTAAAAGGAGGCTATGTAACCCTCGTAAATAATGAATACTTTAACGGCAATTGAAAGTTATGAAAGGAAGTGACCACCACTTCTGGATTCCACTGACTGCTTACCATCAGGCAGAGTAGAGTCACGTTGGTAGGCTAATATAAAAAAAAGAAAAATTTGTTACCCAGAATTATGCTATAAGTTTGAAATGTAATGCATACAGAACGGATGTAGGATTCTTATCTTATCGAGTGGTTAGTGGTCAACGTAATGTCAGAATTTGTATAGATCACCCATAATTAATTATAGAAGCATGTTAGATTGAAAATGTAGGTATTGGATTGGATTAATGTTGTTGTTGTTGTTGTACATAATTCTTTGTCAAGACATTATAGGAAAGTTTTACCATTATGGCAAACATAGTCTTAACACAAGCGGCTGCTGCCCAACCCGATTGATGATTGCTAACCGCTTTTTCATGAGTGATGATTTCACCGCCAACATTCTATTTATTGCACTTCTTCTTCTGCTTTCGTGTCCAATATAATAAAGATATTTGTGGCCAAATAAGTCGCCACCCTGACTGCATTGTCGGAGGCATCCATAAGCTCCTCTGGCATGCATGTGTCCGGGCATGCAGGACATAAAATTAAATAGGCCATAGTTTGTGAAGTCAGAGATTTATTGCACTAGTGAGGGCTGTATAAGGCATCAATTGCAGCCCGAGCTATTTAATATTTAATAATTTTTTTTTCAAGAACGTAGTTGAACTTTGCCGTTCGATATTTAAAATTGATGCCTATTATACTCATACGAAGACAAGGCTGAATAGCGAAGCGACCTCTTTTGTCGTTGGGCTGAATGCATGATGTCTATTGCCAGTATGATGGTTAGATGTACGCGAACTTTTTGAAAGAGTGAAGTGTTTTTTTTTAATTACTTACCGCCCTAGGGCTTTTCTAGCTACATTATTACCCTAGAGCGCTAATTGGTCACCTACAAGCCCCATTTGGGGGTAATAAGGACCTACTTACCGAATATGAGAGATGTAAAAGTAGTTTTAATAGTAGTATCTGTCTGCATTTATAGTAGTATCTGTCTGCATTTAGTACGATTTACTAGGTTAATGATTCGATGAGTAAACGCCGGAAACGCAAGCTCTCTCAGTTACCTTCATTTTCTTTCTATTCCTAAAACACGTCTTGAATAAAATATTGGCATTTGCAATGACCAAATTAATAGTCATAATGGTAATATTTTAATATCATAGCTAATATCAAAGAATAATTTCAATAATAAGTGATCTTCAAAATATAACAGTAATGACAAGTTTCGTACGATGACGAGTCGACAAAAAATAGAGCTTTAAAACATATAATCAATGATGAAGTTAATAATAACATTTTAAGTTGCATCAGCTATGAGAATTTTACAAACTTCATCAAACATTAAGCATTTGGTATTTTACTCTTCTGTTAGATCGTCAACGGTCTGATTGTGTTTTCATAGAATTATTTCTTCTTCGAGACACAACACAAGTTTGGATTGGATAACTTCAACCAACTCAGCTGCGCCCAAAAGCGGAGAAGTTGCTTGTAATCTTTGAAAGTTACCATCAGTATCTACCTATTCATCAGTTTCCAGTTTAGGAGGGTAGAGGCTCCGAGATAGAGAGTTTGGCACTAACCAACTTTGATTTCTCCTGTCGAGCCCATGGGCTATGTCGCAGCAGCCACGAAAAGAACTGTTCCACAGGAAGACACGCGATAGATAGTCTGTAATAGACGCAAAGGTAGCTAGTAGTAAAACGAGACAATTCAGACTAAAATTTATTGCAATATCAAATTTATACGCTACAAAAATACTTCGACGTTGTATAAATGTTAATAAGAGGGTTCACATTGTGAAGTTTTGTCGCGGTTCGTGGAGATTTTAGCCAATGCAACACCAAAAGGTTAATAGTCTCATCATTTGTTCTGATGATTTATCTATCTTTGATTAAAGCACTTTTTGTCAAAAGGTTGTTGTACGAGACTTGCCGCTGTTATATTTGATATACCGCTTATTTGTGTATAATATATTAGACAATATTTTTTATTTCTTCCAAGAAATTCTCTAAATGATAGTGAATGTGAATAGTGAATGTAGATGAAAACCGTATTAAAATCCATTATGTAGGTAGTTTAGAAGTTATCGGAGAATAAAAAGAAAGAAAGAAAGAAAGAAGGGATTTAGCTTTACGTTGGTAAGACTAATTTTTGATAGTTTTATGAGTAAAGAATAAATATAGAATAGTAGGAAAATATGGAACTGAAAAAGAAATATGTTCCTAGTCCCTCAAAGTTTATTTTTAATAAACTTTCATAAGTATAGAAACATCAGAAACTAGTATAGAAAAGCAGTCACAACTTGTCGAAATTCGTCCCCCAACTGTGTTACTTCTTTAAAATTAGCTGTTTCGGCGGGCCCGTTGAATTGTACCGCACACATAGCTATACGTTACAAACGCAAACTTTACTTGTACCCACGTAGATATTCCCTGGAAAATGTATTTTTATTTTATCATGGTAACCCCGGGAGAGTAAACTACCAAAATGGCGCGCGCAATTTTGACACATATTGCAGACCGTTTAATGTCAAAATGGGATGGCGGTAAATGGAGATGAGACGTTTGAAATAAGAACGCCCTCGCCGAGCGTACGCAGTGATGTTTGCAGCTGTATATAGCAGTGTGTTTTCGTCTCCCTCGCACTTGTTGGCTGGATGTATGCTGCTGTCTCAGGCGGGTGCGGAGTTAAGCCGCTTATCTGGTGCCCGCACGCCGCGCCCCGCACACGGCTGCTGCGCGTAAGCGTCGTATTCTGCAATTCGTTTGCTTTTCATTATTTTTTATTTTCCGTACATATTAATAGTAAGCTATAAAATACGTTTGATTTATGGTTATTAAGGCTGTAATCATTACTAGTAGCGTGTAGCAAATGCAACGATTTCGATCAAATAGGATAACACATAAATAAAATTATTATTTTGTTTAATAATATTGAGATAATATTATTTATATTTAAAGTTGTTAAAATATACAAGTTGTAAAGATGTGCTTTTGTCAGCTAGGAGTTCTGATCTAAAAAAAACAACGGTAACGCCAAGACTGATGGGCCATTTACGACAACCACTAATTTTTATAGAATAACGGTGATTGCAAATCCTGATGAAATTCGGTCCCCTCTTTCTTTAGATCAACACCAAGTTACATGATAGTAATATGTTCCATCTTTATCACCTAAAGTGTAGATCTTTAGTGAAAAGGCTTACCTACGAGAGAAACTGCCTCTTCGGAATTATTGTCTATTTTGTGCTGATTAATGAATGAATTAATTTATAAACTGGTACTAGTGTCAATATTAGTTTTCAAAAGAAATAAATATTAGAAAAATCTCAATTTCTCAAGAAAAGCTAAAACTTTCAGAATGCAACTGCCCAATATATATTACAAGGAGCGTCCGAGCGCGCACTCTCACTCCGTCTCTTACTATATATACTTACACTTGTATATATATACTACAGATAACCTATATAATACAGCTTATATAACAATCGATGAGCGCTGAATTTTAACGATATCGATGGCAGACTGTTTTTAACTTGACTGTTTCAAGTTTGGGTTGCTAGGTCAAACACTAACTTCTATATTAAGTAGTAGATATTGTCTTAGACCAATATAATCCTACTAAAGGGTGAAGAGTCTCATACAGAGAAGGCATAAGCATTGATCACCACGCTTACTCGTCAACATTCCGCGAATGGTTGTACTAACAAAAATAAATACAGGTAGTCCTGAATTGCGAGGGAGTGATGACATTGGGCACAAATCCTCGGCAGCCCGTGGTCTCTCCGCGAAGCCTGCGAAGATTTCAGAAAGCTGCTGTGCTTCTGGGCGGAGAAGGGATGGATAAAATAATCCAGCCAAACCGGACGAACGACAACGAGCCCACCAACAAGTAACAAGAAATACAGGTAGATCTGAAGTCGCTAATCCGTCGTCAGACAGAGTTATAAAGAAGAACGTATCTTTCTTCTACAACGTCCGCTTTAGTTTGTCATGGATTCATACTTGCTCGCTTCTTGTGGAGAAGAGCAAGTAGGATCCTGAGATGGTTAGAAAAAACCATGATTTTAAATCCAGGTGAGTTCAATCTGTAAGTACTCTACGTTTTATGATCATAGAAATAATGGTTATACACAAAATAATAGATACCTACCAAATTTTAATTCCTGTTCATAACGTCTATACGCACTTCCCTTGTTTACATTCGTTTGTTCTACTTATACAAAACATTGTTGAACAGATATGCGATTTCTACTAAAATTTACAATATTGTACACTGTTAACACTTATCCAATATTACTAAAACCATTACCTAACAGTCCGCGTAAGATCTAAACAGTAAATTTGTACTAACAGCTGAAATTCAGTCAATCTGTAGCGATCCGTCTAATCTCTGTACGTAATACTACTTCTCAATATGCGACGACCATGTTATCACTTAGAGCTAAAGGCCGCTGTATACGAGATAATACCTGGGAAGGGGACGTGACTGCCTCGTTCGGTCGACCTCGTGAGTACCAAGTTCCAGTCCAGTCCGTATCTCTGTGACAATTCTTTCATTACATTTTGTATGAAATGATATTTTCAAAATTTGCCGTCCTGTCCGTATAAAATTCCGTATGGCTTTAAGCCAGAGCTAACTGAATACTAGCTTATAGGAAACACTTTTTAGTAGGTATTTATTAGCTAGCCGCTTCGTAGGTAGTACCTACCTTCTACGACATGATTACGAAACTCTGTAATTGTCGGCTTTTTTAAATTCGTTGAATGATGTAAGAACTGTAATAAAAGTCGTTGCTGGGTTTAAAAGTTAAAGAAGAAACAGACATAACAAAACAATAACTTTGATTAAAATATAATATTCTGAAATTTAGACACAAGAACAATAAAAAATAAGGCAAGAGTACTTACATAACTTTACTCTTGCCGGCATTCCACTGGTGGGATCAGCCTTTCTTATCACATCTACTTCGCTCTATCCTGGATATCGTCCTCAAAACGCATTGATATACCTTAACAATACACTTTTCCATCTTGCCTTCGATCGACTTCTGGATCTTCGACCAGGTAAGGAGAGTGAAGTTGTAATGCCCAGTCTAACACGTAATAACAGTTAAGCATTTCACTGTTTTTAATCTAAAAATATCTCACATAACTCGTTCCTTTAATTATTTTTTATGAATTGAACATTTTAATATCTTCTTTAGCAACAGTCTCAGCATGATATTTTAATATATTTCCCCTTTAATCAAACAAAAAAAAATAATAACCGCGAAAATCAACAAATGTCAAAATGCTTTCAAGTGGGTGTCATGGCGGTTGTTTAATAAACGTCCGCATGGCGCCACTTCGTTCGAAATTCAAACGAGTGGCCTATTCATGACATTTTTGCAATACACCTACCGGTTTGTGGTATTGTTTATTGGCCTCTAAAGTAGGTACTTGGGTTAGAAAGGGCTTTATCAGGTATTACTTATTACAAGTGTAACAAGTGTGATATATTGTGCATTTTGAACTTGTAAGTTTGTTTTCATGTAGAAGCTGTAGTTGTATGTTGTAGTTGAATGATGTGCTATACCTTTTTTTGTAATAGTGGCCAAGGAGAAAGTGTTGTCAATACAATTGTTATAACATATCCTTACTGAGGTTGCTATCTATATTTGAGGTCTTTTTACGAGTAAATTTTTTTTCTTGTACTGCTAAAAGAAGGAGTTTAACATTACCTCGTTGGTAAGCGGATTGGATAGTGTTTAATCATTTTCAAAAACAGTTCCAAAAACCTTACTTTCTTCATAATCTTCATCATGTTATCCTAAAAGAAGTCCACTGCTGGACATAATTATGCCTACCTCAAGTATTACCACTATTACTACCTACTTAATACTAACAATTATTCTTACTCACACATCATGTTTACATTTCTACTTCACATTTTTACGGTAGTAGATCCACGCTGGTTTCAGCATGAATGGATCGGATCGTCCGGGGAAGTACTACCCTCTCATAGAAAATCGACGTAAGAGTAGTAGTATCCGTACTACTGCGTTTCGAACGGTGAGTGAAAACGCCGAAGGCCCAATTTCTCCCCTTTCCTCTTTCCCCACTTCCCTCATTCCTTTCCCCTAACCCAATTCCCAGCCGCCATAGTGGAGGCAACCATACCAGCAGTTTAAGACGATGCGATGGCTTTTGTTATGGTGGCCACCACTTCTGGATTCCACTGACTGCTTACCATCATGCGGGGTGGAGTCACTTTGGTAGCCTAATATAAAAAAAATATAAAAATTCCAAATAAGCTTTACTCATTATCAAAGCTAATAAATCTTAGCTACATTACCAATGTCCGTAGATACGTCATATTGTAATTAAATTACACTAGACAAAGTAGTCATGTAGCTTATGTGATGTGTCAGCTGTTATAAAGGTCGGTTATTTTCCTAATACAGGTGACATAGACATATTACATCACACATTTCACTTGTACGGTAGTAGATCAACGCTGGTTTCAACATGAATGGGCCACATCGACCGAGAAAGTACTACCCTCTCGTAGAAGATCGACGTAAGAGTAGTAGTATCCGTACTATTGCGTTTCGTTTGGTGAGTGAGAGACCCCGGCAGCCCAAATACTTCGATCACAGAGAAGGGGATCACCCCTTCTCTGTGATCGGCAACGGCTTGTTTGTGTTTTCTAAGCATTATTACTTCTGAAATGTTTGGAAACTTAACCATCTCTATAGGTTACGGTTACCACTCATCATCAGGTGAGCCGTACCTATGCTTGTTTGCTATCAAAGTTTTATGAAAAAGAAAAACATTTTTTTATTGAAAAGGCAGGCACAGGTATTACGTACTTACAATGCACAGATGTATACTATTCACATTTCGCTATGTTAGGTCCCTTAATAGAATCTACCGGTTGCCATTTATAATTCTAGATGCCAAACTAATACTTACAAAGAATTTTTGAACAGAAAAATTTAACAACATTTTACAACTTGTATACCTGAGAATTCTGTATGGCAGTCCATATTACCAATGAACTACCCGAGATAGTTACATTAATACGCCATCTACACTGGCCAATTTAAGCTGAGATCCGTATTGATCTCAGCTTAAATTGGCCAAATCGATCAGAGAAGTATGTATTCCTCTTTCATAGAATATCGGTTTATAATATTAGTTTTTATGCTATTATTTCTATACGTTTAATTTGGTGAGTGAGCACGTGGACGGACACAATCACCTCCACGGGCCCCTACCTCTTCCTCCTTTATCTTTCTTCCTTAAAAGTGGACAGTGGATTAGTAGTTATTCCATATCAATATTTCTGCAATGTTTAAAGAATACAGTCATGCCCTTAAGTTACGGTAACCACTGCGTACGTGGCGCAGTGGGAGCGCAAACGACTGCTGTGCACGAGGTTGTGGGTTCTATCCCCACACGTGACAAAACTTTGTGTGATCCAGGAATATTTGTTCCGAATCTGGGTGCTCTTTGTGTTCGTTAATCGTATGTTTGTAAAGTCTCCCGCGACACAGGGCTTGTTACTTAGTGCGGGAGTTGTCTTTTTAAAACAACAAATCAACTATCAGGTGAACCACATAGTTATTTGTCACCGAAGTTATATAAAATAAATGCATAGCAAACGTTTAAGCTATTTACGTGGACAGTAGGTATTTAATAAAAGGTTGCAATTAGCGCGCAACTTGACCCTCAAAAGACGCAACTATCACATTACAAACTAAATATCCAATACGAAACTCATAAGCGTCTGATGTAAAATGAATAATAAATCCGTACCACAGACAATAGAGGTATTAGGCATAGACAAGAATCGCTATTTACATGGGGTAGGGTGATTCGGTAACACAATCCGCACGCACGTCAACTCTATTATTTATGGATTCTTTAACATGTAAGGACTTGGGGTAGTTTGAGGGTGTATGCGGGGGTTGAAAATGTGAAAACGGACATTTGGCGCAAGGAAGTGTTTCTTCTGCCTCGGTGGTCGTTCGAGAGGGATTTAAGCTTTTTTCTCTTCATATTACAAGAGAAATTATTTTTAGGGTGCACTTTGAGTGTAGTATCATTATTTGTTGTACTCCTTTCGGTTTATTGCGCAGTTTTTGTGGTTTTATATTAAAAAATATGCCTATTGAAAAATAATTAGAAAGACTATTAAAAATTAATGTCCATCTACGAATTTTTAATGACCAGTCAGTTTTACTTGTAACTATGTTAATATTGCCATTGGTTTATCATCGTGTCTTAAATAACAAGCATTTTAAAGATTTGTAAACATATCGCAAAACGTTAAAACCCTGCTCAATCACCCCTTCGGTTCTCTTCGTTTTTTCCTTTCCCTCCCTCATCTCCCTCTCCTTCGGCAACTACTTGGTTGTGTTTAGCATTACATCTACAATGCTTGAAAACACAGTTATTTATAGGTAACGGTTGCTACTTACCATCAGGGGGGTCGTATGCTTTTTTGGCACCAAAGTTGTATAAAAGCCACGTGAACAACAAGGCAAGTCACAAGTATTTTATCACGCACAAAGTAGTCTGTCTTTAAAACCATAAATCAATTTAAAAAGGTTAATTTCTCCCCACGAATTTGAATTAGAAAATCTCGATGACATAAAAAGCAATCAGTTAACGTTTTGCGATGGAAAAAGGGAAATTGTAGATCAAAGTGGGAAACGAGGACGTACCGGAGCGACGTAATGCAATAAATTTACTTTTCGGACGTGGTTTAGACTAACATGGCGACAAATCGAATCGTAACGGTTTAACGAATGCGGCGAATTCTTATTTCAGATTTTTTTTTATTTCTTGTTAGGTGATTTTGAGAATAAGATACAAATATAAAAAGAAATATGCGGTTCTAAGTCCGAGGATCCAATGGTTTTCTCAGCGAAAAGTGCAGATGATTTTCTTTTTGAAAAGTGCAGATGATTGTGGATTCATTTAGGTTAATTGATGTTCAGTAGTTAAGTTAAATTTAATAGTTAAATAGTCAACATGATAAGACAATTATTAACGGTTACATGATTGGAAATTAGAAAGTTTAACAACTAACGTGTAGAAATACTTTTTATATAGATATTAAAATCTGTATATTTTTGATAGTTGCCAAATTATCGTTACCATTAATAAATTTACTTACCCTTTTCTTTTCTATAATTTCATAAATATGCTGTGAAATATTGTAATACGCATATTTACAGTTAACACCAAAACCTCCTGTCAACTTTTCCAAATCGACGAAAAAACGCGGGGAAAACATCCAAATGACATTTCCATGTAAAAGGGCGACTCCATTTTGCACGCTAAGTAATTTTAGACGATTTATCGAATTAAATTGATATTTCTTTGATGTAGCCTCATATTGATCATTCGATTACAAGGGACTCGACTTTTCAATTTACCATCCCCTTTCTTCTGATGAAATGATTGGTGTAAGCAGTAAAACAGGTTACCGGTGATTTAATTTCATATTGCTATTATAGCCGAATCAGCGTATCTTTAGGGTAGATATTTTAGTTGTAACATTAACTTATTAATTTAATATTTTGAAGACATTATATGCAATGAATAATAAAAAGTTTTTTTATTTAAGGCACAAATAGAAGAGGCCCAGTTTGAAGCTGAGTTTGAATCTTAGGATGGTGTAGCCAATCTAGTTTCTGAACAGTAAATTCACAGGCGAATCAAATTGGTTGTTATAGCTTGCAGAGGCACGTTACTGAAGTGTCAAAAAGAAGAGTTGGAGCAGATTCCTTCATGACAAACGACGATCTGATAAAAGTCAACCGATGAATCCTTTCAATAATGCCAATTTCCAGAAGTGGAAATTTATTAAAATTTAAGTAGTTACAGAAGACAAACAAGTCAAAGCAACACTACATAACTAGTATTTATATTATCTACTGAATAATGATGAGAATCAATAATCAGTAATAGGAAACCCTTCAACCAACACGAGATTTGTAAAAAAGCTAGTTATTAACTATTAAATTAGTCCATTTTATTTGATACATCGCAACAATTAGCAACGATATCGACCCTGTACTTTACCTATGTTTAATTCAAACAGCTGATACAAGTCAGTAGTTATCCTCTACATACACATACATAGTCAGTGGTGTATTACAACCAACCTTCCCAGTTATGTTGAGTTTCAATTGTGACCTTTATAATATAAGGCAATGTATGTACATAATACAATTAAAATGTTTTATCAGAATTCTTATCAGAACAGGCGGCGAACCTGCTGATTACTGAGCACAATTCCTGACTCCTAATTTTAATTTCCCGACATGAAAATCCAATATGACTTTACCGACAAAGGGATCAAATCGACCTCTGTGTGGTTTTCCGTACACAGTATTGTTCACCGAGATACAGAAGCAGTCTTTATTTAATTACCTTTCCATCATCATCATCACACCAGCCCGGTAATATTCCACTGCAGGGAAAGGCCTCTTTTCTTAGAGAAGGCATGAGCATTGATCGCCACTCTTGCTTAACGCGGACTGGCAATTTCAGACTTTTAAGTTCAGGTTTCTCCACGATGTTTTCTTTCACCAGAAAGTACCTACATGAATTTAAAATCCATACCAGACCCACTGCATGGTGTAAGCCTCTCTTTGTAAATTCTACTTGAGCCGGTCTTGTGTTGAACCTCGCCGGAGGGGTACCTCCGGTGAATGTCATTGACCCACCGCGCCATTAAACGGCCACGACTTCTTTTGCCGGTCCCCAGCAACCATGCGGTGAAGGCTTTGCTTCACCTGCCGACACCACATCTGGCTAAGTCTCTTGCCCAGTTCCTCTTAAGATTCATAGCATTCGTATATAGTTACCCTTTATTTACATAAAAATATAGCCTCACTTGTGACCAGCGTTAGTGCATCGGATGTTTAGGCACGCGATTACCCGCCAATTCTCTTGATTTATTCGATTTTCGAACGACGCCATTTCAAGCCACGTGCGCATCTCAATATGGCGGAGTATACATGATGTTGGAAAATATTATTTTTTGTACTTATTTCGACAGTATTGAAGTTATTGCTTAGATTGTGGAGATGCTTGTATTTTGTTTATTTTATTACTAACTGTCTATATTTTTTTACAAGAATCATAAATAAACTTTTAGTATAGAAACTTACACAAGTCTAAACCATTCAACTCGCCAGTTTTTAGTCGGAGGAGCGTATAGAAAGGTAAAAACTAAATATTGGTTTTTACATGAGTACTTAATAAAATGTTATAATTTTTATTGTTAAAGTTCTACCTAGAATCTTATTGGATGTGATTACTATATAGATATTTTTAATCTTTATGTTGTTGAATGTAAATTTACGTCAGTATTTTTAAGCCAGGGTAGAGACATAAAATAACTAGCAAGAAACTCTGGTCACTATTATTAATCTCCCATATCTTCAATCATGCCCCTGCTCCCTATACGATCAGCAACGGCGTAGCTGTTTTCTGTACGTTTGTTTATCACCGAAGTGGTATAAAAATATAAAATAAAATACTTGTTATTATTTTATATTTTACAAACCGCCATCATCCTATACAGATACATTCGACACCGTAATTGGAGCACTCAATTTGCGCCACCGCGCACTGCCGCGTGCCGCGCACGCGTCCCTATCAATTGTCTATGGTACACAATCGTACCTCTTTGTGCGTAAACTATACTTTATGGTTTTTTAAAAATTCATCAATAGAACGCTGTTGTTGAGGGTGTGATGCGAAGAGATAGAGGGTTATGATGTTCTAATTAGTATTTGAAAAAGAACTTGTCAGTTATCAGTCGTTTAGACATTGTTGGGTATTTCTCATATATACTTATTACGTTAATAACTACCTATGTAGTGGTTTTCAGTGTGCCTATAAATGTATTGACGACAGGAGAGATTGTGCTTTGAACAGCATGGATTTCAATCTGCAATCTTTTCGCAAGGCATTCATACGTGCCTACCTAAAATATCTGCCGTTTTTAACCTAGTGAAAACTCAAGGTAACTCGAACCAGAGGCTTCATGATTGGTGGTCACACAATATAAAGTTTCGCTTGCTTAAAAATCTTCATTAAAAGCCTATGCAAACTGAAAACTTTCGTTCGATCGATAGTTTGGTTGGTTGTTTGTTCAGTATGAAGATGCATGAAAGTCCGCACTTTGCATGCAACCAACTAAACTATCGGCCAATCGAAGGGGCTCTAAGAAGTCGTCAAGATATTCATTCATCATAAGACAGCCAGCAGCGTTGCTTTAAGTGTTCAGTAGGTAGTGTAGTATTTCGGGGTTAATGCTCTAAAAGAAAAGCTTTAAATCAGCAAAAATGTTCCATTACATAAAAAAAACGCTACATTTTTAATTATATTATTACATCCTAAGAAAATATCATTGTTACATATTTAAACAACAACAAATCATTTTTTTACAACCTCCTTTCACAATCTATTCGCACCTAGACATCATAAATTGCTACCGTGGCCATCAATGATCGTTTAGAGAAAAAAACGTGAGAATTTGTCTATGGGCTGACAGATCTATTGTCCGGAATTCGTTAGTTCCGTTCTATGAATGAATGTTTTTTTAAATCGATGTATGCACAGGTGTATTTGTTTGGATGTTTGTAAGATCAGTCCCTATCCGTCACTGTATGTTTGTTAGTTTAAGGTAACAGAAATATGTTACATGCATAAAACTCGACAACTTTTGTGCTACAGTACGATCTATACCTTTGAAATAATAAAGAAAATATTTTGTCTATTGCGATCAGCTTAATAACTATGCACAATAAATTTTTGCCGCACTAGTTTTAAAATTGGCGCGATGGAGGCTCCCCGGCTTAGAAGAAAATAAGGAGAAGAAAAGAGCAAATATTCTCTATTGCGTAGAGAGCTTCTGAAAAAAGATAGCCTTAAAATAAATAACAAAAAATGTCTTACTGAACATGACTTAAAGCCAATAGATGGGGAGATATTATTACGTGAGTGGTACGCGGGGTAGCACGCTTCTGCCCACTCCTTCAACTAATTATGCAACACCGTCTCATTACTTATCTGTGTGGAAATATACTTACAAAGAAAAATGTCAAACACACTGGGCCAAAGTTCATTGATGGATAATAATGAATTACCAATCGCTACCAGAATTTAAAAAATTACAATTCTAAATTTAAATCTTGCCGAGCGTTGGCGGCAAAATGACCATAAACAACTTTTTTTTTTCGTCATGGCCGACGCTGTCCCGCCTTTGTGCCTGTATCCTGCCCTTTTCATTCGACCTTTTTAAGGAAGAAATTTATTATGTATAATTTTGGCCATAACCAGTAGCCGCTTTTAATTGTGAGTTATGGTTCTTATAGTTCTTTGAAGCATTTTTTATTTTAGACGTTTCCTGACCGATTGGAAGGTGACCTTTATATTTTTTTATTTATTATATTTTTTTAATACGTTTAGTTACAGGTTTCTTTCGGGATTAATCAGACGGAACCAGATTTTTAATGTGTTGTAATAATAAAACGGATATTCTCATAATGCCGAATAGACGGACAGGAAATACCCTAGTATTGTATTGGATATAAATTGATACGGCTGTTATTTGCTTAACTGTTTAATAGGTAAAAAATTGTTAAGAATTTTGTTTATAATCTGCGTTTTAATTGGTTAAGCGTTATAGGTACCTAGGTATAGATAAATAAAATATAGATATATATATAGATAGGTATTATAAAAACACGCTTAGGTAATTAAATACGAACGTATTTAATACCAAAACATCTAAACTTGAAATAATTATTACTTGTTTATTATTCAAAATTAAATATCTTTCTTTTTCTTTTTTTTATTCTTAACTACATAACTGAAATTTATCACATCAGTATCAGCTACAGTTAAGACAGATTAAAATAAATAATATGTAGGTATAAGACAAGCTTAACTCAAATTTGAGTTCATAATAAAGAATTTTAATAATAATTCAATTGCTTAATATAATGAATTAAAATCTAAATAATTTTGTCGCTCGCCAAAAAAAAAATGAGAGCCAAATTCTTACATATGCGACCTCCTACGGTTACGCAACTAGAAACACTGTCAAGCGAACTTTAACTTTTTTTAAGGGTTGCAATCTTTGTATCCGAACATCCCAATTAAAAAGTATTCTGCGCCCACCTGGCCGATTAAAAAAAAATATCTACAGGTACATTCTTATAAAATATTTGCTGTCTGTCTGACTGTTGATAAGGCTATATTATGTTGTTTAGGTTGGTAGTCGTGATGAACGAGTGGTTCAGGAGGTCGTGGATTCGAAACCGTGTAAGTACCAATGTAACTTTATCTAATTCGTATGTCATGTATTTTTTATGTATATTTGGATATTATTGACTGACGCTGAAGGAAAACATCGTGAAGAAACCTGGGCTTTTCAACTTTACAAGATTTTACATTTTTAGTTTTACTATCATTATTTTATTGATCATTAAGTTTATAATACAAGCAAATCCGCGGGCACTTACTAGCGTAAAGGCGTGCACAATAAAAAATGGCTGCCAATCGTTGGCGGGCGAAAATTATAATCGGCAATGGAGCGTGCTTCTTAATCCAACGTTGTATTTTTTCGCGCCGAGAAAATTTTCTTGTATTCTTTTTTTAAATCTTAAGCTTGCGTAACGGCCTCTTTTGATTTTTTATCTATGCTAGTCCCTTTGATAATCCATTGAGAATTCGTATATTGTTTACCATTTATTCTGAGCCTAAATCTTCTAAATACGAGTATGTATTAAGTAGACAAAGTGAAATTTCTAAAAGTCGACATTTTCTTCTGTTCCTCAGCAACCTTTTTTTAAAACCATGTAGGTACTCAACGAACATAAGTACGTAGAGAAAGTAAAGAAAAGCCAAGAATTCCTTAAACAATTAAACTCGTACAAAGCCGGAAAGTTAGTATACCTACTTAATATAGAAGTGATAAAAGATAAATAAACAGTAACAAAATTTATAAAAATGAACAGCGCCATTGGTATTTACTCTGAGAACTAAATTTTCATTTGTCATTCTGCCTTGTCAACGGTTTTGTTAGATTACTAGCAATGCGTGCTTTCTAGGTAACTTTTTACGTTAGTTTAAGATGATGATGGATATACATAGGTACTTAAAAAAAGTATATTGCGTCGTGATGACTTACAAGTTAAGGCATCCTCATCGCGAATTATGAGTTCGAAACCGAGCAAGTAGCAATGTGATCTTCATACAGTTTTGACTATAGTTCAGAGATTTTTTCCCGAAAAGGTATTTTTGACTTTTTAAATATTGCTTGGCTTTTATCGCGGGCTTTGAGTGCGGCGACCGAATCAAGAAATTCCGTAACGAAAATAAAACCTAACCTCCCACTCCGCCTACCATAAAATTTATTTCTCAGGATAAACACTAGTGGCGCTAATTTTTACCACACATAAACCAAATATTTTGTCACATTTGCGATAAATTTTATCTGGTAGAACAATAGAAATGAAACTAAGATTTTAAAAACGTGTAATAATGCATCAATGTAATGTAATGTCCCGTTTTATTTTTTTTCGGAGCAAAAATACTTAGTAGGATGATAAAAATTCCTGAATAACCTACATGTATTGTAAGATAATAAAAATATTTAAAACGATATTAACTTCTCATTTATTGAATAATAGAATAAAAATTGTTTTCTTATCGGTCACCACGCTCAAAAAGTGTAACTTGATATTATAACTTGATATATTAATATCAAAGAAAAAAATACTGCATAAATATAAAATAAATAAATAATTATAATTGCATAAGTTGATAAAAAATGCTATGCAATAATAGCTTTACCGCGGTCCCCGAGTGCCACAGGTTTTTTTTTATATATATCTTATAGCCTACCAAAGTGACTCCACCCCGCCCGATGGTAAGCAGTCAGTGGAATCCAGAAGTGGCGGCCACTATACCAACAGCCGTCTTAAACTGCTGGTATGGTGGCCTCCACTATGGCGGCTGGGAATGGGGTTAGGGGAAGGGAATGAGAGAGGTGGGGAAATTGGGCCTACGACGCTCTCACTCACCGAACGAAACGCTAAGTCGATCTTCTATGAGAGGGTAGTACTTCCCCGGACGATCCGGCCCATTCATGCTGAAACCAGCGTGGATCTACTACCGTTACATAAATACCGTAGCGTAAATGTTGCAGGCAAATTGCATAAATCCACCGTTCACAATCTGTCTCGGCTCATTATATCTAATATTAGTATGTTACTAGCAATGTGTATTACCTAATTAGGAATGTTTGAACTAGTTTGACAACAAATATAATTCGTATGTAGCACTTCTAGCTTCTACTCGCACAGCTCAGCTCGTGCACAGTGAATCACAGTTCTAACCTAACCTAAATCAATCTGCCTCTGGCATATTACATAACGCCTCCGCTGATGACGGCGGATTTCTACAATCATTATTAGACTAGCGACAACCAATAATTTTTAATATTTGTATCTAAGGATGTAGGTATGTTATTAAGACACTCGTTCGTTTCTTATAATTTGATCATAGTGCATGCTTTTGTGAAACCCTAGAAGTCTTATCCCCAAACAAACAACAATAGCTTCACGCACGTTTGTCTCTAGGGAGTAGGCAGAACCAGAGCTTTGTGGATTACACACAACGCGTAATGAACATTAATAGCTCATCGTATATTAATGTACCCTAAGCGATACGAATTGGTAACTATATAGTAGTAAATGGTAGAAACGGCTCTGGGAATTGGGAATATGGTAGAAATACTCTGGGAATTGAGGTAATTTTAGTTAGGTATTTATTTAAATTATGATTGAATATGTGATACTGGAGTCGTATGGTAGATTACAGGTTTGTTGTTAATATCTTATGCATTACTCCGTCGTCCTCAAGCCGAAAATTTGAATTTGCCTTTGTTCGATCGTACGCTAAAACTGGAGCAATTCTTACACGAGTTTAAAATCGTTTTTTTTTAATGAAAAAGTTAATACTTGGTTAAAACTACTTGAGAACTCTTTATGCTTTTATACGCAAAATTCTTGCCCAAAGAGGTTAGCATATTATATTGTTTTTAATTTTATGATTTTAGGGTAAAATTTATTGACTATTTCTTATGCCTTTTGTACACAGACTATGATGTAAGCATGTAGATACACCTCGAAACCTATCTGTCAAGTTTTCTAATATTATTTGGTCATTTAATTGATTTCTTTTGAGTGACGTCTGACGTAAAGCCCAGAACGCAACAAAGACTAATAAAAAATTAATAAACCGTATAAAATACTTGGCGTGCCATCGTTCCAATATCCCACGCAAAGGACAATGTTTCAAAAAAATAATTATTGATTGAAAAAAATAATAATCCACATCCCTAGAGGATTACACGACAAACGCATTTTGGTTGGCCACACTGAACCTGAGGCTTCCAAATTCAAATTTGAAAAAAAAACAACGGCGAATGCCTACATAATATTTTGTCGTTGATTTCTGTCTATATTTAGGGATCCGTAAAGATATAGTAAGGTCTGAATAAGGAAAAATATTGTTTATGTGAGAATCATGTGCATGTGACCAAGAGTTTAAGGTGATCAGCTCGCCCATACCATTACGCTTAGTATCGTAGGGTTTATTCGATCCATCAACAGGGCACAGTGTCAGCTGAGTCCTTAAATAATCACTAATAATAATAAATCAATAATAATCAATAGTCCTCACCAATCCAATGGTAGGTAACTATGGTAAACTAAGGCTTTAGTGCAACAGCAGTAGACGTCTTCAGAATGATACGTATATGGATGCTTCTTATGCATCATACGATTATAATAATATAGGCATAAGATTTATATTGCTTACTTTTGATACATTAATTAAAGAACAAGGATAGGTACATGTTCTTCAAATAATTTTGTTATTAACCAAGTATAAAATTAAAAATTTAATAAGTATTTTACTAACAACCACCATGTACACAAACCACAAAAGTTACGGAACCACTTATATTTACATTTTTATCAATATCCAATACTGAATAGGTGCGATTTGATCTGTCAGTGACAGTGCGCAAGTGCTGCCACCTGTCGTGATCTAGCGTGTGAATGATCCACGCACTTATCTTCGATCAATGATTTAGCAATAAACACTACAATAGACTACTTGGGTAGCCATTTTTATTTTGACGGGGGTGAACTCGATTGTTACAGATTTGTGACTTGTCAAAAATTGTATTCTTGTGTGAAAAAATGTCATATTTTATAATCAAAGTTGCATATCAAACTTAGAGGCCACAATAAAGGCATCATTCAATACTGACCCTGAGGTATTCAGTTTTTTCGTACTTTTGACATCTAAAAGAGGGATGAGCAAGCCAACAAATCAAAAAACTAGAAGTTGCCTGCTGACCATTAGGCAGACTGAGCCAGAGTAGAGACATCTAGGTCTCTTTCTCTTCTCTTCTAAATTCTAGATCATTGTCAATAATTGGGTCCCTACATTATCTACTACTTATTGCCAGTAAAAAACATTTTATTTTAGAATTTAAGCCGACCTTCGTCCATGTCATCAGTATTTATAATTAACATGAATATTCGGTTTCCAATTTCAATTTTTTTACATAAAATGTAAGCATATAAGCACAGAAATACGACACAGGTTATTTTATAGGAGCGCACGTTTAAAAGGATTATTCGAACTTCGAAGGCCGCCATGACACTTGAGACCATCATCGACAAAAAGAGGAGTGACCGGGAGGATTAGCTGCCAGTGTCAAAGTGTTAAATATCGAACACACCGTCTAATTTGACAACTGCGGTTTTATGAAAAACTTTTTCAGTGTTACCATATTACGTTTTATTAGACTGTTCCCTTGAATATAGGAGCTCATTTTCATTGTGACTGTTATTAGTGCATAAATTAAGTGTTCACATTTTAAAGTATTAATAATTACTGACATCTCAGTGTTAAAAAAGATAAACTTTATGAGCTTCTTTGCTTAATATTGTAAATTTACCTCAACTTTGTGAAGAAAATGGTTGCATAGGTAGTCCAGAATATGAAACTACCCTTCCGCTTTTTATTAGAGTCATAAATAGACCTTATGAAAATCGGATAACAAGCAGCAGCATCTGACTGCATAGTGTCTGCAGTCAGCCAGCAGTAGTGACTATGGTAAACAAGTTTTGGGAGTGGCCTATCCAGCAGTATGTCTACATATACGTTTGTAGACTGAGAATATGTTTAAGTGTGATAATAAGGAAAATAAAATTATAGATCTGGCAACCCTAAAACATACCCAATCGTGTAATGTCAAAAAAATATGACATACGTGTCACATTTCAGTTAAAGTTTGACAGTTTGTACGACGCACGACGCTCCGTCAACGACCAATGGCTTTGATTGTCAAATTTCAACAAAAATTATGATTAGAATTCGTTTTATTAAATAATGTAACAACAGGTTTTAAGATTAGTTTCATCTCTGGTTAAAACTGCATTTGTTTTGAAATGTCGAAATAATAATATATAAAATATATACCTTCATACTACCTACCATATATAAATTAGGCACTAGATATGACTATTCTGCCAATGCGACCCTATTGCTATTTTAGGCGCCGGGCAAATACGCAAAAAATTTTAAACCCGATGAATTTTCCGATTTGAGAATCGAACTCGAAATCACTTTGTGAAAATCCGTCCAGAGTACCACTACCACCGAACCATTTAGATATATAACTAAATAGTAGCCAGTGACTTATAGAATAAATTTACTGTTACTATCATTCTTTCTTTCTTTCCAAGTAACCTGCACTTACACAACTTCAGACAATCATGTTAGACCACACAGTAATAATCCCATGACCGGCGATCGTTTCATCTGATCGAATTGTTTTTTAAACAGTTGCCGGGACAACTGTCGGTCATACATTTTGACTTAGTCATAAACATTAACGCAAGTTCATGACTCGAATTTCAAGTATCACTCCTAAAATAAGGTTAATGAGGTGCATTTTCAATGGTGATGTCTTGGCGTAACGACGTTTTGTTCTTAAGGTAGCTTTACTTATAGTTATGTGTACATAGGTATATCATAAAAAAGTGTAAGATAAATTATATTATTGTATAGTTTATTAGGTACACTTTTAATGAATCTCTTTGTTTCTTTTTTTAGACAATTTGGAGTTCTGCAAGGAAAACATCTTCTGGTGTTTCATTTTAAAACAACGATTTTTAAAGCTCTATTATGGAATCTAAAATATGATACTATTTGCCCTTTTTAAAAGAAAGGAATGCGCTATGAGTATTGTATAAACTTGAGATGCCTACTTACCTAAACAGTTTTAATTTTGCTATGACCCAAAACTTTCTTAGAAGTCGTCTTATCGAAATATTTGTAACATTCCTATAACAATAAACACTTCTAAACGGCCAGTAACAAGATATTATAACAAAAAATTATCACCACATCAAAGTCCCGGTAGAGTAAATGTAAAATGCACAATCATCTACAAAAAGAATGTTTGATACGTAACAACGGATTGTTACGTATCAAACATTCGAAATATAAAAATAAATACACCATATTGATCGAGATACGAAATAATCTTGTCCACAAACAATGCCATTATACTTATAAAAATAAACAACTGATTTGAAGCTTCCATTCGATATTTGAAAATTAAAAAATGAAACCTTCATAGACACGATCGCAATGCGTTCGAATTTCGAATGAAAGTAGGGCAGCTGTTAGGGCTGCTACAAATCTGCAGTTAGGTACTTACACTCTGTCTCGATTGCGTTATACACCATCACAGAATAGTATCACGCCAAATTTGTTTGTAGATGTCAGAGCCATTACTATAAAATATTGTGTTAATCATCATTGCAAGAATTATTATTGAAATGAAACTTCTAATGCGAATTCCAATAAGGTTGCGTTAAACGCTACCATGGAGGGGGTATGAAAGCACTGTTACATACGAATAGCATCCAATATTCCAACGTAAAAGGGAGAGAGAAATAAAGATACACAAAGGTAGAAAGTAGGAGAGAGAAAGAAAATTGTGAATTGTAAGCAATGTTAATAAAGTTTGTCTTAAAGAAACAATTGAGTTCACTAAAAACCAATTTCTACCCCTTCCTATTTTCATTTCCACATTGCAAATAAATAAAATAAATCATCATCGTCATCATATCAGCCAAAAGATGTCCACTGCTGGACATAGGCCTCCCCCAATTTTCGCCACCGTGGCCGATAGTTCGCCGCCCTCATTCATCGATTACCCACCACCCTTTGAGGTCGTTGGTCCACCTTGTAAGGGGTCTATTAATTAACGTTAGAATAATTTATAAAATAGATTAATGCCTCATTCATCTTTATGAGTTTCAATTTAGAAAAACAATTTCCGCAGGGCATGAACACTTTATAAACTCATCTGGATGAATGGGACTTAAGAACCGTCCTATATTTTATAGAACCTCGATAAAAATATTTTTATAATTTTAAAAATATCTTTACTATCATTTTTATTAAATCGTTAATAACTGAAACGTAACTATTGCTCGTACCTATGCGTTAATTTTATCAAAAAACTATGTAAGTTACGTTTTCATTAGTGACACACCCCTAGTAATTCCATTACGGCCAGCCCTGACCATAATGCGTGTATCACAAAAAAGCGCGCGTAAAATATACTGATGTTTGACAACTGTCATGGAGGATTTGATCAATATCTATTTATTTATTTAAATGCTTACGTTGCGTTAGACGCGTTAGCATTTTATTTTATTTATACTTTAAATAATTTGTAATTGGTATTCTATTTGGCCAACAACTTCAATAGGTATGTGAATAAAAATTAACCTTACATGCTATTTCGACATAGAAACAAAACATTTCAGAATCTTGAGTTTACTAAAGTAACCAGAGAGCCAATCCTGGCTTCGCCCGAGTATTTTTGCTTGTTGTCCATTTGCAACGATCATCCTTAACCATTTAGATTCATAGATCAAGTACCTACTAATAACCTTTAATTACAATCCATACGTAAGACATCAAAAGACCCAGCAGAGAAACGAAAAGAAATTATTTACAGTCAAATATTCGGACGTTTTGTCCATCAAATTGAAGTAACTTAGCTAGGAGGTTATTTCCATCCTAGAGAATATCAATGTTACCTATAGCTGTCTAGGTATTTTATGCTAATTAGTAAACTCTGGACTGGTTTACGCTTGCAAATATAGAACGTCCTTACATCTTCCCATGAATGCCGTAAGAGGCGATTGAAGATTATCAGCAAACGTGCAACACCGTCACATGTTTATGATTATTATTTATATATATATAAATATTTACTGCTGCAACCCGCTCACTAAGCGTATTGCCTGTATTAACCCTGGTCTGAGCTTGCATTGGCCTGTAGGTGTCTAGCAGATGTCTCATCAGGACTATTCCTCGTAGCGCACCAAATAAATCGCACCCGTTAGTAGTAAGTAATTATAGTAGTCATATTTTTTGTCGTTGAGCTAATGAGCTAATGGGATGTGATGTGTGCTCTTATTCATCATATCAGCCAAAAGATGTCCACTGCTGGACATAGGCTTCCCCTAATTTTCGCCAACGTGGTCGGTCGTTTGCCGTCCTCATCCATTAGTTGCCTGCCACCCTTATAAGGTCGTCGGTCCACCTTGTGAGGGGTCTGCCCACGCTGCGTCTTCCGGTTCGTGGTCGCCACTTCAGAATCTTTCTGACCTAACGGCCGTCAGTTCTGCGAGCTATATTTTATATTTATATTTATAATCAGAACGACAAAATTACAGTCAATTACACTGATTACACAGTAAGAACTTAAAATATATAAAATAACAGCTTTCACCCTGACGTCTCACAATATTAGTATCTCTTTTTTCTATGTGTCCTGCCCATTGCCACTTCAGAGAAGAAAATGATCTTGGTTAAGGTAACTGACGTGTGCTATAATTACCAGTATAAAATTCTAGTCTCTTTTCTGTAATTTCTAATTATTTATACGAGTGAGGTGACAAACAAGCATACGGCCTGCCTGAAGATAACTGCCTTTTATCTCCTTTCTTGAAATACCATGTTGCAGTCTCTCTTTCTACGAGGAGCCCATTCTACAACCTTAGGTAGAAAGTTTCTTTGACACCTACTGTACCAAATTTAGATGAGGAGCTCATTCCACAATCTTATCGCATGTAAATATTGTATGAAATCTAAAAGCAAAGCGATAAATAATGAAAACTATAGGTTATCTATATCTATACCTAAGTAGATACTTATAGTGGCTAGTACAGAGGACATCGATCGATGGTAGACGAAGCCAAAGAAGCCTTACTACGCGCGACATCAACACCAATGTCGATAACGTAGCATTATATTGATTACTTACTTCTGCACGCGGCTTTGAATATTAAAAATAGTTTTTATCTCTATCTTTTACTACATAACTTTACAGGGACTTCCTCGAAACGCACCAGTTAGAAAAAATAACTAAAAATATTACTTACTAACGTTACGTGTGTTTCGAAGAATACTTTTGATGTGCTTGGTTTGGTGCGCATCGAGGAATACCCCAAATTAACGCCTGTCTTACATTAACGGGGTAAACAGAGACTTTAGAAGGTCATTTGCTGCAATCCAAACATATTCAGTAATCGTTTCATACACATACGTCGATTACAGGTGCTTGTAATTATGTCCTTTATCAACATATCTCCTAAGTGATCCCTGTATGTCCGTACGTGCATTGTTCTCTTTATTGAACTACGGAACTCAAACTTGGTCTTTGACAGGTATCCAAAGGTTCAAACTCAGGGTTTGTCAGCGTGCCATGGAGCGCAACCTATTAGGTGTCAAATTAACGGACCTTATTCGAAACACGGAACTGCGCCCCAGGACACAGATCGCTGATGTTGTTCATAAGATCGCAAAGCTAAATAGGGATTGGGCTGGCCATGTCTGTCGATTGCCTGATGAGTTGTGCGTCATAACTACTACCATGTGATGCCCTGAGAGAACGATCAGGCGTCGTAGCAAGAAAAAGATGGGGAGACGAATTAGACAAAATAAATAAATCGTGGTTCACTCTTGCTATGGATCGAGGAGAATGGAAGTCATGGGGAGGGGTCTTTGCCCAGCAGTGGGGTGATTTGAGCTGACAGTACCTAACAGTATG
The DNA here is from genome assembly GCA_963082885.1 of Parascotia fuliginaria. Lineage (NCBI taxonomy): Eukaryota > Metazoa > Arthropoda > Insecta > Lepidoptera > Erebidae > Parascotia > Parascotia fuliginaria. Next base: position 3,307,154 of record OY720197.1, read on the forward strand.
TCCGTCTAGGCCGACCTTTACCGACTCTAGCTAAATAGTATAAGGCAAAGTCCATGTTTTGTCCTATCTGTAAACTTCTTCTAAAGCACTCAATGGTCTTTAAAATGGCTTTCACTACCTATTGTATCAAGTATTATCAGTAGAAGAGAAAAGCCTCAGCTAACCCTGGCCGAACATTTTAAGGATTTGGAATTATGTTGTAAAAAGGCTTTAAAGTGTGTTGGTGCGAAACGTGCGAAACAACTGCTGTTTGCAAGCATAATAATAAAGTGCTAACAGATTGTCTAAAATTATAAAATATACACTGACGGACTCAAACTGCATCAAAGTAATAGACGACTTTGAAATAAATATTTTAACCAAGTATGCAAACTTTCTATACAGATTAAAATTGAAACCTCTAGATTGGTTCGTGAACTTTAAAACAGCGTAGGGTCATATCCTTAAGTTTAAGTTTGTGTACTGGAAAGGACCTTAAGACTTTTTTGAAGAAAAAACATTAATTTAAGGAAATTTGGTTTAATAAAAAAAATAGTTTTAACAATAGACACAAACTTTATGCAAGGGTTTATTTATGTTCTAATAAGGTGTATTACCTCCACGTGCCCTTATTACGGATTCTAATTGGTTCCGCATAGATTTTATTAGGGTTATTAAAAGATCTTGCGGAATATTGTCCCATTCTTCTGAAAGTGCTGTTCTTAGTGCTGCCACTGTCGTAGGCACAGGATTTGACAGCTCTTTTTAAATTGTCCCAAACATGCTCAATGGGATTAAGATCCGGGCTGCGTGCTGGCCAATTCATTGTACGTATCCCAACCTCTTCGCAATATTGTCGAACATGTGCAGCAGCGTGCGGCCGGGCATTATCCTGCATTAAAGTAAAATTTTCGCCTATGAATCCCATGTAAGGCACCACGTGATCTTCTAAGATCTCTGTTATGTAGCGATGTGCAGTCAAACCCCTTCTATTACCGTTTTGACGGACCATGTCTATGAACACAAGTTCTGTTCGCCCGTTCATCGATATGCCACCCCAGACCATACACGAACCGTCTCCAAAAGGAACACGCTCCTCAATGCAACTTTGAGCATATCGCTCCCCACGTCGACGACAGACTCTTCTGCGACCATCTGTACCATATAAACATGTCCTACGCTCGTCCGTGAACAATACGGAGGCCCATTGCTCTTCTGTTCAATTTATGTGATCACGCGCAAATCTTAAGCGAGCTTGTCTGTGAGCTACAGACAATTTGGACCATTTACTGGTCTAAAAGGGGTGATATCCGCTTCCTTTAACCTTCTTCTTATTGTTCGCGCACTCACATTTACTCCACGCACTTCATTAAGCTCTGTTTTGATGTTAACTGACGTGAGGAAACGATTTCGCAGGGAAGTTGTAACAATAAATCGGTCATCACGACCGGTGGTTGCTCGAGTCCTGCCTGTACCACGTCTCCTTCTGTAAGAACCCGTCTCCACAAACCTTCTGTATATTTTAGAAACCGTAGACTGGTTTAAATATAAATTTCACCACCAGCACCAGTGCTACAATTTGAGCCGCTTGTTCGGACGAAGTACCCATATTATGGTTTAAAAACTCTCGATAAGTTAAAAAACTAACCCAACAATTCTGCTGGTAACAATAATTCAATTGACAAAAGAATAAAAAATCAATGCGAATCAATACAACTTTGCTTTAAATAACACGCAAATCTGATACTACGAGTAAATTTTCTTTGCCCGGCTATACCTATTCATTATTAAAATTTGTTTTACTGCAGTTTTTTTAAGATTATGAGCCAGTCTCTCCATACTTATATAATTTAATCGAAAAAGTTTGCATACTTATTAAAAAAAATAATTTTAAAGTACCTAATCCTAAACTTTGATGCAGCTTATGAGTCCGTCAGTGTACATAATTTTTGTGGTTACACTGAGGCAAAGTTATTTTTACATCCAGAGGAACTTTGCCTTCAAATTTTGAGATCTATTGGATACCTACCCTACTCACAAAAGCACAAAATTACATACCTAGCTAAAACAAGGTTAGTGTCTTCTGTGAGCATGACTGTAATTATTTTCTACATTACTGAATTTGAGACAGAAGTCTCACTATGCGATTGTACCTACCTAACTCTTGTATTCTTAAGACAGACATCGTTCGTAGGTATCACGGGACAATAATGTCTCAGGGGGCACTTTAAACACATGCAATTACTTAACGAACGCAAAGACCTACCTACAGCCAGATTTGAAACTTATACCTACCTATTTAAGTATAAACTTATGTAGCCTAGATAGATAGTTTTGTTCTTTGTGGTAATAGAACCCACAACCTTTTTTTGTCTTATTAGTTGTCTTGTACCTACAATCACAGAAATAAATTCTACAACAGTCGTGCGCACTCTCACTGCTCCGCCGACGCAGTTACTAGATACTGCTAAAATTGCGAACTTAACTCATTTTAAGTAAGTATTTAGCCATCAAAGTGTCAAGTGTCTTGACGTTCATCATACATATTAGAAATTCACTAAATTTAGCCGTTGCTCCAGATAATTTTCATTCTCAATTTAAACAATAAATTAATGTAAAATCGAATATACATAATGTAGATCTTAGTTACCTATCAGATCGAATTTTGAATACAAAATAACACACTTAGCTTTATTTACAACTTCAGTAGCAAAACCAAGCATTCGCCCTCCTAAAGAAGGTAATAAAAATGTACGAAAGAAAATAATGAACTTTTTCACTATTCGAACTAATAGAGACATCTAGTGCATCATTTTAAACGCTGACATTTATATCGGTTACTCACTGCTAGATGGCAATACTGATTCAATATTTATTTGATTACAACCATAAAATCAAAACTGATAAACTGTTTTTTATTTACCGGATAATGGTTGAAATGCTTTGTATTAAATTCATAAAAGAAAATATTTAGAATTCTACCATGATTTTTTGTTTTCATTTCTACCACAACAATCGAAGTATCTAGTGCGCAAATAATAGCAAGTATAGCAACACAACTTCAAAATTAAACATGGCGCGCGTACACACGGTTCCGCAGATTTTACATTTTTTCCTATATTTCTCTTTTATTTTATGTTGTTTTACTGGTTTTGTGAGTGCCAATCGCGAGTTAGATGAAGATAATTGGAAGGACATCCTCGAGGGAGAATGGATGGTGGAGTTGTAAGTATTTTTTTAGATTGCCGGTTTTGTCTGCCTCACAGGAACGTGTCAAAATTTTTCCTCTATTATTTAGGTGTGAATTGCTGTTTAATTTGTTCGAAGAGGCCTTGAAATTATAGTTTGATTAGTTATTTGCCTTTTTTATGCAATTTTTGTTGGAAAATATGTTTAGTTTTAAGATAATTAGTTGACAGCGCATCCCACTCGTCTGGGTTCAATAACCATTACAAGGTCGTTAGGGTCTGTGTAAAAGAACCGTTTTGAAAACCGTGACGCATTGTCTATTGTCAGAAAGTGGTTTATGACCTTTCCACGCTAAAAGTGTGTAATTAAGTCCACCATGACGGAAGTCCCATGCTAATGTGTTTCCTAAAAAATATAGATCATTGAGTTTTGTAATACCAAAAGTGGTACTTCGTTTTACCAAGATATGCAGCTAATAATGACGCATTGATTTTAAAGGTCATTTATAATTTATTTATTAAAATTATGTTGTCATATGTAAATACTTATACTTACATAAAAATAATGTTCCAGTCTACCAGACTTAGCAATGTACTGCCTAGCTCTATTTGAATTACAAACTGCAACAACAAATTAATGTGTATTTAAATGATTTTTTTGCAACATTTACACTACAACTTTTACTACATAATCTACAACTATTGCACTTATTGGTGGGCTTGTTGTCTATTGCACTAGATTAGCCTCTGTGCCACAGTGGGACTGCTGTGCAAAAGGTTATTGGTTTATTTCCCTCATTGGAAAAAAATTGTGAGGGTAGGTATTCAAATGGTAAGCAGTAAAGAGGTATTCACTGTCGCTATGGGTAGAGGTTAATACCTTGCAGATTACACTCTAAAATTTAGTAGGAGGGTATTTAGGAAGGAAGACTAGATCGGAATACTGCATATCAACTCGAACTTGTGAAAAGTTCATATCTTACCCTCAAGATAAGCAAAATTTGTTTTTGTGTGAACAGTAGTATTACCTCATACCCACTCGGATTTCTCTACCGCAGACTGAAGCGAATACTGCTAGGGTTTGAATAGGCCTTAATCAAAAAAGTAAATCATTTTACAGAGTCTGTGTGTACTCATTATCCATTACTTGCATACTATATTAGCACTAGAGAAGTGTGGAACATGTGGAAATATCAATTATCACAAAATTTGGTAAACAGCATGGTATGCATGAGATTCCTCTACTAATAAATTACAAATTACTGTCCAACCAATTTTTTTTTAAGATTCTATATTATAATAATAAAAAAAATAATACCAGCCTATTTATTGTCTCACTGCAGGGCAAATGCCTCTTCTCATAAAGAGAAAGCATGAGCATTAATCACCCCGCTTGCTCAGGGTGGATTAGCAATTTCAGATTCGATATTATTTTAATAAAAATATAATATAATGTAAGCAGCTAATTGATTCCAAGTTATGTTTATTGCAAGTTCTAACATTTCATGGTTGAAATATTTATTTCTGAATACTGCTTAATATCTGATAATTCACTATGTAAATAAATACTCCTAACTTATCTGTCAAAGAATGGTCAAAGATGATAATCATTTAGATGTTTATTCAACCACTTATTTCTAATGCTGACGGAGCTGCATCAATGTGATCAACATTTTGTCTGCTCTTAAGTCCCATTGAACAAAGCAAGCCTGTTGCAATTCTTCTTCAATAAGCCCACTCACATACTTGCTACCTGTATGCAAATTTTTGAGACAAATTAGGTCACCTCTGAGTCGGAACTGCTAATGCTGTTTGAAACAATGATTACATCACACAAACTTGTTCGTCATTCGGACCTTAGTCATGCTGCACACATGTTTATGCTAATTCTAGCTGCACCGAATCTATCTACATATAATTTTTTGTTCAAATCGGTTTTGCTGTTTAGGTACTAAGTGGTAACAAACATACACACACACATACATACACACGCACATACAAACACGCACATTCAAACTTTCCCATTTATAATATTAATAGGATTATTTATAATTGTTTTTTTTTAACTATAATATTTATTTATTTAAGGAACAAAACATACCTACACCAAAAACAATAAATTATCTACATTATGTTCACATCATATAGTGCTGTCTTAGTTACAAGCTGCCACGGCATGTTTACACACAAAGCTATATTGTTTGCTGATAGCCTACATTGTATTTACACTGCATCTCTTGGTATATAGTAAATGTAAAAGAACCTAATATTGATATAAGATTGTATAGTCTGCTCTCGAATTGGTACCACCCCAATTCTTGCCGTGGGTGTCCGACTAAGGCATTACAACGTAATGGACTACTGTTACATACCATTAAAAATATTACTGTGTTCCCAAACCTGTCTGACAAGTGTGGTGGCTATGACAACCTCCTTCGTTTTCGGAGTCTTCACTTTGACTGGTCGTAGCCAACTTTGGAAGAGGCTTGCCCACGCTTTATTCTACCATATCGTCGTCGCTACTCCCACACTTCGGACAACACATAATGGTCAAAGTTTGCTTTTGAGACATTGCGGGCGTTCGATGGCGAACTTTTTCTTTCACCTAATTCTAAAATGTTAGCAGAACATAGTTTTAAAATTAAATGAAAAAAAATTGAAACCACGAATGACACTAAATTGCGACGTTCTTAAAGCTATTATAAATACAATACAGTTTTTTGCATGTAAAAGTCTGCAATATCTCATGTTGACATTGTTTGAAGTAAACTATTGTTTAGTCGCGAATCATTAAGATTAACAAACATATCAATAGCCAATAGAACTGATGTAACACCTCAAGTAAGTACCTGTTTCTACAATCGTCAGGTATTTGCAATATTCTTTACTAAAAACCCTTCTCAATTTATGCACATAACTACAAATCGTTGAAATTATTGATTTTTCTCTACTATATTATGCGTATACTTATTTATAAATTATCCAGAAAAATTACGGTAGTAGATCCACGCTGGTTTCGACTATATGGGCCGGATCGACCGGGAAAGTACTTATACTTTCATAGACGATCGACGTAAAAATATTAGTTTTCGCTCGGAGAGTGAGAGCACCGGTAGCCCAAATACCCTCTCGGTCCTCTTCTTTTTAATTTTCTTTTCTTAGTCCCTTCTCAGTGGTCGGCAACGGCTTGGTTGTGTTTTCTAAGCATTATTATTTTTGCAATGCTTAGAAAACACAGTCATCTCTATAGGTTACGGTTACCACTTATCATCAGGTGGGACCGTATGCTTGTTTGCAACCAAAATAGTATAAAGAAATGCAAGATAAGAAACAGCAGGAAAAAACAGCGAGTTTAACAGAGAGTTTAATTTATACCTTCTGTTCATTGATATAGAAATTAAAATTGGCAAATCATATTTCTAGCTTTACGTCTATTATCTGTTAGGGATGGGTTATGTGCAGCGATGGTATAATGCAGGGCTGCTACTGCATTTACTGTACAGTAGTTACTGCATTGTGATTATCTACTACAACATACCTACGTTCAGAAAGATTTCTTGTAAACAACCAGTAAGTGCGTCATGGACTACCGGAATACCACGTATTGTTACAAACTGGCTGGTACACCCAACGCGTATTTACGCTAAGTTTTGTATAATATCTGCAATATAACGGCACAATAGGAGTGGCAAAATGCCAAGAAGTGAATAAAATCGCGAATTATGCTTTTGTATTGTATGTAACATGATAATTAATATTCACAAAGAAAAATATTTAGAGTATATAGACATTATAGCTTTATTATATTGTACCGTCACTTGTCCAGCTGTGGACTATTTTAGCTGAAATGGTGTTGCAATAAACATGCAATTGAAGATCTCTAAAGTTTGCTTTTGGGTAAAGCTAGGTTAGAGTCAGTAATCCAACCAAACCAGACGTTCAACTCACCTGGTGGTCTGAGGGCTGACCCCATCGGCAAATAACATCCTAGTATAATATCTATAATATTAACTGAATCTGACCCATTTTACTGATAATTAGCTTAAAACTATCAAACATGAAATATCTATCGACTTAGAATGTTTTTAAATCTAACAACAACTAACTGTTTTTACAACTAAAATGTCAGTCTAATAAAATGATAACAAGCTCTTTGCCAAGGAAATTTGTCTTCAGGCGAATTTCGACCTACTTGCATTTAAATGCATTGGCGAAATGAGCTGGAGGGTCATGAGTCACTTGGTACGATAGTACATAATCTGTGTAATACATTTTTCACCACTGGCTCTTAAAGTATGAACTTTGTACAAATGCCCAGTTGATATGTTCTATTTCAGCGTTTTTAACCTTGAATTAAACGTAGGTAATTGTTTCTTGTTTCAGCTATGCACCCTGGTGTCCAGCCTGCAACGCGCTATCATCAGCGTGGCGCGAACTATCCACGCGAGCAAACCGTAAAGCTCTAGGAGTGCGGACAGGCGCCGTTGATGTCACGAAATCGCCAGGACTTAGCGGGCGATTCGTCGTCACAGCGCTGCCTACGATATTTCAGTAAGTACCGACATCATATTATCATATCGGCCCGTTACTATCCCACTGTAGGGAAAGGCCTCTTCTGATACAGAGAAGATATAAGCATTGATCGCCCAGCATGCTCAAGGTGGATTGACGATTTCAAACTTTCTCCAGGTCCAGGTTACCTCTCGATATTTTTCTTCACCGTCAGTCAGAAAATTCCAATGATTTGAAAAACCACATTGGTACTCGCTCGGATTAGAACCTCCTACGATATACCTCGTGATATTAGGTATTTGAATGTCGATCATTACTACCACGGTCATTATTCAATAACCTTGAATTACAACCTTAAGAACCGTAAACATTTTATTTACTTAAGTGTTTAAGAATCGATTTCACGCGATATAAATATGTACCTACAGTAGGACATTGTAACAATATATTTATTATTTATTGATAAGGTTGCAGCAACAACCTTGGGGGTCGATAGATATGCAAAGTGAACCACCTTTGTCGCAGTCTGACCTTAAATAGGTGATCGTTTTTAAGAACATTCATAATCTATTTATCGCACCGAAAACATTCACTGCTAAACATTAATACAATTTCGATTTAGATTAGAATCTGCAAGAAAATTTTAATTAGTTACTTAATTGTAATTTTGTGGTAAATATCGATCATTGGACAAACGAAATAAACGCTCAAACCTCAATGGCTTTTATATACGATCTTTAATTGAAGATTCTTCAAAATCCCCATTTTTTGCAATGTATCGTTTGGCGCTGATTGCGCTGAAGCATCAAATACAGACATATTGTTAAAGCGATTCAGCACTGAACTGCATAAAATCGGTTTTTAATAGAATCTTGTATTAAAGATTGTGTATAGAAAGTCACTTTTAGGACACGACCAACTGTGCTATAAGTCCTACTTCGTTACGAATTTCTTCGATGCTGTCTATGACATCATTAAACAATTACCCAGCAACAGCTAAACCATTAAAATTATTATTTCTAGTGTAATCGACGGCCAATTCCGTCAATACAAGGGTCCTCGCGATGTGGAATCCATGCTTGGTTACGTGGAGGAGCAACGTTGGAAACAAACGGATCCGGTGCCATCGTGGAAAGCACCGCATTCCATACAAATGAGCTTGGTCGCGGAGTTCTTTAAACTTAGCCAAGCACTCAGGGTATGTATACTTAGAACCTTACGTGATTATTTTGTAGTTTATGACGTCAATTACTGTATTCAGGGGTTAATAAGTGACCCCTGATTTATTTAAAAGATGGATGGATGAGCTAGACATTTTGGAAGTCAAAATCTCGATGTGATGAAATTTAACTAGTGCAATAAACCAAATTATGTCGGTCAAAATATGATTAAGATGCAGCAGGAAAATTAGTACAATACGGGCAGCTTCCTATGATGAGACTATCGTGGTGATTATAGTTAAAAAGTTACTTTTAAAGTTATGTGGTACTGGCACTGTTGTATTGGGTTTTTGTGTCCAGAAATTTTCAATTCGAGCTCGGTGGTTATAATTATACCCGGTTAATGGCGACGGGATCGCCTCCTGCTACATGAGACCCAACAGCTGTTATATATTCCTGCTTACCCCTTACGAAAAAGGTGTAATGTGTATGTTATCGCTCATTCTGGAGTAAGAAGGTACCAATTCTCTGGAGTACCAATTCCTCAAATCTCTGATGGATTAGAAATTACGAGATTAATCTAAAGCGAAAGAGTGTTTGTTTGAACGCGTAGTCTGATTTGAATTTGGATTGAGCAGTAACCAAAGATGTAAATTTACGTATAGTTCAATACATTTTTGGACGTTCCTAACCGTGAAACTACTCCTGAAAATTCTTACCTATTATAAAATTTTCTAGAAGTTTCATGTAAACTATGCTTAATATTGCAGAGTGTACACAACATGCTGATGGAAACCTACGGCCTACCAACTTGGGGCTCATACCTAATCTTCGCCGTCGCCACCATATTCATAGGAGCTTTACTTGGATTGGTGAGTATTTTTTTATATTTGTCTACCAAAGTGACTCCACTCTGCCTGATGGTAAGCAGTCAGTATAAAGTGATGGCCTCCACTAAGTGTACATACATACTTTAAGGTCAGCTTAGGGGCCGAAAGCCGGAAAATTCATGGATTCTTTTAAAAGCTAAGGCCCAGTTACCACCAAAATGGAGAGTGAAGATGAGTTATTTCCTCTATTGGGGAGAGGGCGTGCGTAGCCAGGTATAGCGTACGCTAATTTCATTGGTAGAAATAAAACATATCGAGCTTTTTCCTAAAGAATACAGTTTGTTTTGGATCAGGCTAACTGCAAAATTTACAACTAAGCATACGACCCTATAGTTAAGCAGTTACCGTTGTCTATGGTAGCAAGACCAGGAGTATCACTTGCTGTAATGTACATTTAGTTGATAAGGCTTTTTCGGATTCTCCTCCCCTCTACCTCCCCCTCTCTCTATCCCTCTCTTTCTCTCTGAACAAGCACATAGTCGGTTTTATTTATTTTTTACAAATCATCAATCAATACTAGACAATCACAATAATATAACATTTTTTTTATGACGCCGAAGACATGGCAATGTCGCATACTTTCTCGATGCGATGTACTTATGAGACGTGGCATTGTCTCCTGTTGCCCCCATTCCGGACCCAGGCAAACCATGAAAACCCCTTAATGACGCTTTAGATTTTGAGGTAATTAAACAAAAATATCATTACATGGGCGTACATTTTGGCCTAGTAAAGGGAGGGTAGTTTTAGAAAAATCTGTATTTTGACTTTAGCCTGAAACACGATAAGTAAGCTTTAAAAATTACCAGTAGAAATATTTGTTTTGTCTGGCGATCTTCAGGCAAAACTAGAATTTCCTGCCAGTCAAAAGTGTTTTTGCCGCGTCATTAGGAAACGCTTTTTTCTTTCCAATTAAAACGCCCATGTCCATATATACAAATATTTTCTTTAGGTTGTGTTATTTTGTTGCAGTTACTGGTGTGTGTAATAGATCTGCTGTACCCTCCGCGTCGAAGCGACAAAGTGTTTGTATCTCGTGAAGAACTTGACAAACGCGCTAGAGGCGATCAAGATGCTAAGGAAAAGTCTGATGATGACCAGGTAGTTATATAAAACATGCATCAATGTATTATCACATTTACTTACCCCGCAAGGATAGGCAGAGATGTCGATTCCATGTAACAGAGCGAGCTTATTGCCATTTACGGGGCAATGCTAGACTTCGGGCTAATACTCGGCATCGACAGCAAACAATATCGCTTTACCTAACCTGGGGATCGAACCTAAGCCCTCAGGGTAGCAATCGGTAGAGTTCAGTGTATTGCCTGTGTCACTTTGCATGCTACCTGAAATTAAACCTACAAAAATTGTAATAACCTGGCGATTAGAAAGAGTGACCTGAGTTTCTTGCCAGTTCTTCTCATGGCTCTACCTCGTCAGTGAACTGACTGTAGGTTAATTGGCTGACATTTTGTAATTTTACATTCATAAGTGTTAATTTAATTAACCTATATGAATAAATACATTTTCATTTTGTTTCAATCATACACATCTATTGTGTTTAATAGGTTGCAGACTGGATTCCACAGACTTAAAATTTTTGTTCCGAGTCTTGGTGTAATTTGTTTCTATGGCCCTCCACGATGGTAACATGTTAATATGTTGTATTATTTATAGAGTATAATTTAATCTACTGACATTATCAAAATAAACCATATTAAATCCATAAACATATATCTATATTAAAATATAATACTTACCTATTTTGTTATTTATAGGAACTTATAAACGACGACATAGTGGACGACGATGAAAATTTGATTAACAGCGACGCTGAGAAACACTCTGCCAGTGACGTAAGTGTTTACACTTTATATTATAATAGCTGACCCGGCGAACTTCGTTCCGCCTAACAGTCGATCAATATTATGGTAACACATGGTCTAGCCATTTCACAGATTAGCCGGAACAAACAGACAGACAAAAATTGTAAAAAACGTTATTTTGGTGTATGTACCGTAATATACATTCATTTACATGTAGTAAAAATCGGTTATTTTAATATTACAAACAGACACTCCAATTTTATTATATGTATAGATAATAATAATACCAGCCTGTTTACTGTCCCACTGCAGGGCAAAGGCCTTTTCTCATATAGAGAAGGTTTGAGCATTAATCACTACGCTTGCCTCAAGGCGGATTGGTAATTTCAGACTTAAGTCCAGATTTCCTCACGATGTTTTCCTTCACCCGCCAAGATAAATTTAGAAAGTACATATGATTTAAAAAATCACATTGGTACTTGCCCGGATTCGAACCCACTACTACAACTACACACAACGCCATCTAGACCCAAAGTAAGCATATTATTATAGCTTGTGGGTTCTAGATATGGATATACATACTTAAATACTTTTTACATACATATTATACATCGAAACACCCAAACCAATGCAAATAGACATGCTCATGCACACAAATATTTGAACTGAGCGGGAATTGAATCGATCTTTGCGTGGCAATCCATATACAGTACCACCAAACTATAGAGGTAGCTAATGTGAGAGCGCCGACAGCCCAGTTTTTTTTTTATTTATTTTTTTTACAAAATACTTAAAAACTAGTTACACAATGTTTGTAGCCGTACACATAAACCTCTTCGGACTTAACTGTGTAACGGCGAGCCTTATACATAGTTATACATAAATAATAAAAATAAAATCTATCAGTCACATTCAATTGACATTAAGAAATTTTTTTTTTAGTTTATTTCTAAAGCTCCTCGAGCTTATTCTAAAGAGGGTTTGCAAATTCTCCGGTATACTGTTTACATAATATGGAATATACTATTAGTAAGGAGAAAAGGAAGGAATATTGAAAAGGAACGAGGAGGTCGTTATTTATCCATTTTTCTTTCATATCTCCTTTTCTACTTGGTTGGCAAAGACTTGGTGTTTTCTGCATTATTTCAATAATACATAGAAAACACAGCCAACACTTACCATCAGGAACCCTATCACTACCTCTTAGCAATCTTGATATAACCTTACTTTGTCTCCATCCTTGTTTTTAATACAACAAAAGAACAAGACAAAACACAGTAAAATTAAAATAATATAAGAGTTGGTGGTATGTAATTTAAGTATAAATAACAAATTCATATATTTTTCTCTCTTCAATTGCAGACATCAGAAGAAGAAAAAGAATCTCCAGCGGAAGGTAGCGGTGATTTAAAACCTTCTGAAACTGAACGTCCAGTTGAAATACGCAAGCGAAGGCCCAGGAAAGCTGACTAGGTACATATATAGTGGGTACAAAGCTAGTCTAACCTTTTTAAAATAAGGTACCATAGATTACCCCTTAAAGGCTAGCGCAAATTACGACAGGCCGCACCGCATCGCATAACAAAAATGGATCATTTTAGTACATTTTATATGAACTATCGTACATTATAAGCGGGTCGCACCGGACCGCATCGCAACGCAATGTCACTACTACGACTATAATAAGCTTTGACGCCATTTTACATATTTTTTTTTTTACATTTTTTGTCTGTCCGAATACTAGATCCAAATACTTGTTCTACTTAGTCCACCTAGTCTCAACTATAATATAATAAGTTGCATTACTTAGACATTACCAAACATATGAAGGAAGGAATGAGGAAAGGGAAAGGAAAGAGGAATAAAGGAAAAGATTTGATTATGTATTGTAAATATGATCTACTTAATCCACACCAGTATATTAGGTCTTTGTAAAGTATCTAGTACTTGTATGATACTCGACTACGTGTACATGCGAATGTCACCTCTAATATATTAATATTAGCTTTCCGCGGCGCGGTTTCTTTGCTTACTGCTCTGCTCCCGTCGCCAGTAGCGTGATGTTATAGCCTATAACCTTCCTGAGAACTGTGCTATCATACGCAAAAAGTATTTATCAAATCCATATAGTGACAGCGATTGCGCGTTTAAACAAACAAAGTAACTCGTCCGATAATAGTATACATAGGGTCGGAAATCGTGTAATTTACAAAAATACTAGGTGGAATAAGTTTTTCTAAAATTTGTGTAGGTGCGGCCTAGTATTGCAAAATAGCTAGTACGCGGATCTGTTCTAGTTAATACGTGTCATCTCTATTTGGTCGAGCTCTAATAAGGGGCAGCGGGGTGTAGGTACTGTGTATGGCTAGTTCAAGGTCATTGAGGTCGAAATGCACCAATCGTGATGTCCGTACTGAGTTGTTATACTAGCGAACGCCGGTTTGCTGGCTGTTGCTCTATGCGGAATCTGATAGAGGGTACTTTGTGACCTATGCCTACTTGCAACCTTTAAGGTCACGCACCACTATAAGAGAAAGGGAAAGTTTTTAACATGAATTCACAAATAAATATTATAGAAACTCACAAGATTCGTTAACATCTATAAGTTTCACAATAAAATTTTATAAAGAATACGACGGCCATATTGCATTTTGATGTGTCACAATCGATATAACTTAAGAGCGTTCACGCAAAAGAGTGGCAACGTGTCTTAGTGTCTTATTTTCGTGTTTTTTAATTTTTATCATTTAATTGGAGCTTTATTTTAAAAATGTTTTCAGAACACTTTTTAGAATTACGTGGAAGCTGTATAAAAAGTAAGTAACCATAATGCTTAACTCTTCTACTTATAAGCAAATTGGCATTGAAAACTTCCATGGCGATATTTTCATAGTAAAATAACTGTAAGCATTATGATTACTTACTTTTTACACAGCTTTCACGTAATTCTAAAAAGTGTTTTGAGAACATTTTTAAAATATAGCTCCAATTTAATGATAAAGATTGAAAATCAGAATAATATGACGCTAAATTGAGACGTTGCCGCTCTTTTGTGTGAATGCTCTTAACACTTGCTTAACGTGGTCGGTTATAGCTCAATAGAAGTGCATTTTAATTGTAATCTCATACAACTATATTATAATTACCTTTTTATTAGAGAAATATTTTAAAAATTATAAAAAAAAAAATATGTCTTCAAAAAGAAATAGTCTCTATCTTTTTCTCTAATAAAAAGGTCTAAAATGGGGATGTTGATTTTATTTATTCGTATTTTCAAAAATAACAGAACGTTAGCGAAAGAACATGTGAAATTATCCTATGATTATTTTGGAACAAATCCACCCACATGTGTTAAGAAGCTGTGAAGAACCATTAACCTTTTGACGATCTCTGTAGTTCGATAGTACTGTGTACGGACTGCCATGCAGAACTCGCGGGGTTCGATTCCCGCTTACTGCAAATATTTGTTTGCATGAACATGTCTATTAACATTGGTTTGGGTGTTTCTATGTATAATATGTATGTATTTACAAAAAAAAAGTATTAAAGTATGTATACTGTATTCTAGAACTCATACACAAGCTGCTTTGGGTCTAGATGGCGTTGTGTGTAGTCGTTGTGATATTATTATTTATTTCGAACACCAAGCTTTGACACTCAGCAGTCCTGGGAACTGCTAAACCTACTATCTTAGACTCCGCAATGAATATAATCAAAAGTAAAAAGGAGTCCCACTTTCTTCAGTTGCAAGGTGGTAAAACAAGACACGTGTAACTAATATAGTGAATAATGACGTAACAATTAATAATAATAATAATAATAATAATATTCTACCACATTCACACAGCGCCATCTAGCCCCAAATTAAGCAATTATATTTGCTTGTGTTATGGGTACTAAACAACTGATATACTACTTAAATACATTTTTTTTTGTAAATACATACATATTATAGATAAATTACACCCAGACACAGAACAAACAATCATGCTCATCACACAAAGATTTGTCCTGGGTGGGAATCGAACCCACGACCTCCGGCTTAGCAGTCAGGGTCACTAACCACTAGACCAATAGACCAGTCATTCAGTAAAGATATAAAAATGTTCTTTCGCTAATATTCTTTTAAAATATTTATAAAAGTATTTTAAAAGAAACAAAATGTTTGCTTTTCTTTATAAATGGAGGATTGTTAGTATAATGCATTTATTTCATAGATGACCCTTTAATAGATACCGCATTAGATTTTATTTGTTCTGAATCGAGCACACAAAATAAGGGCGTAAGCATGATGCGTATACTGCGCTGTGATTGGCTATTTCAAGGTCAAGATTCGAACGCACAGAATTGGACCAATCTTAGTGTCCGTAGCTATTGTTATGCCAGCAAATACCGTTATGAGCTGTGCGTGTCTGTTGATATACGGTATCTATTAGGGGTTTGTCTATGATTCCATCACGAGTGTTTTAGTTTGCGCACCAAATTTAAGTGTATCAATTATATTAATTGTATTTTATTTAAGTTTTAAATTTCATTGTTGTTCATAGTATTATTATGTATTGTATTAAGGTTCATATCTTTGCTTATAAATACTTCTATAGATCAATGAAAAGTATTGAACGTATAGTATACTAGTTTCACTAGTTTGTTTTAATAATTGCTTATACCAATGCCTTATTGTAATTTATTTGCCCATATCTTCTCCATTTTTCAACTTTTATAAAACAGTATGAAATTTAATTAATTTTCAAATGTTTAAATAGCAAATTTTTATCGTATTTTAATTTATTCAGTTATTAAATGTAGTAAAATGTTGGGACCCAGAAAAAGCTCAAGAAAAGGGCAATTCAGCTTAGCTCACATTTTTAGTTACCTACAATCAGTTTTTATGAAATATTTACGAGCAAAGTATTAACAATTATTTTATTTTTTCAGCTCTATGAAAGAAAATTGAAAGGTGATAAGAATTAACGAAATCATGATAAATTAATATAAGCAAACTTATTAGCTATATGCCTTGGTCACGCCTTGGGGCAAACAATGAGGCGTAATCATGCCTCAACACACAAGTAAAAAGGCAAAGACTAATTGTCTTTCATTTTCTTGTACAGTAGTTGCAATTTTTACATTGAGTAAATTTTGCATTGTGTCTTATGGTTGTTGATATACAGTTAAAATTCAATTGACAAGGGCTCGAGAATTTCATAAGTTATATTAAAGAAATGATTTTGGGTTTTATTTACTTGTTTTGGTTGTAAATTGGGTACGATTAAGAGCGATGCATGTCTGATACTCCACGCAAAGTTTAAGCCATAATATTAATCTTAGTTTATGATCGAGACAATTTAAGGCGTGATTATTCTCTTATTAATTGTTTCACGGTTATTCCCGTTCGCCACCGCCAGTATTGCCCCCTCCGGTGGCGACTGGGAATTATTCTAAAAAAATATCCCAGTCGCCACCTCCGGGGGCAAGCGGGATTGTTGGTAGTAAAAATCCCAGTGGCCACCCCTAAATATAGTTAACATAAAAACTAGGTATGCTACCTATTATCTTAATTTTTTTTTTGGAATGACAAAGAATGTTAATTTTATTAAATTTCTGATTAAAAAATAGAAGTACGTAGGGTTAATCAAACGAGAGAGTTACAATATTTATAAATTGGTAGAAAATTAAACAAACATTATTTTTTACTATTTTTATTTTCAAAATCAACTATTTTAAACACAAATCCAAAATCACAGATAATTAGGTACTTTCAATAGAATATAAAATATTTCTTAAAATATACTTGAAAAAACAATTCTCCGCCTTCTTAAATCTACATTTTCATTTCCAAAATCAACAAGTTTTATACAAATTCTAAACAATCACATCAACAAGTCAACAATCATTTCTATAGGAAAAAAAATATTATTAGAAAATATACAAAACAAATAAAGTATTACTCTGCCCTAATAAAAAAATATTTTTAACAAAATTAAAAGTATGCACTAAGCATAATGAGTATTTTCAAATAATTAGTCCTTTGTGACGGATCGGCCTCCAATTATTTGCAGGTCAACGCTGGGGTGCCTCAGGGGTCCGTCCTGTCGCCCACTCTGTATCTTCTGCATGTCAATGACATGTTGTCCCTTGGCAACATTCATTGCTATGCAGATGATAGTACAGTGCATGGGCGATATCTCGGACATCCTGCGGCTAAACAGACTGACATCGAGGCAAAACGCCTAGAACTTGTCGCTGAGCTCGACCAAGTATTATACCGCATTTCTAAATGGGGTTGTGAGAATTTGGTCGAGTTCAATGCCAAGAAAACACAGGTGTGCGCGTTCTCTGCAAAAAATCTCCGTTCCTTCCCCTTCCCTCTCTTCAGAACACAGCGTTACCACTACAGGATAGCCTAAGTATCCTGGGTATGGACATCAGCCGAGATCTCAACCCCAAGAACTACATCGAGTGCGTCATTAAAACCGCCTCCTGTAAACTCGGTGTCCTGAACAGGGTGAGGCGGTACTTCACGCCCGAGCAGCTCTGTCTTCTTTATAAGACACAGGTTCGTTCCTGCGTGGAGTACTGCTCTCATCTTTGGGATGGCTCCGCACAGTACTTACTGGATGCACTCGATAGGTTGCAGCGGCGAGCAGTCCGTATCATCGGAAGCCCGGAGGCTACTAAGACCCTTGAGCCTTTACAGCTGCGAAGAGACATCGCCTCAATGGCCGTCTTCTATCGCCTTTACCATGGAGAGTGTTCTGAAGAGCTCTTTGAATTAATCCCACCCTCTCCCTTTTTGTCCAGAACAACACGTGCGGGACTAAAGTGCCACCCTTTCACAGAATCTAAAGGGTCTCGAACCAAACGGTTCAGCACTTCATACTTTTGTCGCTCAATTAAAGCCTGGAACTCTTTGCCAGCGCATGTGTTCCCATCTAATTTTGATCCTGGGTCTTTTAAGCGGGGCGTGAAAAAGCATCTCACTAAGCCGCCATAGTGGAGGCCACCATACCAGTAGTTTGGCTTTTGGAATGGTGTCCGCCACTTCTGGATTCCACTTACTGCTTACCATCAGGCAGAGTGGAGTCACTTTGGTAGGCTAATATAAAAAAAAAAAAAAATCACAGACATAACGAGACTCTACCCTACCCTAATCAGTATTAGAAAAAATCACAGATGCGTCCTCTCAATTAAATTTGTCATTAATGTACTCGTATCACAGAGTATTTACAGTAATTGGGTTTTATATGTAAAAAAAAAACTTAGAACTAGATATTTTGCTACTTTAAAAAAAAATACTTAGGTAATTTGTTATGACTGGCACAAATCAACATCATTATTTAGGTACCCATAATTGACTACGTTATTCATTGATCGTCATCAAGTAATGAATAATTTGTTTAATTTACCATACCTCTTATGCTTTTTTTTTACCTTTTTTTATTTATTTTCATTGCCAAGAAGCCTTAATGCCTTACAGTTTCTAAAAAATGACCTACTGATATATTGCCATGTAACAGCTCTAACTGAATTTCCAAAATAAATTGATCAGTAAGGACATTATTTTTCTTTCTTTTTTTAAAAGGTGTCATTTTGGTTTTATTAATGTTATCACAAACACTGAAATATGCAGAATCTTTAACCAATACATTTAATAAATGAATAATATTAGGGTTCTTTTTTCCAATTTCTTGGTTTAATTTGTGATTCCAAGCTTCCAAGAAGTTAGTGGTCCTATGCTGCTCTCCGTAAGCACACCAAATTGGAATAAATTCTTCCTTCAGCCATTGTTCTTCAAAGTATTTTCTGAATTTTTTTAAATCCTCCTCTTGTGTACTGTAGCGAGTAATATACTTCCAGCCGTTTGAAATTTCGTGTGCAGGCAATAACGGTAGAACTGCACTTAGTGCAACCTCTCTTATTTTCTTCACATCTTTTGATTTTGTAATTTGAAGTTTACGGGCCTTCTCCCAAACCGCTTTATTATAGTGATAATAGCATCCTTTTGTGTTAACTTGCGGAAATAAATTCTTTATAGCAGTCATTGCCGCTTTTTCGAAGTCAGTTTTGTATTTAACCGGATTCCAGCCGGGGATTTGAGCTTTTATCATGGAAAACAGAATGAAGTACGATTTCACGTTTCTTTCACTCATAAGAGCGTAAACAATAGGCATTAAATTCGTACTATTTGATGTACTTCCCATATCTGCATGTATAACATATAGCTGCGAAAAAGGTTTCGGACAACTTTTAAAAGTTCCGTCACTGTAAAAATCAGTCGCTTTGCAAATTGAAAGTTTAGCTTTTTCTGTGCAGAAAATTAGAATTCGGCTGTCACCATCAGCATAATCAGCTAGTAAAAAATTTGTGAATTGGTTCGGGACTTCAACGTTTCTTACTAGCTGCGGCTGTAGACACTGTACTCCAGCTTGTACATTCCTAAATCTGTACAAGGATGATTTCACGCTATTGAATGTTGGTATCTTGCACACCAAATCTAATCCGCTGTTTTCTAATGTTGCAATCATATTATTATAAGACTGAGGAACTGCCGGGTAATTCCCTTTGATAATTTCTTGTTTGCAGGGATAAAGCCGCTCATCAATTTCATTTTTTAGGAAATCTGGAGTACATAAATGCGGCGTTTCATTTACGATATTATTATTCTGCGAAGAAAAAAAGATTTTATTAAACATTTAATTTGATTATTAAATAAGAGTATAGGAATCAGGGTACGAAATTATAATCGATCCAGTAGTTTCGGATCCTATTCGTTACAAAAAATCTCTTTATAATACAAAGCAAAAGATATTGCTTACGATTAATAGGCATACAAGTAGACAAACTTACACGAATCTTTATAACTCCTTTGCATTTCTTTTTTCGCTGGCTGCATTCCCACACACTTAGTCCACTTGGGTATTTTTTTTTCACATAATATTGGTGGCCACCGTGAAGCAAAACAACACCATGTTTTCTTTTAATATAAATTAATGACACTTCACCCGAGGTAGTACACGATGTACTTGACCCTGACATGGTTAGGAATGCACTAATAATGTTATGATTAGAAATGCCACAACGCATTGCCAGCCGATACTTGTTTTACATTTTAGATCTAAATGCATTGTACTTAAAGTTTAGTTTTGCAAGAATCACTCATAAAACCATCCCCATCAAGCCCAATAAAAAGCTGTTTTGTGTTTTTAAAGATTTATGACCTTCTGTCTATTGTGTCTGTTTTGGCTTTTCGGCATGTTTGTTATAGGTAAAACAAAGCACACGGCCTATTTTATGGTTTATTCCGAGACGTGAAATGTAAACAAAGGACATCGGCATCTTCAATTGAGCTACTAGAGTTTAAGTAGCAAAACAAAAGGATTAGTAATCCTTTCTCACGATAGTTTTGGCTTTTCGGCGCTCGTGTCATCGGCGGGTCGCCGCTGCGCAAGGCGCTCGCGCCGTTTCCTATTTTATGGTTTTAAAGACGTGAAATATTAACAAAGGACATCGGCATGAAGATAAAGCACAATATTTTGTTACGTTATCCCAAAAAATAAAATGACGACCAGCCTGAGTAATTAGTATGCCAATTGATTTCATACAAAATTATATTTTACGGCCATTTCAGGAAAAATATTATAGTGAACCGTACCTATTGCCTAAATTTCAATGCATATATATCTAGATACATAAAGGTACCTAACTAAACAATTCATTTACTTTAAACATTCTGTGACGTCGGTAATTATTTTAAAATCATTCCAAAAAAATATAAAGATATAGCATTTATTTTAACTATTATTAGGGGTGGCCACTGGGATTTTTACTGACCAACATTCCCGTTTGCCACCCGGAGGTGGCGACTGGGATATTTTTTTAGAATAATTCCCAGTCGCCACCGGAGGGGGCAATACTGGCGGTGGCGAACGGGAATAACCGATTGTTTCAAGACGTTATATTCCACATTCCTCTTAAAGAGTAATATTAATTCGCTCAATATGAAATATTTGAAGAACGTACTTACAGAGATTAATATAATAATATTATCTATTAAGCCTCATTCTATTACTTTTAGCATTTCATATTGATGTAAAATCGGGGACTTTTAGTCCACGGCGTCAATGGAATACGTCGGCAACGGGTAACGCACATTTTAATTATATTAGTGCCCCGTAATAACGTAATGTTCTGAGTTTATACGTACTAAGAGCATATATTATACTATGTTTCAAAATAAGTATAGATAACTTATTTTAGCATCGGCAGCCCAGTTACCTCCTTTGTATTGACTAAGCATTGCTGCTGCAATTTTTAAAACATTGTTTGTTTGATGTTCAAACACCTAGCCACGTCCGTAAATTTCAGGTTACCACTTAATATCAGATGATGGTATAAAAAGTAAATACTTATACTAAATGCTAAAAGTAATACATGTTATATTTATTAGATACTCAAATTATATATTTGCTTAATTTGTATGTTATACAGAGTGTATACGACGGTATGACATTAAATGCAATTACGTATAGTATGTGACATTATAAAGCGAGACAAAAAAAAATCTACTAAATATCTTCAATAGTTTAGACACAGGACAAATTTTTTAATTTCTTTAATTCTAAATTAACACTATGTAAGTACGTCAAACGGTCACTGACTTAAGTCATAGTCCACGTCGAAGGATAAACGTTGCCGTTCATTACAGTTCAGTGAACTTGTCATAATAAAATGGTGTATTACTTCGTTACTATTAAAATATTATTTATTTTGTTAAAAAAATTTCAAATTTTTGTTTTTCGTCAAATTACTTTTGTGATTAATTAGAAATCATTATATGGGCTAGTAACACCTGCCTTTTCATTTAATGTCAAACCGTCGTTTATACTCTGTATATAATTATTTTTATTGCACTTGTAGGATAAATTATATAGTATGTTACTAACGGTGTGTAAAGTGGATGAATTGTGAATGTAACTTAGTTACTGACAAATAGTATTATTCATAAATTATGCACTATTAACATGTTTTATTTGTTCATTTATTTATAGTTCACAGTTTACAACATAATTACAATTTTCATAGATTCTTAATACGTCTAAATATTCTTTAATAATATTTAGACTTACACATCGGCAATAAAGGTAGGTAATATTAGTTTTGCCGCCATTATCCGAAATGTTCACAATTTTGCCGTTAATTTTTTTTTTATAGTTTCCAACGAAATGCTATTTTGTCAGTGACTGTCGAGGTATCGTATAGTATTGTTAAAACGAAATTGCCTTGTACAAAGACTTAAGATTGTTTTAAGTGTTGCGTTTATATTAACTATTGACTTAGTGACTTGCTGAATAAAATTGTATTTGTAACTGTGTTTGCTATATTATTTTACACCCTAACCATCATGACGAAAATTATTCCCAATAGTCCCCTCTAGCCCTGTCCTCTGGGGTGACAGCTGGGAATTGTCTTCCCAGTTGTCACCGGGGTGACAATTTGTGCCGACTGTTCCCTTTGAAAACTGACTAGAGGGGACATTTGAGAAGTCTGTTTTTCAGTTGCCACTGGGGGGTGAAGGGGCATTTGCTACGATTCCTTTCTTCCAAGAAAAAAAAGTGAAAAATAAACAACTGGGAAGACAATTCCCAGCTGTCACCCCAGAGGACAGGGCTAGAGGGGACTATTGGGAATAATTCATCATGACACATTGATAACGATCTTTTGCAGCCCATTGAAAATAATCATACTAGTATATACACCGGTCGGTGTTTCCTCGTAATACCGGTGGTGCAACTGGTACACGACACAAAGAATTCTCGTAGGCCCACTAATGCAAATTGTAAAACAGTATAACCTATTATGGATCGTGTGGTATCGACACAAACCTATCATTTTATGGTATGTTGTTATACCCTATGTCAATCCCACAATCAATATAAATCTAATGACACAAATATGTTAAAATCCATCTAATGGTACTAAGGACACAGTAGTGTCATAGTAGGTACCATTGATAGTATAAATCAATGGATAGACACCACACCTTTACTAGGGCAGCAGAAATCTTGTAAAAGGTTGCTTTGAAATAAATTTATTTGTTAGCTACCCTCTTAAGTTTGATTATTTAAATATGCGAACAAGTTCATATAAAGTACTAGGGTAGCAGAATCTTGTAAGAGGTTGCATTGAAATAAAATTATGTTACCTACCTGCTTAGCTTACGTTTTTATTAAAATTTGTAGCAACTTTCTATGATCTTCTGCTAACCTTGTATTGTTGATATTATATACTATCCGAGCCAATATTTAGTTACAAAATATAAAAAAAACTGCCATGAGAAATGGTGTCATGATTTGTTTGAAAATAAAACTCGTATTAATTGCAACCAAATTTTATTTATATTTCAACCTATACATATCCTTAAACAAATGTTTACAATACAAATTATCAAACAGCTGACTCGCTGTTAAGCTTATTTTCACTTTTATTAGTGCGAGCGCAGGGCGTGGCAACTCTCAAAAAAAAAACAGCTGATTACTAATCGTGTAATTTGACTACCTCTGTGGTTGGTGGTACTGTGTACGGACTGCCCTGCAGAGATCGCCAGTTCGATTCCCGCTCAGTGCAAATATTTGTGTGCATGAACACGTCTATTTGCATTGATCTGAGTGTTTTTACGTATAATATTATGTATTTACAAAAATAAAATATCCGCATTCTAGAATCCAAAAAAAATATGAGCTTACTTTGGGTCAAGATGGCGTTGTGTAAATTGTTGTGATATATTATTATATTACTAATCACTCGCACTAATTAATTGCTTACACCTGTTTTGTCCTAAACACTACGCACCTGCACTAATCAAAGTGGAAACTAGCCTTTAGGGACTACTCACACTTATACAGCTCTATTCAGTTTATGCCCATAGAAAACAACGATTTTGTATGGAGACGCGTACGCGTGCGGAAAGCTGAACGGACGCGTACGCGTCTCCATAGAGCTGAATAAGTGTGAGTAGTCTCTTAAACGTCCCGTGTCGTCGCGGGGTCGAGCGCGCAGGTGACGCGTGACAGTGTCGTTGCCGTCCCGTTCACGTCACGTCCTAAGAATTTACTCGTTACGCATGCAGTGATCTTAAAAGAGTGGTAAGGCAATTTTCATGTTTGGTATTTCTATCTATAAGCCAATATGATTTTAGTCATTCACATCCTACTAATATTATAAATGCGAAGTTTGTGTGTGTGTTTGTTACCACTCAGCGCCTAAACGGCTGAACCGATTTCGATAAAAAAATATATGTAGGATAGATAAGGTGCCGGAGACGGACATAGGCTACTATTTATCAAGTCTGATTCCCGAAGAATACAAAACATATTTCACGCGGGCGAAGCCCTGGGGCGCAGCTAGTACCATATAAAGATGTTAACCTTTATGCATATTAATATATTTTATTTTTTAATAAATCCAATTATAAATATCTAGTTATTATTGGGAGTAGATTTTTTGTGAATAGGCAATAACTGCTAGCCAGGCAATGGACAGCATCACTTTAATACAATCAGTTATTACAAGATTACAGGATCCGGCAATAACTTGGTAGGACGTGCCGCACGAAGATTGCTGTTGTACAAATATTTGCCGTAAACGATTACTGCTAAACAGCCTTTCAAATCATCTAAGAACAACTTTAATGTCTATATACAGTGACAGCATCTGAAACAAAAAACAGCAATATTTATATTTTGATATTCTAATTAAAAATAATTTTTAAATATATTTAATACTAGCTGTTGCCCGCAGCTCCGCCCGCGAAAATGTCGGTTACATCGCATATTATTATTATTTATAAAAGAATTTTCTAAAATAAACGTAGCCTAAGTTATTCCTTATTACATCAGCTACCTGCCAATAAAAGTCCCGTCAAAATCGGTCCAGCCATTTCAGAGATTAGCCGGAACAAACAGACAGACAGACAAAAATTGTAAAAAATGTATTTTGGTGTATGTACCGTACCGTATATATATTCATATACAAGTAGTAAAAAACGGTTATTTCAATATTACATTGGTAAGTTTAAATTATTATGTACTCATATCACACATAAGTGTCGCAAGAAGTATTTAAGGTCTATTATTCTATACGACATAAACTTTAAAAATACTAAATAATTACATATTAATATTATAAAATGTAACGAAAGTAACGCTGTCTGTATGTCTGTTACGCTTTCACACCTTAACCACTGAAACGATTTTGATGAAGTTTGGTATAGAGATTAAACAGACATTGGAGAACAATATAGGCTATTTTATCGTGAAAATGACTTCAAGGCATTGGAATAGATGTGAGTTTGTATGAAAAATCGTCAATATATAACTTTTTTATGATTCACAATCTGCCCGTTATTACCCCACTGCAGAGAAAGGCCTCTTCTCATACAGAGAAGACATGAGCATTATCACGACTAGTCAAAATATAGCTATAACCGTCATCAACGCGGGCGGAGCTACGGGCAACAGCTAGTAAGAAAGAAAAAGAGACTTTTTTATGTACACCAAACAGAACACACTTAAATGAATACAAAGGTAAAACTAAAAGTAATTAAAAACTAAAATCAGAAAATAATGTAAAAATAATGCTCACTGGCAACACCACATCTACCAGCATGTTTACGAAATAACAAAAAAACAGATTACAATTTAAAATAAAAATAATTTAAATAAAGTATGTAATGTATGAAAGTTAGTGTCAAAAATTTGGACATCGCTCAGTTACATTGCGATTTTTATAATAAACCGCAACACTGATTTTTTTTTTCTTTTAATTTATTTATTTATCATAAAAATTAAACAGTAGGGTACATAGTTTAGGTGCTTACAAGCTCATTAGAATTTTAAAATGCACCAGAGTCGTCTAATAACTATATTTACATATTACAATCTAAATGATATTCTGCGATATCCGATTAGTTCATACATATTCTTAAATCCACTACATACCCACTAGTCCCTCCTCTTCTTTCCATGAACATCGTGTCTATCATGATGGTCTCGTTTACGCGTAGACTTATCCGCGCGTTTGGCTTCGCTCAAGAACCGATCTAGACCGAACGGGTCGAAGTCTGCGTCGGGCTGCTGCCGGGGCTACAAACAAATAGCGATTAGAATAACAACAAAATAAACAAAGAACGTTCATTGCGGTCGATAAGTTGATGGGTGGGATGTTATAGTCTTTAGGCGGGCATTTTGAAGTCAAGAGAGCAACTGATGGACGTCGAATTGAACGTCTTTTGGCTTATGATGATGGATTCTGACTTACCGGTTCGTCTCTAGAAGGTGGAGCATCCTTTTCAAACTGCACGGGTCCTGAACGAGTGTTATTGCTACTTGTGCCCGCGAACTCTTTGTCTGCTACGAACCTAAACATTATAAAAGAAAAGTTAGCATAAAAGATTCCTATAGACATAGATCTACCAAAGAAAGCCGTAAGTGCACAAACAAGCTGCAAAAAAAAACACCTTTAATTAATTTAATTTTAGGTTCATTTTCCCAAAACAGTCAAGTGTTGTCTTTTCTTTTTTTTTCATTAAGTAATGACGCTCACTGGCCTGTTAATGTTTCTGCCCTTGGCGGTCTTAAGGGTGCGTTTCCACTGACGAGCAGCCCTAGGAGGCGAAGTGAAAAGTGGCGGAGCTGTACGACGCAAAGCATAAACAACTATACGGTTGAGCATTAAGCCGCATTTTAGTACGTACGGAGACGGACTAGCGAGTACTTGCGAGTAGATATTTATCTTTATATTTATATGTAGGTATTGAAGATTTTGTTCAGCAGTATCTTGTAAGTTTTCTGTAATCTGTGCTCGAGCTTAATAGCTGGATGTAGGAACGTAATTGGCTATTTCAAGGTCAAGCATTAAAATGCACCAATCAGTGTCGTGTAGTGAGTTGTTATACTAACGAATACCAGTATGAGTTGTGCGCGTCTGTTGTCTTGCATGCGCAATCTATTAGGCAGGCTTCACACCTTCAGTTTTAACTGTACAGTCGAAATGTACAATTAAAGTTTAATCTAATCATATTTTGATTAGATCTCAGTTAAACTTATTTATTTATTTACTAGCTGTTTCCCGCAGCTCCCCCGCGGGAATGTCGGTTATATCTCTGTTTACATTGACATTATTTAAAGGAGATGAAATAAGGGATGAAAGTTTGTATTGAAAAATACAAACTTTCATCCCTTATTTCATCTCCTTTAAATAATTTTTCCGCGATAAATGAAGCTTATGTTGTTTCTCGAGATCTAGTCTATCTCTATACCAAGTTTCATCAAAATCGATTTAGTGGTTTAGGCGTGAAAGCGTAACAGACAGACAGACAGACAAGAGTTATTTTCGCATTTATAATATTACTATGGATGTCAGTTTTTATTTATTTATCAGTTGTTTGTTTGACACATCTAACGATGTATCTGTACAGTTCAACTGTACAGTTAACCGCACAGTTAAAACTTTTAGGGTTATTATCTAAACAATTTACGTCACCTGCGAGTATTAACAATAGCGTCAATATCCCCTCCATAGTTGTCTTTGTCTGCGTTTCTCGAGGGTCGGTAGATGTGTGAGCCGACGTTGTCTTGGTTACGCCACGGTTTATCGTAAACGTTGTATGCTTCGTCGTCGCCATAACCTAAAATTTTAAGATACTATAATATAAATAAATATATACATTCAACTTTCTTCTTATACTTTCAATGGTAAACAAATTTTATTGTGCTGGCCCAGAAAGCGGCTACATTAACTGCTGTCAGAAGCTATCAAATCCTCCCGCGGGCAGTGTTAGTGCATGCAGGGCACGACGCGACGTATGGTGGGATATCGTTTGTGATACAACACTCCAAGTGTACCACCATCTATAAAACCCCATATTCAACTAGTAACTAGACATCATAGTGAACCCTCGCTTTTAACATCAATGGGCCGGATTGACCGGAGAAATTTCCATTCTATAAGACAGTACTTATAGTTGTCGCGTTTTATTTGGTAAGTGAGAGGTCCATTTATTATTATCTTCTCTCTACACAGTCAACAACATTTTATTGTTTCTGCCATGCTTTATTTGTCACCGCAGATAAATAAAAGTTTTTTTTTAATGACCTACATTGAAGAAAAAAAATATCGCTAAAGCTGCAAAATAATTTTTTTTTTTCATTTTCCTACACTGAAAATATTTTTTTTGTGTGTAAGATGAACGAAAAAAATATAGCTGAAGATGTTAATAAAACATTTTTTTTATTTTTAATTTTTACATAAAAAAATTTTTTTTTTCTTTTTGTGTGTAAGATTAATTTTATTTTTGTTCTATAAAAATGAATATCTGTACATACCGCTATCCATTCCTTTGCTATTATTAAACAGTCTCTGGTCAAACATAGCCTCGCCTCCCTGCGTCGTCTTGGCCGGTAGACCAAGCGCGATTTGTTCAGATATGTCACGTTCACGATCCTTTACTAATTTTGACCTAAAAATGGAAAATAATTTTAATTAGCAAATTTATTTATTAGACAATCAAGACCATGAGATCCAGGAGTTTCCAGGAGATCCAGGATTCTAAACTGCTGGCATAGCGGCTTTATGAGAAGCTTTTTTTATGGTAATAGGTCCATGCAGGTTTCAGCATGAATGAGACTGATCGACCGGAGAAGTATTACCCTCTTATAGAAGATCGACGTAAGAGGAGTACTATCAGTATACAGATTTTCATTGAGCGACCGAAGTATGAAGTACTAAGCCGTTTGGTTCGAGACCCTTTAGATTCCACTGTGAAAGGGTGACACTTTCGTAATATACGTAGGATTAACAATAACAATTTAATAAAATTATTGATAAAAAAAATTTATTGATGACAAATTTGTCAATTTTTCAAGAGTATGACAATTCCATGTCATTTTTTATATATCAAACATTTAGTCTTGTGGGAATCGAATCCACAACCTCTAGCATAGCAGTCACACACACTCTCACTATGCTATTGAGACATATTATCAACCTTTTGACCCTGGATCTAAATTTGTCCTCCCGCCCCCCAAAAAAGACTTTATATTTATAATCACAAGTTAACAATTTTCGGGACAGTAAACGTATATGGCCGTGATGACAATAAAACATCTATTGTGTCTACAGAGTCCATGAAAAGTCCTGAAAGTCAGTTATATAACAAGAGAAACATTACCTCTTATCCGGCGCCGCTCTAGCCAAGTTCCTCTCTCTCTGTCTCTCTTTATGTCTGTCCGCACGTAGTTTGTCTCTTTCTGCCGCTGTGAACCCACTCTCATCCACCTCAGTATTATCTTGATCTTCATCAGGTGCTCTGATACCTATACATAAAAACTACTTGAAACATGGTTGTAATATAATAAAATATATATAATAATACCAGCCTGTTTACTGTCCCACTGCAGGGCAAAGGCCTCTTCTCATATAGAGAAGGTATGAGCATTAATCACCACGTGCGCTCAAGGCGGATTGGCAATTTCAGACTTTTTAAGTCCAGGTTTACTCTCGATATTTTCCTTCACCCGTCAGTCAGAAATATCCAACATAAACTTAGAAAGTACATATGATTTGAAAAATCACATTGATACTTGCCCGGACTCGATCTCACTATCTCGTGTTTACGAAGCGGGTGCCTTATCCACTGCGCCATTTTCACCATATATAATAGCACAGGTTCGGTTGTAGTGATTATCAGATATTTATTTATTTAAGGACAACCAAACCAAACAAGACATACACCAAAAACATTAAACATATCTACATTATGTTTACATTATAGTCCATTCCAATTCTAATTTCGGACAATGTAAACAATCCTCCATATTGCCATTGTCTATGGTTTCATGAATTTACTAGTGACGGGGAAAAGGATGATAAAAATAAAATTAATGTCATCATACATAATTAAATAATAATTTTTCATTCTTTTTTTTAACATTTTTAAATAATAATACGTTTACTAATACTCTATTTGCGTAATCGATTAATTCTATTTGATTTGTTATTTTTATTACTTCATTTTGGAATTTGTATGTATGTTACGATTTTATTATACTATATTACAATAAAACAAATGAACTCAGACTTGCGAGGGCAAATGACAAAATATTATGTACCTATGATATGTATTGGTTAAACTTATTTCTTCTAATAAATTACAACATTGGTTTTCAAAGACAATATAGAGTACAGAAAAAATAAAACTGTTAATCATTTTGACGTCTTAATTCGACTGCAAAAAGTAATTTGTAATTTTATTAAATAAACTAGATTTGATTATTAATCATTAGTAGAAATAGTTGCAAAATGAAGTATATAGTGAACAGAATGTGTATAAACCCATGTGTCATCGTCTACGGAGTTTTTGATAAAAAAATATTGAAAAGACTGTTTGTTTACATTGTCCGAAAATGGATTTGGTCGATACTGTATATAGTGCTGCCTTAGTTACATACAGGCTACCACGGCATGTTTAAACACAAAGTCTTAAAAGTAAAATAATAATGAAATTAAACAATCAAATAAAATGTTAACAAAAAACGACTGCATATAAAGTAATAAATTTATATAAATAAATAAACTTTCCAAATACTCATAATCAAAGCAAAAAAGCAAAGACAAATAATACAATTAACAATTATATTGTCAAAACTTTATTCTGTGCTTCGGAGGGCAGTTCAAATTCTGTCATCATGTTGATTAACTTTTGATACCCATGCGAAACAAGGGTGCGGTGCTAGTTTATCATGTGACTCACCAGCTCGATGGTCCCTGGCCCTCTGCGCCAACATCCTCAAGTGTTCCTCTTTCTTCTCCTTCTCCCTTTGTGCTAATCTCCTCTCTAGCTGAGCGCGCGCTTCTACTGCTTCTCTCGCCTTCCTATCAGCTATGTACAACGCTTCCGCTAGTTTGGAGAAGTTTTCGTTTATGTGTACTTGTTGTAATCCTCTTCCATCAGCTGCTAAGCGCTTGTCCAAAGGTATCGTATAGCCTGAAACAAGATTATATAACTAACTTTGGTATATTTTATTTATATGAAGCTTCGGATGGAGAACAAGCATATGGGACAATCTCACCATCACTGTGACTTCTGGAAGCCAGGAAAAACCCTTACAAAGACAGAGCTTTCACACTCGGGAATCCGAACAACAGTTATAAGCATATGGTCCATCTGATGGAAAGTAACTGTAACGTAATAGACTGTACCGGTTCTAGGTCAAAAAAACATAACCAAGTCGTCGTCGAGCATGTGGAGAAAGGGAGTGAGGTAGATAATTAGGGGTGCGGCGCTGCAACACTGACCCTTGGCGTTCTTCCAGTGCGACACGCAGGGCGGCACCTTCCAGTCGCGCTGCTGCTTCACGGACACGCGGCGCGGCGGCGAGTGCAGCACGGGCGCGGGCGGCGACGGGGCGGCGCGCGGGATCTTCTTGTTGATCTGGAAGCGCGGCGGCTCCATGGGGTCCGTCTGCGCCTCCACCATCCTGACGCGGAACATGTACATCTATCAATGCGGCCCAAACATGTTGTTCTTCAAGATAGGAGTTAAAAGGTTTTTAGAGTCGGCAACGCGCTAGTGATACTCCTGATGTTGCAAGCGTCCAACTGCTTACGGTAACTGCTTACCATCAGGCGAACCGTATACTTGTTTGTCACCTTAGACGTATAAAAAAAAGTAAGCGGCGTCTGAGCAAATCAGCGAAACTGTGTGAGAAAGAGATGCATGATGACGCTTGTCGTACAAATGACGACTATTGCGTAGCCGACGGAACAACTGAGGTTCTCCTGTACTAGCGGCCTAAAGGACTGATGCCAATAAACGTCGGACGCATCCATCATTGAAACATTCTGACGCCGATTGGCGTTTGCTCTACATGAAAATGCTTATTGTGACAGAAATTTATTGAGATTCATTAATCTATCTTCGAATTATATGAAAACTTCTAATGAAGAAAAATTTTCGCCACCAGATGGCGCCACTCTCGTAAAAGGTTTTCTATTTTGACAGCGCTATCAAAACAAATATTTTCAGCGTTCATTTCGGAAATTTTAATTTACTAAATAGATAATTCACGTGCTTAAAGACAAAAGAAAATTGCTGAGAGGGTTTTCTAAAATGGCGCCCA
The DNA here is from genome assembly GCA_963082885.1 of Parascotia fuliginaria. Lineage (NCBI taxonomy): Eukaryota > Metazoa > Arthropoda > Insecta > Lepidoptera > Erebidae > Parascotia > Parascotia fuliginaria. The sequence continues at coordinate 3,339,885 of OY720197.1, forward strand.
CGAGGTGGCAGCACCGATGCGTCAGGTCTAGCTGTCAAGCGCTTTGTGAAAGTTAACCCCTAATTGGCCCAATGTAAAAAGTGGCGCTAAATGGTTGCGAGAATTTTTCATAACACCCTCATTGCACTTTGAGTATTGAAATTACATATTAATGTTTTTAGTTCCATTAAAATATTACCAGAGATTGCTAACTTTTTTGATATTTTCTCACTAAGTTTTAGTTACATTTTTAATAATAAATAGTATTGAAAATATCAAAACATTTTGCAGAGAAAAGAGATAGAAAAAACAAAGATTTTATACAATTTAGAAAATTAAGCTTACCTAATAACTCTTTGCTTGGCTCCCGAGTTGAAAGCACCTCCTTGCTGAGCCGGTGTGTATCTGATATATTGTGCAGGTGCCTGCGGACATATTGTACTATCAGCGCAATTGATAATAGTATGTTCTTCCAAATATAGGAAGATAAGCTTATGTTTGAGGCACTATAATTGCCTCCCTATCTCTTTTTAGTACCTGGTCAATTACCTATTTTAAACATTTTAACACTCAAAAGAGACTAAAGAGTGTATGGTATAATGCCACAGTCACAGTAGCGACTTCATTCTTTGAAGATAGGTTACATTGTTCTTGCATCAGTTTTCAAGCAGTTATATTTGTATGGCCACATAATATAGTTTAATAAATAAACTAGAGACGCACTCCAGCTTGCATATTAACACGGCTACAAATTATAGAATTCATAGCATTTCTCTACTATGAAAATATTATTATCCTTTGACCGATTTAGATGTTAGCAGAGAAACTGAAGTACAGAAGCCTGTGTGTCTGTCTGTTACACTTTCATGCCTAAACTACTAAATCGATCTTGATGAAATTTGGTATATCTTTATACATAGGTATATCTTTTATTGAGACAAAATAGCTTAAAAGGTTTGAAATAGGGGATGAAAGTTTGTATGAAAAATCGTCAATGTAAACAGAGATATAACCGACATTCACGCAGGCGGGGCTGCGCGCAACAGCTAGTACAGAATAAAACAGCAACTTAACAATACTTGAGATGGAGACTAGAGGATGTCTTTAAAGAATTATATTACTACTAGCTTTCCGCGGCGCGGTTTCACGCGCGACTTTGTTTACTGCTCTGCTCCCTTCGCCAGCAGCGTGATATAACATAGCCTATAACCTTCCTTAGGAACTGGGCTATTATACGATAAAATAATTATTAAAATCCAAGTGGTAGTTTCAGAGATTAGCGCGTTCAAACAAACAAAGTCTTCCGCTTTATACCTAAATACCTAGTAATAGTATAGATATTATACGTGAATAATTTTAACTCACAGCTTTGGCAGCAGCTTTAACAGGCATAGCAGCTGATATTTTAGCATTAGTCAGTTTCTCCAAAGCCTGCTTAGTCTTCTCCGTAATATCCTGGATGTCCTCATCATCAGGCTTCTGTAATGTAGGGTCATCTTCCGCTAACACTTCTGATGGTAATAAATCTGTTAGCTTTGAGTATATTATCTGAAAGTGGATATAAGTGTCAGAAATATAAATTTATTTATTATTCTTTAACAAACAGATGCTACGTAACATAGAGACTATCACGTACAGAGAAAACATAATCCAAAGCAGTTTCCACACATTACTTTACAATTTGTGACAGATATTAAAATAGTAATAATTAAAAGATGCATCTACTACTTTAATTTGCTAGCATATAAAGCTAGGCGTACTGAGTATTGTTTCCAAAGTGATACAACAAAACATATTTTATGCGCGGGCTAAGCCTTGGGGCGCAGCTAGTATGTTATAATATAATGGTTTATTAGTACTATCAAACCTTATCAGCACTGTGTCCTTGTCTCGCGATAGCTGAATATTTAACTCTGCCAGACTCATCCAATTGCACTGCTAGAGCATTTGATGTGCTCTCCTTCCCTCTCGCACCCATGCCAAGAGGGTACTGCGCCACATGGATCTCTGGGAAGGCACCTCCATCTGAAAATGTGATAAAACTTTGTAATAACTGTTTTTAGTATTGCAATTTGAGATTATAAAAGTTGCAATAGTTGTAGCCACTATGTTATTAATTGTATTAATATCATGGTAACAGCGATCGAGTCTATGGCTCCTAGATTTTACAAACTGTTCAGTATCAGAGTAGAGTCATTTTAGTAGGCAAACAATATAACTTGTTTCTAAGTAAGTATGTTTATCCACATCTAGAAGCCACATTACAAGCTATAACATAATATGCTCACTGCAGACCTAGATAACACTGTGTAGCTGTTGTTTCATATTTATAACAAAAAACATAGTTTTATTATGTACATCATGCAAAATTAAAGTTATAAGTACCTCCAAAGTCCTCCTCCGTCCTTGGTATCCATCCCTTCCTCTGTCCATAAGGCGGAATACTGCTCTGTGACACAACCAGGGCACTGCCAACACGCTTTGCTTTCCTTTCATCGTCACGGTCCCACACCTGCTGTGTGGGCGCTGGTAATAAGCTAAAATACCAAAATTATAATTTAGCCAATATACAATATCAGAAAGACAAGGTTATTTTCATAGCTATAATCTTTTTCCTTCAATATATATAAACTATATTAGACTAAAGGGTGTACTACAAGCACAGTAAGTAAACTAAATGTTAACTCCTAAATTTGTTACAAAATTTAACGTAACCGATAATTTGGACCAAACAACTGAAACAACAAAGCAATTTTATTAATTACTATAGTGTTATGGAGTGTTATACTACATAAATATTAATTATACGGAGGAACAGCGGTAGGGGTTAAATGTGTAGATCTAGATAAAATAAATTGCAAATAATTTAAATTGAAAATAAATACGAAACCTAACGCACCTGGACAACGACGCCATTTTATTTGAGTTTTGATTGACACTAGAGATGAGACGTATTTACGCTACCAGGTTTTAAAACCAGGGTTACGCTTCGAAGTACGGGCGGACGGCGCCCTGGTACGAGCAGACAATACTTGCAAGTATGAAAGTATGTGATATAAGGCGAACGCGCGATAGCACAGCAGAATTTGCTTTTTACCTAGCTGGGAATACAGGTTGAATTTCTATGCGAGTATTTTAGGTTAGACGCTCGCGTTCAATACTTGCAAGTATGAAAGTAAGTGCTTTATGGCGAACGATAGCATAGCATAGAAAAATGATTCATATTTCAATGTAGATAAGAAACATACTCGTGCTTTGTGAATAATAAATACTTTTATCTTTAAAGAATTTTTATTTTTACGAATTTGTTCCTCACCTTACTGGGAATACAGGTTGAATTCCTGTGCAAGTATTTTAGGTAACACACTCGCGTCCAGCGTGGAGCGGGTTGCAATACTCGAACCCGACCTTTAGCGAGTGGGACGATAAATACTTTCAAGTATTTTAAAATCTGGTTTTCAACCCTTGAATTTTTGCGTACTTGTACTTAGAAGCCCTGGTATTGAATTTTGTAAGTGTATCTCATCTCTAATTGACACAGGACACTTCTTTCGCTTACTTTCTTCTTTTCGTTCAGAATCTAAGTTTGAGAAAGTCAGTAGTATGACAAAATCCTTTAATGATTTTTTCTTTTACAACTAGAATACTATAGGTTAGTCGTTACAATATTTTAGTAAAAAATACTTAAATCTGAAGAATAACATCAACAATCTAGGAAAAGTGATAATACTGATGAAGTGATGATATTGCCTAATACCTATTCTAAAAATAGGCAATTGTTTCAGAACTATAAAATCTTTACGTTTTTTTGGAAATCAATCAATTATGATCATCTGGAAATAAGCATATTCAGCCTGATATAATATTTTAATTTTATAGTAAAATAAACTTTAAATTACTATTATAACTTTTGTGTTAAGTTATTGTATTTTTTTCATTTGCTGTAAGGTTACGTGGTAAATCATAAATTGACCTTAAAAATGGTGGAGAAACTGTCAAATTCGTATATAAATGAAGTAGGCTGCGAACGTCCCCCTTTTATAACCTCAAAAATGCGCGAGAAGTATTAACATTCTGATGGCGAAGTGAACAAATTTTATCATTTAATTGGTGTTATAGTGAACGGATTACCATAATGCCTACAAAGAAAAGAAAATACAATGCAAGGTTTCCGGCTGTAAGTTAAAAATCATTTATAAACAATCGCATAAAGAGAAAATTGGTTTTGTTTTCGTCAATATTTCTGAGAGATTGGTGATATCATGACATTGTTTGTTTGTAGGGGCGAATCAAGAAGATAATGCAGACTGACGAAGAAGTGGGGAAAGTTGCCCAAGCTGTACCAATCATAATCTATATCCTTTTCAAATTGCAACGTAAATTGACTCTCCTTGAGTCACCATAACATACGTATTTACATTGATGTGATGATCGACATACAAATTGATTATTTTATTTTGAGTTGTATATCGTAACAATAATTTGGCGCAGAGGATAACTAATACATTTTATTTAAAAAGTATGGCATCTTAGATTTATAACCTTTGTGTTGGTTTATATAATCATAAACTTTTTAATTTTGTCAAATGTTTTTTGTTGGTACCAACAAAAAACAAATGACAAAATTAAAAAGTTAGTACATAGATGAGGAGATGTTTTTAGAAGTTAGTAGATGATTTTATTTATATAGGTTTTACAATATTTTACATAGGTTAATAAGTTTACTGGATTAATGAGAATGCTCCCAAAATCTTATAAACATTTACAGATTCTTGGTGTTTTTGTAACTGCAGTTAATGACTGAATGCATTCTTTGCTTATAATAATAATAATAATATTCTACCACATTCACACAGCGCCATCTAGCCCCAAATTAAGCAATTATATTTGTTATGGGAACTAAACAACTGATAAACTACTTATATACATTTCTTTTTTTTTTGTAAATACATACATATATTATAGATAAATTACACCCAGACACAGAACAAACAATCATGCTCATCACACAGGTTTGTCCTGGGTGGGAATCGAACCCACGACCTCCGGCTTAGCAGTCAGGGTCACTAACCACTAGATCAACAGGCCAGCAAGCAGCTTATATTTCTCATGTTTCAGTATTAGTCAATATACATAGTCAAATTTTATTGCGAAACTGTTTATTTAATAAGTAGGTAGGTAAATAATAATAATATGAGCCCATTATTACCCCACTGCAGGGGTACTACATATACCAAGAAGGCATGATCTTTAGAAATTTTTCCAGTCCATGTTTCCTCACTATGTTGTTTATATTGTATGTCAGTAATGTCCAAAGTAAACTTAGAAACTATTTAGACTGCCTCTGTGGTTTGTTGGTACTGTGTACGGATTACCATGCAGAGGTCTCGGGTTTGATCCCCGGGTGTGGTAAAGTGATATTGGGTTTTTCTCTCGAAAATTTTTCTGTATTAGCCAAGAGTCTGAAATTGTGCCCAATGAGGGCAACAGACCCTGTTACATGGCACCTAAAATAAAAATGGCAAAAAGTGGGTAGTTAAACACCTCTGCCTACCCCTTTCGGGATAAAAGGCGTACATAGTACATAGTATGTATGTAAACTTAGAAGGGAAAAAACTTAACGGAAGAACTGCCTGCAGGTTTTATTAAACCAGGGGCGACTGCGACCGCCGGCCAGGATTTTTGCGTTGGGGATGAATAATTCCATCCCCTGAAGCACCGTATCGGTAATGCCCTTGGACGTTCTCGGTTATTTGGGTGACTCCCATATCACTGGCCGGAGACCTGTAAAGGCCGAGTAGATTCGGGTAAGACCCCCATGGTCTACCCGCAGCCATAATATTGATAGGTCCCGGCGTTCGAGGGCCCGAAGGCGGCGACAGCAGATATCACCCCGTACGAAAACGCACACCCCAGCCTTTCGGTGGAAAGCATGTTCCAGCTCGTAGCCGGGGTATTTAAGGTACGATATATCGTCCGGGGTACATATCTGCGTCTCCGTTAAAAAGAGCAAGGCAGGCCGCGCCGACTCAAGGTGTTGATGGACGGCGTCGAGATTACTGTGAAGACCCCTGATATTGCAGAAATCCATTTTAAATGTGGATTTGGTGTCCGCCGTAAATACTTTGCTCTTTTTTCTTCTTGCCATAGTTTATAAAGAGAGTGGGGGTGAGGTGTAATTTGGGAGGCGAAGTCAAGGTGATATCCAAAGAAAGAGCGGTGTGTTGGACCCGACCAATCCGGGAGTTGAGTGAAAAGCTGACGCGGGGCACGTAAGGGCCCCGATGCCCCCCCGCTCACAACCGCCAGGATCCACTCCGGTCTCCCATTCCGGCACGACGGCTATGAGACGAGATTTTCGCCCGTTGGCGGGACAGCCTCCCGTGGGGGATACACACGGGTTCAGGTCCCCTACTGACTGGTAGGTGGCCGACGGATAACCATTCCCATCGGGTCTCCCTGGACCCCTTATCAACTCGTCAAGCTCAACGAACAAGCCAAGACTTTTACCACCGCAAGTCTCAAGCATCACCAAAACTTCGCCACCCAATTGGAAAAGGAAATAGGAACACAGGAACGGCTGTTTCCCCCTTCGTACGAAACACAGCTTAGCTGCTATTACGGCCGAAATAGGTAAAATTGTGGTACCAACCCGTGCGGGTCTAGGTTAGACCCTATCACTATAGTCAGGAGAGGGAAGGAAAGACGGGGACTTCATATCGCGGATGGTATGGGTGTGCGATAGTGAAGGCTCGAGGTGCCGGGGGCGCGTACCCGTATCTCCCGAAAAGCTACCGGACAGGTTGCAATCCAGTTGATTCTCTGACAACAAGAAGTTGTGTTCTGTCTTTTCTTTTGTACCATTCAAAAAAGGATAGAGGCAAAGTAAGGTTATATTAAGATTGCTTTAAGGGGTTGTAGTAGAGTGGTAGTGTACCTGATGTGTGTAGATAGATAGACCTTTAAACGTATAATACTATTATATTTATTATAGAAGAGCAAAACACAAATTTCAATTTGTAATTATGTACTGAATACTGCTTTAAGATATGGTGGTAGTTCCCTGACGGACTCATAAACTGCATCAAAGTAATAGACGACTTTGAAATAAATATTTTAACCAAGTATGCAAACTTTCTATACAGATTAAAATTGAAACCTCTAGATTGGTTCGTGAACTTTAAAACAGCGTAGGGTCATATCCTTAATTTAAGTTTGTGTACTGGAAAGAACCTTAAGACTTTTTTGAAGAAAAACAGAAATTTAAGGTAAATTGGTTTAATAAAAAAAAATGGTTTTAACAATAGACACAAACTTTATGCAAGGATTTATTTATGTTTTAATATGGTGTATTACCTTCACGTGCCCTTATTACGGATTCTAATCGGTTCCGCATAGATTTTATTAGGGTTATTAAAAGATCTTGCGGAATATTGTCCCATTCTTCTGAAAGTGCTGTTCTTAGTGCTGCCACTGTCGTGGGCACAGGATTTCTCGCATATACAGCTCTTTTTAAATTGTCCCAAACATGCTCAATGGGATTAAGATCCGGGCTGCGTGCTGGCCAATTCATTGTACGTATCCCAACCTCTTCGCAATATTGTCGAACTTGTGCAGCAGCGTACGGCCGGGCATTATCCTGCATTAAAGTAAAATTTTCGTCTATGAATGCCATGTAAGGCACCACGTGATCTTCTAAGATCTCTGTTATGTAGCGATGTGCAGTCAAACCCCCTCTATTACCGTTTTGACGGACCATGTCTATGAACACAATTTCTGTTCGCCCGTTCATCGATATGCCACCCCAGACTATACACGAACCGCCTCCAAAAGGAACACGCTCCTCAATGCAACTTTGAGCATATCGCTCCCCACGTCGACGATAGACTCTTCTGCGACCATCTGCACCATATAAACATATCCTACACTCGTCCGTGAACAATACGGAGGCCCATTGCTCTTCTGTCCAATTTAGGTGATCACGCGCAAATCTTAAGCGAGCTTGTCTGTGAGCTACAGACAACTTTGGACCATTTGCTGGTCTAAAAGGGGTGATATCCGCTTCCTTTAACCTTCTTCTTATTGTTCGTGCACTCACATTTACTCCACGCACTTCATTAAGCTCTGTTTTGATGTTAACTGACGTGAGGAAACGATTTCGCAGGGAAGTTGTAACAATAAATCGGTCATCACGACCGGTGGTTGCTCGAGTCCTGCCTGTACCACGTCTCCTGTAAGAATCTGTCTCCACAAACCTTCTGTATATTTTAGAAACCTGTAGACTGGTTTAAATTTAAATTTCTACCAATCGTGTGTTGATCCAAGCCCTCCCGCACCAGTGCTACAATTTGAGCCGCTTGTTCGGACGAAGTATGCATATTATGGTTCAAAAACTCTCGATGATTTAAAAAACTAACCCAACAATTCTGCTGGTAACAATAATTCAATTGACAAAAGAATAAAAAATCAATGCGAATCAATTTAAAACTTTGCTTTAAATAACACGCAAATCTGATACTACGAGTAAATTTTCTTTTCCCGGCTATATTCATTTGTTTTCTTCCTTCTTCTTCTCAGTCGTTTACTCTTGACAGAGTAGTCGTGGTCACGCGTGTTTCCCGGTAGCATCTCACTACCGTTCTCCATCTGTCTCTGGTGGAAGCTTGTCTTGCGCATTCATTGAGAGGTTTTTGGGTTAGAGCCTTGATTTGATCGGTCCAACGCAAAGGAGATCGTCCTCTGGATCTGCAGCCATCGACTCATTTCATTTCATTTCATTCATTTGTTTTACTGCAGTTCTATTTTTAAATTTTGCTTTTTTTTAAGATTAAGAGCCATTCTCTCCATATTTATATAATTTAATCTAAAAAGTTTGCATACTTATTAAAAAAAATCATTTCAAAGTAATCCTGAACTTTGATGCAGTTTATGAGTCCGTCAGTTTATTTATCTCGGGCAAATATACCTATGTTAATCTTGACTCGAGAATATTATTTTGATATATCTTTATCAAAATCTGTTTCGGTAATGCATTGAGAGTGCGAGCGATTTCAAGAGGTTGGGCCAGAGCCTAATATACTTAATGGAATAATTAAGTATATTAGCCGAGCAAAATAAAATTTGACGCCTTTTGCCTGTCCTTTCTACGTTTCTACGCTCCGCTTGTATAGACAGACAGCCCTAGTATTTAAAACTCATATTTCTGAGAACAAGAATCGTAATAGTACCGCATCAAATTTTTTTAAGTTTGTCTGAAATCGAGTGTCTCCGATCTGAAGAAACAAGTCTGCGCTTTCACCGCGAAGAAAGCTCTATTTGTAGTCACACTGCAATTTTAACACACAGTCCTTACAACCTCTGAAAGCCCTGGGATCCTTGGAATCGACATCTACAGTGACGTCTAGTTTCGCAGACAATTTTTTTTTTTAACTTACTTTAACTTTTTTTTTAACTTCACTACGGGGTGGGGCAGACTATTGCTTTACATAGCTTAAGTTCATCGCCACATGAGTACCTACTACTGCCATTTTTAGGCGGAAGCACCTAGATGCCAGCGTAGACCTATAAACCCCTTGTCCAAAAATGTGCTGTGAGTACTATGACAACTCCAAGCTTACAGGTGGTATTAAATCACTAGTAAGGTGAGACTTTGCCTCCTTACGTGTATTCTACCGCCTGTAGAATCAGCTGTGTTCTGAAGAATTGTTTGGCCACTTTTTACCATCGTACTTTCCGCTATCAACTGGGAGTGTATCCGCACACCCTAAACACTCGTGGGCAGTGCAGCCTCCCGTACAGTGAGGTTTCAGGAAAACTTTTTCCTCGTACGATAAGATTGTGGAATGCACTCTCCGTCAAAATTTACCAAAACACTACAACACCGGCAGGCTCGTCAGCGTTCCGCCACCTCTCTGTGTGCAACCGCATTTTGTTTGTATTGCTCGTCGATTTCGCAGCATGCTGTTGCGTTCTCTCTCTCTAATAAATGACGATTCTGAATGACATAAAAGTATAGAAACATAGGAAAATGCGATTCCTTGCCGTCAGATGTGGTTCAATCCTAATTCCCCAATTTTTTTTGTGCCCGGGAGCCCCAGTATAGCTTAAGACGGCCTTGGACACAGGTCTTGTTCTTTACAACGGGAGTTCTTTGTTTCCTAATGCGAGAGTTGGTATTCAAAAAAGAGTTTCAAAAGCATTATTGTTTGTTACCCTTTAGTCTCTAAAATATTTTAACAAAGCAGCTGTACAATGTGTGTGAAAAACTAAAATATTTTGCAATTTCTGTCCAGTTTTCTATATACACCAGCTGCATAAATAACTTTGTAATTATATGTCTCTATCTTTGTAATACCATATATTTGTGTCACCCGCTTCGTAAACACGAGATAGTGGGTTTGAATCCGGGCAGGTACCAATGTGATTTTTCAAATCATATATACTTTTTAAGTTTATCTTGGACATTTCTGACTGACGGTGAAGGAAAAACATCGTGAGGAAAACTGGACTTAAAAGTCTGAAAATCAGTCAATCCGCCTTGAGCAAGCGTGGTGATTAATGATCATACATTCTCTATATGAGAAGAGGCCTTTGCCCTGCAGTGGGACAGTAAATAGGCTGGTATTATTATTATATATCTTTGTAATCCTGTATAAATATACAGGATTGCAAAGTTACATTTGCAGCTACAAAAAGATACTTACTACGAGACTTAATACGGGTTTAATTTCCGTGTAGGGTAACGTCATACTGGGTTTTTTTTGTCGAGAACGCTAATTAAACTCAACAAAATTCTCAGTTAAGTTTGCCCGAAGTTTTTAATGTTCGGTACCTAAATGGCAAAAAGCTCGCCTCGCTCTATACCCTGCCCTTGGCGAAAAAAGGATCTATACACAACTACCTACCCATTTGGTAAAAAAGATGCTTCCTATATATTATCAATTAATATAAAGAATGTTGACTGTTACCAATATATATATATTAGCTCAAGATAGAACAGTATAGTCTCGTTTGTTTATATGCGTCCTTTGTCGAGTCCATGAGTCAGTATGACTGTGGATGTAGCCACTTGTGTTAGTCATCAGTACCAAAATAGGCTCAATTACGTTCAATTCTACATACACATGCGTTGTTAAAACGTTAACTGGCGAGTTTGATAATTAATAATGTTTGACTGGTAGAGAATGTCTTTGGCATTAAGCCTTTGTACATTAGTTTGTTTTGTGCAAAAAGTTTATAAATAAATAAATAATCCTTAGAGAATAACTGCTGCTTCCTATATTCTTTTAAAGCCCGATTGTAACGGACCATTCAGCGGCTATTCTTAAAGTAAGTAACCCTCTTGCAAAGTTGGGGTAGGTCGCTAGTATTATATAGAGAAAAAATTAGATTTTCTGTATGTTTGTTTGTTTGTTTGCAATGAAAATTAGAAATAAATAAATGAAGCTGGTAACTTGGCTATGTTTTATATAATATTTTTTATCAATTTTCAGAATTTCAATATTTGTAAATTTGCAATACAGAAGACAGCAAAAGTAAGATTGCTGTATAGTAATAATATTCCGCAGACTTAGGTAATCTTGCTACATATTTTATGTAGGCGTTTATTGTGAGACCGAATAAAACTTTTATAGCAAAGCGAGGGCGGATGAACAGTTTTAATATAAAATAGTTGCTGTTTATGACAATTTCCTTAACTCAGCTCCATTCACCCCAACACCTCGTACATTAGAACTGTTCGTGGAATCCCTGCTGAGCAAAGCCATGCAAGTCACAGTGGCAAGGAACGCAAAGACTTTGAGCCCATCACACGTCAAGCAGTGCATTCTAGCTGAGTCCAAGTTCGACTTCCTCAGAGACTTAGTAAGTTATATTTTTTTATACAACTAAGGTGACAAACAAGTATCACCACGCTTGCTCAAGACGGTAACTGCTTACTATAAGGCTCGCCTTATAGTAAGCAGTTACTTATAGACGCTTGCAACTCCAGGAGCATCACTAGCGCGCTAAAGACCTTAACTCCTTTTTTGAAGAATTCATGTAGTCTCTCAGGAAAACCTCAACGGGTGACTACACTTCAATCATAGCTCATTATTTACGCTCGGCGCATCACGCTCCTGGCTATTTTTTTCGTAAACTCGATTCTGAACAAATAAATGGTAATATTGGCCGGGGGGAGGGGGGGCAGGTTAACCTATGACTACCGACTTGGTTCTTCAATGAGATCGACCGGGAAAGTAGGACATCTCATCTCATAGAGTATCGATGTCAAGTATTAGTTTCTAAATGCATTTCGTTCAGTGAGTGACAGTGTCGGAGATCCAAATACCCCCTCAGTACTTTTCTTTCTTCATCACTTATTTTCGGCAATGCTTAGAGAACACAACCATGTCTTCAGGTCGCTGTTACCACTTACCATCAAGTGGACCGTATGCTTGTTTGCCACTCAAATATTGGAGTATTAACATTGTTTTTGATAAACTTCAGGTAAAGAATATACCAGATGTGTCCGCAGCAGAGGAGAAAGAAATGATGAGTGCTGAAAGTTCACCGAATTCTTCAAGGTAAATATGTCACACTTATCTATCTATATTTATTTATACTATTATATAAATCGGCAGTTTGTTTGTTTAAACGCGCTAATACCGAACTACCAGTCGGATTCAAATTTTTTTTTTTTGCATGTGATAACCCAATTCTTGAGGAAGGTTATAGGTTAGTGGTGACGGGAACAGAGCCATAACCAAAGACTGCTGCTGGAAGTTAGTTAGCTTATAATACCAACCCGATACTGACTCTTTGCTTTTTCTCGTATAAAAAAGGCATAAGCGTTAATCGTCATGCTTAAAGCGAATTAATAGTTTGAAACGAACGATTTAGTACTTCAGATTTCATTCGCTTAATTTTAAACTAAACTCTTATATATATAATATTTCATAAAGCTACCATGCCAGCAGATTCACAGGATGATTTTTGGAGTACTGTCCACCACTCGTGGGTTCTACAGACTGCATCGCATTAGGCAGTAGGTAGTTTAGTATGTACTTTGATAATAAAAAAAGAAACCAACCTCACCACAGTATTTAGGTTAAAGAAATTTCTTAAAATTTGCATATCACTGATTTCGTATCTCTTTTTTTTATAATTACATCTTACCACGCTTATAGGAAGAGGTGGGGTGGATGGTTACATTATTATTCTGATGTAGTTCCTTATTGTAAATTAAAGAGAAGTATTATATACATTAATATTTCGTTTAGAGACAAAAGTAAAATTCTTCTTAAGATCTTTAGCTCTTGACTAGAAGCTGCGTACGCTCGTAAATTTTACGTTTTTGATAAACATTAACAAAAAATATTTGTCAGATTTTCAGACATGCCCGTACCTCCTAGAAGAGTAGCGAGAGAAGACTCGAACAGTTCGAGCAGTTGTGACGTCAAAGTAGTGGGTCCGTTACCTCAACCAATCACAAGGGACCACGTCAAACGAGCTCCCTCCACAGACACTGAACTGCCCAAAACCGTAAGAACAGAAACCGTAACATCCGCAACAGACGCAGCCATAGACCTATCAAAGAAAATAGAAGAAAAACCGGAAAGACCGGTCGTTACCGCAAACTTTTACCAAGAAACATTATTAACTGACGAAGTTCAACATCGAAGTGTGATAACCGTTAACCCGTCATACGCAAGTCCTCAACCCTCAACTAGTTATACAGAACCCCTTAAACTAGAACCAGCGCCAAAGCCTTTTAATGAAAAACCTCTAGTGTCCCCACGCACCCCGTTGACCCCCACCCCTAGAACACCAGTCACACCTATCTTAAACATAGATTTTACAAAGAATTTAGCCAATCCAGAAATAAAGTTACTAGATACGGCCGCGGTAAGCATTGTGAACGTGTCGAAACATGAAAGGAATTCGTTAAGACAAGTGCATAGGCAGAACTCTAAGCCAGCGAAACCTGAAGTTAAAAAAATCGAAATTAAACCGATAATGTCACATCCTGTTGACATAGACAGTTTAAATTCGGGCAATCTACAAATAGATGAAGACTATGATACCTGAGTATGTTAGTAAGTTCGTTTGTTTTTGTTGTAAGTTTTTTTTTTCAGCGCGATATTTGTTAATCGTATTTTTAGTTGTAAAATAAATATGTTACTACATTCCTTTTGTTATGGCATTATAATTGTATTATTTCAATAGTCATTTTCAGACAATCGATTTAATTTCTAAGTATACTAATTCAAGTGGAATTTTAAAAGAGGTAATTAACTCGCTGCAATTTAGGAAAAAGTCGAAATTGCCCTGCAGCTCTCGATTCGTAAACACGAGGTAGTGGGTTCGAATCCGGGCAAGTACCAATGTGATTTTTCAAATCACGTACTTAAGTTTATCTTGGACATTTCTGACTGACAGTGAAGGAAAACATCGTGAGGAAACCTGGACTTAAAAGTCTGAAATTGCTAATCCGTCTTGAGCAAGCGTGGTGATTAATGCTCATACCTTCTCTATATGAGAAGATGCCTTTGCTCTGCAGTGGGACTGTAAACAGGCTGGTATTATTATTAATCTCAGTCATGGATGATCGAAGCAATTGATTGTTGTAGTTAACTATGCGATGCTGTGATAATCAGGTCATTACCCGTGCACCCACTGCACGCTTGGAATTAAATTTAAAATGTCGATAAAATATATTGATACGTAACCAAAAAAAAAATGATAAATAATAATAATATGTGGACACTTATCTATCACACACCGTCATCTAGTCCCAAGCTAAGCAGAGCTTGTGTTATGGGTACTAGATAACTGAAATATAGTACATATACATACTTTTTTTTTGTAAATACATACTTAGAATACATAGGAAACACCCAGACTGAAGATAAATACAAATGTTCATCACACTTATTGGATTAAATGGACTTAACGAGCGAGAAAACACGGATTGTGAGGCTTTACAGACATTTTATACATTGATTGTATCATTGTAGGACCCTGTTATTGTTTGTAGGAGGTAGGTAGGGATGACATTATTCAAAAGTATTTTATTAAATAGTACTAGGGTGGCAGAAGATTAGGAGGTAACATTAGATTTGTACACCGCAAGACTTGTTCTAATTGATAACTTCATATTAACTTTCTACAATCTTCTGCTACCCTAGTAGATACTATTTTAAAAATATGAGTAACTTCATACCTACCAACTCTCGTAGTGTCCTTAATGAGTTATGCTGGTGAATGCGGGTATTAGTGGTGCGTGTCTGTGTCTCTAGGTTAATGCAGCCTCTAACTCGCGGCCTCTAAGGCCTGTTGACAAATCCGATATTAAAATTACCTGCCGTTAAAATGATAAAATACATAGTAAAGTTCTTTCTGACATCTCGGTTATGCTGTGCTAATCCTGATAAATGCGAAAGTTTGTGTGTGTGTGTGTGTGTTTGTTACCACTCAGCACCCTAAACGGCTGAACCGATTTTGATAAAAATTTGTATGTAGATAGATTTGGTGGTGGAGACCGACATAGACTACTTTTTATCCCGAAAATTTGTATGGTTCCGGAGGGAGACAAAACATATTTTAGCCGCGGGCGTAGCCGTGGAGCGTAGCTAGTACCTTGTAAAACACACACACACACACACTTTGTTACACAAAAAAATCATATTAATTATGCCTATTATTATGACTAGCTCTTGCCCTGCAGCTTTGCTTTGCGTGACAGATATTGTGTAAAAATTACACAATATTATAAATTATATAGCCTATGTGGTATTCTGATATATGAGCTATATTATTGTAAAGTTTTATTAAAATCCATTCAGTAGTTTTTAGAAAGAGAACAAACATCCATACAAACTTTCGCGTTTATAATAGTTGGATTATGCAAATTATTATTACTTACACTAAACTTGGTTTAGTATACAGTCATTATGGCCCAGTGCACACCGCTGGAAGCGCGGCAAAGAGCAATTTTGAAAGAATAAATTCGCACGCGGCGTTATTTTCTTGATAAACAATTATTGACCGTATGTCAAGGTAGTTAAGGTTTATATTAAAATGTTGTCTTAAGTTGCTCTCCGCCGCGTTTCCAGCAGTGTGTGCTGGGCCTAAGGCTTGTTGTTAATTTTTTTTTATATCATGATTGATTGAAATTTTATAATATAAAAACATACATTTATCAAATATCGCGTTTAAAGTCAAGTTGTTTACCAATAATATTACGATGTGAAGTTACTTTTGTAATTTTTTTTTTTTGCGTTTAATTTTGATATTCGCTCATTTTTTATGGCATTTGTAGCAATAACATCGAGTTATAAATTTTAATTCGAATTATTTTTTATGAAAACTACATCGAAATACACAATGTGTACAATTAGAAACATGACTGCGTGCACGTGTAGATACGTAGGTGTTGCCTAATAACAATACAGTAAAAAAATCTTTATGCTCGCTCATCCTAAGTGTTGCCCAATTTTATATAACAAATAGCCTAAAAAACATGGTCGAATATTAAACAAATACGTACCTATGTGTGAGTAACATTGTTTTATTTGTAAGTATGATATTGTTTTATATTTACTTAAATGTGTAACGTATCCTGTTTCAAATGTATATATTATAGTAGAGAAAGGTATGTTGAAAAGTAATGGTCAATTTTATACCTTATGTGTGACGATATAGAATACAAGTTTTCATACAGTCGATGAACTTATGACCTTTTTCTGCTAAATCATGTTACGAACTGTTGCCTTTAGGGCTCCTAAAAGTTATGGTTGATGAAAAAAATATTCTAGAAGTTTAAGGATTTGTATCAGATAATATGAAGCAGTTCAGTCCAGTAGATACAATATGTAGAATATGAAATATTAATAAAATTGTTTATGGGCGCTATTACAAACATTTTACACGTAAGTACCTAAAAGGATTAATGTCTTAAGATATAATTAAGATTGACTTTTCTAACAGAATGTAAGAGAAATCGACTTTGTTGTTTCATGACGTTCAAATGTACTGTACAGTCGGTCAAAAATTTAAGTACCACCATACGGTTAAGATTCATTTGAACGTTATAAAACAGCAAGATCGAATTCATCATATGCCAAATCTTTTGTTATTATAATTTATTACATTATTTTATAATTGAAATTTCCGTAAACTTAGTGAAGAGAAACAAAATGACTTATCGACGTTCTTGATTTTAAATTCATAAGCGCCATCTATGTCAGGTTTAAGAAAACGTTGAAATTGATCCAAGCGTTTTTTGCTGCTCTAAAAAAAATGGGATTTTTGTCTTCTTTTTTTCTGCTCTGTTCTTCAAATCATATTAAATAGTTACGAGAGTTCCTAGCAAATATCAGTAAGGTTTTAAACAGACAGGCGGGAACGAGACGGCGCCGACGCGACGCGATCAGTATTTGTACAGCTTGGCAAATTCGGTGATGATGCTTCCATGGACCACGCGGATGGCATGTTATATCAGTATATTTTCTAATATTTCAATGCCAATAAACATCAATGACGGCGTTTAATTGACACATCTGTCAGCCTAGCCCCGTCCCGCACTCATGATAAATCACTTCAGCTGCCAGTCCTTCGTCGCGAAGCCTACAGACCAAAGAAGTGTCACCAACGATTTTGCCAAGCTTCTTGTAGTTGTATGTCAATTAGTACATTTACAACCACTCACGTTGCGTATCTACACACCCCGCCTATTTGTCCAGAGCATAAGTCCAATGTTGCTTTAGGTCTATTGATATATTTTACCTATATTAATGTTTAGGATTATCACCTTGTTCATAATAGTGCTATAGTAAATCCTCAAGGAAAAATGACGCAAGTAGTTTATTCGCTAATATGTACTTTGTGATCAATAGCGTAAAGCTTACAAGCCTATTATATTTCAACTTACGTCATTTTTCAATT
This sequence comes from Parascotia fuliginaria, assembly GCA_963082885.1. Classification (NCBI taxonomy): domain Eukaryota; kingdom Metazoa; phylum Arthropoda; class Insecta; order Lepidoptera; family Erebidae; genus Parascotia; species Parascotia fuliginaria. The sequence goes on from OY720197.1 coordinate 3,357,789, forward strand.
GAGAATGTTTACTTACTCGGATATAGACTGCAACCAAATAAGCAATAAAATGAAGGGTATAAGTAATGCGTGAAAGTTAGACTATGTGTATGTTTAAATTATAATTAGAAATACAATTGGTGATACGTAAAATTGGTTTTATTTTATCAACATTTCAGCTTTAAGAAATCTAGAAGTGTTTGTTTAAACGGAACTACTACCAGTCAGATTTGAATAATTCTTTTTGCGTATGATAGCACAGTACTTGAGGAAGAGGTTATAAAACATCACGCTACTGGCGACGGGAGTTGAGCAGTAACCAGACGCGGGTGTAACCGCACTGCGGGAAGTGGGACATATGGGAGTCACTTAGATATTGCCACGTCGCCACGAAAATAGCTTTTCTGTCGCAACAGCCATCACTCATGCAGTTGTATTTATTAACTAGCTTGTGCTTGCAGCTACGCCGGCCTTATATAAAAATAATCCAGCTTTTTAATTCGGGAATGTGCATTTATTATTATACTACTGCCTTGGTGGATTAGTCGTACTGTGTATGGACTGCCATGCATCTTAGGTTTGATTTCAAAATCGGGTACTATGCTATCGAGTTTGTTGAGCCGGGTGTCGTGGGTTCGATTCCCGCGGCAGGCAAATATTTGTGTGATGAACATTTGTATTTGTCTTTAGTCTGGGTGTTTCCTATGTATTATAAGTAAGTATGTATTTACAAAAAAAAAAAAGTATGTATATGTATTATATTTCAGTTATCTAGTACCCATAACACAAGCTCTGCTTAGCTTGGAACTAGACGACAGTGTGTGATAGTGTCCACATATTATTATTATTATTATTATTATTATTATAAGGCAATCCTGGGGTATGGCATTGTGCCCGGTTGCCTGATGTTTATAACTGGGCTAGGTTAAGCAGGCCCTGTTACATGGATTTCAGTATAGCTCGCGAAACGAGGGTGATATTACTTCTGCCCTCACCCTCGGAAGATAAAAGACGGCTCTGTGTTGTCGTACTGTGTATGTACCGCCTTAAAGCTCTCAGATAGTGAAATTATTTTTCTGGGAGTGTTTAATGATGCCCGGTAGCTCGTTTTGTTACATGAAAATAACACGATACGACGGTGTTATACACCAGCCTACCTCTTCAAGTAAAACAGGCGTAATGGTATGGACTATCGAACTAGTCAGAATGTTATTCTCACTTGTTTTCATGTAAATCTTATATCTGAGGGTAGGTGTAAAAGTAATACAAAAAAAATTGTCGTCATGTACAAAAATATTTTATTTAATGTCGTTATTTTAAATTAAATTATTGTTACAATAACAAGTACTTAAATTACCACTTAAGATAAATATAAAAATTTTGAATTTTCCAAGTATATCTGAATTTTATATTAATTAAAAGAGCCAAAACACAAATAAACTGGCAAACATGTGTCATAATGTTAAAATTTTGTAAAAGCGCCATTCTGTAACTTAATGTAAAAGCGAATGTTATGGCGCTTTGCAGACGGGAGCAACTTTAGCTTATAAAATGTTAAAAGTTCCTTGTTGCCAGATGCTGCGTCTGCAAAGCGCGTAAGAACACCACAGTTCCCGAATAACTTAAGTGCATTCATAAATTGAAAATATCCATTTGATTTTATTTTATTTCTTGGCAAGATTTTGTAATATCATTTTATAATAGGTACACATGTTTACTTGATTTATGAAATTATAAGAGAAAACATGTCAGATGCGACCTATTAGTAAATACAGAAGACTGTTACTGTACCGAACAATTCAAACTTCCGTACAACTAGTAGGCCTTGAGCAAGAGTTTCGATCAATGCTCATGCCTTCTCTATATGAGCAGAGGTCTTACCCTGCTGTGGGATAATAACAGACTGGTGTATGATGAAGTACAATATATTGCATTAGTGTGGAAAGACAACAGTGTAGGCAGTACCCTACAAGGTGGATCAACAACCTGCAAAAGGTTGCGGGCAACCAATGTTAGAAAGGTTTAGAACCGGTTAATGTGGTTAAGAAAGGGAGAAATACCATAATTTACGTTACGTCATTTTTGTTACCTTTTTCAAAAAAGAATGTTTTCTCTTATTATGACATTTTGTTACTGAAATCTAAAAATAATTGCAAATATAAAACTGAGATTCAACTGACAAATCACTAAAATCCAATGAAATTAATTATAACATCTTATCATTAAATGGAAGTAACAAATTGGACACATTTATACCTATATAACAGTCTGTTGTTGTTTTAACACTAAAGCTATGAATATAATATAAGATCCCGTAGTCGACGATGCACATTATTTGGTAAACTTAAATAGCTTTTATTTACCTGGAAGATTTTACAAAAGTTTATATTGTAAGGGAAGGCAGGGAAGCAAGGAAAGTGGCTACCATGTGTTAAAATAGTGTGAACCAAGTCACTTATTATCTCATCTCTAACTCCAAATATTAGAAAGCAAATTCATTCATTTTTCCTGTCGGTATCGGTGCTAACTCCTAAAGCAAGCAGCGGATTTTGATACAGTGTTCATTATTGTTTAAAGAATTGCTTTAAAGTTTATATTGCATTTGTAGAAAGGTCGAGAATATCAACGATTTGTAATCATGTCGTAAAAAGCAGTAAAAGTACCCACATGCAAACATTGGAACGATGTTGCTGAATGGAACACAATTCCTGAGAATAGCTCATCCAATGCATACAAACTTTTTAGCCTTACAATGAAGTATAGAAATTGGAGAGAGACTAAATAAGTTTACCATATAACAATATTTTTTTCATTATATTATAATGTTGATATAAATTAGGATATTGTATTAATACTGATTACATTTACTTATAAAATGGTAATTGATGGCATTTATATACAAATTGTGGCATGGAATATAATTTAGTTAAAAACAAAAATATTAAACCCGCATCTTATATGCAATATCAATACTTACTAAATATATAATACAATCAAAATAACACTAAAAACTAAAATAAATTAACCCTAAAATCGCCTAAAACTATAATATCCTACATCTACTCCACAAACAAGGTTGCTTTATATAAATATAAATTTCATTAAAAATACATATTTCTGAATAAAATAATTATTATTACTGAGCACCTTATTTTACATAACGGTAAGGCACATTATGGGGTATTCTTATTTAAATAAACATAAAAAAATATTTTACAAAAAAAATGTGATATTTTTTTTCATTTTTCCAAATATATGTCATAGAGATTATATTTTCTAGTACTACAGGCGAAACACTATGCCCCAGATAGTTAAAAAAATATTGCAAAAAAGGAACATACTCTAAGAGGAAGACTTAGTAACATTTAATTACATAACACAACTAAACTAAGAATATTATTACAATAATTACACGACTATTGTTTATATAAATTAGCTATAAAGTAAATACTAGTCATTATTACACAACACCTAATTAAGTTTGGAATGTAAGATAACTTGGCAGTCTTTGTGAGAAGATGTATATTTCAATGCAAAACATTATTCAGCATGATTACGTAAACAAATACATATTGAGGAAACTTTTACTTTGCATTTAAATGATTCTATGTTCATCTAACAATGTTGCATTTAGTATTAAACTGTACTACACAACATAGAATACTGAAATGTTCAGCTGAACTCATTTCCCTCATACAAGCTTTCGCACACCTCCAGTAGTCTCAACACAGGACTTATATTATAAGGGAACAATGATTTAGACACCAATCGGCTTATTTGCAACCTCAACCTTATTAACACCCTCATAGTGTCTTCCAACCCTCTGCTACCCCCAGAATCAGCTTGTTGACACGTCTCCAAAAACTTAGGCCAATTCCTCCTTACATATTTTAAAAACCTTAGCAAGTACAACAAGAAACATGTCTCATTACTTACTAAATAATCCAACAACACATCACTGTCATGAGAGACTACCTTCAGAAATTCTATGAATGACGATATAGGATTCAGCATTGGTATTAAATCAGGATACATGGAGTTCCTATACACAATACCTACAGTAATATCAAGTGCACATACCATAGATTCAATGAGATAATCATCTTGCTCACTAAACAAATGAATCAACATCTTCGTAAAAGGCGTCTCAGGGTGGAACTCAAGACTGTTTCTTATAAACACATCAAGCTTTTTAAGTACATCTCGTATTGATCTTTCGACTATTTGCATGTCTTGTATGGCATTATAGTCTGAAGAATCTATGGAACTGTCAGATGAGTCACATCGCATTTCTTTAACAGTAACAGCGACAGATTTAAGTACTAACAAAGACATTCTTTGCAACATTGTTTTGTCTACTTCAGATCTAGATTGTACGGAGTCATCATTTTCATCTTCCCCATAACTCTGGTCCACTAACTGAATAGAAGATGATAAGGGGGCTACATCAGGGCCTAATGAATAATCCCTTATTATTGTACATTCATGACCAAGGAAACCAAACCCACTTCGGCTGGTTTGTATCCTAACATCACTTAACAATCTAAAATCTTTCACAAACCTCACAATAGAGTGAGCTAAACAACATATTTCTTCCGGCAAAATATCTTGAAGTGCTAATGTAGAACCATAGCACAGGACCTCATTAAACAGACTTAATAAATGAGTATAGATTAGACTTGGTAGCACAGTATTTCTTAACAAATCAACAAAGCTCTGTAGGTCTGCATAAAACGGTTTAGTGTCTATGACAGATAAATTGGCTTTGACACTTATAATATTCTCCCATAATGAGAAAAATGTTAAAATACAGTTTTCAGAATTAGCTAAATTCAGGTACCTTAATAGAAGAAGCTTCATGTTTTTCACCAACACAGGCCAGTGGTGCTCTAACGTTTTAATTGTTAGGCATTTTATGTGCGATGTGTCAAAAGATTCAGAGTCTGTGAGTATAATAGTTACACAACCATGTTCATTGACTCTCTCTATCCTCGACTGTGGAGGTTCTGGAGACTCAGATTGCTCCATCTCTCTTGGTTCACTATTAGATAACTTTAATACTGGCTCCTGAAGTTTGAAAGTGTTTGGCCTCTCTTGTTGTGCTGATGTGGAGGTTGTACTTTGTGTTTGTAGGTTTGAGAATGAATTGTGCAAGTTACTGTGGGAGCTTGAAGGCATATCAGTACCACTACTATACCCTATACTGCTCCTAAAAGGATTATCTTCCTGCACCTGCATGTTTCCTGCTGAATTTATATAACTATTATCTTCTAAAGGATGCTGTTCAACATCCTTCCATTCAACTATCCTCTTTATGATATCTAAACTGAAATTTATTTTTTGTACTGTGATTCTATTGATTCTATCAAATAAATAAATATTTTCTGCAATCTGTTGAAGCCAATTCTCATCGACTGTGTCCTTCGAGACTATTAAAAAACTAGCTAGTACTCTACTGGCCACAAATGTTATGAACTTACTTTTATGATCTGCCAGTTCTACCACCTGAGTTATCCAATCATGTCTATTTCTAACAAAAATGTCACATGCTTGCATAATTTTTGAACATATTGTGCCTGTACCATTTTGTTTTAAATATATATCAAACATAAGCTGCATAGTAGATAAATATGTGAGAGAACATGTTAACGGCCAGGAAACAATGTTTAACTGTCGATCAAACAAGCTGGATACTACATCTTCATCAAATCTACATAAGCACTGACCTACAAGGGCATCTTGTAGTATTCTCAGTTCACCAAGCAATTTGTCATCCTCAGAATTCCAGCGTGGAGTAGAGTTAGAACAGGAGGGTATGATTTCCACATTAGTTTCACTAGGTAGTCTCAAGAGACTTGAACAGTCCACGGCATCTTCGCTCACGGTACCACTGTCGGGGGACTCACCATTCCTCGCTGGAAAATCTTCTGAAGTCTCAACAGGTGGTGTCTCTGAATCAAATATATCAGTAAGAACATCCTCCGTAGATCTGTCGCTACCGTCGTCGATGTCTGGCGCGTCAATCCGCTGTTTCTTTTTCACGGGTTGATCTGAGGCCATACCTTCATCTGACTGAGGTCCACAAAGGTGCCCCCTCAAAACCATTAACACTAGTCCAACTTCTCCTTCAATTATTTAATATACGTTGTTCGCTTACGACTAATGGTTTTCTATGAAAACCATCTTCGTGCTGGAAAGAAAAAGATGAATATGAATGCATGACCTTTCCGTTTTGCTACTCAATTACGCGGGCGACAAAGCCTTTAATTTTTTGTCCAATTCCAACATAACACGTTGTTGCAATGATACACAAAACACACATTGAAGAGTAAATAGACATTTAGACAAAAGAAAACACATTATTACACGATTTTAGTAAGATATTCAATGAACTTTCCAAAATATTTTGATGTCATACATACCATTCCCAAAACGAGGTTGTATAGAAGCTTATTACAGCTTTTAGTATCCATAAATTATTCATAAACATTCACTGCAATCCAATAACGCACAATTGTAAACAGTTTCGTGTGATATTTAGGTGAAAATTATATAATTATTTCAATTACAACTTGTTGAAAGGAACATCGACTCCATTACGTACAAATGACGCTCTATCAATGGAGTTACTTTATTGAATGGAATTTATTACATTATAACAACAATCACATTATATTTATACATAAAATTTTATAATAAAATATTAATTTATTTTATTTGCTAAGAAAATCAATAAAATATCTATAATAAATTATTTACATCTTAAAAGTAGAAAAGTTATTTTAAAATCTCAGGTATTTCCGACTCCACATCCGGTAAGGACGTTGCCAGTCTGACGACTTCTGAATTTAGCAAACAGTAGCTACATTTTCTAAACTATTTTATTAACTTGTCAATACCTAAGTACAAAAGTAACTAATAAACAAAATACACTAAAATGTCAATTATAAACACATAAATATTATCGTGATTAAAGATCTATGGCGTTAAAATTCGACAGCTGAATTATATTTCTGTTGTAGGATAGTTACAATTTTACTGTTTTAACTTTAAAAATATTTTTTTTAGCAGTGTTTAAATTAATAGTACTGCCTAAGTTATTTATTTAATTATTTTTTGTACTAGCAATGTTAGCAATAGGAATTGCTAGCTGGTAGGGGCATTGGCAACACACACACAGTGTCCCGAGTAAAATGTCTGCTCCGAAAGGATCGAAAAATAATTTAAACAAAATGATTTAGTAGCCATAGTCGGAATCAATTAAACCCAATCGAATATTTAGGTGAATATCACAAAGCTGCAGCCTTGGTATTTGATAAAAGTGTTAATGATGACTCATATATGTGTTTTTGCATAACAATCGATTGAAAAATATAGGTTAAGATCTCAGTGGTATTGTGTTCAGTTCGCAGCGATATAAAAATATATTGAAAATAGAAATGTATCAACGGATCGATATATTAGTACCACGCAAGTATATGTTATTGTTTATTTATAGTCGCGATGCGGAAATCGCATCAATATGTCATGGTGATCGTTCTTCTTTTTTTTGGTATAAAATTGTATAAAAGTTCAATTGTAAGGGATTGCGAAAGCGATCTAGTATTAAGCGCTATCCGCAACCTTGTAATGAGTGAATAGAAAGCAGTAGTTGCCTTTTGATTTATTAAACAATGGCAAAAATTGCGATTAGTTTCCTGTTGACCCTACTCTGGTTCATTTTGTAAGTAAGTACTTAGTTAACACCCGTAATACTAATAATGTCACAACACCGCCTTAATTCCAATTGTTTTTAACTGTTTAAACCTATTTTCCTTGTTTGAGATAAAGGGAGTACTACTGCAAGTGTTAAATATTTATTTAAAGACGCTTTTTAATTAGGTAATTTATCAATATCTCGAGGCTTTTATCTTCGAATAAACTACTCGATCTAAACTTTCGAAAAAGAAAAAGAAAAAAGAAATTCGTTAAGCTTACACTTTGACAAAGGGACAACAAATTTGTTATCTTTATTTTGCTATATTGAAAAAGTATAAACAATAACTAGTATTTGCAAATACATATTATGTTGTTGTGGGCAGACTATCTTTTGTGAGTTATCTCTGAGATTATGGCCCAATTTAGAAGATAACACTACATAAACTATTTAATTCTTTATTAGATTTCTATTTAAGTAGAAATGTATGTGTTACAAATTGTAAAAGATAATAATAAATAACTAACTAACAAAATTTGCTATGCATCAACAAATACAATATTAACCCCTCATTGCTACAATATCTGACACAATAGAAATAACATTGTGTCTCATGCAAATCTGCATCTAAGCATATGATGCGTTTACTGAATCTAATAATAAAACCATAGAGAAAATTTCCAATCAAACATTTTTAAGTCATAACTCATATGCAAAGGTCAAAATTAGATTCAGCCAAAACAAAATTTATTTCAGATGCTGGTGACTAGGATGGAACACAATGACACAAATAAAACAATAAACTTGCCTTAATTGTTTTATAAATGGTAGATTTTTTACATGAATCTCTAGACATAGTGTAAGTGTAACATGAAGTGATTGCTGACTTTAAGTGAGTGATAGATGGTTGATGGTCTGAACGGCATCATCATGTCGGATGAAGACGATTCCTCACCTGATCGGGCACTGGTACCCATCAATAATGTGCCAGGTAAGGATATGTACTATAATCTATAACCCTATTGGTATAAGGGGTAAGCAGAGGTCCAAGTTTAAAGCCATAAAACATAATAATACAATTTAAATACCACAGCTATTAGAAGTTTGCTCTAAGTTTTGGCAAACTGGTTGTTCATAATACTGCAACTCTGTGGCCTAAGGTTGATTTCTGCAACAAGCAGGTCTGCAGGATCTACCAACCCATCACATTCCTGGCCCTATCTAAATAATCTTTTACCAATTAATTTATTCTTGACTAGCTGTTGCCCGCAGCTCCGCCCGCGTAAATGTCGGTTACATCGCATATTATTATTATTTATAAAACTTTTTTTCTAAAATAAACATAGTCTAAGTTAGTCCTTATTACATCAGCTACCTGCCAATAAAAGTTCCGTCAAAGTCGGTCTAGCCATTTCAGAGATTAACCTGAACAAATAGACAGACAGACAGACAGACAAAAATTGTAATAATTGTTATTTTGGTGTATGTACTGTATATATATACAGTACATACACCAAAATAACAACCGTTTTTTACTACATGTATATACATGAAGTAAAAAACGGTTATATTACAAACAGACACTCCAATTTTATTATATGTTTAGATTTGTAAGCAAACAAGCCACAAAACACTAAAATATGTATCAATTAATTGAGAAGGCAACAATTAATAATGAAATAAAATAAAAATATTTATTTGCACCTTTAAGTTTCCATTATAATGTTACACAGCTAATTAAACATCTTGTAATATAGGCATCAGCGTCCACTTGCAACCTTATTGTTATACAAAAGAATAATGTAATGACAATTTGTAGTTCAAGATGCTTCTTCTAGAATTATTAATATAGAATTAAATATAATATCTTCTGCTAGAATTTTGTCTCTATGAATAAACTCATGTGTTCCAATATAATTTAATTATGTATCTTTTAATCGGGATGTGAAAACATATGACCCGAATTGATAACCTCCTTCTTTTTGAGGTCAGTTAAAAATCATCTAATAAAGCCTTTATAATGGAGACCAACATACCAGCAATTTGAGATGATGATTTTTACAATCTCGCTGATTGTTTATCATTAGGCACAGTGGAGTCACTATGGTAGACTTGAATAAAAACCTGTGGCACTCGAGGACTGCCGCGGTAAAGCTATTACATATCATTTTTTATCAACTTATGCAATTATAATTATAAAAATTATTTATTTATTTTTTATTTATGCAGTTTTTTTTTCTTTAATATTGATTCAAGTTTTTCTTTGATATTTTGATATAAAATTTATCGCAAATGTGACAAAATATTTGGTTTATGTGTGGTAAAAATTAGCGCCACGAGTGTTTATCCTGAGAAATAAATTTTATGGTAGGCGGAGTGGGAGGTGTTAGGTTTTATTTTCGTTACGGAATTTCTTGATTCGGTCGCCGCGCTCAAAGCCCGCGATAAAAGCTATGCAATAGCTTAAAAAAATTCAATACTTGATTCATGGTTATGGTTTTGCAGGTTTTTTTTAGTTTCCTTCCCATTCAATAAACTATTGCACATAACAAGAGGTAAATAAAAGCTACAGTAGTGTTGATAGAAAGTTGCCATTCACCCATTAGAGTCATATCACTATCAATTGATTTTATCTTCCACTTGATATCAGATAGTCACTGTGATTGCTCAATGAATCAATCACAGTTCTGGTTGATATGATAACTAAATGAATTTGTAAATTTAGATCATGTCACTTTAAGTATCTTTAAGGGTTTTTTATAAACTAGTGACAATGTTTTTGATGTAATTATTAATTATTGAAATTATCAGCTTTTTTCTCTTTCATTGTGCAATTATTATGCATATCTGTACTATTATATAAAGCAGAAGTTTGTTTGTTTGAACTCACTGATCTCTGGAACTATAATTTTAAATTCTCTTTGCATTTGTATGATATACGCCCAGTTTTCGAAGAAGGAGGCTATATAACATCACACTACTGGCGACGGGAGCAGAGCAGTAAGAAAAGACGTAGCTGAAAACGCGCCGCGGGAAGCAAGTTATATTATAAACTTTCAGTTTTTTTTTTATATAGTTCTACATCATGTTATTTTGATTTCTATAAGTAGGTACTTATGATTTTCATGATTGCTAATTAACTTAGTGAACCTAGAAAAGTATATCATAAAAATTTAACCTATAATAATAATTAACCAGTTCACCTATTAGTTATTTATGTTTCACACCTATCTCAAGGCTATGGCATACTCCTATTCAGCCAATTATCTGCCCAGCCATTGTAAACTAATTAACATACTGAATCACACTGTTACTAAATGCGTTTGTAATATATAAATATAATTATACTTTTTAGTAATGTAACATCCTTTTAAATTTAGCCATGTTATTTCCTGCCTGATTGTTTGTGTAATGAGGTTTTAGTCACCATTATGGTTCATCATTTCAAAGTGATAGAAATGGAATTGACCTTGCTTCAATTAATTTTAATGCATAATCTTAATTTGATGTTTGCTCATAAAATTAATAATATGAAAGTATGATTCAGGTGAGAAGTTCAATTAGACTACATCATTGATATACTAGCTTATAGCTAAGCTAGGATAAAAATTTAAAAATTAATTAACTTAAATTTAAAAATGTCTAATGTAAAGGTAGCCCTTTACATTAGACATTTTTTGGATTATTAAAAAAAATCTCCAAACAACGGGAGGACAGATGGAACTCTAATCACTCCTTAAAAGTTTTATCTGTCCTCCTGTTCACAACAGACAAATCGACCCAGAGGAACAGTTTTTTTTTTTGCTCGGTCCTTGATTTAGGTAGGTAGTGATTATGGGTTTTCTGTTAAGAAATTTTGAATATTAGTATGGAGTTTGTAATTGCGCTTGGTAAATGGAATCGCTATGAGTATTCCCACGTAAGAAAGCTCGCTTTTTACGTGGGGCTACTGCTTACACATCTCTGTCTAGTAAAATCGTGATGCTATCGTTATATCGGTATTTGCTTGTTATTGAACCCTCATCCAAGGCTAAGAGATAGGTCTACCTTATTTCCAAATAGTATAAAGACGCTATTTTCTTGTTTCTCCACAAATTTCATCCAAATTAAGCAACCAATATTAATACTATTTTTACTATTGTTTAAAGAATTTCTTCCTGAAAGTTTTTATGTGCCACATATATATATAAAAAAACTAAATTTTGAAATTTTTTAATATATCATAAAGATGAAATTACCTATTTAAAAAAACTTGTTCATAGCGTAGAGGTCTGGTTGATAGTATTGAATAATACTTTGTGTTATTGAACTTGACCCATTAAAATTAATACCTAAATGCAGAAATTGTTTACTTGATATTATTAGAAATAGTATTCTATTCAGTTTCCGTTTTCCTAGTAGTAAACAAGTGTTAGTGCATATAAATAGTGTTATGTGTCATTTATTTCAATTTATATAAATGGTTTTGTTAAGTGTATGACAATGTTGAAATTTAAAAAGCGTAAGTAATAAAAGGTTGTCTGGAAGAGATTGTTAGCGATAAGACCGCCCATTCTCACCTAAATGTTGTTTGTTTTGATGTTTTTGTAATATGTGGTGTGCAATTTCACTAATATTATATTAACGAAAGTTTGTATGGATGGATGTGTGGATGATTGTTACTCTTTTTAAAAAACTACTGTACATCAGAATACCATAATTATACACTACTAGCTGCGCCCCACGGCTTCGCCCGCGCGTAAAATATGTTTTGTTGTATTCCTCGGGAACCAAACCGATTTACAGGATAAAAAGTAGGCTATGTCCGTCTCCGACACCGAATCTATCTATATCTATTTTGACTAAGTGCCTAACAAAGGCCTGTTGGATATTAGAGGATTTTGCCGTAATCGCCAAGTTCTGTGCAGGCGGATTGGCGAATGTGAAAATGTCCCGGATTCGACATCTGGTCAAGTAAAAACAGTGCTGTTTCTGCTGAGCTGAAATGCTGAGTTTTATCCCGAAGCTCTAGTTTTTAGTTCAATATTATGAAATATGTAAAGGCATATTGTTGAAATATGTAAAGGCATATTGTTGAAATATGACTAATCCTCTACCAGACCCTCTGCAGATAAAAACCTAAAATTGTTATGCTTATTATTATAGCATAAGCTCGCAATACATGGGGTGGCAAACGTCCAACAGTTGACGCTTTTGAGCCGAAACATTAGTATAACAGGATTACCCTATCCACTCCAGTTGTCCAAGCGTATAAGTCGATTCACCACTGTCGCTTAGACCGTTCGCCATGGTCGATCTTTCTTCTTACGACGAGGATACGCTCCATAGCTCTGGCACATCAGTTAGGAGTTAGGAATTCATCCTTACTGCTTAAAACTACCTGGGTGATGGGTCCCGTATAGTGAAGTTTCAATAAAACTTTCCTCCACATGCAATTAGTTTGTGGACTGACTTCCCGTCGAAGTGCGTCCCTCGAGTGACTACAACATGGAGTTCTTTAGGAAAGAGTTAATAGGTTTTATACGGTCTAAAATGCGCTTGTGATACTCCTGGTGTTACAAGCATTCATAGGCGTGAACGCTTACCTTACTACCTTACTACGCCTATGCTTGATGACTATGTTTTGACAATGAGGCCACTGTCAAAACGAAGTCATCAAGCATAGGCGTGCAGATATATTATGTAGCCACATATATTTACGTTTTTGTATAAATGTATCAAGTTTAACATGAAATGTCTCGTTATAAAGCCCATACAATATACTTAATCTGTCAACTGTAAAATATAAACATAACCGTGGGTGAGGTTAGTTTTCGAAAGAAATTTGGAGTTGATCCAAGATTGTGAATATTAAATTTTTATTATCTTTTTGTTGGCTATGATAAATGTATCGAAGTGGTGACGGAGTGGCTTGTCGAGAGTCACAAGTGTCATGTTAGTTATTTGTTTAAGTACTGTCCCAACAGCGATTATGAATAAGAAGCGAGTAAACCTAGGCCTCAGATGTCATTCACCACAGTCAGGCAGATCAGTAATACTAAATAGTTTACTATTGGGTAGTCGAATGCCTCTGTTGTGCCGAGGGAACGCAAGCGAGTGCTGTGCTCGTGGTTGTGGATTTGATTTGATGTCACACGGAGCAAAACTTTGTGTGATCCATAAATATTGGTTACGAGTCGTCAGTTAATTGTATGTTTGGAAGTCCCTAAGAAAATATAGAATTTTTCTGTCGAGAACTTAAGTTTCAAATGGTGCACCGTAAATGGCAAAAGTCTCGCGTTCTATTTTACGTAACTGTGGAAAGTGGGTTCCACGCCTCTGCCTACCCCTTCGTGGCAAAAGCCGTGAAGCTATATCTATCTTATTAATATTCTTTTCTTTCAGTCCTGGGTATCAAGCGTCTCAAACAGATCGAGACGCTGTTCCTATCGCGTAGGCTGCAAGGTCCTCGCACCCATGGCCTCAGCGTTGAGACCTTGGTCGATATGCTGCTGGTGTTGTATGACGAATGCTGCAACAGTAGCTTAAGAAGAGAGAAGGCGGTCGCAGATTTTATACAGTATGGTAAGCTTTGTTTGTCTTCTTTATGTATGGTTTAAATGTAATCATTGCCGTGAAATAGATTCATACCCGAGGGATAAGGACGGATTACGAACGACAAAGGTGGCAAAAATTGGGGGAAGCCTATGTCATAAACATATATTTTTGAAAACAAAGTTTCAAATACAGACTTAATTACAATAACTATAAAATTTAGTACATGTAATTGGATTCTACCTTTTGAGGTGGTACAGAGAAACAATGCAGGTGCATAAAAGGTTACAAACTTTTAAATTTATCACAAAAATAAATGATTTTACGTACCGGTAAATTACCGGCTAGATATTTTTTACCGGTAATTTAATAATTCCGAAAACGGGCGGTTTATCGGTAAAAATGAAAATTGGAAAACCGGTATTGCACGCCCTTCTATACACGACTGATATGATGACGAGGAGTGGTATATTGTACAGTATCTTATATAAACATTCTGCCATTGTCTGCAGTAAAACCGGTAGCAACAGCACTAAAACGTCTCCGCTTGTCCCGAGATGACTTCGAGCTGGTTAAAGTTATTGGACGAGGTGCCTTCGGTGAAGTCTGCGTTGTACGAGCTTCGTTTATGCAGGTAAGATTTGTTTGTGTTATTAGTAAAGGCCTTTTCAAACACAAGGAGTCTGCCCACTACACTGTACCGTGGTATGAAGGTGTCAGGCAAAAAAATATTTTTATATTGAAAAGTATGAGAGATTATGCCCACTAAACAATTCCTTCACCGACCAGCAAGCACGGACCGTCAATTATCGACGAGAATATAATAATACGCTCTAGTGGACATAGTAGAGCGTATCGTGTTGCTTGCCAATCCTGATACGTTCATAGCACGGTCATGGTATGGTACGGTGTAGTGGGCAGACTCCTATATGTATTCGCTACCGCCTGCGGTAGTAGAATAGGTCTTTGTAGATGACGTCGATCATATCAAGTTACAAGTTGACCACTCTTGTACCACTGACTGCTTTTTTTAAGCCGAATTAGGGTTAAACGCGACGATTATTACGATTATAACAGGACTTTACCGTCACGCTGTCACACTGGATTAAAATCTTGTAATCAAGATTGTTGGAATCTGTGCCCTACACTTGAGGTACTGATATGTTAGTCTCAAATTGGAGGCAAACCGACTCTTTGCATAGCACATTACTACCAATTTGATCCCAGGTTTTTTATGCGGGGCATCTATAAAACCGCCACACTGCAGGTTAATTCCAGCAGTTTGATTCGATGACTTTTGGTATGGTGTCCATCGTTTCTAGAGGCCACTGATTGCTTACTATCAGAAAAAAAAATAAAGGAAAGAATAGAAAGAACAGAATAAAAAAAAAAGAAAAAATTATGAAATAAAAAAAGGAAAAAAGGAAAGATAAAGAATGAAAAAGAAAGAAAGGAAAAATAAAAGAAAAAAGAACATACATTTATTTTGTATTATAAGTCGAAATGGCCCTGTGGATAAGGCACCCGATTCCTAAACACGAGGTAGTGGGTTCGAATCCGGGCAAGAACCAATGTGATTTTTCTAATCATATGTACTTTCTAAGTAGTTGAAGGAAAACATCGTGAGGAAATCTGGACTTAAAAGTCTGAAATTGCCAATCCGCCTTGAGCGCACGTGGTGATTAATGCTCATACCTTCTCTATATGAGAAAAGGCCTTTGTCCTGCAGTGTGACAGTAAAAACAGGCTGGTATTATTATTATTTACATTTATTAACCGACTTCAAAAAATGAGGAGGTTTCTCAATTTGACTATTTATATATATTTCTTTTTTATGTGTGTACGAGGATAACTTCGTCGTTTATGAACCGATTTCGATAATTCTTTTTTTGTTGGAAAGCAGCTATCCCAAGTGTAGTACCATGATAAGGAAACCAGGATCTGATGATGGCATCCCAGAGAAATCGAAGGGAACTTTCGAAAATCGTACTGGCGACTAGTGCATTTGTTATTTTTTTCATTAAGTATTTTAAGGCACTACTATTTAGTGAAGTTTTGTTTCGATCTGATGATGGAGCCGAAAGACAATCGAGGCAACTCGACAACGATTTACAGCAATAACTTGGTGTTTGGACTTAAATCATTTGTAATGATGAAGACTTTGCACCCATATGGGTTTTAAGTGCCATTACAGGTGACCATAGACAGTCAAGACAATTCCTTAACACCAGTCGTGTCGTGCTTATTTCATACGGTTCAATATGTCAAAATGTTTAGTTCGTACAAAAATAATACCTAAGCAAGATTTAGGTCTACCCATCACTGAAAATCGTAATATAAAATAATTTTAAACAAAGAAAACCGACTTCAAATGGGAAGGAAACTAAAAAGTTCAAAATAAGTTTACTAACAGAAAGTAATTCGTATTTTGATTTAGTTAATCAGAAATGATTAAATAAGTATTTTATAATTTTGAAGTTGGTGCCAGGTGTGAGTCATGGAGTGGCCGGTGAGATCACGGATATGAATCCGATCGAGCATGTGTGAGACTTCTTAAAAAGAAGAGTTAAATCCACAATTCCAGCTCCAGGCAACGTCAATGATCTGCAAACCGCCGTAGTCGAAGAATGGCAAAGACTGCCTCAGGAGACTCTGGATAACATTATTCTCAGCATGCCTAGGCGAGTCGAAACTTTAATTAGGACACGTGGAGGAAACACACGTTATTATAATTTAGTTATTTTACCTTAAAAACAGTTTTCAACTTACTTTTTCCATTTTCATTAATTACCTTTAGTAACTCTGAAATGTACATTTTTACTAAAGATGATTTTAATTACAAAATGTGGACCACGTGTGATCTTATTTTGATTACAAAAGGTATAATTTTTAAACAATAAAATATTTATATATATTTATTTTTTAAATAAAGCTATATTTTAAAAAAATCTGGGTTTATTTTTGTGTACCGCTAAATTGAAAGTACTAAAGTGTATTTATTAACTATATTTTATATATTTCTACATTATTAATATCTATCTATTAACCTTTATCCTTCCACTGCTGGTTTCTGGGCGCTACAATTCTGTTGCAGCGTCATTTTGAAAGGTTTTGCCTATTATACCATGCTCGCCAGACGGGTTGCTATTAGGCTTTGATTTTGAGTTTTCTTCTCTAAACATTAGTTATACCGGCTTCATTGTATTCTCAAAAGCAAAACGGTGTAGGTTTGGTTTTAGCTTCCTAACCCTAAAAAATAAAAAAAAAGGTGTCGCATCTTTAAATTTCCCGCGGTTCCAACATGAGTGAAGTTAGTCTAACAATCAGCTTCAAATTCGTCTAGAAATAGACTGTAAGTGAAAAATCAATATGCCCTTAGTAAGGCGACGGTGGCGCCACCCTTGATATCTATCTTTTTAGTTTAACCTCGCCCATTTTTATCTTACGTGTGGAGACAGCGACAGTGTATTCCCAATTTTGATTAAAATGGTGCCTATAAAGAGTAAGTAACTTTCATTATAACATCTTTAGTTACAGCTCTGCTCTGTTAGCCTATTAAATCCAATATTATTTTTTTAATGTCAAAAAAAAAAATGAAATAATTTATAAATTTCAAACTACCCTAATTTATGACAACAACGGTGGTATAGAAACCCAAGTACTTCGTCGCTATAGAGGTTGATTGTTGCTAAGCAACATAATCTCGACCAGCTGTAAGCGACATACAGTTGCCACATGAGTCCTTTTAGTGTTCATTTAAGGGTGCGTTTCTACTGAAACGGAGCTGGGCAGAGCGGAGAGAAGAGCAGTGAAAAGTATTGTGACGAAGTGTCTGCTCGACTCCGCTCAACTCCACTCGACTTCGCTCCGGCCAGCTCGGAGCCGCGTATTTAATTATTTTATTTGAAAGTCTGCTCAGCTCCGCTTGGCTCCGCTAACACTGTTTTCACTGACACGTAGTGGAAACAGTGTAAGCAGGGCTAGCTTTCGTGCATTTTGATTGGCCAATTTACGGTCCGCTCCA
Organism: Parascotia fuliginaria; assembly: GCA_963082885.1. NCBI lineage: Eukaryota > Metazoa > Arthropoda > Insecta > Lepidoptera > Erebidae > Parascotia > Parascotia fuliginaria. The sequence continues at coordinate 3,376,022 of OY720197.1, forward strand.
CTTAGCACCGCTTCAGTGGAAACGCACCCTAAGGTATCTATCGTTTGCAAAATTTACTTTAATAATATCTACTGTATCAACTCGGAAGATGTTCACTGCCACATTTTTTTCGTTATAAGTATTAAAACTGTTTCTTTTTTTCTTTTTTCGGTTCTCTAAACTGTTATATTTTTCAACTGTAATTACTTGTATTTTATTATTATTATGTTTTTTAACCTATGTTTTTTTTCTATTTGATAAATATATATATATATATATATATATATATATATATATATATATATATATATATATATATATATATATATATGACGTCATCTTAAAGATCGCCATCAGAAGATCACAGTTGCGGACCTCTCATGAGTCCAGTCAACTACAAAAATAAAACCGGGCAAGTGCTTGTCGGGCTACGCCCAGTATAGGGTACTCTTACTCACCGAACGAAACGAAATAGTACGGATACTATTACAACCAAATAGAGATAGATAGATAGATAAATTGAAACCAGCTTGGATCTACTACCGTGAAAGTCTCCTTTTAAACAAAATTTATGACCAAATATATATTGTGCTGGCCCCAGAACGCTGCCACACTGACTGCATTGGCTGAAGCAGTCACCAAGTCCTTAAGTATTATAATTATTACACGTCGCCGTCCCGCCCGCTGTCTGAGCACAGCTCAAAGTGCGGGGTGTAATTAATCAATAACTGACAATTGCGCGTATGATACATTGACGCAGCCTCTCTACAGTCGGCGATCGCGCGTCATCCAGTTCAGTACTCTTGTTCATGTTTTTTGGTTAAAAATGGTGATTATTACTATAGGTATGTATTTCAGACAGTAAATCTGATGGTTGCTTGCGAGATTTTTTTTAATCTGTATTTTTAGTGCGCTTAAAACTATTTTAAATTGAGCTTAATTGTTTTTAAATGTTGCTCGCGTTTACGTTATATTTAAGTTACTTATCAGCGAATAGTACAATGTTGTAAATGTTTGGCTAATAAAATGGCAAATCAATATAAATTAGAAATAAAAAGGAAAAAATGGTACCTACCTATGGTATACCCGTCAAAAATAAATTTACTATAGGAATAGCCATATTAAAGACATGATGAAGTTTTATGTTAAAATTATACGTTATATTGCCGATGTTCTAATTAATACTACGGGATGGGATAGCTGTACCAACGCATTTTGTTTTTGCCTCATTTGCCCGAAAGCATCGCCCAACATCGCTGTAATGGCGTTAACGGTAAAATAATTGTAACACAATTAACCGGTCGTACTCTTGCAAGTATTACACTATTTTATTTTATTTATTTTGTTTTAGTTTTGGGTTTTTAATCTCGTTATAATACATAATTTGTCTACCTATGTCACACTAAACACACGCGCAATCACTTGCGTTTAGTACGAAAACTCGACCGTTACGACACCGTTGAAGTAACGCTCAATTCTATTTTAAATGAGTCTTATTTATTGTACTGACGGTACAATACCTTATCCATTTATGTCCATTCTGTGTTGAGATTCTCACAAGATGTCCGCCGCGACCTTATGTAACTGAGTACAGAAATCAATAAATCTTTGACTAATTCAAAATACAAATTCGCAAAATGGCTCTAATTTGGTTATATAACGCAAGCGCGGTAACCTAGGTATCCTATGTCTAGGTGTTATATCTAAGAAATCAATAAATCTGGTGTTTAGTGCGCTTGTGCGTCCTGCAACTCTGCAGATGCGTCTCGGTGCAACTCTTAGTATCTAGGTGCATCCGGTCCGGGCCTTACGTGATGGAGCTTACTTTTTTTGCAAGCAGTACGCGGTCACCAATATTTAACGTTGATTCGGTTAAGCATTATAAGCAACAAATCACGCGAAAAAATGCCTAGCAGGGGTTGAAATAAGGGATGAAAGATTGTATGAAAAATGGAATAACCGACATTGGTTTGGGCGGAGATGCGGGCATGTTTTATAAGCAGCTTTTTCTTTTGCAAGCGGTTCGCGATTTTCATTAGCTTGTTTGCCTATTCGTTGATGCAGATGCATTTCAGTAATAGTGTTCTCAAATAACAAAACGGATTTTGGTTTTTAAATATATTAATTTAGTGATCATACATCGTATACTGGGGCGTCTATGATATTATACTTACATAATTTTATCTCTCACGACAAAGTAGCGTCCATGTTTGTAACTAAACACAGCAATCGATCAATCTATATATAGATTAATAGAATCAAAATGGCGGCAATCCGTTACACTGCGCAAACTCTGTAGAGTCCTGACGGTGTCATGGCCTCGGGTTTCGAAATGGATTCCATTTAGTTGTGATTATTGCGCAGGATCGAAAGGCTAGGTGTCTTATATAACAATAAATCAATAAAACTGAGCGTTGGTTTGTTTGTGAGATCCAAATCTCAGTTCTCTGCCTCTAGTGATAAGGGGTACAAGTCTAATTGGTAAAACATGGACTTATATCCCTTTTCAGTAGAGGCACAGTACTTCAGTACATTTAATGTCGGCCTCACATTGAGGTTTTGTTACTTGTGAATAGTTTAAAAATGGAGCTTACTTATTTTGCAAACGGTATGTTATCTACCATTTAATTTTGTTTAATCGTCCTACTTTTCGGTTTGCTGCATTTAATGTTAAAATTAATCCCAATTTACTTTTATTATTTTGTGTGTGTGTGTGTGGTGTTGTTTTGCCGTTCATTAGTTCATCTCTTGAAGTGCATATTAGTGCAATAAAATACATACTGCCAAACTAATATTAAAATGCGAAAGTGACTCTATCTATCTATCTATCTGTCTGTCTGTATTATACGCTTTCAGGCCTAAACCACTGAACCGATTTTGATAAAATTTGGTAAAATGATAGATTAGATCTTTGGAAACAACATAAGCATTTTTTATCGCGAAAATAAATGGTTTGCAGAGCTGAAATAAAGGATGAAAGATTGTATGAAAAATGCGATAACCGACATTCGTTTGGGCGGAGTTGCGGGCATATTTTGATTATTGCGCAGGATCGAAAGGCTAGGTGTCTTATATACCTATAAATCAATAAAACTGAGTGTTAGTGTATTTGTGAGATCCAAATCTCTCAAACACACTAACCTCTAGTGCCTCTAGTGATAAGGGGTACAAGTCCAATTGGGAAAACATGAACTAGAACTTGTATACCTTTTCAGTAGAGACACAGTACTTCAGTACATTTAGTGTCGGCCTCCCATTGAGGTTACTTGTGAATAGTTTAGAAAATGGAGCTTACTTATTTTGCAAACGGTACGTGTCGGTTTTTGTTTGCTCCTGTTTTTGATTTAATATACGTTACCTTTAAGTCTTCTTTTGCAATGGGTCGAATATAATATATAATGGAACCTAGTTTATTTTTATAAACGACGCGTGGCTATTCTTTTTCGTTTGAATTTTAAATTTTTACTAAGATTTGACTTATCTTACTTGAATTTTGCTCGTTACGTCATCTCTAGAAGTAACACCCAATACTATTTTAAATGGATTTTATTTTGCTAACGGTATGTAGTTATTCTTTTTTTATTCGCCTATCGAAACATGTGGGGGGCGTCCGTGGCGGCGCCGTCGTTCTCGAAAGTTCATCCATTATGACAAGATGGCCGTCCCTTGTCTTTTTACTACAATAGTATTTTATTGTATTAATATTTTAATGATTACGAGACTTTAATAAATAATAAAATTACTTGCAGTTTTTATTATATTATCCTATCAAAATTACTACTCTGCCTGATAGTAAGCAGTCAGTATGCAGGAGTGGTGGACATCGTTCCACCAAAGTTCTCTTATGACGTCAGCTTATATTTAATCTGTATACCAAAAGACGATTTCACCCACCAATGTTTAATTTTTTATTTGGCACAGCACAAAATCGCTTTAAAGGCTTAATTCACAAAGGGAGGCCTACACCCAACAGTGGGTACCTATGGGTTGTGGATGTTGATGATGTTTAGTTTATAATACCATTGTGTATGAAATTCGATTACTGTTTGCTTATAGGCTGGAGAGGGGGGCGCCAATATGGCGGTGGCGACCGTCGGCTCCGTGGCGACGACGACCGGGGAACGAGTGTACGCTATGAAGATACTTAACAAATGGGAAATGCTCAAAGTAAATATTTGATTCTGTTTATAGATTGTGGCTGGGGGTGGTGTAAGGGGATAGTCAGTAATAAGAGCTGTTTGTGTATTAGCAAACAAGGATAGAACAAACGCTTAATAAAATATAACATCGTATATAGACCGGTTAAAATGGAGATAATGTACTGATAAATAATGTATAATAATATTTTTATAAATACATTTATCCTTGAGAAATGCACCTTCTATTATATATTATTCTGTGTCCTACCACCTGCACATGCATGGACCTGTACAACTCCACAGATAATGCACTATTAGTGGCAGCATACAGGTCCTCGTAAATTTGACTTGCGTCGACATGCTAAGAAGAAGAATATCATTCTCTTTCTCTCTTTACAGCGAGCTGAAACAGCGTGTTTCCAAGAGGAGCGTGATGTTCTCGTTTTTGGTGATAGACGGTGGATTACCAATTTACACTACGCGTTCCAGGATGAACATAATTTGGTAAGTTATTTGTATATTGCAAAATTGTTTGGTGATTTTTGTGAAATTGTGGGACGAGGGAAGATGAGAGATGTGAATTTCCAGGGTAGGCAAAGAGTGTGAACAGGTATATCAGGCATATCAATAAGGGAGGTACTATCCTCTCATAGTATATCGTAAAGTATTTCATAAATTCCGTCTTCAGCCTATAGTTACATTTTAAAAGGTAATAAAGCTTTTTTTTTCTTTCTATTACAGTACCTGGTCATGGATTACTACTGCGGGGGTGATCTCCTCACGCTATTATCCAAGTTCGAGGATCGTCTACCTGAAGATATGGCCAAGTTTTACATAGCGGAGATGGTACTCGCAATACAGAGCGTGCACGAGTTGAGATACGTACACAGGTCAGTACACATACATAGTATAAAAGGAAGTCGCTGGATAGCATCTGTATGCTTAAACGCGCTTATCTCGAGAACTACCTAATGGATTTGGTTTTTTAGTTTAGGTATAAAATATATCAAGCTATCACCTATAGGAGCAGTTACGTATTAGTAAAGCAAGCGGCTGACGGGAAACAAATTTCAGTACCGATGCAGCAAGGCAAAAGCAAGGCGGAAAGCTATTTTTGTGTATATGTTTGCAATGTTAAAAACAAAGTATGAAATTAGGTATAGAGTAACTGTATTGATACAGATCATTATCACTATTAAAAAACTCAAACCACATCTTATAGCAGTATTATTTTAATGTTACTTTGTATTTTGTCTTTTTTGCACAAAAACATGCTTTTGTTTCTTTTTCTTTTGTTGTATTAAAAACAAGGATGGAGACAAAGTAAGGATATAATAAAATTGCTGGAAGGTTGTGGTAGGGCCCCAGGTAATATAAAATGAAATAGATAGCAATCATTTTATCTAAGTATGTCTATCTGCTTTCTAGAAATATGGGTTATAGAATGCGGATAAACATACTTATATACTTTTTTCAGTGCTCAATAACATAACAATATGCTTTGCGTTATAGCGTTTTGTAGTTATTGTGTTATTATTATTAGATTGTATTTATTTTTGTGTAATGTCCGCCATTTTGGGTCGGCGTAGACTCGGTTGTGTCTTGTTAATGCTAACAAAACACAACTGAGTCTTTGCCGGCTCATAATTCATCAGTGCTTTATACATGAAGAACGCAACATTATGCAAATTTCTCATCTACATCTACACTATTATATAAAATGAAAGAGTTTGTTTGTTTGTACGCGCTAATCCCTGGAACTACCAGTTGGATTTGAATAATTCTTTTTGCGTATCATAGCCCAGTTCTTCAGGAAGGTTATAGGGTATGTAACATCACGCTACTGGCGATGGGAGCAGAGCGGTAACTAAATACGTGGGTGAGACCGCGCTATAAATGCATACTTCTTTCATATCTAGTGGTTAGTGGTCAACCTAGTGTCTAGGATCCGTCTAGGAACCTAGTGTTCAGGTTGCCCATTACTTGAACTACTGCTATCAACATGGAATGACTTTTTAAAGTGCCTTCCGAGGACGACTATGACGTCACCCATCTATGGGCCCGCCGCACTCTATGTTGCTTAATCAACTTATTGTAGGAATCTTTGACAGTGGAATCAAAAGGGTCTCGAATTAAACGGTTCAGTATTTCATAGTTATATAGCTCAATGCAAACCTGACTTTCCTTGTGTATATGTCATCTAATTTTGATTTTGGGGCTCTTAAGCGCGACGTGAAAACACATCTCGTAAAGCCGCAATACTTTAGTTTAGCTTTTAGAATGGTGTTCATTCTGGACCTCACTGCTTACCCTCGGATCGTGTAATCACTGGTATGCTAATAGAAAAAATAACTGCTTATTTAATTTGTTATTATCATGATCAAATATGATCTCTATATTCGTTGTATTAAGGCTGTTTTTGTACCACCAGGGATATAAAACCGGACAACGTTTTATTGGACGCGAGTGGACACATCAGATTAGCTGACTTCGGGTCCTGTCTGCGACTAGGAGAAGATGGGAAGGTATGTTATTGCTTAATAACACTTAATAAATAAATACCAGTGTATAATTTAGACAGAAAGTATATAAAACGACATTTTACTAAAGCCACGCCTCCTTATTCTTAAAATCCATTAAGGCCTAATAGTTAAAATGGGTTTTGTCTCTTTCTTACTAGTACAAATGTCAAGATGACAGATAAAGACAAACGAAATATAAACCTATTTTAGCAAATTTAAGCGTAGAATGTTTATGAACTATGGGGAAAATATTTTCCATTTGTCAAAGATGACAGATGACAGTTCAGAGACGACATCTTATATTTTTACTAATCTGTACTGTCCCTCTGCAGAACAAAACTCTCTATTTAAAGACAACCTCATTTAGATCTTCAAATAGGCATCTATGTAAGTCATTTCGCCAGTTTCTATTCGTACATCCATTTGGTCACAATCTTAGTCCATTTGCTTGCAAATATTAACTTAAAAATATTTAAATAGTTCATAATTATCACGTTTAATTGACAGGTACAGAGTAACGTCGCTGTCGGTACACCAGATTATATATCGCCAGAAATATTAAGGGTAAGCATTTTATTTTATTAGATGATTTATTTTATTAAACATTCTAATTTGATTTTTATTTTTAAGGCTATAGGGTTGTTAATCAAAGTATGAATCATATCTTTTAGTATGATAACAAGTTTAAAAGTAAAATATAAAATTATTCTCAAATATAAACCATTTTAAAAATTGACATTATTGGGCATAATTATTGATTTTTGTGACCATTTAATTGTAATCATGTCTCATTGAGGGATCATAATAGTTTTTGAGATTCTTTTATCAAAGACTACACTTTTGTTTTTATATGAACTTTTAAAAGCTAAACCTAACATTTTGTGCTGCACAATTTTAGTCCTAACGTACTGTGTTTAAAGTTGATTTTTGAATGGTTATTCACAGGCGATGGAAGATGGTCAGGGGAGATATGGTCCTGAATGTGATTGGTGGTCTTTAGGTAAGATGTTTAAGTTCACGTATTATTCGATTTTGTTTCTATAGAATTTTTTTTTACGTTGCCACTCATGACGCGTAAATCCTCTTAAATATGTTTTCAGGTGTATGTATGTATGAGATGTTGTTCGGCGAGACACCGTTTTACGCAGAATCTTTAGTGGAAACGTACGGCAAGATTATGAACCATGCGCGCTCATTTCACTGTCCACCGCCTGACGAACATGCAGCACAAGTGAGTCTTCAGTTTATACAGCTTTGGTGACAAACAAGCATACGGCAACTCTACCGTATTAGTATTATTATTATCTATATAAAACCGGTATATAATACCAGCAGTTTTACAGACGATGGCTTTTGGAATGGTGGCCACCACTTCTGGATTCCACTGACTGGTTACCATCAGAATTAAGTCACTTTGGTAGGCTAATATAATAAAAAATGCATTGTTTTACTTACAACATTTGTATGTTTGTTTGTCACTGACGTAAAAAACTTTAATAAACTTAATATTTCTTTGAACAGGTGTCAGAAGAAGCGAAAGATCTTATCCGGAGATTAATATGCGGCTCAGAAAATAGATTAGGCAAAAATGGACTACAAGACTTTAAGGTAAGGCATATTTTCATTTGCATCTTCACTACGAACTATTGTTCGATGCAATATGATCAAATACCGTAAACTCAACAACTTAATATGTCGTAAGTGCGCGTCTAAGACAGAGCATATTGAACAAGCGAACCGGTAACATTAAATTTAGCATAACTCCAATAACCTGTGTATCATTAACAATTAGCTTTTGAGAAATAAACTTTATTGTAAAAAAAAGTCTGCGTTCCCTACAGCACTTATATACTAGCTGTTGCCATCGACTTTGCCCGTTAAAGCCTATGTTACTCACTAATATTGTAGCTTTCTATATGTGAAAGTTTTTTTTAAATTGGTTACATAGATTTTGAGTTTATCCCTAACAAACAAACATACAAAAAATCTAATATTTTTCCTTTATAATATTAGTTTAGATATACTATACTAATTTAAAAAACTGAAAATTTTTATTGTTTGTTCGCACAGAGCTCTGGTTATACCAGTTAGATTTTTTTAATTAACTTGCATTTGATAGCTTAAATATTTAGAAAGGATTAAAGATTTGTAACATCACGCTACTACACACGGGAGCGAAGCAGTAAATCACACTATGATAAGCTAGTATAATAATTAAGTAATTGTGTTACAGAACCACGCTTGGTTTGCGGGCCTGGACTGGGACAATTTGCGAGAGATGCAGGCTCCGTTTGTACCAGATGTCTCCAGTCCTACTGATACCTCTAATTTTGATGTCGATGATACAGATATCAGGTGAATATACTGATCCAAATTCTCTTTCACAGTGGAATCTAAAGGGTCTCCAACCAAACGGTTCAGCACTTCATACTTTTGTCGCTCAATTAAAGCCTGGAACTCTTTACCAGCACACTTCCCATCTAATTTTGATCCTGGGTCTTTTAAGCGGGGCGTGAAAAAGCATGTCACTAAGCCGCCATAGTGGAGGCCACCATACCAGCAGTTTGGCTTTTGGAATGGTGTCCGCCACTTCTGGATTCCACTGACTGCTTACCATCAGGCTGAGTGGAGTCACTTTGGTAGGCATATATAAAAAAAAATCCTATTATATAAAGTGAAAGAGTTTGTTTGTTTGTACGCGCTAATCTCTGGAACTACCCGTCGAATTTGAAAAATTCTTTTTGCGTATGATATCCTAGTTCTTGAGAAAGGTTATAGGCTATGTAGCATCACGCTACTGGCGATGGGAGTAGAACAGTAAGCAAAGACGCGGGTGAAACCGTGTCGTGGAAAGCTTGTACTGATTTAAAGTGTGGGTTGAATTTAAGCATTTAGGTGTTCTATATGTTTGGGTTATTTTATCATGGTTAATTTTTATTATAAATGTGTATAACATTTGTATAATCTCATTACGACACGTCTCTGCGTCTTCTATTATACGACTGTATCATAGAACTAAGTCCGTAATTTAGAAGTTATTCATGGGGATGGCAAAAGCTCTGAACAGTCCAAAATGTCATATTATTGCAGATTGTCAGAAGCTGTCCCCCCACCATCGGCATCGTCAGCGTTCTCCGGTCTCCACTTGCCGTTCATAGGGTTCACGTTCACCGCCGGCTCCAGGTTGTCGGACCTGGGCGCGCCGACCAGCCCGCTCAGTCCAGCCAAGAACGCGCCCAGTCAGGTTAGTACAATATAATAATATCACAACAATTACACAACGCTATCTAGACCAAAGTGAGCATATATTATAATAATAATAATAATAATATTCTACCACATTCACACAGCGCCATCTAGCCCCAAATTAAGCAATTATATTTGCTTGTGTTATGGGTACTAAACAACTGATATACTACTTATATACATTTTCTTTTTGTAAATACATACATATTATAGATAAATTACACCCAGACACAGAACAAACAATCATGCTCATCACACAAAGGTTTGTCCTGGGTGGGAATCGAACCCACGACCTCCGGCTTAGCAGTCAGGGTCACTAACCACTAGACTAACAGGCCAGTCCAATATATTATAGCTTGTGGTATGGGTTCTAGAATGTGGATAAACATACTTATAACAGCTGCACGAATAAATGTCACATTCTGCGTGCAAGCGAGAGCGCGGCACAAGCAATAGAGAAGCACGTTCGGCCTAAGCGTTCTATTTATAACGCAAACTCCTTATTTGTATTATACAAAATAATGATATTTCAGTCATTATAATTTAATTCAATTCATAAAAGTATTCAATTTTTTTTATGATGTTATAACGTAAAATTATCGTCCGTAAACCGACTTTACAGACAAACAATGATTTTTTGTTGTTAATACAGAGTTGTCATTTACTAGAGTGAGAAAGGACGGAACGCGACAGCACGGAGCGCACAATAGCGTATTGTCGCGCTCTTTCTCGCTCTAATAAATAACAAGTATCAGTGACGGAAAAGGATGGAAGTATATGAAGTGCATATGTATATCTTTAGTTATTGTTAGAAGGCAAGTATTATAATAGTGGTATTGTGTATAGGCGCCGTCGAACGTGGGCGACCGCGCGGCTGTGAAGGCGCTGGAGAGAGAAAACGCGTTGTTGGCGCAGACCATCGCTGACTTACGAGCTGCCAACGATATGCCGGGTATGTGACACTTGCCTCACACCACTCACACCATTCACACTTGACACACCTCACACCACTCACTTAACACACCTCACGTTTATACGGCTCATACACCTCACGCATTACAGAAACAAATTGTCAAAGTCGTTGGTGACACTGCCATGGTCCGGCGAATATCATTGCAATAGTGTCGATTGCATCATTTAGATTTACAAAGGCGCTTAAAATATTGAAATTTTGAAAAGGTTGTAGCGTCTACGGTAGTAGATCCACGCTTGTTTCAGCATTAATGGGCCGGATCGTCCGGGGAAGTACTACCCTCTCATAGAAGATCGAGGTAAGAGTAGTAGTATCCGTACTACTGCGTTTCGCTCGGTGAGTGAGAGTGCCGGAGGCCCAATTTCCCCCTTTCCCCTTTCCTTACCTCCCTCATTCTCTTCCCCTAACCCCATTCCCAGCCGCCATAGTGGAGACCACCATACCAGCAGTTTAAGACTATAGCTTTTGGTATGGTGGCCGCCACTTCTGGATTCCACTGACTGCTTACCATCAGGCGGGGTGAAGTCACTTTTTTAGGCTACTATAAAAAAAAAAGCTTTCTAAAGGTAAAAGATTTTTTTAAATCGGTAACGTAGATATTAAGTTAAGTCGAAACAAACAAACAAACGTAAATAATTATTAGCTTAGATTTTGATTGGTATCGTCCGCGTCCCCCCACCACCTGCGCGTACCGTGAGAGTGTCGCCAACAAATTTACTTAATTGTAAATCACTAATAAAACGTTACATCATGCCTATATTTGTGTATTAAAATATTGAAGTCATACAATAATACCCTTCTGTTTATAGAGGATCAAATACAGTTAAGAGAAGAATTATCAACATTATCTAAAAGAAATGCCGAATTAGAAGCTCAAGTCAGATGTTACGAACAGTTGAACTCTGGTATTAATACACAGGTTAGTATTACATACATAACTTCACGCCTGTCTCCCATTAATGGGGTAAGCAGAGACTATAGAACGCTATTTGTTACGATTCAAACATACCTCCTTTGCCCCTATAACATTCATATACGTCGGTAATTGTGCCCTTTGTCGACACATCACCTATTTGGTCCGTGTATGTCGTAGCCCCTACCGACTTTTCCAGGCATTTCCTCTTCATAAATTTCTTTCGTTATTTTTATAGGAGGTGCCTACAACACCTCAGGAGATGTCAACACGTATTCGCGAAATGGAGGTGATGATCCAAGCACTGAACCTTGAAAAGGAAGAGCTCGTTAAAGACAAGACGGACTGTGTTGAAAAATTAAGACTGCAGGTAATATTTAATTTCTTTTTGTGTATATACGTTAATAGCTGCCTGTATGGTTTAAAAAATGTGCCAAAGAGAGAAAGGAACCGGAGGAAGTAACACGAACTTAAAGAAGCTATTGATTTGTTTATAAAGTTTTTAAGTCTGTTTCTTTTTTTTTGTATTCCGTCCGATTAATGGTCACGCATATAAATGTATCGACTTTAGTAAATGAGAGTGTTTAGGTAAATTTTCGCCACCAGTTGGCGCCACTTTGATAAAAGGTCTTCCATTTTGACAGCGCTATCAAAATAAATATTCAGTGTTCATTTCGGAAATTTTAATGTTTAATTTCCGAAATGGAATTTACAAAATAGATCTTAAGGACAAAAGAAATATGCTGAGAGGGTTTTTTAAAATGGCGTCCATGAGGTGGCAGCACCGATGCGTCATGTCTAGCTGTCAAGCGCTCTTTGAAAGTTAACCCCTGATTGGCCCAATGTGACAGTTGAATTGGCGCCAACTCGTGACAAAAAATTGCCTAAACACCCTCATTGGTTGAATTTATTATTTAATAGTTGGTAACCCCAATGAATAAATACTAATATGATAATTGTTGTGCAGGACAAAGAGTTGAAAGATGCGTTGTCACAGCGCAAACTGGCTATGACGGAGTACAACGAAGTAACAGAACGTCTCTCCGAACTCAGGCAGCAGAAACAAAAACTTTCACGACAGGTAAAACTAAAGAGAATGTCGTATAATACTACTAATAATATAATTGCGAAAGTTTGTGTGCGTGCGTGCGTGCGTGCGTGCGTGCGCGCACGCGCGCGTGTTCGTGTTCGTGTGCGTGTTCGTGTGCGTGTTCGTGTGCGTGTTCGTGTGCGTGTTCGTGTTCGTGTTCGTGTGCGTGCTCGTCTGCGTGCGTGCTCGTCTGCGTGCGTGTGCGCGCGTGTGCGTGTGTTCGTGTGCGTGTGTTCGTGTGCGTGCGTGCGTGCGTGCGTGTGTCTGTGTGTGTCTGTGTGTGTGTGTGTGTGTGTGTGTGTGTGTGTGTGTGTGTGTGTGTGTTTGTTTGTTTGTTTGTTACACCACCTAACGGCTGAAATGATTTCGATAAAAATTTGTATGTATAGATTCGGCGCCGGATATGGATATAGCATATTTTTTATCTCGAAAATCGGTTAGATATTTTTCTTGCCAGGGGAGTGCAAGTGCATCCCCTTGCACCATGCTGCTGGCGCCCATGGGCACTTGCCACACATGCCATGGGACTTTACTTGCCCTATTAGTTCTATGGGGTTTATTCAGATTGTTATATTTATATTGATATTTATTATGTTTTACTCGTAGGTTCGAGATAAAGAAGAGGAATTGGAAGTGGCTATGCAGAAAATAGATGCGTTACGACAAGACATCCGACGGGCTGAGAAGGGACGGAGGGAACTAGAGGCGAGATTAGACTCGGCGTTGTCAGAGGCTACCAAGGTATCGTACTAATATTATAAATGCGAAAGTTTGTGTATGTTTGTGTTTGTTCCCACTCAGCGTCTAAACGGTTAAACCGATTTCGATGTAAATTAGTGTGGCTACTTTTTATTCGAAGATCGGTGGTTCCCGAGGGAGACAAAACACTTTTTAGGCGTGGGCAAAACCGTGGAGCGCAGCTAGTTTTATATATATTTTATGGTAGTAGATCCTTGTTATTTTCAGCGTGAATGGGCCGAATTGACCGGGGAAGTATCACTTTCATAGAATATCCACGCTATGATAAACAACAATATGTACAGTTTGCATATCTCTTGATATTACGATCCTTGGGTATATTGTATGAACGTTTGTGTACAGGAGGCGCGGGGCGCGCGCGGGGAGCGCGGGGAGCGCGGGGGGGACGCGCCCGCCGCCGACGTCGCCAGGTTGCAGGCGGACCTGGACGCGCTGCAGGTAACGTCATACATACATAACTTCACGCCTGTCTCCCATTAATGGGGTAAGCAGACACTATAGAACGACATTTGCCGCGGTCCAAACATACCTCGTTTGCCTCTTCAATATTCATTAATCTTTTTATACACACATATAGGTAACGAGTGCTTGTAATTTTTTTTTAATTGTATCATTTATCATATTTTTTTGTTAGATTTTCGGTACTATAGAACAAGGTGAATCATGACCCACCATAAGCTTATATTGTCAATCCATACATAGGGTACAGGATATAGGGTCATTGACACTCTTACAAATTCTAACTTAATTAGGGCCCTTTGTTACCTGCCACCTGATTTGGAGCTGATAAAACTACGAGCTTTCTACACTAATTTACAAAACAGGCTATTATTATCTGCTGACAACTCTGACTTTATATGCATTGGAGATTTCAAGACTCCTAATACACTATGGTCAAAAGTTAGTGACTTTTCTTACATGGATAGACATAGATGACCATTATCCTCCACTCGTCTTAAACATACCTAGCTTAACGCCCCCACAGAAATCTGTCTCTGAAAATTACGTAGTCCGACCTAACTTCCGTAAATGTAACCTCGATAGTGTCCGCGCTGACCTCTCGTCTGTTGATTGGGTTTTATTATTAAATAATGCTGATGTTGATAGGGATGTGGGTGTATTCTATGCTAAACTAAATGAAACCATATCAAAGCATACTACTACGAAAAGACAATTAACAAAGAAATACCCCACTTGGTTTTCTCCTGCATGGATCCGTTCGTTGAAAGAAAACTTAAGTATCATAGACGTTTTAAAAGATTCAGTAACCCTCGGGATTACGACACGTTTTGCTTGTTACGTACTAGATGTAAGTCACTAATTGGTGACTGTTATACAAACTACCTTAATTCAGTCGAAAAAAGTATCGCACATGACATTAAGCAATTTTATAGATTTGTAAACAGCAAAAGAAAATTCGGATCAATACCTACAACCATGAAATATAATAATACTGTGGCATCTAACCCTGAGTCGGTCTGCAATTTATTCTCATCCTACTTCGCGTCTGTTTTTGAGAGTAGTCCTTTAAACAACACAAGTTTACCACTTTCTCACCAAATAGTAGCCTGTTTACCATAAACATTAGAGAAGAACAAATTGAATCTAAAATAAAAGAAAAGAGTGTGTGTACTCATGTACGCACGTAAGAAGTTATACTTCTTTGGCGTAACAATCCAAAAATACCAAATAATAACACAACGCATATATACATAAATATACATAAATAGCATGCAACAATAATGAAAAATCATACAATATAATTAAAATAAAAGAAAACAAAAAAAGATATTTATTAGATAATAATGTAATAATTTATAATTTGCAATGTAAATAAACTATACATACCGACAGTTAACCTCAAATCTATAAATTCACTTAAAACCGTATATTAAAATCACTTTTACCACTAATATTCAAAATAAATATTTTTACTGATTCATGAAATGATGATTGAAATATTTTTACTGATTCATGAAAGACTGACATCAATTAAAAATATCTTTCACCGTCATAAATATAATTGAATTGATATAAACGCCAATTTATTTTTTATTTATTCACACTGATTATTTGTACTGATACGACACACAAAGGTTCGCAACTAACTTCAGGGTGTAAAAGGTTCGCAACTAACTTCAGGGTGTTGCTTTTTTCTGTCGGTGTGCGCGCGCATCGTAAAAATTCACTCTCATCATTTTTCCCAATCACGCCAAAAGATGTATAACTTCAAAAATCTTGACTGCAATAAAGGTGCTGGCCCTGACGGGATTCCCTGTTTCCCGGGATACGGCTGTTGTGATCAATTGTGTAGTCCTCTACACATTATTTTTAACAAATCAATCACATCTGGCGTATGCCCATCAATATGGAAACTTGCTCACATTATCCCAATTCATAAATCGGCCGATAGAAATCAGTGTAAGAATTATAGACCGATAAGTATTCTTTCCGTGTTCGCTAAATTGTTTGAGTCTGTTGTTTATAAAGAATTTTATTGCTATTTTAAGGAAATGATCTCTCCATATCAACACGGTTTTGTCTGCAATAAATCAACTACAACTAACCTGTTAGTGTATAAGAATTATCTTTGTGTCACGTTTGCCAAAATAATGCAAGTTGACTCTATTTACACAGATTTTTCTAAAGCTTTTGACAAAGTCAATCATATAATTCTGGATCATAAACTTGAAACGTATGGTATTCACGGTAACCTTTTACGCTGGATAAAGTCATATTTAGATAACGGGAGCCAACTAGTAAGCATCAAGGGTCATCTTTCTATACCCGCTGCCATCACATCTGGAGTTCCCCAGGGATCTCACGTAGGTCCTTTGCTCTTTATCGTGTTTATTAATTGTAATATTGTTAATTTGTAAAATCATTTATTCATTGTGACAGAATATTTACATGACATTTGTTTATATCTTCTTTTGTATAGAAACAGCGTTCTAAAGAGTTTCTAATACACCACATTAATGATCTAATTGAACAACTTACCTGTCCTTGTTTATTGTATGCGGATGACCTCAAGTTATTTGCTACTATCAAAGACATAAATAATTGCTTTTTCTACAAGACAATTTTAACATAATCGCTAATTGGTGCATCTCTAATCTTATGTATTTAAATATAGGAAAATGTTTTGTCATTTCGTTCGCAACAATCAAACATAAAATCTCGTTTTCTTACACAATTAATGACAACTTTTTGCAACGTAAGTCTGTCATAAGGGATCTGGGGGTTCTCTTCGACGAAAAGCTTACTTTTCACGCTCACTTTGATTACCTTGTCTTGAAGTCTACCCAGCTTGTTGGTTTTATAACACGATCTACTAAACATTTAAAGACCAACGTACTTTCATTCATATTTACTATACTATGGTAAGATCGATACTAGAATACGGCTCAGTAATCTGGTCTCCATTTTATGAGGTTCATAACAACAGCATCGAAAGAGTACAAAAAAAGTTTTAAATATTCTTTTTTACAGATTACACCTGGGTCGACAGTACAGGTCTTATGCTAGCAAATTGCATAAGTTTAAACTCGCCTCTCTCTAAACTCGTCGTCAATATAGCGAGCTATTCTGCTTATATAAAATCATTAATTCACACATAGACTGCCCTGATTTACTCTCCTCTCTTAACTTCATCACCCATTATAAACCTCGCAATCCCTCCCCAAGATTATTTGCTCTACAAGTTTATAAGAATAATACCTCTTTCTATAACCCTGTAACCAGAATGTGCCGATTATACAATGACATGGTGTCTCGACATTCTATATTAGATATATTTAATAGTAGTCTCAGTAAATTCAAAAGTGAAATAAGACGTATTTCATGTATCAGCAGTTCCAATTCCGGTTAATAAAGGACATATAATATATTTGTATTATCACAACTAGGTCATTTAATATTTGGAGCATCAGTGCACACATACGTAGAGTTACAAACTAGTTTTCTATTTTTTTTTTTTTTTTTTTTATTTTATAGCCTACCAAAGTGACTCCACCCCGCCTGATGGTAAGCAGTCAGTGGAATCCAGAAGTGGCGGCCACTATACCAAAAGCCATCGTCATAAACTGCTGGTATGGTGGCCTCCACTATGGCGGCTGGGAATGGGGTTAGGGGAAGGGAATGAGGGAGGTGAGGAAAGAGGAAAGGGGGGAAATTGGGCCTCCGGCGCTCTCACTCACCGAACGAAACGCAGTAGTACGGATACTACTACTCTTAAGTCGATCTTCTATGAGAGGGTAGTACTACCCCGGACGATCCGGCCCATTCATGCTGAAATCAGCGTGGATCTACTACCGTAATAATTTCATATATTTACTGTGTTTCTTTATGTTTACATCTTGTTTTGTGAGCCAATAAATCAATAAATAAATAAATACACGTCCAAATTCGTCTGAAGACATATTTCCTTAGCAACGACCTTGTTATCATTCTATTGACTGACATTTTATTGAGTTATGTTAGTATTAAAAACGTTCTAAGTACATTATACACGTAAGATCTTGCAGTTTTGACTGTTTTTAAGCAAACTATCAATAGTGCGTCATGATTCACTTTGTTCGATGGTCACACAAGTAACCTATTGTTACTAATATTTAACTAATATTGTTAATATTTAGACTTGGTCTAGTGGTTAGTGTACTTGACTGTGACGCCGGTTGTCGTGGGTTCGATTCCTGCGAAAGGCAAATATTTGTGTGATGAACATTTGTATTTATCTTCAGTCTGGGTGTTTCCTATGTATTCTAAGTATGTATTTACAAAAAAAAATGTATGTATATGTATTATATTTCAGTTATCTAGTACTCATAACACAAGTTCTGCTTAGCTTGGGACTAGATGACGGTGTGTGATAGTGTCCACATATTAATATATTATTAATCCTTAGCTGCAGTACAAGGAGTCGCTATCACAGCAGCAGGCTCGCTTTGCGGCAGAATTAGCGGCATTAAACGACCAGCTACAAGAAGGAGACGCCATTAGAAACGTGCTTAATAGAGAGGTAGGTCACGGTATTACTTACGGGCATAATGACTGCCTCTGTGATGCAGTGGGAGCGCAAGCGACTGCTGTGCACGAGGTTGTGAGTTCGATCCCCACACGGGTCAAAATTTTGTGTGATCCATAAATGTTTGTTTGTAAAGACTTAAGGGATGTTCCATAATGCAGAAGTTGTCTTTGAAAAGAAAAGAAAAATAATAGGCGATTATTAGTTGAGAATAATAAGAAAATTTCATGTACAATTGTAATAGATTTAGTCAAAATAAAAAATGCAGGGAGTAAAAATTAAAAATGCAGGGAGGGATATAGCGACAGGGGACCGGCATTCTGTAGTAAAATTAAATATACTACAGAATGTAGTATATTTAATTTTACTAATATAAATATAATACAACGTTCACAGCATTTATTTTTTTCGCACGGGCAATGCTGATACTAAATATAGTATTAGCATTGCACCCGTGCGAAGCCGGGGCGGGTCGCTAGTATTACAATATATGGTCGCTTGTGAAATATTTATTTGATGTCTAAATTTAGTCACTGACCTATTAGTCTGACCAATTTAGTGTCATATTTCGTGGTTTTCAATTTTTATAATTTTATCTTGGCTATATTTTAAAATATTTTATGCTAACATGCTAGAATTAGATGTAAGCTGTATAAAAAGTAAGTAACCACTGCGTTTACAGTTCTATTTATATGCAAATAATACATTTGAAACTTAAGATGCGTTATATTCATAGTAAATTTAAAAGGCATTATTGTTACTTACTTTTTATACAGCTTTCACCTTTCTCGCATTTTTTTTTAAAGATAACTCCTGCACTAGGGAACAAGCCCTGTGTCGCGGGGGACTTTACATACATACAATTAACGGACACAAAGTACACTCAGACTGATCAAATATTTATGGATCAAACAAAGTTTTGTCCTGTGTGGGGATCGAACCCACGACTGCTGTGCACGAGGACGCACAGCAGTCGCTTGCGCTCCCACTGTGCCTCGGAGCCAGTCAATTAATTAATTATTAATTAGTTAGTTTCTAAATAAACCTAATTGTTCACAGTTACAAACATCTAAGGAGAAATTAGAAAGCCGTCGCTTGGAACAGCTGACTGATAGCGAAGACAAACAAATGCTCATCAATGAGAACAGAAAACTGGCGAAGGACCTCGACGCAGTTAATAGCAAAGTCTATATCTACTAACATTATTATATATCCTTACTAATTATACCCTATACCCCCTAATAGATACCGCATTAACATTTTTGTTCTTAGTCGAGTTTACAATATAAGCCTAGTTCGCACTATACGTATTTTAGTTTAG
Source organism: Parascotia fuliginaria (assembly GCA_963082885.1). NCBI lineage: Eukaryota > Metazoa > Arthropoda > Insecta > Lepidoptera > Erebidae > Parascotia > Parascotia fuliginaria. The sequence continues at coordinate 3,395,990 of OY720197.1, forward strand.
TAGCAAGTAATTTAGTAACTGAACACCAAAAATTTTGTCGAGTAGGTTAGTAAGTAATTCATTTTACTCTATTTTTTCGGTCAAGTAGCACCCCCTACCCCCTAATACGCTACTGTGCTAACTGGTTCATTGGCTAAACATGTCCGAACCTGTAGAATTAGTCGAGTTTATTAGTTGCTATAAATAAATCGTAGTCCACACTTGCTACTTGCACTTGCTTGCATTTGCCTTTGCCCAGCAGTGGGATGGTTTGGACTGAGAGTAAGTAAGTAAGTATTATTTATTTAAACTTAATGCACATGGGTACATAGGCGGACTTAATGCTATAAGCATTCTCTACCAGTCAACCTTAAGTGGTGCAGAGATAAACGAAGTAGATGCAGTAAATAAATCATGATATAAAAATATATAAAAAAAAGAAATGTATAGATTGTAAAACAACATAAAAACATAATAAAATACATAAATATATACACTGATTAACAATTATTATACATACATAACATATAATATATAAATACTACTACATACACTGTTAATATATATAATATAAGTATTAGCTGCCGCCAAAATGTCGTTTCCGTTGTAGGCTGTTCATCTTGCAAAACACCACTCATATATGAACTATGCTAAGAGGGCCTAGTGCAAGTTTGTTTTACATTAACGCGATCGACACATTTCTGACATTAGTGCTCCGATTAGTCCGCTCCAAGCTCTTAACCAATCAGAGAGCCAAACGCGGTATACGTTTTGATCGAGTTAACGTAACAAAAACTTGCACTCGGCATCCTGGCAAAGTGCGAATATTTTAGTTACTAAACTAAAATACTATCATGATGGTGATAGAAAGCTGTAATTAATTACCTATAGAGTTAAGTGTATTGCCTGTGTCACTTTGCATGCTATTTGAAATTATAATAACCTGGCAATTAAAAAGAGTGACCTGAGTTTCTTGCCAGTTCTTCTTATGGCTTTACCTCGTCAGCGAACTGGGTGTGGGTTAATAGGCTGGCATTTTGTAATTTTTACTGTTCATAAGTGTATAAATAATTGTGCCTTTGATTTTGTGAGAACTAGGCTTAAGGGGCAGCGGGATGTAGTAACGTATTGTGTACGGTTCAAGGTCAAGCATTCAAATGCACCAATCAGTGTCGTGTAGTGAGTTGTTATGCTAGCGAATACCAGTATGAGTTGATTGTTGTCCTGTATGCGGTATCTATTAGGTTATCTGTGGTTTTGGCACATCTTTGGAATAAAAACATACAGTATATTTATTTAAATAAATATATATGTGCTAAATTATTGTATTGTCGTCAGTTGGCCGAGAATGGTAGAAGATGGCAAGCAGAACGAAGACAGATGGAAATGGAATTAGAAGATTTGAGGGCCAAGAGAGACACTATGCAACATTGGGAAACGCAGGTTAGATATAAATATATAAGACACTAGCGACCCGCCCCGGCTGGCATGTCGAGGAGGGAGGTGGACATTTTTTTAAACATTTTGGGATAGATAAAGATAATCTCTCTCGCTGCGTTGTTCACTGCGCTGCGTGGCCACTCCGGCGCGACGGCATGTATTTATTGTTTATATTGACATTTTTAGTTTAGTAATATCTTTTGAATGGAATGTCCGATTTCAATAATTTAAAAAGTATTAAACCGGTATTAAAACAGTCTTAAATACTAAATAATTTTTTAGGATTAGAATTATTAAAGTGGTAGGAATAACATCGTCTGATTTTGATCGGCATCTCTATCAATTTTTAACATGTAAAAACGAAGATATAGTGACATAACTACAATAGTTGGACATATGGTCTCGCGTAGTTTTTGACGCTTGACCACAGATAGACCTGACTTGTCTTACTTTATGAATAGATAGCAGACATAATCCGATGGGTGGCTGATGAGAAGGAGGCTCGGGGATACCTTCAAGCTTTGGCTACGAAGATGACTGAGGAATTGGATTATCTTAAACATGGTACGTTCTTTTATATTATAGTTATGTATTTGAAAATGACTTTTATTTTCTTTTAAATAGATGTCACAATAGTTAGTTCAAAGTGAGTTGTGACAGGTATATTATAGCATTTAAAAATGAACTTTATTTTTATTAGAATAAGTGTTAAAATTTTTATAATATTAGCTACTTTAAGCTTTAACTGAAACGGACTGAAGATAGGATAAATAAATGTGGATCTGCCCGTTATAGGGGCCCGTTATAGTGTTAAAATAGTAAATAATAATGTCAGGTCGGCACGGACTCTGCTCGGACTGGTTTGTTTAGTCGAGGCTTAAGGCAGGGCTGACTGGCGTCTCCATGGCTGTTCAAGTTATACATAGATAGTTGTCTGAATGATTTGAAAGAGTATGATTGCGGATTACGGATAAATGAGTCGTTATTTGAAACTCTTTTATATGCCGACGATCAAGTACTCCTTCCGTTTTTGGCATATGAATTGGGAAAATGGTGACTTTTGAATGATACGGTAGTAGATCCACGCTGGTTTCAGCATGAATGGGTCGCATCGTCCGGGGAAGTACTACCCTCTCATAGAAGGTCGACGTAAGAGTAGTAGTATCCGTACTACTGCGTTTCGTTCGGTGAGTGAGAGTGCCGGAGGCCTAATTTTACTCCGTTTCCTCTTTCCTCACTCTCTTATTCCCTTCCCCTACCCCATTCCCAGCCGCCATAGTGGAGGCTACCATACCAGCAGTTTAAGACGATGGCTCTTGGTATGGTCACCACATCTGGATTCCACTGACTGCTTACCATCAGTCGGAGTGGAGTCACTTTAGTAGGCTAATATAAAAAAAAAAGATACATTAGAACGAAAGGGCATGAAAGTGAATGTTAACAAAACTAAAGTGATTGTAATCGAGAGGGATGAATCTTTGACAGAGTGTCAGATAATGGTTGCAGATGAAAGAGTGGAGCTTAGTAGAGTTTGTTTATTTAGATTCGATGTTTACTAGAGGTGAAAATGATGGGGATATTAAAAGAAGAGTGAAAGAGGGTAATAGGGTTAATGGCGCCTTAAATTCGGTAATGACCAGCGATATAATACCAAGCAAAGCTCGCCTTGCCATAGTACAAGCAGTACTAACGCCAACACTTACGTATGGTAGTGAATCTTGGGTATGGAGAAAAAGCATGAAAGCAGAATAAATGTAGTAGAGATGAGAGCACTGAGAAGCATGTGTGGAATTAATCTATCAGATAGAGTAAGGATTAGCGTGATAAGAGAATAATGTGGATTGAATGATGATATACTGACTAAAATTGAAAGGAGTATGTATAGATGGTTTGGACATTCGGAAAGGATGGATAGAAGTAGGATAACGAAAGAGATTTATGGAGCGGAAATGATTGGGCAAGTTGGTAGAGGTCGCCCTATACGAACATACGCGGACTAAATAGGCGATGTGTACCCGTAACCGACGTGTGTGTATGAAAAGATTAATGAATGTTGAAGAGTCAAAGGAGGTATGTTTGGATCGCAGCAAATGGCGTTCTATAGTCTCTGCTTACCCCATTAATGGAAGACAGGCGTGAAGATATGTATGTTAAAATAGCTAGTTCAAAGTGTTGTTACATAAGTAAGTTGCGTCTTATATTAGGACAAGTAGCGAATATTTATATATGAACTTTATGACCATTTTAATAGATGTTAAAGTAGCTAGTTGAAAATGTTGTTACCTATGTGAGTTGATTTATTTCTGAAATGTCAGTTTGGCTACATGGCGTACTGACTTCAGGGAGTCTTTTAACCGAAATAATTTGTTGTATATAGCGAGTGCATCCCGCTCATCTCTAGTGGCGTCCCCCCCCCCGGCGGGCGCGCCCAGTGCCATGTCCGTGACGGACGGGCGCGCGGGCGGCGCGGGGGCGGGCACAGGTGGTTGGAGAAACCGACGTTCGCAGAAACTGGATAAAATGGAGATATTGACGCTGCAGTCGTCGCTGCACTCAGAGATACAGGCCAAGCAGCAAGTCGGAGAAGAACTCAGTCGGACTAGAGCTGAGCTGCTCGCCAGCCAGAGGTGAGCGATGCTACTATCTTAGTAGTTAGTGATCAACCTAGTGTCAGGATTTGTTCAGGTCGCTAAATATTACTCTTTCTCCTAGTTACGTTCCGCCATGGCGTCGGGGTAACAAGTAAGACATTAATATTGCCCAACTTAACCACATCTAAAAATGTAGAACTTAAGTTGATGGGCATGTTCTAGAGTGTTTTATTTATGAAAACCTTCAAATTAGGCATGACATTCAGTTTCAAGAGCGACTACGAAAATCAACTCTGTGTTATACAAGATAAGGTTGATTTTCTATTGTATAATGTAGTGTTAGTTTTATTAAAAATTAACGCAAATTTATACTTATTAGTGACAATACATGTTCCATCTTTATCAAGAGGCATATTCAGATATAAATTATTTGTCGTGTCGTTATTCTATCTGAAATCGCGAATATTTTGCTCGGAATCGCGAGATTCTGATTTTTTAAAGTGGTATATTTCTCATTGAATTTAACTGATGTTGGTTTAAGTAATAAATTTATTTATTTATACAGACGTATGATAATTTTTATGAAATCTAAAAATGGATATTCATGGCCCTTGCATACGTTTTTATCTTAGCAAATGAATGTTGAAAAAAAAACGAGCCTTTTAACTTAGATCAAAAATAAAAAATATTTAAAAAAATTTTTAACTTGAATCTGAATAAGTCTTTTGTTTTTGTCTGACAAATCATATGCCGCCGTTTACAAAATGCCTAAGCAATTTGTAGTTTCCAGCGTTATGTAATATGCTGAAGGCAGATTAGGTAAGGTTAGAACTGTGACCCCCTGTGCTTTAAACAAGTTATATTTGTCGTTAGTCTAGTTCAAATATCTCCAATAAGGTGTACCCTACACACTGATGGTAACATATTTTGGCTTATATAAAATGACAAGGCATTTTGTAAACGGCGGAATCATGCAATTTTCCTGCAATATACATAAACGTAGTAAGTTATAAATGTTGTACGAATAATGACAACAGAGTCGACAACATTGCCGAACTTGCACGATGTTTGCCAAAACCGCATTATGTATGGTATCCATCATAAACTTTCATCTGTTTTTAAAACAATTAAACATAATTATTTAATATTGTGTGCCTGAATTCAGTGATTTTTTTTATATTTGCCAATTTAGTGTTGCTAGTTTCAAATGTTTTTTGTGACACTTAAACTATTTGACGTTTAATTTTTTTTTTTACAAAATGTACATACCTATTTGTGCTGTGTATTAATAAAATTACAGGAATTTATTTTCCTTTATGAAATCCTGTTTTTACAAACTTTGATGTAACTTGGTCTGACATACAGCGATGGAACCTCTCATATTTCTTTAAAAGAGTTATTATGGTCATGTTTTCTATGAATCATATCCGCAACCTTGATATAATATCAAGGTTGGTGGTGTGTGGACCTGCTCCAACTTAATATAATTATTATTAAGGGTACTGCACTAACCATTGTGTCGCCTCAAGGTCGGCACAGACAGTGCGCAAGGTAAAACGGAGCTATTGTAAACGTACTAGTTGACATAGATGACGTGACATAAGCGTGACGGCGCTGTGACGTCGCATATATTAGCTAATACATTACAACTAATTAACCGCCAAACCCGCCGCTGTCTGATCCGATATTAAGACATGTCTATAGAACAAAACGAGGCAGAGTGGAGAAGATAAATGGAGAAATATTAATCAATACTGCCTGTTAATATTTCTTCCCTTCGCAGCCTCGCTTAGCTTTTATGTACACTCTAAAAATGAATATTATGCTCCTACTTTAGTCAGCTAACTCGCTGTTAGTAAATTGACTGACATTTATACTAGTTATCATGAGTTCATAAGTGCTCTTAAATTTTTTGTTTTAATATATTGCCTTGTTACCAGAGAGCTGCTTGAAACCCGTCAGAGGTTAGACGCCCTAGCTCATGACATGAAGCGTAAGGAACAACATATACGCGACATGCAAGCGAGGTTAGACGCACCGCACCAACCCGGCAATTCCTGTGAGTATTTATTTCATTTCATTTTATATCAAAGTTATGGCAAACATAATGTTGTCATAATTTTAATACCACATATTTTATTTATTCAGCAAGGGATATCTGTCGCACAATCATTTAGTTATTGAATACGTTGCAATTAAGAGTTGAAAAGAGTACTTGAATAAAACATGCAGTTGCGTTCATTTCGTCTTTACGAATCATAAAACTATTCTAGCACCAAACACAAAATGTGATAGAAATAGATATTTGAAAAAGCGTAGAATTAAACATTAGTAGAGTATGTCTATCGCCAAAGCTCTTTAAAATGTCGACTAAATCAATATCACTCACCGTCCTTATCAAATTGCCTTATTTACTAGAAGCCAGCAAAACCAACCTAATTCTTTAAATAATAAAGATGATTTTATGACAGCCCACTTTGTACTAGGTCGAATAATGCACACAGAACAAGACGATTAATGTATTTCTTACAAAACATAGAATGCTAATAGAGCGGCTATCGAAGCAGGAAAATAAGTGTTGACGGTACCTGATTATGCAGTGAGTTACCTACGTAAATTACACGTACAAAAATAAAGATACATAGGTACTAACAAATGTAATTTATTTGATATTAGCAAATAAAATATTAAGTAGATGAAGTAACCGTAGACTATGTACACGTATACGTACGTAGTAAACGCCCATTGCGTTTTTCTATGTCTTTCTGTGTACTGTTGTAAATTATTGTCGAATAGTTTCTAAAACTAGCCTATCTCTATGTTTTTTATATAATACAAATTTTAGAAATAATTTTGTTTCTTGCGAGCGATGGCGTATCTGTTTTATATTTGCTATCTGTAGCAAAAAAATGTTACGTCTTTTCGTCTCTTGAGTAAAAAAATACGGTGCTAACATACTTACTCTTTTCAACTCTTAGTTATTGATACGAAAACATTACATTACCCTCCTTGACTTCGGCATTCGGTATAATTATGTACATATCAATAAGTAATAATATGTTTATTTAGTGCACCATTTCTTTTTGTTTTCGTTACATGTTACCGCACATTCCTACCCAATACACATGCGAAACTTTGTGACGTCATTAACACGTCTGTAAACGCACTTTTACCGTCAAATGGATTCTTTGGCTCCCACCACAAAGTCCAACGTCGTCCGCGACGAAAAAAACGGAAATAAACGAACTGCACTAAACTTAAATCTTTACTTAAATCATGTGACTTATGAACTCTAATAAAATTGTGTTTGAAATTGGAACTGTGATTTAATATTCCAAACAAAAAAAAATGTTAATCGGTTTTCGAAATTCGAAATATTGTTTTTAAAATTAACGTTTTTATGCTCATATGTCTATGGTAACGAACATGTATTATCTGTGGCATTTATTATTGTTTTTATTGCGTTTAACGCTTTTCTCTTTTTGTTGTTATTTTATGGATTTCGTGTATAACATGTGTATTTATTGTGCTGTTAATATTTTGAACGCTAGTTCGAATGTGGTTGAGACGGAACATACCACTGTTTATAGGTGTGACGTCATGTATATGGGGTGTCGCCATACTTGTGTATCACCATATATACGACTGACACGTCATGTATATGGGGTGTCGCCATACTTGTGTATCACCATATATACGACTGACACGTGCTTGTTTTCATCAATTGTTATTTCTGATCAAAACTGAAGTTAAAATAACGAAAATAGTAAATGGTTACTTGAAACATTTTATGTAACTATGCCGACTTAAAACTTCATGACAGCACTTAAAAAAATTTAATTGCTTAATATTTATGGAAAAGTATAATATTAGATCAACTGATATGTTATACTTAAATGAAATTTAAAAATTATATTAATGAAGTTTGTTTTACGAAAATTATTTGTAGAAATTTAGTGCTCAATAATCGATTTTAAAATCGATTTTTTAGAATTCTATTCGATATTTTTAATGATTATTCGATATTTTGTTATAACTATAATATAATGTCACCAAAGTTTTATAACATCTAGTCTTCAAAAAATAGTCTAGTCTATCTATATACGATGCCAAAGATATAATATCAAAGAACGTGGAATCTCAGCCGTTCGAGCTAGTCAATGTAATCGAATTACTTGTATGTGTGTGTTAATTGTCTGTCAGTATGGAGAGTATTCGTTAAAAGTCGGAACTGACAGTGGGTGACGTGACACGACGTGACGCGACGTGATGTAGTTGTAATCTATGTAGCTAATATAGAAGACTTCACACAGCGCCGCAGTGCTTGGCGTGACGTCCTCGATGTCAACTAGTACATTTACAACCGCTCACGTCGCGTCGACGCCTACTACGCTCGCTGTAAATTAAGTTCAACTGTGATTTGTCACATGGGAACCTTAATATTTAACAATATATCTTGTTTTTGTATGCAGTTATGGGTCGGTAGTGCATGTGTGTTCATGGAATCAAATCAGATACATATTATTTTGTATTTTATGGAATAAATTTGTTTACGCGGCAAGTTCTTTAACAATCTGTTTGCCGTCTATAAGTCAAAGAACCTGACTGGTTACCGCAGTATAGCACAGCAGTTATTTTAATAGGCTAGTATAAAAAAATCACATGTCGTGCAGAAATAAAGCCGTTCTTGACGGCTGAAACTTGTATAAAGTATATCCCCAGATTTGCTTTATTAGTAAACAATTATGTCATGACACTACTTTCGAAAAGTGGAAAGCTTAATGCAGATATAAGTTAAATCCGCTGATAAGCTTAATTTCTATCATTTTTAATACACATACGCATATTAACAGACGACGAATTGTTTAAATAAATTGCCGTGAAAACGAGCCTTATTGTCTTGACGTTTTATGATGTTCGTTGTCTTAGTAAAAAACCGTATAAAATACAGAATGGTAGCTATTACTTTTCAACCTTATTCTAAGTAGCCAATTATGTCATAATTGCCAAATATTTTTTTATTATTGTACGTCGTTTTTTTTTGAATACGAAAACATACGTGAATATATTTGAATTCATTTAGTTGTTTTAAATTTTTATGTTTTTACACTTTGTTATTTTCATATTGCTTCTACTCGTATTTTAAGTTGCATTCTTGATATTTGATTTTATACGCAAATACGAAATTAAATACCCAATCTTCTGTCTTATGACTAAGGGCTTATTTATTATGGCGAAGATATTTTATGTAATAAATTAAGTACCATAAATTGTTTTAATCAAAATTAATTAGCATAACTCTTTTTGAATAAATTATAACAGTATAAATAAGCCTTAATACAATGTATTTAATAAATTGAGCATTTTTATAAGGATATTATTTTTAAAGAGTGTGAGCACGATATTTTATATATCACAGTATAAGTTATATCGATTAACGAAGATAATATTGACAGCACAATGATGTTTTTATATTTATTACTTAGTATAAGTTTTTCTGATAGTTCTATTGTAGAATCTCATATTGTGTTAAGTTTTAAGATCATAATAATATAGCTTTTTTAAAATGTCTATGGGGACGTTTATAAGTACATACTGTTTTTGAAAGGTCATGTTCCATTTTATAATCTATACTCGTACTATTATATAAAGCGGAAGAGTTTGTTTGTTTATTTGAACGCGCTAATCTCTGGAACTACTAGTCGGATTTGAAAAATTCTTATAGCGTATAATAGCCCAGTTCTCGAGGAAGGTTATAGGCTATGTAATATCACGCTACTGGCGACGGGAGCAGAGCACTAAGCAAAGACACAGCTGAAACCGCGTGTCGGATAGCTGGTTGTATAATATAATACTACTTTTGAGCTTTTAAAACGAGATTTCTATGGTGGCTATACTCTATTTCTTGTTACATAGGTTTATTTCGCAGTTTCTTTTTTAGAACAGGTCTGTATTTAAAATTGATTTTCAACTAAAACGAATCAAGTTGCGTTGATATGTATTACATAATTTATGTATAATAATGTCTGGAAGTGCGTTTTATCTCGTGATAGGTACTTTTTACTTTGAGAATTTTAGTTATAGTGCTTATTCTTTGTGTCCTCAAGTTTCTAAATACTATATAGGCAATATAGTGAGTTAAAAAAAATTAAAGCCGGTCACACAGCGCTGACTCGTTGTGACGTCTATTTTAACTGAAGGTTGAATTAGTTGTAATATTTTGTAATATAGAAGATGGCACACAGTGCCGACTTCTATATGACGTCTGTCAACAGTACCTACATTTACAACCGCTCCCGTCACGTCGCGTCGCGTCGCCGTTACGCCTTGCCCGCTGTCTGACCAGTGCTTTATGAATATATGATTTTAATGTCTGAAATTGGTCGTGATCATTGATAATGCCTTCTTTTTACGAGAAGTATTACAATGTAGTACGATAACAACGAGCTGGTTTTATTATGATCTTAAAACTTACCTTCTTTTTATCATATTTGTTTTTTTATTTAAGTTATTTTCAGCACATTTATTCTGCATTTAACGTTTCTTTTTATTTTATAATATTACTTTATTATTTTTAAATTTACAATCTGTGCACACGTGTATTCTTCTAAGTTTAACTGTATACAGTGTATGTACATAAGTTATTAAAAGTTCTGTTTTATTTAATGTTATTTTTTATTTACAATTTAGTTATTTTAAAATATAATTTTGGCTTTAAATATGACCGATTGGGCTTATTTTCGTTGCGATAAGCTTGTGCAATACGCGCTTATATCCACTTAAATGTAACCAAAATGCGTATCTCAATATTATCTAGAAATTACTTTGAATTAACGCTAATATTCAGTTTAACATTCGAGCTTATATACGCCTTAAATAAGCCCAATCTTTAATGATCCTAATAAGACACTTGAAAAGTCGGAAGTACACCTGACCTATTCCAAATTGATTTTTATTTTTAAATGAATAAAACACAAAGTTGTGCGCAAGCAGCAAGGCAAGGATCGGCGAAATCTTCAACGTACTGGAGTGGCAAAGAAGAGAACGGTTCGTTTATTTAGTTACTACATCCTTTAGCAGTAGTTGATTCGTCTGTGACCGTGTGTTATTTTGTCCCTGTAATAGTAACTGTTGTTATAAAAACGCTTATTATGCAAATAACTATTATTTTTTACAAAAGCTTCGTAAAACCGTCTTGGGGCGATTGGTTTATTTTATTTATCGATAAATTTTATTGAATGTTGTTTTTTAGCTTTATGTTCATTTTTTTTATTAAATATTAATGCTTTTATAAAATATATCCGAATTGTTTTTGTGAAAGCAGCTACTAAATTTTTCACATAAAAATAACAAACATTAAATTACATTAGATTTTGCCTAAAACCATGTTGTTTTTTAATTCTCCTGGCCATTTGAGGGTTTGCTGTCATTTTTATAATTGATTTCATATGCGAAGCAGGGGCGGGTGTTTAGTTTTAATTATAAAATATACGAATAAAAAGGTTAATATAACAACAGTAACTGTTTATCATTAAAGGTGTAAGTAATATAATCGTAGTAATTTGTGCCGCGTATTTAGTTTTCTATCTAGTTTCTTTACGTTTCGTTATTTTGTTATTTTGTCTACGTTCCGTTGTAAATACGTGCAAGTGTCAAGGGAAATGTTTCTATTTTAAAGTCACTGTTTTTCAAATGAGGTGAAATTGTTTACAATTTCTCATTTTATAACCTTTTACACCGAGGGTGCGATATACTTTTTTTTCTTCTAGGTCTAATAAATTGTTATAAATATTTTGATTACCTATTCATTTTTAGTATTTGCCTGATTTTTATGTATTATTTGTTTATTTGAGCAATTTACAAATTGAACTGATTGTTTTTAGACGAAATTAGCAAATACTTAATTCTATTAACTTTTTTACATTTTTGATTGCATAAGTGCGTTCACACAAGAGTGGCAACGTCGGAATTTAGTGTCATATTTTCGTCGTTTTCAATTTGTATCATTTAGTATTTAGTCGGAGCTATATTTTAAAAGTTTTAGTAGAACACTTTTTAGAATTACGTAAAGCTGTATAATAAGTAAGTAAGCATTTCCAAAGTATTATTTGCATATAAATAAAACTTAAGTATTTTATTTATATGCAAATAATACTTTGGAAACATCCGTGGTGTTATTTTTATAGTAAAATAACTGTAAGCATTATGGTTACTTACTTTTTATACAGCTTTTACGTAATTGTAAAAGTGTTCTACTAATATTTAAAAATATAGCTCCGATTATATGATAAAAATTGAATGAAAATAAAAATTTGAAACGTTGCCACTCTTATGAGTGAACGCTCTTAATAAATCATTTTACTATGACTATGACTGATACACAGTAATAGTTTTGATTAAATTATTTTATCTTTTTTTAGGGCTTTCTTGCATAGATTCATCATGTCCGAAGGCAAAGTTAAACAATAATTATCTCCAAAACAGTGATAAGATGGGGTTTTCATTAAGATATGCTATATGAAACGACCCTTCTTTACAAATGGCTTCGCTTTTGCTTGAGCTTATAGTGGTGGCATGAATGTGACAGAATAAAGACTTAATTTACTGTCACGTAACTTTAAAGATATCCATTCACAATACCACATAACGCGCTAAGCGATTGGTTTTTTTTCCTTTAACACTTGTTTGTATACGCATAGGTATTTGACTAATATGTTTTATTAATTGTAAACTACTTTTTACTTTGACCTATTTTTTGTAAACCTTTTTAACGCTAGCACACAAGTCCATCTATATTGTAATTAATGATGCAGCATTTAAATATAATAATATGTTTTATTAGACGGATGGAATTAATCAATTAATTAATCAAGTTAATTTACCATCAGCAGATTATCAGCTTATTACAACGTGAACTTTGGACTTATTATGTGACGTTTAGAGCTTTTATTACGCATTCAAGATTGTTATTTAAATCGTTTGACCAATTGGTTTAAACAACTTCTAATTCTAAATCATGTAATTTCAAAGTGCGGATTTTGTAAATCCATTATTATTATTATTTAGTGTATTAAATGCATGCGTCACCATTTCGCCGTCATTGTATGTTTTGCTCTTTTTGAAGTAATCAACATATTATTTTGTTCATGGACTTGTGTGGTATGGGTTATAGTTTGTACAGCGTCTATTGTAAACGTCCAGTGCATGTTATAGCCCCGGTCTTGTGCTGACTAAAATGTGTCCGTGTACAGTCGAGCACAATCATCAATCATAATATATTATTAAAAGCCTTAATAAAATTGCATTAGCTCTGAATATCGAAAGTAACGTAGATACATACTTAGATACTTTAAAAAGATCTCTAAATAATATAAAGAAATAAAATAGTAAAAAGCTAATTTCTCCTAAACAACTCAACGAATTTCGATACGGATTTCAGTATCGTTAAGTTAATGTCTTTCAGAAGCTTTATACATCATCGTTACATATTATATAACGTCATCATCACAACACCTCAAAATTTCGCCACCTTGCATTTATTAGAGAAAAACTTGAATATTTCTACAAATTATAATCATTTCGTAAAATACATATTAGCAGGATGTGCGAAGTTAACAGGCTGCTAGTATAAATAAATTGTATTTTTATTGAACCTTTTTGTGCTCGACTATACGATATATTATATTCTAATATTGTAACGTTTTTAATTTTAATGTTTTGTGATCGTGGTTTGGGTTGGGATTTGGTTTATGTGTTTCATTATATCCTTTTATAGTTTATTAGTATTTTATTGTTTAAATATTTAAATCATTTCAATAGTTCTACTGTTCTGTTCTTTAAATACTTATATGTACACACTTTTACTATTACACTGTTTCTACTCATTTAATTATTTTTATAAATTTGATTAATTGTTGTTATTTTTTTAAATAGCTACTAGAAATGTATTTCAAAGGTCAGAAGCCGTGGTTGTAATTGAAATAAATACTATCAGACGAAATTATTTTCTATAGTTAGTTAAGATAATACTTATTGTCTCGACAACTAACCAAAGTTATATTTTTCTGTACCTTCATCATAAACTTATTAAATGGTTATTATATTATAAATATTTAAATAATCTTACTTTATTTTTTAATTTTATTTCTCATACAAAATAAAAATTTACTAAATATTATAATTAAAAGAAATAGAAACTGATTCAATCTTATTGTGACCTGTAATCTAAAGAACAGAACATTAGAACGCTCGCAAAATTATATAATATTATCAACAACACGTTCTAACATTTCAGTCCTGGACCGACCGCCGTCACAAATGAGCTACCTAGACCAATTCCTGAAAGAAGCGCCCACGGAACGCCACTACGATAATGTAGCTTCCATGAATGAACAGAAGGTAGGTTTTAGCTCAGCATGTATTGTATATAAGACATTATGCTTTTATCATTCGTTTCATTCATTTTTAAAGACATGTTTCGAATTACTAAGATAAATTTTACATTTTTCTTTTTTTTTTCTTTTTTCATTTTTCTTGACTTATTTGAAGGTTGGATCAGACAGCAGACAGGCAGAATGGCGACGCGACGTGTGCCAGTTTAAATGTATTAGTTGTCATAGAAGACGTCACGTCAAGCACGACGGCTCTGTGACGTCTTTTATATTAGGTAGTACATTACAACTATTTCACATCACGTCGTTCTCCTGCCTCACTCGCTGTCTGTACCGACTTTAAATGCTTCTATGGTAACAATCTAAAAGTGAACAAAGCATAACAAATTTTTGTCCCATTTCTTTTTTATTATTTATTCGTTTTTTTTTCTCCGAACTAAAGTCCTTTAAACATCTAAGTTAGAAGTGTTTGTTTTGTAAGTTACAATAATGTGTTAAATTCAATAATGAATTAAACTTCATTTTATATTGTGTTAAATTGATTTGAAACATGTCTCAAAGCTTAATTATTAACAAATTTAAGTTCTTTTCTTTTTGTTTCTAAATCATTACTCTGTGTTCTGTTCTGTGTTTTACTTTGAATTGGAGATTTGCAATGAAAGCAGGTACCAAAGTAACTTCTTCAAAGATACTAAGTTTACTAAATTAAAGTGAAAGCTGCCCTGCATCAGGTGTATAATGGGTTCTTCAGCATTTAAAGTCAATATAATCAGCGAGCGGGAATAGTCGGCGACGCCGACGCGACGTCACATCACGCCTTTTATCTGTTCTGACATTAAATTAAACTACTTGAATCGAATATTTTAAAATATTGTATGTGTATCACAGAGTAATGATTATTCGCTTTTTACGTTGCCACACATTATGTTTGTCTGTTGCTTGCGCAGATCTCACCGCAGTACAGATACAGGAATCAGCATTGTTGCAATGCAAAGGTATTACGTATTTTTTATTATTATTTTTATATAGTTTTTTATTTGCTCCGTAGTAATAATGTCATATGTAGACTAGATTAGCTAACTTTAAAATACTATTAATATGCCCACTGAAGTTTTAGTTATTGAATATGAATGATAAATGTTTGTAACAGTAAGAAAGTAGATACTTTATCAACAGAGAGGGGAAATCCAATTCGTCCGGAACGCACACATCTTCTGCCTGCCCTGATCCCATAATATTATTACTTGGGATCGGCGTAAAATGTTTCTTTTAGCCAAGACCTTGCAAGAACTGTTTTAGAAAAACTGCTACTCTCGTGTTAGTGCGGTTATAGTGCTCTTGCGCTGACTGTCAATATTATAGGTACATTGTCACCGATGTAATGTATTGTGAAACTTGTAGAAACGATACAATAAGTGAAAAAAAGATAGTATAAGATAGTAGCTCAGATATCATTTGCCAGCTAATTATTTTGCATATTTCATAATTTTAAAATCTCGTTAGACATCCAACGACTTCAAACAAAAATTGTAATAGTGACGATTAGTCTTTTTCTTCATGTTAGTCTAAACATTTCTAGATTTACGTATAAGGTATCGCGAAAAACTAAAATAAATAGGTAGTTTGTTACATTATACCTATGTATTTCAGTTTTTCTTGATGACATACATTCCTACGGAGAAGTATTACAGCTGAATTACGACGAGTTGGAAATTTGAATTCAAAACAAACCAAACCTTGTTTACTAAACAATCAAAAGTTTAAAAAGACGAACGGTTTTAAATTACAATTCATACAATTATTTGATATAATACAATTTGTTTTGATTGGCATACTATGCCTCATATTTAATTTTAATATATTTCAAGTTTATTTTTATTATATTATTCTAAAAAGTTTAGTTTAACGAACGAAACAAACAATGAACGAACGTCGAAGACAGTAAGAATTATAAAAAAAAGAGTGTGTGTACTCATGTACGCACGTAAGAAGTTATACTTCTTTATAATAATGTAATAATTTATAATTTGCAATGTAAATAAATTATACATACCGACAGTTAACCTCAAATCTATAAATGCACTTAAAACAGTATATTAAAACCACTTTTACCACTAATATTCAAAATAAATATTTTTACTGATAAATGATCAATAAAAAATATCTATCACCGTCATAAATATAATTGAATTGATATAAATGCAAATTTATTTTTTATTTATTCACACTGATTATTGGTACTGATACGACATACAAAGGTTCGCAACTAACTTCAGGGTGTAAAAGGTTCGCAACTAACTTCAGGGTGTTGCTTTTTTCTGTCGGTGTGCGCGCGCATCGTAAAAATTCACTCATATTTTTTCCCAATCGCGCCAAAAGAAGTATAACTTCAAAAATAAGGTAAATTAAGGTCTACTTCTTCTTGCCCAACGTTAGCATATTATTCTGCTGTTAAACTGACAATTTTTTTTACAATATTGCATTTTCTTCTAATCTTAGATACACGGTTTTGTAGCATAATTTAATCATATACAGAATCGTAATTTTTCTTTCGAGCTTTCTGCTAATTAACTTTGCAAGCAAAATGAAGCACTTTTGTAATGAGATATGGTTTAAAATTGGAATTTTAAAACTTGTTTATATTACTATAATGTACCTTTGTTTCTATAAGTTTATTGTGACACCTTTTTCATGATTTTTGCACTAGACCCGACGTCCATATATATATTTGTTACTATACTTAACAATGACCTTATCTAAAACATTGTAATAAAATCTATGCTAATTCGCTATCTAGTTAATTAAGTTGCAATACTAAAACAATCAATTACATTTTTCATTATTTAACTAATATTACTAATTTAATAACTAATAACATAAAGTAAGTATTATTATTATTGACTGCACCGTTGGTCTAGTGGTTAGTGTAACTGACTGCGACGCCGGGTGTCGCAAATATTTGTGTGATGAACATTTATATTTGTCTTCAGTCTGGGTGTTACCTATGTATTTACAAAAAAAAAGTATGTATATGTAATAATTTCAGTTATCTAGTACCCATAACACAAGCTCTGCTTAGCTTGGGACTAGATGACGGTATGTGATAGTGTCCACATATTATTATTATTATTATTATTGTCTGGTGAAGCCTTTATCACGTATAGTCCGTGCACCTATTTACTTACATACGAATGCGTATTTTATTTTATACAGAAGGAAAAGCATTTTACTGTTTAGAATTGCTAGTTTTCGTACCTAAATAAGTTAACCGATTTTTATAAAATAGTATCGAATGGAACAAAAGTTGAACAAGAAGCACTTCAATTTTTTTTTGTCTTTACATTCTAATTTTAAATAAAACATTTTATTAAATAAACCTTGAGTAACTATGTAAAATCGAATATATATGTTAAAGGTTTATAATGGTCAGAGAAATTCAGACAATTTGCTCTTCGTATAAGGCTCGTATTACACTGGCGATTTTCAAGCGAGTTTAAAGGGCAGCGAGCGCGCTGCAAGTTTGCAACGAGCGCCCGACATAGACGCAACGAGCTCACGGTGTGCGGCCTGTGTTTTTGACGCTTAATAACAGAATGAATTTGCAAACTATTCCTAACAAGTTTGCTGTGCATCCGCGGCGTGATTGCCCCGCGCCCAATGCGTACTAGCGGTGAGCTCGCTGCGCACTCGCTTCGTTATGGACTCTCTTGTAAATCGCCAGTGTGATAAGGCCTAATCTTTATCGTATCACTAACAAACAATTCGTTATACAGTTAATGTACGGTTCACAACAATCGGGCGCTCTCAGCGGTTCCGTCGATTTACAAGACGATTTGGAACCGAGAGCAGCGTCGCCCGCCTCCAGTAAGAGTTCACCCAGTGAAATGTCAACCGTAAGTGTTTAAAATAAGACTT
Source organism: Parascotia fuliginaria (assembly GCA_963082885.1). NCBI lineage: Eukaryota > Metazoa > Arthropoda > Insecta > Lepidoptera > Erebidae > Parascotia > Parascotia fuliginaria. The sequence goes on from OY720197.1 coordinate 3,414,306, forward strand.
CAAATCGCATACCGAATTGGATTCGTAAAACAATTTTAGTATAATTCTGTCGGATCAGTAAAATGTGACGAAAAATAATAGTATTGTTCTCAGGATCCTTCCCTGGGTCCCACGGTGCCGGGTAAGCAGAAGGTGCATCAGTTCCTAGTGAGGACGTTCAGCAGTCCAACCAAATGCAACCATTGTACGTCGTTGATGGTGAGTAGCCAACATGTCAACGTGAAAACACACTAGTAAAACGCGACGCAACGTAATGTGTCGACACCCGATACGCACCTTGCACATATATACAACACGCTTCGGTGTCACATCTTCATATCAGGAATGTTTCGCTTGATCGAGCATGTCGCGCGGAGTGCGTGTCGTATCAGTGGCGTGTACACGTGTCGCAGATAGGGCTGACGCGGCAGGGCGTGGTCTGCGAGACGTGCGGGCTGGCCGTGCACACGTGGTGCTGCGCGCGCGTGGCGCCGCGCTGCCCGCTGCCCGCGCGCGCCGAGCGCCGCCCGCTGGGCATCGACCCCGCGCGCGGACAGGGCACCGCCTACGAGGGCTACGTCAAGGTGGGTACGACCACACGTGCGAGCGTTAAGCGAGCGTTGTACGACTGGTGAAGCTATATCGTCCGATATTCCACAGGTACCCAAACCCGGTGGAGTCAAAAAAGGATGGATGAGACAGTTTGTCGTCGTGTGCGACTTCAAATTGTTTCTGTACGACATCTCGCAGGATAGGTAACTGATATTTATGTATTTTTAATTTTTTCACTTATACCAATATAAAAGTTCTTAAAGATTTTTGAACTGCGAAATTTTATATCCGTGTTTTCAGAAACGCGTTACCGTCGGTGTGCGTTAGCCAAGTTCTAGACATGCGAGATCCGGAGTTCAGTGTAACATCAGTCAAGGATTCCGACGTCATACACGCGAATAAACGGGACATACCTTGCATATTTAGGGTGAGTTTGTATTATCTATATCTATTGTAAATTCATGTTATTCAATTTTGTTTTAAAATACTGTATTCTCTTTAAAACCCAAACACCTATAACACTTAACTCGTCGAAAAATTTTGAGAAAATAAGAACTAATTTAAAGAACTCCACCAAATAAGTTAACACTTTGTATAAAAAGCTAGTGATGCTTACTAGCTTTTTCTACAAAGTTTTAACCTTTTCGAAGCTTTAAGAACTTTTAACAATCTGCGCTACTTACTTGATTTGTTTAACCGACTAGATGTCCTTCGAATTGCATGATGATGATGATCCCGTCTAAGTGAAGAAACTAGCAAAGTGAGCGTGTAATACTAAATTATTGCCTGCACTTTTCGAACGTTCTCTTTGACAGGCTTTCTGATATTTTGTTATGTATATATCAACTTTTGGTACCAATGCGACTAGCAACAAAATAATTGACTTTACAGTATGTTCCACATTATTAACACACTTATTTAAGGCGTTCTAGTTATTATCACAGGATTATTTTTAGACAAGTATACGTGTATTTAAGTGTATAATGTGGTATTTGAGTAAGTAAAATTAATTAAAATCGCGATATATGATGCTGTATTTACGTATTTACAATACAGATAAAGTCGGTGTTCCATAAGGAAGTGTTTTGGGTCCGATATTGTTGATGTAAATAATTAAACTATATTATTTTCTGATGACACCAAATAGAATTGTAAACATTCTGCCATCGATTCCTGAATTTGTCGCTAAGGTGTATTGGATGTCGGCTAGAACGAAAAAGCGAAAATAAAATATTAAAGTAGTAAATTTTTTTATTTTTGTAGATATCAACGTCTCAATTAGAAGGTGGAAAAAGATCTCATACGCTTATGTTAGCTGAATCTGAATCTGAGAAAACTAAATGGGTGGTCGCTCTCAGCGAATTGCACAGGATACTCAAGAGAAACAACCTTCCTGACAAATGTGTAAGTGATTACGATCTATGTTAGCTATGTGGACGGTGTACGAGTACACGTGTACTACATGCGGAGTGTCGCAGGTGTACAGCGCGTGCGTGGTGGCGGAGGGCGCGCTGGGGGTGGCGCGCGGCGCCGCGTGCGCGTGCGTGCTGGAGCGCGCGCGCGTGGTGCTGGGCGGCGAGGCGGGGCTGGCGCTGCTGGACCTGGAGCGCGCCGAGCTCACGCCGCGCCGCCAGCACGCGCCCGTCGCCGCGCTCGCCTACGTGCCGCACGAGCAGCTGCTGCGTACGTACATGCTCACTCATACTTCTAATATCAATAACTAATGGAACAATCTCATTTATTATTAAAAGCCTATATGCCCTGTTTAATATGTAATTTTAGCTTCTATTATTTTTATTTACCCCTATAACTTGGTACACAATTAGCTAGCAATTTCATAGCAACAAACTGTAACATTGGCATTTAAATAAAAACCGCCACCAGGTATCACTCACATAATCTCATTATAAAATATTTTATTTTAATTCTTTTTATTCAGGAAACAGATAAATAAATAAATATTGCATGCACAAGCTAACTCATCCTACTGTAAATTTAAATTTGTGATCGCAAAAAAAAAATGTAGAAAGTACTCGTAGATTTTAGATTACTAAATGTCAAATATGACCGTATTTTAAGTTCTACATTTTATATTTCCTTACAACAATTTATGCACAAAAAAAGCTTTGCATTAAAACATTTTTTTTCGTATTGATCAAGTTGTCAAAGAAGCGTACATTATTTACGGTGCTTCGAACATCCGCTGCCTTATGCTCAACATTCGAAAACACACAGAACCTAAAAATCGCAGACTAAAGTTTACTATTTTTGAAACCGAAAATAAATGATCTTTTAGTGTCTGCTTGTCACTTAATGGCAGGGCGTTAGGTTATACATGTATAGAAAATTGTAGTATTACCTTAAGATTACTGTCGCACCTCGCTAATGTCTGGAGTTGGACATGATCTGTTATATTTTTTGTGTCACATTATTATTTAAATATTGTTAAAAAAAATTGCCACCATAATATACTAAAAGTACTTTTAATTCGCCTGTAAAACAGGATAATATATTCTAGTACAGGCGCCCTACAACTGTATTTAGTTCATAATTTATTTTGTAAGACTTGCCTTTAAACTTTTTGTACAATTTTTACTGAATAAATATTATTATTATTATTATTATAAATATTCACCTCAAGATAACAGCATCATAAACCCTAAAAATTTGAGTGTTGGCAGTGAGTTGCAAAATTATACCTGATTACCTTCAAGTTTTAAGGGTTTGTGGGTGCATTGTGACGTAACAAAGGATTCTGGAAGAAGGGTAGAATAGAAGAAGGAAGACAGGACTTTGTGCATTGTTCAGTGTCGGTGAATGCCAACGGATTTCGTGTCAAAGGAAATCCGTTGGCATTCAACGGGATTGCACTCTGGCAACACTTCGGTCAAGATCGGCTGGCAACCGTGAGTTTTTTATATCACCCCCTAATAGATACCGCATTAAAATTTAATTGTTGTGAATCGAGCTTACAAAGAGCGAAATGTGCAGAACGTAAAAGCTGCTCTGTGGTTGGCTATTTTAAGGTCAAAATTACAATGCACTGAAATGCATCATTGAGCTTACAACATGGGGAAGAAGCGAAATGTGCGGAACGTAAAAGCTGCTCTGTGATTGGCTATTTTAAGGTCAAAATTCCAATGCACTGAAATGCATCAATGGTAGTGTCCGTAGTGGGTTGCCATGTATGCGGAATCTATTAGTGGATTTATCTGTGTTTTGTTTGATGATGGCAATTGTGTGTATTGGTTTGTTTATATATCGCATCCTCAGAATAAGTTCGCAGTTGTATTATTAAACATTTTCATATAGTATGAATCATGATTCTATCAATACAACTACTCTTTATGAACTGTCAAAATTCTCTATTCGTTCGTGGTTTGATTGAAAACACATTATGACGTCATAGTTAATTCGTTCGCGTTCTTATAAAGGAGAATGCCCACAATTCTATGAGCTTTGGGCCCATATAAAAGTTACTGTGTCTTAGTGATTTGAATTTCATTTCATAGACAAAAAATACTATTTTATATTCTACAAATAATTCACAATTATTTATGCAGGTTCCAAAGAAATAAATTCTTTTGTTGTTGAAATTGAGGTTATAAAATACGATTTGACTCCTTCCAAATTAATTCTAAATTCAATATCTCTCACTCTTCCCGGCTATTCATCCCACGTGGTGATGGGGTCAGCCTTCCTACTTTTTGTTCTCCACTTCGCTCTATCTGGGACGTCGTCATCGGAAAGCTCGCACTCTCTTATGTCCCTCAGCACAACATTCCTCCACGTTGTCTTGGGTCTGCTCTGGATCTTTGACCAGACGTGGAAAGCTGCAGTGCCATGTTCCCGACGTAGTCTCCAGCAGACTGCAAACATAATTATGTTGAGTGAAGGATATTAATTATGATTCAGTTCAATGTTTATTTATTTGGGATTTCAATGCTAGGGTAAAAAAATACTTGTGACTTATTAGTCACAAGTAAACATAAAAAATAAAGCTTAATTTTTTAATTTATTTGAATTTGCTGCACGCTGACATAAAATAGGTCCATTTTACAATGAAATTGTCGTATAATTTAATAATTTTGCGCGATGTTTTTATTGACGTTTTTTAATACAAATGTTGTTTTGACCATAATTTCATATTTTGTTTTTAGCGTCGTCATCTTTCCTATGAATTTACGACATATTGTGATAAAATAAAAACCTATGAAGTCAATTACGCCCCTATTGAAAATGTGTTTATAGATCAATGCGGTGTGCATTCTTTTTAAACAGTCAACAGTCTAAAAATCAATAAGTGCCAAATTAGAAAATAAAACAAGATAACGTGTAATCAGAAAAACTACTAAGTAAAAACGACGTAACTACGTTAGCCAAGTTTTATAAATGGGCCTTAATTTAGATAATATTTATATTATATTGACTACCTCCGTGGTGCAGTGAGAGCGCAAGTGACTGCTGTGCACGAGGTTGTGGATTCGATCTCCACACGGGACAAAACTTTGTGTGATCCATTAATATTTGTTTCGAGTTTGGGTGTACTTTGTAGAGTCCCACGCGATACAGGGCTTGTTCCCTAGTGCAATTATAAACAAAACAATACTATGTGTACAAACTGCGGTTGCGCGTACATTACAATAATTACTTCACGTTGCGCCGCCTGCTGTCTGTTTCGACCTTTAAACTACCTATACTTACGTCGTTCTCTCCTAGGAGAGTATTGCTGTTGTTTGTTTATACTGTGTTCTTAATGTAACATAGATTGTAATTTTCGAATACCGTAGCATGAACACAATGTTTTTAGTTTTGGTGTAAACAAACTTATTATACTATTTTCATTATATTTATTTTGGTCACTGTTAAGTGTTTCTCTTAAGACGATAATTTTAAATTGTAAATATCTGAAACATTCAGTCAATTAAATTTATATAGATTTATGTCTAAACGCAGTAATGAGATGAGAGAATGTAGAGGACTGCCGTAAGCTGATAATGGTGAAAAAGGAGAATTTGGCAATAAAAACGTACACTACTCTCCGTTGCAAGAGAGACAAATTTATGCTAAGTCTATCGATGTTACAGTGGTGATAGCTGGTCGGGGGCGGCATGTTCGGTTGGTCCCGATTCGTGCGTTGGAGTGCGCTGAGGTAGAATGCGTCAAACTGGCCGAGAGCAAAGGTGCGATATCCCTCGCTGCCGGAGCGTTGTCGCATAACGCCCATGGGTTTGCTGTGCTCTGCAAGAGACAAGTAAGTGCTATTTTCTTTTATCATTTTTACATTATATTAGCAGTTTATTCTTATTTCAATGAAAGGACGTTCCAATTTAACAGATTTTTTTTTTTTAAATATTTTTGTCGTTAAATTTTGGTCCTGTTTCAACAATTTTTACTGTATACTGTCTGCTTTCACCGGTACTTAAAATGTTTTAAGAGCGTTTACGCGTTATGGTAACGTTTCAATTATGGTCATATTTCATGGTTTTCAATTTTTATCATTTAATCGGGGCTATATTTTAATAAATTGTTTTGTCTATATGCTAGAATTAGGTGAAAGCTGTTTAAAAAGTAAAAAATCATTGTGTTTACAATTCTATTTATATGCAAATAATACATAATATGAAACATCAGTTGCGTTATTTTGATGGTAAAATAACTGTAAGGTTTCTTACTTTTTAGACTAGATTTTGCTTGATGTTGGCCATGACGAGATGGAGGTGGCGTATCTCTACTATTCTTTGCATATTATTTAAGATTAGCTCTGGACACGAAAAACATCTGGCAGAAATCTGAATTAATTTTATTCGAATGTGTTTGCAATCAAATTTTCTCGATTGATATGAATGTGGTACGAATTTCTGTTGGAACGGTTGTTACACACATCAGTGGGCTGGCAATGTTGGTTTTTCAGTTTTTGTCGAACAACATAGCCGACCGAAGCAATTATTGCACTTGTTCGGTTTCAATCGAGTTGTGGCGAGGTAGTTCATTCGAATTAACACGTATCATTTAATTCGGTTGCATTTATTACTTGTATTACTCCTGCGATGCTTGGAGAACATAGCTATAGGTTATGGTTACCACTTATCATCAGGTGGGCCGTATGCTTGTTTGCAACCAATGTTGTATAAAAAAAAGCCTAAGTTCGTTTGTCGTCAAGCAGAACGCGTACGTGGTGAACGTATACGAGATCACGCGCACGGCGGCGCGCCGCGTGCGCGTGGCGGAGCTGCGAGCGGGCGGCGCCGTGTGCTCGCTGCAGCTCAGCGGCGCGCGCCTGCTGCTCGGCTACCGCGGGCACTTCGCGGCGCATGCGCTGCCCGACCCGCGCCGCCCGCACCACGACCAGCCCGCCGTCTGTGAGTACACGCACGCACGCACACACACACAAATATACTTACAGGCGTCCCGTACACTACGGTACAGTTCAATAATATTCCCATTTGATTTCAGCCTTAGTGCATCCAGATAACCAAGTGAACCTGTTCCTGTCGCACTCGGGCGCGCGGCCGCTGGGCTGCGCCCCCGTGCCCAACAGCAGCGACACACTGCTCGTGTTCAACTCGCTCGCGTTATACGTCGATAGGAACGGGCACCGGGCCAGGGACACGGAGCTCATGTACACCGCACATCCTTTACATCATGGTAAGTAAATAAGTAACTGATATAACTCGCAGAGTTACTTCATATGAGTGGCAATGGGCAGGACACATAGCTAGATCAGTTGAGCATTTGACTGGCCTGTTGGTCTAGTGGTTAGTGACCCTGACTGCTAAGCCGGAGGTCGTGGGTTCGATTCCCACCCAGGACAAACCTTTGTGTGATGAGCATGATTGTTTGTTCTGTGTCTGGGTGTAATTTATCTATAATATGTATGTATTTACAAAAAAAAAATGTATATAAGTAGTATATCAGTTGTTTAGTACCCATAACACAAGCAAATAAAATTGCTTAATTTGGGGCTAGATGGCGCTGTGTGAATGTGGTAGATTATTATTATTATTATTATTATTATTTAAGGCAGCAAGCAAGTGGCGGGAGAGTGATGTGCTAAGGTAGCGAGCGGGGGGTGGGAGACAGAGTGGTGATGACCTACGGTAGCGAGCGGGGCTCGGACGCCAGAGTGATGAGTAAGGTAGCAAGCGGGGCTCGGGTACCAGAGTGATGAGTAAGGTAGCGAGCGGGGGGTGGGAGACAGAGTGATGAGCTAAGGTAGCGAGCGGGGCTCGGACGCCAGAGTGATGAGTAAGGTAGCAAGCGGGGCTCGGGTACCAGAGTGATGAGTAAGGTAGCGAGCGGGGGGTGGGAGACAGAGTGATGAGCTAAGGTAGCGAGCGGGGCTCGGACGCCAGAGTGATGAGTAAGGTAGCAAGGGGGGCTCGGGCGCCAGAGTGATGAGTAAGGTAGCGAGCGGGGCTCGGGCGCCAGAGTGATGAGTAAGGTAGCGAGCGGGGCTCGGGCGCCAGAGTGATGAGTAAGGTAGCGAGCGGGGCTCGGGCGCCAGAGTGATGAGTAAGGTAGCGAGCGGGGCTCGGGCGCCAGAGTGATGAGTAAGGTAGCGAGCGGGACTCGGGCGCCAGAGTGATGAGTAAGGTAGCGAGCGGGGCTCGGGCGCCAGAGTGATGAGTAAGGTAGCGAGCGGGGCTCGGGCGCCAGAGTGATGAGTAAGGTAGCGAGCGGGGCTCGGGCGCCAGAGTGATGAGTAAGGTAGCGAGCGGGGCTCGGGCGCCAGAGTGATGAGTAAGGTAGCGAGCGGGGCTCGGGCGCCAGAGTGATGAGTAAGGTAGCGAGCGGGGCTCGGGCGCCAGAGTGATGAGTAAGGTAGCGAGCGGGGCTCGGGCGCCAGAGTGATGAGTAAGGTAGCGAGCGGGGCTCGGGCGCCAGAGTGATGAGTAAGGTAGCGACCGGGGCTCGGGCGCCAGAGTGATGAGTAAGGTAGCGAGCGGGGCTCGGGCGCCAGAGTGATGAGTAAGGTAGCGAGCGGGGCTCGGGCGCCAGAGTGATGAGTAAGGTAGCGAGCGGGGCTCGGGCGCCAGAGTGATGAGTAAGGTAGCGAGCGGGGCTCGGGCGCCAGAGTGATGAGTAAGGTAGCGAGCGGGGCTCGGGCGCCAGAGTGATGAGTAAGGTAGCGAGCGGGAGGTGGGAGACAGAGTGATGAGCTAAAGGTAGCGCGGTTACTTTAGGTCTAGATAGAACTGTGTAGTTGTTGAGTTATTGTTATGATTGTTTTGTTGACAGCGATCAACGAATACCATCTGTTAATATTCACGGCGACCCACATCGACGTATACGACATAGAGACGGGTGATTGGGTGCAGACTATGAATATACGTGAGTGTTTAAACCTTTATTCTTTTATTTATATTATTCGTTCATTTGCAACGAATTACATTTTATTAATTGATGACGTATACAAATAACTTAGATATCTGCAGCTGTAAAAACGAAGCTTAAATTGTACATTACAGCAAACGCGCGTCCGCTGGACGAGTGTGGGTGGATCTGTGGGGTGGGCGGGGGCGGGGGGAACGGATTCCCCTTCTCAAGCGACGCCGCGCCGTACATCATATACCTCAGGCCGTTGCTCACACGTTAGTATTACCATTGGATATACTACAGGATGTCGGATCCTAACAAAAACCCAGTTACTTAACTACTTTGAACACTAACACTAGCTTTAAAATTGGAATGTTAAACTTTGTTTATATTATGTACCTATATTTATATAGATGGACTTGTGACACTTTTTTCGTAAATTTTGTATAAGACCCGATGTCCATTTGTTATTATTTTATTGATTGTAACACTCATCTGATACACGCAATATTATGTAGCTAACTTCGTTTGCATATTTTTTAAATTGCCCATGACCGTCTTCAGAAAATAATCTTATCTTCATGCCAAATCTCGCTAAGATACGTATATCAGTATAGAGAAAACGTAAGAAACATACAATTATATTGGCATTTATAATATTAGAGAGATGGAATTTGGAAAGCACAGCTGAGGTCACATTTCAAAGTTGAAATTTCCCATAATTATTTCATACTTCGTTAGCAATTTATTTTTAGCTTTTAGTCCAATGACACAAAGTTGAAAATCGAACTTAGGCAGACGGGTACAATATAAGTGTTTGTTTCAGACCCGCGAGCATCAGATCCTCCGTTGCTACTGGAGCCGTCCGTATGGGGCAGCAAGCGAAGGTTTTCTGTCAGAGAACAATCCCACCAAGCCATAGAAGCTCATAATAGATTGTAAGTTGTTAGATATTGCATTACATGAGTGTACGTGGGTGAGTGTCAGACAGTGTAGAGTGCGTGCGTGTGCGCAGGTCGGAGCGGCGCTCGCGGCTGATCTCGGCGCCGTCCAACTTGTTAGATATTGCATTACATGAGTGTACGTGGGTGAGTGTCAGACAGTGTAGAGTGCGTGCGTGTGCGCAGGTCGGAGCGGCGCTCGCGGCTGATCTCGGCGCCGTCCAACTTGTTAGATATTGCATTACATGAGTGTACGTGGGTGAGTGTCAGACAGTGTAGAGTGCGTGCGTGTGCGCAGGTCGGAGCGGCGCTCGCGGCTGATCTCGGCGCCGTCCAACTTGTTAGATATTGCATTACATGAGTGTACGTGGGTGAGTGTCAGACAGTGTAGAGTGCGTGCGTGTGCGCAGGTCGGAGCGGCGCTCGCGGCTGATCTCGGCGCCGTCCAACTTGTTAGATATTGCATTACATGAGTGTACGTGGGTGAGTGTCAGACAGTGTAGAGTGCGTGCGTGTGCGCAGGTCGGAGCGGCGCTCGCGGCTGATCTCGGCGCCGTCCAACTTGTTAGATATTGCATTACATGAGTGTACGTGGGTGAGTGTCAGACAGTGTAGAGTGCGTGCGTGTGCGCAGGTCGGAGCGGCGCTCGCGGCTGATCTCGGCGCCGTCCAACTTGTTAGATATTGCATTACATGAGTGTACGTGGGTGAGTGTCAGACAGTGTAGAGTGCGTGCGTGTGCGCAGGTCGGAGCGGCGCTCGCGGCTGATCTCGGCGCCGTCCAACTTGTTAGATATTGCATTACATGAGTGTACGTGGGTGAGTGTCAGACAGTGTAGAGTGCGTGCGTGTGCGCAGGTCGGAGCGGCGCTCGCGGCTGATCTCGGCGCCGTCCAACTTGTTAGATATTGCATTACATGAGTGTACGTGGGTGAGTGTCAGACAGTGTAGAGTGCGTGCGTGTGCGCAGGTCGGAGCGGCGCTCGCGGCTGATCTCGGCGCCGTCCAACTTGTTAGATATTGCATTACATGAGTGTACGTGGGTGAGTGTCAGACAGTGTAGAGTGCGTGCGTGTGCGCAGGTCGGAGCGGCGCTTGCGGCTGATCTCGGCGCCGTCCAACTTGTTAGATATTGCATTACATGAGTGTACGTGGGTGAGTGTCAGACAGTGTAGAGTGCGTGCGTGTGCGCAGGTCGGAGCGGCGCTCGCGGCTGATCTCGGCGCCGTCCAACTTGTTAGATATTGCATTACATGAGTGTACGTGGGTGAGTGTCAGACAGTGTAGAGTGCGTGCGTGTGCGCAGGTCGGAGCGGCGCTCGCGGCTGATCTCGGCGCCGTCCAACTTGTTAGATATTGCATTACATGAGTGTACGTGGGTGAGTGTCAGACAGTGTAGAGTGCGTGCGTGTGCGCAGGTCGGAGCGGCGCTCGCGGCTGATCTCGGCGCCGTCCAACTTGTTAGATATTGCATTACATGAGTGTACGTGGGTGAGTGTCAGACAGTGTAGAGTGCGTGCGTGTGCGCAGGTCGGAGCGGCGCTCGCGGCTGATCTCGGCGCCGTCCAACTTGTTAGATATTGCATTACATGAGTGTACGTGGGTGAGTGTCAGACAGTGTAGAGTGCGTGCGTGTGCGCAGGTCGGAGCGGCGCTCGCGGCTGATCTCGGCGCCGTCCAACTTGTTAGATATTGCATTACATGAGTGTACGTGGGTGAGTGTCAGACAGTGTAGAGTGCGTGCGTGTGCGCAGGTCGGAGCGGCGCTCGCGGCTGATCTCGGCGCCGTCCAACTTGTTAGATATTGCATTACATGAGTGTACGTGGGTGAGTGTCAGACAGTGTAGAGTGCGTGCGTGTGCGCAGGTCGGAGCGGCGCTCGCGGCTGATCTCGGCGCCGTCCAACTTGTTAGATATTGCATTACATGAGTGTACGTGGGTGAGTGTCAGACAGTGTAGAGTGCGTGCGTGTGCGCAGGTCGGAGCGGCGCTCGCGGCTGATCTCGGCGCCGTCCAACTTGTTAGATATTGCATTACATGAGTGTACGTGGGTGAGTGTCAGACAGTGTAGAGTGCGTGCGTGTGCGCAGGTCGGAGCGGCGCTCGCGGCTGATCTCGGCGCCGTCCAACTTGTTAGATATTGCATTACATGAGTGTACGTGGGTGAGTGTCAGACAGTGTAGAGTGCGTGCGTGTGCGCAGGTCGGAGCGGCGCTCGCGGCTGATCTCGGCGCCGTCCAACTTGTTAGATATTGCATTACATGAGTGTACGTGGGTGAGTGTCAGACAGTGTAGAGTGCGTGCGTGTGCGCAGGTCGGAGCGGCGCTCGCGGCTGATCTCGGCGCCGTCCAACTTGTTAGATATTGCATTACATGAGTGTACGTGGGTGAGTGTCAGACAGTGTAGAGTGCGTGCGTGTGCGCAGGTCGGAGCGGCGCTCGCGGCTGATCTCGGCGCCGTCCAACTTGTTAGATATTGCATTACATGAGTGTACGTGGGTGAGTGTCAGACAGTGTAGAGTGCGTGCGTGTGCGCAGGTCGGAGCGGCGCTCGCGGCTGATCTCGGCGCCGTCCAACTTCGCGCACGTGTCGCACATGGGGCCCGGCGACGGCATCCGCTCGCAGCGCCTGCTGGACCTGCCCACCACGCTCGAGACCGCCGACGACGCGCAGGTGACCGCTAACTTAACTTTGCCTTATTTTCATACAAAAATAACTGCAAGCTTTATGGTTACTTACTTTTTATACAGCTTTCACCTAATTCTAGCATATAGACATAACATATTTTTAAAATATAGCTCCGAATAAATGATAAAAAATTTAAAATCACGAAATATGACACTGAAATGGGACGTTGCCGTAGTGGAGGCCACCATACCAGCAGTTTCAGTCTTTTGGAATGGTGTCCGCCACTTCTGGATTCTACTGACTGCTTACCATCAGACAGAGTGGAGTTACTTTGGTAGGTTGATAGACATCTACTAGTGAACTTTTATGTTTCCTGTCCAGCAATGGACGTTTTTTGATTAATATAATAATAATGAAATCTCAACATTTTTGTACAGAAGTCGAACATTGACGGTAGTAATTTTTTCACTGGTTCCAGCATGAATGAGGCGGATCGACCGGGGAAGTACCCCGTAAAATATTAGTTTTTATAGTGTTCCGCTCGGTAAGTAAAAGCACCTGCAGCCTAACTAGCCCTCACCCTCACGGTCCTTTTCATTTTACTATCCTATCTTAATTCCTTCTCCTCAATGATCGGCAACGGCTTAGTTGTGTTTTCTAAGCAATATTTCTCCAATGGTTGGAAAACATAGACATTTTTATAATAAAAACATGATACTTCTTCAAAAAATAAATCATTACTAATACACATTGTTTGTATTGACAGATGTACAGCAGTCGGGAAAGCAGTAAACGAACGTCTCCTTTAACGATCTCACACGGTACCGGCTCCTACAATGGTATGGTATTTATACGATAGAAATAATAATAAAAAGAAATAGAAAAAAAATACTAAGACTAAAAATCACTTTTAATGAACAGATTTAACAATTTATATCGTTAATTCCGAGGCATTTGGTCCACTATCAAAATGTCCACTGTATCAAAATGTCCACTGTATCAGAATGGTCACTTTAAAATGTCCACTGTATCAAATTGTCCACTGTATCAAAATGCCACGAGGAATTCGCATTTGCTTGTGGCCGAACAATAGGTCAACACAAATGAACATCGACAAAACAAGAAAGAAAAAAATAAGGAGAAATAAGTACAAGCGAAGGAAATTTCTCTGTTTCGTCCATCTTTTTCGGCGGGTTAAATAAAATGTATTTAATTTAAAAAGTATTAGTGAATAAAAGTGACCATTTTGATAGAATGGACGTTTTGATAGAGTGGACTAAATGTCCCTAAAGGTAAATTTCGTATGAAGATTAATTGGCACTTGCAACTTTTGATTAAATGCTTAACTTCTTTGTAGTTCGGTGGTACTGTAACTACCACGCAGAGTTCTCGGGTTCGAACCTCGGGTTAAGTAAAGTTATATTCGGTTTGTTTGTCGCAAAATTCTTAGTATTAGCTTGGAATCTAAAATTTTGCCCGGTAAATGACAACAGGTTCACCCCTGTTACATAGAACCTAAAATAACAAAATATGTGAAACATGGTTAACCTCTGCGTACCTCTTCGAGATAAAATGCGTGTAGCTATGCATGTAGTTATTAGATAATTACAGCAGTCGTGTTTGTGATTACGAGTACTGTAGAGCGTGTCCCGCAGGCTCGTGGCGGGCGGGCCGCGCGTCGCCGCCGCGCGCGCTGGACAGGTACGTACTGAGCCGGGACAGGCAGCACATACAGTCTTGTTCAAATCCATTTTCGGACAATGTAAACAAACAGTCTTTTCAATATTTTTCTATCAAAAACTCCATAACTTTATACACATTCTGTTCACTATATACTTCATTTTGCAACTATTTTTACTAATGGTTTATAATCAAATCTAGATTATTTAATAAATTACTTTTTGCGGTCAAATAAAGGCGTCAAATTTATTAACAGTTTTATTTTTTCTGTACTGTCTATTGTCTTTGAAAACCAATGTTGTAATTTATTAGAAGAAATAAGTTTAACGAATACCTACATATTATATTTACATAATATTTTCTAATTCATCATTTATTTTGGGTTTGCCCTCGCAGGTCTGTTCATTTGTTTTATTGTAATATAGTACCTATAATAAAATCGTAGCATACATACAATTCCATTTAGTCCATATTTCACAAATTTTCATCAGGCGGGAAAATATTCAAAAGTATCTCTCAGTATTCCATTTTAGTCCGTGGTCAAATAGTTGTATTTAGAGGTCAACGCTTAATTTAAATTACATTTATTTATTAGATTAGGTACATTGTTTGTCTTATTATCTTAATGTTTATAAATCAACGGTTATAATAATAATAAATAATAATAATAATAATAGTTTACCACATTCACACAGCGCCATTTAGCCCCAAATTAAGCAATTATATTTGCTTGTGTTATGGGTACTAAACAACTGATAAACTACTTATATACAGAGTGTATACGACGGTATGACATTAAATGCAATTACGTATAGTATGTGACATTATAAAGCGAGACAAAAAAAAATCTACTAAATATCTTCAATAGTTTAGACACAGGACAAATTTTTTAATTTCTTTAATTCTAAATTAACACTATGTAAGTACGTCAAACGGTCACTGACTTAAGTCATAATCCACGTCGAAGGATAAACGTTGCCGTTCATTACAGTTCAGTGAACTTGTCATAATAAAATGGTGTATTACTTCGTTACTATTAAAATATTATTTATTTTGTTAGAAAATTTCAAATTTTTGTTTTTCGTCAAATTACTTTTGTGATTAATTAGAAATCATTATATGGGCTAGTAACACCTGCCTTTTCATTTAATGTCAAACCGTCGTATACACTCTGTATATATATTTTTTTTGTAAATACATACATATTATAGATAAATTACACCCAGACACAGAACAAACAATCATGCTCATCACACAAAGGTTTGTCCTGGGTGGGAATCGAACCCACGACCTCCGGTTTAGCAGTCAGGGTCACTAACCACTAGACCAACAGGCCAGTCAAGTCAGTTATAATAAAATACAATACCATATTTAACATAAATACAAATATTTGGAGTGATAAGTTAAATAGAATTAATCTATTACGCAAATAGAGTATTCTTAAACGTAATATTATTCAAAAATGTAAGAAAAAGGACGAAAAATTACTATTTAACAATGTATTGATGTCATTAATTTTATTTTTATTATCCTTGTCCCCATCACTAGTAAATTCATGAAACCATAGACAATGGCAATATAGCGGATTGTTTACATTGTACGAAATTGGAGTTGGAATGGACTATACAGTGTTGGTTGGTCGCAGGTCGGCGGGCGGCGGCTCGCAGGGCAGCGGCTCGCTGCTGGAGCGCTCCATCACTCCGCTGAGCCTCGGCAGCATGAGCTCGCTGCACGACGTGCTCAAGGTATGTCCTAGCGCCACCCGCCTCCGTACGCGGGGGCACGCGCTGAACCTACATTCAATAAACGGGCTTACTGGCTGTTTCTTTTTTGCTAGTCGTCGTTGTTTTGCTACGTAATAATACAATAAGTTCTCCATGGACACGACTATACATGTACACCGTTAAAATTGAACTAGCGACACTGCGATAATCCGGTCTCCGCGACGATGCCCGCCCTCGTGTCCACGCGCGTAGACAGGCGACGGCTGCCCGTCGCGAACGCCCGCTTAACGCAGTGTCGGCCCTTACACCGCTACCATTACACGCCCACGCGTATCGTCATAGTCGTACAATACTGACGGATCTCACAGTTATTAAACTTTACAGGGCAGCCATTTGAAAATAATAATGTTACGTGTCAGGATGGGGTTCGTCATAAAATGCAAGTTACGCGATGTTGATGAGTTTATTCAAGACTCACACGTTACACTAACAGTACTAAAAGAAAGCAATAAACACTTATGCTGCACTATAACGCTTCGTAGATCGCTCTTCGTAAACTTCCGTATCACTTAGATGTTCGCTCGAGATCGCTGTATTCACAACTGAATGAATTACCGACATTCGAATCCTTTTTATAGTCATTCAATAGATTTCTAAAACCCTCCCGTTATTACTACAAAGTCGCCGACAATTCTCGATAACAAAACAATGAATGTAGGTACTTAGCTGCGACGCGTAGGTATGCCTACCGCCGCTGAGCTATTGTTAAACGTGTAGGTAGGTACTTGCGAACATTCTAGCGTAGGTATTCGTCAGTACAATAAGTTACTCTAAACGCCTAACAAAATCGTCAGTTTACCGACTGATTAATTTGAAATCCAAAATACATGTAATTTTTTTTATGTAGTAATAATATTTAGATATTGTTGTATTCAAATATGGTAAACAGTGAATTTCGTATGTTTCAAAACCTAAAAATTCTACGATCATGACGATATATGAAAGTGTATGTCGTAACGTGGTACTCGCGGGGTCGAGCGGGCAAAGTAACGTGTACGTTCATGCTTAGTGTAACGTTCACGATTAGTGAACTGACTGCGACGCCGGATGTCGTGGGTTCGATTCCCGCAGAAGTCGAATATTTGTGTGATGTATATTTGTATTTATCTTCAGTCTGGTTGTTTCCTATGTATTCTAAATATGTATATACAAAAAAAAGTATGTATATGTATTATATTTCAGTTATCTAGTACCCATAACACAAGCTCTGCTTAGCTTGGGAATAGATGACGGTGTGTGATAGTGTCCACATAAGTTTAATATAATAATAATATAATATTCTACCACATTCACACAGCGCTATCCAGCCCCAAATTAAGCAATTATATTTGCTTGTGTTATGGGTACTAAATAACTGATATACTACTTATATACATTTTTGTAAATACATACATATTATAGATAAATTACACCCATACACAGAACAAACAATCATGCTCATCACACAAAGATTTGTCCTGGGTGGCAATCGAACCCACGACCTCCGGCTTAGCAGTCAGGGTCACTAACCACTAGGCCAACAGGCCAGTGAAAGTATGTATACCTAAAGACTCTAGACAGACAGACTGCAATTCAACTGCACTGCGTCTGTTGCAGTTTAAGTGCAGTTAGTACGACTGAAATAAAACTGTAAACCAACCGTGGCCTATTTCAGTTGGCATGCAATTCCAACGACTGCATACTAACTGCCGGCATGCAGTCGTTGGAACTGCAATCGATTGCAATCGGACTGCACAGTTGATCTGCAATTAGTAGTATTATTGACGAGTTCGCAAAATAATATATCTATACATATAATAAAATTGGAGTGTCTGTTTGTAATATTATAACCGTTTTTTACTAGATGTGTATGAATATTTATACGGTATATACACCAAAATAACATTTTTTACAATTTTTGTCTGTCTGTCTGTTTGTTCCGGCTAATCTCTGAATTGGCTGGATCGATTTTGACGGGACTTTTATTGGCAGGTAGCTGATGTAATAAGGAGTAACTTAGGCTATTTTAGAAAAATCTTTTAGCTTAGAAAAATAAAATAATGTTGATCGACTGTTAGGCGGAACGAAGTTCACCAAGTCAGCTAGTTTGACATATAGACTAACTTACTTTTAATATTTTTTATATTAATTCTATTTTGGTATTAAACATGACGTGTAATGTATTTTATAATTTTTGTTTTAGTATTAACTCTATTATATTTCGACACAATGTATTTTGTTAAGAAATATGTGTAATAACTTACAGGTAGGAACAGACATGGGTGACGGTCTGCACTCCGAGGACAGCAGCTGCGGGGCGTCGCCACCACACCCCGCGGATCCCTGATGGTACGTAACCTTCCCCCTACCCTACTTACATTAAGATGGATTGACTTATTGAGCACATGTTGGGTCATGTTGATTCGCTTGGTTTGATAGAACCAATTATCACCCATTTTGCTTAAACTGTCAAACTTGTAAGGTCCACCGTGTCTAATGCACTTAGAACCTTTTCAATACTAACATAACAACAATGTACTCAGTAAAATGTCAGAAAATCATGAAATCTGTCTTCAGGCGAATTTAGACCTATTTGCATTTAAATGGATTAACAAAATTAGCATATGGTATAGATCATGTTTATGACTCATTTGGTCTGAAAGCACATATTAATAATAATAATAATAATAATAATATGTGGACACTATCACACACTGTCGCCTAGTCCCAAGCTAAGCAGAGCTTGTGTTATGGGTACTAGATAACTGAAATATAATACATATAAATACTTTTTTTTTTGTAAATACATACTTATACATACATAGGAAACACCCAGACTAAAGACAAATACAAATGTTCATCACACAAATATTTGCTTTCCGCGGGAATCGAACCCACGACACCCGGCGTCGCAGTCAGTTACACTAACCACTAGACCAACGGTGCAGTCATTGCATCATATTATACCAAAATATAATTAAGTATTTGTTTGTCATCAGAACCCCCACAAGCTGGACCATAGACGTGTCTCATTTCTACGCTTGCTTCTGTTAGTTTGGTTAGGTGAACCTAACACGGCGCTCACAATTGTATGCCGTATGCCGACGTTACAGAGTTGTTTATCGTCTAGCAAGTAAACGCTTTAAATATATTTATGTACGCAAAATATAATTATGTATTAGAGGTGTGAATGCAAACATATTATAACGTTTGGATCGTTAATTAAACATCAACTTTAATTCTTAGAGCATTAGGTTTGATTTTGATAAACTTAATTTGGGTTATCTTATGCACTGGTTGTTTATAACGTCAATTCTAAGGCGTATACGCTCTTTTAATACTATATTTGCAGTAATAGCTAGTAATAACTAATGTTTTATTTAATAAATTATAATTTATCATTTTATTCACGAAAATGTGAACTAAATTTGACTAATCGTACCTCTAATACATTTAAACTAACCCCTTAATTCATAAAAATCTTATAAGCTTTTATAGTTAAAATGGGTTTTGTCTCTTTCATACTAGTACAAATGTCAAAGTGACAGATAAAGACAAACGAAAAAACCTATTTTAGCTAATACAAGCTAAAAAGATGTTTATGAATAAGGAGGTTATTATATAAATTAATATTTGGTTCCTAAATAAATTATATGGAAGATTTATTTTGCAATATTATTAAATTATTTAAATATGAGAAAATTATACGCAATGATTTATCAGCATGACACATAAATACAAATACCTTCCAATAATCGATAATAACAAATTTAAATAGATTTTATTAAGCTGTGTGCACATTATATATTATTAGTTATGGTAGACACTAAATACTAAAATATATTACCACATTGATGTTGAACAATCAAATTTGCAACTAACAGACCAGTGCTCAAAATCTAATGAAAATACTCCTCCAATTTTTCTTTATAGAGTAGTCTTTTTACCTGGTACTAATATTATTAATGTGCACCTCTAGTTATACCCAATGTGGCTTGTAGGTCAATTAGATTCATCCTCATAACTTGGTATTTTATAACGATATATATTATGTAAGACGACGGCTTAGTAATGGGACTTGTGTAAATTAAAAATTAACGAACAACACAGTAGGCAAGTAATGCTGACAAAAGATATTGCAACATTTAATTAAAATTTAAAATAATAATATATGAAATAATGCTCAAAATCTATATTCGTTTAAAATTCGCATATAATTAATTTTTAATTTTTCAATAAAATTTAATTAAAATTAATTCGTAAATTATGCGGCCATTTTATTGTAAAACTAAATTTATTGAATAAGTAAACATAACAAACATTTGACGCAGTCTGACGTCATAATTTTGTATTTTCATACAAAGCACGACCAAATAGAGCATTTTGACAGTTCATAGAGTAAATTTTAATCAGTAATTGTCATTATTACTAGTTACGGACGATAGTATACATGGAAAAATAGCAAAAATGTTAATAATAAAACATTTAGTATTAAAATCGCTTACATGATAATTTGATCAGTATTTATTAAAATCAAGTATTCCACAAACACAAATACCCATTACTAAGCTACAAATTTAATATATAAATTAATAGGTGTAGAATTTTTACTAACCAAAATTGTATTTAATTGCTTTTATTTGTTTAAATACTCTACGTCATCGATGACGTCATAGAACCGCCGATTTTATTTTTTATATGATCGATTTGTATCAAATAATAATATTGTGTTTTTTTTAAACTGACCTAGTAATGCCAAATGTTTTCAGCTATTGTGAATGTCGTTAAGAGATATATGAAGGTAGAACCTTGTTACATTACTAAGTACATATTATTGTATAGCTTACGAGATTAATCCCACGGTAAAAGGGTGAACAGTGTTAGGCGTAGTCCACTTCGAATATTATCCTTAAGCAGGCCCAAAAGCATTATTCATCTTTTTATATAATAATAAGTAATAATAGTAAAGAAATTGGATATCGTCAATCCGCATTCAGCACACGTAGCGATCAATGCTCATACCTTCCCTAAGAGAAGAGACCTTGCTTGCAGTAGGATAATAAACGCTAGTGTGATTATGTGATGAATAGTAATTAATATCTTTGAATAACATTCACAATATTATAATCACTGCCATTCCTGTATAGGTAGATAGTTGACAGTACTAAAGATCGATTAGGTAAATAAATCTCTATTCAGGAAGTTCCTTTCAACATTATTGTTCGAAGTTAAAAATGAATTTACGAAATATAGACAATAATCTCAAAGTACTCACATATTTCGTGTCCGTGTCATAATATTATGTGGCCTTAGGTAAATCAACAAGCGACTAAATGTTTTTATTGTTATTAGGTGACAAATTAACTTTTATTTATTTTAAATGTAAACTAATGTAATAAAGAGAAAAGATTTAATTTTTTGTATGTTTGTTTGTTTGTTATGGATAAACTCAAAATCTACGTAACCAATTTCAAAAAATCTTCTACATATAGAAAGCTACAATATCAGCGAGTAACATAGACTATATTTTTTTTTGGTATGCTTACCCACACGGGTGAAGCCGCTGTCAACAGCTAGTGTTTTATATTTTGGAACAATTTAAATTTTCTCGCTTGAATCCGCATTGAGCGCACGTGACGATCAATGCTCACGCCTTCTCTAACAGTGGCTTTCTTTAAACGATCTTTATTTGTAAATCCGATTTTACGCAATGGATCGTTCAGCGCTGCATCGCTTTTACAATATGTCAATATGACTATTACTAACAGCGCTTCAGCACCGATATGCCATACGAGTGTATAAAGCCAGCATAAGAGAAGAGACCTTTCTCTGAAGTGAGATAATAACGGGCTAGTGTGAGGGTTGCCACATCCACGCAAAAACTTGGGAATATTTTCTATATTTTTATATACTCCTTTGAACAAGTATTTTGTGAGAACTCAACGAGAAAGTCGATGCCCAGCATATCGATAAATAGCTTGAATTATCGATTAACCAATCATATCGATATCTGCAATTCGATAGTTTGTTGGTGGTTATGAAATATTGTTTTAAACATTTTCGCTAGACATGTATACTATATACATAAGTATTGTATAATATTAAGTAATAATGTGATTGTTTCAATTTTTGAATGAAGATATAAAATATATTACCAATATTATCGTCACATTTAATGTATAAGTTTTAATTTAAAATATTTTAAAATTTCGCTTTACTTTTAATGCTTTGTGTGTAAAGTGATGTTCGTTTACAGTGTCGATATGTCGATAAATAAATACTTGTAATTATTGAAAAGCAGACGCAGTTTTTTTAAATTAATATAATTTAAATGCAACTAGTTGATATAATAAAAAGTAGGTTACCTACTTTATTTTGGTAATAACAATTAATCGATATATTTGTTTGTGTATCGACATATGACACTATTGTATTATCCATGTATTGTAAACAAATCTCGATAATGATTTTGTGATTATTCTCATAACAATAAGCAATATTTTTTTTGTAATAATTGTTAATTTTTAACAATCTAGTCTTTTTTTTTTGTTTATATTCGACTGTAATAGATTGTGACCACGTCGTCTTCAAACGTATTTTAAGTATACTTAGTTTGACTTAGACAAATGAGATTTTTTTATAAGTTAGATGTTTAATGTCTGTCTGTCGTTTTAAAAATGTTAGGTTTGGTCGGACTAATTTTTGACTCGAAATTAAACAAAATTGTCTCGATATTTATTTAACCACTTAGCTAATAAAAACGTGAAACATTATTTTCGTATTTTCTGTGTACAAAAAAATAAATGATTTTAAATGTATTGAAAAATATTAGTCTCTCTGTATCTATTTTCTTATGTACACCTAGTTATTATTGGTTTATATTACATTTATATTTATAAACATCGATAAAATATAAGTTATCCAAAGATCTTTGTATCGAATGTATTTATATTTAATTATTTATCGCATTTATTGAGTTCTCAGAGCGAGCCAAATATTAACATCTTAATTTCGAAAAGAACATGGCATATGAGTTTGGCATTTTAACATTTCAAAAATGACTTTCCTACATGAAAGAAAATACCAATAGGAAACCGGTTTTCTTCTTTCTTCAACCGTCATTGTATTGTTTTTTTTAAATGTGAATAAAAATGAATTGTCAAACTGACAAACAACCATTGTCGTTATTCAGTATATTATTAATTGCCAACTCTCAATGAAACAATTGTAGAACATGCCACAATATGATAATAGTCTATCGCATTGCGCAGTTAATTAAAGTATATGCGATATTATTTAATAATCATTGTATCGATATTATTTAATTTTGATAAATTATCGTAATCAAAGATCATTTAAGTCCATTTTCTATTAAAGAATTTCAAAGTAAAACATATTTCAATTGTTGTCTCTGAATACGAGAATTTATCGATATTCTTAGTATTATCACATTTTGATAATAATATAGTGTTGTTCAAATATGAAATGTGTCAATAAATTTTAGTTACAAGAAAATCTAGTTTAAAAAAATCATATGCACTAGAAAGAACTGATTATATATTGCTTTTTTACTTATATACTTGTGTATATTAATGTAATCGTATTGTGGTATTATGAACAAATTCTCTGTAATATCATCAAAGTTGTTAAAGTACATGAAAGTACGATTGCTGTTTATTTTTAATGCCAATAAATACGCATTATTTCTTTCTTGATAAATAAACAGCAATTTAGCGGTTCAATACAACAACATTTCGTTGTCTTACATCTAGACATCCGTTTATCGATAGTTCGATATTTTAACAATTATCGATAACCGAATGTCACATCACTACACACCATAATTTGTCAATTGATATTATTAAAAAATCGTAAAGTAATTGGCGAATATATTAACCTAATAATGGCGTAACAAAATTTGTAAACAAACATCTTTTTAGAATTAGGAACATAAAAGAATGTAAGTAAGTATTTAAAATATCCCAAAAAGCCGATACGCAGCCGGTTTAGATTGTAGATTTTGCTAAATTGAAAATAAATGCATTTTGTATTAAAACTATGCTTGTACAAGTATTTATTGGTTTAATCAAATACGCTATGTATAAGCGTTACCTTGTATTTTATAGTACCTATTTTGGCACTTCTTGGCTTCAAATTCCACATATCCCAACATAACATATATTCATGACAACTATTGGTCAATTGTATATCCATTATAATTTAATTTTTATTATAAATTTAAGGCTCGTATACACTTGTAGAACAACATTAGACGGACCTTTAATAATTAAATATGTAAGTGAATAGACCCAGAACGTATTGGGATCAAGTTCAGTTTCAATTGCGTTTTCTAGTTGCACTATCAGACGTGTTATTATAACGATTGACTTAAAAAAAATCAGATTTCTTTTCATTTTACATTTTATACGGTTTGATGTATTGAATATTAAAAGGTGCTTGCTTTTACCATTTATTTTGTATACGGGCCTTTGAACTTAAACATTTGTAATAAACACACATATCCTATTAAAAGGATCCAATTTACAAACATTTTGCATTTCGATAAATTGTTTAAGTTTTTTTTTCGATAATTTGTATGTTTGTTATATACGTAACTACATCACTTGTATCAGCGATAAACTCAATATAAAACTAAATTATAGTCTAATATTATATTGCATTATCTTTATACTTACTTATTTTATGTAAATATATCTGAATAAAGAAATATTTGAATGATATTTGTATTTTTATTGTATCGTAATTTTTGTGCTAGATACCTACCTCTGGAACATGAAAAGACATGGACGTAATATAAGGAAACAGAGGCCCTAGACAAGTGGCAAAGATTTCTGTTCTATTCTTATAGTAGATAAAAAAAATGTACGAGATTGACATATGCGTTGGCGTTAGCTTAATTAGCCAGGACCGTCAACCAGTGATTAGAATTATGCGGCCTAAAATATCTAAAGTTCAAAGAACAGAGCCAAAAAAGTGGAGATTTCCTTACTACAACAATTTTATTCGGCTCAATTGGTCCGAAAATTAGAACAATAATTGTCAAAGTAAGCAAGTACATTTAATATTAATAATAATAGCTTTCCGGGGCGCGGTTTCACCCGCGTCTTTGCTTACTGCTCTGTTCGCCAGTAGCGTAATGTTACATAGCCTAACCTTCGTCGAGAACTGGGCTATCATACGCAAAATTATTTTTCTTATCCGACTGGTAGTTACGATTTTATTATACTAATTTAAATCATGTTTTAACAGATTAATTTCTACTTTTACCGAAATAAGATTTTCCTGGGTCTCAGATTGGTTACTTTCATAAAAAATAAGTTTACATAAGTTGAATCTAATGATTGTACAAAATGACTAAATAGTTTATTACTATAAAATTGTTTATTTTTATTTATACCTGTTATTTTGGTGTGCGTCAAGATGAAGGGACCAAGTCTTGGATGTCTGTCATACATATACAAAAGATTAATACCATTAATCTACTATTTGCTACCTTTGCTATAAGTTTAGCTACCTCTTCATTAGGCATATTATTTAACAAAATCTTGGGTCCCTCCATTATGACGTCAAGTTGGAGGGACCGAAACGATAGACTGCTGATATACCTACTGCTCCCTGGATTGTTCTACCTAGTTAGTATTTTAATATTTTAATCCAACCTTAATAATACTGATTTGAATTAAGCGTTATTTACATAGTTTTGAAAATATCGACTAATACAAGTTGGTCGTATGGCTCATCTTGGCACAGCCACCATCGCGAACCGAAAATCTAATTACTTACATGACGAATTAGTCGGTAATTAGTAGACATTAAACACATAATTTCAGGATTCTATGGCCCTCTGTTCAATAGTTATAGGGGATATTGGTAGATATATAACAAACTGAGCGCTTAGGTTAGCACAACCACCTCTATATCTCGAAACCATAGGTATAGCGAATACCTGATTATGCCCAGAGTTAGTCGGCAATTAGTCTAAATTAGTCTCAAAATTCCAGAATTGGTCAGTCCTTCTGAAGAGAGATATTTGAAATTCTTTTTTTCCATTCCTTTAGCAATCCAAGTACAGTCGGCGCTATTGATTAATTGAATGAACAAAATAAATGTAAATACAACATGTAATTGTATATTTTGAATGTCTAATATAATTTTTTAGAATGACCTAATGTAGAAAATGATGAAATGGGCGTATAACTTCGATACTATTACTTTTATTCAATACGTAAATCTGACTGTTGGTATACCTACTTTATTTCCATATGGCAGTAGGAACATGATTTTTAATGAAAAGGATAGATTTTTAATCGATCAACAAAAAGTTAATCCATATAAATATCAAGATCAAAAATATGAAACAGAACATAATCTCCTCCTTTATGGAAATCGGTAATAAGATTCTTTTCTATAATTCCATGATTTTTCATTTATTCTTTACTTAACTCTCTTCTTCAATAGAGTTTTTAATATCGATATAACAGATATTAATATGTATAATAAATATTATTTATTCATTCACACATCTCTCCGACTGTACATAACCTAATTGTATAAAAAAAAACTATTTCAAATATCTTGCTTCAGAAAAACCGACCAATTCTGGCATTTTGCGAGTAATATCAACTAAATACCGACTAATTCGTCATGTAATTAGATTTTCAGTTCGCGATGGTGGCTGTGTCAAGATGAGCTATACGACCAACTTGTAATAGTCGATATTTTTTTTAACTAAGTATAAATGTATCGGTCAATCTAAATCAATATTATTAAGGTAGGATTAAGGCATTAAAACACTAACTAGGTAGAATAATCCAGGGAGCAGTAGGTATATCAGCAGTCTATCGTTTTGGTCCCTCCAACTTGACGTCATAATGGAGGGATCAAAGATTTTGTTAAATAATATGCCTAATGAAGAGGTAGCTAAAATCATAGCAAAGGTAGCAAATAGTAGATTAATGGTATTAATCTTTTGTATATGTATGACAGACATCCAAGACTTAGTCCCTTCATCTTGACGCACACGTTATTTTGTTAGTCACACAAAATAATATAAATGCAAAAATTTGGATGGATATTATGTACGTCATTCTTTACGCCAAAACTACTGAAGGTATTCGGCTGAAATTTTGCATAGACGTACTTAATTCTAATATGGCTGGTACGTAAATTACATTACCTTCTGCGCCTTTTTACTAACATTGTTAAAACGACGAAAAAGAAATTACATATTTTTTTTATAAATAAGTACTTAATACAAAGTTTTTTGAAAAAAAAAATATCAACTAGGTGCATCAATATAAGTACCTAAGTGCTTTAAGTACACTACGGGACTTTTAGTGAACTTAATGCACCTACACAGGTGCACAAAGTTTACTTAAAATGAAAATATCTATGAAATTTATTCTAATGCTGAAAGTGTAGGTATTAAATAATACTTATAGTGTACTTAATTCACCTACGTGCATACATCCAGGTGCTTAAAGAATACTACAGGTTATTTCGATAGTAGTTTTACTGATATAATTTTAGATGTAGGTAGGTCCTTAGTAATGTCCTGAAAACCGAGACAATAATTGGGTCGTAAAAATATTGGCTGTTCCACTAATCCCTAGCAGTTGTCCCTCCCGGTGGACCTTCCCTACCACACCGTTACTGATTGAGATTAGTGGAACAGCCCAATCATATTTAGTACTAAGGCGTCTCTACTTGCCTCTGTTACTTTTTAGCAGCAGTATTTTAACGCCCGTAATTCCGATCACTGCCGATAACTCTTAGAAATTTTATTTACGAAAATTAACTGATACCACGGGTACTCGACTATACCCGATGTGTTACTCTCCGGGGTCCCTCTGCCTAGGGTACTTAAATTTAAATACTTGGGCCATTGGGTCACTGAAGATCTAAAGGAGAATCTAGATAAAGTGCGTCTCCGTGACAGCACCAACACTATCCTGAGCGTGTTTACTGACCGTTGGGAAACCCCGATGGTACGCAGGTGGTTGAACATTCACACTAAATAAAAATTGTAATAATAATTGTCATTTATTTATTTAATTACCTACTAACATTAGGCAGTAAGATCATTGTTACTAACACACCATGGAAATAATTCAGAAATAAATGAATTTTAATTTTATTTAATTTCTAGATTAAAGTACATTTTTTGTTGCATCATATACAGGAGTAAAATCCGGGACGAGAGGGATATCGACCACATTTCTTCCTTTCTTTTTGCCTGCCTAAAAAAATATTTTTGGTAAAAAAATTTAAACTCAACAAACTTAGCTAAAACACTTGTTTTTAATCGCAATTTAATAATTCAGAGCCAGTGTGTTACCTATAATTATTTTACTCTCTCTTCATTAAATTCTAAAAATAATTTTTATTTAGTCTATTTCTACTTTTGGTAACTCTTCTTACGCACTTACCAGTAGTTGGACTCCTTTATTGTTGATTACATGCCGCCATTGCGTATACTTAGCACAGAAACTCAGTCAAGGTTGTCACAACAAAACTACTTAAATATCC
The DNA here is from genome assembly GCA_963082885.1 of Parascotia fuliginaria. Lineage (NCBI taxonomy): Eukaryota > Metazoa > Arthropoda > Insecta > Lepidoptera > Erebidae > Parascotia > Parascotia fuliginaria. The sequence continues at coordinate 3,442,718 of OY720197.1, forward strand.
TATTAATATTATAAATGCGAAAGTAACGGTTTAGCCGTTTAGACGCTGAGTGGTAACAAACACACAATTTATTTATTTATTTAATAAGGCACATCAACAATATACATATATTTGCTTTTTTATATAGCATTTTCTGTATTACATCCTAATATGCATACCAATTAGAGATGTACACAACATTCATTGTAAATAAACGTGAAACATGGTAACTCAGAAAAAACTGTTTAACAATACTTATGAACACACAAAGTATTAAACGAAAAAGTAAAAAAAAAAAAAACTAAATAACACTAATATCAATTATCCAACTAGTTATAGTAGGTAAGTATCAAATTAATGTTATATTAATAAAAAAAAAAGTTAAGAAATAGTAAATACAATTATAAAATCAAAATATAAAATATAAATTCTATCAACCTATCATCATAATTACGTAGTTGCTTGAGTTAGCTTACTCTTAAATTTATTTAGAGAGTCGTGGAAGATGTCCACTCAGCGCCTAAACGGCTAAACCGTTTCGATGAAAATTGGTATGTAGATAGATTCGGAGACGGGCATAGGCTACTTTTTAACCCGAAAATCGGTCTGGTTCCCGAGGGATACGACAAAACATATTTTACGCGCGGGCAAAGCCGTGGAGCGCAGCTAGTTTTACATAAGTTTTAATTTGAAATAACGAAGGAATATATGTAGTCATATATGTAAGTATTATACAAAAATTATAAATGCGATGTTATGATGATAAATATTTTCTACTTATTCTAGTGTTAATGTTTATAGAGTTCTGATAAATTTTACTATGTAATGGGTTCTCATGCGAATTTACAATTTCAATAGAAACTGTAATGGGAAATAAACGCAGGGTCGTGTTTTAAACTCAACCCTTTTTTAAAACATCACACAATTTTATATGAATATCGTTCCCAACAAACGATCTGAAATGATGCATCAAATTCGCTTCCAGTTTATCGCAATAGCCGACGAAATCAGCTGAAGGCACCTGCAAACCGCTTAACCGCCAAACGTATCACGACTAGTGTTATACACAGAATAAGTAGAGAACAAGTTGTGTTATAGACTCGTCTGCGCTAATATTCTTAAGTTATTTAATGTGGATTCAGTGTTCACATTAAGGTCGAAATTTTCAATGTTTTAGTAGATGACTATTATGACTGGCCTGTTGGTCTAGTGGTTAGTGACCCTGACTGCTAAGCCGGAGGTCGTGGGTTCGATTCCCACCCAGGACAAACCTATGTGTGATGAGCATGATTGTTCGTTCTGTGTCTGGGTGTAATTTATCTATAATATGTATGTATTTACAAAAAAAAATGTATATAAGTAGTTTATCAGTTGTTTAGTACCCATAACACAAGCAAATATAATTGCTTAATTTGGGGCTAGATGGCGCTGTGTGAACGTGGTAGAATATTATTATTATTATTATTATAGATTTCAGAATACGTCGATTTCTTAATATTGCAGTCAGAGAAATGCTCTTTCTAAATATACCTTCCTTGTCTCTTATATATTAATAGTGCCCTCACAATCGAAGCAAAAGTAAAAATTGTTACTATTGTCCCCGGTCTACCCTACCTAGTTGGAAGCGTACTTTTATTAAACTCGTTACCTACACGTAGGTACTGTTTAGTAGGTATATTACGTAGTGTAGGTACCATATCTATTAAAGTAATTTAATTCGTACTTGATTGTACCTACTAGTTTTCGCAGCGCGGTTTCACCCGGCGTTAAGTTACATCTTTCTTTACTGCTCTACTCCTGTAGCCAGCAACGTGATGTTACATCTGGGCTATCAAACGCAATGAAGGAAAAATTATTATTCAAATCTGACTGGTAGTACGGGCGACAAGATAATGTAGCTTTCCGAACGCTGCCCAGGCCGAGTTGGATTCGAGGAGTGATCTCTTTCTCGAAATCGGACTTACACAATCGGACTGTTTGGCCCAGGTATACCTACGTACTCGTCAACAAATTCCAGCTTAGAACTCCAACAGCAATAGAAGTGGGTGAAACAGTATGGCTCATCTTGGCACAGCCACCATTGCGAACTGAAAATCTAATTACATGACAAATTCATCGGTAATTAGTCGAAATTACATAAATAAAAAAATACAGAATTTGTCGGTCCACCGTTTAAAAGTTATAAGGAGGTATTGGTGGTTGGTTGTGCCAAACTAAGCGATGTACTCGCCGCTTATGTTGCCAAGTCTATTCAAGCCAGTTGTTCCAGTGTAAATAGTTTCAGAATATTGAATGTACACAGAAAATTAATATCAGTTTAATATAAGTACATTAATAATACCAAATAAAAAGTAATTGATATTTTTAGACAATATTTTATTCAAATAACAATAGGTAATTTTAACATACATATATTGAAAACACGGCAAATTAATACGGTACGCCAACCAAATGCAATACGCAGCATACAAGCACACTGTGCTGACAAACAGTTCATTTGACAAACACTACTATAAAAAAATAAAACAATTTGTGATCCATCGGTTGTTAAATGAAAATATTATGCTATGTGCCATGTGCGTGGCTAGGCTAGTGGCTGCGGCTGCGCCCTTGGAGGATACTACTCTTATCAATAAGTAAACATTGTCTAGGCTGTCTACACATTTAAGGTAATTTTCTTCACTCTGTTAGGCTTTCATCGATGACTCAGGGACGGAGAAAACTTGTCTAAGTAAATGGCTCGATGTCCGTAGAGCCCTGGTCGACGACGATGTGTAGATAGCACTATGGTACCGACTAATGTTTATAACAACATACTGTTAAATGCTATCCAAGGGTATGATAAGCGTACTTAATCGTAAAATTTACTTCAACTTGAGAATTGTGTTTCGCAGCTTGTCGACGTTCGCTCCGGAAAATTCTTCAACCTTCTTGGAGTTCTTTACAAAAACGAACGTGGGCATGGAACTGATGTTGTACTCGGTGGCAATGTCCTCGCATTCGTCTACGTCCACCTATGATAACAGAAACGAACCTTATTTACTCAGGGCTTAACAAAATGTAGTCGTTTCGCACCGCAAGCAACTCTTTTTAATGCGTTCTTTCGCACCGCGGCTCGAATTCCCAAGAACTTTTTGCAATTTTACATTAATTTATTCGCACCGCTCCAACAACTGCGGTGTGAATAGCCCCATTCAGAAATAATACTTAGGCGATTTGCACTACTCACGGTGCGAAATGACGACCGGAACAGCCAGTCAAACTTATTTTTATCGCATGAGAATCGAACCCACCTCTAGCTCAGTAGCTGCAAGCACTCCTTCTACGTCATGAAGTAGTAAAGTCAGAATAGTTATTATAATACTAAAGGCGAGTATAAAATATATAATAATAATATTATAAATGCAAAAGTAACTCTGTCTGTCTGTTACGCTTTGCCGCCTAAACCACTTAACCGATTTTAATGAAATTTGAAAAAATGGCTTAATAGGCTTGAAATAGGGATGAAAGTTTGTATGAAAAACTGTCAATGTATAAACACAGATATAACCGACATTCACGCGGGCAGAGCTGCGGGTAACAGCTAGTACCTAATAAATGTTCAATCATGGTTCAATGTGGAATGGAATCAATATCGATTGTAAGTCAAAACAAGTACTTATTGTGTTTTTACTATTATTATTTTGATTAAAATTGTAGGAAATACAAGCGCATGAAATAACAGGCGTTTCCATATTTTGGCAGTTGTTAGGTGTGTATGACAATTAAATCATAGTTGTCTAAGGTTTATATACACACGTAACACACCACATTGCAGCGACGAAGTTATTACAGACAATTACAGTGTGAATAGTGTCGTTGCAACGTGTTTTTTTTTATTGCCGATAGTCGCGGACGAGCATACAGCCTACGTGATGGTAAGTGGTAACTGTCGCTCATGGATGACTCAGGAGTCCCTAGCATTGCTCCTGCTATGCCAGAAACCCTGCGAAGCCGCTGACGTGAATAGAGTGAGGTAGGTGAGGAAAGAGGAAAGGGGGAAAATTGGGCCTCCGGCACTCTCACTCACCAAACGAAACGCAATAGTACGCATACTACTAGGGTAGTACTTCCCCAGTTGATCCGCCCCATTCATGCTGAAACCAGCGTGCATCTACTACCGTGAAAATTCCACAAATTCGGATCAGTTGCGTTGTAGTAACTACAAATGTCGAACAGAATGCCGATTCTGTGGTTGCAGTGTCCACGACAAAATGTGGTCAGTGTGAATTACTATTACTAAATAATGCTTGATTACGTGTTTTTTACAAACTATCAGCGTATTTGCATGACAAGCAAATTTACTAGAAACGTCACGCTAATATAAATTTCTCTTAACAGTTAAGAAAATACGCATTGCCTTGCGATAGATAACGGCATATTTTTAAATCACTTGCGTATTTCTTTATAACTGTGATGGTAAACAAGCATACCTGTTGATAAGTTGTAACTGTAACCTATGAACATGGCTGTGTTCTGCAACCAATGTAGGAGCATTGCTAAGAAAATAAATACAAGCAAACCGTTGCCGACCTATTATAGAAAGAAAACGTAAAAGACCGACCAACGGATCATTGGGTCATTTCTAATATTATGCAGCATTGAATGACACTATAAAAATTATAACTAATAGGCAAAATGAATAATCCAATGACGTATAAGTATTTTCCTATTTATTTCAAATACAAATCAATGACATGCCATTATTAATAATAATAATAATCGAGTACCTATCATTTAAATGTAATAATAAAAATGTCAAATAACATAATAACTATGGATTAAGTATTATAAACTTTATCTGTTGTGTTTACAAGTGACTTTTTGCAAATAATTGCAGGTCAAATATAGAAATAGTGGACGTTTTATACTGGAAAGTGCATCTGGTGGGTTAAATTCGGCTTCAATGCAGGCATACCATTTGTCGACATTACATTGACATTGAGATGTTTATAATTTGCACCTTGCTCCGTATCGCCGGTTTTTACCCGGTATACAAACTATAATGAAATTGTCATTTGAATTGAATTCGGTTTGCTATGTTGTTCAACAAATAGTGACGAACCGCGCCGTTTGTGTGTAGCAACCCTCACTCACACGTTTCGCCAACTATGTTTCGATTTGTATAACAGCGGGCGAGCTTATTTACCAGGCACAATTCCAGACTTCAGAATTTCTTGACCGAAAAAACAAAATATCACTTTTCTTCATCTTTGGATCGAACCCATAGAACCCTGCGTGGCACATAATAGGCACCAGCGAGCGATAGAGGCAGTCTTTTTAATTTAATAATATCGAAGATATATCATGCACTATATTTTTTCAGACAAGTACCTATTTGTAATGATGCCGCTGCATATAATACCAATAAATTTAAAATCTAAATAGCATAAGTATCGCTCCTATATAGTTAGATGATGTCGCGTAATAACCACACGCAAATTCGTCTCTTAAGTGGTAAACTGGATTTCGCAAGTGTATTGGGTCTGGATATTCACCGAGAAGATTCGCTTGTCCCTCAATCATATCTTCTAGACTCAATTTACCAAGCGAAAAATATTTGTCCACATTGCCACCTACCGGCAGACTTTGGCAATACTCTTCCCATGGTTCATCACTTTTGCGTTCGCGCACACGCAATGTCTCCATTCCATTAGATACAAGCAAGGATAACTTTCCACTTGAATTATAATCAATCATTCCTCCGGCCATGCGTGGTTCATACCTCTGGAGAGCATTACGGAAACTCTGTGCTACCCATCGATCATTATTAAAGTCATCATCCATATTATAATCTCGTGGTATGATTTCATCAGGGTTCAGCAGTATGCTTTGCTCATCCCATATTGCCCCAGGAATAGTACAATTGCTTCTAAAACTCTCCCGGTACTTAAGGGGAGTAGCAGAATTTGACAAGGCTTCAACCGTCTTCCTCAGGTTACTGAGGAGAAGAGTCTCTGGCCTGGGTAGCAACTGGTCTCCATCATACACATCCTTAGCAACACCAGGCACATATATCTTATCCTCATACTCAATACTACCTACTGCATTTATTATTCTTCTAATGGGTTCAGGGGCAAAATCAATATAATTGTTAGAGAAATTTCTATATTGATATATGTGTTCTGTCATTAGTGAATAAAGTCTATTTTTACACAGTTTTTTTTCGAGTATACCTAAATACACTCGATACATAGCGTAGATGTTAGGAACGGATATTCTAGTATCTGCCTGGACCCAGTACGTCATATAGCAAAGGGTCAGACCGATGCCTCTTGTAGTGATAGATAAAGTGAGATTTCGACGGGTTCTGGTGAAAAATCTGCATAATGTCATCTGTCGGTCATCGCTAGTGTCAACCAAATCGTCCGTTAGGCGCACATTACCGCCTCTCCGACCCCCTCGGGAGCGCCTCCTACCACGACCTTGAGGGTTCCAATAACCTCCCTCCGGTCGATTCATCTTGATAACCATTTCCTCGGTTGGAACAGTTTTTGATGGTGTTCATCGATTTATCCTAAAACCATTTCGATAGCTGGTGATTTATCATAATTGAAAAGGTTATTTTTCATTTCATTATTCAAGTTACTTAAGTGTTTTATGTTAGTTTAATAGCACTGTGTACCTATAAACTGTTATGCAGATCTCGGGTATTGGGTTTTTCTGATGATAAATTCTCAGTATTAGCTCAATGACAGAATTGTGTCCGTTACATGAGTTCTAACATAGCTAGCGCCATGTGGGTGTAACACGCCTGAATATACCTGAATAATTAATAGATGTAGTCTCCAGTCTACGAATGAAACCACCCCATTTCTTCCCTCGGATGTCGTAAGATTATAAAAGTTAAAGTGCTGTGCTGCGCGTTACCTAATACCAGGTAACGGGCAGCACAGCACCTTTAACTGCAAATGACTTCAATCCGCCTGCCAAGCGAGTAAAGTGTGACAAACTATCCTTTTAGGAGGTGCGACGTCCAGCAGTGGACGAACATGTGGCACTATATCGGTGACATAGTGGGAATGCGTGCAACTCTTGTACAAGAGGTAGTGGGTTCGATTCTCACACTGACCGAAATATAAATATTTGTTTCGTCTCTTATTAATTACATAACTACCCTACGAGCGAGCCCTGTGTCGCGTGGATCTTTCCAAACATACAATAAACGGACACACAGACTCGGCACTAATATTTGTTGACGGCACAACACAAAGCTTATCATTTGCCATAATTATTTACCTTAAGTACAACAACAGAGTCAGCCATTTCTGAGGCCATCTCGTCTAGTTTTGGTCCGATCATCTTACATGGCCCGCACCAGGTTGCCATGAAGTCAATCACCACCAATTTATCGCCAGCCTCACCCAACCTCGTCTTCAGGTCACCAGAGTCCTTGATGTGGATCGACATTTTATCTGAAAAAAAAGTAAAAATTATTATAAGTTTAGAACATGCCAGCGAAGATAGTTCGTATAATTTTACTAGCGCAATCAACCTAATGATGGCAGCCGAACCATCACTAAGGGTACGTTTCCACTGACGCGGAGCTGGGCGGAGTGGAGAGGAGCGGACTATTAATTGGCCAATCACAGTGCTTAAATCTGGAAGTGGAGATTTAAATTCGTGGTCTATTCTTCTCTACTCCGCCCAGCTTCGCGTCAGAGGAAACGCCCCCTAAGGCTGCCTATCTATAGAAGGAAGCGGAGCGAGGCTGCGACGCGGAGAAACGGACAAATATTAACCAATAGAATTGCATAAAATCTCCGCTTCGCTCTAGTGGACACGCACTATTCGGTTAATATAATGGTCGTTTCTTGGCTCCGCAGCCTCACTGCTATGGACAGGCAGGCAGACGCACCAGCAGGCATAATGATTAAAAATAAGAGCAGTGTTCTGTTACGAGAGTGCAGTCGCAGCGATCACTCCGTCTGCCAAGCACAACGACTATGGCCAATACCCAATTTTCCCTTTTCCCTATTCCTCACCTTCCTCAATCTCTTCACCTACTGTACTCCCTTTAAGTAGGCAGTGGCTTCGCGGAGTCCCTGGCATTGCAGACTCTGAGTCGTCAATGAGCGACTGTTACCACTTACCATCAGGTGAGCTATTTGCATGTCTGCCGCTGTCGGCAATAAAAAACACATTCACTTCCTTACAGTAGGTACGACCTATTCATTTCAAAACTAGAATAAGTACGCCGATGACGTGATAACTTTGCATTTTGTATACAAAACACGAACAAATAGAGCCTTTTGATCTAGGGTTTACATTCTAAAATTTGGTAATCAGGACAAGACGCGTGAAAACCTCGAATTTTACTGCCTAAGACACGGACGTGTCAACAGGTTTTATTCAACATAGAGTAATAAAAACCAGTTGAAAGCAGAGTAGCGTGCGGGCACAGTGCGTCTGTCGCGGAAGGCCAGACTTTCAATTTTTAAACCCGGACTACAAATGAAGCCTCGCCCGGACGCTCCCCGGATACAATCTAAACTAGGACAAACCCGGACAGATGGCAGCCCTATTTTGATCTAAACTAATATTATAAAGAGGAAAGATTAGACTTTTTGTATGTTTGTTTGTTATGAATAAACTCAAAATGTAGGTAACTATTTAAAAAAAATTCTTTCACATATAGAAAGCTACAATATGAGCGAGTAACGTAGGCTATATTTTTGTGGTATGCCACGCGGGCGAATCCGCTGACAACAGCTAGTATAGTTCATAAACAGAGGCCCGAGACAAGTGGCAAAGATTTCTATTCTATTCATAGAATAGATTAAAAAATGTATTGGATTGACATAAGCTAACGCCAACGCTTATGTCAATCTCATACATTTTTGTATCTATTCTATGAATAGAATAGAAATCTTTGACACTTGTCTAGGGCCTCAGGATTGATAGGTACAATATTATATCTAATAATAATAGTTAAGTTTGAATCATTAAACTTAAGGCTGATTTACATAGATACAGTAGCTGGCGCCATCACCACTGGATTCTGATACTGGTTCAGTACTGAATCAATGTAAACATTATCAATCCATTCCAGCATCCAGTGTATCAATGTAAACGTTTCCAATCCAGTCATGCTGGCATTAACTATTGGATCAATGTAAATCAGTCATAATGCTGTGTTTTGTTGTATAGAAGTACTGATTAGCTTGGAGTCTGTATACCGCGAGCAATGGTAACGTGAGTAGGTGTGACTTTACACCGCCACTTTGCACAGCACACGTCAGAATCACCTTGTTTTCCCGCCACGGACAGAACTATGTACTTATTCCGACAACTTGACACTGATGATTAGCTTGAGTACCAACACAATTAACAGTCGTAAAATACAATCAGACAACGATTATTAAAAAGTATAACATGCAAACTCACCGTAAGTAAAAAATAATAAATATCACAGTTCATTAACAGACTATCGCACTTAAATATTGTGCAGTTTACCTATTTCATAAACACACGTTCACAAAATCTCTATCTCGATGGAATACTGACTGGAGTACTACTAGTTTATGGTAAATTCATATTGGTATTCTAGCGCAATAATTGATAACGTTGTTTCGCTCGCGGACTCGCAATCTTGTTCTTACTCTTGCACTCATAACAATCAAACGTAATGTGCGACAAGGACGGGACGCGGACGGCACAACTACCTAGCGCCCCCGAATGTATTGCCGTCTCGGTTCTTTATAATTCTTTAGTTTGTCCTCGGTGACGTCATTTACTTTATTATTATTGACTCACAACTCACAAGACGACCTTCATAAAGTGTCGTGTCATGGTAGTTATTATGAAAACTATGTGAAAAATTATTAAATACAATGCTGACTTTGATTTTTCGACTTTCATCATAAATATATCATAATATATTTAATATCAAGTCTATTTATGGTGATACGTAAGTTTCCACATCATTATCCGTCTCTTCTGACCTCTTATCCCAAAGAATAAAGCATTTTTTTATCCTGTATTACATTGTATGCGCATTTCTGATTGCTACTTTACAATAACCTAAACACGCCCCTTACAAACGGCAAACACCGATACATCTACAGATTTTCCTTAATTTTTCATTTTTTAAGTACATGCCCTTACAGATTTCTCACAGAGTGGGCAGAATACCTAATAATGGTGGTAGGAACTGATGGATGAAAGTGGCTCACGACCGCTCAAGGTGGCGGAACTTGGGAGAGGACTAGACTATAAGTAAAGAAAGAAAGAAAATTTGACATAAGCCACAGACAACAGAGATATAAATTTATAAACATATGGGAATTAACGCGATCATGCATTAGGTATTTACATACCTTATTTTGCTTGACGTCAATCTGCTTGTGACCACGGCCGGTGTAACCTGGTCGAAACGTCAAGCAAAATAAGGTATGTAAATACCTAATGCATGATCGCGTTAATTCCCGTATGTTTATAAATTTATATCATGCAACGGGAAAGTTTAAAAGTAAAAACAGAGAGATAAATAATAATATTGTCTCTAGCAGTGTCTATCCTAACGTCTATCGGAGAAAATGATGGTGATAAATAATACCAGTGTATAAATAAAATCATTCTATCGGTTAAACGATAACATACATAAAATACAGACACCAGTTGGACCGCAAATGTAAAAAAACAACAAGATATCAAACAGTTATCATTAGTAACGGCTTCATGGGTTTTTGCTGATTTATTCACTTAAAACTGTCAAACTTCTAAGATCTATAAAGTATCACTTAGCTTTTTTTTATATTAGCCTACCAAAGTGACTCCACCCCGCCTGATGGTAAGCAGTCAGTGGAATCTAGAAGTGGTGGCCACGGAAATGGACACTAACTACTACTGCTGGTATGGTGGCCGCCACCAAGGCGGCGGGGGATGGGGTTAGGGGAAGGGAATGAGGGAGGTGAGGAAAGAGGAAAGGGGAGAAATTGGACCTCCGGCGCTTACACTCACGGAGCGAAACGCAGTAGTACGGATACTACTACTCTTACGTCGATCGTCTATGAGAGGGTAGTAGGTACTTCCCCGGACGATCCGGCCCATCCATACAATTTTGGAGTAAATGTAGTCGTTCCTACTACTGTTTGCGTCGCTGACTGAGCACCCTATCTATTGACGCATGCGCAATGGCTTCAAATACTCGCACAGCTGGCACACACCATCCTCTCTTAACAAGTGGCGTTGCGCGCTCTCTTTCACTTTATCTCGAATACCTCGAGTGTTTAACAGCTAGCAACCCTAATTTGCGGCCATTTGTTTACGGGCAGCGAACTATCATCATATTTAAAAAATTGCTTTAATTTTATATAAAAAAATATGCGTATACGTCATGCATGAACGTATAAATACACCAAAATATTAAGTACCTGTTTACACCTGGCTGCGAAGTAGTTGCGGCCGAGTGTGCAACGGCACCCATCGATTTTCGAATTCTATATATTAATATGATTTTATTAAAAAAAATAAGTGAACGAAATTTTTTTTGGAAAATTAATTAACATTAATAATAATTTAATTAAAATTACTTGCGGCCACTTATTGACTGGCATCCTGATATCAATGTATACTCCTAATCATAAATGTATGTAAAAATGTGAATTTGATTAACTACACGATGAACGTAGAGATTTTGCAGTCGGATCTCGTACTATAAAGGTCTATATGACTGCGAGTATGCTTTCTGTCGCTATAATATTTCTATGTAGCGTATAGTCTGTTCGGTGTGAACGGGAAGTAAATATACAATAAGTACCTATACGGAACAGGAATAAACTGGGTAACGCGCGCTCACAGTCAGCGGCCGGCAATACGTTTGGTGTGAACGATGCCCTAAAGTGCGAGTGACACTTAGCAAGTTTTATTAAAATTAAAGTATTAAGTAGTAATATTTATCGAGCAAAATAAATAGAGAGTACAACAAATATCATTATTATGAGTAATCCATTAAAATAATGATCTCACAACTTCAAGGATATCCAAGACAGAGCATACTATGGCTGTTTTAGACTGCTTTCGAAACTATACTTTATTACATTAAACATAGGACACAAATTAGAATGCAAGCATGATTGAGGAAACAATTTAAATGCAATTGAATGATTCATTTAAAGACTGTTCCATGATTAGGTCTAGCAATGGTTTATTCCCATTCAGTCACACCCAGATATGTAACAGTGTGACTCATTATCATTAGGAATAAAATTCCTGTTGAGTAACACTGAAAAATTGCTACTTTTTGTGTGTGAATGTGATGAATGAAGTAAAAACAGAAAAAATACTCCCTCTGAGTTACACTGTATCAAAACGACACTTTGTTCAGTCAGTGTTACACATTGGTGTTATTTGATGTATATCACTTAACAGGCATTTTATTCCTAACTAGCTTACCTTGCGAACTTCGTTCCGCCTAACAGTCGATCAACATTACTTTACTTTTCTAAAATAAATGTAGCCTAAGTTACTCCTTATTACATTAGCTACCTACCAATAAAAGTCCCGTCAAAATCGGTCCAGCCATTTCAGAGATTAGCCGGAACAAACGGACAGACAGATAGACAGACAAAAATTGTAAAAAAATGTTATTTTGGTGTATGTACCGTATATATATTCATATACGTGTAGTAAAAAACGGTTATTTCAATATTACAAACAGACACTCCAATTTTATTATATGTATAGATGAGTCACACTGTTACATATCTGGGTGTGACAGAATGGGATTAAACCCTAGCAATCTGGTTAATAACTTCCCTTAGTGTGTTTTACTTACACTTTCGCTTATTATTTCCCATAGGCTCATTTTTCTGTGACTTGTATCAGGAAAATTAAATAATAAGTAGGTACCAGCCTGTTATCCCACTGAGAAAAAAGGCTATAGGCCTTTGGTCTACAGTCCCATACAGTTAGGGTTATGGTTGCTCAAGGCGAATTGTCATTATCAGATTTTTTATAAAGGCTTTTTCACAATGTTTACCTTCACCAGCAGTCAGTAATGTCTAAGGTAAGCTTAAAATGTCATATAAAGCGGAAAAGTTAGTTTGTTTGTTTGAACGCGCTAATCTCTGAAACTACCAGTCAGATTTAAAAATTATTTATGTGTATGATAGCCCAGTTCTCGAGGAAGGTTATAGGCTATGTAACATTACGCTACTGGCGACGGGAGCAGAACAGCATTTCATGCTTCGCTATGTTACCTGTTACATTTGTAAAATTCTAAAGGTGAAAGAATTTTTTAAATTGGTAATGTAGGTTTTTAGTTAAATCATTACAAACATAAAAAAAATCATATCTTTTCTTTTTATAAGACTAGTTTCGATAAATCACTTGTTAGACGTAAGTTAAGTCTTAATTTTTCTTAACAACTGTCATTCCAATCAAGCAATTTTTTAACTACTAAAGCAGTGTGTTATTCAAAAAGTGAATATGATTTGAATCTCAGATGACAGAGTAAACTAAACATCCCAGCATCAGCCAGAACACATCCCCTGAATCAGGCCTGTCGATAAGAGACGTCCCCGTCCCCGCTGTTAGTAATGATAACAATCGTTAGGTCAAATCGAATGCCTCTATAATAAATTACAGGTGACCTGAACATAGCCTGACACTAGTCTGATCACTAACCACTCGATAAGAAGAGAGGTTTGTCAACTACTACAAATAGTGCATATTTAGTAATTTATCTATACTATTATATAAAGTGGAAGATTGTTTGTTTGAATGTGCTAATCTCAAGAACTACCAGTCAATTTGAATAATTCTTTCTGCGTTTGATAGCCCCTGTGCGCCCTGTGTGTTTAGTATAAAGGTAATACCACTACCTATTCACCCTAGACCATGGACAGAGATGGGTGCCTTCATATTCTACATCTCCTTCTTATCGCGACTGATCCCCATGCCCAGATAAAGCAGATTATTTGATGTTATATCTAATAATCCGCCATGATATTTTGGCTACCAGTGATAAACAAGTCAATTATCTTTGAATTAGAGATTTGACTGGTCAATCTTGGCATGGCATACATTTAATATTCAATCCAGTATTATCTTGTCGTGCAAAGTGACCAGGAGGTGCATTTATCAGTTGAATTAAAATATGTAGTCAAATTACAAGATAAAACTAAATAATTGAAATCCTCTCTTTTCTTTTTTTTAATCTTAGTAATTATATTAATTGGTTAATTTGTAATAATTACTTTGTATGGTTCTTTGGTTGCGTTAAGTGTTTAAATTGTAACTCATACAAATAACTGTAATTATCTGGCGATTGAAAAGAGTGGCATGAGTTTCTTGCCAGTTCTTCTCACAGCTCTACCTAGTCAGCGAACTGGCTGTAGGTCAATTGGCTGACAAAATGTAATGTTGACTTTTCATAAGCATCATACTTTATGATCAAAATGAAATAAATGCTTTATTCATACATTGATATATGATTCAATTTGTCTGCATTGTAGCAGTAAGAGTGTCAGTGAGATGCACTTTCAATTATATCTTTCAACATTACAGTTCTGTGCCTCTAGTGAAAAGAGTAAAAGTCCATGTTTTCCAATTGAACTTAGAAATGTTTTCTAGAATTTTATTGTATACAACCTTCGTACTATGTAGGCTTTAAGCGAGGCATACCTGTGCCATCATATTTAGACCACAATAGAAAAATGAGGTAAAAGTACATCTAGTGATATGTCAAATTGTAGGTTACGGTACACAAAATTTTATTGTTATTGCAGTAAATTTTCGTTCAATAATCTTTAGAAGACACTTTAAAAAACAGCGAGAGTATTAAATGTTTCTAACAATGAGGCATAAAATTAAGCCTATTAGCCCACAAGTACATAGGTAGGTACGTACTTACGATATATAGAGTAGTAAAAAGTTGGCAAGTAGGTAGGTAGTTCAACACTATAATGTCAATTTTGAGCAATTTTCAGGAGAATGAATAACACAATTATAACGTTGAAAACTTGATTATTATGAGTAGGTAACAAAAAATCAATCGAAACGAAATGACTCGAACGTACAAGGTCAATAGTTGAAACTACTTATTTAGCGATTGCGACTTACAGCACTACAAATATTTATTTAAGTAGGTTTAAAGAAATTTTACTTCGATTATTTATGAAAATAAAGTAGGTAGGCAATAAATATAATAACTTACCAGATTTTAATGATAATTATTAACGTTTTCGTACCGGCGAAACACGCGGTGACAGGCAGTAGCAACCAACACTCCTCAAAGTAAAGTATAATTTAAGTGATGTGCCGAGTCAGGTAGATTCGATTACTGACTCGAGTACCTTAGAGTACTCATGCACTTGAGTTCTCAAACCAATGTATTCGAATACTGAAATCTCGAGTAAAAATTTTGAGTATTTGTAGTATTCGAGTGCTAAACCGAGTACTTAAAACCCGATTTTATGTTTTTTCCCATAAAATTTTGTTAGGTATGTGTGCTGCCACCCTTTACGGTCGGCGAGATTTACTTCGGGTAGTTTTGTTTCGCACGTGCCTTGCTCTACTGAAAGAAACAGGTTTCGACATGTTATAATATAACATGAATAAACATATGTCACAGGTTAAGGTTTTTTGTTATGTTATATCTTTACACTCGACTAAAACAGATATGTATTTTGACTGATTATTTTTTGAATAAAACACTAGAACTAGGTAATTATTATGATTTAGTAACCTAAAAAATAGGTTATGAATTATGATTTTACTGAGTAGTAGATGTGATGTTCTTAAATTGTTATATTTTTACTATAATGATTAATAAAACGGGTTTGTATTTCAACGATATCGACTTATCATTTTCTGTTTTTTACTTGAAGTGGCCCACTTCAAGTGGGAAACATTGAGAGTTCTCGTATCCAAATAAATACTCGAATACCTGACCTAGTGCATGAAGCACTTGAGTCGAAGACTCAAGTTCTGACTCGAGTATTTTTTTAATGAGTACTCAAGTATTCGAGTACAGAAAATGGCCGACTCGGCACATCACTAGACAGAATTTAGTAGCACAGACTAATTATATATTTAACAAGTTTTTAGTAAAACAAAATAGTGTTGCCGTTCGATAGTCGACTACGATCGATAGTCGATCGTTTAATCGATAGTTTATAAATAACCAAATCGGAAGACTATCGCTGGCCCAGCTAGGGCTGCCGAGTTGGATATATTGATAGTATCGATATTATTAGCTCAGAACGAGGCAATACTATCGAGTGAGTGCAATACTGTAGATAATAATGTGGCTCACAAAGAACAAAATATCGATAATATCGATAGTATTGTTACTGGTAAACAAAAACACTATCATTCTTATCGATTTACAATACTATTGGTTACAATATTCAGGCATAAGTGCAGTCGTACATACTTACCTTTATCTATCACTAGCGACAATTTGTTCTCTACTTAGTCTGTGCTAGCGACCCGCCCCAGCTTCGTCGCACTGGTGCAATGCTGATTCCAATGACTTGACTCATTCACTTATATGTTCACTTCCGTAACAGTTCTGTAACAGTTCAACTTCATTCATTCATTTTTCCTTCAGTCAGTTCAGTTCAGAAAGAACAATTTTCGCAAAATTACAGTTTTCCTTGAGTTTTCATCAGTATCGACTATCGAGTCTAAACATCAGAACAAAACAATCAAAATAAAATGTCTTCGAATATTTCTGAAATTGGATCGCAAAAAGTACGGAGCGTTGGAAACGGCGAGGTAGGTAATCAAATAATCATTATTATTTTATATAAATATTGCTTTGATTTATGTACATATTAATAATTAATGTAGGTACCTATCGATTAAAATTTAAATTACTTAATGTAATTATTATTAGTATTGCGATTAAAGTTTATTTTGATATAATTAATTTATTCTTAACATTTTGTAATACCGTTGCATACTGATAATGATACAGACACACACTACAGAGTCAGACATAGTGAAGTGCATCTCGGATGCAAATGAGTGCATATTGTGCCTGCCTACTACCTATAAAATTACAAAATACCTAAGTATCTTCAGAAAAGCTACAAGCGAAATAAAACTAGAATTAGTAAAACGCAACTTATTAATTATAAATTATCATCATCATTTTTGCCGATAGCCATCCTCTACTGGGAACGGGGTGTTCCTTCAAGCGCACAAACTTTGAAACGCACAAAGGAAGTATTCCCCGATGGTTAGCGATGCCGCTAGTAATAAAGTATTCTCTCGTTAGTAGACGCTTTCAGCATAAATGGACCGGATCGACCGGGAAAGTACCGTGTTATTGCGTTTAGTTCGTTGAGTGAGAGTGCCGGAGACCCAATTTCCCCTCACCTACCCCAGTGCCTTCACGGTAGGCAGCGGCTTCGCAGATCCCCTAGCATTTCAGGAGCAATGAGTACGGACTTTGAGTCGTTCATGAGCGACACCTACAACTTACTATCACGTTGGCTGTTTGCTCGTCTGCCAGTTTCGGCAATTAAAAAAAACTTCTCAATACCTACTGGTGTGTGTTTACAAGTTCGTGCGCTTCCAGGAATCTCCCGAGCTTTCCCAAGCTGCAAGCATACATAAGTTAGTTTGCAATTATCGCCACGCTTAGCATTTAAAGAGCTCAGCGTTCGCATTGATGTGCAAAACTTACCTAAAATAATTCTGTAATTACTAATTTGTGTCTTTTATATGAGAAGAGACCTTTACCCAGTGGCGTAGTGTGGGTATCGGCTGCCCGGGGCGGAAGTCAATTTTGCCGCCCTCTTAATTAGGTATTTCACTTTAATGTCGAAAGCCTCTGGTTCGGTGGTACTGTGTATGGACTGCCACGCAGAGGTCGCGGGTCCGATTCCTGCTCAGTGCAAATATTTGTGTGCAAATACATGTATATTTGCATTGGTCTGGGTGTTTCTATATATAATATGTATGTATTTACAAAAAAAAAAGTATATAAGTATGGTATATCCTCATTCTAGAACCCATAACACAAGCATATAATAATGCTAACTTTGGGTCTAGATGGCGTTGTGTGTAGTTGTTGAAATATTATTATATTATATTATAATGTATACTATACATTAGTTCTAGAGAATTTTTCAGCAAGAACAGTCATCATAATTTTGCATTACTTATACAAGTTAGATTTTAAATAAAAAAGTTTAGGTATTTGTTTTACGATCACGTTTATTAATACAAATTTCTTACTTCAACCATTGATACAACAGGTTCATACGTATTATCATGTCGATCATTGTAATTTTAAGTAGGTAATCGTACCACCTACTTAAAATTAGGGTTCACCTCAACCATTGACATGATTAAATAATTAGCAAATACATATAATATATAGTTAAGTGCTATTTAGTGGTTTTATTGTATACTTCAAACTTTTTAATCAATAAAGATATTATTATTCTCTTTATTTATATTTTTTTCTTATTAATTACATTTTTAAACAGGTATATATTTATATAAAACAAAAAATACATATTTAAAAATATAAAAAATAGATTACCACCGGCAACGAGACTAGAGTCCAAGCTACCGGCGGTTAGGGTTCCAGAGAGAGGAACCTCCTAACAATACGTGCCGTGTCGAGAAGCACTGCCTTCTGGATCTGGCCCTTGACCCATCCACCTAATGCGAGCCTCTTTAGGTGTTGGTCGAGGCTCTTTGCTATTAAGCCATTGACGCTAACAACTATCGGTACAATGACAGCTGAATCCACATCCCACATGTCAACAATCTCATGGGCTAAATCAAGATATTTTATTTGCTTGTCTTTCTCAGCCTTCATGAGATTCTCGTCATGAGGGACGGTAATATCAACTATCATTGCAAGGCGTTCGGATCGATCCACTACCACAATATCAGGCTTGTTAGCTATAATAGTCCTGTCTGTGATAATGGAGCGATCCCAGTACAATGTCGCGCGACCATTCTCGAGAACCGGCTCAGGGTTGTATCTGTAGTACGGTACTTCAATATCCAGAAGATTGTATCGCAGAGCAATTTGCTGGTGGATGATCCTGGCTACTTGGTTATGTCTGTGCAAGTACTCTCCGTTAGCAAGACGCGAACAGCCGGAAACAATATGCCTGAGGGATTCACCAGGGCGATGACATGCCCGACATATGTCAGTAGTGCTATCCCTCAAGATATATTTCCGGTAGTTGTTCGTCATGATAACTTCGTCAGCAATTGCACAAACAAACCCTTCGGTTTCTCCAAAGAGATCGCCGAAGCGTAGCCAGGCAACGGAGGCAACATAGTCTATATCGGGCCCATGTAAGGTCCGATAGAACCTTCCGTGAAGCTCCTTGCTCTGCCATACCATTCTACGGTCATCCACACTGAGTACTACAGGCCTGCGCCAGTTCTCTTTAGCCAGGGCAAGCGGAGTAAGTCCACTATCCACTGCAACCATATCACGATGCACACCCTCGCCCATCTTGTGAAAATAGTCTCTAAGGTTGCATATCTCGCGATTGTGGAGGGTTTTGGCATTTAGAAATCCCCGGCCCCCACATTTTCGCGGGATATACAACCTCATGACAGATGAACGCGGATGGTGCATACGGAATGCTGTTAACAATGTGCGGACTCGCCTATCCAGGGCATCTAATTCAGTCTGTGTCCACTTGAGTATGCCGAAGGAGTATGTAAGAAGAGGCATGACCCAACCATTACAGGCGCGCACCTTGTTGCCGCCTGATAAGTGACTTTTTAATACTTTTTTTAGGCGGCTGAAAAAGCGCTCCTGTAATGATTGTTTCATATCTGTCTCCTTGATGCCCAACGACTGCGACATACCCAAGTATTTATAGGTGTCAGCGATTAGAAGTGAACTAAGATGAGTAGAATCAGATAATTGAATTCCATCAGATTCCACTACCCTGCCTCGCTTTACATGCATGACTGCACACTTGTCCACTCCGAAAGCCATGTTGATAGAATTACTGAAGTTTTGAGTTAACTTCAGTAACTCTTTCAGCTGGGGTTCAGTTGGTGCAAATAATTTAAGATCATCCATGTATAGCAGGTGGGATATTATCTGACCACCTCTACGCAGCCTATAACCTAAACCTGAACTCTCCAGCATTGAGCTAAGAGGGTTCAGGGCCAGGCAAAACCATAAGGGACTCAGACTGTCACCCTGGAAGATACCCCGCCTAATCCATAGTGGTTAGCTAATGCCTGGGGTTTGTCGACACTCTGGATAGGTAAGGACCGTTCTCCATTGCCGCATGCATGTCTCCAAGAAGGTGCGTACTGTAGGGTCTACTTTATATAACTCCAGCACCCTCAAGAGCCATGAGTGCGGCACGGAATCGAATGCCTTCTTATAATCTATCCAGCATGTCGCCAAATCCTTTCGGTTACGGCGAACCTGCTGGCTAATGGTCGCATCGATAAGGAGGAGCTCCTTAGTACCACGGGACCCTTTCCTACATCCATTCTGCGAGATAGAGATTAAATTCAATATGTTTCGTAATTTTGGTTCGCAGAATGGATGTAAGAAGTTTATAGACCGATGGTAAACACGTAATCGGTCTATAATTACCAGGTTCCGTAGTACAACCTGTCTTATAGAGCAGGTGAGTATAACCTGTCGTAAGGAAGTCTGGTAGCAATCCCCTCTCCAGGGCAGACTGAAATTGAGATGCCAATCGAACATGTGAGCTGCGTAGCCACCTCAGCCAAAAGTTTTGCAGTCCGTCCATTCCCGGTGACTTCCAATTAGCCATAGGACGGACTGCATTAGCTACGTCTTCAGCTGTGATGACTACGCTATCCATTTCTGCAATTTGCTCACATGCTCGCTCGACATCTCGCATCCAGCCACCTTCAGAGTGGCTGACTGGTACCGACCAGATACTACTCCAAAACTCTTTGGTCCTCCAGTTCCTATATACCCACCTTTGGTCCTTTTGAAATATGCGGTTGACCATATATCGATCCACGCGTTTTCTATATCTGCCAATTCGGTTAGCCCATGCATATACCTTCTGCTTTAGGAAGTCGATGCGCTCTGTGACCCGAGACAAGTAGTGGTGGGGACTAACTCCCGTCCCCGAGAATGCTTGGCTCACAAAGCGCATCACTCTCGGACGTGTATTTCCATTCCTAAAGCAGATTAACTTCCCAATAAGCACCCTTGCTCTAGCAATACGCTGTTCAATTCTGTACTGCCAGACTGATGCAGAAGTCCTGCGTGCCATAGGCATTACCTATTATTATTATTATTATTATAATAAATAATAAAATTCAAATATTCACAAAGTTATCCAATAATTTCATTATTCATTCATTATACATTAATTCACTACACGTACTTATTTGCACATAAATCACAGTTACGAAACAGTGGGAACTAAACAACTGAAGATCCATGACTAAAATTTCTTTGAATTGTCAAAGCATCACGTACTTTCTTAGAGGGACGTAATAAACAATACTGAATATAATACTTATATAATGTAATAAAATAGAAGTCATTCTCGCCGATTTTAAGCCATAAACAACCCAAGCACAAAATCAAATACGAGAAATCCCCGCAAGTCAGTATAGGCGGTGTTGCCATTCGCTACAAAATATCATTCAAAGAAAGCCGATTCCTCGAATTCGTCACAGAATAAAAATTTCGTGCACTTTTCAATCGGTCCGAATTTATAGTTGCGTTAAAAATATGAAATGGTTTAAATATTTACTAAATATATTTTATTATCTACTGTGAAATTTTGCCGCCCCCTAAAAAGTGCCGCCCGGGGCGGGCCGCCCCCCCCCGCCCCCACTACGCTACGCCACTGCCTTTACCCTGCCCATGGCACTTTGCTCTTGGTCCTTATATATACAAAAAGGGTTTATCATTAATATGAAAGCCAGCATAGATATGTATGTACCTACATTAAATTTGTTTTGTTACATGAATTTTACTTACAAATAGGCAGCCTTATCTCTAAAAACAAGCAGGATATCTCCTATCTCCAAATTTAGGTACCTACCGTAAACAGATTGTTTAAGATAATAAAGGAGTATACTGAGATTGTTGGCTTTTCTAAGCATATTTTAATACGCGAGGAAAAACATATACCTACCTACCTATCTATGTAGATTACTGCTCTGCTCCCGTTGCCATTAGCGTAATGTTAAATAGTCTATAACTTTTCTCGAGAACTGAGCTATCATATCACGCAAAAAGAGAGATTAGCGCGTTCAAACAAATAAACAAATACTTGCGCTTTATTTTTTTTTAGTATATATAAACTTAACCGTTTTCTGGACACTCCCGAAAAAGGATAGGGTGGCTATAGTCTAGAGTCCAGACGACTAAACATTTCTTATATTTCTATTGTGCTTAATTATAGGTAACTGAACTGAAAAGTTTCTGGGAGAAACAGAATGTGGCGATAATATTCTTCCGGCGATGGGGATGTGTGCTCTGCAGGCTCTGGGCTAAGGAGGTAAGTAACATCATAGGATTATTAGCATAAAGACTTCCACTACATGACCCTCAAGAATGTACCCACATCCTCCTTCGTAGTGTTTGCCAATTTGCGAAAAAATCGGTTCAAATTAAAATGCGGAATATGCGGCCCGCTGCGTCCCGGCATAGTGGGCGATATTTCATATAAAATACAATATACGAGCAATTTGAAATGATTTTTGCACTACGACCCGACTCGCTGCGGCCCGACTCCTCGACTTGTTGCCCGTTACCTGGTATTAGTCGCCTTTTACACCATAGAGAAATTGAGTTTCAACTTTCATGTTTTAGTAAAGATCAGAAGGCTGATACAGTCATTATTATTAGGTATACATATTTAAAAAAAAAAAATTTAGTAAACCTGATGGTACCTAATTATTAACCTATGATGAATATAAGTAGCTTGTTTTGTAAGCATTGCTGAAATAAGGTTTAGAAAACACAACCAAGCCGTTGCCGACCATGTAGGGAAAAGGAGATGAGGAAGGAAAAAGGTAAAGGAAGAGGACCGATAATTAACGTTTTTTTAGAATATACTAGAAAAGGAAATTTTATATCGCTTAATTCTGAAGCAGATAAGGGTATTAAATGACTTATCTTTTATCAAGACGTTAGAAGTATCATTTGCGTGAGAGATACGGCCATACAAAGTCGAATGATTTGAAAATATAATGATTTGTGTTATCCGCATCGACGACGCTGTGTGACGTTTTCTATTTTACCTAGTAATTACAACTAGGTAGGTACTTCACGTCGCGTCGCCGTTCTGCCCCGCCCGCTGTCTCATCAGAGGGCCTAGACAAGTGATATAAATGCTAATATATTAACATATGATATCAACAATGTTGGCGTTAGCTTATTTCAACTAAATTAATCTAATCTATTTTATTGTTTAATCTATTGTATTAGCGTTTAAACAACTTGTCAAGGCCATTTAGTAGGTAGGTACTATTAATTTATGAACTGTGCGTAGATTAGATAATGTTAAATCTAAATCTGTTTCTATTACCACAATTGCATTAAACGGATAGATATTTTACTTTTTTGCAAGTCTTTATTAGTCTGTTTGACTGCTAACTTCTTCTAAACTGCGCAACGAATTTTGATACAGTATTCACTGGTTTATTATTATTATTTCTAAGTTACGTCTTTGGTTGCTGCTCTGCTCTCGTCGCTCGTAGCGTGATGTTCTATATTTTATAACCTTCCTCAAGAACTGGGCTATCTAAAGTGATTTTTTTTATTAAAAAAAAATACTTTTGATAGCCAAAGATCATACGCAAAAAGAATTATTCCAATCCGACTAGTAGTGCCAGAGATTACCGCGTTCAAACAAACAAACAAACTCTTCTTCCGCTTTATATATTAGTATACATAATAGATTATAGTTAAGAAAAATGTGGGTCCGTACTCATTTGTATTTTTACGAAACGTGTAATACCATGTGAATACAAATAAGTACGCATGTGGGTCCGTACTCATTTGTATTTTTACGAAACGTGTACCATGTGAAAACAAATAAGTACGCATGTGGGTCCGTACTCATTTGTATTTTTACGAAACGTGTACCATGTGAATACAAATAAGTACGCATGTGGGTCCGTACTCATTTGTATTTTTACGAAACGTGTACCATGTGAAAACAAATGAGTACGCACGTGGGTCCGTACTCATTTGTATTTTTACGAAACGTGTACCATGTGAAAACAAATGAGTACGCACGTGGGTCCGTACTCATTTTTATTTTTACGAAACGTGTACCTACCATGTGAAAACAAATGAGTACGCACGTGGGTCCGTACTCATTTGTATTTTTACGAAACGTGTACCATGTGAAAACAAATGAGTACGCATGTGGGTCCGTACTCATTTGTATTTTACGAAACGTGTACCATGTGAAAACAAATGAGTACGCATGTGGGTCCGTACTCATTTGTATTTTTACGAAACGTGTACCATGTGAAAACAAATGAGTACGCACGTGGGTCCGTACTCATTTGTATTTTTACGAAACGTGTACCTACCATGTGAATACAAATGAGTACGCACCCACGTTCGAATCCGGAGAAGAGCCGAGTCACTTGCTAAAAATTGCGCTATAAGATTTAAAATATGTGTTTCCAGCTAGCTGAAATAGCACCGGTTCTTCAAAACCACAATGTGAAATTGATTGGCATCGGCGTTGAAGAGGCTGGTTGCAAGGAGTTTGCTAACGAAAAATTCTTCGATGGAGGTAAGTCACAGATAAACCTATTATTATTATATTATATGACAAGCTGCGCCTCGCGGCTTCGCCCGCGCGTATAATAGGTTTTCTCCCTCGGAAACCAGATCGATTTTTGGGATAAAAAAAAGCCACACACATAGGCTTTTTTTGCTTACCCCTTCGGCGAAATATAAAGGTGTATTCTTTCGTAACAGATCTGTACTATGTGGACAACGTGTCTACGTATCAACTTCTTGGCTTCAAGCGCTTCAATGTTGTGAGCATCATTTCTACGCTCTTCTGGAAGCAATCACGGGAAGCTATTTTCAAAGGGCGCGAAATGGGTAAAGTATCAATCAGCCTCTTAGGTCTCTTCTCAAATAGGAGGCATAAGCATGAACATTGATCTCCACGCTTGCTCTAGTCCAGGTTTCCTCACTATATTTTCCTTACACCGTAAGTCAGTAATGTCAAATGTAAGCTTAGAAAGTACTTAAGAATTTGAAATCAGGAATATTAGTCTGAAGTCTTGAATTGTCAATAGCCAGGTTGCCTCTGCATGTAAACATAGCTGGCGTGAACCGAGGACTTGATAAGGGTGGCGGGCAACTGATGGATGAGAGCCAGTCACGATCCGCTAAGATGGAAAAATTAGAAGAGGCCTATGTCCAGCAGTGCACGTCTATCGGCTGATAGGATGATGATGATAGCTGGCGTGGGTGTACCCCTTTATTTACTTACTTTACTATGCTAGTACGTTTCATCGACTACCTATGTAATTCGAGTTTAATAGTGATCTGAGCATTTTTAAATTTACAAAATGTTTTTAGGTATATACATTCTTCAATTATAAACTACTAGTACTTATTTAAAAATAATTAATAAGGTGTGCGCTAATGTGGCCAGAAAAGGTAAGAACTTTGCCTACCCACAGGGTATAAGTTGTAAATGTCACTTTAAAAAAATAACTTAGAGGTGACCTTTAGGTTTGACATCGGACTTGGTTGGCGATGGAATGCAAAATGGTGGCGCCTTGATGGTATTAAAAGGCGGACAGATAAAATGCCACTTCGTTGCGATCGGACCGGGCGATCGTATGCCGAACACGGACATTTTAGAGGTTATTTTAAATATTAATTAATGATTGGAAGAGCGCTCGAGGATTGTGTGATCAACTGATCATTGAATTCAAAAGAATATAATAAAAAATGCATCACGTAAATAGATTGCGGATTTTATCCTTGTCTTTTTTTTCTTACAGTTTTTAATTTTTTTTAATTATATTTTTTCCTCATTTTTATTTAACTTTATTTTTCTTTTGTCTTGCCTATAATGGCAAATCTTGCAATAAAAATTAGCATAAAATCTGCCAATTCCATTTCTTGCCTGATGCCTCAAAAATCGAATGCTCTTTCTATATTTGTAGCAGTAGTATTTTTTTTGTAACATTAGGCCTGGCAGGTGATTATAAAGGGGACTGGGGTCAATGCGGTGGCGCTTTGCTGATCGAAAAAGGCGGCAATTTACTTCGCCAGTTTGTACAATCTGGACCTGGCGATCATTTACCTAATCAGGACATTTTGAAGGTTTGTATATTGTGAACAGATATATCCTAATATATTGCAAATACAGGACACGTACAACAGACACGCACAACAGACACGCACAACAGACACGTACAACAGACACGCACAACATACATACACAACAGACACGCACAACATACATACACAACAGACACGCACAACAGATACGCACAACATACATACACAACAGACACGCACAACAGACACGCACAACAGACACGCACAACATAAATACACAACAGACACGCACAACAGACACGCACAACAGACACGCACAACAGACACGCACAACAGACACGCACAACAGACACGCACAACAGACACGCACAACATACATACACAATAGACACGCACAATAGACACGCACAACAGAAACGCACAACATACATACACAACAGACACGCACAACAGAAACGCACAACAGACACGCACAACAGACACGCACAACAGACACGCACAACAGATACGCACAACATACATACACAACAGACACGCACAACAGACACGCACAACAGACACGCACAACAGACACGTACAACAGACACGCACAACATACATACACAACAGACACGCACAACAGATACGCACAACATACATACACAACAGACACGCACAACAGACACGCACAACATACATACACAACAGACACGCACAACAGACACGCACAACAGACACGCACAACATACATACACAACAGACACGCACAATAGACACGCACAACAGAAACGCACAACATACATACACAACAGACAAGCACAACAGAAACGCACAACAGACACGCACAACAGACATGCACAACAGAGACGCACAACATACATACACAACAGTCATGCACAACAGACACGCACAACATACATACACAACATACATACACAACAGACACGCACAACAGACACGCACAATAGACACGCACATCAGACACGTACAACAGACACGCATAACAGACACGCATAACAGACACGCACAACAGAAACGCACAACAGACACGCACAAAATACATTCACAACAGACACGCACAACAAACACGCACAACATATATACACAACATATATACACAACAGAAACGCACAACAGACACGCACAACAGACACGCACAACAGACACGCACAACAGACACGCACAACATACATACACAACATACATACACAACAGTCATACACAACAGTCATACACAACAGACACGCACAACATACATACACAACAGACACGCACAACATACATACACAACATACATACACAACAGTCATACACAACAGTCATACACAACAGACACGCACAACATACATACACAACAGACACGCACAACATACATACACAACAGAAACGCACAACAGTACGCACAACTCATACCGCTAGCATAAAAACTCACTACAGACACTACGATTGGTGCATTTCTGTGCATTCGATTACTTGACCTTGAAATGGCCAATTACAGTGCAAAATTTTACGTTCCGCGTTATCCACTACTGCCCTCTATATTGTGAACTCAATGACATAAATGTTAATACGGTATCTATTCACATTATAATGTTAATGCGGTAAGGGTAATAATGAGGGTGCTTAGAAAATTTGCGCTACCAGTTGCCGCCACTTCATATTTCACATTGGGCCAATCAGAGATTAACTTTCAAATAGCGCTTGACAGCTAGACCTGAGGCCCTAGACAAGTGTATTGGATTGACATAAGCTAACGCCGACGCATATGTCAATCTCATACATTTTGTTATCTATTCTATGAATAGAATAGAAATCTTTGACACTTGTCTAGGGCCTCTGATTAGTCGGTGCTGTCACCTCAGGGGCGCTATTGTACAAAACCCTCTCAGCAATTTTCCTATAAACATTTTGTAAATTAACATTAAAATTTCCGAAATGAACACTGGAAAATATTTCTTTTGATGGCGCTGTCAAAATGGAAGACCTTTTACCATAGTGGTGTCAACTGGTGGCGAAAATTTTTCTAAACGCATTACAAGATCATAAAACTAAAGGGATATTTTCGCGCTTATTCCCTACTGTGTACAAGACAATTTTTTATTCTCGGCTTAGTGTGCATGTGACGGGGCTTGATTAGTTAATATATTATGAACGTTGTGACAACAACAGATCAATTTGCTGATTTGCTAGATAGGCATAATCTAATTAGAAATTTGAGCCATTAATGTGTAAAGTGACACACGTAATTAATATCGCCTCTAGTGAATTAAATTATCACTACATTAAAGTTATAGCGCCTCTATCGGACAAAATTGACACTAATGTTCTAATATCACTTTCTACCTCACACAGCACTTTACATAGGTACCTAACACCTCTAGCGGACAATTTTAATTTTAGTAAATATATTTTTGTTATTTTTTTTTGCGGACTACATTAAAGTTATAATAGTGCCCCAATCAGACAAAATTATGAAAAATTCCGCATTCTGGAACCCATAACACAAGCTATAATATATGCTTACTTTGTGTCTAGATGGCGTTGTGTGTAGTTGTTAAAATATTATAAAAAAAGAATTGTCTGCTTGCACCTACACCCCTTTTATATTTTCTTTAGACATTTCATTTTAGATAATCGTGTTGTAGATATATATTTTTCATAAAAGACTTAAATTTTACAGCACTTTGGTCTGGAGCACGAATACAAACCTGAGACAATGGCCAACAAGAAAGTCGATGCGAAAGATTGTGCTCCGTTGCCTGTACGTATGAACTATATTTTTGTAATTAAATGAGGTAAAATTTTTTTTACTTTTTTTTAAAAAAGGAACACCTTTTGATATGGTAATGTTACTAAATTTATCAAAATTAGTCAAAAATGCTCAAACTTTGAATGGCTATAATAAATATTACATACAAGTAATTACCATTTTAGAGGATGTTAATTTTTGCTTATGCCGTATATAATTGGAACTAGGTGATCTTTATTAATAACATTAATAATACAACAACTACACGAATAAAGGTCGCTATTACTATAAAATTGTAGTTAGAAAAACTAATTATAAAAATTACAAATTATCCCATTTTCAGACAGAGGCGTAATTCGTTCACTTGGCTACGTCATCTCCAAGAATACCCTATCGCGCCCATCCACACTATATGGATGGGCAGACTATGCAAGAACTCTAAGGTTTAACGAGAAATCCATTAACATATTCGTTTAATCAATCGACTGAACATTTTGTTCTATATGGCACACGTGAATATCTGTAACTCCAAAGCCCTCAGAAGTCTCAAGCCCCTTAAAACTAATCATAATATTATTGTTGTGTGGCGCCATCTATCAATAGCAACAGAAAATCAACATGTGTGAACACAACGATAGCATTACTAAATGGAAAGAAAAGATGGCGCTTATCTAAAGCTGTTAGAAATTTATATTTAAAAAACAAAATATAATTATGGTTGCCAAAGTTATCTTAATAAGGTGGTTATACACTGTTACGTATCAAAACGGGTCTTAGGAAATGTGCTTCCCGTTTAAAATGTATGATATTTGTAGGGTATTTGTATGGTGCTAAGGTATTAACTATTTTCTTAAATATTTTAAAGAAGTATTATTGGTTTCGGTGATAAAAAAGTATTTTTACGAAGTATTTGCCAAAATAGATCTCGAACTGGGAAGTGGAATAATTAAGGTAAAACTAATGCGCTAAATGTTCGATACCGAATGTTTGTATTAAACTTTTTGCGCAACACATGCAAGTAAGCAATTGCCATACGGGCGTTCACACAAAAGAGCAGCAACGTCGCAGTTTAGTGTCATGTTTTCGTGGTTTTAAATTTTTATCATATAATCGGAGTTATATTTTATAAATGTTTTCAGAACACTTTTTAGAATTACGTGAAAGTTGTATAAAAAGTA
Source organism: Parascotia fuliginaria (assembly GCA_963082885.1). Classification (NCBI taxonomy): domain Eukaryota; kingdom Metazoa; phylum Arthropoda; class Insecta; order Lepidoptera; family Erebidae; genus Parascotia; species Parascotia fuliginaria. Next base: position 3,472,869 of record OY720197.1, read on the forward strand.
AGTAATTTTATTGCTTACAGTTCTATTTATATGCAAATAATAGATTGGAAACATCCATTGCATTATTTTCATAGTAAAATAACTGTAAGGATTATGGTTACTTGTTTGGTTTGTCACATGTTGCCTTTACCTTTTGTAGCAATATGCAAATTGAGGCAGCCTGTAAAGCACACATTTTACTTTTTAATTTTTCTTTACAACATAGAAAGCTGTAAGTAATTAAGTATCTATAGAGTTAAGTGTATTGCCTGCGTCACTTTGCATGCTACTTGAAACTGTAACTTACAAAAATTGTAATAACCTGGCGATTAAAAAGAGTGGCCTGAGTTTCTTGCTAGTTCTTCTCATGGCTCTACTTCGTCAGCGAACTGCCTGTAGGTTAATTTGCTGACATTTTGTAAACTTTGACGTTCATAAGTGTTAATTTAATTAACCCATTTGAATAAACATATATTTCATTTCATTTCATTTCATTTCACTTACTTTATAAACAGCTTTCACGTAATTCTTAAATGTGTTCTGAAAACATTTTTAAAATACAGCTTCAATTAAATGATAAAAATTTAAAACCACGAAAATATGACACTAAATCCCGACGTTGCCACTCTTTTGTGTGAACGCTCATAAGTGTCAAAAAGCTTAGTGCTACCAATAAGTAATTGCTAAAAATATAGCTAATTTAAATGAAAAACGCCATATAATAATAAAACAAACCAAAAATTGAGAGGCTAGTCTTTAGAGCCATTAAATTTTTATATTTAAAATTGGGATTTTAAAGGAATTCCATATTTAAACACCTGTAGACGACTTAGATTAAATTATTATGCCCTTGCGCAGCTTACTAGCATACTTTACAAGTACTTACGCGCGCAAGTAATTTGCACCACGTAGTATGTATAGCACCATTTTTACAAAATTTAACTAAAATTCTTGCCAAAGATTAATCCAAATATATTTTTATGAAGAGATTAAAAATTATAATTAACACTTGAAAAATGTCCTTGGTTTAATGACTTAGGCAAAACTAGTATTATACTGAAATGAGAACGCGATTCGCTTTTAAATATAAATAGGAGTAAACTGCGACCAAAACGCAAGTACCTACATTCAATTTTTTATTTGCTAAATGTACGAATCACTAATCCCGTTTTCATTTCACAAAATTTAAGTTTGTATAAAACTTTATAACGAAATTGTTAATGGATTGTATGTGTGTGAGTTTATTTTTATATAATTGTATTTTGATAAGTAACTTAATTATATTTTGATTATTAATATATTTTTGAGGGTTATTATATAAGCATTGTAACATGACAATTTACAATAACTAACATCACTATGTACATCATCATCTTAAGGTAATTGCCGCTTTATGTCCCATTTATCTGTAATATCTGCATTTTTCTCTAATCTACGCATATAATAAAATGGGAGTGTCTGTTTGTAATATTGAAATAACCGTTTTATACTACATGTATAAATGACTGGCCTGTTGGTCTAGTGGTTAGTGACCCTGACTGCTTAGCCGGAGGTCGTGGGTTCGATTCCCACCCAGGACAAACCTTTGTGTGATGAGCATGATTGTTTGTTCTGTGTCTGGGCGTAATTTATCTATAATATGTATGTTTTTACAAAAAAAAAATGTATGTACGTAGTATATCAGTTGTTTCGTACCCATAACACAAGCAAATATAATTGCTTAATTTGGGGCTAAATGGCGCTGTGTGAATGTGGTAGAATATTATTATTATTATTATTATTATTATTATGTATATGAATATATATACGGTACCATACACCAATATATTTTTTTTTTAAATTTTTGTCTGTCTGTCTGTCTGTCTGTCTGTTTGTTCCAGCTAATCTCTGAAATGGCTGGACCGATTTTGACGGGACTTTTATTGGCAGGTAGCTGATGTAATAAGGAGTAACTTCGGCTACGTTTATTTTAGAAAAATAAAGTAATCATCAATACAAACAGAGATATACCTAACTGACATTAACGCGGTCGGAGCTGGGGGCAACAGCTAGTAGTAAGTAAATATAATTATCTGCATTTTTCAAACGTAAATTAACTGAAAATGTCACATTTGAGTAATCGTCCAATCATCTGTTTGCAAGTGTAATCGCCGTTCATGAACTTTACGATGCCAGGTTTCTGCCTAATACCTAGTGGTACCGTGAAATTAAGCTCTTCATGTAATGATTGCAAATGGAAAGAATAAAATAAACGTAATATTTAACTTTTTATCTTCTTTGCCAGTTTTTTATTATCGACATATTACGGGTAGGAATCCAGTTCACCTCTAAAATTTTAAGCCATTCAGTATGTACTGCACTATTCAGTATGTACTGCACTATTGACTAAACAAAAAAAAAAAAAAATTTTATTTCTACGTTAATTTCTATATAAAGGCTGCTATTTTTACAAATTATTTCAATAATTTTCGACTAAGTCGATGTTTGCCGAAATCTGAGCTAAAGCCGAATCCATTTATGGTTTTGGCTATCTTATTTCAAAATTAAAGCGAACATATTTCTTTATGTTTTTATTGATTTCAAATTTATTGTCAATTGCATTATACAAATTATATTAATTGTTTCATTCCATGTTATATTAATAAAATATAATCAAAACTGTTGTGTTAGATTAAAATTTTTTTATATTTTAAGTATGTAAAATTTCGGTAGGTAGCTGTTATTTTGTGATATTGGCATCTTAAAGACTATATAAATATTTTAAGTTTAAGTTTTTTAACTTTAAACTAAAACGTCGCCTAATTTTAAATGGCTTTGAAGTCTTATATTATGTCTATTAGTTTAATGTGAATTTTATCCACACAAAGGCTTAGGAAAGTTAAAGTTGATTTCTTTTAATATTTAGCCATTAATTGTTCAACAAGTTTCTTTCAATTTTATTGATTCCTTTAAAATTATCTGAGTAAGTGCATGTATACCGATTGTCAAATGTTGCCATTAATCTTGCCTATTTAAATTTAATTGTTTTATACTGCAAAAGTTTATTAAGTTAAAATATTGATGAATTGTAAGCGCTACTAAAAAAAAATGTGATTCTTGTATTAGATATGCCCGTAGACTTTACTGGCTATTATAATACTTAGTACTGGTTTCGTCTATGTCGTATCGTGATTTACCTGCTTGATATATCGTTTTCCATTAAATAATATGGTTAATACAAGGCAGTAATGATAATTTGTTCAGAATAAACCTTACGATGAATTTGTGATAATGTAATAAGAATTACTAATATTCGTCCAAGTTGTTGTTGGCCGAAACTTAAATGTAAGCCGAATACATTATGGTTTCGGCTTATCTAGTTTCGGTAGAAAAACACTATTTAGTAAGATATATTTTGTTTTATACATATACTTAACTAAAATAGTGATTTTGCTGCTTTAACCTTATCATGTTTTAATGCTCAAAGTCTTTTAGAATATACTGTTTATAAGTGAAAATTGGTTTTATTTACCTTGCTGACGTCAAGATCTCCTAAAGTGGGGTTCTTAACGTAACATAACAAAGTAGGTCGCCTTTTTTCCTGGTAATGAAAAGTCGAAATCTACGTTGACAACATTAGATAGAAGAGAAGATAATGATGTAAACGTCACTGTTTTTTTTTTGCCGACAATGGCACACGAGGAAACAGCCTACGTGATGGTTAGTGGTAACTGTCGCTCATGGACGACTGAAACTCTGCGAAGCTGCTGACTGCTGTGAAGGGAGTGGAGTAGGTAAAAAGATTGAGGGAGGTGAGGAAAAAGTAAAGAAAGAAGTTGAGCCTCCGAATCTCTCTGATAGTTAAATCTTTAGTGACAGTTATACGCAAAGTCGCAATTTCCATGTCTGTTTCTCTGTTAACTTCTTAACCAGGCAACGGATTTTGTTACAGTTTTCACTATCGTATCAGAATCCGTTGCCTGGTTCCAAAGTTAGCGGAGAAAGACAAGGGAAGAGCGACTGTTTAGTAAACAGAGACTGTTTCTGAGAAACTAACGTGTTGGTCACACCACCACACCACACAGTGTGACCACGGGTAAAATAATTTCCTGTTAGTCACACCAATGTGACAATCTAGTGTGACCACGAGTCTGTAGTGCAATTTTTAATATTCCAATTTATTTAATGTGCTGTTAACTCTGTATTTAAGTGTATTTATACATAATATAGTCAAAGTGGTTCTGCCGGAGAGTATGACACTGTACTTAATATAAACTAGACTATATTGTTACAAAATATAACGTTTATCAGCTATTCACTATTTTTGTTGTGATAAGAAGCTTGCACTTCAACCCGTCAATAATACTAAATAGAAAGTTTTCTATGTATTTGATCAACAATCTATAATTACTAATAATGTAAGTAATAAAATTATAAAGCGTAAGAATTTTTTTGTTTGCTTCCTTGTCACTGAAATTATAGGTAGGTTAGGTTAGGTAAAATTAGTAATAATAAAATTAATATAATCTATATAGATAATAATAATTAAAACATATATAATAATAGCTTAATATGATAGTTTAATAGTTAAATTTAGTACTTTTATTAAAAGAAAGCCCTCTTCCTCCCTTCTAACTTTGCTGTGCCCGACAGGGTCCATAATGATGCCATGTATTATATATCTGTAACATCTTATCTACATTGTGGAACACAAATAATTTGAGTAGGTACCTAATATAAGCAGTAACAAACTGTAAAACTGGATTTATTGCGAATAAGTACCTAAGTACTAAGGTACGTCATATAACCCTTACCCAATACATATATAATTAATATTTAATAGAGGCACAGTAATTTTTTTCCCGAATATTTATTATGTAGGTACGGTAGTAGATCAACGCTGGTTTCAGCATGACCTCCGTGGTCGGCCACGGCTTGATTGTGTTTTCTGAGCATTATTACTTCTGCAATGCTTAGAAAACACAGACATCTCTATAGATTGCGGTATTACCATTTACCATCAGGTTTATTTACTTTTTGATTTACTGTTTGTTTGTTTGCCATCAAAGTTGTGTAAATATATTATAATAAGTATATTATAGTCAATTAATTAAAGAGTATTATAATAGGTAGAATGTAAATACGGAACCTATCATCAACCTCAATCACATTTGGTAATTTGTGATTACATTACTTAGCTGTAAGTGTAGATAGAATATGTATTTTAAACATTAAGTAGTTTCACGTCTTTTTCCTTGAAGAAGTAGGCAGATAAGTGGCACCCCGTTTCAACAGCTATGTTGGGTTCAAAATACTTATGCTCACCTTGTGAAAAAAGCGTTATGATATTTTGAATGTCAAATAGCACTTGCTTAGTCTCACGGGTCGTTAAGTAAGTAAATGAATAAGTAAAACGTGTAGTTTATTAGAGACAGGTGACCGTATGGCCGGCCGTCACACGGTACGATTATGTTAGAGCTAAAGAAACATTGAACAGAAATACCTACTGTTTTGTGAGCTATTAATATGTGTAAGATTTATCTAACAGTGTATTTATTCAAGTGTAATCTTTCATGGTAAGTTGTACCTACATATTTACATGTATTTACGTAAGCTAATAACAAAGTTCTCCTTTTCTAGAAAGGTAACCTAACGCTTCGATTCTGAGACTTTTACCTATTATCAAATTATATAAAATAAACCTACCTAGTTTCATATGATATCTACAAACTACCTGGTTTCCTGCAGCGCGGTTTGACTCGCGTTAAGTTACATCTGTGGTTACTGTTCTGCTTCCGTCGCCAGTAGTGTGATATTATGTTACATAGTTATTACGCTCAAGAACATTAAACGCATAAGTAAATAATTATTCAAATCATACTAGTAGTTCCAGAGATTAAGCGTTTAAACAAAAAAAATCTTCCGCTTTTTAAATTAGTATAGATACACAATATTTCATCATCAACATCAGCTGCGGCAGTTTACTGAGGGATACCTATTTCAAGGTGCGCCATCTTGCCTGATTTAAGTACGGGTTTTGCATCCAGTTTTTGCCAGCTGCACGTTGTATACTGTCGCTCCATCTAGCGATAGAGCGTCCTACTCTACGTTTCCCTGTACGCGGTCAGAAAAACGTATTCCCTGTTTTTTTTAATATTAATATTTTAAGATTTTTTTATTATCTACTGTGGCAGACAAGCCAACATTCCACCTGATGGTGATTGGTAACTGTCGTTTATGGATTTCTGCAATGTCAGGGGCTTCGCTAAGTTGCAATCCATGGGGTGGTTTTCGAGATCAGCGCGTTAAAACAGACAGACGCTTCCTAGCAACGCAACTTTCTTATATACTACGTATAGGTATATATATATTTACTTTTTATTAAATGAAATTTTAATTCTGAGAGGTTTTTGGTTGTAATGGTTAATACGTAAAAAATAGACAGTTAATTCTTTAGCCGATACACGATAAATACTTCCAGATTGTTAATTAGATCATACAAGACCTCATTACATAAAGCGTAGATATATAAATTATATACATAATATACTGATAATACTCAGATTGACACAAACAATCATTTAAAGTTAGAACTGAGCGCATCTTACACATGTTATTGTGTTTTGTATTTAAATTAGTTACATAAAGTAATAATTATTTTAAGTTAACTTACGCAAAAGTATTGTAAATGTTCTGTTTGACATAATTATTGTTATAATCATTGCGTAGGTAAGTGCTTGTTTTATTTTTAACTCTATGACATTTAACATACACAGTACCTACAATAGCTATTTTAGATTTTTTTTACTAGTTCCTAAAGTAACCCGCTACCGGGTTATTCAGGTCAGGTTAGGTCACATTAACCAGTTAAGTAACCAGTGATATGTAAAATCGTTGAAATCCTCTTTTCTTTCTATGTTATTGTATGTGCCTATACCTACTTATAGGCCCCTCGTAAGTAGGTAATATTCAAAATTATAGCGAAAAGAGTATATTCCAAATTTGTAGCGTCTCGGCGAAACATATAGGAATAAACACAGACAACTTAGATTTGTAGAAAAATATATAGCTAATGTTATTGAGCTAAGAAGCATTATCAATGTTTATAAATTAGTAATTTATTAAGTGATCCTTTTACCTGTTATGACCATTATGTTCCATACAAAACGACATATGATTGTGTCGTTACCTATTTCCCTTTCGTTCCTTTTCTTTTTCCCTTTTCCTTTTTATTCCCCTTCACCCTTAATGATCGACAACGGCTTGGTTGTTTTCTAAACATTCATAGTCATAGTCATAGTATCACTTATTGTGAATCATAGGTTGGTACATAATACAGATGATGAAGCTTACATTATTTTCTGTAATGCTTGGGAAACGTAGCCATGGCCATAAGTAAAGGTTTCCACTTACTGGCGATGGGTCGTGTGGTTGTTTGCAACCAAATTTGCTGTGTAGTTCGTTTTAGAATATAGAGCTACTCCATCTGGTTTTTATGGGTGTCGTAATAGGCGACTTTTGAGACGCAGGCCATAGGCAGCTGCAATGTTTCTTACGACTTACGTTCAATTCCAACTAATATTATAAATGCGAAAGTTTGTGTGTTACCACTAAGCATCTAAACGGCTAAACCGATTTCGATACAAATTGGTATGTAGTTAGATTCGGTGCCGGAGACGGACATAAGCTAGGACAAAACATATTATACGCACAGGCGAAGCCTTGGGGAGCAGTAAGTAAATAAATAAAACTATTTTAAAAGGACCATAGTTCATTAGTAGATACTTGAGTGTTAGTAACAATAGTGCTTACATAAATAATTAGAATTGTAACTAAATTACATTTTATTTCTTCAGATCTATGTCTGTTTCATATAAGTACCTAATAAATATTTATTTGAACCCGCGACCCCAATGACAGATGGTAAACAAATTAACCTAACAATCGTTCGTCATAATTTGTAATGTTACTCAACAATGTGACATAAGATTATTATAATAACTATTAACCCATTGCAAGACAAAGGTCTGGCTCTTAAAACAGATTGTTAAATATCAGACTTTTTTTTGTAAGTGCAATTTTTATTTACCATAAGTCTTCCACAATTAATACGAATCTAATGATACCTCATATGTTAAAATCTATTAAGTTATTTAGGCTGTAGAGCGTGCCAAAGAAATAGACATACACATCCACATACAAACATACATAAGCTCGAAAAATATTACCCTCCATGACTTCGGTAGTAGGGCAAAAATTCGCATTAATACTCTATTTTAGCAGAACTCATGAATAAGTTTAGTGTATATTATTATCAAATAGTGAAGTAAATACCTATGAAAAATGATTGTAGATAATATGAGTGAGATATCTATGTGATGACCACGCTACCTCTTAATATTTCACAGTTAATAAGACAAAGAGTTGTATATTAACTATTTACTAACAACTAAAATATAGCCATATTATTGTGATCAAGCTGTAGATAGTTAAAAACAAATTTTAATTCGGCTTCTTCTTCCTCTTTATAACCTATGTTCGTCTCCGTCACCGATTCTATCTACATACTAATTTTCATCGAAATCGGTTGAGCCATTTAGGAGCTGAGTAGTAACAAAAATACAGTAGGATTAGGACTAACAATTGATACTCAAAAGTTTACCGTATTTCTCTATTTTATGAAAGAAATTTAAAGATCTTACCGACGCCGATGCTGTATAGACTGTTCAAGACGGTATGATGAGGTGGTATGATTATTATGATTAAATCAGTATTTTTGTTACAGAAAGACCATGAAACAACAAATATTAATAATAGGCATATTAGCCTTATTAACAACAGCATACAGTAGAGGTATTTGCCACGGCTGTTTCGACGGCATTTGTTACACAAAGTCACAGATATTCAAGAAGTATCCAGTCTCGGGTCAATTAGCCATCGACAGAATAGAAAACATCGTTTACTTTCACTACGAAGACCCTAAACTCTCAGACCAAACTGTAGCCTTCGATTTAGATGATATAAGATTTCTAACAGTACCAAACGTGCAATTTTCCTTCGCTAGAACTGTTGATCAAGCTACAAGAGATGTTTACATCGGCGGCGCCAGCGGTATTTACAAATACAATCCTATGACTAATATAACTGCTTTACACGGGCTCCAAGGCACAACTATTTGGCACATGCAGTTCAAAGATATACTGTACTACACAATTTTTGTTACGAAAGGTTTATATACGTACGGAAAGAAGCAATCGAAGAGTATTACCGCGCTAAACGATTTTAACATCGACGACTTTATTGTGGACAAAAATGATGATATTTATTTCATGAGTAATTTCACAGTTTATAAACTAAAGAAAGGTGATAAAAAACCAACTGTGTTTTCTAATGAACTATATCATTTGTCTACAGATCTTTATGATAACGCCTATTTTGTACAAAGAGGGACTAGAGGTTTATATAAAATTGACTATAGAAAAGGGAAATTGTCTGAAGTTGGTGCCTTCGGTAGTGGATCTCCTTTTAGAGTTGTGTTTGATAGATTTAACAATATCATTTATTATGATGCTGATACTTTAAAATTATATTATTTAATACCAAATTATGCGATTTGTAAAGTAAAAACTGAAGGTAATGGAACTAAATTAAAGAAAATGGTATCACAGGTTAAAAGAGCTGATCTAAATATGGTGCTATTTACTAGTGAGAGTATTGAATATATTGACAGTGGTGATCGATTAGGAAGAAGAGAGAAGGTTTAATAGTTAAATATATTTAATTTATTACTGTTTGATGTTTTATTTATTTCGCGGACAGTTAGTTACGATCTGTACTCCACCGACAGCTTACCGCCATAGTAGGCTATCGGAAAAATGCACAAGTTGAAATTTAGGTTTTTATAGACTGAGGGGGCGACCGATAATTGTTGGGCAATTAGACAGTTGGAGATCGTTCTACCGCAACGCCATAAGGTCGTCATAGCTGAAACGCCCAAATCATAATATTAAAGTATTTTAGTAGTAAGTGCTATTAATAAAGTAAAAGACAATAAAATGATGTTGCGTTGAAATTCATAGTTACATTGCACTCTTGGTATCTTTGACCATGACCTGACCTTGTATGGACGCTGATAATTTACATTTTAATCTATTACTTACAATTAAAAAATGTTGGAGTTTATAATGTACGTGCGATCCAGTCGGGATCATTCCAACTTTTGCCGGGTATTACAAGAGGCCTAATTTATATTATGGGTCGTTGGGGCAGAAAGGTTCTACAGTGGCGATCGCGAACCGGAACTCGTAGCGTGGGCAGACCCCTCACAAAGTGAACCGACAACCTTATATGGGTAGATCACGACCGATCAAGGTGGCAACAACTGGGGAAGGCTTATGTCCAGCAGTGGACGTATGTGCCCACATCGTTCATAAATATAGGCCTTGGGAAAGGCCACATCTGTTCTACTTGCATGTTCTGTTAATTATTTTCAAAAGTTAACACAACCAAATATTTTAAGTGATACATGTGTATGAAAGTTTTTGTTTTGTCTTATGATGTACGCATATTGTCATAATGCTAAACATTATGAAACGCTATTATAAATATTACGAAAGAAAAATCAACAAACGCGACATTTAAGGTTACGTGCGCATGTGACGATTAATCGCAAGCACTAGAGACTCTATACTTTTTTATATAGTAATAATAATAATAATAACTTTATTTGTCAAAAGTGCATTACAAAAATAAATATAAATAAATAAATAGTGTAAAAGGAAGTCGCTGGAAAGCGTGTGTCTGTGAGTCTGCGTCTGAAAGCTTTAGTCTCGAGAATCACTCAATAAATTTAGATGCGGTTCACTGTTATATTGTGGGTTTCTCGAAAAATGTTTAGGTATATAATATATCAACCTATCACCAATAGGAGCCGAGTAGTAACGTTAATAGTAAACCAAGCTGGATGCGAAGCGTGGCTCGCGTGATAATACATAAAGCAGAAGAGGTTTTTTGATTACAGGCGCTAATCTTTGGAACCATCAGTCGGAATTGAATAATTCTTTTTGCGTTTAATAGTTTAGTTCTTGAGGAAGGTTAGGCTATGTAATATTACGCTGCGACTCACGGGAGCGGAGCAGCAATCTAAGATATAACATGACGCGGGTGAAATCACGCTGCTGACATCTAGTTACCGGATAAAAAACTTCTTACTAATCTCGAATAAAATCGCGACAAAACAATTGCGACTGATTAAAGTCGCAGTTTCTAACGTTACTGCATGCGTTTTTTGTTTATGTTTAATAATGACGTGCAGAAGACAATGGTTTTTCGATAATCTCCTCTCAGCAGACCCGTTCGTTATCACATTAGTTTTTTATTGGATTCAGACATTTGTAATGGTAAGAATGTATACATTTCACCAATTTTAATACTTTCCATAAAAACAGTTTTCACTTAAATTTAAATAAAATATTAAAAAAAAGCATTTTAAATTTTTTTAATTTCATTTCACTTATTTTTTACTCAGAAGTTGTTTGAGATTTGAAAATATAATAAACAAATTTTCTGACTTCATTTATTTTTATTTAGAAAAAAAATAAGAGATAATAAATACCTAATTAGGTTTTTTATTTTAAAACATGTTTTTTATTTTATTTATATTTCTTTTTAGATTTCAAAAATGTATTACTGATATAAAGATTGATTTTATCATTCTTTTTTTGTTTCATTAGGTAGCTAATTATATTTTGGAACTTATAATTTTTCTTATGTATAGCTTATATATTATGTATCTAACTTATTGATTTTATCTAATAAAAGCAGCACTGTGAATGTTTAATAGTGGATCGCACTTATTTTATTTTTCTAAACAAATTAGTTATAACAAATAAAATAATTGAATTGATTACTTTAAACATCAACTAATTAACATACTACTTGTTAATTATGTTAATATTCCATTTTTGTATACTATAAGTTCCATAGTATAAATATTGTGTTTATAGCTACTAACTGTAATTTTTTTCTTGTATCTAAGCATAATTCTCAACTTTTGGATACTAAATGTAGTTGCAAAAAGGGTTTTCGAGTAAATTTTAATCGTATACTATAAGTTCCATAGTATAAATATTGTGTTTATAGATACTAACTGTAATTTTTTTCTTGTATCTAAGCATAATTCTCAACTTTTGGATACTAAATGTAGTTGCAAAAAGGGTTTTCGAGTAAATTTTAATCGTATTCGTTGCTTTTTTGACTCAAAATGTATATAGTTATGTTAATTTTTAAGTTTATTTAGTTACTAGCTGCACCCGCTCAGAAAATGGTATGTGTTTAATTAATGTAACTCGCAGATTTTCGGGATAAAAATTTCATTGAAATCTGTTCAGCCGTCTAGGCGCTGATTGGTACCAAACATATACACACAAAAACTTTCGTATTTATAATACAAGTTGCGCCCTGCGACTTCGCTTAATGGTATGTGTTATAAATAAGTAGTTGCACAAATCTTGCTAGGTATATAGAACATTAGTTTCGGACAAAATAAATGTTTACCTATCCACCTTATTTTAGGGTGCTTTTCATTGCGTATTCTTTGTTCAGTTGGCAATTCTGTTAGTCGCTGCCGCTCTAATGGAGATAGACTTTATTCAAGGTCATCCCAAGAAATCTGAAAATACTGATTATGTAAGTAATTCATTAATAAACAATTAAAATTAAACTTAAATTCAATTAACATTAAACTAGAAATATTCGGTACTTAACTCAAAGTAACTCTAAAAAAACAAACGTTACACTAGTTTAAAATCTATAGGTACAGTGTTAAATTATATAAAGGTGTAATACGCGTTTGTCTTCAGGGCAAAGGCCTTTTTATATATCGTCGTTGCACCTGCAAAAGCCGCTATGTAAATTTTTACTTATTTTGGTTTTTGATGCCATTTTGATCCTTACTCAAACAGGAATAAGAATGAAAATGGCATCAAAAACCAAAATACCTAAAAATCACATAGCGACTTTTGCAGGCGCAACGACGATATATAGAAAAGGCATGGGTATTGATTACCACAGTTGTTCAAGGAGAATTGGCGATTGCAAGCATTTTTTCATAAGTTCAAGTTTCGTTATGATGTTTTCCTTCACAGCAAGTAAATAATGTTTAAGATAAATTATGAATTTAAATATGCCGCATTTCAAATATCTTCGTGTAGGTACCTATATTGTGTGTTACCAGTGTGTCTTAGTGTATAACATAATTTAATGTAAAGACTGCCTCTGTGGTTTAGTGGTACTGTGCACGGATTACCACGCAGAGGTCTCGGGTTCGATCCCCGGGTCGTGTAAATTTATATTGGGTTTTTCTGTCAACAAATTCTCAGTATTAGCCCGGATTCTAGAATTGTGCCAGATGCTCCCTGTTACATGGGATCCAAAAATAAAATGGCGAAACGTGGGTGGTTAAACACGCCTGCCTACCCCTTCGGGGATAAAAGGCGTGAAACTATGTATGTATGTAACATAATTATATATAAACCCCCAGTTTCTGAAAGGCTTATCAACTAAAAATTAACTAATCACCTGTTAAATCTCATGCAAAGTACCAATTGGGTTGCTAAAAGCATGAACAAAAAGTTTAATTTGATCTAATTAGTAACTAATTAGATCAAATTAAACTAAATATCCATGCTTTAGGATGCTTTTAGGTACTTCACATGAGATTTAACAGATGATTAGTTAATTTTTCGTTGATCAGCCTTTCAGAAACTGGGTGTTAGTAAAACTGATTATTACTATACTCGTATTTACAATGTTTTTTAAAAACAATATATATCTATACTATTATTTATAGCGGAAAAGTTTGTTTGTTGGTTTGTTTGTTTGAACACGCTAATCTCTGGAACTACCAGACGGATTTAAAAATTATTTTTGCGTATGATAGCCCAGTTCTCAAGGAAGGTTATAGGCTATGTAACAACACGCTACCGGCGACGAGAGTAAAGTAGTAAGCAAAGACGCGGGTGAAACTGCGCCGCAGGAGGCTAGTAAATCAGTAATAATAATAACACAACAACTCTAAAATTTCACCAGATGGTACCAACCAAGGGAAACCTGAAGAAGAGATCGCCTGATGAAGATGAGATGGATGTGGTTGACAGAGCTGATCATATCACGCAGTTTCTAGCCGATATGTTCGTGAATACTGATGATGAGATAACAATTTTACAGGTACGTATTTTTCTTGTACAAATTTCGTGGCAAACTAAGCATACGATTCACCTGATGGTAAATAACCGTAACCTATGGAAAGATGTATATTTTCTAAGCTTTTAGATGTAATGCTTAGAAAACACAACCAAGTCGTTGCCGACCAAGGGAGATGAGAAAGGAAAGATGATAAAGAAGAGGACTGAGGGGCACGAACCATCAATGGTACTGATCAATGGTACTACTGACACAAAGTGACGTAATCCCATGCTTACAGGCTGTATTGAATCACTAGGCTTAGATAAGGAGAGACGTTGCCTCCTTATGTGTATCCTACCGCCTGTATAATGGGTTGTGTTCTGAAAAATTGTTTAGGATGGTGCCAACGGCCACTTTTTAGCCGGAAGTTACCTTAGAGCCTCTTAGGTCCCGTACAGTAAGATTTCAGAGAAAGTTTCTTCCTCGTACGATAAAGTTGTGGAATGCGCTCTCCGTCGAGATTTTCCCGAGAGACTACAACATGGAGTTCTTCAAGAAAGGAGTTAAAAGGTTTTTAACAGGGTCGGCAACGCGCTAGTGTTGCTCCTGGTGTTGCAAGCGTCCATAGGCTGCGGCAACTGCTTACCATCAGGCGGGCCGTATGCTTGTTTGTCACCTTAGTCGTGTAAAAAAAAAATTACGTCGATATTGTATAAGAGGGTAGTACTTCCCCGGTGGATTGTGCCCATTCATGCTGAAATCAGTGAGGATCTACCACCATATAAAACCTACTTGGCTGCAAAGCTAAAGTGATGCGTTTAATTTAGAAATTTAATGTAAACATAAAATTTCGCTAAAAAGATGCAAAATTATAATTGCCGCTGGGCTATTCAATGACTACAGAGAAAAATATTTATATTTTATATTTCCTTTTAATGTAAAATTTACATAACACTATTTAAGCTTATTACTTTGATTTGTTACTTTTCTACATATAGTAAAAACAATCTGAGATCAGAATAGCAGCTTTTCATGTAATAATGTTATCATTGACGGTCAACAGAGACGTGGACCGCCCAGATGGAGATGGCGGGATAATTTGGCGTTCCAGAGCGACTGGTAGGGGAACATCGCAAATAGGGAAAATAGGAAAATTTTGGAAGAGGCCTTTGCCCAGAAGTACAACCCCTACAGGCTAATAATAAAAAAATATTACCATTTACATTGTTATATACGGTAGTTAGATCATACTTTGACTTAGCCCTCTTTTTAGACCGATATAAATCTGTCTGCTTTAATCTATACCAATGATTCTAACAGAATATATTTTTCATTTTTAGGCCGCCGAGCCTGAGGAAAATTTCTTTCCAAGGTATGTATAAATTTAAAAATATTTTGTAGAAATTTATAACTTTAAGGTTAATAAGACTGATTTCTGAACTAATCTCTGATTTAAATTATTTACAGAAGTTATTTTAAATAAACCAGTTAATGTATTTTTGGTTGTATTGCTGAGTGCCTATTTTAAATAACATTATCCTGATACAGATTTTTATACCGTTTGTACTTTATACGTACTCGCGAAAAGGAACGAATGGGTGGTGCTGTTATCCCAGGGGTCGAATCGGTACTCAAACGAAGAATCAAATCTTTAGGGTCGAAAGGGCTCGTAGCCATTTATTCTGCCATATAATATTTAATACTAATGATTAATAAGGAGTCACTAGTTCCAAAAATAATGGAGTTTGTATGCAAAGCCTCAACATTGATTAAAGTAGGACAATTCGACAATGTTTCGTATTATAATACTGATAATGCCAATTGGCTATGAATCGCTCAACGTTAAAGTGATGACTTCACTCCTGATCGCGAAAAGGATTGCCTTGTGAATACTAAAGCGATAACTATATAAGTATATGTATAAATAATAATAACACAACAACTACACAACGCTAGTTAGACCCAAAGTAAGCATAAGTTAGCAGTGATATGGGTTCCAGAATTCGGATAAACTTATTACTATAAATGAAGCGGTAGAGTTTGTTTGTTTGTATAAACACTCTAATCTCTGCAACTACTAGTAGGATTTGAATAATTATTTTTCGTATGATAGCCTAGTTCTTGAGGAAGGTTATAGGCTATGTAACATCACGCTACTGACGATGGGAGCAGCGCAGTAACCAAAGACGCGCGCAGCGGGAAGCTAGTAGTATAAATAAAGCTATGTTCGTCCAATATTTGATTGAAAAGAAATCTGAAGGACCCTTGCGGCAAAGTCCTCTCAGGGACGCCTTGTTAAACACCTCTATAGAGACTTGGCAGTCTGATTTATCTTAAAGAGCATCCACTTAAAGTAGTACTTTCTCAATTTTATCGTACCACAGATGTTATGGAGTCTCTGTGTCAAAATGACATTGGGTTTTTTTATCAACGAATTTTAGTAATAATTGTAAACGTGTTGGTAGCAAAAATTAGGGGATACCTTTGTCCAGCAGTGGACGTCTTTCAGCTGATATGTTGGTGATGAATACATATACATAGCGTCGCTCCTTTTATCCCCGAAGGGGTAGGCAGAGGTGTTTTACCACCCAATTTTTCGCTATTTTATTATTATTAGATCCTATGTAACAGAGGGCGAGCGTTTTGCCATTTATCGGGCACAATTCCAGATTCCAGGCTATAACTGAGAATTTTTCGACAGGAAAACCCAGTATTACTTTTCCCAATCTGGGGATCGAACCTGAGACCTCTACGAGATAATCCGTACACAGTACCACCGAACTACAGAGGCAGTGCTGATGAATCATGTTGGAAAACATATTATAGGCAGTAATAATATGAGAAATAATAATTATATCGATATTAATATTATTACAGTGAAGTCGAAGATACTTTTTTCAACTTTCTGTCAAGACAGGCCAATAATCAACACCGAGTGGAGCGACCTTCAGACGACCTTACGAGATGATCAACAGATAATGTAAATTAAGTTAGTTACCTACCCCTTACATTTTGAAAAATTTTAGTAAGTTCACCCTAATTAACCCTTTCATAGACACTGCTGTAGTCACAATAGATGTTTTATTGTCATCATGGCTATATACGTTTACTGTCCCGAAAAGTGTTAATCACACCCGACTGCATGGAATTGCACATTTTTCTACGCTTTTAGCCTTTTCTGTCACTCAGAATCGACAGAGAAAGGGAGTGCTGCATGCTGTCGCGTTCCCGCTCTCTTTCTCACTCTAGTAAATGATGACCCTGAATGACAGAAAAGGATAGACTAGCATAAGAATATGATTTCGTGCTGCCGGATGTGGTTCAACCCTATGTCAGAATTTCATTTTAATGAATAATTTGTAAATCTACTTTATCATAATTATTGTTATTACTTTGAAGAACATTTATTTTATTTTTAATTATGTAAGTAAGTAATATTAATTGCATTTGTGTTCACTAGAGTTAAAGCAATAGTGCTCTACTAGAAACGTTGTAACTTCAAGTAACGAGCTATTGAAAAAACAATTCTAACATAGTTGACTTTAGATTCAGTTTACAAAACTTGCACTTTACTGTTACGGTGTTGTTGATAGGGCAGTATGAACTAATGTGCGTTTATTTATCGGTGGAAGCAATAAAAATTTGGTATGTAAAAATGAACAACGCCCCTAGTATTAATTATGAGAACAAAAATTTGACGTTGTCACTGACGACGACGCGACGACGCTTACGGACGATTGCAGACTAGCGTTTTTTTTTTGCGTGTTATCGTTTTTGGCAGCGCGTTTATATGCGTGATTTTTGCAACAAATGCAACTTGTACGTGCGTTGACGCGCTAATAAGCTCGTATAAACGCGAATTTATACTGACTCATCACTACTAGTTCGAGCGAACACACTGGTATAAGCTCATATAGGAATCCATTTTTTTCCAGCGCGAAATGTTATGTAAAGAAATTTATCATGTACCTTTTATTATACAAACTTGGTGTGTACCAACAAAATGTAAATTATTTGTTCTATCTAGCTATAACAAAAACGCTAGTCTGTAAGCGCCCTTTTCTCATGGTAAATTCAGAGTTATCTGTTAATAACATGATATTTTAAAATAACATTGCTAAAATGAATACCAATCTGTACAAAATATAATAATTTAAATAATGCATTGAATAAATTTAGAAACCAATGAATATTATTTTATTAAGTTTCCTTTCTTTTGTATTTATTTTGTCTACTTGTACAAAATAATTTATTTTTGTATATTTTTTATTTATTTTTATTTATTAAGATTTAATGCAAAATATAATATTCTGCAAATTTGAGTTACGGTGCTCGTTCATTGTTACTTTTCAAAAAAATTATAAGTTCAACTTTGTCTTGAATTACCTAGTGAGAAACACAAAAGGAAAACATCTTGTGAAAATCTAAATTACAACAAAATATAAAAACCAACCGCTTAATTTCACTCCTTTCCTTTTTCCTCACCTCCTTCAATCCTTTCACCTATCCCACTCCCTTCACGGTAGGCAGCGGCAGTCGTCCATGAGCGACAGTTACATCACGTGGGCTATTTGCTCGTCAGCCATTTACGGCAATAAAAAAATCTAAACATTCTTAAAATCTAAAGTAATTGTACAAAAAATAAGACGTCAACCATGTATTTAGATAGGTTACGAGAACCACTTGCCAACAGGTGGTATATTTATTCGTTATCTAAATTATATAAAAAAAGATTGCATATAATCAAAAAATATACTCGTCTAGAATTTTAATGACATATTTACCGCTATATATCTATTTTGCGTTGCTAAAACTCTCGGGGACAACAATTGCAATTCTTATCTTGTCTAGGTCAATATCGTTACGTGGAAAGACTGCATTACAGATTGACGGAGAAAATCCTTTGATTTCATAAAGGTACGAGTTTTGTGAATATAATTAAGGTTTTAGGCAGTGCGGTTTTGAGTCTAGAACAAGAAACTATTATATCTCTGCTCGACTGAGACCATACTAGGTAAAAATCTGCAGCGTTATACGTTCTTAATATCCGACAGTCCTCTGTGCAGAGCACGCACAGAGCACAACGAAACCGTCGCCCACGTAGTCCTGGAATGCGAGGAAGTGATGACACATCGGGCACAAATCCTCGACTACCCGAGATCTCTCCGCGAAGCCTGCGAAGATCCCAGACAGCTTTTGCGTTTCTGGGCGGAGTTGGGCAGGATGAAATAATTCAGGCAAACCGGACGCAACAAAGGACCAAGAGGTCTAAATGCGGACAACGAGCCCACCAACAAGTAACAAGTAACGTACTAAATATTACCTCATAGCGGTTACCAATCCAATTCTCTAAAATAAACAGAACTTTTTTCTCGAAGTCAGCTATGTTCGCCAGAGTAGATATTAAGTGTAGTTGCTATATTTTTTTATAAACTTCAAGGGCGAACAAGCATGCGGCATTACGGCCTACCTGATGGTAAGTGGTAACCATAGCCTATGGATATGGTTGTGAAACACAACCAAAGCGTTGCCGACCCTGCAGGGAGAAGATTTATTTATTTATTTACACTTCATATACAAGAGTATATTGGCGGATGCATTATCTACCAGTAAACCAGTACAGGTGATGCAGAGAAAAACAAAGAAGGTGCATCTGAAGAACAGACAATTTTACAGAACAAAATATTTAAATATGCATAAATAATTTAAAAATAAACATACATACTTAGCCTACCATATATAATACATACATACATACATAATACATAACATAATATAAAGGATAACGAAGAAATAGAGACAAGAAAGAGGACTCAGAGGTAATGGGTTCTCGGGAGCTCTCAAAATAACAGAGGGTAAGCCTGCTGTCACATTTATCGGCAGAAAAACCTAGTAACATGAGCTCCCCGTCGAGGTATACCCAATCGACTAAAACATGGCGTTCTTCAAGAAAGGAGTTAAAAGGTTTTTAACAGGATTGGCAACGTGCTAGGTACTCCTGAGGCCCTAGACAAGTGTCAAAGATTTTTATTCTATTCATAGAATAGATAGAAAAATGTATTGGATTGACATAAGCTAACGCCAACACTTATGTCAATCCAATACATTTTTTTATAGAATAGAATAGGAATCTTTACCACTTGTCTAGGGCCTCTGGTGTTACAAGGCAGATTGGTACTAGCCTGGTTCCGAACCCATCCAAGCCTTAGGTACCTTTACCACTAAATATTTATTCATCTTAAACTAGACTAAGACTCAAATATTTATCAGCATTTGTTTACGAATAAGTTATGGCGCTTAAAAACTAAAGAAAGATTAATTGAACTTACCAACTAACAAAGGTAAAGGCAAGAATTGTAAGTAGAAAATCGAATAGAAGTTGATTACGTTGAGCACAAAATCCGTTGCACCAAACGTGGGACGCTCGGCAGCCGGGCAACTGTGAGTATTTTATAAAGTTTTCTAGAAAAGTACTTTTGACTTCTTACTACTTCAAACTATCGATAAATTCCATTGCATTTTATACACATAAAGCTCTAGCTTTTTCCAACTCGAACTGCCAAATCCATTTCAACTGGCAATTTGAAATGTGCCTTGGCTTCACACTATGGGGAACATAACTACAAGTAAGTAAAAGTGTACGTTAGTAGATTCTTGTAAGTAATGGCACTTGTGGTAATGGGCCGGATCGAAGGAAAAGTATTATCTTCTATTCAAAAAACGGTATTAATTTTCATACAATGTGTTTGCTTCGATAAATGAGAGGTTAAGTAAAGTTGCTGCAGTAAGTAAATGAACCCCCTCCGATCGGCGTTCTCGCCTTGTCGCGGCGGGAGGGCTTAGTAACCGTGGTTACGCAGAACCACGGCGAACCAAGAGGAACCCCAAGGAGGCGCCGCTCCTCTGGATTTCCCACGTAAAAAAAAAAAAAGTAAGTAAATGAATGGGCAATGGGTAAAAACGATTACTAAAGAAAACACATTAAACTATCTGTGGCGTATTGAAAGAGGCCCAGGTCCAGCAGTGGACTGACGCGTGTAATAGCCGGACAAATTATTCCGAAGCCCTCAAATTATTATAAGGACGGTGACAGGTAAATATTCATAAACATTTATCCTTTAAATTAAAATGTGAATGAGGAAAGGTATCGAAAAAACAATGTCCCAAATGTTTGACATTCGATTGGAACGTGACGTAGCTTATATCACAACATTCCTTAAATACGTAGAACACCTTGAGCGTGCAATAATTTAATGATGATGACTAACTAATTTTACGAGCCGACTACTCACTGATTCCTTGTGGCCATTTCGCTAAAGCGGAGAAAAGTGGAGATGTATCAATATAACCATGTACTTATTGCTTAAAAATAGAAGAGTATATAATTTAAGCGGGGCGTGAAAAAGCCGCCATAGTGGAGGCCACCATGCCCGCAGTTTCAATCTTTGACTTTTGGAATGGAGGATCGCTTTGGCAGGCTAAAAAAAAGCTTCCATTCCTTTATTCCGTCCTGTGCCACTGGATTTGCCACTGGGGTCACAAAACGGAAAAAATCTTCCGTCTTGTGCCACTGTTTGTATAAACATACTCCAAACACAGAGATAAAATAATGACAAAATTAAAAAAGGTACTTAATAAAGAATCTCGATAACAAAAAAGAATTGCGGGTTTTTATTGACCGAATTTTTAGTCATTGAATTAATTTATTATAATCTGATGGTCAGGTGTTATACCTGGATTTGCTGATTTGCCGCTCAGTGATCGCCGAATCTATTGGCCATAATGGCACAGATCTGCTTTCGCTTTAATGGACATTGGGCCTTAGTCTGTCACGTCAGGGTCTCATTTTGCAAAAGCCTGAGCTATCTGAGATTTTGTGATGAGGGAATGAGTAAGTGTGTGACCTTTTTTTATATAAATAGATCTATTAGAATAACACATACTTAGGCTAATTTATAAAGATTTTGTTTAAATTGGCCATATTCTGCATAGACTAAGTCGCGGGCAGAAGCTAGTAATTTAATAAACTCCACTAAAACAAAAAGTTTACCTGCTCTTTTTCAATATTTAACGAACAGTAACACAAACAGTAGTCGATTAAATCACTCACTAAACGAAGTACCTACTACTAAAGTTCTGTTGTTCTGTTTAGCGAGTAAATTATTCGACTAAATTATTAACGTGGACTAAACTTGAGTTAAGCAATTCAACAAAATATAACTCATAGTTGTGTTAGCCTAGTGAATATCTTGGTATACGGTACTGGGTTCGAAACTGAGAAAGTACAAACTTTTTTAAATTGCTTTTACTCTACCTAAGCAGTCAGTGAGATCCAGAAGTGTTGGCCACCATTCCAAAAGCCATCGTTTGACATGATGGCCTATATAGCCACTAAAGCGGCTTTATAAGATGATATCAGTTTTGCGAAATAGCTTAGCCACGAGGACAAAGCCGCTTTTCACGCCTCGTTTAAAAGACCCAGGATATACATTATATGGAAACACATATGGGAAGTACGGTAAAGAATTATAATATGATAAAAGTATGAGGTACTGAATTGGTTCAGGACCGTTTAGATTCCACTGTGAAAGGTTGACACATTACTGCCTTTCAGTGAAACATCGAGATCAATCTGCATGTTGATTGAAGAAAAAAAAAATCAAAATCGGTCCAGCCATTTTAGAGATTATCCGGAACAAACAGACAGACAGACAAAAATTGTAAAAAATGTTATTTTGGTGTATGTACCGTATATATATATTCATATACATGTAGTAAAAAACGGTTATTTCTACAAACAGACACTCCAATTTTATTATATGTATAGATTAGAGGGTTATACCTACTTCAATATATTCCTTTCATACTGAAACCAGCAAGAATCCACTACCGTGTAGTGCCGTGATGATTTCTTTTACATTTGTCTTTCACTTTGCAATAAAGTGAAGTGGACATTCAGTTCAAACTCCTCCTTTTTACTTCTCATTTAATTATTTGCGTGATCCAAGATGGTGGGTTTAGTAGTCCCCGGGACTCCCGAATGCTAAAGCTCGTGTATTCGCAAGAGTTCTCCACTGTTAATCCTGGCTCACGGGAGACACAGTGATGGATGGGATGGGGCAGGCTGGTGGGATTGTACGTAGTAATATTCTCATAACTCTATTGGCATTCTGCTTGCTACACAAAGCCCTTTACAATTTGAGACACGTTCGGTACGTCTATAAGTTTGTTACTTTATTTGACACAGTTCTTGTAGTTAAGCAATATTTGATAGGCAAACAAATTGTTTGTTGTTGATGGTTTTATTGAAAACAGTTCCCAAGGAGAGGTGTTTAATATGCTTACGTTCGGCTGGTATAGTACCCAACCGATTAGTAGAACAGTTACACCAAATTGCAACACTAGTGTGACTGTGGCTAATTTAATTTTTCTTTTTTTTTTATATTAGCCTACCAAAGTGACTCCACTCTGCCTGATGGTAAGCTGTCAGTGGAATCCAGAAGTGGCGGACACCATTCCAAAAGCCAAACTACTGGTATGGTGGCCTCCACTTGGCTTAGTGAGATGCTTTTTCACGTCCCGCTTAAAAGACCCAGGATCAAAATTAGATGGGAACACATGCGCTGGCAAAAAGTTCCAGGCTTTAATTGAGCGACAAAAGTATGAAGTGCTGAACCGTTTATTTATCCGTGATGGCAATTTTGGTGTGACTTTGGATCGGTTGGGTACTATAACTGTTACTGTGCAACTGCAGGCTAAAGATCTCTTCTCACATAGAGAAGGTATGAGTCCGTTATACTATGTTTAGTGAGCAACAACGATAATAGTAAACCAAGCCGCTCAACCGCAACTTTTGAAGGTGAACCACGAACCATACGTTTTTACGATAATTTTTTTATGAAAAGAAAGGACCAACCGCCCAAAAAAAATTTGTTCGTGGTCCACCTAGGTGAATTGACGAGGTTTACAACGACCAACAACCGACTTTTGATACCGATGTTTCGTGAGGGCGTGTCGCTAGTCCTTTGTTGCCCGTGGTTCACTCGCCTAGTTCACCTAAAGGTGTATTTATAAGTCAAGACTAGGGGTAGTATTTATAAACGAAGCTCAGGTATTGAGTACGCGTACTTAATACCGTCTCTTTCTAACTACGGTCTCAGGCCCCTAGTTAGATACAGACAGGGGTATGATTCAAGTGCGCGTACTCAACTCAATACCTGAGATGCGTTTATAATTATAAATACGAGCCTAGATTGTACAAAGGCGGTTCGTTATCAATCAATGTATCATAAATAATCGCCAATTATTCGTTATCTACATATTGATTGACTAACAATAGTTGTATTTTTTAAGTTTTCAAACAATAAGATTCCCATCACACAGCATTAACCTAACCGATGTTCTTTAATCGATTCTAATATACTCTGTGGTAATGTTTACGGGCCTTGTGAAAACAAGGCAGGCCAAATTTGCCCTCTCTGTCCTCTTTCTTTTCCCTTTCCTTCCTCATCCCCTTCCCCCTATAAGGTCGGCAAAGACTTGGTTGTTTTTTAAGTATTTCTTCTGCAATGTTTAGCAAACACAATCATGTTCAGGATCACTTGCTTACCACCAATGTTATGTAAAAAAAACCTACTGGAGTCAAGTGATATTAGGTTTTTTTAGGATTTGTGGAATTGTGTCCGCTAAATGATTTACTTCCCGTTTAATAGGACCTAACACAGTTGGCAAAACGTAGATAGTGGGTCCACGAGGAACACCTGGATGTTATACACCTCTGCCTAGTACTTTGGCAAAGTAGGTATGAAGCTATTATAAGATAATACAAAAATAAAATAATGTTTGTCACTTGCACTTCGGATCAGCATACATTATGAACGAACCTCTCTAACTGTAGGAATTGATTTAGTGCATACGTATGATCCCGTATGGTTAAGAGCCTGCCCTCAGGTTATTCAAGTCCTAGCATCTTCATTCTTCGTCTTCGTATTCTGGCTTTAACAGCATTAACCTTTGTGGTTGAAGGAAATGTTGGTTTACTTGATAGTACGTACAAACATACGGCTGAGGTCTTAGAAGTGTCTTGAAAATGACTGACGGCTTCATAATCTTTATATGGCAATCAAGAAACGGTCCATGAAACGCAAAAATAGTTATTCAAATCCGTTAGGTTCAGAAATTAACGCGTTCAATCAAACAAACTTTTCTATTTTATATATTAGAGATATAGATTATTTAACAACTATCTAGAGCTGCACCGCAAAAATACACATGTACATAGTAAGTATAGCTATTCATGCATACAAAGCACCAGCCCTAACACTTAAGGTCGTGATACGCGCGCGCAGCATTACAATGCGATCACAATTGTCTATAAAAGCTATGTGTGTTGCTCATTTGATGATCAAAACGCAACGAAAATGAAGGTGATTACACGTTTAATTTTTATTAAGTGCTTGTGTTTTGTGTTAAGTTTTTTTTATTTAGTGCTGTGATTAATTAAGTTCGAAATGTTTTGGGCAAGGGAAAAAGTCACAACTAGTTTCGAAAACCATGAACGCAAATAAATATTTGAAAATAATATTTTGAGTAATTGTTGAGGGTGGATTACAATGGGTCATATGTGCGATGAGACCCATGTCCAGGAGGAAACATTTTGGCTACAATGTTGATGATTTTTATAACTAACTAGGAGTCCACAGCGCGGTTTTATGTAACCTTCCTCAGGAATTAGGCTATCAAACAAAAAAATAATAAAAATTGAAATCGGTCCGGTAGTTCTCGAGATTAGCGCGTTCAAACAAAAAGAGCTCTTCAGTTCTATATACTAAGTATAGATGATTGTTTAATACCCGCGTTTTTTGGTCTGTCTTACATTAAATTAAAATTTTATATTTTTTTTTTATTTTTTTTATTTTTTTTTATTAATCGAATGTAGGTATATACTTAGCTTATAGCATTTAAAGTATCTCTGTATAAAATTATATGTGTTCTGATAGTAAAAGATTCGCTCTACATATGCCCCAACATTGTAAAACATGGGTGTGTTTATTGCCTACCTCTTCAAAGAAAAGGCATAATGCTGAATTATACCCGCGGGCTCACCATAAAATGTAAAAAGAAACGGTAAATTGAGAAACGATTTTCGGAATAAAAAGTATCCTATGTCCGTCTCCTACACCGAATCTATGTACATACCAATTTTCATCGAAATCGGTTCAGCCGTTTAGGCAACGAGTGGTATCAAACACACACAAACTTTCGCATTCATGATATAAGGAAGGACGTTACCTTTTTTAATTTTAGACTTCTTAGTACTACAGATTATATCAACAACAGGTTAGAGGCCCTAGACAAGGGGCATAGATTTCTATTCTATTCATAGAATAGATAATAAATATATGGAATTGATATAAGAGTTGTCGTTAACTTATTTCAATCCCATACATTTTTAATCTATTCTATGAATAGAACAGAAATGTATGCCACTTGTCTAGGGCCTCTGGTTAGACAGGTCATACCCTTTACTACTACAATTTAACCCCTACTTTACGAACTGTTTTGTTATAGTTTCAATTTTAATTTTCATAGGACAGAAGAGGGTTACAAGCGTTAATAAGACAAAGTTTCATTTTGTTATGAAATAATTCCTTTTAGTATTAAATCGGGCAAGTTTTTACCTTTTTTATTGTAGCTTTGTGGTTAGGTATAGGTGTATGCCACATTTCTATAATCTACCTTACTAATATATAAAGCGGAAGGTTGTTTGTTTGTTTGAGCGCGCTAATCTCTGGAACTACCATCGGGTTTGAATAATTCTTTTTGCGTTTGATAGTCCAGTTTTTGAGGAAGGTTATAGGCTATGTAACATCACACTGTTTGTAACCAAAAATGTATTATCTAAACGCGAGAGAAACCGCGCTGCAGGAAGCTAGTATTAGGCTAAAAATACTGACTGCCTAAGTGCCGCTTGGTCCTAGTAGCACTGCCCCGTTTGCATTTGTTAGTTCCGTTGACTAGTTCCATTATGGGACGATTGGTTTTTTGTTTCAGTAATTATGGAACTGTATGTTTTTTTTATACCGTACAGAGATGCCCTGTATGGTATAAAAGTAACATTACAGTGTCACATGAAGGGAAAGTACTTGAAATACTGTAAAAGGTCCTTAGTAGTAAGCTACATGTAGAATTCTAACACTAAAATGTAGCTTTATAAAAGGCAAATAAGGGTTAAACCGAAAGCTTAAAATGGAAGTTATATTTACATTCAATATTTTGGTCAAACTCGATATTTTAAACAAAGGATATGGCAAACTAATCTAGCGTTGTGGTTAGACCCGATTTCTAAAATGAGATATTTTTGAACATTATTTTCCGAGAATAGACCTCTTCACCACTACTGTTAAAAGTTTCGTGGTTTAATAAGTACGACGTACTTTCAGTTATTAATAAGCACTGAGGTACCTTTAGTAGTGTAAATTTGTTTTTACATACATAGTTTTACGCCTCTTTAACAAAAAGGGTAGACAGATACGTGAAACACCCACGTTTCGCCATTTATGTATAGTTCCAAGTAATTACTGGGCACAGTTTTAGTTGCTGGCCTATTACTGGGAATTTCACGTTACGCGACCCGGAGATCGACTCCAAGATCTCTGCGTAGTAGTCCGTACACAGTCGATGAAACATATGATAGTGAAGACCAACATGCCAGCAGTTTAAGATGATGGCATTTGGAATGGTTCTACCACATTTGACTGCTTACTATCAGCAGAGAAGTATTATTTTCTTAGCGTAATTTAAAGATATCTACTAACATAATTTCTAAATGTCTTCTTTACACCCAGGAGCTATTGGCTGTGATATCGTTACTCGTGAGTGGAGCTGTGGCCGAACCGCCAGCACCTTACCCTCCAAGTGGATGGAGGCCCAATGGACCTGCCTTTGAGCTACCACAACAAGGACAGGCACAGCAGCAGGTAAAAGGACATTACGTTGATATTAACAAGGTATTCGTACATAGTGGCATGCATTTGATATAGGTAGCTAGCAACCGATAGACGAAAGCGGCTCAAGACCGGCCGTGTGGTGAAAATATGGGAGGCCTATGTCTAGCAGTAGATTCGGCTGAATGATGATGATGGTGAGAGCTAGGAACTTCACTTCCATCTATAACATATAATCTCCAATAACTTTATACAAATTATTAGGATCATTGTCAAATTATTAATATAGTTTTGTTTTTACAGCCCTCTCAATATCTTCCACCTGTAGACCCTCGCAACCCTGCATACAGTCCTAACCAAGAATACGGTGTCCCAGAAGAAGATGTATCAGTTCAAGGTCTACCTCCACAAAGAGAGGAGGTGCCTTTCTTCCAAAGATCACCCATTAATGGACAGCAGAACGTAGGACCCGCTTTTAATGCTGACATTAGTAACTTGAATCAGAACTTGCAGCAAATTCAGGTAAGTCAATGAAATCTTTAATATTGTAATCAAGTTAAGTAGTCGTCATGTTCTAGTGGTTGAGGCTTCGTTTCGTAAGCACGAGGTTGTTTGAATTCGGGCAAGCACTACTGTGAATTTCTCAAACTCATATGTACTCCTTAATTTTGTCTTGGAAATTACTAATTTACGGCGAAGAAAAACGTGGTGAAAATGAAACCTTATAAAAAACGTCGTAAAACTTCAATCTACCTAGAGAAAGTGTGATGATCAACGCTAATGCAGTCTCTGCATGAGGTCTTTTTCTGCAGTGGTGTAATAGCGGGCTGGTATAGTGATGAATCAAGGTCTACTTTGAAATGTGTACCTTTTTTATTTTCAGTATCAACAACAGCAAGCTCACTACCGTGAATTAGCGAGACAAAGGCAGTTAGATGCTCAAATAAACGCCAATAGGCAGCCAAGGCCTGAAGCTCCTACCGTATTCATATCAAGAACCACTCCCACCACAGAAACTAGCACCACTCCTGAAGCTACAACTGTACCATCCACAACAGAAATAAACCTTAATGAAGGCGAGACTCTAGAATCTCCTAGAAAAAAGGAGCAAGTTTCCGTAGAAGTCAGTGCACAAAAGATACAGGAATACCCTGCCGAGCTCTTCTTGAGCTCGCTAGCTCAGCTGCAACTACAACCTCAATTTATACCTCTCCAGTTTGGTCAAATTAAAGCACCATTGTACCTCCAGCCAGTACAGTCTCAGAAACAAGTAGCGGGTTTTGATGCCCAGACACATTTTGCTGCTCTCCCTTCAATCCTCTCTCAACAAAAACTTCAAAAACAAAACACCGAACAGGGTTACCAAAACCCTGCTTTATTAATAGCAGAACAGCCGCAAGCAGTTCCACAATTGCAGCCGGTTGCAACATACCAGCAACAGCAATTTCAAACAGAACAGGTTGCCGTACAACCTCAGAATTTCTATGGCCAACCAAATACTGAACCAGTGTCTCAATATCAAC
Source organism: Parascotia fuliginaria (assembly GCA_963082885.1). NCBI lineage: Eukaryota > Metazoa > Arthropoda > Insecta > Lepidoptera > Erebidae > Parascotia > Parascotia fuliginaria. The sequence continues at coordinate 3,502,480 of OY720197.1, forward strand.
CAGTAAGTTACCAGCCTCAATTGCAAGTGCAACAACAACCGCAAACACAATTTCAGTTGCAGCCGCTTCCCCAATTCAATGCTCAACCTGTAGCTTTGCAGCCTCAACCGGCTCTATTCCAACCACAGGCTGGTCAGTTTCAACCACAAGCAGGTCAATTCCAACCACAGGCAGGTCGATTCCAACCACAGCCTGGTCAGTTTCAAACACAGCCTGGTCAGTTTCAACCACAACCTGGACAATTCCAACCTCAACCTGCTCAATTTCAACCAACACAATTTCAGCCGCAACCAAACAACCAAGACGCTGAAACCATTGACCAGAATTTATACCAACCTCAGTTATACCAATCTCCTTATATAGCACCACAACCACAACAATCAGGTTTTATCCAAGCACAACTGGTCAATTTCCCTGGTCAAGATTTGCAAGGTCAATTCCAATTGCAACAAAACCAATTCCAGCAGCAAACTCAATTCCAGCCAGAAACACAAGGACCTAACGCTCTTCAAAGTGGATTAGATCCTAACCAGCAGGGTAATGATATAGAGGATCCTCAAGTTCAGGAGGTAGAAGGTCAGGATGATAGCAATACAGCAACCGCAGTCGCTACGGCTTTTGGCACAAGGTAACTATTCTATACGAATTTCAATTTTGTAGTTTAAGGACAATTGCAAAATGAAGATGGATAGCTACGTGCTGTAGTCACAAGTTTGCAATAGTTTAGATTTGGTAATGATTTAAAATGACGTGTATTGATTACATAGTCAGTGATATGAAGAGAATTTTTTTCCCATTCTGTGTTACTCGTTAGGTAGAGCCTGAAGACTACCTCCACTGTAAAACAAACGTCTCTCAAGCCTGAAGACTACCTCCGCTGTAACACAAACGTCTCTCAAAAATAAGAGTGTGCCTTTTCATTGATTTAATTTTAACATGAGTGGATTGCGTAAAAACCTTCATACTGCGGTTATTACGGTCGCAGCGCGCCGCAATGTAAAATTGCGTCAAAGTACATAGAAGTCGCAGTGTAGCAATGCGTTGCGATGTAGCCCGTCTGTAGTGTGCGATAGTTTATATAAAATGTACTAAAGTGATGTAGGAGGATTCTTGTTATGCGATGCGATGCAGTGCGGCCCACCGTATTTGCTTTTAAGCTTTTAGTTGTTATACTCGCATTTTGATAAATGAAAACGCCAAACGCCCATTTATTTTACGGAATTCTTTCTTTTTTTATCTCCTTATTCCCGTATCAACCACCATTAGTTGAACAATTAAAAACAAAGTGTGAATAGTACCTAAAATCAATGTCACTTTAGTTGAATTACCAGAAACAAACAAACTCCTTACACAGTTGGTAACGACTCAGCTAAGTTAACTAAATAAAATAATTTTTAACAAATAGAAAACCGACTTCAATCAGAAAGGAAACTAAAATACTTATTTAATCATTTCTGATTAACTAAATCAAAATACGAATTACTTTCTGCTATGTAAATTTATTTTTTACTTTTAGTTTCCTTCCTGTTTGAAGTCGGTTTTCTTTTTGTTAAAAATTATTATTATTTTATTTTACCATTTTTAGTGATGGGTAGACCTAAATCTTACGTAGGTATTATTTTTGTATACATACACTAAACATTTTGGCATATTGAACCGTATGAAGTAAGCCCGACATGACTGCTGTTGAGGAATTCCCTCGACTGTCTATGGTCACCTGTAATGGCACTTATAACCCATATGGGAGCAGTTTTTTATCATTAGAAATAAATTAAGTCCAAACACCAAATAATTGTTATAAATCGTTGAGGAGTTCCCTCGATTGTCTTTGTGCATCATCAGATCGACTCCAAACCTTCACTAAATAGTAGTGCCTTAAAATACTTAATGAAAAACATAACAAATGCACTAGTCGTCAGTACAATTTTCGAAAGTTCCTCTCGATTTCTCTAAAATTTCATCATCAGATCCTGGTTTCATTATCATGGTAGCACCCTTGAGATATCTCCTTTCCAACAAAAAAAGAATCATTAAAATAGGTTCATAAATGACGGAGTTATCCGCGAACACACATAATATTGTCGAATTGAGAAACCTCGTCCTTTTTTTGAAGTCAGTTAAAAAAGGAGTATAGAACCATTCTGTAGTTCTAGAATTAACATAATTTGACACGTAAATAATGAAATTGAAAGTACTAATGATATCACCAGCTCACGTACCACGTTAGTTGATGTAAATTCATCCTGTACAATAGCAGTACCGACATTACCCTATTTTGTACTGAATATTGATGTATTTGACGCGTTACGTACATTACAATGAGTTAAAGCCTTCGATGGCGGTTATTTGAAGGTCTGATTATGTCAATGAATCAGACTGTCTACTGTGTTGGTGTATAATAAGTAGGTACTTTTATGAGGATGAGGTCTTCAATATATTGTTAGATAGAAAAGCAAGTCGGAATGGCGCAGTGGATAAGGCACCCGCTTTGTAAACACACGAGGTAGTGGGTTCAAATTCGTGCAACATCCAATGTGATTTTTCAACTCACATTTACTTTGAGTTTATCTTGGACATTTCTGACTGACGGTGAAGAATAACATCGTGAGCAAACCTGGCCTTAAGTCTGAACTTGCCAAACCGCCTTAAGAAAGCGTGGTGATTAATTAAAGAAAGCTTTGCCCTGCAGTGAAACAATCAAAATCTGGTATTGTTATAGACAAGCAATATTATTGTTGGGTATCGTCGCTTACGAGCGGAAAAATGGGACCATATAAGAAATGACTCCGAATTGGTGCTTTGGCTAGTTCAGATACAATGAAGTTACCATATGTTTTATGTAATGATATGTTTTCAGGACTCAACCTCGTGTGTACACCCAATATGGAACTCCAATCATAGTACCTAAGGTCCAGGCTGCACCTGCCCCGACTACCACTGAATTACCAACAGAAGTATGAACTTTTAAATCAATAATAATTTTTGCAAAGGGCAGACATGAAACATTCATAAATTCAGTTAGTCCGCCTTTTTTATCCACCTGGTTGGACCACACCGGTGGATATATCCAGTGGGTACACGGGTCACTATGCTTTCTATGGTTGCTGACCACCAAAAACACCAGGTGCTTTATAATAGTCATAAGATTATGTCCCACATTTGAATATTTCGTTTGTTGGTCGTATTACACCTTGTCAGTTCAATTAGGTGGTTTGGCGTCAATTTTAGGCGTCCCTCTGTGCGATCATATAAAAAACTTGTTGCAAACTTGTTATTTTAGAAAGTGATTATGTTTTCTTATTATGTGCGATGGTGTTTCTAGGAGGTGACTGATGATGTACCAGTCATAGCTCAAGCTGTTGCTATAGCCGATGGGAATAGAAAGAAGAACGCGAAACTAAGGTAAGCAAACTATATTGTAACACAGCTAAGTATTGAAAAATAATAAATAATTTGTATGTATGTAATGTGTAATATAAATATCACTACACTGGTTAATCGTTTTTTCGTTAAGCTACATGACTATTCAGATGTTATCCCCTCTTCCTTAATTGTAGAAGATAAATGTCCAGTAGTAAATATTTCAAGAGGCTGATGTTGTTATACTTGTTATAAAGAGTAAATATAATATATAGTAAATAGTCGCTCGAACAGCAATAATAACATAATTAATCTTATATTTTTGAAATCCAGGTACTTGGTGAAATTGACTGAATAACAAGCAATATTCTTTTCTATTAGCAATATTCTGTATATATTATTAATAAAAACAAAAAGCCCGCCTGCCTAAAACAAAGTAAAAAGTTTTCTCGTGCTTTTTTATATACTTACCCTATGTCGCTCCCACAATCAATTAAGAATGTAATGACACCTCATACGTTAAAATCTATCAAGCCATTTAGGCTGTAGAGCGTGCCAAAGAAATAGACATACATACATATATATACTTACATACATACATACGCTCGAAAACATTACCCTTCTTGACTTCGGCAGTGTAATACCTTACTTTACTTACCTTTACTTTTCCGATTAGACGAAGAGATGAAAGTGGTGGCGCGGAGTTTCTCTCGATCAAAATAAATAAGAATGTCTTAATTTTGCTTTATATAACTTTATATTACAGGAGGAGTCGAGTACGACCAATTTTCACACTGGATCGATCTGGACACCTAGTTTTGGCGCAACAATAAACGGCAACTTCTATCCATGACAAGAACAAAGACCCAAAAAACGAGTACCGAAAAAATTTGGTGAATAAAAAGCCGAAAGGTGGGATTGGATGAATTAAAATTGAAATGGTGAAAGAATTATATTAAAATAATCGTAATGATATTATTATTATTATATTTTGACCATCTTTGAATTATTTTCATTCACCGTAGGATTTAGTACATTGTATACTATTTTACGAGACTAAAGCGGGCTGCACAACTTCAGTTTTAACTGTACAGTCGAACTGTACACTTGAGCCGTACAGTCGGTCTGTACAGACAGTCGAAATGTATGGTCAAACTGTAGGTACAGTCGAATTGTACAAGTAAAGTTTTAACTAATCATATTTTGATTAGATCTCAGATAAACTGTACAGTTCAACTGCTTGTTCTACACACCTAACGGTTTATCTGTACAGTTCGGACTGTACAGTTAAAACTAAAGGTGTCTAGCCCGCTTAAGTATATATACCTAGGTATTTTAAATTTAAATTACAGTTTTGTATTTTTTAACATGGCAAATGTAACTTCGGGAATTCTAAATACAACAAGTAGCAAATTTTTTCAAATTACTTTTTGATCATTGACCTATTTATTTTAATTATTTAATTTACATTAAATATTATGATTTTATTATGTGTGTTTTATTAAAATTCTTCTCCCATTGATCTCGTGTTTGTGTGAAATAATAAACGATGTGAGTTTCTAAATTCGTCACAGGAACAACTACATAATAAAAAACATTTTCAATTTCTTCTCTTTTGAAACATAAAGATACAACAAATACACAATTAAAAACAATCTGAATTACAAACTATAAACATCATTAACAAACACAAAGTACATTCCCACTCCTTCATTTCATTTTCGGTTTTAATTTTATTTGGTAAAATATGATCGTGAAGTAAATTATTTTCCTAGTATATTATGTCATATTTCATTTGTTTAAGCCCATTGTTTATAGATGCACCGAACGTAAAGACTTCACTTAAAACTAAAGCGAAAAAAACAAAACATGGAATACTTACTGATACTGCCATAGGATTTTCACGAATAAAGTTTATAGGTATATTAACTAACTCCTTCAAATTTTCAAATATACGAAATTTGTTAGTGGCTACATAGACAAGTGTTGCTGGGAGCGTATCACCGCTTTCATCTACGGGCTTGTATGGTTTTGAAACATTAACATAATTACGAATGGTTAGAGCTGATTTCAATTCTTGTAAAGTTATTGAATAAACAGGTAATTTTACGCTTTCATCTGTCTGTTTTGTTGGAAAGTGGTTTTCATGCATTGAAGTTGTATCATTCTGTAAATCAAGAGTGGCGTTTCGTTTAGAATGTTCTATGCCAGTTATTTCCACTTGTATTTTTCTTTCTTCATTATTCTTTAATACTCCTTCTCTTTTAACGTCATCTGTTACATTTTTATTGTTTACAAAATTTGCTATTAACTTTTTTAACTCGTCTGTATTTACAAAAAATATGTTGAGAAGTCCTTTTCTACTTGAGTCAAGAACTGTATGCAAGCGATTCCATGTTTGATTCAAATAAGAAGATTTATCATTGATCACTCCTTCAGAACATGATTTCAATTTTATATTTCTGGTTTCTGCCTCGTTTGGGTTGTCATAAATTTTATCCATATTTATGATAGTATCGAATAAAATATTAGCATTTGAATTTTTATATGTATTAGTTTCATAATTAGTATGACGAATACTAGAACAAGTCGCCGATTTAGAAATATAAGTTTTTGTTCTGTGTAATGTCGTATCTGAAGATTTATCATTTGCAGAAGTATCTTGGCTTGCTATATTTATTAAGGCTTCCCTAGGTAATGATGATGAAATAAAATTCCAGTTTTGATTTTCACACAAACTGGTATTAAAACGAAATATTCCATTTTCTAGTACCCTGTTTTTGGCTGTCATATTTTCCACAATACATGAACTAGAAACAATAGTAGATTGGCCTAAGTCTTTCTGATTTTCACGAAAACTTAATAAATTCATTTTAAAGTAATACCGCCTTTTAGGCAGAGTATTATTATTTGCCTTTTTATTTTTATAATAGTTGTTGATTCGAGTTAAGCTTCTGATTATTCTTACCTGTATAAACAATAATGATTCTTTACATCTTCTCTTGCTTTAGACATGTTGAAAGTTACTAAACATACACGAGCATCAATACAAACTCATGCTGCATTTTTTTTTTATTTATTTATTTATTATTTATGTACACACATGACAATTATAGCTGCATGACATTAATGGCTATTTCATTTCTACTAAACCACTTATGTAATAGACATTTTTATATTATATAATATTATGTACGAAGAACGTCTTTCGGCTGATATGAAAAATAAAACAATATAAATATACTTACTCTTTTTATAAATCTTGGTTCTCTCCTTTTAAAACTGGTTCTATTTTGGTTTTCCTGTTAGTATCACGAGATGTCTGAAAGAATTACAACAAAGGCTGATCACGTTTTGTACAATTAATACTAGCATTAAATTAGCACGAGGCAATTTTAGATGTAAATAAAGAAGAATCTATTACGCACATAATTGCGATTGAGTTATTAACAATGTAAAAAATTAGCAAATTTTAGAGCTCATTTAAATACATTAAAATGATTTCACAACGTAATTACAAATCTTTGAAATTTTACTTTATTATAAACCTTACAGAATCTCTTAAAATTCAAAATCCGTTGCGTGGTTTAGAAGCAGTTAGTGGAGAAGAAGAAAGAAGAAAACAGTGACTTATAATATTTAGAGAAGAAAAAAACTTACAGCACTGTACACGCATTTTCTTTCACGAAAGATGGCTCAGCATTATTATGTAATATATTTTCATGCCATACAATGAAACGAAGTTCGTGTGCTATATTTCTTACGTACATCATCTAATGTTTTTCTTAGTTTTGCCGAAAATTTCGATGGTTTAGGTAATAGTGACTGCATGTCAAGAGCCAAATGATTTATATTGTTGTCCTTTCATCGTGTCAGCTTCATTTAAATCAGATTTAGTATTATGGTATTCATCAACGACAGTTACTTTACGTTGTAAGGTCTTCTTCTGTAATCTAAGAAAGTAGTCATTATAGGAAGTGGTCTATTTGGAAATTTGATGATCTAGGAAGTAGTCGTTTTGGGAATAGTCAATATGAGAAGTGTTCGTTTTGGGAATAGTCGTTTTGGATATGGTCATTATAGGAAGTGGACATTATGGTCCTAAACGATATATTTTTTTGATACCGAAGAAAAAGGGGCATTTGATAGCCATAAACAGTCATACTTTAAAATCTTATATGTAGTCGAGTTATTTTTTATATTGTGTTTACCAAGTCTACGTTTAGGGTGCCTATATCTAATGTTTTTGAAATGATTTAAGCGTGTGACTCGTTTTTCTTTTGTTGATATTAAGATGATTTGTTTTTATCTTTAAAGCAAATGTGTTGGGATTCTTTATATATTTTTTTGTATAAAATATTGGTGTACAGTCCATTTTAATTAGTGTAATAAATCTGAAACAAACATTTTATTATAATATGCTTTGTACTGCATTTGGGTTGATTGACAAAGATTGTGCCCAATTTTGCAGCCATTGTGCTTACGAGGCGAGGTCGAAGATCAACAGATATTGTTTAATATCTGATGGGTTATTTTGATTGTCTATCACTGTTGTCAATAGTACATAATTTATGACAATTTCAGTCGTTGGATAAGTATCACATTGTGCCGAGTAAGTTTAAGATAACATACTTGAGGTAACTAATTAATAATTATATAACATTATTGGTACAAAAAATCTAAAAGGCTGTTGCTGTGTGATAAACTTCACTTTATGTTAATACATATAGAGCTAGAAGTTGCGTGGAGTCAATTATTTTATCGACGTGTCATTGCAAATTAAGAAAAATCCAAAATATCTTCATGGTTTTAATTCGACCAAACCCAGAATATATTTTTGAGTAAACATGAGAATGTGATAATATAATTATAATTATTTTATTTAGTATTCTAATGCCTACTTCTTACAAAAGTATTGGTATTAATAAAAAGTATGACCAATTTAAGGGTTTACAAAAATCATAAATACACCATAAAAACAGAACAGTACAACAAAATAACTGGGAACACTTGTTATAACCAAAATATTTTCTCTAATAAACGACACAGGACAAATAGTTCCAATACGTTTAAATGCACTATACTTTTTAGGGGTAGTCGTTGCTACCGTCCCTGTATCAACTTTGCCAATTTCTATGTTATCATCTGCAGGTGGTTTTAAAACTTTTAAATAGTCATGAATGATACAGGGTTTGTTCACAGACTGCAAGGACACTTGAGAACCAGGTAGTGGTTTAATTCGGTCCAATTTAAGCATTATTTGATCAATGACTTGATTTTCCACTAAATCACATTGGAGACCTTGATCATTATTAGTATTTTTCTCCTTTGTTACAGCAACTATTTCTTTATTTAACTCATTAATTTCATGTTTCTCTGTTGTTATCTTTTCAGTTTTAATATCAGTTAGCGAAATCGTTTCTTTTGGCACGTCGCTTTTTGCGCCCAGTAAAGTCTTTGGAAGTGACTCCTTTATTCCTTTTGTAATTTTCTTAGTCAAATTGTCTTCCAATCTCTTAACAGACGAATCTACAAGGAGTAGTAGCTTGTCCCACATTTTCGTTAAATCCGTTGATAAGAACGTATCTCCTAAACCTTCCGTAGGTATAGGTTTCTGAAATTTGTCAGTACTATTAATTACAGCTCTTATTGCTGTTTCATTTGGTAAAGTGATTTTATTAAGGTGTATATCACTTTGCTTATCAAAGGGTTTAGATGTTACAATTTTAGTCAATTCATTTTGTATCGGATTAAGATTATAATTACATTGCTTTTTAGATATTTGTTGAAATTTCGTCATTATATTATCTGTGACTAAGATGTCACTGACGTTTTTATCATTATAAACGCCAGAACTAGTAGAGGGTGTCGTTTCAGGATAAAATCCCAGCTTTATAACGGTATTTAATAAAGTGTTCTGGTTTGAAAAGCTGTTGTGTACTTCTATTCCTTCAACGCAAAAGAGATTGCTATTAAACATACTATTAGATTTTTCTATTTCTGAATAACAATTTGCATCTGTTGCCGAAGTGAAATTTGATTGATTAAAGTCAGAATTAGTTCGAGCAATGGAGAGAGATACATTATCACTACTCGTTTTTAATGATGTTCTATCACATGTTAACGTTACATTGCTTGATTCCGTGTCATTTAATTTTAAATTAGCAAAGTGAGTTTGTGAATTTGCTTTATATATTCCACTAGCCGAATCAGAGAGTATTGGAGTCTCACGTTCGATACTAGCAACTTTTATTGTATCTTTAATTACTATGTCATCTTTAGATACATAATCATTTTGAATTACACCTGTTTGGTTAATTAACTTTGATGAACTTAAAATTTTGGCTACGGATACATTGTCAGCATCAGCTTTTAATGGTGTTCCTTCGAAAGATACGGTCAAAACGGAATTTATAGGCCTTATACAGTTGAAATCGTCACTCTGCATTGATAGACAGCTTTTATTATTTATTAGTGTATTTTGACTAGTACAATTGGATAACCTTTTAGCCGTTGAAGCAGAAGAGCTCAGGGACATGTTATCGTTTTCATTCATTTCTAATTTTGAATTATCATCTGTGTTAGCAAGTAAGTTTACTTTTGCTAAAACTTTTTTCAGAATCTGTGATCTAGATACAACTGTAGATATGGTGTTAGAATAAATTCTCTTAATTTGTTTAGAATTGGGCGAGTTCATCTTTGTCTTAACATAATACTTTTCTAATCTTCGTGATATATTATTTTTCGGAATTTTATATTTGAAATTAAAATTATTAAATTTTACAACAGGCTTGTATTTTTTGGGTCTTTTTCTTAAAAAGTGATGTCTTTCTTTATATTCCTTCCTATGTGTTGATCCGTTACATGTTAATTTTGGCTGTTTGTCCACGTTCATTATATTACTACCAAATACATTGAAGTTGTTCGCTTGAATGGTTCTTTTATCTGCGTCACCACTTTGATTAGTATCTAATACATCATTTTTGGTTTTACTAGGAGAAAGAATTAGAAGAGACGGGGCTGGTTCATCTGTTGGTGTGACTGTATATGTTTTTGTAGCACTTGACGAGCTTGTAGGTGAGAAAGAATCACAGTTTGTTTCGTTGTTAGTGTTAGGTGCCATCTTTGATTTATCATCATACGATTCTTGTACAGCGAAGGGTATATTTACTCTTCCAGGATTTCTTACAGATTTTAATATCTTTTCGTTTTTCAAAACCACTTCTTTAGAAGGCTCCAGTTTGAATTTTAATTATAAGCAATATCTGAAACAAATATTTAATAATACAGGCATACCTTGAATTAATCGATTTGAAAAAGCAAATTAAAAATAAACACAATTTTATAGAAACGTAAATTTCTAGACATACGTTGCGTGATTCCGCGTAAAAAAAAGTGAACGAACTTTAAAAAAAGCGGCCCCTAAATAATTAAGATAAGGACAGATTTATAATTCTAAGTGATTTTCTTGAAGTTTTCAGATTTATAAATCTTTAATTACAAAATGACGAGTTTTAGCGAGCCTAACAATACAAGATCTGTTACATCATTGCAAATTGTGCATCACTGGTTTATCTCGTGCGTCGGGAGTCGCATTAACTAATTCAATATTTACCTTTACGCGGTTTTTTATTTTAAACACCTCTTATTATATGGTGACAAACAAACAAGTGTTTTATTTTAGATAAGTTTGGGTGGTTTTTTTAAATCTCTATATCTATATATATTTAAAAGCGAAACGTCACTCACTCACTTATCCCGAAATCTCAGAAACTACAAGTGCTAAGTGTCTCAAATTTGGATAGGGGTTTCTTTCAGGACATAGATGCTCACTAAGATGAGATTTTACGAAATTCATCCCTTATGGGCTTAAAAAGAAGTGGCAAAGTTTGTATAACACTTCTATAGTATTGATAGTAGGATTTCCAAATTACTAGAAAGTACTCATTATTTAAGAAAAATTAAATTTAGGCACTTACTTTTTTAGACAACCCTTACAAATTGTTAAAATAGTTGTTAAATAGCAGGTCTAGTGGTTAGTGTAACGGTCTGCGACGCCGAGTGTCGTGGGTTCGATTCCCGCGGAAGGCAAATATTTGTGTGATGAACATTTGTATTTGCCTTTAGTCTGGGTGTTTCCTATGTATTCTAAGATTTTTTTTTAAAGTATGTAAATTATTATGTAATATATTTCAGTTATCTAGTACCCATAACACAAGCTCTGCTTAGCTTGGGACTAGAAATGAAATGAAATGAAATATACTTTATTTACTAGAATATGGTACAGGGTTCTTAAAAACGTAATACATCCAGCATATCCTGCCATTTATGGCGTGTAAATATATCGGGTTTTAGGTCAGGTTGGCGTTATAATATTAAATCCTTATCGTCTAAGTATTCCTTAATGCTATAATATTTTTTACTTAATAATAGTTTTAACATACATTTTTTAAATACTGTCAAAGGCAATGTGCTAATATTGTTTGGTAATTTATTAAATATTTGGATGGACATACAATAACTGTTTCTCCTAAGTATATTTAATCTTATTTGTGGTAGTCGTAACTTGTTTTTATGTCGTGTGCGGCTGGTTTCTGAATCGCCGAATTTCTCGAACAGCTCTGGGTGTTTCTTTACAAACAAATAAATTTCTAAAATGTACAAGCAGGGTAATGGAAGGATCCGGTATTTTTCAAAAATTGGTTTACAGCTATCTAAGAATATACATATTATTATATAAAAAAAAATATAATTTCATCAGTTTTAGTGGGGTGAATAGATTTTATGGGAGTCGCCATAGTCGGATAGAATGTACGATTGCCGTAAGATCAGGCAGGCAATATTCTCAAACGAGTCAAACAGACACACATCTGAATTTTCACGTAAACGAAGTCACTAGCAACGGCTAGTCAATAAAAGGAGGACATAGATGATCAGATTTGAGAAATCAACCATAAATATAAGGATAGGTTATGGGTCACGATTACTCATGGACAAAACCGTGAGTAAAAGCTACCTTTTTTTCTGTGTCTTCCTTTATCTATACTGTTATATAAAGAGAAAGAGTTCGTTTGTTTGTTTGTTTAAACGCGCTAATCTCTAGAACTAAAATTCGGATTTGAATAAAAATTGCGTATGATAGGCCAGTTCTCGAAGAAGGTATAACCTTCTATCCGTTAGGCTATGTAACATCATGCTACTGACGACGGGAGTATTTTAGCGAATCAAGACTGATTCATTGACAGTTTCATAAAATAATTACTAAGTTAAGAATGTAAAATTAACAATACATTAAGATCATTATTTTGGGTATTTATTTTTGATACTATGAATAAATTATACGTGTTAGCTTTTTTGGGTAATCCTATGTGTATGTATTAAAAAGTTTATTTTGCCAGTTAAGGTTATTCTTCTCTCTCTTCAAAAGAGTTCCAACGTGTAAATATTATAGACATAGGTAAGTGTTCGTTCAATACAGGAGGTAGACAATATTGAGTTTGACCTCGAGGAATTGCATTTCCTCATAGCCAAACCAGTGTGGCAAATCAGTTTCGCCAGGAGTAAAAGCTAAAAAAATAAGTGTTCATTATTTCTTGTAGTTTTGCCTGAGAGTGTGATCTGCTTTATTAAGTGTCATTCACATATTATTTAAATTAATAAATATTTGTCCATCATTAAAGTTAAGCTCTGTGTCATGATTTAAGTTTCTAATTAAATAAATTTTTAACAATCTACTTATAAAAAATATTTTTTTTTTTTAATTCAAGCAAGTAATCAAAGAGGTGTAGTCTGAATTTTGTTGTTCAGAAATAAACAAATAAATATTAAAACAATACATTTTTATTACAAAACAATACAGTGTAAATAACAATTTTAATATAAAAATATTAAAAGCCTAACTCAGCTAAATTAATGTAAACCTCAGATTCATTCACAGGGTTTTGAAGAATTCTAAGCGTTTTTTTCTTGGCCGAGGTATGAAATTTTATTGTACTGAAAATGTAGCCATAAAATAGCAAAGATAAGATAAATATTGGAATCCATAATATTATGAACCAAAGTGCACATCTACCGCATGGACCAGACCTGAACCGATGACAAGAAAATTTGGGTTTTTTGCCTTTAGCGACAGCTACTTGGGTATGTTGACCAGGCCAGGGCTTACCGACATCATAACGGATCTCCTCAGAACTAATCGCAGGCATCGCAGAACCAACATCAGGTTCAATCATCCCTGAACTACTTCCAGGGCTACTACTACTAGCTCTAGTGGGGAAACCTTTTGTAGTAGTTTCAGGAGCTGCAGCATTGTAAGGGTCTCTTTCCCAGTTAACCTGATCATTACCTGTGGCTGAAGACGTAGATAATTCGCGGCCAAAGCAGAAACAGGAAAAACGTGATGACTTATCTTTAGTAGTCTTAACCTTTTGTCTCTTTTTATTTTTAGCAATAAAGTTCTTAGATTCAGATTTAGGACCATAGTCAGTTTCACTTTTACGTTTCTTCTTTTTATTATCTGGAACACCTGGTCCTGAGGTATAATCATAATAGTCACCTTCACCAGGTTTTCTCTTCCTATCAAAATTAGGGTCATATCCATTATCATCACTTTTGCCAGGCTTACCCCGTCTAAAGCTCCTACGACCAGGTTTATCCTGTCTAGCTTCTGGTACAGCTGATGTAGGGGTATAGGGATAATATTCAGGGTTTCCTGGTTTAGCCTTGCCAGTACATTGACAATTAACAGTTGGATAAGCTGTTGTTTTGGTAGGTTTACCCTTTTTCCCATCAGGAGAAACAGCATAATCAGTTCCGTAGTCATTATAGTCACGTTTACCAGATTTACCCTTCCTGTAAGTTGGTGCCTCTGATATATAATCATCATAGTTATAATTGTCAACTTTACCAGCTTTATCCTTTCTGGAAGTTGGAGCACCTGATCTAAAATCAGAGTCATAGTAGTATTCAGCTTCAGTTGGTTTACCCTTTCTATCAGTTGAAACAGGATAATCAGGTTCATAGTCATAATAATCACCTTTACCAGGTTTAGTTTTTCTACTAATAGGAACAACTGATTTAGGATCATAATAGTTACTTGTACTAGGTTTAGTGTTTCTATCAACTGGAACACCTGACCGAGGTTTATAGTCATAGTACTCACTTTTTATTGGTTTACTCCTTCTACCATTTGAAACACCATAATTAAGATCATAGTCATAATAGTCACCTTTACCAGGTTTACCCTTCCTATCAGATCTAGGTTCATAGTCATAATAGTCACTTTTACTCGGAACACCTCGTAAACCTCTTCTACTTGGAACAGCTCGAGGTACTTTACTTTCGTAGTCATAATAATCACTTTTACTTTTTTTGTCAATTGCAATACCTGATTTAGGTTGATAATTATAATAATCACTTTTGCCAGATGTAAATCTTCTATCAGTTGGTCTAGACTCAAAATCATAATAGTCACCTTTACCAGGTTTACTCCTTTTAACAGTTGGAACTTGAGAATTGGGAACATAATCATTGTCACTTTCACTTGGTTTTACCCTTCTATAAGCTGGAACGGCATTACGTTCCCAGTCATAATAATCATCTACATCAGCTTTAACGTTTCTATCAGGTGGATAGTTATGATATTTATAGGCATCGTTATCTTTTTTCTTACGTTTATCTTTTTTCTTCCCATTCTTTTTCTTCTTTAGTGATCTGCATTGACAATAAACTCGCCCCGATCTATTAGGTTTCATAGTTGGAGGTCGATATGTTGATCTAGCGCCATTAAATCGTCTTCCACGTTTAAATTGCTTAAATATTTTAGTTGGCTTGTTATAGGTACAATAAGGTAAACATTTTTCTTTATCGAAACAACAACATTCATAAACTACATCCTCGTCATTACAGGCTCCTTTTTTCTTTCTTGAGAACAAGCCCTTCTTTTTACGGTTACCCTGGCATTCTGCCATACTCATTGATTTATTTTGTCTATTCAATATGTCCTTGTCACTCCTATTATCATCAACTTCAGAAGAAGAAGCAGCATTGTTCCAGTAGTTATAGCAAAGGTTGTTTTCACACTCATATTTATCACAAAAAAACGCAAATAGTTTCATATTTCTGTTTGTAGGTATTTCAAATAAAGATTTTGATTTTGGATAAATAGAAATCAAGCAATCATTTGCAAATTTATGTGTATGTTCAACTTTTGATGTCATATCTGTCACTTTTAGCAATGATTTTCTATCTATGACACAGTATGAATTACATTTTCGTGCGAGACTAGCAATGAAATCAAATGTACCCTTCATTTTTGGTTCCTTGCTTACTTCAACATTAATCTGTTTTCTATCCGGTACTTTATTCATTGATTCACATTTAGTATCCGATTTATAATTATTTATGGTTTCAAAAGATATACATGTTTCCACGTTGTTCTTAGCTAGTTTATTCTTCATATGTTCAGTAATCAACTTTTCTGTCATTATTGCCAGATCTTTAATAACAGCTCGCATCTCACATATTTCTTGTATAATGCTGTAATCTTTAGATATGTTGACATCTGTTACGACTTCAACTTTTTCTGTGCAGCTAACATCAAAAAAGTACTGAGCTTGACTAATAGCGCTATCAAGTAGAGGAATAATTTTAGGAGTACATTGAGAATAATCAAGTGTTGGTTCTGGAGCGCATTCTACATTATATACACTAACAGATTGTGAATATGCTTGTGAACTTTTATTAGTAATGACTGGCATTTGAACAGTAGATTTTGCGACAGAATGCGAGGCAGAACCTCTACCCATGTAGTAAGAATCCAAAGCATGTTGGTTTACGTTGGTATATACCTCTTTAGTTTTAGGTTCGTTCGGTTCGTTTTCATCTGAAGGCACTACGTTAATTTCAACTTCTATATTTATGGTCTCATCGGTATTGTATTTAGTGAAGTATTGAAATATATATTTAAAATATCGAGTTAATTTCTCTTTTTCTCGTATTGCTCTATTTGCTTTATTATGTAGTGATTTTAATCTAATGCTGTTTAATTTATTTTTATCGTTATAGAAAAGACTATAGCTTCTCCTTTTTCTTTTAGATTTCGGATTAGTATTAACTGGTTTATTTTTTGCAGATTTTCTGTATGCAGTTTTGTGCAGGCTTGGAAACTTTATATCTACATTGATAATGTCATCTTCAACGTTAGGGTGACGATCACTACTTAGCCTCTTGTGTACTTTATTATTTTCAGGACTAACAATTATTGTTAAGGTACTTTCACTGGGTGCTTTTATAGAAGCATTGAGGATTTTAAAATTGTTATTTTGATGATCAGGTTCCATGTGTTTGTCTATGAGTGCGTTAGCATAAAGGCTTTTTAATAAACTAGGCATATAATCTAATTTGTTTCTGCTTAAATTAGTAGTTTTAGTACTCTCGCGTTTGAATGTACTTGTACTAGCTCCTGAAATTTTGAATGGCTTTGAAAATGATATTTGTGGCTGTTTTTCTTTAACAATGTTACCGTTTGCACACCTCCTCATTAGAGATTTTGTTGATATTGTCAGTACATCAAGACATGATGTATCTAGAACTTCGTTTGATAGACAGACAGATAAAATACCATTTTGGTGTTTCATCATCCTCTGACTAGTTATTGATCTATTTCTGAATTGCTGATGGTAACATGTTTTTCTGTGTAGACTGGTCGGTGTGCTGAGCGTCGAAATTGTTCTTAATTCCTTGCTACGGTACGGGATGGTTAATGAATGTGAATTCTTCTGATTATAATTGGTCAAATCAATTTCACCAAGGTACAATTGATTATATTGACACGTGATAGAAGCAGTAGCGTTTATCGTCGTTTCAATATTTGATATTTGGTTCATATTACGCATATAAGTCGCATCTGTACCGTGACTATTGTTATTATTATGTAATTTATATATCACTGAATCAAAGACAGTATCCAGTTTATTTTTCGTATCTTTATTAACGGTTAGATGTTTTTGAAGCCACTGATGTAACAATTCTTTTAAATTGTCTATCATTAGAGCTTCTACATTTATAGGAAATTTGTTTCTTACTTCGACCGTTGCATTGTCACCAACACTGACACCGGATAATTTAGTGTCAATTTCTTCCAATCCTCTAGAGGATTTTGAATAGACTGACCTGTCTCCTTTCCCAATTTTGTTTCTTTTAAATTTGTAATATCTTCTAAGAATACAAGCATCTGTCTCTACACTCAAGTCTCTCACGGCTTTATTTTCTTTTGAGTAATACACATTGTGGTGGTATGTTGTGTTTAAATGTAGGGTACCGTTTGTTGCTTGTGATGTCCTAGAGTGTGGGCTTGAAGGTTTTGTGAAGGTGGTAAAGGATCTTTTGAACAAAATTCTCGTGTCCAACTCTTCCTCTTGGGTGTTCTGATTGGTTGGTGTTTTATCCATGTCTACGTTCTCAGCTCTTCTGTAAGCAAAAATATTAGTATTCTTTCATCTTCATCATTTGCTTTCTTTACATAGTGTTAAATAAGTTTGGTTTGTATTCTTCTAGCGTCTAAACTTCATTGTCACTCGATTTTAGTATTAAATTTGAAATCAAATTTAATTAATACTATTAACTTTAACTTAAAAGTAAGACTCGTTAATTGTCAGCCTTGTCATGGGAAAGTAATATAAACAAAAATACATCATCACATAAAGTATAAGAAAGGTAGCTAGGGCCGCGACCGCATTTCGTGAAAAAAATCATTATGCAACTTAGTCACAGTTAAAGTTAAGATCAGATTTAAAAATCAAATAAACAAATATTTCGATTACATGAATGACACTTAAAATTATAGTAATGATTATTATGTAGGTAAGTAGTAAAAAGTTTTAGGTTTATTGTTGAAACGCTAACTGTTTTGAGAATCTTTATAATATTTAGTGACTAATATAAATGCAATAATAATAATAATAATTAAAATTAGAGGTCTAACGAGATGCCATAACTCTTTATACTATAGTAACGCCGCGTATATATATGTCAATTCAAATTAAAATTAAACATTTAAAGTGTGCTTTGTAACTAAATAAAAGTAGTATATAGAAAAGGAAAATAGACAAGTTATTTTATGTTTAAAAGATAACCCACGCCTTGAAGAACAGGCCGCGTCGCGAAGTAGTCACAAAATATTAAGCAACCTTTTATAAATCACAAAGTTTTGTAGTACGACCAAGATGAATGGACAAAATGCTAAAAACATTATAACTTAGCTATACGTGTATTAGATGTAATAGTATCCGATAGGCAAAAGGGTATTTAAGGCTTGCTGTAAAGCGGTTTCGTCCCTCGTGAGTATGTACCACAAAAAATAAAGCCTATGTTACTTCCTGATATTATAGTTTCTTTATGTGAAAGAATTTGTCAAATTGGTTACACTTTCCGGAACAGAAAATATAATATAATAGCCGTGATGACAATAAAACATCCACTAAGTCTACACTCAGTAGTGTCCATAAAAGAGTTAAGTTAAGGTTATATTATAGGGTTACATGCAAAAAATCAAATCTTTTCTCTTTTTAACCGACTTCAAAAAAAGGAGGACGTTTCTCAATCCGACCGTCATATATTTTTTTTAATAATTAGATTTGAAAAGTTTTTAGTTTTAAGTATTATGCATAATGGTACACAGTTTTAAAAACTCGGTTTGCCTATGCCCTATGCGTGATATTGCCCTGGTTCACATATACTACCACAGTAATCAAATAACATAAAGACGCGGTTTTCTATATCTGAACTTTTAAACCACGCAACGGACTTTAATAAGGTTCTTAGTATCATTTAGAGATATTCTTCCGGAAGGTTTATTATATATTTAAGCCTATAATTACAAACATTTGTAATGATATCGTAAAATATGTGAAGCCTAGGATTGCTACTAAATAATAAACTTTGAAAATACTTACCAGTTGTTTTTGAAATCATTGTTTGATCAGCGTTACATAAGATTTTGTTGATTTACTATAATATTAAATCACTGAGAGCTATAATAAAAACAGAAGAAAATTTCGCTCACTTCACATCGTGACATAAATGTATCTCAAAATATGTTGTATTCTTTTTAATTTCTTTCAGTTTGGTTGATGTTAGATTATCAGCCAATAATGTTTGTCATAAAATAAGTTTATATGCGTTCTGAGCACGAAAGAGTATTAAAGTAGGTACCTTTAGTCTATCCCACTTATTCATTTAACACTATATAAAATGCGTTTTGTCTCTTTCTTACTAGTACAAATGTCAAGGTGACAGATAAAGACAAACGAAATAGGTATAACCTATTTTAACTTTCTATGCATATAATGATGTTTACGATTAAGGGGGTATATTTAAATTAATATTATAAAGAGAAAAGATTTGATTTTTTGTATGTTTTTTTTGTTAAAAAAATCTTATATAAATATAGGAAGCTACAATATCAGAGAGTAACATAGGCTATGTTTTTTTGGAGTATGCCTACCCACGTGGGCGAAGCCGCTGGCAACAGCTAGTATTTAATATTTAAGTTTATTACGGTAGTAGATCCACGCTGATTTCAGCATGAATGGGCCGGATCGTCCGGAGAAGTACTACCCTCTCATAGAAGATCGACTTAAGAGTAGTAGTATCCGTACTACTGCGTTTCGTTCGGTGAGTGAGAGCGCCGGAGGCCCAATTTCCCCCCTTTCCTCTTTCCTCACGTCCCTCATTTCCTTCCCCTAACCCCATTCCCAGCCGCCATAGTGGAGACCACCATACCAGCAGTTTAAAACGATAGCTTTTGGTATAGTGGCCGCCACTTCTGGATTCCACTGATTGCTTACCATCAGGCGGGGTGGAGTCACTTTGGTAGGCTATACTATAAAAAAAATAAAAAAAAAAAAAAAAAAAAGTAGAGTATTTAAGCATAGTAGGTATGGCGATCAATGTTCATGCGTTTTTTAAGAGAAGAGGCCATTCCCTCGGCAATGGGCGACTGATGGCCGTTGGGGCAGAAAAGTCAACGAACCGAGACGCAGCGTGGGCAGACCTTACAAGGTGGACCGACGCCCTAATAAGCGTGGTTGGCAGCCGATGGATGAGGGCGGCTCACGAAGTCGTCGAAGTGACGAAAATTCGAGAAGGTCTTGTCTTCGAGGAGTCTTGGAGGTATTGTCCAGCAGTGGACGTCCTTCGGCTGATATGATGATGGTAATTAAACTGATTCGGTATTACACTGGTAGGCACTGATAACACAGAGCAGCAGCTTTCGATTTGTGTACTGAGACTCCCTCGACAAAAAAAGACTCTTTTTCTGGGAATCGATCCAAAGTCCTATGCGTGAATATACACTGAATCAACGGCAGCCAAATACCGATAATTTCAAGTAAAATTATAATCAAACAAAACTGTATAAGTTTTAAGGAAATATTTCTCTGTTAGTTCAAAATAGCTGTGAAACCTCATTCGGTTCAATATTTTATACCTTAGCAGTATAAATTTAAAGATGAAAATTGCGTGTGATTGTTACGAGTACTTATGACTGTTTTGACAGAGGCTAAGTTTTCTTGTGGGCATTGATCATCTAATCAAAAGTTTGGACACTCCAATCGCCTAAGTTCAGCTTTGTTGCTTTTATCCAAAGATAGACGGAATTATACAATTTCATCAAAACAGTAGGTACACAAATATCATTGTTTTTGTTTCACGTAGAAGGAATATTACTCATTCTTATCGATTTCTTTTAAAGGCACTGGTAAAATATTTTTCACTTACTTATGTAACGGCAATTAACAAAAAAATGTTCAATAGGTAGGTACCTACTAAACACGTTTATTGATCTTTATTTGCGGTTAGGAAATATACACTGACGTACTACGATATAGCAAAGAACATTTTTCAAGTACAAAGTTAAATTTTTGGGGTTGCGGCTTGCGGCTTTGTTCTGGTGGTGTTAAATACGATATTTTCGTTGTTCATCTTTATCATATCAGCCAAAAGACATCTAACGTTGGGTTTTCCCCAAGTTTCGCCACCTTGACCGGGCATGGCCTCATCCATCAGTTGCCAAGTCGTCGGCCAATCTTGTGTAGGTACCACGCTGTGTCTTCCGAGCGCAGCGTTGTCCTATGTTATTTCTAGAAAACGCAGCATACAAATATTCTTAACTCCACAGTCCATAGTTCATTGAGTAAGGATCAGAAGTAGGGCACAAATGTCCTACAAGTGTATATAAAACGACATAATAAAAACTTTATCTATAAACGTAAACCTGAAGTGTGGACGTAGAAACTTTACGATTAGTAGGTGTGGGACTTTGGTAATGACAAACTAAATAGAAAACGTGGAAATAATACTGTAGAAGTATGATAGGTTTATAACTGGAACATTCGACTGCACTGTTGGTCTAGTGGTTAGTGTAACTGACTGCGACGCCATGTCGTGGGTTCGATTCCCGCGGAAGGCAAATATTTATGTCATGATCATTTGTAATTGACTTCAGTCTGGGTGTTTCCTATGTATTCTAAGTATGTATTTACAAAAAGTATGTCTATGTATTATATTTCAGTTATCTAGTACCCATAACACAAGCTCTGCTTAGCTTGAGACTAGATGACGGTGTGTGAAAGTGTCCACATATTATTATTATTATTATTATTCCCCTCGGTCCTCTTCCTTTTCCCTTTTCCTTTCTCATTTTTCCTCCATACATGGCTTTGTTGCGTTTTCTAAGCATTTTTTCAATGCTAAGAAAACACAGCCATGCCCATAGGTTACGGCGATCCTTAACATCAGGTGGGTCGTATGCTTGTTTGACATCAAAGTTGTAAAAAAAAGAAATTATATAAAAATCGTGGCCGTAATACTGTGGAAAGAGACAATATATCTCAGGAACAAAGACGAATAAACTTGACAGCGCAAAAGGCTTGTTCATACTCGCCAAACTTTAGCGCATACAGCGCCGACGCTAGCGCCTACCCTGGTAGTGTCAAGTTTGGTGGTATAGTGTCAAGTCACTCCAATATAGACACGTCTGAATCCAACCAATCACAGTCGTAGTTTTGCTAAGGTCAACTATTCGAACGATTTGTATTTCAAACAGAATTTGTTCCATGAGTACTCCTATACTCCATGCGCTTTACCGAACTTGTAGCTGCTGTTTTCGGAGCACTTTGAAATATAGTCCTTCAAACGAGGTTAAAGAGAGCCCCTAGTCCGGCTCTCTCTACTGTTAGTCCTATTAATAGAACTAAACGAAAAAAAAACTGTTCAGGTCTACAGTCTTCTGTGATAGATTAAATGTTTTTTTTTCGTTCAGTTCTACTGTTTACAATTTATTTATTAATAGAACTAAATGAAAAAATCCCGTTTGGTTCAATGATTCATTTTGATAGAACTGGATTCTTTATTCTTTATTCTTTATTCTGGAAATCATTATGGAACTACTGTACGAAATAACAATATTACTACATAGAAGGTAAGTAAAGTACTTACGTTGGAGTATCTTTTACTAAAAACATTACCCTCCTTGACTTCGGCAGTCGGACAATATGTTGAAATAAAGTGTGTCTATCACTGAGACAATAAAAAATAAGTGTTTGTGCCAATCCACCTCGAGAGCATGGAGGCGAATGCTCATGCTTTGTCCCTATGAGGAAAGGCCTTTTCTTTCTTGCAGTGGGTAAGTAAGACCTTGCAGTTCATATAATATACGAGTAATTTAAACAAATATAGAAATTTGTTGAAATGGTTTCAATGTTGTCAAAAACTAACATTAAAGAAAATAATCGCCCTGTTTTAACAGAAATCGTCGAACCATTTCTACATTGCAGTTGTTATAACTTCTACGATAGAAAGCTATTTATTTGAAGTCAAAGTATGTAGACAGGTTCTGAGTTTAGCTAACTCTAATAATATTAAATTGCCTTATATTTTATACTACGGAAGGTTATATCTAGGGAATAAAAACATTTTCCTACTTTACTTCGGCAGTCGAGTAAAAAAGTAAGACACATACCAGTGATTATAGGTGATTTTAAAGAAATTATCAGTATAGCCTGGAGTCTTTTTTGTGCCCGGTATAATATATATAAATTTATATATAAGTCGAAATGGTCCAGTGGATAAGGCACCCGCTTCGTAAACGCGAGGTAGTGGGTTCGAACCCGGGCAAGTACCAATGTAATTTTCAAATCATATGTACTTTCTAAGTTTTTCTTGGACATTTCTGACTGACGGTGAAGAAAAACATCGTGAGGAAACCTGGACTTAAAAGTCTCAAATTCCCAAGCCACCTTGAGCAAGCGTGGTGATTAATGCTCATACCTTCTCTATATGAGAAGAGGCCTTTGCCCTGCAGTGGGACAGTAAACAGGTTGGTATTATTATTATTTATAATATTAGCAGACCTGCTAGCTGTTATATAGGACCGGGATAGCTGGTGAAACGACATCTCTGCCCACACCTCTGATAAAAAAGGCGTGAAGCTAAACAAAACTTTACAAGCTTTCACAAACTGAAGTTACTGCTTACCATAAAAATCGATAGTAGCAAAAAATAGCAAACATACCAATATGACAAAAATATATAACAAAATGTCATTTCATGTTAAATTGGTCACCTTTTCCCATTGATGTGGGTGTGGAAGATAAATCATAGAGCTTGTCAAATGGGACCATATCTCACGGGTAACTGACGGCCGAGTTGATACCAGGAGTGGTATGTTGGATTTGGATGCGGTATGTTGTACGAATTTAGAGACCGCCGGAATGAAAGGGGGCAATCATGTGACAACCAATGAAATTATACATGGTTTAATAGAAATTGCCAAAAACGCTTATCGGCGACTTCTATTTGAATAAAATCGGTAACCTCATGAACTGCTCAAAGAATTTGGGTACTGTTTTCTTGGTTTATTCCTAACCTATTGTCATTTTATTGTGTATTTTTGCCTGACTGCCGATGTCAAGGAGGGTAATGTTTTTCTAGCATATGTATGTATATTTCTTTGGTACGCTTAGCCTTTAATGACTTGATAGATTTTTTATTTGTGAGAGTGACTTAAGATATATAATATTTCAATCTAGCGTCAACACGAAAAAACAATTTGTTTCTTTTGGGTTTGTTTTAGGTAAGCGGGCTTTTTGATTTTTATCAATAAGTATATTTTTATGCAAATTTCTGTACCTATACTTTAAATTTTGATACCGATGCGAAGTGAGGTTAGGTTGCTAGTTAAATATAACAGAAGCCCTAGACAAGTATCAAAGATTTCTATTCTATTCATAGAATAGTTTAAAAATGTATTGACATGAATCTCATACATTTTTTATCCTTAGTCTAATCTAGTCCCTAGTAGTCTAGAGCCTCAGGTAAGCTTAATAAAAACATTTTTGTCACTATCAAAAAGCTGTGAATTTAAACAACATTATCATAATATCGTAAAATCATATTAGATTATTACCCACGTGCCAAGCAGAGGCGGGCGCAAGTACTAAATAAATGACAGTATCTATTTTTGCCATCTACAAAATTATGATAAAATTATATTAATATAAATAGGTATTTATTATTTATTTTTGGCTGATCGGTTACTTCATGTTTTTTTATTTTAGTATTTGATGGTTTTTCCAAAAATCGGAAACTTCAGTTTGGTTTACTCTATCGAATTACAAAAATCAGTTGACGTCGACAGGTATCATCGTCTAATAAAAATAATATTTTATTCAGAGAATACCTTCTCCAATGTTTTTAAACCTTTGTCAAAATATCGGGTGCCAAGAATATATATAGCAATCTTTCGAGAATTGAATTTTACTTCGGTTTCATACTTAAAAAAAAAATAACTTTTATACATATTTCTATTTTAAATATATCATTAATGATTTAATATTTTAATAATTGAAATCTGTTTAAATCGTGTTCAGATCACAATTAATTAATTAAGCTGTGTAGAAATAAGACTATGGACAAAACGCGGTGGTTTCTCTTCTCTTTCTGGCAATTTTTTGCGTATCGTGAGAGATTAATGAAATACCAGGTAACTTTATCTTTTTTTTGTTGCCGACTGTGGCAGACGAGGAAACAGCTCACCTGATGGTAAGTAGTAACTGTCGCTCATGGACGACTCAAGGCCTCTAGCATTGCTCCTTCTAATGCCAAGGACTCCGCGAAGCCGCAGCCGTGAAGGGAGTGAGGTAGGTAAAGGAATTGCGGGAGATGAGATAAAGGAAAGAAGGTTTAAAATTGGGCCTCCAGCGCTCTCAGTCACCGAACGATACGCAATAGTATAAACTACTCTTACGTCCGTCAATCTTCTATGAGAGGGACTACCCTCTACGAACTACTAAGTTCTCCAGTCGATCTAGCCCATTCATGCTAAAACCAGCAACGATCTACTACCGTAAACACCTGCTAAATAAATATCAGCTTACAGTGGTCACTCGTCAACCGTTGCCAAGCATAGCAACTAAGGGAAACCATAAACTCAAACACCTCAGGTTGATGTTTGTGATTTAAAATAATCTATTTTCCTAATAACGTTACATCTGCTGCTGTAGTGGTGACCACAAACTAGAAGACGCAGCGTAGGCAGACCCCCCACCGGCAGACCGACGACCTTATAAGGGTGGCGAGCAACCGATGTATGAAGGCGGCGAACGACCGCCCACGGTGGCGAAATTGGGTAGGTCTTTGTCTAGCAGTGGACGTCTTTTGGCTGATATGACGATGAAAAAGCTATAAAATTTTACATTCAGCGGGGTGTGAATAAGCATCTTATGAAGCCATCATAGTAAAGGCCACTATGTCACCATTCCGGGACTCCTCCGAATGCTTACCATCAGGCAAAGTGGATTCATTTTGATTAGCTAATATTAGAGGTAGAATAGCCGTATTTTGTAAGGTCGAGATATTCGGTCGTTATAATAAAAAATACAATATGGTCGCGGTTAATTTTGCTTAAAACGATTAATCAATTTTAGTAATGTAGGAAAACGAACTGTCTAAACAACGTTTTACTTAATTATGGCAAAGGGTTTGAGTACGGTTTCAAGTTAAAGAAACTTAAAAAAGCTTGATTTTGTAGCTTCTGATCGCAGTTTTTGCTTTTGATTTTGTTATATTATGAACAAATACACAAATATCTCTCAGCAGACATATCAACACTACCTCAGTAGTACTACCTCAGTCGTAGTGTCCCTTATGAGTTTATGCCCTTATGCTCGTGAATACCGTACGAGCTGTTGTGTGTCTCTTTTGGAAATCCCTGCGAAATCTTAATGATAATAATAATAATATATCACAACAATATCACATCAACTAAACAAAGCTATCTAGACCCAAAGTAAGCATATATTAAAGCTTGTAATATGGGTTCTAGAATGCGGCTAAAATACTTATATACTTTTTGTTTTGTAAATACATACATTATTATACATAGAAACACCCACACCAATGCAAAATAACCATGTTCATGCACACAAATATTTGCACTGAGCGAGAATCGAACCCGCGACCTCTGCGTGGCAGTGCGTACACAGTACCACCGAACCGCAGACGTCGTCTCGTTTACCTGTGACTATAAGGCTTACACTATGATCGTAAGCAAGTTCTAAGTAAGTAAGAAAAGATCTTTCATTAAAAAACCATATCTTTATTAAACATGATATTGTTTATGTTTATGAACAGGACATAATCTAATACACTGTTATTTCTTAATCTTCACAAAATACTTAAGAAACTGTACGAAATCTTAATTAACGTCTGGATTAATCAGACGTATAAAGCTGGTTTCCTTATTATCTTGACAGATAGATTTGAAGCTTAGCTAAGTCTGCGTATTAATTAAGAAACATGTAATGTGAATGATGTATTCTTTGGAATGTACCTTTAATGAGAATGAATAGGTATTAAGTATTGCTTACTTTTGTATCAAGAAAGATTTTGTTTTCGGTAATGTCATTTTTAGGTAGGTATTAAATTTTAGAACAAAATTCTGCTAAAATGGTTAAAATCGATTAAATTTATTATTTTTTTATTTATATATAACACTTAAATTTCAGTGACAGTGGAAGCCACCATGCCAGTAGTTTGAAATTATTTTCGTAAATTGATACTGTGGAGCTGCAAAGGCGATAATACTGAATTTAGGACATTATTTTTAATTACCTACAACGCTACTGGCAAGTAAAGTAAAAGGGATAATGTTTTTAATATTACAGTAAGTAAAGAAATACATCCCTTGAGTTTCAAAACTACTCTAACTGCCATAAAAGCCACACATACAACATATACCATTTTAGTTTCTCATTAGATGAGGGTGTAAGTGCAAAAGGTAGTAAAACGCAGCCTACTATGTAATATACGACCTGTGTCGACTGTCGATCGAGTGAGAGCTGATCGTAAAATATACGAGACTAAATATGTAGCTCCACGAAGAGAAAAGGATATAAGTCAGATTTTACGAGTTTTGATAGTAGGATTTTGTCAGTTTAGAATAAAGAACTATCCTGTGTCTTTTCGTGTAGGGATTGTGGAAGGTGAAGAAAAAGGAAAGGGCACTCTCACTCACCGAACGAAACGCAACGGATACTATTACTCTTACATCGATCTTTTATGAGAGGATAGTTGTGGGTCGGATCAACCTTGGAAGGTCAGTGGATCTATTACCGTTAAATGCTTCCATTTATATTTCTTATGTTTTGCAGTAGACGTTTTTAGACATAATATATAAAAAATATCATCACTTGACTGCAGTCACCAATTCACCTGCAATGCATGATGACATTTATATAGATGATTAGAATATGTCTATACTAGCTGCGCCCCACGGCTTCACCCGCGTTTAAAATGGGTTTTGTCTCTCTCGGGAACCAGACTTTTGGGATAAAAAGTAGCCTATGTCCGTCTCTGGCACCGAATCTACATATTTACATTTTTTTATCGAAATCGGTTCAGCTGTTTAGGCGCTAAGTGGTAACAAACACACATACATACATACATGCACATATTAGTAGGATTAAGCTGTAGACATTTTCAGGCTGATAATAATATGATGATAGATTAGTTGATCATTTAACAGCAAATATTTAACAAAAATTAACTATTCTGTTTTATTTCTTTATTATTTAAAATAAGAGTCAAAAAGTTCATTTTGGACATAACTGAAGTAAAGGAGAACATCGTGTGAAAAGTCTGAAATTGTCAATTTGCGTGGTGATCAATGCTTTAATTTCTATGTAACACAAGGCTTCTTGTCTTGCAATACTGGTATTATTATTTTTATTTAAAGTAGACTTATACCATTTTGCTACAGAGTGACACAGTAAAAGCCGTGTAGGTATGCTGAACAAAATATATACTGGTGAACAGTTAGTGACATTTTTCGCGATATTTCATACATTTTACATATTGTATTTCGGTTTTATGTTGATCAGATGGGGACCGGCTTGTCTGGCAATTCTACAGTAGAAGATTGATAGCAGATATTGAGTGAAATTTAATGGTGCTAAGTGACGCTATTGGCTATTAAATAAACGACGACATAGGTCTTTTTACCTGTCCAGGAGTTAAGTTAATTCTCCAAGATTGTTTACAAATCTTCAAGTTAGATTCTATTTGAATGAAAACTAAGGTGATGACTAACGATACTACACGTAACACTGCTATACTCTCGTGGTTCATAATGTAATGTTACAAAACTTTAAACTTTCTCAATTTTTTTTATTAACCTACCAAAGTTACTTCACTCAACCTGATGGTGAGAAAGCAGTGGGATCCAAAAGTGGTGGTCACCATTCCAATAGGTATGGTGGCCTCTACTATGGCTGCTTACACGCTATTTTTGGGCTAACAAATACAAAGGATTTTCCAGGACCAACCAGTAGTCATAACTAAATTATAAATTAGCGTACTGAAACAAATTCTTCAGATTTATACCTATATCTAGCTTCCCGCAGTGCGGTTTCACCCGCGTCTTTGGTTACTGCTCTGCTCCCGTCGCCAGTACCGTGATGTTACATAGCCTTAACCTTTCTCAAGAACTGGGCTATCATACGCAAAAAGATTTTTTTAAATCCGAGTAGTAGTTCCAGATATAAGCGCGTTCAAACAAACAAACAAAGAAACTCTGCCGCTTTATCTCGTAACCCGTTAGCAAAGAAAATTATCTGGCCCAATAATAGCTATAGTAACGGAGTATACTACTAAGGAGATTCAATAACAACCCCAAATGGACACTAAAATATTATGTTGCTTCTCGTAATTAGGTTAAGAGCATCCGACAGTACTTGATACTTTTTGGTTTCAATCACGTTACTTACGTCGTTTTATTAATGTTTAACATGGACAAGATATCCCTAAGGTGGAGAAAAATTATTACTAGTATGAACCGGTTTATAGCGGAATAACATATGTGGACAATTGATTTACGGATGAATAAATTGATACGGATGATGAATTGAAATCGGATGGGAACATTTGGTAGTATTTGTTGTAAGATAAAGTCGATTCGTAGCAATTAATAATAATAATAATACCAGGCTTTTTACTGTCCTACTGCAGGGCAAAGGCCTCTTCTCATATAGAGAAGGTAAGAGCATTAATCACCGCGCTTGCTCAAGGCGGTTGGCAATTTCAGACTTTTAAGTCCAGGTTTCCTCATAATGTTTTCCTTCACTGTCAGTCCAAATGTTCAAGATAAACTTAGAAAGTACATATGATATAAAAAATCATATTGGTACTTCCCCGGTTTCGAACCAACTAACCCCGTGTTTACGAAGCGGGTGCCTTATCCACTGGACCATTCCGATTTGTAGCAATAGGGAAGAAAAAAGTAAGGTCGTTAACCAAGGTAGACTGGGGTGAACCATGAGCAAGAAATAATGCCCGTGGACCACCCAGCAGCACTGGACTGGACGAAGCAGGTGGATGTATAGTCGTAACAAAATATATTACTTCAAATCAAGCAAATAATATGTTGTAAAGCGTTAAACTACACTACCGCCGCGCGGTGTGAAGACGGGCTTGCCGCGCGCGTCAGCGCGTACATTTATTTCCACATAGCGGGGCCTCCGCACGAGCTAATGTTTATAAACAGCTTTAGCCGTACACCGTGTGAACGCCAGTGCAAACTGTTTATTTCATAGTTTTACATTGGTCCATTGCTTTACGTTTATAGCTAAAGTTTTAGACTTAAGCCAGTAAAACAATGCAACATACTACAATAGCGACCCGACCACGCTTCGCATCGTCGCAAATTTACGGGTTTTTAGTTCACTATTTATCGTTGCTGCTCGGCTCTTATAAGTGACAGGTTAATGTATTTTATACCAAAACCTTCCTTAAAAACTCACTATGTAACAGTGTGAACTGTATCGAAATCCATTAAGCGATTTTTAAAATTGTACCTACTCAAAATACTCTAGCACTTAGGCTCAACGAGCCCGGAGATCCTTTTTTAAGTTTATACTATACCAGAACTAAAGTTATACCAATCATAACTATTTTATTTAGCTTTAAAACTCATGAAAGGTAATAAAGGTAAAGGAACACTAAAAGTTCAAGATTTTATAATACATTTATTTACAGTCTGACATTTGTTTCACGAAATTTTGTATACAGAGTAAGTTATAGAGATTATAAAATTATGGTAGTAAAATTTCAACCTCTCTGGGACACCATCCCGGTGCACTACCAACTATCCTATCTGAGTGCCGCCTCGAGAGTCATCAGAGGTCCTAGACAAGTGCTATAGATTTCTATTCTATTCATAGAATAAATTAAAAAATGTATGGGATTGATATAATGCTAACGCCAACAGTGTCGTTAGCTTATGTCAATCCTCTACATTTTTAATTTAATAGAAATCTATACCGCTTGTCTATGGCTTCAGTACATCATACTTCATTCGCTGATACTCATTACAGGGCTACCATCAACTCATCCCAATTTCACACAGTATGTAAATGAAGTAAACGGTGTACTTTTATCGCTTAATTGAAGTCTGAAGTTAATTACCAGCTCACGTGTTCCCTCTGGGTCTTTCAAGCGAGGCGTGAAAAAGCATCTTATAAATAGTGGAGTTATAGTGAAGGCCACCATGCCAGCAGTTAGTCTCGATGGCTTTTGGAATGGTGGCCACCACTTCTGGATCCCATTGACTGTTTCACAAACGGAGAGAAGGCTTTTTAGTTGGCTAATATAAAAATATGCGGTGGATTTATATTAATAATATAATAAAATATCACACCAACTACACACAACGCCATCTACACATGAAGTAAGCATATAGCTGTGTTATGGGTTCTAGAAATGCGAATGTATAAACGTAGATACTTTCTTTTTTGTAATAACACACACATTTCATGCACACGTATATTTGCACTGAACGTGAATCGAAACCGCGACCTCTGCGTGTCAGTCCGTAAACAGTACCACCGAACCACAGAGGCAGTCAATTAATATTAAATGAATGTATATAGAAAAATATATATAGATACAGCTCTGCTTATACTGGAACATACCCTGTTACATTTATATCCAAACTTGTCGCAGTGTCGCGTAAAGCTTTTGTCCACTGGCGGAGAATTAACGAGATGCATTTGTTGACAAAAGCGATTATACCGAGTGCCCCAGTTTCCAGTTTTATATGAATAGTTACTGAATGGCTGTTACATAGAAATAACTACCAGTTACTGTTATTTTAAGAGTTTTGTAAAGTTATATTGTATGTAGTAGATCTTAGCTAGTTTTGATTGGGTTGTAGATCTGAAAAGTGTGTGTGTTTAAAAACAGAACTAGACTTTAGACTTTTACTTCATTGGTTTCAGAATAAACGGTTCACAGTACTACTTATAGAATGTCGGTGTGTGTCGGGTAATCGGTGTGTAAGAGCGTCATATTTTCGGTTCCGGCGTAACGGAAATGACATTTAAAGTACACGGACAATGAATATCCGGTTGGATATTCTCAAAATTTATTTTGCCAATTTGAAACGATAAATGTTTTTTTATGTTATTCTTTAACGTAACATCTAAGGTAAACTTAGTATTTTAACAAGCAATATATATTATTAATAAAAAACAAAAGCCCGCCTGCCTTAAACAAAGAAGAAATCTATTTTTTTTCACGTGCTGACGCTACATTGAAATTTTTTATACCCGTCACTCCCACAATCAGTACGAATCTAATGACACCTCATACGTTAAAATCTATCAAGGCATTTAGGCTGTAGAGCGTGCCAAAAAATAGACAGACATACTCACATACACAGATACATAGATACGCTCGAAAACATTACCTTTCTTGACTGCGTCAGTCAGGCAAAAAGTCATTGGTTCTCTTACTTGCTGGGCGTCGAATCCACAATCTCTTGTATACGAAGCGGGTGTCTTAAATACCGAACCATCACGATATTCTTGTCTTTTATCATCATTATTATAACAAAAGACGTCCACTGCTGGACAAAGGCCTTTCCCAATTTTCGCCGCTTTTGGCGTTCGTTCTTGTGTTTATCTTGATAAAATTGCGTTAAACACAGCTTTTAAAATACTTTGAAGCAAGCTCGACGGGACATCCGGTATTCGTAATAGTCTCTTAAGTATTTATTATAAAACAGGCGACGTCGCTTGACATTATAAAGCCTTAAACCGTAACACTTGGCCCGGTTTACAACTTTCTTGGGATAGTACAAGGCATGAAAGAATATTCAAATGAAATGAAATGAAATGAAATGAAATGAGATGAAATGAAATGAAATGAAATGAAATGAAATGAAATGAAATGAAATATATAATAGGTTAATTAAATTAACACTTATGAACGTCAAAGTTTACAAAATGTTAGCAAATTAAGCTACAGCCAGTTCGCTGACGAAGTAGAGCCATGAGAAGAACTGGCAAGAAACTCAGGCCACTCTTTTTAATCGCCAGGTTATTACAATTTTTGTAAGTTACAGTTTCAAGTAGCATGCAAAGTGACGCAGGCAATACACTTAACTCTATAGATACTTAATTACTTACAGCTTTCTATGTTGTAAAGAAAAATAGATATAGATAAAATAAGTAAAATGTGTGCTTTACAGGCTGCCTCAATTTGCATATTGCTACAAAAGGTAAAGGCAACATGTGAACTGTGATAAATGTTTCTATGTAGGTATTATTTATATATATTCTGAAAGATTGTTCTTGAAACACAACCATAATCTAGACCTGAATATTTAAAGGCAAAGTAGAGGCATTGTAATAGGCGCTCATAGCTCATTGCTCTCACTTGTCGGTAACAATCAACAGATTAAGCATCAAAGAATGCGGCTGGTCCATGGATAGGTGACCGCATAATAGCATCTGGTCGAAGCGTCTCCGTGCTTCGGAGGGCACGTTAAAAGTCGATCGCGGGTGATAACATGTTGATAACAGTCGTTAGGTCAAGTCGGATGTCTCTATAATAAATTATGGGCGACCTGAACAAATCCTGACACTAGGTTGATCACTAACCACTCGATATGAAGAATAAGAAGTTGGAGTAGACGTAGACGTACGACTAAAAGTAGTTTTTATTTTCCAATACTTCTAAAACGCACAGAATTTTCTGACAGCAATAGAATAGGTAGTAGCAGCAAATACTAGGCGAGATCTATGGTCATAATTTACTATTAGGTGGACCTCGTAGGCGATCCACACACTGTCCTGCACTACTGCGGGTGCGTAGCACCGAACACGAAAGGAGCGTCTACACTGCACGTTTGAATGCGTTTTCTGTAAGTTGCACTACGCGTGTGTGTACTTACAAGCAACGTAACAACGCGCACTCCCGAGCTATGCTGCGTGAAGTGGAGCAGTGCGCGAACCGCCTTAAAAATTTAGGTCTATTCAAAGCTGAGCGGAAATCCTACTGTTCACACCAAAGCGGATTTTGCTATCCTTGTGGGAATGTGTGTGATTTTCGCTCACGAACGAATGAAATTTTCGCCAGTTTGACTAGTTATGCGGTATTCCGCACTAGCCGCAGAACTTCAAACTAAACACCTGAGCGAAATCCGCGCAGTATGTACCTCTACCCATAGCGGCACCAATACCAATTCCGATTATCTATCTATACTATTATGTAAAGCGGAAGAGTTTGTTTGTTTGTTTGTTTGTTTGTTTGAACGCGCTAATCTCTGGAACTAGCAGTCGGATTTGAATTATTCTTTTTGCGTATGATAGCTCTGTTCTCGGGGTAGGTTATAGACCATGTAACATCACGCTACTGGCGACGGGAGCAGAGCAGTAAGCAAAGACGCGGATGAATTCGCGCCGCGGAAAACTAGTGTTTGAATTAACCTCAAGTGGTGTAAGAGGCGGTTAGAGTACATCGAGTATCGGGCAGCAGCGTTAAATGCAAAGCATAGTGACAAATAACATCCTTGTTTTCGTAGAGGTATTAGTTTATCAGACGCCATCTTCAGATCAATGTGTGAAAATGTTTTAACAAAAATTACAGACAATAATGAAATCGCTGTCAGTTCATATCATACGTCGGCCCACAAAAGTGCAAAAGCAGTCAAGATTATATTTAAAATCGCTACAGCTTAACAAAAATAGTGGTTTAGTCACAAGAATTGTATATTTAAGGTGGTTCCGACGAAATTTCGCCGAAATCCGCGACTTTCATCTCGATATTTAGTAGATTTTAATGCTATTTATTCATTTTTCTTTTTGCCTACAATATACTTCGATTCATGAACTTTAGAATAGTAGAAGAATTATTTACAATAATTGATTATATAACATATACCAACGATATTAAAACAACGTGATTTCACTTATATCGAAATATTACTTTGTAATTACTATAGTTATAAATATAAAAGTTATATTGAATCAACCGGAATAAACCAAATGTCAACTCTGTAGATTTATTTCATTTATTAGGATAATGTTTCAATAGTTATTGATAATTTGGCTGAATCAGCGTCGCAGGGGCTCTGCGCGGGCGACGGGAGGCAGAGCGGCAGAGCGGCGTAAGCCCTTCTGACGGACGGACGTATGCGGTTTTTTAAAAAAATATTTACGTAATTCAATAATTGCAAATAAATAATATCAAAAAAAAAATATTGTGTGGATAGATTTAGTGTTGCAAATAAATTAGATTAGTTATTTAGATTTTTTTAGTGTATTAAATACGTAGGTATTTACCTATATTTATTATTATTTTTCATCAAAATGACTAAAATTTCACGACTGAAACAAATACAAATGCAAAAGATTCAACACATGAATATCCTGTAAGTAGGTATATACCTACCTTCATATTTTTAGTAAAATACCTTCTTTGAGATACTTACCTAGGATATCCTTTAATTATGTTTAGTTCCACGTAAACTAGGTAGCAGGTGGTGAGCCTATTGTCGCTCGTGATAAGATCAAGGCAACACCAGGCCTCAAGAATCAGTAAATTTCTGCTGTTATATACCCTAGGGATATGAATATGAGCTTGCTACAATATTGTCTATGTCTACTATCATTTCGAACTAGGTGTGTGGTAGGTGGGCACATGAGTAAAATATCTAACTTGGATATTTACTCATGTGGCAAGGGCGCTTTCCGATTCCGACCGACGACGACGGCGACGCCGGCGTAGGTACGAGGTGTTTCGGTCGGAACACGAACGTCGGCGTCGGTTGTACAACTAGCATAGAACTCAAATTACAATGATTATACGTGACATGCGTCGGTTTGCGACCTAGTTAGGTACCTACACAAAACAACCATACACGCTGCTGTTAGGTACCTAACTATCTACGTTATCTTGCACGAGCATAAATACCTATACATTCTATATAATTATACATACGGTGTGTAATTGAATATTCTATCGGTAAGTAATACCGATAAAATATTCAAGTATTTACCTGGTTAGATTTTTTTTCATGAGCTGATAAAATCAGTGATAAGATACTAGGCTAAAGTAAATACCTACCCTTCTACTTTCAATGCATCTTATTTTGATTTATTTATTTGATTGCAAGAAAGGAAGAAAAAAAGGCTTTACAAAACGTCTTAGTCTCTAACCAAACTAAAATATTTGAAGACTGAAATTATCACAATTAGGTAAATTAAAAATCCTACTCTCTGTTCCTTTATTATCGTACTATATGAATTTTTAATCCTAAAATTAAATATATTGTTGAGCGCCTACTGGACATAACAAAACTAATGCCGTATTTTTCGAGTGATAGGTGTATGTCGAAAGTAATAGACCCGGCACGGTGGCACAGTATAAAGAATTCTCTTCTTTTTTGTACAGTCTTTACCTAACTAGGTAAAGGCAAAAGAATTATGTTTTAGCACTCTATGTATGTATGTATGTATCTTTATTATATTATATTATAAGTGTATGTACTGTAAAACTACCCCGTGACGTCGTCCGCATGGATCCGTTACTTAGCGATAATATGACATTAGTTCTACTTTACCGATTTTGCATTATATTATACACTAGCTGTGCCCGCGACTTCGTCCGCGTGGAATAGTGATTTTGGGCAGCATTTTTTGGATATATCTTTTGGTTTGTTTTGAATTATAAACATCTTCGTTTAGGTGAATAAGAAAAATCTTTACAGTAAATGCTTCTCTTTATACGATATTAGATGTATAGCCATCGGGGATCAAAGCCATACAGGCTGCTTGAATTACTTACACGTGACAAATCCACATAAAGCTGATCATGCTAAAAACAGCTAATACTTAGATTCACACTCACAACATTTAGTGTCTGACCTTAGGCTTTATTAATTGTCATCGCGAAACATAGGCTCACTGGAAACTGAACTCGTTTAAACTAAACGGGAAATTGTTTGGAATGAGAGAAATCCGAGGAATAAAAACGCTATAAGGTTTTTTTTTATATAATAGCCTGCCAAAGTGACTCTACTCTGCCTGATGGTAAGAAGTCAGTGGAATCCAGAAGTGGTGGACACCATTCCAAAAGCCAAACTACTGGTATCCACTATGGCGGCTTAGTGAGATGCTTTTTCACGCCCCGCTTAAAAGACTCAGGATCAAAGTTAGATGGAAACTCAAGAGGAAAGGGAGAAATTGGGCCCCCGGCACTCTCACTCACCGAACGAAACGCAGTAGTACGAATACTACTACTCTTACGTCGATCTTCTATGAGAGGGTAGTACATCCCCGGACGATCCGGCCCATTCATGCTGAAACCAGCTTGGATCTACTACCGTAATCCTACGGTTAGGTCTAATTGGGCGCCTGTACAATGCCGCAGGCGGCCAGCGGCACCACCGTTTATATGGGTCCCCCTGGCCGCGGGTTGACCCACACCACCCACACAATGACTCCACGGATACTCAGCTGGTCCCACACATGCTGCGAGGATTGTCATCTCTGCATCAGTTAGGCCTCCGGCTCTCGCACTTACCGAACGAAACGCAATAATATGGACACTACTACTCTTACAACGATCTTCTATGAGAGGGTAGTACTTCTCTGGTCGATCCGATCCCTTCATGCTGAAACCAGCGTAAATCGACTACTACTATTTCGTAATTCACTTTAATTCCACCTATTCCGTAATGAGACGTGTTAACAAACATGTTTTTATCACAAAAAATAAAAAGAAAATAAGTCCAGAAAAATATACATCTAACTTTTATTTACATTTTAACTGACAAAGTATTTACATTTTGATAAAGAAATAAGACGTGTTAACCTAACTTAAAAACACACAAAACTAAGCTAAATACATACCACATGTATGACGTGATTATTTAAATTGGCATAACTTTTTTATTTATGAACCGATTGACATGAAACAAACACTTAATGTTAAGTGAAGCTTACCACAATGTATCAGTGAAAACCATATTTGAATCGGATAAGCCGTTTTTGTGATAACCGTGAACAAACGCACAGACAAACAGACAAACAGACAAACAGATAAACAGACAAACAGACAAAAATTGTAACAATAATTGTTTTGGGTTCTATTTGCGTTGATAAAGGTCCCAATAATATTTTTTCTCATATATCTTCCATGTACAGACAGCGACCGGTTACATTTTTATTATATGTATAGAGTATAGATTTACAATACTGCAATATGTACGTACATACAAATATATGTATGTACACATATATTTGTATGTACATATTGCAGTAATCTATACTTATAATGAATCTCTAGCGAGGTAATTTTCACGGTACATCCAAATCACTCAAACTGTGGGTACAATGCGTCTACTTTGGCAATTGTTACTGTTACTTATTTTGCTAAGGGTACATGATATTGTGTACCTTACGTACGGGCACTTACTAGAAGATAATCAACATAGGAATGATGACGCTTTGTTTAAAGCATGTGTAACTGAAAATTCTTATCAGTTCGATCATTTGAATTCAGTTTTGCTGGCGTATGGTGCTGTTTCAAATTCAGTGCAGTGGTGGCCATACAGAGTAAAGATACTGTGGGAGAAAAAAGGAAATAAAGAGGACCGAGGTGGTAACTATGCCTTCGGACCACTGATTTTCAGACAAAACTTACACTTTACGTCGTTATGTACATGTTAAATGCACATCTCCAGCCAAACCGTCCCGCTTATTCTAAAAGATCTACTTCCGTAAAATGTTTGCTGGCTATACAATATACAGAACGATTTACTGAAGTTATATTTGTGATATCCAGATGAACCGAAAATAAATAAGGAAAATGAAAATATGTTAATTCATATAGGTTAATTAAATTAACACTTATGAACGTCAAAATTTACAAAATGTCAGCAAATTAACCTACAACCAGTTCGCTGACAAAGTAGAGCCATGACAAGAACTGGCAAGAAACTCAGGCCACTCTTTTTAATCGCCAGGTTATTACAATTTTTGTAAGTTACAGTTTCAAGTAGCATGCAAAGTGACACAGGCAATACACTTAACTCTATAGGTAATTAAATACTTACAGCTTTCTATGTTGCAAAGAAAAAATAAAAAGTAAAATGTGTGCTTTACAGGCTGCCTCAATTTGCATATTGCTACAAAAGGTAAAGGCAACATGTGAACTGTAATAAATGTTTCTATGTAAGTATTATATAAACTGTTAATATTCGATATAAGTAAAAAGTAAGATGAACTTAATTTACACCTCTATTTCACAAATCACAATGTATAATTTTTATAATACTAAGTATACAATTTTAACAAAACAATACAAAATGTGTACTTAACTGTACAATTATGGCTCGAGCATTATGTAATATATAATTAATACAAAAAAAAAACATTTTATGCCAAAATGTATCAATAAGCGAGATTACAAGATGGAAATAAATTATGAATAATTTAGTATAATATTCTGTATACATCTTTGCTCGAGACAGAACAGCGTTTTGTTTCGGTTAGATTCGTGTTCGTAGAGTAGATAATCCTTTTACTGATTTGGCTGCGCGATAGAAGCCTTATTATAAAGGATGAATTTACTATGGCAAACTGTAAAGTGCTAAAAGCAGTGGACCAGATATCAGACAACACCAACTCATGAGTGGCTATCACAGTCCTACTATTTTGTGTTCATTTTTGGCAGACTGTGCCTGTTATTCCTACCTCGTGGACTAAGGCTGATGAAATTAAATAGTGTTTAGGTGGTCCACAGTCTGTAGCACTTCAAAATTGTTTTGCATTTAATAGGCTCCAAGCCTATACACTCCGCAAGATTTGCCATTTAATGATAGAGGCCGAATTGAAAGGACAATGCACAAGTGTAGTCTGATTTGTTACTCGAGTTTGGTAGCGGTACGTATCTACAGAACCAAGAAAAAGTTGTCTTGCACAAAACCTTACTTTACATACATCAATATAACCGTGCCGTACAATTGCCTATCGAAGTGACTTCACTCTGCCTTATGATACAGTCAGTGGGATCCAAAAGACTAAGTGGTAGCCGCCATTCCAAAGGTCATTGTTTCAAACTGCTGGCTAGGTGGTCTTTATGAGATGCTTTTTTATTATTGATGCAGGACCTCATATCATCAGTCCATGAAGACGCAGTGGAGTTAATAAATAAAGATTGAATTTTTCAGTATTGTTTTAAAAAGTCATGTACTAGTACTATTGATACAGTTATTTTATTCATACTGGTCTACCAACGTGACTCTACCTAGATAATTTAAAGAAAAGACATTTTGCTGGGGTAATGTTTCAAACGTTACCCCAGCAAAATCTGTTTTTTTCCGAATAACTTTAAAACTATAATGCAAACAAATTTTTCTATAGGCACACAAATTACTCCTTACGACGCACTAATTAACTGTTATACTCTCACCTCTTATAAGCACATTTTTATCAACATTTTGCTGGGGTAACGCACTCCTCTGCCTGACGGTAAGCAGCCAATGAAGTCCAGAAGTGGAAGACACTATTTTAATAGAAATTGTCTCAAACTGCTAGCATAGCGGCTTCATGATACTAGCGACACTATTGCAAATAGTAAAAATATAAATGAATATGAGGTACGCATACGTTTCATACGTGCACACACACAAACTTTCGCATTTATAATATTAATAGGATGTTAATACATTTTTTAAGTCAAAATGTTTTAGTTTGTTCATGTACAAAAAACCTATATATATATATCTAACTAAATAAGTATAAACTCGGCAGGGTTACTAAACTAAAGTGTACTAGTATTAGTTGAAAAATACACATCTTGTCAATTATAGGAATTTATCACAATGGTGTATTGTCATTGGGACTTAATTTTAAAGCGACTTCAAAAAATATTAACCCACAGTAGTTATTTTTATTTCTACTAGGTACATATTTAACAAACGTCATGATTCTAAACACTTATCTTTGCTTTCGCTACTATATAAATAATATATGTATACTAAAAAATATACATACTTACTAAACGAAATAATAAAAGATACTAAAAAAATAATTCATTATTGGCGCGTCTATCAGATTTTAGCTCTGCGGTTTCGGACAAGTAAGGTCATTGTCTTATAGTTGTGCTACTGCTACTTGCCGCTAGAGGGCGAACTCGCACGCAATGTTTTTTTCGGGTGAGGCGCGGGGTGGTAAGGAAGCGAAACGCTCAAGGTCATATGTGACGGAACGCCCTTAATGTTGGAAAACTTACACTGAATACATCTTTGACAACCTCTGTGGTTCGGTGGTACTGTATACGGACTGCCACGCAGTGGTCGCGGGTTCAATTGCCGCTCAATACAAATATTTGTGTGCATGAAATGGTTATTTGCATTGGTCTGGGTGTTTTTATGTATGATTTGTATTTACAAAAAAAATGTATGTAAGTATGTTTATCCGCATTATAGAAGCCATATCACAAGCTATTAATTAAGCTTACTTTGGGTCTAGATGGCGTTGTGTTGTTGTTGTAGTATTATTCTCTTTATTTATATTTTTTTCTTATTAATTACATTTATAAACAGGTATATATTTATATAAAACAAAAAATACACATTTAAAAATATAAAAAATAGATTACCACCGGTAACGAGACTAGAGTCCAAGCTACCGGCGGTTAGGGTTTGAGAGAGAGAAACCTCCTAACAATACGTGCCGTGTCGAAAAGCACTGCCTTCTGGATCTGGCCCTTGACCCATCCACCTAATGCGAGCCTCTTTAGGTGTTGGTCGAGGCTCTTTGCTATTAAACCATTTACAGTAATGACTATCGGCACAATGACAGCAGAATCCACATCCCACATGTCAACAATCTCATGGGCTAAGTCAAGATATTTTATTTGCTTGTCTTTCTCAGCCTTCATGAGATTCTCATCATGAGGGACGGTAATATCAACTATCATTGCAAGGCGTTCAGATCGATCCACCACCACAATGTCAGGCTTGTTAGCTATAATAGTCCTGTCTGTGATGAAGGAGCGATCCCAGTACAATGTCGAGCGACCATTCTCCAGAACTGGCTCTGGATCGTACCTGTAGTACGGCACCTCGACATCCAAAAGATTGTATCGCAGAGCAATTTGCTGGTGGATGATCCTGGCTACTTGGTTATGTCTGTGCAAGTACTGTTCGTTAGCAAGACGCAAACAGCCAGAAACAATATGCCTGAGGGATTCACCAGGGCGATGACATGCCCGACATATTATGTCAGTAGTGCCATCCCTCAAGATATATTTCCGGTAGTTGTTCGTCATGATAACTTCGTCAGCAATTGCACAAACAAACCCTTCGGTTTCTCCAAACAGATCGCCGAAGCGTAGCCAGGCAACGGATGCGCATGACGCAGCATGGTCTATATCAGGCCCATGTAAGGCCCGATAGAACCGTCCGTGAAGCTCCTTGCTCTGCCATACCATTCTACGGTCGTTTATAGTGAGTACCACAGGCCTACGCCAGCTCTCCTTAGCCAGGACTAGCGGAGTAAGTCCACTATCCACTGCAACCGTATCACGATGCACACCCTCGCTCATCTTGAGAAAATAGTCTCTAAGGTTGCATATCTCACGATTGTGGAGGGTTTTGGCGTTTAGAAATCCACGGCCTCCACATTTTCGAGATAGTTATATATATATATATATATATATATATATATATATAGTATATAGATATTGCTGTTTACCAGACAATTACGTTAAATAGCAACTGGTCTTCCGTTTACCGCGACACACA
Organism: Parascotia fuliginaria; assembly: GCA_963082885.1. NCBI lineage: Eukaryota > Metazoa > Arthropoda > Insecta > Lepidoptera > Erebidae > Parascotia > Parascotia fuliginaria. The sequence goes on from OY720197.1 coordinate 3,545,492, forward strand.
CATCCAGTTCTATTCTAGATTATGATTTAATTATAAAACGACTAACTTTCCGCGGCGCGGTTTTACCCGCATCTTTGCTTACTGCTTTGCTCTCGTCGAAAGTAGCGTGATGTTATAGCCTATAGGTAACCATCCTCGACAACTGAAATAACATATTTACGCAAAAAGAATATTTCAAATCCTACTGGTAGTTCCAGAGATTAGCGCGTTTAAACAAACATACAAACTCTTTCTCTTTATATACATAGTATAGATATTACCGCTATGAAATAAAGTATTTTATGAAAAATACAATTAGTTAACAGAAATAAACACACCCAGACTCAGCACAATTATTTTCTGCACCATGTAAAGTTTTAAATCAAACTCCTACTGTGTTATTGAGGAGATCTATTTTAAGGTAGCATGAACTGTTATGATTGTCATAACAAAAGTTCTGTGAGATATGAACATTACTTTATTATCATGATTTACTAGTACCTCATAGATAGAGGACCTCTGTGGTGCATCGGTGAAGCGATTGACTACCAAATCAAGGGTTCGATAACCGCTCAATGCAAATATTTATGTGTTGTATTATGAACTAATTGCATTGGCCTGGGTGTAAGTATGTATATCCGCATTCTAGAACCCATAACAAAAGCTATAACATAATATATATGCTTATTTTGGGTCTAGATATTGCGCTGTGTCCTATTGATTGGAATTAAGAACATTACACTTTTATTACCTTTTAAGAAAAAATCAATGAAAAACAAGTCTAAATTAAGACTTTTCAACTAAAATAAACTTCTGGTGATATACTAGTAAAATCCTTGAAGGTAGGGTCAATTTGTAATTGAGAGTGCTGTGAGAGCCAAAATGACACTTTTAGTATGTTTGTGTAGCGGCAGTGACTTATGATATTAGATCCAAGTTTTAAGAGATATTGCTCTATTTACGATAAAGTCTTAGTATGGCCTTTTTACAGAACACTCGAATAAAGCGTTATTTTTTACACTATTGTGTTTTGTTAGGCCTGAATTTTTTTAGACGGAACTTAAAAAAAAAAGACTTCTTTCCATCTCCTTATTTACTGTATTGTATTATACAAGGCTAAGTAATACAACCAAGTCGTACCACGGAAAATAAGAAAAATGACTAAGGAGTTTTGTAACTCCCCAACGAGCACACTAGTGATAATAGCAGCCTATTTTGTAACTTTCAGCTGTAAAATAGCGGTTTATAGGGTAAAAAAGCAGTTCAAAGTTGCGTAACCGCGTCTGGTAACGTTTTTAGGTATAGAAATTACTAAAAAAGCTAGAACCTGAACCAAATACAACTTTAGCCTACACAGTAGTTCACAGAAGAACTCATTTACTGCTTACACCTTTATGGGAGATTTACGAAGGTCATTCTGCTACCTACAGCTGCACAGTGATTTCAATTGTAACTTTTATATGCTACTTGACTACATAGTGGGGTTAATTGTAGACTGTTTGCAGCAATTGTATAAGAGTTACAGTAGCCACTATTACACTACTACAAGTTTCATTAAAGAAGTAATAGGTGCTCTTAGGCACATTATAGTTATAAAAAAACATCAGTGTAACTGAAGACTATATTGAATCACTAGATAAGCAAGATGAGCTGCCTTAAGTATTACAATAGAAATAACATCTTCCTTAACGATGCTTTTCATTTGAGTCCATTCAGGTTTAGGGTCAGAATCTTCCATTTTCCAAATTTTTTTTTGTTTTTTTGTTTGGCCATCGTAAAATGCCCCTTTTTTCCCACCCTGAAAGGCAGATTGCCAGCTCTGCCTAGTTGCCATTTAAAGTTTTTACCATTTTAAAAGGCATTCTGTAATAAAATAGTAATAGATAAGTATCTAAAATGTTTAGACTAATGGCAATATTATATTATATTATGTATTAAAAACAACCTTTATTATCATGTTTACATATATTATAAATATCAGTAAATTCAAGTATCGAAGTTAAAAGCACTAGGTAATGTGGGATATCGTTTTAAAACTTAAGACGCGTAGCATTTCTGTGTTGAGTGAACGTTTTTCAATAAGAATCACGGATCTCCAGAACGATAACCATACGAATAAGTGACAGATATTATACTTAGCCGCAAAAAAGGAAGACTCTTTTTGACTCTTTTGTGACTGTGAATTGCATTAGAGCAATTCACAGTCACAAAAGATCAAAAATCGCTTAAAGCTTTAGAAAGGAAAAAGATAGCACTCTCATCTTCTCTCACAAGTGAATTATTAGAGCTTAAACTGCAGGTAATGACTACATAACAATGACGCCATGATTTTTAAGAAAACGTGAAAAATTGAGATAGTTGTGATAATAGTGATGACGTTAAATTGTTAAATGTACACTAAATTTACCATTAAACAAACGGCTGCTTCTAAATAGTAAGTTGCCGACACATAATAATACGGCAGTAAATTCTACTCCGTATACCCAATAAAAATTATTACACCAAACTTTTGATTTTTATTAAAATCCTGAAAGCGCGTCAAAGATACTCGAAAATTATCTTATATATCCACAGTAATCTGGTCAGCGTTTATAAGCCACTTTATATAACTTACTAATACAGAATACAAACTTTAACATACCTACTTTTGTTTTATTTTGATGATGGCGACGAAGACCTACATTATCATAAATTGACAAATGAATACAATAAAACTTCACAATCAAATCATTCGTTCAAAGCAGTTCAAATTAAATCATTCAAAAGTAGCGCCACAAGAGCTATAATAATATATGGTGTTTATATATCGTTATAGCCCTTGAAGCACCTTTGAACAACCGTTGTACAGATGAAAAAGAACTTAAGGCTGCATAATATTGTACCCAAATGGCGCTAAAGCGGCTGCATTATTTCTGTAATAGACGCTCTATTGCTTACGTCTAATACCATACGTAAAAATCGGATACGCTCCAAAGCCCTAATGCAGCGTAATTGTGCTAGTTGGGTCCAGTACACTCGCTCATCAAATGAAACGAAAGTATTATTACAAGTCTATTTGCATCCTGGGTGTTTCTTTTATTATGTATGCATTTACAGCAAAAAAAAGTATTAAAGTATGTGCATTTTAGACCCCATAACACAAGCTAATATATATATATATATATATATATATGCTTATTTTGGGCCTAGATGGCGTTGTGTGTAGTTGTTGTGATATTGTGATGTTATTTTTACATTGAGAAGGTAATTATCCAACTTAGCTTTCTGCTAAAACCAGCAAGACCTACCGGTTGAATTAAAAAACCTATAAAATATGCTACCCTCAGATCAAACAGGATTTTTGTTGATCTTATAAACGATAGCGTCAAATTTTTAGGCGATATTTTTTTAAATTTTTAAAAGTTATTTGACAGATTGTTTTTCAAAAGCTAAAACCTCAAAGCTTGTAACTGACACCAAGCTGTAGTGGACGTGCAGGTTTTCTATGCAAAATAACACGTATTCACAAACATGATGAAGTAGGTACTTGAAAACTGAAAACTTTTCCTTTATATAAGCCGTTTCTGCATAAATGAATAATAGATTTAAATATTCTCTAGTTTTGGTGTGGAATTTAAATTGAGTTTAAACATTAAGGCTATTGTAAACTATCACTTAAACGTATTTGTAAAGAAAGACCCATTTTGTTCGCTTTTATTTAGGCAACAAGACTTGTGTCGGCTACTTTATAATAATACACAGATTCAAAGTATACTCAAATTAGCAAAAAATATTTATGGATCTCACAAAATTTTGTTTCATCTGGGCATCGAACTTACATCCCCCAAATCAAGGTTTACCTTGGAGAACATCGTAAGAAAGCTTAAAATGTCTCAAGTCGCCCATTCGCATTGGGTCTATTTAAATTTAATTAAAAGCCATGTCTGCCTCTCATGCCTCATGACAGCCTCTGTGGTTCGGTAGTAATGTGTATGGATTACCACGCGAAGGTCTCTGGTTCGATCGCCGGGTCGAATAAAGTGATATTGGGTCTTACTATCGAAATATTCTCATTATTTGTTAGGAGTCTGGAATTGTACCTGGTAAATGGCAACGGGCTCGCCCCCTGTTATATGCAACCTAAAATAAAATATGGCGAAAAGTGGGTGGTTTAACACCTCTGCTTACCCCTTCGGGGATAAAAGGCGTGAAACTATGTATGTATGTATGTAAAAAAGCCAATAGCTGCATTGCACATTGCCTGCAAATGTCTAGCCCTAGATAGCCGACGTAGTTTCCGACGGTTGAGCGATCGCGCATAATTATGTATGCCACAATCTAGCCAGGAAACTATTAATCAATCTAGTGATTTAGTACACCTAGTGTGTTTTAATGAAAGAAATACGTAGTATTTGCTCCGGATTAAACTTTATTTTAACTGCTGATGCAAAAAAATCATGTTTTAAGTTTGAAATTAACAGCTTGTGGTGCCTTAGGTCAGCGAATCGACTAGACTAGATCAAGAAATAAAGTTAAGATGGATTGACTACATTGACTTTATGTCGAAGAATTTGAAAGTATGTCTCTCCCATGAATCCTCTAATATAGCCGCTTGCTATAACATCATCATCATCATATCCGTTAGTATAATACTGTTAGGAATAGTCTCTTCTCATAGGTATAGAAAATTTAAATCAAGCCTGAAATTAGTAAACTAACTATAAGAAAAATATTAACCACTAACACACATACACAACTATCATTTCAACAAAAATCACACAAGTATAACACACGAAACAAAGATAATTTAGAAGTGTCATCAGTTAGAACTTTATACGGTAAGAAAAATATCCAATTTGAGGGAGTAAGGCTATACAACAAATTACCGAAAAGTGTTAAAGAATCTGCATCGTTACCCATATTTAAGACAAGATTAAAACTACATCTATTAGAAAATAATTAATGTTTGTATAAGCTGTTTTAACAATTATAATTGTCAAAATTACTACATATTATATTTTAGTCTGAACGTCTGTTTAAAAATAACCTAATGTAAATTAGTTAAGTTTCTCTTTAAGTGAACAATGTAATGTTCTTTGAGAAATAAAGATCTTTAAACCGAAACCGAAATTGCCGATTCGCCTTGAACAAGCGCGGTGATTAATGCTCATGCCTTCTCTGTATGAGAAGAGGCCTTACTATAACTTAATAGTTTCAAATTTATCCTGTTCCACTTTTGTTACTGTCGTTCTTCACATAGTACTAAACTATATACGTTCTGGATGCCGAGTGCGAGTTGCGTTTACCGCGTTTGGCTTTCTGATTGGTTAAGAGTTTGAAGCGGGTCAATCATAGCACCGAACGTCATAAAGATGTCGATCGCGTTAACGTAAAACAAACTCACACTAGGCTCTTAACAGCAAAACTAATTCCCAAATAGCATAAAAATTACAAAACAATTGAAACAAATACCAGCTATTTTAAAATATATTCCCTGTGACACAAATATTGTGTCGCAATACTTGCAATATTGCTATGGGCTGGACGTAAAACATGCATAAAAACCGGTATTAGAAACCAGAGTATGTAAGTCGGGATTTTTTACAACCACGTATGTTCCCTTTTATGTGTATATTTAGTAGAAAATGTTGATATAAAATATGTCACGGAAATATATGTGATTTCCTTATTACCACAATGGTGTAATTGCAAAATTGCAATTGTCATTTTACTTCTCTTTGCCGCTCAAGGATGTGTACTTTAGTAAATAAATTTGTAGAGTTGGCCTGAAATTGAATACCTACCTATTTTTAATTAATTATTTAGTACGTCTATTACAATTTTTGGTTTTATTTTTGTTAAATAATGCATTCAAGGAAGTTGAGATTTTAATATCGTTTTTTTGACGTAGTCCATCCAGAGCATCCGTCGGAAGAGCACCGGCGCGTTGAGCACCTATCAATATATATTTGGCAGGTGCTCTCTCTGTTAAAATAGGTGGACTACGTCGTTTTTTTGTCCGGGTGCTAGTAGTAGTAGTGCTAGTCTAGTTCCTGTACTACTACTTTTCATTGATTACAGTAGCTAATAGATAATTATAGTTATTATCGAAACAATGGTATTGCTGCTACGTGCCATTATCGACACAAAATACACCCAGACTCGCTACAAAAACACAACATTTTGTTTTTTAACCAAAACTACAACTTAATGCACGAAAGTTAACATACACTTCAGAAGGCAGAGATAAATTATTTCTTACACCTGATGCAGTCTCCAAGTCACATTACACATTACACAAAGGTTGTCTGGAAAAGATCGCTCTTAGCGATAAGACCGTCCATTGTACAACTTACTATTATAATTGTGTTTTTGTTATGTAAACATTTAAATGGCGTATAATAAAGAATATTCTATCTATATATCTATCTACACTTAATGTGTCTAACTACACTATTAAGCCGAAGTTACGCGACCGAAGTTTCGTGGCTGATTTTACGTTTCGTCGTATTCGGCTGATATGACAGCATAAGCGCGGACAATACGCGACTGAAATTTGCTTACTGAACGCCTGCTCGCCTACGCCCTCCATCTCCCGTGTATCCCCGGCAACGTAACAAAACTTCAGTCGCATATGATGTGTTACTTTAGAATAAGTTTCAGCCGAACTTACGGCCAACCGAAGTTCGGTTGTACGCCAAAACGTGACGTAATTTTGGCAAAAGTGTTGCTTCTAATAGAAATAGCATTGTAGGCGTAGTCACGCCGAAGTTCGGTCGCGTTTCTTCGGCATAGTGTGGTCAGACACTAAGAAACTAACCTGAATTTTTATTATTTTTTATATTATATTATAAAAGACCTGTTATTAATATCTTCATAGCTCATAAACTTTTTTGCCTGAAGATCTGTTGAGGTACACTCCTGTTTGCTCTGAAATAAATTAGCATCGTCTAGAAAACTAGCTTGCCTTTGAGAAAAGCCTTCATTTTTTATAGTCAATTTAGATTTATAGTTAGGCGATAGTTTAGGCGAATCAAACGTGTAGCCCGGTTTTTGACATACTTATGGATATACTAGCTGTTGCCCACAGCTCAGTCCGCGTGAATGTCGGTTAAGTATTTCTTATTTCAACCCCGCCAACCCATTTTTTTAAAAGATGCCTTTGTTGTTTTCTAAGGTCTGCTCTATCTTTATACCAGATTTCATCAAAATCAGTTAAGTGGTTAAGGCGTTAACAGACGGACAAACAGATAGAGTTACTTTCACATTTTTAATATTTGTATGTTGTATGAATAATCTCCTTATATAAATAAAGCATATTTTAAGCGTGCTGTAGGCCTTTTCCTCCATTAGTGTCTTCCTCTTACACGGTCGACAATGCCTTAGATGTTTTCTTAGCGTTTTTTCTATGATTCATAAAGAACAACCATATTACACGGTTATTTTAACCATTTACCACCATAGTAAAAAACCTGGATTTATCCCGAATCAGTATTTTTACCCGGTAGCACGTTAAACTACTATTTTACATGACAACGTCCTGCTGGCCAGTAATTAAACTAGGGATAACTCAATCAATGCCCAACACCGATAGCCGATATAAACTGTCTATTTAAAGCATACATTCTCTTATGACTATACATGCATTTGTATATACGAGGTTGTGAACTTGAAATGATTTTAGGGTTCATAGGATAAAACGGGACCTTGTTATTAAGACTCCGCAGTCAGTCCGTCTGTCACCAGGCTGCATCACATGAGCCGTGATAGTTAGACAGTTGAAATTTTCACAGATGATGTATTTCTTTTGCTTCAACAAATAACAAATACTAAAAACCGGAATAAAATAAATATTTAAGAGGCAACAATCGTGATTTTTTTTTTGCTCGTTTTTGCTCGATATTGATAACATGTAGACGCTTGAAATATACAAAGAACATTTAGTTATAATATATATTCACTTTAAAAATAATTAATTAAATGAAAATAAAACAAATAGTTAAGACCCATACAACAAACATGATTTTTTACTGTTTTTATAGATAATCGTACGGAACCCTTAGTGCGCGAGTCCGACTTGCACTTGACTGGTTTTTTTTTCAAAGTCGTATATCTCTGTTTATTTTAGACATTACCAAAAGGTTGCGTAAAGACAATTACGCAACGCTATCTTATCTATCTCTATAGTTATCGCCTAACTTAAAATGTTCCAGAACGTTCAAACAGTAAGTAACTTAAATATAATTCCTATACCTATAATACATTAGCCATAAAACATTAAAACCTTTTACCATTTAACCCGTAAATATTATATTTGTCCGGAACTGAAATGGATCAAAATAGTATACTTAATAATAAAAAAATACTTCAAACATCTGAAAATAGCCGGCTTATTGCAAAATATATAATAAATCGTGCTAAAATCTATCAAAAAGAGTAATAGTGCGAGCCATTACAACAATAACTTGTGCTTTAAGTTATGAGAAAAGGCGTGTTCAAAAGCGTAGTAGGATTAAAACATGAAGCATTACGACTTTTGTCATATGGGTTAGGTAGGGATGTTCATCTCAGTTTTAGCTGTAGTCACATTGTCAAATAGCATTCATTGACCGACATAAGGAGAAATGGCCCAGTGGGTAGGCATCCGCTTTGTAAACACGAGGTAGTGGATTCGAATTCGGACAAGTACCATTGTAATTATTCAAATCATATGTAAGTAGATTCTCAGTTTATCTTAGACATTTCTGACTGACGGTGAAGGAAAACATCGTGAGGAAACCTGGACTTAAAAGTCTGAAATTGCCAATCCGCCTTGAGCAAGCGTGGTGATTAATGCTCATGTCTTTTCTATATGAAAAGAGGCCTTTGCCCTGCAGTGGTACAGTAAACAGGCTGGCATTATTATTCATTGACCATTTTCAACAAAAAATATTATATACTAGCTGACCCGGCAAACTTCGTACCGCCTAACAGTCGATTCTTAAATTTCGTCTCTCTCTCTCACACGCTGCCCGGGTATGTGTCTCACATGGTGGGGTTAGCTTTACTTCCTTCCTTCCTTCTTTTCTTGAAAGGTCTATTCACTGACACTCCAAAAAATCTGTACTCTCTATCTATCTTTCCAAATCCAAGAGTGTTTCCTTTTGGATATGCAAACATCAAAAAGACCTGATCCTAAAACTGGGGCATTCCTCGAAGCGCGCCAACTTTTACATACATACATAACTTCACGCCTGTCTCCCATTACTAAGGTAAGCAGAGACTAGAGAACTACTTTGCTTCTTCAACATTCATTATTCTTTTCATACACACACGTCGGTTACGGGTGCTTGAAAATGTGCCCTTTGTCAACACATCACCTATTTGGTCCGCGTATGATCGTCTAGGCGACCCCTACCAACGTTTCCGACTTTTAAACGCACCAAAAGTATTCCTCAAAACGTTAGAGAATCAAACTGGTGCGTTTCGAGGGACACTGTTGGTGCCTTTCAAAGTCAATGCGCTTCAAGAAACATTCCTTAAAACCGCATATCGCTTATGAATTAAAAATATATCGCAGAAAAAGTTTATGACGTTATCGTTTGGTCGGTAAATCAAAATATATTACTAGTTATATCAGGCTATCGGCTCGAAAACTATTTAGATGTATAGGTTTTATTTTTACCACAAATGTAGGTACCAATGTAGATTGATGTTAGAGAGCACGAGGTTGATATATGACATTTTAGTATAAGTATTTACAGATTTTAGTATGAAAACTAGTTTTAATATGGTCTATTTATATCTTTCTAGTTGTCAATTGGTAGAAATTAATTTCATTTGTTTTAAGTTTCTACGTAGGGGTTATTAGGTCAAATAATTTAGTTTATTTATTGTAATATAGTTGTACAAAGCCGAATACCTACCCTTAAACTGATTAGTATCACTACAGGCGTAAATTACACAATAAATAAAGCGCCTGAAAAAACTACCAAAGCAATCACAATTTTGTAAAATTGCTATTGCAATAATTATAGGCACTTCATGCTTCATGACCATTCATACATATCAATAAAAAGCAGATCAAAGCCTACCCAAAGTTTCGACCTATGAGCATCTTAACCGGCCGTGAGCCTATTTATACTTATCCATTTGCCCATTACACACACTTCATATAAATAAAGTCACAATATAAGTAATTTAATAAGTAGAAATGTTTCATTTTCTAACCATTGTGACCACCATCCAAAAGGAGTTTTAAGTCAGTTACTGAATTGTGGTAAACTTTTACTCTCAATAATTATACTCGCGAATCAAATTGAAAACTTTTTTGCACTTGAATCATGTATTGAAAGGGTCTTATGTACCTATATGAATCGATTGATCAGCCTGTTATTCTTCCGCTCCAGAGTAACGATCTCTTGCCGTACAGAGGAGGCATTTAGCGCCGGCAGCCTTATTATTATTAGTCGGTCCTGTTTTATTTTATTTGTAAGATACAGTAACAGACATCAGAAGCACTACTTATCAACTACAAAACACATCACATACCATCTGAAGTCCAATAAAAACTGTATTCAGCATTTAATATTAAAAAGAAAAAGGAAATACTTCTGTGACAATAATTATAGTTGCCTTAATAAAATAAGAAGTAGAAAACAATAATTATGCCAAAACAAAATTAAAAATAAAATTAAAGTATCTTGAAGTAGTTAAGTATGCTTGCTACATACCTCCTTCCTTCTCCTTTGTTCCTATATATATTGCCTACAGTGGCAGACGAGCTAAAAGCCTGATGGTAAACAGTAACTGTCGCTCATAGACTTCTGCAATGCCAGGGACTCTGCGAAGTTGCTGCCTACCGTGATATTAATGCTCTCTTTAAACTTCGTTTAAAGAAGGATATGTCATAGCGCTTGGGAAACACCACAGTTAGCAGTTCGTTCCAGAGCTTGCACGTACGAAATGAACGCTGGAAACGAACCGTGCTAGAAGAGATTGTGTCTGTCGGATTTATACAATTTGCCTGCGATATATTCGTATTAGGGTAAATTAGGTTTAATCACTAAGCTACCACTAATCACAACTCAATGGCGCAATGAGAATGCGTTTGACTGCTATATTTTAAGATTAGTTTCCATTCTAGTATGGAACAAAACTGTGATCCAAAAAAATAGTGTACCTTGCATCCGATAACTGTATGATTGTTTTTCAGGTCTCACGCAACACAAATCTTTATTTTTTTATTTGTTAAAACGTCACAATAATATAAAAGTCATTGCCATTCGTATTTAAGCTTGCTTTTAAAAGAATACTACCCAAAGTGGTAGAAATATGTATTACCTAGTAACTTGTTCTAGTTCCCAACTTGGATCATTTGCCGACGGCTAGCAATATAAGTTAGGAGGCAGTACTGGCGCTGGTAAGCCATACTTGCAATATGAAGCTATTGCATAATATATATTATTTGTGTGCATGAACATGTCTATTTGCATTGGTTGGGTTTCTATGTATAATATGTATGTATTTACAAAAAAAAGTATTTAAATATGTATATCCGCATTCTAGAACCCATAACATAAGCTATAATATTGCTTACTTTGGGTCTAGATAGCGTTGTGTGTAGTTGTGTTGATATTATTATTATTATTACATATTGTCCAGTACAAATTAATTGAAATATTGTGGTGTTTGATTTCAGTTGTGGTTTAAATGTATAAAAAGGAAATGCAGATGTAAATACATCCTGCTAATATTATAATAAAATGTGAAATTTTGTGTGCGCGTGTGATGTGTGTGTGTGTGTTTGTTACCACTCAGCCACAGAGTAGCCGTATAGCTACTTTGTGACTCAGCGCCCTGACTTCGATCAAAAATTGGTATGTAAATAAATAGATTCGATGCCGGAGATGGATATAGGTTACTTTTTATCCTGAAAATCGGTCTGGTTCCCGAAAGAGACAAAACACATGTTAGGCGCGGGCAAAGCCGTGGGACGCAGTTTAATTACAAAATACTAATGCAAATTTTTATGTTCATACACACAAATATTTGTACTGAGCGGGATTCAAACCCGGGAGTCGTTCGCTCTACCTTACCTACACGCCACAGAGATCGTCGAACAAAGTGAACATGAGCAAGGAAATAAAGTAAATCGCCTTGATAGTAATTGAGAAAGGCAGGAATAATAGGTCATCGTCATCATCATCATCCACAGCCTATTGGTACCCACTGCTGGATGTAGCCCTCCCTTCAAGAATTCCACTTACGCCGGTCTTGTGCTGTGCCAAGCCAGAAGTGACCCGCGACCTGTCGAATGTCGTCGACCCACCGCGCCATCGGACGGCCACGACTTCTTTTGCCTGTCCTGGGTATCTATTCGGTCAGAAATAATAGGTATACGTGCCTAAATAAAATTGTTTTACGAATTTTAAGCTTGGCGGGCCACCTATCCAAAAACAAACGGTTATAGTTAACCTACATGTAATAGGAGTTCTCCAAAAGAAGACATTTTCGATTAGAGTGATGGTTGATTGATGATATTAGCAACACATTTATTACATCTTAAAGTACCTTCCATGAAGTGTAAAATTTCATCCGTTATACCACCATACATACGTCAAAATTATACCCAAGCAGTTTCTTGGAAATTATAAACGAATAAAAAAGTTCAGCTCCTCGATATTTCACTGTTTAAGGCTCATCAATCCTTTTTATTACCCCAGTTTGCCATCATTATTGTACGGTGACCATAACTTATGTTTTGTGTGTTTTATTTCTTGGGTCCTGTTATATTTATTTGTGCCAATTATAGGTTTTTTTGATGTGATTTATTTATAACTAGCTGTTGCCTGAAGCTCTACCCGCGTGAATGTTAGTTATATCGCTTTCTCTATACAAACTTTCATCCCTAATTCAACCCCTTCATGCCATTTTTTCGCGATAATAGATAGCCTATGTTATTCTTTAAGGTCTATTCTATCTCTGTACCAAATTTTATTGAAATTGTTCATTGGTTTAGGCGTGCAAGCGTGACAGACAGACGAAGCTACTTTCGCATTTATAATATTAGTATGGAAGAATGGATATAATAAAGAATAGTAGGTATAAAGTGTTTTGTTATTTTTGGTCTGTTTCTTTGCGAACTTCATCTAAACTCCGCAACGGATTTTCATTCGATACACGACAGCTTAGAGCATTTATTCCATAAGGCTGATAATATTTAGTAGAGAAAATCTGAGAATTTCAGTGATTTGTAACTAGGTACCTATGTCGTAAAAAGTATAAAAATACCCACTATGCGAAGCAGTAGTGGGGCCGCTAGTATCACATAAATAGGTAATAAAACTTATTTTCTTTGATAGTGTTAAGATGATTTATTGTCAGACTGTGCTTGGTACGTCATTTATCAATATCTCAGCCAAAGGACGTTTATTACTAGACATATACATTATGGTCAAATACTCAGACATTAAACGACTAAAAGAAGTGACGGGAGTTGCATCATTTCCACCAACAAAAGTATAACTCTAAAATTTATGATCATGAGTTATTCTGTCGCTAAAACTCGAAAGAAAATATCATTTATAATGATAAAATCTAAGACATATGAATAACATATATACTCATGGACGCAATACACAAAACAAGAGTCTGAAATGTTCTCATCGACAGTGTTTGTTTGCTCGCAACTTTACCATAACATTTTTTATTATATTTATAAATATTGATCTTTTATTATATTAATAATCAGATGACTCGTCAGCGGACCATTCAATTGTTCTTCTGGCACTTTGAAGACCAGCTATTTGTTTTCAAGCAAGGAGAAAACAAATAGCACATAATCCGCAATAAATAACAAAAAATAATCCCAAAAAATTGTTTCACAACTTATAAGTTAATCTTGAAGATCCATTGTATTGCAAAGCCTTTTTTCACAACCAAAGAATACATATAAAAGCTTTACCCATAAGGTCAGCTAGTTTTCAATGGGAAGCCATTAGAATTCAGAGCAAACACGAGTGTAATTCAACAGCCTTCGGGCAACGTGAACTGAAAAGCTTAGGAGCTATGAAGATATAAATAACAGCTTTTGGAGTCTTAGGTCTAATGCGGCTTTCTGTATAAGTATGCGGATTTATCAGTAATATTTTAAGTCGAAATAGTATATACTGAACTGGTAGTTGAATTTGTAATAATAGTAGAAATTCTGCCATTTTCTTTATTGCCGACTGTTGCAGACTAGCAAACAGCCCACGTGATGGTAAGTGGTAACTGACGCTCATGGACGCCCGGAGTCCCTAGTATTGCTTCTGCAATGCCAGGGACTCTGCAAAGCCGCATATATATACGTCCACAACCGCTATGTCCCTGCATTACATTAGAAACCTCTAAAATTACCAGTGTTTCTCTACTATATTTTGCACTTATTATACATAAACCTTCCTCTTTAATCACTCTATCTATTAAAAAAACCCGCATCAAAATACGTTGCGTAGTTTTAAAGATCTAAGCATACATAGGGACAGACAGCGAAAAGCGACTTTGTTTTATACTATGTAGTGATTACAAACTAAAATATATAAATGCGGCGACATTTAGTTGGTTCTTGCTAGTAAACAGTGTTTTCAGTGCTATTAATTATTCTATCTTTTATATTTGCAACAGTAGTATTATTATTTCCTGCGGGGACGCCGGCAGCCGGACGGACGATCCACCCGCAGTGCTTGCGGGCCACTTCGTCCATTTCCCCAGTTCTCCCCTTGGGGAGAGTGTGGTTGATCCAGCCTTTTCACGGCACCCCATCAAACCTTCTTGCAACAGTAGTACTAACACGGGCAAATCTCACACACATACCCATCATTGTATTCTCCGTATGTAAGTAGTATTTATTAGTATTATTCGGTTACACGTGATCTAACATAGCCAGAGAACTGTAAACGATATACAATTCTGCCTACACTTATGAAAAAATACGGCGTAATCTATATTTGATTTTCGCACAAATTTTATTACTGAATTAATGGAAATAAAACAATAAATTTGAAATTATCTTTTTATTTTTCTAATAATACTAGTACCAGCCTGTTTACTGTCCCACTGCAGGGTAAAGGCCTCTTCTCTTAAGAGCATTAATCACCACGCTTGCTCAAGGCGGATTGGCAGATTCAGACTTTTTTAAGTGCAGGTTTCCTCGCGATGTTTTCTTTCACTGTCAGTCAGAAATGTCTAAGATAAACATAGAAAGTACGTATGGTTTGAAAAATCACATTGGTTCTTGCCCGGATTAGTACCCACTACCTCGTGTTTACGAATCGGGTGCCTTACTCACTGAGCCATTTCGACTATTTTTATTTTTTATTTTACCGTTGTTTCTTATTAATTTTGTTTAGAGTCCTAATCGTTTTGTAAATATGCAAAAATTATACACACCCTACATTAAAATAAGGCATGATTAAACATAAATTTGCAACTCTTGCCTTAAGTAGCCGGCATGTAAGCTTTATTGATTTAAATTATACACTACAAGCGTTGTAGTTGAGAGGGGTGGGCAGAGGTCTTTACAATAATGAGCTATATTTAGAAGGTCTTTACCAAGTTGGTAAGATCATTTTAGTATTTTTATGAGGTTCTGTGAGACAAGTTGTTTTAATAGAAAAATAACAGCTAAAACTGTTTTTAGCTGTTAAGAAATACTATTAAAAATTACCTAACCAATGATTGCCATGTTTATTTGGTTTCATTGTTAACCAAAGAAAATATTATCGTATTGTCTGCATCATGCCTCAGAATAATTACATTAAGAAGGCTTATTTATAGTCTCGAGTGGACTAAAAGCATTTAACAATATGTCTGAACTTCGATCGACATTATAACATTAGCGACCCGCCCTCGCTTTGCATCGGTATCAAAAGTTGCAGTGGCCGGCTTGATTCACTATTACCGTTGCTGTTCGGTTCCTATAGGTAATAGGTTAATGTATTATACATACTATGTACAAGTGAAAACTGTACTTACATTAATTGAGCAGTTATAATATTTCAATTTCAACAACTACACACAACGCCATCTAGACCCACAGTAAGTATATATTATAGCTTGTGTTATGGGTACTAGAATGCGGATATACATACTTAAATACTTTTTTTTTTGTAAATACATATATATTATACATAGAAACACCCAGACCAATGCAAATATACATGTTCATGCACATAAATATTTGCACTGAGCGGGAATCGAACACGCAACCTCTGCGTGGCAGCCTATACACAGCAGTAGTGTAGCAGTTCTACAGATTAGCGATTTTATACAGACAGATGGTTAGATGTTTTAAACTATACGAGCATAAGTGATCGCTCCTATCTCAGTATTATAAACAGATGCAATGTTAATGTGTTCTTACAGTGATTGATTGACGGGGGTTCGATCCCGGTTCATGATTTTAAGTGTTTAATTCACTTTATTATTAGTATTGGGAAATGTTTTGACGTTAGAATGTAAATTACAATTAGACGATTCAAATTATTAGTAGTTTAAAGTGGTTTTCACTGAAGTTGGTAAGCATAGTTTAACGTGAGATACAAAACATTTTTATATTTAGTAATTCGCTTTTCTAGTCATCACAAGTAGTCGTATTATAATAGCATTTAAATTATCTTGTTTAAAATAAATATAAATTAATTTTTGAGACAAAACTGCACTTTTCAATTCGCTTTAAAAAGATATAGCACATGCTCAACGCTTGGCTGCACATAGCTCATTGCAGAGATTCTACTTATGTGAGAAAAATGTTACTCTAAACGGAAAAACACTGCATAATTTCAGGCCAAGGCACTTTGACCTTTTGGGATATTTTCTCCTGTTTAAATACTTAGGCGTTTTAGAATCTTGTCTGCAAATGTTTGGCCTATCTATATCTATAATGGAAGAGTTTGTTTGATATCAACGCGCTAATCCCTGGAACTGAGATACCATCATAAAAGCCATAGGAATCATCGTGCTAGCATAGTGGCCTTCACTATGAAGGCTTTATGAAATGCCTTTTCACACCCTGCTTGGAAGATTGGAAAACACGATGGTCAGGATTTGGAGTAAGATTGAGCAATAGAATTATGAAGTTTTGCATTAATACATCTAAGCTAATATTATATTAGAAAAAAGATTTGATTTTTGTTTTGTTTGTTTCTTTGTTTGTTTGTATGTTCTGATTTAACTCATGATCTACATAGCCGATTAAAAAAATTCGTTCACCTTTATAAAGCTACAAATAGGACGCGTAATATAGGCTATTTATTTTATTAAATATGTTTAACATATTTTTCAGTCATTTTCAAAACTTAAATTTTTGCCAAAGCCTTTTTAAATCTGAATGATGCAATACGTCACTATTGCAATGATTATTTCCATAGGCGTTTCTTGTGAGAACAAATGAAACTTTTGATAACTACCGAAGCGAAGCGAGAGCGGGCTTCTAGTCTTGAATATAGCTATAATTTGCGCATAATATTTGGTCATCGTATACTGGTTTGCCATCAATTCGTGGTTTCTATTGCGTCTTTGCTTACTGCTCTGTTCCCGTCGCCAGTAGCGTGATGTTACATAGCCTATAACCTTCCTCAAGAACTAAGCTATCATACGCAAAAAGAATTTTCAAATCCGACTGGTAGTTCCAGAGATTAACGCGTTCAAACAAACAAACTCTTCCACTTTATATAATAGTATAGATATAACTCAGTTTTTGTAGTTGTAACCGTTTGTTAGGCTTCACACTGAAACTCTTGAGTCAACACTAATCTGAACTTTTACTGAACTCTGAACTGAGAAAATCTTTTAGGAGATAATTTGTTTTGTGAGATTGTTTTAAGCTAGTTTTGTTTAACTAATGTTGACACGTATGTATCTATAAGCAATAGGATATATTTTTATGTATAACTATAAGCCTAACCGGCTTCGCACGAGGGGACATATTTTCAACGCTTTGGTATAAATAAAGATGCTTTTGAATGGGAATATAGAAAAGTGTTTTTTTTTTTTATTTCAAGGCAATTTTATAAATTTTACTCTCCGTAGGAACCATCCTTGTACTTCAAAGAATATTATAAACAAAGAATAGGTAAGCGAAATCGGTTCAGCTGCTCTCGAGATTTGGGCTTATCAACACATAATTTTTTTATTATAGATTATGTATGTATTTACAAAAAAAAACGTACCTATTTAAATATGAATATCCGCATTCTAGAACCCTTAACACAAGCTTTAATATGCTTACTTTGGGTCTAGATGGCGTTGTGTGTAGTTGTTGTGATATTATATTTTATTATTGTGTGATATGAAGCATATTGGTAGTACGAGTACCTACTGACGAGTAGCATTTTAGCGGTAGTAGATTCTTGCAGACATCAGCATATCTCATAAAATATCGGCGTAAAATCTTAGTTCCCTTATTAACGTATTTCATTTGGTAAGTGAGAGCACCGCAGTCTAATTACCCTCCATGGTACTTTTCCTTTTCCCTTTTCCTTCCTCATCCCTTTCTTCCTTCATGGTCGGCAACGGCTTGGTTGTGTTGGCCGCTATTAGACTATCATAGAAATATGATCAAAGATGTGTAAGTCATTTTTAAATGAATAACATATGACGGTATAATAACTACGAGTACATGTGATTATCTATGATCATAGTTTGAGAGTCGTCGAACTATGATCATAGAATTTGACAGATATGAAATAATATTTATATTATAATGTAATTGTTTACTTTTAATTTTGTTCACGAATATTACGTATGATTGAATTGCTTTGTGATGTACATACCTACCTAGAAATACGTACCTACTTTGATTTGTATAGACCGCTCTGGCGCTTGTTTCTATTTACTTTGTAACAAAATGTATTTTCTCAGCCAAATGAATTTATGTATTCTTTTGAGAAAATAAATTGTCTTAAACCATATGTAATATCGCTCTAAGAGTTGAGTTGTTACCACCTACCATCAGTTGGACCGTATGCTTGTTTACCACGAAAGTTGAATAAAATCGATAGGTATCTGTGCTTCGAACTAATATTACGTAACACTTGTAATAAATTCCATATAACATCTAAGAAACCAACATTTCTATACCACAAACGTTGTACACAGAATCTGTGTTGAATATCGCGCGTGAACAAAAGGATTTTTATTGGAATACCGACGACGGAATCCTCGTTATTTGATACGGCAATACTTGAATCCAATACTGGTTGTAGATGTGGCTTATTGGCTTTTAAAGAGTAGTTTTATCTGTAAGCTGTCTTTAATGGTTGTTGTAAAGTGTTTATGGAAATATTCGTACCCAATCTTCATTGTAATAAGAGATGAATTAGTAAACCTTAAAAAAAAGTTTAGCTTTTCGCCACTGTAATATCTAGTATAATAACCTTTATCAGTCTACTGCTGGACACAAGTTTCAATTGGCGCTTCTTCGCCCAATTAATATGTACTAGCCTGCCGCGAAGTGATTTCAAAAGAAAATACTATTTAAATATACTTTCTGTGCTGCCGTAATAAAGAAGAAAAGTGTTAGGTACTGAAAGACACTGGACAATGAAAAAAATGCCTTTAAAATATCTGCATAAAGCTCATTATTCTGCATCTATTTCCATATATTTACGCTGTTTTCTTAGCAGGGTAGTGTAAAACATTGATAGACGTGACCAACACAAACTGTTTTGAACTTTTCGCTATATAACTTTCTGATGAAATCCATGCATATTTTATAGTTTCGACACAGTAACAAAACTAAATCGCTTAAAATTTTGATGTTATTTCCCTGAATTTTATTATGAGTTAGAATGAAATTACGGTATTAAATCCTTGCTAGTTTTACATATAAAGGCCGCATTGAAAAAGAATTGTCGACCACATTTACATTCAATAAGACTCATTATGACAGTGTTAATGTCACTGTACTGAGGGCACTTGCAAGCAAAAATAGACATTATTGTTTGTTGTATGTATTGTTTTAAGAAAACGACATTTGTTTTAAGGGTGTTAAAGCAATTTATGATCGACTACACTATTCTCTCATAAAATATGGACATAAAGTATTAGTAAAAGTGCTATGCATTTTTAAGACCTAGAACAAAATAGATATAATAATGAAGAAGGAATCTAAAGATCAATTCGCTCATGATAAAATAAATGCAATGCAGACGAAATATTTGGTAAATCAATAGCAAAACTGAGATGTATAGAGCAAAAATGCACCCAACTTTAACCCTTACATAAACAAAAGGAAGTTTGATAAATCTAAACTTATGGAAATAAAAACTTGGCTCATAATAATAATATTCTATCACATTCACACAGCGCCATCTAGTCCCAAATCAAGCAATTATATTTGCTTGTGTTATGGATACTAAACAACTGATGTACTACATAAATACTTTTTTTTTGTAAATAATAAGATAAATTACACCCAGACACAGAACAAACAATCATGATCATCACACAAAGATTTATCCTGGGTGGGAATCGAACCCATGACCTCCACGACCACTAGGCCAACAGGACAATCACTTAATATAACACTAAAAAAGCATAATAATTATGTAAGTTTTTGTTATTGTTATCAAATATTTAATGTGAAATACGAACACCGAAACGATCCAAATTTTAAATTAAGGGTGTACCGTTTGACTTTATAGGTTAGGAGCTAGCGAATTATGAGTTGCGAATATAATAGTAAATGGTTAATTAATAGTTAGCTTATAGTAAATGGTTAAGTAATTAATTGTTAGCGGTATGTATGAAATTTATTTAAATTAATTTAAAAGTGACAAACTTAAGTGGGAATGGGCGGGACATATTTACAGGATGCATTCTGCATTCTGACAGTTGGCCCCAGATCACTACGCAGTAGGTGCCTGGAGACGACCGTTGCGGACGATATAGGCACCTACTACTACGATACGCTGGCGTGACGACCTAGACCAATACGACTAGAATTGAAGAAATAGATCGCTGACAGAAGGGCAGTGCATGGGTAAGACTTTTGACCAGCAGTATGACAGTGTAGGCTGAAAAACTTTCTAGTTGCAAGGTATACCAGGCTTTCTATAATCAAATCCAGGCACCCACTTGGCTTCTTGAAAGTCGAAACGTAACTTATTAAGTTTATTTTGCCAGTATGTTTTACTTTTTGTTTATTCATATATCAGTTTTAAAATTTTATATCTTTAATAATTAAACCAAACAGTTGTTGCGTCGCATAATATGTATATGAGGTTGTCACTGACGACTGCGCTAATATTACTACTACTATATTAAACAGTGGTCAGCGTCTTATTATTCTATAGTATGAGTTCATTCAGGCGTGGTAGATCGTCGAGATGATGGCGCGGTCTACCTTAACGACCGCGTCATTATCAATTACTCTAGATATAAAATTGTAAAACTGTTATTTGAATAAATAAAAAGTAAAAATATAATAAATTACGATTGACTTTGAAGAAGCCACGAAATAGGCATAGATATCACAAATATTGAGAGATTTTTATATCAAACATGTTTGGCCCTATTGGCTTCAGCATCTAAAATTAAAGTTATTTTAAGCTATTTTTTAAAGCGATAATAATAGAATATGTATGCAACCAGCGGTCGTCATTCTATCTCCAAATGATAACAAGTTAAAACAATTGTCACAATTTATTCAGCTACTGACTGCATACAATGGAACAGCGGCGTAACCGCTTGTCTTATAAATCTAACTTATCGCGTACATATCACTTGCTCCTAGACTATATTTCCTTTTACAGTAATAATGTGGTTTCTTTTATCTTTTCCTTATTTTCTCGAAATTTCTGAAATAACAAAGACAATTTTTTGCTGTTCTTGTATGTTTGTATCTCATTATTTTCTCCTGACGAGAAATTGTTTGTAGTAAATATTTGTAATTGGTTGTTGTTATTTGAACTTTGAACTCTTCTCTCATTCTTATATGTAGCCACTTGCGTGAGTGATTTATTATTAAAATGACATTTATCAAACGAGTATATAGGACAGCCGGCGCGTTTTGAAGTAACAAATTACTGGTCGTGTACCTATACAGGCGGTTAATCATAAGAACTTTAAAAAAGGCAGCAAGAGACGCATAGTTACGATACTGACCACAGTACTGAGATCGCCAATTCCTCTACCATTCGATTGTAACAAAAATGTTGAGAAACTGTCGACCAGCGCATGTGTTCCCATCTAATTTTGATCCTGGGCCTTTTAAGCGGAGCGTGAAAAAGTATCTCAATCTGCTCCCGTTGCCAGTAGCGTGATGTTACATAGCCTATAATCTTTTTTCGAGAACTGGGCTATCATACGCAAAAAGATTTTAAAATTCGACTGGTAGTTCCAGAGATTAGCGCGTTTAAACAAACAAACAAACAAACTCTTTCGTTTTATATAAAATAATATAATATAATTTATATATTACAGAATTACAAGTCCGGAGAATATTGCGTTAATCTCATAAAGATAACATCTGATCTATAAAAGAATAATCTAAGTATTTACATTATTTCTTTTGTATAAATATTTTCGCTAGATGATCTTTAAAAGTAGGTATTATTCCCAGATCATACAAGAGTAAGTAGTAAGTAAGAGGTAAGTAGTAAGTAGTAAGTAGTAAGTAGTAAGTAAGAGGCAGGTATAATGTTTAATTCTTTCATTTAAATTCTACATTAACTTCTACAACGAATAGGTAGATACATACTTATGTATTATCTATTTTAGACAACGAATTAGTAAAAAGTTAAAAGCCCTGAATTTTAACAGTTTGTAAAAAGCATATGAAAAGTACTCACCTGCGAAGCATGGAGAGAATCACTACTTTCTTAGTAATGTTTGGTATATATTCTTTGTTTTAAAAAAAATAAAAGAATTTGTTTTAAACTTATAGAATTTGTTTATAACTTTAAATCGTTTCTAAAATATTATATTTTAGACTTTCGTCTTTAAAAGTAATCAAAAGTTTAAAAGGTAAATGTTTAATTTTGAATTTGACTTGAAGCAGCTGTAATTGTTCCGCCATCTGTATCTCATAAATTTTGTTTTATTTACTTTATATAAGTTTGTGAGTTTATTTGATATACTGTTTATTAAATTATTTTGTGTTAATCTTTAGAGCTAATAGTGATATTAAATCATCAACGTAGACGTTTTATTGCCATGGTAAGTGTTCTAAATAAACTTTTTATTATTTCAATGAGACAACAGGCACCAGATTGCGTTACTTATGGCTGCTTCCAGTACCCTGTATGCAGGTACCTATGTCTTCGTGTGCCTCGCTCTAGAAATTTCATGCCCTAAACACTATTAATCCTGCCTAGCATCACTTTAGTAAGGTAAAGTCTGCAATACGACGATATTTTCAGGCTAGTTGTGAGACACGTGTCACAACCAAAATCGGTCACCATTATTTTTACAAACTAATGAAATCTGTCCTGTATTCTATTTATATCTAACAAAAACCGTAACACATCTTTCTCAATACGGGTTAATTAAGTAAAACCTGTCCAAGCCAAGTGGTTGTCAACATTTACCCTCACAAACATCCCCTAAGGGTAACTCCCACTAATTTCGTTAAAATACGCGTACCAAACTTCTGTTGGCCACAATGGAAAAGTTTTAGCCGATAAAATGTTACCAAAACTCGTTTCAGCTGTGACCTTTACGGTTTAATGTCTTTTCCCTGTAAATGGCCATAGGAGTGTTTTATTTCGATGAGTGAGAATTTGTGAATAACGCCATCTAGTTCTGAAAAATTGAAGTAGGTTAGTTCATCAGCTATTTTTGCATTATGTTGAAGAAGATTGAAATTGATTGGAATTTTTATAGCATATAAAAATACGGTGTGAAACGGTTATCGTAATAATTAAATAGTTAACATTTCAAAAACCCGGCTCTGTCTCTGTTGATTTAAACTACCGGGAAAGAAATTTTTTGCAGTTAGTTGCGACTTGCCTGAAGCCTTAATACTTGATCATTTTTGTAAAAATCTTGTGAACAGATGACGACATGTTAACGATAGCCGTGATAAAATGAAGTCAATTGCGGACATAAACATGAAAAGGTTCTAATTCCGATAACTGTTAGATAAGTTGAAAAGCTCTCAGAAAGGCAAATAATATAGCACTTTGTTTTGTGTGTACTAACGATCAGTGGCGTAGTGTAGTGGGGGCGGGGGGGGCGGCCCGCCCCGGGCGGCACTTTTTAGGGGGCGGCAAAATTTCACATTAGATAATAAAATATATTTAGTAAATATTTAAACCATTTCATATTTTTAACGTAACTATAAATTCGGACCGATAGAAAAGTGCACGAAATTTTTATTACTTATTCTGTGACGAATTCGGGGAATCCGCTTTCTGTGAATGATATTTTGTAGCGAATGGCAACACCGCCTATACTGACTTGCGGGGATTTCTCGTATTTGATTTCGTGCTTGATTATTTATGGCTTAAAATCGGCAGGAATGACTTATATTTTATTACATCATATTATATAAGTACTAGGTTCAATATTGTTTATTACGTCCCTCTAAGAAAGTACGTGATGCTTTGACAATTCCAAGAAATTTTAGTCATGGATCTTCAGTTGTTTAGTTCACACTGTTTCGTAACTGTGATTTTTGTGCAAAAAAGTACGTGTAGTGAATGAATGTTAAATGAATGAATAATGAAGTTATTGGATAACTTTGTGGAAATTTGAAATTTTCCGCTACGTGTGTTCAACTGTGTGAGTATTTTTAATAATAATAATAAAAATATACCTAGTCTTTGAATTGTTCGATAGTTTATTTTGTAACTCTAACTTTTAACATACAATATTTATTTATTTTAGTATCAAAAATGAAAAGAGTAATAAAGAAAGTGGGACTGCTTACCGTAATTAGAGAAAAACTAATTTGGAAAATATTAGAGCAAGTGAAGGGGCTTTACTTAAATATGTGAAAAGTGTTGTTTAGAGACGTCAGTCAGATTCTACATTTTTTTTTTTTTTTTTTTATTAGCCTACCAAAGTGACTCCACTCTGCCTGATGGTAAGCAGTAAGTGGAATCCAGAAGTGGCGGACACCATTCCAAAAGCCAAACTACTGGTATGGTGGCCTCCACTATGGCGGCTTAGTGAGATGCTTTTTCACGCCCCGCTTAAAGGACCCAGGATCAAAATTAGATGGGAACACATGCGCTGGCAAAGAGTTCCAGGCTTTAATTGAGCGACAAAAGTATGAAGTGCTGAACCGTTTGGTTCGAGACCCTTTAGATTCCACTGTGAAAGGGTGGCACTTTAGTCCCGCACGTGTTGTTCTGAATAAAAAGGAAGAGGGTGGGATTTAACTCTAAAAAGTACCTATTTATATAGTTTTCAATAAAGATATAAATATTACTTAATAGCATCATTCTAATTCTAATTAAAGATTGATTTTCTTCTATTCGCTAATTACATCATGTCAATCGTCGAGGTGAACCCTAATTTTAAGTATAAGGTACAATTACCTACTTAAAATTACGACGATCGACATGATAATACTTATGTACCTGTTATATCAATGGTTGAAGTAAGAACTTTGTATTAATAAACGTGATTGTAAAACAAATAAACTTTTTTATTTAAAATCTAACCTGTATAAGGCTAAATAATGATGACTGTTCTTGCCAAAAAGTTCTCTAGAATTAATGTATATAAAATGTATAGTATAGGTACATTAAAGTGAAATACCTAATTATGAGGGCGGCAAAATTGTCTTCCGCCCCGGGCAGCCGATACCTACGCTACGCCACTGCTAACGATTATTTCATCGTAATATAAATTTTTGGCTTTCGTACGCAGCAGCATTAATGCATAATATTAATAGAGGATCGTAGAATAGCAAAACAGTGGAAACCGAAGAAATAATTGTTTCTACAACGCTCTCACTTGCCGACAGGTTACCACTTCCTTTTATTTTCACCAATATTTTGATAGTTAGATAATAGTCTAACTTCTCAGGGTGTTATAGACGTATTACAACCAGGTCTGACAGCAGTAGGTGCGTATTCTAGGAACGAGAGGGTCTAAATTGTTTTAGAAAGTGTTTAGCTACGGTTGAGATGACGATTTAGTTCAACCGTCAAACTTAAAATCTGGGAGGCCTATATCCAGCAATGAACGTTTTTTGGCTAAAATTAATCTGGGTGTATTTTGTGTCGTTAATTTGTATATATGTAAGATCCCACACCGCAAACTGCAGTAAATTTATGTATACTATCTATACATATAATAAAATTGGAGTGTCTTTTTGTAATATTGAAATAACATTTTTTTACAATTTTTGTCTGTCTGTCTATCTGTCTGTCTGTTTCTTCCGGCTAATCTCTGAAATGGCTGGACCGATTTTGACGGGACTTTTATTGGCAGGTAGCTGATGTAATAAGAAGTAACTTAGGCTACGTTTATTTTTGGAAAATTCTTTTATTTTAGAAAAATAAAGTAATGTTGATCGACTGTTAGGCGGAACGAAGTTCTCCGGGTCAGCTAGTATTATATATGGCGGAAGTTTGTTTGTTGTGTTTGAACGCGCTAATCTCTGTAATTACCAGTCGGATTAGAATAATTATTGCGTTTGATAGCTCAGTTCTTGAGGAATATTGTAGGCTATGTAACATCACGCTGCGAGCGACGGGAGCGGAGCAGTAATCAAAGATGTAACTTAGGTCTGGTGAAAGCTGGTATCTTTTTTTAAAAAAATACCCATAGATTATTTTAGACATCCAAAGAACAAAACTAGTAAATAATATCAATATTGTCTCGTATACAGAATAGGTATTGTCTTATATTTTATTCCGGTAATTCCGTTTTCGTTATGATACTAAGGGTTGCCAACCATACTTTATAATAACGTATCCTACTTTATTTTTGGTAATTATACTTTATACTTTTACATACAAATAAAGTATGCAAAAATACTTTATTTTCAACCTTTACTGTGATGCGTAAAACAAAATACGGCGAGAAGAGAGAAATAGAGCATCAATAAATTTAATTAAAAACGAATTATTTAATTATTTAAATTTAAATGTTGATTGTCAAACAAGCTTTGTAACATTTAAAGGTAACAAAAAATTGTTAGCATGTGCTAAAAGCACACAAAAATACGTTTTTAAAGCAATAAAAACATAAAATTTGAAAAATACTTTTTTTTGTTCCTAATACTTTATTTTTTCCTATCCAAACCAGTTTATACGTTTTTTTGTCAAAAAAAGTTGGCAACCCTAACTATGATAGCGGTGCCGGAATACGCGGTAGTACCCGGAACTGGCGGAAATATCCTGCGGCTGTTGGTTTCATATCATTTTATTAGTAAAAGCTGAACTGGTAAATTAATAATAGTTTATCATTAATTCAATACATTAGCAGCTTTACAATAATAATACAAATTATATAATTAAAACCTACTCTTTTATTTATTTAAGTTACTACAAGAAGATTAGTGCATGAATCTATTCAGCAGATATTTTTTATATTTGCCTACTAACGTGACTCTACTGTCCCTGATGGTGAGCAGTCAGTGTGGGTCACCATTTCAAAAGTCGTCGTTTCAAACTGCTGGCGTGGTGGCCTCCATTATAGCGGCTTTATGAGATGCTTTTTCACGCCCCACTGAAAAGAACCAAAATCATAATTAGATAAGAATACGTGCGCTGATAAAGAGTTTCAGGCTAAAATTGAGCATATTCTGTTTACGACAAATTATAATAACAATAACTAGCATGCTTCACGACTTCGCCCGCGCCAAAAATGTATTTGTCTACCTCGGAAATCAGACCGATTTTCGGAATAAAAAAGTAGTATTTAGTATTTCCGTCTCCAGCACTAAATCTATCTACATACTAATTTTAATCGAAATCGGTTTAGCCGTTTAGGCGCTGAGTAGTATCAAACACACACATACATACAAACTTTCAGATTTATAATATTAATAGGATATAAGTACTTAATATACCTAATATTGGAAAAACTACACTCAACGCCATCTAGACTCAAAGTAAGCATAAATATTATAGCTTTTGTTATGGGTTCTTAAATGCGGATGATTATACTTAAGACTTTGTAAATACATACATATTATGCATAGGAAACACCCAGACCAAAGCAAACATGTCCATCATGCGCACAAAAATTTGCACTGAGCAGAAATCGAACGCGTGACCTCTGCGTATTAATCCGTACATAATACCGCGAACCACAGAGCTAGTCAATTAAGATGCAAAATATTTACTGAAACCTGCATCTACCTTAATTGTACCTTGTATTTATATACTGTATTTATTATAGACCATAGTTCATAAAATCACCCTCGAGACCCGGTCTAATTACTGAACCTTGTAGCGATAGTTTTGAAATCACCCGGCGGTACATTGGGGTACCGGTTGGTACATATATCTGTAAGTTAGTATGTTAATTTTCAGTATAATATGTTAATAGATTATTATATAGAAAATCTATAGTGTTTTATAAAGTGGAAGAGTTTGTTTTTTATTTAAACGCGCTAATCTCTGAAACTAACAGTCAGAATTAAATAATTATTTTTGTGTATGATAGCCCAGTTCCTGAGGAAGGTTATAGGCTATGTAACATCACGCTACTGACGAGGGGAGCAGAGCAGTAAGCAAAGACTCAAACCGCGCCGAAATTTTAATCGGTAGTTTGAAAGATATTGAGGAGCATAGTAATACATACCTAAATACATGAAAACAAAGTCTGTTAAAATCTTAACCCTCCTTTTGACTTCGCCGTAATCGAGTAAAAGAAATACTGTCATACGTTTGTATTTGAGATTTATAAAATACTTTATACCTTTACCTATTCATAGATTCAACTTCACACACAAGTTGCCTTTAATCGAATGTCGTCCCCCTCGAGTAAGGAAACCGATTTGTTTACATCAAACCTAAAGTTGTACTAGCCAATAAGAAACTAGTGAAACATGTTGAAACACTTGTTTACTTTTGTCGTGTGAATATTTATCTTTGTTATAAAACCGAACCGGAAAGCGCCAGCGTAGGAAGACCTCTCACAAGGAACCTATGAACTTATAAAATGACAGAATACTTGCAGTCATATAAATTTCATTCTTTCCTTTGTCATAACTTTCATTTATTATTCAACGCAAGTAGTAAAAGCTAAGTGTGCTATTTGAGATGCCGGACTGTACGTTCGGGTATGTCCGGGTTTGTCCGGGTGTCCGGATTTGCCCCGGACGTGTGGCGAAGACTAGCTATGCAAACTGGGCCACGGCTTCTAGTCTAAAATCTACATTGAGGGCGATACCGAATTACTTATTTAAAGTTCGTTGTGTACCAAAAGCAGTGATATGAAGATGTAACAATTGCGTGGAACGGAGTCGCTATCGAAATCAAAAATTGGTAGTGTTGGAGTCCCTTTTTTAGGTAGCAATCATGGAAACAAGTCCAAAAGTCATTAAAGCAACATCGTGTTGACTAGCTATCGACAATTTATTAAAATTCTATGTGTAAACGTGCGTAATAGAGTGAAAATTGTGTGCGATTTGAAGAACAACAATCAACTGTAATTTTGTTATAACTGCCATCTACGAACTCTGACTATATTTGCCAAAATATTGTGTTTAAAAACTAGTTAAAAATATCTGACAGTTATAAATTTTCTTCTACCTACAATATTTTGTGAATGTAAATTATCACAGAAAGTAAACTAAATGTCAGCGTTACCGCTGGGTTGCCATACAAAATTTAGGGTTAACATATAAAATACAGAGTTAGTCGGAGTTGCCATATAAAATTTAGGGTGAACATCTAAAATACGAAGTTGCCACAAATAAACACAGACAGCAAAATGGCGTCACGCTCAAAAAGCACATGCTTTTGTGCTGGCTGTTTAAATAAGCTTTTACCAGAAGATAAGTTTATTGTTTGCACGCGCGTATCTTGTAATAAACTTTACCATAAAGATATTTGTATTGGAGGATCGGTGCCAAGCGATGAGGAAATAGACACCTGGATATGCCCAATGTGCAGATGTGAGACGAAAAAAGGAGGAGACAACTCATCTACCCCCGTACGTGGAATTGTACAAACGCCTGATGAAAATATAACATTTCGTTCAAAAAAGAATGTGCCACAATCAGAACTGCAGACACTGACCAACGAAATTCGTTTCTTTCGCGATGAAATGCTGGCATTCAGGAGTCAAATGAACACAGTCTCTTCATCGGTATCCAGAATCAACGAGCGTATTGAGGAAATGGTATCTAAATTAGCGGCTACAGACGAAAGAATTGTTGCCCTCGAGGAGCGGCATGAAGCTGAAATTTTAGCGATTAAACAGCAGGTTCTGCAACTGGAGAATCAACTTAATAGGCAAACGCAAGTGTCATTACGAAACCAAATAGAGGTTATAGGGATACCGGAAACTGCCGGAGAAAACCTATACCACACTGCGTTAGTGGCCGCCCGTAAAATCGGTGTCGACTTAAGAGACGATGAAATCGATTGGGTAGACAGAGTTGGCCCCAAGAGAGGGAAATCTCAAGCCACCGTTGCACGTTCGCCTGATTCTGTTGAAAACCGGTCTCGACCAGTAGTACTACGCCTAATAAGGCGCGCGAGGAGGGATGAGTTGTTTAGAGCAGCGAAAAGTCGAAAAACCCTCACAACTAAGGACTTGGGTGTTGACAACCACTCAAATAAAGTGTATTTTAATGAACGCCTTTCCCGTGCGAACCGATTGTTGTTTCGCGAAACCAGAAGTCGTGCTGCTGAAGCCGGTTTTAGATTCTGCTGGACAAATAACGGATTCGTCAACGTGCGTAAGAGAGAAGGGAGCCCCGCTATACAGATTCGAAACCTGGATGAACTGTCAGAGAAGCTTGGAGGTACCACAGCTGCACAAGCTACGAAAAACTAATAGCAATTTAAATAACGATCTAATGACTATTTTTGTAATTTTTCTTCACTTATTACTACTCATTAATACACACATAACACAACTACACTTTCGCACAAAAACACACCACATACTCGTACATCAAATCTCTTGTTCCAAGGATAACAGCGCGGCAATAGTTTCATTTTCTGTTTCCATCTATAAAATTAAATTAATCTTTTACGTATGGCCACTATGGCCACTTTAGATTTGGTTACAAATATTGACGAATCACTTTTGGTTGATTGCCGCGCCTATGAAGAAGCTGAATCTTGTAGGAATTTTTTGAATAACCAATACAACTTTAAAATTCTAACTCTTAACATTAGAAGTATTCAAAGAAACTTTGATGCATTTCTTGTGATACTTAAAAGACTGGATATTAAATTCGATGTCATTGTATTAACGGAATGTCACTTGGGGACCTGTTTCTTAATCAGAAGTATACCAGAGTATACTCACTATAGTTCCTTAAGGATTAGCAATAAAGCTGGAGGTGTAGTTGCATATGTCCGTTCAGACTGGTGTGCTAGTGTAAGCGAACCTGCGATTGCTGACGCTGACTGCTTATTAATTGACTTACCAAATGGTCAATCTGTACTTGCCATATATCGCTCCCCATCTTTCCAAAATATAACAGATTTTTTGGTATCTCTGGATAGCATAGTTAAAAGAAGGATATTATCAACAAAAAGAAATGTGATCATTACCGGCGATATTAATATTAATCTTCTCCACGAAAACAATCAAACATGCGACTATCTCTGTCTATCGGCTGAACTAGGACTAAAACATCTGATCAACTTACCTACTAGAGGTACCTCCTGTCTTGATCATATTCTAGTTGACGTGAGGTCAGAAGCTATCGGTCTAGTATGTAAGTCATGTATTACTGATCATGAATTGGTTATGGCAGGACTTGTTACAAAAGTTGTTAAAGCTGTTCGAAACAGATGTGTAACCAGGACAGATTTTGATGCAATATACACTGAACTACGAACTGTTGATTGGACAGATATATTGGTGTCCAGTGACGTTTCTGACATAGCTAAAAAATTCACATTAAGACTTGAAAATATTGCAAAGAAACACACTAAAGAGGTACCTGTTAGTCGAAGGGCATTAACACTAAAGGACTGGATTACACCTGGGCTGATAAAGTGTATGAGGCAAAGAGATTACTTGCATATAAAAGCTAGGAAAAATCCACAAGATGCTGAGGCCCAAAATAGGTACAAGAGGTACAGAAATGTATTCTATGACTTGATGAAAGACTTAAAATGTAAACATAATAAGGAAACATTTTTAAACAATAAAAACAACACAAGAAAGCTCTGGCAATCAGTTAAAAACACATGCGAACTAAATAACAAAAAAGACTCTAATTTGGAACTTCTTCACCTGGAATCTAACCCATCTAAGTCTTTAAATGTATGTAACGACTATTTCGTTGAAATCGGTCAAAGCCTCGCTAATTCTATTCTTAACAGTCTTAAGAAAGGCGAAGATGAGTTGGCATTGTCCATTAATGGGTCATCATTTTCTGCGAGCTCCTTTTTCATGTCTCCCACTGACCGGTTTGAAGTAGCAAGTATCATAAAAGCTCTCAAAACTGACAGTGCTCCGGGCGGAGACGGTCTTAGAAACACACTTATCAAGAAGGTCTTTCCCCTAATTATTGAGCCCTTAACGCACATTATTAACACAAGCATATCTTTGGGTAAATTTCCCGCGTGCTGGAAAATTGCCGCAGTAGTGCCGATACACAAGGATGGGTCAAAGCTAAGTGCTTGCAACTATCGCCCTATATCGCTTCTTTCGGTTTTCTCTAAGATTCTGGAAAAAATCGTAAATAAAAGACTTGTTAATTACCTGGAGGATAGAAATATATTAAACCCATTTCAGTTTGGTTTTCGCCAGAAAAGATCAACTGAGGATGCAGTGACACTGTTGTTGGACACTGTGGCAAGATCAGTGGATGACGGTAAAAAGTGCGTTGGCGTCTTCTTGGACCTAGCCAAGGCATTCGACACTGTGTCTTCAAAAATCCTATTAAGAAAGCTAGAAATTATAGGAATACGTGGAATTGCCTTGGACTGGTTTAGGAGTTATCTTTCGGAAAGAGTACAATATGTGGCATTGGGGGGTCATGCTAGTGATCCTAAAAGTGTTTCCTTCGGTGTGCCACAGGGTAGTATACTCGGTCCGACACTATTTACGGTATACATAAATGACGTAGCTGACTTGTTCGCATCTCGAAGAGACACACAAATTGTGTGTTATGCTGATGATACCGCTATATTATTTGAAGGGCAGTCTTGGGAGGAGGTATTTATTATTGTTGAAGATGGACTCTCGCGTGTGGCCTCATGGCTCGATCTGAACCTCCTGACTCTTAATACCAATAAAACCAGGTACCTGTGTTTTTATAAAACACGCTCTACAGAACCCAATCCTGACTTTGAGGTCAGAATTCACAAGTGTCATAATCATACTCCCTCGGATGCTATAGATTGCAAGTGCCCAATAATTGAACGTGCAACTTCAATTAAATATCTGGGAGTTTTATTGGACGATAGACTCTCCTTCAAGCCACAAATAAGTGCTCTTGCTGGACGAGTTAGAAAACTAATCCCAGTAATGAAATTGCTACGAGACGGAGCTGACCAAGAACTCCTCATGCTGGTATACACAGCGTTCTGCCAATCAATCCTTAGTTACTGTATACTTGCGTGGGGTGGTGCTGCAAGGGCTTTTATGATCACAGTGGAAAGGGCCCAAAGGTCTGTTCTCAAGGTGATGCTACGAAGGCCCTTCAGATATCCGACGAGAACTTTGCACAGCGAGACTCAAACCCTAACTGTCCGCCAACTTTATATTCATAAGGCTGTACTTACTCATCATAGAGCTACTGGGCTTGCTCTATTAGACAAGACCTCATCAAAAAGTAAACGCAAGATGAAAGTCAACGTTCCAATTATTAAATCTTCTTATGCTAGTCGGTTCAGTTATGCCATTCCTTTCATATATAGACGAACAATGAGGCACTGTAACCTAATGGATAGTACACTGTATGGTGTTAAAGAGAAAATTAGGAAATGGCTCCTCACTCTCAACTACGATGAAACTGAATCTTTATTGGTTGTTCAGAAGTAAGCACATACACACAAACACACACGCACACGCACACACACACGCACACACTCACACGCACACACTCACACACACTCACACACACACACACACACACACTAACACACACACACACACACTAACACACACACACACACACACACACACACACACTCACACACACACACTAACACACACACACACTGACACACACACACACACACACACACACACACACACACACACACACACACACACACACACACACACACACACACACACGCACACACACAATTTGATTTTATTTTCTTTATCAATAGTTCTCGAAAATAAATTTATATTTTTTTGGTAATCTTAACACGGCCTCCCGCGATACAGGCTTGACCTAGTGCGGGGACCATTGGAAAGTAAGTTGTACTAGTTATAAGGCTTTTTGGAAATAAAGATTTTGTATTTGTAAAAAAAAAAAAAAAAAAAAAAACAGCCCATCTGATGGTAATACTTATTCTGAGCGTGTACTTTTCCGGTTAATTCAGCCCATTTCATGTCAAAACCCCAAGGATTCACTCACCGTATATACGCACAATATAAAATAGCTTTACTATTTTTCACGAAGCGGTCGACAAAAATCACTTACGTTTTATCAGCAATTTTAGGTCCCATGTAATTAGGAGGCGAGACATTTACCGAACACAATTCTCGACTAAGCTATTAAAAAAAATTCTTAGAATTTTTCGACAGAAAGAACTCATCAAAGCTCACAGTCATCAACATCATATCAGCCGAAACGTTCATTGTTAGACATAGACCTCCCCGAATATAAAGCCCACAATATAAAGCGTTTTCTATCTTCCACTGGATTGAAGCTTTATCTCTCGGCGTTGTCTCATTAACTATACAAGCGTCGAAGTATCCCCAGGGCGTAGATACAACCTCAAATTCCTCAAAATATAAGCTTACGGATGCGAACAGGCCATACTGACTGCAATTACATTCCTTGAATTACCGACATGAATGTTTCTTTGCCTCTAATAGCTGCTCAGCTAAGAAGGTAATCTTTTCAACTTTGCGGGATGTAGTACCTTATACTATAGCCTTAAAAAAATGCTGAAATACGTAGTTGTTATTGATGCCATTTTGTACAACAGTTAACAGAGTTTTAAAATAAATGTTTTAGATCTTCTCATAAATTTTCAAAATAATTAGGTGCATATTTAGGGAATTGTATTTTTTATATATTATATTTATAGACATGGCTGTATTTTGCAATGGCAGAAACAATCCTACGAAAACACAGCCACGCCATTGCCAAATGCTTAGGGAGAAAAGGATAAGGGCGGAAAAATCAAATTTAAAGGACTGAGGCTTCCAGTCTTGACTTTTTATTTTGGAAACAGTTCTTTGTGCGATGTGTGGACAAGCGTTGTTGTAAAAGAGTTACACCCAGTTTCTGAAAGACCTGTGAAATCTCATGTGAAGTACCAATTGGGTTGCTAAAAGCATGAATAATTGGTTTAATTTTTTCTAATTAGTAACTAATTATATCAAATAAAACTAATTAACCATGCTTTTAATATGCCTTTAGGTACTTCACATGAGATTTAACATGTGATTGGTTAATTCTTCGTTGATTAGCCTTTCGGATTCTGGGTTTTAGTTAGTTAAAGAAATCGACAAGATACCAGCGGCCTTGACGTACATACTGGTTGCGTATAGCGTTGTAAAATCAGAGGCAGCCGTCGATATTACATTTAGTTTTTTTACAGTTAGCAATTTCATAATAAAATGATAGAAAGTATTTTTTACATTCAGTTTTACGAAGAGATAGGTACTTAAAAAGTTTTTAATTATTTTCGAGTGTCCTAGTCTTGAGTTAAGGTTTTAAAGTCCCTTTAAGGTACTGTGATATATAAAAACATTTCTTTGGAGCATTAGTATTAGTCCAATTAGAGTGGCGATACTTGGTTATAGGCCTATTTATACATAACAATTAAGTAGTCGATTTTATAACAATTTAAATAAGAACATTGTCATTAACACCATCACAAACTTTTATTTCCGACTTACTGAACGATTTTCTGGATAAAAAATAGCCTATGTCCGTCTCCGGCATCGAATCTATCTGCATACCAATTTTACATAAAGTGGAGGCAACGAACCGGCAAGCTACATTTACGTAATATCTACCGTATATGCACACAATACGTACACTTCAGTGCAACTATATATATCATAGTCATCATCACACCTTACACGTCAGTGCAATTATCCGATACAAGCTTTTGTAGTGCGATCGAGTGGAATCATTTCATTGTATGCACTTATTTATAGGCACTGCAGTGAACGCTTATTAGGACAACAGTGTAATTCGAAAAGTGAGTTTTGGATACCAGGTCTGTCGCTCTGTTCATATGCAAATATTCGCCTCTCCCCTGCCAAAAACTCCAAAGGGACAACTTCACCCTGTCTATCACTGTGAATCCAGTAAGCCAGAATTAACAGTGAAGAATCTTTACGAGCACCGAGCTATAAAGCTCGGCAGTACCCAGAACTTCTTTGCTTACTGTCTTGTATCTCACAACAGTAGGTCACATATAAGTAGATGTAGAATACAGGAGTTCTAATTAAACTTTTTTTTTCTCCGTTACAAAACTGAAGACAAATTTCATCAGTAATGATTAGTGAACCAATGACCACCTTGTGCAAAGTCTGCCCGAGTAACACCTAAAAAAGGCGAAATTTTTTTCAAATACAATTTCATACAATTCATGTATTGTCTGACATTATTATCCTTATTCTTCTTGTGAGACATTCACAGACTGAAAACGGTTAGCCAAAATGTTTGTCCGATCACCGCAAAAGCTAAGAATATTTACCTGGAAGAAGTTTTTACGTAGATATTGTCAGACGTTTTCTTTCAATAGCGGTTAAATTCTCTTTATTTTAAGTTGTCGACTTTGTGAAAAACTACTTTCAAGGAACTTACCCTTTAAAGAGTTACTTGGCGATTGCTTTTTTAGTTTCACTTCGCCAACTTTAAAATCAGTTTTCTTTGCTATTCGGTGATTTGAATATACCTACTTTGAAGGTGGCTGGTAAAGCTTATAGTATACTTTTGAATTAGCTTTCAATTTTAATCGCTGGTCTTATAAGTAGGGGCGTGAGAGTTTAAGAAATCATGTTTAGTAATTTGCCATGGTGTTTATTGGGATATAGACAACCATGCCTGAAACGCCCTGCTGCTGTCTATTGGAAAAATTAAAAATATTTAAGTAGGAGAATAAAAAAAAGCTACAGCATATAATTTTAAAACACATTAACATAATCTCGTTAGCTGTTTAAAATTAGGCAAGTCATAATATGTGACTTATTAAAATTGTAGCGGCAAAGATCCGAATACTTAAATGTAAAATTAATAAAAGTCTTTCTGTCGCGTTTAAAATTGCATAAAGGTCCGCATATTGCGTTGCGTATAGATATGCAATGAAAACAGAAAACTGTAATAGACAATAGGTACATCCTTTCAAGTACGTTTAGTCCCCTTTTGATCGAGTTACCTCAAACGCAAGATGCCAATGAAGGCGTTATACCTAAACATGAAATTTGTCTAAAAAGCTGTTTGCCCTAAATGAAAGATACCGATGAAGCAGTATGCCTGAAATGTGAAATTAACTTAATAGCAGTCAAGGAGGGTAATGTTTTTCGAGCGTATGTATGTAGGTATGTATATCTAAAGGATGTTTAAGTAGTTTTTGTTGTGACAACCCTGGCTCTTGACTGATTTCTGTGTGTAGGTATACGTAATGGTGGCATGTAGTCAACAACAAAGGAGTTGGACTACTGGTAGGTGCTTATTAATACTGTGACTCTCGTCCCCATGACCCCTAAAAAAAGATTTCTTTATTTGTTTTCTCTCGACCCTTAAACATAGTTCACACTCGTCCCCAAAGGGCGAGATTGAGTTTTCATACAAAAAACAAGCAAACCTTGTCCACTTTCAACCCCTAATTCGATTGGTACCTAAAATTAATATTTTGGTACAGTCAGGTACAGTCTTATCACAAAATTTACAGTTACATTAGTATTTTCTTAAAAGATTTGCATTTGAAAAGCAAAAACAAAATAATAACGCATAATGAAATTATAAATCGTAAAATCTCGAATAATTTATAACTCGGCAATTTTTAATTTTTTTAAATGAAAATACAATCCCAAGGTCCCGTTTCGATCGGTAGTCGATATCGTCGACCATTTTTTTTCTAAAATATTCTTTTTATTGGAATCTAATTTCTTTTCAATGAACAAGTATTCGATTATCAGAACCTCGAGTCAATCAATCAAAGCCTCCTGCTTTGCTAAGAATAAGTAATTTAAACTTTTCATCGTAAAAGATTTTTCGAGATTGTACTTAAGAGAAAGAATTTTCGATAAATGTTTCAGTCTTTTCCGTATTTGAAACGATTTGGTGACATTTAGGTTAGTTTTTATGGTGTATCTTGTGATCTCAATTATGAAGGAGGAAAATATCTGTATTTACCCTTGATTTTCCATCACATTTTTCGGCATTTGGAAATTATAATTCCAACGCCTTCAAGTAAAATGTTTACAAAATAATAGTCGTGTATATATTTACTATAATTTAAACAAATCACAACAGTCAAATCATCACATTGCTGTAAAAAAATCATCCAATGATGGGTAGCAGTATATCCTATGATCAAAACGCCTTTTGGCTGAAAGGATGATGGTTTAAGAAAGTTATTGAAATTTAAAAAAAAATGACAACTCCCGCACAAATACTAAATAGGACTTCATAAACATATATTTAACGGACACAAAGGACACCTAGCCTCGGAACAAATATTCATGGATCACACAAACTGTCTCGTGTGGGAATTGAAGTCACAATCTCGTGCACAGCAGTCGCTTGCGCTATCACTGCACCTGCTACAGAGACAGTCAAAATATTATATTACTAGCTTTCCGCAGCACTGTTGCACCCGCGTCTTTGGTTACTAGCGTTACTGCTCTGCTCCAGTCGCCAGTAGCATGATGTTACATGGCCTATAACCTTTCTCAAGAATTGAGCTATCATACGCAAAAAGAATTATTTAAATCGGACCAGTAATTCCAGAGATTAGGGCGTTCAAACAAACAAACTCTTCCGCTTTATAATATATAATAGTACTAGCTTTCTAGAGCGCGGTTTCACTCGCGTCTTTGCTTACTGCTCTACTCCCGTCGCCAGTAGCGTGATATTACATAACCTTTCTCGAGAACTGGGCTATTCCAGAGATTAGGGCGTCAAACGAACTCTTCCATTTTATATAATAGTATAGATAGTGTTACGAGAACTTATTTCAAATTCACAATCATAAAGATTGCATGAAATATATCACGTATATATTTCTGCAAGAATCAGGTCACAGGTATGTCCTAGTGCACCTGAGTGTCCCCAGAGTCACGATGTCAAAACTAAAAAG
Source organism: Parascotia fuliginaria (assembly GCA_963082885.1). NCBI lineage: Eukaryota > Metazoa > Arthropoda > Insecta > Lepidoptera > Erebidae > Parascotia > Parascotia fuliginaria. The sequence continues at coordinate 3,585,019 of OY720197.1, forward strand.
TTAAAAGCATTGGAGGTTGGAATATAAATCTCGGTTTGTAAGAAGGCTACGTGATCCAAAACTATATTTTTAAAAATACCAACGTAACTTTAAAACGAAAGAAAATATATTTAATAGACAAAAGACACAAAATTCACACAAGCGACAAAACAATTATAAACAAAGACAAAAGAATATGGGTGTTGATTTTAATTAAACAATCCTACAAAAAATGACGTGATTGTCCAATGGTTAAGACACCCAGATTTGAAATCCAAGGTATAAAAAATATCTGAAACGCCAATCCGCAATGAGTAAGCGTGACGGTCAATGTTCATGTCTTCTCTGTATGAGAAGAAGCCAATTTTTTATATTAGCCTACCAAAGTGACTCCACCCAGCCTGACGGTAAACAGTCAGTGGAATCCAGAAGTAGTGGCCACCATAACAAAAATCATTGTCCTAAACTGCTGGTATGGTGGCCTCCATTATAGCGGCTGGGAATGGGGTAGGGGAAGGGAATGAGGGAAGTGAGGAAAGAGGAAAGTGGGAAAATTGAAAACTCTCACAACGGACGAAACGCAGTAGTACGGATACTACTACTCTTACGTCGATCTTCTATGAGAGGGTAGTACTTTTTCGGACGATGCGGCCCATTCATTCTGTTACCAGCGTGAATCTACTACCATGTAAACCTTTTTCTGCAGACATCTTGACATTTATGACTCGTATTATTTTCCATAGGTACTAAGAGTTTGTGGGATTATATGGGATAATCTCTGAATCTACTAAACCAATTTTGAAAATTCTTTTTGCGTTAGAGATCTCTGTTCTTGGGGAAGGTTATATGCTATGTAACTTTACGCTACGAGCGACGGGAGCGGAGCAGTAACCATAGATGTAACTTAGCGCGTGTGAAATTGCGCTACTGAACCGAAAGCTTGTTAAATAAAACACTTAATCGAGTTTCTGAAAGGCTGATCAACGAAAAATTAACTAATCACCTGTTAAATCTCATGTAAAGTACCAATTGGGTTGCTAAAAGTATGAATAATTAGTTTAATTTGATCTAATTAGATACTAATTATTATTTATTATTATTTTTCAATTAGTTACTAATTAGATCAAATTAAACTAATTATTCATGATTTTAGCATGCTTTTATGTACTTCACATGAGATTTAAAAGGTGATTAGTTAATTTTTCGTTAATCAGCCTTTCAGAAACTGGGTGTTAATCATTCTATCTATGTTTATATTAAGTTATTTCACTGTTTGCTTTTTGGCTATAAAAACTGCAGGTTAAAGTTTCTCTCTAACCCCCAATGCACTCCAGTGGCTTTATTTTATAGAAAACAGCTTATAGTCATAACTGCACTCTTAACCAGGATCTGGTATCCTGCTCACACATGTTAGAAAAGTAGGCGAGAAAGCGGGATAGCATTGTTATGGTTGTATCGCCAATAGTTTAGTGTAAAACATAATCGTATATTTCAAAGAATTTTAAAGTACTCCAGTTTATGGAAACAAAAGGTAACTTTTAGGTTCGTAATAAAATGTAATAGACTAGTGCATAATGCATGATTTCTTCTAAAACATGAACATAACCTTTATTTCTTCAAAGTTAAAGTTGGTTTTAGAATGAGGGTAGTTTTATAGAGTTAGGAACTAGGGAGCAATTTTCATTTTGGTGTTATCTTCTATTTTTAAATAATGTACTCCTACGTAATTTTCAAATTTGGAATGTATATACAATTTGTTTTTGTCCGACTGCCGAAGTCAAGGGGGTCATGTTTTCGAGCGTATGTATGTCTATTTCTTTGACACGCTCTACAGCCTAAATGGCTTAATAATAAGGAATTTCTTTCCTTTTAGTTGGTTTTAGGTCGGCGGGTTTTGTTGTTTTAAATTGAAATCGCAAAGATTGCTGCTCAAAATTCTACTTGGTAAGCTTTCGGTTCGTATAGCTCAACTATAATAAATTATAATTTAGACAACTATTATTTAGAATAAGTATGTCATAGATGCTATATATTTATTCAGTATTCATTTTTACGTAGGCACTTATGAAAAACTAGTTTTCCGCAGTGCGGATTCAGCCGCGTTACGTTACACCATTGGTTACTGTTCGGGTGCCGTCGCCAATAGCGTGATGTTACATAGCCTCCTCAAGAACTGGCCTATCAAACGAAAGTTCCAGAGATTAGCGCCTTCAAACTAACAAGCAAACAAAATCTCCCGCTTTATTTGTTAGTATAGATAATTTAGATATTTTCGATCTTTTTTTTAACCTCAATGCCACAGTTTTCAGCCAAAATATTTTTATAATAATAATAATAATAATAATATTCTACCACATGCACACAGCGCCATTTAGCCCCAAATTAAGCAATTATATTTGCTTGTGTTATGGGTACTAAACAACTGATAAACTACTTATATACCTTTTTTTTTTTTGTAAATACTTACATATTATAGATAAATTACACCCAGAAATAGAACAAACAATCATGCTCATCACACAAAGGTTTGTCCTGGGTGGGAATCGAACCCACGACCTCCGGCTTAACAGTCAGGGTCACTAACCACTAGACCAACAGGCCAGTCGAAGTATTACACCACGAAGTAACTTATATTACCATGGGTAAACTTCGCAATCGTTGCGGGTATGCATTACAATAAAAAACAGAGATTTCATTTTAACTTTTGGTAAATTTTATTAAGTTACGAACTTGCGATTTGTAAATAACCTGGTTAAGATTTAATGACATTTTTCAATTTGGATACAGAGAATTGTTACCTCGAAAGTATTTTTGGCGGTCTATGTCTATAGATATTGTGAATGATAGTGATGATGTCCAAGTGTCAAAGGCACCTGCATCACATGCTACACGAGGGCGTGGGTTTAAAACCGGGTAAGTACCAATGTGACTTTTCAAATTTATATGTAGGTACTTTCTTAGTTAACTTTAGTTATTACTGGCAAAAGTCGAAAAAAAAAACATCGTAAGGAATCCTAGACTTATAAAAAAACTGTATCTATGTTGTCCGTAAAATCGGTTTCCGGACGATAATTTTACGAGATAACGTGATAAATGATTGCATATTTTTATGAATTCATAAAACCGGTCAGCTATGATAAATTTAATGTAACAGAAGACGGGTCTATTGTCGTATGGCACAATTCCAGGTTGCGGAGTACCTAATACCGTAAAACATATTGAGATATATTTGTCAGAACAACACTACTACCACTACCCGACCTGGCGATCGAACCCGAAACCTCTTAGCACCATAGAACCACCAAGCAATGCATCTGATATATAAATAAGATATATAGGTAAATAAACAAGCAGCTCCGTCTTCGTGTACTTCGGATATTGTATTTTTCATCCAAACTTTAATCCCCTATTTTAACTCCATCAAGGTATTTTCAATTGCAGTAAAACGTAGAACTGTTTATAACATAATTTTTAAAAACGTAAGCTTGGGTATAAATTTTATAAGATACTAGCTTGCCGCGGTGCGGTTTTATCCGCGTCTTTACTCACTGCTCTGCTCAAGTCGCCAATAGCGTGATGTTACATAGGCTATAACCTTCCATAAGAGCTGGGCTGGGAATACGCATAAGGAATTATTCAAATTTGACTGGTAGTTTCAGAGATTAGCGCGTTCAAACAAACAAACAAACAAACTCTTCTCTCTATATATTAAATATAGCCTCGCTATTTTCCTTGACCTCAAATCAGTAATAATTAAAAACAACAATTTAAAAGTCACGTTGTTACTTAGGTACTTAATCGGGTACGAATAGATAGGTAATTAATAATTTATAACCAGCATTTTATTACCTCTTGTATAAAATGCAGTTGCCCTACTTTAGCCTTATAATAAAAAAATATCTTTAGTAATCAGTATAAACTTTACAGAATCTAAATACTTATATTCAAATAAGTACTTACTTGAAATTGTTTATTGTATTTTGTTATTCCTTACAAGCTGTTAAAACATAATGGTGATTATAAGATTTGCTGCGACTTTGTCCCGACGATCTCCACGTGTAGTGTGACTATAGTTACCCCGTACCCGTTCTCACTTTGTTATCACTTTATATTTCAAGTAATTAACGGCGTGATTTGATAAATTTGTGTCTATACGATGAAAGTTCGTGGATGGTAATTAATTAAAACATCGAGATGCTACGTGCCTTGGAAACTTCGTTAAATTTTTACTACTTTTTATTCTTTGGATATTTATTTTATTTTATTTATTTATTTATTTAAACTTCATATACAGAACAATGTAAAAAGGCGGACTTAATGCCTGAGGCATTCTCTACTAATTAAAATATATGTAATAATAATATACAGAGTGTATACGACGGTATGACATTAAATGCAATTACGTATAGTATGTGACATTATAAAGCGAGACAAAAAAAAATCTACTAAATATCTTCAATAGTTTAGACACAGAACAATTTTTTTAATTTCTTTAATTCTAAATTAACACTATGTAAGTACGTCAAACGGTCACTGACTTAAGTCATAGTCCACGTCGAAGGATAAACGTTGCCGTTCATTACAGTTCAGTGAACTTGTCATAATAAAATGGTGTATTACTTCGTTACTATTAAAATATTATTTATTTTGTTAGAAAATTTCAAATTTTTGTTTTTCGTCAAATTACTTTTGTGATTAATTAGAAATCATTATATGGGCTAGTAACACCTGCCTTTTTATTTAATGTCAAACCGTCGTATACACTCTGTATATACAAATATGCAATACGTATATAGATTCATATTATAAATATAATTTACAAATAATACATATAATTATATAGAAAGATATATAAATATATACATAATATATAATTACCTTATTATTGTGATGATTCTGCTAATTTGCTTAGAAGTAATGACTTAACTTTTGCCTTAAACACGATACGACTGGTAGATAGACATCCTGATTTTTATTTTTATTTATACATTGCTAGAGGCGTCCCACGGCTTCGCCTGCGTCTAAAATGTGTTTTGTCTCCCTCGAAAATCAGACCGATTTAGGGGGTAAAAAATATATGTTATTAACATACCAATTTTCATCGAAATCGGTTTAGTCGTTTAGGTGCTGAGTGGTAACAAACACACACATACTCATACAAATTAATATATAATTATTCCATAGATATGGTTGGTTAAAAAAAAGGAGAGGTTAAGAATATTGTCTATCTATATTTATCTTTTTATAATTTAAAAAAATATTTCGAGTAGTAGGTACGCAAGTTAAACATTTTGAATATAGAGTTAACGTAATTCTTGCAGAAATATTTGTAAAGTACGCAAACTAATATTTTTATCTTGATCTGAATGTACTTTGTGCAAATATTTGTGGATAAAAACTAATAGTTATTTTTATCTTGAATAGTCTGTAATATACTTTGTGTCTGCTTTGTTTATATGATGTCTAGGTTTCTCTTCTCCTCTCCTTAAAAAAAGAAGGCAGCACAGATGGAAAGAAAAAGTATTGGCTTAAATCATAATTTATTTTTTGTAAAACACTAGCTTATTATAATAACTAGAAGAGCGGAATATCCTAGTTAAACACAAGTATACTTAAAAGGATATTCCAAACCCTGTTATGTAGCATAAGTTATATGAAATAAGCAATTTATTATTATTATTTATTATTGGGTCGATTATAAACCGCCAAATGTGATTTTTAGTATGACTGTTTCTTGTTGTTTTTTTTAATGATTATGAAAATATATAAGTTAAAAAGATTTTGTTCTATTGTAGTAATTTTTTTTCGGTCGACATAAATTTTACGACATGTAGTAAATAGCAATGCGAGTATACACATGCAGCTAAGAACTAATAAAAAATCTGACTAATTATGAGTGATAATCACGTGAATCGAGTTCCTATAGTAACTCAAAAGTGTCAAATATCTACTTATGTAACTTGTCGCCTAGAGGTCATGCGTGTAACACGCAGGGAAAGTGTACGTTGTGTGTGACGTTCTTTCTTTATTTATTTCTAAGTAATATTGACAACAGGTGTGAGAGACAGTACTAAGTGAGGCTTATATATAAATATTTTCCTAAATATATAAATAAGTATTTGCTCTAAGTATTTCTTGTCAATGTTTACATAGTATCACTCTCAATTACCTGTCGTATTAATATTGTTTGATTGTGTAATTAATTTCTTGGTAATACAATCTGATGTGATAAACACAAGTATGTTTAATATCTCCTATAAGTCGAGGACTACTACCTTCTGGAAGATGCCGAAAGTGAAGAGTTTTCTCGGCATTAAACACGCTACGCTGGTTAACAGTATCGTCAACTAAATATATCTTTGGATAACCTGCAAAAATTTTAAAATCAGGCAAATAAAAAGACTGAAATTTCTTGGTATTTCTCAATTTCTTCGTACCTAGTTCTTCTTATGGCTCTTTCTGGTTAACTTTATTTAATCAATTCTGGACCTCACTGACTGCTTACCATCAGGCAGAGTGGAGTCACTTTGGTAAGCTATTATAAAACAAGGTCATTGACTAAAAGGTCAATATTATAAATGCGATGTCTGTCTGTCTGTCTGTTACGCTTTGACGCCTAAACCATTGAACCGGTTTTAATGGAATTTGGTATAGAGATAGATTTAGACCTCGGGCAACAAGGCTATGATATTTATCGCAAAATATAATGCGATAACCGACATTCACGCAGGCATAGCTGCGGGCAACAGCTAGTAATAAATAATATGACAAGGCATGATGAAAAATCGTAAAAAGCATAAAATCCACGTAGAAAGTCCGGTCGCTAGCGGTGAATATAAAAAAAAATGGTTGCAACCTGAGTTGTGCTGTGTTACGGAAGTTTTACATTGGAATCCCGAGAGCCCTCAAAGGAGGCAGAATGGGGGAGGATCTTATCTTTGCTTCAGGGCTTCAGACTAAGTTTTACTAACTTTACTGCCTTCTTGCTGTTGTTCAGGATTATAAAGAAACTTATAGTTATTCTTATATTTAGTGCTTTCTAGCTGATTGAAAAACAATATTGTATTGGTTATAAAACTTAGATGTATTTATAAAATAAGCTAGCGATTCGCCAAGGTTTTGCACGATATTTGAACACGCTAATCCCTGGAACTATAGCCCAGTTCTCGAGGTAGGCTATGTAACATCACGCTACTGGCGACGCGAGCAGAGCAGTGACTAAAGACGCAGATGAAACCGCACTGCGGAAAACTAGTGTATTATAAAAAAGACAGACGAGGACAACGTTTGTCACTTTTTGCCTATTGCCTGTTTCTCCGCCAGCTAAGTATTAATCCATCAGACATATTTTGATACGGTTTTCACTATTGTTTAGTGAATTTCTCCTAGTAGGCTTTTATGTACAATGCATGGCTACATTTCAGTGATTTTGCGAAGTATAGATATTACTTTGAAAATGCACACAAATTTTCAGGACCAAAGCCACTTCACTAAGTTTGTATTTGATCCCAAAACACTTCTCCACATTTGAGGGTAGCCATGCTTTATACAATTAGGCAAAAATGTTGACTTTACTAGCTGCATGGAAGAAGGACTTGATCTTCAAGAACGAGAACATACAGCATAACTGCTCTCGGCCATAATGCTTGGTTGCCACCTAAATTCCATAGAAAGTCCTAATTTCTCATTAGTTCCAGCTATAAGCTATCACGGCCAAAGCTTGAGGAAGCAGTACAGGAGACAAATTAACATGGCTCAGCTATCTGAATCTGATAATGGTTCACGCCAAGTACACAGACATTTATCCTTGTTAGGGTTGCCAGAGAAGGTGCAAATTAAAAAAAAAAATCATTTGTTTATTTAGATCACTGGGTCCGGTTACTAATACGGGTCGTTCCTCTTTCACACCACGAAATATTCGGCCCGTGGGGTAAATTGCTGAACGATCTTTTTTTAATTGACTGTTTTACCCCAAGATCAAAGCATCATCAAAAGACTCTTCCTGGAACTATGCCATTTCTTTTCGTGGGTGTCGTGTGCGATTGAGCGTGAATTTGAAAAAACGGACAGTATTTTAACAGAACATTTGTACGCCTATATCGCTTTAGGCTGCGTTCAGACGACACGCGCACGCCACGCGCATATTCAAATTATGTACACCAAATTGCAAAGCGTGTTAGACGCGGAAGCTGACGCTGGTTGATGTATATAATTTAATTATGCGCGCATAGCGTACGCTTAGAAGGCGCGTCTCGTCTGAACGCAGCCTTACTACTATCACCAATTCGCCTGTTATGTGTGATGACTATCAAATTCTTTGACTTCCTTTGAACGAGGCCTTTGGAAAATCTTGCAGTGTCATCAAGCTGATGATGTGATGGAGATTTACTGATTAATCACCAACATTTTTATTCAATGGTAGTATTGTTTTCAGAGAATATAGTGCCTTCAGTTCCAAAACTACAGCCACGTTTTTTATGACTTTTAAATCTAGGAATGACAGTGCTTTTTTTCTAATATTAAAGAATACTAAATAGAATTTGGGCATTTTTTTCTCAAATCTGGCAACCCCACACCTTGGATTACCCAAGTAGGTTTTATAAATAACCGTCGGTAATCTTATCAGCTGTTTATTCTCAGTTTTACCCTATAGCAGAGGATTTCTATGGTGAAGGGGATCCAACATTTGCTACTATGATAGCGGGAACTAATGTTTTTTGTGTTTTTCGTTGTCATTTTGTGACAAGATAAGAAGTGAGCGTTTTTCCATTGCAAGGCTTATTGCAAGAAGTTTATTCGGAAAATGTTTTGCGTAAATAAATTTATACTTTGGCAACGGAAACAATAATTAAATAACTTGCAAAACGTTGTGGATTTGGTTTAAACGAGAAAAATGATATTATATTATATTTAAATTTTGATATTATATATATTTAATTTTTTTTTAATAACATCACGACAAATACACAACGCCATCTTGACCCAAAGTAAGCATGTCTAATAGCTTGTGTTATGGGTTCTAGAATACGGATTAACATATTTAAATCTTGTTTTTTATAAATACATACCTATATAACATACATAGAAATCATTAATAAAATTTTAGTCCGTAAATAAATATTACTGGATTATAAATCTTGATACAAGTGAATTTCTGCAATGATAAAACACAGGCATGTTCACTGGTAGGTCGTTTGTTTGTTTGCCGCCAAAGTTGTAGAACAGGATTCTAAATTTTACGTGACTGCAGTTAAATCATCATCATCATCATATCAGCCAAAAGAAGTCCACTGCTGGACATAGGCCTCCCCCAATTTTCGCCACCGTGGCCGGTCGTTTGCCGCCCTCATCTATCGGTTGCCCGCTACCCTTATTAGGTCGTCGGTCCACCTTGTGAAGGGTCTGCCCACGCTGCCTCTTCCATGTATCAGCAGTTCTAAATCCGAGTAATAAAGGACATAATAAATATTTTTGTATTGTCACAACTAGCTTAATATTTGAAGCATATGTGCATACATACCTTCTGAATAATATGCCGCAGGATATTCGAGAAGAAATAGATTTAAATAAATTTAAGAAAAAACTCAAAAAGTATTACTTAGATAGTTTATAATCCCATAATAATTTAGTGATTAACATACATTTTTGTACAACTCTGCTTACTCTTTCAGGGACAATATGTAATATTATTACGTATTTATAAAATTTAATGTAAACAGTACGGAGACTAGATCCCTCAGTTAAACCATTGTCTTGGTTTTGGGGGACTACAAATACATGTATGTTTTGCTGTTATACGTAGTAATAATAATAAATAAATAAATAAATAAATAAATAAAATACGTAAAGTAGCTTTCTATTTTATATAATATTTACTTTGTTTCTTTACGGTTTTGTATCTTGTTGTGTGGGCCAATAAATAAATAAAAGGCTCATGTCAAGAAAAAGTGTATGTTAGGTTAGATGGAATGGAGAATTATGTATATAAATACCGAATTATAGAAAATATCTTACATACAATTTCCATAAAATCACTGTATAAAATTAATACATTTTCGTGTAACAATGTTTTAAAGCTAAGTTCCGTAAGACCAACAATGTTGATGGCCTTTTGGGCCCGTTTTACAGTCATTTGCTGAGATTACAGGGCCATTTGAATTAATCGGTACGGTGAAGATAATGAGGGCAAATTTGAGTATTTAGCGATTTTACTTCAAGTTATTGGGATTTGACGAAAATATTTTGATCGTAGTCGATAGTTTTAAATATAAATTTAATGTAAATGTGTTTTTATCTCTCCGATAATAGTGTTTTTGTGTACTTACAATTTACAAAAAAAACCTTTCGATTTTCCCCGCATGAATAAATAGGAAAAGCAGTTAAAATTATTTCCGTGCCTCCTGTGCTAATTGACTTTAGTCGAGTTGTTCTCTATTTGTGATTTTACATACAAATTATCATATTTTCGTTTGGTAAGTGCTATTCTTAAGCATCAAATAATAATAAAATCAATTGCTGAGTGCCTATTTTAAATAACATTATACTGATACAGATTTTTATACCGTCTTTACTTTATGAATGGGTGCTGCTGTTATCCCAAGAGTTGAATGGGTACTCAAACCATGAAAGGGTCAAATCTTTAGGGTCTAATGGGCTCGTAGCCTATACCACGCTATCTAGACCCAAAGTAAGCTTAAGTTATAGCTTGTGGCTTGGGTTCTAGAATACGGATAAACTTACTTATATTCTTTTTTTTGTAAATAAATACATAATAATATTATACATAGAAACACCTAGACCAATGCAAGTATTCATGTTCATGCACACAAATATTTACACCGAGCGGGAATCGAACTTGAAATATAATAATACTAAACTACTCTGAATGCTAGAACAAAATTATCAGTTACAAACTCAATAACCCCAGTTCTCTTTGCCTTGTTGCAATTTAAATTTTATAAAAAATGTCCTCTGCTTGAATGCTAAGCAAAGAAATAAAGAAAATCTTTCTTTTCTATACTCTTTTTATTTAACTTTAGTTACGTTAGAAGTATTTCGCGATTGATATCAGTCAAATTGGTGATAACAGTAGCGTCAGACTTGTGTCAGGAAACTGCAGTCTGCCCGTGATGAATGCGACGGTTTAAGTTCCTAGTGTAAATGTGTGAAAATTTATTATTTTTCAAGCAGAATTGATTTTAATGAAGCTTTACCTACAGTAATATAGCTCATAAATCAGAAAAACGGATCCAGCCGTTAGGGTTCCATTCCGGTACGCCCCCAGTCGGGACGCAACCACATAGCAAAATTTGTTATTCCGCGTGGCCCCGACCAAGACGGCCGGACTCAGAAAAACATATAATTAAAGTCATTGTGTAAGTTTTTAATTCACGCAAGCTAAGTTGCAGGCGACAGCTGTACAGAAATAATTATTTAGTACTTACCACTTAACAATAAACTAAATAACCTAAAAATTAAATATTAGTAATATACTTATACTTACAAATGATATTATTATAAAATTTAAATAAATTATTAAAAAAAAGATAATTATAGACCAATCACTCTTGCGCCTATATTTTCAAAAATATTTGAAAAAATTATGTACTCACCAATGATATTCTATTTAACAGATATGTTATGAACGCGTAATCGTGAAGACCCGAAAACGTCCTAATTGGGACGTATTGTCTTTAGTCTGCGTTACGCACAGCAACGAGTAGGTACACTATTGATGCAATTTTCAAATTTAAAAATGCCATCTTGTGTGTTCCGTAAGTGCACCAATTATGATACAAAATTAAATAAAACACAAGGAATCTCATACCATATGTAAGTACGCAATACTCTTTGATTTAATAACATATTTCAATTATTTTCCTAATAATTCGAATATTTGGAGGTTAGAAAAAAGAAAGAAATGGAAAATACATTTTTGTGGTGCGTGTGACAAGGACGCGTGCATCCAGGACATAGAATAAAAATACAGATGCGAAAATCGTAGGCAGAAAAGTCATCGTTCTTCGCAGTTCGGTTTTCCTTTTTTCTAACCTTGTAATGTTTCATAATTTTGTTTTATGTAAAAATGCATATACTTAATTAGAAATAAATGTGTGTAAAAAATTTGAATATTACCAGATTATCAAAAATCATAAAATAAAGCTATTTCTAGTTTAACCCAACTACAGTAAAGCCCAAAAGGAGGGTTATGTGTTTTTTTATCGTATTTTAAAATTTGGGTTACAGAATGTAACCCATATTAGGTTCGCTATTTTAGATTTAAATAATATTAATTATATATAATTGCATTGTCAACAGACCATAAGATGTGTAAAAAGTTTCAGTTCAATCGGCCGAAAATTGAGTTGCATGATTCCACCCGTTATAAATATAGTTACGTACAAAAAAGCTTGTAATTATGTCTATCGCAGTTTTTATTAAAAATGTTTTAATTTTTCTGTAAATAAATATTTATTTTCTTTCACATGTTTTATTTTTCTACCTTTAGTAGTTGTTATAGGTAGAAACTGCGGTACAAATTTTGTACCTTCTCTCGCGTTATATTTGTTAGTCTATGATACAGCATGCGGTGATTGGTAACTAGAGTAATGTTTGTTCAAATTCATACGCAATTGACAACACTAGCTGTCACTTTTTTTCGTATTTGTTTTCTCAAGTCATCCTTTTCTATCATTTTGACATGTAGTGAAATGTGAAATGAATGAAAAAGGTCTATGTGTGCAACGGGTACTGTGCGGAACACTTTTTTCTGTTGTTTTGTGAGTGTATAACATATCTGTTAAATAGAATATCATTGGTACTCACGTATAACTAATTTTTTAAATAAACACGACATTCTAACTCAGGAACAAAATGGGTTTCAAAAAAAATAAGTCTACAACACTTGCAGCTTTCTCTCTAATTAAGAATATTACAGAGTGTTTAGACAAAAGAATGCGTGTGTCGGCAGTATTCTTTGATATGTCGAGCGCTTTTGACTTTGTTGATCATCGAGTCCTTCTGCATAAATGTGAGCTCTATGGTATTAGAGGCACAGCTCTTCAGTGGATTGAAAGTTATTTAAGTGATCGCAAACAATGTGTAGAGATAAATTGTATCGACACAAAACAATTAACTACAACATATCAATCTAATTTTGAATATAATAGGTATGGTGTTCCCCAGGGGAGTGTTCTGGGACCCCTTTTATTTTTAATCTATATAAATGATTTACCAAAGATCACAAATTACAAGTGTACATTGTTTGCAGATGACATCTCGGTAGTAGTTCCTCATAAAAAAGATGATGATGTGTATAAACAATATTTAAATAATACAATAGTAAACATATCAAACTGGCTAAATCAAAATAATCTTACAGTTAATATTGCCAAAACTAAAATAGTACAATTTAGAAATTACAATTCCACCACCAGTGATTTAAACATAAGTTACTGTGGCCAAGAGATTGCTGAATCAAGCGAAACAAAATTTCTTGGTATTACACTGGATAACCACTGTAACTGGAAAGCCCACATAAAACAAATATGTATACGTGTAAATAGATTTGTATATGCCCTTAGGAGAATAAGGAAATTAGCTTGTGAAAGGACTGCATTACTAGCATATCATGGTTATGTAGGGTCATTACTTAGATATGGGCTACTGTTATGGAGGAACTCGACCGATATTAACAAAGCGTTTATAACGCAGAAAAAATGTGTCAGAGCTATATGTGGTGCCTCCCCATTAGATTCATGTAGACCACTTTTTAGAAAGTTAAAACTTCTTACTTTAACATCACTGTATATATTGGAAATAAGTATATTTGTCAAAAAGCACCCTAATTTATTTAAAATATCTTCGAAATACAAAAAAATGCTATCAAGAGATCCAGGTAAATTGTTCGTCCCTATTATGAATACCACACTATATAAAAAAAATAGCTACTGTATGGCAATTCAAATATTTAACAAAATACCGAAATCTATAAGAGAATTGCCACTTTTAAGATTCATAAAACAATTAAGAAAATGGCTTATAAAAAAATGCTTTTATACAATAAAAGAATTCATGATGTATATAGAAAAATAAATAAATTAGGTCTTTTAGAGGTTCATAAGTAAATTTATGTAACTAGTAGGTCTAAATAGGTATCAAAACATAATGATCTCGTCTTATAATTTAGAATATTGTTTCATAGATAGTTTTTTTAATTTTTTTTTTTTTTTATAATTTTTTTTTTTTTTTTTTTATATTATTTAGCCATAAGGTGTCTGTTAACTTTTCTCGTATGTTTCAAATTAGCCTAAACTATACCTGATGTGTATATTTTTGCATACCGTAATATTGCGGTAAGACATGCTGTACTGTATACTACTTGTAAACATCCTGTTACCATGTTTTGAGCAAAATAAATATTCTTTATTCTTTATTCTTATTCTTTATAAATATGTTCATGTAATGTAACTACGAGTATTGCAAACTCGCTCAGTGAACTTAAGAATACATTTCATCAATACATTCTTATTTTATGTTGATTTGTCACTACATCCGCCATTCTGATGTACCTACACAATAAGTCTACTCTATCAGAAACCAAATTCAGTACATTTTACACAACGTTTGTTCACGTACGAACTAAAACCTACACAACAACACGTGCCTGCATTACCGAGGCAGTTAGATGAATGGATCCATAAAGTAAGGTTTCACATAATATAAGACCTCCTCCACCATACATAAAACCGCAAACATTGCAACAGGTTGTTTATGCTACCTCATTGCATTGGTCTGGGGGTTTCTTTATGTATGCATTTACAAAAAAAAATTAAGTAGGTACTTAAGTTTATCAGCATTTTAGACAAACATACAAACAAACATACAAAAAATCAAATCATTTCTCTATAGTTTAGATAAAATATTTACAAATATTAGGTGTGTTCATTGTTACCAAAGTACAAACTTGATTGAAATTTTGAATAATTTCATTTTCAACTTTAATTTTCAAAATGTTTTTTTTAAATTGTTGATAAAGTTTCTGCACGAATTTACCGGCCATTTTGAATAATCGTTAACATTTACTAATGCGGGTACCTACATTTAATATTCTTTATTAAATTTGTATAAAATCTAAAAGTAGTGCTTTTAGTGGACGTTGAATTTAATATATTGAATAGATAATACTATTTTAAAAGACATGTGCATAAATAAGTATATAGTAAGTCGGTATATACCAGGGATAGACAAGTACCTAAGTTTAATTTTGTTTTAATTTTTGGTTTGAGTGGAATGTTAAATTAATTGTAGATTTTGGCTCTAAAAGCGTGGCGCGAAAAATCATGTCACAAAGCCGCCATAGTTAATAAATTGTTTTTAAATATTATGGGAACTTCTTCAGGCCGTGGTCTCTAGATAATACGAACTGTTTATAGTGTCTGTGCTCCCATAGGAGTTTATTGAAAAAGACAGAACTTTACGGTAGATGTAGGTACCTATTTAAAAAGAAGTAGCTTGTCGCGGCGCGGCTTCACTCGCGTCTTTGCTTACTACTCTGCTTCCGTCGCCAGTAGCGTGATGTTTTATATAGTATAACCTTCCTCAAAAACTGAGCTAATAATCAAATCAGACAGGTAGTTACATTGATTAGCGCGTTCAAAAAAACAAAAAATCTTTCGCTTTATTTAATAATATAGATTAAGTGTATGATCGCATTTTAGTACTTCCCAATTTCAAACAGTCACAGTCAAACTGTTATTGTAATAATCATCATTGTATGAAAAGCTTTTATCAATCAATCAATCATCAATCAAAACATCTAGGTACGAACTCAGTAATCGCAAAACATTGTTCTAAACAGGAACCACTCTTTTTTAACCATGTAAGTTTGTTTATAAATATTTGACTATGAACCGATGTTCCCATAAGTGCCGTGTAAAGTAAATACGACCATGGGATTTAATGGTTCAGTAGCTGTTGAGTGTATGAACAATGAATGGACATTAAAGTGGATTCTTGGTTTGATTCCCATGCATGATAAAACTAAAATTAAGTAAAGACAGTAAGTTTTTGTGTGAACGCTGTTACAGAAATGTGTTACTTTTTTCGATTGAGTTGTTTTTCAATTTAATAAAATCGTGTCATGTTTATCTAACTATACTAAATCTATGTATTTCTATATATTAACCCGAATGGCTGACTGATCATCACAATGACTTCACTCTCCTTGATAGGAGCAGTATTCGGGTGATAGACACCATCCCAAAATCCATTTTTGCTTTTAAATTCACTAATCCATTAATCCATTTTTTTTAAGATATAAATTTCTATGCCTAAGTATATACATTTTGCAGAAAAAGATTGTTTACGTGATTAACAACGGCCCCAACGTGCAGCTAAGATAAACAATATGGTCATTCAACAGCTATAATTGTCATAAATTACCCGTTCATTGAATTAAATCTTGTAACACATACGTATTGGGTGGAATACTACGAAAGTATTCTAAGGGATAATTATTCTTCATTAATAGCCGATATGATGTCGGGTCAATTCTATTGGGATGATGAAATAAAACCGTCCGATTTGAATGTTAGATTAACACTGATTTATTGAATTAAAATGTCATTATAAATTAACATCATTTGCAATAATTTATTGTAATAAGACAAACATGATGCGTGTGCAGAATGCACGCCGCGCCAATCGTTAGAATAATGTACGGTTCTGTACAAGTACAAGTACAGTAACTGTCCAATTTCGGTACTATGATTATCTGCCTACTAAATACGTAAGAAACATTGTTTACGTACCCGCATTGCATGTAACTTTTTAGGCAACCCGAAAACTATTATCCTTGCTACGCTATTTTCGTTACCCCGTCTGTCCCAAGATTGCAATCGTTTGTGAAAATCTTCAAGCCGAAATACAAACCAGCTAGTAAGCATATCAAATCCAGTAACAAAAGAGTACCTAATAAATAGGCATCTACTTGAGTAGAATTGAGAGACGCTAGCACTTTGACGCGGGTAGGAATAGTGACATTTGTAAGTGACCAATTAGGGACTACTCACACTTATTCAGCTGTATTCAGTTTATGTCCCTAGAAAACAACGATTTTGTATGGAGACGCGTACGCATGCGAAAAGCTGAACGGACGCGTACGAGTAGTCCCTTAATATTATCACTAAACCCCTGGAGAGACATCGCCTACTTATTTTCCACATTTTCATAAGATATAAGTTTATCGTGTGTGTAGTTATGTATTACCTATAGTGCGCTAAATGTTATGAAATAACTTTCTAGGCCTAGTTCGACTACGAAAGAGGGATTACATTCTCTTTATGGTAGGTTCTATTTTACCGATAACCGTATCGGTCGGGATGCACCGATTTTATTTCTGACCGACTTTTTGTAGGACGTGTGCGTTGCACTATTGCTATCAGTAGGTACGTTCTATTTTTCTCCTACAAAAAATCGTTCACAGATTATTGGACGTGAGGACCAGTCTTAACCAAGAACGATGCGGACCAAGTGACGCTGATAAACTAATTTATTCGCGGACAACGCAATGTCTGCTTGTTACGCGACTGAAATTCGGTTACGCAACTATATGTGAAGTCAGTGTCAAGAACTTCGGTAGCTGACGTGTTGCTTTAAAGAATATGTTCCCGCCGAACATACGCTCGACCGAAGTCCGGTCGAACGGAAAACTTGGATGTAATTTCGCCAAATGTCATGCTACTAATAAAATTAAAATACCATTGTGGGCGCTATCACGCTGATGTTCAGTCGCGTATCTTCGGCACAGTGTGTATAAGCACTAAGTGACTGATTCTGCCTCTGTGGTGCAGTGGGAGCGCAAGCGACTGCTATGCACGAGGTGGTGGGTTCGATTCCCACACGGGACAAAACTTTGTATGATCGATATATATTTGTTCAGTCTGGTTTACTTCGTGTCCGTTATTTGTATGCTTGTAAAGTTGCCCGCGACACGGCTTGTTCCCCCTAGTGCGAGAGTTGTCTTTTATTTTTAAATAAGGTCGTCATCCACTGCTGAGTGCAGGCTTCCCTTTGTGAATACCACTAAGCCGGTCCTGAGTTGTGCCAAGCCAGTTACCTGTGGGCTGGTAAATGTCGTCGAATGAAGTTAACGATTCCTCTTAGCTAATTCTAATGTATTAACCAAATAAAAACAATAGGTAAGTATTTATAAACTCACATTTATTTCAAATCAAAATTCACAAGAAACGTAATACCATATCGTTATTCATACAAAATACTAGTTTTTTTGTTACAGAATACGGACTCTATAAACTATTGAAGAGTAATCCGCTAATAGAACAAACGTAAATTATTATATTATAGTTTTATTTTTGTATTATTCTGTTGCAACCGCGAATTTTCGCTCCACAATGTAGAACCATTGAACTCTTGCCGTGAGTAACGTAGAAGGCTATTTTATCTTGCTACCCGCTTACTAAATCATCATCAGCAGTAGGCTTTTAGTCCACTGCTGGACATAATAATGTAGGTCTAATGAACTTATTTTTATCACTACTCCATCCGCCAAGCTTGATGACAGTTAAGTCCCGTCGAAGTTAAGGGTTGTCGCAGTTGAGTCCCGTCGAAGTTAAGGGTTGTCGCAGTTGAATCCCGTCGAAGTTAAGGGTTGTCGTAGTTCGCTATTTCGTTGTAGTGTCTGTCGTAGTTCAGGCGTACACTCCTATAGTAGAACCTCCCTTATTCATCATTTAAATTACATTACTAGAAATGCGGTACATATAGATGGTAAAGTAAAATAGTTCTTAATTATGAATAAAATGAGTTTGATTTACTGTCTAAAAACTCCCAGCAAATAAATGTGGGATAAAATATTGTTAAAATATGAACGTAGCGTATAAGAGAGTAATGTGCAAACGGAACGCAGCGGATGAAAGAAAGGGAAGTATGTGTGCGAGTGAGAGGGAGAGATACACGACGGAAGTACGGGGTAACTGGGGGAGGAAAAGGAGAACAGTCGGTGTAACGCTTAACAAGAGACGTATATTTTCAAATAAAAAGTATTTTAATTATCTTTCCTCGTTAATTTTGCCATACAATCCCACAAAATTGGGGGCTCGTCCGGGATTGGCAAAATAACAACGCAGGTTCGAGTTTTAAGAAGTTTAACGACGAACGACGGAGTCCGGCACGTGGCGTGGTGAACGGCGACAGATCGTATTCGAAAATCAACGGCGGCCTATTTACGACGGTATCGGCAAACGGTGAGAACGACGATTGTGAAAATGACGAAAGACGAATCACGTACGGGGCTAAGCTCAATGTTGTACCTAACTTCGGATCTAATACCTAAATTCACCGGTCAAGATAAAACCTATCCAGTGACGCGATGGATACAAGACGTAGAAGAAAATGGAGAAATATGCGATTGGACTCCTTTACAACAGCTGTTGATGGCACGGAGATCCCTATCCGGCACCGCACAGCTGTGGATACAAGCTGAACGCCCTCACAAAACATGGGAAGACCTAAAGACGGCACTGAGTAAAGAGTTCCCTGACACCGTTGACATCAAGACTATACACGAGCTCATGAGCCAGCGGAAGAAAAGACGCGACGAGACTTGCATCGACTATATGATGGTCATGAAGGAATTGGGAAAAAGGGGCAAGATAGCCGATTACGTGGCCATTAAATACATAGTTGATGGCATAGTCGACCACGAGACCAATAAAATCATGCTATACGGTGTGACTACGTATTCGGATCTTAAAGAAAAGTTGAAAATCTACGAAACTGTGAAGGAGAAGATGAAGCTGGAACATTCTAAAAGTACCTACACTTATAGTAACGAAAAACGCGGCAGCATCGTACGTCGCGAAAGGACGTTGAGAAGGTGCTATAACTGTGGTGACGACGATCATGTGTCCAAGGAATGTCCGCAGAAGGCACAAGGACCAAAGTGCTTTAACTGCAACGAACATGGGCATATTTCACCAAAGTGCCCACATAGAAAAAACATGGCGGTAGGCTGTAAGGAAGATTCAAGGAGTTTATCAAGATGGCGTACTTCCGGCACTTCCGGCGATAGAAATAATAATCACAACAGCGCATCGACATCGAGTGGAAGCGGGAGCGGTGAACGTGTGAGCAGGCAAGCGATGTTCGGTCAATCATCGTTCAACAACGCAGATGTTACGTCACTCTCACAGAATGACAGTGACAAGATGACAGATGTCAACGAAGATAATGTATTTCAAAACGAAGTCGAGCATGATGACAAGGTAAACAACCAAGAGCGGCGGGAAAAACCATTGAAGATCGTAGAGTTATGTGGAAAAACGACAAGTGCGCTTATTGATTCGGGCAGTGATGTGAACTTAGTATCTTCTGAGTTTTGTGCTAATGTCGGTAAGGTGATGGACAATAACATTACGTTAACTGGACTTGGTTTCGCTAAAGTAAAATCATCAGGTTGTATAACGACAGAGGTTGTGATCGACGATACGAAATACGAGGACGTGTTATTCTACGTGGTACCTAGAGACTGTATGCCTTTTGATGTAATCATAGGTCACGAATTTCTCAGGAATGTTGTGGTGGTTATGAATGGTAGTGCTGTGTGGATGAAACCTGTGGAATGGGTGAATGAAATCAATTGTTTCAGTTGCAGTGTCGAGATTGGTCATGTAAGTAATACCTGCCTTAAAGAAGAGGTTGTGCAGATAATTGAGAGCTATCAACCACGTCAAATTAAAGAAGCTCCTATTCAGCTAAAAATAATTGTCAAAGATGATGTCCCAGTGGTGCAACGTCCACGACGCATATCACTAAAGGAGCAGGTGGTAGTTGAGGAACAAGTTGCTGAGTGGCTTGAGCAAGGAGTGGTACGTGTAAGTTACTCTGAATATGCCAGTCCATTAGTTCTTGTTCGCAAAAAAGATGGTGCTATTAGGGTGTGTGTTGACTATAGAAAACTAAATAATAAAATTATAAAAGATGAGTTTCCATTGCCGATTATTGAGGATTACATTGACAAGTTGGCTGAAGCAAAGGTATTTAGTGTACTAGACTTAAAAAATGGATTTTTCCATCTAAAGGTCAGCAGTGAGTCAGTAAAGTACACTGCATTTGTTACACACCACGGTCAGTTCGAGTTTTTGAAAGCTCCGTTTGGGTTGTCTGTTTGCCCAAACTATTTTATGAGGTTTGTAACCATAATCTTCAGAGAATTAATATCTAAAGGGATTGTTCTAATATTTGTTGACGATATTCTTATTCCAGCAAAAGATGAGCAGGAAGCTGTAGATAGATTAAGAGAAGTTTTAAGAGTGGCATCTGAATATGGCTTACAAATAAATTGGAAAAAAGCACAGCTGATATGTCGAAGCATAACTTATTTGGGTCATACGATTGAGAATGGACAAGTAAGGCCTGCCAGTGAAAAGATAGATGCAGTTACAAAGTTTCCAGAACCCAAAACAGTTAAACACTTACAAAGTTTTATTGGTTTGGCATCATATTTTAGAAAGTATATCCAGAATTTTGCATCTATAGCACGGCCACTTACAGATTTACTTAAGAAAGACGTCAATTTCGAATTTAATGATGAGCAACGGTGTGCATTCAATTATTTGAAGGAATGTTTAACCACTAAACCAGTTTTGCAAATATTTAATTCAAGATTTGCAACGGAAATGCATACAGACGCATCATGTCTGGCTTATGCTGCTATACTCATGCAGCGATCTGATGATGATGGTGGACTACATCCAGTATATTACATGAGTCGTAAGACAAATGATGCGGAAAAAAAGTACACCAGTTATGAACTGGAGAGTCTGGCTATTATAGAAGGAATAAAAAAATTTAGACATTACTTGTATGGTATAAGATTCAAAATTGTAACTGATTGCCAAGCATTCCAGATGACACTTAAGAAAAAAGATTTGAGTACCAGAGTCGCAAGGTGGGCATTGCTTCTGCAAGAGTTTGACTTTGTGGTTGAACATCGGCCAGGAACGCGGATGAAGCATACTGATGCATTAAGCCGAAACCCATATATAGCAGTAGTAACCCTGCACGATGAGATCAGGCGAGCACAACAGTTGGATGACAGTCTGAAAGCTATATTAGAGATTTTACAGGAGAGAACTTATGGTGATTATTATATTGATAATGGATTGCTGTACAAAGGAATTGAAAAGCATTTAGTGGTCCCAAAGTCTATGGAAAATGAAATCATAAAAAGGGCTCATACAAATGGACATTTTTCAAAACGAAAAATGATTGAATTAATAAGTAAAGACTATTTTATCAAGAACCTTGATAAGAAAATTGAAGAGTTTATTACGAGTTGTATACCATGTTTATTGGCTACGCGTAAAGAGGGAAAACAAGAAGGATTCCTAACTCCGATTGAAAAAGAAGAATCACCACTGCATACACTTCATTTAGATCACATTGGGCCAATGACTGAAACGAAGAAACAATATAACCATATCCTCACGATTGTAGACGCATTTACGAAGTTTACTTGGTTATTTCCCACCAAAGGTACCACAAGTAAAGAAACTATTGAAAAGTTGAAAATTCACCAACAACATTTTGGCAATCCAACCAGATTTATAACTGATCGAGGAACAGCTTATACAAGCAATGAGTTTCAAGAGTATTGTAAAGACGAAAACATACAACACATCAAAATTACAACGGGAGTGCCTAGAGGAAATGGACAAGTGGAAAGGGTTCATCGTACTATAATCTCCATACTTACAAAGATGTGTATAGAAAATCCTGCTCTGTGGTACAGGCATGTAAGTAGATTACAGCGTTCTCTAAATAGTACTTTTCAGCGAAGCATAAATACTACACCTTACCAACTATTAATCGGGACTAAGATGAGAATAAAGGAAGATGTCGAGATTTATGATTTGCTTATAGAAGAAGAAAGAGAAAGCTATTCAGAAGAGCGAGAAAAGCTTAGACAGATAGCTAAAGAACAAATTCTACAAGTTCAGGAAGAAAACATTAGAAATTTTAATAAGAAGAGAAAAGAAGGTATTAAGTACAAAGAAGGAGATTTAGTGGCAATAAAACGCACTCAGTTTGGCACAGGAATGAAGCTGAAAGCCAAATATCTAGGGCCCTATCAAGTTGTAAAAGTAAAGAGAAACAACAGATATGATGTGAAAAAGCTTGACTATAATACTGAAGGCCCTGGGGTAACCTCTAGTTCAGCAGATTACATGAAGGCGTGGCCAGATGTCCACTCCAAAACCTAAAAGGTGAGAGTTGATTATTTATTTAAGTTTATGTTGTTTCAGGTTTGTGTATGAATGGTTGTGTGCAATGTTTCATTAAAACCCTGTACTGTTATTAAGTTAGCTTAGTTTATTATAAATTTGATGTATATCTAAATAAAAGTGTGTAAACATGTTTAAAAAGAAACCTTGACAATGTTATGTTGTAATTGTCATGTTGTGTCTTCTCTTTTGAAATGTAACTTACAAATTAAGTGATGATAATATGTTGTTACCGTGATGTTGTAGTAGTTAAGTTAAATAATTTAAGTTGAAAGCTAGGAATGTATGTGTGGATGTCTGAGGACAGACATGGATCAGGATGGCCGACTGTGGGATAAAATATTGTTAAAATATGAACGTAGCGTATAAGAGAGTAATGTGCAAACGGAACGCAGCGGATGAAAGAAAGGGAAGTATGTGTGCGAGTGAGAGGGAGAGATACACGACGGAAGTACGGGGTAACTGGGGGAGGAAAAGGAGAACAGTCGGTGTAACGCTTAACAAGAGACGTATATTTTCAAATAAAAAGTATTTTAATTATCTTTCCTCGTTAATTTTGCCATACAATCCCACATAAATTTAATCAAAAATTCGTAGTGAATGTTTGGAATAGGATCTCTCTTTAACTAAATTTAATATTACTATTATTAAAAAAAAGGACCTATTACTTTTTTACCTATTACTTACGGATTATTTTTTGCCTGAATTTTTTTTTTGTCTATTTTAATTAAACGAGGTCCTTAATTACTTCTAAAATCTCTTGACAGTCTCTAAATCATTAAATCAATTCGTATTGGAGATAAGTAGAATTAACTATAATATTACCACGCTTGGCAGGATAATATAGATAATAGTAGTATCCCAAGGATATTCCTCGAAGCGCACCAACTTTGAAACGCACCAAAGTATTCCTCTAAAAGCACCAATTTGGTGCACTACTACTGGGGCGTTTCGAGGAAAACTTTTAGTGCGAGTGCGTTTCGGGAAATACTCCGTATTTTAAAGAAGGTGTGTGATTCTCTGTGCTATTGAAGTAATAATTTTTTATTTTTGTTATTTAAATTTTTACAAATACAAACTTTCATGGTAACTAAACATTCTATTAGCGGATTTACTCAAATAAGTCTTTATAAGTTTAATTAAACGGCAATAAAATAGACAATTAAATATATGAAATGTAAACCTAGTCAGCAATTTTGGCCTGTTTCAAAATCAAATAAAATTATACAATTATTTTTTAAACATATAAAATTATAATTTCTAATTATCCATTTTAAATTATAAATCACATTTACATTTTTAAATTATAGTTAAACAGTATTTAAAAATGGTATAATTAAAAGAAATAAAACACAAAAGCGATTAAATAAAAAATAATTGCAAAAATAAAATAAAAACACTTATTGTTAGGTTAGGCCGAATTAGAATATTTTAATAGAACTTAATTAAAAGTGATTTCAAAGCAACATTCTGTTATCACATTAAATGTAAATATTATTTGTTTAATATTATTTAACTTTACATTTAAACAACGTCGCTTTCATGAGTTAGCAATCAATAAATCGAATATTTTTATTTTTCATCAACAATACACGTACACATAATTTTAATTTTTTTTACAATGTTTACCACTTTTTAAGTGAAATATATATTTTGAAATCAACTTACATACCCGTTCAATATTTTCAATAAACCAAAATTAAATTATCATTCATAACATAAAAGCTCGATTTTGTGACAATCATTATTTATATTTATTTTTAGATACACTTTTTTAACTACTTAACTAGTATGGCAACATTTCGTATAACATACTTTATTTACAATATTTACAAAAGAACCTAAGTTTCATTTAATTAAAATTACAAAATATCAATTTACAAATATATAATTGTAAAATTATATCACCAATCGAATTAATTTTAAATTATCATTCTGGCTATCTAAAAATCAAAAACAATTATTGTTATTTAAAAGTGTTATATTAAATGTATTTTACAATTACATAGTAATAAATTGTAATTGTAAGTAGACGAGTAATTGTTTCATCTAAATGTGTGCAATATTTACACAAATTCAGTCTTATACATCTATACAAGATGCAAAACTATTTTACGAACTATTTTTCGTTTTATCAAATTGACATTAATCATATTAAAGTCTATTTTGCAATGATAATAAATAATTCCAAATAAATTAATTGGTAATACAACAAGTAATCAGCATTGTAATAAAATTAACATCGATATATAAATATAAGAAATATAAAAAGCTTTATTATTTTTGAAAAAAAAAAAAAAAATTCAAAGGACGGGTCCGAAGTTATAAAACCATTTTTATCGAATTTATCACAAAATGTACACTATAGATATTAATCCAGTTCCTGACTGGTAGCCGTAATCCAGGCCTGTTGCCGTAATTCAGGCCAGGCCTTACTACACTATAGGCCGCAGTCGGGCCAAGTCCACTTTGTCTAATATTTATCTCAGTCACACTCTTTGCTCACTTTCGTATGTTCTAAGTTAGTGTCGGCAGCTTTTGTGATACACGAAGGCTTAGGCTCACTTGGCAGTTGTGTTGGCGAGTTACCTGTAGAAAATGGATACAAATACAAGGATTAGATATCAATTTCAAATGTCCCTCTGAATTTCGACACATTTTCAACTTCGAAAAAACATAGTTCGAAAGTCATTGCTTTGACAGAACATATATTCGACAAAAATTATTATGACAGAACATACTTCTACAACACACCTTAGAAAGACCAACTACTTAGACAGCTGACACTGCTTCGACATGCACTTGTTCGGCAGATAATTATTTTGACATAAATGTAACTTCCACACAAGTAGTAAAATTTAAGTAGGCACAGAAGTAGTCAAATTCTACTTTTTCAGAGCATTATTGTTTCTGTCAAATAATAATTATTTGTTGTTATAGCGGCAACAAAAAAACATCAGCTCGGAAAATTTTAACTGCCTACGGTTCATGAGATACAGCCTGGTGACAGATGGACAGACATACAGACAGCCTGAGACCTGGGGACAGCTGAGTCTCAGTAATAGGGTTTCTAATCCTGTTTTACCCATTTGGGTACGGAACCCTAAGAAAATAAAACCTTAAAGAGACTTTATACACAGATTAAGAAAAAAGGCGAAATTAAGTACAAGTTAAAAACTGAAAAGAATAATAATTGTATGTTAGAATTATGCACATAATTAGAAAGCAATCGATAGTTATGTAATATTATGATGTTTGAGTTCCTGTTATAAATTACATAATACCCTGGCTTCGAATTTGCTCTATCAGATAAAGCAATTCATGGGTTGCTAAGCTTAATAAATCGAATACCGATTTCCATTTTATAGCGGCAATGTATTATTGATTTAGTATTAACTTGGCAGTATACCTATATTACAAAATATCTGGACTGCACACTGCACATAATGTTTAAATAGCAACGATTTGTCATATGCGTTTTCTTAGTAGCTATATAGAAAGTTTTGTAATTACGAGTATATTTAAAGTCTTATCAGATTATCTTCGAGACTACATAGTCTGGTCAAGGACATCTATGGATGTAAAAAGTTGTATAAATTTTAAATTTAGATGGATGCAAAAAGGTGTCCTAATTTTTAATTAGATGGATGCAAAAAGGTGTGCTAATTTTTTATTTAGATGGATGCAAAAAGTTGCATAAATTTTAAATTTAGATGGATGCAAAAAGGTGTTCTAATTTTGAATTTAGATGGATGCAAAAAGGTGCCCTAATTTTAAATTTAGATGGACGCAAAAAGGTTTCCTAATTTTTAATTTAGATGGATGCAAAAAATTGTATAAGTTTTGAATTTAGATGGATGCAAAAAGGTGTCCAAATTTTAAATTTAGTGTACGAAGTTCAATTCAATTAAACGAGTAATGACACGGTCGAATTTCTGTTACGTTCGAAATGTTATTTCAAAGTTTAATATTATTGACATACGGATGAAAAAGAAAACATATGATGAAAACCTGGAATGGGTATTTTAAACATACCTACACCACAAAAGGTCTTAAGTAGGTATTGAAGAAAAAATATAATTACCACGAAGGATTCCAAAAATCTAAGTAATCTGGTTTTAGACCAGCACCAACCAGAAAACGATAAAAAATGCTTACCATTAATCCTAGTTTTCAAATGTGGTAACGTATTAGTAGTTCTATCCAGAACACCTTTACTGTAATACACGCTGTTATCCGTGTTGAATCTCACTGGGGGCGAATTGGAACAACTTCTAGAGTCCGCTACCAGCGACCTTGGTTCTAGATGGTATCTAGGTTCCAGTTCCGGCATCTGAGTGAGGTTTAACGGATTCCTGTTAGGGTTGCTGTACAGTGAAGGTGGCGGAGGAGTAGCATATAATTCTGGTGGCATCAGCTGTTCTGCTGGTAGCTATAAAGGAAAAGAAAGTATTACATTATTGTATTTAGTTTAGGTACGCAACAAATAGAGAAGTTATTTTAGCTAGCCAATTTTTTTTTTCCCCAAATATATTCACCGTTTTGTAATTTTTAGAAAAATGTTATATTTTTGTTTTTATATAAATCACTTGTGAGACAACAATCCTTGTGTCGCAATCTTCACTTTACATAAGTAGGTACATATATTATAGTAATTAACGGACAAAAATAGCTTTCGAAATCTATTTATTTATTGATTGATAAATAGATTTAAAAAAAATCTATTTATCAACAAATAAATCAAATTAATAATTAATAAAACAAATTCTCAAAGTATTTTTTTAGTAGATTTTACAAACGACACTGCACATGGAGTGACGAACGTTAACAGCTAGTTTTTGTAGTTTGTGATAAACTTTTTTCAAAACTTTTTAATATTTAAAGGTATATTTGCAGAGATTATAATATAGGTATAATGTAATACTTACCAAACCACTTGTATTTAGCGGCAAAGCATTTTTATACTTCAACCAATCTTCATAAACCTTATCATACGGCTGTCTATGACAATCATTTGGACCAATATTGGGCCCAACGTTCGTCATATGCAGGCTACTCATCGGCCCCAAACTTTGTATACTCGGCCCCAAATTTGGCATTGGGACTAATGTTGGGGCGTATTGTCGTCTGTATTCCACGGGACGAACTTGTATGTATTGGCTACATGGATCGATGTTGTGGTCGTAAAACCGATCGCAATTCGACATATCATATTTATCGGTGGTCTTAGATATAAGTGGTCTTATTGAGCTATAATCCGTAGCAGAAGATTTATTCGAACAGTTGTCACTTATTTTTCCGTCCAGTGGTATAATATCTGGGTTTTTATCTGCAACAAACATAATTTTATTTAACGTTTTCTATGTCTTCACGTCGAAATTTATTATTAAAATGTATGTAAAAATATTTTTTTAATGAAAATTTATTATTAAAGTGAGTTTTTTCTTTGGTTTCAAAATTATTTGTTTTTTTTGTTATTTATAGTTCAATTTCACTTTACAGACCCTCGCTCTATTTACTTGATCAGTTTTCTAAACTTATTTATTTTTAGAAAATATTATACTAAACAAAGAAATCTATTGCTGATTTTTTACTGATTTTTCATTATTCACCCCAATTTTATCTTTTTATTCATTTCCTATGCTATGGCCTTATCTTGCAAATAAGCCTTAGCCTAAAAGCTAAATAGTATTTAAACTACCCGGCGTTGGCTGGGAATTTGGTAAAATATTCATTGCTTCATCAGTATGGGGCAATCTAACAACGTATATTAAAGAGCTTGTTTTAGTCCCAAACGGCTAGCGGTCAAAGAGTTATGTTGATACATTTTTGGGACTATTTGCAAAAATAATTTAACAAAGGCATTTTACATACAAAGTTTAGTACTCAATCATTGCTTGTGTGTCTATATTTTTTAGTTCTTGGAAGTTAATATCTATGCTTAAATACGAAAAGAAGATTTAAGATTATGAAAAGAGAGACATTTTAAATTATAGCAACTTTAGCTACAGTCTACCTTGATTTGTTCATCGGAAATGGTTGTTGCCGAAGCCGAGAAAACCGTTTACACATCGGATTTCTTTTTTATTAGGCTACTTAGCTTGATGGTAAGCAGTCAGTGGAATCCAGAAGCGGTAGTGTCCACCGCTTCAAAAGCATCCAAAAGGCAATTTACTGGTATGGTGACCTCCACTACGGCGTTTAAAACTCCACTTAAAAGACCCAGGATCATAATAAGATAGGAACACATGCGCTGGTAAAGAGTTCCAGGCTTTATGTATGGATGTATAAATGCTATACATTAATTGATTATGACAAAAACCCTGTGAGTTTCTGTTTAGTTTCTACAATCCTAACAAATATTAAATATAAACCTATTTTTAGAAAACAACAAAATATATTGATTACATTTTATTCCAAATAAAACATTATAAAATGTTTTTATATGGAAAATTCCAATCTAGAGGTAAGGACAACAGACTCTAAGCAAAAAAGAGAGGCTCAGTACATTACCAATTATGTTCCAAGATGATGCTCTTAAGTTAATTTTGCTGTTACTTACGACGTTTTAGATGTGACGCATGCTTCTTATTAACGTAGAAACGTACGTTACATAATCAAATTTATTTTGATCGGTGAAAGAATTAGGTAAAAAACGACAGTATTAAATGAAATAAGAAATACACTTTTAACATTAGTTGCTAAAGAAATTGAGAATAGATTTTTTTTATTTTTACGAAAAGACAAATTTAACTTTGCAGTTGAAAAAATATTTCACTATAATTACGTAAGTCAGAGTCTATTTTCTACATCTAATCTAATTTTAAAAGTCTTGACAACATGTTTCTAGACTTACCTAAGCTATCGACACTTTCAGACTCCTTCGTGCCAGTTAAAGGTATATTGGACGTCTCGTCCTGTTGTCTTTTGTCTTTCTCATGTTTACCTATAACAATAAAATAATATATCAGTCAAAGATGTCCACTGCAGGACAATCGATACCTTTAGATCTGGTCTTTGCCATAATCTCCACAACCTGCATGCGAATCGGCCTTGATATTTTACTCTTGACAAGCAAAAATAACTATAAAAATAGCATTTGTTATCACAAAAAGGGGAAAAAGAAGGAGAATAATAAAATTTCACGTTCACGAACAGAAGTAAAATAAAAAGATTAAATTGAATAATGAAAAAAAATCAATTGAAATTAAAATTAGAATATTATAATTAAATGGGTTTATATTTAATTAAAATTCCAATTTTAAATATTCAAACACTCAAAATTTTCTCTGTAGGATACGGTTGCCAGTTTAATTAATTTTGTTATCAATAAATACAATTATTTTGAGTTTATAATTAAAATCAAAAATATTATAGATAATAAAATTATTAAATTATTTAGTTTTAATTATTAAAACGTGAATTTCACAGTTCAACAACTATTTGTCTCAGCAAATAAAACAAAATGTTTCGAAACAAGTTATACACTTACTTTATAGGGGTGTAAAGACATTGTAAAGTTAGCTACTTCTAAGTAACTTACCATCACGTTTATTGCAATATTTGCAGCAAAAGACAGCTGCAGACACAGCAGTCATGGCAGCGATTACTCCAACTGCTCCCAGGACAATTATCAGTACAGTTGTCAGTTCCACCTTCACAGGGACTTGAGCTGATGAGAAAACATTCAATATATTGTTGCGGCATACAATTATTATTATTATAGTTGGGCTAGAAGCCGTCAGCGGCCTCTTTGCTACCTCGACCAGAATTGATCTTTTGTAGCGTCCTTGTTTTTAATAGTTCTCTTCTTAGTCCTATACAGTCTAGGAACTTCCAGACTGTCTGAGCAGAGAGAGATTATATCTCATCTGGTTGCGACTGGTGCTGTCCTACGGCATACGATTAGTATTATGTATGCATTCTAGAACCCATATCAAGGGTATAATAAATGCTTACTTTGGGTCTAGATAGTAGTTGTTGTGTTATTTTTATTATATTCGCAAGTAAATTTTTTTTACGTAACTTTAGTGGCAAAGGACGTAGTCCACCCAGAGCACCACCCGTCCGAAGAGCACCTGCGCGGAGAGCACCTAGCCTAGTCCACATTAAGCACCTATCAATATTTTTGATGTGCTGCTCTGCGGACGGGTGCTCTTGGACTACGTCAATAATTATGCGGATCACCTGATTGTAAGTGATAACCGTAACATGGCAGTTTTCTGAGCATTGCAGAAATATTGCTAGAAAAATAACCAAGCCATTGTCGTCGGCGTAAGAATAAGAAGATGAGGAGTGAGGACCGAGAATTGAGAATGTCAATGTCAATATTATTATTCTATGTGTTTATTTATCTTGACTACTTTATATTGTAGTAATAGATTGTTCTAGTAACTTTGTACAAGTATAAAAGCGGTCAAAGCGTCCGATATTTGTTTAGTTGTGAATACGATCCAGAGTAAACATAGAAGCGATACCTAAAGACTTAAGAAGAGCTATTATTAAGTGTAATAGTGCTAATCGTTGCATTATTTAAGTGGCCATCATTATATCAGTCGAAAGACGTCCACTGCTGGTCATAGGCCTCCCCCAATTTTCGCCACCGAGGCCAGTCGTGAACCGCCCTCATGCCCGCCACCCTGATGAGGCCCATTTAAGATGTATTAAAAATAAATTTGGCATCGCGTACCTGATATTTTTAATCGAACCTTATTCTGACACGTACGAGCTATTATATGATCATTGGCAATTTAATCTTGGTTTTTTAAGGATTGCCTTCCAATACCTGGACACCATATCCGTCACTTTATTTACCGGGAACGCAGTTACTGCAACCGTCATACGGTTATACTCGTACAAGCAATGATTTTTTATAGAAAATTCTATATTAGAAAATGTGTTAGATAGTTTGTTTGCCTACAGTGCCAGATGAGCCAACAGCCAACCTTATGGTAAGTAACTGTCGCTCATGGACTTCGCAATGCTAGGATCTTTGGGAAACCACTGCCTGCCGTGTTATTGCTCTCTTGAAACCTCGTTAAGTTTACTTTTCCTACAAGTTTTATCACTTTGACTGGTCATAAGCCGCCTTCATTCACTGGTTGCCTGCCACCACCAGGTCGTCGGTCCACTTTGTAAGGGTTCTGTCCATACTGCGTCTTACAGAAAATATGTCTAGGCAAAGAAAATTGGAACAAAAGAATAAGAAATTACATGTCTAGTAGAAATTTCTTACCTGTGTGTCGCTGCGGATATTTTAACAAGCTCGAAGTCAAAGTCAAAGCCTCACTGAAGCCTTTTCGATTGAAGGCTCTCACTGACACAGCTAAGGAGTTGCTAGCTGATAGTCCTGAGACTTCGAACTCAGGCTCGTCGTTGCTAACGTTGCGAAGGAGGAGACCGTTGGCCATGTCAAAGATCTGAAGACAAGAGAGTCTTTAGAAGCAGCAGCATAGTATACCTTATTTCTTAAAAGGGTTAGGCAGCAGTGTATACGTTTCACCAGCTATATGTGTAACATTGTGACGATCCCCTTGTCTATACCGGGTTAGACTTCGGGATAAAGGTGAGAAGACCTTATGTAAGCAATACGTTAGGAGAAATATTGGCATAGTTGTCATGCTTAGCAGCCGAATTTGCTATTACAGTAGCGACAGTCAATTACAAATCGTTGCTTTTTTATGGCTGACAGTGGCAGCCGAGCCAACAGTCTACCTGATAAGAAATGGTAGGTAACTGTTGCTCACTCTCACACTCTGCCTACCGTGAAGAGAGTGGGGTAGGTGAAGGGAATGAGAGAGATGGGCAAAAAGGAAAGGGAGAAATTGAACCTCCAGTGCTTCCAATTTCTTGCTTGCCTCTCTCAACTTGCTATTCGTGCAGTATTGAACGATTTTCCTAATTACTTTCTTATATCACGTTTTGATGGCCCTCCATCATTTGATGTAATTGCACTAGTCAAGTATACATCTCCGCTAAGTTTTACATTTAGCTAATGGGTGATGAGGTCGATGTTTCTTCCTACATCAAACTCATAACTTTACAAAATTTATTACAAATTTAAATTTACATTTGTAATGATTAGTCGTAATGACCCAGTGGTGAAGGCTTCGTGAAAACGAGGTCGAGGTTTCGAATCCGAGCAAGTACCAATGTGATTTTCAAGTCACATATACTTTCTAAGTTTATCTGGACATTACTGACTGACGGTAAAGGAAAACATCGTGAGAAAACCTGGACTTCTGAGGAAGTCAGAAGTCGCCAATCCGCCTTGAGCAAACGTGGCGATCAATGCTCATACCTTCTCTGTATGAGAAGCGACCTTTTCCTGCAGTGGGATAATAATGGACCGATATGATGAAAGGTAATGATTATAAATAGAGTTTCGAACAATCACATTTAATTATACAGAAAATCACTTGTGAATCTGTGCAGCTGTCGTTAACAAAATTAATGTATTAATGTAATATTAATGAAAACTCATTACATGTTTAACTAGCGCCTCGCCCCGGTTTTTCACGCAAATTTATGGATATATGTATAACACATTTATAACTTTCCGAAATGATTCCGATTGCCGAATTTAAAAAACGATTACAATGATAGTGAAAATAGTATCAAAACTCATTGTGTGGATAAGGAGAAGTTAGCGGCGAAACAGACAGACGAAAACAGCGCTTTTGTTTTATCAAAACTAATAGTTTGTTGGGATTTAACTCAAGATCGTACGTAACCGATTTTGAATTTTTTTTAACTTTAGAAAACAATGAATCAATCGGGTAACATAGGCTATATATAATAATAATAATAATATTCTACCACATTCACACAGCGCCATTTAGCCCCAAATTAAGCAATTATATTTGCTTGTGTTATGGGTACTAAACAACTGATATACTTACTACTTATATACATTTTTTTTTGTAAATACATACATATTTAATTATGTTTAACATATTTTTAACAATTTTCAGAATTTCATTATTTAAATATTTTCAATACAGAAGACAGCAAAAGTAAATTTCAGTATAGCAATTAATATTTCGAACACGTAGGTAATATTGCAATCATATTTTAT
Organism: Parascotia fuliginaria; assembly: GCA_963082885.1. Classification (NCBI taxonomy): domain Eukaryota; kingdom Metazoa; phylum Arthropoda; class Insecta; order Lepidoptera; family Erebidae; genus Parascotia; species Parascotia fuliginaria. Next base: position 3,619,381 of record OY720197.1, read on the forward strand.
TATGTAGGCTTTTGATGTGAGAATGAATGAAAGTTTTGTTAACGAAGCGAACCGGGAGGTAAGGTCTAGTACCTATTATTTTAAAGTAGAAATTAGACTTAATTTATAATTAGTAGTTGAGTTACCCAATTCCTATACAAAAGGTTTAAAAGCGGGCATGTGATTTTTAAATATCACCATAACGTAACATTGATCACCACGCAATGAAGACGTAATGGCAAATTCAACCTCTTTCCAAAAACATAAGGTGTTTTTTGCTTTCAGCTGAAGGACTGCTGCTGAAGGGCCTATGAGCGTTCCTGAACTGCACTTTGGTTGCCTCCACCATACCAATAATAATAGCTTCCAATATTATTTAGCGGTATTTCTGTTAAAAGCTAATATTGGCTTTAACAAGCATATTTATCATTGTAATCCGTTGTTGATTTGTTGATGTTTGTTTCACGTAATCATTTGGACTTACAGAATCTACAAATATTAGAATCTGGTATCAAATAATGGTTGAACCGAAACATATATTATTTTATAGAAAATTTTAACTTATGTTTTACGCCTTTTCCCAGAAAACTTAGGAAGAGATGTGTTTTACGTTCTATGTAACGGGAAGCGAATCACCATGGCTTTGGTTATAGAAGTCGAAACAAACCTTGAGTTAATGTAGTATAATTACTACTTCGTAGTTTCAGTGATCCTGTGTACGCAGTTCCACGCGGGGGCTTCGTGTTCAACCCCCGGGTCGGGTAAAATTATATTTATTATTATTTTACCCGACCCGATATTTACTATTATATAAAGCGGAGGAGTTTGTTTGTTTGGACGCGCTAACCTCTGAAAGTACCAGTCGGAATTGAAAAATTCTTTTTGCGTATGATAGCCCAATTCTTGGGGAAGGTTATTGTTAAGTAACATCACGCTACTGGCTACGGGAGCAGAGCAGTCAGCAAAGACGCGGGTGAAACCGTGCCGCGGCAAGCTAGTGTGTTATGTTTTTTAAGTGCTTACTTACTTCTAAAAGAAAAGACTGTCGGATTCCTCCGTCGTGTCCCGGCGTGCAGTTAAGTGTTAAAGAGTCATATGTCACGTTGGTTATCTCACATGCTTTGGGAGTTGATGGCTTATCTGTGAACAAAAGAATTATATTACGATGTTAAGATATAGATAAATTTATTTATTTATCAAACTTCATTCTCTACCAGTCAGCCTCTAAAACAAGTCGATATCGGTCACCTATACTAAAAAGCCGAATTGCACTGACATTCCGGTGTGGAACACCCCTTTGAGTGTATTTATTGTTCCGTGGTTAATAGTACTATCGAACTAGAAAACTACAAGCAGTTGAATAATTAAACTGATTGTGTAAACTAGAAAGTGATTATAAAAGTATATTAATTAAAATTGACAAAGTACCGAACCATTAAATAAAGCTTATTTCTGTCTTAATTATAAGTTTTGCTCTGAAGATTTTAAATTAGTGCGAAGAGGGTTCTAAGCCTTTTAATGGCTTTAAGAAGGTTTTCAGGAACAGCGAGATTTTTTTCTTATATTAGCCTACCAAAGTGCCTCCACTCTTCCTGATGGTAAGCAGTCAATGGAATCCAGAAGTAGTGGACACCATTCCAAAAGCCAAACTACTGGTGTGTTGCCCCTCACAATTGCGGCTTATGCTAGATGCTTTTTCACGCCTCGCTTAAAAGACCCAGAATCAAAGTTAGTTGGGAACAAATGCGCTGGTAGAGTTCTTCTACTTATGACCTATTGTTCCCCGAAGCGAGGTATTTGCCAGAATGTCATAGTATGTAGAGTAAAGAGTGTTCGTAGTCTCAATAGGCACAGGAGGCTGCACGTGTTGCATGATTTGCCATGTTTTTATGTGACGATTTGACCGCCATCATTTGCCACGTGCTAAATGAAAATGAAAATACATTTATTTAAATAGGTTAATTAAATTAACACTTATGAACGTTAAAACTTACATAATGTCAACCAATTAACCTACAGCCAGTTCGCTGACGAAGTAGAGCCATGATAAGAAGTGGCAAGAAACTCAGGCCACTCTTTATAATCGTCAGGTTATTACAATTTCAAGTAGCATGCAAAGTTACACAGGTAATACACTTAACTCGATAGGTAATTAATTACAGCTTTATAAGTTGTAAAAAAAATAAAAGTAAAATGTGTGCTTTACAGGCTGCCTCAATTTGCATATTGCTACAAAAAGGTAAAAGCAACATGTGCATTTTGCTAACCACATAATAAAGATCTTGCAACTCTTACCTGCAGGTAGTATATGAAAGAGACAGGGCTTGGTCTGTCGTCCTACTGTGTTCGTACCGGCACACTGGACCCAGCCGTAATCCGCTGACGTGTTTACCATGTAGATGTATGTACCTGAAATTATTAGACATTAGTCTTCTATCAGTGGAAAAAAGCCTATAATAAATTCGTTTGCGGGGGAAAGTATGTCCTGTGCTATTTGCTACAAGGCTTATAATTGACAAATGTGTATTTTTAATGTTAAGTAATTTTTCTGCAGTGCGATATTTACAAGAATTATTCAAAAAGTCATCGAAGATTCATTATTGATTGGTAGAAGAGAAAGAGAAAAGAGTTTGCAGCAAAAATATTGCTCTTTATTCGCCCGTTTTTGCTAAGCGAATATGAACCTTATTGTACGGTATAATCGAACCAACAGAATTATGTCCCCACTCTACTGATAGTTCGTTTAAATAAAACTAAACTGTCAATATCACTTTTCACTCGGTTTAATAGTACATAATGAAATCACGAACTTCGAACAAACCTTCACCATAGATTTTAAAAGTATTACCTACCTGGCATATTAGGCACCGTCGTCATCGGTGATGTAGTTAACTCGTGCTTACTGTGCGCTGAGCTGTTAAACCACCAGTGATAAGACATTGATTCCTGTAGACAAAAACAATTTATTTATATCCTGTCTTCATCTGGTCCTACTTTAATAAGTATTATGTGTGGCTACCACTTCTGGATCCTACTGCTTACCATAATTATACAAAAAAGTACGGCAGCAGAGTCATCCAAGTCCTAGTTTCTTTTGGATTGCTTTTGATTTTTTTTTTATATTAACGTGACTCCACTCTGATAGTAAATAGTCAGTGGAATCCAAAAGTGGTGGATACCATTCCAAAAGCCAGACTACTGGTATGGTAGCCTACACTATGGCGGCTTAGTGAGATGCTTTTTCACGCCCCGCTTAAAAGACCCAGGATCATAATTAAATGGGAACACATGCGCTGGTAAAGAGTTCAAGTAATTTTACTTCTTTCTTTTTGTAAGTGGTAATTTGTAACCCTTTAAAATAGTTAGATTATAATGATTTACGTACTAGAAATCTAAAAATAAAATACCTATGTTTAAGGAGATTTTTTAAACCTACAAATTTTTCATGTCTGATCTAAGAGACAATCCGTGCACCCACACCGCAGTAATTTTTTGTGGAGCAACACTACAACGCGGTAACATTATGTAACAATCTGTAACTTTTGTTGCTACTTGTTACTTTTTATTGATTGTTACTCATTGCATGCATACCGGCAATAACATAAATTACCGAAATAATATGAATATTGAAAGTTAGGCAACGTTACTTAACATAATTAGCACGACAAAATATCAATAAACAACTTTTTGCAATCGGATGTTGCTCAGTAACAGTTGGAAACGTTGATTAACAAAAAGCAAGTGCAGTGTGGTTGCACGGAATGAAATGCGCTATTGACGATAGTTCTAGATTTTAATTTGCAAGAAGAAAACACACAGTATTATACATACACAACTTCACGCCTGTCTTTTATTAACAGGGTAAGCAAAAACTATAAAAACCCATGTGCTACGATCCAAATATCTCATCTCATTCGTAGAAAAGCCTGTATAAAGATAAAATTAAAGATTCTTGATTTTCTGTGCAATTAATTTTAATTTTATAAGCATACAGCTAAAATAGGTTATTCTTCGTTTGTCTTTATCTGTCAACTTGACATTTGTACTAGTAAGAAAGTGACAAAAGCCATTTTAACTATAGAGACTAAGATTTTTATGATTACGGGGTTATTATTTACTTGATTATTAACTACTTGATGGCAGCAATGACACTGTAGTCAAACAGAGTTACTGCCGTCAATACATAAACCTTTAATTTAAAATTATCCAGATCAAAGACGTAATAATATTACTCATTAAAAGACCAAAGACTTCAAAACAATAGAGTCTAACAAACAAAGAGCTTGTCAAAACATCAATCAGTTAAACAAACTAGGTTAATGCTAAATTAATAAGAGGATCGGATAATAACGGAATTCAAAACAGTTCTCAGAATATAATAAGTTAAATCAATGATAATTATACGGATGTTGTTAATTAAAATACTTTAAGATCATATAATAGTAGAAGAGATGCTTATTTCTTGACTTAGAAGAAGCGAAAGCGTTGATAAAAATTGTGATAGCGTAAATATTTTTGGCCGTGGTTTGATAATCTAAAATGTAGTAATACCCCAAATCTTACCACAGCTGGTGTCGAAAGAGAGGGCTAATACTAGTATCAGGTGATATCATTTAGGTGATTATAGTGGAATAGACCGAAATATCAACGACATTCCACAAAAGGTCAATAGTTTACAGTAAGATTTAATTGAAATAATAACTAAATAAATAATAAATTTGAGGTTATAAACAATATGGCTTACAAAGTGTAAAACAGATCGAACTACGGCGTAATATTTCATGTCAAGTGAATCTCAAACATAAATATTTATACTGATTACATCATAATATATGATATTAAACTATCACATAAATATTTATTTTCATAATCATTACTTAATCTAAAATATCGACTGTTGACCATAAGGTCTACCCCAAGCACCAATATTTAATTATTTGTATCCAACGTTTTTCCACGAAATCATACTTGTACTATGTGGTTTAGGTGCATGATATTAAAAATAAGAATAAATGCACGTTATAAAATTGTCTTCCATTAGTCAAAATTTAAGAACCAAGTCAAAAATTAGATTTATGTATTTCTTGCACAAAAGTCCAACGTGCCTACGCGTGTGTACAGTGCCTTGTTTCCCAAAAGAGACGGCTCTCATGAATAACATAATACACCATCAACGCCTGAATATTACCTGCTTTGTATTCCTATTTTGATGGGAAAATTTGTTTGGTTTTTGATTTAAGATAGGTTTGATGCAGACTTTGCAGAAGTATGAACTTTATTCGTACTTATCCAATCTTTTTCATTCAAACGTATGTAAGTATAACAAAAATATAAATACTAGGCTGCCTTTATGGTTCGATGGTACTGTGTACATCACAAAGAGACCTCGGTTTCGATCGCCAGAAAACGTCAAAGTGATATTGAATTTTTCTGTAGATAAAAAAATCTGTAGAACTATTTTTAGTACTAGCTATAATAGGAGTCTATAACTGTGCCAGATAAATGACAACAGAATACTTCAGTAAAAAAAGACGCGAAGCTATATATGAATGTATTAACAAAATAAATATATCTTTAGGCTCCTTTTAATCCTAACTTTGAAGGCTTCAATAAATTAGAGATTATTATTATAAAATATCTAATATACGATGTAACAGATGAGGCTTCGTTGATATTAGGACTTGATACGATTAATGATAACGTAATACTATGAAAAAGGTTTTCGTTTATATAGAGTTATAGCTACCGATAATAATTGTACCTAAATATGTAGGTAACATTCAACGCCTCTATTATTTAAGCATTAAAAAAACAATGTTAAAATAATGAACCGATGATCGACCTTGCTGACTGTGAAAGGAGAAGGGAATTAAAGAGGAGAAAGAAAAGGAAGAGGAGTGAAAGGGTAACTAAATCTCTGGTGCTCTCACTCACCGAGCAAAACGCAATAGTATGGAATCTAATGGTCTACTCTGATATCCGATCATTCTTCGATCGATCTGACGAAATTATCTAACAAAAAATAATATTCTACGTTTAAAAATTTAAGTATTAACTTCGTACCTTAGGATTGGCATCCAGATCACACTCGATGTCAATAACTTCGCCTCTAGCAGCTCGCACTGCCACGGGCTGTGAAGATTTACATGTCGGTACAACTGCAACAAAATTAAGACATTAAAACAATGACGTACGAATCAAGGTCGAAATCAAACTTCCATCATCATAATCATCATTATTATAGGTCTCTCAGAAAGGAAGGAGGTTGATGTCAAAACCACGCTTAACAGTGATTGGTACGGTAATCAGATTCTCAAGTACGCATAACTTCGTATTATGTTAGTCACTTCTGACGGAATTCAATTCTCGATTGGAAGCCAACAACACCTATGTCTCATATAGGTACATTTTATTAACTTTAAGAATGTCTGTAAGAGTTTAATAATGTGTCAGCTAATTTGCCTACAGCCAATTTTCTGATTAAAATCGACCCATAGAAGACTGAACTGTCTTTAGTTTAGTTGTAATCCATTCAAAGGCTTTTAAAATGTGCGATGTAATAATGAATATTCTGTCTTTCTATTGGCTGTAGGGTATGTAGCTACCACGTGAGGTCAGAGCAACCTCAGCCATCATATAAATAGATTAATATTACTCACACTTTACATCCAAAATAAGATTCTCGCTGGAGCCTTCTCCCAAGCTGTTCCTGGCTGAACAGACGTATGCACCAGCAGCTTTTCTCGACACCTTCTGAAGGACCAGACTTTGGTTGGCTAGAAGTACTCCTGGACCTGGTTTAACTACGGCGCCCTGGTGGTAGACAGATTTTGTGAGAAATTAGGGAGGATAAATCTACTAGTAGTAAGGATTATATAAGTCAGGGTCAACATAATAAAAAAAAATCTATCCGATGGAATGTGCACGTTTCCACACCTATCGGGTCACATGTAACAATAAAGAGTCTGTTACTATTTAGGGTGCACAAATTCAGACTCATATTAAAAATATTTCTACAGAAAAATCATTTTACTGGACCATAGGATTAAATCTTTGCGTGACTCCGTAACTACATAGTACAACTGAATAAATGTTTTTTGAAAATTAAACTCAACAAAGAAACAGTTTGACAAAAAGCCGAGAAGAAAATTTTAAGAACGTTACCAAATCTAATATACCTTGTCCCTAATTATATTTTTACTCTTGAATACAAATTGCTTTTTATTTTAATTACACTAGCGAGTTTGCCTTGAAAATGGTGCAAAATAATCTGTTTAGAGCAATACTGAATTACTAAAGAAGTACGACGTAAGCGTATGAAAGAAGCTAGAACAAAAACACTTTTAGGATGTTGAACTTAAGGTCTACTTGCCCAAAAATAGAGTTATACGGTTACGGTAAGAAATTAAGAGCACCAAAATTTTCTCTTTCTTTAATTATTTCTTCATAGATAGTTGCCTTGTTTATTCAAACTAAGTAAATTCACACTTAATATTAGGGTTAGAAAGATATGACGGAAATATCCACAATAGGCAGATTACTTAAGATTCTAAAAAGTTTATACCTTAAGAATAAAAAGTATCTAAGCTGATACACGGCACATTGCACAAGAAATAATACTAAAATATATAAATATAGAAATAAAGAAAGAAAGAAAACAATAGTTTTTTTATTTTATATAAATAAAACAATGTCTATAACTTTCCCGAAACTTCCAAAAGTAGTTTGACAGAGTTTTATCGTCTTACTAGCTGACCTGGTGAACTTCGTACCGCCTAACAGTCAATTCTTAAATTTTACTCTCCGTAAGGACCATCCTCGGTCTTCAAGGAATATTATAAAAAAGGAATTAGCGAAATCGGTTCAGCTGCTCTCGAGATTTGCGCTTAGCAACACATTGAGCGATTCATTTTTATATTATAGATGAACGGTATGACCATGCATAAAATACGAACAAATAATTTTTTTTTTTTTTATATATTTATGAATGAATACTTACATTATGTGTAAAATATACATGGTTATGCCACGGGTTTGCTCGTACTCTGCAGTCTAAATATACGTCTGATCCTTCCACAACCTTGCTCGCATCTAAATTAGCTCCAAGCTCCAGCTTTGCCACAGGAAGATCTGTTGGTGAAAAAGCAGTTACAATGAAACATGATGTCTTTAGGCCGACAGAAATCATTAGACAAAATCTACAGAAATATTGGCATAATATTCAATCAAATGTGTGATTTTCAAGAACGCTGCTATCCGTCCTGCATTGCATTTGTTTTCTTGCATTTTAATATTTTATATAAGTTTGAATAATAACTAACTATAGACGACCTTGGTTGCATATAAATGTACTTTTGCCTTCGTATAATCATCAACTTTCACCAGCTAGTGCCAATTCCTGTCAAGCATGATAGCTCATTGTCTTCAACTGTTCTATCAAAGTAAAGGTGTGCTTGTTCTTTGATACTCCAAGAACTAGTAACAGTAGTCACTTACGTTGTATCTCCATCTTCCACCCATCCTCGTGAGTAGAATGCGGTAGACTTGGCTGTACCGCTCTGCAGGACAGGACTCTGCCAGCGTCTTCTATTGAAGGCATAAATGTCAGGATGCTACTGGTGATATTGCCGTCCGTTGAAGTCTGGTGAAAAAGAATTATACGTTAAATTTATTTGATTATTTTGTTATTATAAGGAATATTATATCGAACAATAACAAAAACAAAATTTAAAACATAGTCGTTAAGCCTTGTCAGGTGGGGTATAGTTTGAAAAGACTCGTGTACAATGTAAAATTTGCTATACTGACATGCGCCTACTTCGCATCTTGTACAGACAGATAAAATAATTCATCACATTTTTAAGTTTGATTTTGTTTTTGATTTTTAAGTTTGAACGTTATTGTTAAAGAATTTACTTCTATATTCATTGTATTTTCAAATAATTATCTGTTATTAATAGCATACTATTTTTTCCTTCGAAGAATTCAACAGTAACAGCAGTAATCGACATTTCCATTTGATTGATAGCTCAATGGCTCATTTCCACTTATTTCATATTGATGGACGTTTATATTACCACAAATCATAGCTTCCTGAAAGTCTTAAAAGCTAACTTTAAAGTTTTATCGTTTTCCAGGGCTGTCAGGGTGATAAAATGAAGTTTGTAATTGTAGACAAGTTGAGGATATTTCATGGGTAAAGAATGTTTTGGACGATAAAAACTAAGTACGTAGAAAGTTTTAATTCCTACAACCTATATAAGGATCAAAACTAAAGAAACGAAGGAAATCTAATTAAAGCAAATTTTTAACGTCGTATGGTCTTTAGTCCAACGTAAACTTCGGTGGCAATTAAGCATACGGCCCATCTGATGATAATAAGTGGTAACCGTAACCAAGCCGTTGTCGACTGTTTAGAGGAAAGAGGAAGGAAAATGAAGAGAACCAAGGGAGTAATTGGAATCCCGGTACTCTCAAAAACAAAGTAGTAGCAAATTCTTTTTGGGTCCCTTACAACAGGGGGCGAGCCTGTTGCCATTTATCGGACACAATTCCAGACTCCGGGCTAATACTGTGAATTTTTCGAAAGAAAAACCCAATATCACTTTACCCGACCCGGGAATCGAACCGAGACCTTTGTGTTGTAATCCGTACACAGTATCACCGAACCACAGAGGCAGTAGACTAGTAATAAATAAATCTGACTGTCATCTAAATAATGACCACATTTCAAGCTTAACAATACCGACATTTAAAAATTAAGTTTATATATCAGAAATAGCCATCCCTATTTCAATCAATCACATGCCATCAATCTACCTACTGATGGCTGATACGCTAAAGTTTCAATACAAGACGCATGTAATGACAACCACCCATTGTGCTGTCTCCCTATCTTGATGTCCGTAATGTTGCGTAATTAGACTCACTGGCTTGTTAAAGCGACATCTATTAGGGAGTTAAGTAAATTGTAGTTATGGATGTTGTTAATAGATGGCACTGAATTTACTGATTTTAAGAGGCTTCTGTATAATAATGAACGTACAGCTGTAATTAGTTAATAATTTATTTATATTTTTGCAAATATAGGCTAATAAAGAGTTGTTACTATATTTATAGGGCCACCACTTTGAAAAGTCTGTAAAGCATATAAAATTATTGTCAATAATTCGGACGATGACACTAAAGAAATACTTGACTTTTCTTACACAGTATTACTTTGTACTGACACTCAAGTCTACGAACCAAGTACTGTATACCCTGTATTGTATTAAAAAGTTTTTTGTATTAACTAACCTAACCAAAATTCAACCTTATTGTTACCCGAAAGGAGTACAAATTTAAACGTGCTTTTATATTTAGTACGTTGCTGTTTTCGCTCAAATCAACACTCTATACAAACTTGAACTACTTCATTTAAACAAACTGAATTGAAAAGAAAGATAAACAAAGCAATCGAATTAGAAGAAGCATTGTTCTACGCTAAGTAAACAATTGTTCGCGATGGAGTTTAGAGCCCGTTAGCTGTTAATGATAAAAGAGTTTGCTAGGATTTTATATTTATTACTACGTTTCTCGTGAACGGTAAGCAGAAGTGTACCACTTCAATATATTAGGCTCGATAGGACACATGTTCTCTGGTTGAATTAAATGTTAACATTGTTACTCATTCCAAAAATTGAAATTATGTAACGATTGAAAAAAGTGCCCTGAGTTTCTTGAGAGTTCTATTTACGGCTTTCGTCAATGAACTGGCTGTAGGTTAGTTGGCTGTTTTTTTTTTGTAATTTTGACGGTCCTAAGAGCGTTAACGCGCCATAAATGGCAACGTCGCAACTTTTACCATATTTTAAAAATATATTCTGTCTATATGCTAGAATTAGGTGAAAGCTGTTTAAAAAGTAAGAAATCATTGAGTTTAAAGTTCTATTTATATGCAAATAATACATTTAAAACTTAAGTTGCGTTATTTTTATAGTAAAATAACTGTAAGCATTATGGCTACTTACTTTTTACTTACTGTTCATTGCCAAGGAAATCTGACTTCAGGCGAATTTCGACCTACTTGCATTTAGATGAATTGTCAAAGTAAGCTTATGGTGGGTCATGAAATGAATCATGATTCACTTGTTCGATAGTACCATGCGCAATCTAAAAAAATGACTTTAAGATTGTTCCCACATAAACTTTTTCATTATTTCTTAACAAATAGTTTAATAAATTCAAAAAGAACTCAATCTTGAATATTATTTAACAGCTTAACAGCAAACAGAAGAGTACGTTTCGTTTCTACATAAAACTCGTAATTAGGCTTTTGACTTTCCACGAAGTTTGTTTTAGAGTTTTAGTAAAGACTGGGCAAAAAGTTTCGGTTTCGAAACTTTTGGTAAATGGCTCATGTACTTTTATATAATTGGCTAATTTGGCATGTTGTTAAAATTTTAGGTAGGTACCCATTCTGCGAAATTTTAATGAGGAATGTTATAAATATACCTAATATGTGGCTGCTATGGGTATTCTTAGAAAGCTCAAAAGTAGTATCTGCATACGAAATTTTATACGAAAAAAGAAAACTCCTAAGAGAACTAAAAAGATGTGGCGATGAACAGGCAAGCTCGTAGAACTGATAACTTTAAGGGTAGAAAAGTTCTTGAGAACCACAAGTCAGAAAACGCAGCATGAACACGCACAATGAGAACCGATGATGATAAAGGTGAGTGTTAACCGTTGAATTAGAGAGGCATTTATCTTGATGGGTTGATGGATATGGGGTACTAGATTCACGCAGCGCGGTTTCACCAGCGTCTTTGGTTACTGCTCTGTTCCCGTCGCCAGTAGCGTGATGTTACATAACCTATAACCTTAAGAACTTGGCTATAACACGCAAAAAGAATTATTGAAATCCGAGTGGTAGTTCCAGCTAATAAAATAAACAAACAATATCTTCCGCTTTATAAGTATAATAGTGTAGATGTAGATGTGATATTTAGGTGTACCATATCTTAGATTTATCAGATATTTTAGATTAACAATTTTTATACCCGACGTAATAATATTAAATATTTCAGTTTTTTATGAAATTTCAACTACTTTATCGTTATTTTGGTTGGCAAAAAAGTTCTTATACTTACAGTTTCTCTTACAGTCTTGAGTCGCGTGCCACCTTTCCACCAGGATATCGTCGGCTTGGGACGAGCACCAACGGCTTGGCAGACCAGCTCTGTGCTCTGACTAGCTACTAGAGGACGTTTACCTCCTTGAAGACGCACCCAGAGAGGACGAACTGTGAACAAAAGTTGGCATTAGTATGTTTCTTCCTTCTCTGCATTTGCTCTGCTGTGGGACAGTAACAGAATGGTTTTATTATTCCGCCTCCTTGCGTCGTATTCCTCAGTGCTGAGGGTCGTGACCTCCCTTCTGCATCATTTTCTCCTTTACGTTCTTCCTTCAAATATTATAATTTTGGCATTTTGACTGATTTGTCAATACTATTGAGTTACATTTTATGGTAGTAGATCCTAGCTGTTTCATCACGAATGGACTGAATCCATCGGAGTCAGAAAATCCAGAAGTGGTGGTCACCATACCAAAAGGCATCGTCTTTAACTGCTGGTATGGTGGCCTTCACTATTGCGGCTATGAATGGGGTTAGGGGAAGGGAGATGAGAACAGAGGAAAGGGGGGAAATTGGGCCTCAGGCGCTCTCACTCGCACGAAACGCAGTAGTACGGATACTACTACTCTTACGTCGATCTTTTATGAGAGGGTTGTACTTCCCCGGACGATCCGGCCCATTCATGCTGAAACTAGCGTGGATCTACTACCGTTGATACCGTAGAATTGAATTGAAATTGAATTTTGCGTATGATAGCCCAGTTCTCGAGGAAGGTTATAGGCTTTGTAACATCACGCTACTGGCGATGGGAGCAGTGCAGTAAGCAAAGACACGGGTGAAACCGCGCCGCGGAAATACGCTATAATATTACTACTAGTACTCAGGCAGTATATTAAATGCGCTATTTCAATTAAAGCATACTGTAAACTTCCGTGTCGTGACCTATTTCTTTTATTTCATTATGCCATGAATAGCATTTACCATAATCTCTTTCACACTTAAAGTCACCCTATAAGGTCTACCCATTCATTAATAAACCTTAAAAGGGGTTCAAATAACAGAATAGAATTTTAATGACTTTTTTCAATTCAGACCCCGATAATATTAGAGAAACTTTTTGTTGACTACCAAACGTCAATCAATTTAAAAAGCTATGATGAAAGTATGAACATCGGCTATATCCATATACGGTATGTTTTCACATTTCCAAATATAACTACTGCGCTAGTCAGAGGGGTGGACAATTGACTCTAACAACCGATAGATTAGGTGTGTTATGCAGTGTAGTACTTACTCCCGTTATTCCACAAGTTTAATAAACATTAAAACAAAGTTGAAGAAAAAACACACCTAGAAAATCTTTAATGAATATTTTTTAACTCTGAACAAGTCAAATGATGTTATAAAAATAATCATTAATATTTGAATATTTCTAAGAATCTAGAATTATTTTAATTTTCCGGCAATAAATGAAATTAATTTCGATTCAATGTATTATTTGCGTAATATATATTATTGCATTTCTAATAAGTATTGTAAAAGTAAATAAATTAATATTTGTATGAATGTAAAATCGTATACAATTCCTTAAAATAAAAATGTGATAATCTAAATATACGGGAATTCACGCGATCATACATTAGGTATTTACATAACTTATTTTGCTTGACGTTTCGACCAGGTTACACCGGCCGTGGTCACAAGAAGCATTTTTGTCTTTCCACGTTACTATCACAAAATACACTCACAGTGTCCTTATTCTGTATGCCGTCCGTTAAAGAGGTTGTGTAATTTGAATCACTGGATTCCACGTAGCCGAGAGCTTGAAGACGACTTCCCTATTAAAGTTTGTATGTTGCTTAATTTCAATAGCTTCTCGTACCACGAGAGTAGTAGGTACAATCAGTGGAGAAGAAATTTAATCCAGTGATTGGTGTCCGCTTGCAGAATATGTTCGGCAACTCGGTCTGTCTGAAATCCTACTTCGTATACGGCCATAACATCGCCACATCAGTCTGCTTGTGACCACTGGCCTGGTCAAAACGCCAAGCAAAACAAGGTATGTAAATACCTAATGCATGATATATAACTAATGATGATTATAACTTGTTAATTGAAAAGCTTTGGAGGATCGGTGTACACGGCAACCTCCTCAGATGTATAGATTCTTACAATCGTAACCGAAGCCAAGCAGTTTGTGTTAAGGGTCATTGTTCTACTTTTTTACCAATAGCATCTGGTGTACCCCAAGGGTCCCATTTGGGCCCGGTATTATTTTTACTTTATATCAATGACCTCAGTAAAGTCTTATGTAATTCAAATGTAGTCAGACTGCACCGTTGGTCTAGTGGTTAGTGTAACTGACTGCGACGCCGGCGCCGGGTGTCGTGGGTTCGATTCCCGCGGAAGGCAAATATTTGTGTGATGAACATTTGTATTTGTCTTTAGTCTGGGTGTTTCCTATGTATTATAAGTATGTATTTACAAAAAAAAAAGTATGTATATGTATTATAATTCAGTTATCTAGTACCCATAACACAAGCTCTGCTTAGCTTGGGACTAGACGACAGTGTGTGATAGTGTCCACATATTATTATTATTATTATTATTATTAAATCAACTCTTTTACGCAGATGATACTAAACTATTTAGATCAGTCTCTAACATCACTGACTGTTTCAAACTGCAACAAGATTTGGATTCGTTGATAATGTACTGTAATGAAAACCAGTTGTTTCTTAATGTTGGTAAATGCCACATTATTACTTACACCCGTAAGAAATCGCCTATCGTCCATGACTATCTATTGAATGGTGAACGCCTTGGAAGAGTAGGTCTCATAAGAGATTTGTGGATTATTATGGATAGCCAATTAACATTTAAACCTCATTACGACTCCATTATTCAAAGAGCTTTAAGAAACCTAGGTTTCATTAATAGGGTCACTAAGCCTTTTAAAAAGGATATAACATTTAAAATTCTTTATTTTAGTTTTGTTAGATCTGTGTTAGATTTTGGCTGTGTTGTTTGGAGTCCTTTCTATAAAGAACACATTAATAGAATAGAACAAGTTCAAAAGCAATTTATTAAAATTATAAATTATCGTAATCAAAAAAAAGACACATACCCAAACTCACTTGTTTATTATAAACTTCTTTCTTTGCAGGATCGTCGCACCCAGTTTGATCTAACTTTTCTGTATAAAGTTTTAAATAATTATATTGATTCTCATATTATTCTTTCTAAAATAAACTTTGCCACTAAATTCAGATTGCCTGCACGCCCCTCACGACACTTAAGTATCTTTGCACCACTGTGCCCTCATAAAAAATATTGTCAAAACAATTTCTTCACCCGTTGTCTAAATAACTATAATAAGAACTTTTCTGATATTGATCTATTTTCGAACTCACTGTATGTATTTAAATCGACTATCTTTGTAAAATTGTTACATAATTCTTCTTTCTTCTGATGTAACATTGCTGGTAAACTTGTGATATATATATTATTAGCTATTAGCTATTAATTATAGAACAGAACTTTACTTAGTGTATCGTAATTTTTATTATTCTTTTATTCAACTAGTAACCTTACATTCTTATATATATATAATATATTACTTATTTAACCTTACAAATTTCTAACTTATCCTTATACATATGGTCCCTCAGACAACACTAATTTCCTTTGTAATTTACACTTAAGTATACAATTTTCGGCACTCATTGTTTAGAACTGTAGCATAAGAAAACAACTTTGTAACTTCTTTTTAATGACTGTATGTGCCAAAATAAATGGAAAAAAAATGATGGCGTGAATTCCCGTATATTTAGATTTACTATATCATGCAACGCGAAAGTTTAAAAGTAAATAATAAAAATGTGATTAATTTTGATAAAATGTTATATAGAATTTTAAATAAAATATTCACAACAATGCCGATGCGCATTGTTTTCGTAGTATACTGTAATCAAATTAATGAATATGGGGTCCAAACCACCAGGTGGTGTAACCATGTGGTTGATTTGTTTTTTTTCATAACGATAATGGTGGCAACCAATTTTAATCACCCGTACCCTTAAAAACAGTACAGATATCGTAGAAGCGAAGTGATCGAATCAAAAGGTCGTAATAATTACTATTTGAGTTAAATCGGAACAAACAAACAAACATACAAAAAATCAAATCTTTTCTCTTGTTTAGATGACTGAAATACAGATAATGAGTGTTAACTGATGTCAGATCCAATTAAACACTGTGTTTTTTAGCTAGAAGCGACTCGGTATAATTTAAATTTAATTATCTATCGGTCAAAAATCAAAGTTCAAAAAACAAACCTTGATTTTTAATGGATATTGGATCTGAATCTTACATAATGCAATAGCACGAAAACTATTAAGAAAAACATCGCAATATTTCCAAATTAATCAACGATGGAACAAATGAGAGTGATTAAAAAGTTTTATATCACTTGTTCCACTGACAAGGTTTATGGAACAACTGAGTAAGTTTGCTAGTTCCGCAGAACAAAGTAACGATTGTGCTAACTGAAACATCTATTAGTTTTAATTAAGAATGCCCGCTCATTATTGCAGAGGAGAATTGATCGTGCCTGCTCAAGGCGGATTGGCAATTTCAGACATATATTTTTATGTTTATTTATATCTAGCACATCTAAAATGCATGAATGTAATTGGTAACACAACCTTTTCATTGTCTATATTTATTTATTTATTATCCAGTCTGCTGAACACCTGCTACCCGGCCACCAAGAGACATAGGCGACTTGGAAATCGTTAAATCGACTACGCACCCAGGTCGACCGATGCAAGTGCAATATGATGGCCCGCTGGACATTTGCCGATAATTTAAATATCCAGTGTGAATTTTGTGCTCCTGAACAAAATATGGTACATCTACTGTCGTTTTCATCGTGCCCCACTTGTACCATGGATGACCTAAACTCTGCATCAAGCTCTTCTTTGGAAGTTAAAACGAAAGAAGAAGAATTGTCTATGAATAAATCTAAATGTAAAGGTTTTTGATGATCTCGTTCTTCCCCGTGTTGTTAGTAATTTTCGAGGTAAACGTAGTAAGTTGGCCTCGATAAGTCGGATATATAAGCCATTGGGACACTATTTTACTAGTAATAGTAATTTAAGTAAAAACCGCCTGTTGTTATCTCACTGCAGAACAAATCTCTCGTCTGATACAGAGGAGACATGAGCTTTGATGACCACGCGTTCCCTTGAACGCCATATTGTATAGTATATTCCCCATTCATCTGGATGAGTTTTAATTTCTAAAGACAATTTCCGAAGGCACGAACATTTCGTAAACTTATCCGGATAAATCGGGAATAAAGTGGCTGAAGACGCATTAGCAATTACACGCACGTATTTTTATAACTTTAGATTTCAATTTCTTAAAACAATTTTAAATCGCGCAATATTTAACACCGTAAAAAACGAAACGAAAATATATACCTAAATTGAAAGAAAAGGCTTGTAAAAAATGCCCAGCCCAACTTTTAGGGTTGACGGTTTTATGAAATTCATTGTGAACGTCAACAATACCCCACTTGTGGGAAACAAAGGCCAACTTAACTACGATTCAAGAGATTTTGATCCCTTTTTTTATTCAAACCACTTAAGACAATTAAGCGAGGCTTTTTGTTGCCCTAACCCTTTTTTGGGTACCGTGTGGTTAGAAACCTTTTCAATGAAGTTTCGAAATAATTTATATTTAAAAGAGTTTAAATAAAATTAAAGTATTGTATTTAATTTACCTCTCTATCATTACACATGAGACAGAACATGAGAAATATAAACCAATAGGATTGTATAAAATCGCCGTTCTGCTTCAATGGACAGGCAATCTTCAGTTTCTTTACTCCGCAGCCTCGCCCTGCTATCGACAGACAGCCTTACGTAGGCCTTTTGGTCTCTGGTATAGAATATGAAATCTCTTCTAATCGGTGTCGTAAGAACCAATGAAGAAATACCAGATAACGGACAGTTTGTTAGCATACAAAATATAGTAGCCAGAAAGTAACAACTGACTATCGATAGACATTTCATTCAACTGAAGAGCGTCCTAGACAAATGACCTAAACGGTCTAAAATTGAAAAAACCCGGACATGTGCAAAGAATGGGTGGAAGTGAAATAACTGATGAGATTTATTGCTAAAACGCCTGGGACGATCGGCAGGTCGCTTTAATGGTGACACGTTGGCTGAGGTCCAAATAAGAAGCACGTAATCGACGAGCGTGTTAGATTAATAAATGTTGAGTTTTTTAATTGGTACAAGCTCTGCTTATTCTGTTAATGGGTAACTGTTAAAAGTACCAACGTAGATGATTCTTATAATAATGAATAGGTAATGCATGCTATCATAATCTGTTCTAAATGCCAGCACTTCAATATGTCTTCATTCTCCAAGTTGGACAAAGTGATATTGGATTTTTCGGAGAATATCTCAGTATTATTCCTGAGTCTGAATTCTGGCCCTGTAAATTGGAACAGGCTCACTGCCTGTTCCATAGAGCCTAACAAAACTAAAGAAACGTAGGTATTTAACACATCGGCTACAAGGTGTAATCATCCCATCGATTCTACGTATCTATTCCAATGGGCTTATTACAAACCTACTTATACCATGTGAACAAAGTCGCTGGCAAAAAGCTAGTACAATAAAATTAAATAGTAGTTGTTTCAATATAATGTTACAAGTACGAAGACTGTGACAATGAAATGAGTTTCGCTGACTGAAAATAAAATCGTAAAAAAACTACGGGTCCCATGTTGTAAAAAAAAATCAATTACTCATCTCACAATTAAAATTAAACCTTAAATTTATAAAACTAAAGCTCATTTAAAACTAGCCATTATGTACGTTAATCGGGCAGAATAAATTAATATTGTAAAATGGACTCGACAGTTAGGTAGATAAGGTACAAATTTGAATGAGTTCTTTTTTAACGTCAATAAAAAAAATTATTTAAAGTGTGAGAAATTTTGGTATCGAGTGCGAATTTTTAACTTGTTGTTGGTAAGTGCCACGTTATGGTGTAAATTATTTAAAAAGGTGTTTACATTGAATGAACTTTGAGTTCAAGTTGTTCTTTGTGAGAAGTTAGGAATATAGGTAGGCATGTTGTTTATAAAGGTACCTATAACCTTACCGTTTCGGGTTTATTATGAAGGTGCAACTTTTTAAATAAAGCAGGCTTACGTCATATTTGTATAACTATATTGAGTGTTTTATGATATTTAGTGGAGAAAGAGAAGGAGAGGCCGGCCGACATTTTCTCACACCAGGCCAAACACCATACCTCATTTTCTTTATACCACTTAGGTGGCAAATCCATACTAATATTTTAAATGCGAAAGTAACTCAAAGACAGAAGGAACTCTGTCTGTTACGTTTTCACGCCTAAACCACTAAACCGATTTTGATGATACTTGATATAGAGATAGACTAGACCTCTCGGAACAACAAAGGCTGTCTTTTATTGCAAAAAAATGGTTTATAGGGGTTGAAATAGGGGATGAAAGTAAACAGAAATATAACCCATTTTCACGCGGCTGCAGCTGCGAACGACAGCAGAATGCAGACGAAATCGTATAATTATATAAATCGGAAGAGTTTGTTTATTTGTTTGTTTGTTACGTATTAGATAATAATACTTTACGAAGACATACTATAAAAGGGTAGACACTTTCCCTGTCGGTACCATCATTATTATCAGCTTGATGAAACCTATCGATGGATGTAGGAAGTCTTCCCCAGATAATAATAATAATAATAATAATATGTGGACACTATCACACATCGTCATCCAGTCCCAAGCTAAGCAGAGCTTGTGTTATGGGTACTAGATAATTGAAATATAATACATATACGTACTTTTTTTTTTGTAAATACATACTTAAAATACATAGAAAACACCCAAACTGAAGACAAATACAAATGTTCATCACACAAATATTTGCCTTCCGCGGGAATCGAACCCGCGACACCTGGCGTCGCAGTCAGTTACACTAACCACTAGACCAACGGTGCAGTCAATGCAGTCAGATGAGTTGAAGAAGAGCATCGTACTCGTGTGTCTGCTGCATACCGTGTGCTTTCGACCGCCATTGATGAGCCGCTACTTTTACCATCTTATTAATATTAAAAAAAAAAAAAAAAAAAAATATAAATGCAAAAGTTTGTATGTGTGTGTTTGTTACTACTCAGCGCCTAAACGGCTGAAACGATGAAAATTGGTTTGCACATAGATCGGTCTGGTACCAGAGTTACATTAATTAAACACATAACAAATTCTGCGCGGGCGAAGCCGCAGGGCGTAGTTAGTTGACAATAAAATTGATGTATTGACTATCAAAACACAAATAACATGAACTTAAAATACTTTTACTAAAAATAACAAGGTAGCCATGAGATATCGTACAAGTTTGGAAGTTTGCTGATAAGGTTGCGCTGGCTGAACCGATCATATTTCACGATTTTGACAAACCAACTTTGGGCAACCGATCTTCTTATTCGACGGCATCTATGACGTACCGGTACGATCGACTGCTGAATCAAATTATATCGATTGGATCCCGCTCAGTATAAATATTTCTGTGCATAAACATTTTACTCAAGTCGGGTCAGTCAAGGTTTGGATCCTACATCGATTCACACCACGAGCTGTTTCGGACCATGGTGTAAATCGCACAAAGACCCTTTTTGAATTTGTTGTTTTGAAACCAGTGGTGTGAATCGACGAATATCTATTTTGTTACTTCGTCGTTTCGCACCACAATATTTTATGATAGTACTTTACTTTCCTAAGCTAAAAAGAGCTCTTCGGTGCTTCATACCTTTAAATAAGAAATTATACAAAGAAAAACCAAGACGATTGCAAGTAGGTTCATGCCCATAAATATTTTCACTGAACGAGAATCGAACCCTTAACAGTCGATCGCTCTAACGCAATGCCATAGAGGTCGTCAATCGTCAAGTATACGTAGGTACCTAAGTTTGATTCCCGGCGTTAAATGTGGCCTGTGGTTAGTTAGTTGGAGTTCAAAGCTTGGTGGTTGTGACGTCCCTATTGATGACTAAGTCAAACATCGGATCAACTTAATCTAGTTAAGTAAAGTTAGCTCTTAAATTTTAATTGGAATCAAAACTTAGTAATTTATGTTGATATTATTAAGTTTGAAGTTCGTTTAAATATATTCATCATCAAGGATTTAAAAGCAAGTTGAAATCTTGTTAAGTTACAATGATACAATATGTAAAATACATGATGCTATTAGTACAGTAATAGATCCTCGCTGGTTGGCGACCGGGGAAGTCTTCCTCTAAAAGAAAATCGACAAAGTCGCTTCTTGGTTCCTTTACCTATTCTTCTCTTTCTTGCTCCCCTTCTCTTTCACACAGCCTTACTCATGCCACATGCTTGTTTGCTATCTAAATGCTATTAAAAACTGGGCAACTGCGAGTTTTTGACTCGTACCTTTTAGTACCCCAGCTCTTTTGCCAAAAACATTTATCACAATACTTCATCATATCAGCCGAAAGACTACTGGACATAGACCTCCTCTTTTCACCACCTTGACCAGTCATGAGCTGTCTTCACCTATCGGTTGCCCGCCACCCTTATCAGGTTGTCGTCGCCGCCCTCCTCCTTCGACCTACACAATTCATGAACCAAAAAAAGCCGCAAAACCGCAAACCATGCAATCATGACCTCATTACGCCAAATAATCCGAAAACACGAATACACAAAGTCCCATAATCCTTCAATTACGCTCATCACGGATAAAATGGCCGAAAAAAAAATACACAGATGCCGCGGTACAGTCGGTTACAAAAGTATATCAAGCTGTCAATTAGGCTTCCTTAGATTATCATCTATGTTATGTATGGGGTGATTATTATCGTTTCGGGGATCCCAGTGATTTACGGGACGAAAATTTTGCGGCAGTGTTTTTAGGAATCGGTAAGGATTTTTAGCGATAGATAGATTTTGGGTTAAAAGGTTTAAAGGAGAAACAGTTGAATGAAAAATTACGGTAACATTTCTTATTTTTAAACAAAGTAAGTAAAGATGAAGTCTGTCTAAAGGTAATCAGTTACCATAGCTTTTAGAGGTTTGTAATAGCAGGAGTATCTTTTGCACTTTACCACTGCAGAAAAATCAAATCATTAGGAGTGGTGATCACGCTTAAATCCAACGTGGTAACTAACGCCTACATTTAGGAAAAGTTTATGTACGTTGACGTCTTCGGACTGATAAAACCTTTGGTATATGTCGTGTTTTTACACCATTTTACCAGCTTAAACAGGGACAAGAAATATATTATTATAAATTAAACACGCAATGTTTCTGCGAATAAATAAGAGAAACCCCAAAATATACGGTGTCGTATATCCTTTGTTTTTAGGTCAATGAAAAGCTTGGCTTTTTTATTTGGGAAGCGATGATAAACAAGCAGAAAATATGAAACGTTCTGTCAAATATATAAGTTGGATGTCAAATTATCTGGGTGTTATTATTTCTACTCAACCGTAATTGGTGTTTTTTCGGATGTAAGGAATAGCCTGGTCGTCTTAGAAAGTATTAAAATCGACACAAATAACACTCAGATTTGGAGTGGAATGATGATGATGAACTATAGGTTTTAGATTGAGTTACCAATCAAGCAGTTATCGTAGGTAAGTACATAGGTATTAAAGTAGGTATAGCAGTTTAAGATGATAGCTTTTGGTGTGGTTGTCACCACTTTGGATTCCACTGACTGTTTACCAACAGGCATTTCAGTAGAAAAAAATGGGGGCAAAATTAAGTACTACCTAGCGTTAGTACAGGATATCGTGTTAGCGATACATCGTGGTGTTAGGGGTGATTAGTAATAAAAATGCCAAAAGTAGAGAAAAAGGATTTTTTTTATATAAATCATTGGAAGTGGTCTTTACATCCTCTAATTACCATCTCACCCTCATTCCATAGATCAACAGTTTACTACAAAGCGAAGGCTCTTAAGACTACTAAAGTTTTTGATTCGACGCAACAACCACGATATTACGATTTGCCATATGCTATATAAACATATTCTTTCACCGCAGATTGTACGAGACAGAAAATAATAAATCATATAGGTACTTATTTTCGTAAGAACTCCAAGAGTATCATCTGTCTTGTTAGTATCCGTTAAGGAAAATAACGTAGTATTTATAACATAATTCTAGTGTGGCGACCGACCACAACATGGAACAGCGTGAGTAGAGCTCCCACTAGTTTGACCGATAACCTGGTAAAAGTAGCGAGCAAGTTTGTGGATATAGACTTAGGTTTAGAGCAAGAAAGCAACTAAAAAGACGTCACTGCTGGTCATAGGCTTCCCCAACTTTTCCAGTTCAACTGATCATGAGCTGCCCTTATCAGTTGCCTGTATTTTTTATCAGGTCATCGGTCCAAAATCTATCATTATCATCTTTATTCTGCACAGGCCTCTTCCAAAGCGTGATATTTTTTTCCGATTTTCAATTTTCTTTAAATAATCAAAAACACTTATGTACCTCACATTCCAAATACCAATAACATGCATCTAAATATTCCTGATAATCCTTTGATGTAAGAGGAGGATTACCAATTTTTTCCTTAAGAGAGAAAGAGACAAAATAACAGATACGTGCAAGTCACGTAAGAATATAAGCTGTATCGGTAATGATACGTCAATCAGGTTATGAAACGTTATAATGTTAAGGATCTCATAGAGTTAATAAGACTTTATATTGAGTAGCGTAAGTTTGATCGAAATATTATTCCTTTTTATTTTACGTCTGTTACGAAGATAAAGATTTCTTTCATATTTTGTGTTGTAATTGGAGACGTTCAAAGTTGTAGTATCCGTACGTAAAATCGCTGTAGCCAGTCAATGATTGGTCTTAATATTTTGAAATATTTTCTATTTCACATTAGTCCCTCAGTTACAGTAGACAATGGATTTATTTGTATTTTCTTCTTTGCGGAAAATATGTATTATATTTTTTATGTTTAGAGAGCACAGACTTGTTCCTAATCTAAAGTAAGCAATTGTCATGAGGTGGTATGCTTATTTATCAATTAAAAAAAATATATCTTAGAATTTTTTTAGTTAGTAGTCTATTACAGAATGTACTAAACTAAGAAAACTTAAAATAATTATCCAAATTAAAACTTTTTACCAGTTTGTATAACAAATATTTAAAACACAGTTAAAGCCGTGTGATAGTAAGAAAACTGTAACGTGAAACTTGGGGCTGAGTTTAATGAATGTGTAATAAGCGCTGAAAGTTCCAACATGAAATAATTGCAAACCTAGGGTTGAGATAGTTTTGTGCCTGCGTGACTAAATTCTCTTGTAGGTACTGTCTTTGTTTCAGATCGGGGTTATAATTCTGTTTAAGTATAACCCCGATATATATATATACATTGTTTATATTTTTTTGTTTTTTTTTTGTTTATTTTGTTTGTTTTTCTGTTTATTGTTTGTTTTGTAGTATATTCTCCGGTGGAGCGTTAAAGCTTTTCCTCATACAGAGAATACGGATCTAAAAGGCGGGTTGGCCGTTTCAGACTTTTAAATCCAGGTATTCTTACGATTTTCTTTTACCGTCTGAATGATTTTAATTTTTAATGCCGTGTTTTATTAATTTTCTATTAGGTATATTAATGTATATTAATTAAAGTTAGAACGTATAGCAGAGTAGTAGAGAGTAAGAGCCATTTTATATTATCTTATTTTATTTAAGAAAAAAATTTGTTCAAAATCTGATAACTCAAATTTAACAAAGGTAATAAATAAGTTATATTAATAGCTAGATTGCCGCAACGCGGTTTCATTCGCGTCTTTGCTTACTCCTCTACTCCCGTCGCCAGTAGCGAGATGTTATATAGCCTAACCTTCCTCAAGAAAAGGGCTATCATACGCAGGGTGGGTGACGTTTCGGACACAAAATGTTCGGACACTTTGACCCAATCGACAAATTTTTTTTTTTTAAATGTTCTTACTGACGTTTCGGACACTAATAAAATATCCTGTTTTGTACGGTTAGACAAAAACATCCAGCGATACCTTAATGTTGAAATCCTTTTCTTCCGCCTAATATATTTTAAAGCATGCGACATATTTTATACAGGTAAAAAAATGTAAAAAAAACAATTAACAACTTTCAAAATTTGTAAGTGTCTAAAACAAAAAAATACATTTCTTTATTGTGCCAAATACTGTGATTATTGTAGGTTAAACTGAGCCAAATACTGTGACTGTTGTAGATTACTGTAATTGTTGACCTGTATTTAGTATTTAAGTATATTGTAGTATGTAGTCTTTGCTTCAACTGATTATCTGTGATTTTTTAATTGTTAAAATTATTTTTAAGTATATCATGTATGTTTTTTTTTAAATGTTTTATTTTTTGTGATTATGATGTTGATTTTTACATTAATGAACGTTTTAAATGAAATTTTAGTTTTATTTTTTCCAACACGTATACATATACATATATATATATACTACTAAACCTATTACAGTTTAAACGCCGCTTTAAAAAGATTTTTATGCACATTTTATTTAAACCTTTTTGTCTGGCTGTACTAAGCAGCTACTATGAATAGGCAGTGTCCGAAACGACAGAGAAAATAAAATAAAATTTAAAAGTGTCAATTCGGCCACTGTGTCCGAACATATTGTGTCCAAAACGTCAGCGACCCCATACGCATAGCAAAAAAAATCGATCTCCATTACAAACAAACTCTTTAGTTTTATACAAAAGTATAGATAGGTTTACTTACGATTGACATCGATGGAGATGTTCTCGGAGACTGGCGCTATCAACGGATCAGTTACTGCCTGTTAACAAATAAATATTGCGATTAATTTTACAACAAAATAGTCATCGATAGAAGTTAAACTTAGATTATAACCATAGCCGCATATAAATATAATTTGCGGTGCCTAGTGGTAAAACCAATTTGTGGTGGCTGACACTATTGATGTTTTCACTTCTTCTCTAAATGAGCTCACAAACAGCTCAATATATATAATATGTTATTATACAAGTAATTAGGTACCACACTATTGCATTAGGGAAACCTTTAATGACAAAAAAATAAATAAATATCTTTTTGACAGGCGTGAGAGCGCCGGAACTTAAATTTCTTTCTTATTTTTCTATCCTCCTGCCTACATGAGCGGCAACCCCTTAGTTGTGTTTTCATAGCATTGTTTTGAAATGTTAGTAAATCATTACGGTAGTAGATCCACGCTGATTTCAGCATGAATGGGCCGGATCGTCCGGGGAAGTACTACCCTCTCATAGAAGATCGACTTAAGAGTAGTAGTATCCGTACTACTGCGTTTCGTTCGGTGAGTGAGAGCGCCGGAAGCCCAATTTCCCCCTTTTCCTCTTTCTCATCTCATTCTCTTCACCCTCATTCCCTTCCTCTAACCCCATTCCCAACCGCCATAGTGGAGGCCACTATACCAGCAGTTTAAGACGATGGCTTTTGGTATAGTGGCCGCCACTTCTGGATTCCACTGACTGCTTGCCATCAGGCGGGGTGGAGTCACTTTGGTAGGCTATAATATATAAAAAAAAAATGAAGTGAATAGTTTACCTGGCAAGTAACATCAGTGCCGTAGTCAGATCTAGTCAGTCTGAATGATACAGTGGCCCTAGCTTCAGAGTTAGCGAGAAGAGCGTGAGCTTTCCACCAAGATACTCTTGCTGTTGGCCGACCTGAGAACAAAAAAGAAGGAGTTATTATTATAAATAAGCATCTTACTAAGCTGCCATAATAGAAGCTAATATACCAGTGGTCTGGCTTTTGGAATGGTATCCACCACTTCTGGATTCCACTGACTGCTTACCATCAGGCAGAGTAGAGTCACTTTGGTAGGCTAATATATATATATATATATATATATATATATAAAATAGATTTAACTCTAGAAATCTAGGGTTCACACCAATATGATCCTGAATAAATCCGATGTTTTTTAACGGGCCATGAAAATGCTCCTGGCTTTTATAATTATGTTCACCACATCTGCTCAACTTACATCTACCCTGACTGCTTACCACCAGAGAGAGAAGGGTCAATGTAATAGAGTAATATAAAAAAAAATACTAATAAGAGGAGGCCTTGCTCACGAATCTTTTCATACAAATAGACTAGTCACCGGTAAAACGCGTGCGATGATAGCGTATAGGTACATTAATTTAATTTTTATCTATACTATTATATAAAGCCAAAGAGTTTGTTTGTTTGTTTGTTTGAACGCGCTAATCTCTGGAACTACCAGTCTGATTTTTTTTGCATATGATAGTTCCGTTCTTGAGGAAGGTTACAGGTTATGTAACATCACGCTACTGACGACGGGAGCAGAGCAGTAAGCAAATGAAATCGAGCTGTAAGAAGCTAGTATAGGATATTATGTAATGTAGAATAATAAGCCTACTAATTTAAAAAGTAAAATATCGATAATACAAAGAATTAAATGAAATAAAAATGTAAATCTTAAATAAATTTCAACGGGAACATTAGAATGAATGAACGAACTGGTATAATTATATTACAAAGCCAAGCGTTACATACTATTGTAACATTGTGAGTGGTAAATGAGAGAATAAAAAATCTTGTAAAACAATGGGGTAGCGTGTACCCTTATCAAGCTGGCGTTGAAAGATATGGCTAAGGGTTAAGAGGTAGCGGAAGATTTTCAAACTGATTTATTAAATTGAGGGCAAGATTAAAGGCAAGTGAAGTAAGGGAAGCATAATGTATATCTGGAACAGATAACAGGTAAAGTCATTGCCATGGCTCTTAAGGATGTCGAATGATAAGCAGAATGTAGATCAAGTAAGGGTTTACTCCATCGATAAGAGTTCAATAAAGAAGATTATGCTTTTAAGTGAATGGATAATTATATCATATTAGATTTTTACGGTGCGGTTAGTTACAACTTTGGTTACTGCTCCAATCCCATCGCTCCTAGCGTGTTGTATAGACTGTAACCATCCTCAAAAACTGGGCTATCAAACGCAAAAATAATTATTTAATTCTGACTGGTAGATTCGGATATTAGCGCTTTATATTTATAGATGAATGCAAGATTAGATTTATTTGGTCATAAGTCGAACGAATGATGCTGTATCTGCTGATCAATTCGTGGTCTTGTCATATCAGAATACCATCCATCTTGGCTCTAACAGAATAACAGCGCTGCTTTGTGTTTGAAAAGTGGCACAAAGCTGAGTTAGGGCCATTTTGTATCTCACTAAGTTTGTTACTTTTATTTTTATTTATTACAATGTATTGTTGATATGTTCTGTAAACTAACTTGTTGAGAACAAATAAATGTTTTTCTTTCTTTTCTTTTCTTTTCTTTCTTTCTGTATTTGTTCCAAATCTTCTTTTAGCCACTTCTTAAATAGAGGAGAAGTGGTTTTAAATCCGAAGGCCGGTCAGTGTTTAATGCGGTCTTTATAAACACCGCTATTTTCTATATCTCAGACCGCCAGTCTATTCCTGTGCGTGAATCAGACATTTTTCGGTTAAATCACAGAACGTGATGTTTGATCCAGGTTGGTCCGGATAACGTGACCGTTAAATGTTAAAGTAAAAGCCTGAAAGCTGGTCCTGGTCGAAATTTTGTTGAGAATCACAGTGTTTTGTAGCCTGTAATGAATTGTTGATCCCAGCAAAGGACCGCAGTTACTTGAGGCTTTTATAAAATAGTTGGTTTCTACTTGTTTTTTGTTTTGTGGTATAATTTCGAGATGAAATGGAAGTTAGTTTAAGATCATTTAAAATATTGTAGACAAGCTGTCTAAATCCAAGAACTTTAGAGAAGAACATTTAAAATTATTTTGCATAATTCAAGAATCGAACTCTGACCAAGTTTATGAACTACGTTATGGACGACTCGAAGTCCATAGCATTGCTCCTGCAGTGCCAGACACTCTACGAAGCCGCTTCCTACCGTGAAGGGATTGGGGTAGGTAAAGGGATTAAGGGAGGTGAGTCAAAAGGAAAGGGGAGAAACTGGGCCTCCGGCGCCTATTCAATTCATCAATCGTCTATTGCAGAGTCTCTTTTCATACAGAAAAGGCTAATACATTGATCATATCGTCACCACGCTTGCTCAAGTCAGTAATTTGAGGTTTATTTTATTTCGAAAGACTTATCCTTCACCGAAAATTGACGTAATGAACTATCGCTCATTTAAAAATACTATAATTGATAATATAACAGCTTAGATAGCTTCACGCCTATTTTCTCGAAATGGGTAGGTAGAAAACACCCACATTTCGACATTTTAGTTCCTATGAATGAAGCCTGTTGACATTATAATAACTGTTTTAAATTATTAATTGATTGCTTACCTCCGACTGCTATACAAGTCAGGTTGACCTCAGTTCCCTCATCGTAAGGTCCTAGGACACCTCCTCTGATCTCGTTACCTTCATGGTTCAGAATTATCAGTCGTTCTGGTGGTACTAGGAACAAAAAAAGGTAATTTTACTTGATTGAATTAAAGGTTCACATAATACATGTCTAGTATTTATCCACGGCTCTATCACATCAGTTCTATTACTGTAGTAACACGAAAAAAACCATAACTTAATTACTGCCTAACATATTTTTTCAACTAGGGGTTTTTCTTTAAAAGTGCGATATAATTAATCATAACTTGTTAAGATGAGAATCGAATCCATGATTAGACAACCACCTTAACACAACAATCATTTTAGTGTTACTACTGCTAGTTTAATATTTAAAAAAATACTTGCTATTGTTTTATTATTTGGTAATAATTAAAAAAAATATTTAATAATAATTTATTATTTAAAAAAAAATTTAGTTCTTTTATTGTCCATGTACGTTGTGTTTATTAAACAATAAATGTTTTTCTTTCTTCTTAAACAGAGTGCACTTTTTTTAGGACCACTTCTGCACTTTAGAACTAGCCTGTGTCTTGGAGGTATTCACAAACATACTTACTCGAATAAAATTAACGGACATCTGTAGATTAAAAATGATTTGTTCTCGTTTCGTCCTAAGTTTTCGTCCTACATTTCTAAAAATTCTCGTTTCGTCTCATATTATTTTTTACTCTCGTTTCGGACTACTTTATAAAATGTTGCATAAGTAGAGTCAGAGAAAAAGGAAAAAGGAAATTACAAAAATCTATCAAAAAATATGGCTTACCGTAGGCTGGCTGTCTCAAAAGTAGAACGATAAAATTGTGGGAAACATTATTATAAACGGATCACAACGTATTAAAATCATCTTGAATCTATGTCTATGTTTATGCATAAAGATCAAGTTGGAGGAAGAGGCAGTAAAATGTTAAGATGGATGCATAGATAAAACTTTTATATAAAAGTATTTATTAATAAGTCACAATTCGAATCTCAGTACGTTAAGAGAGAAGTTTATAATGTAAAAGAAGGCCCATTTAATTTACCATTATATAAGTTCCTACAGATCTTTTATTAATAGTTTAAAATTATTAACATACATAGACCGCTATATGTATAGTCGACCATAAAATTGCTTTACCACCCTTAGAGCAAATGTCGTTTGCATATCACAAAACAATAATATCTTTAATTTCTTGCTAGTTACCTCAGTACAGTGACAGTTGTCACTGTTATATTGAGTCTCATTAAATTTTAATTTTATTGGTAAATTTTGTAAAAAATGGTAAAGCAAGTTTGATGTGGTAAACTAACCATGTAGTAAATAAAACTTTAAAATAAACATGAAACTTTTAACTATAAATATGAACCTCTTCGGAATTTTTCAAATTTTACACAATTACGGTAGTAGATTCACGCTGATTTCAGCATGAATGAGTCGGATCGTCCGGGGAAGTACTACCCTCTCATAGAAGATCGACTTAAGAGTAGTAGTATCCGTACTACTGCGTTTCGTTCGGTGAGTGAGAGCGCCGGAGGCCCAATTTTCCTCCTTTCCTCTTTCCTCACCTCCCTTATTCCTTTCCCCTTACCTCATTCCCAGCCGCCATAGTGGAGACCACTATACCAGCAGTTTAAGACGATGGCTTTTAGTATAGTGGCCGCCACTTTTGGATTCCACTGACTGCTTACCATCAGGCGGGGTGGATCCACTTTGGTAGGCTATAATATAACAAAAAATAAATATTTTTTTTAATTTGCGTACTTCTAATGAATTAAACAAAAATAAAAATATGTTACATACATTAATCATACCAGCTACAGTAGAGAGATAATTCATGTGGTGCCTTTAATTTACATGTTATGGTTATAAAGGAATCGGCATCGACATATAAATTTTTATTTTTTAAAGGTTTACATTGTGTATTTCCTGCCACGGTGTCCAAGGGTCGTTATTTTATAATTCTTATACTTTAATCCAAGCATTCTCACGATTTTTCTTCATCTAAAGTCAGTAATGTCTAAGATAAACATACACATAGATTTAAGACAGTCACATTGTTAGTTGCCTGGATTCGAATCGAATCTACAACCTCGTGTATAGAAAGCAGACACCATAACCACTAGGCCATTACGACATATTGGCTGACGACTGGGTAATGCGTCATGGAGGCATAATACGGTAGTAGGTCCACGCTGGTTTCAGCATGAATGGGCCGGATCGACCGGGGAAGTACTATCCTTTCACAGAAGATCGACGTAATAGTATTCATAGTTACTATTTCGTTCGGTGAGTGAGAGTACCGGAGGCCCATATACCGCCTCGGTCCACTTCCTTTCCTTCCCCATCCCCTTATCCGTGGTCGGCAACAGATTGATTGTGTTTTTTAAGCATTACCACTTCTGCAATGCTTGGAGAACACAGCCATCTCTATAGGTTACGGTTGTCACTTACCACCAGGTGGGCCGTGTGCTTGATTGATCATTCGACAACACGTTTTTTTTTTCACTGTTTTTTGTTTCAACAGCATTTCAAACATATTTACAAAATGAGTACAAATGTTACTGTTATTGTTACTGTTACTGTCCAAATCATCCCACTGCTGGGCAAAGACCTCACTCCACGACTTCCATTCTCCCTGATTCATAGCAAGTGTGTACAAATGCATTTTCATTTAATTTTAGACAAGACAACGCCTTTTGAGTCAGCTAGTACATTGTTAAAAATAAGATTAGTTAAAATATTTTATTTGTTAAATTTTTTATGCTGTCTGTACAAAACATGTTGTAAAATACAAGATTTATCTCACGAGACGAATCGGGAACAAAAAGTGGGACTAAACGAGAATAAAATAATAAATTACTAATTTATATTCTTTTCGAGACGAAATGGGAATAAAATCTAGGACGAAAAGAGAATTATTGTGTGGGACGAAACTCTGCGGGACGAATCGAGAACAAATCTTAAAAATATCAACTCAATTCTGAGTTAAGCTCATTTGTACATAAATACTATTTATATAATATTTTTTTATATTTGAAATACATAAAAATATATCCTGTGTGGCAATCGAATCCATAATCTTTTTATGCACCCTGCATAACCAAGATAGTAGGTATTTAATTATGCATTACCAAATAGTAATTTAATTAAATAAACTCCTTTATATTACAGTACAGGATCCGCATAGAATATAACCACTAACTGTCTTTCCCAAAGTCCTCTCCCAGGTCACTAATGTCCACATTAAGCAAGATTAACTTGGCTTAGTATTACTTAAATAACTTACTAAGTACGGTGAGGTTAAGTCGCGTGTTCTTAGTCGGTGATTTGATGAAGTCCACCCTGCACCGATATTGTCCACTGTCCTCAGGTCTGCAACAAAAAGAATAATTTAAACCTTATTAAAGTTGAAATTTGATTGTTTTAGATTTCGAACATACGAGGCTGGTACGTGGATCGATAAACTTGTGAAGTTAAGTAGCGTTGTCAAGGTTAATTCGTAGATGGGTTACCTATGATTTGTTACCACTGTTTTGTTCTTCGAAAGACAGATTGAGACTTTTCTTATAAAAAACCTATAATTCCTTACGCTGTATTTTTACTATAAGTCAGATATGTCCATGGTAAACGTAAAAATACATCTATACTTATAATTATAATAAATCTCTAGCGAGCTAAAATCTGTACATTGAATATATTTAAAAAAATACTATTGGGGGGTAATATATATTCGATACTGATGCCAAAAATGTAATTTAGAAAATTATTGTCTGTCTGTCTGTCTGTCTGTCTGTCTGTCTGTATGTGTAGGCATGAATCAAAAACCACTGAACGGATTTTTATCAAACTCGCTACATTTATAGATCATACTCCTGGCCAGGTTATAGGCTACCTTTTGTCCCGAAAAAATATCTGCAAGTGACTATACACTATACATAGCGGACAGAACATCTATAGAATAAAAAAAGAATTTTCAAAATCCGTCCATAAATACTAGAAATTTTTGAAAATAAAAGTATTATGTATACGAGGCGCGTAGCGACCGCGCAGGTGCAGTTCGATGGCGGTTTGCACTTATGTATTGAAGCTAGCTTCGTGTAACATTTAATGTTTGTTTAATTAAAATTGGTCAAAGTCAAATAAAAAAGTCAGGTCAATTTAATCTATATTCAGAAAGTTATAAATGCGATTTAGTGAATGCGGTGAAATTTTTATTAAATTTAGTTTGTAATACTACTATTAAATTTTTATAATGATGCGTTTATATGAAATGAAGCACAACATTTTAAAATAGGTAATGTATAGTTTTCGAGACATAAATATGTCCAATTTAAGTTGAACTCTCATCAATATGGTAGACCATATTAATTAGGGACCATATTACTGATAATAAGTACATCTGGATGTACGTACATCTTGAAGTTGAACAAAGGATGTACTACAACCCTGACACCATGACGGAATGTTCAGAAAATCTAAGACAAACTACTTACTCTGTATTCTTTCAACTTTGTGAAACAGATGCATTTGTAAAACACTATTAATTATCTCATTATTAAAC
Source organism: Parascotia fuliginaria (assembly GCA_963082885.1). Taxonomy (NCBI): domain Eukaryota; kingdom Metazoa; phylum Arthropoda; class Insecta; order Lepidoptera; family Erebidae; genus Parascotia; species Parascotia fuliginaria. The sequence continues at coordinate 3,653,511 of OY720197.1, forward strand.
AATAGGGTAGTTTAATCGTAAAACACGTGGATCAGCTGTGAATGGTAAACCAGTTACTTAGATGTTTTTAAACAACTTAATGAAATAATTTTCACGTTTCATCTAAATCCCTGAAAATGTTGGTACAATGCGCCTACTTTTGTAAACTGTTTATGTTGCTTATTTTCTCAAGGATAGGTGATATCTACCTTACATACGGGCATTTACTAGAAAATAATCAACATAGGAATGATGACTTTGTTTGAAACATGTATAACTGAAAATCCATATCGACTCCGTCATTTGAAATCAGTTTTGCTGGTGTATTGTGCTATTTCAAATTCAGTTCAGTGGTGGCATAAATTATTATACTGACCATATTGGGTAAATATACTGTGGGAGAAAAAGAAAATAAAGAGGACCGAGGAGGTAATTATGCCTTAAAGTGTTAGTTTTGTCCGAAAATCAGTGCTTCGAGCACTGATTTTCGGACAAAACTAACACTTTACGTCGATATAATGTACATCTCCAGTCAATCCGTCGAGTATATGCTAAAAGATCTACTACCGTGAAATGTTTGCTGGCTATACAATAGACATAACGATTTATTTAAGTAATATGCTATGCAGATAAACCGAGATTAGACGATGGAAATAAATTATGATTCAGTGTAATTGGTCGAAATTTTACTTAGTGGTGTCTCGAGACCATGCATCTACATTTGAAAAATGCTTTGACCTGAATGACTGACTGACGGATCAACGCACAGCCTAAGCCGCTGATCGTAGAGAACTTAAACTTGGAGGGTGTGTTCATTGTATGACGTAGACATCTGATAAGAAAGAATTTGCCGAAATTCAACCCCTAAGTTTTGACACCTGATACACGTCATGTTTGAAAACTCAATCAGCTTACGTCAAATTATGTTGCTGTAGTTATTGTTGGACAGCAATTTTTTAAGCGGGATCTTGTAAATTTAGAGTTATGATAGCGTAATCATTGTATCGAATAAGTGAAATGCATCACTCATAAGATGCATTACAGTACCCACTTTTGTTTTGCCACGACGAGGATGGATACTTAATTTCTACACCTCATTGCGATCATAAGACCAAACAACCGCTTCAAAAATGGTATCTGCCGCAAGTTTTATTCTTACCGTTACCTATAATATCATCTGCTGTATTTTCATTTTTTGTTTAGCCAGTTTTTAGTCGACGTGTTTGCGAAAAGAAATCGAGACGGAGACGGATCGAGTTTGTTATATTAGGAACAATCAGGCGCAGCTTAGAGTGAACAGTTTTAATAGACTTGCAAGGTGCGATAGGGACACAGGCTAGATGCTGATCAGCTGGGTCAAAAGGTGGTGCTGCCTATTTTTTACCTGCCTATTTTAGGTGGTGCTGCCTATGGGAGGGGGAAGGACACGCTATATGATAAGTAACAGTAGTATAATATGATATATATCAACCAACTACACAGAACGCCATCTAGACCCAAAGTAACCATATATTATAGTTTGTGTTATGGGTTCAAGAAATGCGGATATACATACTTAAATACTTATCTACAGTGTTTGTTAGGCAGGTAAGTACCTACGGCCCACTTATTAGGTATGTTGCTGCGCAATATAAGTAAATCTACCAAAATTATGCAATGGAACCAGATTGCAAGTGAAAACAAATGTAGATAATCGGTGGATATTCATAGGATTTCCCTAACACCATCAAATACCCCTTCGAATTCAAGAGAGTGCAGTTTCCTATCAAAGTCTGCTTCGCAATGACCATAAACAAAGCTCAAGGTCAAACTCATAAGGTAGCAGGCGAAGACTTGAGAGAAAGCTGCTTCTCCCACGGCCCGTTTAATGTGGCATGCTCAGAATAAGCACACAGAGTAGGCTGGTAATTGTAGCACCCGACGGAAAAACAAAATACCCAAATTGGGTAAGGGCCCGTGGTCCTACCAATTTGTTCTACAGGTAATTTGTTTGGTGGCACTAGGGTATACCACTATGTACCCGTGGTCCTACTGTGCTAAGGGCGGATAATTATAGCTATATTTAACCTTTAAATCTCAACACTATAGTAAAGACTATAATAGTAAGGATTGTTAAGTAATATGTATTCAAATGTTCAAACATAATAATTTATATGTTTTTAACAAAAAAAAATATCGCAGTAAAACAATTAAAAACCTTTTAGAATCATTTTCGACTTCAACGCGGACGAAGTCGCGGGCAAAAGCTAGTAGGTAATATATCTATACCAAAATTTGAGAAGTCACATTAGTAGTTGGATCTCGAACCCACCACGTGGTGTTCAGAATTCGAGTAACTTAACCATTAGAACATAACAACGAATTTTAAACAAATAGTATTATTATACAATTAAAAAATAGATAAAAAAATGTTTTAATGTATTTCTCACAACGAAATAAAAATCAAAACTATTGACACCCAATCGATAAAAATAACGAGACATAAAACACGACTCCGATACATCGATTACAAAACTGTCACCGCTATCAAACGATATCTTATACCGATCCAATAAATTTCCTAAACGATTTTCTAGCAATTTATCGGCGGACTAATCGGTATCGAGATATGTACGATCGGTTGAATATTGCTATAGATTTATTACTTTTTACTGTCGAACCTGGAAGACGATCCTACAGCCCACCTGATGTTAAGTGGTAACTTTCGCTTATGAACTTCATCATCGAAAGGGACACTGCGAAGCTGCTGCCTACCGTGAAGGGAGTGCGGTAGATGAAGGGATTGAGGGAAGTGAGGAAAAAGGAAAGGGGGAAAATTGGGCCTAAGGCGCTCTCACTCACCGATGGCAACGCAATAGTACGGATACTACTACTCATACGTCGATCTTCTATGAGAGGGTAGTACATCCCCGGTCAATTCCATTCATGCTGAAACTCGTGCATCTATTACCGTAAGAAAAAAATAAGAAATTAGGCCTTAAACTAGGGAAATGCCGTCTAACGTTTGACGCAAAGAAATTTGTCTCCTGATTTTAGTGGAGCGAGGTATATACACGTACAGCACAACATCATCGTGTCTCGATACATGCATATTAAACTAAAACTATCTTACTAACATAAAATTACTCACACCAGGAACATTATATATATCAAAAAATGTCATGTATCTTGACGATAGCGGAATACGCGCTAAGGCATATTCCTAATTTAATGCCCGAAGTTGCCATAGCAATTCATTTTTATCGAATCGAGTGAAGTATCGATAAAAATATTTTTACATCGATTGCTTAGAAATATAATTTTTTATAAGCTTTGCGTAATGCGGGCTGTTTGTACGGATTATTCTTTTACAATGTAATGAAAAAATATTGATACGCAGCTGTAAAGTTTATAGGTACAGTATGTCACAGGGATATGATGAAATAAGGTTCTTGATCAAATTCCTAAAAGATTTTATTATATGTCATATTATGCTATGATGGCTATGACTATGTGTTAACGTAGATAATATTTATTTTCTGAAAAGACATCTGTTGGGAGACAAACTCTGTTTCAAGGGTCGCCATTCCGGTCTCAGCTAATAAACCTTCTTTTTGTGCGAAGAAAAGTACGAGGAATTCAATATGTAGGTAAAGTACCACCACCACCACCACCACGAACACCACACAACGTATCTCGTCAAAGTTTACAAAATGTCAGCAAACTAACCTACAGCCAGTTCGCTGACGAAGTAGAGCCATGAGAAGAACTGGCCAGAAACTTAGACCACTCTTTTTAATCGCCAGGATATTACAATTTTTGTAAGTTATAATTTCAAGTAGCATGCAAAGTGACACAGGCAAAACACTTAACTCTATAGGTAATTAATTACTTACAGCTTTCTATGTTGTAAAGAAAAAATAAAAAGTAAAATGTGTGCTTTACAGGCTGCCTCAATTTGCATATTGCTACAAAAGGAAAAGGCAACATGTGAACTGTGATAAATGTTTCTATGTAGGTATTATATAAACTGTTAATATTTGCTATAAGTATGACGTATGATGAACTTAATTTACCACAGAAGTTCGCAATGTACCTGTATTTCACAAATCACAATGTATAATTTTTAGTCAGTGGAATCCAGAAATGCTGGGCGCCATTCCAAATACCAAACTACTGGTAAGGTGGCCTCAACTATGGCGGCTTAGTGAGATGCTTTTTCATGCCCCGCTAAGACCCAGGATCATAATTATTAGACAGGAACACATCGCTGGTAAAGAGTTCCAGGCTTTAATTGAGTGTCAAAAGATTACGATAAAAATGATAATGATCTATTATCCGACTAACTGTAATTTTTAGCATCATTATGTCGACCAATATTCGTGATAACTTAATCAAGTGACATTTACCACATGAAATATCTAACAAAAATAATCTCGAAAATACGTAAATAACATTTAATTAATAAACGTAAACAAATCCACGTGACTAGTTATCGAATCAAATCGATTCCTAATCGTAAACAAACAAACGAAACGTACAAGGTTTCAATACTAATCGAAATAGATGAAACTTGATACATCGTATAGAATATCGAGGTAAACAAGCATTTGATCTTATTCGAATAAATTAAAAATATTACGATTAGGTAAATAGGCATGAAGGATCGGTTGATGGTAATTGATTACCGTAGCTTACATAACCAGAAGCATCACTCCTATATATATAATATCATGGTTTTTGCGTATGATAGATAGCCCAGTTCTCGAGGAAGGTTATAGGCTACTAGCTTGCCACAGCGCGGTTTCACCCGCGTCTTTGCTTACTGCTGTGCTCCCGTCACCAGTAGCGTGATTTTACATAGCCCTTAACCTTCCTCGAGAACTGGGCTATCATAAACTAAAAGTCCGATGCAAGGTATAAAAAAGTTAGCGTCGAAACAGACATAAAAACAGCGACTAAATATATATTGTTATATATTGTAGCCGTATAAAATCGTACATCGTACAATTACACCCAAATACAAAAAGACCGAATAAAACACACCAAAATTATGCAGTGAACACGCAAGCGAGCTATAATGTGTATAGCATGGAAAACATTTAAGTATCCCGTTTCCCCTACAATGGCAGAATGACATTTATACGGGGCAGAAACATGTCATTAGTTATACTCCCGCCATATTGCCCCGCTATTGTGTATGCTATGCTTAATTAATATCGTGCATAACGCCTATAAAGTCGGGTGCACAACGTTGGGGACTTCATTAGATTTCTAGATTATTTTCTATGTTGTTGTTACGAAAATAGGAGCGATAAAATACGTTTAAAATGTTTTAACACTACTAAAAACATTTATTTATGTTCAACAAAATTCAGATAGGTACTTGTTTTCTTCGTCAGTCTTCGTACAAAGAGAACTTAGTGACTTATATAGCTTGCAGAGTCGCTTTACTAAAAGTGTTAATTGGATGAAGCTCGTAGCACTGATGGCAGTTGTGACTGGGACAGAAAGTTCTAGACTACCTAACAAACACGTACGCAAGATCCAGCGTAGGCAGACCCCTCACAAGCTGGAACCACGACCTGCTACTGGCAGGCAACCGATCGATATGGGCAGCTCAAAGTCAAAGTGGTGATGCTTATGAAAGGCCTCTAACCAGCAGTAGACATATTTTAACTGATACGATGGTGCTACCCAAATGCTGGTCAAAATCCTGTCTTGAAATTTTCCACAAATTATTTCTTGCGTCTTACTTAATTCAATATTTAAAACAATACAATATTATGTACATACCTTAATTTAGTCAGGACCAGTACAGCAGGCCTCGTGTCACTCCTGAAAGTAGCTCTGACACCAAGGGTGCCGTCTGCCCAGTGGGAAGTCACACCTTCGCGAGTGTCCAGGCTGAGGACAAGAGAAACATTGTATTTAATGTAGGTACAATTAATTAAACACTAATTGTGAAAAGCGATCTCTATTAATGAGTAATTTTCACGAGATACTCGCTTGTAACTTCGCTCGGTCAACTCCTTAACCTAACCTATATCAAAAGTCCTTATAAGATCACGTAAATATATCTAAAGTAGGTACCAATATCCTTCACTAAAGTAATAAGTAGTATCTTAGAGTCTATCTACTCCGTGTTTTCTGTCTTTCCATTTCTTTTGGTTTTGAACTTAATAAAAAGAGACAAAACAATACAATTGAATCTTTAGTACATTGCTACTCTGTGTTTATAAGTTCTGTACAAACTGTACAAAATTACATCGATGCGTATTATTCAAATTCATTTAAATTAAGAAAGTATCTATTAATATTAAATTTAATGTTTAAACCTATCTTTCCTTCACGAATCATCGTCAAATAAGCTGGACTTAGAATAGGTACTCCCAAATATCGTCGCCTTGACCGTTCACCGTCATCCATCGATTGACCATCATTGTCGGTCGATCCACCTTGTGAGAGGTCTGCCCACATCACAACTAACTAAGATCCATTTAAAATGTAATGAAAAAGCTCTATTAACTAATTAGTTCAAGTGACTGAGTCTCAAAGACGCGGTTGATAGCATATTAACTTTAAGACGAAATCTTTCAAAGTTTAACTTCAAGCAAAGTTATAAACTTTCTCTATTTCTATATTGACACTAAATAAAACTTGTGTATTAACCTTTTAAAGTCAAAATTATTAAATGTTATTTAAAGCCATTTTCATGGTTTTAACAAGAATGGTTACTGACTGCAGAAATATTATCCCTCAGTTTCTGAAAGGCTGATCAACGAAAAATTAACTAATCACCTGTTAAATCACATGTAAAGTACCTAAAAGCATGCTAAAAATATGGACAACTAGTTTAATTTGATCTAATTAGTTACTATTTAGATCAAATAAAACGAATTATTCATGCTTTTAGCAACCCAACTGGTACTTCACATGAGATTTAACAGGTGATTACTTAATTTTTCGTTGATCAGCCTTTCAGAAACTGAGGGTATATATCTCAACTATTATATAAAGAGGAAGAGTTTGTTTGTTTGAACGCGGTAATCTCTGGAACTACCAGTCGGATTTAAAAATCGAATTTTTGCGTATGATAGCCCAGTTCTCGAGGAAGGTTATAGGATATGTAACATCACGCCACTGGCGTCGGAAGCAGAACAGTAAGCAAAGACGCGGGTGAAACCGCGTCTCGGAAAGCTAGTCATAGAATGTAATATCTCACAGAATATTAACATAAAGTACCTATTAGCTTTATATTATAATAATATTACATAAAATAATAATATCAGAACAACTACACACAACGCCATCTAGAACCAAAAGAAACCATATATTATATAGCTTGTGTTATGGGTTCTAGAATGCGAATATACATACTTTAATACATACATATTATACATAGAAACACCCAGAACTATGCAAATAGACATGTTCATGCACACAAATATTTGCACTGAGCAGAAATCGAACCCGCCCCCTCTGCGTGGTAGTCTAAACGCAGTACCACCGAACCACAGAGCCAGTCAATATTAGGCATTGTGGTTTGTTTCGCCAAAAATCCAAGTATTTGTTTGATCTTTTTCCTTTTCTTACGTACTACATATATTATCATCTGTCAGATACGTCGAGTGTCCGTCTGCCCTCATAGGCATTATAAAGAGACTTAAAACTATTTGGCAACTATGCCCATAGATACAAAACTAACACAATGCACTAAAGAAAGCCTGATAAGATAACTATATCTTTATTAAGTAACGCTACTGTAATAACGTTAAAAATAACGATGCTAGATAATGCGATGAAGATGCTATAACTACTATTAAATAACAGATAATCGTCCATTCGGTTATCTAACTCAGCAACAAAAGGACCGACGATATCATAAATAAAATAAAATAAAACGAGAAATAATTATGATAATGTTGATAGAAGATTATGCCTGTTTCACCACTAGCTGCTAAAGTGTCTGATATATGTAACAGATAAAACATCTATTTCAATCTGTCTTATAATTTAAAGAGTTTAATTATCAGCTAAGGTTAGGCGCTTGTGGAACTTATTTTTGAGTACCATCTGTCAGTTAAGTTTCGGCACTTTATCAGCAAGTGGTGTGAAACAGGGCATATGGTTAGTGTACGTTCTGAAAAAAACTATAGTTATGAGATAGCTAGAATAGTTTACCTATCAGCCTGAAGAGTCCACTGGTGGACATAAAGCTCTCTCGAAGGTACTGAGCAGGTGGATCGAAGCGTATAAAGTAATGCGGGCTATACATTACTTTATAGGTACGCTTCATTCCGCCTTTCTGCGGGCGAGCCGTGGGGCTCAGCTAGTTTAATTTGAAATAATTTACTATGTTATTTCAATTCTGTGAATTTCAACATCGATGCGGCAAATTGTTACATCCAAATTTATTAAAACCTAGTTAGAAATTTATATTGTCGTATCTTTTACTATCAGCATAAAATAAAATAACATAATATATTAAAAAAGTAAGTTACATTACTGTAATGACATAGCATAACTTAAAGCTATTTTAAAATGAAATGGTTTCGAGCATTAAAAGGTTAAATGGAAATATAAAATATTGAAAACCATAGCTAAATATAACAAAGCGAAAGTTTATAACATATTGCTATAAATTTCAACAGTTCGTTATTTAAATTGCTATTTAAATTTATTTATTTAAAATGTCGTAAACTTCATATTTTATGGTTAATAGTTATCACCTGAATTGAAAATGTTAATCAAGATTTTGATTTGTTTTGAGACCTCCTAAAAAGTCGGTATATAAAAAAATATCGAATAAGCAGTGATTTCATTAGATTTTTTTATTAGCGTAAAACGAATCAATTTTCTTTTAAATTTAGGCATGTGATCCAGATCGTCTCAGCCAAAATACATTCACTGTTATTAGGTACAGCCTATATTCATAGGTTGCACACCACATTCTCCACATTCAGCGACTCCCTAATCTCGACCTCTTCTTATGTCTTTGAGTTTCACGGTCCCTGCTGACTAGTTTCCTTTTTTATATTAGTCTACCAAAATGTCTGCACCCCGCCTGATAAGTGCTGGTATGGTGGTCTCCACCATGGCGGCTGTGAAGGGAAGGGAATGAGGGAGGTGAGGAAAGAGGAAAGGAAAGAAATTCGGACTCCGGCGCTCTCACTCACGAAAGAAACGCAGCAGTTCGGCTACTACTACTCTTACGTCAATCTTTTTATTAAAATTAAAAAAAATTTAAAATTAAAAAAATTTTTTATTCAAGTTAAAAATTAGCATGAATGGGCCGGATCGTCCGGGGAAGTACTACCCTCTCATAGAAGATCGACTTAAGAGTAGTAGTATCCGTACTACTGCGTTTCGTTCGGTGAGTGAGAGCGCCGGAGGCCCAATTTCCCCCCTTTCCTCTTTTCCCACGTCCCTCATTTCCTTCCCATAACCCCATTCCCAGCCGCCATAGTGGAGGCCACCATACCAGCAGTTTAAAACGATAGCTTTTGGTATAGTGGCCGCCACTTCTGGATTCCACTGACTGCTTACCATCAGGCGGGGTGGAGTCATTTTGGTAGGCTATCCTATAAAAAAAAAAAAAAAAAAAAAATCTTCTATGGGAGGGTAGAATTTCCCTGGTCGATCATATGGCATATTCATGCTGAAACCAGCATGGATCTACTACCGTACAAAGTAGTGTCCTTCAAACGAAATATATTCGCTTAATAGGCCGTATCTTCGATCTATACCATCTTTTGGTGTTTGCCTTCACAGTATGTCAGCTCATAACAAAAGTTCGAAAGTTTTTTAATCACCATACGTTACGAAAGAACGCCATACAAATTGATACAGTTTAAATCGCCGCTTAATTAAACGCACCGCGGCGTACTAATTAACCGTACACATACCGAAGGTCCGTTAACCCTAAAATGACAACATAAGTCACTCTCACCCAAATCACTCGATCACGACTAAGCTTAGAAAAGAATCTCTTGAGTGAGACGCAGGAAACGGGTGACAACATCGACATGGGATCTTAATTGACAGATTAAATGGATTTGTATTAGATTAGAATGTGTCTACTTGAGTTTTGTTATTGGTAGGATTTAGTTAAAGTCATGCCATTTTCGAAGGGACAGGCAGAACTGTGACATGTTATTCAACAAACTCTAACAATGTGAAGTTTAATGTAATGGAGATGGCGATTATTTTCATAAGGCGGAGCATAATTGACTGATAGTTTAAAAGAAAATTAAGTAGTTGTGATAAGTTGTTGATTTTTGATTTTGTGTTTATTTAACAGGTTCAAAATCAAAAATCAGGAAAGCTGACGTTGCTACAAGAATTTCTGTAGCAACGTCAGCTTTCTTTGCCTCAAGAAATATGATAAAGATATTTTTCGTGAATATTCACGAGACACATCTTCATAATATAAAATGAAGTACGGTAACTTTTCTGAGCTATCCATAATACTGAATTAACATTTTAACAACAATGCAAATCTTTGCCAAAAACAACAGGGCTAAGAAATTCTAAAAACAAAGACAAGAGAATTTTATGCATAACAGTATACCAATTTTGGCACAGAGCAACATGTACAAAACAAAAAGTACTTTGTTTCCTCCTAATGTTGAAACTTTTTATTGTTTCCCTCAATTTTCAATTCCTTTTTATGTGAATCTAAAGTTCAGTTTATGAGGCACGTATAATGGTAAAACTGTTCTGTTTGCATAGAATACAAGTCAGTCTATAAGTTTTAGGTCTTATAGACGACTACGGCGATGAAAGGGTTATTTTTAAGTCACCGAATAGAAAATACAGTAAGCTTTGATTAGGTACTTCGAGGGCTTTAGATGGATTTGATTACCGCACAGACCATAAAAATTTGTTTCAAGTAAGTTAATTGTATATTCAATTTTTACAATATTGCCTCGCGACACATTTGTTTTCTATTTTGGATGTTTTCTTTTACTAAAACATAAAATATAAAAAAAAATGTGATTGAAATTCCACACGTCTTAAACTGACAAATTAAACAAAGTTTCTAACCAAACCAAATCTAAATTGCCATGTATCATAAAATCAAAAAAAAAAAAAAAAAAAAATCGTAATTCTAAAACGTTAATTCTATTTTACGTTAGGATTATATAATGGCGCTAATAATACTACTCGAAGACTTAAATAAAACCAGAGACTATCGATAGAAATATTTTAAGATAAGCTTCAAAGCCGCCGCTATTAAAATCACAGATTAAAATAATCATTGTCTCAGAATTGATGAGGACTGTTTCCATTAGAAGTTACGACCCGATTTTTAAGTTAAGATTTTAACCGTTAAGTTAGTTTTTTCCAACAGCCCACCTGGTGGTAATTGGTAACTGTCACTCATTTAATTCTGCAATGCCAGGGATCCTATAAAGCCGATGCCTATCATGAATTACTGCTCTCTTTTAACTTCGTTTGCAGAAGGATATGTCAAAGCGCTCGGTAATCACTGCAACCGGTAGTTTGTAACAATGAGTTCAATGCTTGTTGCCATTACTAAATCAGAAAGTTCTGAAGCATTGGACGATTATTCACTTGTTGTACAGGGCAATTCCTATCGCATACCACGACAACTTGGGATCTTCGACTAAAACCTCTTCGATGGCCAACCTCTGATGCGTTACAGCAGACTCCGGGAACACGGGTATGCTGCCTCTGGTGCATGTATACATCAAGTTTCGAGAAGAGACGCTCCACCGATAATTTCAAGTGTTTTGCCAGTGTTTAAAGACACGTGTCTAACTTACAAAATCTCGTATAATAGTGGAGACGCGCCATATTAAAACAACTAACCGCTCTAGCGAGCGTGAAATACTTCGGTGTTTTTGAGCCGAATCAGGTCAACACGGGATTATTATGATCGTATCGTAAGTTGGTGTTATGTTGAGCGTGGAGTTCGATGGATATGTCGCACCTTTAGTGGAAGAAGGACATAAGAAAATATATGTATTTTAAAGAAGTGTCTATATTGCTCTCAATGTTATAAAGTTGAAAATTGAAAAATTACCATTTTTGTCACTTCCCTTTGAGAATCAACAAAGTGTGGTATGTAAACAGGTATTAATATTAAAACTACAACGTGATATTATTATAGAGGCCACCACTTCTGGATTCCACTGACTGCTTACTATCAGGCGAGATGGTGTCACTTTGGTCGGCTAATATAAAAAAAATCGGATACTAAAAAATTTTATGACTTTAGATTAGTTTCGATGGCCATGAACCACGGTTATCACTTACTACAAGTTACAACACTCAATATACCTTTGTAAAGTTTCAAATATAGGTACTCAAACATACGTGTATATACGCGTCTTATGTCTCTGCTTGTACCGTATGACGAGGCTCATGCGATCATTGCTGTGTGACCTCTATGGCAGGATAGGCCCACCTACTTGCCCGCCCTTTATCTCCAACCACCTGCACCTTCTAAGACCCGAACGTGGCTCACGACAGAGCGGTACAAGTGGCTATGTACTGGTCAACCAAAATTTGAGAGGAAAAAGCAGAAAGTAAATAGAAACTTACGTGTATATAGGAGTCTCATGTCCCTGCTTGTACCATATGACGAGGCCCATGCGATCATCAGGCAGCGCTGGTGTGACGTCACATGGCAGTTCCACTCCGCCGCCTGTCGGAGCGTGCAGGGACTCGATGGAAGCTGCAAGAGAAATAACTTGATCAGATTTTACACATCAGATCAGAACACATACATAGATTTAGATCAAAGTACAGCACAAAGACAACTCACGCACTAGGGAATAAGGTTGCCTGTCCATAGAAGTGGAGCGCGATTGCGGAGTGGAGAAACTGACACATATTATAATAGGATTGCATAAAATCTTCGCTCCACTTCAGTGGACGGGCATATCGCTGAATGTATACACTTAGATTTCAGCTTAATTTTTTTTTTGTATATTAGCCCCCCAAAGTGACTCCACCCCGCCTGATGGTAAGCAGTCAGTGGAATAAAGAAGTTGTGGCCACTATACCAAAAGCCATCGTCTTAAATTGCTGGTATAGTGGCCGCCACTAGGGCGGCTGGGAATGGAGTTAGGGGAAGGGAATGAGGGAGGTGAGGAAACAGGAAAGAGGAAAGGGGGAAAATTGGGCCACCGGCACTCTCACTCACCGAACGAAACGGAGTAGTACGGATAATTCTACTCTTACGTCGATCTTCTATGAGAGGGTAGTACTTCTCCGGACGATCCGGCCCATTCATGCTGAAATCAGCATGTATCTACTACCGTATAAAAATACTGATACTACTAGTTATAAACCGATCCCAAGTATTGGATATTAAAAAAGAAGATGTAACGGCACAGTAGAGGCACATAAAATAATTAATTAATTGACTGCACCGTTGATCTAGTGGTTAGTGTAACTGACTGCGACGCCGGTTGACGTAGGTTCGATTCCCGCGGCAGGCAAATATTTGTGTGATGAACATTTGTATTTGTCTTTAGTCTGGTTGTTACTTATATATTTTAAGAATGTATTTGCAAAAAAAAAAGTATTTATATGTATTATATTTCAGTTATAGTACCCATAACACAAGCTCTGCTTAGCTGGGAACTAGATGACGGTGTGTGATGGTGTCCACATATTATTATATTATTATTAATAATTAATATCAATTGCTATAATCGCCAAACTTGGTGGCGGATTGGTGAATATAATAACAACAGTTCAGAACAGTGATCATTCTGTGTTGGATCTTGATTACGATGATACAAAGTACATAGCAAGAATATTTGTACCCGTGAATTAAAGAACCATATCAAAACCAAAAATCACAATCGTTATCATCCATAATTTGTGAAAACCTTTCATCAAATTCGCCGAAACTACGATGCATAACTGTTATAAAATAACAGTGATAAAAATACTCGTTAAATTGTTACCCTGCGTGAAATATCGGGGTAAAATGATACACCAGCGTAGGAATATTATTTTAATGATTGCTTTAAGGCATGCTCGATGGAGATAATATGGTTATCGAATAGTGGCAGCGAAATGATAGCGAAATTTACATCGTGTTAAAATTATTATATACTTGTTTTTGTTTTGTGGTTCACTAAGCGGATTGCCTGAAGCATTGTTTAATTCAATTGCAAGAGATGCCCTGATAAACGAAGGTGAATATAATAAGTATTTATAATAGAAATGTTATGTTAAAGGACATACACCCAATTTCTGAAGGGCTAATCAACGAAAAATTAACTAATCACCTGTTAATCTCATGGATAATTAGCTTAATTTGGTCTAATTAGTTTCTAATTTAATTAAATTAAACTAAATATTCATGCTTTTAGCAACCCAATTGATACTTCACATGAAATTTAACAGGTGCTTAGTTAATTATTTGTTGATCAGCCATTCAGAAACTAGGGGTTAGTCTTTAAGCGCCACGTCGGTCACCGGTGATTGCAAACAATAGATTTTCTATTGTGTCTAGTTGCATGGCGTTCAACGTGTTTTAACGCACTCTACTGAAAAAATAAGTACTGTTGTATCACCATCTGTCATAAACAAATAAATTACATATTAACGCTTTATAACTTATAACTTGCAATCAAACTTCAGAATTCACAAGTGCAGCCTTGGGCATATTTCATATAGCCAACCCGCCCCTTTGACACACCGAGAAGGGGAGAGCGGGGTGAGATGAGCATCAATTTGCATCGTAATCAATAGCTTCATCTTTAGGCGAGTGCAACCGTAAGTGGGTATAGGTAGCCATAACTTATTGTTCTTGTAAACTGCTAGCCGTAATACGGCTGGACTTGTTTTAAAGTTCAGTTTAGTTAGATCGTATATAAATGATTATAAACGTTATGTTATTTATAACAGATAAAAAAATAATCGGATACTTTATATTTTTTTGCTCATGCACCCTGGCATTGCAATGCAATTTCTACGGACTCTACGCTACCTACCATGAAGGGAGTGGGGTAGGAAAAGGGATTGAGGGAAGTGAAGAAAAAAGTAAAGAAGGAATTGGTATGTAAATTTATACATTAAATAATACGCAAAGAATAGTTTATGCATGACTTTTTCAGTTTTAGATATTAGAAAGATACTGAAAAATTATTTTCTTACAAATATCAGTAAATATTTCATATTTCACGATACCTACTTACGTATTTTAGACTGTAAAAAAGCATTCATGGGTGTTTACCCAGTTTCTAACTTACAAACTCGTGCAAATGCCGTATATAAGACAACCATAGCTATCAGACGGAGGATCAGACCTACAGAGAATAAATTAAAATAAACCGATGCCCGGATTTCAGCTACAGGGGATCCAGACCGGAATAACACAGATACAATAATATTAAAAAAATATGATTTTTATAAAAACTTACAAAACATAAAAATTATTACAAAATCAATAATAACTTAGCCATTGGCCGTCTCCTACTGAGCATAGGCTAAATACCTATAGAATAAAAGATACTAAGACATCGAAATACAATGATGAAAAAAAAAATCCCAAAATTTTTTTCAATATTCGAAACTTTAAAAGTCATATTGTTTCATTGCGCGAGAGGCTGGACGTGTGACGTCAGTGGCAATCTGCTGCTGCCCCATATTTTAGCCGTTGGCAATATGCCAGAGGCGTTAAAAGTTGCCATACTGTCCTGCAGAATAAATATGGCTGAAAACAGCTGGCCACTACTATTCTCGTAAATTTAAAAAAATTTTGGTTCGAGATAGAAGTTTCTAATAAACTGGCGTCCGCCCTGGTTTTGCTGTTCACAAAACGGAGGCTAACATATTTTTTACTTTTTTATAATACAAAAACTCTAAAACGATAGCCTGTAACTGTATCAAAATAAGTTTAGTGATTTAAATTATAGTTAGCAGTGAAACACGGACTAGTAAAGAGACTCGCTAATTACAAATGTTACTTTTTGCCCGACTGCCGAAGTCAAGGAGGGTAATGTTTTTCGAGCGTATGTATGTATGTATGTATGTATGTATGTATGTATGTATGTATGTATGTATGTCTATTTCTTTGGCACGCTCTACAGCCTAAATAGCTTAATGGATTTTAGAATATGAGGTGTCATTAGATTCGTATTAATTGACTGTCATAGGGTACATAATATTTCAATGTAGTGTCAGCACGAGAAAAACAAGGGTTTCTTTCATTTTACTTTGTTTAAGGCAGGCGGGATGTTTTTTAATAATATTGCTTGTTCAGTCATACATTATACCTTAGATATAACTGACTTACGGTGAAGGAAAATATTTTGCAAAAATTTGGGCTTAGATAATTATTTTGTCAATTAATACATTATCAAACGTGGCGGTTAATGTTCATGTCTTCTCCTTCAAATAAGAGGCCTTTGCTTTTATATAACATGCTGGTATTGTAATAACACCATAATACGACGAGATGTTATAAAAATTTTCCAAAACAAAGCAGCACCAGTATTATTCAAATTATTTACAACTTACTTCAAACAAGAGGTTTCTGAATTAGTAGGAGGTATCTTGGGAGATGTATAATTGTATAGACAAACCAACTAACTACTATCTACAGATATGCTAATGTTTGTACTGTGGATAACTAGATCTTTCTCTCTGTGTATGTGCGTGTGCGTATGCGTGTGTGTGTGTGTGTGTGTGTGTGTGTGTGTGTGTGTGGGTTGGTGTGTATGTGTGGGTTGGTGTGTGTATGTGTGTGTGTGTGTGTGTGCGTGCGTGTGCGTGCGTGTGCGTGCGTGTGCGTGTGTGCGTGTGTGTGCGCACGTGTGTGTGTGTGTGTGTGTGCGTGTGTGTGTGAATGTGAGTGCGTGTGCGTGTGCGTGTGCGTGTGCGTGTGCGTGTGCGTGTGCGTGTGCGTGTGCGTGTGCGTGTGGCGTGTGCGTGTGCGTGTGCGTGTGCGTGTGCGTGTGCGTGTGCGTGTGCGTGTGCGTGTGCGTGTGCGTGTGCGTGTGCGTGTGCGTGTGCGTGTGCGTGTGCGTGTGCGTGTGCGTGTGCGTGTGTTTGTGTGTGTGTGTGTATGTGTGAAATGCAAATAGCTGAGTGGAATGATCTATAGTTAGCTTAGGCATAACCGTTACTGCCCATGTACTTACAATTGTAATTTATTACCATGTATTTATGTTCTGCTAACAGTAACATATTCTTCTTTCTTTATTTCTTTTTATGGTTGCTTTTAGTGTTTAGTTAAGATGGCGAAATATGAATGGATCGGCTAAGGATCGGTAAAAGTAAATATTCTTGAAAAAGTTAGCAGTTAAAATTGACATGTTTCGACTAAAATGATGATAATGTTGTGGCGATGCTGACCCCACTCGCCTCCGCCGCTCCGAACCCTACCACCAACCTACCACCGCCGCGCGGCGCCGGGGTATATAAACGCCGGCAACAGTCGCAGCCGCCTCTTACGCTCCAGCCTGCAAACCAAGCTAAGTGTCTGCCTGTTTGTTCCTGGCCAGACACCTACGAAATCTCACACGTTGCACCCACGCCCTGTAAATAATCTTTTGCTCTGTATGAGCCGCGGCAAACTCTTTTAGTGTTAATACTTCGATGTAAATTATACTGAATATAACTTTCATGTAAATTTTGGTAGACTTGTATTTTTATTCCTCTCTGAACTAAATTCCCTACTGGCCGCCACGTTCTACAAACGAGGTGGCCCTTCACAGTTACATCTGGCGCCCAACGTGGGGCACGAACCCACGACCCTGAGATTAAGAGTCTCATGCTCTACCGACTGAGCTAGCCGGGACAGACATTATCTTTTTTTTTTAAATATATCTACATTTACTTCGAACCTGATACTCCCTTATAAAACTGTTTCAGGGTAGCAGACATCTCGACAGGAGGGCCCAGGAGCAGAGAATTTTCGCCCAGCAAAAATTCTCCCCAAACGAGGGGAGTGTGTGGCGATGCTGACCCCACTCGCCTCCGCCGCTCCGAACCCTACCACCAACCTACCACCGCCGCGCGGCGCCGGGGTATATAAACGCCGGCAACAGTCGCAGCCGCCTCTTACGCTCCAGCCTGCAAACCAAGCTAAGTGTCTGCCTGTTTGTTCCTGGCCAGACACCTACGAAATCTCACACGTTGCACCCACGCCCTGTAAATAATCTTTTGCTCTGTATGAGCCGCGGCAAACTCTTTTAGTGTTAATACTTCGATGTAAATTATACTGAATATAACTTTCATGTAAATTTTGGTAGACTTGTATTTTTATTCCTCTCTGAACTAAATTCCCTACTGGCCGCCACGTTCTACAAACGAGGTGGCCCTTCACCGTTACAATGTAACGATGGATAAAATTAAAGATGGAGATCGTGTAGGTTAAATAACAACCCGAAATGGCAATGACATGACAAATATCCAAACTCGTATAACGGTCAAGCCATATATATTTTAGAAAGTCGGATTACACCATTATCCAAAATCACAACAATATTCTTATTTAGTGTGAAACCAAATTGGGCAACAACATGTCTGCTAGTACCTTTTTAGATAAACCAGTGGCCGAATAAAATGTGGTAACGACCCATCATAGACCTGCAACCTTTTTCTGATTACTATAACGCTTATTAGTGTCATTGGTATCTAAATAAACCCATCTATTGAACCTCGCGTTCCCATCTAATTTTGATCTTAGGTCGCGGAAGTCGGGCGTGAAAAAACATCTCTTAAAGATTTTTTTTTTTTATATTATAGCCTACCAAAGTGACTCCACTCCGCCTGATGGTAAGCAGTCAGTGGAATCCAGAAGTGGCGGCCACTGTACCAAAAGCCATCGTCTTAACTGCTGGTATGGTGGCCTCCACTATGGCGGCTGGGAATGGGGATAGGGGAACGGAATGAGGGAGGTGAGGAAAGAGGAAGGGGGAAATTGGGCCTCCGGCGCTCTCACTCACCGAACGAAACGCAGTTGTACGGATACTACTACTCTTAAGTCGATCTTCTATGAGAGGGTAGTACTTCCCCGGACGATTCGGCCCATTCATGCTGAAATCAGCGTGGATCTACTACCGTAACCAGATGCAATATTGGAGGCCACACTTCCAGCTTTTTAAATCGATGACTTTCGAAATGGTGACCAACTCTTCTGGATCCCACTGCTTACCATCAGGCAGGTCCAGTCATGTGGGTAGGCACATAAAAAAAAATAGCATTAAGTCGCTGTTGTGTTCTCTCTGTTTTTGACCACGTATATGGCATTCTGCTTTTTTCTTCAAATATATCGGCAGTGGTGTATATATACATTATATTAAAGCTAAGTTTAATCTTGCTTTATAGCAAATACTATCAGATTATAAAATACATAGAAGCATTTACCACAGTTCACATGTTGCCTTTGCCTTTTTGTAGCAATATGTGAATTGAGATAGCCTGTAAAGCACACATTTTGCTTTTAATTTTTTGCTTTACAACATAGAAAGCTGTAATTAATTACCTATAGAGTTAAAGTAATGTAGTAAGTATTCCCTGTGTCACTGCATGTTACTTGAAATTGTAATACATCAAAATTGTAATAACCTGGCGATTAAAAAGAGTGGCCTGAGTTTCTTGTCAGTTCTTCTAATGACTCTACCTCGTCAGCAACTGGCTGTAGATTGATTGGCTGACATTTTGTAACTTTAACGTTCATAAGTGTTAATTTAATTAACCTATGTGAATAAATGATTTTGACTTTGACTATATCACCCACATTTTGCTTGCTATATTGGGTCCGATGTAAAATGAGAGTCGTAAACATAAAGCCTTTTTTATTTAAAGAGGTTACCGTTATACGGCCTACTGCAAATAACATCCTTAGGGAATCTGCTATGGAAAGAAAACATTGTATGCCTACCTAAGCAATCTCGCTAACAGTCATACTCAAGTTACAATAACACTTATATGCTAATATAACAATTACACATTCCTAACACGAAAGCCAATTTGCCGAGCCGTAAACAA
Source organism: Parascotia fuliginaria (assembly GCA_963082885.1). NCBI lineage: Eukaryota > Metazoa > Arthropoda > Insecta > Lepidoptera > Erebidae > Parascotia > Parascotia fuliginaria. Next base: position 3,673,458 of record OY720197.1, read on the forward strand.
AGAAACAAAAATATTTTTTTTAATTGCTGCCTATTCTCGAACCGTATAAATTGAATATCAATTAAGGAGACAAATTTATGTTACGTTATGTCAGAACGCCTAATGTATATTGAGTGGTGTATTGTAAAAAAAATAAAAAATATAAAAATCATCATTTAATTTACCTATTTATTGAATCCATTTAAAGTCACAACAGTACAATTAAGATTATTCCCTTTACATATTATACGTAGGTACCTATATAAAAAAACGCTTATAAAAATGCATGGACTAATCATCACTGGAGGGACAGGCCTCTTCTCATACTGAGAAGGTATGAGTATTGATAGACACGCTTGCTTAAGGCGGATTGGCGATTTCAGACTTCCTCAGAACTCCAGGTTTCCACACGAGGTTTTCCTTAACCGTCAGTCAGTAATGTCCAAATAAATTTAGAATAATGTTTTAAACAAATAAATATATCTTTATCTTTATCTTTATCTTAAAGTACATTGTTTAAAAAAATCACATAGCTACTTGCCCGGATTCGAACTCCGACCTCGTAATTACATGAATTTGACATACATTCACTAGTATTATAATAATATATTATTTCACTATATTAGGACAAAAAAAAATTGACGTAGAGGCTGGACAGGCCCACATGGCTTCACAAGATGAATATGATAATGGTGGCGAGCGGTCAAAGTGGAGATGTTTGAGGGGGTCTATATTCAGCAGGGGACGTCTTTCATCACTTATACACAATATTATAAATGAAAAATCACTCAGCGCCTAAACGGCTGAACCGATTTCGATGAAAATTGGTATGTAGATAGATTCGCTGCCGGAAACGGACATAGGCTACTTTTTATCCCGAAAATCAGTCTGGTTCCCGAGGGATACTACAAACCATATTTTACGCGAGGGTGAAACCGCGCTGCGGAAAGCTAGTCTTAAATAATGATGATATTAGATTAAGTGTGGTGCTAACTTAACGGCTACGGTTCCTGTCTCTTATATATTTTTTTGGCAGTTGGATATGATTTCGATCAAGAAAGGGTAACTTCAGCCAAGCCGGCAAGAGAAGAAACCGTGTGAAGCATCAAAATAATAATACCATTTATCTAAAGCCAACTTTAAAGATACAGCTCGTAATAGAAGCATCACAAAATAGTATTTTATGCACTAAAATAACAAAGTTAATTACACTATTACGGTAAGTAGGTCACCTGAGTTCGCACCTAATGTGAAAATGTTATGTGATGCTAACTAAATTTCTGAGTAAAATCAGACTGGGGCCTCCAAGTGAATTAAGGTCAGGGCAGTACTAAGACCATTTTAATGAACAGAGAACCTGCACCCTGCAGAAATTGTTCGACGCTACAGATAACGCAATATCTGTAGCTAAGTTCTGGTATGACAAAATCTAATTGCTATCGACACGTTAAGAAGAAGAATAAAAAGAGAAGATAACTGACGAAAATCGAAGTTACGTCAAGTTCCCGAGATACTACAACATGAAGTTCTTCCAGAAAACAAAATCAGCAACGCGCTAGTGATACTCCTAATGTTGCGAGTCTCCATAGGCTACGGTAGCTTCTTACCATCAGGCGAGACGTACACTTGTTTTTCGCCTTAGTCGCATAAAAAAAGTCAAGTGTAAGCACGTAGCGTAATTATAATATGGTAAGTACGTAAGGTGACACTAGCGATACTAGGTTGACCACTAACCACTCGATAAAAAGAAGAATTCATTTATTATTTGTGGTTTGTGTGTACAGGCCACCTCAGAGTGATTTTATTCTTTTTGAAACAGTTATGGAAGATGTAATGAAACGTTTAAGCTCTGTCAATAAGCATGTAATAGTGTGTGGTGACTTTAATGTCGACTTACTTGTTCAATCACAGACTAGTATTAGATTAATTAGTTTATTGAAATCATTTAATTTAAAATATTTATTTTCGGAACCTACTAGAATTACATCACATTCTGCTACATGCTTAGACAACATTTTCTGCAATTGCAAATATATAGATAAGGCTATTCTGAATGACCTAACATCGGATCATTGTGGGCAAAAAGCTGTTTTTCCTTTAGGCACAACTACTAAAGGGAGTAAGATCATGTGTAGGCCAATGACCTCTGTTCGCCTAAACCGTTTCACTGAGAGTGTTGCTGCAGCAGTCACTCACATAGATCCAAGCCACGATGATCCAAATGTGCTTTACGAGTCCTTGTTTAGCACAATACAATCAGCGTACAATGCATCATTTCCAACTAGAACTTTTACCAAAAACATCAAAATAAAGTTCTGTGATTGGGCAACATCCGGAATATACAAAAGTAGAGCTAAGTTGTATGAACTTTATGGTATGAAACAATATAATTTTGATCCAGTCTTTATTCAATATGTTAGGGATTATTCAAAAATCTTTAAAAAGTCATGTGTTGCTGCTAAGTCCTTGTATTTAAGTAATAAAATTAAACAGTCCGAGAACAAAATAAAAACAACTTGGAATGTTATTAATAGTGAGACTGGTCGTATTAAATTGAAAGATAACAATTATGAGTTAAACATTAAGGACAATATTATTTCAAATAATACAGATGTAGCCCACATTTTTAACGACTACTTTGTTAGCATACCAGTAAAGACAACCAGCTCCTTAAATTCTTGCCCAATCAAAGCTGAGCATTTACTTAGGGGGAATGTGAAAGAGTGTGACGTCCCTTTTAATTTTAATTATGTTAACCCAAACGACATAATAAAAGTGTTCAAGTCACTACATTCAAAAAACACTGCTGACTTGTGGGGTTTTTCAGTTAAATTAGTTGAGAGTATAATTATAAATATAGCACCATATCTAGCTGCTATCTTTAATAAAAGTGTTGATGTAGGAGTATTTCCTGATTTAATGAAACATAGTAAAGTAGTACCTTTGTTTAAAAACGGCTCTAAGAGTGACCCTAGTAATTTTAGACCAATATCTATACTGCCAGCTATTAGTAAAATTTTTGAGAAAATTATATTGCAGCAATTAGAGAGCCATTTTAACTTTCATAAATTACTACATAATGAGCAGTATGGTTTTACGAAAGGTCGCTCAACTACAGATGCAGGCGTTACACTAATAAAACATATTTTTAACGCCTGGGAAAATAAAATGGATGCTATTGGTGTTTTTTGTGATCTCTCTAAAGCATTTGACTGCGTCGAGCACAATACGCTCTTGAGAAAACTCAGTCACTATGGGATCAGGGATGTTGCACTTAATCTAGTTTCCACCTATCTAAGTGATAGAGTGCAATACGTTGATGTAAATGGAAATAGGTCCTTAGGGTTACCTGTTGCTATGGGCGTCCCACAGGGCTCCATTCTTGGTCCTTTTCTATTTTTGGTGTATGTAAATGATTTGCCGTACTTTGTACAGGATTTCTGCGATATAGTGCTATTTGCAGACGATACGTCTCTTATTTTTAAAGTTAACCGTAAAGACCCTAATTTCGACGTTGTAAATGGTTCGCTCGCGCAAGTCCTGAACTGGTTCACGGTAAACAATCTTCTACTTAATTCCAAGAAGACAAAATGTATAAAATTTTCTATGCCAAATGTCAAAAGTGCAGGTATAAACCTGGTTTTAAATAATGAGTCAGTTTCAATCGTAGAGTCCACAGTTTTCTTGGGCTTAACTTTAGATTGCAAACTTCAGTGGGAAGCCCATATTTCGTGTCTCGCAGGTAAACTCAGCTCAGCGGCTTTTGCTATCAGGAAAGTTAGGCAACTTACTGATGTGGCAACCGCCAGACTAGTCTACTTTAGTTATTTTCACAGTGTTATGTCTTACGGCATATTGTTGTGGGGTAGGGCTGCTGACATTGAAACCGTTTTTATTATTCAAAAACGAGCTATACGTTCTATCTACAACCTAGGTTCACGAGACTCCCTGAGAGAGCGATTCAAAGAGATAGGTATATTGACAGTTGCATCTCAATATATATATGCTAATGTTGTTTATGTTAAGAGTAACATTAGTCTATATACTAGGAATTGCGATGTGCATGAGATTAACACCAGGGGTAAGCATAAACTGGTTGGCTCACACTATCGCTTATATAAAGTCCATAATTCGTTTACGGGACTTGGTGTACGTTTATTTAATAAATTACCTATCGACATAATGGATAAACCCTTAGACAAATTTAAACAAATTGTCAAAAAACATTTAATACTTAAGGGTTATTACACTGTTAATGAGTATCTGAACGATAAAAGTCATGGGATGCTCGCTTGACGAAGGAGTAAATTAATTTTACTCTTAATTTTAATGACATTATACTTTAAAGGACATATTTTTGTTAATTCTTGTATGAATGACATTTTTTATGATTATTATGAATGACATGCTTTAACAAATAATTTTTTGACATTAATTTATTGATACATTTTGACATAATTTATAAAATGATTTTTTTTTTTTGTATTAATTTTAAATGACATGATGCCCGAGCCATATTTGAACAGTTAAGTACACATTTTGTATTGTTTTGTTAAAATTGTATACTTAGTATTGTTAAATTTTTTTACATTGTGATTTGTGAAATAGAGGTACATTGTGAACTCCTGTGGTAAATTAAGTTCATCTTACTTTATACTTATACCAAAAATTAACAGTTTATATAATATCTACATAGAAACATTTATCACAGTTCACATGTTGCCTTTACCTTTTGTAGCAATATGCAAATTGAGGCAGCCTGTAAAGCACACATTTTACTTTTTAATTTTCTTTACAACATAGAAAGCTGTAAGTAATTAAGTATCTATAGAGTTAAGTGTATTGCCTGCGTCACTTTGCATGCTACTTGAAACTGTAACTTACAAAAATTGTAATAACCTGGCGATTAAAAAGAGTGGCCTGAGTTTCTTGCCAGTTCTTCTCATGGCTCTACTTCGTCAGCGAACTGGCTGTAGGTTAATTTGCTGACATTTTGTAAACTTTGACGTTCATAAGTGTTAATTTAATTAACTTAAATGAATAAACATATATTTCATTTCATTTCATTTCATTTCATTATTTAGATTGATTCTCTTATAATACATTATGTCCATAAAATTAAAAATGAGTTTTATTTCCGCACAAAAATTATTTTAAAATAAATATATACGTCACATATTGTAACGTAACCTAATTATAAACATCGATAGTGATGTATTATTAGATAACAAAGAGTATTTTCAAACTCCTTGGGGTCTGATTATACGAATATATTTATTACTTCCCTTGGTAACCCACATTGGATTTATAGTTCCATATTTAAACAGACTATAATTTAAATAATTGTTTAAAGGGTATTTCCTATATAACACAGGTTTTTATAGGATTTATGTTGGTGACAAATAGATAGTGTAAGGCTTTCTACCAAAATAATAATAATAATACCAGAACTACCACAAAGGGGATTTGGGTTCTAGAATGCGAATAAACATATTTATACTTATACTTTTTTTGTAAATACATACATATTATACCTATAAAGAAACACCCAGCCCAATGCAAATGGCCATGTTCATGCACACAAATACTTGTATTCTGGGTACCAGAGTTCATCGTAAATACTAAGTATCATATTTGTGACGTTGTATATGTATTTTTGTGCTAAATTAAAAAATAATAAATTATTTTTCTTCTTATTTTTATTCGTTTTTTTTTAGGTGTGCAACATTTTTTTTGATCTTGATTGTTTCTGTTCGAAAATTCATATTTAAAATTATCTTCTTACACGATGGTACTAAACACCAATATTTTCAAACACGAATGACGCAACGCCCTCAGCTTCTTGCATACATTACCCATCTAAATTATCTAAATACATAGTTTCAGCTTAGTCTTCTGTCAAGACTTTTTTCAAAAGACTTTTAGATTTTTCGTTTAGTCTGTGAATAAGTAACTTTTGATTTAACCATATAGGTATGTATACAATAGACATAGCTATTTAATACCCATTGCATTGACCAAAATGCCCCATATTTCAAAACATATTGTTTGATTTTTACTCGTACCTGCTCTATATTTTACTACGTCAAACATAAACCAACCTTGTAACGTACATCATAAAGTTGACATTTAAATACACAATAAAAAAGCTCTTGCCAAATTTAAAAATGTCACTTACACATAAAGAATGATGTAGTAGCTATTTTTGAATTAACGACAGCCTTTACAAGTGTGAACTCAATGTTACCTTTTTAACCGTAAAATGTTTGAAGGTTTGAACGCAAATCGTTTACGGTACTTACGTGAAGTAAACATCAATGTAATTTTCCACGGCTGTACTTAAGAAAAAAAAATAGCGTCCTTTTTGAGAAACACCCACGAAGTTTGGTGTGTTTTCGTCATGGATGTAAAACGAATGGATGAGTTATTGAGCGCGGTTGTATAAAAAAACTAGCGAGTCGTCCCAACTTCGCATGGGGGTAACTGTATGTAAAGTATATTGTATTACACATATTATTATAAACAGTGAGGAATGATTTTTTAAATGATAGTATAAACTGTATCAAATTCCACTGGTTCCACTTGGTTTTGAAGAAATTAGCGAAGAAACAGACTAAAAAAAAGAGAGAAAAGCGTACTCTTTGCGTAATATTTTTTTTTTGAATGTGTAATATACATACTTATATGTTAGTTTGAATTTCTCGGAGACGATTTACGAGTTTAGTTTTCATAATAACTAATATTAAAAACTTTGTATGACATGCTTTCTGCTTGACATACATTTTACTCAAGTGGATGTATTTTTAAAACAACTAAGATACTAAAAAACAAGGTTTGCCTGGCAAAAATCTTTGCTGCATTGGTACACACAAAGATTTGTAAATCAGTTTAATTATTATTAGTGTATGTAGGTATTCATTTCTTATATAAATAATTATAAGTGTAATAAACAGTTTTTTATATTTATGGCCTCGTCTAAAAATACAAAAGTTTGATTAATTTTCAAAGCTTTCACGGGCAAGCACTGTATTGATAAAATATAAACATTTTCCAAATACCAAAAAGTCAAATTTTTCCTAGACCGTAGACAATAATTTCTTTAGTTATGTCGTTCTTAAGTGTTGTGTTATGATTTAAATTAATAAATAATTTTGACTTTCGTAACTTTAAACTGGATCAATCCAGTTCATATTAACCTGTTCCCATCAATCAACTATTAGCTGCACCAAATCCGCAATGAAACCCTCAAGATAGAATCTGTTCCTTTGTGCTAAATAGGTAATCGGAGTAATGTATTGGAGCATCTTAATTAAGCTTATCTAAGGCAGACAATTACAGTGAGATGCTTCATTGCTTAAGTGCTGTGGGTGATATGTAACTTAGACACTTAATCAAATTAGCTGGCTTATGATTCGGTCCTTGGCACATATGAATCTCTAATACTTCTTTGTGATGTTGTGTAAATTAAACACAGTGTCATCAATCATCATATAAGCCGAAAGATGTCCACTACTGGACATAAGCCTTCCCTAATTTTTGCCATCTGGTTCGGTTGCCCACCACCATTATAAGGTCGTCGGTCCACCTTGTGTGGGGTCTGCCCACGCTGCGTCTTCCAGTTCGTGGTCACCCCTCTAGAATTTTTCTGCCCCAACGACCGTCAGTCTACTGTATGTTTATTTCAGTGGACATGTTGAAGTATAAATTTTGTCGTCTTATTTAAAATAGTCATATCAGCAACTGAAGGGTCTCTAAAGTCTTTAGAAGTGCAAAGTCTATTTGTCTTTTTTCAAGCTTCTATGTATCTTTATGCTTGTGAGAAATAACAGCAACTTTTTTAACACGGAGATGTCGCAGAAAACCAGCGCTGTTGCGCTTGGAAGCGCCTCAGCAATATGCTGAAGGACGGCCAGTCTTTCGCGTGGACATGTCGCACATCTGCACGCGAGCTTGTGTTCAAGTCCATGTTACTGTTTTTTTTTGCTTTGACTGTTTTATGTTTTTGTTTATATTGTTTTGTAACTGTAGCTAAATGTTTATTTTTTCTTATACTTTATTTTGTGCCTCTTACTTGCATGTAAAAAATAAACTGGTTTTCTTTCTTTATTTATTTCAAATGCCTTTTTAAAATGATGCCAATACAAAGTTAGTATTATTTATGTACTGAATGCATTTATACACAAAGATAAATCTTACAATTAATATGGACTGTTTAATGACCTCAATGATATAAAAAATCGACATCCATATTGACAAAAACAACTCATAAACCTAGACACATAGAACACACATTTGTATATCATAAATCAATTCAGTACAAACAATTAACCCTTCACCTAAGCATAGGTTTCATTCACAGGATAAAACAAAGGCATACAAGAACTCAATTCACCCTAAAACGGGGAACTGACAATCTACACACTCCACCATATTGTGTAATTAGTCTTTGTATGCCACTTCCATAGAATTTAAATCATTGTTCTGTGTTCCTAACGATATTTTGTGCATATTACAACTTCAGTGGCAAAAAGTCGCAAGATCAAATGTGTTTGAAGCCAATATTTATCGTATAGAAAATCACTTACAGCTCAAAATAGCTTAGCAATATTTATATTTTATTTTGTTTTTCTATTGATGCGATATATATTATGTTCCTATTTAGAATTAAGCTTCGTTGTAGGAATGCTTTTGTAAGTTTTACGATGCTATTGACTAGTGAAGTAAATCGGTTTTATCGATATCGATTTTATGTTTAATGATATTTAATTTATTCAATCTGGTGATGCTGTATGATGCTATTACTGAAGGCTGATCGTCATGCATGTTAAAATATTACGTACAACCGTGTCTTTTTATAATAGGCAGGGATGTACAAGTATAACACAGTTTCGTCAGCAATTTATTTTTAAAGTTTTTTGCCAGATTTTAACAGAATAACCCAATATCAATTTGCCCGGTCGAGAGATCGAATTTTGCGTTGTATACAGGACTGCTAAGTATTTTTATTACCATATACCGATCACACATCCCAAATATTATAATAACATATATAAATTGTGTAAGTAAAATAAACAATTTACCTGAATATCACTAACAACATTTTGATAGCGAACAATATACTAGTTAAATTAAACCGAAATGAACAATGATTTGTATCTTTTAAATATAGCACTAAAATAAACAAATAAATCATTCTGATAACAATCACATACGAAAGTTGTTATAAATCCGACAGTTAAATTTACTAATTATCGACATAAATATCGATAACCCATATCGATATCCGATTACGACACTACACTACAAACGGCCCACGCCAGGTGTTTCCAATCTCTAGTCCAGATTCCACTTTCGACAAAGGGCCCGTTCATTCCTTATAATCCAAAGATCGTTCCTCGAAACTGAGATAATCAACAGAATCCATTATTCGATTATTTTTTGGAATAATAATGAGGTGCCATTGACGCCTGCTGGTTAAAAAAAAAACATAAAAGAAATATGGACGAGCGTCAAAGTCCTTTCTACGTTCCCGCGCTTTTGTTATGTCAATTTTTTGTTTTTTTTCTGGAATTTTGTTAGATAAATGTCTTGATTGTGTCCGAGACATTGAAATGGGTTTATTAAGTTAAATTGTACGTAAGAATGTATTTAAATGTTACGTTGAAGATTATGCGACGATGAGAATATTAATTTAATGGTTTCGATTTTATCAGCCGACATTTTAGCACGTATTCACCACGCTGAGCTTGTAAATTTGAGTTCAGCTATAAGCATAATTTTATTTTGTGTTAGTATTATAATTAAACTATTACGGCAGTACTTATGTAGTGTATAATGATAAAACATGATTAAAATTGCATAAATAATAGTTTTATTATAACCTGCATTAAAAATGAAAATATTTATTTAACTTCTATTTAATCTAAATCCGCAGCTCTCGATGCTAAAATACGGTCTCAGTAATTTTTTTTGGGATTAATAATGGTAACAGGTTATGAAAAAGAAGGATGAGCATTATGAAATCGATATATTATACTTATTATGCGAAATGTACGAAATTCTAGACAAATTAACCCAGATAACCCGACCGGGCGTTATAGCACCGCTCAATTAGAGCGCCAGTCGGGTTAATTTGCGGGAGCTGGAACTCTATGAAAAACAATTAATACACTACATGCAAAAATGTTGACGTCTCACTGTCACAGCTACCAGCATCAAAAAAGAAAAGTTACCCTCTTGTAAAGCACCGGCAACCTTGACTAAATTATTATTAATATGCATAGTTTACTGGTTTTTTTTCCCAGCTTAATGCTGGTGAATGTGAACCTATCACAGACTTATGCCAAGTGGGTTGGTTCATTGTGTAATGTTGTGCATACTATGGAGCATGTGTCTAAAATAACTGATTTTTGTAGTGATATGAATGCGTTTTTATTTAGATCTAATTCTTTCAATGAAGTCTGTAATGACTTGGGTATGAGTCCTGTGGATGAGATTATAATCGGTATGATTTTTACTGTATGCTGATGCCACATTTGCCATATTATATTAATTATTATAATTATTATTATTGGACCACAGGCAACCAGTTGGAACAACTGGTAATTGCCTGTATGAAGTTAGTTCTGCGTTAAGTTATTGCTTAGATTGTTTCTTCAGTTTTACAAAGGTCAAGCCTAATAATTTGTAAATAGCTATACTTAACCTCAAATATTTTTAAAGGACCAAATTTTGATCTTAAAAATTACATCCAAAACGTCTGATTACCATATGTTAAAAAGAGCCAAGATATTGATCTTTTGTCGGCTGCTAGTGACTTATAGCCATCGAGATGCCAAAAACATTCGCAGACGAACATAGCAATTTGGGATATTGCTACGTTTAATTTTGCTAAATTGATTGATGTTAGCATTAAATATAAGTTCTTATAACAGACAGGCTAAGACTGTTTTATGAAAAATTTGATAAATTTCTGGCATTTCTATTGACTACATATACTGCACTAACTTTTTTTAGATTTCATTCGCGTCTTTGCTTCATGCTCTGCTTCCATCGCCAGCAGCGTGATAATTACCTTCATCAAGAACTGGGCTATTATACGCAAATTTTTTTTTAGTTCGTGTTGTAATTCCAGAGATTAGCACGTACAAACAAACAAATTCTTCCGCTTTATATAATAGTATAGAAATCAGTATTGGCAAATTTATCTGTAACAGTTATCATTTCTGGGGGTGGAAACGCAAACAGCAATAGCAATAGCAAACAAACATTTAAGCTTATTTAAAGGTAAGCGACCATAGTAGATTAAAAATGTTCGAGAAAATCAGCGACAAAACTGTATTGTAGTTGCTCTATAATGTTAAGGCACTGCTCTTATAATACGCCAAAGCCTTAGAATCTTAGGACTATATGTTCAACATTTGACTGGCCTGTTGGTCTAGTGGTTAGTGACCCTGACTGCTAAGCCGGAGGTCGTGGGTTCGATTCCCACCCAGGACAAACCTTTGTGTGATGAGCATGATTGTTTGTTCTGTGTCTGAGTGTAATTTATCTATAATATGTATGTATTTACAAAAAAAAATTATATATAAGTAGTATATCAGTTGTATAGTACCTATAACACAAGCAAATATAATTGCTTAATTTGGGGTTATATGGCGCTGTGTGAATGTGGTAGAATATTATTATTATTATAGTTTACTGGTTTTTTTTCTTTCTCAGCTTAATGCTGGTGGATGTGAACCTATCACGGGCTTATGCCAAGTGGGTTGGTTCATTGTGTAATGTTGTGGGTGTTTGTGTAGTGGATGTGAGGAATCGCCGAACTATGGAGCATGTGTCTAAAATTACTGATTTTTGTAGTGATATGAATGCGTTTTTATTTAGATCTAATTCTTTCAATGAAGTGTGTAATGACTTGGGTATGAGTCCTGTGGATGAGATTATAATCGGTATGATTTTTACTGTATCCTGATGCCACATTTGCCGTATTTCGTCAGCCAGAGGTATATATTTTTGAATCTTTTCTGTATACTTTTTTCTAATGTTATCAGAATTAGGTATTGCTATATCAATTAAATATGTTACCTTTTCATCCTTTAATGTTAATATAATGTCAGGTCTATTGTTTATTGTGGTTTTATCTGTAATAATTTCTCTATCCCAGTAAAGTTTGACGTTTTCGTTATTAATTATATTTTTTGGTTTATATTTATAGTGAGGTTCTGCTTTATCTATTAACTTATATTTAATAGCTAGTTGTGAATGTATTTGTTTGGCTACGTTATTGTGTCTTTCAGTATATTGTTTATGAGCTAAAAATGGGCATCCTCCTGTAATGTGGTCTATTGTTTCCTGGTTACTGTTACATAATCTGCATTTATCTGAGACTACAGTAGGATCTTTTATTATATATTTTTGATAACTTTTGGTTTTAATAATTTGATCTTGAATTGCTATTATGAATCCTTCTGTTTCCTTATATACGTTTCCTTTACACAGCCATGCGTTTGATGCTTCTCTATCTATATATTCTTGTTGTAGTTGATTGGGATATTTTCCATGTAGTGACTTCTGCTTCCAGCTATTTAATTTCTCTTCTTCTGATATTATTGTTTCAGTCTGGTTATCTATAGCATTTAGTTTCAATGGTGTGCCTGATGTTGATATAAGTGTAAGTGCTTTGTGAATTGGACTGCTACTTGCTTTATCTTGAATATACTTTCGAATGTTGTGTATCTGTTTGTTATGTAAGTTCTTTAGGTCTATAAACCCTCTACCTCCAATTTTCCTCTTGAGATTAAAACGTTCTATTGCTGAGTGAATGTGGTGTATGTGGTATTTATTACATGTTGTTCGTGTCAATCTATTTAGCCTGTCTAAATCTGTAACTGTCCATTTGATAACTCCGAATGAATAGGTTAAAACAGGAACTGCGTACGCGTTTATGGCTTTAACTGTATTTCTACCTGATAATTCTGTATTTAGTATTTTATTTAATCTATTCATATACTTTTTAGTTAGTTCATCTTTTATTTTACTGTGATCTAGTCCTATTCCCTGTGCATATCCTAAATATTTATATGTATCTGTAATTTCCATTGTATCTATTAATGCATTTTGTTGTGTATGTAAAATATAAGGATCAGTTTCGTGATATTTGCCTCGTATTATACTATTTATTTTACACTTATCTAATCCAAAGGTCATTTTGATGTCTGCACTAAAATTTTCCGTAATTTTTAACAGGTTATTTATTTGTTGTTTAGTTGCTGCATATAATTTTATATCGTCCATATATAATAAATGATTTATTTTAGTGTTGTTTTCTTTGTGTATTATGTAACCCTGTCCAGTTTTATTCAATATTTGGGAAAGTGGATTTAATGCCATACAAAACCACAAGGGGCTCAGTGAATCTCCTTGGAATATTCCTCGGGTTATTTTAATTGGACTTGATCTAAGAGTACCGGCTTCGGTGTTAACTCTAAGAATCGTTGACCATCGTTTCATGGTTGCAGATAGGAAATCTATTAACATATTGTCTACTTTGTAAAGCTGTAAAACTCGAATCAACCACGAATGTGGAACACTATCGTATGCTTTTTGGTAGTCTATATATGCATAATAAAGATTTCTATGTGTTTGTTTTACTTGGTTATGAATTTCTGCGTCTATTGCTAACTGTTCTTTACACCCCCTTGACCCTTTTCTACATCCTTTTTGTTCTTCGGCAATTATATTATTGTTTGTTAAATGTGAATTAATTTTAGATGTAATAATAGAAGTAAGTAGTTTATATAATGTTGGTAAGCATGTGATAGGGCGATATTTTGCTGGATTCTTAGTATCGGCATCTTTAGGTTTTAAAAATGTGTTTCCTTGGGTTAAAAATGAGGGTATACTTTGTGGATCTTGAATAAGTAAATTAAATGCATTAGCTATATGCGAGTGTGTTGTAAAGAAATATTTTATCCAGTAATTATGAATTTTATCAAGACCAGGGGTTTTCCAGTTAAGTGTTTTTTTAATCGCTAATTCTACATCTTTCTTATCTATTACTACTTCAGGCATCGGGTTTAAAATTTCTTCCGTTTCTGTACTAATCCACTCTGCTTGATCATTGTGTTCAATGGGGTTTGACCAAATATTTTCCCAAAATGCCTGTACTTCTGAAATATTAGGTGGGTCTTTGATATTAGATTCTTTATTGAAATTTCTAAAAAATTGTTTTTGGTTTGTATTAAATATTATATTGTCCTTATGTCTTTGATTTGATTTTTTATAACGCCGCAGCCTCTTTGATAATGCCTGTAGTTTTTGTGTTTTTTTATCCAGATCATCTGTGGCCATTTCTTTGTTTTCATAAATTCTGTCCATTTTTATCTGATTCTTTCTTGATAGATTATCCTTAATATATTGATTAATTCTTCCTATTTCTTTTCTTAGTTTGGTTATGTTCCCCTCTATACGTCGTTCCCATGCAGGTTTATCGTCATTCAATCTTCTTGCTCTGTTTTCTGTATTTTTCTTATTATTATGAATAGTCGTTACAGTTAATGCAGCACAGTATATAAAATCTTGTATTTCTTCTATGCTAGGTGATGTAATATTGGATAATTGGTTACTTAATATTATATTTAGTGTGTTTACAGTAATTTTTGTCATACGTAATATTTTTAACTTAGGTAAGTTTGGCCGTAGCGTAGGATCTGTTCCCTTGTATTTAGTTATAAATTCTTTGAATAAATGTTCAGCGTGTACGTAGCTATCAGGCTCTGATGACTCAATTTCAGTATTTGGGATTGGAGAATCGATACGAGGTGAAGGTGTAATATAATCTATTTCTAGTGAATCGATGAAATCAGTTATTTGGTTATCTAACTGCTGTGTTTGAGTATTTTCGTCTGTTTGGGTTTGTAAATTAGTTTCGACTGTAGAAGTAATTTCAATTGTATCCAAATTAATATTACTTAGGTTAGTATTCGATGGTAATGGTTGTTCTGTGGATGTTACGTTGCTGATCTGTAAAGCCTGTTCTATTTCTTTTTTAATTGCCTCTCGTTCCGGTACTAAAATTCTATTGTTTCGGTGTATTACTCGTACTTGATCAGCTAATCTTTGTTCTGAAATAATATTATGAAGGTCTGGAAAAATTTGAATGAATTTAGAGTGAAGTGATGGGCGATATCCTGTCATGTCTGTTTCGCAATTTGTAACTGTGTAATAGCAGCGAAGTAATTGTCGATTAACTTCATCTGTCCATTTCATTCGCTGCCGCTCCCTGCCAGCAAGGGTGGTTGCAGGTCGCATGTCCTGTAAAACACTTCTTGCTGTGTCGTGTGTAGTGTTTCGTGTGTGTGTACTTGTTTCGGCTGTACTAGTTTTGTCGGCCGTAACCCGCCTGTTCAATCTACGACCGCTGACGGTTCGCATGCTGAGACACCCAGCGTCAGCTCCAGGTGTGCCCCGGCGATCGCCCCCGGGCAGCGACTCTATACGTTTACTATTTAAAGACATCTCCATACATGGGTTTCCAGAGCCGTGTTAGCCGCGCCAGTAATATTTATGTCGCGTGTCCGCCCCTCACGAGAGTCTGTTGTTCGACTCGGACGTACGGTTGAATTTGAGGGGCTTATTATTATTATTATTATTATTATTATTATTATTATTATTTGGTGAACCAAACTGGCATCTAAAAAGCTCGATGCTCAATGGGACGAAGCAGTACCTCACTATAGGACTGTTTTACAAAGAGGTTAAAAACATGATGTATAGTCGATGGCCTTTTAAAAACATAGTTATACAAACTAAAAAAAAATAACAAATAAAGTGCAATCTGAAAAAAACCTGACACTAGGTTGAACGTAACGACTCGATAAGAAGAAGAATAACTAGAATAAATTTTCAACAAAGCTGAGCGACATAAATTATTCTCGAGATGTGTACACAGATACATACATACAAATCCGTTCCATCGATATCTAAGACAACATTCCCGATAACAAGTCAATTAAAACTAACTCAGTTGATTAAAGAACATGGAAATATTTTATACTAGCGACCCGACCTTGCTTCGAACGTGAACTTCTATGCTTTTTACGATGTGATTATAAATCGTTACAATTCTCGGCTTTCCTCTACTATAATATGCATGTATTGTACTTATTAATCTTCCGGAATAAATAGTTTATACGATAGTGAAAACCGTATTAAAATCTGTTGCGTAGTTTAGAAGAAACTAGCGGATAAACAGACAAGAAAACACAACGAGTTAACTTTACACTGTTTAGAGGCAGTCTTAAATTATTACATATAAACTTATAAGGTGGTCCACAGATTGTAGAAAAAGTGATCCAAACAAGTTTATGAAGATATCTTTTAAAATACATCATTACGATATCTATGCAGAGTAATAAAAGGAGATCGAAAGCGTCTGTTTATTTGAAATCGCTTATCTCAAGAACAGCTCAACGAATTTGGATACTATTTTCACTATTGTTTAGATAATTTCTTTGGCACGGTTGATATGTTTAATATTTATGTAGGGCAAAGCCCAATGATATTCTATTTAACAGATATGTTATACACTCACAAAACAACAGAAAAAAGTGTTCCGCACAGTACCCGTTGCACACATAGACCTTTTTCATTCATTTCACATTTCACTACATGTCAAAATGATAGAAAAGGATGACTTGAGAAAACAAATATGAAAAAAAGTGACAGCTAGTGTTGTCAATTGCGTATGAATTTGAACAAACATTACTCTAGTTACCAATCACCGCATGCTTTATCATAGACTAACAAATATAACGCGAGAGAAGGTACAAAATTTGTACCGCAGTTTCTACCTATAACAACTACTAAAGGTAGAAAAATAAAACATGTGAAAGAAAATAAATATTTATTTACAGAAAAATTAAAACATTTTTAATAAAAACTGCGATAGACATAATTACAAGCTTTTTTGTACGTAACTATATTTATAACGGGTGGAATCATGCAACTCAATTTTCGGCTGATTGAACTGAAACTTTTTACACATCTTATGGTCTGTTGACAATGCAATTATATATAATTAATATTATTTAAATCTAAAATAGCGAACCTAATATGGGTTACATTCTGTAACCCAAATTTTAAAATACGATAAAAAAACATAACCCTCCTTTTGGGCTTTACTGTAGTTGGGTTAAACTAGAAATAGCTTTATTTTATGATTTTTGATAATCTGGTAATATTCAAATTTTTTACACACACTTATTTATTTCTAATTAAGTATATGCATTTTTACATAAAACAAAATTATGAAACAATACAAGGTTAGAAAAAAGGAAAACCGAACTGCGAAGAACGATGACTTTTCTGCCTACGATTTTCGCATCTGTATTTTTATTCTATGTCCGGGATGCACGCGTCCTTGTCACACGCACCACAAAAATGTATTTTCCATTTCTTTCTTTTTTCTAACCTCCAAATATTCGAATTATTAGGAAAATTTATTTAATTTAATCAATTTAATCAATTTATTATTATTAATAAAGATAAATTACATTCAATATACAATATAAGTATTTCCCTTTGGTCCCAAACTAAGCCAGTGCTTGTATCTTGGGCACCATCAGGATTACAATTAATAAATATAAATTACATACAATATAGGAAGGTTCCCTTTGGTTCCAAACTAAGCTAATGCTTGTATCTTGGCCACCATCGGGATTACAATTGTTTTATACATATTTTAAAGACTATCTACATACTTATAATATAGACTAAATACGATTTAAATAAATTACAAAGATAAATTTCATACATATACAATAATTGTCAAATAAACAATATATTTTTTAAATTATTTGTGCAGTTTATACATTACAAAGTCTACTAATTATCATATATGATATACGAGTAAATCTGAGAGGTCAGCAATATTAAAATCTAGGTTGGTACATAAATCACGTACGAAATTAATATGCAAAAATGCTAAGTCAGAAATACCTATGTTGGCGACAAGAAGGCTGGTTAATTAATTTGATTATCTACGCTAAATGATTTTATATAATACAAATGTTATCTAATGCTATTTTATATATAACTACAAATAAAAACAACACAGTTAGGTACACTCAAAATCTATGGAGTTCATATACCGGTGTTCTGCGGCCTTTTTAGCAGGACATTCAGGGTCTCCCGTTTTGTGGTCGCTAGGTTTTTTAAAACGTGAGCATGTTGCACACTTCGGTGGTTCTGCTTTCTTTAGACATTCAGAGATAGAGTGTCCCGTTTCGCCACAATGTACACAAGTAAGGAGTGCTTCACGGCATGATTTTGCTGCATGGCCGTACTGATGGCATTTGTAGCACCTTGTTACCAGTGTGTAGTCTCGAACTGGGCAGGACGTCCAGTTTATAAAGATCAGATTTTGATTTATTAGGTCTTTTCGTATGTTAGCTGACACTTCAACAATGTAGTTACAGCTTGGAGCGTCTTTCTTGCCAGATTTGTGGCTGAGCTTAAATAAGGTCAAAAAGGATTCAAATTCCATCGATGGATGTTTGTCTGCTATATTTTGTTCAAATATACATTCGAAGACTTCACGTTCAGACATATTAGCAGGCACTCCTATGATCACTATTCGCGGTTTGCGTTTGTACGGGTCATCGGCAATAAGACCTGAAGTAGAGACTTGGACTGCATTCTTCAGTTTCTCTGCATCAAGTTTCGTCTCTGTACTAATGATGACTCCCCCTTTTATCGTTTTACGTACGCCTCGTACTTGCAGCTTCATTTGCTCTGGGCGTATGATTTTTTGCACGAGATTTTTAGTTTCGTCACTAGTCTTAATGTTATCCTTGGGATAGATGGCTACAGAGCTTAAATTAAGAGGCCGTACGAAACTGTTTGAGCCCTTTTTTACCATGTCGGCAAATGAAACATTTTTCGAAGTACAGGACTCTTTAATTGTCTGCTTAAGGTCCGAGATGTGTTCTATTAGGTCGCATTTCTCCTTAAGGTCTTCTATGGAGCGCGACGCCTGTACAGCCTTTTGTTTTAAGGACTGATAAAGAACAGCCATTTGAGATGATCCATGTCCGATTTTGCGACATAAATTAGAAATTTTCATTTTCTGATCAGAGTTTAGTTTACCCTCAGAAGCAATGGAGCAGACTTCATTTAAATACGTGTCAATGGTCGACATCCATTTCTGGATCTCAGACGTGGAGACAACTTCCATGGAGTCACTTTCTAGGGCTGTGTTTTTCAAAGATACCTTCGCAGGTGAATTATACGAAGTTCTTTCCATCTTGATTTAAATAATTCGTCAACTGTTAACTTTTCATTATTTACTAAACTACACACTATGCAAAATTAAAAGTACATCAAACGTAAATACGTTAAACTAGGTCACAATTACTTATACGTATTTAATAAATATTGTTTATTGCATAAATAGCTAAGTGCACGTCTGTTTACTTTGAAGGCAAGGACTATATATATATAAAATAATTGAAATATGTTATTAAATCAAAGAGTATTGCGTACTTACATATGGTATGAGATTCCTTGTGTTTTATTTAATTTTGTATCATAATTGGTGCACTTACGGAACACACAAGATGGCATTTTTAAATTTGAAAATTGCATCAATAGTGTACCTACTCGTTGCTGTGCGTAACGCAGACTAAAGACAATACGTCCCAATTAGGACGTTTTCGGGTCTTCACGATTACGCGTTCATAACATATCTGTTAAATAGAATATCATTGGCAAAGCCGATTTTTTTCACTTTGTAATTATGTTATAAAATATATATTAGTTTCATGCGATAGGTACTAGAGCGAATCGCTCGTTATATATTATTTTTTATATATCTGTAATGTTTTTATAAAACTGAATTTCCTGAAGATATTTTCCTTCACTGTAAGTCAGAATCTAAGGTAAACTCAGAATTTCAAACTCACAACCTTGTGTATACAAAACCGGTAACTTAACTCCCTCCCTGACGTTTCGACCAGGTTACACCGGCCGTGGTCACAAGCAGTAACCTGGTCGAAACGTCAAGCAAAATAAGGTATGTAAATACCTAATGCATGATCGCGTTAATTCCCGTATGATTATAAATTTACATCATATCATACCTTCAATAAGCCAAATATTTTTCCAAACGCATACATAAAAGGTATTTACTGTATAAAAAGTCTTTAGAGTACAAAGGACCCATCAAATATTAAGGGCTGATATAAGTATACAATCCTTACCCTCCAGTGGTATGTAGGTATGTTAGATAAAAAGAAATATCTAAAAGCAAGGGTAAGGACCGAATTGCTGAAGGTCGGGGTAAATCAACACGAAGATTGGTACAAGTTGTAAGAAATATTGGCGGTTATAATACATTTACAAAAATACTAAACTCGTGTATCCTGCCATGCTTGACATATGCCTACCAGACCTGGAAATTCAGTAACAAGGCAAAAAGTAAAATAATTACGTGTCAACGAGGGAGGGAGCGCAGTATGCTAAACATAAGAAAAATGCAAAAAATCCGCCACACCAATTTAAGAGAGCATACTAAAGCTTAGGACGCCCTAGCTAGTGCCCAATCCCTGAAATAGAAATGGGCTGGACACGTGGCACGTCTTCAAGACCAGAGATGGACCAAAAGAGTGACCACGCGGAAAGGACCACTAGGAGCACGTAAACAAGGTAGACCCTATGCTAGATCGGAGGACGACATAATTAGAATAGCTGCAAATAGCTGGGTCCAAATAGCCAAATCCAGAGACGACTGGCACACCTTGGAGGAGGCCTTTACCTATAAAGGGGTTTTTGCAAATGCAACATAAACACTAATACTAAGTACTAACACAATTATATTTTTAAAACGTAAACTACTAACCCTAGATTAATTTTCTTTTGTAAATCTTTTTTGCAAGAAATATAAGACTTTTTATTTTTATTTTATTTTATTATTATTTTATAATACATTTATACAGGTTTCTTTGCTTCTAGCTTGGTCAGGGAACTGCATGTGAGAAAATAGGAATTACTCTCAAATAAAAATATAACATTTTTCAAATATAAATCGCAAACAGAAATTACTTCTAAAACTGGTTTATTTGCGCTTATGTTACGAGTATTTTAAATTGAGAATGCCTTTGACATTAAGCTTACCTTTATAAAATGTTTTATGCATAAAGAAATAAATAAATAAAAACTTAACATTCATTCATTAAAAGTATTTTAATCACTATTCACGCAGAGGTCGCGGGTTCAATTCCCGCTCAGTGCAAACATTTGTGTGCATGAACATGGCTATTTGCATTGGTCTGGATGTGTCTATGTATAATATGTTTGTATTTACAAAAAAAAAGTATATTAGTATGTTTATTCGCATTATAGAACCCATATCACAAGCTATTTGTATATGCTTACTTTGGGTCTAGATGGCGTTAGGTGGTTGTTGTGATATTATTTATTATTTATTTATTATATATTTATTATTGCATAATAATAAATTTATATATTTAGATTTTCTATGATCTTAGATTTATTATTAACTAGTGTGATTCGAGAAATACTTTTGGTGCGCTTCAATTGGTGCATTTCAAAGTTGGTGCGCTTCGAGAAATACACTATGATGCCTATACGTAATATCTCATAACTTAAACCACATGTGACGTCATACAAGCAATAAAGAAACACGGGTAAATTTCAAGGAATCTTTATTAAATATTTATGTGTACCTACGTGGGTGTTATTGGGGAACGAACACTGACTTGTCAAATAATTTTGTCTCCAAATTTATTATTAAGTTCAAGGTAAATGTAGGCAGCGGTCTTAAATACTAAAACAACGTGTGACAACTTATAAATTAGATTACTATATAAGTAATATTTTATTAATTTTATTAAGTACCTACTGAAATACCTCTAGTAAATTTTCCAAGAATTGACAACACGCAAGTAATAGTAATTGTCCTGTCAGTTCAAGTTCTGCAATATAGCCTGCGGTAAATACTTACCATGAGGAATGCTGTATATGCCTTCGTAGTGTAATGGGAGCGCAAGCGACTGTTGTGCACGAGGTTGTGGGTTCGATCCCCACATCGGAAAAAACTTTGTGCGATCCATAAATATTTGTGCCGAGTCTGGGTGTAATTCACTCCCTTCCTAGTATGCAGCGGCTTCACAGAGTCCCTGGTGTTGCAGGAGCAATGCTAGGAATTCTAAGTCGTCCACGAGCGACAGCTACCACTTACTATCACGTGGGCTGTTTGCTAGTCTGCCAGTGTCCGGAAAACAAAAAGCTTTTTAAAACTTAAAAGATCAGAATCAGAGATCAAGTGTATAGTTGGAGCCCACCGACTAGTTACCATCAGGCATCGGTATAGTCATTTTAGTTACTTTTACCGTCAGCTTAAATCATTCCATTGCTGAGCAAAGGCGTCTCCTCATGACTTCCATTTTTTTCGATCTAGTAGGCTAATATAAAAAAAAACAGTTTTGGTTTTTGGGTCCGTATCCCTTCCACTCAATATTCTGTCCCCACTCTCATCAAACCTAAAGCGATCCTAATAATCTATTAAAATCCGTTATCAAGGAGGAATTTCATTAAAACTCTGAACATAGCTAAGATTTCTTAATGTCTGTTTGAATTACTTGTGTATGCAAATAAACCTTTAAGCCAGATACAAACGGTGCAACATTTATGTTGCGCAATTTGTTATTGACATTTTGTAACCTCATCAGATGACAGATGGTAACGTGGATCACAGAGTGAAACAGTCTAAATTATAACTATTTTAGAATTTCTTCCTTATAAGCAAGATAAAATGTAACGTACCTTGGAAAGTGACAAAATTACTACTAGAGACAAAATTTTGAAAAGCCTATATAAAGCGGGAAACTTTTTAGTAACATTGCATTCTGGTAACATGTTGAACTCAAACTCAAACTCAAAGTATTTATTTCGTTTTGATCATAAAGTATGATGCTTATGAAAAGTCAAAAGTACATGAAGTCAGGTAATTAACCTACAGCCAGTTCGCTGACGAGCTGTGAGAAGAACTGGCAAGAAACTCACGCCACTCTTTTCAAACGCCAGATAATTAAAATTTTTTGTATGAGTTACAATTTTTGTTGCGCAACAGTTGCACAGCACACGATCGACCTAACTCACGTATGCAAATATAGCGTTATTATCAATATGAGGATCGTTCAAAGATATAGCCGCGTATATGACGGAACATAGCAAGAATTATAGGCAATTCTTTGGCATAACGGTAGAGATAATATCCAAGGACTTTTACCAGGAATGGAAGTTGGAAGCATTTGGTTACTCATTTTATATTTGACTTCGGTGTTTAAGAAATAGAAATTAGATAATGATGTAATCGATTTGATAAGTTCCAAGCATTGCAGAAACAAGGCTAATATTAGAAAATAACAATAAGAAGAAAATTTATTTAACACTTACTAATTTTATACATAACTAGCGGCCCGCCCCGGCTTCGCACGGGTGGACATTTTTTTTAAACATTTTGGGATAAATAAAGATACTTTTGTATGGGAATATAGTTATGTTTTTTCAGGCAATTATTTAAATTTTCACTCTGTAAGAACCATCCTCGTACTTCAAAGAATACTATAAAAAAATAATTAGCGAAATCGGTTCAGCTGCTCTCGAGATTTGCGATTAGCAAGACATTCAGCGATTCATTTTAATATTATAGACCAGCTTTCCACGACGCGATTTCACTCGCTTCTTTGCTTACTACTCTGCTCTCATCGCCAATAGCGTAATGTTACATAGTCTATAATCTTCCTTAAGAACTGGACTATCGTACGCAAAAAGAATATATCAAAAGGGTCGTCAACTCAGCATTTGCTGGGCATTATAACACCCAGCACTGGTTTTCTGTCACTATAATACAAAGATAAAAATTCCTGATGACCTACTTATACGCTAATACGCAATGCACTACTCACAAAATATCAAACGTAATCCAAAGTTTACACGAGAGTTAAAACACATACAATATTGGCATAACCTAATGTGCTGATCCCGGCTGATTTAATGGGGTCAATGATACACCATAATGATATCATATACGCCTTAATTTATATACGTACAGTTTTGGTAAGTGAGTCATTTGAGTTCAAGCTTGTAAAAATAAAGGATAAAGGTATATTGTTAGTAGTGGAATATCTTTAATAATTCGGTTTTCCTTTAACCGGGTACACTTTTGAGAATAGTACGCAATAAACGGCTGACATTGTTATAAATATTAAAAGAAATTTTATTCAGTTTTTAAGTAAGAATACTTAGAAATCAATGAGATTCGTATGAGAAAATACCATCAGCATGTAGACGACTAGCTTCCCGCGGCGCGGTTGAGTCGCGTTTTTGCTTACTGCTCTGCTTCCGTCGCCAGTAGCGTGATGTTGCACAGCCTATAACCTTCCCTAAGAACTAGGCAATCATACGCAAAAATAATAATTCAAATCTGACTGGTAGTGTCAGAGATTAGCGCGTTCAAACAAACTCTTACTCTTTATATAATAGTTTATATAAAGAGTAGTTTATATAAAGATTTAGATTTTTACATGAACGGTAAGTAATCACAATCGCTAACCACTACATAAATTTAAAACAATACAAAAAGCAATAAGTTTATAACAAACAATGCACTAAACCAGATCAGGTCCATTGAGAGCAATAAATGGTTAAAAAAACCCTTTTACGGTCGCCGGTATGGCTTTATAAGTCTCCTGAGGCTATAATGTCGTAAATAACACACTTTTACTTGAAGAAATGTTTAGTTAAGCGGTCCCCCGTTAAATTTTCATTACAATGATGTGTTTAGTTATAATTTATAAGTTGTGAATGTTTTGACAAAATATTAGTGTTTGATCTACACTGGTATAGCATGGTATATGTACACAATTGGTGTTAAATTCTTATAATATTTAAATATTCCCTTAAAATATTTATCACGGTATATCAAAGTGATTTTAAACCAGACTGGTATAACATTGATGTGGTATAATTATATCGATATACTTTTTATAATTATGTATCTAATTTTTATTTATAAAATATAAGTAGCCCAAAGTAACGAATGTAGCCTATCTCAATTAAAAACATTTCTCCTATCTATACTCTGATATTATTATAAAAAAGCGAAAGAGTTTGTTTGTTTGAACGCGCTAATCTCTGGAATTACCATCGAATGAATAATTCTCATCGTCGGATATGAATAATTCTTTTTGCGTATTATAGCCCAGTTCTTAAGGAAGCATAAAGGCTATGTAGCATCACGCTACTGGCGACAGGACCGGAGAAGTAAGCAAATACGCCAGTGAAACCGCGCTGCGACGAGTTAGTGTATATATATAATCAAACCCACACTTGTGGCACACCTACATTATTTCACCAAGCCAGTCAACATGAATAAGGCTTTCATATATCTCTATAATGTCAAAACTAGGCCAAGTTCGTGGGAGGTCCCTTATCCATTAATTAAATTAAGCTGCTCAGAACAGCATTCACTATTAGGTACACGCCTACCGCATCACAGGGGTTGATAACTAGTAAAGGTGGTTATTATAAATCTTATGGTAGACTTTTGACTGTGAAACAATGATCTGTGAAATGGTATGTGTTGAAAGAATGGCTCTCTTATAATTTCTTTAACTGCGAACACTTCGGTTCTAAAGACAGGGGAATTTACTAACTACTGGCGTCTGTTCCATTTATTTTTTTTGTACAGCTTTTGTGGCAAAGAAGCATACGGACCACCTGATGGTAAGTGGTAACCGTAACCTATAGAGATGGCTGTGTTTTAAAAGTATTGCAGAAGAAATAATGCTTAGAAAACACAACCAAGCCGTTGTCGACCACAGAGAAGAGGATGACGAGGGAAAAGAAAGAGGACCGAGGGCGTGTCCATCCCTAATTCCTTTTTCTCTTCAGTCTTATAAGCTCGTTTATCATTCAAGTCCTATTAAAGAAAACTAACGTAATTATGTATTACAATTTGTTAAATAAATACAAACAAGTTTTGTCCTGTGTGGCAATCAAATCCACACAAATTACTGCAAAGTTTCATTAAAGTAGTTTTTGTGTTAAAGAGTACCAGCCTGTTTACTGTCCCACTTCAGGGCAAAGGCCTCTTCTCACATAGAGAAGGTATGAGCATTAATCACCACGCTTGCTCAAGGCGGATTGGCAATTTCAGACTTAAGTCCACCGTCAGTCTGAAATGTCCAAGATAAACTTAGAAAGTGATTTGAAAAATCACATTGGTACTTGCCCGGATTCGAACCTACTACCTCGTGTTTACGAATCAGGTGCCTTATCCACAGGGCCATTTCGACCCTTATCCACAGGACCACTTCGAACCTTATCCACAGAGCCATTTCGACATATAACTAAAAGAGTAACAAACATCTATTTATTTACATATTTACATATTCAAACAAACTTTGCGTTTATAATATTACTAGGATGTTTTATGATTGGTTTCCAATACAAAGCAATTAACCAATCAATAATGCCACAAAGTAAATTAATTGAGATGTTATAATAGACAGAACACCAATTAACCATTCCATAAACTTCGATTGGCTATCCAGTTACTGTAATTACTGGTTGCTGTATAGTTACTGGTTAATAATCGAGTATAAACATGTACGGCGTACAAAAACACCTAAATATTTTACCAATAGTTATATAATCATCTTTATATTTATTACTATAAAAAGCAGAAGAGTTTAATCTCTGTAACTACTAGTTGGATTTGAAAAATTCTTTTTGCGTATGATAGCCCATTTTTACGCTACTGGCAACGTGAGCAGAGCAGTAAGCAAAAACGCGGGTAAAACCATAGTCATCTTTATAAAACGGAATAGAAAAGTGTTTTTTTGTCTCACTACTTTTAAAGTGTGTATTAATTGACGCTATGGAAAGCGAAATGAAACTTAACTTTTCGTAAAATTTTGTCGGTAATTACCTAATATTTGTATTTAACTACACTTTTCTGCTTTTTAACGTTACCATATTGACAACAGTCGTTAGGTCAAAGCCTTTATAAGAAACTAGCTGACCCGGCGAACTTTGTTCCGCCTAACAGTCGATCAACATTACTTTATTTTTTCTAAAATAAAATATTTTTCTAAAATAAACGTAGCCTAAGTTACTCCTTACTACATCAGCTACCTGCCAATAAAAATCCCGTCAAAATCGATCTGGCCATTTAAGAGATTAGCCGGAACAAACAGACAGACAAAAATTGTAAAATATGTTATTTTGGTGTGTGTACCGTATAAGTATTCATATACATGTAGTAAAAACGGTTATTTCAATATTACAAACAGACACTTCAATTTTATTCTATGTTATAGATTATGGGCGACTTGGACAAATCCTGACACTAGGTTGACTGAACCACTCGATAAGAAGTATGCTTATTTAAAAAGAAAAATAATTAATAAGACGCGAATGTTTGAAAACTCTGGTAACGACAATATTATTAACAAGAGCCGATCCCGGCGCCACTTGTAATTGATCAATCAGTGACGTACAATAAAGATCTCTAGATAGCAATAATGATCTGGATGGCAATTATTATTTATTGCCATTTCGATTGCTATTTGACACTGGTTTACAAGTTTTATTAGAGTTCATAGAACCGGAGTGCATTAGATCGTATAGGGGTTATTTTTTATTAGAGACTGTACAAATAGAAGGTTTGTTAAGTCTCGGATCTCTTTTGCTTTGTTCGTTTTAGTCTAGGTCTTATCAAGGAGCTGCTTAGTATTGAAGATTAAACTTCTTCTTATTGAGTGGTTAGTGGTCAACCTTAACAACCAGGACCAACTTTAAACGTGCCCTTGGAAGCACGGAGACGCTCAGATCAAATACCACTATGCGGTCAGCCATCCATAGGCCAGCCGCAGTCTTAGTTACTTAACCCGCTAATCGTTTACCGATCAGTGAGCGCAACGAGCTATGAGCGCCTCAAGAAAAAAGAAAAAAGAAGATAAACTTTCAACTCTCTACCACGTGCATAAAACGCAGACTGTACAGTGCCAATTAGGTAAGACGCTCTATTGTATGGCACAGGAATTCTTAGAAATTTTCTTTTTGTATATCATTATATAATTTTACAAAAATATTAATTATTTATTCATTGTTAAAATGATACTGTATTACATAATGTAACAGCTAAGACAATTTCTTACTTAATTACGAAGCTATTTTATTGGCTACGAGCCCATTCGACCCTAAAGATTTGACCCTTTCTTAGTTTGAGTACCCATTCAACCCCTGAGATAACAGCAGCACTCAATTTTGTATTTTATTTTATGTACAAGAAACTGAAGAATAAATTATTCTTGCCATAATCTTCATAAGTGATTATTATGATTTCCTGCGTTCCTTTTATATCCTCATTTCGTTTTATACTACTAAAATGACAAATGAGTATAAGGGCCGTCAGAGGAAGCTGTTAAATTATCCTATGAACCCTTATAATGGAGCAATAAGTTTTACGGATGCAATGTTAAGAAAAGAAGAACGCTCATGGCCGAAGGCTATTTCGGCTGTAAGTAGGTACAAGGCTTTTCTTCTTTTAATAACGTTTTATCGGTAACGTACTAGAAAGGATCAGAGCACTTCTTTTCAACAACAGTCAATATGTAGTAACTTGTTGCGAACTTCTATAGAAGACTAGCTAGCAGTAGCGAAGAGTCACTTTTCCGAGGAGGGAAGCCGGTGGGACTAAAATACTTCGAGTTTCGGAAGGCCAGTTAGACTTTGATTAGACACTCAAGCAGTGATAGGTATAAGGAGGTCAGGGCATATTTTAAAAGGGAAGCCGGTAGGAATCATGTTATATGGACGCTTCGCCACTGCTAGCTAGTACTGTAGAGACTGTACTTGCCCTGGGCGCCAAGATCACCCGCTTCCCGCTCATCATTAACAGACGAACGACGAGTTTTTTCCCCCTTATCATATCAACCGAATGATTGGAATGCCCGCCCTCCCGTCGCTACTATATCTTTCTTTAAACAGACTTCGGACACAGGTCGACCGAACTAAACATAATTTGTCCAGGTGGAGATGCTTTGGCAGTTCCGATCTAAATTGCAAGTGTTGAGCCAACCCTCAAACAATGGACCACTTGACATCGTGCCCTGCGTGCCCGATCAAATCCACGCAGCAAGATTTAATGAACGCTGCTTACAATGCAGTAGCCGTAGCTAAGTTTTGGGCTGATACAATATAAAAAGATTTGCTGTCGAATCCAAAAGAAGAAGAAGAAGCTACTATACCTACTAGTTGGAGTTGGGAGAAGTCACTATTAAGTTCCTGCCCGGGTTGACACAGTCAAAGTCAAAAACATTTATTTATTTGGGTTAATCGAATCAACACTTATGAACGTTAAAATTACGAAATGTCAGGCAATTAACCTACAGCCAGTTCGCTGACGTAAGGTAAGGTCATGAGAAGAACTCAGGCCACTCTTTTTAATCACCAGGTTGTTACAATTGTTTGTAAGTTATAATTTCAAGTAGCATGCAAAGTTTCGTAGGCAATACACTTAACTCTATCCAACAAATCGTAGATCCGGGGCTGATTGACAGAAATATTAAGCGTAGGTTACCTTTATATTAAGAACGCTGTGGATAAACCTTCTTACGATTTTCCAGTTGTCATTCTGAAGATATTTACCTGAAAAAGAAACAGAAATCAACATTGATAGACAATAGTCAGAATAAGAATAAGAAGAAAGTTCTAGAAGATGCAGTCGAAGCATAAGACGTGCATCAATGTTGAAGAGGCAAGGGAAGTATGTTTATCATATCGGCCTATTATTATCCCACTGCAGGGAAAGACCTCTTTACTTACAAAAAAGGTACGAGCATTTAATTGTAGTATGTTTGGATGGCAGCAAATGGACTTCTATATATTTCTATAGTCTCTGCTTACCCCATTAATGGGAGACAGGCGTGAATATATGTATGTAGTGCAGTATTAGATCTAAATTAAACTCGTCTTTATTTTATGTATTATTTTTATTTATTGGTCTGCCAAAGTTATTTCAAACTGTCTGCAGTTACACTATCAGTTGAAGTCCAAGAGTGATGAACACCGTCGTAATTACCGTCGGCTTCGTAGCAAGTTGGTAGCATGATACGCCTCTACTATAGCGGCTTAGTACGAAGCTTTTGTTTATAATAATAATAAATACTGACCTGTTTCTGTCCTACTGCAGAGCAAAGGTCTCTTTTCAATCAACACGCTTGCTCAAGGCGGATTGGCAATTTCAGACTTTCAAGTCCAGGTTTTCTCACAATGTTTTCTTTCGCCGTCAGTCAGAAATGTCTAAGATAAACTTAAGTACATTTATGATTTGAAATATCACATTGGTTCGAACCTACTTTTTATTGTAGGTACACTAGCTGCAACCGGCATGTGTAGCAATGCCACGTAATTTATAAAAAGAAAATTGGGATAGAAACCGTCTAAGGCGTCCCCAGAACTCTCTCTGAAAATTTCATTACAATCTGATCATTGATTGGCACGCTTCGAGGACAAACATACAAACATTGATTTTATTTTTTACCCCTGGTGTCACTAGGACCCTTGATTTGCACCATTAATGGTACTAGTGACACTACTATGTGTCCTTTATGTATGACTAGCTTTCAGCGGTACAGTTTCACCCGTGTCTTTGCTTACTGCTCTGCTCCCGTCGCTAGTAGCGTGATGTTATACTTATAACCTTCCTCGAGAACTGGGCTATCATACAAAAAGAGTTTTCCAATTCCGACTGGTAGTTTCAGAGATTTGCGCGTGCAAACTAACAAACATATTTTTCCACTTTATATAATAATATATATAATATAAGATTATAATGAATATGTTATGTAAATAAGTCTTCTACTTAAAATCAAAATATCCTCATATCATATCATCATGATTTACCTTCAAAATTTTATGAGTCTATAAACTCTGCTATATCCTATTATGCGTTATGCGTGAAGTCGCTCGTAAATAGAAGATAATTAAATTTTAACGTGCTAGGGTGGCTTCTACCCTATCTTAAATTACGGAAGGGTGGCTTATGCCCTAAACTCGATGTTCTTTGTATTAATAGATATTATTGCTTCAGTATGGCGATAAAATATTATTGCACCACTCGACACCGGGGCCTTCATTCAGAAGCGTGGATATGATCTCATTTAACGCGGATCTCTTCCAGCAAGCATATCTACATATTGAGTCTGGTCTAGAATAGCAATGTAGGTTCACGGTGATCTAAAACAATATATTTTCTATTGTCTTTCTATCTGGTGGCTTGGCAATGGCGCTCCGCAAACGTACACGGGTTAAATTAACAATTTAATGAATTGGCGCTGTTATGTTGTAGTGTACCTGAGCGTACTTTTCATGTTCTTCAAATGACTCTGACAGAATCAGTCAGTTCCGTGGCTCGAATGAGTAGTCTAACGGTAAACATTCATATTAATCGCTAGACCATTGATTTAGTCTAAAGATCAGCGAAATAACTTGTTAAATTTTATGCAAAACGTCTGAAATTGCCAATCCGCCTTGAGCAAGCGAGGTTATCAACATGCCCTCATTGAACGAGAAGAAGACGCCCTGGAGTACAGTAACAGGCTAATATGTTTCTTTTGCTTTCATTGGAGCATGCTTAGAAGACCATTCACTCTGAACTTTGAGATATTTCGTGCAACTCTTGCATTATATTAAATATCAAACTGCAATATCAAATGGCAATATCAAATTTTAATCTTATCTGTTTATAACAGAATTCAAGTGTACAGAATAAAACCATTTTTATCATGAACTCGTATTTAGGCGCAAATAATGTATATTAGATACCAACAATATATAAATATCAAATGTATAAAATACACGTATTTTTACAATAGATAAGGTTAATGACTTAAATATTTATTAAAAAATAAATAAATATAGTATTGTACGACAATAAAATTTAGGTTGAATGTAAATAGGGGATCGGACAGTAATCAGATTAAAATCTAAAATGTATGTACTTAGATATAATAAATATACTATTTTATGATTATTTATCGAATTATAAATCAATATAATTCATTTAAATATTTATAAAGGAAAAATTAAAATGTTGTTATTTACAATATTTTTAATCTGTACTGAAACACCAATCACATTGTGTGACGTCATTTGTGGGCAATTATTAACTGCACGGGTACTACCTAGAGGTTTCTAAAAGATTACTGTTAAACTAGGATACAGTAATCGATTTAAAAACTGTCACGTGGTGATTCGCCAGTTTTTCATAATGGAAACAGGATTTACGAAAACCAACATTATGATATGAATTGCAATTTCTTTGCAAGTAATTCAGACTTTTGTGACGCTGAACTTCGAAATGTGAAAACTTGTGTAGGTTTTATAACTACCTTCATAATAATATATTATTCGCATGTAATTTTTCATATCATTAGAAAGCTGAAACAAGTAAAAATTATGTAAGTCCTCGTAAATATAACCTTTAACTTTACCTACACAATATATAAATTCACTACGATTTAATTTAACCATATTTCATTCTATTTATTTGTAGTAGGTAGGTAAGTAATTACCGTCAAAATGATCTTCACAAAAGTAGATTGGTGAAGTTACAGGCATCTCGCCCGTCGGAATTTTTCTCGCTAAGTCTAACCATTTTTTTTCGTATAAGTACCTATCTGCTTTTCTTGGAACATCAATGAATATTTTATTTGGAGTAGTTTTTGGTGTATTTGTACATTGAGGTACTGCACACTGGCGATATTTTTTCGTTCCATAACAACAAATCAAGAATATACTCCACAAAACAAAACTTCTCGCGAACATAAGTTCGTTCAGCTGTTTTGCTATGACCACAAATGACGTCACGCGCTGTCAGACGACATATCGTGGCGGATTTTTAAATAAACAATACTAAAACATGATTTTGATTACCTAAAAGGCTATATATAAATAAAATTAAATTTTTATGGGAATAAGTAACCATAAAGATTAATTTAAAACACTTTCTGAAAATTAGTCCGATCCCTTATTACATAAATACAGATACAAAATTTGTATCATACAAAATTATATTCTAAAATTTACCAATAAATTCGCAAATATTAAATTCAACAATTTTTAATGAACTTCCATATTATTATTATTCTATTTATAAAATACTATCACGATTCATGTTTAAATTGTGGGTTCAAGATAATGTCTTTTGTTAATTTCGAACGAGTTTAAATATTTTGCATAATATCAGCTTATAGACCTTGTGGTGACCATAAATGCTACATTATTTAGTTTTTTTTTTGCTTATTGAGGATGTTTAAAAAAAATGTTTGCCACCAGTTGGCGATATCCACAGAACAAGTACTGCGATATCATACGAATGACACTGATGATCATGCATGCAAAGTTGCATTTCTCCTACAGTTTGAAGCTTAGGTCACTTTTTTAAACTACATATTATTATTTTTTTAGGTTATTTAAAGTAGTATACAAAGTTTATCAATCAGGTTAAGTAATCAATTCGTGTAAGTTTAAAATATTTAAAAGCATGCTAAGTGACGCCACAGAGAACGTATACTGTTTTTGGTTTTTCCCGAGCGTTATGACATGTCGTTGAAACGAGGTTTAAAAGAGAGCATTAATATCACGGTAGACAGCGGCTTCGTAGAGCCCCTGGCGTTACAAAAATAGATAAGCGACAGTTGGCACTTACCATCAGGTGGGCTGTTAGCTCGTCTGCTCCTGTAGGCGATAAAAAAAATTGCGAGCGTTTTTTGACAACGATAACTGCTTACCATTCGACAGTCTGTATCCTTGTTAGATTTGCACTTATTACACAAAATACTTATTATTGCAATAAGTTAAAAAGCTTACTATTTTCGCTGTTATCGACAAAACTTTTCAGGGTAAGTTACTGTCAACAAAAGTACGGCCATTTAGTGCACTGCACTAACTTTGTACTAATAGTCGTTTTTTGTAAACTAGTTTAAATAACTGCGGTATGACATGGTTCCTATTACTTTTAACTGAGGGGCCATAACTAACGCCGTGGTTTTTTGTTAACTTCGTATAAAAAAAATAGTATTTGTAGGAGCGATATTCAATTATCAGTTTTCATATAATACTTTTTCTTTTTACTATAACTTCGGCATAAGCTCTGCTGACTACTACATAAAAACACATCACCTAATTATTAATTTTACACCAAGGTATTAGGGATTTTTCCCCTTTAACACCACAAAATATTCGGCGCGTGGGGTGAATCGCTAAACGATCTTTTTTGAATTGGCTGTTTTACCCAAAATCAAACCATGGTCCGAATGTATAGTATAAAGTTTGAATGAATAAAGATTTTAAAGAAATTATAAAGTAAGTGCACCACAAACTTTTATCGATCATGCAGATCCTTCTTTTCGTACCTAAGATAATTCACATCTTCTTCTTTTTGGTGTCAGCAAATCTTTTTAAACTGTATCAGGCTATAACCTTCCTTATTCAAATCCAACTGATAGTTTTCAGAGATTACAGCGTTAAAAGAAATAAACTCTGCCGCTTTTTATATTAGTACAGGTATAACATTAGGATCTTTTCTGCTAAGACTATAAAATCGTTACCAAACTATATTAAAAACTGGCTGTTGCCAGCGGCTTCGCCCGCGTGGGTAGGCATACCACAAAAAATATAGCCTATGTTACTCGTTAATATTGTAGCTGTATATAAGTGAAAGATTTTTTAAATTGGTTAAGTAGATTTTAATTTACCCATAACAAACAAACATACAAAAAAAGCAAATCTTTTAGATACCAGCATTGGCACTAGCAAGCTACCTTCCACCCTCATTAACAGGAGAGAACTAAATAGCTCCAATTTGTTACTGCTTTTCGCTCAAACGATTTTCTCTAGCTTGTATTTCAATTTAGTAAGTAAACACTCACTTGAATAAATGAAGATAGCTTTGCTACAAATTGCTGTAAATACTATGATATTAGATTTAATAAAACAACTAAGGAACGTTTTAAATATAAAAGCGGCTTACTACCGCTCCAAGTGAAGATAATATGGAGAAGCCTATATTCTCCAGTGGATGTTTTTTGGCTTAAAATATGATAATCTATCTGTACTATTATATAAAGTTAGTTTGTTTGTTTGTACGCGCTAATATCTAGAACTAGCAGTCGGATTTGAATAATTCTTTTTGCGTATGATAACCCAGTTATTGAGGAAGGATATAGGCTATGTAACGTCACGCTACTGGCGACGAAAGCAGAACAGTAAACAAAGATGTAACTTAACGCGGGTGAAACCACGCTGCAGGAAGCTAGTTATAAATAAAAGTAAAATAAATAATGGCATTATTGATATTTGTTATGTTACAGTTACTGCCTGTGCTAGCCTGTACCATGATACTGCTGGATAAAGGTACTCCATGGCCTCTAAACTCTTCAGTCATCAATGTGGACCACTTCTTATGATATGTCTAACTCATTCCGTCGTCTTGTCCTTGGTTTGCCAAGACATCGATTCGCGTATGTACTTTATGTAAAGTATTCTAGGTAATATATAGCCGGCAACTTCTATACAGTTATTTATTAAAATAACAGGGTTTAATATACCCAGTGTACTTTATTCACATCATAACTTGTAAACTGATATAAAGAGCACATATTAAGTAATTTTATCGTAACGTAACGGAACATGGCGGCAACTTTAACCTCGCAAACATGTGTGTTTTACGATACGATATTTTTACGTCAAAACATGGTTTTATATGTCACGATTGGAGACACGTAAAGCGAAGTGCTTTTAAAGGAAGGAATACCAAACAGTTTTGTCACACCCAGAGAAAATCTCACACCCAAATTGCTGATATGAAAGTCAAGCACGGAAAAATGTTCCGGTTGGGTTTCACAGTTTTGTTTTTTTTTTTGCCGACGGTTGCAGACTAGCCACCAGCTGCACATGCTAACTTTCGCTCATGGATCTTTAATGTTAGGGAAGAAATTGGGGTAGATGAAGAAGACGAGGAATGTGAGGAAAAAAAAGGGGCAATTTGGGGCCATTGAGATGGTAGAATTTAAATTTTGAGGTTCATTCATACGATGTCACATCATGTTCTGCACTAATAAGAGTGGCTTCTTCTATAGCGGCTTTGTTGCTTGCTATTGCACGCCCTGCTTGAAGGATTCATGAAAAGTGAAAGAGATAAATATTTTATGGATAAATAAAAATACTACTGTTAGTTAATTATTGCATACCAGTGCATGAAAATTCATGATAGTATTATTATTCATGATAGTATTACAATCAATAAATATAATGTTTCATACCTTAATATGAGAATGAATATTTTTTTATTTTAACTGCTTTATTACCTTCAAAATTTTTATTTTTATACTTTTGGAGAACCATTATTATTTTCATATATTTGTAGTTTGTGATATATTGAACCGCCTCATTCATTCCTGTGGGTATTGTAAACTGAAAATAATTACGGGCAGCAGTGTGTATTACTGTGTGTACTAACTCCTTACTACGGTCACCAATAAGACGACGCAGCGTGGGCAGACCCTTCACAAGGTGGACCGACGACCTTATAAGGGTAGGGAGCAAAATTGGGGAAAATTGGGTAAGGCCTATGTCCAGCAGTGGACGTTTTTTGGCTGATATGATGATGATAATGGTCACCAATCGCTAAGTGCCTTGATTTTACCAGTTCCTTGCGCAAGACTGCACAAAACTTTGTGTGATCTATAAATATTTGTTCCGAACTTATATAAGTAATAATAATATCTAATAATATGTGGACACACACCGTTATATATAGTCCCAAGCTAATCAGAGCTTGTGTTAAGGTATTCGATAACTGAAATATAATACATATACATACTTTTTTTCTGTAATAAGGTGTAGGTACTTTGTGTATGTTTCTAGTCTTTTGAAACAATAAGGTTATTATTGCCTGTGTTTATCAAAATTAAAAAAGAATAGGTATCTCCGCATTATTTGTATCGTAAAACTGCCAAATGCAGTATGATAAAGGGTCTTGACAATCCTCTATAACAATTTATTTCAATTATTTTACATAAGTTTGTAGTTTTTTTACAAAGGAAATTTTGTCGTATCGTCATCGTATCTTTAATTGTAAAATAGACTCAATACTAATATATGTTTCGCGTCTTTAAGGTTGTTTTTGGGGTGACAATTGATATTCCCCCTCAAACGCCCAAGAACAACATTTTTAAAGGACTCTTACGTGATCTGGGCGCAAAGGCGCGTTAAAGGAGTATTTATTAAATTTTTACACACGGTAGGTTTTCATGGTGTTTTCTGATAATATTGTACGTGGAACACATTAATAATATAAATGATATTTCTGGAAGTTTCTCGAAGTTTCTAGAGTTGAGCAGAATTATATTGCTGTTGTTTAGTGTTTTTGATTAAACGTGTAACTTTGGTGACATTAACCTTGTTATTGATAATATTATTAATAATTAAAACTATAGGTGTAGTGGACATCTTTACCGTGACACTTCTGCCTATCCCTTGGAAAAAACGCGTGATAATGCTACATGAGACTCTATTCCCATATTACAATATTTATTTATACTTAACGAGACCGCAGAGCAAATAATCACGGTCTTATTGGTATCCTGTCATTGCGAATCAATGTCCATATGAAACGAGTGGACACATGTTCCGGATCAGTGAGCTAGGATCCTCGCGGAATAAATATGGACTATAAACGCATTAATTTGTTTCCTCGTTGGTTAAAAGTTTAGCCAATGTATATTAAAATTTGAAGTGACTTAACGCTAAAGGAAAATTTACAAACCCACACAAATTTACAAAATGTAGATGCATGTAGAAAGTTGATTAAAATATAGAATATTTAGCAGAAATGAGAGGGTTAAGAATTTTAATATATTATTAGTGGAAGCCTGAAAGTAGAAATTTCTTCTATTGGTGAAATAAACAGTTAGTATAAAGTATATAAAAAGGTTAGGGGTAAAACTGTAAAGAGATTCAAAGGTGAGAGACCTAAAATATGGATGGATTTCGTAAAAGAAGACTTAAAATAAATGGGTGAGTATTGGAATGACAGGTACAGATACAATAAAATTTAAGAGATGAAAAGTTTGCTTCGACATTAGTGTCGATTCCATGTAACTTAGCAGGTCAGGCAGAAAAAAAAGGAGCTACTAACATTACGCTAATCGTGGAATCAACAAAAATATCTCAGTCACGTTGAATTATTTTCTTGTAATATTTGCTTAAAAGAATCCCTTTTGATCGAATTACCTAAAACGCAAGATGCCAATGAAGGCGTTATACCTAAACACGAAATTTGCCTAAAAAGAAATAAAGTTAAAGTTCAGCTTAAGTTATTTGTTCGTTTTAAGTTTCAGTAAACTGACGAAATCCAAGAAATATGTGATCTAGATAGCTCAGATTTTAAGTTTCCTACAACTTAGATAAGTAACTAAACCCTTATCATAAGTTGCCACCATGCTACACTGTTTAAAAACATTTCTTTGGAATAAATTGATTTACATTTATAGTTCGAGGATTTGTCGCGAAAGACATTTTTAGGTTTTCGACAAGTAGATTTACAACTTGTCTTACTGAAATGGCGATGAACATTTTAATAGTCGGTAGTAGATTCTAGCTGGTTACAGCATGAATGGACCGGATCGACCAGGAATGTACTCTCATAGAATATTGTCGTAAAACATTAGGGGCAATAGGACAACTGGCCTGTAATAACCCTACTCATAATGAAAGCATGCAGAACTAATATTCTGAGGCTAAAAAGGTTTGAAGTAGCGACCACAAACCGGCAGACGCTGCTTTGGCAAGCCTCCAATAAGGTGTTGGACTTGGTGAAGTTAGCGGGCTACCGATTGACGAGGACGGCTCATGAATGACCAAAGTGGCGAAAATTGAGGCCGGCCTATGTCTAGGGTTGGACGTCTTTTAGCTGATACGATGATGATCAAAACTCTTTCTAAGCATCGTGAGCTGAGCAGGCCTTTAGAAAGTCTTCCGAAGTCCTGATAAACCTGCGCACTCTCAACCTGATAGCCAATCATATAAAGTTGTTTAGTTGTGCACTGAATGAATTCAGGAAGACTACTTTGTACATAACTATGTTACTTTATTGCATTTATTTATTTTTATTTATTTATTTATTTATTTTTTTATTTGATTAATACGGTACACATACCAATTAGATTAATCAATCAATCAAAGCCGAAAAAACTATTACAAAGAACTTATACCTATATAAAATAAAACATAACAGATCATTCACATATTTTTTGTAAATATTCTAAAACTACATGGCACTTATCAGCAAACAAATCACACTCCGGGATGGTCGCTACAAGTTTATTAAGGGTGGTAAGTGTACGAGGAACGGGTGAAGACGCGCGAGCGACAGTGCGGCACGGAGGCACGGCTAGCAGCTGATGACTCCTACCACGAAGATAATTATTGGGAGTGTACAGCCGAATCAGCTCACCATGAAACCTCCGGAGCATCTATAATCCCCCAGCAGACCTTAAGCATAGTACCAACCTGATCACATGCTCTCCTCGTTTCCAATGTATTATAGCCCAGGCAGCCAGTGAGATACAAAGTAGGATACATATATGGATAATATCCTAAGGTGCGCTTATATAGAAATCGCAGGAAGGCTTTTTGGACCTTCTCTAACATAAGAGCATAAGTGTGTTCATGAGGATTCCACACACAAGAACTTGCATCAAGCTTACTGCGGACGAGTGTGCTATATAATAGCCGTATCACGTGGTCGTTATGGAAATCTTTAGCATTTCTTAAGACAAAACCCAACCGCTTAAATGACTCCTTGACGACAGTAATGATATGATCATGGAACGTTAGTTTTTGATCGAATGCGACACCAAGATCTTTCATAATAGTTCTTCTAGATATAAGGTTACCATTGATATTGTAATCAAATTTAGTTGGTTGTCGCATACGACCAAACGACACAACGAAGCATTTAGCATAATTGAACTCCATTTTATTATCGATTCCCCATTGATATATAGCATCTATATCTTTCTGGATTGCTATCGAGTCTGACACACTCTGGACGTTCATATACAACTTGAGGTCATCTGCGTAAAGAAGACATTTTGCATGTTTAGGTACAGTAGGCAAGTCGTTTATCATTAACAGGAACAATAAAGGTCCGAGGACCGAGCCTTGACTCACTCCTGAGCGAGTGTGATATGGACTTGACTCATAAATACCCAGTTTGACAAATTGCTGGCGGTCTCGCAAATAGTCGGCTACGAGCCTGAGGAGTTTAGGACAGAAACCTGTAGCACTGAGTTTTTGGAGCAAGATATCATTATTGATCCTGTCAAATGCCTTACAAAAGTCAAAGTAAAGCACGTCTACTTGCCGCCTCATGTCAAGTTGCGCTGAAATGTATTCTGTTAAAGTTAACAAGTTAGTGTTGACGGACCTCCTGCAACGAAAACCATGTTGCGCGTCGTTCAGATACTTCTCTACCTGGGAGTATATAAGCTTATGTAGAATGTTTTCGAAAATTTTAGCCGGTGATGATAGTATGGCAATGGGTCGGTATTCTTCAACATCCAACTTATTGGAGGTTTTAGGAATAGGCGTGACTCTCGAAATTTTCCACTGAAGTGGATAGTAGCCGGTTTGTAGTGACAGATTGAATATATGTAACAATGGCATACAAATTGTCTGTTTTAAATCTTTGAAAATAAATGATGGTAAACTATCAGGTCCTATAGAACTGGAAGATTTTAATTTGTTGATACCATAATGCACATCCTGCAATGTGAATTGCATTATATTAATGTATTGCATTGAGTACTTACCTGTTGAAATAGAAACAAATAAAAATAAATGAAGGTGTTACGCATACCGATAGACAAGAGTGACTCACGATCATTCAAAGTGCAATTACTTGACAGAGGTTGA
This sequence comes from Parascotia fuliginaria, assembly GCA_963082885.1. Lineage (NCBI taxonomy): Eukaryota > Metazoa > Arthropoda > Insecta > Lepidoptera > Erebidae > Parascotia > Parascotia fuliginaria. Next base: position 3,714,510 of record OY720197.1, read on the forward strand.
TTTCCGAGAAAACGTTGTTTTTGGTTAAAATAGTGAAGAAAAATTCAAACTTACCGTAAAGTATAAAACTCCATAATGCGACATGCAATATCTCAGTTTTAACGCTTGCTAAACAGTAGCTCATTTTGTATGAAAACCACGCGCCGACCGTAGGCGTATTAAATACGCTGCCAAGGGAACGCTGGCGTACTAAATACGCCCTCGGCAGCATACGCCTGACTTATTACAAGGGAACTAATGATACGTATGGGAGAGATACATTTAGCTACAGCGAAATTATTAGACATATATTTTAGTCGTTTCCCTTTACTTACCTTTCGATATAAATTGCAGCTTGATAACTTGTCGCGTTACAGACAGACGGACAACAAAGTGATTGTTTATGGGTTCCGTTTTGTCTCTTGAGGTACGGAACCGTAAAAAAGCACTATATGTAACAGTGAAAACTGTATTAAATTCCCTTGCGCGATTCCTGATTCTTAACAGCCTATCTCAGTGTTTGTGTACTGTCTGTTATGCAGTTTTAGATTTGATCCATTGTACTGTTTGTGAGTTTTTCTAAAAAATTCTTAGTATCTCAATACCGTCTGGCAACAGGTGTAATACTATGGAATGTTGCTAATCCACTTTGCAGATCATGAATAATTACTGAATGAGAATATATCATGCAATAACACGATAATAGGCTTGTATAATTATATTTTCAATATCCCACTAATCTGACTGTCATATCAACTACCTAAATATCAATTATGAGCCATAAATTTATCGGAACTAGTGGACATTAATCTACCACGTCAATATAATACGGCCTGGTAAATTATTGATGGGGGAAAGATAATATGAAATCCTACATAATCCGTACACATGGCCACCCTATTGAAACTGTCAGAATTTATAATAAATAAATTATGTTAATTGATTAATAATGAAATTGTGAGATATTTTATTTACTGAAGCTATTGTTGAATTTAAATATTTTGATGTGTAATAAAATATGTATTGAAATTATTTGATACCTAATTAATTAATTAATCGGCAGCCTCAGCAGTTCAATCGAACTGTGTACGATCTGAGTGATATTGGATTCTGTTGAAAAATTCTTAGTATTATTTCCTGTTTGGTATTGTTTTTTATTTATTATTTTTTTTGTTTTTTATTTTAAGTACAAAGGGGGACTTAATGCTAAAAGCATTCTCTACCAGTCAACCATAGATAGTGCAGAGATAAACGTAGTAGGTGCAGTAAATGAGGAATATAATAATAATGTATAATTATAATGGCAAATTTTATATATAATTAAAAAATAAGATGAAATATAATAAACACATACGTCCACTTATTAGGTACATTAATAAGGTATTGTGCCGAGAAGCGTCATTAAATAGGCAGAGACTCTCATCCTGTTACATGGAGCCCAATATAGCAGAAGAAATGCGGTAAATTTTTTTATGATGTTATTAATAATCGTATTTTGTTTTTGTTTATTGTATTCGTGATAATCTGTCTATTATAAGCGTGCTGATTGTGCCAAGTTAACTGTATTGTTAAACGAGTCTACTTGCGTTAGAAATTATTATAATGTGCTATACCTGTCAGCCCGGGACCACGGACGGTGTAATTCGACCGAAACGTCGGGTAAATAGGTATGGCACCTTATAAATTTCTAACACGAGTAGACCCGTTCAACAATATAGTTATGTGTACAAATCGTGTGAGTTTAAAATATTTATGTTTAACTTCTCTCTTTGTAAAGTACTTATGTACAGCCGAAGACGTCTTCAAGTGTCATCCTATCAAGATAGATATATAAACAGGATGGACCTGTAATTTGAAAGAAAATTAGTTTTACATTCTATATTGGAAACACACTATTCAGTTACAAAATATTTTTCTTTACCAAAACTAGACAAACAAAGGTATATAATAACAGATCGTATATCAATGCAACAACAGGGGAAGAAACAAACAATCCCCAAAAGCTATTATCCTCATTAATGAAATACCGTGGCCACCCTACTATTGTCCATTCGTCCGCATTCTTCATACATCACTATGACAGTAACGGGAATGTCCGCAATACCGCAGAATGTATGGCCACTGTAAGTTATGGGAAAATGTAAGATGCCTTGCATGTTAGGTAATATCGTAAGTCAGTGGTTATAGGGTGGTTAGTACCCCATAGGTTCGCAAAATATGATGATCGTCACCTTTTATTATGATATATGATATTTTTGAGGTTATGTTAGGGTCGACGTAATGATTTACGTTGTTTAGGAGAACACAGTTTGGAGGTATTTTTATTTTATCTAGTTGGAGAAGTAGAAAAGCTTTATTTGCCGAATTCTCTAGACAATTTAGGCGGAACAAGCCGTTCATTGCCATACATTATCAGTATAAAAGGAAAGTAACCACATTTACGCTTTTGAAACAAAAAAAATACATCACAATTTTTATACAACTTCAGTGGTGTAAATATACAATTCTCTGATGATAAGTAGTCACCATAACCAACATGGTTGTGGTCTGTAACTATTGCAAAAGCAATGCAAAACAAGCAATTTAAATTATTAAAAAAAAAACAAATAGCCCGCCTGCCTAAAACAAAGTTAAAGCAAAGAAATCCATTTATTTTCACGTGCTGAAGCTGAAATAATATGTACCTATGTCAGTCTCATAATTAATACGAATTTAATGATACCTCTTAAGTCAAAATCCATTTAGAAATTTTGGCTGTAGAGCGTACCAAAGAAATAGACATACATACACACATACGTACATACAAACATACATACATACAAACATACAAATATACATACATACGCTAGAAAAACATTCCCTCCTTGACTGCGGCAGTCACGCAAAAAGACAGTCAAGCAATTTTATTGTCAATTATGAGAAGAAAAAGATAAGAAAAGCACAGAAAAAGAAAGCTTTCGGGCCTCTCATTGAGCGAAATGCACGTAAAGAAACGAGTAAGAGTACTCTATGTTGATAGGGCTTAGGAGCAATTTACCAGATTTTCAACTCACCAGATTCCAAATAACCCAGATTGTGTACTATCATACAGAAAAAGTTTCATCTGGACCCCCTGTTTATAACGGGGGGACAGATGAAACTTTTTTACCGATCCGTGACCCTAGAGGGACAAACCAGAGGGACAGATGGGAATAATCCAGTGACATGAAAATAATACTATACGAGGTGGTAGGCCCCCCGGTTCGTTGAAACAAAACAATAAAAACTGCACTGATTACCATCACTTTTTACTCTGCAATCCCAAAATATTTGATTTCAATTTTGTTTCACCAAAAAAACCTTGATGCCATTTGAATTTGAACTCTATAGCTATAAGGTTAAGGATGAATATCTATATAAAATTATATAATATATATAAAATTCAGCCGTAAGCTAGGCATTGTATGCCGTGATCATTTCGGCATGACAGTTTTGGGGCACAGCAATGTGTTGAAAAACTTTACAAAGAACTATAAGTTTTTATTTCTGAATTAAAATAAATATTTGTTCGTTTTAAATTTTTTTTTTATCTATTAAATCTTCAGTAACAAACACGCGGTCCACCCTATAGTTAGTGGTAACCGTAACCTATGGACATGGCTATCAAATATCGAGTGGTTAGTGGTCAACCTAGTGTCAGGATTTTGTTCTCGTCGTCCATTATTTATTATAGAGGCAACCGACTTGACCTAACGACTGTTATCAACTTGGTAACAACCGGGACCGACATTTAACGTGCCCTCCAAAGCACGGAGACGCGCAGATCAAATACTACTATGTCACCCATCCATGGGCCAGCCGCACTCTAAGTTGCTTAACCCGCTAATCGTCTACCGATCAGTGAGCGCAACTAGCTATGAGCGCCTCAGAATAGCTATGTTTTCTAAGCATTGCAGTAATTATGCTTCAAAAATAACCATGCCATTGGCAACCATTTAGGAATGAGGGAGGAAAAGGAAATAGGAAGAGGACCGATACGTAACTAAGCTGCCGTCGCTCTGATAAAGTCTCAAACTCTTTATTGAACAACGTCATCTACAGAAAGAGTTTCAAATACGATATGGAACAACATCGAGTGCATTTTAATTATGATACTATTTTCCGTCATTCTTGAATAACTTAGTCCCATTGGACAACTTTGTTAGCAAGTAAATACGACAAAAGTTGTGGCCTCTTAAGCATGCATTGCAGGTGGCTTACGAATAACATTTGATGAAGGAAAACATCGTAAAGGATTCTTGACTTTCGTATGAGTTTGAAATAGGTACAGATTATCCTCTAATAGATATCGTATTAACATTTATTTGTTCTGAGTCAAGCACACGGTAGTAGATCCACGCTAGTTTCAGCATGAATGGGCCGAATCGACCGGGGAAGTACTACCCATAGAAGATCGACGTGAGTAGTATTACGTAGTAATATCCGTATATTACTGCGTTTCGTTCGGAGTGAGAGCGCCGGGGGCCCAATTTCTCCCTTTCCTCTTTCCTCACTTCCCTCATTCCCTTCCCCTACCCCATTCCCAGCCGCCATAGTTGAGGCCACCATACCAGCAGTTTGAGTCGGTTACTTTTTGTATGGTGGCCACCACTTCTGGATTCCAATGACTGCTTACCATCAGGCGGGGTGGAATCACTTTGGTAGGCTAATATAAAAAAGGAGCAGAAGCGAGAGTGCGAAACGTTAAAGCTGCGCTTTGATTGGCTATTTCAAGGTCAAAATTTCGAATGCTATGAAATGCATTAACGTAGTTTCTTCTTCGTGCAAAACTTGGCAGGTCGCTAGTACTATAAACCAAGTTCCTACAGCACTAAAACAATAAAAACACAACACAAACTATAATGAAGTGAGTTCAACGGCATGTCTAATAAATTTCTCGTTAAATTCAATTAAGGGGAGTGTTTCGAGAAACGCAGTGCATTTAGAAGGATTCTTTTTAATCAGTCTCACCATTTATTAAGTTCAGACCACTGGACTTTTTATGTTGTGGAAGAAATGGTTACGAACAACGAAACTTATAGGCATTTAAATTGTCAACACTTTAAATTACAATAGATAATGTTGTAGCTGTGTTGTAAGCATACTACTAATATTAAAAATTTGTGCGTGTACCTATATTTATTACCACTCAGCGCCTAAACGGCTGATCCGTTTTTGATGAAAATTGGTATGTAGATAGATTCGGTACCGGAGTCGGATGTAGGCTTTTTATCTCGAAAATCGGTCTGGTTCCCGAGGGAGACAAAAACAATTTTAGTTTTCGCGGGATAGATCTAATATTAAAGGGGCAGGCAGAAGGAATAAAAGGATAGCATGACCTGCGACAATGGTTTGGCAAAAGAACTCGTTCCCTGTTTAGAGCAGTATCCAAGGTGGAAATTGCTATGATGATTGCTAATCTACGTAAAGAGACAGCACGCTAAGAAGAAAAAGAAGATGTAATATTGTACTGTTTGTCACCGTTATCAATATGTCAGCCAAGTCGACTATATCCATCACCATATCGACTGAAAGAAATCCACTGCTGACCATAACCCCTCAATACTTTTTATATAATACTAGCGTTCCGCGGCGCGGTTTTATCCGTGTCTTTGCTTACTGCTCTACTCCCGTCGCCAGTAGCGTGATGTTACATAGCCTATAACCTTCGTCGAGAACTAGGCTATCATACGCAAAAGGAATTTTTTCAATCCGACTGGTCGTTCCAGAGATTAGCGCGTCCAAACAAACAAACTCTTCCGTTTTATATAATAATAAAGATATAGATTGGCTGGCATTGTCAGCGCTAATATAAAAACACAGTTTATTTATTAGGCTAAATATGATGTTATGACAGTGAGAAATTAGAGTATTTTCCAATCGGATTCAAACATAAATATTCATAAAATACAATCATTGTAAAACATAAACAACTTCCTTAATCTTAAGTTACAATAGAAACCGACATAACCAAAATTTATTTACACTTTTCTATACTTTACCGCGATTATTCCATAAAATATGGTGGTATTAAAAGGGGGGGAGTGCCATAAATAAAGGGGAAGGAAGAGGAATGGCAAAGAACGTCTAACTTATCAGAAGTAAAAAGTAATTAAAATACTTCTCGGGTTACAAAACTTATTTGTCATTTTAATTGTTTAATTAATTTTCTTGAAATATACTGCCGCGTTTAAATTAATGTTTTGTAATCTGGATAATAGTTTTAACATAATACCTAGTATTTAACTAGTTGTTTTTTTATGTATTTGTAACTGTCGGGTCGTTTGGAGAACAGTGTTTACCCCCTAGAATCGACCTAATGTAATAGTGTTCCCCCTTTTTACATTTTTCCACGGAAACGAAGAAAATACAAAAAGAAAACTTATGAAATTGACGACGTAATTTTGATTATCATTTCCAAAACATTTTTTCTTACTTACTTGATGCCCGCAGCGCGGTTTCACTCGCGTTATGTTACATCTTCGGTTACTGCTCTGCTCCCTTCGCCAATAGCGTGATGCTACATAGCCTATAATGTCCTTAATAACTGAGCTATCAAACGCAAAAATAACTATTCAAATCCAACTGGTAGTTCCTGAGAGTAGCGCGTTCAAACAAATAAAGAAACTCTTCCGCTTTATGTAATAGTATAAATAGATATTATAAACTAAGAAAAACTAAAACCTATGTCAACAAACACGACTTATATTTAAATAATGTACTCGTTACTACTAGTGCAAGTGCAGTAGCATTACAACAATGAAACTAACCCCTTAGGGAACTATAGTTTGAAAATTCCAACTACATCTGATTTCCATACATGAATTTCAACAATTTCCGCCACTCCATAGTGCCATACGGTTCCTGATAAGTTCCGTTATTGCCAGTATGCCAGTAAGTGGCATAGGTGCCAATTATTTGCCACACCTGTGCTGATTATTGAACGCCAGACTGCAAATGGTCCAATTGTTCTGCTAACTATACTGTTGGTATAGTCGTTTCGTATGACGCCAATTGAGTGTACCGTTTACAGAATAAACTTTTAAAGAAAATAGAAATTATTATTTCTATTTCCGAACATTACAGCGGCAATAATGTTTGTTTTAAGAACTACATTTTCTTGTACAAATAATTTTATAATTATTTTAAGCTGTCATTGGTGAAACAAATGCTATACAAACTTATAGGTGAAATTAATATTTTTTGTCAATGGGATTAGCTTATCATGCAATGAGCATCCAATTAATAGATACACTTTATTTTATATTAGCCTATTTTGATGACTTCACTCTGCCAGTGAAGTCCAGGTGTGGTGGACCTCGTCTCAAATTCCATCATGAAAAAGTGGCAGCATAGTGGTCTTCACTATGGCGGCTTTGAGATAGGTTTTACACCCTGTTTAAAACAACCCAGATCAATATTGAAACATAGAACAACACACATATTATTTAATTAAGCAATTATTTCTATTTTATTAATAATTTTATTTTAATCAAACACTAATAAATTAATTCAATTTATTTTATTTATATTCCGAAGTTTTTTTGCTGACGTTACTAGGTGCCTGATCAGCCAATTTGCTCTGATTGATAGCGAAATTTCTCTTTAATTATAACTGCTGAACGCTGTTCCGATGCACTTCAGCTACTTCGAGTAAAATGGGAATTGAAATGAAAGTTATAGTGGAGCATTCCATTAGTGGCACTAGAGGATGAGTACTGTTGACTTAAAGGTTATAGCATTATAGAGTTATAGCAAGTTATTTTCACATACAACATATCTTCTCGTCCGCACTACCGTAGTGTCTCAAGACCAAGGTTTTTGATCAGTGTGTGTTCCCAGTGATGACATACGGAGCAAAGACGTGGTTTCTAACTATGGGTCTTATCAGAAGGCTAAAAGTCGCTTAGAGGGCGATAGAGCGGGTCATGTTAGGCGTCTCCCTCTGCGATAGTTTAAGAAACGAAGAAATTCGCAGGCGAACTAAAATAACCAATGTGGCTCGCAGAGTTGCTTCTCTGAAGTGGCAATGGGCAGGACACATATATCGCCGGACTATTAGATTTCTAATGATTTATTGACACATCTAATGTTAGATCCATCAAGCCATTTAGGCTACCAAAGAAATAGACATACATACCCACATAAATACATACGCTCGAAAACATTACCCTCCTTGACTCCGTCAGTCAGGCAAAATTACAATCACATACTCCTAAAATCAACTAATCTACCATTACCTAACTAATTAGTAATATGTGACTGGTCACAAACTTTTCGATAACTCAATAGGAAAGTCGGTAAACTGTTCCCGCAACTACAGATATAATTACCGAACTAACTAGTCAGTGGTGCCAGTCATAAAACTTAACTTTTCTAACATGCTGTTTGAAACAGAAAATGTATTATGGGGTGGGCGGTAATATTCACTATTCATTAACATCCTGTCCTATTAATCCTTTTAATATTAATAATGCGAAAGTTTGTGCGTGTGTGTGTGTTTGTTACCACTCAGCACCTAAACAGCTAAACCGATTTTGGTGAAAATTGGTATGCAGATAAATCGGGTGCCGGAGAGTCATGGGCTACTTTTTATCTCGAAGGTCTGGTTCGGTCTGAATCGGTCTGGGCAAAGTCGTGTGGCGCTGCTGATTTTCATATATAAAAGATAACTCTCTCTCTCTCAGCTCAGACTGAACACAAATATTATTTATGGATCACACAAAGTTTTGTCCCGTGTGGGGATCGAGTCCACAACCTCGTGCACAACAGTCGCTTGCGCTCCCACTGCACCACAGAGGCAGAACTGTGTATTGCATGTTGCATTTTACTACACATTTTCGGTTTTAAAATGAGGTATTTTTTTTCGTTTTTATTTAATAAACTTCATGCACAGAGGCGGACTTAATGCTAAAAGCATTCTCTACCAGTCAACGTTAGGTGATTCAGTGATAAACAGAGTACTCGTAGTTTTTACACTAAGAATTAATAGTGATTTAAATATGTACGCAGTAACATTACACCCTGGGCATGGTAAAGTTTTATAATATGCATATTTTCTCATTCTTCCTTTCTGAACTGACTGTACGCTGAAACATCTCGCTAAAATTCGTGTAACGGTTATTAACTATCAAATGTTCATGCAATGGCTGATTGAGATAAATTGCTTTTAACGTTAAAGCCAATTGTACAATCGAACCAACTGAACCATGACCCATTTTGCTGATATTTCGCTTAAAACTTTCAAACTTGTAAGATCTATCGTGTATAATAATAGACTTAGGACTAGGTCTTTAACACTAACATAACAACAGTGTCTGGAACGAACTGCCAGCTGCGGTGTTCCCCGAGCGCTATGACATGTCCTTCTTCAAACGAGGTTTAAAGAGAGCATTCATTTCACGGTAGACAGCAGCTTCGCGAAGCCGCTGCCTACCGTGCTTAGGCAATAAAAAAGTGTACTTAGTTAAATGTCGAGCTTGTTGTCTAATAAAATGACAACAAGCTCGTTGCCAAGGAAATCTGTCTTCAGGCGAATTTCGATCTACTTGCATTTAGATGTATGTATCTACTTATTGCCAAAATGAGCTTAATGGTGGATCACGGTTCACTTGGTTCGACGTGTTCAAAAGCCGTGGCAGAAGAAAACAGCGACTTATTAGAGTAACTTATTTGTTTTCGCCACAAACTTTATCATTGGCATCGACGAGAAACTTGTCAATCGTGACGTGAACGTTAGCAAAAGAGACATGGATAATAATAATAATAATATTCTACCACATTCACACAGCGCCATCTAGCCCCAAATTAAGCAATTATATTTGCTTGTGTTATGGGTACTAAACAACTGATATACTACTTATATACATTTTTTTTTTTGTAAATACATACATATTATAGATAAATTACACCCAGACACAGAACAAACAATCATGCTCATCACACAAAGGTTTGTCCTAGGTGGGAATCGAACCCACGACCTCCGGCTTAGCAGTCAGGGTCACTAACCACTAGACCAACAGGCCAGTCCTGATGATGATATGATGAGATGGATGTACTTTAAGACAGTTTTTCGTCACTCATGCGTGGAATATCTCGCGTTTTTCTACCACTGTTATATTATACTAAAGATACGATTTTGTTTGTAAAACGCGCTAATATATAAAAGTACCAGTCCGATTGGAATAATTCTTTATGCATTTTATACTCCAATTCTTGCGGAATGTTAAAGGCTATTTAAAATCAGGCTACAACCTGCAGGAGTGGAGTAATAACTAAATACGTAACTTGGCGTATGTCAAACTGTGTTAGTATTTTTACGAACAACTTTCATATCTGTCCCTCAAATAAACCTATGCTAATATTATAAAAAGATACTGAGGTTTTGTAAGTTTTTATTAACTTGAAGAGTAATGAGTTACTTTTACTTCTACCATTATTTTGTAATTTTATCAGTAAATTTCAATAACCACAACGTAATATACGATTCCTTAGTACAGTATAAAACTTCGTACTCCTTAACTTTGATAAATATAACAAATAACTTGTTATTTCATTGAGTAAACCCTGCGTTTTTATAGTCGTCGCGACAATCGCATGCGATACATCAACGCCAGTTTACTGAACCCATCGCTCATTTTATGGCCCCACCCGAAATTGGGTACAATCGCGAACAGCGCTTATAAAAATAATACAAAATATTAAAAACATTTCCAATTTATTTTTGTAAATACAAAACTACGAATCGTTGTTACTGAGGTCTATTTTAAATGAAATAGATTTTGTGCGCCGATGTTTTGACGAATGCCTACAATATTTAGATTGAAATAACAGACAGATTATTGTAACAATACTTTGAGAGTCTGGTAGATAGCATCCACTCGAATTATTTTGGGTATTTGTTAAGTATGCGGGACTAGTAAAACGCTTAGCGGTTGAGTACGCACTGACGTGTATTCGACGTAAGTCCTTATGAGTGGACGCAGCCACTACCTATACACATATAACTAGGTACATAGTTATCCATACATAACAGTATTTATGAGAATTAGCTCGATCGTGGTCATTCTATAGTTTAACGTTTCCTAAATTAACATGAAAAAATGGCTTGCGTGCCTTGGACATTTTAAATCGTCCGTTTGCATGGTGTGATCTCCTTTAATTGAAGAAACACAATGTAATTATTGCGTATTTTGTTAGAAATCCTAATAAATATAAAGGATATAAACAATCAACAACTTAAAAGTAATATACGATACAAAACAGTCACTATAACAATAAAACCACAATTGGTTTGTGGCCCATTAAAATGGAACCACTTTAGTTTGCGACTGTCCACAATCCACCCGGTAAACAGAAGGTATTTCGGGAATTACCTGGTTATTGTCCGAATCAACCGTGTTCAGGATTTATTAGGCGCATGGTTTTACGATCTGGACAGATTTGGGTGGATTTTTAGAAAGTAATCTCTCGTTTGGGATTTGAATGCGATTAAGATTTTTTTAAGAGTGTAATAAGACTTGTTTAATTAAATCGTGAATTAACCTGTGTGATTACCTATATGGTACAGTGAGTGTGTGCGACGGTTATGGGTTCGATTCCCAGCGAAAAAAATTTGCGTGTTTCATAAATATTTGTCACTATGTCTTGATTATTATGTTTTGTTTATGTTAATACATACCTACATATATAAAGAAACACCCAGATCAATGCAAATAGTCATATTTATGCACACAAATATTTGCACTAAGCGGGAGTCGAAACCGCTACGACACAGAGGTCGTCAAGCACACAGAACTTAAAATTACTTATATGGTAAATTCTTAGATACTTAGTAGAAAGAAATTACCGTAATCTAAGTACACTCGCAACATTTCAATCATATTTGAAAACCCAGTAAAATCAAAATAACTGTAGAAACCCATATTTTTTCAAACAACACCTTCATTACCTGTTAATAAGGCTATTTATACAGTGATAGATTACACAATACAACCAGAATTAAAATTAACAAAACGAATTAAAGTACCAAATTACTGTATGTTGTACACTAGTACGATCACACACAAATCTCATTTCGGTCTGTTTGGCCGGTTTAATCTGTAATACTGTTAGGGACACCATGTTGCAGTTTAGTATTGGATTTTCTAGTGATAATTCTTTGTTATTTAACGGGATAAGCAGAGATGTATCAAGCTCGTGCATTTTCAACTAGACACTATAAAGTCCACGGATGTAATGAAATTATATTAGTTTATTAACAAACAAAGTGTTTAAAACAGTGTCAAAAACAAAAAGGGGATATGTTTATAAAAAACAACATAATATTAAAACTCTAATATCAGTTAGGCATTTATGAAAATTTTAAACTAGTGATGCATTTTAAGCATACTTATGTTCTCGCAGGGCTTTTTGAAATGATCGACCGAACTATATTTTTCTTAAGCTACAATCCATAAACATTATTTATTGCTAATAATATAACACAATAAAACAAGCGATGGACCGAGTAAACCGGCGCCGCCCTCTCAACACTCAGCGTTCTATGATATTGTTGCCTGTGGGCTTTTACGCCCATGTCGGCTGTTTAAATTATTTCCTGCCCTGGAAAGGATGGTGGTAGGTTTAATATATAACATTAATAAACCATCAAACATAATATATCCCAACTGTTTGATACCATAGACTTACTGTAGGCGTCTATAACATTTTTATTTTTAAACACAAATGTCGTCAACTTCAGAACAAAGGCCCTAAAACTGCAATTGGCAGACGAATTGGAAATCACAGCTGGAAAGCTGGAATAGTCAATAGTCATTTATTCATCATCATCATATCAGCCAAACGACGTCCACTGTTGGACATAGGCCTCTCCCAATCGTATCGGACGTTCTTCGCTCTCATCCTCATTAACAATAATACATTGTATTTGAATTTTCTATACCTACACATGACACATCCATAGTTATTATTAGGTCTTGCTTCATGTGTTTTAAAATTGACACATATTCACCAAAGTGGCTTAGAACTACAAGAATGTATAGACCCGGTTAAGATTTTAACAAAATATCGTCGACAGCTTTCTTCTTGGAATATTTTTTAGCTTCTGAAATAGTTTTAAAACTTAGACCTACAGACGGGCCGTATCCATATTTGTCACTTAAGTAGCGCAAGAAGTAAAATAATCTAACTTGAATATTTTAAACTTACACGATTTGTACACATAACTTTATTTATGAAACGGGTCTACTCTTGTTATAAAATTATTATATTAGGTGCCATACCTCTTTTGCCGACGTTTTGGTCGAATTACACTAACCATGGTCACGGGCTGACTCAAGGTCACACTGACTCAAGGTATGGCACCTTATAATATTTTTCTAACACGAGTAGACCCGTTTCACAAATATAGTTAAATCTAACATGAAATCGTAACACAGAAGTTGTGAAAACCGTTCAAGTCATAATAATCTATACTATTTTATAAAGCGGAAGAGTTGTTTGTTTGTTTGAACACGCTAATCTTTGTCGAATTTGAAAAATTCTTTTTGCGTATGATAGCCCAGTTCTCGAGGAAAGTTATAGGCTATGTAACATTACGCTACTGGCGACGGGACGAGAGCAGTAAGCAAAGACGCGTGTGAAACCGTGCCGCCGTAAGTTAGACGTAATAATAAAATTTTGTATAAGCCTACTCATCTCCTATATTTCGAGGCCTTTACTTTTTTTTACAGAAACACCCTGAAGCTGTTTTGATCTCATACCTGTCTTCACTTGAACTTACATGTATTTTTTTGTATCTTGTAGATTAATCCAAATGTAGAGACTAACATAAATTACTGAAAATGTACTACTGAATTTAGTATCGCTATTAATCACGGACAATTCAAATTTACTAGGTTCGTTTTAAGGCGAAGGCATAAGCATTGATTAGGTACTACTCCAAGCTATGTCGGTCTAGCTTCCGATTTTAAACCCTATAGTTAAGATTTTTAAGCTATTGCATAGCTTTTATAGCGGGCTTAGAGTGCGGCGACCGAATCAAGAAATTCCGTAACGAAAATAAAACCTAACACCCCCACTCCGCCTACATATAAATCTCGCGGCTGCGCAGTTTTAATATCGAGATATCTTTTAATTATTATATGGCAAGTGTATATAAAACTTATGTCATTGGAATCGTCATAATTTAATATACTTTAAAACTAAACATACTTTAGGTCCGTATTATGAGTTTTTATATTGTTAATACTCATTTCAAAAAAGGTCGGTACTTTTTGACGGCTGAAGTTATAAAAATCGCTATTATTCGAAAAAAATACATTACTATATATTTAATAAAAACAATATACCCTCTTCATACAAAATATCATATTTAAGCCTTGACAAAGCCGGGCGCAAGTAAACAATCGCTTCAAATTTTTATAAATTTTCAAAATACTTACAATTCTGCCTTATCCACACTGTGGTATAGTTAATACACTTATTACAAACACAAGTTGCAGCTCTTCTAACCTAGTAAACTTAAATTAATATCAAATAAAAAAAAAAACTGCATAAATAAAATAAATAATTATAATTGCATAAGTTGAAAAAAAATGCTATGCAATAGCTTTACTGCCACAGTCGCCGTGTGCCACAGTTATATTTTTTTCACAATAATGATGAAACAATTCACATTAAACTATGTAGTAACAAAATCGTACGTTAATAATTTTCAAGATAACCATAGATAGAATTATATTGATACTTGCCCTGTTTTAAACCCAATACCGTGTGTATAACAACTGTCATAACTACAAGGCCATTAGATATAACTTACAAAAACACTCCTAATATTCCTATCCCGTTAATTACTACCCCATGGTCACCACTTGCGGGTAACCGATCACCATCTGTTTATTTATTCGTTGTCCTAAATTGAATATCGATGAGTTGTACTGTCCATATACGCACACCGCTTAATTGCGCAAAGGAACTTTAGAATTTATTTAATAAGATGCGAAAACGCTTCATCCGTCAACTTCTAAAAGTCAAACGTGAAAACGTCAAAGTTTTGTATCTGTTTTTGTAACTTCTTGTTAGTTGTAATTTACTTTTGCATGCTGTGCAAAATTTTAATGCTATTTACCTACTATAACAATACTATTTACCATCCTTTTACGGTCTCGCTGCAGGGTAAAATCATCTTCTCCTATAAAGAAAGCGTCAGTGTTGATCGCCACGTGCACTCAAGACGAATTGTCAATTTTTAGTGCGTATATTCTTTAAGATACAGAAACGTTATTTATGTTTTTATTTTAAAATATTCACAAAAAATACACATATATATTTAAATATATACCTAAACAATTTATTTTATCATACTTAATCGGTCATTCATTTAGTCATTAACTCATTATACAAATACTTTCTGTGTTGAAATAGGTACGTATATTATGTAAATATTGAATTGATGTACTAAAAAAAATATTCCATGTATCTATCTAAACATAATTTATCTAAATTTAAATGAAACTCAAAGCAGAACTAAAAAGTACACTAACAATATGTCACATAACCATTCATTCAGAATCGATACATTTACCGCAGGTAATCGGTACAAAAATATCCAATATATTTTCAAACGAACAACTTTATTAAAGAGTGACAAAATAATATCGAGACTATATTTCAAAATCGATTCGAATTCCTTTAAATCGTAGTCGATTACAGGTAGTTTCGGATTGTAATTTAAATAAATAAGGGCGGACCGAGACGGTTATAAATTTACGTCAGATTTAATGGGCTTGTTACTACCGTAATCATCGGAGGAATAAGTTACTTCGGCTTTTTAAGGGTTAGGCTTGACTTCTTTGTAAGGTTTGAATAACTTTAGTTTATGGGTAGTAAAATAAATATATTGCGTATATACTTTGCGTTTCATTTTTTATACAACTTCTGTGACATGTAAGGTCCACCTGATAGTAAGTGGTAACCGTAACCTATGGAAGTTTTGGCTGCACCGTTGGTCTAGTGGTTAGTGTAACTGACTGCGACGCCGGGTGTCGTGGGTTCGATTCCCGCGGAAGGCAAATATTTGTGTGATGAACACTTGTATTTGTCTTTAGTTTGGGTGTTTTCTATGTATTCTAAGTATGAATTTACAAAAAAAAAGTACGTATATGTATTATATTTCAATTATCTAGTGCCCATAACACAAGCTCTGCTTAGCTTAGGACTAGATGACGATGTGTGATAGTGTCCACATATTATTATTATTATATTATTATTAAGTGGTTGTGCTCTAAATATCGCAGAAACAATGTTAAGAAATCAGATTCATGTCGTTGTTGATCGTGTAGACAGAAGAGGGAAAGGTAGAAAAGGAACAGGATAGTGGGATCTTTTTTACTCTTAAGAATTTAAATTATAGTTAAACGAATTTTTACTTTTAAATCGTCTGAATTAAGTTTCCTAAAACATAAAAATAAAATCCATTACAGTAACTTGATTAATTAAGTCCCTACGTGATTCCATTGTTTAACATGTTAGATATAAAAAACATCGCAGGAGGCCTTTCTTGACATGACAAATTTAATGAGAAGCCATTAAAAGTATCGTGTATGTGCCCACTTATGACAAGACAATAGATAATCTATTGTCTTGTTATAAGTGCTGGCAGAAGTGCTAGCAAGAAACTGTACTTTAAATCGATAGAATATTAATTAGTGACCACTTACTTAACTATTAAGAACTGATTTTGCCTCTAAAAACATAAAATAACAAAACATACAAATAATGGAAACAAGGTTCAAATTTGGGATGAAACAAATGTTTATGAATCACACAAACTTTTTTTTCGTGTGGGGATCGAGCCCGCAACTACGCGCACAGCAGTCGCTTGCACTCCTACTGCGCCACAGAGGCAGTCACTTTAGTATAACTTTACATTTTATTTTAAAGTGATCTCGCTTTGTTTTCTTGGCAGTTTTACGCTAATTCCTTTTAAACCATGCAAAGGGTTTTGATACAGTTTTCACAACCGTTAAGATCATATCTGCCGAAAGCTTTTTATTTATGATATATGTCATGTTATAGTTGAGAAAAGCTGAGAAATTTTACAATTTGAAATCATGTCATCAAAACCATAAAAGTATTCTCGTGTGAAGTACGGGCGAGTCGCTAATCCTACTAATATTATAAAAGCGAGAGTTTGTGTGTGTGTATGTGTGTGTTTGTTACCACTCAGCACCTAAACGGATGAACCGTTTTCGAGAAAAATTGATATGTAGATCGGTCTGGTCCCGAGGGAGACAAAATACATTTTAGGCGCGGGTAAAGCCGTGCGACGCATCTAGTATTTTAAATACGTGTGTCATTATTCGTATGATGATGTATTGTGTCTATATTATGCTGTATATAAATAAATCTTTCACTCCATATTTCAAATTCAAATCAGTTTTATTTGCTTGAACGAACGAAGTTGCCTTGATAGACGCTTTTTCTGTATTTTCATCATAAGATTTCAGAGATACAATTGTTTTGTAAGATAGAATAATGGAAGTATTTGTGCATCAATACTATTTGATAAAGCGGCAGAGTTTGTTTGTTTGTTTGAACGCTCTAATCTCTGGAACTACCAGTTGGATTAGAAAATAATTGCGTATGATAGTCCAGTTCTCGAGGAAGGTTATAGGCTTTATACATCACGCTACTGGCGACGGGAGCAGAACAGTAAGTAAAGACGCGGGTGAAACCGCGTCGCAGCAAGCTAGTCTAAGAATATAAAGTGTGTTCAAGTTTTAATTGGCAAGAAGAATGTAATAACTTTGAAAAACAATAAATAATTATCGTACGTAGCAGCGTGATGTTACATAGCCTATAACCTTACTCGAGAACTGAACTATCACACGCAAAAGAATGTTTTAAATCCCACTGGTAGTTTCAGAGATTAGCGTGTACAAACAAACAAATTCTTTCGCTTTATATAATAGTACAGATTTGCCAAATGTGCTTCAAAAACTTTCAAAAACTTCTTATAGCCTTATCCTGATGAAGTCATAGTAGTTGTTTTTATGACGACCAAAGACCTATAACTCACAAATTTAACAATCATACTAAAAACAGCCTTAAAGATACCTTTATTAAAACTGTCATCTAAAAATTCAAATCGAGTATAATTCGAGTTTCTATAGTTAACCACCCCAAACCATACAAATTTACGTCATTATTTCCCCATAAACTACTGCATAGAGAGAGTAGCCCCACAGATTTTATTACTAAACTAGCTGTCCGCAGCGCGGTTTCACCCGCGTTCAATTACATGTTTACTTCCTGCGCTGCTCCTGTGGATCGTAGCTTGAAGTCTATAACCTTCCTCAAAAATAAAGCTATCGAATGCAAAAAGAATTCTTTAAATCCAACTGGTTGTTCCGGACGGCACGAAGTAACGTTAGTTTTAGTTTATTATATTCAGCATATTTTCTGTATTGTTAGTTAATAGAAATAAGGACCAGATGTTTTACCGTTTAGCGTAATGCAGTACCTGCAAATTCCTTTTCCCACGTCTTGTTCCGTTAGGTAATAATTAAGTTTTGTAGACAATAGTGTTAACCATTTTTGTTATTTGTATAGGTTTGCAAAGCTATAAACAATTGTATAACACCGCCTTTTTGCGCTAGGGTTTATGACACTATAAAGTGTTCTTTAATGTTAGAGTGTTACAACATGTACTGTTACCTTATGTTTTGTATTGTTTAACGTATAACCGTTACCCTATTAAGTACCTTAGTTGTGTTAAGAAAAATTACACCCCTCCCATGTCGGAGGCCGAGACCCTTATATAATCGAGTCTTGGGCTATCCAAGACAGTCTTGACTACGCATAGCCAGAGCACGAGCACATCTCGTCTCCGACATCTTATAGTATAGTTGATAGCATTGTTATAGTTGGTACGTTGTATGTACTTATTGTCTCTGGAATAGACTTGTTTGCCAAACAGTTGTAAAGTCTCTTCTTTACCCCACGAACCATTCGACGCTTCGGGAACACTCGTCCCGAACATTGGTCCTTCGAGCCGGATAGAAGATAGAGTCGAAGTTTTGGTAATTGGCATTCAAGAAAAGACGTTCAAGACTCAGCAATTATGCCGGTTACAAGAAGCACGTCCAGTAAGCTGCGGCAAGAGTCGACGATGACTCCAGCGACGTCTTCGGAAGAGCAAGCCACTACGGCATATTTTAGTGAAGAAACTTCAAGTAGGTCGCATACGACCGTTCGGTCGCCAACGAGCATCGCTAAGGCACCTTTTAATACAGCAGAACGGTGTACTAAAGACACTGTAAAGAAACCACGTACGGTAAAGTCATCGTCAAGGACATCCAAATCTTCAAGCGCGTTAAGAATAGCTCAAGCAAAAGAAGAGCTCGCTGCGGCGAGATTAGCGCGTATTGAAGCGGAGCTATTAGATACAGAAGACGACGACGATACTATCGACTACATGGTGGATACAACTCGGAAGGTCGCCACTCAGTTGCACAACAGGCAGCACGAGCCGCTGCCCATAGCCGAGCAAGCCACTAAGGTATATTTAAGTGAAGAAACTTCAAGTAGGTCGCATACAACCGTTCGGAGGCCAACGAGCGTTATGGCACCTTCTAAAATAGCAGAACGGTGTACTAAAGACACTGTAAAGAAACCACGTGCGGTAAAATCATCGTCGAGGAAATCCAAATCGTCACGCGCGTTAAGAATAGCTCAAGCAAATGAAGAGCTCGCTGCGGCGAGATTAGCGCGTATTGAGGCGGAGCCATCAGATATAGAAGACGACGATGATAATATCGACTACATGGTGGATAGAACTAGGAAGGTCGCCACTCAGTTGGACAACAGTCAGCACGAGCCGCTACCCATAGCCGACGAGCCTACAGAAACAGACCCGTCACATCGTCCGGCCAACGAAACCGCTGTGATCCTTCATAGCACAGCGGTTGTTACAAAAGCATGCGGCATTGAAAGCTGCAATAATAGCCATCAGAGTTTGCTTCATTCAATCAAGCCAGAAGATGAAAACAAAAGAGAGGAAGTGAAGCCTCCAAAAGAAGAACTAGATAAGGTGGACACGACTAAAACAATTCCACATTCGCATTCACATATAAAGATGATTCTTACAAAAGTTCAAGAACCCTTGGGTTTAGTTAACACGTTTGCGCTACTCGACGATGGAAGCACAATCACTTTAGTAGATCAGACAATCGCCGATAAGATCGGAGCTAAAGAGCCCACTGAACCACTCGTTTTAGAAGCAATCGGCGAGCACAAGGTCACTGCTTCAGCGTCGCAACGCGTGAAGCTCTCCTTGCAAGGTGATGTCGAGTCACATGACATAGAAGCTCACGCAGAAGAAAAGACTACAGAAATATCGAAACAAGTGCATGATATACACAAAAAAGGAAACTTTGAGCTGCGTAGATGGGTGTCAAACTCGCAAAAATTACTAGATTTATTAGAAGACACCGCTGTACAGGCAACAGTGGTTGATGTTGATAATAGCATCCGCTCTGAGAGAGTGCTAGGTCTCATCTGGAGACCCAAAACAGATGAACTAACCTTTAACTTAGATTTAGATAGACTCCCAAAGATAAAGAGCGAACGCCCGACAAAGCGCGAAGCCTTAAAAATAGTAATGTCACTGTATGATCCACTAGGCTTTGCGTCGCCGGTCACTACGAGAGCCAAACAGATTTTACAAGAAGTCTGGCGAAGAGGAATTGGCTGGGATCAAGAGCTCGACGACGACCTAACGAAACAATGGGTGACATGGACGTTCCATCTGAAAAATTTGAAAAATATAAGTATACATAGATGCTACGCGGGATTCACACATGCTACAATGCTAGAACTTCACACTTTCGTCGATGCAAGTGAAGCCTGTTACTCAGCGGTGTTGTATTGGCGCGCCGTAGCGCCCGATGGCAAAGTGCAACTCTCCTTAGTACTGGCAAAAGCTCGTGTTGCGCCGTTGAAGTTAACATCAATCCCGCGTCTTGAGCTCCAAGCGGCTGTCATGGGTAGCCGGATGGCGGCTAAAGTCATAGAAGAACATGACATCAAACCTAGCTCAAAGATATACTGGACAGATAGTAAAACAGTACTTACGTGGATCAAAAATGGATCGCGTACCTACAAACCCTTTGTTGCGCACCGCATCGCTGAAATAGAGGACACAACGACGGTCAATGAATGGCGTTGGGTGCCTACAAAACTAAATGTTGCCGACGACGCGACACGTGACGTGCCAGACGATTTTAGTGAGAACCACAGATGGTTTATAGGCCCAGAGTTTCTCCTTCAAGAGAAGTCGACGTGGCCTGTGGAGAAAATTGAAGACAAAATGTCAACGGGTGAAGAAAAAGTTAACTTTGTGACTAAGAGCAATCAAGTATATGACATCAGAGAAGCCACACCTCCTACACATAAGTTCTCTAAATGGAAGACTTCGCAGCGTCTAGCAGATCTATTCTGGGCTCGTTGGCTAAAAGAGTACCTGCCGAACTTGCAAAACTGGCGGGAGCCCCGAGGTCGTGGCGCCGCTGTTGACGTCGGAGACATCGTTTTAATCGCCAAAACCTACCTCGCAACACATGGCCGCGTGGGAAAGATGGAGTTGTACGTGTAGTCGACGTTAAGACCAAGAGAGGTATACTACGTCGACCAGTAAGGAAGCTGGTACCACTTATTACGGCAGTCGTCTGAGAAAGTGCATTACCTCTGCGGGTAATACACGGCGGGAGGATGTTCCGGACGGCACGAAGTAACGTTAGTTTTAGTTTATTATATTCAGCATATTTTCTGTATTGTTAGTTAATAGAAATAAGGACCAGATGTTTTACCGTTTAGCGTAATGCAGTACCTGCAAATTCCTGTTCCCACGTCTTGTTCCGTTAGGTAATAATTAAGTTTTGTAGACAATAGTGTTAACCATTTTTGTTATTTGTATAGGTTTGCAAAGCTATAAACAATTGTATAACACCGCCTTTTTGCGCTAGGGTTTATGACACTATAAAGTGTTCTTTAATGTTAGAGTGTTACAACATGTACTGTTACCTTATGTTTTGTATTGTTTAACGTATAACCGTTACCCTATTAAGTACCTTAGTTGTGTTAAGAAAAATTACACCCCTCCCATGTCGGAGGCCGAGACCCTTATATAATCGAGTCTTGGGCTATCCAAGACAGTCTTGACTACGCATAGCCAGAGCACGAGCACATCTCGTCTCCGACATCTTATAGTATAGTTGATAGCATTGTTATAGTTGGTACGTTGTATGTACTTATTGTCTCTGGAATAGACTTGTTTGCCAAACAGTTGTAAAGTCTCTTCTTTACCCCACGAACCATTCGACGCTTCGGGAACACTCGTCCCGAACACTGGTAACTCCAGAGATTAATGCATTAAAACAAACAAAATTTTCCGCTTTATATATTAGTAATGAAATCCCCATAAACTACTGCCTAGTGAAAGTAGACCCATAGCATTTATTACTGGATGGTCTCCGATAAACCCCTTTGATTTTATGACGCGATCATGGGGTACAAGACATGGTTTTATTGTTTTATAACTTTATCTGTTACTGTTTTGGTTTAATTTTTATTACGTCGTATTGTAGGGGTAAAATATTGTACATTCTGTGGGGTAATTAATGTCTTCATTGTTTCCGTTCTATCATTTATCTACTTTTAGGGTGAGATTTGTGAAGTTTATGGCGTAAAATTAATGATAAATAAATACAGAAATTAATAGATAAATATTTTTTTTAATATTTATTTTTTTATTTATCAACTTTATACATACAATATGTAATGGCGGACTTAATGCCTGAGGCATTCTCTACCAGTCTACCATAGGGTGATGCAGAGATATTTCGAAGCAGGTGCACAAATAAATAAATTTAGAGTTGAGTAAGAAGTACATTATTTGCATAATATATAAATATATACTACACATAACTACATAATAATATATATACCTACATATATAAATATATAATAATACACACAATTTATATACATATTAATAAAAATTAACAAAAAAAAAATATACAGGGTGATTCTGAATTCATTAGCATCCTTTTAACCTGAGATTCTATACATAGTACCAAGTACTTATGGACCATAAAATTGAAAATTAATGTTATCAAAATTATTTTTTTAAAAACGATTTAAAACATTATATCTACGTAAATAAAGTCTCAAACAAACAAATAAAAAATTAAAACATACTAAAAAAATATTACATTTTAATAATTGTTAATTAATATTGCGCGCAAATCAACAACGTTTGGCCGCTGTATACCATCAAGACGATAGTATTACCTACGAGCGGCATTCATTGATAAACCTATTATTGAATAAATGCACCGCGCAAGCCGTGTGGCGGCGCGCGGCACCTCAGATGTAGGCTACTTCGCAGTTCTATTGAAATGAAATAAATACCGCCAGGCGCGCTCCTGCTTCCTGATAGGTTGCGCCGGCGACTCGGCGACCCAAGGCGCGGTGTGCGTGTGCATTAGGTGCGTGTGTGTGTGTGTGTGTGCGGGGGCAAGGTCAGAGTGCAATTTTTTATTTTCTATCAGTTACGAATTTCACTACTTTCAAGTGTGACGTAAAATTCATCTCTCCGTAGACTTTCAAACCGTGACGCTCGTGGTTGGATTCAGTGACTGTGTGTATTGTGTTGTGAAGTTTAATAAATAAAAAATAAAATCGTTTCGCAGTAAACGTGTGGGGTGGCATATTAAACACGACCATTATCGGTCCATATTTTATTGAAGGCAGGGTAAACGGGGCAAACTACTTACGAATGTCGTAGAGGAACAATTAGAAGAAGTACTCATACGGTTCCTCAATGAGCTGTATTATCAGCACGATGGTGCTCCGCCTCATTTCCAGCGCGACGTTCGTGCCTACCTAGACCGCAAGTTCGGAGCGCGATGGATAGGGCGTGGCGTTCCCGTGGCGAGGCCACCGCGCTCGCCTGATTGGGAGTCAAATCAGGCGATCTTTTATAGGGTCACTTCGCCACTTTGCGACCAGTTAACGCAACTCTTTAGTTCATGACTTGATATCTTCTTTCACTTTAATGCATTATATTGTTTTTTATTTTTGGCCAGTTAAAAATATATTCAAGTTTGATTATTCCTCACTTTCTATATGTTAAAGGATTATAATTAATATTTACAAGTATAAAACCAAAAATGAGTCAATATTGCCAATTTCCGGCCAATTCATCTCATTAACGGCCACTAGCTAGCCAATTTACGGCCGTCATAATTGATATGGAAAAATAAACTTTAGTGCCTGTTAATAAAGTACCTATTACTTTGGGATTTGGAAAACATTAAAAAGAGGTTTTAATTAATAATTATTTATTAATAAGAACAGTATATCAAGAAACATTTTGAACTTAACAAATGTTGTAGCAGTCAGTAGCTACGAAAAAAACTAAATAAATACAATTTTACTTTCTTAGGTTTTATAAATCTTTATTATTTTAAACAAATAATCATCTGAATTATTATTGAAGTTCTTTCAAAACAGTTTGCCTTGCTTCATCTGCACTCTCACAAAATTCACATTTATAATCAGATTGAGCAACAATATTATAAGATAATCCGTTAAATTTTGTGCATTTCAAATGATACCATCTAATGCAATCATCGCATCCTATATTTTTGTCAGCATTATCTTCAGTATCGCTAATAAGTTCTTCTTGACAGGCACCGCATTTTATTTTATTTCGCATTTCTGTTTTTGGCTTCTTCTTTTTTCTTTCCACTTTCCTCTTTTTCATTACTTGCTCAGCTTTCTTTGCTTCTCTCTCCATTTTTCTTTTCTTTATATTATTTTCTTTATCTAGTTTCGCTTGATCTTTCTTTTCATGGTACTCTCTCCAAATTTTAGATGATATAGCACTAGGAGTATAGCTGGAAGTCCGTTTTTTGTTTATTTCTTTTGGTTGTAGTACAGGGTATTTTAAATGTTTATCAAATAGATCAATATCAGTTTGTATATTTACTTTGTCTGCAAACGTTGAGGGCAAGGGCTGTGATTTTATTTCTAAATCTTTAGTAACAGTGTCTTCAATCACAGGATCAATAATCAAAGCTGGTGAATTACTACAAACTGTTGCAGCATCTCTGGATATCTGATCTTCGGAAATGGTGTTGAGAGGTGGCAGGTTTATAGGTGACAAATTTAAAATATGTGATTGGTTTTCATCCTCATTGGCAGACTCTGAAATTACCGATGTTTGTAGATTTATACTATTAAACTGAATATCATCTAAAATGGTTATTTCGTCCAAATCTCTTTGAAGTATTCGCAAATCATTATATGATGGATTTACTTCCGGGACAGAGCATTTTATTTCTTTTGAGGAACACTCAGGTCTTT
Source organism: Parascotia fuliginaria (assembly GCA_963082885.1). Classification (NCBI taxonomy): domain Eukaryota; kingdom Metazoa; phylum Arthropoda; class Insecta; order Lepidoptera; family Erebidae; genus Parascotia; species Parascotia fuliginaria. The sequence continues at coordinate 3,739,941 of OY720197.1, forward strand.
TAATCGAACGCTCACGACTAGAAAGAATGTTCGCAGACATAGATGAAGAGGCTTCTGGAGTGTGGGATGAATTGCTTTCCATTTCGGAAGAAACTATGGATGTAGGTATTTTGGCTGAAAGCGTAGGTGTACAATGGATGTCAGCAGCAACTGTTATATTTAAATTATTCTCCATTTCTGAAATGTCCCCTGAGAACACCTCTAAATTCATGTCCGAATAAGTTCCATCAAGACGTATAATCGATATATCATCCAATGAAACTATCGACCCAATATCCGGCACAGAACTGTCAACCACTTCAATAATACGATTGTGAAGTAAATTAATATTTGGTGTATTGGAAGGTATTTTTATTTGGTCTATGGAAGTTTCAGTTAAAGAATTGCGAGGCGTCTCAGATGAGGAATAGCGAGGTGTTTTAGATAAAGAGCTGCGAGGCGTTTTGGAAGAAGAGTTTCGGGGCGTTTTGGATTTAGATGGGCGCTTATGAGTTGTTCTCGCCTTTTCTATTTCACAATCAATAATCTTGGCGTCTATTCCTCGCTTCGCAAGATTGTTGCTTATTGATAAAATAACATCTTTTGCTATTTGATAATGCCTGTCAGTTATATTTCGTTCAAGCTTTTTAGATTGAAGAGCAGTTTGAATTTGGACATCCCGTACACATTTTGTAAAATCGACCGCTTCCACGTTAAATGGGTATAATCCGCATTTACGGAAACCGTTTCTAATGGTTTCCGCCATGTCCACGTCGAGAGTTTCTTTAAATACACTGCAGAAGTTAGTTTTAGTGATGGTTTTATTAATATTTTCTGGTTTGCACTGCCAATTTCTTACTGTTGTCTTCCATTGTTGCTTGAGAGGTCGAAACACGCTCACATCTGCAGGTTGAAGTATGTGAGTTGTATTTGGTGGCAGCGCATACAAAATGATGCCATTCTCTTCACAAAATTTACTTAAAGGCATAGACATATGTGATTTATGTCCGTCCACGAACAGGATGACTGGTTTCTTTATATTTTTTTCTATCAACCATTTATTGAAATCGTTAGCAATGTACTCGTAAAAAACGTCACTTCTCATCCATCCGGTTTCGCTCTTTCCAATCACCCATTCAGAAGGAGTGCCTTCGACGACTGCCTTTGGTGGTCGTACGTATGGATATACTACCAATGGAGGACAAATTAAACCTGAAGCTGTCATCATAATCAACACGGTAATCGTTTCTTTCTCGTTTCCTTTTTTCACTACATATAAGTTTTTGAATCCTTTTGGAGCCAAAACTTTTCCAGTTTTTGGACATAAAGATACTCCAGTCTCATCTCCATTTAGGATACGCTCCGAGTCGCTCATAATGTCAATAAATCCTCTCTCTGTCAAAAATGCCTCCAAATCAGAAAACCATTTTCTAATGTTAGCTTCTTTTACAGCTTCTCTAGCTTTATTTATTGATTCTGGTTCCCGTATACTTATCTGCGGATGTCGTTTAAGAAAGCCTTGGTACCATTTTTGACCTGGCCTACCTTCAGCAAAGCAGTGCTCCTTCTTTAAGTCTTTAGCAATAGCTGCGACTGTGTCTATTAGATCGTCTTTTTTTATAGGAATGCCACATTTTGCAGACTGTATGATCCACTTCACGATTTTTTCTTCTCCACTGAACCCAAGAATTGGATCAGGTCCCACTTTTCTTGGTTTTTCTGCTGTTCTTCCGCTAAGTCTATCCTGTACAGTAGTTCTCGGAATCCCGTAGAAACGGCATGTTTCTCTTATTCTTTTGCCGTCTCTTATATCTTTTAGAGCATTTATTAAGGCCTCCTCAGAATACTCCATATTGGTTCTTGTTTTAGTTTTCTTTTTTTGTTTAATATTTTTTTGGTTAATTATTCTTTTTGGTGGCATCTGAAACAAAAAGCGCCCTTTCACCAAGCAAGCAAAACAAGCTAGCGTTGAAAATCTTTTAGCTCTTTGAGAATATGATAGAAACCGATTCCATGATAAGAGTTTAATTAAAATTTACTTATGTAGTGATGCCCTAACAGCGATAGCTTACTTACTGGGTTAGAAAAAGCTAGTTTTTGGCAGTCTTAAATAAGTGGTCGCATTTTCGATTATTAAATCCAGTGTGCGGCCTGTTGTAGTTAGTGGCCGCCAATTGGATACCAAACATCTAAATTCCGGCCGTCTTATTTAATAAGTGGTCGTGAATTAGGTAGCGAATCATCTAGTTTCCGGCCGCATAAGGATTAACAAACATAAGGATTTTATATAGCTGTATTTTTAGTAATATCAACAATTCTGGGGGCCGGAATTTAGATACAAGTTTCTAATCTGAATGTTTTACCAGAATAACATGCAATAAATATTGTCAGCCTTACATATAAACCATAAATCCTCATTATTTATTACCGAAAATAAACTAAATTGCGACCACATGGCCGGCTTTTAGGTTATGCCAAAAACTGTAAACCATTTTGCCGACCAGCTAATTAAAGCGTGAAAAATAAAATAATTGTATTTATTAACTTAAATATTTGTTAAACACACTCACACGCAAAATCCATAATTAGTGACATTAATAAATAGTAAGTAAATAAGCTGGAACTCACCTTTTAAAGTGTTAACTCGCACTATTTTTTTTGTAAAATTTAACAAACGTCTGCACTGTGAATTTTCGAATCGTGACTGACGTCAGTTTAGAAATAGCAATTAGTAATGGACGCCACTCGCGCATCGGGCAACGTCAGAATAAAAAATTGGCGCTAAAATTTGAAACTGAGATGCGTTACTAATTCTATTACGTAAGGAAAATGAAGAAATGGTCGCAAATTGGTAGTGGTCGGTGAACTGGCGAAATGACCCTACGATAGATATCTTTATACGGGGAGAAATCAAAAGACTCGTTTACGAACATGAGTGTGAAACACAGCGTGTAAAACATAATCACCAACGCCGTGCTGAACTCTGCGTGCAAAGAGGAGGTGATCACCTTGAACATCTTCTCAAGTACATCTAGGTAAGCACATAACAACATAAAGTAGGTACTTGGATACAAATTATTTCTTACTTTCATTAGGTAGGTAAGTACCAACGTTATCGAGTAATCCTTACGCGCGCTATCTTTATTCTGTTACTGTCTAATACGTCTAGTAGGTACCTACCTACCTGTAAATTTATTTATTAAATCTAATCTAATCTAAGTAATTATTTCTGTTCAAGACAGTTCAAGAAAAAAAAAAACATTTATTAGAGCAACAAACTAACGCAACAATTCATAACATAAAACTTTATTTCGGTATTAATAATAAGAACTCCCATAACGTCGAACTAGTAAATAAGTAAGTGTGTAAAATTTCAATAATAGGTAGGTAGGTACCTATTTAATCTAAACAGCTACGCTCTTATTATTACTGATAAAAGTATCTCCTAGTTAGTTACGGTTTAACACTCGAAATGAGCTAAATGTTCTAACACAAATAATTACATTATTTTTCTCTAATACCTACATCGTTATGAAAGGAAATCACAAACATGTTAGTTACAAAACACAGTTACCATGGCGACCGAAAGTTAAGTAATTGGGTAGGTAATTTTAAATATCTTCTCAAGAACACCTAGATAAGACCTACCTAACAACACAATACCTACCTACATGCTTACTTGATTAAAATTACTATCGAATTGTTCGTTGTCTTACATAATGTAGTTATGTTTCTAACTAAAAAATTATTAGGTACTGCATTGTCTAACCTGCAACTAAATACCCTAACCCTAACTCATTACACCCATTATTGCACAAGCACTGAGAAAGTAATAAATTTAATAATACATCAAATTCATTATACCTAATACGGGCAGTAAGTACATACCTACATGCCCGTAATAAGTATTAGGTGTACAAGAAATTATTAGCACAAAGAATCTATCATGAACGGAATTGCATGTAGGTAAGTAGGTACAATAAAATAAGCTAATAATATGAGTAATACGTCATTCCTGCCTGCTACCTCGGTCGCCTAGTCATCAATAAGACTAACTTAATGGAAGTAGATAGGTAGGTACCGAAATTGTCAGGGCAATGTCAGGACGGCTGCTTATCACATTACTTAGTCCGTGATTAATTCTTACTGGAAAAACAGTTGTTCACGTTGCACAACTGTAGGTATACACGTGCGTTCTGTGTAAAGATATTGATTGAACCCATGGCACGACACGGCTCAGTCGGTAGAGCATGAGACTCTTATTCTCGGAATCGTGGATTCGAGCCCACGTTGGGCACAAATCTCTTTTTGGATGTGCATTAAAAATTCCAAAAAAATGTACATTTTTATTACCATTTTATCATAAAAAAACATTTAAAATACTATTTGGTGCATCTGCTGTTAAAATTGCCTTTATTATGTGCCTACGTCAAGAGAGATTATTTTAACTAATTTATTTAGACTGCATGACTTGCTGTCTAACAATTTAAGAAAAGTGCGTTAAGTAGATACGAATTACAATTGGTAAATAGGTAATTGGTATAAATAATATTGCGGGTGTATTTGAATGGTGATGTGCGTACCGTAGGTACTGTCAAAGTAGGTCGAAATTCGCCTGATGACAGATTTCTTTTGCAACGTGCTTGATAACATTTTATTAGACACTGACATTTTACTGAGTACACTGTTGTTACCCTAGGCCCTAGTATTTAAAATGTCCTAAGTGCATTAAAAACGATAGATCTTACTAGTTTAACAGTTTTAAGCGAATTTTATTATCATCAAAATGGGTCTTGATTCAGCTGGTTCGTTCGATTGTAGACATTGTACGGATAGGTAAGACGGCCGCGGCCGTTGACCGTACAGCGCCTCTACATGGCAGTCAGCTGTAGCTCCGAGTCACTTCGGCCGCCCTTGATAGTAAAATGCGTAGGTAATAATTTTAGCGCGTAAACGTCTCGATACTTTCCTTTATTTATTGTATTTTTTATTCGATTTTTTTTTTATTTTGGAATTATTGCTTTATTTCGATTTTGTTTGTTAATAATTTACTTAATTTACTTAGACATGATGTTTTCGACCAAATTTTTTTTTTTTTTTTTATGTACTTAATACTGAATTTTATAGTGCATAAGTACTTGGTACTATGTATAGAATAACAGGTTAAAAGGATGCTAATGAATTCAAAATCACCCTGTATATATATTTATAGAGGAGATGTGACAATACCAGAGCTGTGGCGAAACTGCCATTTTAGTTGCTCAGAAGCAAGTTCCGAACTTTTATTTTAAATGCATGACGGTTTGTGGACGTCCTGATTTCAAGAGGGAGGGCGTTCCAAAGAAGAATGGATTGAACAGGGAAAGAGGAGTGAATAAAGTTAAACGTGTGTGAAGGACATAAAAGGAGGAGATTATTGGCAGAACGAAGGTTTCGTTCATGAACAGAGTTAAGATACTGAAAGTAAGGCGTTAAGTAGGGTGGAGGAGTAGGCGAAGTCAGGATGGAATAGAGGGTAGTGAGAGCACGCAATCTACGGCGTTGGACAATAGGTAGCCATTTTAGTTGAGAACGATAAGTAGATACATGATCATACTTACGAAGATTAAAAACGAATCGAATGCAGTTATTAAGAAGACGGTCTAATTTGTTGAGAAGATCTGCATTCAGGTCGAAATAACACACATCACCATAGTCGACTTGCGGAAAGATCAAAGACTGCACAAGCATTACCTTAGTTTTATATGGAAGGAAATTTTTGAGTCGGTATAGAGCGCGCAGGGTACCGGTAACTTTTTGACTTACTTGCGATACTTGAGCTTTCCAACTCAGGGTAGAATCAATGTACAAGCCAAGGTTCTTTACGGTTGAGCACAGGGTAATGACTGAACCATCAAAAACAATGGGTGGAAGATTCACTGTGTTCAACCTACTCGTGAGCCGTTGGCTACCCAGTATGATAGCTTGGCACTTATTCGGGTTAACCGCGAGACCAAACCTTGCAGACCAGCTTTTTATGTAGTCAAGGTCACGGTTGATCATGTCAATTGCTGATGAAACACACTCTACACTGGCTTGGGAATATATCTGCAAGTCGTCAGCATAAAGATGATACGCACACTGAAGATTTTTAGTAAGAAGATCAATGAAAATTGAAAACAATAAAGGAGAAAGAATGCCGCCTTGAGGAACGCCAGAGTCAACGTGACACCACTTCGATGTTAATTCATCAAGTCGGACAGACTGCTGGCGACCTCGAAGATAACTTGAGAACCATTCCAGTGCTTCGGATGAGACCATGTGATGAGCTAGGATGGCTAAAAGGATGTCGTGACTGACAGTGTCAAAGGCGTTTGAAAAATCAACCAAAGCCAACACTGTGACTTTGGTGTCTTCCATTCCCTCTCTAACATCGCCAGTCACTTTGAGGAGTGCGGAAACAGTGCTGTGACCCGGCTTGAAGCCAGACTGCAACGGACTCAGTAAGTGGTGAGAATGGACATGGTGGATCAGTTGTTTGTGTATACAGGCTTCGAGCACTTTGGACAGGAATGGGAGAATAGATATGGGTCGGAAATGGATGGGAAGAGAAGGATTCTGTATTTTAGGCAAAGGAGTAATATAGGCTCGGAGCCACGATGATGGGAAAATACCGGAAACAAGGGAACAGTTAATTATGTGGGTAATTGGTTCGAGGAGGTGATCGAGGATAGTGGTGATCATGCGGCGGCTAATGTTATCACTGCCCACCGCATTGGATTTTATGGCAAGGATTCTCTTTTTGATCTCATCCTGAGCGACGGGAGAAAAACAAAACTCTTCAATGTTGAGACGGGGTAGACCAGCTATGTCATTAACAGTACGACAATTGGTTTGGCTATTCAAAGCAGGTCGAGTAGAGAAATGTTGGTTGATATCATCCAAACCAATTGTCTTCTGAAAATCGACACGCCGCTGTTTGCCGATCCCCAGAGTTCCAAGGAACTTCCAGATATCAGCTGGGGATGAAGAGGTAACATTACTGAGGATATGTCGGCGTTTGGCGTTGCGTACCATCTGATTACACAGATTCCTTGCAGACTTAAAACTATTCCAGTTGTCATCACAACGCTCCCTTCTATATTTCCGAAAAGCCCGGTCCCTGCGCCTCATTGCCATACGTACTCCCTTTGTAATCCAGGGAGCAGGAGGCCGCTTTAATTTCACTTTCCTTATAGGAGCATGAGCGTCATACAGTGCTAGAATATTTTTGTTGAGTAAGTTTACTTTTTCGTTTACTGTAGACGCCGCCACAAAGTTCTCCCAATTAATTTCGGAAGCGTCTTTAAGCAACTTCTCAACATCCATACGACCAAAACATCGCATGTGCAGTACTTTAGGAGAGGGTTTAGGAGGTTTAAGGACATAGGACAGGTAGATGAGGTCGTGATGTGAGAATGCAGGGGCAAGTAGTTGACCATGGGATGAAACTCTGTTGGGGATGGAGGTGATTATCAAGTCAAGCCAGGTATCCTGCCCATTAGTGTTATGGTGAGTGGCTTGCAGAGGTAGCACGTGAAGGCTGGTTGACTTAATAATTTCAAGGAGCTTAAGGGAATGATGGGAGCAGGGAGAAAGGAGATCAGTATTAAAGTCGCCCATAATGATGTGATGTGAGTACTCCGACCCTAAAGATTCCAGAATCATTTCGACTCTGGAGAAATAGTCAACAGAAGGTGGGCAATAGACAACCCCGAGAACAGCCTTAACTCCTTTGACATCAACCTCGAGAAAGAGATATTCCGCAGTGGTTGTTGAATCAGACGTAGAAGAAGCAAGGACTTTAAAGGAAAAGTGACTGCGAAGATAAATAGCGACACCACCCCCTCTCCTACCGACTCGATCATTCCGTATTAGAATGTAGCCGGGGAGAGGGTAAGTGGTAGAAGGAAGATTTGGTTTTAACCAACTCTCCGAAATCAGGACGGCATGAACGTCACCATTTGAAAAAGTCTCGAAAATATCACTGTAATGACTTGGTATGCTTTGCGCATTGATATGGCACACATGGAACTCAGTTTTAGAACTGTTACCAAATCTCTGCTGCAACTCTTCACCCAGCGTACCAGTTAGTGAAGAAAAACTCTCATCATTGGCAGATAAATATATATCATCATCAGACTCACTCATATAAAGAAGGCTTAGTATAGGTAGGTATAAGTATATATTAATAAACTGTGTGTAAATAAATATAAATATTTAAAATAAATTACGACAAATATTATATAAATATTAATAAAGAATTTTAAGTATACAAAAAAAACTTACGCACTGTGTTGTTAAAAATTTTCATCTCTGCACCACCCGCCAGCAGTTCACACAAAGACACAAAAAAGATATACAAACAATATGGAAAACAGAATATGAGAAAAGAAAATATGAGATTGACCTCTAATTAACACACAATAGTTTGGTTTCAGAACGTAATGACATAATGTCACAAAATATAATTGATACTACTTGTCAGATGGATTTGTACTAAAAAATTAAAAATTTACGATTTGAAAACATTACAAGAAACAACTTTAAAAAATGTGGGTATTAATAAACAGAGCAAGACACAAACCAAAATAGTGCGAGAGAGAAAGAACAATAGTGAAAAATGAACGTAGTGAAGCACTATTTACGTTTACTGGCCGTAGTAGATGTTCCGCCACATATGGGCAGCTGTGTAGCTTCATCCAACGCCTTCGGATGTTGCCGTATTAGCGAAGTCAGCTCATCAACCGCAGTAATTTTATGACGGCTCCCATTAATTGCTACGATTACGGTTCCATCTTGTGTCCAGCAGGCCCGCATGCCATAATGTTGCCTGGCCTTGGTGAAGACAGCTTGTCGGGACCTTGTTAAAAACTCCCTCACTGAAGCAGTCGTGCCTTTGAGCCTAGATTTAGCACGCCAGACAGCCGATCTTAGTTCTAAGCTAGTAAATCTAACCAAAATTGGTCGATGTTGGGCCTTACTAGTTGTACCGAGCCTGTGACAGGTAGTTATATCAGATGTTGTGATGTTGGTCAGCTGCATTTTCTGAAGGAGATTGATCACTGAGAGCTTGCAATCTTCTTTCTCAGGTTCAGGCACACCCAGGAAGATGAGAGCTTTGCGTCTATGTCTTGTCTCTGCTGCATCAACTGTACGACAGCACTCATTTACTTGCTGCCTGAGGATCTTAAGCATAGCAATTATGATCTCCCTGAAGGTCCGGAATTCCTCTGCGACTTTAGCAACAGTGTCTTTAGCTGGCCCTCCAGTTTGCAACTGCGACTCAAGGTCCGCCATTCTTTTGGAGAAGCACTCCTCTAGCTTATCCTGAGCAGTTTTAATTTCTGCTACTTGAGACATCTTGTGTGTGACAAACCTGTGTGTGTGATCCAAGTAAGATCAAGTTGATTGTGTGTGAGATGTGCTGGCAGGTGGTGTAAATTGTGACGTTCAATTTACATGTAAGTATGCAGTTGTATAGCTTCACAAACGTTTATGCACTGTATTTGTACTATTAGCACTTAGAAAAGTTAGAAATATTATAATAATGTAATTTATTTTGATAAAAAATATAATTAAATTTTATGATTGATGATATTATCTTTTCCTACCCCTCACGGTAAAGATGTATTATTAAAATAAAAATATTTCTCTCTGTTCAAGTTTGAGTTTTCATGTCTAATATTAAAATGACATGTCATACAACAAACCTATTATTTACAAAATATATTAAGAAGTATTATTAAGTCTTATTAAAGTAGCTTTAGCTACTACCTACTACATACCTTATAAATATGTGTCTCTGACGTTTCATGCGCGGTCGTCATATAGGTACACTTATCGTAACAAAATGTTATCTTACTCAACCATAAATCAAACCTAAGAACTCAATAATACTGAGCCACTGATACTGACTGGCCTGTTGGTCTAGTGGTTAGTGACCCTGACTTCTAAGCCGGAGGTCGTGGGTTCGATTCCCACCCAGTACACACCTTTGTGTGATGAGCATGATTGTTTGTTCTGTGTCTGGGTGTAATTTATCTATAATATGTATGTATTTACAAAAAATAATGTTTGCTTGTGTACCCATAACACAAGCAAATATAATTGCTTAATTTGGGGCTAGATGGCGCTGTTTGAATGTGGTAGAATATTATTATTATTATTATTAAAGACTTGATAATATTCTGTAGTTAATAAACTTATCTTAAGACTTCCCACTGTACACAATTCTCCCCAAAGTTCGTCTATCGCATCTTCAAAGCGCTAAACCAACGTGAACACACAGCTCAACCAAAACTATTATCCAATGGCCACACCCCTGCTTCCCCTTTCGAGTAGCATACCACACGATATAAACCTGTGAAACTGTTAAGTCTCTGAAGTATTAGAGGAAATCGTGACATTATTACCAGCAAGGACACTACAGTCTTGAAGGAAATGAGAATTCACTCTAGAGATCCCAGTAGCTTCGTGTCAAATGACGTCATAAGGTTACGTCACCCGTCTGCGGATAAAGTAATATATTTTTTATTATTAACTAACCAAACCATGCTAAGAAATAATTTGAGTTTCATTGATTAAACATGTATGTACAAAGGCGAGTTCCTTTGAATTGAGTTCGTATCGTCTTGTTGAATTATTGAACAGCAAACCTTAGAGTGACGGCATACTCAAAGTCAAAAGGTAACAGAGAAAAATAATAACCGCCTTCTTAAACACATGCTGATCGCTGATCTGAACACTATTTACCAGATTCAATCGGTAAACTCACAAAGTCTTTGATAAATAAACAATCAAAAAGTGTAGACTTTGGATTCATGACCAGCGTTTATGCGTGCGATACAAAAAAAATTAAGATCACGATAGCAAAAGGTTTTAGACCTGAGACTACACGGTGAATAATAATAGTAATAATTGTCACTTTTACTATTTCCTTTATCTTAAATAAAGTAAAATATTTACAAATAATAATATTTTAAAGTATGGTTCATTTTACCCCATTCGTCTTTAAAACTTAAATGTTAGTGATAAAATTGAAAATTAGTTAGACATTGATATAATTAAATCAAAACTTTTGTTGGCAGGGTCAAAGTTACGCTTTATTAAAGGGGTGTCAACGCTTACTAAATACAATATGGTAAAAAAGATAAAAAAAATATTATTCATTATTACGTTCGGCTTGGTCCATGGCTTTAGTAGTGTGGTATAAATTGTGCTGAATAGTGGCTTTAATCTTGAATCCAAGATTCTTTAAAATCTCCATTATAAGCAATGGATCGGCGCTGAATGGCTTTCAATAAATTAGACATATTGACATTATTGTAACAGCGACTCAGATTTTGACAGCGATCCGTTTTTAAAATAGCTCGAACAAACATGCGATCGTTACATTTCAGATTTGTACGAGCCTATAAAACCGTAGTGCCTGCAAAGGCAGTCCCAAAAATGTTTGTCTTAGGTACTGTACAGCCTGGCCTATACAAAAAAATTGCGTCTGCCAGGACACAATTATCACTCAGCATCTTTTCATGGCCATCATTTAACACTTCTACGAGCAATATAGCTTGCCCATTGCCCTTTAACTTACTTAACAGCCTGTATATCAAAAATTAATTTCCTAAACTAAAAGCAAAGTAATAATTTAATGAAGAAAATTTTGTTTTCAACTCCTTCGTTGATGATAAATTAACAATTACCGGACAATTTAGAGACATACTTCTTAAGAAAATCTATACTATTATATAAAGCAGAAGAGTTTGTTTGTTTGTTTGAACGCGCTAATCTCTGGAACTACCAGTCAGATTTGAAAAAACTTTGCGTATGATAGTCTAGTTCTCGATGAAGGTTATAGACTTTAAACATCACGCTACTGGTGACGGGAGCAGAACAGTAGGTAAAGACGCGGGTGAAACCGCGCCGCAGAAAGCTAGTCTAAGAATATAAAGTGTGTTCAAGTTTTAATTGGCAAGAAGAATGTAATAACTTTGAAAACAGGAAATAATTTAGCGTAACATCAACCCACTACGTACGTAGATTGATGTTACATAGCCTATAACCTTACTCGAGAACTGAGCTATCATACGCAAAAAGAATGTTTCAAATCCGTATAATAACCCAGAGGCCTAAGTCTGCTATCAAAATAGTGTCAGAATGATCGATCATTGATCTCATAATGGTTGAAACTTGTCAAAATCAGCCAATAAGAGATCAATGATCGACCATTCTTACACTATTGTGATAGTAGACTTAGGTCTCAGTTCTCGAGGAAGGTTAGGCTATGTAACATCACGCTACTAACAACGGGAAAAGAGCAGTAAGCAGAGACGCGGCTAAATCCGCGCTATGGAAAGCTAGTACCTATATTAATACATGAACACTATCATACACCGTTATCTAGTTCCAAGCTAATCAGAGTTTGTGTTATGGGTACTGGATAACTGAAATATAATACATATACATTCTTTTATTTTTGAGAGTAATTACTTAGAATACACAAAAAACACCCAGAGGTAAAGGCAAATAAAAATGTTTATCACACAAATATTTGCCTACCGTTGGAATCGAACCCACGACACCTGGCATCGCAGTCACACTAACCACTAGACCAACGGTGTAGTCAATTATAAATAATTAGTATGCCAAAATATCTCGTCATTATTACTATACCGCAAAATGTGGTAATTAGAACTTCACATAAGTGTTTGCTTGAAAACATCGAGTTCAAACGAGACGTAATTATTGGGTTCACATATTAAAGTAAAACATTCAAAATGGGGCATTGTCAAATAGAGTACATAACATCATAAGGATCAAATTAATACTGTTACCAAACCTAATTTATAATAATATAAAATAGGATTGTCAAATGAATAGACTGCGTGGTTCAGTGGTTACTATGTACGGATTGCCATACAGAGGTCGCGAGTTTAAAAAACTTTTTGTAAATATTTTTGTGCATGAACATGGCTATTTGCATTGGTCTAGGTGTTTCTATGAATAATATGTATGTACTTATTTACAAAAAAAGGAAGTAAGTATGTATGATTATCCGTATTTTACCCATAACACAAACTATAATATGCTTACTTTGGTTCTAGATGGCGTTGTGTTTAGTTGTGGTGATATTATTATTATTATTGTAAAATTATTTATCATATTTATGTCTAATATTAAACACCTTTAAGATACACTTAAAATCTTTTTGTCTCTAAAACTCGTTTCATGTGCATGTGTTAACACGAGAACTACCTTAGACCCACATAAAATTTATTTATTTTATTACATTAAATTATTTACAGAAGTTATTTTAAATAAACCAGTTAATGTAGTTTTGGTTGGAGTGCCTATTTTAAATAACATTATACCTACTGATACAGATTTTTATACCGTCTGTACTTTATACGTACTCGCGAAAAGGAACGAATGGGTGCTGCTGTTATCCTAGGGGTAGAATGGGTACTCAAACCAAGAAAGGGTCAAATATTTAGGGTCGAAAGGGCTCATAGCCGTATTAATGTATAGATATGTAAAGTATATATTTACACGTATCAATAATAAATAAGGTGTTTATTAGATTGAACTAAAAAAAAATTTAAGAAAAATTACAGGGCTCTTAGTTTACACTGAGAACTATATTTTGATAATATGCCCTATGACATAAGAATAAAAAATAAATATGTATATCATTCAGCTTCCTAGTGACGCTTACCTGAAAAGAAAAGAAAATATCTTTAGTACTTAACTCAAAAAGAAAGAAAAGATACTGTAAACGTTAAAAGGTTAAGTTACTGAATACTGAAGGGGCGTTCCGGAAGAAGAAGACAATGTACATTCAATAGGGAAAAATAGATATATTAGTTTATCACGAATAAAGGCTAAAACAAAGGAGTATCTTAGTCGCTATAGGTGTCTCACGTAATAAAAACATCTATTGGAAGCTGTAGTATTCCTTACAACAAAAATTGTTCAAATCGGGTCATTTGCTGCCGGAGAATCTTAAGAGCGTTTACGCGACATGAGTGGCAGCGTCGCAATGTAGTGTCATATTTCGTGGTTTTAAATTTTATCATATTCGGAGCGCTATTTTAAGAATATGTTCTGTTAACATGCTAGAATTACGTGAAAGCTGTATAAAAAATAAGAAATCATTGCGTTTACAATTCTATTTACATGCAAATAATACATTTGAAACTTAAATTGTGTTATTTTCATAGTAAAATAACTGAATGTTTACGAAGGGTGCCTTAACCATCATGCCTCAGCTCATTTTGAACCTTTGACTGCCTCACAGGGCTTGTTTCCTACGGCTAGCGTTCTTCTTTTGATAAAAAAGCCCTCAACGTACCTTACCTAACTTTTATGCATCACATATATGAAGCGGATACCATAACCCATCCAGTTTTACATTACCATAATAAAACAAGAATTTCACATGGTTCACGAAGCATGGTAACTCAAGGATTCCGCTCGATCAGTCTCTCGCTCAACGGCAAAATCTTTGGGATGTTTTATTGAACATTCGTGAATTTCTGTTCAAGAATTTATTTGTCAAATATAAATTGCATGTTCTATTATATTATGGAAGTGTTATATAAGTATATGACAATGAAATATATAAGTGAAACTAAAATAGTGGCATTAATGTAATGCAATAAAATTGTGTAATCTGACATGGTTCATAGAAACAACTGTCACGATGAAGATAATGTGTAATGATTTAGCGCATCCTGCTAATATTATAAATACGAAACTTTGTGTGTGTGTGTGTTTATTACCACTCAGCGCCTAAACGGCTGAACCGATTTCGATGAAAATTAGTATGTAGATAGATTCGGCGCAGGAGATGGACATAAGACTACTTTTTATCCCGAAAATCGGTCTGGTTCCCGAGGGATACAACTAACCATATTATGCGCGGGTGAAACCGCGCCGCAGAAAGCTATTGAAATATATAAGTGAAACTAAAATAGTGGCATTAATGTAATGCAATAAAATTGTGTAATCTGACATGGTTCATAGAAACAACTGTCACGATGAAGATAATGTGTAATGATTTAGCGCATCCTGCTAATATTATAAATGCGAAACTTTGTGTGTGTGTGTTTATTACCACTCAGCGCCTAAACGGCTGAACCGATTTCGATGAAAATTAGTATGTAGATAGATTCGGCGCAGGAGATGGACATAGACTACTTTTTATCCCGAAAATCGGTGTGGTTACCGAGGGATACAACTAACCATATTATGCGCGGGTGAAACCGCGCCGCAGAAAGCTATTGAAATATATAAGTGAAACTAAAATAGTGGCATTAATGTAATGCAATAAAATTGTGTAATCTGACATGGTTCATAGAGACAACTGTCACGATAAAGATAATGTGTAATGATTTAGCGCATCCTGCTAATATTATAAATGCAAAAGTTTGTGTGTGTGTGTTTATTACCACTCAACGCCTAAACGGCTGAACCGATTTCGATGAAAATTAGTATGTAGATAGATTCGGTGCAGGAGATGGACATAGACTACTTTTTATCCCGAAAATCGGTCTGGTTCCCGAGGGAGTGAAAACACATGTTTGGCGCGGTCGAAGCCGTGGGCGCAGCTAGTAAATAATATATTTAAATTCTTGATTCGTTCGTTTACCTCGGTTGGAAAAATAATATTGTAACTATCTATATATTAGTCTGGGGTCAGCAATACTGGAACTGAATCATGACAACAGGCTCGTCTTCTGTTACATGGATCTACCTACTTTTACCTAATCTGCCTACCTCTTCGAGGATAAAATGTGTTATGAATGCTGATAGGTAAAATACATTTATTTTCTGCCACAGATATTTTTAAAGATATTTTACAATAGCAGGTAGGTACAAAGAGGTGACAGCATAATTTCAATTATTATTATAACTGCCAAATTAGCATTTAGTTATCAATACTACCACTAGTAGCGCTACTCAATTTTCATACAAATAATTATGTATTTTACGCCGTTACCGATAAGATAAACACAAGTTTGTACAGCTTTTAAGTAGGTCAAGTTATAATTTAGAGTATAACAAACGTGTTAAAGACACTTAATTTATAATTAAACTATGAAACAATTAGAAACAATAAATTAGTTTGAGAATTGTTTACAAAGTTATGGCTATGACAGGAGGTAGCGTTCAATTTACAAGTATTAAATTGTTTTAACTGTCTCACTGGCGTTGAAGGAAGTTGAAGAGTTTAGGTTTCAAGCTCGAATCCCAGTTGAGGTCAGAATTTCAAGTTTGATTTTAATTTTGGAATGTGTTTTTTTTTCTACATCCTGAAGTATCTTACGACACAGCAGTGTCGTAAGATACTTTACAAGATAAAACGTATAGACCCAAATGCATCCCTCGTGCCAAATATTTATGTATCACAAAAAGTTTACGCTTTATGTTTTAGATTTTTGTAATCTTTTGTTTGTTTTTTCGACTGCCTCTGAGGTGCAGTAGGAGCATAAGCAATTGCTGTGCATGACGTTGTGGTTTCGATTCGATCTCTACACGGGACAAAACATTGTGTGATCCATAAATATTTGTTTCGAGTCTGGGTGTACTTCTTGACTGTTAGGGTAGTGCTTGTTCCCTAGTATGTGAGTTATCTTATAATAAGAAATAAAAAAAAATCTCTACTTTTTTACCTGCAGTTATATTGAGCACGGTGTTAGTCAATACTAGCTGTAGGTTAATTTGCTGACATTTTGTAAACTTTGACGTTCAGAAGTGTTAATTTAATTAACTTAAATGAATAAACATATATTTCATTTCATTTCATATAGGTACTTACATTAGGTACATCGCTCCTCACCACCTTCAAGGTTAAACATTTTTTTTAACCTAATTGACTATTCTTACAAACGCATTTCTTACTTTACAATAGTTTAAATAAAGTTTAGCAAATGAAAATACAATAGCTGTCCCTAACTCCGTCAGGCCCCAGTAGAAAACCAGCGTCAGACCTCTGTCAAATGCTGAACTAGGCACCTAGTTGCCACATCTGTGAGAGACAATCTTGTCTTATTTTTGTCTTGTCTTATTATATTGTCAAATTACATTGAGAAACTAAACAGAAATAATGAAAAAAATTAAAAGTACAAGTTACTTTTTATTTTTTTCATTATTTCTGTTTAGTTTTTCAATGTAATTGTGACAATAAACGTTTCTATTTCTATTTACTTTTCTTTATCAAAACATAAGACGCTATACTTAACAAAGACAGCGACATTTCACCTAATAAATAAAGAACAAGTTAACCCATAAGCACCGCAAACATCGATGTCTATAATCATTAACACTTAACCCTAAAATGCAACGACAGTACTAAATACCAGCCGTAATGTTCACCGACGAACATTTGCACTATCTAAACATAAACTGCGGGCTAAATTTATCCCAGCAAATGAACAAATACGCTACAATTACCAAAGTCGCTTCATTTTGATGCACTAAGTTTGGTCATAGAGTAAATGGTTAATAGAGGTTTCTTTTAACGAGACCTTTCTGCCCACACATTACTGTAATTCCTGTAACCTGTCTACTATTTAGTAACTAAATTAAAAGTAAAATGAAGAAGTTCATGACCTCTTCACTTGCCACCACAAGATATTCACATCCCTCCATTATAAAGGATTTTCGTGAGCTATATTAAAGAGCGGCTTTATTTATTTATATACTTAGACTTGCTATGTATAAATAAACAGCTCAAGAAGCTTATAATATAAAATATTTTAGCTATTTTTACAATCTTAAATGAAACTATGATATATTTACAAATAAATATGAATCCTATTGATATTCAACTCATCATAAGATACGTGATCTTATTAAAAGTCCGATGAAATATTGACTATCAAGTTTCGTTCCAATAATTTAAGTCCATACGAAATTATTAAACCAATCTAAAAGTTTTAGATGAAGTGTTTGAATTTGCTGCATAATGATTCTTTTGTCTGTCAAATATATGATGTTTGAATAAAAGTACCATCTGGTGTTTTAGGATTTGATTGATTGTATAATTTGATTTTTGACATCCATTAGAAAACATATTTTTATTAAAAATAAAATAGAGATTTCTTTTTTATAAAATAGGTATTTATTTTCTTTTTAAAATAGTCTTTATGGTATTACACTTACACATAATATACGCTAATAGACTAACATTGTATGAGACCAGAGCCTGTGGTATGTTTCAACAAACTGTATACAGAAAGAAAGAAAAACATTTTTTGTGCCCTCAGGTTAGTTTAACCTTATATAATAAACATTTTAAAAAGAAAAGGTAACAAAAACGGCTTTGAATTAATTTTACATATTGAACCTCCATTTCTGCAAGAGCGTAATAATATTATGTCAAAATGGGACTGCATAGATAGATAAACCTTAATAGACTTGATTATGGCGGTCAATTCGTTGATAAAAGAAAATTTATCACGGGTAAGTAAGGTAGATCCACGCTGGTTTCAGTATGAATGAGCTGAATCGACCGGGGAAGTAATAACCTCTCATAGAAGATCGACGTAAGAGTAGTAGTATCCGCACTACTGCGTTTCGTTCTTGTACTTCGTTTTCGTGGTGAGGGAGAGCGCCGGATTCACAATTTCCCCCCTTTCCTCTTTCCTCACTTCCCTTATTCCCTTCCCCAACCCCATTTCCAGCCACCATAATGGAGGCCACTATACCAGCAGTTTAAGACGATGACTTTTGCTATGGTGGCCATCACTTCTGGATTCCACTGACTGCTTACCATCACGCGGGATGGAGTCACTTTGGTAGGCTAATGTATAAAAAAAGACATTTTTTTTGGTGATGCTTGATTTTACGGTATGTTCTAGATAGACCCTTACTGGTTTCAGCGTGAAGTACCTTTCTACTCTGCATATTAAAGCAAAGTAGTATTATCCGTACTCCTGTTTGTCTCTTGAATACTATAAAAAATACTTCATGTATTTCGATTCAAATCATTATTTCTGAGTATAAATTTTATTGCGTAGGTAAAAAAGAACAATAGTTAAACAAGGTGACCCTTCTGTTTCACAACTTACTTTGGTGTTAGTTAACTTTTGCAGTTTATCGTACTACCGGTTAGTTATTAAGGTCAGAATACATTATTGGTAATTTCATTAGATTTGAATTTTAATCCGATTCAGTTTGTTTTGTCCCTTTAGTTACTTTTTATGTTGTTTAGGGTAGTTGTTAGAAATTGTTGATTTAATCTGCGGTACATTATTGTAGTTTTGGATTGCTGATTGTACTTTAACTAAGGTTTATTAGTAGTGTATTTTATTATGAGTCGTATCTAAAATAAACTTCACTTAATTGTCGAAACATTTGATCTAGATAGCGCCTAGATAGTTTAGAAAAGCATTTTTACCTACCTATGTTGTTCCCAAGGTCTATTCTACCAAATTTCATCAAAATGTGAAAGTGGTTAAGGCAGGAAAGGGTGACAAACAGACAGAGTTACTTTCGC
Organism: Parascotia fuliginaria; assembly: GCA_963082885.1. NCBI lineage: Eukaryota > Metazoa > Arthropoda > Insecta > Lepidoptera > Erebidae > Parascotia > Parascotia fuliginaria. Next base: position 3,759,439 of record OY720197.1, read on the forward strand.
ATTTATAATATCAGTATGGATATAGATTGCCATAATTGAAATTAGTCTAACATTCTGGAATCCACTGAATGCTCACTATTATGAAGGAGGCAGTCATGTTAAAGCAAATAAAATAAAAATAGCAACTTTTGCAGTCGCCTCGTCTAGTTTTCAGCTATGAATTCTAGTCGTATTGATGTCATGGGCACTGAAGTGACTGCAAGGTCGTCGGATTGTCGACGAGGGAATATCTTGCAAAAAGGGGTGTAAGAGAGATGGATATATAGGTAAAGTGGCGGTAGGGTGACAATACGTGATCAGCGTGAGATTATTTTGTGGGAGAGACGTTTTGGTAACGCTACAGAACTAATAACGTACTTGAAGTTTATAGGTATGAAAAATTTTAAATAGTCTATACGAAGTATGGGTGATCTCTCTAATAGCTACCACTGAGTAGAAATGTTCATTGTGCATCAAAGATGATTTATTTTGAAAATTCTATGGTTAAATCCTACAATCCTACTAATTTGTGTGTGTGTGGATGTTTTTACCACTCAGTGCCTAAACGGCTAAATCGATTTCGATAAAAATTGCTATGTACAAAGATTCGATAACGGACACGCATTTTTTCATTTTCTAAAAATCGGTCTGGTTCCAGAGTTACATTAATTACACATACCATTTTCCGCACGAGTGAATACGCAGGGCGCAGCTAGTTTAATTATATAATTTAAAGTGTACATGTATGCGTAATAACTATGTCTAGCAATGGAATTCTTTCAGCAGAAATGTTGATAGTAAAGATGCAGTGGGGATTCTAATACGGTTGTACCTAATTTAGGCTGATTTAATGTCTGTTTGCGAACTTCACTCGAACCTAATGTAAGTAGTACAAGCCACTAACTACACTCGCTTGCAATTCTCCCTAAACCGTAACATAATAGTGCACAATTTACACAATAAGTACTCCTAAGTGTTACCTAAATAGGCGACTAGTAAATAACCGCTATTATATCGCTGTTATAATGCTGCTACACCGCTAAAATGCGCCAAAAACCTTGAAAGTATAAAATTGTATGACATACCCTGAACTTTGAATAGTTTCAAAGATCATGTAAAATGATTCAACAAATTTACATTGATACCCAAAATTGAACTTTATAACAATAGCATTAGACAACAGTTTCTTATAACCATTTAATTACTAAGAAACTTGTGCCCACAGATTGTTGGCAACAAACTCGCTTTTCGTCTTAAGTTTATTTGCGTTGTTCTATAAAGTTTAAGTGAACGTGTGACGAAGTGGTCGAAGTTTGTTTTATTAAGATATTGTTGATGGGAAAGTTACAACGGCATTACATCTTCGATAAAGATATTACTAGCGACATAGCGGCTGACAACAGAACTAATAATGACAGCACACGGTTCGCTCTACAAAATGGCAGCTGGACGCAGGCATTTTACGATTGATAGCTATTATTTGATTGTAGCAACATTTTATATTTCCTTTGTAACTACATAAAATAAAAACTTTAAATCATGAACAAGAATATTAAATTCTATTTAATGAACAGCAATATATTAATTCGAGTTTTTAAATGTCGTAAACCATAATTTGCTTCTATAAAAAGATATCTGAAATGCCGATCTGTAAGCTGTCAAGATGATCAAATCAAAGCATTTAACTAAGTTCTTATCGATTCAAACGACAATTAGAAGATTTTTGATTGAATGACAGTTGATTAAATATCTTTTGTGTTAATCGGCTTTGCAGAAACCGGGCGTAGGTCAGGCTTAACTTGACAAGAGATAAGCGAAGAAGCTTATCATTTCTTACTTGAATTTTAATTGTTTTCCTTCTTTTTAGCTCGGCTAAGGCCGACTTAAAATTAGATGATCCGGAAACTAGATAGATTGCTGTACAAGTTCAGCAATGACACTGATTTCGTTCTTTAAATGTAGATTAAATTATCTAAATGTAGATTAATAATCTAAACTGTAGTAGATCCACGCTGGTTTTAGCGTACATGTGCCGGATCGTCCAGGAAAGTAACCTTCTCTTAGAGTAACCCTCTCTTAGAAAATCGATGTAAGAGTAATAGTACTATTGTGTTTTGTTCGTTGTGTGAGTTTCAGAGGTCCAATTTCCTCAATCCTTTCACCTACTCTACTCCCTTCACGGTAGGCAGCAGCTTAACAGAATCCCTGGCATTGCAGGAGGAATGCTAGAGACTCTGAGTCGTCCATGAGCGACAGTTACCAAATACCATCACGTAGGTTGTTTGCCCGTCCGTCTACCACTGACAGCAATAAAAAAATGTAAATACGAATCTATACTTTTAATAACATCAGAATACTAGCCTTCTTTCTTGAAGTTTATCTAAGATGTCGCATACGCTAAGACTTCCACGAATCTTATCATATCATGTAACTTTACACATCCATCGCAGCATCTTATTTTCGGCCACTTGTATTAAATAGATGGCTAACAGCCCAAGTTTGGATCCGTATACCATAATTTTAATATGTCAGATTATTTGACCCTATAACGACCTCAGTATTAACCAAAATAAACAAAAATACAAACAATGATCGTCATATTTATATTTCCTTATAACATTATAATACATTTCTTTAACAGTGACCATAAAACTGATCCATAGAACAAACGATTTAATACAACAAATACGAAAATAAAGATACCATAGAAGCCTATAAAAATCTCAAGCTGTGAACAAATGAGGAACAAAACAAACATAAATATAATAATGTGAATATAAGTAAGTAAAATAAGTTTGAATTTAATTTTGTAGAAGATGTACTGCCAAAAAGAATAACATTATAAATACATCTGCCAGTTATAGGAGAATCAATCTAACGATTCGTAACTTAAGATTCACTTTCCCAAAACTGGGGTTTTAAAGTTACGGCAATCGAGATTAGTAAGACAGTACAGGAGAATATTCACGTCACAGCGGGAGATAGTACACGTAATGGTAGTTATTTAAATTTTGGCTTCGCACGGAAGTATAACGAAATACTAAACTATTCCCCGGATAGAGACAAAGAACATGTATAACATCCAGATATTGTTTACAGTCCCAACAAATCGATTGAAACTGTAGATTGAAGGATATAAAGCATTATTAATTAGTCAGAAGAATCTTAGATAAGAGCGAGATTTACGCCGATAAATAAAAAGATAGGACTTTTTTCTTACCTTCCTTAATCTATTTACCTATCCCGCTCCCTTCACGGTAGGTAGCGGCTTCGCACAGTTCCTGGCATTGCAGGAGTAATGCTAGGGACTCTGAGTCGTCCATGAGCGACAGTTACCATCACGTGGGCTGTTTGCTATTCTGCCAATGTCGGCAAAAAAAATGGGAAATGCTTGCAAGTGATAATTCAGAATCTCTTATGGTAAACCACTGACTGTCAGTCAGCGCTGCCTTTATAACTTCAAAATTTATTTATTACATAATATATAAAATATAACGTCATAACCAAAATTTGTTACAATCTTACGTAAAGATTGCTATCTTGACAAATTAGGTACATAATAATAACTACAATACCAGCCTGTTTACTGTCCTACTGACAGGGCAAAAACCTCTTTTCATATAGAGAAGGCATGAGCATCAATCACCACGCTCGCTCAAGGCGGATTGACAATTTCAGACTTTAAAGTCCAGGTTTTCCTACGATGTATTCTTTCACCGTCAATCAGAAATGCCAAGATATACTTAGAAAGTACATTATGTTTTGAAAAATCACATTGGTACTTGCCCAGATTCGAACCCACTACCTCGTGTTTACGAAGCGGGTGAACTGAGTCATTTCGACTTACTAATTAATTATATGTTAGACTCCAATACTGCAACTTTATTAAATATTTTTATCTAACGTTATTTGTATCTCTGTTACAATACATCATACAATATGCAACAATGACATATCGTAACCACACTAACACTTAATTACCTTTACACCAATAATAATTGCATCGCATATTTCATATAACATCTCTCGGATTATATGACCCATTTTATGCATGTAATCCATAATAATATTATAAATGCGAAAGTAACTCTGTCTGTCTGTTACGCTTTTACGCCTCAACCACTAAATCGATATTGATGAAATTTAGTATAAAGATAGATTAGACCCTGGGAACAGCATAGGCTATCTTTTATCGCGGAAACAATTCTTGAAGGGATTGTAATATGAGATGAAAATTTGTATGAACAGAGATATGTTCATGTGCGATACAACCGACACTCACGCGGGCGGAGCTAGTGCAACAGCTAGTATGCAAATAAATGGTCAGAAACATGCATATGTTACATGATGCGAATGAATTTGTAGCAGTTACGGTAACATTGCATGGAATGCAGAATTAAAATTTGGTAAATTACTAAAAGTGTTTACGGAAAATATTTATATATTTTTACATCTCTCATATTCGGTAAGTAGGTCCTTACCCCCAAATGGGGCTTGTAGGTGACCAATTAGCGCTCTAGGGTAATAATGTAGCTAGAAAAGCCCTAGGGCGGTAAGTAATAAGTAGTAATAAAAAAAAAACACTTTACTCTTTCAAAAAGTTCGCGTACATCTAACCATCGTACTGGCAATAGACATCATGTATTCAGCCCAACGACAAAAGAGGTCGCTTCGCTATTCAGCCTTGTCTTCGTATGAGTAAATTAGTCATCAATTTTAAATATCGAACGGCGAAGCTCAACTACGTTCTTGAAAAAAATTATTAAAAAAAAAAGATGAAAAAAGGCGGGCATAGAAAAATGTTTTATTCTTGTACTGCCGGTTTTTTTCTACTTACCTCACAATCGAGATGTAAAGCAGATTAGTTAGCTCGGGTGTAAGCATCAATTGCGCCCTCGAACTATAGGCGCCCTCGCTGCGCTCGTGCGCCTAAATATCTCGGGCTGCAATTGATGCCTTACAGCCCTTGGCTACTAATCTACTATTAAACAATTTTGTTCTGTTTTAATTGTGTTTTAATAACATTATTATGCATTTTTGTTTAATTAAAGAATGCAGATGCGAATAAATGAGTGTATAATAGTGTTACGTTTAGTGATAAAAAGATTTAATAAAGGTTTTATATATTTTTATACAACTTTTAAATAATAAAGATTTTGACCTATGAGACATTCAAACCGATTTTATTTGAAATAATATATTTTCTTCTGTGCACGTATCTACATAGTATACCCAGATAAAAAAAAACACACACACTTACACACACACACACACAAACATATAATTATGTCTCGCATGCAAATTGATCGCATAACACACGGTTTTCGCGGTCGCCATATTTTTCAAATTACACACACAGTAAAATGAAATATATAATAATATAATAATAATAATATGTGGACACTATCACACACTGTCGTCTAGTCCCAAGCTAAGCAGAGCTTGTGTTATGGGTACTAGATAACTGAAATATAATACATATACATACTTTTTTTTTTGTAAATACATACTTATAATACATAGGAAACACCCAGACTAAAGACAAATACAAATGTTCATCACACAAAAATTTGCCTTCCGCGGGAATCGAACCCACGACACCCGGCGTCGCAGTCAGTTACACTAACCACTAGACCAACGGTGCAGTCATTACAAATTGCAATATTATTACAAAAACTGGATGTAACGCCTCCAGTTTTTACTTTCATTTCCCATTCAGATAACGCCATAACAAACATAAGTTTACTTCATAGAATCACCGAAATCAAATCGTATGTTTTATTCATAAAAACAGATAAACGTAACGCCACAAACAAAATAAGTTGACGTCTCCGACATCTTATTTCCCTAAAGACTTTAAAGAAAATCGATAAAATTTCAATTCAGCCCTAATGAGTCAATAGTGAATTCATCCTGCTTAATTTTCAATAAAAAAGTTGAATTAACATAACATTAGGCCAGTTACAAGCTTGCGACTGCCTTAACTATTTTAAACGTAAATTTTGTCGCTTAAATTATAATTTTAAATCAAGCGGCGGCTTTTATTCAATTTACCTGATTTTAAATTACGAATTGACGGAATTGTTTTAAGTATTTAAAAAGTTAAGCTTTTTGTTATTATGAATTATGTTAAAACCTTTTTATTGCAAATTGCGACATTAATCTGTTAGGATAACACAAGAAGTCATGAATGACAGCAAATATACATACACGTATAAAATATAATATTAGCCACAAATTATTTCACACAAGCGATTAACATTGATAACCACGCGGATCCGCAATTTCAAATTCAATCTCATATGACATAAACATCAAAATTACAAAAACAAAATGGCAGCCAATTTGCTTTAGCCAGTTTATTGACAAGGCACAGCCACGAGAAGAACTAGCATAAAACAGAGACCTTTTAAAAAAAAAAAAAAGATTACCAATTTCAAATAGCTTGCAAAGTGACACAGGCAAATTAAACTCTAGATATAATTACAAGTTAATCTTTATGTGTGCTTTACACTCTTTACGGACTGCCCGCCATTTGTTTTATAAGCCCAAGTTTTACGTTGTCCTTGTAATGTCCAACGTTAAAAGACTGAAAAAGTCACATTATTACTTTCCCATCAAAGCCAACGTGTACAGGCATTACCCACCAACCCATTAAAACATAAAATACAACATAAATTAAATAAAAAAACTCATAAATTTATCCAATTTTCAAAGTAAATCCCGAGCTTAACCGTTGAATAAATTTTAATTACGCCAGACAATACACTTTGCCGACGTATAATCGTAAATTCGTAACCAACCTAATACCTTAGGAGGCCTCTTAACCAAATTTTACGGCCTGCTGCTACAATAAAAAAAAATATAAAACGCTAAAATGAATAAAATCATTATTTAAATAAACTAGGTTAATTTTAGATAAGGGGGTATATACATTTAATGAATACACTTTACTTTTAGTCATGTTTGAGTTGAATGTAACATCAACCATTTATTTAATCGCTATCGGTACAGTATTGATTATGAAATCTTTTAAAAACTAATATAAGCATAATGTTAGAGAGCAGTGACATGGGTTTTAAAATGCGAATAAATATGCTCAGATACTATTGTTTGTAGATAAATATATTTTATAAGTACCTAATACATTCAAATAAATATTTAGACAAATGCAAGTAACATGCAAGTAGGTAGTCATCGGAAATCGATCCTTAACTTAGCAACTCTAGCGCAACTCCACAGAGGGTGTCAAAAAAGAAATCGTAGACGCTTCGACCATTAGTCGGTCTCACAGTGTATAGCACCTTATATTAAAACGTGCTTGACAGGTGCTAGGAGTAAGATAAATGCCGGCTTGTGTAAAAAGGAATAAAAATCATTTAATTATATTCAAGTGAGTAGGCAACATTGTTTTTTCCCACACTAGGGAAAAAGGTTTAAGTCGCGAGAGGGTTTAAGAACATAAAATATTATATTAACAGACACAAGATACACATAGAACAGGGTTATTTAATTTTATCATCACTCAAAGTTTTGTCCCGTAAGAGAATCAAAACCTCAAGAAAACAAGTCGTGATTGTCCAATAGTTAGGGCACCCGTTTCGTATACACGAGGTTGTGGATTCGGTATCAATGTACTTTTTCATAATTAGGTATGTAATTTGCAAGTTTACTTTTAAGATAAGCTGGACTTAAGAAGAAACACAACATGGTTACGATAATCAATTAAAATACTATCGTCACACAGATAAAAAAAAACAAAATATTATCGTCACACAGATAAAAAAAACAGACACGCTAAATCACAATAATTACAAATTTTCACTACAGCTATTCAAAAGCTATCTTTATAATCGAATAATGAAAAGAGGGCAATCCGCTTACTCACAAATTAAACTACGGATAGCGCAAAAGTATAATTGGCTACCTAATTATGAAGCTTGAGTTTCAAATTTGTTATGTAACGAAATGATATTTCCATGCACAATAAAATTTACGCTAAAATGCTATAGAATAGTGATATTAAGGTCGGAACAGACAGTCGGGACAACGACGCGACGTGATGTAGTTGTAATGTAGGCACTGACAACCCACTACTAGATGCGCTTATAGGGCAACAGTACACAACTCTTAACGGCATTCGCTAAAGAACTCATTACGGACACTACGATTGGTGCATTTAATCGCGTTCAAATCTGGTCTTTGAAATAGTCAATCACAACGCAGCTTTTACGTGCAGCATTTAAGTTACTGCCTACTGGCTACCTAATTATGAAGCTTGAGTTTCAAATTTGTTATGTAACGAAATGATATTTCCATGCACAATAAAATTTACGCTAAAATGCTATAGAATAGTGATATTAAGGTCGGAACAGACAGTCGGGACAACGACGCGACGTGATGTAGTTGTAATGTAGGCACTGACAACCCACTACTAGATGCGCTTATAGGGCAACAGTACACAACTCTTAACGGCATTCGCTAAAGAACTCATTACGGACACTACGATTGGTGCATTTAATCGCGTTCAAATCTGGTCTTTGAAATAGTCAATCACAACGCAGCTTTTACGTGCAGCATTTAAGTTACTGCCTCTTATTTTTTTTAACTCGATTCCAAACAAATAAATGTTAATGTATTATCTGTTAGTGGGTAATCTTAATATTTCGGTATTCGGCATTGTAGAAATCCATGAGCAACAGATGTCACTTACCAGCAGGTGGGCTGTTGGCTCGTCTTTCACTGTAGGCAATAAATAATACTGATGTCACACAACGCCGTCGCGTCGGGCTATTCGTGACGTCTTCTATGTCAACATTTACATTGCGTCGCGTCGCGTCCTAACCGCTGTCTATTCCGACCTTTAACTAGGTCTCGTATACATTCAGTACAAGATATAATGAATATGAAATTTGCTCGCTCAGCGAAGTTAATTATATTTTTAATTTATACAGTTTTGTATAGAGGTAGAAGTTATAAACGTCAGCGATTGGTAAACGCTTTGAATTTTAAATGAAGCGTTATATTACCATGTAAATGTAAAGTATGTATAGTTGGGGTGCAATTATAACCTCTTTGCATACGTTTTACAGCACTTTCATTTTTATACAACATCGGTGGCAAACAAATATATGGTTACAGGGTAATCTGTACCTGGTAGTAATTGGTAACCTGTAACCTATGAACAGCAGCAATTCTCCAACTCTAAGCATCGCAGAAGATGCTAAGAAAACACAGCCAAGTTGTCGTTGACCGTATAAGAAGACAATAGATAGGAGAAGTAGATTAGGAAGAAAAAGAAAGACGGGTACCAAGGGAATAACTTGGGTCTTTGGCGCTCAACACACCGAGAGGAACACATTACTACATTTACTACATTACAGTTTACGTCGATAGTCTGAGAGAGTAATAGCTCCCCGGTCGATACAATTCAACATGAATGATCCGGATCTACTGAGTAAGAAAGTATTTAAAAAGTCAGTGACTTTCCAAAGATAAACTCGCTCCATCTTATCTTTTATACCACGTAAAAGTTTATTGAATTTACCTACATTTACGTAGGCTCTTAAACAGTACGCACAAAATTACAATATACATTTTAGTTTACCCAATTAGACGGTTACTTTTGTAAAGAAAATGTTCAAGGCTTTTAACGAGTGCAATGACCTAGAACTTAATAAGACCTTAATACGTCATAAAAGGTTTAGGGCGCGAAAGCCAGTTAACGACCTTGTATTTTTTTAATCGGCGTAATAATATATTATATTTCGATAGGTATATCATGACATGATATAGTATGATATATATCGAATTGTATGAAACGTTAGATTCTCAGTATCAATATTGTCGTATTACTTAGTTCTTTCATAGAATTGAGAAATTATTACATTCTTACGATACATTCCAACTTTTTCAATAACTGCCTGTATCTTCTTTAACAATAAAAGTATTTTATGCTTAGGGGAGGTATAAGAAAAGAATTGGGCACTTACCTCGAACTAGAAAACACAATTAAACCACTACCAGTATTTATAATATATCTGTAGATACGGTTTGTGAGATAACCTAGTGATTAAGGCTTTGTATACAAGACAATATAAGTTCGAACCGGACAATATGAGTTTTTAAGTTTTTAGTATATGCACTCTCTAAGTTAAGCTTGGACATTATTGGCTTAGCTTATAAGAAAAAATTGTGAGGAAATCTGGACTTTTTTTTTATTATATATTAGCCTGTTAATGTGACTTCACCCCACCTGATGGTAAGCAGTCAGGGGAATCCGAAATATGGCGGCTGGGAATGAATTTAGGGGAAGGGAATGAGGGTGGTGAGGAAAGAGGAAAAGGAGGAAATTGGGCCTCCGGCGCTCTTACTCACCGAACGAAACGCAGTAGTACGTATACTACTACTCTTACGTCGATCTTCTATGAGAGATTAGTACTTCCCCAAACGACCCGGCCCATTCATGCTGAAACTAGCGTGGATCTACTACTCGTCAAAATCTTCCTAAAAAACTTAACTTATGTAAAAAATCTAAAATTATTTGTAAAATAATAATATGTTTTTAGAGGTCCTTGGAGAAACACTTTTGATAGTACCATCATCTATAAATCTTGGCATTTTGAGTGTATAAAGACTACGCTAGTTACTCACCATTAGGATGTTTGCTATCAAAACATTATTGTTTTCTAATTAACAAGAGAATGAACGGCAATTGCCAAATAAAATTAAATGAAAAGGAATTTAATTGATATTTTAATTCAGAACAATCAATCAGTAAGAGGGTATATTCATGTTGAAATGCAATCAAGCCTAGTAAATTGAGTTTTAATGAAGTATTCAATCAAACAAGTAATTAATTTTTACTAGTGTTAAAAAATACTTACTTTTAAAAGAATGATTAAGCAAAAGAAAGAAGACATTGTGTATTAAGTAAGTGACGCCTGACGTCATTTTCTGATAGTAGGCAGAAGAGATCCAGGGGTGGTGGACACTATTTCAATAGACTATCTAAGCTTAGAAAAAACAATAATAATAAATATTGACTGCATCTGTGGTTCAGTGGTACTGTGTATACGCTGCCACGTAAAGGTCGCGGATTCGATTCCCGCTCAATGCAAATATTTGGGTTTATGTACTATTTGCATTGGTCTGAGTGTTCTATGTATAATATGTATGTATTTACAAAAAAGTATTTAGTATGTATATCAGCAATCTAGAACCCCTAACTTAAGCTATAAAATATGCTTACTTGGGTCTAGATGGCGATGTGTGTAGTTGTTGTAATATAAAAAATATATAAATACACAAAAATATTAATTTTTGCGATACCCACTCTTTAATTTTTATATTATTATTATCTTTAACAAATAATTATAAAAATTACTCTTACACCATCAGAAATCACTGCTTTTATCTTTCACAATTAAATTCAATTAGCGATCTAAAAATAAACTGTTTGTATAACTTTAATAGCTCACAAAGAAAAATAAACGGGAAATGAATCAATTTTGTTCTAATACTTTATCAAGAAAAGGTTTGGAGATATTTTTGTTTGTAATAGTGCTGATTCTGAAGTAATTTAAACATTGTAAATATAATAATAATATCACCCCCTGTTACAGTGGCAAAAAATGTGTGTTAAATACTCTGCCAACAACTTCGAAAAAAATGACATGGACTATGCATTATAATAAAATGTCAAAGTATATGTCTAATATATCTGTAACTTCATTAAATACTCGTAGTTTCTTAACACGTCACAATCTTGTTTATCAAAATTCAATTACCTAAAATTGGCGACTTTACCCTTCAGCCCAGTCGAGTCGAAACTTAAGGGTTTTAAGGAGTGTGTGAGTAAACAACGGGTCTAAGCCTATTACGTATCTTGTAGCTAATGTAGAGAAATGTACTTTTAAGGTTAAGCCTCCTTTGAGTCTAGAATATCTTATTATTTGAATTTGGCTTAGGATTTCTTTATATATACCTACTTATATTAGCAACCCGGCTTCTACTAAATAAATCTAAATATCTGAAATTCACATCTTTTCTTTACATACATCTAGTTTGTTTGTTTGTTTGTTTGTTTGAACGCGCTAATCTCTGAAACTACCAATCGGATTTGAATAATTATTTTTGCGTTTGATAGCCTAGTTGCTGAGGAAGGTGTGGCGTCATCTATCTGGCCAATGATGACACACAGAGAAAAATCAAAGATGGCGCTATCAACAAATATATAGACCTCCCCATAGAAGCCTGAATCGCGATATTAACATTCTCACACCAACTAACTATATATACAAGTTCCCGACTACCAACTGTCGGGCAGTAGCCCGCCAGGCACGATCACCTAGCCTGGGCGGAGGATCCTCCCTTTGGTTGGAGGTATTTGGTGTGCCACCCTCCACAAAGGTATTAGGCTATGAAAATCACGTTACTGGCGAAGGGCGTAGCAATAGCAACCGAAGATGTAACTCAACAAGAGTGAAATCGCGCTGCAGGAAGCTACCAATGAGAGGGGATTTCATGCCAAGCAGTAGACGTTTTTTCGGCTGATATAATGATATGAATTTATAACCATACGGGAATTAACGCATGCATTAGGTTTTTACATACCTTATTTTGCTTGACGTTTCGCGTTAATTCCCGTATGTTTATAAATATGATATAATGAGTATAATGATAATAATACATATTTATAAATCTTCTGGAAGACATTTTCTGAACGAACGCAAGAACCTACTGAATTCTGTATTGTATACGAATAGTTTCGTATTAGAATACGAAACCTGTCTAGAGACAGGAGACCAGCTATTACTCAAAACGACGAGCCTAAAAACACTATAAAACAAATTTCAAACGCAATAACTGAGAATTAAACAGTGTTCGTGTGCGGGCTATACAATTCATAGTAACAATGAGTTTTATCGCACAAATATCTACTAAACACTAGAAATGTGCGCAATGTATGTCGGACAAAACAATATTATCTGTAGTGTGTGCATGATATTTACTCAAATCAGGACAAACTACCTTTTTTATTGCATTGTAGTGGCAAACAACATGCTGCACCACATGCATGTTTGCAGTAAATTGCCATTAGTTGCAATTGATAGTAATTAGTTAACATAACCTAAAGACAAATTACGGCTATGATGTTATACATAAACAGGTTTTAGCACGAATATAATCGACCGTAAAAATACCACCCAAATTGATACAGACGTAAAGTATTAGTTTTCATACTAATGCGTTTCGCCGGAGGCACAATAATCAATGACAATCGTCAGCTGACGTGAAAAACAATACAAAATATGAAGAATTTGTATAAACTGACAACCAGTTTCTGAAAGGCTGATCAACGAAAAATTAACTAATCACCTGTTAAATCTATGTGAAGTACCTAAAAGCATGCTTAAAGCATAGATAATTAGTTTAATTTTAACTATTTATTTAAGCTTTTAGCAATCCAATTAGTACTTCAAAAGCATGCTACAAAAGCATGCTAAAAGCATGGATAATTAGTTTAATTTGATCTAATTAGTTACTAATTAGTACTTCAAAAGTCGAAATGGTCCAGTGGACAAGGCACCCGCTTCGTAAACACGAGGTAGTAGGTTCGAATCCGGGCAAGTACCAATGTGATTTTTCAAATCGTATGTACTTTCTAAGTTTATCTTGGACATTTCTGACTGACGGTGAAGGAAAACATCGTGAGGAAACCTGGACTTAAAAGTCTGAAATTGCCAATCCGCCTTCAGCAAGCGTGGTGATTAATGCTCATACCTTCTCTATATGAGAAGAGGCCTTTGCCCTGCAGTGGGACAGTAAATAGGCTGGTATTATTATTATTATTTAGTACTTCATATGAGATTTAATATAAACTTATAAAAAAAAATTATGAAAAAACGATGCCTACCTATTGTTGAATACGGAATATCCCACAACCATCCTAACACATATCCTTACTATTAATTCTTCAATTCTGTGAGGTACCGTCGACCATAACTATAGAAGTTTGTTGTAGTTTTGAGTCATGCTGTGCACGACTAGAGCCTTACAATTGAGTTCGTGAACAGGAATGTGTTTTGAATGATGTAGATTGTACTAAACTTTATATTACTCGTCCTTAATAAATAAGGACGCAAGTTTAGTGACACCTTCATGCAATAATGGACTTTATGCTTATTTACATAAGGTGAAAATTACTGTGTACATTGTATATATTACATTGTTTTTTAATTAGGGTATGAGACACAAGAAGAGGTTGTGAAGACCACACAGTATCCAAATCTAACATGGTCTATAGTGACAAGGTAAACATTAAATTAATATTCAGAGTTTATAACTTCGTGAAATCAATTAGACTGAACAGGCTACGGCTACCCTATATAGAACCAGTTTCCTGTTTTAAACTCTTCAAGCTTCTATTTAATTATAAAAGAGGACCCTTAAATTACCTTTTAATTTTATCATGGATTTTCCTAATTTTATTTTCAGAGAAAAATATATTTCTGATTGGTGGTTTTGTTTTGTATTTTTAGACTTTTAATTAAGAGTCTATTTATAGTTTGAAGTAGGTGCTTAGTTAATGTAAGTTAATTTGTTGCATTACATTTAAAACTAAATTGTTGTTCTATTCTAAAATATTCTAAAAAATGTAGAAAAGAAATAAGTATTTATCATTATTTAGGATTGACAAACTCTTCGACAAATTGTAATAGTTATTCAACAGTCGTTTTGCCTTTCAAAGTTTGGATAGGTCGTGAGTGCTGAAAGGAACTTTCATGTAATCCCGGATAAATAAAACTTAAATTGTAGAACGCTAAATCTGGTTGGTTTAGGATTTAAAAATGAAAGTTATTGAATAGGAATAAATGGGTCTATTATTCTAAGTTCAATCAATCAACTAAGGTCAATATAGATGATGCAACTTCAGTAGATGCAGTATGTTGAAAATTAGACAGATACAATTTTGAACGATACGGTAAGTTTTGTTTTAATTTGGCCTACCCCTATTAAAATGACTCTATCCTGTCTGATTACAAGCAAGAAGAGCAAGAGCACAATTATGAGCAAATTCTGCATGGTCGATTCACTAGGACGGCTTTGTGAAATGTTTATTGACGCCCCGCTAACGAACACAAATTTCGAACAAGGTTTATTTGAATAAAATCTTTTTTTTTATCTGTTACAATAACTCTTTTTATCTATAATTATCTATATATTTTATTACATTTTTTATCTATAAAACTGAAGGGTAAAATGATTAAAGCATACAAAAATTACAATAAAAACAACAAAGACAGACTGAATACATGCATATTGGAGTGGACAAATGAAAGGAAAAATATCTACATTAACGAATCACTAACCAAAAAAGGAAACCATCTTCTGTATCTGGCACGCGAACATATCAAAAAAAGCGATTGGAAATTCTGTTGGACTACCGGAGGAAAGATTTTTATTAAAAAGGAAGAAGGAGAATCACCAATCGAAATTAAAAACGCTGTACAAATATCACGTCTATTGAAAGCACAAATGGAAGAATGACTAGAATTCACGATGTATGTATCTAACAATAGTTACTATAGTCATATTATAATACTTTTCAGGTATATTCTTAAAGCTCTGTTAGTTAATAAACATACTTTAGTTTTTATATACTATAAATTGCATGCCTTATTATATAAGTCCATATATTACAAATTTCCTTTAGTGAAGTCATTAATAACTTTCTCCTTGGTAAAAACACAAATGCACCTACTGTACCACTCTGCATTACAACAAAACCTTTCCTCTACTTTATACACACACAAACAAACAGCCCACAACCCCAGACATACTACACATGCAAAACAACCATATACAATCGTCCCCACTTCTAGAAAACACTTAAAAGCCCTGACTTACTATATCAGGAATTTCTCAACCCAACGCGTACCATTTGATATAAGATATGCTTCCAGTTCTGTTAAGTACCATACTATTAAAACAAACAAATACAAAAACTGGCGCATCACATGACGTGAACAGATTAACGTCAGAACTGGAGGCAATCTCAGTGTCTAAGTCCTTTATATGCTCTCCAAATCAGTGCCTTAAATACTTACCAAACAATGGTAGACCGTTAGTAGCTTTACACCTTAACATTCGAAATATAAACAAAAACATAGACGAGTTTAAGATACTACTAGCAGAACTTACAATAGAATGTGATGTCATAATTCTCAGTGAATGTTGGTTACCAAAATCTTTACAAGTACCAAGCCTGGATGGCTTTACCTCGCACTTTACAACGTGTACAAATAACCAAAATGACGGTCTTGTTATTTACGTGCGTCTTGGACTCTCGTATAAAATCTCAGAACCAAAAAGTTTTAAGGAGGCCAACTGTCTAATGTGTCAAATTGATAAAGACTTCCTATTTATTGGTCTATATAGGTCACCATCTAACCGCAACATAGATAATTTCATAAATGATCTCGACAGCTTACTGAATGCACAAAAAGACATGAAAAATATATGTATAATGGGAGATCTCAACATTAACATAAAAGAAAACAGCATTGACACCCGCGCCGAAGATTACCTAAATTTAACGTCATCCCATGGCCTACTACCAGCCCACTCTTTCCCTACCCGTAGCAACAACTGCCTAGATCATATCATGTTAAAAACCAAGAACAAGTCTACTGCCTTAGTAATACAATCTTTTATAACAGATCATTGTCCTACAATACTTATTACTACTCGAAATAATAAAACCTCCACCCCATCCCTATCACGCATAAAAATAGATCAAAAAGCAATTATACAGGAACTATCTATAACAGACTTCTCAACTATCCTATCCAGCCAAGATCCCAACATTGCAACAAATTTTCTGATGAATACAATCACTGACACTATTAAAAGACACACTACCAAATACACTACTTCTCGCACGAAAAGGAATATTAAACCGTGGATCACCATTGGTCTACTACGCTGCATAAGAAACAGAGATGCACTACACTTAAAACTAAAAAGAGACACAACGAATACTATCATAAAACTTACCTACGTACGCTACAGAAATTTCCTTAATAATCTACTAAAAAAACAAAAAAGGGCATATTTACAATCCTTACTCAAAGATGCTAAAAATGCACGAGCAATCTGGGACGCAATCAAAAACATTTCACAAATAAACACTACCAAATCATCATGTGCTCACTCACTTTTAAACTCCCACGTTAATCAAAAGGAATGCATTAACAATATAAACCGTTACTTTATTGGCATTGGAAATGAACTAGCAAACAAAATTAAAGCTCCGATAATACAGTATAAGGAAGCAACGACTTATATTAACAGGCCCCTCGAATCAATGATTATGTTGGATACTGATCCCGATGAAATAAAAAGGATTATTCTTAACCTCCGAAATAACTGCGCTACTGGCTACGACGGCATCTCCACATCTCTATTAAAATCAGTCAATGAAAGCTTAGTACCTCTACTAACTCACATATGTAACCTGGCTCTAAATCAAGGAATTTTCCCTAATGCTTTTAAAAATGCTATTGTATGCCCAATACACAAAAATGGCGCAACGGATATAGTAGACAATTACCGGCCCATATCAGTTTTACCTGCCATATCAAAAGTTTTAGAAAAAATTATAAATAATCGCCTGACAAACTACTTAGAAAGAAAAAATCTTTTAGCAAATAACCAATACGGATTTCGGCGAGGAAAAGGCACAAATGACGCTGTTTCAGCACTGATAGAACACACAGTGGAGCTCCTAGACAAAGGAGAACCCTGCATCGGCCTATTCCTTGATATTTCAAAAGCATATGATACGGTATCTATACCGATACTCCTAACAAAGTTAGAATCATTAGGAATCAGAGGCCTTACGTTAAAAATTTTCTCAGATTACCTATCCCATCGTACACAGACAGTTAAGATCGGAGACCTCGTCAGCGAAACTGAAAACCTCACCATTGGAATACCCCAAGGAAGTGTTATGTCGGCGACCCTTTTTTCCATCTACATCAATGACCTGTGCCAAATGCAAATACCAAACTGCAGAATTTTCACCTACGCAGACGACACCGCTCTTATTATACAGGGTCGAGACTGGGAGAGCGTACGATCAAATGCCGAAACCGCTATGACACAGGTTATGACATGGTTAGCCAAGAACCTTCTTACTATAAATCTCTCTAAAACAGTATATGTACCTTTCGGCTTAAGACCAACCAGCTTACCTCAAACAAACACCTTCACAATCAAAGCACACACCTGCCCACTGCAAACTTCCAACTGCACCTGTCCTGAAATAATAGGAACCACAAAAACAATATACCTAGGAGTAGTCATTGACCAATACCTTAGATGGGACCAGCACATCAAACTACTTTCCAGCCGAGTAAGGAAACTCATATACGTATTTAGGAACCTTAGACATGCAGCCGATATAAAAACTATGCAAATGGTATACTACTCTCTATGTGAATCCCTACTGACCTACTGCATCTTGGCATGGGGTGGTGCAGCGAAATGCCATCTACTTCAATTAGAAAGATCACAACGCGCAGTCCTCAAAACCATGACCAAAAAACATTTCCGTTACCCTACTGCACAGTTATACAAAGACGTACCTGTCCTGACAGTGAGACAACAATTTGTCCTACAAATAATATTAAAAACCCACAGCAAAACAAAATACGACCCAACGCTATACACTCGAAAGCGAAGATCCGACAGAGTTTGCCACATTAAACGTTGTAGAACAACTCTTGCCAAAAGACACTCCTACTTTCTTGATAGCCATCTCTATAATAAAGTAAATAGAACACTAAAAATATACCCGATGACTAAGACTACAGCAAAAAAGAAGATACGCAATTGGCTACAACAGCAGGACTATGAAGAAACGGAGAACCTTCTTAAATAATATATAACAAATTAACAATGATAAATATATAAAGCTACATTAAAGTTTCATCGCTCCATACCGTCACTTGTAACCCAACCACTAACTCCTGTCACTCCCGAGCACAAACAATCATGAATAAACAAACAATCTTTCTCACACATAAACTTTTAACACACAAGCACGCATCCACGCACACATCACACAATTCCACATACATACTAGTAGCATATTACAAATATTAGTACACAATAGCACCATCTAAATTATCTAATATAACTTTATAATAACTTTTAACTTTAAAATTATTAATAGGATAACAATTGTTACACGTCCTTATCTGTTTAAATATTAACCTTTTAAGTCATAGATGAACCACTGTCGACTCAAGACACAGGTACCTACCTAGTTTGAGAGTCAGAGGCAAATCAACTGATGTCTACCCTTCGCTAATATAGTTCTACAACTATAGATTATACCAGGCCAAATAGTTAGTATAATAAAAACAATGTACAATATAAAAGATACCTATTCTTACTTTGTTTACATATTTATCTTATTGATTAAGTCTATCTTTTGTTATTAGTATTTACCTTTACCTTGTATTACTTGAGCGAAATAAAATATATTATTATATAAAAAAAAAAAAAAAAATAATATTAATATTTGTTGCGGAATGAGTAAGGAATACTAGTTTGGAATGAGTGAAAAATTGGGATGAGATGTCATAGGATGAATACGAAACAACCCATTCTTGACGTACCATTTATACAAATATACAAAACAAAATACTGTTTATATCACAACCCTCTTAGAGAGCGTGTTACAAACTAACAACTAGTTCCATCGCGTCGTATTGCTCAGTAATTTAGATGAAAACGTTAGTAGATAATCACTACATGTATACTACTATTTAGTTGCAAACCGGTCGTCTATCTTGATGTAATTATACACCGAGTGTTGTGCTTCCAATATAGGTAAAAAAAGGATTTGGTTCCTTTACATTGAGTCGCCATTACGTCTGTCGTTTGAAAACCCTTGTGCTTTTATTCCCGTAGACATAGAGACAAATCGACGTAACGCAACTAGACGTAAAAATAATAAGACAAATGTTAATATCACATCACAATATCTCAACAACTACACAAACCGCCATCTTGGCCCAAAGTAAGCATATCTATATAGCTTGTGTTATGAGTTCTAGAATGCGGATATACATACTTAAATACTTTTTTTTCCTCTGTGGTTCGGTGGTACTTTGTATGGACTGCCACGCAGAGGTCGCGGGTTCGATTCCCGCTCAGTGCAAATATTTGTGTGCATGAACATGGCTATTTGCATTGGACTGGGTGTTTCTATGTATATTATGTATATATTTACAAAAAAAAGTATATAAGTATGTTTATCCGCATTCTAGAACCCATATCACAAGCTATTATATGCGTACTTGGGTTTCGATGGCGTTTTGTGGTTGTTGTAGTATTATTATTATGTAACATCGCGCTTGTGGCGACGGAAGAACAGCAGTAAACAAAGACGCGGGTGAGACCGCACTTCGGGATAAATCATTCGTATATAAAATATTATTATATATTAGTAGTATTTTATATACGAATTATTATCCTAAACTCGAAACTCACGAACAAACTCGAGCGGTATTACCTGACAAATGACTTCCCATCCTAGATACAAAGATTAATGGAATCAAAACAGATTCCATTTCTTTTCTAACATCAACTAGTTTAAACATTAAAGATGCCCGAAACTCATCAATCAAACTGTGATTTATTGTCATACTTAACCTCAAAACGTGTAAAGATTTATAAGAATGCTATTACAGAGTGTATAAAAATGGTTTTATTATATCCCCTGTAAAATTTAATATGTAAATCAGATTGTAATATTTTTGTGGTCGGATTGACCTAGCTGAGGAATTTAAAGGGTTATGTTTGACAGATGTTTGTGTTGACATTTAAGTTTAAGGTTAGCGTACCGTTATCAATATTAAGGCCTATCCGCACACATCAGTGCCGACACGTAACCGACAGTTCAGAAAATTAATATTGTTTCATACATTTCTTAAACACCATTTGAACTAGTCAGTGTCAGTGACGTTCGGTTCCGTAAGTGACGCTCCGACGCATTCAATGATCCTATGAGAATTTGTAGCTGATAATATTTTAAGTGACACAGTCACTGCATTCCAAAATTGACGACGAGAAATTTATAGAATTGGTTCGATTAAACCCTCTAATTGTACTAAAAATCACTGTACGCGTCGGTGTCGGCAATGACGCGTGCGAATAGCTCGTCACGGAACTGAGCTGGTACGGCACTGTCAGTTAAGTGTCGACACTGATGTGTGTGGATAGACCTTTATCATAAAAATTAGGGTAATCTTACTATGCCCCTACTTCAGTGTTACAGATGAGTGTTGTAAATTCTGTATACGGATTACCACGTGGAGATATAGAAAGAAAAAAAGAAAGAAAATATATTTATTTGACACAGACAAGAAGAGACACAAATTCTTACAAGGTCAACACAATTACAAATAAATAATTATAATAACACAATTAAAAGTTTAAAGTTAAAATTATTGTGTGTCTCAGATATCAGGTTTGATTCCCGGGTCAGTTAAATTTTAAATTTAACATCTGTCGCTAAATTTTCAGTTTTAACTCGAAGTCAGTATTATGCTCGGGGAATAGTAACAGGCTTGCCTCCTGATATGTAGGATCTATTATAGCCTGCCCTACAAAGAAAGAATGCCATAACTACATGTGTTATAGAAAAAACAATTCTATGTATCTTATAATAAGATTTACTTACCCAGACATGTGTTAAATGCTTAGGGCGTTAGGTTAGCAGGATAGAGCTGGTGTGACGTGGGTGATACACCTACTGCTTTATGGAAAAAGGTGTGATGTTATGAAATATTATCAGTAAAAAAATGATAATAAATAATTTATTTGTTCTTATAAGGTTTAGCATACAATGTAAAACCAATACGAATGTATTGGTTCGGACTACACTAGGTACAATTGGAAAACCCCATAATCTTCCGTTCATTCTTATCATAACTGCAATAACTCAATTACTACAACCCCCTTGCGATATAATCTATTCTTAATCTAACCAGAACCCATAATAAATCAATATTCGACCCCCAAAACCAATAAAATATAACATAGACACCATAAATCCTCATAGAATCTATTTTTATTCTCAATCTATTTTAATTCCTTTTTATTAAGCAGCGCATTGCTGATGTAAAGTTTGCATGTGTTAATATTTTGTTGCGCAATATAATTTTACGTCACATTATTTTGGTGTAGCAAATTTTTTCTTTTTTCATTGATTCTTAGTTTTGGCGATGCCACCTAACGCTTAAACGTTCGTATACATCTGTGCCTACCTCTTTGTAAAAACAGGCGTTATAGTGTTATATTAGTTATTACTTATTACTCAAGATGTTTGCATGAAAAATGATTATTTGAGTTTTAGGAGCGATTTCAGCAAGATAAATAAATTATACATTATATTACAAAATAATATTCGAAAACTAACCAAAACCACTTTTGTGCATAATAAACCTTCTCGTTATATTTAATACTAGCTGACCCGGCGAACTTCGTTCCGCCTAACAGTCGATCAACATTACTTTATTTTTCTAAAATAAAAGTTTTTTCTAAAATAAACGTAGCCTAAGTTACTCCTTATTACATCAGCTACCTGCCAATAAAAGTCCCGTCAAAATCGGTCCAGCCATTTCAGAGATTAGCCGGAACAAACAGACAGACAGACAGAAAAAAATTGTAAAAAATGTTATTTTGGTGTATGTAGGTACCGTAGATATATATACATGTAGTAAAAAACGGTTATTTCAATCTTACAAACATACACTCCAATTTTATTATATATATAGATCATTTTTATACTATATCACATTAATTAAAATCAAAGATATTTTGGTCTTATAATTTTTCGGTCATATTTTAAGTTCTACTACGTCGTCCTAAATGAACTTGGCCAGTCAATACAGGTTCCTGTTGTTAGCGATATAAAGTAACCATTAGGATTGGGCGACAAAAAGACAGATATTAAATATCCAAATGGTGGAATTAATACTATCATCTCATCTATATGTTACTAACAAAATTGATTTTTGAGTTTATATATTACTAGCTGTCCGCGGCGCGGTTTCACCCGCGTCTTTGCTTACTGCTCTGCTCCCTTCGCCAGAAGCGTAATGTTACATAGTCTATAACCTTCCTCAAGAACCAGGCTATCATACGCAAGAAGAATTTTTCAAATCCAACTTGTGGTTTTAGAGATTAGCGCGTTCAAACAAACAAACTCGTTCGCTTAATATAATAATATAGATAGAAGTCTAAAGTATAGATGGGCTAGCAACCTAGCTTCGCACAAATATAACCTAAATTCTTTTTACATCATCTTTACCTACATATCTTTGAAATATCTGGCTTTTTCTTCTGATAAAAAAACAAAATTCTGAATTTCTGGATAATAAAAACCGTATTAAAATCGAACCGTATCAAAAATAACTTAGCGAAGACACACACAGAAGAAAAACAACTTTGCTTCATAGTATTCAAAGATATAAATGTACAATGGAAGAGCTTATCGGTATAAGCAAATCCCATGCAACATTTAAATAAGATGACGCAACAAAATAATTTCCTAACGTATACCAAAACGTAATCCGGGAATTCGAATACCCACAAATACGATAGTTGAGTTCGCATGACAAAGTTTTAACCCCAAATCCCTCTATCGATTTACGATAAAGTTTGAACATGAAATTCTGTGTTGAAATTACGTGATGAACGGATCCGTTGATAAGTAAATAACGTTCGAGTTTAATGGGAATATGGGTTATTTTAATTAATTTAATTATACTATAGCTTCGGTTCTGTTTGTGTAAGAGAGTGAGAGAGAAAGAGAATTATTAGTACACACGAACGACACGTGCGGGACTGAAGTGCCACCCTTTCACAGTGGAATCTAAAGGGTCTCGAACCAAACGGTTCAGCACTTCATACTTTTGTCGCTCAATTAAAGCCTGGAACTCTTTGCCAGCGCATGTGTTCCCATCTAATTTTGATCCTGGGTCTTTTAAGCGGGGCGTGAAAAAGCATCTCACTTAGCCGCCATAGTGGAGGCCACCATACCAGTAGTTTGGCTTTTGGAATGGTGTCCGCCACTTCTGGATTCCATTTACTGCTTACCATCAGGCAGAGTAGAGTCACTTTGGTAGGCTAATATAAAAAAAAAAAACACGATGAAAACGGCAACAATAAACACATTATATGGTAAAAATTTCGCTACGAAGTCGCTGCCTACCGGAAAGGGAGTAGGGTATGTAAAGGAAGTGGGAAGGAGAAGGAAATGAGGAAGGTGAGGGAAAAGAAACAGAAAAATTTCTTTAAAGTTTAGATTGAATTAAAGGACTTGGGTTGTTTTTATATACCAGAACAGAACCCATGTAATTGTTGTTTTTTTATTTACCTGTAAGTGGTAACTATCGCATATAGACTTTTGCAATGCCAGAGACTACGAAGCGCTGCCTACCGTATTTCTGCTAGAGATATTGGCGTATTTTGACACCAATATATACACTTTTTTTATTTGGCTCGCCTGATTTCAAGCAGTTATAGTCTATGGATTCTTGCAACACCAAGAGCATCACTAGCGCGTTCCCGACCCTGTTAAAAATCTTTTAACTGTTTTCTTAAAGAACCATGTTGTAGTCTCTGGGGTAAAACATTATTAAATATATTTATACTTACAAAGCAAGTAAATATTACAAATATGTAGCTGTTATAAGGAACATAATTGAAGAAGCACAAAAGTTATTAAACCGCAGTGCTTTATGATATCGTTACGCACTTACGTAATAACAGAACTCGTATAAACTATGCGTTCAATTAGTGGTAAGTGAATATTTAATGCGAACGGGAAATGGGTATACGGGTAACACCAACTTACTATGTGAGTGCTCAGTGAGAGAGATCTTTGATGGTTATTTTATAACCACGCTGTATTATTCTTCCTATGATAAAAGATTCTTACTGGTTAGCATCTACTATGTGTTGTTCGTTGAGTGAGATTCGCAAATCCCCTTAAATATTTTCTGATGATATTGGTTACTGTAACCAGTACAGCAATGCTAGAAGAACTTTAAATAAATATATTAAAACGTAGACGTGTTTTCTTTACTTTGGACCGGACAACACAATCCTGAAACATAAATATTTATGAGTTCCATTTGCTTCTTTAGTCAAACAGAACAGTTATATGATAAGAAAGTACGTTATTCAAATTACAACTTTATGTTATTAAACTTATGTTAAATTATCGCATTAACATGTCTGCTTTTACGTTCTTTTGTCTGTTTTTAGAGACGATTCTTCAATACTTAGCATATTAGCAGACGCAAACCACACACGTAACAGCATAATCCGTTTTGTAATAAGATGTTCATAAGGGTACCTCCCAAGAGGGACTATTGATTGCTCATATTAAAAGCTGCTACGGAATTTGCCGATGGTCCTTTGCAAACTCAGAAAAAGAGATGTAATCATTCTAAAATCCGATATTGTTTTATACTACTTTGGTGGAAAATAATCATACATTATAGTCCACCTGATGGTAAGTGGTATCCGTAACCTATAGAGATGGCTGTGTTTTAAAAGCATTGCAGAAGTAATAATGCTTAGAAAACACAACCAACCCATTGCGGGATGAACCCATGTAGGGAGAAGGAGAAGAGGAAGGAAAAGGGAAAAGGAAGATGACCGATGGCTTAACCGGGCTACCGCACTCGCTCTAAAATTAAAAACAGCTTAGCTGATCAGAATCAATAGAAGTTTAGTTAGCTGTTAGAGTAGAGAAATGTTGAGAAATGCGAAATGATGGTAGAAGTTAACGTAGTAGACTAGCTTTATGCATAACTGCGTGATCTATAGGATCATAGCTTACACTTTGTCATTGCAAAATCAATATTCAGTTGTTCTAATTTAATATATACAAGTAGCTTAAACGTTTTCTTTATTTGCAAAAACATAGTGCTAGCGGGTGAAATTAATATAGATATAAGTTCAAAAATCAGTAGTAGTAACTCTCTGCATCACCCATTAGGTTGAGTGGTAGAATGCCTCAGGTATTAAATCCGCTTTTATACATATGTTCTGTATATGAAGTTTAAATAAATGAATAAATGGTAGGTCCAAGGACTACTTAAACATTTGTGCATTGGTTTTGCCCAACAGTGGAACAAATAAATCTACTACTTATTATTTACTTTTAGACATTGTATGCGGCTTTGTATGATTCACTATTGTTTTAAATACAAGCTTAAAAAATTGGACAGATTGTCTTTATGGCCGTAAAATCGGTCGGTTTAAACAAGGCCATATGATACTATAGACTGTAACGAATCAGCCCAAACGACTACATGAGGCAACATAAGTATAATCCATTACCTACGTCTATAAAATCATCAAAAACGATTAAAAACGAACGCGCCATTTAGAACAACGTGACACAAAAACATATAGTTTTAGTGTTACTGCGTGGTGTATAATTGTAATAAAATTTTATTTGAAGATACGCTTCTCGTGAGATTTTGGTTGAAAACAAATTGTTTCTAGAAATAAATTTGAATTTGTTCTGCACGAAGATTTTTTTTTATTTTGCAAACATATTTTTTATATAACTAAAAATAAACGTTAATAAAGAAAAGTTATTGAGTGGCGACAACGAATAATGGTGCGTATCGTGCCAATCACAGTGTTCGAAATCTCCACTTCGCATCAGTGGATATGCTGTGGCCTATACACCGTCCGCTCCTGTCCACTCCGTTCAGCTCCGCGTCAATGAAAACGTACCCTAAAGAGGCCCATTATAGGCAGGCCTCTTATGATGGTCTACCTAATAATATGGAAAGCAACCGATCAACTCTCAAAATGGATATATTGGCTGCTGATGATGCTGTAACGCTGCTGGCTGTCTCCTTGCCTTATAGCCAGCAGCATTTTAAAGTCAAATAGATTAAATTAATAAAAATATCACCACAACGACACACAACGCCATCTAGACCCTAAGTAAGCTTATATTATAGCTTGTATTATTGGTTCTAGAATGCGGATGTACATACTTATATACTTTTTTTTGTAAAAACATACATATTATACAATGTATAATATGTATGTTTTTACAAAAGTAAAGTAAACACCCAGACCAATGCAAATAGTCATGTTTATTGCACTGAGCAGGAATTGAACTCCCTCAGCTAGTCATGTTTATGCGCACAAATATTTACACTGAGCATTAATCAAACCCTCCTGCGTGGCAGTTCGTACACAGTACCATTGAACCACAAAGGCAGTCAAATTCACTGGCATTTGAGTATTCGGGCATAAGATACCTTTTTATGTGGTCTTTGTCCACCATCATTTGCTTAGCTGTTTGCGATGAAGGTGGCTTTCGGGACCGGTCCGGTCCTAATAGCTCCACGACCTGTAGCTAGTTCTTCCTTCTTTTCGTCTCGACAGTTAATTCTTTTACACGGTGTCAGCTCTTTTTTTATTATATTAGCCTACCAAAGTGACTCCACCCCGCTTGATGGTAAGCAGTCAGTGGAATCCAGGAGTGATGGAGAAGGGGGATGAGGAAAAAGGAAAGGAGGGATATTGGGCCTCCGGCGCTCTCACTCACCGAGCGAAACGCAGTACTACGGATACTACTTTTAAGACGATCTTCTATGAGAGGGTAGTACTTCCCCGGACGATCCGGCCCATTCGTGCTGAAACCAGCGTGGATCTACTGCGTGCATTCGTTCGGCCACGTAGGGCACGATATCAGGTGGGCCGTCGTTTGAGGATTGGCACCACACTTGCCTGTAGCTAGGTGAGGTAAATAATGAATCAAGACTTGTCGATGCTCTTAAAGAGTTTATTCGCCGTTGTAACTGAGACTCCACCCTCATGTACATTGAACAAAAGTTGGCCCATCTAAGTTTGCCATATAAAAACTGATAGCATCATAACAGTTAGTGATATTGAAAGTACTTATATGCTGGCATCATGGAACATCACAGAATATAGAACTTTAAAAGATATTCTGAGAATATAAATTAAGAAAACTATTTTGTTCTGGTGTCGAAGTTATTAACCACCAAGCCGTGATGGCTTACTGGTTAACCAACAAAGGCCTTTACCAGTAGCATCTGCGTCTGAGTCTGCTCCCGTCACCAGTACCGTGATGTTACATAGCCTATAACCTTCCTCGGAAACTGGGCTATCATGAGTAAAAATGTTTTTTCAAATCCAACTCCAGGCTTCCAGATATTAGCGCTTTCAAACAAACAGTTAGTAGTCAATTACTACATACATAACGCCTGTCTTCTATTTGGGTAAGCAAAGACTATAGAAGGTTATCTATAAACATACCTACTTAGATGAAGCTCTAATATTTAATTAAACCACTTTTTAATACTGTATCTATTTGAGATGAATTTCAATTTAATTTTCACTTCAATGTACGGTTAATTAAATTTTTTAGTTGAAATAAATCATTTATAAAACCAGCTGCTAGTTACAGAACAATTAAAATCTTTTCAAATACAATAGATAGCCAATTACTTGGATGCTTTGTTGGATTTTCAACCCATTTGAAGTTTGCTGACCGGGTTATATAAATTCTTTGACAACTTGCTATTATTTTTTTTATTTTGGCTTAGTTTTTACGACATAATTACGAATCTTTGTAATACCCGCTAAAAGAAATGCTCTAAACGATAATAAAAACTGTATCTGTATGTATATAAATACCGTAGTGTATTTTTTTGACAAGAACCCGTAAGCGACGTGTGTGTATGAAAAGATTAATAAATGTTGAAGAGTCAAAGGAGGTATGTTTGGAACGTAGCAAATGGCTTCTATAGTCTCTGCTTACCCCATTAATGGGAGACAGGCATGAGGTTATGTATGTATGTATGTTATTTGTACAATAAAGTATTACAAGAATAGAGTACAACAATATTTATTTATACATAGTTTAGCTATAGCTTATGTGCGGCTTATAATAGCAGTTTACGTACTTATATTAGGAATAACCTGAGCTTTAAGTAAGTACCAGCAGTTAGCAAAAGATAGAAGAAAACAACGACTTGTTGCCTTGTTCTATGCAGATTAAATTAACCCCTGTTTAAAACAAAAGCTTCAGAGTAACGTTGATACGTATCTAACCTTGCTAACTTTAAAAGTACGACGTTTTGAATACGCCATCATCATTAAAGTACTGATTAAGCTTCAGTTTCTACATGGAGTCAATAGATCTTGATTATGCTGCTTCGTAACCTGATTAGAGTTCATTTGAATAGAATTTAGACGTGAATTGATCGTGATTTTCATATTGATACCATTCTTTATTCGATGGTAATGAGGATTTATGTTATATTTGTTGTGAATTTTATAAAATCGATTTGAAATTTGTATAATAATCGATCTTCCTTACAGTAGTGAATCTTTGCTGGTAATATGAACCTAGTATCACTATGCAGAGTAAAGTTATCTTCTCATATAGAGAAGGAATGAGCATTAATGACCAAGCTTGCTCATAACGGGTTAGTAATTTCAGATACACAAATTCAGGTTTGTGATAAAATTTATATTTAAGTTCACGATGTTTTTCTGCTTCACCTAAACTTAGAGTACCTACTTAACTTAAATTACCTACAAAAGTATAAGATCCCCCAATTAATTGGTATTTGCTCGAGTAGTTACATGCATATTGCAATATGAAGGTGATGTTACCATGACAACATTTTCTTAGTCTGTCTAATTTGATGAAGCCTAGTTGGAGAATAAAATAAGCTTCTTTCGTCACGATTGAAGCTAAGAGGCTTAAAAGTAAAGGCGGCCTTTGCCGTGACTAAAAAAGGAGGTGGCAGGAACAACTACTTCTACTGCGGCTTCCTTCATGGTAGTCCATAAACTAGACTATTAACTAGATGAAGGAGAAAAGACATACTACTGTCAGAATAGTCGATCATTGATCTCTTATTGGTTGAAACTTGTTAAAATCAACCAATAAGAGATCAATGATCGACCATTCTGACACTATTGTGATAGCAAGTCCGCTATCACAATAGTGTCAGTGTCACTCCCCTGGTTAAAAAAATACAGTTCCCTTTGCGACGTCAGAAGCAAATATTAATGCAGAGCACGCTAGCCCCCATATATTTTCCTTATACTTAACAACGCTATTACTAGATAAAGAAAAACAAAGGAATTATTCTTATATTGGTAGAGATATTTGTGTGTAAGTATTGCTCATTGTGGCATTCTGGCTTCTATTACGTTATGTTAACAAATAGAATTATGTCTCGATTAAATGTGGAGAGATATGCAGTGAAAAGAATTATTTTTACGTTAATAGTAGCTGGTATATGTAAATAGTCGGATTGAATGAAGAATTATCACTCTATGCTGTATTATATTTGATTTGAAATTTTTATGAATAAAATTGTTATTATCTTTATTTATAATTTTTCATATTTATTACTTTTGAAATATGTACTTATAAAAACCAAAAAATACACATTTAAAAATATAAAAGTTGATTACCACTAAATAAATTAATTTAATTATTGCTAATAAATTACCAATAAATTATTGTTATTATTATTATATAATATCGAAGAAAAGTGGTAAGAATTTATACTTTTAAGTTTTGTTCAGTAACAGCCTTCCAATACAAAAAGTACTGTAGCGCTGTAGTCTCAATTGCTCCTTCAATCTCATTCCAAAGTCACATTGGTACTTACCCGGTTTCGAACCTACGCCCTCGTGTATATAAGCCATCACAACTCTGGCTATAATAATCCAAAACTATTCCCAAATCGCCAATAAACAACAATACATAAATTTTAAAAACCTAAACCTAAGCGTAGAGAATTACCAGCAATTGCCAAAGCTATCTCTAGATTTCCCAACTGACCAATGAGGTTTTATGCCTGTTATTCATCATGTCTGTGTTTAACGAGACAAAAGGTAAAAATATTTGTATGTTTCTGATTGTTTGGCCACTAATGAATAAATTTTATTGCTATTTTATTATGTAGGACGTAAGAACATAAATTGTAATTAGTAATTTAGAACTGCATGATCATGGGAATATGATCGAAATTTGTGAAAATATGATGGTTCATAATATATCATCTTGTTACCCGCAAGTGTTATACCTAGCCACCAGTAAAAACGCTATAAAAACGTATTTAAATAGAAAACTCTTGCACTAAGGAAAATGCATGGGGCATTTTGATGACAACGATGGATGGTTATGACATGAAAGAAAATAAAGTACGTCTTCAAATAACAACTTAGAAAAGATAATGGAAGGTAAAACATTATACTTTGACCCTGAGTAATATGAGCAAAGAAGAAGACACAAATATTTCACTCCGATAAGCATAATACTAGCGGCAAAGACACAACCTTAACCGATAAACATTTACAGTTAAAATATTAAAAGCAGGACAATCCTACCTACATGTCCATCACTGTGACTGCTATAAGCCAGAATTAACAGTGATAACCAATACGAAACACCGAGCTTTGACACTCGAGAGTCAAGGCCTGCTAAACCTACTGTCTTGGACCCTGCAACGAATTTAATCAGAAGTAAAACGGAGCAGTCGGAAATAAAAATGTCCACTTCTCTCCATTGCAAAGCGGGAGACAAATTTAATCTGTAGATTATGACCTATTAAAAAGAAGAGCACCACGGACAAGTAATATTAAGGGGGATTATTCCCATCTGTCCCTCTGGTTTGTCTCCCTAGGGTGACAGATGGGAAAAAAAAGTTTCATCTGTCCCCCTGTTAACAAGAGGGGAGTCCCATTTGTCCCCCCGTTGTAAACAGGGGGACAAATGGGACTTTTTTTTCCCCATCTGTCACCCTAGAGGGACAAACCAGTGGGACAGATGGGAATAATCCATTAAGGGACCTATGTAAGATATATCTGATTCCAGTAATATGTATGGCAGAAAGGCTTAAACGCACGTAAATTCACCCTAGTTGACAAAAGATCCTCATAATAAACTGGTCCTGATGGAACTTGTAAACTATCTAAGATTATAATTTACAAGTTTTATCAGAAATATTGTTATAATTCTACAAATATAAGCCCAGCATTTGCAATCCTGATAACCGCTTACCGATCCTAATTCACCCATATGCTAAAATAATAGCGATTATATTTATCTCAATATTAACCATCACAATTAATCATTTGGGAAGCTTAAATATTATTCAATTGTACAAGGACATACACATTCCAAAAACGACATAAATGTTAAAGGCTTCTGAGGAATTTTAAACCTTAACTTAGTTAATATACGATGCGAATTTCCAAAACGACATTTTGTAGAAAGACTTTAAGTACAAGGAGTATAACCTAACGATGAAAAAACGACATAAGTGTGAAAGGCTTGCAAGCGATTTTAATACTTGAATTAATAAGCATATGATGCAAATTCTCATAAACTATACTCGTAAAAAGTCTTACTGAAGGTGTAGTAACAGAAGTAAAGTTCTCTTTGTCGCCCATTTGTCAGGCCATATATAGTCCATTTATTCCCACTTATATGGGAGATGATATATGGGATAAAGAACACGCATTAGTAATCCGTCTTGTTATCTTTATATGGACACAATATGTATGGGGTTCAATAAATATTGCGTATAAGGTCAGATATATGGGTACCCGTGAGCAGTGGCGTGCACAGAGATTTTTAGCAGGGTAGGCATTATAGATTTTGACAGGGTAGGCACTATTTAATTATGTTGCTAAAATTTTGATTTTAAGCCATTATTAAGGTAGGCAGTGCCTTTCTGCCTTTATGGAAAGCACGCCACTGCCCGTGAGCCAGCGTCAGATATAGAATACAAAACCATATTGTGCTGCGGATGTCGTAAGAGGTGATAAAATGCTAGGAAATAGGCAGCAGCGATTTGCGTATTAAAAATCATCTTTATGCAGTCCTCAATCCGCGTGCCAGCGAATTGACAGTAGCATATTTATGAGCTATTCTGGAGTGGGTTATGTCCAGGAGTGGACATCTTCAAAGCGATAGATAATGTACCTACATAATTTAATTCTATTATTTAAGTACCGTAAAAACAAGAAATTACAATTAAGTATTTGCTAAAAGAAACCGCGAGGAACACTATTCAAGTTGTACCTACTATGCATATAACAATATAAGTTGAAGGCACTTTCTCAAGTTTTCTAAATGGAACGAGAAAGAGAAATTTTGAACAAATTCAGACCTAATTTCCTCTTTCCTTTTCCCTCACCTCCCTTCGCAGAGCCCCTGGAATTGCAAGAGCAATGTTAGCGACTCTGAGTCATCCATGAGCGACAGTTACCACTTAGCCACTTACCATCACGTGGGCTGTTTGCTAGTCTGCCACTATCGACAATAAAAAAAACAATGTGCTCTAGTTTCATCATTTCCAAGACAAATATCACCTTTTTAAAACCTTGCAAATAACCTGTAAACAGCTGTATGACATTACGTACACAATTTCGTACAATACATATTATTTGTGATCCCTCTAACCCAACTTTTATCACGAATAACGCACTCTTTTTGATTTTTAAATCCATAACCTTAACACATGTTTTCAATACCATTCACCGAATCGCATAGTTGAATAATGGACAAGAGTGAATATAGCCTGCGGGTTCTGTACATGTATAAATAAGCACTAGGTAAATAAATACTGCTTTATTAAATATACAATCAACGAACACATATAAAGAAGAATAAAAACATTTTTTGATATATAACTTGGCAAATAAGGATAACACTGATAGTGTTTATCGTAAATAAGCATTAGCGGAACAATGTAGACAATGAATTTAATGAAAAAAAGAATGAGGAGTGGTAACAGAGAAGGTAGATGATGAGGTTTAATTAGGCATCCAGTACATGCACTTCTTGAATAAAATGCGATATTATAAAAATAAGCTTTTTATGTACAATATTTGTAGCGTCTAAAAATTATAAACTACACAGCCCAAAGAATAAATAACTGTAGTTAGTTTTGTATAATCTTACTTCTAGGCAAAATTAACTGTAGTGTAAACACAGGCATCTCTAGAAGCAATCTCGTATCTTAATATAAAGCGGAAGAGTTTGTTTGTTTAAATGATGACTGCACCGTTGGTCTAGTGGTTAGTGTAACTGACTGCGACGCCGGGTGTCGTGGGTTCGATTCCCGCGGAAGGCAAATATTTGTGTAATGAACATTTGTATTTGTCTTTAGTCTGGGTGTTTCCTATGTATTATAAGTATGTATTTACAAAAAAAAAGTATGTATATGTATTATATTTCAGTTATCTAGTACCCATAACACAAGCACTGCTTAGCTTGGGACTAGACGACAGTTTAAAAAAAAAAAAAAAAAATGCGCTAATCTCTGGAACTATCAGTCTGATTTGGATAATTCTTTTTGCGTATGATAGCCCAGTTTGTGAGCAAAGCTATAGGCTATGTAACATCACGCTACTGGCGACAGAAGCAGAGCAGTAAGCAAAGACGTGGGTGAAACGGCGCCACGGGAAGGTAGTTATTCATATGAATCACCTGCGTTAGTTATTCCAGGTGACAGAAAAAGATAGACGCATAGAAAAGTGCGGTTTCATACTGCCAGATGTGGTCCAACCCTTACTGCTACACAAAATTAACTGCAGTATGCGTTAATAAACATACAAGTACAAGCAAGCGTCACTAGAAGCAATTTCTCATTTGAATCACCTGCGTTATTTAGTCATACACATTTACAAAGGCAATCCTCTCTTCAAGTTTATCTTACTGCAGAATATTATTGTGTTTGTAGTAATGTTGTGAAAATCGTATACTCCTGGTGAATTGATTTGTACCGCATTATAATAATTATAACACACTTATCACTATAGTTAATTACAAAATTGTTTTAAAATATAAATAATAAATGGTGTGAGTTGCTTGCCAGTTCTTCTTACAGTTCTACCTCGTCAGCGAAGTGGCTGTAGGTTAATTAGCTGACTTTATGTAATTTCGACTTTTTATAAAAATCATACTATATGATCAAAATGAAATAAATGCTTTGAGTTTTAGTTAAGAGTTTAAAATAGCCAGTAAGTATCGAAAATCGATTTAAACGTAGCAATTTTATAATTTTCCAGCATAAGTGCGCTCAAATATACACAAATATTCCTACACTCGCACGGAACCCTAACAAAACCATAAAAATCTTGTAAACAATATAAATCAACACCTACGCTAACAATGCAGTAGGCACAAAAACTTTTGTTCATTGCTTTTTTTTAAGATAAAGCCTTATTTTAGGGCAAGCGCATATTGGGTCCGACCTCCCGCAGTGTACCTTTTGTACTCTATATCGAATTAGAAGCAGGGTTAGGATGTATAAGGTTAATGCCGAACAATGTAGTTTTGTTTTTGAAGTTTATAAATTGAAGTTTTGAAAGCGATTATTTGAAGTTACAGAAAAATAGTGGACTTATAGTTGATCTAGTAATATATAAATATACAAGTTTAGAAAAAGGTCACACCTTAATTACCATAAATTTCAAAATATTTACGTCATGAAATATGACTTAAAAGTATAGACGTTAAATTTAAATTCACTTGCTAATATAAGTTTAAAATATGTTTCGAAAGACATTAATATACCTACTTTTGTATTAATTTTAAGCCTCTAAAATTGTATACCTTTATTTAAACTGATTAAATGTTTGTTTTGATTTGATTTGATTTATTAAAAAAAGAGAATATATTCAAATAGATACATCGCATCGCTACACACTGTTCAATTACACTGTGTTCAAATGTGTCTTTGTTCCTTAAAAACTAACAGATTTGTTTCCAGTATAACAGCGGACTTTAAAATATATAAACCAAACGTACGATTTTATACAGCGATGCTTTGCTTTAAATACTACGAAACAGCTTTTAAAACTTGTTGTTTTGTACCGAGGTCTTGTTCAAAACACTTTGGAGTAAGAAGAAAAATAAAAAGCGCAATTCAAGTGTAGCTACTACATTGTTTATTTCACACTGTTGTTTAACGAACTGAAATTCATTTAAATTTTTAAATTCTTTTTAAAATGTTTAAATTGTGGTTTGTTTATACTGAGATGAATAATGAGATTTATGTGCGTCTGTGGCGCAGTGGGGGTGTTTGCAATTGCTGTGTAATTTCGACTGTGTGTTTGTGTTATTCATAAAAAAATGTGCCGTGTCTGGGTGTATTTGCGACCGTTATTTGAATATTTGAAAAGTTCGCGGCAATACCTAATGTTTCTTAAATTGTTGTCTATCAATTTCAATCTACATACATAGATGTTAGTAGTAGATCCACGCTGGTTTCAGCATGAATGGGTCGGATCGACCGGGGAAGTACTACCCTCTCATAGAAGATCGACGTAAGAGTAATGGTATTCGTACTATTGCGTTCCGCTCGGTGAGTGAGAGTGCCGGAGGCCCAACTGATGCAAAGATGGCAATCCTCGCAGCATGTGTGGGACCAGCTAAGTATCCGCGGAGTCATTGTGTGGGTGGTGTGGGTCGACCCGCCGGCCAGGGAGACCTGTAGAAACGGTGGTGCCGCTGGCCGCCCGCGGCATAGTACAGGGGCCCAACTAGGCCTAACCACCCTAGGAGGCTGCCCCACCAGGTCGCGCATAATCCCGGAGTGGTTCGTCGTGCCGGTTGGTGACCGGATGGTGGGACCCGGCGACCATTTCCGAGAGGGTACGGGGGCCCTTCCGTCCGGCGGATCGGCTACCACCATGCCACACAGTTAAATGACGAAGCAATACTCGGCACCTTGTCTAGCCTTGCTGCGAGGGCAGTCATCTTTTCCACGCCCCTTCCTTCACCCTCCAACATGGCAGCACGCAAAAAAGCAGCAGGTCAAACAGCGGCATCTTCCTCCCCCACCAACCCGCTATTTGAGGTGGAGTTCACTAACATCCGTGGACTCCATTCAAACCTCAACGCCGTCCACCAACACCTCGAGACGGCACGGCCGGCTTTGCTTTTCCTAACGGAGACACAAATACGCCGCCCTGACGACACGGCATACCTGCACTACCCCGGCTATGTGCTCGAGGAGCGCTTTCGCGCTAAGGCCGGAGTATGCGCATTCGTCAGGGCGGATGTTTGCGTTCGCCGTCTGCGCTGCCTAGAGGACCCATCCTACCCCATCCTTTGGCTTCACGTTGATCTTGGTTCTCTGAGCCGGGTCTACGCGTGCCTTTACCGTTCCCACTCCGGAGATTTGGAGACAACTCGACTCTTTGACCATCTGAGTCAGGCGGCAGACTTAGCGCAGGAGCGGTTTCCGAACGCGGAACTGGTGTTTCTGGGAGACTTTAACGCCCACCACGAGACCTGGTTGGGTTCTCTCAGAACAGACCATGCGGGACGAGCCGCCCATGCATTCGCTCTCACGCATGACCTGACGCAACTGGTAATCCATCCCACCAGGATACCAGATATTCCAGGTCAAGCGCCCTCTTTGCTAGACCTACTGCTGACGAGTCACCCAGACCAATACAGTGTTTCGGTCCACGCCCCACTGGGTAATTCCGACCACTGTTTGGTCTGCGCCTCAGTGCCTCTTGTTGCTCCCCCACGACGTGCGGAGGTAAAGCGACGACTATGGCACTACTCGTCAGCAGACTGGGATGGTATGCGGGAGTACTTTGCTTCCGTCCCATGGGCATTACGCTGCTTTAAAAACAGGGATCCGTCGCAAAGTGCTACTGCTGTCGCTGGTGAAATCTTGTTAGGTATGGAATATTACATTCCATCCTCAGATGTCACCAGTGCCGGCAAAACGCGTCCCTGGTTTAACCGTGAGTGCGCCGATACTGTTAAACAAAAAGAATCGGCGTACCGCGCTTGGATCAGGGCCCGAGCACGGCGCGACCCTAGCTTGGATCGCCTAAAAGCAGCGTACAATAAAGCCACCAGGGAATGCAAGAGGGCTTACATCAGAGCGGATGCCCAGCGCATTGCACGGATTGGGCAAGAACTGATTTCGCATCCTACGGGTAGCCGTAGCTACTGGCGACTAGCCAAGGCCGTGCAATCCAACTTCTGCAAGCCTTCGCTGCCCCCCTTGAAATGTCCTGATGGATCGCTGGCCCACGAGCCGCAAGAGAAAGCAAACTTGCTTGTAGAACTCTTTGCGGCTAACTCCCGAATCGACGACCGTGACTTGCACCCGCCGACTATATCTGGCTGCGACTCCGTTATGCCTAATATCCGTATTAGGCATCGTGATGTCCGTGCGGAACTAAGGTCGCTCGATGTTCGGAAAGCCAGCGGACCGGATGGTATTCCAGCGGTGGTTCTCAAGAAATGCGCAGCGGAGTTGTCTCCTGCATTGACGCGCCTATACCGCCTATCTTATTCCTCGGGAATTGTGCCGGAGGCTTGGAGAGAGGCGAATGTTCAACCGATTCCCAAAAAAGGGGATAGGTCCGAGCCAGGCAACTATCGACCCATAGCTGTCACCTCAGTTCTCTGCAAGGTGCTTGAGCGGATAATAAACGCCCAACTAGTCCGCTACCTAGAGGGTCACTCGTTAATTAGTGACCGACAATATGGCTTCAGGTCAAAACGGTCTTCGGGTGACCTTCTAGCATATATCACGCACCAATGGGGTGAAGCTATGGACAGGCATGGAGAGTCCTTGGCCATCAGCCTTGACATAACCAAAGCCTTCGATAGAGTCTGGCACCGTTCGCTTCTGTCCAAGCTTCCAGCATATGGTCTGCCACCCCAGCTGTGCAACTGGATTGCCGCATTCCTGCGTGAGCGCCGCATTAGAGTCCTTTGTGACGGATCGGCCTCCGATTATTTGCAGGTCAACGCTGGGGTGCCTCAGGGGTCCGTCCTGTCGCCCACCCTGTGTCTTCTGCATGTCAATGACATGTTGTCCCTTGGCAACATTCATTGCTATGCAGATGATAGTACAGTGCATGGGCGATATCTCGGACATCCTGCGGCTAAACAGACTGACATCGAGGCAAAACGCCTAGAACTTGTCGCTGAGCTCGACCAAGTATTATACCGCATTTCTAAATGGGGTTGTGAGAATTTGGTCGAGTTCAATGCCAAGAAAACACAGGTGTGCGCGTTCTCTGCAAAAAAATCTCCGTTCCTTCCCCTTCCCTCTCTTCAGAACACAGTGTTACCACTACAGGATAGCCTAAGTATCCTGGGTATGGACATCAGCCGAGATCTCAACCCCAAGAACTACATCGAGTGCGTCATTAAAACCGCCTCCTGTAAACTCGGTGTCCTGAACAGGGTGAGGCGGTACTTCACGCCCGAGCAGCTCTGTCTTCTTTATAAGACACAGGTTCGTTCCTGCGTGGAGTACTGCTCTCATCTTTGGGATGGCTCCGCACAGTACTTACTGGATGCACTCGATAGGTTGCAGCGGCGAGCAGTCCGTATCATCGGAAGCCCGGAGGCTACTAAGACCCTTGAGCCTTTACAGCTGCGAAGAGACATCGCCTCAATGGCCGTCTTCTATCGCCTTTACCATGGAGAGTGTTCTGAAGAGCTCTTTGAATTAATCCCACCCTCTCCCTTTTTATCCAGAACGACACGTGCGGGACTAAAGTGCCACCCTTTCACAGTGGAATCTAAAGGGTCTCGAACCAAACGGTTCAGCACTTCATACTTTTGTCGCTCAATTAAAGCCTGGAACTCTTTGCCAGCGCATGTGTTCCCATCTAATTTTGATCCTGGGTCTTTTAAGCGGGGCGTGAAAAAGCATCTCACTAAGCCGCCATAGTGGAGGCCACCATACCAGTAGTTTGGCTTTTGGAATGGTGTCCGCCACTTCTGGATTCCACTTACTGCTTACCATCAGGCAAAGTGGAGTCACTTTGGTAGGCTAATATAAAATAAAAAAAAAAAAAAAAAAAAAAAAAAAAAGATAAACTGACGGTAAGCAGTCAGTTAAGTTCAGGAGCGATGAACATTATAACACCAACAGCATTAATGGTGGCATGACTTTGGAGCCTCCACTATGGCAGCTGTGAGATACTTTACGCTTAAAAGGACCAGTAAATTCTAGGCAATAATTTACTGTAACTATAACTATGGCCTTTAGGGCTTTTTGTTTCTTTAATTCGAGTCAAAAACCTTCTAAGAGATATGTCGCTATACTCTATTTTTCTTAATAACAAACGTGTATACCAAAACACACTTTTCCCTATACATTTGTATAATCCACTCATCCCAAACAATTAGACCCTCATCCAAAAGAAATGCAGACCATTATCCAGCCGACTTCTTCTAACAAAAGAAAAATCGATTAAAATAATTAATTAAAAGAGATATAAAATTGAACAATGCTTCATTTTTCTTTATATATTTCTAGTAAATGAGACGATATTAAACTTGACCTTATAATGCAAAGATATTAATTAAAATGTCGCATATTCTACTCTGCTTAAAAACGTCGTATTTGCAACACGAAAACGAAAGCAGATTTAATGTTAGATACCTTAGAAACATTTGACGTAGCTTGTGCTTGTTTACACACATACAATGTTATACTATGCTATACTATGCATATGTGACATTCTTCTTTTAAAAAGACAGAATTGTTTTTTCAATAAAGTGCCAAAAAGTTGTAGTTAATTTATACTTAAGTACAAGTGGATTCGAAAGCGAACACATGACAATGACCTTTATTACCTTTACCTTCATGTGCTAAATTTTAAAATTATTAGCTGCAACTAACATCTCAACTGCTAGACATAAAAGACCCTACCCAAACGAGATTAGCCATTGTCACTACAGGCAAGAGAGTTGCTTTTTGTTCGACTAGGCCCTAATCATAAGAAGTTACCGTAGCCGATGGAAATTTATAAGTCTAGGAGTATCACTTAGTACTCGCAGTAAGGAGATATTTAGAACCGCCTCTGTTCGTTGGTACGGTGTACGGACTGCAGAAGTAGCGGGTTCGATTCCCGTTCAGTGCAAATA
Organism: Parascotia fuliginaria; assembly: GCA_963082885.1. Classification (NCBI taxonomy): domain Eukaryota; kingdom Metazoa; phylum Arthropoda; class Insecta; order Lepidoptera; family Erebidae; genus Parascotia; species Parascotia fuliginaria. Next base: position 3,800,465 of record OY720197.1, read on the forward strand.
TTTGTGTGCATGAACATGTCTATATGCATTGTTCTGGGTGTTTCTATATATAATATGTATGTATTTACAAAAAAAAAGTATTTAAGTATGTATATCCGCCAAGAAGCCATAACACAAGATATACTTTTTATGTATGTGTATAAAGTTTTTAAATAAATAAATAAATAATATATGCTTACTTTGGGTCTAGATGGCGTTGTGTGTAGTTGTTGTGATATTATTATTTATATTATTTACACGTAGTTGTCTAACGCCAGTTTAAAAATAAAGGCAAAGTATCTCTTCAATCATAATTACCATGTGCTAGATCAGTGGATAAAATAGACCAAGCAGTCCCTTAAGTGCGTCTTGACTCGACTTTATAAGGATATACCGCGGGATCAAACATTTTTTACAATTTTGCCTCAAGTACATGAAAACCCACTCCCCATATAATGGTCTATTATTTACTCCAAGACACGACTCGATGATCTCAAGAAAAGGGCTTTTCTTCAGCCTCTTGAGAATTTAAATTTGGACTTTAGGGAAACTCGTGTTATGGCTGCACTGCTAACAATATCGCAACTTAAATACATATACGGGAAAGACGCACTTATGACTTTTTAACTATAGAAACATTTTTCTATAACTTGTCAAATGCAGATACGTCATTGTTCCTTTCAAAGTGCAGATTAAGTGAAAATTGCTGTTTTGAACTTGTGAATTGTTTTGTCGATAAATTCTGCTACGATAATAGAATATTATCAAATTTACTTTAGTCTTTATAAAATGCAAAAGAGAAAATATTATAATAAAGTTTACTTTTAGTTCACTTTTTAGGTGTTTCTGGAGTGTTTTGTTTAATTTTGAATGAACGTACCTGCAAAAGAATAAGTACACATTAGCATTGTTATAATAATACTTATAAATGATTTAGACTTCGCAATACTGTAATCGAAAAGGGCATTTATTTACATACATTGGAATATAGGTACATTATATAAAGCGGAATAGTTTACTTGTTTGTTTATGAGTTCGTAAGGCATTATACATTTTATTAGGGTTCTTTTACCACCCATGCTTTGCATTGTCATGCTCACTAAAATGTCATTGCTTGTGGTGTCGTATTGGCCGGGTTATCACCTTCCCTCTAATATGGCGAGGGTGATGATGGCTGGCCCGTGCGTCATGCTCGTGAACGGGTGCTACTTGGGATGACTGGTCAATCTTGACATGGCATACTTTTAATATTTAATCCAGTATTACCTTGTCGTGCAATGTGACCGGGAGGTGCATTTACCAGTTTAATTAAAATACGTAGTCAAATTACCATACTAGATGAAACTAAATAATTGAAATCCTCTCTTTTCTTTCTTTAATCTTAGTATTATATTAATTGGTTAATTTGTAATAATTACTTTGTATGGTTCTTTGGTTGCGTTGAGTGTTTTAAATTGTAACTCATTCAAATAACTGTAATTATCTGGCGATTGAAAAGAGTGGCGTGAGTTTCTTGCCAGTTCTTCTCACAGCTCTACCTCGTCAGCGAACTGGCTGTAGGTCAATTGGCTGACAAAATGTAATGTTGACTTTTCATAAGCATAATACTTTATGATCAAAATGAAATAAATGCTTTGACTTTGACTTTGACTTTAAACGCGTTAATCTCAGGAACTACCAGTCGGATTTCAAGAATTCTTTTTGCGTTGGATAGCCCAGTTTTTGAGGAAGATTATAGGCTATGTAACATCACGCTACTGGCGACGGGAGCAGAGCAGTAAGCAAAGACTCGGATGAAACCACGACAGAGAAGCTAGTATATTATATCCTGCGTATAATACTTCTTACACAGCGTCAACTAATGCTGTATCAAGAACTATAATTGAAAACCAATTATTATGACATAGATAGTAAAAATTTATAACCTTTGTGGCTTTTGCTTGTATTAAAATCCAGCTCTCAGGATGTGTTAAGTGCAAGCTAAGCGAATACGAACCAAGCTAATTTGAAGTTTGAAAACTGTACAACTAGCATAGTCAAGTCTCCAATACCTCCGGCATAAGCTTTACATGGCTAAACTCAAAAACTACTTAACCGATTAAAACAGTATTTTGCTTATTAAAATCTATATTAATAGCAAATAACATTGGTTAAATTTTATTCTTGTTAAATATTGTTTAATTTAATAATTTCAACAGTGCTGTCTCTCAATTTTAAAGCGCTTATCTTTTTGTATAACTATCAATATTTTATTGATTTGCAAAGACACTGAATACACCTAGGGAATTACAATTATACTGCAACACATGTAAGACTGCCTCTGTGGTTTGGTGGTACTGTGTACGGACTGCTACTCAGAGGTCGCGAGTTCGATGCATGATACATGAATATTTGCATTGGTCTGGGTATTTCTATGTATATATAATATGTTTGTATTTACAAAAAAAGTATTTAAGTATGTATATCCGCTTTCTAGAACTCATAACACAAGCTATATATGCTTACTTTGGGTTTAGATGGCGTTGTGTGTAGTTGTTGAGATATTATTATTATTACGTCCGCCAATATAGTATGTTTATGAAGTTTTTAATAAATAAATAATTAACAAAATAATGTTCAGTGATGTTGCATAAAATGGATAAGCTTAAAAAGTTCGTGCCACTAATAAAATAATATATCTGTGACTAACTTTGTAGGCTTATTGGACGATTGCACTAATTGAACTCGCACAAAACATGCGAATCGACTCCTTTAAAAAATATAATTTTTTCTGTAGGCGAATATAGTGCTTACTTATAATTCGTATATAACAGCTGCTAGCACACAACACTGTGTAACGTCACAATATAATCTTAAATTATCGACTAGGCACGCAGTGTCTACTGTCTACAGGGGATCAGACCGGAATAAAATATTTATATAAATTTCTCTTTTGTTTCTGCTCCCATGTGCGGGGGATCAGAACGGAATAGAAAATAAAAATAAAATAAACTGATCCCCAGGGGATGGGATCTGGGGGATCAGACCGGATTAACTCAGTTATAAGTTCTTTTACAAGCACCCGATATATAATATATTGTGTCGAGTGAAGTGATATGATTTCTTAATGTACGCCTATGAAGGTTACTACTTGTTTGTATGTGTTTTAACATTCTCATATAAGTGAATTACTTGTCTCTAATTCACTCGATGACGACATATTTAAGTATAAGTATTTCAGTAACTCTTAAACTAAGTCGTTTTAAGTTCTATCGGGTTTCAGCGGAAATTTAATTTGTACAAATAGAGGATAAAGTGAAGACTACTTCTTTCAACTTCAGATTTAGAAGCCCACTTTTGTAATAGAATTTTAGAATAAAGTCGCATATGATATACGACGTTGTTTATTTAAAAGCACGATATTAAGCCTAAGACCCCAATTTATTCTAATTGGGGTCTTAGGTTTAATATCGGGTCGGGTAAAGTGAACCAGATTTTTTCTGTAGTTTTTTTGTGTTAGCAAATGGCATCTATACTTAGTACTTACCCTGTTAATGTAAAACCAATGTAAAGGTATCTTTGTAATCGACGTTTCTATTTTTTTAGTTTAATATTTCTTTCATGTTTTAAATCAATTGTTATAAAAGAAGAGCAATGAACTTCAGGTATAGTCGATCATAAAATTGCTTTCCACCCTTAGAATAAATGTCGTTTGCATATCACAAAACAATAATGTTTATTTTTGCTTGCAAGTGACCTCAGAACAGTAACAGTTGTTACTGTCATAATGAGTCTTATTGAATTTTAAATTTGATGGAAATTTTTGTTTAAAGTGGTAAAGCGAATATGTGGTCAACTATGCATTAATTATAATTAATAGACAATGAACAGAAGACGTCATTTTTATATTTATCTCAATTGAAAAAAAGCCAGATTTCTTTATAAATTTCTACGCCCACAGTTTTTAAGCAAATTCATAAAGTTGTCGTTGTTTTTTGTATTCTTTTGTAATTGTTAGGCGTTTTTTATTCTATTACTGATGCCTTATTTTAATTGAAATCTAATAATAATACACTTTATGTAAAGTTTTTGATCCTCCCTTTTCTCACTCTCGATAAATCGATCGACATTTTATATTACAACCTTCAATCAATTAACTGATTGTGCTAGTAAGCACACTTCACAGGTGGTATACAGCACCATTAATAGCAGTGGTAACTATGGTTAACATACCACAAAATTCATAAAGCAATAGTTAAAACGATTACATATAACATTGCTAATATTTCTGAAAATTGTAGTAACAAATACAGCTACAATGTGCTGAATCATATACGAATATTATCAAAGACTTATATAACTAAAAAGGAAAAAATAACCATGAAAGCAATGGTTATAGAAAAATAAGCGAAATTTTCAACAAAAGTTTCCACAACTCGTTATAATAAAAGTGTATAATACAAACTTACTTATTTAGTTATTTTTGCTTAGTCATACACAAATGAAAAAGGTCAATTTGGGTAACCTTTTGTTAAATACTTAGTATGTTAAATTCGCTTCAATTGTGTTGTAATTTTATTTACTTAGGATTAAAAAGCTAAATTAATTTAATTTTGATTCCGGGTCTTTTATGCGCGGCATGCAGCACCCCATGAAGCCGCAGCCGCAATAATGGAGGCCACCATGCCAGCTAATTGAGATGGCTTTTGGAATGATGTCCACAACTCCTTTTTCACTACCTGTTTACCATCAGGCAGAGTAGAGACATTTTGGTATGGTAATAAATAAAGAGGGTTTCTCTATGTGGGAATATTCTAGTTTCCTTCTTCTTCTTTCTTCTTCTTTTCATGTCGACAGTAAATCGTCTTATACGGTGTCAGCCTAAGACTCAACAAAGACTGCTACATTGTCAGCAGCGTTCATAAGATCCTTCTGCGTGCAGTTATTCGGGCATGCAGGGCACGATATCAGGTAGTCCATCGTTTGAGGATTGGCACCACACTTGCACTCTAGCTCAGAACTATCAGAGAAAGCCCGCCTGGAATCTAATCTTTAGTTCCGCCAATATTCTATTCATCGGCATAAACTTCTTAATAGTGTACATATGAGATAATTTACGAGTTCATTAGCCCGGTTTAAATCAGAATTATCATTTATTGTAACTTCTCTTATTTATAAGAGCTGCTCTAAGGTCAGAGTGTTTCGTTTCTTAAGGTTCTTAAGGTTTGTAGTGTAGCTTGTTATACGTCTAACTTTCTAGATGTTTTGCTTTACCGTGTATCTATAATTAAAGCCCAATATAAGCTTGGTAAATAAAAATAAGCTTTTGAAAAAGACAGATTATTTCGTTCGCTACATAACATGTCTAACCCTGGGCCTCGTTCCTAGAAGACGGGCACCGTAACCAGAAACGAAGCCCACTACGATTTTATCAATCACTTGCTGTTGCCCGCAACTCCGCCCTCGTGAATGACGTTTATAGATAGGGATAGGATAAAGATAGCCTATGTTGTACCCCGAGGTTTAATCTTTCTCTATAAAATTTCATCAAAATTGGTTCAGTGGTTTAGGCGTGAAAGTGTAACAGACAGAGTTACTTTCTCATTTATAATATTAGTATAGATAGTATAGATTAGTATGTATTTACTAAACTTTAGTTATTTAAGACTTTTATGGAGCTTTATTGCCAAGGCATTGTTTTTTTTAAATATATTGTTTTATATTTTTTAAACGTTATAATTTTCCAACACGACATTGATCAATGTAACCAATTTTAAAATTGCAAATTGAATAAAAAATTAATTAATTCGTCATTGAGAGCTTGCGGTTCTATTTTAAATTGATACAGCAGCACTGAAACATATCGTTCAGGAAGTTGATTGATTTTTGTTGACATTTAATATTTCGTTCGGATATAATTTCGAATATTTGTATTTTATAATATGGCAAACATGCTATACGGTGACGTAGGATTAGCAAATAATGTTTTAATACCGACAGCAACACTGACATGTAGGACTTATCTTATTTTTAATAGGTATATTGTATAAAGATTGTCGTGATGGCCCAGTGGTTAAGAGGGTTCTACACCTGATGAATGGCAACGTCGCCATGTAGTGTCATATTACGTGGTTTTCAATTTTTATCATATCGGAGCTATATTTTAAAAATATGTTCTGTTAATATTTTTAAAATAGGTGAAAGCTGTATATTAAGTAGGTAAGTAACCATAATGCTTACAGTTATTTTACTATGAAAATAACGCAACTGAAGTTTCCAATGTATTATTTGCATATAAATAGAACTGTAAACTCAATAATTTCATAATTTTTATTTCTAAAATGTTAGCAGAACATATTCTAATAATAGTACGGTAATTAATAGTACAGATACTATTATTCTTACGTCGATCTTCTATAAGAGGATAGTACTTCCCCGGTCGATCCCATTCATGCTAAAACCAGCGTGGATCTACTACCGTGTAAATACTAATTAAAACCACAAAAATATCCACTCATGAAAATAATGTGTTGTGTTGTATTTGTAAATCAGGTGGTATTTACTTGCTGAGGTCACAATTCAAACAGTGGAAGAGAACCCACATTTTGTACTAAATAATTATGAGAAGGAGTCGGTATGTTATTTAATTTTACCCTATTTATTTGTGTAATTAGATGTTATTTTTAATGTACGCTGTCACGGGAGTTTCGAATATACGCAAACGCGAAACAAAATAACGTATTACACAAAGTTTTGTCCCGTGTGAGAATCGGCTTTAAGACCTTTTGGGCAGTGGACGCACAGACTTATTTTTATCATTTATTTTATTTATTTTAAGGCTGGTTTTATAATTACGCGTTTCGTCAGCGCCGTTGGAGCGCTCGCGTTCACCAACTTCAAAATTATAAAATAATTATTTAAATATTTTTGATTAATTGAATCAAAATACGAATTACTATGTGCTATGTAAATTTATTTTTTACTTTTTAGTTTCCTTCCTGGTTGAAGTCGGTTTTCTTTTTGTTAAAAAATATTTTATACTTTACTAACTTAATTACATTTAACATTAATTTTAACTAATAACAATAATAATAATATATAATAGAGGTAAATAAATAATTTTAATTTTAATATTTCCTTAATGTCTTGGAAATTACACTTCATGGAGTTATTCAAGAAAGGAGTTAAAAGGTTTTTAACAGAGTCAGCAACGCGCTAGTGATGCTCCTGGTGTTGCAAGCGTCCATAGGCTACGGTAACTGCTTACCATCAGGAGAGTCGTATACTTGTTTGTCAACTTAGTCGTTTAGAGAAAAAACAATGAGTAATGAATAAAAAAGGAAAAAAGAGAAAGAAAAAATATAATTAGGTGTCTCTAACATCATAGGATACATTAACATAGGACACATTAGTATCCTTTTTTCCTTTGTGATATTTTGTGGAATCGTATAGAAAAGGAACTTCGCAGGAGAACCAAAGTAACTGACATAGGTTGCAAAGTCGCTTTACAGAAGTGGCTATGAGTGTTGACCAAGGACAAGAAGGCGCAACGTTAGCAAACAACTCACAAGGTGACTTAAACTCTGATAAAGTTGGCGAGAAACCGATGCCGATGGATGTGAATGTCTCACGATCGGTCCAAGTGGCGATGGCATGATGACGGCGATGACTTGAAGGAGGCCTATATCGAGAAGAAAAATATACGTAGAAGAAGATATAGGACGGTTAATATCTACACCGTATAATCTATACTTATCTATTCCATTATAAATATAAATCGATAGAATTTGTTTGTTTGAAAACTACAAGTCGTTTATTTTGCGTATGATAGCCCATTTCTGGAAGGTTATAGGCTGTGTAACATGACGCTACTGGCGACGGGGGCAGAGCAGTAAGCAAAGACGCGGGTGAAACCGCTTCGCAAAAAGCTAGTACATTCTAAAGCGACAGAGTTTGTTTGTTTGTACGCGCTAATCTCTGGAAGGTACAAGTCGGAATTGAATAATTCTTTTTGCGTTAGATAGCCTAGTTATTGAGGAAGGTTATAGGGCGGCGAACGACCGGTAACGGGCTTCGCCTATGTTTAGCAGTGGACGCTAGCAGAGCAGTAATAAGCAAAAATGTTACTTAACGCAAGTGAAACCATAGTGAAACTATAAAATTGTATACACGGTATTTAAGCGTAGGCAACTGTCTAATAAAAGTTGAGCTTCAATACCGGGAGCAATTCACACTCCGGGCTTTTCAAATTAAAAAGTAGGTGAGAGTTTAATAATTAAGGCGTGAAAGAGTTCACTATAACTGTAGTTTGTATGAGCATACATAAAGCAATGCTCGGCACGTGGTGAAATGTGTGTTTTAATAAATAAATTACGGGTAAATTAGACGCTAAAAGTCGTCATGAGTGTGTCAAGTGACGACGCCATCGCCACATTTTCAAGTGCATATACAGATCATAAATATTCTATACAGATTAAATTTGTCTCCTGCTTTATAGCGGAACAAAGTAAATCCTATTAATGATAGAAAGTTTGTGTAAATGTGTGTGTTTGTTACCACTCAGCGCCTAAACGGCTGAACCGATTTTGATGAAAATTGGTATGTAGATAGATTCGGTGCTGGAGACGGACAAAGGCGAAAATCACTCTGCTTCGAGTTATACCAATTTCCGCGCGGGAAAAGCTGCAGGGCGCAGCTAGTAATTTATATTTTTGACTCCTTATAACTTCGAAGGTTTCGAAATTTTCGAGTGACATAACTCAGCGTTTGTAAAGGTTCTTTATTGTTTGTTGTGGCTAAATGTAGTAACAGTAATGGACATAAAGGCAGAATTTGCCAGCCGAAAAAACAAACAAAATTCTATTTACAATAACTTTTCTCACACAATAAAGAATGAAAATAACAAGTACAGCCGTCAAGCAAGCTTAGCAAATAAATTGGCACTCAGTATAGTGCCAATTTTTTTGCTAAGAATTGCTTGACGGCTACTGTATTATTTAGGAAATAGACAATTTAGCAAAATTGTTTGTTACTAAATTTGTTAGTGTGTCCTTGACCTTTGCCCAAGTAGAATCATCCGAAATTGTTTTGTTAATCAAATTCTCGACGGTTCTAGCCCTCGTGGCAGTTTATTAAATACTGTGTTTAGTCGCCCCCGAGAACTAGACTGATTTTCGGGATAAAATATATGTCCATCTCGAGCACCGAATCTATCTTTATAACAATTTTCATCGAAACCGATTTAGCCGTTTAGGCGTTGAGTGGTAACAAACACGCACACTTACACACACGCACGCACACAAACTTTCACATCCTATTAATATTATAAATGCGAAAGTTTAGATAGATTCGGTGCCGGAGACGGACATAGGCTACTCTTTATCCCGAAAATCGGTCTGGTTCCCGAGGAATACAACAAACCATATTTTAAGCGCGCGTGAAACCGCGCCGCGGTAAGCAAGTTTATAATATTTAGTATTCAGTATTATTTTGTTTATTTTAACAAAACGACACATCTTACTTATACCATTATCATTGTATTACGTAAAGATTATATTGACGTAGATGTAAATTTACTGAAGAAATTTACAATCATTTAACTAAGATAATTTGAAATATTTATAAAATATTTTTGAGTAACTCAATTGCCTGCTTTTTTATGAAAAACATTTTTAAATTACTTAATAGAATAAAAAAAATATTAAGCGTGTCCTTGACCTTTATCTCTGAAAGGACACGGAGTGGAGGACACCATCCCAAAATCCATTGTTTCAAACTGCTACCATGGTGACCTCCACTATGGCGGCTTTATAAGATGCTAAAGAAAGGAAATCAGTTTATTTTCACCCTTAACACTTAAAATTAAAATTAGTATCATACTGTACTAAGGGGTCTCGATTCAACCGGTTGGTTGAATCGAGACCCCTTAAATTATCACTGTAAAAAGATTGTACACAATCTAAATGAAACGCGCAAACCAAACCACTGAAAAAGCGAGCGTAGCATAAAAATAAACAGTTTGCAAAAATTTTGTCGCAAAAGTTGTCCGTGTGCCCTTGACCTTCGATGTTGAAGGGACTGTTTTGATAATCAAATTTCGGACCATTTTATGTGGGACGACAGTTTTTTTTGTAGAAAAAGTTTGAAAGTTATGCAAAACTTTTGGGATGATTTTGTAAAAGAGCCTGTATTATATGACAAGTACAGACAGCATTGTAATAAATATATAATTGAATTGTTTGGTGTTGTAATAAGTATTCTGTTTTGTTTTTAACAATGAAGAGACATTTTTTGTGTTGATAGGCGGAAACTTCAGAGGCACGGAATATTGCGTTATCAGCTTTTTTTTATACAAATTGGGAGGCGAACATGTTCACAGTCCTCCTTGTGGTAAACGTTTATCGTATCCTAAATATATACTACTCTGAAAATTGCAACAACAGTTTAAAAAAAAGTAACTTCTATGTCATTGACGATCATAAGAAGAAGAATGAAGAAAAGCGGATCAAAAAGGTAAAAACAGCAATGCTCTATGAGTGCTAGGTCCACTAGGTCCAGACCATTCATGCTTAAATCAGCATGAATCTACCATCACGAGAGCCGTTAGGCTGTTGCTTGATGTTGCTTTACGGAACAACTCGAATAATTATATGAAATAATAATAAAAAACTTAAAATCACCTAATGTTTGTAGTACCACGTTGCATAAAAATTTAATGTTTGTGGTATTATAGCGGAATTTTTAAGAAGGAATAAAATATAAATTTACTGCTAAAGCTATGCAAGTAACTTGTTTGGCGGGAAGTAACATCCCGCGACCCCACTAGTATCCGGTTCCCAATAAATGAAGTACACAAGTACAATTTAGTGGTCGTACTTCATTAGCGTAATCAGTCCATAATATCCTGAATAAAAGCGGTTAGATTACAAATCGACAGAAAACTGATTCAATACAAGACTTGTAACAACTTCCAATGATAAGACTACCAAATATGGCTTTTATATATGTCGCAGGCAAATTTACTTTTGTTGTTAAACTAGTTCGAAAGTCCCCAATTAGCTATACACATTGCTGGTAACATATCCGGCGTTATATAATATGCCGAGACAGATTGTAAACGGTGGATTAATACATTTTTCTGCGACTTACATAAGGCGGTTTTTCCCCAGAACAGCGTTGCTTTCATATTGAATATCACCGTACTGCGACCTTCGGGCCTACTATCAAACTTAGGGACAAAGACTTTATTTGGAAGAGGCCTATGTCATTAAGTAAGTTGCTTCAGGCTATGTGGTGTAACATGGGTAAGGAAAAAGCTAAGCTATTAATGATACCAAAAATACAATAGTACCGAGAATTAAATTCCCATATTTCCTTACACGAAAGTCGTTTTATTAAAATAAGAAAACAAGCTTGGCATATAAAAATAAAAGTCAAGATCCAACTTTTATATTAAATTCCGCGAAACCTAAAGTACTTGTCATAGCCTAAAGTCAAATAACCAACAATTCATATCCAAGAAGTTTAGCTTTATATTATTTATATGCCGCAGTACAATATTGGGACACTTAGCCGAAAACTTTCATGTCCATAACGGCGGAAAAACATAATCTTCTTAAATAACAGACTACGTGTTTATGTTTTTTTATTTTAATAATGGTACCGCAGAACAAAGGCCTCTTTTTTACATTTTGTATTAAACGATATTTCCTAAATTTTCTGTCCCATCCGTTTCCATATAAAAACCCGTCACGTATTAACGCCGCGACCTTTGAATTACATCACGTTGTGCTCGAATCAAATTATACCTGTAGGTACATTGCACATTTTGTATTTTCCTTTAACTTAGATGGGAATCGAATCCACGAGACTCTACTCGGGGTGACTAAACTACCACCTCAAGGCTAAACCACAATGGCATTTGTAAGTTTTTCCTACCCATTTTTTACTACAAGCGATTAAATTTATATTCTGCACTGTATATACCATTTAATAATAACCTGGTTGGATTAAATTAAGGTATGCATGCATGCAGTAACGTGACCGCATAAACTCGTGCCACAGTCCTAGATTTACAATTTCAGGTTATGATAACATCGCAAAAGGAGTACCTATGTAATAGCTCTTAGTAACCGGAACACACAGATTACATCTTCAAATTGGAGTGGACAGGACATTAGGTACTTAATGCAAACAGTAGTTACTTAAATATAAACAGAAAATATGTGACACTGTATGTAGAATATGTTATTATATAACTAGCTGCGCCCCACGGCTTCGCCCGCGCGTAATATGTTTTGTATCTCTCGGGAACCAGACTAATTTTCGGGATGAAATATCTCCGGCACCGAATCTATCTACATCCCAATTTTCATCGAAATCGGTTCAGCCGTTACCGATGCTGAGTGGTAACAAACACACAAACTTTCGCATTAATAATATTGGTAGCATTTGAATTGTTATTTTCTGGTGATAAAAGGGCTGGTCTGAGTTTCTTGACGGTTTTTTTAACTGCTGTACTATTGTCAACAAATTGACAGTAGACTAATTGCTGACATCTCTTTGTTTATGACGTTTCCCTCCCTTCCCCCCTCCCCTCCCTCCTTCTCCCTACACGGTTGACAATAACATGGTTGTTTTCTAAGCATAATTTCTAAAATGCTTAGAAAACACAGCCATGTCTATAACCACGAACATTTACCATCAGATTGTCGCCTAAATTGCATAAAAAAATAGATTTCTCATTCGCAAAGATAGACGGCATAAAATACAGATAATTAAGTTAGAAGCGACACTCAATCTATCTATGTATTCTGCCTATTATCAGTGATCCCTTTTGAAGATTGATCCCCTCTGAGTTCAGGGAAAACGGGTAGGTATCTATTCGTTACCAATTAATTACTGTTTCTTTTGCCGATATTGTAGTCGAAGAATTGATGGGAGATTCGTTTTATTTGCAAGAAACAAATCAAATGGATGATGTCACTGTGTTGGAAGAAGCTGCGCGTGAAATTTTATTCATAGTTTAGTAAATATGGTTGTTTTTATCATTAGTTCCTCTTCTACAAGAAAGGAGTTAAAAGGTTTTTAACAGGGTCGACAACGCGCTAGTGATGCTCCTGGTGATGCAAACGTCCATAGGCTACGGTAACTAATTACCATCAGGCGGGCCGTATACTTGTTTGTCACCTTAGTCGTATAAAAAAAAAGCAGATTTGCCATCGTTACGATTTGTTATTAAAATATAAAACTGTGAACAAAACAAACTCTTTAAATAGATACTCTAATGGAAAGAAAAGAGCCAGGAGTTTTAATCGTATTGTGAAATATATATTTATGTACCCACGTACGATGCCGATGCCGGAGTGAGTTAATAAACTTACTAGAATTAATAGTAGGACTTTGTGGTTCGGTGGTACTATGTAGGGAGCGCCACGCAGAGGTCGCTGGTCCGCTTCCCGCTTAGTGCAAATATTTGTGTGCGTGTGCATTTGCATTGGTCTGGTTTCTATGTATAGTATGTATGTATTTACAAAAAAAATAGTAGGTATTTAAGTATGTATATCCGCATTCTAGAACCTTGAACACAAGCTATAATATATGCTTATTTTGAGTCTAGATGGCGTTGTGTGTATTAGTTGCGATATTTAATAGTAATAACAGTGACTTTTTAATTAATATCTAATATGAAATCCACATCCATACGGCTTAAACTTTTATGTAAATGCAAACGATTACGTAGATCTAACTATGTTTATATTACAGACGCGACGTTTGATTCAAAAGACGCAAGTTTACATTACCTTTACGACGACAAGATTAAAGGCAACGCTAAAACAAGATCATACGTTTAATTCAAGCGAAGCGTTACAGTACAAAATACGTAGTTAAAATCTCAACCAAAAATAAAACTGATTACGTAATGAGTCATCGCCCCAATACAGGGAGCCCGAAAGCATTCCTTGAATCTCACACTTAGTAGTTTTCAAGATATCCTTACTATACCCATCCCTTTCACACATACTAAACTAAGTTAGGAGTGAGTAAGAAATAAAATAAATTTTGTCTGTATCTAGTGTTGTCGGTCCGCATTTGTAACTCGATATCCGTGTGCGAGTAACGGGTGACGGATTATAGGGACGTGCTTGTATCTATTTATCGATACTCGATGTTGGATTAATTAGTCGAGTACGTGGTCACTGTAACTTGGATTGCAGCTGTGGTTAGATTAACTTGAGGCTGTAATTGGTTTGTTACGTTGAGTAGTTCCAGTTGTACAATATACAATGTGTATTTAATATAATTATATTTCGTGTGGTTAATAATTTATTTATACTCATTATCTTCGTTATTAGAGTCCGCTGCAGGATCAAAGAGAAGAGAAATATTTAAATTTGCTACTATCTCCACGCTTGGCAGGGACATTAGAGCTCTCAGTGAGATGGGGATTTAATGACGATACACTAGCTTTTTAAATAACATTTTAATATTTGCTTAATATCAGTATATCCTTGGGAGACAGTAAAATGTCGAAATATCTTCAGACTAAGCTTATGTTGGAAAAATATTTTTGCCATTCTATTGAAAATTAGTTTTTAAGAAAGCTTTAAAACACGAGAAAATAATGAGAGTTGCCCAAAAATGATTTGAAAACAACCGTATAAGTAGCAGTACCTATAATGCATGATATTTTGAAATATATACTTTCCGAAGAAAAACGAATACAAAATAGAAGTTACATAATATTTCACCAAGAATAAGAATTTTGTGGCGGAAATATTCTTACTTGATTAAAATTATTTACAAGTATAATTTAGCATCACGATCACGATGTAATGCTTAGTTATGCTAATGTGGTTAGTGTAACTGACTGCGACGCCTGGTGTCGTGGGTTCGAGTCCCGCGGATGGAATATTTGTGTAATGAACGTTAGTATTTGTCTTCAGTCTGGCTGTTTCCTATGTATTTTAAGTATGTATTTACAAAAAAAAAAGTATGTATATGTATTATATTTCAAATATCTAGTACCCATAACCCAAGCTCTGCTTAGCTTGGGACTAGATGACGGTGTGTGATAGTGTCCACATATTATTATTATTATTATTTTAGGAATATGTTTATCTATTTTGTGGATTACCGGTGGTGAGCCTCTTTAAAGAGAGTGATTTGTGAGGATTTTTTTTTAAATCAGTTTAGCTGGGAAAGTGGATCTTCTCTGATAATTCTATTTTGAAGATTCAGTCATAAAGCGGCGTTTACCTATTTTTTCTTTATATAAAAGATGCAGGCATGTAAGATTAACAGCTTGCTTTTAGAAATATGCAATTGGACTTGGGTAATGTTGTAATCCTGCTAGTCAGTAGTATTTTCGACAATGCTAGGAAATTATGTTTTCGGCTGTGAATCTAGTTATTACTTTTACAAATTACCAGACCATCGACGTTCAGCTTATGATAAAATGTATCCAAAAATAAAAATAATACATATTTAAACGATTAATTATGTTGTTTATTTAAACAATGCAATTTAGTTAAACATTCTGTTTGTATGTAACATCCATGACAACTGCGATAAAGGTAGATTTAAATGTCACGATAGCAGAATAATGTAAATTAATTAAACTTTATTTTACATCGCATATTCCAAATAGTGAGTGATACTTCACAAGCACAATCACTCAACTAAATCTATACTACTATATAAAGAGGAAGAGTTTGTTTGTTTGTTTGAACGCGCTAATCTCAGGAACTACCAAATTTGAATAATTCTTTTTGCGTATGATAGCCCAGTTCTTGAAGAAGATTATAGGCTATGTAACATCACGCTACTGGAGCAGAGAAGCAACCAAAAACGCGGGTGAAACCAAACGCTGTCAAACCATCATGTAAGAAGGTGGCAAACTAATCAGCAATGCAATGTAGGTATGGTTTACTTATAACCAAGAACATTTCATCGTCATTAGCAGCTGTCTATTATCCTACTGCAGGTAAAGGCAATTTCTTTAAAAGATGTAAGAACATTTAGTAATATCTAATTTACAATTCAATATTGTTACAAAAGGGACTCTCAATTACACATTACAAAAAACTAAGTAATTAAATTAAATGTTTGAAGTACTTAATATTAAATTACCTATTTACTTTAGACGCATTGCGTGCACTATAAATTGAAAGTTAAACTTGGCATCATTTGGCGACAAAAAGCCTAACTTTCTTACCAGAGGGCCGAGACAAGTGTCATAGATTTTTATTCTATTCATAGATTATAAAATGTATGGGATTGACATAAGCTAACGCCAACATTATCGATAGCTTATGTCAATCCCATACATTTTTTATATTTATATTCTATGAATAGAATAGAAATCTATGCCACTTGTCTAGGTCCTCAGTTCTTTTTACAACAACTTGACCGTAAAAAATTGGCTGAATTTGATTATGGCGTTCATTATGCATGATGTAAATGAGTTAAGCTTTGACTTGTTTTTAGGAACTTACACATACATAAACTACGTCATTTTGCTTACAAGATTACTTCACAAAACCGCTGGCCCGTTGAAAACCAGTCAACGCCATTTTAATTAATTTAAGCCGGAACAAATCAAATCGACAAACTGGTAGTTGTGACGGGCGGATGTCGATACGGGATATCGATAAAAATTCAATCAGTGCACATCACTTAAGTGACGACTTGATCCCGTTAATTCACAACACTACATGTCAATTGTCATGTATTTTTGACACGTGTGTAAATCAGGGCTGGCAGAAATGATTTAATTATGAGTGTTCATTTAGCAAATATGGGTGTTGCATTTGATAGATATTTTACTAAAAGTATTGTAAAGGGTGCAAGCCTCTTCTTATACGGTTTGAAGTTTAAAAAAAGTTTTCCGCTATAAGCCATGTCTTGGCAGCGGATATCTTAACCACTGAGCCACCAGCACATTCTCGGATAATACAATTCTAGCATGTTTTTAAGAAAAATCTAAAAACACAAGTAATTATTATCTTAAGGTTGGAATCCATTAAAAATATTAAAAATAAAATTAACCTTTATTATAGTCCATTTTGCCATCTTGCCTGGTCGCGAACTGCCCTCATCCATCATCCAAAATTGGAGGAAGCCAATGTCCAGCAGACGACTTTTGGTTGATATAATGAAGATGATAGTTCATTTGCTTGCCAAGCTTTATGACTATCCAAGCTGGTGACTCTCCAAGCATGGTGACTCTCCAAGCTGGTAACTAAGCAAGCCTAAAGGCGGGAATGTAAGAGGTAAAAACCTTCACTGCAGGACTTTTTGAGAACTGATGATGAGTTTATTTATTTATTGACTCACACAATAAGTAATATGTAAAATTGAAAGCTAGGTTGTAGCTCTGCGTATGTGTGTAAATTAGTTGTGACAATACAAATATATTATATTGCCTTTATTAACCGGTATTTTTATTTATTTTTTCATTTTTTTTTATTATTGTCATGCTCAAAATAAACGTAGAAAGTACATTACTTCAGTTACTTTAGTTATGTCATAACAAAACGTAATCTTTAGATAAAATCAAGGAGCTGTCAATCCTTCGAGTTTATACACTTCATTTACATAATAGTTCGACATTTTATGACCTAGTTGTTATCTACATACATTTTACGACATACAATCTAAATTATACTAGCAACATAAAGATTATGAACTTTAGGATGGTACACCTGACTCAAATAGGTCATAAAATTTGGAGTAATATCTCGATAAGTCGTCCATTATATTCCCACAACGAAAGCCTGTTGTGTTGATCACCACGCTTGTCCAAGTCTTATATATTTTGTCCAGGTTTTCTCACGATATTTTCTTAACACATAACAACTATACCCTTGTGTTGAAAACTTAAGAACTAATTTGCAAAAAGATAAATTATATTGTGTGTGTTATTCCACATGTCAATACTATCTACAAATATCTATTTTATCTATTTCGGTCGTTCACAAATTCTTTAATACTATTTCGATATTCTGTTGGCAATTTATTGAAGAGATATTGGGTACTTAGTCACGAAATTAAACGTAGTAGCCCGTTGTCTGCAAATGGCTACCTTACATGGACCTTACATATCTGGCAAAACGAGGCTCTGTTAGTGTAACAATACTTCACATCCATTCTATGCAAGGGTAGATTCTTTCAGGTCGATCCGGTAAACCACATGCTAATCATCACATACACACATTTAACTCAGTTATAACAGTTAAATATTTTATCCATTTGTTTCACGAATTACAAAAATACACCAAGTTTAATGCCCTTTTTAGTCAGCCCTGACTGTAATTCAATATGTCTCTACCATTTACGGTACAGTCCAAATATGGGACGGGAATTGAATAGCAGATGTCGTGTGTACTTTGTTTTACGTATCAGTATTGAATTAGGCCGGTAATGAACATGATGTTTTTGTAGACGATATAGGTATAAACAAACTGACTTCCTTGATGGTGCAATAGAAGTGCGTCCGCTGTGGTTTGATTCACACAAGGTACTAAACTTTGTATAGTTTAATATAAATATTTATCTTGATTATAAAGTTAAAATGCAAAGTTTACTGCTGAACAAATTTGAAATATAATAATATAATGTAAATTTAAGTAAAAGTTGGCGTAGGTATAGTAAATCACATATTTGCTTGCCCACTTTTAGGGAAATATTCCATCAAAATTAAAATTCAATAACACTTATTAAGACAGTGATAACTGTCAATATACTGAGGTAAAAATAGTTGCAAGCAAAAATAGACATTATTTTGTGATTTACTCTTAAGCAATTTTATGGTCGACTACACATCGTGCGTGCACAAAGATAGGCACTACATTAGTAGCCAAACTTCCACAACAACTACGTGGTATGAACAATCAGTAACATTTTGTATTACACCGCAAAAGGGGCACACATGTATATGTATTATATTACAGTTATCTAGTACCCATAACACAAGATCTGCTTAGCTTGGGACTAGATGACGGTGTGTGATAGTGTCCACATATTATTATTATTCTCTTTATTTATATTTTTTTATTAATTACATTTTTAAATAGGTACATATTTAAATAAAACAAAAAATACACATTTAAAAATATAAAAAATAGATTACCATCGGCAACGAGACTAGAGTCCAAGCTCCCAGCGGTTAGGGTATTTTTATAATATTACTTGAATTATGAGGATGGTTCTTACGCAGAATTTTTTTAAAAATTGCCAGTATAAAAAAACACTTCTTGATTCCTATACAAAAGTATCTTTATTTATTAATGGTCAAAAAATCCTGCGGCCACATTAAGTGAACTGCGCCGTTAAACGCTATTTTTGATGAGATAACGCGTTAGCTGGTCATGCCACTCCGGACGAGCGCCCAAACACGATAGAGGTTGAAGTAGCTGCATTGGTGGCAATTAGCGTGCTAAATTATTATATTTATTTATTTATTTATAAAAACTAAATGCACTAATGTACAATGGCGGACTAATAATATGCCATATGCATTCTCTACCAGTCAACAAAGGTAATGCAGAGATAGGCGAAGTAGGTGCAATGAAGTTGTAAATTAAGAAAGAGAAAAAAGGAGGCTTAAATCATAAAACAAAAATAGGTACTTATTCAATACAATAGATACTTAAATTACTTAAACAACAATAGTATTTATACAAAAGAAATAATATTGATATAGTAGATTATATACATTTAAGTGGGTATAATATGCAATTATGCAAATTAATTCGTTTATGTTTTAAAAAAAATTGCATGTACAATAGACCTAAAAGCTGCTGTGACAGCTTATCATGCTTACGTATCATCTGTACTCAGATACGGTCTTGTAATTTGGGGCAATTCTGTTGATGTCGATAGAGTGTTTAAAACCCAAAAAAAATGCATTCGTGCGATATGTGGAGCTGACTTTCTAGACAGCTGCAAACCTTTATTTCAAAAACTTAAAACTCTTCCCCTACCTTGTTTATATATTTTCGAGACATGTTTATTTGTGAAGAAACATCCGGAACTCTTCCAAAAAATGGATGATTGTGCGAATAGTAGGACACGTCACAAAGAAAAATTATGTATACCAAGAGCTAGATTAGAGGTAATTAAAAGGAACTCCTACCACATGTGCATTAAAATATATAACCACTTACCTAAGAATTTAAATAATTTACCATTCACTGTATTTAAAAAAGCATTATTCAAATTATTAATTAGTAAAAATTATTATGATATTAAGGATTATTTAAATGACAAACTGTTAGATTAAGTGGACATTATTACCTATTTATTATTTTTATTGTATTATTGACATTTAGATTAAAGTTCCTTAGATATTATTATTATTATTAATTTATGTCAATGTTTTATCGAGTGTTTTTAATAATTATAAATTATAATTCGAAATTTATAATTATATGATAGTGTATTTGCACGCCAATGTATGGCAGAATATGTATGAACTTATTATAATAACTAAGACCTTATATGTACCATATTTGAGCAAATAAATAAATTATTATTATTATTATTATTATTATTAAAAAATAAGCAAAGAATTAAAAGAAGGTGGGAATTGCTGAGCGATTCTTATGAAATTGTAGTTTTGGATCCCATATGCATGGTTTTGATTGAAATAACTCTAATAACTCCAACACTTTCTAATCGACCACTCCAGTAATTAAACAATCATGTACGACTTTACTCCGCGTGTGCATCGCCTGGAATGAGGCCGTTAATGTAGCCAACGTCGTATAGCGCGTAAACTGACGCGCTAAAACCCTTTGATGTGTCGAAAAAACCGCCACCCGAGCTGTCGCCTAACGTGTAACGTCATTGTAAGCCGCATCGCTTTAACGACAATAAATTGTTGCCTACATTTGGGAAATGTCTTGGTTAACGCCCTAATTAACGCGTTACTACGCAGGTGAAGCAGTAGCATAAGAGAAACTAATTTTACAAGTCAAAGCAAAATGTAATTTGACATATCTACTAACCTTAAATAGAATCAAAGGAGATTAAATACATAAACCCACACAGATGTTTTATTACGACGATATACTAAGGTAGGTACCTACACGGGTTTATCCAATTCTTTAATTTCATCCCACACAAAAAGAAAACGTAGTAGAAGAACACAATTCGGAAGCAAAATTGTATCCTTAAGTAAAAAGATACGATTTACACAGTTCCCACGTCAAAAAAAAAACCCTGTAAAAAACCCTACAGATAGTCTGATAAGCATTTCAATAGTACATTTGCATTGTAAATATCACTGTAAAATGTTAACAAAACAATTGTAAACTCTTGCGAAATTGCAAAGTCACGAGCACTCAACTTTGGGCTTTATTACTTGGTGATAAAACTCAATGTCCTTGGTGGCAAGTTTACTGGTCTTAAAGCCAGTTGTCTGAGGTTTTATGGGAGTAATAAAATGACATGACTGATTCCCACGTTTGTTGCTGGCCACCGATTCAAGGTAAGAGCGCAATATCTAAAGCTACAGGAGGTATTTGTGTCACTGCAAGCGGGAAGCGATTTCATCCATTTCTATAGTAACAAATTTTGAAGTCACTAAATATTTCTGATATAATCATAATTAAAAGAGCTCGAGGCATGTTTTCTTAACTTCTGTACATGTTAAACATAAACAAATAAAGATATAAAAGCTACTAGGAAAATTTAAAAGTGAAAATTTGCATTGAATTTTATAAAAAAAAAGTCCGCAATTTAAAGAATCATGCCCGCAGTGATGATCTACTGAAATAATGCATATTAATAAAAGTAACCTTTCGATATTACGTTTACGCTATATGCGTTTAAAGTCGAAATGTTCCAGCGGAAAAGGCACCCGATTCGTACACGAGGTAGTGGGTTCGAATCCAGGCCAGTCCATCAATCTGATTTTCAAATCATATGTACTTTCTAAGAATGTCAGGACATTACTGACTGACAGTGAAGGAAAATATCTTGAGGAAACATAGACTCAAAAGTTTAAAATTATTATATGCCTTTGTATTTTCCATAACTTCAAAAATGAAACAGATCTTAAAACATCAAAGACCTCAATACTTAAATTTCCAGAAACAAGAATATTGCGTACCTACAATATATGGGCATTTTATCACAGAGAACGCGTACTTGTGTGTTGAGTTTGAGCTCAAGGAGTTTCTTGAGAGTCCTTAACTTTAAAGAAATTGCGACCGTCTTCAATGTACGAGTTCTGAAATATAATATCGGTATATTGCGTAAGTATTACATGTGTAACCCTCAGACCTATAGAAATTGTTTTGTACGATAGTAGAGCCACGTTGGTTTCAACATGAATGGGTCGGATCGACCGGGGAAGTACTACCCTCTCATAGAAGATCGACGTAAGAGTAGTAGTATCCTTACTACTGCGTTTCGTTCGGTGAGTGAGAGCCCAATTTCCCCCTTTCCTCTTTTCTCGCCCCCCCTAATACCCTCCCCCTACCCTATTAATTCGCAGCCGCCTAGTGGAGGTCACCATACCAGTAGTTTAAAACGATGGCTTATGGTATGGTGGCCACCACTTCTGAATTCCACTGACTGCTTACCATTAGGCGAGGTGGAGTAATAACAGTTAAAAACTCCCTCTAAGTTTGGGTCTAGTTTGTGTCCGTTATTGTTTGTTTGTAAAGTTTTCAATACGATTTAGATGGCAAACAAGCATTTAGAGTGCTGGAGACACAATTAACCTCTAGGCTCTGGCCCGATGATTATTGCTGTTTTTAAGCAATGCTAAGTAACCACAACCAAGATGTTGCAGACCGTGAAGCGAGAAGTAGATGAGGGAGGATAAGGAGGACTGAGAAAGTACTCGTATTTTTATATTTAGTCTACCGTGACACAGAACTTGTTCGTTCATCATGTCGTAGTTGTCTTTTAATAAGCTCTAAAACCTAAATAGATGTGCAATTTAACAGCGGATTAATTATAATCGCTCTACTTTCAGTGCCACCTCTACCTTACGTATGTAGATCTATCGACTTAGGCTATGCTGCGGTCAGCCTTTGGTCAGTCTGTATATAGAGACATTTCCGTATCCAGGTTAGTTTGTAGTGGTTGTTACACAAACACGTTTCAATTGTAAATGGTAGCTCTTTGTATATTGCAAATACAACCTTTGAAGTACTGTATTGATGGCTTGTGAAGAGACTAGCGTTGATGCAATAGTTAAGTCTGTGACTGGCGTACGATTGTATTTGTCATCGCACACTGTTTAACGTAAGTCTCGATTTCCAAAGAGATCATTTGGAAGCAGACTTCATGCAAATGATGTCTTTAGAAATCTGGGTCTTATGGATTTATTTGACATCTGTCCACAAAACGAGTCATTTAATGATAGGTGGTT
Source organism: Parascotia fuliginaria (assembly GCA_963082885.1). Classification (NCBI taxonomy): domain Eukaryota; kingdom Metazoa; phylum Arthropoda; class Insecta; order Lepidoptera; family Erebidae; genus Parascotia; species Parascotia fuliginaria. The sequence goes on from OY720197.1 coordinate 3,823,812, forward strand.
ACTATAACTTAATATATGTATAGATGTGTTCTTTAAGAATTGCTAAAGCAATGCTGAAAAAGCTCTACCAAAACTTTGCGGATAGTGAAGACAATGGCGTGAGGGAGATGAAAAAAGGGATTATGAGGGTCGTTGGGCGTCTAGGTTCTATAATACATTTTCCGGTCCAATTGTTGTGATTGTATTGACGGAAAAGGCATATATATCGGTACTGGTACCTAACCCTAAAAGTACAAAAGTGCAAGTGTACCAAAAAAAATAATTAGATAATTATAAACATAAGGTTGATTTTTATTTTTAAAGTACACTTTTTGCAGCATGTAGATTAATAAAAATGAAAAACTTTAAAAGATTTATCCTATTAATATTATAAGGGCGAAAATTTGTGTGTGTATGTGTGTGTGTTTGTTCCCACTCAGCGCCATAACGGTTTCATCGATTTCGATGAAAATTGGTATGTACATAGATTCGGTGCCGGGGACGGACATAGGCTACTTTTTATCGCGAAAATCCAGATTGATTTTCGCGTTCCGTTTCCGTTCTCGAGTTATTAAACATCTACCATTTTATGCACGAGCGAAGCCGCAGGGCGCATATAATTTTTAATAAACATACAATAATTCTATTAATAACACATAAAAAAAACGAAAATTAAATTAATATATTAAAATAAAGTAAACACGCACAAAGTACTTTTTGAGTCATTGACGTTAAAGTTATACATACTTACGTTCATTCACTGTATCGACGAACTACTGATACCTATTGTTTATGTATTCTACAATTTGTTAAAATTCTCATTAAGTGAACTATGTACTTGTTCTTTTGAGATAGTAATAAAGTTCTTTAAACATAATATCCTAAATCGAACACAAATAGAAAGAAGAAAGAAAAGAAAGAAAATACATTTATTTTGCTCTCAAAACAATATAATACGTCAACTAAAATTAGGTGAGACAAAAATGGTCTTAGCTCAGCTTCTTGCTACCTCTTCATAGAACAGGTAACGCTGATATTCTGCTAAAATCAACCTACTTACTTACTACAGTGATGAACACGGACAGTTAACTGTCAGTATACTTACATTGTTGCTATCACGAGTTAAAGGTTTGAACATATTTGTGTACCTATTTAAAATAGAATATAAACTTAGCTTAATACAATTCATATTATTATTCAAGTGCAAAAATAGATACATATGGATATTGTATCAATAAATATTAATTGTTCTAATTTTTTTTTCTGTAACATTAGTGACGTATGAAGATACAAAAATATAAAATAAATAGAAGAAAAAGACCAAATGTAACAAAGTATATTATAATAAAATAAAATAGTACCACCCGAATGTGGTTTATATTTAATCGCATGATTATTACAAATTTATTTTTATTTCGTTTCCGAACGCATTTGAAATAATATCTATGACAAAAAAAAACAGATCATGTCAATGTCAAACGACCACTAACAATCTTCGCTCGCAATCATGTGTAGAAATGGTTTCTTCGATTTTAATTTCATCCACATTTTTTCTATTTTTTATCATTGTAATATACCATTAATATCATCAACAAGAATAATATTATTCTAAACTTGACGCTGGCAGGAATAGCTGACACAATCGTCGGCTCTGTTGCCAAAAAAAAAGGAGAAGAAGAAGATGGTAGTAGATCCACGTTGATTTCAGCATGAATGGGCCGGATCGTCCGGGGAAGTACTACCCTCTCATAGAAGATCGACTTAAGAGTAGTAGTATCCGTACTACTGCGTTTCGTTCGGTGAGTGAGAGCGCCGGAGGCCCAATTTCCCCCCTTTCCTCTTTCCTCACCTCCCTCATTCCCTTCCCCTAACCCCATTCCCAGCCGCTATAGTGGAGACCACTATACCAGCAGTTTAAGACGATGGCTTTTAGTATAGTGGCCGCCACTTCTGGATTCCACTGACTGCGTACTATCAGGCGGGGTGGAGTCACTTTGGTAGGCTACAATAAAAAAAAAAAAAAAAAAAAAAAAAAAGATGGTTTCTTCATAGCTGTCATCGTGTTAATTTCATCCACATTTTTTCTATTTTATCATTGTAATATACCATTAATATCATCAACAAGAATATTATTCTACACTTGACGCTGGCAGAAATAGCTGACACAATCGTCGGCTCTGTTGCCAAAAAAAGGAGAAGAAGAAAAGATAAATATATATATAGACAAAATTATGTAAAACGCAATCTTTGAAGGCCACAATTCTTATTCCTATAACACGATTCGGAACCCCTTATCAAACTTATCAAATATCTTTCAGGTAATTCGTATCAAAGGGTTGGACAAAACAAGGCTCATTCACGCAAGGCAATGTTAATATTGACTCAGGCCTGACCCTTTGAAGGGAAGGGGAATATTCCGGAAAATATTTCTGTAATGGCTGGGACAGCATACCAAAATGTATTGTATTTTTTGCTATCGTTTTTCGTTGAATTTGAATAAAACTTTTTGGATTGTTTTTCTGTTTTTCTTTTGTTTTACATTCTTTTGGGGGGTCCGACCGGAATAACTCGTTAATTTTATAACTTTTTATCGTACTTTAGAAGTATATTGTCAATTTATTTTAAATTATTTCGTTCAATCGTAGCCTGATTAGGTTCCTCACATGTTGGACTGATATAATATGTGGTAGACAACCTGGATAAAGACAATTTAGATTCATCAAAATAAAGATACTCTAGGAATGCCGACCACATTGCTCACTCCAGTGTTAACGATCTTACAATAGGTAGTTTGAAGGTCAAATGATAAATTAAACTGTAGTTAGAAATGTCCTGAAAAACATGGGTTTTGAAGTACATTATACAGTACATTATACAGATTAAAGTAGAAGACTTATGAAGCTATGTTACGCATGTAACTTCGTAAAACAAAAGTATTATTCATAAAAATAACCCAAAATACTACCGAACTACAAGTAATAAGTAAGCCGATATTATAAATTTTATTTAAGAACCGCTAATTAATTATAATGTCACAGTAAAGCAGGTCAGCAGCAAAATGTGGCTTTATGTAGCATTCCCAAACCAACAAAGCGGTCGAAGCTGCCAAATTAACTTAAAATAATCACCATTTTAACAAAAAAAAATCTATTTAAATTCTGCCAAACTAGTTAATGACCTCTTTTAGACCGTATGATTACCATTGTTATCTAAAACAACTATTTAAATCCCAGCAAACTCATTAAGTTGCGAAATTAATGACCTTACTGCGTATGGTTACCATGGTTACCAGTAATCCGTATAGATCGAATGAAGTTATAATAGGCAGCGGTGACGTAATAGGCCTTTTAATGGCCAACTGTGAATTGTGAGAATCCAAAACGAAATGGTAGGGTCAGTTGCTAAACGGATTATATTGGGAACAGAAATTTCTGGATTAATTTACTTATATGGACGTAGTTTGTCCTTTAGGCGACGTGGCTAAATGGTGTAAGGGTACTTAATAGTATCGGAGAATCGATTTCAGTGTATTGATGCGTTTTGGGACTTTTTGTGTTCCTCTTTTGAAGGGTAATATCGAGTAATTCATTGCGAGAGCATAAGTATCCAAAACAGTGATATATTTATACACAGAAAATAGTGCAGAATAGAGAATCATCATTCATATTATGTCAGTCGCTGTTGGACATAGGCCTCCCAGATATAACTACTGAACTATTGTCAATTTAGCACTACCACAGTCACTTTTTATTGATGTCATATTTTACTCATCCTCATGATATCAGCCGTAAGACGTCCACTGCTGGACATAGGTGTCCTCCAATTTAGAAATTTTCCGGTTTGCAATATTGATTGAACATCTTACAGTTCTGTTCAGAAATTAAGTCAGGACGTGATGTGGGCAAATGGGTACTACCCTCACCTAGTTCAGAGTAATTGAGTAGCTCGAGTGGAAATTAATACGTAAACTAATTGCTGTGACATACGAACATATTCATTAAATATTTTATGATCTTGGTGTGCGAAGTTGTTTGAGTGAAAAAGAAGAAGTGAATGATGCAAGGAAAACACTGTACTAGCAGTTTAGGTTACCATCCTTTGTATACAACAGAAGTGGCAAAATACTTTTTAGTATGTGTGTCTGGCAGAAATAATGGTAAAAAGCTTACATGGCTATAGGCTTGGCGTATGTTACATATAATATGTTATATAGATGTTATAAACTATTTTTAAAATAAATAATTCAATCCTATATAACCTTCGCTATAAGCTAGACTACCAAACCAATTTTATAAGTTTTCAAATCCATCAGACCTCCTTCAGACATTTGTAAACCCTTTTTTCAATTACTTCAAACTACAGTAATCCCGATAGACCACATTCAAAAGAATATAAATCAGGGGAATAATGACTTTAATAACATGTCTTTTACGGTTGAAATCTATTTGAATCTTTATTTGATCTTGGGTCCTCATAAAAACAATTGCGAAGAATATTTATTCTCCAATAATTAAGGATTATGTGTGCAAATAGTTAATTAATTTAAATGTCGAATGTTAATTTTCTACTAACCATTAGTTTGTAAGATTCTACTAACAATTTATGGATTTTATTATCTGAAATAAATAAAAAATAAATAAAATAATAAATAAATAAAGCTGCCAGAATGGGTGCCACCAATTCTGTATGTTTTTAATACCTAAAGTGGCAGAGGGACCAACTGCCTACCTAATGGTAAGTGATAACTGTCGCTTATAGACTTGCCGGCAATGCCGGAAACTTCACGAAGTCGCTGCGCTATGAAATTAATTGTCTTTAAACCTCATTTGAAGTAGGATATGGCAATTAAGAGTGAAATCAAAAAGTTTCTTTCTTAAAAAGGATGAATAATCTATAGGAAATAACTCATTTTGATCTAGTAAACAGTATCTTTAAGCCTTAACTTATTCATACTCTAAACATTACTTGGCAAATTCTCAAAAACTTTTCGTTTACTTTGATTACTAAACCAAATAAATAATGTGGAACTGGAACAATGTGTCTTGGGTATCTAGGAAAATTAAAAAAAAATTATGCTTTTTGTGCTTTAAACCAATAAGTTATATGAATTCTTAATGTCGAGAATCCATATAAGGCAGGACATATTATAGTATACAATATACTACCTCCGTGGCTGTGTAGAAGTACGTGTGACTACTGCACAAGGTTTTGAGTTCGACTCCTAACAGTGTCTTTGTGTAAGTTAATCATATTCCGCTTCACAAGGACAGTAGCTTTTTTAAAAATTGATGTAGAGAAACTCTTTATCAACTTTTCTTTCTATGTTAATAATTTCTGTATTACATACATGTCTTAAAATGTGTAATATCAGTTGAATCGATCTTGTGAACAGTGTGTCCTATAATGGTTTATCACGACGACTCATTAAGCGAATTAGTAAGAGGACAAAGATATACTAATTGTGCTATTTTAGTTCTACATCTGTAATTATGTAGTGTAATTCAAGAGATAGTTGACATTATAAACGTCGTGTATAATAGATCAAGTACATATTCATCTTAAACCTATCATAATATACTTAAACGTTATTTGATATCACCTGATTTGGGACTTACCTACCTATATTACTGCTTCGATGATTCAGTGGTACTTGTGTTTAGCTCAAGTCGGGTAAATTGGGTTAATAAAATATATTATAAAAAAACATAAAGCCCACTTGCCCAAAACAAACCATAAATCATTTGGGCTGCAGAGCGTGCCAAAGAAATAGACATAGAATACCTACATACATACATACATACATACATACATACATACACACATACATACGCTCGAAAAACATTACACTCCTCGACTTCGACAGTCGGGTCAAAAAGAGTAATTGGATAGTTCTATCGAGAACTTCTAAGTACTCGATAACATGACCGATTCATCAGAAAACATTGTCGCCCTTTACCTGGTAATTCTTATTTGTCTCTTACAACAAAACTTCAACTTCTTACAATAAGAAGGCTAAGAACTACATCGTCTTCTGTTATCTAAAAATCTTTCTCCTGTCTATTATTATCTAAAAATTCACAAAATATCAAATTATATGAATGAATTTGTGATATACTTTTACTATATCAAAGACTTTTTCTCTCTTTGAACGTGGCCTATCTAGTTCAATATCAAATATCACGTATTGCCGAAAATATCCTTATTTCAGACTTTTTGTATATTCAATATTGTGAACGTCAGACGTGATTAAAAGCAAGACTACATTTTGTATCTCCAGTATAAAGGAAAATCGCTGTTCTTGTGACTACGCAAAGAATGTGGATATGGTTTCCATCATCAGATTACCTTCATTATAAGCAGATAACATAATGATTGTCAATTTTAAAAAATACAACTATTATTTAATATTACATCAAACGATATTTAGCGTCAATTTGTATCTTAGACATGTTGTGTGAATTGGGCTATCATACACAAAAAGAATTTTCAAATCCGATTGGTAGTTCCTAAGATTAGAGCGTTCAAACAAACATACTGTTTTATATAATAGTATAGATTACGTCTATCACCAGTAGAATTCTTTAAAAATTAAAAAGAAGAAAGAAAGAAAGAAGAAAAATTATTACCTTACTAAGGTCACGTATTGCTTGTTTAAACATTGAGACTAGTGACTAGGTTCCTCACTTTGAAATAGGCTTATGCTCAGCAATAGACGTCTGTAATCCAGTAAAACGGTAATTTGTTCACGTAATTTTTTCATAATCTTACCCCTACTTTCTGAAAGGCTGATCCACGAAAAATTTGCTAATTACCTGTTATATCATGCGAAATACCAAGTGGGTTACTAAAATTATGAATAATTAATTTAATTTGATCTAATTAGTAAATCAGATCATATTAAATTAATCATCAATACTTTTAGCATGCTTTTACGTACTTCACATGAGCTTTAACAGGTGAATAATTAATTAATTTTTCAAAAACTGGGGGTCACTGCAGTAACATTTATAAAATATATTTTTATTAATCCTACATCTGTATAAACTCGCGTACACACAGCAACATTTCAATAATACTACAAGATTTATTGTTCCTTTCGCTACATTTGCGTAAAATACGACTGTTTTACGCGTATGGTTAGTGGTTAATAAATCAGATATACGACTTTCCGGTCGCAGTGTGCTCGCGTCCTTATACCTAAGGTGGCGGTAGGCAGATAAAAAAAGGCTGTAAAATTTGTAACGGCTTTGGGACGTGAGAAATAGTACTATTGTAATGATGTTGATTAAATTTACTGAATTCTGTAATTGATTGCGCTCGTATTCTATTCTAACTTGTAAGTGATAGCAAGAACAAGCAATATAAATATAACTATTATTAAAAAAGAAAATGCCCGCCTGCAAAGTGAAAGAAAGAAACCCATTTTTCTCGTGCTACATTGAATATTATCTACCCTATGTCACTCTTGCAATTAATACGAATCTAATGTCACTTCATATGTTAAAAGCCATTAAGCTATTTAGGCTGTAGAGCGTGCCAAAGAAATAGACATACTTACCCACATACATATATACATACACTCGAAAAACGTTACCCCTCCTGACTTCGGCAACCGAGCAAAAACAGAAAGACTGTGTTTGTTGTTCGGTAGTACTGTTTATGGTCAAACAAGTAGAGGTCTCACTCCGGGTTGAATAAATAGATTTTGGAGTTGTCTGTGAAGAAACTCAGTATTAATGTAACGAATGGGTGAGAGTCCAGAACCGGTCAAGATGGCAAAAATTGTAGGAGGCGTAATCCACCAATCGATTATTTCGAGTTGAAATGATGATGAACTTTTCTATTAATATTTTTTTTTTTATATTACAGCTTCCAAAGTGACAAACAGTTTGCACGAAGAGTGTGACGCCCAACGGCAAGATGGCGCTGTCTTGCTTAGGATAAACGCCATATCTATCTAAAACAAGCTATAGGAGAAACCAATCTAACATGACTAATTTAAGATTCTCTTTCCTAAAACTTGCTATATGTACTATCGGACCAAGTGAATCATGACCCACCAAAAGCTCATTTTGCATATCCATCTAAATGCAAGTATATTTGTCAAAATTCGCCTGAAGACAGATTTCCTTGGCAACGAGCTTATTATCTTTTAATAGACACTGACATTTTACTAAGTACACTGTTGTTATGTTACTATTAAAAAGTGCATTACACATGATGGATTTTTATTTTTTTTTTATTTTATAGCCTACCAAAGTGACTTCACCCCGCCTGATGGTAAGCAGTCAGTGGAATCCAGAAATGGCGGCCACTATACTAAAAGCCATCGTCTTAAACTGCTGGTGTGGTGGTCTCCACTATGGCGGCTGGGAATGGGGTTAAGGGAAGGGAATGAGAGAAGTGAGGAAAGAGGAAAGAGGGAAAATTGGGCCTCCGGCGCTCTCACTCACCGAACGAAACGCAGTAGTACGGATACTACTACTCTTAAGTCGATCTTCTATGAGAGGGTAGCACTTCACCCGACGATCCGGCCCGTTCATCGTCGAAATCAGCGTGGATCTACTACCGTAAGATAATGCTTAAAACCGCATTCATTGGCTCCGAAAAACAATTAAAATTAAATAAATTTAATGCTCGTTTGCAGCTTGGTGAATAAAAACCATACCTAATATACTAAAAAACGAGCTTAGATCTAACCAAGAATTTTGTAAATTAAATCTAAAACCACGTTTAACTTGAAACAACACAGTATTTCAAAACGTAACAATAAGTCTGTTTTTCCATAGAATTTAAGCTTCAATGTTAAAAATAAAGATTTAAGCGCTGTTCTCGGACTGACAATGAGGTTAATGCACCAATTACCGTCCGTTAGTAATTATAGAAACTTTCATGGGACTGTTAAAATTTTAATTATTATTCGGATACAGAGGCAATTGTTTCTCTACGAAGAATGATCGAGTATTTTAGGGCCTCGAATGTTTGAGTATTATAATTAATGTAATATTATTGATATTATTAAACAACAGTAGCAATTTTAACCAAAGTTGAGCACGACACGAAAAATATACACGATATAATATTTTCCAAATCGCCTAACTGTAGGCAGACATCAAAGCCGTTGCAGATATGTATGCCAACCATGTAACACAATAGAACCTATTGCCATTTGCCGGATATTCTATTCTAAGACTCCTGATTAACAATGAAAATTCCGGAAAACTTTTCCGATAACACTCAGGGATGGAACTCAAGATCTCTGCCTGGTATGAAGTATACAACACTGAACTACCACGGTGGCCAGGTAGATATATCTAAAAAACATTCATCTTTTCAGTTTTGTCCGTGCATATTTCCGAATACATAAAATCTACCAATAATTAAGAGCAGCACTTGTAAACTGTGTCACAAAGGTTTACACAGAACAATAGCTCGAAGCTCCGATGGATGGATACAGCCCAATGAAATAGGATATGGAACTGTTTCACTTCCAATACGAAAATAAACGATGAAAATGTACTCACTGAAATATTGCAATCATGTTTTCAGTTTGTACAGTTTATATCTGAATATGTTGTTTTTGGAAATAAAAACCAATTGAAGGAGTATTGTGTCAAATAATATTGATATTTTTATATATCGTTATTGAAACAAGCTTAAAAATATTTTCAGTTTTTTTATTTTGAGTGTTGGAGTAGCGGAGTGCGAGAGCAACTACTGTGCATGATGTTAAAGGTTTGATTCTATAGTCCTTTGAATCCGATAACTGTAAGTTTCTAAAGTCCCTGATCACTCTAGGGCGAGAAATGTTAAAACACAATCCTGCTGCTCCAGCTTCGCTCAAATAAAGTCATAACACTCATGTCCTTGACTTCCACAGTCCTTGACAACTACTTTCTCCAGGTCGTCAGCCTATCTATTCTCCACTGATAGTCAGTCACGATCTCCTTCTAAAACATGCTTTGATTTATCTGCAAACTAGCTGTTACGCCTCCCTTAAGAAAACTAAAAACCGTTACTTAGAAGTGAGTACAAATTTCCCGGCCGAGTCTCCGAAATTCCATCGTAAACTTTCTCAAAAGAATGCCCTTTGTTCCCAACTTAATATCCCATTCTGACATTTCATCAGCAGAAAATTATTAAAATTGCCCAAGTTGACTAAAATCTTGGATTCAATTAAAAGTTTATGCACAACTAAAGACGAACTAGATAAGTTTAAAGTTTGCAAAGTTCAAGTTCTCAACAAAAATACGTCACGCACGGAACATTGCAGAGAAAATTTTCTTGAAATGAGTACTTGGTTAATGAAAAGCTTTATTATCTAAGTATAAAAGAAGGTCAGGATACTTGGAGAGTTAATTAATTCTTCTGAATTTTGCAGTAAATATAAAAGCATCAATACAAAATCCCGAGTTAATTTTACTAATACCTACAAGAATTTTCATAGCTTGTGTTACCTGGTTCCTCGGACGGTGCATGGTCGTGAGGTGCGCACCAGACGCTTATTCGCTACTAGTAGACCAATAAAATTCCGGAAAACACTTACCACTACGCCGTTTAATTGATACATGTAATAAATATTTTAGTGATAGTGACATTTTATGTCTTAGTGGGCAATCTTTTAAAAATAATATGGTTAAAATAATAGTTTGTGTGAATTCTGAAGTTAATAAGTATGGCGTTACAAGCAGGATTATAATTTTATTTTATTTTTTCTGTTACTCTAATAATGTTTGTTATTGAAGTAGCCGCGCAGTGACAACAGACAATATCTGCTAACAGGTTGAATGTAATAACTTCAAGTAATCTGCGTAAAATGTAATGGATAGTATATTTGTTAAGCCTACTGTTAAAGATTGTTTTTTTATTCCTAATAAACTATTGTTTGTTTTCCCGGATCAATAAATATATAAAAGAAGTTCATTCATATTACTGTACTGTAAAATAAAATGATGTCTTCTTTTAGTAAAATTTCTATCTTCAATATTTAATGTACTTTCACTTCATGTGGCATAGTCGTGGGAAGCCCTGTAGAGTATTTGTCAGCTTTGACAGTTCTTGGCGAACACAGTGTACGTTAGGTATTCATATAAAATATCTTATATACTCTAAATTACTTTAATACCTTTGTATATTAGATGACTGTGTAAACTATTTCACAGTAAAACAAAGCTACGCAAATAATTAATTTAAATGTCTTAAATGAATGCCACACATGCAAAGTTACGACTAAAACATTCTCTCAAGTTTTACGTATCACAGAACAAACTCAAGCAATATAACAAAATTAACAATTTAGTTGGAAAGTAGATCTTTGCAAAAGGATCGAGTTACTTATAACTTTGTAAAGTGCAAGGTGGAGTTTGCAAGCTAACTTCAATTGTCATACGAGCTTATCTCGCTTGTAAAAGTTATGTAAACGGATGATCAAATACACAGTATTTTATTTTAAGCTACAATTTCAAGCGGAAGACGTGCTGCACATAGGCTTTGTTGGGACTAAGGCACCTCACCCACCACGCTATTGGATCCACCTTGTGGGAAACCTGCTTTACGCCTTTCGTCACTCCAGATTTGTTCTGTTTCAACGGTCTATGAGCTGTCCTGCCCACTTAAGGAAGTACGAAAAAGACTACCATAAAAACAAACATTTTGCCTGATAAATTTTCTTGTAAATTAACTAGGATGGTACATATATACGCAAGATAGTTATGATAATTTGGCAAATTTAATTACGTGCTCAGAACATTTTATGGCTGGTTGCCATCCGGATTTCTAAAACAGGATTTTCAAGTAACATAGTTTGTGAAGGAAAAAGGCATTAGATATGTGAGAATGAGACAGGAGGACGCTGCGGGTAAAAGATTTGTATCTAAATGTGAACAGAGATATGGCGGTCCTGAAGAGGTAGGCAGAAGTGTCATATCGTCAGCCATTTTCGTTCAAGCTTAGGTTCGCATTACTATTGCCAATTGCGTAAACCAGTTATACCCAAAATAAATCTTCAATTAAGAAACTAAATTAGTAAATTTTTTTTTCACAGCCACACTAATAACAGAGAGTCCACACGAACAAAAAGATGTTTTTAACTAACTAGCTAACGAAGGTTTTATTTTTGCCACAATAAAACACTATTGTGGTTCCAACGAGACTGACGGACGAACGTACATTTCTATTGGCGACTATTGTCGACTGTGGGTTTCAATAAAAAAGGAAAAGTTTATACTAAAATTTATTGGCGAAACTGGCATTTGTGCCCTAAAAATATCGATGCGAAAAACGTATTGAAATTTTTCATAGGATTGGATAGTCTTTAGATAAAGAATTCAGACTGTGGGTGCACCGACTCATTGACTCCACTCTGTCTGATGGTAAGCAGTCAGTAGGAACCAGGAGTGATGTAGATTATCCTTAAAAGCCATCATGGCAACTGGGGTAACCCCACTATAACGACTTTGTCAAGTGCCTTTTCATCTTACGCTAAAAAGGTCCGTAATCAAAATTTTAAGAGAAAACATGCGCTTGTAAAGAGTTTCAGGATTTAATTGAAAGACGGGTCCTCCTTAATCTCGCTTACGAATCAGCACTAGTTGTAGTAACCATCGCTTACGAGTTTATGACTCAAAGTCTGGGTGTAAATTTGGCTATTCTCCTTGCGTAATCAAAGGAAAACGTATTTTTTTGTTTATATTGTACTATAATATACAGGATAGACTAGATCCTAGATATCAAAGATGTTCCTTTATGATATGCTTTTTAAAACTTCACTTTACTGCGGGCACCAACCCACCGGTGACTATAAGCAATTCTTTGGCCAAAGCTTATATCTTTTTTATTGCCAACAATGGCAGTCGAGCTAACGACCCACCTGATGGTGAGTGTTAACTATTGCCCTGGACTTCTGCAATGACAAGGGCTTCGCGAAGCCGCTGCCTACTGTGATAATGCTCTCTTTAAACCTCGTTTGAAGAAGAACGTGTCATAGCGTTTGGGAAACACCGCAGCTGGCAGTTCGTTCCAGAGCCTGTACGCACGTGGGAGGGGGCAAAGGCATGAAGTGGGCAAAATGCAAGAAAATAAAAAAGGGGGAAATCCTCAAATTTGGGACAAAATAAGAAGAGGGGCAACAACCGAACCGAACCAGAGAAAGGTTTGTTTTTTTACACGCTTGCCTTTAAAAGTCTTTTGAGTTCACCTAGCCAAATACGAAAGGCTTATTGGTAGTGATATATGTTTCACATCTATTGGGATTTCCTCATTCTTGGCTACCTAAGCAACGTTAAGTAGGTCGCTTAGAAGCATAAACATCGTTTTCTCGATGCCGCTGCCAAATGACCGACATATCAATTACACTGAGTGAAATACACTAAAATCCTTTACTACTACGCATTTGTGTTACTAACATATTATTATATTGTCTAAGTGGGTGTAATGCCTACGACTGATGATGGTTTTTGCCCGACTGCCGTAGTCAAGAAGTGTAATCTTTTCGAGCGTATGTATGTATCTATGTGTGTCTATTTCTTTGGAATGCTCTAAGAGCGCGTTCAATTTAGACGTTAACAGCTGACCCGATATTGATGAAAATAGGTATGTTCTTACATTGATTGCCAGAGACGGACATAGGATACTATTAATTCCGGAAATCTGTCTGGTTCCTGAGTTACTAGTTAGCTAGTATTGTATCTAACTAGTAACTCAGGATACTACTAATAGGGAACTAATTAATAGGGTGATGATAAATTCTCCAGTTTATTTAGAATCGCCGATCTCTTCTTTTCATGAGACACTGTGTGTCACTGTTTAAGTCACACACAGTGTGACGTCATTATGAACTAAAATCTATACTAATAGCGGCAGAGTTTATTTGATTATTTCATTGTTTAAACGCGCTAATCTCTAGAACTACCAGTCAGTTCTTAAGAAAGCATATAGACTATGTAACATCACGCTACTGGCGACGGAAGCAGAGCAGTAAGCAAAGACGCGGGTGAAACCACATTGCGGAAAGGTATACTATTATATAAAGCGTAAGGGTTTGTTTGTTTGAACGCGCTAATCTCTGGAAATACTAGTCAGTTTTGAATCATTCTTTTTGCGTATAATCGCCCAGTTCTCGAGGAAGGTTATAGCATATGTAACTTCACGCTACTGGCAACAGGGCAGAGCAGTAGCTAAAGAAGCGCGCTGCAGGAAGCTAGTTTGTAAATAAAAAAATAACATAGGTTCATATTAATGTATAATAAATTTCTTTAAGTTGTCTATTTTTAAACAAATAACGCGACAGTCAATAATTTACTTTGGAATTACATAGGTATTTGAAAAATATGTTACTTATTTATTCATTACGTGTGTATAAATTATACGTCAGTGTTGTGACCGAGTAAGAATAGCCCGAAACCCTTTCAGTGGTTAAATGTCTGTTGAGCAAGTAGGGCTGTCTACTCCTATTATAATATAATAATATTATTAAAAAGGGAAGATTGGTATGAATGTGTTGCGCAAAAACTACTGAATTAATTTTAATTAAACTTTACAGTAATATAGCATCAGAATAAAAATATAGGTTATCTATATCTATACATATATTTTACGTATTTAAATTCTGTTGAAGGAGAAGTCATCCTTAAGGTTGACATTAAAAACGCTTTTAATTCTGTTAATAGGGACACCCTGTTGGCAGAGGTAAAAAATGAAATACCCCAAATTTATAGTTTTTTATGGCAGTGCTATAGGCACCCTTCAAAATTATCTTACAAAGACAGACATTTAGATTCGGCAGTCGGTTGTCAACAGGGTGACCCTCTTGGGCCGGCCATTTTTAGCCTTGCTATTAACCCTATTATCCGGCAATTAAAATCAAAATTTAATGTTTGGTATTTAGACGACGGAACCTTGGGAGGTCAAGCGGACACTGTTTTGGCCGACTTTTTATTTCTTAAAGATAATTTTAAACGAATTGGTTTGGAATTAAATCCCTCAAAATGCGAAATTTACATTCAAAGCACTACAGACCGACAACTGACTCTTCAAAATTTTTGTTCAATAGCCCCGGAAATCAAAATTGTAGAAAAATCATCGCTTAACCTCCTTGGGTCACCTATTTTCGAAGACTCTTTTCAAGATTTTATGGACGGCAAAATTCAAAATTTTAATTGTGTTTCGGAAAGATTGTTCAAAATTAATATTCATTCTGCTATGACAATTATTAGATACTGTTGTTTTGGCCCTAAATTAACTTATAATCTTCGCTGTTCCCCCTTATGGAAACATACCAAACTTTTGGAAAAGCTGACCAAATTATTCACAGTACCCTAACAGGAATACTAAATGTGGCTTTGGACGACCGAGCGTGGCTACAAGCTACACTTCCCATTCGATTGGGCGGCCTCGGCGTCCGCAAAATTTCCAGTATTAGTTTACCGGCTTTCCTGTCCTCGGTCCACAGTACTGCAAAATTAACCAGGAAAATTTTATCAAACACACTGGTTGATTTTGAGGTACCGTGCTTGACTGACGCAGTGAATGCCTGGAAAATGGCTTGCCCAAACGCAGTTTTACCCGTAAACCCATCCTCCCAGAGACAATGGGACGGGTCGCTCTGCAGTGTTGTACGGAATAATCTTTTAAACACGACTACTAATGCTGCTGAGCGTGCTCGTCTGTTGGCTGTGGGTGAATGGGAGTCGGGCCTTTGGATTCAGGCACTTCCGTCGTTCAACATTGGGACCTTGTTGGACGACAATACGTTTCGTATAGCGACATGTCTCCGTCTTGGTGCTCCTTGCGGCGCCCCGCATCGTTGTCGTTGTGGTGAAGCCGTCGACAGCCTCGGACACCATGGTCTGTCGTGCTGCAGAAGTGCGGGACGAATAGCACGACATGCACAGTTAAATGATATTATCCGTCGTGCTCTTGCTACCGCCGGCGTGCCAGCTGTTTTAGAACCTAATGGTTTGGCACGAGACGATGGCAAGAGACCAGATGGTATGTCTTTGCTGCCATGGAAGATGGGTAGGCCTTTGGTATGGGACGTAACCTGCGTCGATACCCTTGCGCCATCTCACCTTCCGGGCTCTGCGGGCTGTGCTGGTGCTGCCGCTGCAGCTGCGGAAAGCCTCAAGCGGCGCAAATATAGTAACCTAATAGGGTGTTACTTGTTTGAGCCGTTTGGGGTTGAAACGCTTGGACCATGGGGTCCGAGAGCTCGAGCTGTTTACCAGGAAATTGCCAAGCGCCTTGTCGAGGCTTCACGTGACCAGAGGGCTGGCTTATTTTTTGGCCAAAGAATCAGCATTGCCATTCAGCGTGGCAATACTGCCAGTCTTCTGGGCACGTTGCCGGATGACAGCGATGCGGAGGAGTACTTCGACGCGATTTAATCCTTGTTTTAGTTTTTATTCTTGGTTACTTTTAAACTTGTACATAATTAAAGGTTATGTTTTAATAAATAATTATTATAAAAAAAAAATATATATATATATATGTATATAATAAAATTGGAGTGTCTGTTTGTAATATTGAAATGACCGTTTTTTACTACATGTATATTAATATATTATATACCTACGCCAAAATAACATTTTTACAATTTTTGTCTGCCTGTCTGTCTGTTTGTTCCGGCTAATCTCTGAAATGGCTGGACCGATTTTGACGGGACTTTTATTGGCAGGTAGTTGATGTAATAAAGAGTAACTTAGGCTACGTTTATTTTAGAAAAATTCTTTTCTTTTAGAAAAATAAAGTAATGTTGATCGACTGTTAGGCGGAACGAAGTTCGCCGGATCAGCTAGTCTATACATATAATAATAATGGAGTGTCTGTTTGTAATATTGAAATAACCGTTTTTTACTACATTTATATTAATATATATACATATATTGTATATGTGTACATACACCAAAATAACATTTTTTACAATTTTTGTCTGTCTGTCTGCTTGTTCGGCTAATCTCTAAAATGGCTGGACTGATTTTAACGGGACTGGGACGGGGATTGACAGGTAACTGATGTAATATGGAGTAACTAAGGCTACGTTTATTTTAGAAAAATAAGTTATGTTGATCGACTGTTAGGCGGAACGAAGTTCGCCGGGTCAGCTAGTAACTTATAAAGATCTTGGTAAGTGGTTGCTATAACTGCTGTTTTCTAAGTATGAATTAGACGTAGTCCTCCCAGAGCACGCGTCCGAACAAATAGCACGGCACGAATAGCACTTATCATGAATATTTGATTGACTGGCCTGTTGGTCTAGTGGTTAGTGACCCTGACTGCTAAGCCGGAGGTCGTGGGTTCGATTCCCACCCAGGACAAACCTTTGTGTGATGAGCATGATTGTTTGTTCTGTGTCTGGGTGTAATTTATCTATAATATGTATGTATTTACAAAAGAAAAAAAAGATGTATATAAGTAGTATATCAGTTGTTTAGTACCCATAACACAAGCAAATATAATTGCTTAATTTGGGGGTAGATGGCGCTGTGTGAATGTGGTAGAATATTATTATTATTATTATTATTATTATATTTATGGCAGGTGCTTTTGGTATAGTGGCCGCCACTTCTGGATTCCACTGACTGCTTACCATCAGGCGGGGTGGAGTCACTTTGGTAGGCTATACTATAAAAAAAAAAAAAAAAGGTGCTCTCTACTAGGCTAGATGCTATTCGCGCAAGTGCTCATCGAACGGGAGCTCTGGGTAGACTGAGTATGAATAAAAATTAACAGACAACCGAGCCGTTTTACCGACAATGAAGGGAGGGAGTAATATATGCCTCCGGCTGTGTGAGATCACACGTTGAATAAACGCATTTGCATGGAAACCGTAGTGATTTCCATGCTTATGCGTTTCGTTTACGTCGATATCCTGTGATACGAGAGAAGTACTTCCAGTTGCAGTTCAGGGACCTTACTGCAACCTCGTATAGCAATCTTACTATAACCTTACTTTGTCTCTATCCTTGTTTTTAATGGTACAAAAGAAAAAGACAAAACAAAAAATAACATTAACGGTAGCCCCCTGTTGTTATAGAGGCCAGTTTTTCGCGTGCACGTGATGCACATCTGCGCGCGAGCTTGTATGCAAGTCCATTTTATTGGTTTTTTGGCATTGTCATTTTCTTTTGTTTATATTATTTTTTTACTCTATAATGTGTGCGTCACTTTTATGTGAAAAATTAACAGATTTTCTTTCTTTACTTTCCTGGTCTAGCTGGCCCAGAAATGCTAAAAGCGACAAGGGTCTACAACCATATAATTAGTAGTAAAGTAGCAAATATGTTTCTGCCTATGCTGTACTTTTTACATAAATTATAATATTTAGTACAATTAATTGATGTATTGAAGAAATCCTTGACCGAAACTGGTTAGTAAAGGTCTTTATGAAAATAGTTACAAAACTCAGGCCACGTAAGCTAAAGGACTTTTGTATATTATTCTGAATAACACTATAATTAGACAAAAAATATTGTCAACCCTACGTATAAGGTGGCGTAGGATAATTATATTGAGAAAAATACATAAATCCTTTCAACAATTCCAAACGTTGAGCCCAACATTTAAGGTTCTACATTAATTTAATGTACACTTCGTTTGTGTATTTAGGATTTTATATAAGTTATTTATTCATTACGTGTAAGGTAAAGTTTAGGACCAAGTACATGGGCTATTTTCTTTATATAACTCAGGTGAGAAATAAAAATACGGGTCACCTGATAATAAGTGGCAACCTTAACGTATGCACATGGCTATATTTTATAATAAATGCAGAAACAAAGCGTGACTAAAACAAAGTGAAAAGAAAGAAACCCATTTTTTTTCTTGTGCTGACGCTACATTAAATTTTTATATACCCTATGTTACTGCCACAATCAATACGAATCTAATGACACCTCATACGTTAAAATTCATCAAGCCATTTAGTCTGTAGAGCGTGTCAAAGAAATAGACATACATACTCACATACATACAAATATACATACATACACTCGAAAAAAATTACTCTTCTTGACTGTGTCAGTTAGGCAAAAAGGTAAAATGAAGAAGACTAAGGGAGTAAAAGGAGATTTTTGAATCGCAGCGTCAGGCATTTTGCATGACACATGCTGAACTTAAGTCCTTTTCTGAGCCTACATGACATGACGCTTTTGTAGACTTTATCACTTACTTTGTTTTTTTGTGCTTTGTTCATTTTTATTTATAGGTATTTTTTTTAAGTTACTGTTCTTTTTTTGTATGCGTTGTGTGAGTAAAATCAAAATAAATTAATGTTTTCTTTTTTTCTTTTGCGAGAGGACTATGGTCAGCAGTGGCGGTAGACTGATTAATTGCATGTAAAAGTGGCAAGCAATCGCTGGATGACGGTAGCTGGGGAACTTTAAAAGATGAAAAACTAAGTCTGTCAATGAATGTCTTACAGTTAAAACGAGTTATTCCGGTCTGACAATAAGTCACTTCCAAAAATATTCAATGACTTTTTGAAACAAAATTCACATTCAAAGCCATCATATCATTACAGAATACGTAACGACAACGACACGACATTAGAATTATTTTGATCGGATCCCTTAGATCTGATCCCCTCCGGTTATTATTATTCTTTAATTGCTACCAGCGCCCGGCTCTCTCTTTACATCGATACTAAAAGTCACAGTTTCGTGACCTGGTTTACTATAAGCGTTGCTACTAGGCTCCTATACATGATAGGTTAATGTATTATTACACTAAAATCGCTCGATAAATGCACATTATAACAGTGAAAACCGCATCCAAATCCATTCAGCGGTACCTGAGATTAGCGATTACAAACTGATAGATGCTTACCGACGACATGCTTTTCTATTAAGTAGGTATAAGGTATGTTAATTATTTCACTGTAATTTATTAAATACCATTGGTCTTTTTTTGCGTAATTCTAATAAATTACCTAGCACACAACACAAACATTTTATTGTAGGATGAAAATCTACAATCGTAAAAACACTGGTTTGTTATTCATGGCCTATGTATACAGGTCTTAGTTCGTTAATTTTTTTAATGGTATCGCTATTGTAATTGATGTATAAGGTTACACTAATCCTGATTGTTGTTTGTGTGATTTTAAATAACTTTCTATTGTTTAAAACATATAAAATTATGTGTTTTATATTTTAGTTAGTAGTATCCGTACTATTGCGTTTCGTTTGGTGAGTGAGAGCGCCGGAGGCCCGATTTCTCCCTTTTTCTCTTTCCTCACCTCTCTCATTCCCTTTCTCTACCCCATTCCCAGCCGCCATATTGGAGGCCACCATATCAGCAGTTTAAGACAATGACTTTTGGAATGTTGGCCACCATTGACTGCTCACCATCAGGGAGGGTGAAGTCACTTTGTTAGGCTAATATAAAATAAAAGAAAAGTACTTACTTACTTGCTTAGCAAGCGAATTGATGAGTCGTCATTCATCAATTCACCTAAAGTCTTAGCATAGACGGGTTTGCCGTTAATTACAGGCATTACTTGAGGGAGCAGGGTATCAGATACAGAGGATCAGACCGGAATAACTCGAATATTTCCAGCAACGTCTTACGTCTGCAACGCAAACGCAACCAATAGTCGCGTTATCGAAAAAATGAAGATTGTTACTTACAAATCATTTAATTAATACATCTAAATAATTATTATTTTGACAATATGTCAAATTTATTTCGTAATAAACCGAATACCTACCTATTAATCGTTAGTAATACGAGAATGTATTGTTTTATTGAACTACACAATTAGTGATAACATAATTATGTAGTCTGTATTGCTGACTATATTTCGATTGAGTATTATTGTAAGTCAACTGCCGCGTTATTAAAATACTATTTATGTAAGAAATTAATTAAATAAAATTATTTTCATAATACTCTGCATGTAATCCTTCCAATTCATTTCTTTGTCCCAGCGTGCTTCAGCGGCATGGTTTATAATTAAATTCTTACAATTTCTCTCGAATCTAAATGAATTTTGTGTCCATTTAATATTCGTAAAGTCTCCCGCTACACAATGCTAGTACCTAGTGCAAAAATCCGTTTAAAAAAAACAGAAAATACAATCATAGCAATATCTACATAATTATATTATTCTATTTAAGAATGCGGTGTGAATATTATTTCCAATAGCTACGTTTCCGTTAAAACTGATTCGGTAAATACTGAGTCTCTGTGTAAATGCGTGTATAGTAATACAAACTTTGATCCAAGATTCTTAAAAATTCCATTTTTCGTTCGGCGTTGAAACGCTGTTAATAATACACATTGATATAAAAGCGATTCAGCGTTGAACGACCCATTGCATAAAATCAGGTTTTCAAATAAAGATCGTAAATAGAAAGCCACTATAAGTTGTATAAAAAACTCAGATAACACACTAAATATAAAACTTTTTATAATCTACGGTAGTAGATTCACGCTGGTTTCAGCATGAATGGGCCGGCTCGTCCGGAGAAGTACTACCCTCTCATAGAAGATCGACGTAAGAGTAGTAGTATCCGTACTACTGCGTTTCATTCGGTGAGTGAGAGCGCCGGAGGCCCAATTTCCCCCCTTTCCTCTTTCATCACCTCCCTCATTCCCTTCCCCTAACCCCATTCCCAGCCGCCATTGTGGAGGCCACCATACCAGCAGCTTAAGAAGATGCATATTTAATTCCCAATTATTCTATGACATCATCGCCAAGACATCATTCATCAAAACGGCTTACTTATCTCTCGTAGTATTCCTTCTATACAAATATAATTAATTTTGCATAGATGACTTTGCAAATTGAAGTTATATTGATCATCTTTTATTTAAAGACTAGCTTCCTGCAGCACGGTTTCACCCGCATGGCCACATTGAGTTACATCTTTGGTTACTACTCAGCTTCTGTCGCCAGTAGCGTAATGTTACATAGCTTAAAACTTTCCTCAAGAACTAGGCTATCAAACACAAAAAGAATTATTTAAATCCGAATGGTAGGTCCAGAGATAAGCACATTCAAACAAACAAACTCTTCCGTTTTATATAATAGTACAATAGTAAGGGATGATTCAGAGATGTACTAAAGCCTGTGTTTATTTTAGAATTCAGCTTAGCATAGACGAGAGTTTCTCATCCAAGACTTCAATATTTGTCTAAGGCCGGTATTACATTATCATATAAATATATTTTATATCTGTCAAATTCTATGATCATAGTTGTATGATGAAGTTCTTAATTTTTTCATACTACACTTATTAATCATATAAACGTCATATTCTATCAAGGCGTGTTTTCCGTTGCTATGGGTGCTACGTTTACGCTAATCCTTTTTGACAGCTAGCGTACAAGTAGGATCATATCAACACACTAGCACGTTCAATTTACATACAGAATGTGCTAATGTGTTGAGTATGATCCTATTTGTACGCTAGTTGTCAAAAAAGATTAGAGACTACGAATATATTAAGAACTATGATCATAGACAATATGAATCACATGTAGTTATTATACCGTCATATGTTCTTCATTTAAAAATGACTCACACATCTATGATCATATTTCTATGATAGCCTACGGTGAAAAAGTTACTGCGACATCTAATTATCGTTAAGTTTGAGTTTTCTAACGGAGTGTATGAGAAATCGACCTTGTTGTTTCATGGCGTTCAAATGAGGCTCAACCATAAGGTGGTAGTCCATATTTTTGACTGACTTCAAGAGATTGTATATTTAAAATTTCATTTTAGGATACTTCAGAGTTCTGACAATTGAGTTGATCATACTTTTTCAAAACGAATGTTAAAAGTCAACGCTGAAGATTTCTGTGTACGGAAAGAACTTTGTTCTCCAAAGGGCTAGTAAATGAGGTTTAAAAAATCTTCACTGTTTTTAGCGATTACGTTGAGCATTGTGTTGCCATCACAAGATGGACCGAAAAACAAAATAAAAATGTATTAAAAACATAATATACTTATGCCATCTCTCATAAGTTTTATGTGAATATGAACTGCGTTTAATTTCCGCTGGTTTCTTTAATAAAACGTAATTCCAAGTTTGATGTCGTGGCAAGTGACCTCACTAACACTCTCTAGAAATATAAAAAGATGTTGTTATGCAATTTATACTACGAGTGATGTGTTATTAAGAAATTTTGTATGTATTGTTCTTTTGTTTTGTTCAAGTGTTCAGTGAAAAAAAAACAAATTGATATTAAGAACGATTTTTCTTTTAACAAAATGGTTCTTACGGCCTTTATTATATAGAAGTGTATCTAAAAATAAATAATAATAAATAAAAATTTGTTTGTTCGTTGGAACGCTCATATATGCCCTGATATGAACAATCTTTCTCTTGAGGAACGTTATAGGTTATATCATCACGCTACGACCCACGGAAGCAGTGCAGTAACCTAAGATTTTAACAAAAGTGAAATCACGCTGCAGAAAGCTAGTTTTTTATTATATTGAAGTGTATTTGTTTGTTAATATCGCGGTTCTTTCTTCTACAGTTGAAACGAGTTTCGAGAATTCGAAGCAACGATTTATATGGTCTAGAATTCGCAAGTGCATACGTGCAAGAAGTTCGATATCCACACGACATAAAACTTAGTATGGTCTATAAATATTTGTTTTTGTTTTGAATGTATTTTTGTCTTCGATTACGTATTCGTAAATTGGAAACCAATGCGGTATGAGCAGTATTTAAAATATAGTCTACTCTGTTAGAATCATTTTTACGTTCTGCTTAAAACACTAGATCAAAATTAGAACAAACACATGCATTGGTTTGCACAGGCATATTTCGACCCTTACTGAAGATGCGGTTTATTTGTAGTCGTTAGCGGTATAATTGCTGTAGCACAAAATTAGTCTCAACAAGCAATATAATTATATTATTAATAAAAAACAAAAAGATTGCCTGCCTAAAACAAAGTAAAAAGAAAGAAACCCATTTTTTATCGTACTAACGTTGTAATGAAATTTTATATACCCTATGTCACTCCCACAATCAATACGAATCTAATGACACATCATACGTTAAAATCCATCAAGCCCTTTAGGCTGTAGAGCGTGCCAAAGAAATAGACATACATACTCACATACATACATACATACGCTCGAAAAACAATACCCTCCTTAACTGCGGCAGTCGGGCAAAAAAATAAAGATACTGGAATATGTCAATATAAGTTTATCTGTTATAGTTAGAAAGTTTTACGACTAAGAAACATAGCAAAGGCATACGGGTACAAGCTTATATTACTTTCCTTGGTTCAGCTAAGCTTAAGTAGTTCTAAGTTAAAAACATTCTGGTAAGAACTTAAAGATTTTTACCCGTGGCCGCGTGCGGTAGCATGATCTTGTAAGAAAACAAATTGTGTATGTCCGTGCGTAATAGCATTTTTTTTTAAAGTAAGATTGACGTAGCCCACCCAGAGCACCCGTTCAAAGAGCACTTGCGCGTTGAGCACCTAGCCGAGTCCAGAGCACCTACCAATAAATTTTTGGCAGGTGCTCTCTTAGCCAAAAATATGCTTTGGGTCAACTACTTCGCATCAATAACTTCAGGAAATGCTTTAAGCGGGGCGCAGACTCGAAGCATTCTAGCTGTAAAATAATGTATAGGTGACTTCACCTTCCAGAAGAATACAGTCATAGCGGCATTACTTAAATAAAGGAGAAAATGAAGAGCTACCTCTCATCTTCTCCTTTTTGAAAATACAGGTCAATTTAGTCAGTGGTAGAAACAGACAAACACTTTAGTCACTAAAGTATCCGTCTGTTGCTGCCGCTAAAGTTAAGTGTACATATTATGTGAAATTATAGTTGGTGTAGGTATCTATAATAAAAAAAAAACTTGCATTTTTGATGAACACTATATAAAATTAGTCAGTCAACTCACACTACTACCGCCATAGATACATATACATAAATGTATGTATATTTATATACAAAGTCAAAGTCAAAGCATTTATTTCATTTTGATCATAAAGTATGATGCTTATGAAAAGTCAACATTATATTTAGTCAGCCAATTGACCTACAGCCAGTTCGCTGACGAGGTAAAGCTGTGAGAAGAACTGGCAAGAAACTCACGCCACTCTTTTCAATCGCCAGATAATTACAGTTATTTGAATGAGTTACAATTTAAACACTCAACGCAACCAAAGAACCATACAAAGTAATTATTACAAATTAACCAAGTAATATAATACTAAGATTAAAGAAAGAAAAGAGAGGATTTCAATTATTTAGTTTCATCTAGTATGGTAATTTGACTACGTATTTTAATTTAACTGGTAAATGCACCTCCTGGTCACATTACACGACAAGGTAATACTGGATCGAATATTAAATGTATGCCATGCCAAGATTGACCAGTCACAAATGTAAATATACATAAATGTATGTATATAAATATACATAAATGTATATATTTATCTGTGACTTGAAACAGTCGCATCCGCATACAGTCGCGTATAAAAATGAGTAGGCAGATAAATCATATTTTCTTTTATACAACACAAATAATATATCTGTTGAGAATATAAACAATATCTTCTTATTACAAGTAAACAAAATTATAACAGAAAAAAAAGGAAATATATATTCATGACCCGCTTCCTTGTAATCCGGCCCATTTTGGTCCGAGGGGCTACTGTAATTTAATAATTCAATTTCGGTGTAACGCCTTGTTTACGGAAACTGACGAAGATAGCCGAAAGTTTACGAACACCAAGAAATTAGTGATGCTTCAAGAATAGCAGCTACTAATACTTTAGATATATTGTAGTTAATAACTGTGATAAATAATAGCTTTATTGTTATGATTAGTTAAGACGTGCGTTGTTGAAACGACCTGGATTTTTTATAATTAATTGCTAAGTTATTGGGAAGGGATTATAAAAGGAAAGCTAATTAAAATAATTAAAAGGTTTATACTTCGCATTATTTTGTAATTGATTTGAATTATCATTAGAGCAGCAAGCTCCTCTTTAAATTTATCATTTATTTTCCCTTGCCAAAATGACTCCAAAATGACATGTGCGAAAGGTAAAATTTTCACAGTCCAATCTAAAAGGTCTCAAATCAAACTTAGAGGTGGTTCTGTAGGACTTCATACTTATGTCGCCCAATTGAAATCTAAACCACGAGACATATTCCAGCACGAGACATATTCGTTAGTTCTTTAAAGCTTAGCACGTAAACGCATCTTAAAAGCCACGATTCCAGCAGTTTGCTAAGATGGCAATTAATATAGTGTCCATCATTCCAGATGCTGCTTACCATCAGGCAAGCAAGCAGTCATGTGATAGGTAATTATAAAAGGCATAACTAAAATATATCAAACTAGCACAGAAATAAACTTTTTTTAAATTTCATTGATCACTATTACATTTGTATGCAATTTCAAATCGAATACAACACTCAGCTAAATCTATAAATACTTACATAACGATGTATTCGTTTAAAAACAAATATCCGATATGAAATATTAACTGTTATTTTGAGTAACGGGTATTTCGGATTACGTAAATTGAGTTCGGTTTTTTTTAATAGACTAACAAAGAATGATTTTATTGTAGTTGTTCTAGTTTTCGTTCGACTGCCAAGTCATGGAGGGTAATGTTTTTAAGTATGTATGTGGGTATGTATGTATATTTCTTTGGCACGCTCTACAGCCTAAACGCCTTAATGGATTTTAACATATAAGATGTCATTAGATTCGTAAATTGTGGGAGTGACATTGGGTATATAATATTGCAATGTGGCGTCAGCACGAAAAAATGTGTTTCTTTCTTTGTTGTGTTGTTGTTCTCTGTCTTTTGCTTTGTTTCTAACCTCTTGATACGACTCAACTTCAAGGTTTTCTTTCATTTGTTGTATAAGACTCCGTCTGGTTTTCCTCTTCCTAGTTTATCGTAAATTTTTCCTCTAAAATCGTTTCAAAAGTTATCGTTTCTCAAGGGGCCAATCGAAATGGCCCAGTGGATAAGGTATCCGATTCGTAAACACGTGGTAGTGGGTTCGAATCCGGATCCGATGGGTCCGAATTAATGCTCATGCCTTCTCTACATGAGAAGAGACCTTTGCCCTGCAGTAGGACAATAAACAGTCTGGTATTATTGTTATTATTATCAAGAGGCCAATCAACTTTCTTCTTCTATTAACTACAGTTTTTAACAATTGTCTTTTCTTATTAACTAGTTCTAGTACTTTTGCATTTGTTATTTCCTAAGTCAAACTGAGTTTTTCTATCCTTCTCCAACACCACAAATTCCTCCAGCTTTTCTCTCTCTATTTACGGAACGCTATAAACACTACAAACGCTACAAACTTTTCTAGTCAAAACCATAAATTATTACCAAACATGCATGCAGTGCAAAATAATATTTATTAGCTATCTCTGTCTCGCTGTTTCACTCACATTAAACATGGTTTATATACGTACGTGTCATATTTGCGACACGGTTACTGCTATGCTCCTTTAAATAATAGTCTAATGCAATATGCGAGTCAATTAAGAATAGTACTTTCAAAATGCCATTTTGTTTTAGCAGTTGTACACGTTTTATTTACTTTTAAGTTTTCGCGTTGCATGCATTTTAAATCAAATGTATGAAAACACCGACAGCGTGAACGCGTGAATTGTCGTTTGATAATTCAAATTATACCTACATGACTAGACGCCCGCCTCCGCTTCGCTTCGGTATTAGGTTTAACAAGCTCCTAGGTACAGAAAATATCGTACCAATAGTGACGTATTGCACCACACATTTACAAAGGCGCTTAAAATATTAAAATTTTGAAAATGACTTAAATAATATGTTAAACATAATAAAATAGCCTATGTTACCCATTCTATTTGTAGCTTTCCAAAGGTAAAATATTTTTTTAAATCGGTTACGTTGAGTTAAATGAGTTAAATCGGAACAAACAAACAAACACACAAAAAAACAATCTTTTCTTTTTATA
Organism: Parascotia fuliginaria; assembly: GCA_963082885.1. Taxonomy (NCBI): domain Eukaryota; kingdom Metazoa; phylum Arthropoda; class Insecta; order Lepidoptera; family Erebidae; genus Parascotia; species Parascotia fuliginaria. The sequence continues at coordinate 3,851,746 of OY720197.1, forward strand.
ATATTAGTTTAGTTATACTCCTTCGGAGAAACGTCGGGAAGCTGTTTATATTACTACCTACATGATTACTCATTATTTTTAACCGACTTCAAAATAAGGAGGAGGTTTCTCAATTTGACCGTATATATTTTTTTAAATTATATTTACGTTAGACATGTCTAGATATTCTATAGTTATTATTCAGCTTATTAAGTAGAATCCCTAAGGATTCAATTTTAATTAAAGTAGGTATATTTTTAATAATCTCCACTTAATGAGAATTGAAAATTTATTTTGTTCAATTAGAATCGGCAAATTAAGCGAATAGAAAAAGTAAATTGGTAATTTTAATAATTTGTTACTTAAATTGCTACTGCGAGGCACAAGCCTCTACCAAAGGGAAAAGAGAGGACTTAGCCATAGTCACCACGGTTGACAATCCCATTGTCTTGTACTGACTACAATAAGGTAATTTTTATTACGCAGATAACCATTACTTTATGTTTATACTCCTATAAGGAGTCCGTATCATACAATGACCGTTCTATGAACGTATCAGAATCGGCAAGCAACACGATACGCACTAATATTATATATTTTATGAGCGCCGGCGCGCCGCCTAATATTCTCGCTAACAATTATGAATGTTCCCGTGCACGGTACACTACCTACGGTACTAGTCGATAACAGAATGGTCTAGTGGGCAGTCACATACATTCAATACAAAGTGTATTATTTTGCTTGACACTTGTTCCTATTACGATCATAGTATGGTATGTTGTAGTGGGCAGAATCCTTTAATTTAGATGACTCAAAGTCAAACTTATTTATTCACTTTGGTTAATTAATTAACACTTATGAACGTTAAAAATTACAAAATGTCAGCCAATCATTCTACAGCCAGTTCGCTGACGTAGGGTAGGGCATGAGAAACTCAGGCCACTATTTTTAATCACCAGATAATATAATTAATAAAATATGGATAATAATTACAATTTTGGTATGAGTTACAAACATTTAATATTCTAGATCTAAGAATATTCGTTTGGTGTATTACTTATGCAATAAATTTATGATAGTATCTATGTATCTGCTGCCAGTCGAAAATTGAAATATTTGTCGTCTAAAATCTTACGAAGCTGTTTATTTGACATGATAATCCTGCATACAGCCTGTTCCAATAAATTGCTTATATAATATTACATTAGCGTTCTCTGGCATTTCCTGGCAAGCATACTCAAATACATTTACAAATATAATAAACTCTTCTGGTTTATTATCTTAGTGTAATGATGACGAATATAGCGTTTGATGTGCTATTTCGTAGCTTAAAACAAAAGTGTCACTTATTCTTCTTCTGTCTTCTATTCACAGCTGAAGGAGGGAAGGGCAAACCTGGTGGTCAGTACCTACGCTACAAGGACGTCCTGAAGCGCCATCTCACCGCATGCAACATCTCTTGCGATGACTGTGAAGAGCTCGCAAACCAGAGACCAAAATGAAGGAACTCCGTTTATAAAGCTTGCAAGACTTTCGAACAAAAGCGACTTCAAAACCTAGACACTAAACGCCGTATCAAAAGACCCAACCGAAGCCTTCCTATACCTATACTTGTAACGTTGTTGGTCAGTTGTACTGAGTGCCTTGCAGCTGGACCTTTAAAACCAAGTTTGGTTTTGCAAGTCATGTCTGTTACCACAATGGACAATGAGTTTTGCCAAGTTCGCCGTTGACGGACACGTCAAGCGGGACTACATAATAAAAGACTCATATTTCGGCAAGTAAACACACATCTATGTTTTGTCAGCTATATTAGATGCCATGTACACAGTTCCAGAAACCGGGCTACCACTGAGAATTTTAAAATCCAATATAATATTACCTCACCCTAACAATTAGACATTAGGTAGCACTGAAGTACCGAGGTACAGCTGAATCAGAATTCTAATAAATTTAAGTAAATTCGATCAACAGTTTACATTGTTCGACAAAATAACACAAAAACACTCTTTTTTAATGCCTACTGTGGCAGACGAGTCAATAACCCAGCTGATGGTAAGTGACGACTGTCGCTTATGGACTACTGCAATGCCAGAGGCTCTACGAAGTCGCTGCCTACCGTGATGTTAATGCACCTTGTTTGAAGAAGGAATTCCTCTTGTTACTAAAGTTTTTAACATTCAAACATAGTTATGTAATATCAACGTAAAAATATTTGTTTGCGTCTTATGTGCTTTACGCGACCGCAGTTCACGTGATATCTTCGAAAGTGCTCGGTGGCTTTGAACGAAATAAACTTTATGTTTTGAAAAATAAACAAAGTAGGTATATTGTAAGATCTTCTTGGTATTGTAGAGGGTTGAGATAAAAATATAATAAATCTAACTCACTTCAAAAGCATATTATATATTTCACTTACGGGATTAAAAAGTTGAAATTATTGCGATAAAGTAAAGAAATAAAAAAACCGGTAAAACACAAATCATCTGTGTAATATATTATTATCATTTAAAATGCCTTCTCTAAAAGTAATTGTATAAAGTATCAATTGGGTATCGAGGCACAAAGACTTTCTTTAATGGGGCACAAGAAATTGGTATCTAAGTAGCCATAAATCAGAGTGGCCTGAGGATCGACTCCTTAATATTGCTTGTAAATTACGAACTAGAATGAAGTGGAATGAACTAGATCGTTATGAACTAGTTTATGAACCTTTTCAATTATTAGACTAGCGACCCGTCCGGGCTTTACACGTGTACAAATTAAATTTGGATAAAAATTGCATGTATTTTATATATAAACCTTCAGAAAGAAATTCTCTGAATGATAATTAAAACCCTATCAAAATAAGTTTAGAAGATTAATGCGAAGGTACAAACTTAGATAAACTATGTAGGTAGGAAGGAAGTCTGCAACGAATGGTGCACTCTATTAAACTAAAAGTTATGAAAAGGATAATAAAATTATTGTATTTTCAGTCGTTGATTAGCATGAATGTAAATGAATTGAGTAGAGAAAACATTTAAAAAACGAGATCGTGAGTTCGGAAGGGGCCTTACCTAGTGACCTTTTCTAAGCAAAATGTAAGTACATAATTTCTGTAGTAAATAATGCTGTTTTCTCCTCCCTCACTGATTTAATTCTCGGAACTGTAACATTACATTACAGGTGGATGTTCGCAGTAAGGGAGCGAACCGAGCATTACTACAGAAACTTGATGATGCAATGTGTAATATTTTTAATCTGTGATGTTAGATTACAAGCAAATGCTCGAGGTATCTTCCCTTTATGTCAAGTCCCTGTATGTCGAGTCTTCGAATCTATTGTTCTTAGAACAATCATCATCATCATCATCGTATCAGCCAAAAGACGTCCACTGCTGGACATAGGCCTCCCCCAATTTTCGCCACCGTGGCCGGTCGTTCGCCGCCCTCATCCATCGGTTGCTTAGAACAATAGATTCTATTATAATATATCATACTCGACACAAAAACGCGACTTAAAAGGACTCGAAATAAAGGAAACATTTCATACTCGACAGTTAGGGAGTTCCTTTAGACATCACTGATTTACAGTTAAAGAAAAATCATGAAGAAACCTGGACTTAAAAAAATCTAAAGAGCCGCTTTGAACAAGCATGAGGACAATACTCGTGCCTTCTCTGTATAAGCACTACTTTTATTCTGCAGTGGGCATATAACAGGTTTGTATATCAAAATGCTACGGTACAAATATTTAATTAACGTAAATTAAATTTATACAATTGATTTAAATTAAAGTAGCAAATTCCTCAATATCATCAAATATCAACATTAATGAGGCGTAAGCACGATTACGTCAAAATGCGTTCTGACACCGGGTTTTTGTAATTAAGGTCTATGCGGGTTACAGACGTTAAAGGAAAAACCACTTTATATTTAAGACTATATGAATTATTGTTGGTTGTTTGAAAGTGTATTCATTATACATTTTATAGCGTAATGAGGGTGTACGTACCTACGCTTAATTTGTGGGATAGCTTTAGTGAATAAATTAAACACATGTTATTTTATTAGTCGTAAATTGGTAATATTTTGCTGTCTCAGTGAAAAATGTAACACGGAAAGAACTAAGCAATTTTAAATTTTATTCTAATCTGCTTTAAAACTACTTATTTTACGTCGTTTTGATATTGGAACGGTTGATATTTGTTAGCGGTTTGGTTAGATATGTTATAAACAGCAGTTACTATGGGTAAACTTACATAAAATAATGCAATTACTTAATACGATGCGCACAATATAGAAAAATCAATATTATTTTGGAAACAACACGTGCATCAATATATAAAATAACAAGAGGCATAATAAATAAGTACAGCTGGTAGAGACAGTGGATTCCAGAAATGTAAAATTTAAATTCAAAACTTAAAATCTTGATGTAATTCGAGTATTATTCAATATCACTTCAACCCTATCCGATGTTCAAACCTCCTCTGCAGTGCGTACATAGTACCACAGAACCAATGACACAAAATCGAACAAGCCTCGTTAAATTTCATTATGTCATACCTAACAAAGCCTACTGAAGCGCTTGCTTCGATAAAGACTTTTAACACAGTAAGCAAATTTGCTAGTTAGTATTTGTTCTGGCACAGTTCCAAACGGTGGTCAGCGGCTTAAACCGTTTAAATCGGTCCCAATTTGAATGTTACGTTAAACCAATTGTGGTTTAAAATGTAGATATTTATGAAGTTGTCCACTGTTGGACATAGTTGTAAGCCTCATTCAATGGGAAGAGGTAGCAAAGTAACCTTGATTGGCTGGTGGATTGGTGCAGTCTGTTTGTGACCACGGCCGGTGTATCCTGGTCGAAACGTCAAGCAAAATAAGGTATGTAAATACCTAATGCATGATCGCGTTAATTCCCGTATGTTTCTAAATTTATATGGTGCAGTAAGGTTATAATTGAGTGTATAGATAACGATGCTGCCTGTTACTTGGTCATATTTAGTTGAATATTCAAAACCGGAGAATACATTGAAAAACAACAAACGGTTCAGCACTTCATACGTTTGTCGCTCAATTAAAGCCTGGAACTCTTTACCAGCGCATGTGTTCCCATCTAATTATAATACTGGGTCTTTTAAGCGGGGCGTGAAATAGCATCGCACTGAGCCACCATTGTGGAGGCCAATATACCAGTAGTCTGGCTTTTGGAATGGTATCCACCACTTTTGGATTCCACTCACTGCTTAGCATCAGGCAGACTGGAGTCACTTTGGTAAGCTAATATAAAAAAAAAATGTCAACACTCAAAAAAATCGTTCTCTCTGGAATTACAAAGGGTAGCTTTCTCATAATATATTTCTTCAATTAGGGAGCTACAATAGTTTTTTAATTAAAAAAATACGGGTGACCCACTATTATAATAACACATTTTTTCTTTAGTTGCCAGGATTTTATAAACATTACACAAACGGAAAATAGAAAAAAAATTTTTTCACGAATTCTAACACTAGTCCCATGCAGCTGCATGCATATTGCATGCTACCGCTCTGCACTACCTAGTACTCAAATTTTAGTTACTTAATACCAGCAATTTTAACCTTACAACAGACCAAACAAGCCAATATTTCTAAAGTACAATTTGTCAATACCCATTCAGTCCAGAAACGTCTCGACGTTCTATAGGTAAAACCTTAACATTTCCTTTCCCTATCCGTAAATCCGGTATGGAATAAATAAGGCCCCCATTAATCTTATGGGATTAATCAACAAATACAATAGTAAAGTCCGGGGTATGGCAAAAGTCCGCGATTTACTATTGGTACTTTAGCTGTATTAGTTGATTAGTATTTTCCTATTAATTCTGGGATAAAAGTTATTTAATGCAGTTTCTTTTCTATAGGAATGTTGTAAATAAAGTTGGAGATAGTTTGTTGTTTTGTTGAATTTGATGTTGAACCGTAACATAGTATAGGTAGGTATGTTATGTAAAATTTAAATAACGTGAGTTTTTAAAGTTAGAATAGAATATTCAGACATTAATATTAATTTAGATTTTAACAATTTATTTATAGCATGAAACTCATTCCCGAAATATTTTCTTATTTTTACTTTTTGAATATTAATAAAGTTATTTTAAAATGATTTATTAAGTTTTTAAAGCAAAATAGATTACCATTAAAAATGGAATAGTAATAAGCAAACAAGTAAATTTTAAAATAAAAAAGCGGTTCTTTAAAATATAAAGATTGCTTAAGTTTTCTTAAAACTCAATTGGTTAATGGGAAGGCAATGAAATTAAATAAATTGAATTCATCCCCTAAGTTTCACACTTGGAAAGACATTTTTTTGAATCGAAATGAACCGGAATGAAGCAGCTGTGATATAATATAGCCACAGAAAAAGTATAGTCAATTTGAGAACTTCATTTCTGGACCTCACTGACTGTTAGTATACATAACTACAATTTTTTTTTATTTGCCTACCAAATTACTAATATAAAAATGTTATCTTGATTGTAAGTACCTATCTCATCATAGACAATACACTTTCCCTTAATTCTTAGAACCTATTTACAGTCCATAAATTATTTTCTATCGCCTACCTGATTCCTCAATGAGATTCTCCTGCTGACTTTCCACGCAGTACTGCAGCAGAATGCTGAACAGCACTAGAGATATGACGTGGGACCTCGAGAACGGCATTGTCACAACACTACCGGCATTTATCGATATCACACACTTCTGTATTACACATCACTAGCACTTTCGTTTCACAACACTAAATCTTTTATTACAATCCAAGGAGTTTCTGTAACAAAAGAAAATTACATTAGAAAATCGTATGATCTGATTTAAAAAATATTAAAAACAATGAGTTTAATAGAAAAAAAAAACGTAAAATAATGTAATATACGAAAAAAGCTGTATAACTGAACAAAATTACAACCTATGACTTTTAATGCCGCATCTTAGGCTACATACCCACTAAAGCGCGAACAAAATGTCTTGTAAACAACCAATAAAGTTTAATGTTTACATGTTTTCACTTCGAAGAGCGCGGTTCAAACGCGGAACGTATTCGTATATCGAACACATTCTCGTAAGCGCAGTCGCAGCGCGGCGCGCGGGCGCTGCGGAGCGGAGATGGAATGTGAATGAATAAGCTCGACGCGGCTAATCCCGCCCCGCCACCTGCTCTCATACAGAAGTTTGTTTTGTTTGTGAATTTGTAGCGGGCTTGCATTTTTCGCACCTCCAATTTCACGTTAGTGAATGCAAGTCCTTAACATAAAATGGTTTAAGTAAACAATATCGCATTGTTTTTTAACTAATTTTATAAAAAGTATAGTAGTGTTTTTTGCACGTTAACAGAATTCTTCTACCTACTTAAACAAAACATCAGCTGTCTCTTGTCAACGAGGCAAGTATATTATGTAAAAGCCGCATCTTTTTACGTATTACTTAAGTAAGTTAAAAAAAGCAAATTAATTAAAAATCGTGCCCATGTCATTAACGACCTCAATTAATGGTCAAACAATTTTGTTCCGAGAGTACACCTACACTCAGAACAAAATTATATTTTTTTTTCTTTCAATTTAATATTGTTAGGTGTGGGACACAAACTGATTGCACAATCGCACGCACCCCCACTGTGTCACTGAGGCAGTTAAAATAGAGCTGGCCTCGTTAGAAAAATATTAAATGGATCTGATTCACCAAATTTCTTTCAAAAAATATACAGTATCGATCGCAAATATGTGACTATACCCATGACATGACAATAGGATCAAATCACCTTACAAAAACCCAAAACTATCTAACAAAACTTTAGTAAACTGCCTACCTCTTTGGCGTGATGATAAAATATACCAACCAAAATCACACCAAAGAAATAACCGAAAACAATTTTAACTGCATATAAATTCTTTCGCAAAAACTTTGAAATATTTACTTGTTTGCACAGTTGCTAAAACTTTTTTACGCGAACATTTTGTAGAACATTTCATGAATAATGCTGCTGGCAAACTAACGTTTTATACATTTTATCAAAAACCTGGTGGAATTTCCTCTTAGTAATCTGTTTAATTTTTCATATGAATGCACTGTTTGTACTAGCTTGATGGTATGCATTCGCCGTTGTGTGCTACGGGTGACAAATGGTGTGGTTTTAATGCTTTGTTTAAAGCAATAAAGATTTTAGTGAATAATTGCAAGAACTAGGTCTTTTATTTAAAAAGCTACTAGCATAGCTTCTGCTTCTCTATCTTTATTTCTAAATAGGAGGTTGTCCTCGAAGCACACCAGAAGTATTCTTCAAAACGCACCAGTAGTCATATTTTTTTTGTTAGCGCACTAAACTGATGCGTTTCGATAAATACTTTTAGTGTGCTTCATTTGGTGCTTTTTAAAGTTTCGCGCTTCGAAGAAAGTAATGTCGCTATTTTTACCTTTTGCGCACGACATTTCGATGCTGTATTCACTTTTCTTCTGAAAAGTTACAAGTAAAACAATATCCATCACACAAAATCATGCTAAGCTGTGGATTGCAATTAAAAATATTTTTATTTAGTTTGTTTTAAGTGAGATTTTGCAAACACTTGGTATTTTATTAAAAGAACTACGTTATTTTTGTATAAACTGGTTTTAAAAGTAGTATTGTTCGATAAATTGAGTTTTTCTAATAATCATTTTAACACTTTTTTTTACCATTCACATTAGCAATCAGTCTTTTTTATACACACAACTCCTCATTTTTTGTTTTAAATATCTTCTACATGGATATAAATTGTTTTTTGTGTGATGTATGAAAAAAAGTAATATTGGGTTAGGTATTAGGAGGCGAAGCTCTAAATATTTGTATTTATGTTAAATATGGTACTTATTGTATTTTATTGTCATCATTGATTTATAAACATTAAGATAATAAGACAAACAATATACCTAATCTTTTAAATAAATTTAAATTTAATTTAAGCGTTGACCTCTAAATGCAACGTTTGACCACGGACTGAAATGGAATACTGAGATACTTTTGAATATTTTCCCGCCAGTTGAATATTTGTGAAATATTGACTAAATGGAATTCGTATGTATGTTTCGAGTTCATTATAGGAACTATATAACAATAAAACAAATGAACTCAGATCTGCGAGGGCAAACCTAAAATAAATAATAAATAACATAATATTATGTACCTATATTTATGTAGGTATTGGTATGTAAAACTTATTTCTTCTAATAAATTACAACATTGGTTTTCAAAGACATTATAGAGAACAGAAAATAAAATTGTTATTCAATTTGACGTCTTTATTCGACCGCAAAAAGTAATTTGTAATTTTATTAAATAATCTAGATTTGAGTATTAATCATTAGTAAAAATAGTTGCAAAATGAAGTATATAGTGAACAGAATGTGTATAGATGCATGTGTCATTGGTTATGTAGTTTTTGATTGAAAAATATTAAAAAGAATCTTTGTTTACATTGTACGAAAATGGATATGGGTCGTGAGTATACATTATACCACTGTACCATCGATGCAACAAAAGTAAAATGTTTCTACAATTCTCAATCACTACAAATTGTTGTACCAATTCACCCGAACTCACTGTTAAGAGGCACTTATTAAGTTGGGGATGGGCACTGATCCAACTCTGTTTAACATTGATTGTTTGTTTCATTCAGATAATGGAAGTCACTAACATCGATGTTAACTTACGAGTTTCGTATAATAGTGAAAAATATGGCGTAGCTTTTTAAGTTGGAGATAAAGTGAATAAAGAAAAAGAATGGAGAAACCAGTCTCTCTTTTACGGCAGTATGTTTTTGCTGATTTCGGCATGATTAAGCCGAATCTATAAAGGAGTACCCTTTAATAAAAATCGTTGTAAAGTAATCGAAATATAAACTGTATTATAAAGAGGAATAGTTTGATTTTCTTAAGGTTTGTTTGTTGCGATTTAACTCAAGATTTACGCTACTGATTTCAGATATTCTTTCACGTTTAAAAAGCTACAAATAACACGGGGTAAAAAAGGCTACTTTTTATTATGTTTAACATATTCTTTCAGTCATTTTAAAGTTTTAAATATTTAAAATTTTGTAAATCTCAATGATGCAATAAGTCACTATTTCTATGAAATTTTCGACGTTTCGATGAATAGAATGAAACTTTTGATACCGAACAGACATCCAGTAGATATCTATACATATAATAAAATTGAAGTGTCTATTTGTAATATTGAAATAACCGTTTTTACTACATGTATATGAATATATATACGGTACATACACCAAAATACCATTTTTTACAATTTTTGTCTGTCTTTCTGTCTGTTTGATCTGGCTAACCTCTGAAATGATTGGACCGATTTTGACGGGACTTTTATTGGCAGGTATGGCAGGATGAAATAAGGAGTAACATAGGCTACGTTTATTTTAGAAATAACCTATTATTTTTTCTTAAATAACCTATTAAGCACGTGAATTATCCATTTTGTAAATTAAACATTAAAATTGCCGAAATCAACACTGAAAAAATTTTGATTTGATAGCGCTGCCAAAATGGAAGACCTTTTACTAAAGTGGTCACCGTCAGTTTCGCCGTCTGTACTACGCAAGTTCGAGAGGAAACTAAAACTTAGCTGGAAAATAAAATCCACTCTCGACCCCCAGGGACCGAAAGTAAACTATAGTTTGGGGTCCAGTGGACTTTATTTATTGGGGGTCGAGGGGCCGAGAGTAGACTAAACGTCGTTGTCTTTGTCTTTTCATATTTCTTTTTCTGTCTCTTGCTATCTACGCAGGTAACAGCTTGATTTAACTTTAAGTGTAGCACTGTTTCTGCTACACTTAAAGAACACAACCATAGGTTACGAATACCACTTACTATCAGGTAAACCGTATGCTTATTTGCCACCGCAATATACAAAATAATAATTTCTGAGATTGAGTGCACATTCCGAAACAAAAAAGCTATTTAAAATAACCCTTTTCTATATTCCCATGGACCAGTCTGATTGATTTAATAATAACTACCTCGATCGCCAAAGGTAAATCCCAATAACGAGCATTTCGGCAGCATTCCTCACAATTACCTTCGCAGGACGTTCAATTTATCCATTCATCTATAAAAACCTTTGATTGAAGCTTTAATTAGGGAGGTAAATTAAGCCGTCAGTGTGACAAGCTGCTATTGTCGTTAATGACAATACATTCGATACTTACACGTCTATTAAAACAAACCGGCAATTCGTGGCAGCGTGGCGGCTTCGCTTGCTCGTAAAATGAGTATTGACTCCTAGAGAACCCGACCGATTTTCGGGATAAAAAGTCTAGTAGAAGAACCTTTGTCCGTCTCCGGCATGGAATCTATCTACATACTAATTTTCATCGAAATCGGCTTAGCCGTTTAGCTGCTGATTGGTAACAAACACACATACACACACAAACTTTTGCATTTAATAATATATATTAGTAGGATTTAAAACTTCTCACGTATGTAGCGAAGACAGTCATAGTTGAAAGTGTAGATGAATGGGAAAGGGAGATAGAAGAAATTTTAAATCGATTGTGTCAAAAATAAAAGAAATAGAGGCATGACATTTTTTATTCTTTAAGCCTTCCAAAGTGACTTCTCCCCGCCTGATGGTAAGCAGTCAGTGGAATCCAGAAGTGGTGACCACTATACCAAAAGCCATCGTCATAAACTGCTGGTATGGTTGCTTCCACTATGGCGGCTGGGAATGGGGTTAGGGGAAGGGAATGAGGGAGGTGAGAAAAGAGGAAATAAAGGAAATTGGGCCTTCGGCGCTCTCACTCATCGAACGAAACGCAGTAGTACGGATACTACTACTCTTACGTCGATCTTCTATGAGAGGGCACTACTTCCCTGGAAGATCCGGCCTATTCATGCTGAAACCAGCGTGGATCTACTAATAATGTTGCTGAATGCTGCTAAATTACTAACATAATGTTTGTTTACCATTTACGGTTACCTTTTACCAATAACTCTGTAAATATATTCGTCTAATTCTAAATCTACCATTATATTTCGTACTAGCTCTTCGTGGCGCAGCTTACACACATGTTTGTACATCTTACTTACTGCTCCGCTCCCGTCGCCAATAGCGTCATGTTATATAACCTATAACCTTCCTAAAGAACCAAGCTATCATGACAAAAATATTTTTTCAAATCCGACTGATTACAGAGATTAGCGTGTTCAAACAAACAAACTCTTCCGCTTTATATAATAGTATAGATAACAAAGCGGACATAGCGAACCACTAAATATGAAAATGATTCCCAATATCGTAGTTGATATTCAAATAGTCAAGCATTACTTATTCATAATATCCCGTAACTACCCTTGTCAACTTGACAGTTTTGAGAAGGCTATATTATAGAACTCAAAGGTAAGGTCGAGATTATTTACAGATTGTATTAAATTATAATAATGTTTATCCATCTCGATGGTAGGAGCACGGTTGTATTGAGGTATGGGACTGATTCTCTAGTTTAATATATTGGTATAGTATTTACATTATCAGCTTTAAAACATTCACTGTGAATATAGACCTCTATCGCTCATATCAATGGGAAGACTAACAAATTCACTACGCTGAGAATATTTGTGTATACGGCGGCACCGATTTCGATGAAAATTGGTATGTAATAGATTCGATAACAAAGACGGACATATTTTTTATCTCGAAAAACGATCTGGTTCACGAGCTACATTAATTAAACACATACCAATTTCCGAGCGGGCGAAGCCGCAGGGCGCCGCTAGTTTGTCATAAAAGTTACTAGAATGGTAGCTACCAGGTAGTAGTTACCAATCTAACTACTACACGTGGACTCCACTGAGCTTACGTACAATCAGGTAGAGTATTAATTTTTAAAGCCAGTCTTTTATTATTTCTTTACACAACAATATCAACATTGTAACTAATATTTATAAACACATTTTTATTAAATGGGAACTGAACGCTCAAAACAAATATGAATAAGTTACAGTGAAAATGATTTCTCTACTACATTCTCCAAACAACAGATTCGTAATGAATGTTAAATAAGAACAGGATCGAATACCGTATCCGCAATACGAGTGCTAGCATCGAAACAACAGTCGTAACGTAAGTCGATCGATTACAGTTTAATTGCTCAAGCGTTGTTACGACGACATTGTTATTTGAACCACTGGGACAACCCTATCAAGTATCATACTAATTAAATTTGTAACAACACTTTTGTTTATTTAAAAATTCTTAGAAGTGACAACCCTAATTTAGTAGTGTTTTGTTATAGGTTTCTAAGAAAACAAGTTGTTATTTTGCTTGTTGGAATGGCTTCGCTATTTGAAAATTTTGAAGATTTGACATATTTATAATTAATACTAAAATTGACTATTTTATATTGTTCTACTTTTTAATCAGATACTTTTAAATAATATTATAACTTGACTATAAAAATTGACATCCTAACATAAAAAATATATTTTGACATTAAAAAAAACAAAAACTTATTGTATTATCTAAAGTTATTGGATTTAATATTAGTAATGATTAAGTTTAAGATTCACAAGCTATTGTTATGGCAGAATGTAATAAGTACCTATTATGTTGATTTCTACCACCACTTTTTGTCACTACATTCTTTTGAATAAATAATTGATTTGATTTGATTTGATTTAATTTTTATAGAATTGATTAAATGAAGTGCTAAATTTGGCAAAGTCTGAACAAGGATGCTTAAGTTTCCTCCCGATGTTTTACATCACCGTAAGTCAGTATGTACAAAGAAAACTTAAAAAGTATTTATTTCATTCTTTTTTTAACAACTAACTACACATAACGCCATCTAAACCGTAAGTGAGCATATTATATACTAAAGCTTGTATTATAGGTTCTAGAATGCGGATTGACATACTTAAATACTTTTTTATATATTATTAAACATAGAAAAAAAATAAGGCACACAAATATTTGCACTGAGCGGATCGAACCCGCGACCTCTGCGTAGCAGTCCGTACACAGTACCACCAAACCACAGCTGTTGTCAATTTATTTATTTAAAGTAGTGCATCGCAACAGACGGCAGTCGTTTAAAATGCAACATCCATCGATTAATTCTGTGTGGTCTGTTTACCAGTATCAATCACAATAAATAATTATTCAGTGTCATAATTATCGATTTTAAGTACCTACTTGTGCTAGATAGATAAATAAATATTTTGATTGCATAGTGATGACATTTTACATTATATCAGTTAATTCTTAATTTTAATCTAATATTATAAAGAGAAAAGATTTGATTTTTTGTTTGTTTATTTGTTTGCAACAATTAAAAAAATCTACGTTACCGATTTGATAATTCTTTCATCTATAGAAATGAATAAATGAAGCGGGTAACATAAGCTACATTTTATTATGTTTTACATAGGTATTTGCAGACATTTCCAGAATTTCAATGCATAAAGCGCCTTTGTAATTCTGAATGTTGCAATACGACACTACTGCAATAGTATTTTCCGCAGGCGTTATGAAACCGAATGAATACTTTGATGCCGAAGCGAAGGCGGATGTTTAGTTATTTATATTTGTGGCCTGTTCAATAGTGCTAATCATTGTCATCATATCAGCCAAAAGACGTCCGCTGTTGGACATAGGGCTCCCCCAGTTTTCGCCACCGTGGCCGGTCGTTCGCCGCCCTCATCCATCGGTTGCCGCCACCCGTATAATCGTCGGTCCACCTTGTAAGAGGTCTGTCTACGCTGCGTCTTCCGGTTCATGGTCGTCACTGTAGAATCTTAAAAATATTCGTAAATGTCGTATGGGGCGAGTAATAGATAACTGATGGTCATCAATTCGCCCCAAGAAAGGAAACTATGTCAAATACGTGTACTTATCTTGCATAAGAAAAAGACAAGAAGCAGTGGAAGTCTTGAGGCTAATGATGATTTTACAAGTGACATCTATGGAAGTCTGTAATCTGAGGAGATATGATTACCATCCATACTATACTACTCGTATACTAAAATATTCTAAATGCGAAAGTAACTCTGTCTGTCTGTCTGTTACGCTTTCACGCCCAAACCACTAAACCGATTTCGATGAAATTTGGTATAGAGATAAATTAGACCTCGGGGAACAACATAGGCTATCTTTTATGGCGATTGTTATTCATTATGTCTCGTGTTTTTAGAAAATGTTTATTTGGTGTACCAAATAAACATTTTTCTATATCTAATAGTGACACATTTAAAAACTCTAACAGTTATCTAAACAAGAGAGCCTAACCACTTATTGGTTTACTTCAGCCTTAAAAGGCTACAAATAAGGTCAAGACCCTCTAAATTGAACTAAATATGGCCCAAACTGTATACAAAAAATGACAGCTGCGTAAAATTGCACTCAGCAAATTGGATGACATCGACCTATCCAAGGGTTGATTACGGAACCTCCGAGGCCTCATTCAGTTCAATTGATAGGGCCACCTTATGAAACACGTACCGTAATATTGTGATCCTATTATAATAAACGTAAAATTGTAAGATTCAATTGTAAAGCCGGTGACAGACTTACGCATGTAGTATAAAACATATTTCAAGTAGTTACAAATTATGACTTCGATGTGTTGACGTATATTCATATTCTTTATTGTAGACAAACGGAAAACATAATACATAATTGGCAAGAAATATCATGTACATTTAACTCAAAAGTGAATTTACTTCCAGCAAACCTCGGAGTGAAAGAGGAAAAGTATGAAGTGTGAAAACAAATGAAGTGCACAAACAGACAGAAAGGAAATTAAATGAAATACAGTACGTATTGATTTATTGTATACCTTGTGTATACTTAAAACACATACCTATACTTACATATTAATAATACACATTTAATATAATAAAATATATAAATATATAAAATTACATAATTATAATAAATATACCATAATTGAAGAAATGTACACAACATTAAAAAAAATTAATCATCAAATTTGACTGTGTTCTTTCTTTGACCAGGTGTCGTAGGAGGCGACTAAGGGATTATCAATTAACAGGCAATAGCGTTGCTTCTGTACCTACCTCTTATTAGCGTATCGACACGGGCGAGTCAAATCCGTACAAACCAATACGATGCCACTAACAGTGCGTTGTCTGTAGCGTAGTACAGATCCATGCGTGTACAGGTGACAGGGCACAAAGTATGTAAAGTATATAAAGTATGTTCACAACTTTAGTGAAAAACAGACATAACACTAAACTATACAATTCAAATATCAACTTTATTTTCATTGAGGTGAAAATTATCGAAACACAGTAGCTTGTCTACATTAAGTCGCGATATATTCGCTTCGCCAGTTTTCACCGAAAGTCTGACACCGCCCTAACTGATAAAGATTCGCAATTTCGTTTAAGTATAAGAACACAAATGTTAATATTATCGAAGTTATCAACATTAAGTAAAGTAGCATCCTTTGATAACAAGCAATCGTGTGCTAAATACAAATTATACAAATTGTTATTGTATTCTAATCATGCAAAACGGGTAACATAATAAAAGGTACCGATTTTTATTTAAAAACTAGCTATTCGCAAGTTTTTTAAGTTACATATTTGGTTACTGCTCGGCTACCGTCGCCAGTAGCGTGATGTTACATAGCCTATAACCTTCCTCAAGAACTGGTCTATCAAATGCAAAAATAATTATTCAAATCTGCCTGGTAATTCCAGAGATTAGCGCGTTCAAAAGAAACAAACAAACAAAGCTTTATAATATTACGAGTAAAACAGATAAATCTGTAGTTAGGAACATAAATATGTATGTAATTGGTTTGCTTTAGAGATAAATTAAGTATTTAATTTATATTTGAATGCTATGACTACTCATCATTATTCATTGCAGCCAGTATACTTTGTCCGATCATGTAATAGCTATGGGAATAAAACACAAATATATATATTTATTAGGTACTGACAATCACACTTATAAACCAAATATTTTCATGAAACACACAAAAGTAATATTTTTATAATTATTTTTGTATGTTTACGACTTTTATCTTTACGAGACGGCACGTATGCCTCACGCGATTTTCTCAAAGGGATGAGCATATGTTGCGCCCATATTTTGCTAGCTATATTAAGTCCCATGTAACAGAGGGTGAGCTTATTGCCATATTCAGGGACAAATTCGAAGACATTATATTTTCCCAATCCCTAGTCATTGTGTAAGAGACTCATTGACTAAAAAGTTTGGGTGATTTTTAGTCAGATAACGTTAGCTTATGGAATACTTAAATTTAAAAAGTTAATTGATACAATATGTCCGTCTCTGGCACCGAATCTATTTACATACCAATTTTCATCAAAATCGGTTCAGACGCTGAGTAGTAACGAATACACACACATACACACACAAACTTTTGCATTTTTAATATTAATAGGATTGATGTTTTTGTTCAAGTTTACATTACCCAAATAAAATAATCACCTGGCTCTTGGGGTCGACAGCACACTCTTTAGCTAAGCATTTGATAACTAACCATAAGAGTTTTCACTGAAACTAATTTTTTTAATACGATGAAGGTGACAAACAAGCATACGGCCCGCTTGATAGTAAGCAGTTACCGTAGCCTATGGACGCTTGCAACACCTGGAGTATCTTATCACTAGCGGTTTGCAGACCCTGTTAAAAACCTTTAAAATAATCTTCCTTGTAAATTCCAGTAAAGAAGAAATGACAAATATTGAAAACATAAACTGGAACTCATCACATATAAACAAAGTTGTCCATGTATCTCCACTTATATCTGTGGCGCTCTTATTCCTCGTCCATCGATACCTACCTTTGCCTGGTCGTCGATTCACCTTGCCAGAGATCAGCTTACATTTCGTCAAAAATAAATTAATAATTAGTGAAATCTCGGTTAAATTTCAAAAATTTCGAAACCGAAAGACGAAACAAAACATTTCATTTTTGAATTAAATAATGTTTGCCGAATAAAGTTATTTAAAACTGTCTCAAAAGAAAGATAAACTCGATTATTTATCTTATAATAAATAAATCTAGCTTTTTAAAAGATAATGCTACAATAATTTTAAAATGTCAAAGAAAATCTTAAAGCAAATAAAATAGAGTTAATTATCTGCTGAATTATTTTGATGTCAAAATAAAGGAATGAGTTATTTATCATTTTATTTTATCATATAATTATGTATTTAAATGTTGTAACTGTTTCATTTAAATAAAGTGGTACGAGTGGAAAGTGATTTAGCTGCTGCCTTCTTAAGAAGTGAAGCAAATACCACTGCTAGATTAAACTTCGCTAGTAGGCCGTAGGATTGGCTGACATTTTGTAATTTTTTAACGGACATTAGTGTTAATTAAATTAACCCAAATGAATAAATGGATTTGACTTTGACTAGTAGCATCCACTTATCGACCCATCATAACACTTATGAATAATAACAATAATAACTAACATATAAATGTTGCAGTGAAAGTATCACAAAGCATTAGTATGTTCCGTTCACTGTCAATAAGGTAAACCTTATATTTCCACCCTTTTTATTACAATATACTCTCCAACTTCGGACCGCAACTTTCTACATTGTTCATGACAATAGAAATGGCTTAGGTAGCCAAAAAATCGAACGCCATTGTACTGATAGCAAATACGTTATTTCAATGGGATATTATGTGTGGTGGCATGTCAAGGGTCTGATGAAGCTACTAGGTAATGGTTCTTTGTCCAATTCAAGTAATTTGAGGATTTGAAATGTTGGGGTAATAGTGGAATGTGGTAAAAGTCGGACAAATGAAATAGAGAATTCATGTAGGTTATGGCATATACGTGGATTAGATTTCCGTTTCAGATGAATTTTAGTAAGAGTTATAGTGCCTTATTTTTTTTTTTGTATCAAATAAATGTTTTTCTTTCTTTATTTCTTTAATTCATGTAGGTTATGGCATATACGTGGATTCGATGACCGTTTCAGATGAATATAAGTAAGAGTTATAGTGCCTTATTTTTTTTTTTTTTTGTATCAAATAAATGTTTTTTCTTTCTTTATTTCTTTATATAGCTACCACGCTTCACAGGCAGATTGGAGATCTCGTTAAGATGATAAGCACGTTATTATCGCAGTTGTCCGATACCTAGTATATTTTTAATCGCTTTTTACAATACTTACAGATTTCCATACTCTTGATTTTATAACACACAATATTCGGTTTAAAGAATTTTTTTTTTTTATTTATTTCTCAAAGAACATTACATTTCACTTAAATGAGAAACTTAAACTAAGTTTACAATTTTATTAGAAACATGCTGTCGATCTACTTTATATAATTCTATTTTAATTAAATATGTTAGGTACTAAGTAAGTGTGACATCAATCTTTTTTTAAAAATATTAAGTGACACGCTATCTTTTATATTTGAAGGCAATTTGTTTATCAATGCAATATTATCGGACAAAAAGGAAGTAAGTGCAACAAATGAAAAAATATTGCTATAGAAAAAATATCACTAAATAAATACAGCTACAATTAAATGCCGGCAAAAATAGACCTGCATAACCATGAAGGTGGTCTTTAAAACAGAAACACCGTAGAAAGTCAAGTACAACTTATGTCGTTTTGTTACTGTACACCATAAAATGTAGGAAAGCTATCTTCTTAACTATTATTACAATGTTTATCGTGCATATGATTAAGGCTACGTGCTTTATGATATCTGCCAATGGCTTTGTTAAGAGGAAATAGTTATGAAACTTAATTAGTATGTGTTATTGTTAGAAATATATGAACGAGAAGAAATTTTCTTTTGATATAGGCATGTATTGATCAGTTATTCAAGGCGGTTTTCTCACGGTGTTTTTCTTCGCTGTATGTATGATACAGTAGGATTATTACTTGTCCGGTTTCGAACCCACAATTTTGTGTATATCAACTACTAGGCCACTGTGTATTATTTTTATGAGAATGAGAAATTTATTACTAGCCGCGCCTCACGTGGCTAGTAATAAATTTCTCAAAAAACATATTTTAAGCGCGGACGAAGGTCCGCGCTTAAAATATGTTTTGTCTCCCTCGGGAACCAGACCGAGTTTCGGTATAAAAAGTAGCCTATGTCCGTCTCCGTATCTATCTACACACCAAATTTCGTCGAAATCAGTTCAGCCGTTTAGACGCTGAGTGGTAGTAAACACACACAGATACACATACAAACTTTCGCATATTTTATAATATTAGCCACTCGAGCGTCCGGGCGAATTTAGTCGCCCAAAACTTTTTGCAGTTGAACGTCCAGGCGACTAGAGCAGTCCGACGGACTTATGTTCATAAATGTATTTTTAATCTGTTAAAACTCTATTTAATAGGTTTTCTTGTAAACGCGAAACACGCAAAACTTTTTTATACCTATAAAGTTAATCTTTTAAATGTTAATTTTGAAATAGATGTCAATGCTGTGCTAAAGTATTACTAAATAATTGAATTTGTATACTTCTAGTGCAAATAATGTTATTTATAGCATAATATGTTCTAACAATATTTTTTCGTATATTATTAGAATATATGCTATGTAATAAGTACTTGCATTTTGTGTTATATTCGCCATCTATACTTTCTGTCAACTTTTTGATAAACAAAGATTATTATTTTTTCATGTGTTTTCTAGTGTTCAAATATGAGTAATATGTTATATAGAAAACTTTAATTATAAATACAATCAATAATAAAATCCGCGATTTTTACGTAATAAATATGTACTCAGAAATTTCGCTGAGTTCACACAGGTTTATTAACATAACATTAACGAAAATACTTCACATTTTATCGTTCCGCTTATCACATAGGTTTAACGGACGAGTGACCAGCGTTTCGGACCTCTAGGGATCTTTATAAGTTCTTGGTAAATTAAATATTATATTTTGGAAGAGGGTAATTCTCTTGGGTAAGACATGACAATATGGCAAAATATTTCTCATTGTCAAGATATCTAATAAATAAGTAACTATGTAAGAAAAACAATTAAATCGCTACTGATTTTTGAGACAAATATTGATATACTAGCTTGCCGTAGCGCAGTTTCACCCGCGTCTTTGCATACTGTTCTGCTTCCGTCGCCAGTAGCGTGATGTTACATACCCTATAACCTTCCTCGAGAACTGAGCTGTCATACGCAAAAATAATTGTTTAAATCTAACTGATAATTCTAGAGATTAGCGCGTTCAAACAAACAAACGAAAAAACACTTCCACTTTATAGCTTTAATAGTATAGAGCGTCAAACAGTTTGCACGAAGAGTGTGACGCCCAACGGCAAGATGGCGCTGTCTTACTTAGGATAAACGCCATATCTATCTAAAACAAGCTATAGGAGAAACCAATCTAACATGACTAATTTAAGATTCTCTTTCCTAAAACTTGCTATATGTACTATCGGACCAAGTGAATCATGACCCACCAAAAGCTCATTTTGCAAATCCATCTAAATGCAAGTATATTTGTCAAAATTCGCCTGAAGACAGATTTCCTTGGCAACGAGCTTATTATATTTTAATAGACACTGACATTTTACTAAGTACACTGTTGTTATGTTACTATTAAAAAGTGCATTACACATGATGGATCTTACAAGTTTGAAAGTTTTAAGCGAAATATCAGCTTAATAGGCCATGGTTTAGCTAATTCTTGTTTAGCAGGGCAGAACGGGTACCTGGTAAAAACTGTACAGTCTAAAATCAGATAAGATGGTGTGAAGAGTCCTATGTCCAACAGTTGACTGCCCCAGGGTAATGATGTAGATGTTAAATTATAAATACGATTAATTTAAACTAGTTAGGGTGCTATATGGTTTCTCTGAGGGTCCTTGATAAATTTAAACAGTTCCTTTGAATCTCTCCTCTACTATGGCCCAAGTCCAGCGATGGAACTCTTTCAGCTGGTATGTTGATTGATAATTCCTACATAAAAAACAAAATGTACTTTTATATTTTATTACCTTGTACCAAACAATACAGCGATTAATACGCGACACTGACCGCTATTTGTTCTTATAATTACAAAACACTTTGAATTAATAATCAAAAGGCCACTCCATAACTTTTATGTTTTACATTAATTATACATAGTTTCAATTCAAGTTTCGTTTTAACGCCTCGGGTTACGTTTTATTTCTAATTTTTCCCCGTCATGAATTATAATGGTTTGATAGAAATTTTGTAATTTCTTTTTATGGTACTATTGAACCAACTGAATCATGACCCATTTTGCTAATATTTCGCTTTAAACTGTCACTGTACAGTGTCTAATGTACTTAGGACGTTTTTAATAATAAAATAACAACAGTGTACTCAGCAATATGTCAGTGTCTAATAAAATGACAACAAGCTCGTTGCCATGGAAATCTGTTCTAAGGAGAATTTCGACGTACTTGCATTTAGATGGATTGGCAAAATGAGCATATGGTCATGATTCACTTGGTTCGATAGTACCTAGTCGATAGTATAAAGATGAATTAATAGTACAAAAACATATAATATCTCTTCTGGATCCCACTCAGTGCTTACCATTAGGCACAGTGAAGTCAGTTGGTAAAATAAAAAAAAATCCACGCCTTTTCTCAAAAGGGTAGGCAGAGGTCTATGACATCCATGTTTCGCCAAATCGTAAGTTATTGTTATTAACCAGGTACAATTCAAGATTACAAACCAATACTGAGTATTTTGCGACATAAAAACACAAAGGCCAAAATCACAAACAACCGTGACCGGCGTGTGTATGAAATTAATGTTGAAAAAGCAAAGGAGGTATGTTTAGATTGTTGTGTTTTATATTTCTGCTTACCCTGTATTAGATGAAAAGTTTTGTGTAAGAATATTTCTGTATGTAAATACCCTATCATTTACCTGACTCAGAGATCGAACCCAATACCACGGCGAGACATCCCTAGTAAACATAATATATATTTACATTAAATTTTATATGGCTTTCATTGACCTTAAAACGAACATCAAAAGAGCACGGAAAATCGAATGAAATCGTATATGTTTGTCATATAACTCAATTATTATCTGAATAGAAGTAGACAGGCGGAATAGACATGAAAAAGTAATAATAAAAAGCTAGATATTGTACGATCAGCAAAAAAAGATGAAAGAATGCTGGATGAATGGAAAAATATAATTGACTTTAATTCTATATTAATTATAACGTGTTCTAAAGTAGTATAAATAAAGATGTCATAGTATTAGTGTTGCCAGTGACATATTGTTAAAAGTTACATGAGACAGCTTAAAAAGTAACATTGTCAAGGCAAAAGTAACATTATGTATAATGTTAGAAAACTACTCTCATACTTCTTTTTTTTTATATTGGCCTACCGAAGTGACTCCACCTCGCCTAATGGTAAGCAGTCAGTGGAATCCAGAAGTGGTGGCCACCATACCAAAAGCCATCGTCTTAAACTACTGGTATGGTGGCCTCCACTATGGCGGCTGGGAATGGCATTAGGGTAAGGGATGAGGGAGGTAGGGAAAGAGGAAAGGGGGAAATGCAGTATTACGGATACTATAGTATTACGTACGCGGTAGTAGTCAAAACTTACTTAACTTTATTGTTGAACGGGTCTACTCGTGTTAGAAATTATTATAAGGTGCCATACCTATTTACTCGACGTTTCGGTCGAATCACACTAATATTGATGTAGTTTTGTACACAAAAAATAAAAAGATTTCTATTTTTTAAGCTTCAAGCAACAATTTAAAGTTAGAAAAGAGAGACATTCAATAAAACAAATTGCAAGTAATATATCAATTAGTTATCAATTTACTTGGAATAATAAATTCATAGAAAAGTAAAATTTCAATGTGAGGGCCAAAAGTAACGTAAAATGCAACAAAATTAACAAATCGGAAACGCTAGTTAAGGTTACGATTGTGAGAAATTATTTTCTTCCAGGTACAAAATATTATGTCAACGTAATGTATGGTTTTTACAGTATTTAAATGTCAAACAAACGTATGTTTATAATTACTGAAAAAAAACACTTAAGATCTTAAACATCATGTTGGTCACTGATTACCTCCGAACAATAGATTTTCTATCATGCTCGCTTAATATGAGGTATACCATGCAATTATCCTGGTATTAAGTAAGTCCTAATCCTATAGACTCTATTTAAAACTTAACTGACAGATACCTAGTACTCAAAAATCAGTTCCACAAATGCCTGATAACTCTTTAAAAATATAAGATAGATTTAACTAGAAGATGTTTTATCTGTTAGATATATATCAGAAACTTTAGCGGCAAGTGGTGAAACAAGGTCTAAGTGTTGTAGAAATAGTGCTAAGAAAACACAACTAATCTATTACTGACTTTCAAGAAGAAGGGAATACGAGAGTACATTAAGAAAAAAATATATTATTAAAAAACGAAAAGCCCGTCTGCTTAAAACAAACTGAAAAGAAAGAAACACGTTTTTTTTTCGTTCTGACGTTACATTGAAATATTATGTACCCTATGTCACTCCTACAATTAATACGACTCTAATGTCACCTCATATGTTGAAATGTAGTCTGTAGAGTGTACCAAAAAAATAAACATACATAAATACATACGCTCAAAAACATTACCCTCCTTGACTTCGGCAGTCGGGCAAAAACAAGGGGATAATATGCCTACTGCGCTTTAGAAAACTTAATCGTATGGATGGACTACTTTACGTTGAGACCCAATGAAGTAGATACTTCCTCGAGCGTTCAGATTTATTCATGCAGAAACCCGCCAGGATCTACTACCGTAACACACAACACAATATCTAAATGTGATTACTGATTACCGTAACCTATAAACATGCCTGTTCTCTAATCATTGCAGAAGTTAAAAACCGGTCAAGTGCGAGTCGGACTCGCGCACCGAGAGTTACGTATAAATTTGTAGTCAATAAAACATGAATGACCATATACCTTTTGATTCCGATGACATAGAACACAGATTTCACAGCTTGAACAGGTTGCAGGCAAGAGTATTTGATGTAAATTATAGCTAGACAGACACAGTCGGACAACAAAGTGAGATAAGGGTTGGGTTTAGCCTTTTAAAGTACGAATTCATAAAAATCAAGTAAGACTTTTTATTCATTTAATAGCAAAAATGTAGCACCTAACAAGCTATCCAACTTAACTAGCGAATAAAATATTTTTATCTTTAAGCGGAATTTCGCATCTAAATCAGCATTGAAAATATTTGAAAAAGGCGGCAAGCCACATCAAAGGCAACAACGTGCTAAATTTAAACTTAAAGAGATTTATGCCATTCTATTAGTGAAATCTATAAGGAATATCTAAAGCGCGCCGATTTAGCACAGTCACGGCCAAATTAACTCACAAAGGGCCTAAAAAAGTGATTTGACATTATGGTTTTTAAGATGGCGATTTATAATCCAGTTCACGTTTAGGCCACTATGAAATTAAATGTTAGAAGTGTAAAACGTTTTTGATATTGCTAATTTTTTATATAGGTACTACTTTAGATAAGTATATACATAGGTTATATTATATATCATTTACGTACCTTATAAAGTACTTATCTATGCCTTAGCCCGAGGATGTCCAAGTATAAGCATTAATCTCTACCAAAGAGTGGAGTATGCCATGTTGTACCGGGGCGTTATAATACCTATCGATGACCGCAGTAAGGAGGAACAACGGTCGATTTACTTTTTTATATACAATTTAATGAATGTATATATTTTATGAAAACGTCGACCGCTATTGTTTTACTATTTAACTTTCATTGTGGCGTCCATCTGAAGTCCGGACTTGTAAATTTTTGTACGAAATGAATTTTATATTTTACACCCAGTGGTGTAAATTCAAGAGAGAGGATTTTTGATTATATTATATGAGAACAGCCTGATTTAGAGGCGCAGTTTATGCTGCGGTTATAAAGATGGTTGCCATTATGCCGGAATTAAAGTTGTTTTTGGCTGGTAATCTCTAGAGATTGTATTTTGAGGTTATGTTTATTATGTTACTTATTGTTCTGTAATGTTTTAGTGATGATATTGAGGAAGTAAACCTAATTACCGATAAGATCTACTACTGTCTAAAATATAAAACCACTGCATCTCTTCCCATTGATACCATAAGTGGCGATTAAGTAAATGGTAGAATTGAATACCAGCGTTACTTGCGCACTATACCTACTTTGCTGTAAAACTCAAGTCAAAATAACAAAACTATGATCGACAATTGGTTAATTCGTGTCCCACTTGTCTAGGCCCTTTTGACAAAACATTTAAAATGTTGGAAGTAGAAGAATAAACTTTATCCTCATTCGGAGTACCTACCCACGGACATCGTTTCTCCAGCCAGTATTTACGTAGTCAAAATTACAATCAAAAACGATATCTCAACATGCTCCGTCCCCAACCCGCTCGATAATCGTAGTGACTATAACATAATATGCGTCTCCCTTTGGATGGGACTCCATCATATAATGGACTTTCTACGGTAACAATAATTTTACAATAAAACTTTTATGACATTACTCAACGTCATGCGAACCTCTCTTCGCTCTTCTTCAGGGTATAAAGCCAGCAGTTTAAGTGTTCACGCTGATGATACATAAACTCTTATTTTTAGTGACGTCGTTAATTATCACGAAGCCACCAAATTAATTGGAGCACAAATTGTACATTTGAAATACAATTTAAAAGAAATTACAGGTTGGAGTATATTTATTTTAATTGCTTTACACGCGACGTAGGACGACTCAATTTTATTGTGGTTATTGTACTGATGGAGTGTTTGCTATGATAAAAGCTGTTTCTGAGAAGGTTTATGTGGAAGTGTGTTAAAATATTACAGAGAATTTCTAGAAGAGTTCATCCACTTCAGGGAATCTTCTCCCAGAGAATGCATGAGCATTAATCGCCACGTGTGCTCAATGCGAATTGACGATAAAACCTTTTTTATAAGTCCAAGTTTCCTCACGATGTTTTCATTTACCGTAAGTCAGAACCACCAGTAGGATTTGAAAATGGGTACTCTCTGGAACTACCAGTAGGATTTGAAAACTCTTTTTGCGTATGATAGCCCAATTCTCGTGGAAGGTTATATGCTATGTAAAATCACGCTACTGGCGACGGGATCAGAGCAGTAAGCAAAGACACGGGTGAAACCGCGCCGCGGAAAGCGTATCAAATATATTAGAATCCATACCACCAGCTATAACCAAACATTACTCGTTAACTTGTAACTGGGGCATACATATTTCATCAAAGCCTTTGCTATGTGTTAATTGCTCGACATTTCCAAAACCAGTACTGTACGTAATTAATGTTTCTGCGAATACGCTTCCAATTTACACGACAATAGCCCTTGGTGTACCCACCAAAGGTCGGGTATGTATTTAAAGGCTTCAATTTAGTTACAAAATTTACTAATATACAACATTATATACTAGTTTTCGGGAGCGCGGTTTCAACCTGCGCTAAGTTACATATTTAATTACTGCTCCGCTCCCGTCACTCGTAGCGTGATGTTACATAGCCTATATATAAACCTTTTTCATGAACTGGGCTATCAAACACAAAAAGAATTTTTAAAATCGGTTCAGTAGATCCAGAGATTACCCCCACAACCTCAAAAACTTACAAACTACCTATTTATAATACATTGAAGTATAGATTACACATAAATATTCATACCAAAGCTCTTAGGTCTAAAATACAGAATCATCTCTATCCGTGGGTGTTGTAAGAGAAGAATAAAGATAAGTCAAAGAGGACAGCTGCAGTGTTATGCTCCTGTGTATTAAATTTCACCTTAATGCAATTACTAATACGCCTGGCAAGCGTGATGGCTATGGTAAACTCCAATCTTTGAATAAGGTAAACAGTGAACGTCTATACTTTTTTTATTTTTTATTTATTTAAGACATTTAAAATAACAAGTCTTTAACATTTTTCCGTACGACGCAAACCTTATGGTTTATTTGCGTACAGGGTACTCGCCCGCAGCGTGTACTATGAACAATTTTAAAATTAAATCTTAATACTACAAATGGTTAACCGGTTACAATAAGCTAATTTGCTAACGGTGAATTAATTTCAGTTCAATATTTTTACAGGTACCGCGTTCAAAAATTATTCATTCACCGGTAAAATTACAAAATAATTCCTTAATTTTTTCATATTATTTTTTTCGTCTTTGTAGTAGCTCAACTGTTCCTCAGGTGACATATTTAAAATAGATGGTATGAGGTAGCTAGGCAATCTAGTACCGTACAAATTATTATGTACCGGCGTAAAAATCAAAGTGACGTAATTACCTGCCTTGAAAAGCCTAGTGATAAATAATTTAAAAGGCCTTCACTCTGCCATGAGCATACATTTATTGATTAGAGAACAAACTTTCAATCGTATACACCATCTCGTCTACTACTAATGACAGCTATACGCCGAAAGAGAAACCACATTAAAATTGATTATTTCTTTAACATAAATACCTTAAATTTATACCAAATACCATCTTTCCAACAAAATTAAGGTATCATAAATCCCGTACTTAATTTATGATATCGACACAAGCGTTTCAAAGAATGAGTACCTACACCATAAAGATTATACCACCCATATACAAAAGAGGTATAAACCGTAAATTTATAGTTTCGAGCAAACATCACAAATGTGACATTTAATGAATAATACCGCGTAATAAAATGTTTGGTTTATTTGTTTACATAAAACAATTTTCGAGGATGCTACTCGAAAAATATCTTAGATTTTGAAAATTGAGAATTGTATTGAATTGTAATTCTAATACAATTTGGGTTTATTGCCGAGGTTTGAAATGGGTCGGCTTTAGATGGCGAAAGTAGAGAAATCTAGGCTATCTTTTTTTAAATGTTTATTTAAAAATTGGTCAACATTGGATATGGACTCAGAAGTATAAAAGTCATGGAGGAAGACCATTGCCCAGCAGTAGGATGGTATAGACTAACAGTAACAGTAATTTAAAAGTAATTTTTTTTATGTTTGTAACTTGAAACATGCAACAGGCATAACAAATACGTTTTGCCATGGTGATAATAGTAAATATTAAAAAAAATAACATAAAAACCAATTAATAACACATAAAATTTTAAAAATCAATATGTATTTGCTTTGTGAATTCGACATGAAATTGAAATTTAACTCATAACAATCGTCGTGATGATAGTAGATACCTTAATAACCTTTGGACCCTACGTTCAGTCGGTTTGTCTGCAAATATCAAGCAACGTTCAAATTTAAAATCAGTCACCACCTGTCAAAGAACATGGCCACTCGTATATATACGTATTTATAAATTGTCTTTATAATATTACCAATGTTTCCAGTCTGCTAAGTTTGTTGGGCGAACAATTCTGATTTTACATACAGACTATTCTATACACCCTTCCAAACGGTATTGTAACAGCATTTAGGTCAGACATCGCTATTAATAAGTAAGCCTAGGTGTTACTTACTGTCACATAAATTTACATTGCAGTACCGCAAACGGAACGATTATTTAGTGTTTAAATGGCGACTGTTTGAATCGATCAGTTTATTATGAACTGTTGGTTGTTTGTTTACTAGTCTAGGGTAATTTAACTTCAACTGCGAACAAAGTTATCGCCTGTACTAATGCCAGTAGAACTACGCGTAATGAACCTTGGCTTTGATCCTATTGGTAGGTTCAAAGGTAAAAAAGTTGCTCGGTCGTACTACTAGACGGGCTTCGTAGTATTACTACGGACAACAATCAGAATATAGAACTAACTCATCTCATTGGATGCCGAGGTTGCTAAAGGAATATTACATAACGAAGAGCAGCGCTAAGTCTTTAAGCGCCACGTCGATCACCGGTGGCTTCGACTGCGTTCAAAGTATAAATGTAAAACAAAAAATAAATAGAAAAATTGATTTATTCGGTAGTTATTATCTAAAGACACACAAATTTGCACTAAATAAAATAACAACACAGTCTTACGTAGTTTTAAAATAGTATAATGTGGCATAATGCAAGAGTAGTAATATAAAAAACGTGACATTTCAATGATAGATAGATACAATATAGTTATTTAACAAAAAATACTAATAGTAATAAACAATAGATTTTAGAAAAATACAAAAGATAGCAAGAAATCTCAAAACAAAACGGATTTAAAATGAAAACACGACTAGTCAATAATGAACTTTATTGCAATCACCGTAAAAAGGACATTTAAAAAGAGGCGTATTTCTTTATATGCTTATTTCACGTGAAGAATACGATAACAATTATACCTACCTACTAAATAAGTCACCAAATTTAAGACGCTATTAAATAAAGATTTCAATAAAAGTAGCCTACACCCGAGCACCAAACTGGTCTAACCCATTAAACTCATAAATAAAATACCAATAAC
The DNA here is from genome assembly GCA_963082885.1 of Parascotia fuliginaria. Taxonomy (NCBI): domain Eukaryota; kingdom Metazoa; phylum Arthropoda; class Insecta; order Lepidoptera; family Erebidae; genus Parascotia; species Parascotia fuliginaria. Next base: position 3,882,175 of record OY720197.1, read on the forward strand.
TAATACTTTTTATTATTAAGACATATCATTTTATTGAGTGTAGGAGTAAAGTTACACCTACAGACAAACTGACAAAGAAATAAAATTGGATTATCTCGGCAATAAAGATATTTGTGGGTATGTATGTTAGTTCTTAACTCCAGAATTGATGGCACGAAATTGGAGCGTTATATGATGATTGCTCGTATCTTAACTGTCGTTAGTGTAAAGCTATTTGATATAAAATATTTTTTATTTAAAGTGAGACTTGGGAATGTGATGGCTATATAGTCATGATGTGTTATGACAATCCTGGATAGTTGGTTTTCTCTAAATGTCTTCTTCTCTTCATCGTGGTCGGCAACATCTTGGTTGTGTTTTTTTCGCATTTATTCTGCTATACTATTAGAACAGCGTTTGTTTGTTTGTTTGAACGCGCTATACTCTGGAACTACCAGTTGGATTTGAATAATTATTTAAGATAGCCCAGTTCTCAAGAAAGGTTATAGGCTAGCAGAGAGCAATAATATTTTGCAAATTGTACTACTATTGTGTTTTGTGCAGGCCTTGTAAACAATACTTTTGATACCGAAGCGAAGCGAAGGCGGATGTCTAGTACAATATATAGGCAATTCCATTTATATAAACATAATAATAATAATAATAATATAATATTCTACCACGTTCACACAGCGCCATCTAGCCCCAAATTAAGCAATTATATTTGCTTGTGTTATGGGGTACTAAACAACTGATATACTACTTATATACATTTTTTTTTTTGTAAATACATACATATTATAGACAAATTACACCCAGACACAGAACAAACAATCATGCTCATCACACAAAGGTTTGTCCTGGGTGGGAATCGAACCCACGACCTCCGGCTTAGCAGTCAAGGTCACTAACCACTAGACCAACAGGCCAGTCAAAAACATAATAATATAATGAATTTAAAATTTAAGTTTCAAGGTTTTTATTACATTATCAAATTCATGTCTTGAAGTAGTCGTTTTCTGGTTTATAACGTGATCGTTATAAGCCTGAAAACGACTACTTCAAGACATAGGACTCGTTTAAAAGAAGGTATTTCCCATAGTCACAATATTTGACAGCAAGATATAGCAATAGCAAGGTAACGGGCAACAAAGTTACCAATACGCCGGTAACGTTGTTGCCCGTTACCTTGCTATTCCAATATTCCGAGATGAAATAGGTAATAATAAATATAAATATGTAATAATATGATAACAACTACACACAACGCCATCTAAACCCAAAGTAAGCATATAGTATAGTTTGTGTTATGAGTAATAGAATGCGGATATACATACTTAAATACTGTTTTTTGTAAATACATACATAATATTACACCCAGACCAATGCAAGTTCATGCACACAAATATTTGCACTGAGCAGGAATCGAACCCGTGATCTCTGCGTGGCAGTCCGTACACAGTACCACCGAACCACAGAGGCAGTCTTAAATGGCTCCATACTCTATATTTACAAGAAAAGAATGAATTTTAAACAAATAAAATTGTTCTACAAACGTTCAAGGTTTTCTCGTTCAATCCATTAATACAAGAAGCAACATAGCTCAATTAAATTTGATCGGGCCAAATCATTTATTGAGTGAATAATTCAATATAAACTGAAAGCTTTTGTATGTAGTGGTTTTGTTTACTTTAATACTTTATACTACTGTTGATACTAATCTTAGATAGCCTAGTTGATGAAGTACATGTAATGTTCACAAGGTGAACCGACAACTTGCTGAGGGTAGCGTGTAACCAATGGATGAGAGTGGCTCATGACCGGTAAAGGCAGTTTACGGTAGAAAATCCAAGCTGGTTTCAGCATGAAAGAGCTGGATCCACCGGGGAAGTGCTATCCTTTCATACAAGATCGACGTAAGAAAGTAGTACCCGTACTATTGCGTTTCGTTCGGTGAGTGAGAGCGCCGGCAGCCCAAATACCCCCTCAGTCCTCTTCCTTTTCTCTTTTCCTTTCTCATCCTCTTCTCCGTGGTAGTGTTTTCTTAGCATTATTTATTCTGCAATGCTTGGAAAACACAGCCATCTCTATAGGTTAAGATTACCACTTACCATCAGGTGGGCCGTATGCTTATTTGCCATCAAATTTGTATAAAAAAAGATGGCGAAACTTGGGGGAGACCTATGTCCAGCAGTATCTGTCTTTCTGACCGTAAACGTCGTTGATATAATGTTAATGATGCTGAATATAGGGGTCATTACAACGTCCTTCAGAAAATTGTACCTAAGAATCGGTCGCTTGTACGTGAAGCACTTGTGTATGAAGTTCAGGGTATCATACTATCACCATCATTTTGAGTCATCGACTTTGCTAAGAATATAATAAAATTCAATCCAATATAATAATAATAATTATACGAGTAATACCAGCCTATTTACTGTCCCACTGCAGGGCAAAGGCCTCTTCTCATATACAGAAAGAATGACCATTAATCACCACGCTTGCTCAGCTTAGCGAATTGGCAATTTCAGACTTTTAAGTGTAGGTTTCCTCACAATGTAGTCGTTCAGCGTCAGTCAGAAATGTGTGAGATATAATTAGACAGTACATAAATATGATTTAAAAAATCACATTGGTACTTGCGCGGATTCAAACCCACTACCTCGTGTTTACGAATCGGGTGCCTTATCCACAGGGCCATCTCGACTTATCAATCCAATATAGCACACGAAAAACATTGCCTGCTAAGGACTTCTTTGTTATAGCGCTTATGTCAGAGTTGCTCTTCGTATTTTCCTAAAGTATTGGAAGACTGCGTCTGTGGTTCAGTGGTACTGTGTCGATCACCGGGTCGGGAAAAGTAATATTGGGTTTGGGTCGCTACTGATTAGTCAATAATCAAAATCCACTCATCTAAATAAGTACAGTCGTCTCTCGAGTATTATTCTTCACTACCTATTAGTTACGGTACGAAGGTGGAAACACTGGGCTGGTCTAAGAAGTAGCACTACAGCACAGTACCTAGTCAATCAACTGATACAGAACATAGGTAAAATACCTCGGCTATTGATCCTCTTTACTTAAGTACCAGTAAAACAGATGATACGGATCGTTAGGAACAGTACCTACTTACCTCGGCCATTGACCCTTAGTACCTACTAGCAGTCAATCAATGATACAGTACATTAAGGACAGTACCTACTTCAGCTGTTAACCCAACAGCTGTCTCCATATGTACCTAGCATACATACCCCTAAACTGCAATAGTATACACATAATACGAATGTTCTCAAATCAAAGCACTGCTTCAGGCACGGGAGGCACATTTACGATTGAACAGAAACCTTGTGAGAGCAACCCGTACAGTTAATTAATCTGTGAATCGGCGAGTTACCTAACCTACTTGGATAAACACGGTTGAGTGGGTTAGATGTACAGGGTTATTTTTATTGCATACCTACTAGCGACTTGCTTTGAAAGGGAAAAAGTTTGTCTGTTTGAACGCGCTATTCTCTGGAACTACCAGTTGGATTTGAAAAATTAGTTTTGCGTATGATAGCCCAGTTCTCGAAGAAGGTTATAGGTTATGTGACGTCACGCTACTGGCGACGGGAGCAGTGCAGTAAGCAAACGCGGGTTAAACCGCGCCTCGGCAAGCTAGTAATTATATATCCTGACTCATCATTACTATTTCTGATAGTAATGACAATAATATGATTTAATCTTATAAGTTAAATGCATTAATAATTAAGTTTGACTTTTACCTTTAACAATTGTGAAGTAAATTCTGCATATGCGGCGTCACATTAACTCTTAACTGATCAGCATCTTTACCTGTAATAAAATAAAAAAATATGTCAAACTTTTCATAAGTGACAAGATTAGTGGCCGACAAAGGGGATGAAAATAGATTTGTTTTTTTTTTATTAAAATATATATATACATAAGTGTTACAATGAAATTAGTAGTATATTTACGCACACACACTCAACAAGCACAAAATATGTACCTACACCAAATTTATTTGTAAAACAATTTGTTTTTTTTTTCTAAATCTGACTCAACCTCTCGCACATTATAAAATACGGCTGATACGGCACCATCGACATAACCACGAAATAGGCAGTTCAAACGCTCGCATGCGCTTAATAGTACAATTTGTTGAATTTGATATTCTCTTACCCCTAATGCTATCATTTAACAAAATGAATCCTTTAGTTAAGTCTAAACAAACCTTGAACACGTAACCTTACATTACGCAGATCGTCTTAGGCTATCTGTCTTTAGAAGCGGAGCGAAGCTGAATGGAAATATATTAACAGACTAGCTTACAGCAGCGCATCATCCGCGTTAAGTTACATCTTTGGTTACTGATCTGCTCCTATCGCCAGTAGCGTGATGTTACATAGTCTATAACCTTCCTCAAAAACTGAGCTATCAAACGCAAAACTAAATTATTTAAATCTAACACGGAGTTCCAGAGATTAGCACGTTCAAACAAACTCTTCCGCTTTATATTATTATAATAGTATAGACATGTCCACTGGAACGGAGTGTAAATTGTATGCAATACTATTGGTTAATATTTCTCCGTTTTTCTGCAGCGTCGCTCCGTTTCTATAGACAAGCAGCTTTACGGAAGTATAATATAACTTATATACAATGACTTACATTTACATTTAATGGGATGGACCAGCTTCCTTCCTCATCACAAAAAACGCGCTCCTTCCTCAAAGTGTTTTGTTAGTACAAAATAATGAAGTTACTAGCGCCGCGGCGGTTGGTTGGTGTACTATTAATGACATTACTGACAGTTATTAAAATACAGCGTTTTGTTTTTGTTTTGACGTGGCTATGTAAATTACTGTTAGCGATTACTACGTTATATTTCTTGTTACTTATGTATTAACTATTGTTAATCAAAAATCTTAATTAAGTATTAAAGCAGTTTCAAAAAATATTATTTCTTGTAGTATATATCGTTTACATACAGGAATTTGTAACGTCCATTACAACACATTCCTTGTACACTGCTCTTAAAATAAAATGTTTTTTGTAGTACAAGTAAACTTTAAGTCTTCGTTACGCACACCATTTTACCATAAACACAACCAAGGAGTTAAATAATTTTCTTCATAATATCCCCATTATCCTTACCCCGTTTCATCAGCCATCAAGTGAATTTATATCATTATATTACCGAGGAAATGTGATATGACTATAAACATTAAACCTCTCCTGTTGTTGTTTGCATAGAAATTCTGATCAAAACAGCGCAATAAAATGTCCATACAATTTTCTGTTTATATAAAGTAAATATCTTCAAGGTTGGATAAAAGGTCTAGAATGTGAAAGCATCACACGTGACGTAAGAAGTGACTAAAGAAATTATCATCATCAATAGAAGACTAGATGAAAGATTACAAACTAATCATCATATTCAATTTCTATAAGAGTATTTGTGTAGTCTTTGGGCGACTCAAGGCCCGCGGTGGCGAAAATTGGAGGAATCCATACTAATATATCAAGTGGAAGACTTTGTTTGTTTAAACGCGCTTATATCTAGAACTACCCAGTCAGATTTGAATAATTCTTTTTACGTATGATAGCCCAGTTCTTGAGGAAGGTTAAGGCTATGTAACATCACGCTACTGGCGAGGAGTAGAGCAGTAATCAAAGATGTATCGTAACGTGGTTGAAACCATGCTGCGCAAAACACGTTAATATATTTATCATAATACTGAGTCTATTTAATTATAATAATCAAATTACCTAGATATGTTAATTATACTCGAGAAACTACAAACATGTCAAAAACAAAATGACTTATGTATAATTCATGTTGATATAATATTAAAACGTCGCTTGCATCCGCTAGTTCATATTCATTTGCTGTATGCCGGTGTTTGCTTAGTATGAACGAAACATACGGGTTAGAATTGTGTGTCATAATAAAGCTATTTATGTTTTTTCCTGGTAGGTCGCTTGTTTCAATCAGATGGCAGGGTGAAGACTTCTTTTTTTTTATTGCCGACCTTGGCAGACGAGCAAACAGTCCACCTGATGATAAGTGGCAACTGTCGCTCATAGAGTAGTCAGACGCGAAGCCGCTGCCGACCGTGAAGGGAGTGGGGATAGGTGAAGGGACAGAGGAAGGTGAGGAAAAAGAAAAGAGTAAACTGGACTCTTCTCGAACAGAGAAGGCTACCATGATTGCTTAAGGCGGATTAGTGATATCAGACCCTTAGGTTTTTTTAAGACGTTTTCTTTATCCTTAATGGTCTATCTACAAACACCAGGGCCGTGTCTGAGACGTGTCCCGTCCGTGCTCCGTCGGGTGTGAAAAAATATATTTGCATACATTTTCAATGGACTCGATCACACATGTCTGTGCCTGTGCCGGCAACTAAGCTTCTTCATTGTTCACAGGACGGAAGCCTCATCTCAAGCAGTGGAGGTTAATATACAAATAATAGTATCTTTAACTACGAATAAATATATTTTACTTTTTAATTTTTTTTTTACAACACAAACTTGTAATTACCTATAAAGTTAAGTGTTAGTAAGTATTGCCTGCGTCACTTTGCGTGCTAATTGACATTGATACTTAAAAAAAATTAATAACCTGGCGATTAAAAAGAGTGGTCTGAGTTTCTTGCCAGTTCTTCTTATGGCTCTACCCTACCCTTACTGGTTGTAGGTTAATTGGCTGACATTTTGTAATTTTAACGTTCTTAAGTGTTAATTTAATTAACCCAAATGAATAGATTTGTAACTTTGACTTCGACTATAATCTGTGTGCAAAAAACACCAAAAATCTACGTGCATTCAAAACGAAAGGTCCGTCCCGGAAGCCCAAAGGTCTCCTCAATAATTTTACGTTTATGAATAATTATTCTAATAAATTTAAACCATGTTGGTATTTTACGAGCATTCGGCTTCAAATTTCAACTCTTAATCACGCCGAGCTTATGATTAAGGGGTCCCGTCGGATTCGAAACTAGGCAGGCGATCGCAAGCCCTTTGCAAAGTACCCTAACATGGCCCTAGAGGGGTAGCATAAATTAGACAGAGGCAATAATAAAATAGTTGTGTTTAGTCAATACATAGTAATGTGTTACAAGTGGACTCTATAGAAAATCGACCTAAAATTATATAGTAGGTCTTGATCGTCTGGTGCCTCTCCATTACTGGAGGTTGGCCGTTAGCTCATTGAACTTATTTCCATCTTGTGCCACGCGAAATAGCTCTTCTACGTTTTCAACACTGGTCCAGTAGTAGGTAGTTGATATCAATTAAAACCTAGAACTCTTTATCGCATGTTTCCTTCAAATTTGATTCAGAGACATGGAAGCGTATGTGACGCCGGAAAAATTAAAGCCACCATGCCAACAAATTTGTAGAGACGGCATTTATCCCCATTACTCCACAGACTGTTTTAAACAAACTGCCCTGCGACTTGAAAAACGGCTGAATCTTACATAGGTACATAAATTTAATTTGTATAATAGCTGTTCTTATATCTTAATTTATATTGCTTAATCAAATTAAAAAAACGATCTCGCATTTTTTATCTCGAGAAGCGTTTACATCATAGCGGTGGTACAAAGGTTATTAATTTTATTCTTTAGGCATGCAGACAAAGTCCACTTGTTGGTGTTGTTACTAAGTCGCAACTATCAGTTTGCGAATCTTCGCGATGCGAATTCGCAGCGCAGAAAATAGCGACGCGATTTGCTGCGATACGAATTCATGTGATAATGCGTCTTCCTTGAATTTGTTTGATTCTTTAAGAATGCACTATGCGAATCAATTCGCAAGCTTTAGCGATGCGATCATGCGAGTTCATATATTTTTACGTTGCGACGTCGTAACGCTGTTTTGTGTGAGAGCCCTTTATTTCTCATTTTTTACTCTTTTTTAATCTATAATCAGCCACATGGCTATAATCAGATTTCGTAAAGCCCTTTAACATAACATCGCAAAACTATAATGACGTCAAAAATTATAGCATCCTTCGGCAACGATCTTTACGGGTCCGATGTACAGAACTCTCATATTTCTTTTGTAAGCTTTGTAAACTAAATTCAGCTACGAGTAGAAAAATAGTATTTCATTTCATTACAAAGAATATTCAGAAACAAATAATCCTATCGAGTTTTCCATATTCTTTGTTTGTAGATTTTAAGATAAACTAACAATGTGTTCGTTTAAAACGTATTTTTGAACATCATTTTTAAAATAAATGCCCGAAAACAATACCTTTGTTTGATTTTTAAATACGAGAATGAAATCAGTTGTAGTTCAAGTAATATCAATGTTTATTAATCTCCCCGAGGCAGGAATGATGTCTTTGTTTTCTTATTGCTCTGATTACGTACATAATAATTTTAATAATTTCATGCGTCCCCATTATAGATACTTATTTTATAGAAGTAAATCCTCGCTGCTTTCAGTGAGAATGGGTCAACCAGGCAAATATTTACAACTAAACGGTCGTATATACTACACTAGCACCAAAAAACCCACCACATGAGAAGGTGACGTTGATGCCGGAGGTGATGATTTTTTTGTCAAATGGTATAGATTCTGATATTGTACATAATTGACCATTTAACACACATTTTAATTTCGTATGTTTCCACATATACCAAGTCACTTGCATTTGCAATTGTCTTGAACCGTTTTGAGCCTGTAAGATATATAGCGGCACGCGACACCGCTTACATACGCAGAACTTACATAACGTTCTGTCGACGCTTTGCTTTAATATATGTTCCCTGTTATAGATATTGGGTGGGACTGTAGGAGTGTGGTGATTTATGTGGAATGGAATGTGTTTGTAAATTTAAAATTGTGTATTTTAACGGAAACACATAATGGTATAGCGGATTTAATCATAAATGGAGTTTTAGAGGTTTAAATCCCACGCTGACCAAAACTTAGTGTGATTCATAATAATTTTATCAGTTTCAGTCTAGGTGTTCTTCGTGTCTGTTGTATGTTTTTAAACTAATTTTTAATCCATGTCCTTCAACTAATGTAGAAACAGTTCTTAAATATTTAAGCCGTTGTTGTACACAAAGAATTTAAGAACAATTTCAAAACTCCCAACGAAAGAACTCATCGAAAGAAGCGCAATAGTATTAAAACTTGCCGCCGATAGTCTGTGAGAAATCGTGCCAGATTTTGTCTTCGTCAATACTGAAATGGCCTACGATTATCTGGAAACCTCTATCAAATTGATGTCCGACAATTTGATACATAACCTCAACGCCTACACACTCGTATCTCGATGGCTGTAAGTCAGTTGCGTCAGCAAGTCCATAAGGGTTGAACTACATTTGACAGCTTGGAATCGCAGCAATCATTTATATGCTGTGAAATGCGACCGGAGCTCCGGCGTTGCGATTTTTGACATTGGATTGATTACAGTATAGTGTTAAGTTAGAAATGGATCCGACAGCGAAACAAAGAGCAATGTATAGCCTGTATTTTGGAAGAAATGCAAAATCAAAGGACAAAAAGAACTAAATCAATAAACACGACGTACGTAGATACTGGGTTAATTCTTTTTGGCTATAAGAATCGCCTAGCGCGTGGAGTCGCGTGCTTTACTAACGTCAGGCTACCCGCTACCGACGGCGAAAGAATGCGAAAGCGTGCTCTTGCTCACGCCAGTGTTATGACGCGTGCGACAGCGTTCCGCCTTTTTTCCATGCAATCGCATTTTGTCCATGTTGCCGAACCCCTTGTCGATTGCATTTCCGTTCTAGTAAATGATGATTCTGATGATGAAAAGGATAGAAGGATAGGATTGCGATTCCCTGCTGACAGATATGGTTCAAACCTTATGAAACCTTTAATGAACAGTCCAGTATCTGACGTCATGCTAAGTAAGATCAATGCAAGCTGGAATTACAAGTTGTGATGTCTTACGGGATTTATGAAGTGAGGCTTTATGTGTCCTTATACATCGTTATCGGGTGTGGGTATGGTTTTATACATTTTTATGAGATATAAATTATTATACCGCAAGAGAAACTAAGAATTACCACGCAGGGGTCTCGGGTTCAATCCCCGTGTTAGGTAAAGTGATATAGGGTTTTTTATAAATGGCATCAGGCTCGCCCCCAAAGAAAGCATATGTTACAGCTTGTGGTATGGGTTCTCACTGTGGTACAGGTCTCCTATGATGTTTGCCAAAGTAATAGTATAAATAATATGTCACACATTATCTTTACAAGATCTTAAGAACATAAAACGACGAATTCCAACGAAACATATTTATCTAAAAGTGTTACTAAAACTTAATCTTTTATACCCACCCATCGTAAAATTTAACAGACACTACATTTGCCGAGATCAAAATACAAGACAGCCTCCGATGGCTCACATGCCACGGCTAGTCATGGCATACTGTCAAATGTAGTAGTAGTGTAGGAGCTGGCGGACGAAAATGTGAACTTGGAAATATATTTTTATATATCTTCTATATTATAACAAAAAAGCATGGGGCCTACAGATGGTAAGTGATAACTGTAAATTATGGAGATGGCTGTGTTTCTAAACATTGCAAAAACAATACTAAGAAAACAAACAAGCCGTTCGTGTAAGAAGAAGGAGGGAGGAAATGAAAGAGGTCCATAGGGCTAATTGGAACTCCAGCGCTTTCACGAACGAAACACATTAGTAAGCAGACTTATTAGTCTGCTTACTAATGTGTTTCGTTCATGTCATTTTTGCCGATGTTCTTTAAAAGATTATTACAATGCTGCAGCGTACGAATGAATTCTTTCTCCTTGATGTTGATACATTACAGTAAGTACTTGCTATCATGCTAGTTTTCCACTTATGTTTAAAAAAAATCCCAGAAGTTTCATTCTAGTCGAAACCTGAGTATCTGACATTTAAACGCAACACTACGAAATTAAACCTTATATATGTGTAACAAAACTCATATTCTATCGATCATAAAAGCCATAAACCGTTTAGTTAATAGTCTGACATTTTCCAAATGTTTCCCTTTAGGCAGAGAGACAGATGTTACATACTTCAACTAAAGAGAGGGTTGTTTGTCTACTGAATAAATATTTTATTGCTACTAAGAGTCGTTTGTTATGCTATGTAAAATGTACCGAGTTCTTTATATAGATGTGTTTTAGTTATTAAGGAAGAGTGATGTATTGTAATTGTGAGGTTTGCGTAACGGTTATAGTGGAGGTGATCGTGTAGGTAATGGGTTTTTATATGGTAATATAATAAAAGTAGCATAAATTTGTAATATATTATAAGGAAGAGATGGCACAACGCGCTTGACCATGAAAGAAACACAGAAACCATAGATAACATCTATTAAATAAAAAAAATCTTACTCTCAGTGTTGTCATTGGTGAATACTTAATCGTAAACGTTATCGCGACACATAACAAATTAGTTTATCACAGCATCATCTGCTGCTAGTTCTGTTCTGCCATCTTCTAATAGGTCAACAATAATTCATTTGACTTATTGCGCTATTAAAATAGATATTTACAACAGCGGTTATATCATCATATTGGCATGTTTCTATCCCACTGCAGGGAAATGCCTCGTCTCATATAGAGAAGGCATGAGTATTGATCGCCACGCTTGCTCAAGGCGGATTGGCGATTTCAGACTTCCTCGGAAGTCCAGGTTTCTTATGATATTTTCCTTTGCCGTCAGTCAGAAATGTCCAGATAAACTTAGAAAGTACATAATTATGATATGAAAAATCACACTGGTACTTGCCTGGATTCGAACCCCCAACCTTGGGTTTACGAAGCGGGTGCCTTCACCATTGCGCCATCACGACTTTTATTTATTCATTAATTTTCCTAAAACAACATTATTACCGTTTAGATCTTACGCTCACAATTGCCTGCATGTCACCAAGTGAAACAAGAAATCGTATATTTTTCTGCCAAAAATTTATATTATACTAATCTTTTGTGTTTCATTTTGGTGTGAAATCTTGGCAAAGGAACTACGTATTTACGTCTCAATGAAATATACAAGATCACTTGCTTTAATAAGTTTTCCTCAGTGCAGTAAATAAACAGTAATCTAATTTTGTCTGTAGTATAATAAATATATCATCTATCACGTATATGTCATGTGTTTATTTGCAATGATAAAATTATTAAAAATAAATAATAAGCACAAATGCTTTTACAATTTACAAAAAATGTAGTTTTAATTGAAGTTCGTACACTCAAATACGAATGGGAAAATAGAACTAAAAAGTAAAATTATATTATGTAAATAATATGCCATACTGCGACTATATTTATATTTCAAGAAGTAAATTTACAGTAATGAAATCAAAATGGGAAAGATATGCCCATTTACTTTGGAAGTGCCAGTAAAAGTTTAAATATAACGTAAAAAATAAGCAAAAAGAAAAGAAAACAAAAACGAAATATTCTGAATTAATATCAACCCAGATTTTAAAAGACATAACCATTCAGTCTCGCATTTTGAGGAATAACGTCGTATTGTGTGAACACAGTCTCCTAGACTAAAATGTTATGTCATTCCCAGCACTACCCAACATTTCTATGTAAATGTATACCTATAGAAGATACCCTTGCGTAAACTTCAGCTAGTGTCGTACCATGTATTATCGATGTCGATAAATAGAATATCTGCAATTCTGCCAACACTATTTTCCATACCGTTTACATTGTTTGCGTCTTTAGCATTAATATGAGGAAGAAATAAAAAGGAAGTAAACACATGTTAGACAGTGCTACTCCCAAAAATACGGGCATTCACGTGATCATGCATTAGGTATTTACATAACTTATTTTGCTTGACGTTTCGACCAGGTTACACCGGCGGTGGTCAGTCTGCTAGTAAGTATTATTAGATTTATTTCAATATTTTTAAATCTGAATGATGGAATGCGACACTATTGCAATGATTTTTTCGTAGGCTTTTGTTGTGAAACTTTTAATATCGAAGCGAAGAGAGGGTGGACGTCTAGTTAAAAAATAAACCTCTAAAACTACCAGTTCAAATTGAATAATTCATTTTGCGTATAATAGCCCATTTCTTGAGGAAGGTTATATATAGGCTATAAAACATCACGCTTCTGGTGACGGGAGCAGAGCAGTAAGGAAAGACGCAGGTTAAACCGCGCTGCGGATAACTAGTTAACGAATAAATAGTATATAGGTCGATGAATATAAGGGATTCCGCACCAGCGCGTATTTAATTCTACTTATTATCAAAATAAAAGCATTTCATAAGACTGGTGGGAGGCCATCATACTAAAATTTATTTGTTATGACAGCTATAGGGATGACGACTAACACACATTCATTGGTAAGACCTTACTATCAGAAATGATACCATATTATTTTTATTATCACTTATTACCACCCCGTCTTTGCACAAGGGTATTTTTACACCATGATTACAAATGGTTGGAATTTCTCGGCTTTTCTCTTCTGAAATTGGTATTATACATATGAATATACTAGCTTCCCGCAGCGCGAGTTCACCCGCGTTTTTGCTTATTGCTCTGCTCCCGTCGCCAGTAGCGTGATGTTACATAGCCTATAACCTTCCTCAAGAACTGGGCTATCATACGCAAAAAGAATTATTCAAATCCGACTAATAGTGCCAGAGATTAGACAAACAAACAAACTCTTCTGCTTTATTTAAGTATAGATAGGGATGTGGAAAATGTACGTTACTATTACGGTTTTAAAAGTATTGTATAAAAGTTTATAACTGATACCAATTTATAAAGGTCTATTATCTTCGGTAATCGATGACTGCTTAACGAGTCGTAATTTTTTACCGACTTTATTGTATACTATTTATATACATCTAAAAGTAATGGGTGAATGTGAATTGGGAATTCCCATTTTGCATTCGTGTTCTATAACATAAAAAATACCATACTCGTAAATGTTTGGTACAAACATTATAGTTATCGATTAATTTGCTTTTGTACGTTATTTTAATATGGTATGAACTAAAAAAAAAGGAAAAATATTATGAATACGGTTGGAAGAAAATATTGACTTTCAGTGTTATTTTTTTATGTTTACTGTTCGGAGATAAAAGGTGTTATTTTGTGTCATTTTAAATGTTTTTATTAAGAGAAATAGAACGCAGCGATATTTTTTCATACATTTTTATAATCTATTTTATTGTATGGTATTAGCATTTATGCTGCTTGTCTAGGCCCTCTGGTTGCATTGTACAAATTTTTAAACAAGCACATGTACAATCTAAGGCTAGGCGACACACGCACCTGCAGGCGATGTAAAGAGGTAGATGAAACGCCCTTCCATCTTTTGGGGAATGTGATGCGCTTATACACAGGCTTTTCTAGGGAAATACACTTTGGGCCCACAAGAAATTAGGGAGCTCATCCCTAAGCAAATCCTGCAGTATATCATAGTTGCAGGGTTTAGTGGTGAACTATAGCCTGATAAAAGCGGCGATCACAATATATCAATTATGGTCGCAGTGACACTACAGCCGCATTAAACGAAATAACAAAAAAATATAATACATTGTACAGAAGTAACTATCGCTATTTATTTCAAGTCAAGAAGTAAAGTCAAGAATACACGAATTTATTGTGTACCTATATATTGTTTTTACAGACGCTAATAGCTCGTTGCGTTCACTGATCGGTAAACGAATAGCGGGTTGAGCAACATAGAGTGCGGCTGGCCCATAGATGGGTGACCACATAGTGGTATTTAATCTGAGCGTCTCCGTGTTTCGGGGAGCACGTTAAAAGTCGGTCCCGGTTGTTACCAAGTTGATAACAGTCGATAGGTCAAGACGGATGCCTCTATGGGCGACTTGAACAAATCCTGACGCAATTTTGACCACTAACCACTCGATATTAGAGATTTTTTTGCTTTTACAGATTTACTATTTTCAGGTCCAATACATGGCTTTTTTATGTATATAAGCCCATCTAAATGACTTTAATCTACCTGATATGTAACCAGAAGTGGTGTATACCATTTCAAAAGCCACCGTATAAAAGTGCTGGCATGGTGGCTTCCATTATAGCAGCATTATGAGAAGCTTTTTAACGACCAGCTTAAAGTCTGGGACCTAAATTAAAAACTTAAGTAAGATACATGTTGTACAGACCGCAAAAAAAGTCGTAAGAGAAATTCTAATTAAAATGTTCTAGCTTTTAACACAAAAAGAAAACTACATAAATGTAACAAGTTAAAAATAATTTATTTTAACAAAGAAGACTACTTTAAAAATTAAATAGTTTAAAAATGTAATACTTTTTTAGAAAAACGAATTAACTAGAATAGGTTTATGCGATAAAACTAATTTCACAAATAAAATAGTACCTTTTTAAGTTCGCAAAAGATTAATTTATGCTCAAAACTAAGTAAAAATAATGTTCTATAATTTATATTTTGGATTAAAATTACGAAATAGAGATGAAATTCCAGATTTTAATAGAACCGGGCAAGATCCAAGGGGCGAGCTGAGCCTGAACCATATTTAGTTCGAAGTATTTAATTAAGTTTGTTTATATTATTTTTACAAAATGACTCCAAATTTACAAATGGTATTTTAAATATCTGGCTTTCAAAATGCTGTTTGTTTTATTACTTTTTATTAATGGGCGGGTAAAAATGAACTAAACCGTTCAAATTCTAAGTCGTAAACGTTTTCATCATCGTCAGCTTGAAGACTGACACAAGACAAGACCAGTAAAGCTATTTCCCAAACGAGGTTTGATGATGCCGTAGTTCTTAGACTCATGCTTTGTTAAACTCTTGTTGTTCTAGTAGTACTCCTGTGTATACGTTAGACTAGACGTAAGTAATGCATGACTTTAAATTTTCGTAATTCAAAGTAAATGTAGGTATAATGTTTGTAGCTCGTAGCAGATAGCGACCGACGCTCGTAGCAAATTTGTTGACATCTGAACAGTTGTAGCGATAAAAGAATTCGTAATACACGTCAATCGCTTTCGTAGCATATCGGATAAAGAGGAACAACACTCGTCAGAATATGATTTGATTGAAATGCGCTGGATGTGGCGTAGGGTTTAGTAACCCAAAGATAAACTACAAGATTGATATTGTAAAGTCAAACATTTACATATCAATGTGAGGCCTTTTTATGAAACGTATGTTTCAGCTAATGGTAAGTGGTTAAATACAACCAATATATATATTATTACCAACGGTAAATAGCCATAAAAAGTCAAAAAAGAGAAGAAAAGTCACTGAGTTCTAGAAGATAATTGGGCCTACGGTTTTCATTCACCAAACGAAGTATTTTTTTAGATTTTCTATCGACAAATCATTTAGCCACTACACTAGATCCTGACATACGAATTACACAGCAAAAAGGCGGCGGTGGACCTACAAACGGTGACATAAAAAAGGTTTCCATAAAACAAGAATTCCTGAATTTCTTTCATGGTGTAAGGTCAGTTAACCACACAATATACCTGCTAAAGGTATCGTTGTTTATTACTTCATTAACTGCTTGCTGTACATAATTATAACATTCTGAAAGGTTTCTTTTTAAGGTACGATTCTGACTGGTTTCAGCATGAATAGGAGGGATTGAATGGGTAAGTATCTATCATCTCAATATCCACGTAAAATATTATTCAAATTATAAGATTTCGTTTGGTTCGCTTGTGGTTATTTAAACAATCAAATAGACTTACACTATTTAGATTAGCATATTTATCAGTAGTCCTGTAAGGAAAGTATAGCTTGTAGGAGAGCTGATAAAATTTTTAATATTTTTTTTAAGTTATCCTACCAAAGTGACTCCACTCTGCCTGATAGTAAGCAGTCAGTGGAATCCAGAAGTGGTGAACACCATTCCAAAAGCCAATGTTGGCGGACAGATGTATTAATAACCAGACTTTTTGTGATAATTAGATTGAAATATATACCACCGTTGTGTATGATACTTATCTACTAAGTGGTGGAATAACCTTCATTCTTCTTTAAAACAATCTCATAGACAAATAAAAAATATATAGTAGGTATACGAGTACGTATATTTTTCATTTAACATAACTGAAAGTCAAAAGGCCAAGCGGATTTATGTCCCGTCGGAGGATTTATTTGTACAAATCCTCTTGATAGGCGAAATTTATTTAGTTCACTATAAATAAGGTATACGGGTATTTGAGTTATTTTTTGTGTAATTGCTTTAAAGAATCTAAATGTGTACCATTTGAAGAGCAAATTATATATTTTCGGCAAACAAGCACAACTATAGGAGTTAGCCTATTCTTTGTTAGATTTGGGACTATCTGACTATTCGTCATAAATTATTTGATTTTCGTAATTTTTGTCGATTACATTCATATATTGCTTCACGCCCTTCTATTCCGAAGGGGTAGGCAGAGGAGTTTAAGTACCTAATTTTTGCCCTTTTTATTTTAGGACCTATGTAAAAAATTCTGCCAGAAAGGTCAATATTACCAATTGTTGATGTATTTAAAAAATAGTCATCTTTAGTCAGATTTAATTTAATTATAATAGCATGCAGAACACTGACGTTGACTCTTTTATAAATCAGAGGATATTTATGTTGAACTGTGGACATTGCCCAGTGGAGATGATAACGAACATGTTACTGCTGAAAATCAGCGCTGCAATTGTACTTGTACTTTTGCAGCACCATGCTGAGCTGAGGCCCATTAGCAGTGCAATATAACGTTTCTATGTACCTACCGTGCTTGCAATATTACACTACCTTTGTTAGCTTATAAGTTAATTGTACCTACTTATAAAATTTTGTATTTGTTGCTATTTGTATTTTGTCATTGTACGCTAATAAATTATTTTTCTTTCTTTCTTTCTTTCTTTTCTTACTACCAGATGTCAGAGCTCTATGTTCCGCACGCTACAATTTGAAATTTTAACTGTAAAAATCACAACTGAATCAAAATAGTAAAATAAACAGCTCGTCAAATACCAGACTTTGTATATAAGTAAGCCAGAGCCTACCCTTACATTCCGTCGCGTCTTATTCAACCTTCTAGCTCAAAAGAGTACTTGACCCGCTTCGCTGACGTCATTAGTACACCTACGTAAAGTTGCGTCGAATTAAGAAAGATGTCTTTTTACTTATTTATGTTAAGAAAACATTATCTTTCGCATCAAAATGTCTAAAGAAAATTATGAGAAATGTCGATTCGAGACAAGAAGGTGGACTGACAGTAATAGATAGGTACTTAGTTAATATTGATACTCAATATTAATATTCGATATATATCCTGGCCTTGGAGATACAGGCAAAACTGTGCACTGTACAATACAAATTCTTACACATTTTAAATTTTTATTTAAGAATAGCTTACACGCGGATGAAACCGCGTCTTTCGTTACTTCTCTGCACAAAGCCTTATAATCTTCCTCAAGAACTACGATATCATACGCAAAAAAAAAAATATTCAAATCCGACTGGTATTTCAAGAGATAACCGCGTTCAAGAATTAAACAAACTTTTCTGCTTCATTACAATAGTACTAGCTGACCCGGCAAATGTTGTTTTGCCATATATATTATGAAATTGAAATTATGAACTCTGAATAAGAATTTATCGTACTACAAATATACTACGATTATTATATTCGATTACCATCTTGCAACCACCTTATTGCGGATCTGTAGATATAATAAAAAAATAAAAATCGCGATGGTAAATAGGGGTTGGTCGTATAAAGGTAAAAATTAAAAGTAATATGATTTTTTTTATTTTAAGTCATAATAAAATTAAAAAAAAATCTTGCCAAAAAAATTAAAGCTTTTTAATTAATAAATAAGTAAAAATTTAGAGTTATATGTATTTTTGTATGCTGTATAATAAAAATAAAAACAAAAAATTTTGTATAAAAATATAAAAATAAAAATTTTGGGGTGGTCTTAACATTTAGGAGGATGAAAAATAGATGTTGTCAGATTGGCAGACCTAACCGATATGCACACAAAATTTCACGAAAATTAATCGAGCCATTTCGGAGGAATTTAATTAAAAACACCGTGACACGAGAATTTTATATATTAGAAGACAGACAACTCGCATTGGGGAACCACTCCAATGTTTTGGGGGATTTTACAGACATGCATATATCGTACACAAAGTGCACTCAGATTTGGTTCTTATAATTTGTTTTGGATGACACAAAGATTTATCCTAAATGGAATTAAACTCACATGAACGATCTCTTACATAGCATTAGTATGCACACCTAATACCTAAAGAATTTATTACCCAGAATCACTTAAAATCCATACAAATATCCTAAACAAAAGTAATATATAACCCTCTCTCATTGTCACAGTCATCATATCTATATGGACTATATTACCACTTTTTGTCAAATAATACTGCTAGTAAGTCGCTGAGTCACTCTAAAGATTGCTTTGAAAACATACGGGTCATCCATTTGAGACCGTCGTAAAATATGCTTGTCGCAATATATGAGTTTTGTTTCACTATATGTTATAAATAGAGAATCGTATGGTTAAACCTAGGGTAAGACGCTCCAACATTAGATAAAGCGACGATTTACAACGGGTGGCTGGCAAAAACTGGTTGCAAACAGACGAAAATCGGTAAAGATGGCGCGCTTTGGAAGAGATCTATGACCAGCAGTCCATAGAATTTGTATAGAATAAGAATATCAAGAAATGATTTTACGGAAAACGAAAACCATAAAATCAAATTTCAAATTTCTGTAGCTATAAAATCAAGTCACGCATAAAACATAACTCATAACATTAAATAAAACAATTTTGACATGAATCAACATGAAAGTTATCATCCAAAACTAGAGCATTTCGTAAAAGATCTCATTTCTATTGATGTCAGCTCAAAATTCAGTAAAAAGTAAATAAAATTTCATGAAACATAAACTTAAAAAGGTCTTTCTTAGTTTAACGACAGTTGTACAATAAAATTTATTTCTTTCTTCTAGTTGAGTAGTGTTCGCGTGTCTGTACACAATTTTGTCCCGTCCGTTTACATCACAGATAAAATCTTTGCGATTCGAGGCACATTTTATTAAATTTGTGTTTTCTGACTTAGAATTCTATCCCTGAAGGAGTTTTCCATAAGTAACGGCTTATATTAGACATCTGGATGACCGGTTCATGCCCCAGGGAATAAAAGAGCTTCGTATGAAAGGATTTTTGAGTTCATTAAGTAAATAAAATGTAGGTGACAACGGGCGATAGAGAGCAATGTTGCGTCATGGATTTACTTTTAAAACATTTTATATTTTGAGTTCCTTTGTGAGAGTTAAAGTTGTTAGGAATGGTGTTAATATAAATTTTTATTTTTTAGGTCAGTGAGCTACATTATAAATTATATTTATTAGGTTTTTTTTTATTTGAGTAAAGTTTTAATATTTGCTTTGATCGCTACCTTTGATTTGTGTTGGCGATCGCTATGGTAGCATTCTTATCGCAGGACACTCTAACTAACGTTACTTGTAATCGATCTCGTGCTCTTAGTAGCCAATCTTTAATAAAAAGAACTTGTACTTGCAGTTTCCTAGGACCAATGAAAACTACATGAGATGAGTAGTTATGCTACTAGTGTAACCGTTGTTAGATAAACTAGCTTAGTCAAACTGCAAATTTGATCAGTCTCTTTATCTAATTTTGGCCTCCGTTCTGTCCGATCATTTCATAATTAGACCACAAATCTATACTGTCTTATTACAACCACTAAATACTTGTAGACTACAATTAGTGGTTTCCTAAAAATACATAATGGCATAAAAAGAAATTATGCCTTCGATTCCAAGAAAAGGTTCTCTGTAGGTGAAGGCGCTAAGGGCTTCAGTCCATGAGCGATAGTAATCATTAACCATCAAGCCCGTGAGTCAGTTACTCGCCTGACACAATTAGTGACAAAAACTGCAAAAGAAACTAATTCAACTACCATTACTATCACATCGCCGATTTCAAACAAACTTTTACTATGGAAATTACAGGACTCTTACCTTTATGTGTTCAGCTCCTAACATAATGTAAGTACACCTCTGTTATTCACATAAGTGCGCAAGTATCGTGTGTGCGTATCGTATAGAACACGGGTCGTGTAGTTTTATGGCCTTCTCTGTTCGCAATGAACCTACCTGTACACTGGAGTGCACAAAAATTGGTCGTCGTAAATGTAAAAGATGTGAAGTAAACTTTTAGGAGTTTTTAAAATATATGTGCAAGTATTTTTATTTATTTTTATTGTAATTAAACAGGTGGTGTGTTGTTTTAATAAATGTTGTCAAACGAAATTAATAAAAATATACTATGGTTATTATGGTTCATCACAACAGAAACCGGTAGCAATCATTCGACTCTTTTATTCCTTTTAAAATACTCAGAAAAAACGATGTAACAAAATATTTTTTGTATCCCTATCTAGAAAGACGTTCAGATGTATCTCCCAAAACAGCTCGTTTGATCCTTCAGCTAAAGGCGTAATATCTTATTACATCGACAATCTTCCTTAGTTCCTTTAGGGAGTAAACAGTGTCACTTTTTTTGTCCCGCAGTTCACAACATAAGATCGTAGATATGCCGAGATCGCTCGTTTTTTTGCTTGAAAGTTCAGCAGTTGGGCCATTCGGGCAAGTTCGAGTAACTTCGGAAAAGTTCGGCCTACTTGAGTTTTTGTTACGGTTAATGATTATATGCCGATTGTCGGAGAAAAAATGTCACTACCGCTGAGTTGAGATCTGTATTATATATATGTAGAACTTTCATGATAGGCACAAGTTGCCGTGGTATAAAGATATTTCTTTTGTGACGTTCAAGATGGTTGGGAAACTTTGAGATCTTCTACACATATTGTGTTAGTTATGTTAGTGCTTAGAATTCCGTGATATGTTTATGTTTCTTTCCTCGTCAATGACTGACTTGTTTACTAATATTAGTACTATGTGTTAAGACTAATCTCTCTGTACCTCACCTCTTTTACAGCTCCCAAGTCTTCTATCGCATATCCCTGATCAATTTATCCATATAACATTAGTTCTAATCCTCAATGCAATATAGCCGCAAAACGACATACGTCTATTAAACTATATTCTTATTATACCAATTAGAATAAAGTTTAAAACTGCACGGTCAAGAAACTTATGACAGTTGCACACTGAGAATACGAATTGTGTCCTAACTTCACAAAGGTCAGTTTACAATTTCTGTGAGAGCATCAACAGCAGAACATTTCAAAATGTTGACGCTCTAATTTCCTACCCAAGTTGTCCAGTTAGTTGTCCAGTTATTCCAGCATGTAAGTTTAAAAGTTTGCGTGCAGTGTCGGTCGCAACACAAATTAATTAGTGGTCTTCAAACAAAGTTTTTGCTTTTGGAACTAGGACAAAAGTAGTTCGTACAAATAACGTGCAACTCAGCGGTATTTCTTGTGCAATGCGCTGCGTCGCTACCACAAAGTTGCGTTTGCTGGTTTAAATTGACAGTTTTTGTATGTCGGTTATTATCATGCGACAAACTTGTTTAATATGTAACTAAAAATATTTAGTGGATTGCAGTATTTAATTCTGTTGTAATCTTGGAAGTACAAAGAAAATGCTTACACTATTAATGACCTGAGTTTTCTGTTAGATCTAGGCTCTAGTGTGTTGTGTGTTTAAAAATGTAATTCAAAACAATTTTAGTCTTGATTTACAATATAAGATATAAAACGAAAATCTCTGCACTGCAGTTTTAAGAACTTCGGAGTTCAGAAATTAACTCAATGTAAAAACAGTACAAAGGAAAGGTAAAACTACTTTTCTTTATGATGGCATAAACAATAAAAAAGGCTTACAATTTCAAAGATCGGCACAGACAGTGGAACGGCGACGCGACGTGACGTAAGCGTAGTTGATTTAATAAATGATATGCTGCGCACGACGACGCTGTGACATTTTCTGTAGTACATTACAACTACTTCACGTCGCGACATCGTCGGGTCGTCCGCTGTATTTTTCGACTTTAAAGGGTTAGAAAGATTTTAGCAACATATTTTTATAGTATAATACTAATAATAATACCAGCCAGTTTATATCCCACTGCAGGGCAAAAGCCTCTGCTCATATAGAGGAGACTTGAAAATATTAATCACCACGCTTACTTAAGACGGATTGGCAATTTCAGACTTTTAAGTCCAGGTTTCTTCACATAAAACATTGTGTTGGTGTATACCCGCCTTTATGCACAGTTGTATCTTACTTACATAAGTGTGAGTCGTATATTTTTATATGTTCTGATTTGAGGAAAAATCCTTTACAAGTGGGGGGAAGTATTTTATAGTTCTCACTTGATTTTTATGGGACAAGTTGAATTGCAACCTTTAGAAGATGGTGAAATGATAAGATATCTAAGATTGCTTTTGTCAATTGTTCTAAATAGCGTAGTTTGTTTTTCCTAAGTTTTGAAGTACTCTGAAAGATACAATACAGTAGTGGGAAGAGCTCAGCAAAGGACTTAGACAGGATAAGTTCGTAAAAAAAACACCTAAAAAATCGAAGAGCCATAATAATAAAAAAAAATTAAAATAAACAAACAGGTCTGTGCAAAAAGTAAGTTAATCTGCAAGTCTGGTTTAATCAGCAAAACTGGACGTGGCCTCAGTAAAAGGATTTTAAAGGTGACAATCACGTGTGTGCACTAATATTCAGTTGCAAACAGCTTGACTAAAATCCGACCTTAATCTAGTTGAAAAACCTGGCATTAGAGCTTTTTCTATAAAATAAAAGTAAAATGTTGCTACATAATGAAGAACTGTTAAATGCTACAAGGACGACTTCTTGTTCTGCCTATCCTGTTTCTATATTATGTATTTGGAGTCGGCTCGAAATGCTTTTCTCTTTCATTCTCTTCTATTGCCTACCAGTCATCAAAATACACATTTCCTGTTTTTGCATGTCATCCTTTAAGTAAACCATCCATCTTTTACTTAGAATCTCTCCTCCTCTCAATTCCTCTATGCTTTATATGCCTCCTTTAGTAACATGCTTGTCATTCCCCGCATCACATGTTCGTATCAAGATTAATGATTTCCTTTCACTTTTAAAGCTACTAGTGTCACTTTCAGTCTTCCTGGGGACACGACAAGAAGTATAGAAAAATTACAGCAATCAAATTCATATGCACATGTATTTTTGGCTACTAAAAGCAATAAAAATAACTCCAAATAATTTTGCTTGACAATAAAACGTTGCATAAAACTTAAACAGTCACCGAAAAGTGTTCTCAAAATGCAATAACATAAAGCTGTATTTCGTTTGAATCCAAATGACGCCTATTTTGAGCAAATTAGCCGGCATTTTACATTGCAAATGTAGATTAGTGCCACTTACTGTTAAGGAGTTGCAGTAGTTTGTAACTGCAGAACAAATGAAACAGCTCCTACTTTCTGTCACCAATCGGGTAAGCAAGATACCTATGTAATTTTTGTGTATATTCTTTTATGTATTCGTAGATATTAGTTCTCAAAGAATTACTGAAAAATTATTGTGGATGCCATGAATGAGTATATACTGCGCGTACAAATCAATTTTCTCTTGTGATCGTGTGGTCTTCTTTCTATGGAACTGTGCTATCTTTAACGATGGTTGTTATAAGTGGCAACTAAGGTTACACAAGGTAATGAGCAGCAACATCATCAGCAAACTAACAATGGCCTATTTTTAGTTATCAATCTTTTCGCCGGCGTGGTACATTTCAATCAAATGCACAAAATAACAGCAAATTTCGTAGTTTGCACAATTGCGAACAATTCTCAAAAGCCACTTATAACTAAACATTTTATATTCTTTAAATATAACAATATTGGCTACCCTACAGTCAAGCAAGTTAGTCCGTGGAATCCACCGAAGAGTTTCCTAAAAGCTTACCTACATTCGAAGAAATCCGTCCAACTCGACCAAATTTATATGTATAGTCCGACTCGCGGCTCCTCCTCAAGTGGTCACGAAAAGCTTTTTAAATTCTTCGCTTTGGATCTTTAAGGATAAAAATATAGCTTTGTGTAAGGAAAACGCAATATTGTATAAAAATAATATAATGTTTATATATTTAGCCATAAGATTTTCACTCTATATAAGATAGCCTAGTAGCATTACCTAGGTACCGCTGTAAGCAGTGACTTGCAGTGTTCATCGAAGCACCGCATTTGTAGTACCAGACATTGTGCATTCAGAATTATATTATGAGGCAGCGGCTGGATCTCCAGGTTTTTTTCATGTTTGTTTACTAAAATGTCTTCATTTTGCCTAATCGTTAGCAATTGTAAGGTCATTTACTTTATTTCACAACAGCCAACACAACTCAATTTTAGAAACCTCAAAGTAGTTAAATTTCTCTTTTTTTCAAGTAACAAGTTTTAATTAAAATTCTTGCGGTATATTTTCTGTCTTTGAGCAATAAGTAATGAACTAACAACGACTCTTTAGACGTCAGTAAATAAAATAAATAAAACTTAAAATAAAAAGTAGGAGCGATGCTGTTTTATTGGCGTTCAATTAATTAACTTTAACACTGGAAAGTTTTCCTTCAAAGAAATATATTGAAGAACTTTTCACCTGCAGATTCTACTCAGTACTTACCTTCTGACAAAACTTTTGGACGATTACTAAGGATTCCGAGTTTACAAGTAGATAAATCTGTGCATAGACAGGAAACGACGAAAATGTTTTAAATTTTAATTAATTTAATTACGGTAGATCGTTGATGGTTTCAGCATGAATTGTTATACATTTCTGTTTAATAAGAGGCCTTATTCTGTAGTGAAAATTTTATGTTAATCGCGCATATTCGGTAGTAGACAGTGAGTGTCTACTTACTACAATACAATATTTAAACTTACTACAATATTTAAAACAACCGAATATTTCGTACGTCGCACCATATTATTCAAGAGGTGGACTGATGATTTAATAAAAGTTTACAACAAAAACATTAAAATCTATTAAAATTAAGGTTAAATAGACAAGTCAAATTCGACTTTGAAAATTTCAAATTTGACTGACCTGTTGGCCTAGTAGTTAGTGAATCTAACTGCTAAGCCGGAGGTCGTGGGTTCGATTCCCACCCAGGACAAACCTTTGTGTGATGAGCATGATTGTTTGTTCTGTGTCTGGGTGTAATTTATCTATGATATATATGTATTTACAAAAAGAAAACGTATATAAGTAGTATATCCGTTGTTTAGTACTCATAACACAAGCAAATATAATTACTTAATTTGGGACTAGATGGCGCTGTGTGAATGTGGTAGAATATAATTAATAATATAAAATTCGCACATTTAAATAACCAAACAAATATCCACGATGTTCTTCCGTGTTTTCAGCATAATGTACATAATAATACCTACTATCCCTAGCATTTTTGCAAGCAAGAAAATCTAGTGCAGTCTTTATCAGAATGATCCGGAAATTAAAAGCAAACAGATTCTCTATTAGATGAGAACGTGATCCCATTTCACTCTGTTGATCCTGCTGGCTTGTAATGGTTACTCTATTTCAGTCACGAAATGTCTGTCCAGCTTCTGAGGTTTCGTGTTTATTTAACTGGAATATTAGATTAGTGTGAAATTGTGGTATTCGGTGGGCAGTCAGTTGTTTTAGTAATTTATATGAAAATGTGTATTGTTTTGGATAAATAGGTCAGTCGTCAAATCTGTGAAAGATAGAAAATTAATATTTTCTTATTTAGAACAAGAACAAAATTATTCCGACTTATATTTTTTTTGAGTCAATTGTACTGGCTGCAGGTGTCGAGATTCATGAGTGGGTGTCATAATTTATTTATCAAAAAGTAGGTCATATTAAATAACAAATATTTTTCATAAAGAATCTTGCTTACGATAGGTACTCGGTATTTTAATAACGCAATAATCCGAATGATGACGTTTGAATTCTTCTTTTCTTTTTTTTTTTGGCAACAGAGCCGACGATTGTGTCAGCTATTTCTGCCAGCGTCAAGTGTAGAATTATATTCTT
Organism: Parascotia fuliginaria; assembly: GCA_963082885.1. Taxonomy (NCBI): domain Eukaryota; kingdom Metazoa; phylum Arthropoda; class Insecta; order Lepidoptera; family Erebidae; genus Parascotia; species Parascotia fuliginaria. Next base: position 3,909,179 of record OY720197.1, read on the forward strand.
GTTGATGATATTAATGGTATATTACAATGATAAAATAGAAAAAAATGTGGATGAAATTAAATGACATCCATCTTCCGTCGACATTTGAATTGTCATATGAAGAAATCAGACAGTCACACAACAGAGGGCCTAGACAGATGGCATAAATTACTCTATCTATGGGATTGACATAAGCTAATGCCAAGTGTCGTTAGCTTATGTCAATCCCAATAATTTTTTAATCTATTCTTTATGAATATATGCCACTTGTCTAGTCCCTCTGAACTGACAGCAGCATTCTGTGATAAGACAGCCATCACTGTAATGAAACCAAACGAGACAATTAATCCAAAATTACTGCAGATCTATGAAAGAGGATTTTATGTAGTATGTCTTTCCGTTAAAGTAGAGAAATCTCTTTTACTATATATCTCAATATAGAACCAGTACATTCAGAAGAGGCGACTATAATATATTCCACAGCCTGAATCTACTCACTGCTGGGTATAGACCTCTCTTCGTTTGTGCCAAACTCCATGCTCTTGAGCCATGTTCGCCCCGTGACTGCTGTGATATCATCCTCCCTCATAGCTGGACAGCCGACACTTTTAAACCATTTCTTGTACGCCACTCGGTAAAGGTATTACTCCACCTGTCATCACCTCGCCTTGCTAGGTACCATACGTGTAGCCAATAATATAATACTTTTAACACAGTACCCGCGTCAATTAACTACATGCATTATTAACCTAGCACTTAAACTACAAAAACAACTACTGCGCAAAAGGAACTTAATTTCGTGCCAATCTAAACTTCCAACCGCCATATTTATGACGTCAGAGCTAAGTTAATCCGATTGGTGGGGCGCGAATATTCATCAAAGGTACACTTTGATCTTAAAAGGGTAAAGGTCCACTGTTTAGTATAAAACCGTAGTAATATACATGTAATTTTAGCTTTGTGAAGTTTGAAGTTTTGTAGAGGATAATTTGGTGGCCTTGTTACTATTGTTAGGTGAGCGTAGTAAGTTCGATTTTAGCTTAGGCTAAATATGTGTATGATCCACATACAGGATACTAGCTAGTATTCAACACTTTGCTGCCACAGAAGCTGTTTTTTTATATTAAACTAGCTGCGCCTTCCGGATTCGCCCGCCCATAAAACGGCATGTGTTTAATTAATTTAACTCGAGATAAAGGCCGATTTTCTAAATAAAAAGTATCCTATGTCAGTCTCCAGTACCGAATCTATGCACATACCAATTTTCATTAAAATCTGTTCAGCTGTTTATAGCACTGCTTTCCGCGGCGAGGTTTCATCCGTGCTAAGTTATGTATTTAGTTACTGCTCCACTCCGGTCGCTCGTAGCGTGATGTCTTATAGCCTATAACCTCCCGTAAGAACTAGGCTATCATACGCATAAAGGATTATTCTAATCCGACTGATAGTTTCAGAGATTAGCGCTTTCAAACAAACAAACTCTTCCGCTTTATAAAATAGTATAGATGTTAAAACATAATCCTTTCACAAAACAAAAGAATGATGAGATGATTTGTTAAAGATGATGTTTGTAACTCAGCATTAACAAGTTAAACCCAACTTCCAACTTCAACTTGAAACGAGATAATTACTTAAATTATTATACAAAGACATTTATACAACTTTTAACTAAGATAGGGTCTCAAACAAAAACTTAAACAACATCGGACATTTTATTAAAATCAAATTTTTTCGAGACTCTCCACAAAAACTTCTGAACTAATTTATGTTTTAATTTAAGATTTCATTAATTACGTTTTCATCAAGCCCAAGAAATATGCCAATTTTAGCGGTTTTTGTGGTCACTTAAATTAAGACTAATTTGGCAGATGAAAGGATGGCAGACCTAAGTAGATACCTAAATAATTTTACTAGTTTTAATCTAAGATACTTATCAATTAAGCATCGCCTAACCCAGTACCAGTTAAGTTGACATTGTTACCGTGGCCTTCATGACACTTTTGTAGGTAAAGCCGAAACAAAACTCACCTTTCCACAAGTAATTCTGGTCGGATCCCCTGTATCTGATCCCCTGGGGTTCAGTTTATTTTTATAACATTTTCTAATATTTATATTCAATGTGTAGGGTATCATGCGCCATTGACTACCGATCAATTTCTAACTTCATGTCCATCCAAAGGTTGACTGGAAGAGATCGCTTTTTGCGATAAGATCGCCCATTGTCACTATTTATTGTTACAACATTTTATATCCAATGTAACTTAGATGTGGTGTACAATAAAGCTAATTCTATTGAAATGAAATGAAATGAAATATATGTTTATTCATTTAAGTTAATTAAATTAACACTTATGAACGTCAAAGTTTACAAAATGTCAGCAAATTAACCTACAGCCAGTTCGCTGACGAAGTAGAGCCATGAGAAGAACTGGCAAGAAACTCAGGCCACTCTTTTTAATCGCCAGGTTATTACAATTTTTGTAAGTTACAGTTTCAAGTAGCATGCAAAGTGACGCAGACAATACACTTAACTCTATAGATACTTAATTACTTACAGCTTTCTATGTTGTAAAGAAAATTAAAAAGTAAAATGTGTGCTTTACAGGCTGCCTCAATTTGCATATTGCTACAAAGGGTAAAGGCAACATGTGAACTGTGATAAATGTTTCTATGTAGATATTATATTTATTCTATTCTATAATATTATAAATATTTTGTTTCGGTCAGATATCCCAATATCTTTTGACAAAATCTATTAATATTAGTAAACTAATTCCATAATTCTGTAGGTTCACGTGTAAATAGGAATTACCCCTGCACCCACTTTGGGTTAATCCAACTGAAAAAAGCATTAAGATAACACAGCCTACCCTGTACTCCTCGTGAAAGAAAAGATGAAATAGGTATGTCCTTGCAGCAAGTAAGTAAATACAATTGAACCAATTGAACAATGACCTATTTTGCTGATATTTCGCTTAAAACTGTCAAACTTGTAAGATCTATCATGGTTAAAGCACTTAGGACGTTTTTAATACTAACATAACAACAGAGTACTCAGTAAAATGTCAGTGTCTAATAAAATGATAACAAGCTCGTTGTCAAGGAAATCTGTCTTCAGATTAATTTCGACCTACTTGCATTTAGATGGAAGCTTATGGTGGGTCATGATTCTTTTGGTTCAATAATATCTAAATAAAAGTAAAGTTCATGTCTAAGATGAATTACTGACAAGAAAGGCCTTAGAAAGACTGACGAAAAATGATTTGCGTTAGAACACGGCCTACTTTTATATTAAAATGAATAGATTTGAATAACTAAACATATCTTTTGTCATTCAAATTTCAATTGGTTTATTAATAGACGCTCTTTTTACGCTTCTGTAGGATTTTGGATGAAATTTAATATCTATTTTAAAAGTTTATTAAATGTTGAGTCAACAGTTCTAATAATCAAAATATCACTAACTTCATAGCACAAATTTATGAAAAAATAATCTTGAATTAGTCTACTTAGAGTTGTTTTTTCTATAGCTTAATTTATACACTTGTGTCGTTCTTTCATGTGTACCGATACCGCAGCATAGGTGAAAATTTGCTCAAAATATTTGATCTTTTATCAACAATTTTTCAATTGACTGCTTCATAATTTTGGTAAACGGTTGATTTATGATTAAAGATTAATTTTGATCTATTTTTAGAAAGGGCTATGATCTTTGAGCTGCTTTTATGATATATAATGTACCTTAAATAAATCGATACACGATCACTTAAAGGGTAATTCATTCAGTGGTTCCTGCTATGACGGCTTTATGAGATGCTTTTTCACATCCATTTTTGAATGGAGGCTCAAAAAAACAAGGAATGCAAGGATATTTCGCTTGTTTTTGTTATTAGTATTATATTTTTATTTTTTATTTATTTTATTTTTTACTACCAATAACAAACACCGCATATAAGGGTGCCACTGGAACGTCTACGCTGCGAGGTGCTGGCGGTTATTAGTACAGGTAAGTTAGGTAACTCTGTATGTGACGCTTGTTCGTTGGTAAATTCTGTCTAACTAGTCTGAAGGACGTCTACTACATAGGCCTCTCCAAAAAGCCATTTTTTTTTTATTTTTAAGTCTTTTCTGTCTATGTCCATCCTGGCCTCCCTTCGTCCCTTACGCGTTTTGCGTCTTCTTCTTTCAATTTTTTTTTGAAAAAACTGCCTAGACCGTGTCGTCATCTCTTTCTAGGTTTGCCGCGACTTCGCTAACCAACATTATCTAATTTGATAACAAAACAGACAATAAATACCTAATACCTAATGATCCAAACAATTAATACTAATAATTCTTCGCTCAATGCATTTATGAGTAATCTATCTATATAATACTAATATATAACGCAGAAGAGTTTGTTTGTTTGATTGTCTGTTTTTACTCGTTACTCTGTTTTATCTCTAGTGCTGATTTTTTTTTTGTATTTAATAGCCAAATTCTGAAGGTAGGCCACACAACATCACGCTACGAGCCGCGGGAGAAGCGCAGTAACCAAATATATAACATAACGTGGGTGAAACTGCGCTGAGGACAGCTGATTAATAAAATATGGTTGAAACTCTCGCGTAATGTGATATGTTTCATTATTCGAGAAACTCTTAAGAATCATTACATATTATAATAACAGAATAAATAATATCGATCCTAATATTAGCTAGACTAACCCACCAGATCATTTAGACCTCTAATTTCATTCAACCGTCTTACAATTACGAAGGGCTAGCAATCAAATAAAGGTCTTATTACATTAGCCATATGATCTAATTAAGATTATCTATAATAGGAGCATATGCTCGAGAGCCAAAATAGGGATTAATGCGAATGAAATAGAGGTTCTTATCTTAAGGGTCATTGGTGATAAATAAAGGATGTAGGATTATTGTGACCTTGACCTCTGGTTATGTAATTAGTCTAGGTATCGTTGACTTAGTCTCTAATTAGTTTTTGTTGATTTAATCTCTTTTAGTAGGTATTATTTTGAAATACTAATGAAGCAATTGTAAAGGCTTATTCTATACAGTATATTAAATCTTGAGATATGTTTGCTATATGTATCTTTACTATATATATAATATGTATCTTTCTTTTGTATTACTATATAAGTATATAGCTGACGTATATTTTCAAGAAATTAAGACATATTTCATTAAGTTTCCTAAAGATAAAGCGTTACTAAGCATTTCTCTGAAAAGTTTAACAAAATTATTTTTTAGAAAAAAACTCAAAACCCACTTCAAAACAATACATAATGTTCAATCTATAACTAAAAAGTAAAAATAATAATAAAATTACTTCACAGCAAAGAACACTATAGGGGAATCAACGAAAACATTGATACCTATATAATACTTTACTATTTATAATCAGTTATTTTGGAGTCGGTGCCAGCCAAGATGGAATTTTCAGACAAGGACATGTCCATGTCAGAAAATTCGTCACAAAAGAGATCAACGCGTTGCTTTACACCTCTTCTCTCTTGGCATACCTTCTAATAAAAAATATAAAACTAAAACCTAACTTATGAACCATTTTTTATAAAAACAGTATGGTACTTACTAACTTCAAAGCATAAAAACAGAAAATACTTTCAAATAAAAAATAATTTTTCAAATTGGTTCATAAATGACCGAGTTCTGTTGTAACAAACATACAACTACTGAACCATTTTTAATAATAAAAATATGGGACAGATTTCAGAGTATACCCTTTCAAATAAAAAAAGAGATTTTCAAATCGGTTCATAAATTACCGAGTCTGTGTGATAACAAACATATAAAAAAAATACGACTCGAATTGATAACCTCCTCATTTTTGAAGTCGGTTAAAAATAAATAAATTTTACACAAAACTAGATTCTACGTAATTTCTACTCTATTATTGAGTAACATAAGTCACTAATGTTGCGTTGTTCTGTTATTTGTTTTGTAATATATGGTGTACAGTAATATTCTATTTTCTTCTAATATGTAATTAACAAGTTTAATTACATATTGTCAGACAGACATACAGACAACAAAGGGTTTTTTTTTCTTTAATTAGCTTTCCGTGGCACGGTTTCACCCGCGTCTTTGTTTACTGCTCTTCTCCCGTTTCCAGTAGCGTGATGTGACATATAACCTTCCTTGGGAACTGGGCTACCATACGCAAAACGATTTTTTTTAAATCCGACTGGTAGTTCCAGAGATTAGCTCGTTCAAACAAACAAACAAACAAACTCTCCCGCTTTATATACTCGTAATAGTATAGATTAAAGTACATAACCTTTAAAAAGTAGTGAATTTGTACAGCGGTTAGCCGAAGGGTAAAGGCTAAAGGGACTTTTGAATTTCTACCAATTTGAACGAAACCGCTGAACGCTTGTACCTACCACAAAATCAAATATGATGTTTAGTTTCAAAATACTTTGAACTTTAGACTAGGTATAAATTATTTCAGGGGATGGTGACACTGAAACACACACTAGTAGATTATTATGATCTATTCCGTTCTAATACCACAAAACTAATATCAATAGTATTTGTTTATTGTCCGAATTACTAATTATCAACATTAAGGGGTTTCAACATTTTGGGAATTCAATTTTTAAGATGTCGTTACGGACCAGAAGGGTTTTCTTTGATACATTACGTATGATAAATCCAATCGTTTTATTCTTTGTTCACTACACTAGTTAATAATGACAAGTGATAAATGTGGTAGCAATATTATCAGTGTAAGCAACACTTCTTACACACATTTTAAATAAATAATTCATAGACAAATAAATGAATCCATGCGAAAAAAACAACTATAAACTAATACTTACAAACATAAGCTTCAGATTAGTACAAATGAGAATCAACATAAGCCCTTTTGAAATTTACACTTGGATTACGTTTTCTAATGAAAGGATTTAGCCTTTTACACTGTAATAAATCGTTTAAAATATAGTGCACCTATTTTACAAAAAATTTACCCAAGCATTCCATACTAATCCATACTTAATATTCTAAATGCGAAAGTAACTCAGTCTGCCTGTCTGTTTGTCTACCTATCTGTTACGCTTTCACGCCTTAACCACAAAACCGATTTTGAAATTTGAAATTCGGTGCATAGATAGACTAGACCTCGAGGAACAACATAAGCTACCTTTTCTTGCGAAAAATGGCATAAAAGGGTTGAAATAGAAAATTAAAGTTTGTATAAAAATCGTCAATGTATAAACATGTTCACGCGGTAACCAAGTTTTACGCGGGCGGAGCTAGGGGCAAAAGCTAGTAAGGTATAATAATACCAGGCCACAGATAAGATAATACACCAGACTGACAGCGTAAGCAAGGCTTTAACAAGGTGGCGAGCAAATGTCAAGCGGGATGAGGCCGACTAAGGGCTCTTTTAATTTAGGCGTTCGGTGTGGGACTGCTGCCGCATGTTTACTGTGCCGCAGCAGGACTGCAGCAGAACGGCTACAGTCTAATGCAAAATGTGTGATCGGTGTGATTTTTGATATAAATATAATATTGACAAAAGGTGTTTGTTTACATTATAGGCATTCTATATAGGACGTAGCTATATAAATTACCAATAATCACCGCACTAGTAAACAACTAAGCACATGAAATTTGCGACGTTCTCATCCTGCTGTCGGCACCGGTGCCATCCTGCACGCTTAGTGCATAAATTGTAGGAAAAATATCGACGAACCGTGCGCAGTACGACAACCGCACCGCTGCGGCGCCACAGCAGTCCGACACGAAACGCTTAATTTGAAAGAGCCCTAAAGATCAGCCTAGATAAAACTTATTATGTCTAACTAGCTCCAAACAAACAAACGAACTCTTTCGCTTTAAATAATAGTATATATAGATGAACACTTTTCGGACTTTTCACACACAGAAAAAACCATCACAACGCTTACGTAAGCTGGATTAGGAATTTCGGGTTAATATTGATTTTTAAGTTTAGTTTTATAACGATGTTTTTCTTCATTTTTGACAATAATTTTTACATGAGCACAAAATACAATTAAATATACCTTAAAAGTCATATTAATATTTGCCACCATACAGACAAATTTTGAAATAAACACTAAACATTATTATTCTTCTAGAACATTCCTCGTATAAATGGTCACCGATTCATGAACTGGCTTTGATAAACGAGTTTAACGTCCCCGATCAATCAATCTGCGCGATATAGATACAAAAAACCTCTTCCATTGTAAGGCTGTACTATAGTGTAATTGTATTTTTATCGTTTTGTTATGTTATTTGCCGACTATATCTGGATTTTCTGGGTACTAATGTTTTATGGCATAACTAGCTACGCATCACGGGCACCAGACCGATTTTTGGGATAAAAAGTAGTCCGTCTCCGGTACCGAATCTATCTACATAAATTCATCGAAATCGGTTCAGCCGTTTAGGCACTGACTGGTAACAAACACACACATACTTTCGCACTTAGTAAAGAGCTATAATTTTAGCTTCGTTTAATTATAAGTGAACCTTTAATAATAATAATAATAATAATAATAATAATAATAATAATAATATTCTACCACATTCACACAGCGCCATCTAGTCCCAAATTAAGCAATTATATTTGCTTGTGTTATGGGTACTAAACAACTGATATACTACTTAAATACATTTTTTGTTTTTGTAAATACATACATATTATAGATAAATTACACCCAGACACAGAACAAACAATCATGCTCATCACACAAAGGTTTGTCCTGGGTGGGAATCGAACCCACGACCTCCGGCTTAGCAGTCAGGGTCACTAACCACTAGACCAACAGGCCAGTCAAATGCACATTGCCATCCATTCAATCATGAAATGATAGTCCGAAATCAGCTGAGAATACAGCAAAACATATTAGTCTAACTAAGCTAAATAAAGAGTAGGAAAACAAAAACAACTAAAAAAACTAATATGACTTTCCTACTGAAAGAATTATCCACAAAATTATTTTTTTTATTTTTTTTTCTATTTTGACACGTGCCACGTTTATCTCTGCATGACCCTAAGGTTGACTGGCAGAAATTGCTTTAGGCATTTAGTCTGCCTTGTGCAAATTGTTTGCAAGAAGTTTAAATAAATTTATAATACTCGTATTATAAATATAAAGCGGCAGAATTTGTTTGTTTAAAGAACGCGCTAATTTCTGTAACTAACAGTTCAATTTGAATAATTATTTTTGTGTATGATAGCGTAGTTCTTGATAAGGTTTATAGGCTATGTAAATTTACGCTACTGGCGATGAGAGCAGAGCAGAAAGCAAAGACACTAGTGAAACCGCGCCATGGAAAGCTAGCACTATTATATATAGCGGAAGATTTGTTTGTTTGTTTAAACGCGCTAATCTCTGTAACTACCAGTCGGATTCGAATAATTCTTTTTGCGTGTTATAGCCCAGTTCTTGAGAAAGTTTATAGGCTATTAAATTTCACGTTACTGGCGACGGGAGCAGAGCAGTGACCTAAGACGCAAGTGAAACCGCACTGCGAGACCCTTGTGTTGAAGTAAGTTAGGTTAACCTGTATGAGAACAAATAAATGTTTTTTTTTCTTTCTCTCAACTATAATATTCTTAGATATTAATTGCATTAGGACTGAATCTTCACTAACTAACTTGATAAAATTGTCATTCCACTGAAGGTTATTGAAAAAGTTAATTACGCTTGACTGATAGTTTGTAGCCGGCCTAACGTTTGAAGTAGCAAAAACTAAGCAACAATCAATCAACACAAATACTTTTTTCTTTGCTCCAATAACTTTTTATAAGTATTGTACTGAATCGATTTGTATTTAGGATAGTATTATTTACGGTTCGAGTTCAAAGAATTGTGAACATTATTTTGTTCTATCGATATGGTTTCTGTTGTCATTTTTGTTTAAAAGGTATATTATGTCCTTCTGTAAGTAGTGTGTAGACGTGCTTAATGATAAGATTTCAATTATAGAAAAAAATATAGTTACTATCCATACCAATAATATAAATGCAAAAGGAGCTGTCTGACTGTTACGTTTTCACTCCTAAACCACTGAACCAATTTTCATGAAATTTGGTATAGCAATAGAATAGACATTGGGTAACAACATAGGCTTTTCTTTTATCGTTAAAAATGGCTGGGTGGTGGTTGAAATAGAGGATGAATGATTGTATGAAAAAAGGAGATATTCATACGACATTCACGCAGGCGGAGCTGGGGGCAACAGTTAGTTATATATATTGATGTATTTGTATACCATTTAAGTTATAATTAAATCTGATAGCAAGCGATTGCGTATTAGCAATTTATATAGAAAGAAATAGCAAGGACCGTGGGCCTTCAATAACATCTGTTCTCTTCGTATCGTAAGAGGCGAATAAGCATAAAATACAACATAGGTAGCAGTACCAACCATCATTTATAGAGTTGGATAAAAGTGTCTGTCTGTCTGTATAAAATCGCATATCGCAAGAACCGCTCAGTTAATGGTTTTCACTGTTATACACTGTGTCTTTGCCCGATTGGCGAATTCAAGGAGGGTAATGTTTTTTGAATCTATGTATGTATGTGGGTAAGTATAATATATATAATATTTCAACAACTACACACAACGCCATCTAGACCCAAAGTAAGCATATTATATGCTTGTGTTATGGGTTCTAGAATGCGGATATACATACTTAAATACCTTTTTTTTTGTAAATACATACATATTATACATAAAACACCCAGACCAATGCAAATAGACATGTTCATGCACACAAATATTTGCACTGAGCGGGAATCGAACCCGCGACCTCTGCGTGGCAGTCCATACACAGTACCACCGAACCACAGAGGCAGTCAATTATATATCTATCTCTTTAGCATACTGCCTAAATGGCATAGTGGATTTTAACATATTAGATGTTATTAGATTCATATTAATTTTGGGAGTGACATAATATTTCAATGTAACGTTAACACGAGAAAATAATAAATAAATAAAATAAATAAATAATTTGTTTATTTCCCACCAAAACCGAAATACAGTGAAATCAACTTTGGGCTAAGTTATAGGTACGAAATTCCGGTTGTGGGTCGCTGGCCTGCGGTAGGTATATATATTACCTGTGCTACAGCTCACCAGGCAACGGTTGAGAGCCTTCTGCTCACCGACAGTCCGCGTAAGGTTGTGAAAGCCATCAGAGGCTAACAACCCACACCACACACAAAAAAAAAAAAAAAAGCTCACCAGGTCTCCACTTGAAACCACGTAATACAATGTAAATATCTTAGCTTAATAACAAAATTAACAGAGATAAACAAAAGAAAAAAAAAGAGAAATACATATTAATAAAAATATTCTATATATTGGAACAAAACTACTATTACGTGTTGTTATAAGTATTATAGGTTTCTTTCTTTTCACTTTGTTTTAAGCAGTGTTGCTTGTTCAAGGGATGTTTTGTTATGTATTACATCTATAGAAACCGCGCAGCAACAATAATAGCGAACCAAGTCGGTAAATCGCAACTATTTATACAGATGGAGACACTAGCTTATAAATATGTCCTTTACCTATTTAATTAGCTCTTAAAAGTAGATCAAGAAGGAATTAGCAGCAATTATAAAATTAGTCGTATTAATTACGGTAAGTAAAAAAAAACTTTTACAAAAAGTCTAAACGACTTGACGCAATTAACGGGTGGGCGTCTCATTCTTATAAAACCTCCGTCAGATTAAAAAAGTACCTTTTCTTGTAAACAAGACTTAATAACCCTTTACCTTTTAGAATTAAAAGTCTTTCAATGTCCCACTTTTAATAGGGTGGCCATGCTTTCAAAATTTTGAGGGACGTTTTTGAATATATTTAGTGGTTCAGCAAAAATTATAACTGTTTTAGTTAATTGCTTAATATTTTTGAGAACTTTATGCTGGGTTTAACAAAATTTACAGTTGGCAAAAAGAATGTTATTACTGAAATATTGTGTGCCATTTAATCTTGTTTTTCTACCAGGATCAATATCTAAGCCTAATCTAAGCCTAATGACAACAAAATGGAGATAAAACTGGCTAGTAAAACGAATATTAGAATAAATGACTGGCCTGTTGGCATAGCAGTTAGTGACCCTGACAGTTAAGGAGGTCGTGGGTTCGATTCCCACCCAGAACAAATCTTTGTGTGATGATTGTTTGTTCTGTGTCTGGGTGTAATTAATCTATAATATGTATGTTTTTACAAAAAAAATGTATATTAGTAGTATATCAGTTGTTTTAAATCCATAACATAAGCAAATAGGATTGCTTAATTTAGGACTAGATGGCGCTGTGAAAAAAATTATAGAAAACTTTATTGTACACCAATTAAATTTTATTCCAGGTTACAAACAAAGCTTTTTTACACAAAACTCAAAAGTTTACTGCTACCATGGTAACCCTACTTTACGGATCTCTGATTATAACGTCCTGAGTGCCGGTAATCACGTAGGCGAGAGTTCCGCATAATTATGTAAAAACAGCCCTTCAAATGTTCCTAAAGGGAGCGTACTTGGCCCACATCTGTTGGTTTAATTCATGATTTAAAGGGCATGGCTTTGGTCATGTTTTTTTTGGTCGGTAGCCTTAGTAATGTAAACTCTGTTATAACGAGCATTTGATTCTGTGGGCTCCGTCAATGGTCAAAGATTGCCTCGATGACATAATGCAAATATTTGTGTGCATGAACATGTCTATTTGCATTGGTCTGGGTATTTCTATGTATAATTTGTATGTATTTACAAAAAAAGGCATTTAAGTATGTATATGAATTCTAGAACCCATAACACAAGCCATAATTATGCTTACTTTGGGTCTAGATAGCGTTATGTGTAGTTGTTGTGATATTATTATTATATATATAATAGTGTCAGTGTACGAATAATAGTAGGTCCTATGTGAAGTGGTAAAAGCAAATATTGAAAGGAAACTAGAACTGCTCCAAAATATTCAACAGTAGGTAAAATTCTGACTTAAAAAGTTTCTGTGTTTAATAAAGATTAGATTAAAATATAAGGTATTTGATGATAGGATCAAGGGTTTTGTAAATGGGCTAGATGGACGAGGGTGGTTCAGCAGATGGTTGAAAAGTGTCTATATCTAGCAGTGGGTGATAACGATGTGTTAATAAGAGGAATTGTAATGTCTACATCTCAAGTTGTTTTCATTGCCTCCTCAAAGAATGCGTAGAATGCATTAAAACATGTATTGCTAAGCTTTGTTTATGATTCTGTTACCTGTACTTCTAGTTAAATTATATAGGCACTAATAAAGTATCTCCTTTCCACAATACAACTGGACTCTGAACAACTAAAACAAAAGTGAAGATACTATGAGGCTTTCCACAAAATAAAAACGAATTATTACACATTTTCGTGGTTCACAGTAAATAAGGACAACCCACAAAATAAATTGAATTTATACAATAAAAACATGTACAGACCTTGGAAGAAGCACCAAGAATTACTTAGTTTAAATTCACCCGTTTACCATTTGTTTGTTACTCAGGTCATTTAACAAAAGTGTGTGTATTTTTTACATCCCTCCAATTTAGGTTATCTCATTATATGTAAATATTAAGTATAGTGATGCGCTCAGCGTTTTGACAATTTTTGATGTAATCATTTCGGATGACAACATATTTGCGTCGCGGGTTACTTTAAATCTATACTATTATATAAAGCAAAAGAGATTGTTTGTTTGTTTGAATGCGCTAATCTCTGGAACTACCAGTTGGATTTGAATAATTATCTTTTGCGTATGATAGCCCAGTTCCTGAGGAAGGTCTGTTTATGTAACATCACGCTACTGGCGACGGGGGCAGAGCAGTAAGCAAAGACGCGAATGAAACCGCGTCGCGGATGAAACCGAGCTGCGGAAAGTTAGTATACAAATAAAATGGACACATACAATTGTACTGTAACATCCAACTTTCTTTCTTTTATTTTCATCCTGTCTCTACGGAATGCAGTGTCAGTACGTGTGTGAGACTTTAATCTCTATATCCTAATCATACACAAACTAAAGAATTGCTGATGCCTTTACTAAATACACCAACTAAAATCAAAAATGCTCGACGCAATTTTCACACAAATATTTTTACTCACTGAATCACAGCACTTAAACGACAAATGTCAGAAGAATACCATTTTTAAGATTTATGCGTTTCCCGCGACCGAGATACATGAAGTTAGAATCCCGGCTTCCCGGGATTCGGGAACACATGCCAACACTAGCCGTGCCTGATTTATTTGAGTCAGAGAATTTAAATTAAAGCACATATACATATATGCTTAATGTGCTTAATGTATACATCTCTCAATGTTCAAGAAATGAAAAATGGTTCCCATATAACCGGTACGTTTTTCATTTAACTGTATTTTTTCGTTTGAAAAATTATACAATGTTTACTCTCTCGTTGTTATTCTAAACGAACATACAGTATTATATTTCTTTCTCATTTGTATTCAAAAAGTCAATTCTCGCAAGGAAGAAGTCGCAAAGGATATAGACATTTAACACAAACAAACAAACTTTCGCATTTATTTTATTTATTGGATGATGATGGATGAAATGACACACAATATTTTGAGTCGGTATGACTCAGGCAAATCCAATTAATATCATAAATGCGAAAGTTTGTATATATGTATGTGTGTGTGTGTGTGTGTGTGTGTGTGTTTGTTACCACTCAGCGCTTAAACGGCTGAACCGATTTTGATTAAAATTGGTATCCAGATACATTCGGTCCCGGAGACGGACATACTTTTTATCCTTCCTTGAAAATTGCTTTGGTTTCCGAGGTACATACACACACACACACACAAACTTTCTCATTTATAATATTAGTAGGATTAGACCAAACGTATTGCGTAAAAATTAAGTACACATTTCTCATTGTTGTTATGAAAAATTATCGGTTCTAATACAAAATTAAGGAGGCAATTTAAAGGTTTTAATAGCCAAGCCTACCTATCTACGTACGTGCGCGAGGTATAGGCATAGGATATTTCTAACAATAAACACAAAATAATATTTTAAAATGACGTAACTTATATCTATATTCTTTTTTTATTTAAATAAATAATACGTCATTTATTACGACTTTTCATAAACAACACCTACTTTAAAATCTAATGTTTTTACTTTGATGACAACACAAATATACGTCCTTTTGTTATTACGTATAATCCAAAGGTTTTCATATTTTTGTCCGAAAAATGTATGAATATACCTTTCCTGAATAAACTTATTTATATTCATGGGTAAAAATATCCTGATCGTTTCTGAGACCAAAAACTGCTAAATTTTACCTACTAAAATTTCATAGAACACTGTATCTTTGAATAAGCTTATCAAATCGATGATGTAACTTACTACCAAAAACGTTATCTATTTTAATCTATATCTATACTATTATATAAAGCGGAAGAGTTTGTTTGTTTGTTTAAACGCGCTAATCTCTGGAACTACAAGTCGGATTTGAATGATTCTTTTTGCGAATAATAGCCCACTTCTCGAGGAAGGTTATACTCTATGTAAAATCACGCTACTGACGAAGGGAGCAGAGTAGTAAGCAAAGACGCGGGTGTAACCGCGCCGCGGACAGCTGGTCAGATATATACATTTTTCTCGGTTTATCTATCAGCTTAAAGAAGCCCACAGCTGAATATAAATGCTCTCTATTTATGTAGTACAGTCACTATGTTTTAAGCGGTTAAGAGACTGCTAGGTAAATAGTACGCAAGTGATTCTGTTAACCGTTTTCTTTGTGAGACGCAAAAGAAAGTAAAAGGAGAACGGCAGATAAAGACCACACGGAGAGTCTTAAAATATAATGCACATCTAAGTATAGTCAACCATTAAATTCTTTAGCACCCTTAGAGTAAATGTCGTTTACATATCACAAAACAATAATGTCTTTTTTTTGCTTGCAAGTTATCTCAGTACAGTGACAGTTTTCACTATCATAATGAGTCTTATTGAATTTTAATTTTGATGGTCTTTTCTTAAAAGTGGTAAAGTAAATATGTACACGACTATGCATTTAATTTTGATTATTCTGTTGAGTTAATCTCGACAATGCGGTAGGCATACTTTGTAGTTAGGTATAAATTCGCTTAGGCAATGAAAATAACATATTTATGTAAGATTTTTATATAACTGTCATGAAAGAACCATTCAAAACCCTTTACTCTGTAAGTGTTGTATAAGGCGACAAGGCATATTGGTTTAAATACGGTAATAGATCCACGCTGGTTTCAGCATGAATGGGCCGGATCGACCGGGGAACTACTACCCTCTCATAAAAGATCGATTAAGAGTAGCAGTATCCGTACTACTGCGTTTCGTTCGGTGAGTGAGAGCGCCGGACGCCTAATTGACCCCCTTTCATCTTGCCTCACTTCCCTCATTCCCTTCCCCATATCGGAGGCCACCATACCAGCAGTTTAAGACGATGACTTTTGGTATGGTGGCCACCACTTCTGAATTCCAATGACTGCTTACCATCAGGCGGGTTGGAGTCACTTAGGTAGGCGAATATAAAAAAAAATCTAAAACAAATAAGCTATTTCTGTAACTATGACCGACAGTAACGAATCATTAGGATAAAACCAGTTGTGATGTCGACATAGTTGCAAGATTGGCGCTTTTGTTCAAATCGATGTGTCGACAGTATTCGACAGTATTCGACGGCATTCAATGGCAATTGTCAAAGCGCTGACTGGCTGACCATTAACCGTTGTATTACCTACGTCAGTATTCACCTTCACCTACACCAATTGCTGTTTGAAACATTTCAATGATTTCAAGTTTCGACAATAGAAACGTTTCGTTTTTAAGCGTTTATTTTGGGATGAAATGTTAGTAAATCGATTTTTAAATTTATTATAAGCGTTTAGATAGAACGGGCATTAGAAAGTTGATCTTACGGTTCACTAGCTATTGTCAATTAAATGATGACAGTATAACTATTACAAAGTGCTAGAGATATTTTACTACATAGTACATACATAGTTTTAATATAAGGTCCGGTTTCTTCAAAAATTATTTCCACCGCTAAAAGTCACCTATGTCAATATAACAAGAACATATTTTAACTTTACGAAAATGCTTTAAATTCCTCGTACTAAAGAGATAGTAGTTATAACCGCTTATTACTTAAACTATAAAATACAAACAAATTAAGAGATGATAATAAAGAAAAACGTCTGTCCATGAAACAAGTAAAAACTGACCTTAATTTATTTACCTTAGATACAATTTTGCTGTAACCATTATAAGTATTTAGGTCATTTCTTCCTGAACAAAGCTGAGACAACTCCGGGTGTCGTCTCGATAACGTCAGCACAATGTACGCACATCGATTTTAGTTAGACGCACATCGCATCACATGACAAATGCAGGAAGAGTCCCCTTCATTCCACTATTAAGGACAAAAGTTCCCTAAAATAGATGTATTTTAGCAAAGATTCGTACGTACTTGTAGTTTATGTATCTGTAGCTATTATAAGTTAATGTGTTTTTAATGTATGAGTTTATACATACATAACTTCACGCCTGTCTCCCATTAATAGGGTAAATTAAATCGCAACAAATGGCGCTCTATAGTCTCTATAGAGCGCCATTTGTTGCGATTTAATTTTCTTTTAGGAAAAGCTATTGCTTCATTGCTTTGCAGTGGATAAGGCACCCCGTGGGCAACTTAGTGGGTTCGAATCCGGATGAGTACCAATGTGATTTTAAAATCATATGTACTTTCTAAATTTATCTGGACATTTCTGATTGACGGTGAAAGAAAACATCGTCAGGAAACCTGGACTTAAAAGTCTGAAATTGTCAATCCACCTTGAGCAAGCGTGGTGATTAATGGTCATGCCTTTTCTATATGAGAAGAGGTCTTTGCCCTGCAGTGGGATAGTTAACAGGCTGAGTAATTGTTTTTTTATTGCTTTCAGTAGTCATATAATAAAATCACGGTTCAGTTCTTTATACTTTTGTCGCTCAATTAAAGACTGGAACACGTCTTTACCAGCGCATGTGTTTCCATCTAATTATGATCTTGGGTCTTTTAACTAAGCGGGACGTGAAAAAGCATCTCATAAAGCCGCAATAGTGAACGCCACCTTGCCAGGAGTTTGAAACAAGGCGTTTGAAATGGTGAGTACTACTTCTGGATTCCACAGGCTGTTTATCATCAGGCAGAGTAACATTGGTAGGCTAATAGTAGGCACTGTGACATGTATAACAATAATAATCTGTTCAAAACTTATCATTGAAAAATGCAGTCAGTTAATAATTCGACTGTGAAAACGCAATGAGTTGGAAAGCCATACAGGTAAACGGTTCTTATCTTATTTTGAACAATAGCGGCCAACCGGGTGGGACTGATTTTCCGGACACTTTATTCTCCCGACACGGTCGGTAACGACTTGGTTGTGTTTTCTAAGTAATATTTCTGCAATGCTTATAAAACAGCTATGTTTATAGGTTACGGTTACCACTTGCTGTACGCTTGCTTGCCACAAAAGTTCTATAAAAAAATCTAACTTGAAGAAATGGCTTGTAAAATATTGTCAATATATTTTAAAGAAATGTAATAGCAAACTTATATTTAAGCCCTAGTAATCGTTGGCTATTAACGTTTGTACTAATAACAAACTTTCAAATTCAACAGATTTCTTAATATATTATTATTATTATAGTAATTTTATTATTAATATTTAAAACTGAGTGCACCTACCAAATTTGGCTCTGCATCATCCAAGGTACGAACCTTGGATGATGCAGAGCCAAACTTAGAGAATGCCTTTGTTATGTCTGCCTTTGCACAATAATTTGTTTTGTGCAAAAAGTTTATGTATAAATAAATAAATAATCTACCTAAGTAACAGCTAATTTATTTACATCCATAATACTAAGTTTGAGTCACAAAAATGACCGTCAATCTCAGTCCTTTTTTTTTAACCCTAAGATATTATACGGACTTCTAATCATTTCAATCGCCATATAATATAAATTTTCATTATAAGTTACAATTTACGATTATGCATTACCTATTGCCGAATTAGAATACAACAAAACGAAAACCTGTCAAAAGCAAACATGCTTCAATATCAATGTAACCATATTATATTTTCACGAAATACTGTACAATTTAGTTATGTCCTCAGTGAATAATGTTCGTATACTGAAAGATTTGGGTCGGTCGACGTTTTGTTTATATTTGGCAGACCAGCTTGTTTCGTATGCTTTATAGACATGTCCAGATCAAATGATTTCGTATATATTATTATAAAGTTATGGTTGTGATGCTGTATAATGAAGACAAATTTTTATTCATTTTCTTAAGAATCTTGACTGAAAGAAGAAATCAGATTTATATAAAACTAGCTGCGCCCTGCCTCTTTTCGGAACTTGGTATGTGTTTAATTAATATAACTCAGGAACCAGGCCGATTTTTGGGATAAAAAGACCTATGTACATATGTCCGTCTCCGGCATCGAATGTATGTACATTCCAATTTTCATCGAAATCGGTTCAGCCGTTTAGGCGCTGAGTAGTAACAAACACACACACACAAACTTTCGCATTTACAATATTAGTATGATAGTAGGATGTTATCGTAGATAGTGTATCAATTTAATTAGCTACGCAACTTCAAATGTTACAATAAAAAGCACAAAAAATTTCGATTAACATGAGTTGTCGTAGTTCCTATAGCTGTACGTATGTACACTGTTCTTTACCCAGCAGTAGATCAGCAGAAGTGATTATCACTTACGATCAAAATAATTGAATAGTCATTCATGTACATATAGCCAAATATAAATATGAGTGTCAGACGATTTCGAGTCATTCCTATAATTTTTACTCGTTTTTGTCTTTTAAAAGTCACATTCACATCCATACTAAAACTTAAAAATAGTTCACAATAAACCACGCGTTATTACAAAATCTTCGAAATATTTTAAGTAAAAACTGAAGCAATGTGAGTATTCTTTTTAAAACAGAAAGGGATCGCAGTGACAGTCGTATTTTCAGATGGATGAGCAATATTCACGTGATTTGTGCTGACAATTCTGTATCGGACATTTGGTCAGAAATCAAAAAACCTTGTGTATAGGAAAAACGCAGTTTTGAAAAAGATTTTCGTTCGTTTAAGACTTTTTGTTGAATAGATGCTTTGGAAAACTGTATGATATACGTGTACAAGAATGTCAGGACTTTTGTTTTGTTTTTGTTTTCAATATTTATGGCAATAATAAAGCGCGGTTTTATACCTTGTAGGAATGGATCTATGAGTTCTGGGCTGACAGAATCTAAGCTCTGCCCGAATCGCTGTTGATACTTTAAGAACAAAATCGAATGTGACAAAAAAGTATACGGCCAGCTTTACAATACCGAAACTATTACTTTGCATTGCCGTCACTGTAAAACATTTTAACTACCATCTTTAAGTACTCCATTGTAGTCTTCTGAGAAAACCTCAACAAGAAATACTAACTGGTTTCGAATTCACAACCTTGCGTCTAAAATACAGACATCATAACTACTAAGTAATGACAACATTTATTTATACAGCTGTAATAAAAGTCTAGACGGCTTACCACAAATACAAAAAAGGTAACATCTCGCAACCTTCGCATACCTGAAACAATAAAGGCAAGTTTTATATTATACTGCCAGGGATAATAGTCCAGGTACGTAAATAAGACACATAAAGATACATGTCTACATAAATTACCAGGGTATAATATAATCTTCGTGTTGTTCCATTACCACCTGTTATGCTACAGGAAACGGGTGTAAGAATATATAAGGTTGTATAAGGCTACAGGATAAACTTGTAGGAATTAAGTAAGGCGTATATTGTTGGTATTAATCACGAAGATACGAGTAGGTACATACAGACTTGATTGCTTCTCGGTCGCATTGAAAAGGACTACTACTGTGTGTAAGTAATAGACTCGATCGAACAGAATTTAAAATGTTAGTAAACATTTGATTGACTCTGCGGTTGGTTGGTACTGTATACGGCATATAAAGTGGCAGAGGCAAATAAGCAGATAAAGTGATATAAGGTTTTCCTGTCGAAAATTTCCAAGAATTATCCCGAAGTTTGGAATTGCGTCCGATAAATAGCAACAGCTCGCTCCTGTAAAATAGAAAATGCCGAAAAGTGGTTTAACACTTCTGCCTACCCATTCGGGGATAAAAAAGGCGCGAAGTATGTATGTATAAGCATTAGTTTTTTGTCTTTTAACATTATCATCATTCTAACTGAATGACATCCACGTTGGACTTAAAAG
This sequence comes from Parascotia fuliginaria, assembly GCA_963082885.1. Taxonomy (NCBI): domain Eukaryota; kingdom Metazoa; phylum Arthropoda; class Insecta; order Lepidoptera; family Erebidae; genus Parascotia; species Parascotia fuliginaria. Next base: position 3,930,509 of record OY720197.1, read on the forward strand.
GCTCTTTCAATAACTTGTATACTTACGTGTAAACAAGCAAAATATATTATTAAAAAACAAAAACATTAAAATATTATACAGAGTGTATACGACGGTTTGACATTAAATGAAAAGGCAGGTGTTACTAGCCCATATAATGATTTCTAATTAATCACAAAAGTAATTTGACGAAAAACAAAAATTTGAAATTTTCTAACAAAATAAATAATATTTTAATAGTAACGAAGTAATACACCATTTTATTATGACAAGTTCACTGAACTGTAATGAACGCAACGTTTATCCTTCGACGTGGACTATGACTTAAGTCAGTGACCGTTTGACGTACTTACATAGTGTTAATTTAGAATTAAAGAAATTAAAAAATTTGTCCTGTGTCTAAACTATTGAAGATATATAGTAGATTTTTTTCTGTCTCGCTTTATAATGTCACATACTATACGTAATTGCATTGAATGTCATACCGTCGTATACACTCTGTATACCCTATGTTACTCCCACAATTAATAGGAATCTAATGACACCTTAAATACATTAACCATTTAGGCTGTAGTGCCAAAAAAAAAGACATACATACCCACATAAATACATATTACATAAGCTCAAAACACATTGCTCTCCTTAACTTAGGTAGTCGGGCAAAAATTTTAAATATATAATGTATTTTATAATAAAAGTACCCTTTCTGTATAAAGAATGCTTGTAACAAAAACTTTCATGTTATAGTATACTGCCTGCTTATCATAACTTTAAAGCACAAGTTTTGGAAAATAAATCTTAAGTTAATCACATTAGAATAGATTTTTCTATAACTTGTTACAGGCACATAAGGCGTTATTTCTTAGAAAGAATATCGTACCTATGCAGTTCAGATTTTACAACCCGTGCATTTTATGTGCACATTCTTCTCTAACGTGTAAAGGCACGATTGTTGCAGTACCACGTTTTAAACATATTATAGCCAATATAAGAATAAAACTATTTACGGTAAGAATTTTGTTTCGATACGAAAATGTTTAAGTTTATTTTATAAATGTATAAACTAATATTTTAAAGAGGTAAGGTTTGATTTTTTTGTATGTTTGTTTAACTTGAAAAAACTTACAATATAGAACAGGTTATGCACTTGCCTCAAAGGTAATAAACAACATCCAAATAATATTATAAAAGTAAAAGTTTGCATGGATGGATGTGTGGATGTTTGTTACTCTTTCACGCAAAACTACTTAATTGTAAATAATAATAATACCAGCCTATTTACTGTCCCACTGCAGGGCAAAGGCCTCTTCTCATATAGAGAAGGTATGAGCATTAATCACCACGCTTGCTCAAGACGGATTGGCAATTTCAGACGTTTAAGTCCAGATTTCCTCACGATGTTTTCCTTCACCGTTAGTCAGAAATGTCTAAGATAAACTTAGAAAATACATATGATTTGAAAAATCACATTGGTACTTGCCCGGATTCGAACCCACTACCTCGTATTTACGAAGCGAGTGCCTTATCCACTGGACCATTTCGACTTAATTGGTTTTAACGAAATTTTACAATATTATAGCTCTAACATCAGAATAACACTAACCTATAATTTATAAGATACATTACAGTAGGATATATAGTTTGTTTGTTTAAACGCGCCAATCTCTGGGACTACCAGTCGGATTTAAAAAATCTTTTTGCGTATGATAGCCTAGTTCCTGAGGAATGTTATAGGCTATGTAACATCACGTTAATGGCGACGGGAGCAAAGCAGTAAGAAAGAAAGCTAGTGTATTATTATATCCACGCGGGCGCTTGCTACAGCTACACAAATTTTCGTAGACACCTACGAGCTACGCCGTAGCTCCGTAGAGCTTCGCCGTAGGCGTGATATACCATGCAGAATTAGTAAGCACGTCTTCGCAACATGATAGCTTAAGGCTTAACGTGGCCTAGCATAGTAATTGATATGTGACGTCACTTGGTATTGACTAGTAAATAAGCCTTCGGGTGATTTTGTACATCGCATCACTGGCTTATATTCATGATCTTTAACTTGCAAGATCCTAATAATATTATAAATGCGATAGATTGTGTGTATGTGTGTGTGTGTTTGTTACCAATCAGCGCCTAAACGACTGAACCGATTTCGATGAAAATTGTTTAGTATGTAGATAGATTCGGTGCATAGGCATAGGCTACAACTTTATCCCGAAAATCGGGTTACATTATAGGTGCGAGTAAAGCCGTGGTGCGCAGCTAATTTCATATAAGACGAACTATACTTTTTAGAATTAAGACGAACTTTACTTTTTTTGAGTTGCCTACATTCGCAGACGAGCCAACAGATCACCTGATGATAAGTGGCGACTGTCGCTCATGAACTTCTGCAATGCCAGAGGCTCTACGAAGTCGCTGCCCACTAAGATGTTAATGCTCTCTTTAAACCTAGTTTGAAGAAAGATATATAGCAAGTGTTGGAAACTTTTGCGGTATAGTTTTTAAGATGCCGTACTCTTTTATAGAATAACTAGCCTTACTTCACCCGCTTCTTTGCTTACTGCTCTACAATACAACCGGTAGTTAATAAGATTTTGTTTGTTTGTTTGTTTGAACGCACTAATCTCTGGTAGTGCGTTCAAACAAACAAACAAACTTTTCCGCTTTATATAATAGTATTAGATAAATCTTGTTCATATTTGTTTTTTTTTTTAAAGTAGTTCTTAATATAGAACGGTGGTACTAAACCTTTGGTCTGGAAATCCGCCGTACATTTTTCAGTCCGATTTTTTCATAATGCGTGTTTTCTATTAAAAATTGTTCCTTGAAACAAGTATCGTATATAAATTGTATGTTTGAAAGATACAAACATCTACCATCAGAATAAAAATCTCTTAAAAAACAACGACTACAGCATAACGCTTCAAATGCCAAGATTACCATGATAACCCAATGTCAGCAAAATCTTTCTCAAAAGGTATGTAAATGACACTTGGGAACTTTTCGCTTCAAAATTTAGGAGTTGCTAAACAGTTTTAACCCTTGCGAAGTTTGTGAATGTGAGAAACATCCTGATGGGTGTTTTAAAGTGTTTTTTGAAGATAATTGAGGAATCAAACCTTTTTATTTCGGAGTCAGAATAATGATAAGCATGGTAAAAAGTTTATTTTTATCCCATTGTAGGGTGAAGACGTCTTGTATATTGTATTGTACGGTAGTAGATCCACGCTGATTTCAACATGAATGGGCCAGATCGTCCGGGTAAGTACTACCGATTTCCCTCCCTTCCCTCTTTCCTCACCTCCCTCATTCCCTTCCCCTAACCCCATTCCCAGCTGCCATAGTGGAGGCCACCATACCAGCAGTTTAAGACGATGGCTTTTGGTATAGTGGCCGACACTTCTGGATTCCACTGACTGCTTACCATCAGGCGGGGTGGAGTCACTTTGGTAGGCTATAATATAAAAAAAAGGAAAAACAGGTTAATAATTTTAAACTTATTTAGTGGCAGACGTCTCACAAGGTAGACTGACAACCTGACAAGGTTGGCAAGCAACCAATGGATGAGAGCGGCTCAGGATCGGCAAGGGTAGCGAAACTTGGAAGTAATCTATGTTCAGCTATAAACTTTTGATGATGATGTTAATGTCGTTTTACACCTGGATATATTTTTTGACTCAAATCAAATATCGAGTGGTTAGTGGACAACCTGGTGTCAGGATTTATTCAGGTCGCTCATAGAGGCATCACGACTGATATCAACATGGTAACAATCGTGACCGACTTTTAACGAGCCCCCCGAAGCATGGAGACGCTCAGATCAAATACCACTATGCGGTCACCCATCCATGGGTCAGCCGCACTGTTGCTTAACCCGCTAACAGAACAGTGAGCGCAATGAGCTGTGAGCGCTTCATTTGAGCAGAATATCAAGCAACAAGTTAAGAGGTTCTTATAAAAACTATAAGATGCTGGATTTTGGGTATCGTTCGACTGGATTCGGAAATCTGCTGCGATGTCAAATTGTGTGATGATAGTGATGAAAGTTGACGAGAAAATCACGTGAAACCGATATCAACACGTAAAACCCTCTTTGCTGAAGTTTTTTCGTTGTTCTTACGACTCCATTTTATTTCTGGAACGAACTAAGCTGCCCTGTTTGCCGACCGCTATGACACATACATCAAACGGAAGGTTTCAACAGAGCATTTATTTCAGGATAGGCGGTGACTTTTCAGAGTTAATAGCGTTGCAAAAGTAAACGACAGTTACCATTAGGTAGACTGTTCGCTCGTCTGCCATTGTAGGCCATAAAAAATCGTAACATAATAAATATATTACGATATTCGTCTTCACTTATTGAGACTATTGAACATTCGGATCCTTATCCTAATCCATGGAGGGCAAAAATATAATTTCGAGCAAAAGTTTCTGAGAAGGTATAAAAGAGCATCATAGAAAGGTTTTTGCGAAAATAAGATCCCAAAGGGCTATTGAAGTTCGCAACTTTGAATGCGATAGGTAACGCATGTTAAAAATAAAACAGCGATTACATTCGTAAAGAATTTGTTTGTTTGTTTCAAAGCGATAATCTCTGGAATTACTAGTCGGATTTCATTAATTATTTTTGCGTATGATAGCCCAGTCCCTGAGGAAGGTCAAAGGCTATGTAAAATCACGGTACTTGTGAAGGGAACAGAGCAGTAAGCAAAGACGCGAGTGAAACCGCGCCACGGAAAGCTAGTACATAGATATTATGTACATACATAACACCCTCCTGTTTCCCATTGCTAGGGTAAGCAGAGACTATAGAATGCCATTTGCTGAGATCCAAACATACCTCTTTTACCAATTCATAGTTCGAAACGAGTGTATTCGGTTCGATTTCCACCAGAAATTAATATGTATCTGAGTATGAGAATTTGACACGGATATTTTCCAGATTATGTGTGTCGAATAATTGATGAGATAGATCTTGTTCCCTTACTTAAAGATTAGAAGTAAATGAAATAATAATAATAATAATAATATTCTACCACATTTACACAGCGCCATCTAGCCCCAAATTAAGCAATTATATTTGCTTGTGTTATGGGTACTAAACAACTGATATACTACTTATATAAATTTTTTTGTAAATACATACATATTATAGATAAATTACACCCGGACACAGAACAAACAATCATGCTCATCACACAAAGGTTTGTCCTGGGTGGGAATCGAACCCACGACCTCCGGCTTAGCATTCAGGGTCACTAACCACTAGGCCAACAGGCAAAATAAACAGCCGAGCCGCTCTCATTCATTGGTTGCTCGCCAACCTTATCAGGTTGTCGGTCTGCCACTACATAAGTTTGAAATCGTTAACCTGTTTAAATACAGTTAGTAATTTTATTATTTTTACCTAAGCTCACGAATGTGACTAGTGGTTACTTGTATACCATCGTACCATCTACTTGTTTCATGCATTAACCTAGCCATTGCATACATGCTATTATATTCCTTATATCCATGTAGAATAGCTAATATATTTCCATAAATTATAAGTGCATATATTAATTACTATGCACGTACATAATCTGGGCGTTTGAATATAAAAACAACCCATATCACGTTTTACTTATACAGCGTCATTGTTTAAAGGTTTTGCTAAATACGAAGCTATTGCCCTGCTCATTCACGTAAAATATCGCGTTTAAAAAATTCCTTTACAGTGAAAACACACAAAATACACACAGGCCCAATTTCTCCCTTTCCTCTTTCCTCACCTCCCTCATTCCCTTCCCCTACCTTATTAGTTCCTAGCCGCCATTGTAGAGGCAACCATACCAGCAGTTTAAGACGATGGCTTATGGTATGGTGATCATCCCTTCTGAATTCCACTGACTGCTTATATCAATATCGAATAGCACAAACTTTTGGTACGTATGAGAATTGAACCCCCAACCTTTTTCACAGCAGTCGTAAACATTAGTCAGTCTGACGGCTTGCACTGATAGACATAAGTTTCATCCAAAAGAACTTGAGTCTGTACTCAAGTTCCACCATACATGGCAGACAGATGGATGACCGCAGTATATATCCGACCTTTTTTTAATATAAGCCTACCAAAGTGCCTCCACTCTGCATGATGGTAAGCACTCAGTGAAATCCAGAAGTGGTGGACACCATTTTAAAAGCCAAACTACATGTACCTCCACTATGGCGGCTTAGTGAGATGCTTTTTCACGCCCCGCTTAAAAGACATACATAGGATCAAAATTAGATGGGAACACATGCGCTGGTAAAGAATTACTGGCTGATTTGAGCGGCAAAAGTACGAAGTGCTGAACCGTTTGGTTCGGACCTTGCCCGTGATCTGGTATTTCCTTAGTCGTATCTTACAATATCCACGTGCAGAGATGGAGTAGTTCAAGACTCTAGAGCAGAACCGACAAAATCACAATGACGAAATTTTAAATAAATATTATAATTTCTTTTTAAATCGTTTACCAACAGTAAAACACAAGCAACATCTGCAACAGTTTATTGTGAAGAATGAACATTAACGTATATTTACAACACGCTCTTGATACTTTGTCATGTAAACAAGCAGTTTTATATTCTGTGTCGAGTACTGAGAATTTACTATGTCAGTACAGCTGTTGTACCAAGACTATTCATGCCTTGTAGTTTTAATAAACTGTACTATTGTTCGCTCGGCTTTCGAAGTCAAAAAGGGGAATGTTTTCAAGCGTATGTATGTATGTGGGTATGTATGTCTATTTCTTTACCACTTTTTAGTCTAAATGGCTTGACGGATTTTAACACATGAGGTGTTATTGTAGTGTATATTGATTGTGGGAGTGACATAAGGTATAAAATTTCAAGGTAGCGTCAGCAAGAAAAAAAAAATTATATATTTTGCTTGTTAAATATTTATTTTGCCTTCAGAAGCTTAGCTGCTGCCTCGGTAGAACAGAACAGAAAATAATTTATTCATCATTATCAACATTCTACTAATCTGTTTAAAATATTGTATCTGTTGTTTTGTTGTTGTAAATAATTATGTCGCCGGTTACCTACACTTTATAAATTTGTGTGTGTCTTTGTCTGTGTCAAATAAATGTATTTTCTTTCTTTCTTTCTTTCTTTCATTCTTTCATTCTTCTTTCATTTCAGCCGAAAAACATCCACTGCTGTTTTAAGGCGCTCTTTAATTATCGCCATTATAACCGGTCTTGAGCCACCCTTATCCATCGGAAACCGCCCCCCCCCCCCCCTTATCAAGTTGTCGGTCCACCTTGTGTTGTGAGAGGTCTGCCCACGCTGCAGCTTCCGGTTCTGGTATAAATATTTGTACTACATCTATGTTTACTTTGTATCAGTTTTGTATGTTTGTAAAGTCCGCCGTAACTTAGAAATAGCCAGGAGCTTATGAAAAAAAAATGGACAAAATGTTTGGAGCTTTTGAAATAAATATTTACCAAGCTAATTACTTGACGTTAAAAAATTATAGCCTACATACCATACTTACATACATACATACTTTTATTTTCGTGCAAAAGTAGTATAAATACTACTAAGTAATTAAATAATTATGAATGTTATCAAAACTATTACTGGCAACTAATAAAAATCTGACGGTAGTAGATCCACGCTGGTTTCAGCATGAATGGGCCGGATCGTCCGGGGAAGTACTACCCTCTCATAGAAGATCGACTTAAGAGTAGTAGTATCCTTACTACTGCTTTTCGTTCGGTGAGTGAGAGTGCCGGAGGCCCAATTTCCCCCCTTTCCTCTTTTCTCACCTCCCTCATTCCCTTTCCCTAACCCCATTCCCAGCCGCATAGTGGAGGCCACCATACCAGCAGTTTAAGACGATAGCTTTTGGTATGGTGGCCACCACTTCTGGATTCCACTGACTGCTTACCATCAGGCGGGGTGGAGTCACTTTGGTAGGCTAATATATATAAAAAAAAAGAGTGTATGTACTCATGTACCTACGCACGTAAGAAGTTATAGTTCTTTGGCGTAACAATCCAAAAATACCAAATAATAACACAACGCATACATACATAAATATACATAAATAGCAAGCAACAATAATGAAAATCATAAAATATGATTAAAATAAAAGAAAACAAAAAAGAAATATTTATTAGATAATAATGTAATAATTTATAATTTGCAATGTAAATAAATTATACATACCGACAGTTAACCTCAAATCTATAAATGCACTTAAAACAGTATATATATTAAAACCACTTTTACCATTAATATTCAAAATAAATATTTTTACTGATTAATGATCAATAAAAAATATCTATCACCGTCATAAATATAATTGAATTGATATAAACGCCAATATATTTTTTATTTATTCACACTGATTATTTGTACTGATACGACACACAAAGGTTCGCAACTAACTTCAGGGTGTAAAAGGTTCGCAACTAACTTCAGGGTGCTGCTTTTTTCTGTCGGTGTGCGCGCGCATCGTAAAAATTCACTCTCATCATTTTTCCCAATCGCGCCAAAAGAAGTATAACTTCAAAAAAAAATGCCAGCTATACTGAATCTTGTGCCAAAATTTTGGCATTTTAACATTGGCCTTATAAAAATGAGATCGCGTTTTAAATCATTTTTAGTGTGACTTAAATTAGAAAAGGTATGCGAATGCCTGTTTTTTATATACTTTTTGGCTGTTTCGCTGGTTTTATAAGGTTTTTATGACCTAGTGGTTTAAGTATGAACTTTAATGTGAGGTTGGGGGTTCAAGTTTGCTCATTTTTAAATAGGTCTATCAAATTTACTCAGTCTGAATTTATGTGATATGAGTAAGAGCTGGTGAACACAATTCTATTGTATACAATATACTAGCCTCCAGCAGCGCGGTTTCATTCTTAATTTTTTACTGCAGTGCAGTTACATATTTAATTACTGCTCTGCTCCCGTCGCCAGTAGCGTGATGTTACATAGCCTATATTCTTCTTCGAGAACTGGGCTATCAAACGAAAAGAATTATTCAAATACAACTGGCAGTTTCAGAGTTAGAGCGTTCAAACAAACAAACTCTTCCGCTATAAATAATACTATAGTACAGATAGATCAGGCAATTAACCATACACTAAACCTTATTGTGAATGGCAACCGTAACCTATCGACACGACGTTCAGGTGTAATGCATAGTCTCAGGACACGACTGTTTTCGAAGCCTATCAATGCTAAGAAAACACAATGAAGCCGACCAGGTTGTAGGCAGAAGGGGATGAGGAAGGAAAAGGGAAACGGCAGAGAACCGAAGGTTTTAAGGAAATACAAACATAAAAAGCCCTTGTAGTAAAAGCAAAAGCTTTTAAGGAGGACATAGCCAGCTGAGAATATCTATACTTCCATACTAATATTTTAAATGCGATAGTAACTCTGTCTGTCTATTACGCTTTCACTCCTAATCCACTAAACAGATTTTTATAAAATTTGGTACACAAAATAGACCTTGGGGAACAACATAGGCTGTTTTATATTAATTAAAATTGAAGGGGTTGAAAAATGCGATAACGGACATTCACGTGGGCAGAGCTACGGGCAACAGCTAGTCAATTATAAAGATCTTAGTAACACCAGTCTAAAATAAATATTTTTAAAGATACTTAATAAACTAGAAAGGTCTTGATAAACTAGTTTTCACGGAGACTTTTTCTAGACAAAAGTAATAATTTATATGATATATTTATATAAACATTTAAGCATATAGTAATTTATATGCTTAAATGTTTTATTTAAGCATATAAATTCAAATATTCTACGTATTGAGCCAAAAACTTGCACGAGTAAGTAAGCAATTTTAGTGTGTTATAACTTTCATTTATGTTTTTTGGCAAACCAACCAACGTTTATTAAGGACATTATGGTTTCTTTTCTTATAAAAAACTGTCTGTTTTGTTGTTATGTTTTTAGTAGGAAAGAAAGTTTCAAAACATACACTGTGATGCAAAACCACTACCAGCGCTCGTTTTCAGCAACCCCTAAATTGATGTAACATTTATCGTAGTGCAAAGCACATGCATAAATATCTTTAATATAAAATCGAATAAAATAAGGAACAAAATATTAAAACAATAAAAATCACTAAATAATTATTGTTAGTGTTAATATTCAATTTTATATCGTAGAACGTAGTAGCAATAAAACCAGAACGGAACCTTCATGGACTTCTTTGAATTTAATTTATCTGTCTCGAGTTAAGACTAGCAAGCCAATATTCACCATGCTACCCTTCAAATTTCGACATTTGGTTCTAGGTAGAAATCCAATCGTAACCAGAATCGAATTATTAACCGCAAGACGTTTCAAACGTAGTTCCGGACACCAGCCTTCCTTAATGGCTATTTTATTGAACTGAAAACCTCATATGTCTTCAGATAAACCCTTCTGGCTGTGACGTATTTGAATTACGTCATCGCAATCTGATTTGACTATCTGAGTGGCATCAGGACCCTTTTTTCTGATGTCATTTTGACTATGAGGTTTTTCAAATAATGAAGGGAAAATATAAATTCGATTAAGTTTGTTTGTTACAGAAATATTTGGTTTTATTTTGGCAAAATTATTTCTAAAAACACGACAAATATATTCTGAAGAAATTATTATCAAAATAAGTTCACTCTGGTGAGTTGTTCGTCATCATACCTAGTCGTTATTATCGCGCTGCAGGGAAAGGCCTCTTCTTTTACAGAAGGCATGAGCATTAATCGCCACGTGCGTTCAATGCGTATTAGAAATTTCAGACTATTAAAGTTAGTATTCTATAAAAAAATTGTAGGTACATTACTATTTCTGCTACATTAGATATTTCGCTTAATTATACTACTACTTACTATCTAATTCTAATGTCAAAATAAAATAAATTTTATTTAAACTAACCCAAGTTATAACCTAGCGCCACAAAGACAGTCTGCTCGTGACAGGGTAAGCGAACCGTGATAATTTTAGCATAACTCGAATTTCCGCGACTCAGTTTTCAAAGGATATATACATCTATAGAACTTGGTGGTACCCCAGTAGGTCAAAGTACAAATTGCGAACACCCAAAACGCGAATAAAGTTAGGAAAGGTCAAGTTAAAGTGGTGTTTATGAAAATAATAGGTTACCCATTATAAGTTGATATATGGCGTTCGGCCAGTGTCTAAAATATGTTAGTTTCATGAATAATAAATATATTGGTGGATGTAATTAAAATCAATTATTGCGTTTGGATGAAGATCAAGCAAACAGCTTGCTTCTAATGATGTCAGAAAACATATAAAATGCATGTATCTAAAAATCTTTTGTGTCTGAAAGTACCTCTAATCGTTTCAGTAGTTTTTTTGCCCGATTACCGCGTAACCAAACGGAGAATAAGGCTAGGCGCACACAACGAGTACGCCGCACGGCGAAATTCGTACTGCGTGCCTAGCCTTATGAGAGCTGCTAAATACTTTATCACATTAGACATTATTTCAAATCATATTACCTACACATTGTTTTAAATTATATTGCTTCTCTGTAATCTTAAATTTTTGGTAACGTATTTATTGCATGTGTTGTGTGCAATTTTTAATTGAAATTAATGACGAACAACGAAAATTTAAATTCCTGTGCTCGTCGAATTTAACTTGTCGCCTTAATAATATCACAGTTCAATACTGTTTAGTAGGTTTAAATATTATAACAACTGTTGGTAAACTTTTATTATAGTGTCCTTGTTGACAAACGATAAAACACAAATGATTCCAAAAAATAATTTTTATTTTAATTTATGAATATCCTCTGATCTATCAAATAAACTAGGTCATTTAATCACACTTCATTATCAACGTGCAACGATCCCATTTGCCATTAACTGGTAGGTGGAAACTAAAGGCTTTTTAGCGTTGACCTGTTTAAGATCAAATGAGGTTGAATCTGTATCTTGGCATCTCACCAAAACTTAACTTGAACCTATGAGAATTTACCGACGTATTAATATTTGAAGAAGGTCTTACATAACGCGCAGACTAATTAAGACTAAGCCTTGCCTGCATCATTAAGCATGTTTTTTTTTTAAATTTCGGTCGCAAACAAGCATACGGCTCACCTGATGGTAAGTAGTAACCGTAATCTATGGAAATGGTTGTTTTCTAAGCATTACAGAAAAAATGCTTAAAAACACAACCAAGTCGTTACTAATCATGTGGGGAGAAGGGATGAGGAAGGAAAAGGGAAAAGGAAGAGGACGGAGAGGGTAATTGAGCTGCTCGTGCTCTCACTCACAGAACCAAACACTTGCATGCTACTTTGACTGGCTCTGTGGTTCGGTGGTCTCTACTGAGCTTCCACGCGAAGGTCGCGGGTTTGATTCTCGCTCAGTGCAAATATTTGTGTGCATGAACATGTCTGTTTGCATTAGCCTGGGTGTTCCTATGTATAATATTTATGTATTTACAAAAAAAGGTAGTATTTATATCCGCATTCTAGAACCCATAACACAAGCTATAATATATGCTTATATTGGGTCTAGATGACGATGTGTGTAGTTGTTGAGATATTATATTATTACATAAAATTATATCTGAAAATATTGTACAAATAATGCGGTCAAAATTAGTAGCCTATTTCCTGCTAGTTATTCCCAAGGCAATACTTCGTCAGTGTACTGGTTGTAGGTTAGTTGCACGACATTTTATTTTTGTTATTTTGACGTTTATGTTACTAATGTGATCTTAAGGTTATCGCACATTATATCGGGCCGCAGCAGTACGGGCCGCAGCGCAAAAATCCGCTCAAATCTCTCTCATGTATTTTATATGAACTATCACACACTATGCCGGGTCGCAGCGGACCGTATATTCCGCAGCGGATTTTGTTGCGTCCCGACAGTGTGCTATAGCAAGCGGATTGTTTATTTTACGACAGACGGACTTTTGGTTTTGAAATAAGTTAGAGTTAGACAATATGGTTTCCACATCTGTCGTAAGTTGCTGGTCGCTGGAGTAAATGAGTCCTAAAGACTCAACAAACATAATTATAGTAGGCCAATAGCCAGGTGGACAAACAATTTAAAACATATTGCGGGTGAAGACTAGATGCGAAAGGCGGAGAACCGAGTGTTATGACGAAAATTGGGTAAAAATATTATACTTTTTATGATACGTATCCTAATGCTGGTCATTAGAACAAAGAATATCCTAGAATAATTTGAGCTATTATTGAGACAGTTTAGTATTATGGCAGAGGTCTTCAAAAACTGGTGAACAAACAAAGAACTGTTAAAATAATTTGACCTTTTATTTAGATGTTTTAGTATGAATACAGGGATCTTCTAAAACTGGTATTAGAAACAAAGAATTGTCAAGGATAACTTGAGCTCTTATAAAAAAACTTCAATATGAATCCGGGGATCTTCTAAAGTTGGTGAATAGAAAAAACTGCGAACTAAATAATAATGTTTGCTATTCAGTTTTGGCAGAACGCCATATAGTGCCTGATTTGTGATATATGTTGTATCGTCTTGCCAAATGTTTTCATATAAACTATTACTTGACTTCTTTCTTGATATATTTATATATACTGCTTTCACCAATTTCTTGAAAGCTTGTGTTTAGTTTCTAGATTTATAGTATGAGGAAAGATATGGTACAAGTACATGCTTTATTTTTGGAGACAGGTACTATTTATGGATTTATAATCTACTATTATATAAAGCGTTTGTTTGAACGGGCTAATCTCTGGAACTACAAGTCAGATTTGTAAAATTATTATTAAGTATGATAGCCCAGTACTCGAAGAAGGTTATAGGCTAAAACATCACGCTACTGGCGACGGAAGCAGAGCAGTAAGCAAAGACGCGGGTGAAACCGCGCCGCAGAAAGCTAGTATATAGGATGAAATGAATTTTAAAATATAATTTACAAAAAACCAATAGTGGTTAACGTCACTAATGTATGTTTACGTGGTTGGCTGGCACACTGCCCTCTAACACGCAGCAGTGGCGTGGGAGTACGTGCTCTTACATTGCATGTACTACTATGCAAGTACCTATCTTTCTTTGTATTGAAGTCACGCGATGCAACACACTAAAACACATTCACGCGCGGTGTAGACGTTACTTCACCACGCACCCCGTAGCGCTGTGCGGGACAGAGTGTGGATCGCCTTAGAGTAGTTGACGGTAGTTTCTACTATCCTCGAAAGAGCCTTCGGTTCAGAATATTGAACAATCGATGAGGAAGTTCTTCTTAAGAGGACATAAAGGGAATACTTCATTTGTCTACGTAGTGACTGTGGTAACCCCACTTTAGAATAAGGCTGTTCTAAAGTGAAAGTTTTCAGACTGATTCCATCATAGGCAATAACAATTATAGCTCGAAATGATAAAATGAAATGAAATTATCTTTATCGTTCGACACAGGTTATTTGTAATATACCTATCAGGTGTACAATATTTAAAATGCTTAATACTATTTTTAAATTTCTAAGAAGTATTTAATTAATCTTAATGTAAAAAACAAAGTTTGGTATGTTATACACTTATAACTCGAGAATGGTTGAACCGATTTTCATGGATTTTGGATTTGTCTTCATCCCGAATAGCAGAATAGCTAATAAAACATTGGAAAATTAAAGAAAAATAAATTAAAAGATAAAATCTTTTCCCATACAAAATGTTCGTGGGTATCGGATTCAATTTATTGGTTGTCAAATACCGCATAATGTATGCGCTCAGAAATTTATATCAAGCTATACAAAAGCGAAAGGTCACTCTCACTCACTCATCACGAAATCTCAGACACTAGAAGTACTGGGAGTGTCAAATGTTGCATGAGGGTTGCTTTTAGGACATAGGTGCTCAATAATACGGGATTATGCGAAATTCATGCCCTAAGGAGTAAAAAGAGGTGACAAAGTTTGTATGAATCTTCTATAATTTTGAAAGTAGGATTTCCAAATTACTAGAAAATACTTTTTTTTTTAATATTTAGAAACTACCCTTATTAAGTGGGAAGATAGGAGTCACGAGTTTGTGTGAAATTTCGTCAGTTTTAGTGGTAGTGAATGAATAGGATTATACTGATATTTATTACTGGTATAATGTACTATTGCCGTAAGGTCATGGAGGCAATATTTTTATACAGACACACATCTGAATTTTCATGCGAACGAAAGGCGGGCAACAGCTCGTTACAAACATAATATAGTTATAACAGTTCAGTGGTGTGTGTATGTAAATTTGTTTTAAAGATTTAAATTTTAAGAAGTTTATACACTATTGAAATAGGTTCTGATCTGTTACGATAGTTGGGGCAAGAAGTTTTGAAAAGCCCAAAAACCGAAATGCATAGAGTGCTTAAGCTCTTTATAAGGTGTAAGGCTTCTTGAAGGTGACAAGCAAACAATAAATAAAAGAGGCTTAGGACTATCCATCACTGACTCATCCAGCACTGGTCATTAAAGAAGCCAGACAAAAAACCTTTTTGCCCTTACAGAAAACCGCACCTAAATTACTCAGTCAAATTTGTCGTCAAAACGAAAAGCAGAAGAATATAAGTATTCAGAGTTCAATGTACCCATCTAATACAAATTTTGAAAGCTTTACAAAACGAAATAAAGTATTGTTTTTGTTTCAGAATACAGAAGATAAATTAGACTCACGCGACAGCTATGGAGGAGGGTGTATAGAATGTAAACAACTTTAACCTTTGGGGAAATGAAATTCCTTGACGAAAAAACGCAATAACTGTCTTGAGTCCCTCTCGGTCATCAAACCCTAAATAATGTGCATTTTTTTAAAACCCTTTCGTATTTTAAAAATTTATTTAAGGAACAGTTTCAGTTGTCATTATGATATTTACACATTATCAATCGGAAGACGTCCAAGGACTTTGCCATAGCCAACACCTGCAGGCCAATTAACAACTGCTAAAGTAATTAATATGCAAGTAAGACTGTTGTATGGTATTCCCTAAGTCGCCTCATATGGTACCTAGAAATGAGTAGGTTTTTAATCTATACCGGAGCCCATACGGGAAGGTATATCTAGGAATTAGTACTTAATTAGAACATTAATAGTAATATGATTTGTAATTAAATGTATTAAATATTGAAAAAGTGCACTAGAAAAAAAAACTAATAAATCGAATAAAAATTCTGAAAAAAGCGACAGCTTGCTCTCGCCGTATGTTAAAAAACCAACCAAATTGGATTTGTTACATAAAACAATCAACATTTGACAACATGTCGCCCGTACAACCGCGCCCCAAAAATCACAAAAATATTAACGTTTTAAACCTTTGTCTAAAAAGAAAAACGTCCATTACTGCAAAATAGTCCAATATCTACATTGTGATATGTGTTTGTGTAGTCAGTAGGGCAAAGCGCACGTTACACGTATTATAAGCGGTGAACATACAGATCTGTTTTGTTGAAAGGCAATACGATTCAAAGTATTCATTCGATGTTGTAGTTCATTTATTCAATGCTGCCCACAAAACCGCAATAGTGAGGGCCAATATGCCAATATTTTCAGTGATAGCTATTGGGATGCTGCCCGCCACTCCTAGACCCCAATAACTGCTTACGCTTAAACAGAGTGAAGCCATATAGACTAATATGTAAAAAAAATTGCAACACAGGGTTTAGAATATTCAAATTTTCCTTGACATGACAGCAAATAGATTATCTATACTATTATATAAAGCGGACGAGTTTGTTTGTTTGTTTGTTTGAACACGCTTATCTCTGGAACTACTGTTCGGATTTGAAAAAAAATTTTTGCGTATGATAGCCCAGTTCTCGAGGAAGGATAAAGTGTAACATCACGCTACTGGCAACGGTAGCAGACAAGTAAACAAATATGCGGGTGAAACCGCGCCGCGGGCAGCTTATAAATATTATAAACGTACCTTCTAGAAGAAATGATGTAAAGGATAGTGAAACCCACAAAATCTTGCATTAAATTCGGCGAAGTTAGCGGGGAAACAGAGAAAAAAAACAGCGACTTTGTTTCATACTAATTAGAGATATGTGCCAAATAGCAAAAAGAAAATATACATACATTCTTTATATCAGGTCACTTACACACCCCAGCCTAACTTTTGAAAATAAAAATATAAAATACATAGCAAAAACAAAACAAAGGCACGAACACATAAACAGTATGCCTGCCATTATTTTACGACTTTTGTTGTTTCATTTGCGTAACAAAAACAAATGTAATGCACAAATTATTTTAGTAAGCTTTGGACCTTGTCAAATAAAGGAACAAAAGTTACATAAGTGTGTGGTGCGTGTGATAGTTTCATAATGTAATCACAAACAAGTATATGCCTAGCCTGATGATGTGAAAACGTAGAATACGGACAATAGGAATGCCAAGTAAATCATTAGTACGTTACTATCTCATAAATAACACCTTACAGTACTACTATGGTACAGCGAGGTTTCAAAGAAACTATCTTTGACACAGTCACAATTAAACTCATTTCTGGCCTCTGCATTAACAGGATAATAGCTCGGACGAGACATGACCGGGGCGGGGACGTCACTACCTCGTACGTGCCATGACAAATAAGAAAAATGCTCTTTCATATACATTTTGTAGGAAACAATATTTTCCGAAATTTCCCGTCCGTATAAAACCCGTCACGTATGTCGCGGCCTTTATTCGTTTAGGACATATACTTTGTACTTATGAATGTCATTCAATTTACTTACGGCTAATTTGCCGATAAAGATTGAAAAATCATCATTAGTATTAACCCTGTTTCACAATCTCTTATACTGGAGACGAGTGTCAAAACAATCAGAAATTTCAAAGTAAATTATATGATGTATCGTTTAAAATTAATTACCAACTTACTTAACATGCTATATTTTATAAGGACAAAGTTATTTTCAAGTATTAATTTCACCTTCCTTATTAACCGTTCATGGAAACTTTGAGAAACATATACACCCACTCAAAAACAAATATTATTTAAACAATTTTCTTTACATATACTCATAAGGAAACATGTTGGTAAAGTTCAAACAACACATTGACAATATAGCCCCTCAGCCCTCCTCCCATTCCTCCTTCCCTCCTCCGCCATCTGCACCCGCAATTAAATAAACTCGAGACTAATTTCGTATGTGTGAATCGTAAAATTTTGTTTCAAACCTTTGAGAAACGATGAACATTCGTTTCAACTCATAACCAGTGGATTCTCAAAGTTTTTTAACGATCTTTTCTGTACAAGCACCTATTAACTCAAGTTCTTTTGCCATATATCCCGGGAAGAAGGCTCGATGGGGTAACTTGTAGTCCAAAGCAGAGTAGAGGACAAGAGATCCAGTGGTCGCTCGCCAACCAGATGGGCTGACCTAATTAAGTCCCTCACAAACACCACTATCCCACTGATCTCACAACGCCTTAAATAGAGCCAAATAAAGAAGCACAGCAAAGAGCGCCATTCGTGTAAACCCACCCATAACCACGATAACTCTGCCAAGACTGCACGACTAAGAAAAGTCTTATTATTAACAAGTTATTGATCAAGATATTGTTTAGTCTAGTAAATTTAGTTTGATCAGAGAAAGCGTCCATCATCATGCGTTTTGCGAATTGGCAATCATAGCAACATGAAAGTACATGAGATTTTGAAAAAGTTACATTGATACTAGCCAGTTTCGAACTTACATCCCTCGTGTATACACAGGGTGTGCTCTGATCACAACGCTAACACATTTGTTTGTCCTCGCCCTGTACTAAATGGGATTTTATTTTTTTAAAGAAAGACAACGTCCGCACTAGAGAACAAGTCCTGTATTGCGGGGTACTTTACAAACATTTAATTAAGGGACACAAAGTACACCCAGACTCAGCACAAATATTTATGGATCACACAAGGTTTTCCATATGGGGATTGAATCCACAACCTCGTGCACAGCAGTCGTTTATGCTCCCACTGCGCCATAGCGGCAAGCGCCACGCGACGCAACACTGCGAACGCGACTAACACGATCAAAACAAAGGTATACCCTACTTGCGGACTATATGGCGTCTGCGACGAGACGCGACGTAACGCGTACTTGTTTTGCGGGCGACCAGACGCGACACCACGAACTACGAAATTAATTCAAAAGCAAAAGTATTTTACTTTTTTATTCTTAAAAAAGCGAAATAAGTAAATAAGGCAGTAGTTGAGTATGAACTTTCAAGCAAAATTACACTGTACTTCTCCATGATTCGAGAAATAATGACCAAAATCACGTAGGACAGTTGTCGCGTGTAGCATCGCGTCTTGTCGCGTCACATCGCGTCGCGTTCGTCGCTCACGCTGGACACGGCCTTAGTTTTAATTACTGTTTGAAAATTCTACTATTTGAAAATACATTTGAACAATAATGTGCGGTTTTAATTAAAGATCACAAGCTTTTAATTGCTATTGCGGTGTAGACAAACCCTGTCGAGACGATTGTTTTGCAAATAAAAGGTTAGACTTATTACACTGTTGGCCTTTTATTACAACAACCTACTAGGTGGAAATCATTGGAGCAGGTACCCTACGTTTTGTCACCAACGTGTAGTGTGTTGGCAGTGGCTTAATTTTTCAACTGTGGTCTTAAGAAAATGAAAATATTGTAAAACAACATTTTCTGCAACAGAGCCCTACCCGTAAATACTTGATGCCAGCATTTGTCAGCTACACATACAAATTTATGTATGTGTTTTTTTATACAAATTAGGTGTAAACTAGCATGATACTGTATGTTACAGATATGGCTGTATCCTCTAAATATGGTTTACAAAGGCAAACATATACAACTAAGCTTGTGCCGACAATGAAAGAGAAAATAACATGGACAAGGATGTCTCATAAACTTTTCTCGCCGAACAAAATGTAACAGTAAAGAAATTATACTTTACAAAATATTCTATGAGAGATATCTATCCTCTTTTGAATTCGTCCTAGTTGTGCTGAAACGAATAGGATTCTACTGTCATCTTATTAGAAAAAGCAATCTTCTATTTGTATTTTTTTAAATTTCATCATATTATACAACAGAAGTACTTACATACAGAATGTCAAACAAAAGTATGTGTACATAAACTTTAGTACCTAGTTACTATAAAAACTGTCATAGAGATGATGGCCTCGTTTAAATGATTTCCCTCGACACTCACGTGTCACGATGTTTTGTGAAATTTACTAGTTGTGTTTACTAGAGGGTCAACGACATGTAATTTATTAATAAATAGTATGTTGGCATTTATTAGATAAATGTTTGACCGTTTTTTTTCTAGAATATTATAAACAGTTTTGTTTTTAGAGGTTATGGTTTTAATGTTAGCCCAGTTAGCTATGCCCAAGTACTTACCTATATTTCTAGCAACTTTAACATAATACATTATGCTCTTATATAAACACTCGTTTATTATGGAAATATGCGATAAATCAGGGCCGTTATAGATATTACGGTGTTTTACTTAATTTATATCTATCTCATCACTAGCCTCCGGCGATGTGGTTTCACCCGAATTAAGTTACATCTTTGGTTACTGCTCCGCTGCCGTCGCCAATAGCGTGATGTTATATAGCCTATAACCTTCTTCAAGAACTGGGCTGTTAAAGGCAAAAAGAATCATTCAAATCCGACTAGTAGTTTTTGAGCTTAGCGCGTTTAAACAAACAAACAAACTGTCACTTTATTTAATAGTATATAGATTATCTTTGTCAGTTTTCTTTTTAGAGAGTGCCACCTAGTATTCATACTAAGAAAGTTACAACATAACCTACTACAAATAAGACAGTTTTAAAGACGTAAATATATAAATAATAGGTTAAAACTGAAGACAAACATCCAACTCTCCTGCAGTCGCCATAAATTGAAAGTTTTAAATTTAGTGAGCATAGTAAAGTTGAAACTGAGAATGGCACCCGTTTCAACCTTGTTACTACGGGTGTAGTGAAATACATCGCAAGTCGAAAAATGCTATTTAAGGATTTTAAATCTTATGCTGCAGAAAACAAGGCGGAAATTAAAATAGTCATAAAAGTATTCCATACATACGAATACAAGTAAAAGTAGAATCAAAATATTATCTACGAGTACGTGGGTGACGATGCAATTTGTCACTACCAACCTGCCGCTTCTGTAGATTTACCTTCCATTGCTAAAATAAGTTACTTATTTCTTAAACTGAACTTGCTATGTTAACATACGGTAATAACATTATGTACGTTATAGACTATGATGTAATACATAAGATTACATAATTTTAAATAAATAATAATAATACAACAACTACACAACAGTATGTACACCCAGTATGTATGTAATTATGATTCATATAGTTTACGTTAAGTAAGTAAGTACCTAACAAGCTGATAAAAAATGTTAAAGTTATATAAATACTATCTTCCGCGGCGCGGTTTCACCCGCGTCTTTGCTTACTGCAGTGCTCCCGTCGCCAGTAGCGTGATGTTACATAGGCTATAACCTTTCTCGAGAGTGGGCTAAGCAAAAAGAATTTTTCAAATCCAACTGGTAGTTCTAGAGATTAGCGCGTCCAAACAAACAAACAAACAAACTCTGCCGCTTTAATAATCGTATACTCTGCCGCTTTGAGACCGTACCCACTGACTGATTTATCATTACCCAAATTACATCAAACACTTTCTAAATAATATTATTCGTACAAGAGTAATGACTAACCAAAAATATGATTTATAAAACTCAATGTCATTTCAAATTATTTACCATAAAGTAATCGCACAGCATTCACTCCCAGCCCAAACATCTCTGGAAAAACGAATAAGGAAAAGACAAAAACATGAAAAAATCAAATCAACCCATGATATATTTGAGGGTAGTCTTTGTTCCTGTGCCATTACCTCTCACTCTAATGGCTCCCTTGTGCGGTTTGAGAACCGCTGTCTCATTGTAGATAGACTGGGAGCTTGCAGAATGCCAAAAACCGCGAATGTTAAAGTTTAATTTACTCAATGAACAGTCAGCTACAGTATTGATAAAATTTCTGATATATTTTTGGGTCTAATTTAAAAAGGCTTGCATAAATTAAAAAAAGAATAAAAATTTAAAAAAAAATAATTAGTCTACGATGTAGACTATTTTAATTATGTAGAGATTAAAAAACTACATTTTAATAAACTGTGTGGTCTCCAGTTTATATGGAACTACTCTATTATAGCCGTAGGTGTTTTAAAACGCGACTAAAGGACTACCAGGTGACGAAAAGCAGCAACCTGGGCACTAAGGGTATGATTCCGAACTCCACAGCACACAGTAGTACCTTACTACGGTTGCTACTGAGCGTGATGACTAGATATTTCCCTATCGGGAATAATATTTCCAGCGCTGAACGAAATGATGTTACGTAAGTATATTAGTGTATAACGAGAGCGCCGGAGGCACAATTTCCCTTCTTTCCTTTTTCCTCACTTCCTTCAATTCCTTCTTCTACTCCATTCCCATCACGGAAGGCATCGGCTTCACAGAGTCTCTGGAATTTCAGAGGAATACTCTGGTATTGCTGTCGCTGTCGCTCATGGACGACTCAGAGGTCTGCCTCTGAGTCGTCCATGAGCGACAGTTATCACTTACCATCAGATGGAATGTATGATCGTTTGTCGTTTTATGTCAAAAAACTGACCAAGACATCGATTGCATTTAGTCGATCGTATGCTTGTTTACTACTAAAGAAAGAAAAGTAACTAAAGAAAAGTAAGTTCCTAAGGAACTCAAAAACTTTATCAATAATTACACAGATATCTTAGTTATTGCAATATTTTAAGAGCTAATATAGAGGATCTTTTGTTCACGATCGGCTGAACCATATAAGGAAAATCTCCAATACACTCTAGTAAGAATGTTATGAGTGTACTAAACGAGAATTGGGCCATAAACATTTATCCGCCAATATTTTAGTGAGGCATTTAACCATGGTAGCAAGCGAAAACTTTCTTAAGTGACTTATCTCTTCTCTCTCACTCAAATTAGGTTAGTTAGAGAAGGACTTCCACTTTACCAAAGAACGAAGACAGCATCATCAGCTACTATGAATAATAGCAACAGGCACACACTGTGTTACATATGACCTAACACAGCTGACAAAAAGTGGGTGTTTGTACACCTCTGACTACTCCTTTGAAAATTAAAGGCGTGAATGGTCACCGAAGCAGTAGTACTTATTCTTGAAACTAAATTTTCTTACACAAATATTTGGGAACCACTGGTGAGACGTTATCTTATGGTAGGGCCCTTTCAATAAGATGTTGCAAGGTCGTCAGCTCCCAAACTATTAGATAATAGCATAATGGCCCCGATATCTCATTCCGAATGCGATTCCTGTGTTTCTTTAAAGTTGGCTCATCCTCGAGGGCTTTGGCGCGAATCCATACGATCTCTTTTATGCCTCCTATCCGGTTTCTAATGATAACGCAATATCTAAGATAAGAAATAGATTAAGGCGTTACTTCGCGAAATTCGTGATATAAAATTCAAATAATAACTATGGTGTTACTTTCGATAGAAATCAGTCTTTAAGTTTGAAATTTTTGTTTTAAGATTGTAATCGGACGCGTCAGGCTGGGAGATGTGGTGTTGCCAGTGAGCATTATTTTTATTTTAAATTTCAGATTTTAGTTTTGAATAATAAAAATAAGTAATTATTAATATTTTAGTTTTACCTTTGTACTGATTTAAGTGTGTTCTGTTTGGTGTACAAAAATAAATCTTTTCTTACTTTCTTTCTAAGTTAGGATGCAAGGAAGCACTTAACACCTTCTTGTAATAAATATGCATGTGAAATAATAAAAGTACAGGGGCCCCACCACAACCTATTATAGCAATCTTATTAATATAACCTTATTTTGTCTCTATCCTTGTTTTTAATGGTACAAAAAAAAAGACAAAACACAAAGTAAGATTAAAATAATACTGTTATAAGAGGAGATGGTAGGCCCCCAGGTTATTTAATTCGAATACAGAACCACTACATCTCTTCCTGTGGACGTTGTAGGGCGACTAAAAAACCGCCATTAACGGGTAGCACAGTTACCTACCTGGGGGCCTAAACAAGGATAGAGACAAAGCAAGGTTATAAGAATGCTATAAGAGTTTGTGGTAGGACCCCTGCATACTAAATAATACCTTTACTTGCAGTGAAGCTCTATGTACACGATATAATAATATGTCATAGGTATACCATAGGAGATTATGGTAAACGAGACATTTATTTATTCACCAGATGAAACGAATGTGATTAAACTGCTGACACTCCAATCACTAATTTCATATGCGATTTGGGAGAAAACTCTACTAGTCTAATTAACAAAAATAAAAGCACGCAATACACAGTACAAATACGTCTATTATTAAGAATATTTATTTCATAGCATTTCTGTGAACAAACAACGAATCTATAAACATTGTATTTCCTGTTAAAATTCATGTATTCTTTCAAAACTGTAAAAATATCAAAACCTTTTTTGATAAAACATCCTTAGTCCATTTATTCAAATCGAATAAATTGAAGCCAGCTGCTAAACGAATTTAGACTTTAAATACGTGCGATCAAAATTTATTTTTCAAAGTGATGGTTGCATAATATTTTTGTAGGAGAATTTTCGACTGCTAGAATAACGAAGTAGGTGGATAAAAAACTATTTTGCAACGTACAAGTAAATTTTATTACAAAGTTATGACTTTATTAAAAACTTGATGATACTTTGATTACCTCGACAGTGGTTTCTGAAGCCGGAAAAAGCGTAGTTTTTGTTGGAGCGATGTTCACCAGGTGCCTGATTTGGGTAATGTGTAGAATATACGATCACTTACCGCTTCAATATAATTTAATACAGATAAGTAAAAAAATGTTTTAATTTTGCCACATCTCTCAGCTTGATAAATCCTAAGATAATTACAAATTGGTTATCATGTTTTTGGTTATTTTTGGACTTTGTTACAGTTTTTGCGGGGTGTGAAAAAGTACATCACAAAGTTACCGTAGCGAGGACCATGTTACGATGGAAATTGGCATGGTCTCCACTACTCCTTGTTCCGATTAACTGCTTACTGTCGACTGGCACTAAAATAATTTGCGGTATAAAAATTTTAGTTGTAATAGTTATTTTAGTATAGATACTAAAAATTGTTTTGACCTATTAAAATATATTTTTCTCTTTTTCTTCTAAATGTGCGATTTCATCATTTACATTTAAAGACAACAATATTAATGGTAGCTACATAGATGATCTTATAAATTTATTAGAAAATTATTCAAAATTTCACATTTACATATATTATGCGTATCACTTGAAAATCTGCAAATAAAACACATAATGAGAATAGAATCGATCGGGCGAACATTTGTTATCAACGATTGCGTCACAGAGTAGCTGACGTCATCAATCATAGTGAATGCGTCATTAATATTAGAATATTTATTCGTGAGTCAAGTTTGAATAAAGATATTTTTTCATGTAAACGATAGTAAGTACTTAATTTATAATTTATTTAATGAAGTGATGGTAAGCAGAGAGTGGATTCCAGAAGTGTTGGACACTTAACAGCCATCGTGTTAAAATGTTAGCATGGTGTCCTCGCTTCTCACGCCCATCCTAATAACTCTCTTTTTCATGGATATAAATCGCAAGCATCTATTACCATAAATATTATTAAAACTGCTTAGCAAATTCACATTCTTTTCACGTAGTTTCTATGTATAAAACCTATGTCACTGTATTTCTTATAAAATCTATTATCAAAAGTAAACAGTAGTTAAGTTTGTACCGATTGACCGGTTCAGAACTCATTTCAACAAACGGATAAACTTGGAACTCCATTCAATGAAAAATATCAAATTTTGTTGGAACTTTCTCTCCATGAGTGACGTCTTATAAATTGAAAACTAGAATCCATTTGTTATTATGTTCGTAGTTTCTTGAAATTGAGTTCGTTTATTTGCTCATGTTGTTTATTATCTATGATTTTTATCTCCTACTAGCGGCCCACCCTGGCTTCAACGGGTGGACAATTTTTTAAACATTTTGGAATAAATAAAGATACTTTTGTATGGGAATATAGAAAAGTGTATTTTTTTACAGGAAACTTTTTAAATTTTTCTCCGTAAGAACAATCCTCTAACTTCAAGGAATATAAAAAAAAAATTTGCGAAATCGGTTCAGCTGCTCTCGAGATTTGCGCTTAGCAACACATTCAGCGATTCATTTTTATATTATAGATGTTTCTTTCGGTATAACTGAATAAAGTTCAGTGACACTGTATTCGGATTGCCATGCAGAAGATTTCGGGTCTAACCAAGTCAATTTCTAAAATATTGCAAAAACATGTTTAACAAAAATAATTACATATTTATTTTAAGTACAGTGAAACAGTACATGGATATAAGTACAGCCAAAATATTAACCTTAGAGAGAGCTGGAGTCTATGGTAGGTTCGAAGCCTGTATGATTAATTTTCGGGCTCTCTTTTACAGCGTCATTCGTGAACTTATTTTAAAGAAATATCCAATAAAACTTTATACAAACCAAGCATCAAACCCGACACTTACGGCAGTCCATGTACAATACCACTAAGGAAGTTTTCCAATTTATTTTCACCAAATTAAGCATAAAATAAGAAAGGAATATACTCGCTCCTGAACATGAGAATAAGTCTATTCTTTCAAACCATATTGAGCGTATGAATTGTTCGCGTAAGAGGATTTTCCGGCATTTTAGAGGCTTTGCGAGTAAACTGGACCGTCGTCGATGTTGCACGTCTGTTAAGATTATACTTATTTATGGTACTCTGAACCAAGAGAACCAAAGTAACTGGTAAAGCTCGCAGAGTTACTTTACTGAAGTGACAATGGACAAACAAAACTAACAGCCATGCGGCAGAAAATTTCTAGAGTGTCGCCACTCTAGAAATTTTTCCACGAATCGGAAGACGCACCGTGAGCAGACTTCTCACAAGGTTGACCGACGACCTGATAGGGGTGGCGGGCGACCCATGAATGAGCGACTCATAACTGGTCAAGGTGGCGGAAATTCAGGGAGGTATATGCCCAGCAGTGGACGTCTTTCGGCTGATGATGTTGATAATGATCATTTTATATGTTACCACTATTTACAAAACTTAACTTAATTCATAATAATATACCGTTCGTTCTAGTTTCAGCGACACAACATAAAAAATAAATACAAGGAAAATTAATGTTTTCGTTTTCTGCCCTTAAAAGAACAAGATTCAATGTACAAAGGCTTTCTAACAAAGGTCATTCGTTATCTTTCCAACATTGTCATTTAGCACCCTTAAAGAATCAACACCTGGAATTTTAACCTTAATATGTTGGGAATAGTGTAGGTTTTGGCAAAACCAGGTATGTTGACACATCTTGTGACGATACTCTTGAAAGTTAGAAGAAGCACCAGTAATGTATCGATATTCGATTTATTTGTATTATAAAACAGATCTATACATACATCGGTTGAATCCTTCAGTGTTCATTGGCCATCATTTTAAGTGACTGATTGTGAGCTTCAAGTTCAAAGGTTTTATTTAAAAAATCACGCCTGCACTGTACAATAATTGTATCCGTTAACCGTTACGTACAGGCGTGAGTTTTTAGGAAATTGAGTAAAAGAACTTCTCATATGTGAAGAGGCTCATACAATTTCTTGTATGAGAAGAGACTTGAACTAATTTTTTGAGCACTGTTCATCACGCTTACGCAAGACATATTGACAATTTCAAACTTATATATACCTATCTATATATTCCAGGTTGCCACACGATAGGCGTTCGTAACAATATTTACATAATCAAAAGTTTGTAGATTTTGCATAAACAAGTTAACACTTCAAATTTTGGAGTTTCATGAACTAAATGATTTCGAACTTAATAACCCTTAACACTTCGCTACCGCTACACTGTTTGTAACACCTGCAAATAATTTTAATTTATATACCTACCTACCTACTATAGGACTACTACTACAAATAACTACACAGCCAAATCCCGAATAAATTGAGAAAACAAATTAAGTCATGTATGGCTGATCCAAGACGATATTTGTTTGTATGACAGATTAAACTTGAAGGCTAGTTGTTTTTCGGCAAACCATCTATAAATTATGTTAATCGTTGCAACCATTACGTTTACACCCTGAAGAAAAGAAGCAAAAAGCCTTACGGTCACCCATCCTTGACTATAGGTAACCAGTACGCTTATTCTTTTTGTAGTTACCTAGTGTACGTATGACATAAACACATTCACTCATAAATTACCCTTGAAAGAGGACATAAATTATCTAAACTAAGTTTGCAGAGAACAACAATGGCATAGAATAGAACTCAAACAATATACAAAACACGTCACCAACAATTGTCTTCTCTGAATACCGAGCAATACAATCAACATGTTGTATTTACTTATATGGGTTTACTTATACGACAAATATTCGCTAAGGTCAAGGACACAATACGTTCTTGACCTTGAGATGTACAGAATAAGAAAATAATTAGGTTAATTGTTGTGTAATTTATTTCAGTAAATGCTACCTTCGTTTTAAAAAAAATCCAAGGTCAAGGTCACAAATGCCTTGACTTTGACATTCTTTATAAGATCTAGTTCAAGTAACTTTCTATTTCTGATTTTGTTTTATACCACAGGTGTCTTTATCCCATATTATCCATTTTCGTTACGTTAGTAAGAGGTTAGGTTCACAGGTCATTTCTAAAATTGCCTGTTTCAATGGGTTCAGATATATAAACATTTCAATATTCATAAAATGCTAATAATAATTCAGTAAAAACTAACAAGTCTAAAAAATATCCACAGTAAAACCAACTTAATGTACTAATAAATAAGGTATATACTGTAATGTTTTTTACTTGACAGAAGATCATTAATTATCAGTCCTGAACGACAATTGATGGTTCAGTTGATCACCCCTTGTTTTCTTTTGATTAAATTCGAATCTAAGGCAGTTTAGAGATCCTTGGCTTAATGTCGTTATAAAAATACTGTTTATATATCAAACTAAAGGCGCGAAAGAGCGTTTTGCAAAGAGAGAAGTTTTGCCATAGTTTGGTGACAGTCTGCCTGCCAAATAGACTGGTAACGAGAGTAAGGTGATATTTATAACGAAACTAGCTTTTCGCGGCACGGTTTCACCCGCGTCTTTGCTTACTGCTCTGCCCCCGTCGCCAGTAGCGTAATATTACATAGCCTACAACCTTCCTCGATAGCTGGGCTATCATATGCAAAAAGATTTTTTCAAATCTGACTGGTAGTTCCAGAGATTAGCGCGTTCAAACAAACACAAACTCTTCAGCTTTATATAATAGTATAGATTAACGCGGCGTTCCATTACTTTATATTTCGTGGCGTCGCTTACGAGGCCTATAAATAGATAGGATGGTTCTATATTCGAGAACGGAAATTATATATACTACTACACATTAAATCATTATTTTGAATAAAATTACTACTATTTTCAAACAAGTTGTCAATTTCAACTATTACTTCATGTCAACTCTTATTCAGTTTATTCACTTTTCAATAATAGAAACTTAATATAAATACCCTTGAGTAAGGCCAAGAAATTCACGCTCATGACCGCGAAAAACGTAGCAAAATATACTCGTATATATTTTAAAAATATATATATATATATATATATATATCTGCAGGTAAAAGTCGTCTACAGGTAAACAATTTCTTGGTTTCTTGTGTAATAAGTATTAGTTGTGTTATTATTGTTATATTTTACGACACTACCGAAAGAATGAAAAGCATTTATTTGTGCAAAAAACACGAAGTACGTAGACAATAAAGGCAATGTAAAATAGAAAAAAGGGAAAAGCATAAAATATTTTATTTCTTATGACAAAGGTAATGCAAATTAAGTAGCAGATATTTTTTTATTTTAGATAAAACTAAACTAGCAATTTCCCGCAACTCCACGACTCAGGATGGTCAAAATGAAAATCCTTAGGAGAAAACTGTGTATATCTTTGATTGAAATGTGATGATGCCAGCAGCGTGCACTCCATATAGGCAGAAAAGCACTGTTTACCTTAATAATTGCTTAAAATCACAATTTTAGCAACATAATTAATTAATGTCTACCCAGTTAAAATCTCTGTGCATGCCACTGGATGATTCTACAATTTTATAAATAAATACCTAAAGCTATACATAATAATACAGAATATTAATTTTTTTGTGTAAAAGAATAAACTTCAACCTCATATAAGGAGTATCGACAACTCTTCTTCAGCCAGCTTGCGACTGTGATCAAGGTCGATGCAACCTTGTCAAAGTACATCATGGTAATAGCGTGCATGTATTGCTTACATGATATTTCGTAGATGCCAGAATATTCTGAGATACCCAAGTTGAGATGTTCTCAACGCCTTTCATCCTGCATATTAATGACATGTTGTCTATGAAGAACGTGCTCCGTAAAGCATAAATAGGTAGTATGCGCGATATACAAGGCCTGTTCCTGGAATACCGTAGATGGAACAGATTTTTTCAGTTTTATTACAAGTAGGAATAAGCTATTTTTATTTATTTACTAGCTGCGCAGCACGCGCACGTGAAATATATTTTGTCTTCCTCAGAAACCAGACCGATTTTCGAGAATCTATCTACATATCAATTTTCATCGAAGTCGGTTTAGCCGTTTAGGCGCTGAGTGGTAACAAATACACACACACACACACACACACACACACACACACACACACACACACAAACTTTCGCATAATATTAAGTAGGATTTATTTATTTATTATAGGAGATTTTCAGCTCAAGGTAGAAACTCGAACAAATAAGAATCTCCGCTCTTGTTTCCGTTAAAACACTGTTTTAAACCCCCGACGCAAAAGCGACGGGATGTTATAAGTCTATCTGTGGTATCATAGCTTCAGTTTTTCTTTGTCTAAAAGGTGAATTAGTCAGGAGTGTTCTTAGTCTTAGCTATGTTTCATGAAAATCGTTCCAAGATGGCCGGCGACACAAAATGGCGGATTTAATATTTTTCATAACTCCCTTAATATGGGTATCAAATTTAAGGGCTTGACTAGAAGAATAATGTCACTATGTCATGGGTTTTTAAATCTTCAATTTATATGTTATGCTTGGGTGAAATCATGTAGTGGTCGGTAAAAATTGCTCCAACTCGATCGGCCCGTGGGTAACGTGCAAAGGGCCTAAAAATAAACTCTACTATAAAAGTACACTATTTTTTTTATTATTTTATATAATGTCAGTAGCATACACAACATCCAGGGCCATAGCAGACTGCACAAAAGAAGTTACTAACTTAAAATTTTCAAATAATTAAGTTCACTAACTTGTGATGTGGAAAAATGAGTACAAAGTAAAACTAAATTACATTTTTAGTAACGAATAATGTTATAAGATTTTTTTTTGGTAACTCTGGCTTATGACTAGGAGCAGAGAACTCGTAGAGTAATTTTCTGTATATTTTTAAGCGGGCCGTGTGAAAGACCGGTCGAAGTGGCGAAATTTAAGGCAGGTCTATGTCCAACAGTGGAGGTCTTTAGGCTAAAATGATGAATGATGATGTACATTTTTCCAGAGTTTACTACGTGAGATATAATCACAAGCGTGAATTGTTTTAAACTGTTGTGGAATGCCGCAGACAAATGTTGAATTTTAATAATTTCATAAAGAGTTACAAAGCTATAAATAAATGAATAAATTGAAGTAAATTACATAGGCATGAATAATGTTGATTTTACAAAATATATTCATAGTTACAATACAATATCTTAATATATGACGTCACCCTGATTTTCATACGGATAGTGACATTTAAGCCACTTCAGAGTAGTAAAGAGAACTTGAATAATATTAACATTGCAAAAGATAAAGTTCGAATCCCTTTAGATGTGAAAGAGTGGCCCTTTCACACCTAATGAGACTCCAACTACGCGGTTTAGAACTATATAATTTTGACGCTCAATTGAAGCCTGGACCTCTTTACCAGCGCATGTCCCCCATCTAGTTTTAATTCTGGGTCTTTTAAGCGGGGCGTAAAAATCATCTCACTAAGCCGCGATAGTGGAGGTCAAAATACCAGCAGTTTAGACGATATCTTTCGGAATGGTGACCACCACTGACTGATTTCACTGACTGCTTACCATTAGGCAGAGTGGAGTCACTTAGGTAGACTCATCAAAAAAGACGTTTAAAAAAAGTAGGTTATACTATAAGAAATTGCTTTTATGAGACGTCGCTCATTGTATAGGTAACTAGTATGATAAAGCCTTGTCGCATTTAGTTATAGCTAGCTTTCCACGGCGCGGTTTCACTCTTCTTTGCTTACTGCTCAGCTCCCGTCGTCAGTAGCGTGATGTTACATAGCTTATAACCTTCCTCAAGAACTGGGCTATCATACGAAAAAAGAATTATTTAAATCTGACTGGTAATTCTCGAGATCAGCGTGGTCAAACAAACACACAAACTCTGCCGCTATATAAGATAGTAAAGATGTTAACTAGGCCCTAAAATTACAAGTAGTTGAATAAAAACGCTAAGTGACATGGTAGAAGTATTACACACCCCAAACTAAAAAGGCGGATTGTCTGATTACGCTGGATTCTCTAGTTATTTTGGTCGAAACCCCCAGATCTGATCCCCACTGGTTATTATTATTCTTTAATGCCGATCTGATCACTACAACTGTAGTGATTCCGGTGTGATTCCCATAGTTTTTTTGACAAGTACTTAGCCGATGGGACAGTGCTCAACATCCCATCGTTGTATAACGTTTATACGAGTAAGCTATGCTTAAAGGTTTTAATAGTTATGGTCCAGCTCGTTTTGTGTTAAATAAAACTGATATTCAAAGGAGGTTAAAAAATTAAAAAGAAAGAAGAGAAATTTTCGTACTCATTAATTTATCGTTAAAACATATAGGTATTATACAGCCTTTTTGAAACTTTTTTCCTACTCGTGAAGGCAACAAACCTTGTGGATGTAGGTAGAAAATTTGTATTTAGTACACACAGTAAACACTAGGAGCGCTGTTCATATAAATATTTTACTTTGTCACTAGTAAAGAAAAATGCACGGTGACCTACAGTAGAGCCACAGAACCTTTCTGAAACTCATTGTACTTAAGATAATTGTCCTTTTGTTAACTTCAGACCTTTGTCAACGTTACATAATTTATTATTTAAATGGACTTAGAAGCCACTCACTTGAAATTTTAAGCATCCTTTACGTTTAAGTAATTTAGAATTTTATAATTTAGCACGTGTAAAATACTTTTTATTTTATTTTGTACTACTAGGTACTCCCGTTGCGCACTCGAGTACCTACTACAGTATATAAAATAGTAACTATCACCGCTATCCGCAATGAAAGACGTATTACGTAGTCTTTTATTACTACTCAGCTCTTGTGGTCTCTAGCGTGATGTAATAATATGTCTATAGCCTTTTTCAGAAATTGAGCTATCAAATAATTTCAAAAATAATATTTTTTCAAATCCGATTAAGTATTACCAGAAATTAGAGCGTTCAAACAAAGTTTCAACTGGTTATGTATCCAGTATAAAATTTACCGGTTGCGAACTAATGCTGCCAGTTGCCAGCTGGTGTTATAGCATCATCATCATCATATCAGCCATAAGACGTTCCACTGCTGGACATAGGCCTCCCCGAATTTTTGCAACCGTGGCCAGTCGCCCGCCACCCTTATAAGGTCGTCGGTCCAACTAGTTAGGGGTCTGCCTACGTAGCATCTTGCGGTTCGTGGTCGCCACTCTAGAACAATAGCCTGCTATATAATAGTTCTGCTGTTACATAATACCTCTATTTTGATCCAGCGTCTCTCTCTTTCATAACAAAATAAGCCATCAACCAGCTGCACTTTACTAAGCTGTCAACAGTAAAGCAGAATACACTATTTGTAAAACGTATGAAACATTCAGGTCTAAAATACCCAACCTGTCAACGTTAGTGACTACTAAAATTTACCGGAACAGTTTTAGCTGTGGTATGTGTGAATGTGACCTGTACAGCAAGGGTTCTGTATAAACTTGTATGGAGATAGCTCATCGATCCTGAGACTTGAAGATTTCTATTTTAAAGATGTCGGATTGGAGGGTCAACATAATTTAGTAGTTGAATAAAATGTTCTAGCATGCGTTACAACAGAATAAATTCACCAACTGCAAATACGAGTTTGTAGTAGAAAAATATTTAAGGCATTATACGCGGCGTTGTGAGTTCGAAACTGGGCTAATATCATTCCAAAATCATAAAGTTCGTCTTTAAAATTACCGACTTAAAAATTTATAAATAAAATGTAGATCCAAAAATGCGGTCTCCATTTTTGGATCTATCCAACTATCTATCTATGTAGGTTCCGAGTTTACCACAAAGTTACGAAACCCTAAAAACTTTCAACAATAAAATATACTATGCACAACATACGACTAACATCCAATATGTATTTATGTACTTTTAAAAAAAACGAAAATCCTGAACTATAGTCACGTTTATAAAAAAGAAAAAGTTTGTGGCTTTTTTCTAGCCGTGCTTAAAAAGCTTCTTAATAAAATTAACAATATTTTTATTGAAACATGTGGCAACCATCGATGGCTAATAATTATTTTAAGCTTTGGACGTGGTTGCCCGCCAGCCTAAGGTCGTCGGTTTATCTTGTGAGGGGTCTGTCTACGCTGCTTCATGGATGAGGGCGGCGAACAACCGGCCAAGGCGGCAAAAATTGGGGAAGGCCTATATCCAGCTGTGGACGTCTTGTGGCCTTAGAGCATTAAACCAACAGGAGTGGACACGCGCTCTATTTCCCTTGCGCAAAAGTCTGCCACTTTCGGCGGGGGACGGGGTAACGCGAGCAACGCACACTAATTACAATGTTAACTACTAATGCATTTTTAAATCGCGTCGTTATACACGCACACAATAAAATTATTACACACTAGCTTAAACTAAACACACACAATCAAATTCACACACAGGGACATCTATCAGTTTACGCTTCCTTAGCGTAAAACAGTTAGAGCTTGACTCTGTCGATATTTAGTATCGATGTTTAGGATTTCATATAAGTACGCGAAAGATTTAATTATTTTAATGATTATTATGTTTGATTATTAAAATGAGCATTATCTTATATTATATAGAACAGTTTTAGGTAATAATAATCTATTATAATTTTAAGGTTTTTTGTATTTAAGCACTTTGAAATAGATGAAAGTAAAGTAAATAGTTCATAAACATGAATTAACTAGAAGTAATTCTGTTAATTCATGTTTATGTCAATATTACAGGAAGAATAAAACAGTGTTTCTAACTAGCAAACTTTTTTGTAATTATTATCAAAAAAGCCCGTCATACGGTCGGGCTAAATTTATTTGTTAAACATTGTTCGACAAACAAATCTGGTTATGCGGTCGGGCTCTCCTACTATGTTTACTAATGTTTATTCAATACTTCCGATCCCTGATAGTACGGAACCCTCGGCGCGCGAGTCCTACTGGCATTTAGCCGTTTTTTTTTAAGTTATACTTTTTTTGGCGCGATTGAGAAAAATGATGATAGTGAATTTTTACGATGCGCGCGCACACCGACAGAAAAAAGCAACACCCTGAAGTTAGTTGCGAACCTTTTACACACTGAAGTTAGTTGCGGATCTTTGTGTGTCGTATCAGTACAAATAATCTGTGTGAATAAATAAAAAATATATTGGCGTTTATATCAATTCAAATATTTATGTATGTATGCGTTGTATTATTATTTGGTATTTTTGGATTGTTATGCCAAAGAAGTATAACTTCTTACGTGCGTACATGGGTACCTACTCTTTTTTTTTTTATTTTACTACTGCGCACAAGGATGTATGTTCAATAACCACCACCTGTTGAAATTTGTTCTAGTGTGGATTAAAGATTGTAATTAATTATTACGTGTCAATTTTACGTGTATTATTCCGAAGTATGTATGTATATTCAAACCAAATAATACTTTGAATTAATTGTCTGTTGCTATTAAATTTCGTTCCAACTAAGCAGAGCTTGTAATTGGAGGGTTTTGTTCTGATTACATAGTAACAAGACACTGACATGAGAATGTATGAGTAGATTTTTATTAGAGAGATATTTTATCTGTTCAGATAACAAAAAAACAACAGAATATATTTTAGAAAGTCTTTATTTAAGTAGGTATAATAAAATACTGAAAAACTGTGCAATTTAAATTAACCTTATAAATCTAGTTTAACTTATCCTAGGTAATGCAATAAGAGGAGGTAGCGCACAGCGAGTTTACTTGCTAAAAACTGAGCTCTCCGCCGCTTGGGGGGTAGGGAGGAGGTAGCAGTGCTGGCAGCACAGAAGGCTTTGTGTTTTAAACTGTTAGTCAGATACTTGTACGCTTAGGAACCCACTTATATGGTTCCTACAATATTGGACCCAAGCGACTCGAGGCGCTGCTTCTTTTGAAAATCTAAAACAAACAAAAAAAAATTAATTTAATACTGGAAAACCAATATCAATATTTGTGATTAAACTGTCTCATCTCTAATTATGTTAAAGTGTGACCAGTTTCTTAAAAATAAATACGCTTATTTTTGTAAGAAATGAGCAATTATCTTTCGAAATAAAGTGCACTAATCTTGTATATTTGGATTTATTATCTCATTTTACTTGTTCATTTAATATTATTTTGTGCATTACTTGGTAAAAAAAACATTGGTTTTAATTAAAAATAAATAAATATGGGAACGGTGACACAATAATGTACATCCAAAATGAAACTTATTAGATATGTCAACAAGGCGAGATATAAAAAAGAAAAGGTTAGTTTTTATGTTAATTCAACTTAAAATATTACCCCAGATTGGAGTATTGATGATAAGCCTGGCAACACTTGTTGATTAGCATTTTATTTGGTTAAATTGCTAATTTAATGCCTTATTTAATAATATTAGAACAAAATAATACTTACAGGTGGAATGTAATATTATCCTTTTGTAGACTTGATGTCGCTGAACGCTTTTTACACCAAAATACACTGCAATTCGGCATTTCTATTGAGACGCTATTACGCATGCACTGATAGGTGACTTATGATGCGGAACGCGCGTCAACTAGTTTTATATAACGGGTATGACCGGTGGGCTGGTACCTTTGGCAGAGGGGTACGCCTGTCAGTGGCCTCTCCGGTTGGTTTAATGCTCTAAGCTTGTGGCTGATATGATGAAACACAATACAAACAAACACACAATCAGTTAACTTAACAAACATACGGACCATTACCAAAAACCTTTTCTTTCAGTCAATATAGGTTAGTCGATTACTCAAGTACATTACGTTGGATGGACCTGACAAATTACGTCATCAATCGTGCTAAGGACCAATAGTGCGTCACTGTGATACGTTACAGCCTTTAAAAGTTTACCCTGTATGTAGGTAGATAAATATTTTGAATTATCGAAATTCAAAAAATCGTATTCAAGATTTTTAGTAAAAAGAAAAGCGTTTTTAAATATTGAAAGGTAATTGATTAATAAAAGTTTATTAGAACTTGATCAAGGTATACCGATATTCTGATATAGCAGCTGAAAGAAGGTCGTTGGAAACCGATAGCCCTATATTCAGCAGTGAACATATCGCGGCTTATGTGATAATAATGATGGTGATGGCCCTGATAAAAATGGGAAATTGACGACAGATCAAAATCGGAGGTCAAAGTGAGATGTTCTATATCTAGGACTAGCTTACCGCGGCCCGGTTTCACCCGCGTCTTTGGTTACTGCTCTGCTCCCGTCGCCAGTAGCGTGATGTTACATAGCCTATAACTTTCCTTGAGAACTGGGCTATCATACGCAAAAACGATTTTTTCAAAAGCGACTGGTAGTTCCAGAGATTAGCGCGTTTAAACAAACTAACGAACTCTTCCACTTTATATAATAGTAAAGATATAGATAAAGCCTATATCAAGGAGGGGGGAGGGTGATAATGAAAATAATGTATGCTACTATTTACAGTTTATGTATTAACATTTTAGTTAATATCAGGAATAAGCCATTCTATTTCAAAAATATATACAAAGTTTATACGACGGTATGATATTAAATGCAATTACGTATAGTATGTGACATTATAAAGCGAGACAAAAAAATCAGCTAAATACCTTCAATAGTTTAGACACAGGACTACTTTTTTAATTTCTTTAATTCTTAACATGTGTATGTATGTAACAGGTTTATTACTTTGTTTCTACTAAATTATTTATTTTGTTAGAAATTTTTTAAATTTTTCTTTTTCGTCACATCATTTTTGTGATTAATTTGAAATCATTATACGGATTAGTAACAGCTGCCTTTCCATTTAATATCAAACCGTCGTATACACTCTGTAGATGTATTTACGATACAGGCAGGGCAGGACACTTCTCGCAGAACTGACGGCCGTTAGGGCAGAAAACTTCTATAGTGGTGAGCACGAATCGGAAGACGCAGCGTAGGCAGACTCCTCACAAAGTAGACCGATGACCTTATAAGGGTGGCGGGCAACCGATGGATGAGTGCAGCTCAGGACCGGCCACGGTGGCGAAAATTGGCAGAGGCTTATGTCCAGTAGTGGATGTCTTTCGTCTGATATTGATGTATATCTGACTGGCCTGTTGGTCTAGTGGTTAGTGACCCTGACTGCTAAGCCGGAGGTCGTGGGTTCGATTCCCACCCAGGACAAACCTTTGTGTGATGAGCATGATTGTTTGTTCTGTGTCTGGGTGTAATTTATCTATAATATGTATGTATTTACAAAAAAAAAAAAAAAGTATATAAGTAGTATATCAGTTGTTTAGTACCCATATCACAAGCAAATATAATTGCTTAATTTGGGGCTAGATGGCGCTGTGTGAATGTGGTAGAATATTATTATTATGGTAAAAAAAAAAAAAAAAAAAAGACGATAAAATATATTAGCAAACAGCGCTACAAACTTCACTGACTGCTTATCATCAAACAGAGAAAATTTATTGTGGATAAACATATGAATTAATTGAGTGAATAAACATTATATTAAACATAATAAACATAGTACTGTTTTTATTTATATTATAAAAACAATTTCATTTTCTTTTACTCTTTAAAATGATGTCAGAAACATAAATGGCAGGTAGTTCTATATTTACGATTAAACAAAGCGTATTTACAAGGTACAATATCGGTGACCTTTCAAGTTTATGTTATTCTTGTTATTTTTTTACTACATAAAATTGTTATAAAATGAATGTCAGCATTTTTATAGTTGTTAATATACAAGAAAATGTAAACTTTTATCCTGTACCTAACTGTACCTAGTGATTTTATTTTTACTTTTTAATTCGTATAGAGAGAACGATAATGTAGTAACGCGCCTTGGCATAACCACAGTATTATTATGCACCTAGTAATAATTAGACTGTGGTACAACTATGCCTAACGCAGGAACTAAAAGACATGGCGGCTTTATGAAATGCTTTTCACATCCGAAAATACCCAAAATCAAAATTCGAATGCAACATGCAGTAAATACTGAACCGTTTGGTGTGAGTGAGAAATTGTTCGAATAGGAAAGTAGAGTAGAATCGATTCAACAGTTCTTCTGATAATTTTCCGTGGTAAAACCGAATTCAAACTCAAAGCATTTATTTCATTTTGATCAAAAAGTATGATGCTTACGAAAAGTGAACATTACATGAAGTCAGCCAATTGACCTACAGCCAGTTCGCGTGAAGAGGTAGAGCTGTGAGAAGAACTGGCAAGAAACTCACGCCACTCTTTTCAATCGCCAAATAATTACAGTTATTTGTATGAGTTAAAATGTTAACACTCAACGCAACCAAGGAACCATAATATTAATAATAATAATAATACCAGCCTGTTTACTGTCCCACTGCAGGGCCTCTTCTCATAGAGAAGGAATGAGCATTAATCACCACGCTTGCTCAAGACGGATTGGCAATTTCAGACTTTTAAGTCCAGGTTTCCTCACGATGTTTTCCTTCACCGTCAGTCAGAAATGTCCAAGATAAACTTAGAAAGTACATATGATTTGAAAAATCACATTGGTACTTCCCCGGATTCGAACCCACTACCTAGTGTTTACGAATCGGGTGCCTTATCCACAGGGCCATTTCGACAAAGAACCATACAAAGTAATTATTACAAAATCAACCACGTATAGGTATATTTTTTTAAGCCTACCTAGGTTAAAAAGAAAAGAAGAGAGGATTTCAATTATTTATTTAGTTTCATCTAGTATAGTAATTTGACGAATTATACTACGTATATTAATTAAAATGCACCTCTCGGTTATATTGAACTACAAGGTAATACTGGATTTAGTATTAGATGTATGCCATGCCAAGATTGACCAGCCATCCCAAGTATCGATTATAAAAAGAATTCTACAGAACATATTCCGTGGTAAAACCGATAGAGGACTGCCATTGAGATGACGTAGGGTCACCTTAATGACTATCTATGTTATTAATATCAACTTTACAATTTGGCTAAATTAATATACTTTCAAAACAATTTTATCATTTCATAAGTATGGCAATTAGGTAGACAGATAAATTAGTGATACCTTTGAATAATATATATCATCCCAAAACTAATAATGACTTTAGTTAAAATACCGATCGGATCATAAACTAGAGCTGGGTATCAAATTAATACTTTTATTAATTACCCTCGTTGTAGCCCCTAATAACATATTTTAAAGTTACATTGTAATAAGTATGAATATGTATTATATTTAAGGTTTTATTTTGCTTTTTTATTTCTTTTGTTTGTATAGAAGCACAGTTTTAGTGAATGATGTGTATACCTATAATTGGCACACAGCCAGAACGTTGTCCTACTTTTAAGAAAATGTTTTATATGTATGTTGTTGGTAGCATGGTAGCTCATTTTATTAGACTGAAAAGACAAACTTAAAGTAAAATTAATTTTATGGATGAATATAATATGCTGACGTGAAATGAAATATTGTAAAACAACTAGAACTTATAAAAACTCTAAAGAATAGAAAGAAATTTCACTTACTTCGTCTGTCTGTTTCTTAATTTTTCCTAAACTGCGTAACAGATTTTGATCGGAGTTTCACTAATAATCAGAGATTTTAATTGGCGAAAAAAGCTTTATTGCCTTTTTATCCAGAACAACACGTGCGGGACTAAACTGTCACCTTTTCACAGTGGAATCTAAAGGGTCTCGAATCAAACGGTTCAGCACTTCATAATTTTGTCGCTGAATTAAAGCCTGCCAAGTTCCCATCTAATTATGATCCCTGAGTCCTTTGGCTTTTTAGGCGGGGAGTGAAAAAACATCTTACTAAGGCGCCATAGTGGAGGCCACCATACCAGTAGGCTGGCTTTTGGAATGGTGTCCACCACTTCTGGATTCCACTGACTGCTTACCATCAGGCAGAGTAAAGTCACCTTAGTAGGCTAATATAAAAAAAGCTATACCTAATTTCTAAGTTTATATTGTGTCCCCCGAGCTAATACTTAGAATTTCAGAAGTATAACACCCATGGTGTATACCTCTGCTTACTCCTTCTATGAGCGCGCCCCTCGATTCGTATCGGAAACAAAAGTTACGATTTTATGGCTTGGTTCAATTATTGTTGATACACTAAAACCCTTTAAAACTGCATTGTGTAAAAAGGAAAACTGTATTCAATTCTACTGAGCAGTTCTTGAGGTTGGTTATTTTATACAGACAGTCGCTCTGAGCATAAATGTTACTGCCATTCTACTGCGCAACTGTATTTTTGTAATTTTTTTTCCTTTCTTTTCAGCGACTTCCTTTTAAAAAATATTTTTAACCGACTTAAAAAAGAAGGAGGTTACTCAATTCGACCGTATATTTTTTTTCTACTTATAGATTAAAATTAACTAAAACCAAATTAATATCTACATTGTAAACCCTATATAAATCTAGCAAATATATGTCTATATCGTCATATGAAAATAGTTTTGGGTAGGCAACCCCATTAAAATAGTTTCAATAGCTATGTATAATATTATGTGGAGTATTGATTGTCGAAGTTTGCTAACGAAGATCATCCGATACGAAGCCTTCACGTTTATTAACGGCTTTAGATAGCGTGTGATATATTCGTAGGGATAATTACTGACATATTCTAAGGTTGATTGCCTATAAGGTTTAGTGATACTGTACGAAATGTTAAGAAAACTTCAGTTTAAGACCATGTTCAATAAAAGAAAGAAAGAAAACATTTCTTTGACAACCTCTGTTGTTCGATGGTACTGTGTATGGTCTGCCACGCAGAGGTGGCTGGTTCGATTCCTGCTCAGTGCAAAAATTTGTGTGCATGAACATAGCTATTTGCATTGGTCTGGGTATTACTATGTATATTATATATGTATTTACAAAAAAAATTGGTATATAAGTATGTTTATCCGCATTCTAGAACCCGTATCACAAGCTATTAAAACATGCTTACTTTGGGTCCAGATGGCGCTGTGTGTAATTGTTGTGATATTATGATTACTATTATTATAGTACATAATTAACATAAGTAAATATGTTGTTTTGTACAAAGCGATTTAATATTTTTGTAACAATATTTAAATAAAATACTGCGTTTTTCGTCTAGAAATTTTTGGTGTTATTTTTGTGCTCAGTAAATGGCAAAAGAATGAAAAATTTTGGTGTCCTTTGTGGACGTTAATTGTATTATTATAAAGTTTTCGGGTTGTTCAGAAAGTGTAGGCGCTGCTTTTTTAAATAAAAATATTTATACATATAACGGAAAATAATTCAATACAGATAAAGGAGACATGTAAATATACAGATAAAATAACAATATGTATAAATTCGAATCAAAAGCTTTCTGTTCTTATGTGAACATAGGAAATACTAAAGTAATACAAGTAATTTTGTAACGGAAATAATAAAATCTCTTACGTTTAACCTTCTTTGTTATAAAGATTCTTACCAAATGTATTAACTGTCTAATATTATACACAAAATACTTGAAGATGTAATAAAAAATGCAATATTTTGTCTAAGAATCGAAGCGTGAACTTGTAGCGGTTCTACGAGTTACGTAGCATCGTAGCAGATTCGTAGACGTTCGTAGCCTTTGATATATTCGCAATATCAGTTTGAGATTTTCTATATTGCTTTGTAGAATTAGTTGTTGTGTAGGATGTTAAGAATATAATAAATTGAATTTTGTTCTTTTTTGTTTGTAGATAATAACAGAATCTTATGAAACGAAGAATAAAGAAAATTAAATATTTTCTGAGACCTCCCACATATATTTTTTTGTAAATCATTACGATTAGTAGACATCAAATAAGTTTTGACAATACACTACTTATCCTGTATAATTTAGCTGTCATCTTTAGGTAAAGGGATTGAGGAAGGTGAGGAAAAAGGAAGGGAAGAAATTGGTTCTTCGGCGCTCTCGCTCTCGCGTTCAATCATCATTTAGTACATGCAACTCAATAGAGATAGAGGCTCAATAACCGTGTAACCAAAGGGGTAAAAATTACCCCACGACCCGTTAACCCCCTTATTTCCTTCTTAACCCCGGTTACTTACACGGTCAGCAACGACATGATTGTATTTTAGCATTTTAGACGTTTCACCCGCGTCTTTGGTCGCCAGTAGCGTGATGTTACGGAGCTATAAAACGCAAAAAGAATTATTTAAATGCAACTAGTAGTTCCAGAAATTAGCGAGTTTAACAAACAAACTCTTTCAATTTTTATAATAATACTAGCTTTTCGTGCATTTACTTACTGCTCTGCTCCCGTCGCCAGTAGCGTGATGTTACATAGGGTCCAGCCTTCTTCGAGAACTGGGCTATGATACGTAAAAAGAACGTTTCAAATCCGACTGGTAGTTCTAGAGATTAGCGCGTTTAAACAAACAAACTCTTCCGCTTTATATAATAGTATATATATAGATTATTGCTGCAATGCTAAGAAAGCACAGCTATATCCATAGACGACGGTTACTTACCATACAAACTAGCACACATACTGCTACACAGCCCTGAGGTCGCCACATACAGGGCAAGATACTTTGGCGACCCGGATTCACTCCACGAGATCTTCGGGGACATCAGAAGTCTGCTGGCCTTCCTCGAGGAGCTGGGATGGATCGAGTGATCGCCGCCCACCCACTCGCAAAATACGCGCACAGTCGTGGAGTTGCGGAAAACAGCCCGTTCATAACAATACCTTACATACTTCACGCTCTACAAAATAAGCAAATGTATTATTTTTACCATTTCTCACAAATGTTGCCATTTTAAAAGCTTATACATTTTTAAAATGATAACATCACATGAATTTCGTCGACGCCATCGTTGCCGTTGTGGACACGGTTGGTTACACCGACGCCGAGAAAGAGAGCTTTCAGTGAAAATTCAACAACATGCAATAAAAAGTATCACGGAAAGGTTTTTAGAGAAAATACTGCATCAAATTGGACGAGGAAATGTCGAAACGAAAGTATATAGTTAAGACAATCATAAGAACAAAAATTCTTATAATGTTGAAGGTTGTAAATGATAAAATTTCATAAACTGATTAAGCTGTGCCACAATCACAAAGAATACTTCAATATCTAAGTAATGTTATTTATAAAGAAGTATACTCTAGATGTGTTTCATGTGTGGAATTAATCTATCAGATAGAATAAGGAATAGCGTGATAAGAGAAGAATGTGGATTGAATGACGATATACTGACTAAAATTGAAAGGAGTAATTTAAGGTGGTTTGGACATGTGGAAAGGATGGATGGAAGTAGGAAAACGAAAAA
Organism: Parascotia fuliginaria; assembly: GCA_963082885.1. Classification (NCBI taxonomy): domain Eukaryota; kingdom Metazoa; phylum Arthropoda; class Insecta; order Lepidoptera; family Erebidae; genus Parascotia; species Parascotia fuliginaria. The sequence continues at coordinate 3,975,370 of OY720197.1, forward strand.
GATTTATAGAGTGGAAATTACTAGGATAGTTGGAGTCGCCCTAGACGAACATATGCGGACCAAATAGGTGATGTGTTAACAAAGTGCACAATTACAAGCACCCGTAACCGACGTGTGTGTATGAAAAGATTAATGAATATTTAAGAGCCAAAGGACGTATCTGTGGATCGCAGCAAATGGCGTTCTATAGTATCTGCTTACCCCATTAATGGCGGGAGGCGAGAAGTTATGTATTTAATCTGTTGAGAAACAACACACGTTACATTCTTTCTCTAAAGTTAATAAAATGAAATGAAAATGAAAATATGTTTATTCATATAGGTTAATTAACACTTATGAATGTCAAAGTTTACAAAATGTCAAGAAATTAACCTACAGCCAGTTCGACGAAGTTGACGAAGTAGAGCCATGAGAAGAACTGGCAAGAAACTCAGGCCACTCTTCTTAATAGCCAGGTTATTACAATTTTAGTAAATTTTGTTGTTGCTAGCATCGGTTACATAACGTTAAAAAGTACATAGGAATTTGAATGCGGGCTTGGAATTCACGACACTCGAAGTATTCAGTGACTGCTTACCATCAGGCAGAGTAGAGTCTTTGGTATCTTTGGTAGGTTAATACAAAAAAAAGTAATCATAGTGTCAAGGCCATGCAACCGCTGGACTTCAAATGCGGACCAAATTAATAATAAAAATGTATTGTCAAAAAACCAAATGTTACCATCTATATTATTATATAAAGCGTAAGAGTTTATTCGTTTAATCTTGCTAATCTCTACAACTACCAGTCGGATTTAAAAAAATATATTTGCTTATGATAGCCCAGTTCTCGAGGAAGGTTATAGGCATAATATCACGCTATTGGCGCCGGGAGCAAAGCAGTAAGCAAAGACGCGGGTGAAACCGCGCCGCAGAAAGCTTTGTAATATATATAAGACTTAGACTGCACACTAGGATTCCCTGTGTTGTAGAGTCTAGTCTCTAAAATAATAGTTTTAAAAATTTATTGTTGGCATTTAAATGGGTCGAAGGTCTTAGAAACCTCTCCTTAGAGCCTATACATAGGTCTATTGTAGGTTAACTAATTTTAATTATCTACAGGTTTCTACTACAATAGGAGTCGTTGTCATTTTAGTACCTAGTTTATTATATTGAAAATATTTTATTGTAATCAGCCTTGCATTGGCCTAAACTTATTAAAAATGTGGCAAAATTTCAACCTCTTTCTTTTGTGATTCTTTATCGTCATCCGATATGCGCTGCTAATTATTTTTAAAATAATGCTAATGAAAGGTTTCTATAAATATGATTTTATCTTTCATCAATATAATATTAATGAAAGGATTACGTGCGTGCGTGCATGCGTGAGTGCGTGCGTGTGTGCGTGTGTGCGTGCGTGCGTGCGTGCGTGCATGCGTGCGTGCGGGCATGTGTGTGTGTGCATTGCAAAAGTCCATCAGCAACAGTTACCTCTTATAACTACAGTTACAGTTACACTTACTTGAAAACAAATCAATGGACTATTTCTACACGTTTCAGTTCATTTAACTATACCTACAAATAAATATACAAATGTCTCCACCACGTGAAACGAGGTCTTAATGATATTAAATTCTGTCACCTGTGAGTGCAGCCACTATATCAAAGAAGCTTTCTTTTGAAACCTTCCTTTTTCATTTAAAATTGAAAAACTTAATGAAATTTACACAGGTCTCAGGCCAGTTTGTCTTACAAGAAAAAAAGTAGAGTATAATTATATTAGGATCGTAAAACAGTGACTTCGTAGTCTGCGATGTAGTTTATGGCACCTATTTTCATGGGGTTTGACACAGGTGACCTCGGACAATTCGCAAAAAGTCTTTATAATATGTAGCAACGTTTTGCAACGACCAATTTGTCTTGATTTAAAAGTAACCCTTTTTAGTCTGAATTATTGCACTATTAGTTCATTCTGACAAAGGTGATCGCGTAAAACCGACCGAGTGTGAGTCGGATTCGCGCACTAAGGGTTCCGTTCCATTATTTATAAAAACGGCAAAAAAAAAAATATCTGTTGAATGGGAGAATATTAATATATCCCTTGAATATTCGTTTTATTTTAATTTAATTATATATTTTTAAAGTAAATACATATCCGTTATCAACATCGAGCAAAAACAAGCAAAGTGCCCCCTTAAATAGGAATAACAGCAACGGCAACGGAAATACATCATTTGTGAAAATTTCAAGTCACGGTTCATGAGATACAACTTGGTGACAGACGGACAGCGGAGTCTCAGTAATAGGGACCCGTTTTACCCTTTGGGTACGGAACCCTAACTAAATCTAATATATAAAATTCTCGTGTCACGGTGTACGTTATTGAACTCCTCCTCCTGATTTGTATATTAAACTTATTATTTAATAGGAGAGGTGTGTGTTCACTCTCGCTCAATACAGACGGGATACTGACTTGTAACCGAACAGTTATTTATGTAAAAAGGTTCTTATGAAAGGACTCTAAACCACTTAAGTGGGACGGATATATTCATGCGCGTAAGTTAGTGAGCTATGCACCTAAAAAAACTAAGAACCATCAGTTATCAAATTCTTAACGTGATGAACCTATTTTTAAGTTAACGAATCTCGGTACTCTATTTGTTGTCGTCTAATTGAAGGTGGTAGTTGACACTATGTAAATACGACTTGTGCATAAGTTAGCGTATGCACCTGCGATTTATAGATTAAACTTGTAAGTTACAATGCGCACATTTATATTATTTTGACAACTTCTGTGGTTCGGTGGTACTGTATATGGACTGCCACGCAGAGGTCGCGGGTTCGATTCCCGCTCAGTGCAAATATTTGTGTGCATGAACATGGCTATTTGCATTGGTCTGTGTGTTTCTATGTATAATATGTATGTATTTACAAAAAAAAAAGTATATAAGTATTGTTTATCCGCATTCTATAACCCATATCACAAGCTATTAATATATGTTTACTTTGGGTCTAGATGACGTTGTGTGGTATTATTATTATTATATTAGTGAAGTCCATCCTGGCTGTCGAATTTATTTCAATAGTAGAAGAGAATAAATGATGACGGGTCAATCATCTCATGAAAAGGAGGCAAGGACAAGCAGCAGCATGCTGTGACTTCCGCCTCTGTGCTTGGCGATCTACTCAAAAGCGCAATATTTCTTTAATAATGGTGGGAGAGACTTATGTTTAAAAGTAAACATTACAATAGATAGGTATAATGATATAAAGTGTTCAAATATTTTATTATATTAAGTACTTTTTGTATTTAAACTCGGTTTCAGAAGTATTTTATATTCACTGTGAAGAATAGAAATAAAACATGCTATTGTAAAATAAAATTACTTGCATTTTAAATTGAAATTGGACTTCAATATTTATACTATAACACAACAAAGAATGCTACCAACGTTTGATGAATTTTCGATCTTCGATTACATGAAATTTTATATATTAATTTTAAAATAATAGGTACCTAGCTCTATATTTTAATTTAAAGCCCATTTATAAAATAAATAAATAAATTGTATTTCAAAATAAAACTATTAATAATAATAATAATAATATTCTACCACATTCATACAGCGCCATCTAGCCCCAAATTAAGCAATTATATTTGCCTGTGTTATGGGTACTAAACAACTGATATACTACTTATATACATTTTTTTTGTAAATACATACATATTATAGATAAATTACACCCAGACACAGAACAAACAATAATGCTCATCACACAAAGGTTTGTCCTGGGTGGGAATCGAACCCACGACCTCCGGCTTAGCAGTCAGGGTCACTAACCACTAGACCAACAGGCCAGTATTACGTATCTACTTTGTGGCTATTTTAAGCACACTAGCAACCTGACATCGCTTAACTTTGGTATCACAAGTAACGGTTATCTAGCTTTCACTATTATCGTTGTTGCTTGGCTAGGTGATAAATAGATTAATCCTATTAATACTATAAATTCAAAAGTTTGTGTGTGTGCGTGTGTGAATTGAATGATTTTGTACAGATAAATTGTCGATTGCCACTACTTCCTTTTATACCTTGTATACTTTTAGCAGCGTCCTGAGTTTAATTCATGTACTATACTTCAAAATTTGTAGCACAATACCGTTGTTATGTTCATTATTTACACAAACGTTGCAAAATAGGTGTTTGTTTTCTAATTAATTAATGCCAGTCGTAAATGCACGCGAGAACTTTACCCACGATTGACCGTACCCTCCGACGATTAATGGTCATAGACCAATTTGAAATTCAAATCAAACGTAGTCGTGGCAAAAGATTCAGTGTTACCCTGTTAATAGGGTTGACAGAAAGGGTCGCAATTCTAAGAATTTTAAGGGTAATGTTTAAATATATGGCTATCTATTTATTTAACAACATTATTGCGGTGTTTTGTAGATTAGATTGAGTCAGTTTTGAAGAATAAGGATAGCAGTATTGTCATGAACTACTTTGTTATAGCTAAGTAATGTTGAATGAGTAAATATATGTACCTAAGTAAGTGATATCAATGAATAGCGCACACACAAGATAGGTTTTCCTTACTTCCCTCAATCCCTTCACTTGCCCTACTGCCTTCAAGGTAGGCAGCGGCTTCGCAGAATGCCAAGCATTGCAAGAGCAATACCAGAGACTCTCGAGTCGTCCATGAGCGACAGTTACCACTTACCGTCACGTAGGCTATTTGATCATCTGCCATTGTCGCCAATAAAAAAAAAGTACGGGGGCTGAAAGTCGCTGCCTTCTATGAACTTAGTAAAATAATTTATGTAACAAATACAACAAATACATTGTGATCATGCAAGAACCCACCCCTTCATATGCGGTTAAATAGCTTGTCTCTACTATGCTTTGCACGCATGCTCAGTGGTAAATTAAAAATAAATATAAAAAGGCAATAAAATATTTATTGACAAAATGATAAACTAATTTGGACGGCAACATATATCCCGCAAGTTTTTATTCAAACACTAACTTAAGACGTACATTCTTTCGTTTAATTTAAGTGCACATATTTTGCACCGTACTGCCGGCACCCGTGGTAAAAATATAAAGGGCTAGGATACTTATTTATACAAATTTATCAAAAGCAGCAGCCCTGCCTTGGATATGAAGGTCAAAACGGATATTTAGTTGTATAGAAGCACCCGTCAATCTTACCCAATTGCTTTGAAATAATAGCAGAAGCAGATTATTCAGGAAATAACTATTACAGCTGTATAAATGAGATTAGGAAATGGAATGGCCAAACGGTGATTGGCATTTGCCATTCTTATGCCAGACTAAGTTTATTTTGTTGATTAAGCTTTAATAGCAAAATTAACTATTCATTTAAAGTACACTGTGTAGGACGAGAAAACGTTAGAACATACATATAAACATCACGCCTTTTTTATCCCCGAAGGGGTAGGCAGAGGTGTTTAACCACCCACTTTTCGCCATTATTTATTTTAGATCCCATGTAACAGCCTGTTGCCATATATCGAGCACATATTCAGATACTAATACTGAGAATTTTTTGAGAGAAAAACTCAATATTTCTGTACCTGACCGAGGGATCAAACCCGAGACCTCTGCGTCGTAATCCGTACATAGTACCATCGAACCACAAAGGCAGTCTCACGTTAGAACAATTGCTAAAAAAAATATTATTAATATTAAATTCTGTCGCTCACCTTACAGGCAAAAATAAATATATTTTTATTTATTTTAAAATATACATGTAATTCAAACATGTTTTCATATCTCCATCATCAATAAATCAGCCGAAAGATGTCGACTGCTGGACATACCACAATGCCTACCACAATTTTCGCCGTATTCAAACTTATTCGTCTATTTACACGAAATAATAAAGCTTCAATTTTTGTAAGCACGTAATGTATCGTCCCGCTATTTCCCAGAGGTGGTAAGCGTTATTGATGTACGCTACACGATTTTAAATTCCGCAATAACGTCTATACTATTATATAAAGCGGAAGAGTTTGTTTGTTTGTTAGAACGCGCTAATCTCTGTAACTACCTGTCGGATTTAAATAAATCTTTTTGCGTAGAATAGCCCAGTTCTTGAAGAAGGTTATAGGTTGTAACGTGCCACGTTCCCATCCCGTCCGTGTGTGTCTCCGTGACATAATGCTCTTTCATACACAAAATTTCCAAAATTTCCCATTCCATTCCATCCGTATAAAAACCCGTAACGTATGCAACGACCTTTGTCTTTGAGAATACATGGTAAGTACAAGTCTTTTTCAAATTTTACTCTGTCGATTGTTTTACTTGGTTGCTAAAGTTCTATTTACTTCATTCATATTTAAGTATTACATGTTACTTTTATGAAATGAATCGGGGTATTGAATTTCGTACAATTAAAAATAAAATACAAAACATGTCACTAAAATTTAAATAATTATTATTAAACAGTGGAACGAAATACAAAAATTATGTTTATTATGTCTTATTTGGGCCTTTAAATTGGGCTCGTAAAGTTTTACATACCCATTTATTTATTCAAATATCTTTGTATAAACTTACAGCACAATTTATATCTGCTCTATCATAGTTATAGTAATAGAAGTTAGTCCGAGTTAATTGTTAATCTGAGGAGACTTCATTTGTATGGAAATTTATGTATGGATGATAGATAAGATTGTTTTAAGTTACATAGATTTCTAGAAAGATATTCCTTTATGACACGTTACCTGTATTTTCTTGATGGACTCTCACGACACCCAAGGGAGGACACCTGGTGGTCCCATTGGTTTCGTATTTTAGACCAAAGGCATTTAAGTATTTACTACAGTAAAACTATGTTCTAGTTAGACTATGTTGCGAATACAAATATCATTGTTAACTAAGCAAACATAGCGCCAAACAAGCATGTTAATTTGTCTTGTTTCTGAATAAAAAACAATTAGCTGCATGCAATGTACAAACAGTTTTGTTACCGTGTACTCCGTAATAAAAGGTCGTAAGTGAATACGTGTTTGGTAAATTGTACCTTGTAGACATAAAATTAGGGTTTAAAATGAATATGTTTTTAATGTTATGACTTATGTATTAAGTATGCTATATTATGTAGCACGAAATAGAACTTGTTTAATGAATTGTTTGACAAATGTTTAGATATATTGTCGCGCATGTTACTGTTGCTGTTAAAGTTCTAGAGTGGCGAACGAACCGGGGATGACGCAGCGTGGGCAGATCCCTCACAAGATGGACCAACGACCTGATAAGGGTAGCGGGCAACCGTTAATTGTAGTTGGCTCACAACCAGCCAAGGTGGCGAAGACGCGACGTACAAGTGCACTAGCGACGACACTGTTTGTTCCGGCTAATCTCTGAAATGGCTAGACCGATTTTGACGGGACTTTTATTGGCAGGTAGCTGATGTAATAAGGAGTAACTTAGGCAACGTTTATTTTAGAAAAAATCTTTTATTTTAGAAAAATAAAGTAATGTTGATCGACTGTTAGGCGGAACAAAGTTCGCCGGGTCAGCTAGTAATAAATAAAATCTACTGATACTACTTTATCCACTCTTGTCTGTCACCGAACTGAGCAATTTTCAATAAAACTACTGTGCGACGAGTAGTCGCGGACCCGCGGCGGTCCGTTGTGAAGATACGCTAGCAGAATAATCACCTTACCGTGGAGATTACCTTACGGTAGAATGGCAGAATCGTCTTGATACACTCGCCCGTGGAGACGCCTAACTATAATTATCAGATGGGTTGTATCTTAGTTTGCCACAACTTCATCTCAACGACGCCGACCGTAAATCTAATTTAAACTTTCCTGGCCTTTAAGAATAATAATGTTTACTAACCGCAATGTTCACGTGCAATGTAAAAGGCGACACTAAAATAAATTTACAAGAGCAAACTAGTTCACTTTTGAATTCAAAATATCTTCAACCTTTTCTAAGACCATAGTAACAACAAATTTAAAAGAAATGAAGAAAATGTTGGCAGTTTTCTTTAACTTTTCCCAAGAAAACGGACCTCGATAAATGAACTCGCCGTTATAAACCAGCCAATTTATTAAGAACATCAACATAAAGTGACATTTTACCCACAGTCCGTACATTTATAGCCCGTATTCCCTTTACTTGAATCTATTTATTACTCCCATTTCCTTCTGCGAGTGGTGTTTAATTATTTTTTGCCCAATCACGGTTTGGTTTGGTAAAAAATTCATGGGTTTGTTTTCAGACGGTCAGGGTTTTCGATTCGGTATGTTTGAGCTTGATATTTATAGTATTGTTAATGAGTTACATTTTAAATACTGTAATAGTTGTTTATTTATATAAACATGCTTTAATAAGTGCATAATAGTGTGAAAACAGATATAATTTTAATGCATTATTTTAATAGACGTATTTTGGCTGAAAATTGATGCCTGCCCAACTGCCATGGATCAGTACTGGTTACAGAATGCATCAAAGTCTCGCATTCGATCCCCGAGTCGGGCAACAGGTATTATCGTATTTTTTTATTCAAGAATTTCTTATTACTTTCCTGACATCTAAAAATCTGTTTGGTATATCGTAAAAGGCTCACCTCTTACGTTTCCCGAGCTATATTGAGTTCCATGTAAGTGCTAATACACTTTGTTTTATCCCACAATATATCCGCTTTTCCTTCTATACATTGTTGTACATTTTATAGCTGCACTACAAAATGCAGTGCAACAAGATATATAGACCGATCGCTGAGCTCAAACTAAAATATTGCTTTAGGGCGAATTCAGATCAGAGTTTAATGCGCACGTATATGCTCGTATAAGCGCGAACCGTTTACCTTATCGACTTATCAGTTCAAGCAAACAGCAGGAATAAGTTAGTCGTGATTCCGGTTTTCCAAAGCGCGAAATGTAGCGCGCGTATAAGTGCGTATGCCAAAACGAGAGTATACGCGCAGCAAAAAACGCTAGTCTGAATCTTTTTTTTATTTTTTTTTTATTAGCCTACCAAAGTGACTCCACCCCGCCTGATGGTAAGCAGTCAGTGGAATCCAGAAGTGGTGGCCACTATACCAAAAGCCATCGTTTTAAACTGCTGGTATGGTGGCCTCCACACTATGGCGGCTGGGAATGAGGTTAAGGGAAGGGAATGAGGGAGGTGAGTAAAGAGGAAAGAGGGAAAATTGGGTCTCCGGCGCTCTCACTCACCGAACGAAATGCAAGAGTACGGATACTACTACTCTTACTTCGATCTTCTATGAGAGGGTAGTACTGCCCAGGACGATCCGACCCATTCATGCTGAAACCAGCGTGGATCTTCTACTATAAATTCCGTAATTATTGTAAAAATTTAAAGTCTGAATCTGCTCTTAGTTGTTCATATAGCTTTTGTTCTACAGTTAATAACTATTGTAAGACTATAGGGAATTAATTTTAGTGGTGACCGCATTGTTTATGGAGCTAATAAACAATGCGGTCACCACTAAAATACGCATATCAGATACATTACAGTTATTAAGACTTTGCACGCTATAAGTTTATAAGGGCAGAGAGTTCTCACAGGGTAGACCGTCGACCTCATATGGGTGGCGGGCAACCGATGGATGAGGGCGAACGACTGGCCAAGATGGCCAAAATTAGGGGAGGCCTATGTCCAGCAGTGGACGTCTTTTGACAATTATGATGATATTATCGGTCACTGGTGTCCCAAAAACAATAGATTTTCTACTCTCTGGCTTGAATTTCGTTTAAAGTGGTAAACGAGAGACGGTTTAATAACAACCTAAATTTAAATACTAAATTGATTTATTTAATTTGTGGTAAGGGCTTTTGCAACCAAAACCACATACACATATTATTTTCTTGAGTGGAAGGCTCTTTCCAGTTACTTATTGATTATTATTATTAAAGAGCAACGATTCAGCAGGAATAAAAAATGATCTTGACCTATAAAGGTCAAGGTCACTATATAAAATAACGTTAAAATATTATTATTTTAATTTTATTGTCGCCGTCCTATTTAAAAATGTGCCTCTTTTGTTTCAATTATTATTATATTTTTAAATCATGTAAAGTCAAGGTCACTCTATAGTAAATCTAAAAGCCAAGTGATGCGGGTAATAAAGTATCAGTTTTATAGCGACAATTTACAAGAATTGTGAAGAGAGTTATATTCTGCCATTCTTTATATTTCAAGATAGAATAGAATATTAACTGTTAAAATATGCAATAGTATTATGTATAACTCTTTTTATAGGTTTTAAGATGTATTTCATACTTGTATTTTGCTAGTTTAAGCACAGTCCTTGGGAGTGAAAGTTTTTCCCAGTCTCTGAGATACTATACCTATGTATGTGGAAGCGAATCAAGTCTTGTCGTGATGTATTTTAGGACCTAAGCAAGTACATATTTAGTACTGCAGCGCATATGTTTAGCTTTTTCAGATATTCGCAAAAATAAAAAAATAATACAAAAATATTTTAAAACAGGAACCGTTATAGGATCACTTTGTTGTCCGTCTGTCTGTCAAGACCTTTTTCTCAGTAACTTGAAGAGGTATAAAATTTAAATTTATTACCAAAACTCTTTAAAAAGAAGGTTCTATGTCAACACAATCAAAAGATAATATAAATCGCCGTTCATAATATTCATTATCGTTAATGAGAAATCATAGGACGATAAAAAGAGGTTAAACATAATTACTAAAAAAATGTTCTATACCACGGAACACAACATAACTCCAACTCAGAATAATTAAAGAAAATGAAAACAACGATAAATTATCTTTCATTTTCTTTGCTCGTATAAAAACTTGAGTATAATTGTTGTATTCCATTTTGTGTTCTAACACAGAGATATAAATTACAGTTTCCTTTGTGTGGTTTTATTGGGCCAGTTGGATTGGGTTTTCGATTTAAAAGATATCAAACTTGACTGGAAACGATAGGCTGTTTAATGTTTTTGTTAAGCATGACAAAAGAACTAGTCGTTCATTTTAGTAGTGACCAACTGCATCTTCGTTTGGCATCTGTTCTTGCCAATTATGACGGTTATAAATATCATTAAACTACGTACTGAGTTCCAATTGGAACACCTAGTTGATCAGTTTAGTTGGTCGGTGTGGAAGTGGTCATTTACACGATATATATGAATCAAAGAGTTTAACGTTGATAACGTGGTCTGGTCGTTTCAAGCATCTCGATAGCGTCAGGGGATTACTTGATAATTCGCCATCGTCTTTCTATCATCGCACCGGTTTTTAAATAAAGAGCAAGAGATCCAATATAACCTCATACAGCTCAATTCGTTTTTAGTGTCTCACAAATAAACTTTTGATTTTTGTGAAGCCTTTTTAATTCGTAATATAGCTTGCATAAGTTCCGAACCACAACTTGCAAGCAGTTGTACCTTGCTGCATCTGCCACCAAAGGCAATAAATGTCTTATCTAGTGACATACTTACTCCATGTTGAGTTGGGAAGTACTTTGTCACACCTGCCGTTTTATATTGATCTGCAATACCGAATAACTCGGGTCACTTCGGCCACAACTCTCAGGTATTTTTATTGTTGGAGATACTTGAAGATACTCTTTTGTTTGGTTCTATATTTTCTTTATGTCTAGCTGTTGCCAGCAACTTCGCCCGCGTGAGGAGGCATATCACAAAACATATAAGCCTATGTTACTCGCTGATATTGTAACTTTCTATATGTGAAATAATTTTTAAATTGGTTATGTAAATTGGTTATGTAAATTATATTTTTTTAAGTTATACTTCTTTTGGCGCGATTGGGAAAAATGATGAGAGTGAATTTTTACGATGCGCGCGCACACCGACATGCGCGCGCACACCGACAGAAAAAAGCAACACCCTGAAGTTAATTGCGAACCTTTGTGTGTCGTATCAGTAAAAATAATCAGTGTGAATAAATAAAAAATATATTGGCGTTTATATCAATTCAATTATATTTATGACGGTGATAGATATTTTTTATTGATCATTTAATTTTATCAGTAAAAATATTTATTTTGAATATTAGTGGTAAAAGTGGTTTTAATATACTGTTTTAAGTACATTTATAGATTTGAGGTTAACTGTTATGTATGTATGCGTTGTGTTATTATTTGGTATTTTTAGATTGTTACGCTAAAGAAGTATAACTTCTTACGTGCGTACATGAGTAGACACACTCTTTTTTTCATAACAAACAAACAAATCAAATCAAAATCTTTTCTCTTTATAATATTAATTTAGATGAACTAGCTGATGTTCAGTTCCGCACGCATAAATGTTGGTTAATGTCTTTTTAATAAGATTATTTCATCAGATTCATCACCTATTACAACCCTTCAAGCATTTTTTTTTTAATAAAAGCCGATGTTGTTTCACAAGGTCTATGCTATCTCCACACCAAATTTCATCAAAATCTGTTCAGTGGTTTAGACGTGAAAGCGTAACAGATAGACAGAGCTACTTTCGCATTTTTAATATTAGAATGGATGTTGATACATTTTGAAAATAAAAGATTTTATGGTACCTAATTCTGAAGCAGTTTAATTCAGTACTTAATCTAGATATTATTTAGTCTTTAGTATGGTGGACATCTTAAGGCTGATATATCCCTGTATTATGCTAGATATAAGGCTTTGAGACGTAAGGTGGTTTGCCATAATTCCCACGTTTGGCAGGTGAATTGTTGACCGCCTGACCGCAGAGAGACAAAGTGATAGCTATGTATTTCGTATGTTGGTAACGTTGTTCCTCGTTATCTGATATTCCTTTAGTCGCGTCTTACGTAAATCATCAATAGAATCATCCTATTTATATTATTGAGAAAAAAAGCACAATTTATACTCTAAAAACAGTCGAATTGGCTCAACGGATAAGGCACCCTCCTTCGTAAACACGAGGTAGTGGGTTCGAATCTGGGCAAGTAGGTACCAATGTGATTTTTAAAATCACAAAATCCTGGCATGCTGACATCTCCATGCTACTTGACATGTCATGAAAGCGTCTACGCGTCATGAGTGGCAACGTCGTGGCATATTTCGTGGTTTTCAATTTTTATCATTTTTATTTTATCTCAGCTATATTTTAAAAATATGTTATGTTAACATGCTAGAATTAAGTGAAAGCTTTATAAAAAGTAAGTACCTATAATACTTACAGTTATTTTACTATGAAAATAACACAACTTAAGTTTTAAATGTATTATTTTTCTACAAATAGAACTGTAAACGCAATGATTTCTTACTTTTAATACAGCTTTCAGCTAATTCTAGCATGTTAGCAGAATATATTTTTAAAATATGGCTAAGATTAAATGATAATTTATTATAAGATAAAAAAAATATATGTTGTAGTGTCCCAGTTTTAAGACATTTCATAGTTTCAAAAAGAAAAACGCTTTTATTGATTTCCATCGGCGTTGTTGGACGTAGATATTTGGGTCACTGTTTCACAGCATTCTTTCTTTAGAATGTTATTTTTCAATGTAAAAAGAGATCAAAAGTTTTTAGATTTTTAGAATTTGTGTCAAGTGTTTTTAGAGGCTTATTTGTCTTTGAAAAAGATAAGGTTTTTCACAGGTATAGTTAAATTTTTAATGTCACGTAACTTAGGCCTAGAAGCTGGAGAGATTGTTGAGTAAGGTTAAACTTAAGACTTGCAAAACTCTATAAAATAGCCGGTTAAAAATACCCATGGATGTTAGGATTAAAAGATTAAGTATGAAATTTAATAATATCTCAAAATAGTATAGAGCAAAGTCAGTGTTTTCTTCTGTGTGATTTTAAACTACAAAGATAAAAACATCTTCGTTTTGTGTAATATTATTGTAGTAAACACTAAGAAAGAAGAACACAACTATGTTAGAAAACGAAGTGAAAAAGCCTAAACCATGTTTTCCATGCGTTTTAATTAGACTTTCTTTCAGAGGCAGAGTTTCACCATGAGTTAAGGTGTCGTTACACTGGTTTTACTTTATTTGAATTCGAAATTCGAAATATTTATTAGCTTTGAAACGATAAACATTTCATAACTTATATTTGCTCGCATTTAGTTTTTGGGAAGACAAGTCAAATAGATTGAAGTACAACAAAATTTTGTAGGTACCTTTCATTACGTGCAGTTATGTCATTACGTGCTTTAAATGCATAAAGTGTTAAAGTGATAGATTGAACTTCATTAACGAGTATTGCACGTTAAATTCTGTTAAAAGGTAAACAAAGTTCCTTACTAATACACTGTATTATATGCGTCTTACAGAAAAAAGAGATCTTTAGAAAAACGCCTTCACAATTATTAATAGCCACAGTTTATTGTAGGGTAGAAATACCTTTACACCAGTTGCTTTCTACAGTACAAATCTTATGATATTTCACACTAAAGTACTTAAAGCATGAATTAATAGCTATAATTAACTTAAAGTACTACCTACTTACATTAACTTAACACCAAGAAACAACCTCTTCTACTCAGCCAAAAATACTTATAATTAATATCAAGTAATATACACGACACGAGAACTTTAATTATATTTTTTATATTAATTACTTACGTTAATAACTGCCTTAATTTATTATGAATTTTTTTTTTTTTTTTTTTTTTTATATTATAGCCTACCAAAGTGACTCCACCCCGCCTGATGGTAAGCAGTCAGTGGAATCCAGAAGTGGCGGCCACTGTACCAGAAGCCATCGTCTTAAACTGCTGGTATGGTGGCCTCCACTATGGCGGCTGGGAATGGGGTTAGGGGAAGGGAATGAGGGAGGTGAGGGAAGAGGAAGGGGGAAAATTGGGTCTCCGGCGCTCTCACTCACCGAACGAAACGCAATAGTACGGATACTACTACTCTTAAGTCGATCTTCTATGAGAGGGTAGTACTTCCCCGGACGATCCGACTCATTCATGCTGAAATCAGCGTGGATCTACTACCGTGCAAAATGAATGAAGATTACCTGTAACAAAAATATTGTTTTATTAAAAGTGAAACAAAGGCAGATGTAGTGTTCTCGGTTCTAGAATAACCTATATGTCTCCACTTCGGTAACCATAAAACTCAACAGTCGTTAGGTCAAGTCGGATGCCTTTAAGGGTGATCTGAACAAATCCTAACACTAGGTTGACTATTAACCACATGAGTTTTTTTTTTCATACAACTTTGATGGCAAACAAGCATACGGTCCACCTGATGGTAAGTGGCAACCATAACCTATAGAGATGGCTGTGTTTTCCAAGCATCGCAGAAATAATAATACTTAGAAAACACAACCAAGCCGTTACCGACCACGGAGAAGGGGATGAGGAAGAAAAAGGGAAACGGAAGAAGACCGAGGGAGTATTTGGGCTGCCGGTGCTCTCACTCACCTAGCGCAATACATTAGCATGAAAACTAATATTCTTACGTCGATCTTTCATGAGAGAGTGTTCCCCAGCCGATCCGATCCATTCATGCTGAAACCAGCGTGGATCTACAACCGTACCAAATCAAAATTAGATTTTTTGACCATGAAAATATATATCATCATATTAATCTAACAGCTTGAATGCAAGAATACAAGTCCAACAGCAAAGCTCAAAGTCAAAGTCAAAGTCAAAGTCAAAGCATTTATTTCATTTAGATCATAAAGTATGATGCTTATGAAAAGTCAACATTACATTTTGTCAGCCAATTGACCTACAGCCAGTTCGCTGACGAGGTAGAGCTGTGAGAAGAACTGGCAAGAAACTCACGCCACTCTTTTCAATCGCCAGATAATTACAGTTATTTGAATGAGTTACAATTTAAACACTCAACGCAACCAAAGAACCATACAAAGTAATTATTACAAATTAACTAATTAATATAATACTAAGATTAAAGAAAGAAAACAAGGAATTCAATTATTTAGTTTCAACTATTATGGTAATTTGACTATGTATTTTAATTAAACTGGTAAATGCACCCCCTGGTCACATTGAACGACAAGGTAATACTGGATTGAATATTAAATGTAAGCCATGCCAAGATTGACCAGTCATCCCAAGTAGCACCCGTTCACGAGCATGACGCACGGGCCAGCCATCACCACCCTCGCCATATTAGAGGGAAGGTGATGACCCGGCCAATACGACACCACAAGCAATGACATTTTAGTGAGCATGACAATGCAGGGCATGGGTGGTAAAAGAACCCTAATAAAATGTATTATGCCTTACGAACTCGTAATGATCATGATATGCATCCACTTCACATTAAACTTTTACTACAATAGTCAACATAATTACAATAATAGTCAATATAATTACTATAATAATAATCAATATACTGAATGATAACAATAGTCAATATAAGTACAATAATAAAAACATCAATATACTTAATGATAATAATAGTCAATATAGCTACAACAATAATAATCAATATAACATTAATCTTGCATTAAACGAGCAACTATACCCATGCTGCTTTATCATTTAAATAATCATTAATAGTATAATAACCCTTTAGAATAAGGCGGTTTTTAACAGCTTGTTTGAATTTTTGTAGGGGTAGATTCATAATGTCAATGGGTAATTTGTTATAGAAACGTACACCTAGACCCGCAAATGAGTTGTTTACTTTATGTAGGCGATAATATGTACCAACTAATTTATGTTTACCTCGAGTATTCACAGAGTGCATGTCACAGTTTCTGGAATACAAGTCTATATTTTTCTTGATAAACATAATATTGGCGAAGATATACTGAGACGCCACCGTCAGAATACCTATTTCTTTAAAAATCTCTCTTAGTGAAACCCTAGGGCCCAAATTGTAAATAGATCGCACTGCTCGTTTTTGAATTATAAAAATTTACTCAATATCCGCAGACTTGCCCCAGAGCAGTATACCGTATGACATCACGCTATGGAAATAGCTGAAATAGACAAGTCTAGCTGTTTTTCTATGTCGGTAAACTGTCTTACCTTTCTTATCGCAAAGGCTGCGGAACTGAGTTTACCAGCAAGACACGATATTTGGGTACCCCATTGAAGCTTGTTATCTAAAGTTAAACCCAAAAAAACTGTAGACTCAACAAAGCTCAAAGTTTCATTATTTAAACTTATATTAATAGCTAGGCTTTTAGTATTGGGCATAGTAAATTTAACACATTTAGTTTTCTTTGAATTAAGCAGTAGGTTATTCGCACTAAACCAGTCCAGAACTTTCACTAGTGAGCTATTCACTTTATCAATGTTAGTTTCCTTACGATCCACTTTAAATAAAAGTGATGTGTCATCAGCGAACAGTACAATGTCGCAAAAATTCTGAATATGGAATGGCAAATCATTGATATAAATCAGAAAAAGAAAAGAGCCTAAAATGGAACCCTGTGGCACGCCCATAGCTACAGGTAATCCGGTAAACCTACTTCCGTTTATATCAACATATTGTATTCTATTGCTTAAGTAAGTGGCAACTAGATTGAGTGCAGCATCTCTAATACCATAATGACTGAGTTTTCGTAGAAGCGTATTGTGTTCGACGCAATCAAAGGCTTTTGAAAGGTCACAGAAGACACCAATAGCATCCATCGAATTTTCCCAGGCACTATAAATATGCTTAATCAATGTAATACCTGCATCTATTGTAGAACGACCTTTAGTAAAGCCATATTGCTCTTTGTGTAACAATTTATTTGAGACAAAGTGACTTTCTAATTGCTGCAAAATTATTTTCTCAAACACTTTGCTAATAGCTGGCAATATGGAAATCGGTCTAAAGTTAGTTGCGTCACTTTTTGATCCATTTTTGAATAAAGGTATTACTTTACTGTGTTTCATCAGATCAGGAAACACGCCTGTGTCCACACATCTATTAAATATTGTGGCAAGGTGTGGAGCTATACTAGATATTATATTATTAATTAGATTCGTTGAAATACCCCATAAGTCAGCAGTTCTTTTTGAGTTAAGTGACTTAAACACTTTTATCACATCATTGGGGTTAATATACTTGAAACTAAATAAAACGCTGCACTCTCCCACGCTAACCCTAGCTAAAGTTTCGGCTTTGACTGGCAAGAATCTAAGGACCTGGTTGCATTAACAGGTATGTTTATAAAGAAATTATTAAATGTTTGTGCTACATCTAAATTATCTGAAATAATTTTATTATTTACGTTAAGTTCAAAGTTAGTATCCCGCAATGTGGTTCGTCCAGTTTCATTGTTAATGATACTCCAAGTTGTTTTGATTTTATTGTCAGATTCTTTAATTTTATTACTTATGTATAAAGATTTGGCTGTGGTACAAGCCTTTTTAAAAAATTTTGAATAATTCCTAACGTAATCTACAAAGTTCGGATTTGTATTATATTTTTTCATACCATATAGTTCAAACAGTTTAGTTCTACTTTTATAGATGCCTGTTGTTGCCCAGTCACAAAATTTAATTTTAATATTTTTATTGAAAGTCTTGGGTTTAAAAATATTTTCATATTCTACCTTAATTAAATTAAACAAAGATAGGTAGAGGCTGTCAGGATCGTCGCGACTAAGATCTATATTGGTAACTTTAGTACTAATGTTCTCGCTAAAGTGTTTCAGGCGTTCAGAGGTCACTGGCCTACATGTGATCTTATAATTAACTTTAGGTATTTTAATTACAGGCAATTCAACCTTTTGCCCATAGTGATCAGATGTTAAATCATTCAATATAGAACTATTTAAAGACTGACAGTTGCAGAAAATATTATCTAGGCATGTAGCAGAATGAGTAGTAACTCTAGTAGGTTCATAGAATAAATAATGTAAGTCAAATGAGGTAAACAAGCTAATTAATCTACTACATATAGCTGATTCCTCAAGTAAGTTTACATTAAAATCACCACACACAACCACATGCCTGTTACAAATGCTCAAGCGTTTCAGTACATCTTCCATTACAGTTTCAAACAAGGTGAAGTCACTCTGTGGCGGTCTGTATACACACACAACAACATGTTGCTCAAGCTCCACACAAGATATTTCAATTGTGCGCTCAATGGAAAGCTGTACTATATCCTTACGCTCCTTATATTTTATACTATTACAAACATATACTAAAGAGCCACCATGTATAGCTTTCTTCCTAGCAAATGCACTACCAATACTGTAGTACTCATTGTTCATTATAAGTTGGTCACATTTCAGCCAATGTTCAGTGACACAGAAAATATGAATATTAAGTAATCTTAAAAATAATTCTATTTCTAGTTCCTTGCCGGATAAGCCCTGAATATTTTGGTGAACCAAGTTCAAATAAAATGACTCCTTATCCTTTGTCTCATCTACTAGTTTAAACTATTAGATGTATTGATATCAGTAGTTTCACTACTTTGTCCTACTAAATTCTTCAATACCCTACAGGTATCTGTGTCAGTAAATAAATTATATGCTAACAATTTAGCAATTTGTTTTTTGTAAAATGTTGGCAGATACATAGTATCTTTTGTCAATAAAAATTTACTAATAAATATATTTATGTCAAAAAATGTCATGAAGTCACTAAGGCGACTTGTACTATTATAAATTAATAAATTCAATTTTTCAATATGCTTATTTTGTATATCTGATAAAGCATATGAATATGGTAAAGCACAAAAAATAAATTTACACCCTAAACTATCATAAAGTGAAGTCATTACTTCAGTTAACTGCAATATGTCTTTTTTTGTAGCATATAAACTGTTACCATATAAAACTATAACTGTTGATTCTTTGTTAAATCTAGTATTTTTGATATTACTAATTATACTACTTAATTTGGCTCCTGGTGAACAGATATTTGTGATTGGATGCTCATAGTTACTATTAATTAAACTGCCTAAACCTTGTCCAATCTGATCAGTGTACATAATTACATTTTTAACAGTAAGTTTTTTATGATAATAACAAGAAGAGGTGTGACAGGGGACAGAACTACTATGAGTAAGCGACTGAAGCTCTGAATCTCTATTGGCAGATTCAGTAACAGACACAAGTGACACTTTACTGATCGGTGTAGGCTGTGAACATGATGAGCACGACATAATCTTGCTAAGGGTAATGACCTGTTCTAAGTTCTCTTTACCGACCCTTGCAATTTCATCATATTTCATAATATACTCACGTGTTTCCTTCTCATGATCAAAAATAACCCTAGTTAGCTGTGACTGTAAATCAGAAATTTGTGTCTCTAGCTCCTGTGTATGTTTCTCATACATAAGCCTACTGCTTTCTACCTGTTCGCTATAGTTTTCTAGCTCTGAAAGTAATGTCACACGCTCTGCTATCAATGTACCATTAATTTGTGATAATTTTTTTATGTTTCTTGATTTTTTTATGTTTGCCTTAAGATTTTTTATTAATTTCCTTAATTTGTAATGCTTCTTAGATTTATTTTTACTATTGGTAATAAAAGATTTTTTACATGTACACTTCAGAATATCTGGTATACCTATTTTACCACCTATGAGGTCAGAAAAGAGATTCTGAGTAGCAGTACTGTTGAGAGCCAGTATTGTGTCTTCTAGTGAAACTATTTTTAAGCAGGCCTGTGTTAAGTCACAATTATTAGCCAAACTTACTGCTTGGGAGTCTTACCTTCCGTTGTATAGGCGTATTTTGGCTGAAGTTTTCAATACTATTAAAATTTTTCGATATACCTTAATAGCAGGTAATTCCTAGTTTGTCGAGGTAGTCGTGAGCTTTGCGTTTGGTCGATATTAGCCTGTAGTTTAAAATGACGCCTGGTAAGTCCTATTACTCTGACCATATTACATACATACTGATAATGATAGCCACTGTGAGGCTAAGGTCCTCTGAGTTAACATTGTTACTCGTTTGAGTTTCTCTGTAAAATAAAACATCTAAGCGATATTCTACTCTATAAATACATACCTAGCTCGTTTTCTAAAACCTTAATAAGAAGAATAGATTGCAACCCTCGTCATTGTCACAATAATCCTATAGACACTCCATTAAATGTAGCTATTGACACTACTTCTTTCAACGAGGTATTTGTAGTATTAGGTTGTATATCGCACATACTTAACCGTAGTAATCTGATCCTGGCTTCACCTGGAACCTTTATTTTGCAAAATGTCGTTTTACCTGACGTGCTATCTCTCACTAATTTCCATATATCTGTGACTAGGTTGCCGCGGCACGGTTTCACCCGCGTCTTAGCTTACTGCTCCGGTCGCGTCGCTAGTAGCGTGATGTTACATAGCTTATAGCCTTCTCGAAACTGGGCTATCATACGTAAGAGAATTTTTCATATCCGATTAATAGTTTCGAAGATTAGCGCATTCAAACAAACAAACAAACTTCCGCTACATATAATAGTATAGATTACTTTCGAGATTTGAACAAAAGATGTCGTAGCTATAAATGTAAGTTTATAATCACTAAAATACCTTTACAATGAATCTATTATGACTACAAATAAGGAGGGTTAGAATTTTAATTTTCTCCTGTATATTTAATGTAAGACTTTTCTTGTCAATTCTGATTCTCGGCAAGTATTCGGTGTTGCATTGCAGACAAATTCTTAAAATAAAACATTATCATATTGTACCGACTTTTAATGTCTATATC
The DNA here is from genome assembly GCA_963082885.1 of Parascotia fuliginaria. Lineage (NCBI taxonomy): Eukaryota > Metazoa > Arthropoda > Insecta > Lepidoptera > Erebidae > Parascotia > Parascotia fuliginaria. The sequence continues at coordinate 3,996,945 of OY720197.1, forward strand.
TACTACTATCAATGTGTAATATGAGTTGAGTGTAGTATCAGTGAGTTCTTACCCCCATGGGTGTTATAACACCTCTACATGCAACCTTATTCAATGAAAGCCTTCTCGTATAACCTATAGAAATATAGGCCTCAGTCGGGTCAGGTCAAGTTGACAAATAGCCTTTACAAATGTTTTCTGTTTCTTTTAAGGTGAACTTTATACAAAGCAAAATCGAATCTCTTGTCTGTTTTTCTGCTAAATTCTTCTAAACCATGCAATTGTCTACGGTTTTCACTATCAATACGAATTATAATTATCGTAGAAACATTAGTACCTACTCACTAGGAAAGCAGAGAAGGTCGGTTGTTTTATATAAAAAATACTAAGAAACTTTCTACTAAAACTGTTGGTATTTTTCATGCAAGTTTTTCAAAGTTTGTGTAATATTTTTCGGGATCGCAGCTGAGTAAAGTGATACAGCTGTTTAATTCACCTGGGAATGCCTTAGTTTGTTGGTTGGTTTTTATATTACTTAGATGGTAAACAAGCATACCCACATAATAGAAAGTGTTCACTGTAACGTGTGAAAAAAATGGATAAACAGAGATTTAACCGACATTAACGCGGGTGGAGCTGCGGACAATAGCTATAACTTTTTTATATTTGCACTGAGAGTAAATCGAAATTTTATCGACTTCGATGATTCGAAATTTAGCACTATAAAAATAAGTAAACAATGGAATCGCCCAAAACTTACTGGATATTTGATTTTTAATTACAATATCCACTATACACTACCAACATATTGTGTACTATAAAATTGATGCTGCTGGTATTTACACCGCAACATTAGCTTTAAATCGAAATAACAAAACAAATATCAATTTTACAAATCACCAATAAAAATCAAATGGCGCACAATAAAATTATTACAAAACCGAATATTTCCGATCGAAAATTACTTTTTTATTACATAAAAACCGTAATACGATGGGTTTAAGGTTTTTCAATTTGATGTCAGTGTTGTTATTGTGGTGCAGAAGTTCAATGTAAAATTGTTTGGGTAATCAAAGGGGTGGGGGGAATGACGGAATTAATAATTTAAATTGTGTGTAGCAACATTTTAAAACAACCGCATTTTGTAGCGGTAAGGAAAGAAACTTGAAAATATACTTTTTTTGAAGATCATAATAATTACGTATACCTAATTATTATATTTTTTATCGAACGATCTTACTGTACGGTGAATAAAACCTAGACTACATTTTTTAAAATAAATTAAAAACTCTTTAATCTACCTTCATCATGTATTATTTACTAGCTTGCCACGGCGCGGTTTCAACCGCGTATTTGCTCACTGCTCTGCTCCCTTCGCCAGTAGCGTAATGTTATATAGCCTATATCGTTCCTCGAAAATTGGTCTATCATACGCAAAAACACACAGGTAAGTCAGAAGGTCACCGGTACCCTGCGAGCTCTGTATCGACTAAAACACTTTCTTCCGATTAAAACTAAAACAATGCTTGTGCAGACTTTAATTTTCCCGATAATCGATTATGGTGATGTGTGTTATTATGACCTGAATGCAGATCTACTCAACAAACTCGATCGTCTTCTTAATAACTGCATTCGATTCATATTTAATCTTCGCAAGTATGACCATGTGTCTACCTATCGTTTACAACTGAAATGGCTTCCAATTCGTCAGCGTCGTAGTCTTCGCGCACTCTCTACCCTGTATTCCATCCTTACATCTCCCAATACTCCCTCCTATTTAACTCCTCAGTTTCAGTATCTATGTTCTACTCATGACCGTAATCTCCGCTCTACAAATAATCTCCTTCTTCTTTGTCCTTTTCACACCACCGATTTCATTAATTCTTCTTTTCCAATACAGTCCATCCTTCTTTGGAATGCTCTGCCTCCAGAAATCAGGATGTGCACCAGTCGAATCGTGTTTAAGGCAAAAGTTAAGTCACTACTTCTAAGCAAATTGGCAGAATCATCAGAATAGTAAGATAATTATATATGTATATATTTATATATCTTTATATATAATTATAATAATATGTACTATTTATGTAAGTAATTTATATTTATATTGTGAATTTATATACGTACTGCATATTTATATTATTACACATTTTATCATTTTCTAGTCTTAACTTATAAATCTACCTCGCTTCATCTCTGCATCACCCAATAGGTTGACTGGTAGAGAATGCCTCAGGCATTAAGTCCGCCTTTATACATGTTTTGTATATGAAGTTTAAATAAAATAAAAATAATAAAAAAAAGAATTTTTCAAAACCGACTAGTAGTTCCAGAGATTAGCGCGTTCAAACAAACAAACTCTGCCGCTTTATATAGTAGTATAGGTTATTTATAGAAATTTGAATTTGTCGCTTCACTTTGAGCAAGCGTAGGTGTGATCATTCGTTGCCTATCGTTGCCTATTGTGAGAACACGCTTTAAGGAGAATATCGAACTAGTAGGTATTTACTTCTTTTTAACCAACTTCAAAAATGAGGTTTTTGTATGTTTTTTACGCGATTTCTTCGCCAATGCATGGATTTTGATGTTTTTTTTTTGCAAAGTAGTTTATGTTTCAGACGTAGTCATATACATACATATATTTTATGGCAATTAGTTCAACGCTTTTTGAAAAATAAACTAAATCAAAATATACATGGATAATGTTTGGTTTGTTCAAGTTATATTGAGGAGTTCTACTTTTAGATTTGTTTAAGTTTGTACAGGTATAGTTTTGATTACGGTTTCTGTTTTTAACCGACTTCAAAAAAAGGAGGAGGTTTCTCAATTCTTTTATTTAAAAATAACTTAATTATTAAGTTACGGTTTTACAGTTTGCTTCGTTCATTGAGTTAGGTACCTTAAAGGTACCGTGGTATTGCTATTTAAGGGCTTCAAAATGTAGTGTCCGTAAGCTACTGTAGGACCGTTTAGTTGTATAAAAAACTGCCTAAATTTATGTTATTTATTTACTAAGTTCTTGGCACACTCTGTACTAATAAAAGCTAACTGGGTGTGAGAAACTCTGAAACAAAACGACATTGACAGATTAGATAATTGTTGTTTTGGATCACTAATTAAGAATGATATTATTCGCTTAGTGAACACGTAACTCATTTAAAACATTCTAGACAGGTTGATGAACTTACGGAATAATTTAGGATGTTTTCTTTAGGGCCTTGTTTTAGACTATCGACATCATGAAAAGTTCATGATGTTGATGACATGGAACGTGCTTTAAATTTATAGAAGGGCATTAACCCCCGCACTACTTATCAAATTATTATATAAATTTTTAGACAAAAAAAAAACCGGCTTCAAAACTGTCTTGTCATCAACGCGTTGTTTTACATCTCTGTACTCCTTATATACGGTTTTACAAAATATAAAAAAAAAACAAAATATAGAACCATTTTATAAAAAAATATGGGACCAATATCATAAACCCTTTCAAATAAAAAAATATTTTTCAAATCAGTTCATATATTTATGACCGAGTTATAACATACAAAAAAAAATACGATCCGAATTGTGAACCTCCTCTTTTTTTGAAGTCGGTTAAAAACTTTAACATTTAAAACAAGTCAGTGACACTTAGACGTCAGAATAACAATGACAGTTAATTAACTTACAGCAAGAGCTTTTGTGTTCACGGAAGACAGTTGTCATTTAGTTCCATTAACTTTTTTTTTATTTTTATCATTGTAATAACATTAAAATCATCAACGAGAACATTATTTTACACTTGACGCTGGCAGAAATAGCTGACACAATCGTCGGCTCAGTTGCCATAATAAAAGGAGAAGAAGAAGAACTTACAGCAAGTTCAATGACAAGGTGTCATGAGAAGAACGAGCAAGAAACTCAGGCCACTTTCCAGTTCCCTTTTCCTTCCTCTTATTACAGAGTCAGTAATATTATTCGTTGTGTTTTCTTAGCATTGTTCCTGCAATGCTTAGAAAACACAACCAATAATATTTTTTTATAAAAAAAACTGTTTGTTGTCTGTAAAGTCGGTTTACGATAATGACATCGTGATCGTCATAAGAAAACATGCATACTTTTATGAACTGAATTGAATTATTATTTTATATAATACGAAGAAGGAGATTGCGTCACAAGCCGAACGCTTAGACCGATAGTGCTTCTATATCGCTTGTTCCGCGCTCTCGCTTGCACGCGGAACGTTATATTTTTTCGTGCGTGCAGCCAGCATTCATCGTTTATATAAGTGGTTATCATTTCAAAAATAACAGGATTTTCTTTCTATTTTTATAGTAAAAAGAAGTTTTTTTTTAAATTTAACGACAATTAAGTACTTCGCTACATCAACACATCTTTTAAATGACTACATTATTTTCACGGGAAAGAAATTTACTACTTTATAACATGACCTAAGATTCTACCTTCTATTAATTTAATTCAGTCATAAAAGATTTCATTAAAAAGCTACCATAAAAGCTAATTTATATACAACTTAAATTCTTCACGCTTGTCTTCCATTAATGGAGTAGCCTTTAGAACGCCGTTTGCGACATATGTGTTATGATTTTTAATGATAATACAATGTCCAGGATACGGTTTACCATCAGATGGGTCGTATACTTATCTGCCACCAAGTTGTACAAGAGTTAAAATCCGGACACGCGCACCGAGGGTTCCGTACAAACTTGTAGACAACATAATAAGACAGACAGACAGACAACAAAGTAATCCTATCATCCGATTTGCCTCTTGAGTTATGGAACCCCTAATAAAGCTACTGAATAGCCTAAAGATACGGTATATTACGTGCTTCCGCGGATTGTTAGGTAAACAGCCCAGAAAACGAATAATCTTCAAATGTATCTTATCTACAAAGATAATTCTAAAAAGACTTGTAAAGTACACTAATAACCTTTTTAGGCTTTTTTAGCAGATCGTGTTCCTGATTATTGTTATTTTTATACATTTAGTAGCGTGATGTTCAGTAGTAAGGCTTTTCGATTGTATCTGGTTAATCGAGGATCGTGTTCAGCTTGTTGAAAACTACGCGTTTGTCGGGAATCTGACGGACATATCCGACGATTTTTATCGGTGGTTATATTGGTGGTTATTTGAAGGGTTTGGACAAACATATTTTTGTTACGCAATTACCAAATTTGCTAGATAGATACTGGTGCAGAAAGATGAAGAAATAGATGGAAAGGCTTTGTAAGGTTTGTAAGGTTTTCCTCGAAAGAGAGAGGCTTTGTAAGGTTTTCCTCTATGAGTATAAGAAAAGAGAAAATAGCTTAGAACCTTTTAGGTCCCGTGAGGTCTCAGAGATATTTTTTTCTTCGTACGATAAGGTTGTGGAATGAGCGTCCCGTCGAGGATTTCCCGAAATACTACAACATAGGCTGGCATTATTAGATATAGTAACAAAAATAACTCCACTCCGCCTGTAAGCAGTCAGTGAGGTTCAAAGTGAAGGACACCATACCACAGGTGATGACAAACTTATAGTTTTTTTTTAAAAATCGCTAATCGCTCCTCCACATAGAGAGTACACCCTCGAATCGTGAGGTACTAAACGTGACAAAGGTTCAAGCCATGTTCATTGAACTTACGAAGTGCCATTATTGAAATTTTGTTGCCTACCCGCAGATAAAATCTTTTGTAATCGCCTTTAATGTGCTCGTAAAATATATAGAAATGTATCGTAAACTCTAGTTTTTGTTATATTGTAGCTTTATCTTATTTTACGGTTAGGGTTCATATAGGCATTTTAATTATTCTGTATAATCGGAGACTTATATTGAGGCTTAAATCTTTAAATTTTTTTGAAATCTTTTCACCTACCTCACTGCATTGACGGTAGGCAGCGGCTTTCCTGCAATGCTAGGGACTCTGAGTCATCCATGAGCGACAGTTATTACTTGCCATCAGGTAGGCTGTTAGATCGTCTGCCACAGTCCGGAAATAAAATTATAAAATTTACATACATTTTCCAAAAGTACTGGAAAATACTGAAAAGTTCTGGCATTTCTTTATAAACTTACACATTCTTGAACTGAACTGCTAAATGCTAGAGAACTCAATACTGCAACCGCGAGATTGTATTGCTTTTTAATAGTTTCATTTTATCTTGTTTCTAGCAATTAACTTTCCCTACTATTTTTATTTCTTGTTAAAACAAAAAGCCGTAACTGAGTTTCAAGCCGTAACTAAGTTTCTTTGACTAATAGTGTCCGTGGTCTAGCCACTGTCGTTTCTGATAACGAAGGGATCATTCAAAACTTCAGATTAGTAAACTTTGAGAAACAGTTGCAAGAGGAAAATTCAATTATCTGTTACTGGTGGCATAGCCTTTGTTATAAGCCAAGGAGTATCGTTGGAATAGTTTTTTATACTACTAATATTCATTAACTTTAAAGTGAAATAATTAATAAGTATACTTTTATGACCTGGCGATAACAATAGGCGCATTGGCACTTAATTAATTTTAATCGTATTTTTTTTAACCGTGTGATAACAATTTATTTAATTGATTATTATTGTTCCTTTGAATAAAACAAACCATCTAGTCATACAATAACATATTCAGCAGAAAATCACAATACCAAGAAAACTACTAAAATACCCAACAGGCCGAACTAAGATTAAAGCTAAAACTAAGACTTAATACTAGACTTCCGCCCCCGCTTCGTTTCGGTATCAAAAGTTTCATTCGGTCTCGCAACAAACGCTTACGGTAGATAAATATCATAGTGAAAGTGTCTTTTTGAATCATTTAGATACCTAAATCGTTTATAATATTAAATTTTGAAAATTACTAAATAAATATATAAAACATAATAAAATATAGCGTACCCGTCCTATTGGCAGATTTCTAAAGGTGAAGAATTTTTTAAATTAGTAACCTAGATCTTGAGTTATATTGGAACAAACAAACATACAAAAAATCAAATCTTTTCTCTTTATAATATTAGTCTAAATTGTTTAGATAAGAAAGAAGATCGTGGTGATTGGAAATTCAGTGCTCTCATCACCAAACCACATTATATTGAATGGAAATTAATACTTTACGCCTTTATTGTGTAAGATCTACTTACCCGTATATTTCCACCGATTTCGCAAATGCATACTAACACTAGGATAAATTTACCACTTAAAAATCAGATCAATGATATCTCTGTATACCTAATTTATATCCATACTATTAACGAAAGCACAAGAGTTTGTTTGCTTGTTTGAACGTGCTAATCTCAGAAACTACCTGTCAGATTTAAATAATTCCTTTTGCGTTTGATAGCCCAGTTCTTAAGGAAGATTGTAGGCTATATAACATCACGCTATTGGCGACGGGAGCAGAGCAGTAAGCAAAGGTATCATATCTAATATTTATTTTAATGGCTTAGATTATAAACTGAGGTGTCTTACTATAGATTCCATTTCAAAGCCTCACAATCAAAGTCCTGATTCCGTCTTTAAGTTCTGCAGTCAGCTGAAATTTAAATCTAAATTGTAGAGGCACTACCTGTAGTCATGTCAGACTATGTTCGAACCAGGTCACGCGTGTAACATAGCAATTTAAAAACATTACACGTGTTTTTGCCTTTAAATGTTTGAAGTTCAAGGCGAGAAGTTTGTAAACGTATTGAAAAGCTTACGCAGTCGATATTAACTTTAGATTTTGTTTTATTTTTGGTACAAGTTATTGGTGAAAGTTGTTTGAAGAGTGTTTACGATTACAAAGTATTATTACAAGTGGGAATAGTATAGCTTTGCAGTTTTATTTACTTATTACGTGGCCTTTTTGATAAGAATATTCACATTACTGGAGTACGACTAAAATCTTTGCAAGTAATATTAGGTACATTATGCATATTGAAACTATTATTAGTCTTACGCAGTTAGTTAATCAAGTAAATATTGCAGCTGGTAAAAAAATTGGTTCAGCCGTTTAGGCGCTGACTGGTAAGTTAAAGTTTGTGTGTTTGTATGTGTGTGTACACATACAAACACACAAACTTTCGCATTTATAATGTTAATAGGATTACACGCAGTATAGCTGATAAAACATGAGACCCTGAGAAAAAAGAAATGATGGTACATCTATTCTACTTTATTATTATTCTCTTTATTTAATTATATACACACAAAATTACATTTTTAAATATATATAAACAATAATAGAAATATACATTTAAAAATATAAAAATATGGAGACCCACCGATACCGTACAGGGACCAAGCTACCGGTGGTTAGGGCTCCAGAGATAGGAACCCCCTCACAATGCGGGCCGTATCAAGGAGCACAGCCTTCTTCATCAGGCCACGATCCAGCCACATATCGCGAGCTTCGCACATTAAATTATTACTATTATGATTAAACTTGAAATTTACACGCTCCCTCTTATTACTTATATTATACAAACAACGCAGTCACTACTAAGCTCAGTACTTGCTGAATGCACACTGTTATATAGGTACCAAGCTATATTATTTAGGTACACAATCGCTGTAAGTACCAAGGTATATACTGCATTGTTACACGATATAGGTGTATTAAGTTAGCTCAGCTTGATTGTTTGTTCCAGTTGTTTGTGACTGATATACTAGTATTTATTACTAAGAAACAGTTTGCCTGTAAATATTGTTTATTTATTTACTTTATGCACAATACATAAGTGGGCTTAATGCCAAAAGCATTATCTACCAGCCCGTGGTGTGCAGAAAGGCACTATCTCAATCTCACCTATCTCAATAATTGCTTGAAATCACAGTTTTAGCAACATAATTAAATATTGCCTACCCTGTCAAAAATCACTGTGCACGCCACTGCTACCAGCCGACCTTTGCATGATGCAGAGAAAAACGTAATAGGTACAAATAAAAGTAAAAAGGAACAGTAGATTTTTTTATTATTATTTCTATAAACTAGCCTTCCGCGTCTTTGCTTACTGCTCTGCTCCCGTCGCCAATAGCGTGATGTTACATAGCCTATAAGCTTTCTCGAGAACTAAGCTATTATACGCAAAAATAATTTTTCAAATCGTAGTGGTAGTTTCAGAGATTAGTGAGTTCAAACAAACCAACAAACATACTCTTCTTTATATAATAGTATAGATAATTTATGTAGTATTAAACAAACTCGTAACGTTATAAACCACGTAACAGATTTTGATACAGTTAAATAATAAATAAAGATCGTTAAAAGAATTTCTTCTTTCTACCTGTGTCAGCCGGAACGTGAGGACGCCGTGCCTCCTCTCCAGCCACTTCTCTAGGACGGGACCCTGTGTATGTTCGTCTAGGGGTCACCCTAGACGAACATACACAGACCAAAATATAGGTGATGTGTTGACAAAGGGCACAATTACAAGCACTCGTAACCGACGTATGTGTAGGAAAAGATTAATAAATGTTGAAGAGGCAAAGGAGGTATGTTTGGATCGTAGCAAATGGCGTTCTATAGTCTCTGCTTACCCCATTAATAGGAAACAGGCGAGAATCCACCCCGCCTGATGGTAAGCAGTCAGTGGAATCCAGAAGTGGTGGCCACTATACCAAAAGCCATCGTCTTAAACTGTTGGTATCACCATACCAACAGTTTACCAACAGTCCAATATGGCAGCTGGGAATGGAATTAGGAGAAGGGAATGAGGGAGGTGAGGAAAGAAGAAAGGGGAGAAATTGAGCCTCCGGCGCCCTCTCTCACCTACTTTTACGTCGATCTTCTATGAGAGGGTAGTACTTCCCCGGACGATCCGGCCCATTCATGCTGAAACCATCGTGGATCTACTACCGTATAGTCTAGTAAAGTAAAGCCTACCTTGGTAACTACATCAGTATATATGCAAGCATAATACTCAAATAGACGTGTAATTTTGTCTACTGAATTCTGAAAGTCAATTTAACTTATACTTTGTTTGCATAACTCATAACTTTGTACTTTTCAGTCGGAGTCGGTATAACTTATCTGAAATTCTCTGAGTGTTATAACATATGAATATGAAATTGGTGTTAAAAGCTCTCGGATATTCCTAATTGCTGAATTCCACTGACTGCTTACCATCAGGCGGGGTGGAGTCACTTTTGTAGACTAATATAAAAAAAAACTAAATCTTAAATGGCTGGACTAGGAAGAGGTCATTTAGTCCATCATGCATAATGGTCCCGATTCTAGAATGTTGAATACAAACTTTAATCCAAGATTATTTAAAAGACCGATTATTGATGACGATAAAGCGCTGTCAATAATATACATATTGACTAATAAAAGCAATTGAGCGCTGAACGATCCATTGCATAAAATCGGTATTTCAAATAAAGATCGCATATAGAAAGCTGTAAGGCAATGTAATGAACAGCAGGCGTTAACTGCATATAAGATCACCTGGCTGCCAGTAAAACTCCTACTTTTGATAAAAGCACACAAAAGTACTTCTATTTTCTATTTTGGTTTAATCCACCATGGATTAGACCAAAATAGAAAATATAATAAAATAAACCGATCCCCAGGGGATCAGATACAGTGGATCTTTCTAGAATAACTCGCTTATTTATAGCATTAGGCGTCTACAAGCTGAAACAAACAAGACAATTAATTAATCTACTGTGTACTTGGTATACACTGATGGACATAAGTCCTGCTCAATTTACGAAGACATACGTATCGCTTTAACACAAATTGGAATTTATTTTCTGAATCTGTTCTAGTTTCAGCTGAATGTTATTTTTTTTGTTACCGAGAGTGACAGACGAGTAAACAGCCCACGTGATGGTAAGCGGTAACTGTCGCTCATGGATGACTCAGTCTCTGGCATTGCACATTGGTCTTGCAATGACAGGGATTTTGCGAAGCCGCTGCCTACCGTGAAATGAGTGGGCTAGGTGAGATTGAGGAAAGTGAGAAAAAGGAAAGGAGGAAAGCAGGTCTTTATTTATATTTCGTTTTCCCCGTCGTTTGTTTCCCTCTAGAAATACTCAATTCCCTACTTATATAAAAGTAAAAAAGTCGAAAACCTTTAACAAATTTACATACATATTTGATTGCTTCTGTGATTCGGTGCTTTTGTGTATGGACTATCACGCAGAGGTCGCGGGTTCGATTCCCGCTCAATGCAAATATTTGTGTGCATGATTATTTGCATTGGTCTGGGTGTTTCATTGTATGTAACTATAATATGTAAGTATTTACAAAAAAAAATGTATTTAAGTTTGTATATCCGCATTCTAGAACCCATAAAACAAGCTATAATATATGCTTACTTTAGGTCTAGATGGCGTTGTGTGTAGTTGTTGACATATTTTATTATATACAGTTACATTTAATATAGTACCTATATGGTAAAACATTTTTCAACTACAAAGTTAAATTTGTTTTTATAACTAAATCACTCTACTGTCTATTATCATGATGAAAAAACTGTTTAACAAGCAAAATATATTATCAAAAAACAAAGAACTCGACTGCCTAAAACAAACTAAAAAAAAAACTAACACCTCATATATACCCTATGTCACGCCCACAATTAATACGAAACTAACACCTCATATCTTAAAATCCATTAAGACATTTAGGCTGTAGAGCGTGCCAAAGAAATTGACATACATACCCATTGTCACCCACCTACTCCATTGTCATACATACATACATACATACATACATACATACATACATACATACATACATACATACATACATACATACATACGCTCAATAAACATAACCCTTCCTGACTTCGACAGTCTGGCAAATACGAGTTTTTATGGTACTAGCATGTTTTTTTTGTACATTTAATTTGTAAATTGTATGACGGGCTTTTAATATTACATATCTCTATTTATCAGGACTAATTACTTCTAAGTCAAAAATATATTCCTATAGATTTTCAGACAAAAAAAAACATTTTTTGAACCCATTGAACTTTAATTCAATATGCTATATAAGGTAAGGCTTAATAAATACTTTCACATAACATCCCTGATGAGGGCTCGGTTTATCTTACTCGTTTGTGAACATCCTTTAAGATAACTTAAGTTATGATAGCAATATTAGCATCTTTTCATGAACTGCTGGATGTTAAAAGCTCTGTATTTTATACGACGGTAGTGGATACGGCGATGAAGAATGAGCATTTATTTTAGTTCATTATAATTAGGAGAGCTACGGGAAACCTCTCTTTAGCACAGTGAGATCCTATAAGCGTACTATACTAGCTGCCCGCAGCTCCGCACCGTAAATGTCGGGTTAATAGATAATAGAGCAGGCTGCTAGTCAAAATTAATATTTTAGAAAAAAAATATTTTTTGTATGTTCGTGTGTTTGTTTGCAACGATTTAACTAAGAATCTACTTTACCGATTTCAAAAAAATTTTCATGTATAGAAATCAAAAAATACAGCGAGTATTTTCAGAATTTCAATATTTTAAGCGCCTTCGTAAATCTAATTAATGCAATGTCACTATTGCTGTGATATTTTCCGTGGGTGTTTGTTTTGTGTGAAAAATGAAACTTTTGATACCTGAGCAAAGCGAGGGCGGACCTCTAGTATAAAATAAACTATAAGTCTATTGTCAAGCCATGCACTATTGCAGATCATTATACTCGAAGATCTAAACTTAGAACCGACGACTGAACAAATCTGATTAAAACAAGTCTTATTACGTGTGCTATACAGTTGATTTTACGATGACCCAAGAGCCAAGAAATTGATATCTTTCCAAGTAATAACATTTCTTTATGGAATAGATCCTCTTGTTAGCTTTGATGTCAATGCAAACTGAAACTTGGATTTATAAAGAAATTATTTTGCACAATAACGTTGGTAGAAAAGTTATTTTGATAATGATCTTAAGATTGTCAAGTTGTTGTTGACTGTACAGTATCAATTTTCAAATAAACTTAAGAAAATTTATAAGTGCATGTTGATCAGAAAATCTGTGAAATTCAGTAGGACATGATCAAAGAAATTTGTTCGAATAGTTGTGAAATGAGCAGGTTTAAAATGGAGGAAGGTGGCTCGGTGCGAGAACGTGGTGAGGCGTTAGTAAATATATAACTAAATGTTAATATCGTTGAATCGATACTATAAAAAAAAGCGAAAGAGTTTGTTTGTTTGTTTGCGCTAATTTCTGAAACTATCAGTCGGATTTGAAAAATTCTTTTTGCGGATGATAGCTTGGTTTTTGAGGAAGGTTATAGGCTATGTAACGTCACGCTACTGGCGATGGGAGCAGAGCAAAGGTGCGGGTGAAACTGCTCCGCGGGCAGCTAGTATTAAATAAAGGTTTACGGACGTACGACATACACAGGTTTACAGATGACATACACACGTGTTTTGTGATGTAGAGGACCTCTGTATTTGTTGAGTCTGTAGTATGGATGTGACGTAAGCATGAAATGCTGTAACCGACGATATTTGGTTTACAGCCTTCGATAGATTGTGCAAAGCCTATAAATACTGAATAGATTGTTTGTGTATACTATGAATATGCGTTTTGCAAGTTAGACGATTCACACACTGCCCTGCATCACGGAGCGTAGTGGGTGTTCTTGCGTTGTTTTCAAGTTTCTCTCTTTGTATATCAATCACGCGATTCGCAACACACTGAAAACGCATTCACGAGCGGGATGGATATTCCTTCGCCACGCACCCCGCAGCGTAGTATGGGGCAGTATGTGGATCGCCTTAAGCTCCTCATCGAATTCAATACAAAATGACAACAAAACTGATATATATACTTCTATACCTACTTTTATATAAAGCGGAAAAGTTTGTTTGTTTCAACGCGTTAATCTTTAGAACTACCATTTTTATTCGAAAATTCTTTTTGCGTATAATAGTTTAGTTCTAGAGGAAGGTTACAGGCTATAGAACATCACGCTACGAGCTACGGGAGCGGAGCAGCAAACCAAAGATGTAACTTAGCTCGGGTGAAACCGCCTTGCTGAAAGCTAGTACATACGTATATACGAGTATAATGCAAACTAAACCTCATTATCATCATATATCAGCCGAACGACGTTGAAGACTGGACATAGGCATCCCTCGAGTTCGCCATTCTTATCAGGTCGTCGGTCCAGTTTGAGAATCTTGTCTTTATCAGTATCCATTCTAAAACGAAAATATTATTCCAAACTATACTTAACCGTTTCGTGCAAATACGAGGTATTAATAATATAATACCTATACTGTAAACTTGTTATATAATATTTAATATTTTTAAATTGCACAACATAAATGTAACTTCCTTTTTCTCCTCACACCAAGAGGATGATTTAAAAAAAAATGCCAACGTACTTTCCATACTAATATTATAAATGAGAAAGTAACTCTGTCTGTCTGTCCGTCTGTTATGCTTTGACGCCTTAAACACTCAACCGATTTTGATGAAATTTGATATAACGATAGATTATAGATACATTAAAAAATAACAGAGGTTATCTTTTATCATAAAAAACAGCTTTAATAGCGGATAAAAATTTGCATGTAAAATAGTCAAAATATATAAATAGAGATATATGTTGATGATTAGTATATTATACTTATACCAGCCTGTTTATTGTCCCACTGCAGGGCAGATGCCTCTTCTCATAGCTAGAAAGTATGAGCATTAATCACCACGATTGCTCAAGGCGGATTGGTAATTTCAGACTTTCAAGTTCAGGTTTCCTTACAATGTTTTCCTTCACCGTCAGAAATGTCTAAGATAAACTTAGAAAGTACATATGATTTGAAAAATCACATTGGTACTAGCCCGGATTCGAACCCACTACCTCGTGTTTACGAAGCGGGCACCTTATCCACTGGACCATTTCGACATTCAGTACGGTAGTAGATCCACGCTGATTTCAGCATGAATGGGCCGGACCGTCCGGGGAAGTACTACCCTCTCATAGAAGATCGACTTAAGAGTAGTAGTATCCGTACTACTGCGTTTCGTTCGGTGAGTGAGAGCGCCGGAGGCCCAATTTCCCCCCTTTCCTCTTTCCTCACGTCCCTCATTTCCTTCCCCTAACCCCATTCCCAGCCGCCATAGTGGAGGCCACCATACCAGCAGTTTAAAACGATAGCTTTTGGTATAGTGGCCGCCACTTCTGGATTCCACTGACTGCTTACCATCAGGCGGGGTGGAGTCACTTTGGTAGGCTATACTATAAAAAAAAAAAAAAAAAATTCTCGATTAGTATATGTAATGCTATAATCGACTTTCCCGCCGGCGGAACTGCGGGCATCAGCTAGCCGTAGATAAATATATGATTAACGTGACTATAAGGAAAATAGCACAGGCGCCTAGAGAATTACATCCAAACGAGTTGCGGTATCATGCTGATTTTAGCCATCGAAAATGTTCAGTAATATCCCCACAGGCATCATCATCCTAACCAGAACTCCAAATACCACCTCGACCCTCTTCCTTTTTCCTTTTCCTTCCTCATCCTCTTCGCCATGGTCGGCAACGGCTTGGTTGTGTTTTCTAAGCATTATTACTAGTGCGATGCTTGGAAAACACAGCCATCTCATCAGCTTACGGTTGCCACTTACCATCAGAGGCCCTATGCTTGTTTGCCACTACATCAGTATTATAAAAAAGTATATAAATGTTTAATTTACAAAATGGATAACTCACGTGCTTAAGAACAAAAGAAAATTGTTGGTTTTCTAAAATGGCGCCCACGAGGTGGCAGCACCGATGCGTCAGGTCTAGCTGTCAAGCGCTTTGTAAAAGTTAACCCCTAAATAAGCCCAATGTGAAAGTTGAAGTGGCGCCAACTTGTGACGAAAATTTTCCTAAACACCCTCAGGGACTACTCACACTTATTCAGCTCTATTCAGCTTAAGCCAATAGAAAACAACGATTTAGTATGAAGACGCGTACTGTTATATATTATATTAATTTACCATATAATTAACGTTTACTAAGCACAATGTGCATGACTGCATCTTTCCATAGCCGCGTCAGCATTTTATTGTAATACTTGTTCTATAATAAAAACCGAGTTAGTTAGATTCTGAACGTCGCGCGTCACGGTGATCGGTAGTTTTCTTAGTCGCAATTAAGTGTGCCGAATATTGTAATAAGTTTTTAATAAAACTTAGTGTCGGTATAATTTGCGGTTTTTTTTAAAAAGACACCCAGCGAAGCCCTCCTAACAACTGGTGTCAGAAGTGGGATGCCAGAACAGAAAGTCTTCATACGACATCTGGCATCCCGATTTGGAGCCCGTGCTCTTCGCCCTACGTGTCTCGTTGTTCGACAGTAAGCCTTAGCCCGAAGGCTAAGCCTGCAACAGCCGCCGCCGACCTGTGGACGACAGTAAGCCTCCTGCACTGCCTGAGCCTGCTCCACTGCTCACCGACACACGCCGACCGACGCTGTCATCACCGATCTGGTTGTGGGTAAAAATCTGGGTAAGAACCCGAAAGACCCCAACCACAGATCTAACTCATTTCTATTTCCAAATTCCAGTTCTTTCTACTTCTACCACTGCCACACGAGAGGTTCCCACGGGACTCGCCCGCCGCATCCACGTGCAGCGCGTCTCATATTACGCCGCGTCGTCGCGCCGGTGCTCGATTCCAGTTCTCACGTAAATGCTGCGAAAGCAAATCTTCGTGCTCCTGTGAGTCAATTGTTGCTATTTTCTTCAAAATATTATTATTTGAGTGCAGTGAAATTTTTGTGCATTATTTTTTCTGTTGTGTGTGTTCAAGATCGAACTCTAATTTTATTCTAGTTATACCTAAATCTTAAGTACTAAATCTGTAACTACTAAATCTATTATCTACTATATCTTAAATTACATAATTATCCTAACTTTATGTCGATTTCTATGTCAGACTCAGAAACAGGCTCTATTTCTAACATAAAGTCGGAATCTGATAACAAAAAATCTAAGAAAATGTCTAGCGGTATCACTTTAAACTTTCTCACTAAATTTATTAAAACCTATGATGGTAAAAGGGAAACACTCCCAGCCTTTTTAACAAATTGTGATAACGCAATAGCTCTCGCCTCTGTGGAACAGCAAGCGACTTTATGTAAATTTATTATCTCGCAATTAAAAGGTAAAGCTCAAATAGCATGTTCATTAAAAAATTTCAATAATTGGTTAGAATTAAAAGATTTTCTTAAACAAAACTTTAGTGAAAAGAAACATTCATCACATTTATTGTCTGATTTGCAAAATTGCAAACAGAATTTGCCCTCAGAATCTGTCGCACAGTTTTCTTTAAGAATCGAGTCTTGTTTAACTCGATTATTATCCGACATTCACTTTTCCTGTGAGAAAAAGGAAGAACTCGTAGGTAGAGTTGCCGGTGTTGAAGATCTAGCCCTTAATACCTTTCTTATGGGCCTAAATAGTAATTTCTCTCACATAGTTCGTTGCCGTAATCCTAAAACCCTTAACGAAGCAGTTAACTACGCCATTGAAGAAGAGAACTTATACAATTTTCAATCGTGCTCTTCTAGATCAAATAACTTTCAAAATCATACTTCAAAAAATCAATCTAACTTTAAATTTCAACCTAAATTTAATTATACTTCTAAATCTAATCATACTAGTAAATCTATTTTTATTCCTAAACCTAATTTTAATACAAACACTAAAACGTGTAATTATTGTAAAAATATCGGGCATACTATAGAACAATGTCGTAAGCGACAATATAATATGCAACGTCAAAATTCTAATTATTATTCTAACTCTAAGCCTAATTTTAATCCTAATTATAAATTGAATTCTAATAATGCACCTGTACACATGACGTGTCAAACAGATGAAGTCGCGGACCTTCATCAGCCTTTAAACTAGCTACGACCTCGGTTTTGTGCCTGCCGAAGTCGCACAATTTAAATGGCACAGATAATTATACACTTTCTACTAAATCCTATACTAAATCTTTTACATCTCAGTTGCCCAAAGAGGAGCTGAGTCATACTAAATCGTTTACTAAATGTTTTACATCTCAGTTGCCCAAAAAGGAGCTGAGTCATACTAAATCTTTTACATCTCAGTTGCCCAAAGAGGAGCTAAGTCATACTAAATCGTTTACTAAATCTTTTACATCTCAGTTGCCCAAAGAGGAGCTGAGTCATACTAAATCGTTTACTAAATCTTTTACATCTCAGTTGCCCAAAGAGGAGCTGAGTCATACTAAATCGTTTACTAAATCTTTTACATCTCAGTTGCCCAAAGAGGAGCTGAGTCATACTAAATCTTTTACATCTCAGTTGCCCAAAGTGGAGCTGAGTCATACTAAATCGTTTACTAAATCTTTTACATCTCAGCCACTCAAAGAGGGACTGAGTCATACTATTTCTAAGTGTCAGTGCCCCGAAGAGAGCCTGACTTCCTTTAATTCTACACCTCAGTATTCCAAAGAGAAACTGAGTCATTCTAATTCTATATCTCGGCTACCCATAGAGGTACAACCAAGCGTTACTAATACTAAATTTTATAATACTAAATCATATACTAAGCCTTATGATACTAAATCTTGTCTATCTCAGCCATCCGAAAATGAGCTGAGGCATGCTACATCTTATTCTAGTTCTAATTCTATATCCTATATTAATTCTAAATCTAATTATAATAATACTAAATCTAAAAACTTATCTAATAACCATGAACTCGATCAAACTCCTATCTTCGAAACTACTATATCACGTAGAGTCGCATTGCCTTATACAAATTTGCTTACTAAACATTCTCAAAGGCATCTTAGTTTCCTTATCGACACTGGCGCAGGCATTAGTGTTATTAAATACTCTAGTTTAACGAATAAGCCTAATCTGCTATCTGATAAAGTAAAAATAAAAGGCATAAATGATACTGATACCTATAAAGAAACTTTAGGGTCAGTATATCTATCATTCTTTTTATGCGAAACACTTTATGAGTTCAAATTCCATGTTATTAGTGACGACACTAATTTAGGAAACTATGATGGTATTATAGGTACCGATTTTCTATTACTTTTTGAAGCTAATATAGATTATAATTCAATGATTATTTTATTAAACGGTTACAAAATGCCAATTCTATTTCATCAACCTTCTTTTATCGTGCCTGCTCGTTCCGAAGCCGTTATCGAATGCGCCGTATCCAATTACTCTCCCGAGCTTTATCAAAACAATGAAGCGCTTGTTTTAGATCATACCTTAGGTGACGGTGTTTATGTCGCAAATTGTATTGTCTCTATCAAACCAAATAAGAAAGTCAATATTACTATTTTAAATACCACTGACATTGACCTTCAGGTCAAAGATTATGTTGTAGAACTGTCACCTATCGATTAAAGTAAAGAATTAGAGCATAGTTCTCACGATATTAATTCTATTTCTTATTCTAAATCCGATCGAGTTAATCAAGTACTAAATTTAATTCGTTGTTCTCATTTAAATGAAGAAGAAAAGAAATCTCTTCTTGACTGCTGTTCCGAATATACGGATATTTTTTATATTGAAGGCGAGCCTCTATCTTTTACGAATGCTATTGAACACTCAATAGATGCGGGTAATGCAGCCCCTAACCACGTAAAATCATATCGCTTCCCCGAATGTCATAAGGAAGAAGTTGATACGCAAATCCGTAAAATGCTAAATCGAAACGAAATCAAATTAAATTCTCAAATTAATGCTATGAATGAAATATTTTCCCAAATTACTGAAACCGACAATTTATTCCTTTATATTTCTAAAATAAATAACTTACTTAGTATAATCGAAAGTTCTTTACTATCTCTTTCTAATATATTAGACACTACCTTAAATGCTATTTTATTTTCTAAAGTTAATATTTTACACTCTAGTGTTATAAGTCCCCTTAAACTATTTAAGGAATTGTCTAAACATAATAATCAAATAAATAAAAGATTGGACTTCCCAGTCCAACTAGATATTAATAATATTAATCAGATAATTGATGTTTCTCAACTTAACACTTGTTACCATAACAATAAGATTGTTTTCATTCTAAAAATTCCATTGATAACGCCTGACAAGTTTAGTGTTTATAAAATAATACCTTTACCGACTCCTCACGAAGATTCAAATTCGCATATAAAAACTTTCGCTCTGATTTAACCTTCTAACTCTTACATAGCTTTAAGCGAAGACAGATTACGTTACACTATGTTAAACAATTTGAATGAATGTAAATTTATTAATAGCAACTATTCTATCTGTGAATTAACTTCTATATTCTCTTGTTTGAATAATCTAAGTTGTGAATCGAAACTTCTAACAGAGGTCATTCTGTCATTACCTTTAGAATGTAACGCTAAGTTATTATATGGTCAAATTGATATTTGGCAAAAATTAAGAAATAATAAATGGATTTATGTACAATCAACTTCTAACAAATTAACTATTAAATGTGACGATAATTTAAATGATTATACTATTGTTGGCACGGGCATTGTAAAACTCACAGAAGATTGTATTGGTTATTCAAAAACCATCCAATTAAAGCCAACAAGCATTTCTATGTATTCTATTAAATCTCCCATAGATATAAGTTTTGATATTACTAATGATTATTGTTGTATGAAGGACATATTTAATAAAACCTTTAACGCCACTTTCTTTAAGTAAAATTGACCTAGAGTCATTAAAATATCAATCTCATCAATTGAACAATTTAGAAAATGAATTAAATAACTTACAAAAGGAGTCACATTTTATTAAATACGGCCAATATTATTCTACGTTTACTTATATTCTAATTGTGTGTTTATTTCTATTTCTAACTTATAAGATATTCAAATGTTTTAGAAATCGAAATAATTCAGGACTCTGTATTCAGATTTTTAACCATTGTAATAACCAAAATGCTAATAAACATAATTCTAAAATTAAAAGCTCGATTGAAATGACAGATGTATCACTGTCAATGTCTCAAGGAAATGGATCAACAAAATCGTTACCAAATCTGAACAATTCCAAACCCTATGGCACTATCCATAAGGTGCAAGTGTCTTCTAATAGGAACTTGGGAAATTATTAATACTTTTCATTTTTTATTGTTTAAAATCTTATTTTAGCTTATTTAGCTTATACATTAACTTTTGTTTTTCTACTATTTCTTAATATTATGTTCTACTATTTCTTAAATAAATGAATTGTAATTCTCATTAAATATTATAAATTCAATATTGTAGCGACTAAAGAAAGTTATCGATTTCTAATTTTCACGACTTCGCTTATCTTATTTAGATAATGCTCCGTCAAAAGGGGGGAGCTGTTATACATTATATTAATTTACCATATAATTAACGTTTACTAAGCACAATGTGCATGACTGCATCTTTCCATAGCCGCGTCAGCATTTTATTGTAATACTTGTTCTATAATAAAAACCGAGTTAGTTAGATTCTGAACGTCGCGCGTCACGGTGATCGGTAGTTTTCTTAGACGCAATTAAGTGTGCCGAATATTGTAATAAGTTTTTAATAAAACTTAGTGTCGGTATAATTTGCGGTTTTTTTTAAAAAGACACCCAGCGAAGCCCTCCTAACAGTACGCATGCGGAAAGCTGAACGGATGCGTACGCATCTGCATACAAAATCGTTCTTTTCTATGGGTATAAGCTGAATAGAGCTGAATAAGTGTGAATAGTCCCTTAGTGTGTATAATGGTGAAGCTCGTTTGTCAAGGTGAAATATAGAAATACAACATTTGTCTGAATATATTTATTTGATTACCTACGCAACCACGATTGTAAGGTTGCGTTCAGAATAAAATTGCGAATTAGGGCCGTTTCAAACCAGAACAGCAGTCAACGCTAGCGGCGCGGCGAGCACTTTTATGTGGTATTTGCCGTCTTTACAGGTTTATCGTCTTTACAGTAGATCCACGCTGGTTTCAGCATGAATGGGCCGGATCGTCTGGAGAAGTACTACCCTCTCATAGAAGATCGACGTAAGAGTAGTAGTATCCGTACTACTGCGTCGTCGTTCGGTGAGTGAGAGCGCCGGAGGCCCAATTTCCCCCCTTTACTCTTTCCTCACCTCACTCATTCCTTTCCCCTAACCCCATTCCCAGCCGTCATAGTGGAGGCTACCATACCAGCAGTTTAAGACGATGGCTTTTGGTATTGTGGCCACCACTTCTGGATTTCACTGACTGCTTACCATCAGGCGGGTTGGAGTCACTTTGGTAGGCTAATATAAAAAAAATTATACTCTCCATGGTAAAAATATTGATGGGTGCCTTTCGTGTACTGGACTAGGTGCGCTACGTGGACTACGTCAGTCACAAAATAGTAAGCAATTATAATGAAATGTAGTGCCACATGTATTATTCTACAAATTTAATTCTGACTTACCACGGAGTTATTTTAGTAATATAAAAACATAACCAAATATTATTTATATTCTAAATCAAAACAGTAGAGAATAATTGCCACACTAAAAGTCAAATCTATTTAACCTTATATTAACTGCTTGCAATAAATTCCGAAAATGAATTCTCTGGTGTAACACAATCGCTTTGAGATCTCCCTTAAATAAAACTAAATGTCCCAAACCCTTGTTAAAACGATCGCAATCTCAGATTTAGTGTTATAATTTTGGAGAAATTCTAAACTCTAGTTACTATACACAGAATATAAACTTAATAATATTTTTTATTATCATTACCGTCGTATTTTCGGTGTAACGACACGGAAACTAGCCAATGATAAGCTTTGTTTAGCACAATAATTGTTACTTAGTGTCAAATGACGGCATAATATTAAATTATGTACGATTTTCGTTGGCGTTTTTGCTGTGGACTCGCCATGGGTTTTGTAGGGGTGAGAAAAGTTGTTTCTAATTATTTCTTTGCCAGCATTAAGGAATGTTGTTAATAGGAGTACTCTTTTTGAAGACACGACTGCCAAGTATTTGAAATTAAGTCCTTTAAAGGAAATGTTTCTTACAACTTCACCACACAATAATTACTTGGCATGCTTTCAAATGCCTAGTAATAAACACAGGTGGACTTAACAGCAACTCGTGTACAAAAGTAATTATTCTGCCGCCATTAGCCACTTAAAAGTGTCAGCCAGGCAATAAAACTTAAAATATTTAATGTTCATGTATAACTTACGAATGGTGTTGTCATTTGTACCATTTCAGAGAAACCTTAAGGCCGCTATTAAGAGCGGTATAACATTATCATATAAATATGATTTCATATCTGTCAAATTCTATGATCATAGTTCGACGACTCTCAAACTATGATCATAGAGAATCACATGTAGTTATTACACCGCTATAATTGTTCTTCATTTAAAAATGACTTGCACATTTTTGATCATATTTCTATGATAGTCTAATAGCGGCCTAGACTATCATAGAAATATGATCAAAGATGTTTGTCATTTTAGTCAACCCCTTAGTCAACCATGCCCCTTAGTCAACCGAATTATGGCGCCTAGACTATCACATTGAAACAGTTGGAAAGTTATCTTATACTGATTAAATTGCCACTACTGAGATTGACAATTCGCCTGACCAGCGTAGTCATAATATGATTATTCACCGATTGTGTACGTTTACCTAAAAAATTTTTTTTTACAGCTCCGTGTAGTCCCAAAGTAAGCATATTATATGCTTGTGTTATGGGTTCTAGAATGCGGATATACATACTTAAATACTTTTTTTTTTGTAAATACATACATATTATACATAGAAACACCCAGACCAATGCAAATAGACATGTTCATGAACACAAATATTTGCACTGAGCAGGAATCCAATCCGCGACCTCTGCGTTAACATTAATTCAATGTTTTAAGTATTAAGTACTGGATTGTTTGGTTTAAAACCTTTAGATTCCACTGTGAAAATGTAACCCTTGCACTTTAGTAGAATAAAAATATAATCTTTCTGTAAAATAAACACTTTCATTTTTATTCAACTTTTAGTTATAACTTGATCAAGTATTAATACTTGCTATCATTCCCCATAACCAGAATCCTATACATTTTCCTTAACCATAATAAGGAAAATGGACAGAAATACCACAAAATTACAAGAATAATCGATGGGTGGGCAGAACACCACAACGTGTGCTCTCGTTACTGTGATTTACTCCTGAAACACATACATGTATCATTCTTAAACATAAATATTTGGTGCGTGTGTGACCGAAATAGTGTGGTGTAAGGTCGGAGATTACAGCGACCGTATTGTTAACTTGGTGCGTCAGTGGTATTATGGTGTACTGAGGGACAGTTTCAAATTCAAATCATTTATTTGCGTTTAAGTTGGTACAAATTGATCTTAAAATAGCTTAGGTACATAATTAGGTTCTGTCAACTTTTGTCAAAGGTCTGATATGCAAATATTTTTATAGTCAGTTACATTAACATATTATTATTACAAATTATTAGATTTGAGGATTATTAGATGTCGAAGTTAATTAATCTATACTCTTATATAAAGTGGAAGACTTTGTTTGTTTGTTTGTTTGAACGCGCCAATCTCTGGAACTACCAGCCGGATTTGAAAATTCTTTTTGCGTATGATAGACCAGTTCTTGAGGAAGGTTATAGGCTATGTAAAATCACGCTACTGGCGACGTGAGCAGAGCAGTAAGCAAAGACACCGGTGAAACCGCGCCGCGGAGAGCTAGTTATACAATGTTAAGAAATGATAGTACAAAGTCAAAATTAAGAAAAAAAACACTATCCAGCCAGGCCACGTAAAAATTTAGTGCCATTTAACAGTCGAGCAAAGTAATATTGACTGGCCTGTTGGTCTAGTGGTTAGTGACCCTGACTGCTAAGCCGGAGGTCGTGGGTTCGATTCCCACCCAGGACAAACCTTTGTGTGATGAGCATGATTGTTTGTTCTGTGTCTGGGTGTAATTTATCTATAATATGTATGTATTTACAAAAAAAAAATGTATATAAGTAGTATATCAGTTGTTTAGTACCCATAACACAAGCAAATATAATTGCTTAATTTGGGACTAGATGGCGCTGTGTGAATGTGGTAGAATATTATTATTATTATTATTATTATTATAATATTGTGTTTTTGTGTCATAAAAAAAAATTGTAGTCTAGTTTCGTGCCCTTGTATCTTAGGTTTAACAGTCGCACACACGAGCCAGCCAAAATATATCCCTGGCCACGTGGTCCTCACAAAAATCGCCCACCTCTTATATCTTCTGTCTCGTATGCATTCCTGTAGCGTACAACATAGGGACATAGGGGTCAGTTAGACAAATAGCACTATCAATGATGATAGATCGTCGTTCAATATTAGTGAGATACGCCCTATCGTATTAAATGATACTGTGTCAAGAAAATTATATCACATATTGTTTGTTTCTATGTATAACATATTGTATGTATGTTCAAGAAAGTAGATTTAACAGGGTCGGCAACAATCTATGAACTTTTACAAAATAGTAAGCAATAAACGACATTTTTAAAACATCAACATTCAGTTCCTTTCAAGTCTCACGAACAGCCAAGAAACTCAGAATTAATATTTTAATTAGCACTTGTTTGTATGTGGTTTAATTAAGTTTGTTTTGGCGAAGTACATTTATGCGTCAGTGCCTACCTTTATCTCTAATTAGGGCAAATTTGATTAGTTTTTGGCTCAAAGGAGTCAATTTGTAGACGGCGACATTTCGGCAAAATTGTGACGAAATCGGTCCAATAAGTCACTGGTAACTTGGATATATATTTAGTGGAGAGAAAATACCACACGGTTTTCTTAGTAGAAGTAGACAGAGACGTGTGCCATGTTTTAACAAGGTAAGTCTAATATAACAGAGTTTGTCTAATAATGTTTGGCAAAATACTAAGAAAAGTACATGAATACTTTTCTAAAGTATATCTTTTCTTAGTTTTCAATGGTTTTTTTTGTTTTAGATACCTTGTACGACTACACCCAAAGACTGAAAGAGTTGGAATTTAAGTTACGGATACTTTAAAGTTTACGATCATCATTAGTCCAGCTATAGGTGAAGTGGCAATTGCTGAACATAATAAACATTTCCCAGCATCATCAGTTTGACTGTTTTTTTTTTCATTTTCCTGCGTAGTATCTCGTAGCTTTAAGCGATCTCGAAGAATAACACCAAACAACCCTCGCTATAACATCACCTTTCAAACGACTTTCAGCCTTCTAACAAGACCCATAAAGGACATATAACTGCTATCCTTACAATTCGAGAAGAAAATTTTAAACATTCGCAGGTGATCAAACGTTGCAAAGCCTTTAACAAAATCAGATAAAAATATATTTCTTTTTTTCCCGTTTCAAGAGATACGGGGACATCCACTTTTCAATTCACGTATCGATGTTAAATAGAAACAGTGAATCATTTACGACATGTGATACCTCTTATCAGCTGTCAAGTGTTCATAGGATGTAGGCGCACTCGCCGACAGCTGAATTGATTTTGTACCTATTTGTTCAAACGCTTATATTCAACTGTATACTTCGTAAACGTCAAGATTTATTATTTGGTAGGGTTAGAACATGGCTTTCTTGTTTGCTTTCTTTTTCCGTGCCTAATTAATAGGCTCTGCGGTACGTCAGAGTAAAATTTATATTTTTTTCATTTATCAGCGACCCGTGTATACCTACTACTTTTTTACACATGTATACCTTCTGGAATTAATTCTCTGAATGAAAGTTAAAACTGAGTCTAAATCCGTAACCTAGTTTATGAGAAGTTATGGGAGAATTAAACAAAAGAATAGGTTTATTCCCATCCGGTAACACCGAAACACTGTTACTCGTTGGAAAAAAAAAACAACTATTTCGCTTTAAACCATTTTTATGTTTTACTACATGCACTTTTTCTCACGCGTGTTCTAGTTCAATTTAAACTCTTCGCATTTGAGAAATACAAAATTTATTAGGTGCTGAGTGCCAATATATAATACGTCTGTCATGTCACATGAATCTATCTTTTGATTCGTAATAAAATAAAGTACCTGCCTTATTTGTTATTTTACTGAGTACCTATGCATTACTAAAACCGTTAGGTATAAAAATAAAATAAAGGTGTAAATAATATCTCAGCTTACAGATAGAGGTCATTAACTTATATTCAGAGTTCACAGTTTAAACCCCAACCACCATTAAGTGTCCGCTATTTAATTTTTTAATTTCGCCGTCCTTCCTTGTAATTTATTATGTCACAGAATAAATTGCTTGTGACATTTTTACTTACACTTTTCTGTTGCGGTAATTAAATGTCACAAATGGGAATTTTGGGACATTTAGTATTTAGTTTTAGTGCTTTAGTGGACTTATTGTAGTAATTTACTTTAAAAAGTGTCCAAAACTCTTTGTGTAAGTCCTGTTTTTTTTATACTAAATTTTTATTCAAAGACCGATAATTTGAAATATTTTTTTCGAAAAAATTGCCGATCTAAACCACTAAACTGAGACTATATAATTTTTGGGCTTGACCAGAGCCTCCATCTTTTTTATGATTAATCGCAAACATAAGCAAACTAATACCAGCAAAGCAGTCAGGTAAAAAGTTTACAAAATATCATCGAGGAGTCCACCATCTAAAGTTTGAAACCTCATCTTATTATAAAGAAGCAACTTGCGAACTCTATACCGACATTATTTTTCTTTAAATAAAATTGCTCAGTTCTCACCTTGGTTTTCATTTCTTTAATTTATTGCAGTTATTGTGAAAGTTATAATTACGAAGATTGGATTTTCATATTTTTGCTTTTTTGTTTTTGTCATACGATATTTGTTTGGGTTTGGTGTGTATAAGTAAGAGTGGCTGCTTGGAAGAAAGTGTGAATACTTGGAGTAGAAGACGTCTTTTTCGGGAGAAATGATTAAATAAATCATCATCGTCATCTCAGCCGAAAGACGCCTACTGTTCGACATAGGTCTTCCCCATGTTCCGCCCGCTCGACCTGACACTCGCCGCCCTCATCTGATTGCTCACCACCCATCAGTTCATTAGTCCATCTTGTTAGCAGTCTGCGTCTTCCCGGTACGTCAATAACAATGATGACTCTAAAAATAATTGCATAGAGATGGTTTTTCCTTGTCTCGTGTTTTACAGTTATGCCTTTCTACTTTAGTACGGGAATATACTGCACTAAGAAAATATTACGTCGATTTTCTGTCAGAGGGCACGATTACAGATATCAACGTAAAATCCTAGTTTCTATACTATTGCAATTCGTTTAGAGAGTGAAAACGCCAAAAACAATTGAATACCAAATTATCCCCTCGCTTCTCTAACTATTAGATAGGTCATAAGTTTGTTTATTTTTTGTTGCGCAGGTTGAATCAATGATAATATTTAATTTGTAATTTCTCTTGGGAAATAACAACTGTAGACGTAGGAGTTCTCTTTTAGACGTCAATTTATAATTTTAATTAAATTTCACAATTAAGGACACGGTGTTATAACAACATCTAATAGCTGCATTTTTCTAACCACCCACAATAAATTTATACTGATTTTTTTCCTAATGCTCTTTTTAAAGTCTGTGTTGTGGGGTACTTTCAGACGTAGTCCACACAGAGCATTCGTCCAAAGAGCACCTGCGGGAATAGCACCTAGCCTAGTTCACGCTGGGCGCCTATCAATATTTTTGACAAAGAGAGCACCTACCAAAAATATATTGATAGGTGCTCAACGTGGACGATGCTACGTGCTTAACTAGCTGGTTTTCCTTATCACCTTCATAGGCCAGAAGACGTCTACTGCTGGCCATGAATCCTCAAGAAGGAAAATTACAACGCAGGCGGGTTGTTGAACGCAGTTAAGTGTTATTTGGACTGCCTCTGTGGTTCGGTGGTACTGTGTACGGACTGCCACGAAGAGGTTGCGGGTTCGATTCCCGCTCAGTGCAAATGTTTGTGTGTATGAACATGTCTATTTGCATTGGTCTGGGTGTTTTCTATGTATAATATGTAATTATTTACAAAAAAAAATGTATTGAAGTATGTATATCCACATTCTAGAACCTATAACACAAGCTATATAATATGCTTGATTTAGTTTTAAATGGCGTCGTGTGTAGTTGTTGTGATGATATTATTGTTGCGTGAATGCCCGTATATTTAGTTTCACTATATCATGCAACGCGAAAGTTTAAAAGTAAATGTTATTATTGTTATTTAATACGCAGATATTCAGATATTTTTACGGTAGTAGATCCACGCTGATTTCAGCATGAATGGGCCGGATCGTCCGGGGAAGTACTACCCTCACATAGAAGATCGACTTAAGAGTAGTAGTATCCGTACTACTGCGTTTCATTCGGCGAGTGAGAGCGCCGGAGGTCCAATTTCCCCCCTTTCCTGTTTCCTCATCTCCCTCATTTCCTTCCTCTAACCCCATTCCCAGCCGCCATAGTGGAGGCCTCCATACCAGCTGTTTAAGACGATGGCTTTTGGCATAGTAGCCGCCACTTCTGGATTCCACTGACTGCTTACCATCAGGCGGGGTGGAGTCACTTTGGTAGGCCATAATTAAAAAAAAAATATTCACTTTATACAAAAGCTTTGTTTGAACACACGCGTTTTTCTTAAACATTTATTTGGTGTATCATAGATATCTATATATATAGAATGTTTGACGAAGAGCATAACTAGTCAGTCCAAGTTCAAACAATAAAATAATTTTGAAATATAGGTACAAAATTAATGTTATTTCGAATCTAAAAATGAATGCTTATAAAAACAAAACAAAAAAAAACTAATTTAAAAATGTCATGTTAACTAAACAATTTTTTAACAACAAACATTTTGAAACTTTTAATAATCCTTTGATCTCGTATGAGGTTTTATATAATATTGTCACAGCGGGCTGATATTAAACATTGTGGAGGAACTAAGTTTATTAATAAATG
The DNA here is from genome assembly GCA_963082885.1 of Parascotia fuliginaria. Lineage (NCBI taxonomy): Eukaryota > Metazoa > Arthropoda > Insecta > Lepidoptera > Erebidae > Parascotia > Parascotia fuliginaria. The sequence goes on from OY720197.1 coordinate 4,026,793, forward strand.
AAAAATGTTGTCCACTGTTGGACAAAGGTATGATGGCGTTTTTAATATAATCGCATGCAAGCGCGTGATATTTATATTTATTAATACGTGAAGAAAATTTTGTACAATAGACAATAGAAAATGTAATGTTTTGATACCGATGTTACGCTTATTGCAAGCGTGGACGAAAGTTTATATGAAAATAGAGTGCAGAAAACAAAAAAAATATAGTAAGAATAGGAAACATCTCAACACATATAGTTAAAACTTATGAATTTAATAAATTACGATCAAAATTAAGCCCTTGGGCGACCAATAATATATATAAAATCTTTAAGACAAGTCACTTAAAATAATTCGGGAAAAAAACAATTTTAAAACAAAAAAGTTGTCGCGACGAACTTTAATATTGTATTATACGAAAATTCAAAGAAAATTTCCAAACCATTTGCAAGAAAATCTCGACAATTTATACAATATTCCAGTGAAAAACAGAATCTGACTTAAAACTGGCAGATTAGAGCAAATTTTAAAAGGACACGGTTCTTTGGTATTACCATTTCTTTAAAGTGAGTACGCATGAAAGGCAGGGCAAGATTATGTTGGAAAGGCGCAAGTTAAAAGAGTAAAATACTGTTTTTTGTTGCATTTGATTGACGGGCAATTAGTCTACTAAGTAAGTACTTCTAGCCAAAATCTATTTTTTTTGCCGCAAACCGTGCTTCCGTAAGTAAATCGGTCGATCTGGAAACATCGCTCACCAGCAGAACCATGGCAATTCTCCACTTTAAAGTGAGTAAAGATGTAATATCATCAATCATAATTTTATTATTAGCTCACTGAAGATGTAGCTTCGCCCTCTTTTTAGCTTATAAATAAGAAGCTGCACTCTGCCTCGGGAAAAAGACCCATTTCCGGGATAAAAAGTACATATTACGACATAGCAATTTTCATTAAAATCGGTTTAGCCGTTTAGACGCTGAGTGATAACAAACACACATAAATACAGTATACATACACACAAACTTTCGCATTTATAATATGAATCGGATATAGGGTAGTGGTACCAACCTTGCATGAAGATACGGAAGGATCGCCTTTTACTTTGTCTTTGAAAATATTATAGTCTCATGTCGCTATAGGTTCAATAGGAGCACTTCTATTGAACCTATATCTACTTAGGCAGCTAAGGTAACACAAATAAGTTTCATTATGGCAACGAGGAAAAACGTTACACCCTTGGAGAAAACTTTAAGACGGTAGCCAACAAATACCTATTTATACTTTCAAGTTCTTTAATTTCAATTACATTAGAACAGCCACTTCAATTTCAAAAGTTCACCGTAAATGAAAACGATTTTTTACGTATCCTCAAGTTTTACAAAGTCTTCAAGGTTTGTACAGCTTTTGTTTTGATTTTAAACTGAAATACAGTTATGTTGGTATAAACTTCATGTACTACAATAAGGTGATGGAATGTGTAAAATATAATAGCTTTCAAAGACTTGATTTTTATCATACAACACCGTTTACGCAGTTTGCCACGATGTCATTTATAATGGTGTATAACACTCTGGAACTTCACTGCTTACCATCAAGTCGAGTAGTCTTTTTGGATCAATATATAAAACAATCAGATCCTTAAATTTTAAGTTAAGAAAGTAATGTAAGGTTTTTTTATTAAATGCATCTTACTAATATTAATAATGTATATTAATAATAATATTAATAATATTCTACCACATGCACACAGCGCCATTTAGCCCCAAATTAAGCAATTATATTTGCTTGTGTTATGGGTACTAAACAACTGATATACTACTTATATACTTGTTTTTTTGTAAATACATACATATTATAGATAAATTACACCCAGACACAGAACAAACAATCATGCTCATCACACAAAGGTTTGTCCTGGGTGGGAATCGAACCCACGACCTCCGGCTTAGCAGTCAGGGTCACTAACCACTAGACCAACAGGCCAGTCAAAAAGTCATATTATAAATGGAAAGTTTGTTACCACTCAGCGCCTAAATAGATAACAGATTCGATAACGGAAACGGACATAGGATAGTAGATACATTCAATACCATGTTCCGCGTGAACGAAGCTGCAGGGCGCAGCTTGTAGTCTATAAAGTGCATTATTTTGTTTTTAAATACTTATTAAAAAATTTATTACAATTTTTCCATGCGAACTTTAACTCGCCCAAAATTAACAATCAGTGTGTGCATTATGCTTAAAAGTTTTCTTCACGTATTTAACATACAGACAGGTAAATTTAAATTGCAATCTACACGTGATTTCGAGCCATAAAGGTCGCTTACCCATTCCATGTTTATCGTTGTTCAAATCGGAGACAAATATTTGTGTGATACCCTAAATTTGCATCAAATTTGAACAAGCAAATAGGTGCTCTATTGGCAAATTACAATGTTACAAGACAAAGAAGTATGTTTGTATAGTAGCAAAAGGCGTTCTATAGTCTCTGCTTACCCCACTTATTGAAGGCAGGTGTGAAGTTACATGTACAAGTCTATGCGATTCGCTCCCGCTCCCGCTACCGCTTTATTTATACGCCACTAAGATATCACGTAACATTTTATGATACTCGACTCAGTCAGGCGTATGAAGGAATTTTCAAACTTCTTATAGTAAACGTTTAAAGACGTATGTATTTGCGAATAGAACATTACACACCCACTCATACGATTATACGCGGCAATCTATAGCATTTATACGGGGCTTTCATACCAGCTTTTGACGGCCCTCTAAAGCTTTTTGAGAGTATTTGTATAAAAGTGCCGAATGAAAGGGGATTTTCACGGTTTATCGGCTTGCTACAATTGATAGAATAGCTAATGGTTTCTTAAGATTCTTATATTTATAGTGTAAGGAGAAAGTATAAAGTCGATCGTGTATGTACTTTAAAGTTTTATATGTGGGCATTAACAGTAGTACAACGATATATTACTAAATATCAATAACGCAACATACTAATTGTAATAATACTATTCAAATATTCCTACTGCAGGGCGATAAGCGTTTAAAAAAAACTTGAGCATTGAATAGAAAATAAAATAAAAATAAACCGATCCCCAGGGTATCAGTTTCAGGGGATCAGACCGGAATAACTCGATCACAATGATCACTACGCTTCTTAAAACAAAGAGGCAATTTCAGAAAGGTATTATTTATTAGGTTTAGATTTCTTGCGGTGTGTAAAAGTACTAACAACTCATAAAATATCAATGTTAAATATTACTTTCCACTATATCTGGAAGAGATCGCTTAGTGATAAGATTGTCCATTGTAACTTACTAATGTTAAACTGTTCCGTTATTTGTTTTATGATATGTGGTGTGCAATAAAAAAATCTATGTATCTCATGCCTCCGTGGCGCAGTGGGAGCGCAAGCAACTGCTGTGCACGAGGTTGTGTGTTGGATCCCCACACGGTACAAAACTTTGTGTGATTCATAAAATATTTACTAGTCTGGATGTACTTTGTTTCCGTTAACTGTATGTTTGAAATTTCTCCGCGACACAGGGCTTGTACTTTGCTACGGGAGTTATCTTTTAATAAAAAAAGAAAAAAGAAAGAATTCCTCTAAAACATATAATTACAATCAGTCCCCTTCCTCTTCACTTACCGGCTTTAATGGCTCTTTCAATTTAGGCGTTTGATGTTGGACTGCTGCGGTGCCGCAGCGGTGCGTTAGCGGTGCGGTTGTAGTGCTGCGCACGGCCGGTTGATTTTTTTCATACAATTTATGCACAGCAGTAGGTTCTCCGTCCTGCTATAGTGCAACAGCCGCAGCAGACCGTCACCAAACGCCTAAATTGAAAGAGCCCTAATATTTAAGTACCCTCAAGGAATAAAAGATTTCGACCTTATTTAATCCTTTGTTAAACACGTATGTCAATAAAAACTTATTTGTTCTGACTACAACCCTACAAAAAGTATGTAAATATTTAACATGTGTATAAATATTTAATTAAACGCCTGGATATGAGAGCTATTTAATAAAATAGTTTATAAAACATTACGTATATGAGTTTGGGTGATAACAGTACCACTATTTATTTTGTCGACCTGCGTAAACACGTTCGCATATCTTTGCTGTTTTTACTTTGATATTCACGAATAAAACTTTATAAGCGGTTTTTATGTTTTGTCCAAAATGTTTAAAAAGAGCAAAGGTTTTTTAATTATCATATTTTCTTCATAGTCGACAGATGAACGACGAATTTAATTCGCTAATAATATAAATTGTAAATATACGCAGTTCTTTTTTATTGCTTTACGTCGTTGTAGGTCGGCGCATAGTCAATTCTAGTTTTTATCAAGTACCTTTCTTAAAGATGTTTTCTCCGTAAATTATTACACCATACAAGTACATCAATTTAAAAACAACGAAGGCAATAAGGCTTTATTTTTAATGTTTTAATAATGACTGCGAATATTACATAAAAGGATATAATCCATCATACACAACACAGCTGTCTATAATAAATAATAACATTAAAATTAAATTATTTTAAAATACATTTTGGCGTTTTTATTTTATAAAAACGTTCAAATGTACATTTTAAAGAATTATCCTTAACGTGTTACTTCAATTAAACTATAATTAAAAAAAAAATATGGGTGGCTGGGTGGTATAGCTTGCAGAGTTTACTTTCATAGACTGAAGGTTAAGGCTTGTTTATAATGATGTAAGAAAGAAAGGTTAAAGGAGTCATATAAGGACAATACAATTCAGGTGATTAAACAACGCAACGCGCAAGTAAAACTCCTGGTGTTGCAAGCATCAATCTACAATATAAAAATGAATCGCTGAATGTGTTGCTAAGCGCAAATCTCAAGAGCAGCTGAACCGATTATGTTAATTTATTTTTTATAATATTCCTTGAAGTACGAGGATGGTTCTTACGGAGGGAAAAATAAATAATGAAAAAAAAAAAAAATTTTTCTATATTCCCATACAAAAGTATCTTTATTTATACGAAAATGTTTAAAAAAATGTTCACTTGTGCGAAGCTGGGGCGGGCTGCTACTATAATATATACTTCCTAGGCAATTTCGGCTATGGTAACTACCACTAATTAGTAGATGAGCTAAGATGATCGTCTCTCGCATGTGGCCTTTGATGACTACAGTATCCAACCCTGTGAGTAAAAGTGCGCGAGCATTGTTTGCACGTGAAGACACCGTTGTCGTAATTATAAATGATGGCTGTTGGTGGGCATCCATAATGGCCGTATGCTTGTTTGTCACTTTAGTCGTAAACAAACTACATGCATTAGTAGGTAAACTAATACTTCATGCCAATATTCTAAGGTCCGGTCGATTATTCATTCTGATAACAGCAAGTATCTATCACAGTAAAAATTTAATCTTTTTAGTAAAATTAAATGCAAATATGAATAATAAAAATAAATCGATCCTTCGGGGTATCAGATACAGGGGATCAGACGGGAATAACTCTAATTATCGGACTAACAAGTAGACAGCTTATAAATTAAGTGATCCGTAATAAAATTATTAAGCGAGTTACGTGTTAAGGGCGTTCCGTCACATATGACCTTGAGCGTTTCGCTTCCTCACCACCCCGCACCTCACCCGAAAAAAACATTGCGTGCGAGTTCGCCCTCTAGCGGCAAGTAGCAGTAGCACAACTATAAGACAATGACCTTACTTGTCCGAAACCGCAGAGCTAAAATCTGATAGACGCGCCAATAATGAATTATTTTTTTAGTATCTTTTATTATTTCGTTTAGTAAGTATGTATATTTTTTAGTATATATTATTTATATATTTATTATTTATATAGTAGCGAAAGCAAAGATAAGTGTTCAGAATCATGACGTTTGTTAAATATGTAGTAGAAATAAAAATAACTACTGTGGGTTAAAACAATAAACTCAAAACCCAGCTGCTGTGAAATGTATTACCTGATCAAAAAAGCCGTTTAAAACGATTTTTATGAATTATTGAATACAAAAAGATATTTAATAATATATATAATATTAATATTTTTTGAAGTCGCTTAAAATCTAAGTCCCAATGACAATACACCATTGTGATAAATTCCTATAATTGACATGATATGTATTCTTCAACTAATACTAGTACCTACACTTTAGTTTAGTAACCCTGCCGAGTTTATACTTATTTAGTTATAGTTATATATATATATATATACATATATATAGGTTTTTTGTACATGAACAAACTAAAACATTTTGACTTAAAAAATGTATTAACATCCTATTAATATTATAAATGCGAAAGTTTGTGTGTGTGCACGTATGCGTATATATCTTCATTTATATTTTTACTATTTGCAATTAGTGTCGCTAGTATCATGAAGCCGCAATGCTAGCAGTTTGAGACAATTTCTATTAAAATAGCAGAGGAGTGCGTTACCCCAGCAAAATGTTGATAAAAATGTGCTTACAAGAGGTGAGAGTATAACAGATAATTAGTGCGTCGTAAGGAGTAATTTGTTTGCCTATAGCAAAATTTGTTTGCATTATAGTTTTAAAGTTATTCGGAAAAAAACAGATTTTGCTGGGGTAACGTTTGAAACATTACCCCAGTAAAATGTCTTTTCTTTAAATTATCCAGGCAGAGTCACGTTGGTAGACCAGTATGAATAAAATAACTGTATCAATAGTACTAGTACATGACTTTTTAAAACAATACTGAAAAATTCAATCTTTATTTATGCCCGTCTGATTGTTAAGTGTTCAAAATTAGCTCTTACAAAAGCCAAGAGTTTTCATAACTTTCTAACTCCACTGCGTCTTCATGGACTGATGATATGAGGTCCTGCATCAATAATAAAAAAGCATCTCATAAAGACCACCTAGCCAGCAGTTTGAAACAATAACCTTTGGAATGGTGGCTACCACTTAGTCTTTTGGATCCCACTGACTGTATCATAAGGCAGAGTGAAGTCACTTCGATAGGCAATTGTACGGTACGGTTATATTGATGTATGTAAAGTAAGGTTTTGTGCAAGACAACTTTTTCTTGGTTCTGTAGATACGTACCGCTACCAAACTCGAGTAACAAATCAGACTACACTTGTGCATTGTCTACTATACATTATACTTGTATATTGTATTAAATGGCAAATCTTGCGGAGTGTATAGGCTTGGAGCCTATTAAATGCAAAACACTTTTGAAGTGCTACAGACTGTGGACCTCCTAAACACTATTTAATTTCATCAGCCTTAGTCCACGAGGTAGGAATAACAGGCACAGTCTGCCGATAATGAACACAAAATAGTAGGACTGTGATAGCCACTCATGAGTTGGTGTTGTCTGATATCTGGTCCACTGCTTTTAGCGCTTTACAGTTTGCCATAGTAAATTCATCCTTTATAATAAGGCTTCTATCGCGCAGCCAAATCAGTAGAAGGATTATCTACTCTACGAACACGAATCTAATCGAAACAAAACGCTGTTCTGTCTCGAGCAAAGATGTATACAGAATATTATACTAAATGATTCATAATTTATTTCCATCCTGTAATCTCGCTTATTGATACATTTTGACATAAAATGTTTTTTTTTTGTATTAATTATATATGACATAATGCCCGAGCCATAATTGTACAGTTCAGTACACATTTTGTATTGTTTTGTTAAAATTGTATACTTAGTATTATTAAAATTATACATTGTGATTTGTGAAATAGAGGTGTTCACAATGTACATTGTGAACTCCTGTGGTAAATTAAGTTCATCTTACTTTATACTTATATCGAATATTAACAGTTTATATAATACTTACATAGAAACATTTATTACAGTTCACATGTTGCCTTTACCTTTTGTAGCAATATGCAAATTGAGGCAGCCTGTAAAGCACACATTTTACTTTTTATTTTTCTTTGCAACATAGAAAGCTGTAAGTATTTAATTACCTATAGAGTTAAGTGTATTGCCTGTGTCACTTTGCATGCTATTTGAAACTGTAACTTACAAAAATTGGAATAACCTGGCGATTAAAAAGAGTGGCCTGAATTCTTGCCAGTTCTTCAATTCTTCTTCTTAAAATTCTTTTAAAATTGTTCTTCAGTTTGTCAGCGAACTGGTTGTAGGTTAATTTGCTGACATTTTGTAAATTTTGACGTTCATAAGTGTTAATTTAATTAACCTATATGAATGAACATATTTTCATTTTCCTTATTTATTTTCGGTTCATCTGGATATAACTTCAGTAAATCGTTCTGTATATTGTATAGCCAGCAAACATTTTACGGAAGTAGATCTTTTAGAATAAGCGGGACGGTTTGGCTGGAGATGTGCATTTAACATGTACATAACGACGTAAAATGTAAGTTTTGTCTGAAAATCAGTGGTCCGAAGGCATAGTTACCTCCTCGGTCCTGTTTATTTCCTTTTTTCTCCCACAGTATCTTTACTCAGTATGGCCACCACTGCACTGAATTTGAAACAGCACCATACACCAGCAAAACTGAATTCAAATGATGGAGCTGATAAGGATTTTCAGTTACACATGCTTTAAACAAAGCGTCATCATTCCTATGTTGATGTTCCATCTTCTAGTAAGTGCCCGTACGTAAGGTACACAATATCATGTACCCTTAGCAAAATAAGTAACACGAACAATTTCCAAAGTAGACGCATTGTACCCACAGTTTGAGTGATTTGGATGTACCGTGAAAATTACCTCGCTAGAGATTCATTATAAGTATAGATTATTGCAATATGTACATACAAATATATGTGTACATACATATATATGTATGTACGTACATATTGCAGTATTGTAAATGTATAATATAATGCAAAATCGGTAAAGTAGAACTAATGTAATATTATCGCTAAGTAACGGATCCATGCGGACGACGTCACGGGGTAGTTTTACAGTACATACACTTATAATCAGATATCAGAAATTTTATTTGTTAACATAGGTACATAACAAAGGTCTTGAGATCATAAAAATAGTGCGCTATGTTTTGCCTACATACAAGGCATACAAACATTTTACAATAAGTTTATATATAATATAATATAATAAAGATACATACATACATACATAGAGTGCTAAAACATAATTCTTTTGCCTTTACCTAGTTAGGTAAAGACTGTACAAAAAAGAGTAGAATTCTTTATACTGTGCCACCGTGCCCGGTCTATTACTTTCTACATACACCTATCACTCGAAAAATACGGTATTAGTTTTGTTATGTCCAGTAGGCACTCAACAATATATTATTTAATTTTAGGATTAAAATTCATATAGTACGATAATAAAGGAACAGAGAGTAGGATTTTTAATTTACCTAATTGTGATAATTTCACAGTCTTCAAATATTTTAGTTTGGTTAGAGACTAAGACGTTTTGTAAAGCCTTTTTTTCTTCCTTTCTTGCAATCAAATAAATAAATCAAAATAAGATGCATTGAAAGTAGAAGGGTAGGTATTTACTTTAGCCTAGTATCTTATCACTGATTTTATCAGCTCATGAAAAAAAATCTAACGAGGTAAATACTTGAATATTTTATCGGCATTATTTACCGATAGAATATTCAAGTACACACCGTATGTATTGTATATAGAATGTATAGGTATTTATGCTCGTGCAAGATAACGTAGATAGTTAGGTACCTAACAGCAGCGTGTATGGTTGTTTTGTGTAGGTACCTAACTAGGTCGCAAACCGACGCATGTCACGTATAATCATTGTAATTTGAGTTCTATGCTAGTTGTACGACCGACGCCGACGTTCGTGTTCCGACCGAAGCACCTCGTCCTCGTACCTACGTCGGTCGGAATCGGAAAGCGCCCTTGCCACATGAGTAAATATCCAAGTTAGATATTTTACTCATGTGCCCACCTACCACACACCTAGTTCGAAATGATAGTAGACATAGACAATATTGTAGCAAGCTCATATTCATATCCCAAGGGTATATAACAGCAGAAATTTACTGATTCTTGAGGCCCGGTGTTGCCTTGATCTTATCATGAGCGACAATAGGCTCACCACCTGCTACCTAGTTTACGTGGAACTAAACATAATTAAAGGATATCCTAGGTAAGTATCTCAAAGAAGGTATTTTACTAAAAATATGAAGGTAGGTATACACCTACTTACAGGATATTCATGTGTTGAATCTTTTGCATTTGTATTTGTTTCAGTCGTGAAATTTTAGTCATTTTGATGAAAAATAATAATAAATGTAGGTAAATACCTATGTATTTACTGTCCCACTGCAGGGCAATATGTATTTAATACTAATTTATTTGCAACACTAAATCTATCCACACAATATTTTTTTTTTGATATTATTTATTTGCAATTATTGAATTACGTAAATAATTTTTACAAAACCGCATACGTCCGTCCGTCAGAAGGGCTTGCGCCGCTCTGCCGCTCTGCCTCCCGTCGCCCGCGCAGAGCCCCTGCGACGCTGATTCAGCCAAATTATCAATAACTATTGAAACATTATCCTAATAAATGAAATAAATCTATAGAGTTGACATTTGGTTTATTCCGGTTGATTCAATATAACTTTTATATTTATAACTATAGTAATTACAAAATAATATTTCGATATAAGTGAAATCACGTTGTTTTAATATCGTTAGTATAAGTTATATAATCAATTATTGTAAATAATTCTTCTACTATTCTAAAGTTCATGAATCAAAGTATATTGTAGGCAAAAAACAAAATGAATAAATAGCATTAAAATCTACTAAATAACGAGATGAAAGTCGCGGATTTCGGCGAAATTTCGTCGGAACCACCTTAAAAGGTATAAAATTTTTGAATTTATTAGTGAAAAGTTGATGTTGATTAGCCAAGTGTGAACTACTTAAAAGTTAATATAATTTAGGAAGAAGGTTTATTTAGCGAGCTTTAAATAAAACTTAGTGTTAGCTTTAAATAAAACTTAGTGTTTTGTACGGCAGTAGATCCACGCTGCTTTCAGCATGAATGGGCCGGATCGTCCGGGGAAGTACTACGCTCTCATAGAAGATCGACGTAAGAGTAGTAGTATTCGTACTACTGCGGTTTACTCGGTGAGTGAGAGCCGGAGGCCCAACTTCCTCCCTTTCCCCTTCCTTTACCTCTCTCATTCCCTTCCCCTAACCCCATTCCCAGCCGCCATAGTGAAGGCCACCATACCAGCAGTTTAAAACTATAGCTTTTGGTATGGTGGCCACCACTTTTGGATTCCACTGACTGCTTACCATCAGGCGGGGTGGAGTCACTTTGTTAAGCTAATATAACAAAAAATAAACCTACTTTATACTTTTATATATATCTATATTAAATATTATTTTGTAGTGTTACTTTATAACGAAATGAAAGTCAATGTTATAGAGGATTATTGAGCAGCCGGGGTACATACTTACCAAAAAATAAAACTTTTTCAACCTAAATACTTACTAATATTATAAATGCGAAATTAACTCTGTCTGTCTCCTGTGCCTCAACCACTGAACCAATTTTGATGAAATTTCGTATAGAAATAGATTAGACCTCGGGGAACGGCATCTTTTATCGCTAAAAATGGCTTAAAGAGGTCGAAAAAGGGTATGAAAGTTTGTATAAAAACTCGTTAAATGTAAACAGAGATATATATAATTCACGCGGGCGGAGCTGCGGGAAACAGCTAGTAGTATTAAAATACTTTCCAATACAACAAATTACAACAAAAACCACATAAACATGGCAAAGCTGCAAACTTGCAACACTTCTATTCATTTGATATTCACGCGAATCGAGTGCATATCGACTGGAAAAACTATTGAACACGTACAAAAACATTGCATTTACCATATAGCAAGTAAAAAGTTTCATATGAACTAGAATTTAAACTGAAACTCTTCGAGTATTGCTCAGCAATGGTAGTTTGATGTACTTTTATTTAACAGTAAGAATATGTAAATGATGTGATGGCCTTATGTTTATAGTAACCTTATACAACACGAAGCTAATAATTCAAAATCCGGAAAACACCACCATTATCACTTTTTAAACTTTTCTTAAAACAATTCTCGAACTAGAAACTTAGGAAACAAAATATACTACAGAATAATGAAAATAATTATTAATTTATTATTACTACGCCTACACACTGCATACATTGAACGAAAACAATGGTAGTAATGTCATTATACCTCTATATGAAAAATATTTAATCTTAATCTATAGGTATTATAAGTAATTATTTTAAAAGAAGTCTATGGACGTCCGATAGCGCCCTGGGTCGACGACATTCGCCAAGTCGCGGGTAACTCCTGAGGCCCTAGACAAGTGTCAAAGATATTATTCATAAAATAGATTATAAAAAAATATCTATTCTATGAATAGAATAGAAATCTTTGCCACTTGTATAGAGGCTCTAGCTTGACATAGCACAAGATCGCGCGATCGGCGTAAGTACGATTCACTTAGGGAGGCCTACACTCAGTAGTGGGTAACTAAAGGCTGTGGATGATGAATGATGATTATAACTATTACTAGGGTTCCGCGGTGGGGTTTCACCCGCATCTTTGCTTACTGCTCTACTCCCGTCGCCAGTAACGTGATGTTACATAGCCTACAACCTTCCTCGAGAACTGAGGTACCATACGCAAAAAGATTTTCCAATCCGAGTGGTAGTTCTAGAGATTAGCGCGTTCAAACAAACAAACTCTTTCGCTTTATATGTATAATAGTATAGCTATGTAATCCTGCTAATTAGCTTGACGACATTTACTGCTGGACATTATATTCTTCTTACAAATAACACATAATTTGCTATACTCTTTAACCTTTTCGTTACAAAATTGCTACATTACAGAGAATGTTCCATACGTATTTACGCACATCCTATGTCAACACAATTATTTGATGACCTTAACCTTCCTTTGCCATCCAATAAAGTTCCCTGGAGAACCTTTACAAATATAACCTTCATATAGGTAAAGTGAACACCACTTCTTACTGATTTAGTCATTTTCAAACAAATTTTCATTGCGTAGATACCTGCTGGTTTAAGAATGAATGGGCCAGATCGACCGGAAAATAAGTACAATAAACAAGCAAAATATATTTTTAAAACAAAAAGCAAGCCCGAAAGAAAAAGGAAATCTATTTTTCGTGCTGACGCTACATTGAAATATTATGTCACATACCCTATGTCACTCATAAATTAATACCAATCTAATGAAACCTCGTATTATGTTAAAATCCATTAAGCCATTTAGAGCGTGCCAAAGAAATAGGATTAAAACATAATGTACATATATACGCTCGAAAAACATTAGCCTCCTTGACATCGGAAGTCGGACAAAACCCTCTAATAGAATTTTGTTATAAAGAATTAGTTTCTATTTCTATACTAATGCATTTCGATGAGTGGGTGAGTTCGCTATAGGCTTAATTACCCTAGCAGTTCTTCCTTTTCTGCCCTTACCTCTTTCTCCTTGCTAACGGCTTGGCTGTCAAGGAAGAAGTCCATAGACTACGGTTCTCACTAACAATGAACAACTCTTGTCTGTTTGCCATCATAAAAAAAAACATTACGCAAAATTTCTTAGTAAGAAAGCTAAATTTAACTCCGAAGATTTATAGCGATTGAATTAGAATTCAAGGTTAAAATGTGCTTATAAAGAAAAATATCCAACAAGAAATAATATTTTGAACTTAGTCATTGGTATTCTGTTAAGATATTTCGAAAATGCGATGTTTCCTGTAGAAGAAATGAGCTGGAACGTAACCGGGAAACAGTCTGATTAGATTCTAATGAAACTTCCACTGAATAATAAATATTTTTAATGAATAAAATAATACCAGCTTTATTGTCCCACTTCAGGGCAAAGGCCTGAGTATTAATCACCACGCTTGCTCAAGGCGGATTGGTAATTTCAGACTTTTAAGTCCAGGTTTCGTCACGATGTTTTCGTTCACTGTCAGTCAAAAAAGTCTAGGATAAACTTAGAAAGTACATATGATTTGAAAAATCACATTGGTACTTGCCCGGATTCGAACCCACTACTTCGTGAAGAAAGCGGGTGCTTTATTCATTAAATTAATACTTATTGTTTTATACAACTAAGGTTACACACAAACAAGCAAGTCTACGCTTGCTGTACTAAGAGTACCACTTAGCTGCGCGTCACCGACCTTGTAAAAACCTTGTAACTCCTTCGTGAAGAATCCCATATTGTAGACTTCCTGAGTATAAATATCAAAAATAAACATAATAAAAACAATAAACAAATACATAAATCTATACTTATATATAAGGCGGAAGAGTTTGTTTGTTTGAACGCGCTAATCTCAGGAAGCACTCGTCGGATTTGAATAATTCTTTTTGAATTTGATAGCACAGTTCTTAAGGAAGGTTATAAGCTATGTAATATCAAGCTACTGCTGACGGGAGCAGAGTAGTTAGCAAAGACGCGGATGAAGCCGCGCTGCAGGAAGCTAGTATATTATGTAGGTAGAATGCTATGTGAGTAATGTCCAAAAACTACAGTAACTAATCTATCTATAAAAATGTCTATATGTTTATAAAAAATACACAGATTCTATAGAATTATATAAATATGGGTTCGATCACCTAACCGCGACCTTCCGTAAGTGTTGAAACGTGAGCAGAATATAAAGCTTAGCTCTTAGAGGTGTACATGTAGTCAAAATAAAATTATTACTGTTATTAATTATAGTAAATACTTTATTGTTTATAGGCGTGTATACTGGGCGTCCCACAGCTATTCCACATGAAGAGAAAATACATTAAATATTAATGATACGGTATTTTACTAAAAGAAAACATTATTTTATTTATACTCAAAAAAAAATATCAATTTATGAAAACTAGGTAACTTCATATTTTCTTAAATCATTGTACTTATTTGATTAAATCAAAATTCGATTTCATTTAAAATCACTAATATAATCAATTTCAAGATTCTATTTCACAAAAATAAAATGAAACAGACAACGTTTCCCGAGTTCGAACTGTCACGTTTTTGTATCCGCACTTAATTCAAGGAGGGGATAGAATATCTTGTCCTTTATAAAATAAGGAAAGAACGATACAACATGAATTCTGATGAGAAACAAGAAAAATGTATTTAGGGTAGTTGGGTGGCGAGTAATTAAATACACTATTAAGAGTGTTGGCTTGTTTAGGGATTTTTTTATTACAAATGCTAATAAGAAATTTTTCCTTCGAAGGCTACTCAGCGAAAAGCAGGTAATTGTTAGTAGTTTTATCCGCGAACACGAGTCCGCCTTCCAAGCGTGATATGACAAACTCCTCCTTGCTTTCCTATGTACCTAAGTCTGAAAATCATTATTCAATTTAACTCAAAATATAATGATAGTGAAAGAAATCCGCGCAAATACGTCCATACCCACTTGAAAACTACACATATTGCGGTTGAATATCGCCTACCGTTACACAAGTATTAATCATTCTTTATCTTAAATCAACTTTCTAACAATCAAACCCATTGAATTCAAAGAGTCAAACAATAAAAATAAAACAAATACGAATATCGGTACAATCGAGAACAACAGCGATTACAACGAAATAATTGTGTTTTTCGTTCCGTGAGTACAATCACGGAAACAAGTGACGCTTCAATGAAATTGCACAAAATGAAAAGAAACAATATTAGCGAAATGAAATATCGAGTTATTTCATTTGAAAATCAATTTAAATTGAATCTTATTGATAACGTAATACAGTTTGAAATACTACGATATTTTAAATAAATTATTACGAATCAAATAAATATCTATGCTGTCGTGAAAATGTGCAGTCAGCCTATTAAAAAACGTTCACTTGAATAGATTTCGTAGAGTATTTGATAGTAAAGTTGCATTATTTTGCAATTAATAACTATGTATATTCTCCAAGTCTTGTCCAGTATTGTTTGGTAGTGAAGTCTTTGGCAACTAACGATTATGTAATATCTACTTATATATAAACCAGAAGAGTTTGTTTGTTTGTTTGTTGGTTCGAACTTGCTAATCTTTGTATTTACCAGTCGGATTTTATTATAATAAAATTTTATTATAGATTAATAGCCCAGTTATTGAGGAAGTTTATAGGCTATGTAACATCACGCTATTGGCGACGGGAGCAGAGCAGTAAGCAGATATCAAACTTAACGCGGTTGAAACCGCTGCGGAAAGCTAGTAATTATAATAAAATATTACTCGCATCAAACATAGCTGTGTGAAAGCCACCAGGCCAACAGTTTGTCGCTATGGCAATTGAGATAATGTTCACCACTTTCAGCCCTAAAGAATGCTTACTATCACACACACTTTTATTTTCATAGATAAACAAAAAAATTCTAAATAACTCCGACTAGAGACTTACTAGAGCAAAACTTCTGTAGTATTTATTGCCAGCATTTAATCACCGCTTAATCCATTAATTCTGTTGGTTACCTTTTTGTTGGTTTTATTAAGCCAGAATTCAAGAAATTTGGCTTTAACTCCTTTTTATAATTTTGACTGCAACATATTAAGGAAGCGAACGAGTCTTTCCAATATTCTTTTATGAATGTTTAAAGAATATTTTCTATTCGTTTTGCACTTCAATCAAACTTTGTACTTTGAACTGTGCCAGAATTTGGGCATAGCACACACAAAGGCATTAGCCTCGTTCTCAAAACTAGTTCTCTTTTGTGAGAATGCACAAAGAATTAAACTAGCTGAATGTACATAGTTTCAAGCAACCAGTGATGAAAATATTTTGATGACAGCATATACAGTGTTTGTATGCATTTATATTGTTTAAAGTGGCGATGGACAAAAACGTAGCTCGCAGAACTTATGGCCACTGACGTAAAAAAAGTTTTATATAGCGATTACGAATCTGAAGTTACGGTCACAAAGTAAACAACCTAGCGCAAAGCTGATTAAAGTATACGAGCTTGGGGCAAACCATTGTGGAGAACCTAACACTGGACAATTTTCGTTTTCTAAATTAATATTAAAAAGAAAAACATTTGATTTTTTGAATGTTTGCTTGTTTTTTTATTTGCAACAATTTAACTAAAAATCTATGTTACTGATTGAAAAATTCTTTCATCTTTAGGGATCAATAAATTCAGCGGGTAACATAGGCTATATTTTATTATGTTTCATAATTATTTTCAGTCATTTTCAGAATTTCAATATTTTACGCGTCTTCGTAAATGTAAATGATGCAATACGACACTATTGCTATGATATTTTCCGTAGAAGTTTGTTGTGATATTGAATGAAACTTTTGAAAGCGAAGCAAAGCAACGACGCACCTCTAGAGTAATTGATAAAATACACTAGTAGCTATTTGAGTACAGTAAAGATTTTTTGATTCGATTATACATAAACCCCTTTTGTGAGTCACAGATACTTATTCTTATTTTCTTCTATGTTGCTTTTTTTATTTAGTGAATTCTAATAGCAATATTTAGTTTTTGAATTAAAGTATAGGCACAGTAGCTATGCAAGGTTTTGTTTCTAGAATATTTTTTGTAACCCCAACAAACAGCTTGTCGCAATGAGTGAAGCACATTACTCTTAGAGAAAGGTTGTCGTTTGATATGGGTGTGATTTTTTAATTAAGTGTAACCCTTTTTGCCTCGTCTTTTGATTGTCCGGTGACCGAGGAGTACGTATGACAACTGTTCAAGAGGTTCGATTCCGACACGGGACTATGTTTGTGTTACTAATTTCCTAATGCGGCGAATTCTATTTTAAGTTTCAGAATACATCATTCAATGCCAACCACGCAAAATATGACAAAGACATGGCAAAACGCTTTTACAAAAAAAGTACTAAAAATACAATAGTCGTTATGTTAGCCCATAAAAGGAGTAGGTACAAAAATAAATAAAAATGAGTTCTATAAAGATAAGAACGAAATAACCTTTAACAAGTATTGTATGCGTGTTTGTCCCTGTTTATCTTACCATATAATTAAAAATATCTTAAAAACATATGTAAATAGCCTTTGTTTTGTTTAGGTCACGTTTGTTTGTTCAGCGAACAATCCTATTAGTTGGGGTTCAGGTCCCATTCAATGGTTTGAACAAGGGTTTAATTTAATTTGTTTGTGGGAATGATTTGATTAGCGTAATTTACGGCTAATAAGGTTCGTTTAAACGTGATAGCGTTTGTAGTGGTTGTTTGGTACAGAGATATAGTACAGTTATTTCCATAGATATCGATTGTAGGTATAATTATTAAGAAAGCGCTAATCTACACTATTATAGAAAGCGGAAGAGTTTGTTTGTTTGTTTGAGCGCGCTAATCTCTGGAACTACCATTCGGATTTAAATAATTCTTTTTTCGTATGATAGCCCAGGTCCTGGGGAATTACGCTACTGGCGAAGGGAACAGAGCAGTAAACCACGCCGCGTAAAGCTAGTGAAACATGTAGGTACTGATAACTATATATTTTAGGTAGGTTAGGTAATAAATTTGTTGTTGTTTAAGCGCCGCCGAGCGTTTTGCCTTGCAAGGGACAGAGGCAAAGATGCAGAGCTGACTCCCACTAGGGTGCCTCTTCACTAGTAGAAGAGGCACCCAAAATAAAAGAATGTTGTATACACTTTAAAAGTTAGTAGGCTTGCTACTTCTTTCCAAATTTAGTGCGAAACTGTTATGTTAAGATTAAATAAAATAAATAAATAATACTACAACATTCACACAACGCCATCTAGATCCAAAGTAAGCATATATTAATAGCTTGTGATATGGGTTCTAGAATGCGGATTAACATACTTACATACTTTTATAAAAATAAACACATAGGTACGTATACATATTATACATAGAAACACCCAGACCAATGCAATTAGCCATGTTCATGCACACTAATATTTGCACTGAGCGGGAATCGAATCCGCGACCTCTGCGTGGCAGTGATACACAGTACCACTGAACCACAGAGGTTGTCAAGGACAAAGCTAATCAATTAAGTACATAGTAAGTTAATAAGTTGTTATAGATGCGAAGTTTAGTTTCGACTCTTGTTATATAATTAATCACGTACTTTGACATGTTCAACGCTTGTTTTGTATTGTAAGATATAGATATTATGTATCGTTATTCTTTAGATTCATTGGCGGTTATAGTGATATTTGATCTGAGCGTGTCCGTGCTTCGGAGGACACATTAAAGGTCGGTTAGCACTTTTTTGCATCGTTGATTGATTTTGCTTGTTGTTAGGCGCTTAAAGAAGTCGTATTGGGAAATATTTAATTACTAGCGATTCGTCTTGATTTTGCAAGTGTATTAATATTAGAATAATCTAAAACTCTCAATAATTGTCTACAAAAATATGCCTGTATTATATATTTTTTTATATCTAAGGCCTATCTTAAGCCATACAGATGGAATAAAAGTTAAAGTGAATACTGTCAAAGAGGCAGTATTAGATAATATTATATGATTTTGTATTATGTATATGGACAGATGAGAATGAGTTCACTAAAGGTACCATTGTGAATGTATGTATTTGTGTCAAATAAACATTTTTATTACTCATTTTTATAGATCTGTACTAAAGGAAAGCAACGTAACTGCATAAAACAAGTTTAAAAATGAAACTTAACGTCAATACCATAAAAGCGTTTATTCTGTAACTTACATTATGTACTTAAATTAAGAGCATAGCTCAAGTGAAGTTGTAGGCTTCTAAACTAAATAATTGTAAGAGAATTATTAATAGTTTCAAGTAGAATATTTTGAACAAGGAAGGTATTAAATTATAATTTTGGATATAACTTGTTTGTTACTTATAATTGTTGTTTAATACTTGCTATATTATGCTAAAAGATGAGGCACAAGTCTGATTGAGTAAACTTGGCACAACTAATTACAATCTTGGTCTTTATTATGACGACGAGCTTCTCGCCGCGCGGTTTCTACTGCGTCTCTGCTTACTGCTCTGCTCTCGTCGCCAGCAGCGTGATGTTACATAGCCTATAACTTTCCTCAAGAAATAGGCTATCATACGCAAAAAGAATTTTTACAATCCGACAAATATATATGGTACAGTATATAGTACATAGCAAATGGGTCCTCGAATGCTAAGTTTATTTTTTATTGACTGGCCTGTTGGTCTAGTGGTTAGTGACCCTGACTTCTAAGCCGGAGGTCGTGGGTTCGATTCCCACCCAGGACAAATCTTTGTGTGATGAGCATGATTATTTGTTCTGTGTCTGGGTGTAATTTATCTATAATATGTATGTATTAACAAAAAAAAATGTATATAAGTAGTATATCAGTTGTTTAGTACCCATAACACAAGCAAATATAATTGCTTAATTTGGGGCTAGATGGCGCTGTGTGAATGTGGTAGAATATTATTATTATTATTAAATATTATTATTATATTGGCCGATCTCCAAAGAATGCCGTAAGTTCAATAAACAAGCAATAGAAAAAACACTTCTAATGTGTCTATCTTTAGGTTGACTTCCTCAAAATGAAGAGATTGTACAGAGATTAGCGCGTTAAAACAAACAAACTCGTCCGCTGTATATAATGGTATAGATGTATTGTGGGCTCGAATCACACGTAAAAGATTCTGCATGTTATTAGTAAAAGTTTTTCAATATCGCTTATTCAACCGCGACACTTGTTCACGTATTGTGTAATTCATGTTTCAGGATCTCAAATAATAATATCGAGTGGTTAGTGATCAACCTAGTGACAGCCCACAGAGGCATTCGACTTGACCTAACGACTGTTATCAACTTGGTAACAACCGGGACCGACTTTAAACGTGCCCTCCAAAGCACGACAACGCTCAGATCAAATACCACTATGCGGTCACCCATCCGTGGGCCAGCCACACTCTATGTTGCTTAACCCGGTAATCGTGTACGGATCAGTGAGCGCATGCTATGAGCTCCTCAGGATCTCAAAGATTCTACTTAATTGTCAAATGGTTTTTGTCCACAAAAGAAAGATTAGTACAGTCTTAAAAGCTTAAGAGTTATTACTCTGCGATAACCAATACAACCGTAACTGTTTAACACAAGTTGTGGGAAAGTCAACCTAAAGATAGACACATTAGAAGTATTTTTCCTATTGCTTGGTTATTAAACTTACAGCATTCTTCGGAGATCGGCCAATATATAAGTAAACTTAGCATTCGAGGACCCACTTGTTATGTACTAAATACTGTACAATATATATTATTCTCAACGCGTTGTAAGGAAGAATTCATTCGGATTTATGAATCTACGCGCTGAGAGATTGTTTGGTGTGAATTGAAAAGATACAGCGAACTGTAATTGAAATATAAGTGTGAATTAAAATGTACGACAGGAACTCTTATTTTCAAAATTCATAACGTCTTTAAAATTTGAAAATAAATCAACAAAAATATCAAGCCGATCAAAAATACATTGTTGAGTTGTTTATAATTATTTAACACTTTCCGGGACAGTATATAGATATGGCCGTGATGACAATAAAACATTAATTGTGTCTACAGTAGTGTCCACTAAAGGGTTAAGAAAAAATATATAAGACGGCTTCTTGCCCGTCAAATTTCGGCTTCTTGCAATACTTAAATGTTTTTTAGTACAATTAATGCAAAGCACTTGCAATTTAATATTTTTAATTAGGTAATACATAATATTATACGAAAAAAATTATAATCCAATGAATTACCCATTCGATAAAAGCGCTATTCGTTTAGAATTTGCACCAAACATAACGTCCAAGATTATCTCGGTGTACACTAAACTTGACCCGAGAATTATTATTAGTAGTATGAAAATAAACTCTAGTTAATCTCTAGTTCTCAGTGTCAAATAAATATATCGAAATTTCTTATCAAAAACTAACAACAAGTAAGTACCTGTAACCTATCTGTTATAGTAGAATAGATAAAAGTTTTGTAAAGTTACCTTTGTCTTTGAAAATGTCTAACATACGATGAATATTTTCTGTTCTTTTTTTTTTATTGCCGACTTTTGCATACGAGCCAACAGCCTGATGGTAAGTGGTAACTGTCGCTCATGGACTTCTGCAATTCCAGGGGCTTTACGAAGCCGCTGCCTACCGTGATATTAATGCTCTCTTTAAACTTCGTGTGAAGAAGGACATGTCATAACGCTCGGGAAACACCGCAGCTGGCATCTTAATTAATAAAGCTATTTGTTTTTTGTAAATTAAGAGTAGTTTTTTAGAAAATAAGTGGCACGTCTGTCTTGTTACGGTGGTGTTAAAGTTTTCTGAAATCTATACTAATTTTAAAAAGAGGTAAAGTTAGTTAGTTTGTAGGGAGTAAACTCTAGGTGTATCGAACCGATTATTAAAATCTCTTTGCGTTGTAAAGCCCAGTTCATGAGGAAGGTTATAGGGTATGTAACATCATGCTACGAGCGACAGGAGCGGAGCAGTATCCAATGATGTAACTTAACGCGGGAGAAACCGCGCCGCGGCATGCCAGAATATAATAATAACAACTACCTACACAACGCAATCTAGACCCAAAGTAAGCATAGATTAAAAGCAGGATGTGAACCTATAAGGAAGATATATGCTCAGTAGTGAGACTGTGCAGGTAAAAAAAGTATTCATGAATAAAAGATTATAAAAATGTCATCTCTTATTAATGCTCTTAAAACTCAGGTTCTCGTCGTAGAAAATGACGACCATAATTTTTTTAACTTAGCGTTAGAAGATTATAAGGTTTAAATTCAATTCGGCAAGTAGGTGATCGCAATAACCTGAGCATGTAAAATATTGTGGTATAATTTACGAACGACAGCGAGTTTTTATTATCATAATGAGAAAGAAACCGACTTGACGCACAAACTAAAACTAAAAAGTAGAATCACAAATCAAAACGTTATCTGTGTATATACTTTTTGTTTCTGTTGATTTTTTAAAACGCTGGATCAATTTCGATAAAATTTATATGGGATCACCACAGCAATAGACCTTCCTAAGAAAAACGTGGCATCAGAATTTTTATAATAGGTAATGTAATCTCGTAACAAATACAATTAAATTGCAAATCCTCCTCCGTTTTAAACCGGTTAAAGGTTTCGGCTTTCTGCAAATTCTTTTTTTAAACCGCTTGAGCTTCAAATTTAGACTACAATCGTGGCATAAAGAATATAATATGGCTAAAGTCTTAGAATACGAGCACACTGGGAATTATAAGTGGACGGTGGAACACATATCACTCTCAATGAAAGTGATGTAAAATAAGCAGCCTAGTTTAGCAATTTAAACCTAATGTCAATAACTAGAAGGTATAGATTTCTAAATAGTTATGTTTGTACATACGCCCCTCTATTAAGGTGCGATAATATCCGTGGAGCCTTAATAATATATCACTCGCGATTTGGAACTGCAGTTTTGACGGTTCAGGCATTAGGGTGAACAGTTTAATGTTTCTCCAGAGAGACCCCCTTGAGAGACCCCGCGAAATTCTTTATGGAAAGATGTAATCTGTGTTTGAATACAAAACAACATAAAGAACAAAGCCTAAAGCGAAGGCTATTTTATATTTTAATCAAAAAGATTAATGACAATCGAAATTTTATAAAACCAGTGCCTTTTTCTTGAAGGGATAGGCAAAAATGTATAAGTACTAACATTTCGCATGCTATGTTGGGCTCCTCTAAGTGATGAGCCTGCTATTAGCTACAATTCCAGACAAATATCTAAGTTAATAACAGACAATGCTATTAGTAAGATCTTCTCAACACAATAAATTATCTGACCCGGAATCGAACGCGGGTCTTCAGCGTGGTTTTCGTTTTTACATATCAAAATAGTAATTACCTGCAAAATTTTTGTATGCACCAACGCCATGTCTGTAACCCCTTTTCAATAATAGTTCTCTAAGGTCTCTGATTACCGGCACTTTTTATATCAGTTTTTTTTTAAGAAAATCCGGAACGCACCGTTGATGACACTCTGACATGCTGCCTCGTTTCCTTTGCTTGTATTTTCGGTAAAAAGGAGTTTCATTTATGGATAAAAATGTTATTTTAGTGGCAAAAGGATCAACGTGTGTTTAGGGGGATACTTGGATTCTATTTACGTTTTACTTTTTATACAGCGTGTTTTATAAAAGTGAAATGTAACGTAGTAAATCAGAAATAGGAAAATTGATCAAAATCCTTGAATTTTAGAATAAAAACGACGAAGTTATCCGTGAACACATAAAAAAAATATATATATACACGGTCGAATTGAGAAACGTCCTCCTTTTTTTGAAGTCGGTTAAAAACAACAGACAGTAAAGAGTTTAGATTACCTATTTGTTTTATGTAAGTATCTGTAAATTTTTGTATATCGCCTCTGGGCAGAAAATAAATACTTTTCTTTTCTGCCTTTTTTCACCATCAATTAATTTACCACTGCCGGGCACAGGCACAGGCACATGAGTAGATAAGCCGTACACAAAGTCTTATAATAATAAATAATTAATTAATTTAAAAAACTCAATTCAGTGTAAAGAGTAAATTTAATTTATTTAGTTAGTTTGAAAATATTAGTTTAAAACATTCACTTTTTATTTTTACTTTTTGTACTTAAAAAAATGGTATCACGTAAACCCACGGATCTCTAAAAACAACAAACAAACACTATAGTTACCGTGAGAGCTTTCAAGGAAAATTGGCCACTCTTATCCGGCTCTTGTCCAAACAACCCTCTCTACTCGTAGTATTGAAATACCTGAAAAGAAACACTGAAGTTACTATCAGAAATACAGTATTATAGTAAATAGAATAACAATTAAAATATAAAAGGAAATGTAGAAAATCCATACTAATATTATAAATGTGAAAGTAACTCTGTCTGTCTGTTACGCTTTCACGCATAAACCGATGAAATTCGGAATGGAGATAGATTAGACCTCGGGGAACAACATAGATTATCTCATAACGCGAGAAATAATGACCTAAAGGGGTTGAATATAAGGAAGTAATGTTTGTATGAAAAATTAATTATCAACATTCGCGCGGGTGGAGCCGCGGGCAACAGCTAGTAAAAAATAAAACCGTATCAAAATCCACGACGTGGTAAAGTTAGCGGAGATACAGACAGGAAAGCGCAGTCATTTTGCTTTATAGTATTTAGAGTTAGAAATAATTAGGTAGTCGTTTTTATTATTAGAATGACCGTTCGAATAAAGAACGTTCACATAATTATAAGAGTGGCAACGTCGCGTTTTAGTGTTATATTTTAGTAGTTTTAAACTTTTATCATTTATAATCGGTGCTAGATTCTTCCTAATGCTTACTGTTCTATCTATATGCAAATAATACATTGGAAACTTGCATGGTGTTATTTCATAGTAAAATTGAAAGCATTATGGTTACTTACTTTTTATACAGCTTTCACGCAATTTTAAAAACTGTTCTACTACATAATATTTTTAATATAAAGCTCAAATAATAGAAAAACAAAAATATTACATTAAAATTGCGACATTGCTACTCTTATGTGTGAACGCTCATAAATACAGAATTTTATTCAAATAACAATGATAAGTTCTTTTTATAAATCGATTTTTTAAATTTCAGCCACCCGAGCGAAACAGGCAGTAGGTACACGTTAGTTAAACTACTTAATAATTATATTTAATGGTCTGTCCCATTATCATTAAAACAACACCATATGCAAAATGTCTTCCTTCAATTCATGTTCACAACCCAACCGACAAACGACAGGGAAGTGTCAAGAGCCAAACTACGCCTGCGAGCAAAATTATTTTCTTGGAAAAAGTGCAAAACTAACTATTCGATACAAGTTGCAGAAAAACGAGCCTAAAGAATGGAGCCATAGGTCCATTTTACCATGTCTCGTTTTTTTTAGTTACACCTTTATTTTTGAGTACGGCAATGCGACTTTTGTATTAATGTAAAATAAGGTTCAGATTAGAATGAAGTACTTTATAGCTGTGTTCAACAGCAGTGACGTTTAATTTTAATTTATTTTCTTTTTATTTCAAGGTTATTATTGTCTGTGATTGATACTTTATTATTTACTCGTATTTCAAGGTTATGTGCACAGATATTGAAATATCAGTTAATCGTAATGTTTGTTAATCAAGATTAACAATGATTATCAAAAGTATTTTTAATATCATCATCACATCAGCCAAAAGACGTCCACTGCTAGACAACCTCTTTTAATATATTTAACTAGTATTAGCAAAGAAGCGCACATAGCTCGTTGCACTCACTGATCAACGATTAGCGGGTTAAGCAACATAGAGTGCGGCTGACCCATTGATGGGACACATAGTGGTATTTAATCTGAGCGTCTCCGTGCTTTGGAGAGCACGTTAAAAGTAAGTCCCGGTTGTTACCAAGTTGATAACAGTCGTTAGGTCAAGTTGGTTGCCTCTTTGAGCGGCCTGAAAAATAGGTTAGAGGTCAACCTAATGTCAAGGTTGACCTCTAACCACTCGATGTTTGATTGAATTGTCGAGACGGTATATTCTTTACATACATAGCTATACGCCTTTCATCGCCGAAGGAGTAGGCAGAAATGTTTTCCACCCACGTTTCGCCATTTTTATTTTTAGGTCCCATGTAACAGGGGGCGAGCCTGTTGGCATTTACCGGGCATACCATTTTACCCAAGGATCGAACTTAAGACCTCTGTGTGGTAATCCGTAGATACACCATACACAGTACCATCGTACCAAAGTCTTATTGTGCATATTAATACTGTGACGTACCACAGAGGCAGTCATTAAATTCATTGCCCTAAATCGCCATTTATGTTGACTGTAGATCTGAACCTATATACAAATATAGTAGTAGTAGATAGTAGATCCACGCTGGTTGCAGCATGAATGGGCCGGATCGTCCGAGGAAGTACTACCCTCTCATAGAGAATCGACTTAAGAGTAGTAGTATTTGTACTACTGCGTTTCGTTCGGTGAGTGAGAGTGCCGGAGGCCCAATTACCCCCCTTTCCTCTTTCCTCACCTCCCTCACTCCTTTCCTCTAACCCACTCCTAGCCGCCATAGTGGAGACCACCATACCAGCAGTTTACAACGATGGCTTTTGGTATGGTGGCCACCACTTCTGGATTCCACTGACTGCTTACCATCAGGCGGGGTGGAGTCACTTTGGTAGGCTAATATAAAAAAAAAAAAACAGGACTAATTTGATGCTAAAGTTAGAACCTCTCAGTGCACTGGACAGTAATCTTGGAAAGCACAGCAAATTATGCGACATTAATTTAAATACATACTTTTTTATCCTAATTTATTAACATGATAGGTGTAATGAAATAAATATTTATTTATTACATTTTAAATTTAAAAAAATAGAAATTATTCTTTACAAAAAATAATTGCGACAAAATTTTATAAAACAGGTAGGTAATTTGTATTAGCAAACCTGACAAAATCCGTCCGAATAACTCCAAGAAACTCCTAACTCTATTACAAGGTACAAACGGGCTGTAATATATTCTGTTACGTCACGATTGTGACGTCATACAGAATTTAATTAATCAAGCGATTGCCTGCCACATCGCGTACGGATGTTGGATTGATATGGGAAAGTTCAGATTACCGTATTATGTTGCCGGTTTAGTATAAATTGGTGTTGAATGCATAATTATGCGAATTTAAATTGGTTTTGAATATATTCAGGTGCGTAAGATAATGGTATCAGAAATTCGTGATCAGGAAAACGTAAGCAGGTTCACATGGTGAACTGACGACCTGAGAAAGGGAGTAAGTGATAGATGAGAGTGACTTATTGCTCACTAGCGGACGACACGCGGTTTCCCCCGCGTGGTTCACGTTCCCGCGGGAGTCCGAGCATAAAATATAGCCTATGTTACTCAGTGATAATGTAGCTTTCTAATGGTAAAAGAATTTTGAGATCGGTCCAGTAGTTTTTGAGTTTATTTGTTGCCTACAAAAATACAAATCTTTCCTCTTTATAATATTAAGAATAGATTTAGGTGGAGACGCAGAGAAAGTTCAGCAGTTAGCGACTACTTTGATGGTTTTCTTACTATGATGTGCAAAGCATCGTACTTACTGCAATATTGTGACAGCAGCATTGACTGTCTTCGTGGTGCAGTGGGAGCGCAAGCGACTGCCTTGCACGAGGTTGTAGGTTCGATCCCCACACGGGACAAAACCTTGTGTGATTCATAAATATTTGTTTCGAGTCTGGGTGTACTTAGTGTTCGTTAATTGTATGTTTGCACAGTCCCTCGCGACACAGGGCTGGATACCTAATGCGGGAGTTGTCTTTTAAAACAGAAAAAAATAAATGACAGTAGTAAACGAATACTTGTGAAAGTAAAGATGACAAGGGCACTACCAGCCTTGTTGCCTATCCTTGTTTTTATTGGTCCAAAGAAAAAGACAAAACAAAAAGTAACATTAAAATAATACTAGAGGTGGTGGTAGCCCTCCAGAATAGTAAAATTTTTAGCTTCTCAATACAGATAGGTAAGTAATCTTTTTTTGAATTTATACTTCTTTTGGCGCGATTGGGAAAAATTATGAGAGTGAATTTTTACGATGCGCGCGCACACCGACAGAAAAAAGCAAAACCCTGAAGTTAGTTTTTTTTTTTTATATATAATTCAATTTTGATTTTAATATATAATTCAATTTGTAATTATTACTTATAATAGTTATCTAATATCAAATTTTATGTATAGAACCCTAAAATTAATAAAGTTAATATTTTTTTTTTTAAATGAATATTTTTATAATTTTAATATTTGTATGTCCTAAAGACAAAACATAGCGAACACATAGATTTACGAACACCAATGTACACATTACCTATGTTTAAACAAATAAAGTTCTGATTCTGATTCTGATTCTGATAGTTGCGAACCTTTTACACCCTGAAGTTAGTTGCGAACCTTTGTGTGTCGTATCAGTACAAATAATCAGTGTGAATAAATAAAAAATATATTGGCGTTTATATCAATTCAATTATATTTATGACGGTGATAGATATTTTTTATTGATCATTTATCAGTAAAAATATTTATTTTGAATATTAGTGGTAAAAGTGGTTTTAATATACTGTTTTAAGTGCATTTATAGATTTGAGGTTAACTGTTATGTATGTATGCGTTGTGTTATTATTTGGTATTTTTGGATTGTTACGCTAAAGAAGTATTTATAACTTCTTACGTGCGTACATGAGTACACACACACACTTTTTTTTTTCATCATGATCTATCTTAACTTTGATATAACGACACCCATCTTAATCTCAAAAGACTTCAAGTTTGTCTCTGACGTCACACGCCACGTTACAAATTTAATTAACCAGTAGTCAACATGACAGCGGTCGTACTTAATCAGAATAATTATAACATACTGATTGAAATTACAGGGTTAACTTATTGATCAAATTCAGGCAATTAACGAAATTTGAAGGGTTGGGATCTTAATACCATGGGAGTCAATCTAGTTCTATTGTACTACCACTATGTCTATAAATTAATAGCTGCTTATTTAAGTACTTGCTGTTGCCCGCAGCTCAGCCCGCTTAAATGTCGGTTATATCATATTTGACGATTTGTTTTGTTATATAAACTTTCATACCCTATTTCAACCCCATCAAGAGATTTTTTCGGGACAAAATATAGCCTATGTTCCCCAAGGTCTAAAATATCCCTACCTATACTAAATTTCATCAAAATCGGTTCCGTGGTTTAGGCGTGAAAGCGTAACAGACAGACAGACAGACAGAAATGCGAGTTACTTTCGCATTTTATAATGGATGGGATATTAGAAGAAAGAAAGAAAGAAAGAAAAAGATTTATTTTTGTACACCAAACGAAACACACTTCAATTATTACAAAGAAAAATAAAACTAAAATCAGAAAATAATATTAAAAAAAAAGAAAAAAAAAATAATGCTCACTGGCAACACTACATCTCCCAGTATGTTTATGTTTACGAATTAACAAAAAGTCAGTTTGTCAGTGAGCTGATTACAATTTAAATTTTAAATGTAAAAAAATTAAAAATAAAAATTATTTAAATAAAGTATGTAATGTGTGTCCCATTAGTGCCAGAAATTTGGACATCGCTCAGTTACGTTGCGATTTTTATGATAAACCGCAACACTGATATTTTGCGATATCCGATTAGTGACGCCGCCCGGCGCCATAGTTGTGTTTTATTAATATACTATAGTCATATACCACCGTTTCGGCTGTGCGTGGTGCGTAGCAAATAGGTATTAGCTACCTTATTTATTTATTTATTTATTGAAAAAAACTAACAGCGTTACAATAAATTAACAACTTGTAAGTATAACTAAAAAGTAAGGCTAATTATGGTTATGGTAAGTGGTTACCATAGCTAATATGGATTTGTTCTGTAATGAATGTTAAAAAACAGAAGAAAGCCGTTGTCGACCGCAAAGAAGGAAATGAAAGGGGACTGAATGGCTAAATGTCATATTTACCGTACAAAACGTAAAAGTATGTATAGTTTCATTTGATACTTAAGTACTGTAAAATAGCAACTACCTAAGTATTTATACTTTTACGTTGAATAAAAACAATGATTTTTATAGTTGTAGCTAACTTAAAAAAATAATATAGCATGTTAGTATTAGAAAAATACTTCAGCAATTTATATTTTACATTAACTATATAATAACATAAGACTTAAAATTGCGTAGTGATAATGCCCGTTTAAGGCCTTTTTCGATTGTTGAAGACCGTTACTGTTATTCTTATGGCTATTTCTATAATAATACCTTTCCAAAACTTAAAAATGTCAGTAATACCTTCTTTAAAGTGTTGTCAAATGATGTCATTTAATTATTGGTTATTATGTAGGTCAGAAGAATTTATAACTTGTTGGTTCCGTATGTAAAAAATATAACTTTTATTTAAAAATAAAGACTGCTACACTAAGAAGAAAGCTGAGTGTTGGGGGCAAAATCAGACAGTTAAATTGTTTAATATTCAAAAAGAATTGAGTTGAATATTTTTTTTTATTGCTGCCAGTGGCAGACGAGCAAACAACCCACGTGATGGTAAATGACAACTGTTGCTCATGGACGACTCTGCAAAGCCGCTGCTTACCGTAAAGGGAGTGGGATAGGCGAAGGGATTGAGAGAGGTGAAGAAAAAGGTGGAAATTGGGCCTTATGTAACGATTATAATTATTATATAATCATCATCATCATACAAGCCAAAAGACGTCCACTGCTGGATATAGACCTCCTCCAGTTTTCGCCACCGTGGCCGGTCATTTGCCGCCTTCATCTATCGGTTGCCCGCCACCTTTATAAAGTCGTCGGTCCACCTTATAAGGGGTCTGCACACGCTGCGCCTTCCGATATAATATCAATTATTTATTATGTACATATTAAGCATAGCTTTATATAGTAGGTACGTTGTCGCCACCCGTAGCTATAGAAACCAAGGATTCCCTTCCAAGGAACCCTAAAACAAAGAAAGGTTTTGATGACATAATTGTACACCAAAACTCGGTTCACAAATAATTAGGTAGGGTAGCCAGATTGCAGAGCCTGACGCGTTAATTTTGATGACCAGATTGTGGGTACAGTTGGCAAGGCAGCGTGAAAATATTCACCTTATTATGTAATCAAAACATTTTATTTTATTTATTTGAAATGTTAACTTACTCAATCAATTTTCTAATTATGAATTTAATTTTTAATATTAATTAAATTGATAAAAGTATTTTCTTGATTTTTTTTAATTTATTGTAGATATTATTATTTTAATGGAAATACAATTCATTGAAATTACCAAAATGTATTTTTATTAGATAAATACTTATTTATCTTATGTAAAACTTTAAACATACCTACATGTAAAAGCAAAATCAATGCTAAAACATTATCTACCGGTATTTACGGCCTTTATTTTTTCATTATATCTATACTTCTTCATCTTTGCCTGAAATTGCATTTAAGTACATGTCACTTCTTATTAAGAAGAACACATTTAATTAAGCTAATTCTAATGACACCTATCTTGCCATTAATTTAACACAAGACGGACGGTTTGCAATATCAATGCATTCAATATAATTTGCAAAGTACCGTCGGAAAACAAATAACTGGGTAGATATCGCAACTTAGCACACACGCACAAGACAGGCTAATTTCGAGTTTCTTCAATTCTTGACAAGTACGGTCAGAAAAGAAATTAAAAATATTTCTATAAAACTTTTCTTGCAATACATTAAATTTAATTTCTATGGTCAACATGTATACTTTGGTGATTTTTAAATTTGTTTACTTTAATAAAACGTGAACAAACCAAAATCAAACTATCGTGTCTGTTAGGTATTAGAAACTACCAATCTAATATGTCCTCCACATCGGTTTCGGCGGTTGACGGCAATTCCAAAAACAAAAAAAAAATTGCCACTGTGTAACCGTGGTACTATTATACCAACAAAAGAACTAAAACCCTTAACCTAATTAAACAATCACGCAAAAAAAAACTTAAAAGTAACTACAATTAAATCAAATAAAGCTGACACTGCTTTGAGAAATGCTAAGTTTATCAGCGTTGTGTAACTACATAGCCAAACAAGCTAAAATTTGTACAAAAACGAACCATTAACAGCAGTCAGTTGGAACAGTGCCCAGTACAGCGCTGATAGGTTTTCCACCGCATTAGGATTTACTACTGCCATTACGCACAAACGAGATGTTGATAGCTACACAAGCGTCGAAAATACGTGAGCGTGTCAAATGACGTCACAACCTTCGTTCATCGAAAGTTCTAGAAGAAAATCCTTTGTCCCAAAGCGATTCTAATCAATGTGGTCAATTTATTTTTATTAAAGCAAGAAGTGTGAAATCACGAGATAAGTTTGGTATAAAAATGGTACAGGCCTTGTAATATAAAAGCTAATATCGCTGCTATTAGAAGATAAGTAGGTAACTAGCGAAGCAGCGCTAATAAAATTCATACGTCCATTAGGTTGTATTCACTTCAATAGCACGATCAAGTAAATGATTGATAAACCATCGCAACTAAAAATTATGGTTGATAAACCATTATCCAGAACACAATATTCAAAATTGACCCTGACGAGACCGAAAATTGCTTTACACTGACTAGATTTCCCTTGGACGCAATGTACGTAGCTGAATTATTACCCACAGACATAACTAATTACTCTGATATTGGAATACATTCGTACACCACTAATTATTTATGGATGCTGCCTATTTTGGGACTTCAAATGAACTCCATGTATGAAGCATTGCCTGTAATTTCAGGCAGCTATGACATCAACTTTACGTAAAGGGTTTACGTAAAGGGTTTTAAAATTGCTATTTTTCATTTCCTTTACTATTTTAACACACACATTCAGTGTAAACTTCATAATAATCATTATTTCCTATCCTTAGGGTGCCAATAAACTATAAGTATACACCAATTTATTCCTTAACCAAACACCATTAAAATATTAAAAACTAATTTGTCTGACTGTACTAAAAAAATGGTTCGCGGAATCGAAAAAAACAATGTGTGGAAAGTAGCCGGTGGCTGTATAGCGCCGACGCTAATCACAGTAATCAAGCAAACAAGCGTGGGCAACCACTAAAAGTGTGGACTTAAATGATGGCAATTTTATAACTTGCCTAAGGCAATGTTGTAATTATTTTAATGAATGGAAAGCTCTTTTGTTCAACACAGTAAGTAAGAATCTTAATTGTGCTTTTTTTTGCTAAATGCTTAGCACTTTTTTTTTAGAATTGAAATTCTATATAAACCTAAATAGTGAATAGACATAAAAGTAGTTATAACGAAATTGTTGCTGCCTTATTAAGAATGAATTGCCTATTTCCTTAGTGAGGCAAGATGGAGGTTATGCCTTGTGTTTTACATGGGGACAGGCAATAGATCAAACTGTACCCACTCTGTATAAAAGTTTTCGTTATATGCGATGTCCGCTAATAACGGATTTTGCAACAGAAACGAATTAAATAGTCCATTCTAGCGAAGACACTCAAGCGGCAGAAGGATGACGTCTATTAAAATTATATGTATAAAAATTATTCATAGACAGACAGATAGAAAACATTATTTTTTATTACTCATATGTACCCCACCCCATATTGAACAATAAAAAAACCATCAAGCAATAAGTAATGACAACGGGCGGTCTCGCTGCAAGCGATCTCTTCGCACTAATTCATATTAAGGACATTATTATACTTCCTCAATGTATTCAATGATTAATAAGAACAATAATTTTAACTTAATTTATTTATATATAATTATTTAATTTAAATTAAAACATCTAAAGCTTTAACTTTAATACCTATAATTTGATTTAGAATTATTATAACTACTGCAAGAGCTCTCGAACCTCAGTCTTTTGTCGTGGTCGTCATTTAATAATAATGATTTAAAGCTTGAGGTTCTTTAGTCAAGCCTCTTCTCATACAGAGAATACCAGTGGCGTGCACTCCCTACCACCAAGCTAGCGTAAGTAAAACAGGCAATTGCAGACTTCTTAAAGTCCAGGTTTCCTCACGATGTTTTTCTCTATCCAATATCATTTTATGAGTTTAAAAAATAAAAGCTTTTCAGTAATGCGTGATTTATGTTATTTAAAACGGATTCATTTTAAATTTCTTCTTTAAATTAAATGTGATTTTCTGTTTCCAAATATAGAAATAAAATGAAGACAAGAAATGTACGAGGTAATTCAATATTTGAGAATGAAGGTTATAAATGAAGGAAAATTTTCCTTATCTACTGAACCATGTGCCAGTAATATAAGTTTATAAAAAAACTGGTCTTTTATCTTTTGATTTCGGATGTTATAAATGCCTTTGTAACTTTTTTTTTTTTCGTGCTTTATTGTGTTTTCTAGCACCTTATATCAGTTGTGATAATGTTAAATTTGGTAAAAAGATACATGCCACCCTTTCACAGTGAAATCTCAAAAGGTCTTGAACCAGCCGGCACAGTACCTACTACATCTTTCGTCTCTCAATTAAAGCCTGGAATTCTTTCCCAGCGCATTCTTTTAAGCGGGGTTTGAAAAAGTATCTGACAAAGCCACCATACTAGTTATTTCAGTCGATGACTTTTGGAATGGTGGCTAACACTTCTGAATTCCACTGACTGCTTACATACCATCAGATAGAGCGGAGTCACTTTATAAGGCAAACATAAAAAAACATGGTGCAAAAATAAACATTAATTTGCAAAAGTTTTTACAATTTCCTTCTGTTCGCATAACTCAATAAGAATCAAACATTGCTAGAATTACATTGTATCCTCAGCAAAAACACTCTTAATAAAATTGACATGAATTCGCACTTTATCCGATCACAAAACAGCGTCATAAACTTTTAGCCTATATAAATAACAGATTCTATAAAACCCTCGTAAAATTCGGATGACAGATAATGCTGAAATAACCAGTAAAATAAAAATTCTGAATAGTAATTGGGCAACCATTTCCAACTATCTGATTCCTGAAACACATTCTTTATAAAGAAAATCTGGAGACTGCTTAAGGAAACAGAACTAGTCGTAAATTGCCAACAGAAAAGTAAATGATACCTATTACTGTAATCAGCCCTAGGGGCAGTCAAGTCAGCCCATCTTGCTCCAGTCTTTTACACAATAGAAACGCATCAACACTTTTGTACTTTTATGAAACTGCAACATATGATACTTATTGGACTGCTTAGTACCAATAGGTAGTATTAGGCTCTCTAAATACTGCCATCCAAAACGGTCTTTTTTATCGTTTCAACGTGAAAAAAGAAACCGTCCCATCGACTGACTGCCAAACAATAATTTAATCAAACTACACATTTTGTATGAAGATGATGAAGAAGACTTACTTTTACTGTCAGCCTAAATCATCCCACTGCTAGGCAAAGGTAAAATATTATAAAAAAATATAAACTTTTTTAGACGAATAAACTCGACATAAGTCTAGCAGTTGACGAACAGGCGACAGATAATGATAAAACGCCAAAAAATTCGACAAAATATTCTTTATATTCTTTAATTTTAGAACAGTTTATTGTACAATAAACAAGCACAAAGGCTTTACCTTTCTTAATTATTTCACCACAACTCAAACTTCAAAGTCAAAAGTTAAACCGTAAAGCTCAAACCTCGGTTTAAAATTCTTGAAGTTGTTAGTTTAAGTAGTCAAACCCAATTACATGAAGAGCCGTCCTAGCTTGAGGATTAAACCAGAGGTAACGAGACCTGTCTAAACTTCTAAGAATTATTTAGTTTTAATGCAGACACCTCTAATAGACATGAAGATCTACGTAGAAATGTGAAGTTCTTTTTAGAACTGTTTAAAATGGCTTAAATTTGTCAGAATGCAATTCTAGGCTAGGAGGTTTTTGATACAAAAATTATAAAGTATTCATAGGCTTTGAAATTATTTTTATGTTTATTATTGGCCTTTAAAATAGTACACTTCCAAAATCCACTCTGCTTGATGGTAAAAAGTCTGTGGGGTCCAGAAGTGTTGGTCACTACTCTAAAAACCATTGTGTAAAACTACTGCTGTGGTTATAAGATGCATTTTTACACCCCTTAAAAGATATAAATCAAAACTGGTATCTATATTATTATACCCATAAAGCGGAAGTTTGTATGTTTGTTTGTTTGAACGCGCTAATCTCTGGAACTACCAGTCGGGTTTGATAATTCATATATAACATCACGCTACTGGCGACGAGAGCAGAGCAGTAACCAAAGACGCGAGTAAAACCGCGCGGCGAGAAGATAGTGTATTATATGCGCTGGAAAAGAGTTCAATTATGATGATGAAAGGAAACTACCGAACCTCAAAACATACATTTTAAAAGTAATCGAAATTTACACTTAAGATAAAGGCATGATTTAAAAACTAATCAAAATTGCTTGCACATAAGAAGACTTACGTCCTTTTAACTAAGTTCTTCACTATACAAAGTCATAAAAGCAGCTAAGTGTGCCGGACGGGCGGTAATCGAACCCAACACGTATGTGTTGTGTAGATCTGTGAACGATCCGCTGTCGTCCTACACCTATAGGTTCCGGATACAGCACTGATCTTCGAAGACGTCGCGTAGGGCTTCACTATAGGGGCATACTGAAGTAAAACAAACGATCTTGGTTCAATGCTTGAGGTGTTCTGCTTAGGCCATTAGGTGTTGAGGCTTGAAGAGTCTTCTATGGGTTACTGATTAACAGTGAACGTTCTGTGTCCGCGCGCGCGCGCTTATATACCATTCGCCTCGGTTAGTGCCGTGTGCAAAACACCTCGTACAAACTTTATTTTCATTATCAATACATTACATTTCTGGTTATAACTACGTCATTTTTAACAATACAACAATCATCTAGGTACCGTTAGATAGGTATCGATGTTACCTAACATGAAATATCTATACTATGATTCTAAACTTTACGATTACCTAGATATCGTAGTATAAACCTAGAATTTTAGTGCCTCCTAGACGTACTTTGAACTTTATCTGCTTATATTTTCTAAACTATTGAATCTATTTTAATAAGATTTCACGTACATCTAGGGGACACCATTCTCTAAAATAAAACACCAAAGTAACTATTTTTTATTGATTGAAACCTAAGTTACAGACCAAATTATGACCTAAACATAAAAATAACTTTGTTTCTGCTATAACTTATAAACTATTTGTTTTATCTAAAAGGCAAATACATATTCGTGAATAGAACACTAAGGAGCACAATAAAAAGTGATTCTAAACATTATAAATCTAGATTTTAGATTAACACTAAATGGTTTCACCATAAGGTAAACAAAAAATAGTTCGCTATTAACTTTTACTAATGGCGGTAGACGAACGACGTTTTCGTTCTCGCTCTCATATATAAACGTGTGGCACTCAAAATCACTGTTCATTAAATGTTATGCTAGCACACGCGTGCGATGATTTTTAGTTTTTTGGTCTATCTAGGTTCTGTCTATCACTGTATGCACTATTTTAACACTATTTAACACTGTTTTCACAGGTGTCGCGAACATTTCTCCCGCCGTGCAGCAACGCGTGGACACGTCGTGTTGGAGCGGTGCTGCAGTCCATCCGGTGAGCGACGTTACTTCGGCAGAGGCACCAGTTTCTTGGTGGGCCTCTTGAGCACTCCAGCTGATGTGCGCACCTCCGCTGTCCTGATCTGCCCGTCGGCGCCTGGGTAGACGGCCACGATCCTGCCTCGCGGCCAAGTGTTGCGAGGTAGTTGGCCGTCGGCTATGAGGACGGGGTCGCCGACTTCGAAGAGGGGGCCCTTCCCATGAGGCTCCCGCCGGTTTTGTAGCTCGGGCAGATACTCGCGCACCCAGCGACGCCAAAATTCGTCAGCTAGGTACTGCGCGCGTCTCCAGTGCTTCTTGCTGATGCTGTCGGTCTCGCTGAACTCACCCAGAGAAGGCAAGCGGGCGGAGCCCCCAAACAGTATGTGGTTTGGGGTGATCGCCTCGGTGTCACCTACGTCTACAGAGACGTGGGTGAGGGGTCGACTGTTGACTGTGTACTCGACCTCGCACAGTAGCGTGGCAAGTACTTCTTCGTGCGGATACTTGTCGTGGAGAACGGTGTAAAGAGTGGTCTTTACACACCTGACTAGGCGCTCCCAGGCGCCCCCCATGAAAGGCGCCGAGGGCGTGATGAAACGCCAGGCGATGCCACGGCGCCCTGCTTCGTGTTGCACTGCTTCCCGCATCTCTTTGTCGGCACCGTGCATGTTAGTGCCGTTGTCAGAGTATATTTCAGACGGGCAACCTCGCCGCGCGGCGAATCTGCGCAGCGCCAGGATCGCTGAGTCAGCGCTGAGATTAGCGGCGACCTCCAGGTGCACTGCCCTAGAGGTAAGGCAGGTAAACAGCGCCACATATCTTTTCTGATGTTGTCTTCCCACTGTCACGAAGAGTGGCCCGAAGTAATCAAGGCCGGTGAAAGTAAACGGTCTCTGGTGATGAGCGAGGCGTGCTTTAGGGTGGTCTCCGGTGCTCGGCTGCGGCGGTATCGCTTTACGAATCTTACACTGTAAACATTGATGCACTATTTTCTTAGTGGTCGGTCGTAAGCGCAATATCCAATAGTGTTGGCGTATTTCATTAATCACCAACTCTGTTCCACTGTGATGTAGGCTTCTATGAGTCCAATCTATATATAACTGATACGGCGGCTATACGACTGCGCAGTGTAATCACGCCGTTATTCAGTTCTATGGGCAGTACACTTAAGCGGCTTCCCCTGGCGCCATTCCCACCTCGCCGCAGCTCGCGGAGGTCGGCGCTGAAGGAGGCTTCTTGTACCGCCTTCACAAGGAGGTCCTCAGCGCCGCGGGTGTGTTCTGCTGTGAGAAGCACGTACTTTGTCGAGTCAGCGGCGAGGCGGGACGTGTCGCCAGGCGCTGACTTGTTTTTATGCTTCTGCTGTACGCGGCGCCAATCTGGATCCTCCAGAGTATTTTTCTGTGTTCTCTTGTACAAGACTTGCTTCTTAGTTTTCTTGCATAATTCTATAAACTGTAGAACTCTCGCTGTAGTTCGTAGAAGTCGTTCCCACTTAGAAAATCTGTTTACATCTGGTATGACTTCTGACACTTTCTGTGTCTCGCTATATGAATCTATAACTGTTGTGGTACGTTCCTCCCCTGTGTCTGTGCAAATATTAGTCTTCTCCACGGGCCATAACGACGGATCTTCGTATAAAAACGCAGGTCCATAATACCATTCATCTAACTGTTTCGATAGCGCCTGCGAAAAAGTTAATAATATGCCGCGCGTAGCAATGTCCGCACTGTTGCACTTAGTAGGCACCCAGCGCCATTGTTCCACTTTACTGTGCTCTTCTATCTCAGCAAGGCGATGTGCGACGAATGGTTTATATGTTCTTGAGCCTTTCCTTATCCACGATAATACTGTTCTGCTGTCCGTCCAGTATATAACGGACTCTGGTTTGATACGATGTTCTCTTAAGACGTTTGAAACAACGCGAGTTCCTAACACAGCGGCTTGAAGTTCAAGACGTGGAATAGACACTATTTTCAGCGGTGCTACTCTCGCCTTTGTTGAGACGAGTGTCACATATACTCGGCCATCCGGTGTGGTAGTTCTCCAATACACAGCTGTAGCGTAGGCTGTCTCACTGGCGTCTGTAAATACGTGTACTTGTATTGAAGCTGCGTCGCTGTAGCCGGGATAGCACCGCGGTATGCTGACTGTTTTCAACTGTTGTAATTGTTGCTTCCACGATGTCCACTGTTGGGATAAGTCTTCATTTAGCTTCTCATCCCAGTCTGTACCAAGTCGCCACGCTTCTTGTAGTATCTGTTTGGCTCTAATCGTGATAGGTGAGGCGAGTCCAAGAGGGTCATAAAGAGACATAACGATGCGTAACGCTTCTCGTTTGGTAGGCGTTTCCTTTTCTAATAAATTGCAGGGGAGTCGAGCGAGCTTTAGGTTAAAACTCAGCTCGTCAGTACTCGGATTCCACATTAAGCCGAGTATCTTCTCTTCTGATCTATCGCTGGCGAGACTGACTGTTTCTATAGG
This sequence comes from Parascotia fuliginaria, assembly GCA_963082885.1. Lineage (NCBI taxonomy): Eukaryota > Metazoa > Arthropoda > Insecta > Lepidoptera > Erebidae > Parascotia > Parascotia fuliginaria. The sequence continues at coordinate 4,067,347 of OY720197.1, forward strand.
GCTTAAACTTGGCTGTAACTTGTCTATAACTTGCACTGAGTTTGACACCCATCTTCGTAATTCAAAACAAGCTTTTCTATGTATATCGCGGACTTCTGTTGCTATGCGCGCCGCTTCGTACTCATCCCTGAAGCTGTCCAAGTAGTCATCCATGTAATGGTTTTCTATTATCGCTTCTGCCGCCTCAGGATGTAGGCACGCGTGTTTACGCGCGTTCCAATTCTTTGCGAATATCGCTGTACACGGTGAGCTTGCTGCGCCGAATATTAGTGACTTCATACGGTATTCTGTTGGTGGGCCCTCCCGCCGGTCACCTCTCCACAGGTATCTAAGTGCATCTCTGTCTTCTGTCCTTACTTGCACTTGCATGAACATTTCTGCAATGTCGGCAGAGACGGCAACACGGTGGCGGCGAAACCTCATGAGCACACCAGGCAATGATTGCAGCAGGTCCGGTCCCGTAAGGAGGTAATCATTGAGCGATGCTCCCTTTGTTCGCGCGGCGGCGTCATGTACAATTCGTAGCTTCTCTGGCTTCGAGGGGTTGTATACGTCGAAGTGGGGTAAGTACCAAGTCCTCCCAGGAGTTCTATATGATGGGGCCTCTTCTGCATAGCCCTTTTCTATCAATAAATTCATCTGTTCTATATATTTCTTTTTCAGTTCAACGTTCCTGTCAAGTTTCTTCTCTATTGAAGTAAGTCTATTGATTGCTATTTCATAACTGTCAGGCATCTCGAACTCTTCTTTTCTCCACAGAAGAGCTGTTTCTATATGCCCATTTTCTATCTGTTTCGTGTGCTTTTCTAATATATCTTCTGCTTGCTTTTCAGGGTCGGATCGCGGACGACGTGGTGTGATCATCAGCGATTCAAGTGCAAAATGCTCCTTCAACTGTGCGTCTATGTTTTCATTAACAGATGACATCTGATTCACGAAGTGTACGGTGTGTCCCAGTGTTCTAGTGGACGTGCCGTGTAGTACCCATCCTAAGGGAGTCAGCGAGGCGACTGGCTGGTGACTGGGTCCCCTTCTGGTGGCGCTAGCAACGAGGAGATGCCAGTTATCTTGTCCGATAAGTATCTTCGGTACGCCCGTGTTGTATACTAGCTTCTCCTTTATGTCTTCTAAGTGTTTGCAGTCCAACAGGTCACGTTCACTGACTGTTTGTGGTAACAGGTGCAAGCTTGGGTATGTGCGTGCACACAGCGGCGTCTCTCTGTTTTCTATGCTCTTCAAAGTAATATTTATTCTTCTAGCACTTGATATAACCATTGCCGTATCGCCAATCGTTCGAATCGTGAGTGGATCAGATGTGCCTTCTGCACCTATTTCTTTCGCTATATCTTCGTCTATAAGTGACACGGTGGATCCATCGTCTAGCAGCGCGAACGTAGACGCTTCTCCCGCCGGTCCAACTACGTGCACGGGAACTATCTTCAAAAAGGCTTGCGTCTTCTCACAGACGCTTGAGCTGGCAACTGTCTCCTGTTTTGCTTCTACTTGCACGTTTCTCTTCTCGTAGTGCAGAAGATGATGATGGCGAGCGGTGCATTCTCCTATATTGCACTTCTTTGACTTGCATATGTGTCCCATGTAGCGCGGGCGAAGGCAGGCGAAACATAGGCGATGTGTCTTCGCTAGTTCCCACCTTCTGTTCACGTCGGCAGACTTGAAAGCGTTGCATTCTGATGCGTGGTGACCATCTTTTTCGCATACTCTGCACTTCTGCGAGGAGGCGCGATCAGACGTACGCTTCTCTGTCGCTGTATGCGTTCGCTGTACTGTTCGCCGCGTTGGTTGCTGTTCATTAATATTCTCCGCTGGGGCGAAAGCACTGCAGAACCTTGCGTATTCTGTCACAAATTCACTGAAGCGGCTGAGATCCGGCAGAGATTCGTACTTTTCTGTGTACGTCCGGTACCACGTCACACGCAGAGAGTTCGGCAGCTTTTCAGTAAGCACTCGCAGTAATTCAGGGTTCACTAAATAATGTTCTTTCTTGAGTGCTTGCAGTGTAATAACGCTACTTCTTATCTTGCTGGCGAAAGCGCAAATATCCTTAGGTGCTTCTGTGCAGCGTGGCAATGTCTTCAGCTTGTCTGTTTCTGCCTGCGCTATGGAGTCTGGCCTTCCAAATTGCAATTCTAGTTCCTTCATAATTTCGTCCGGTCTTGCATTTCCTATTAGCTCTGAGCTGACTGCTTCCAGAGCTCGACCCTTTAAGCTTCTTCTTAGTCTTGCTGTATTTTCTATATCGTTGAAGTATCTTCTTGTGGTGTCGTACAGCGCGCGAAACGATAGCCATTCTGTATGTGCGCCGCTGAACGTCGGTAAAGTCATAATGACTTTAGAAACCGCCGGATGTGGAGACACTATCGATGTATCCAGAGGCTTCCTGTCGGCGAGTGCCGCTATAGCGGAGGTAAGTCCCGTGATGAGTGGTGTCATCAGGTCCCCTCCCTGGTGATGAGTTTCCTTCTTCTGAGGAGCTTCATCTTCTGTACTGTTTTCTATTCTATTCTGTTGATGAATATCCTTCCTTGGAGGCGCTTCATCTTGTTCTATTCTGTTCTGTGGATGAATTCCCTTTCTCGTAGGTCCTTCATCATGTTCTATTCTGTTCTGTGGATGAATTCCCTTTCTCGTAGGTTCTTCATCATGTTCTATTCTGTTCTGTGGATGAATTCCCTTTCTCGTAGGTACTTCATCATGTTCTGTTCTGTTCTGTGGACGAATTCCCTTCCTGGTAGGTCCTTCATCATGTTCTATTCTGTTCTGTGGATGAATTTCCTTTCTTGTAGGTTCTTCATCATTTTCTATACTGTGTGCCATCCTAATTGACGGCTCTGGTGCCTCTTCAAGCCACGACTTGACATATTCTATTTTGGAGTGTCCCTCTTCTTCATAGTCAGAGTCGGAGTCCTCCTCTTGAGCCCTCTGAAGAGCTAACTGCGCTAACTGTAATTTTATCTTCAACATTTCTTCCCGGGCCTTCAGCACCTTCCTTTTCGAGCGGCTGGTAATAGCGGAGCGTCTGTCTAGATCTTTCGCCGCACCACCCTCCTGGCTGGCTGTTCTCGATCGTGTCTGTTGCGATGGGCGTACTGTATCACTAGAGCCCTCTTCCGTAGCTGCGTGCATCGTAACAGGCGGTGTTTCCCCCTGCGCGGGACGCGGGGAGAGGGGCGGCGGCGGCGGCGGCGCGTTGTCGCTTGTAGACGGCGAGCGTGGCTGCGTCTGGTGTCGAAGTACAGGCGTACTTGTAGACGCACCCGCGTCAGTGTCCCGATGCTGCCTATTTTGGGACTTCAAATGAACTCCATGTATGAAGCATTGCCTGTAATTTCAGGCAGCTATGACATCAACTGTTGTAGAGATAAATAGATTTTCATTTTCAACGTCATTTCCAAAGGGAAGTAACGACTACCACCCACAGTCTAGTGCTAGTATATACTTTATTAGCGTAAACATTTTTGCATTATTATGAAAATTATCTATAACAGGACATGCACCAGCATCATGTTATAAGACTGTAGCTAACGCATTCGCCATCTTCTTGGCGGTCAAGAGTACAATCTAACATGTGATTTAAGAGCTTCTTAGATTTTTTATACAACGGTAGCAAACAAATTTAAAACCCCTTTTGAAATGAGAAAGAGAAGGACAAAGAAGGATTAGGTTTTTGGCTCGCTCACTTGCCTTCTTTTGGTGTCGACAGCAAATCTTTTTATATTGTATCAATCCAAAACTTACCAATAGTATGGCAACTAACATTTCAACGATTTTCTGTGAGTAATTAGTTTTCTCCAGACAATTTGACACATTCATGCTGAAATCAACAATGATCTAATACCGTAAGATAAAATTTTAGAAAGTGATGAAAAACAGCAATTTTAAAACCCTTTACGTAAAGGGTTTTAAAATTGCTATTTTTCATTTCCTTTACTATTTTAACACACACATTCAGTGTAAACTTCATAATAATCATTATTTCCTATCCTTAGGGTGCCAATAAACTATAAGTATACAACAATTTATTCCTTAACCAAACACCATTAAAATATTAAAAACTAATTTGTCTGACTGTACTAAAAAAATGGTTCGCGGAATCGAAAAAAACAATGTGTGGAAAGTAGCCGGTGGCTGTATAGCGCCGACGCTAATCACAGTAATCAAGCAAACAAGCGTGGGCAACCACTAGAAGTGTGGACTTAAATGATGGCAATTTTATAACTTGCCTAAGGCAAAATTGTAATTATTTTAATTAATCGAAAGCTCTTTTGTTCAACACAGTAAGAATCTTCATTGTGCTTTTTCATGCTAAATGCTTAGCACATTTTTTTTTAGAATTGAATGTCTATATAAACCTAAATAGTGAATAGACATAAAGGTAGTTATAACGAAATTGTTGCTGGCTTTTTTAAGAATGAATTGCCTTTTCTTTAGTGAGGCAAGATGGAGGTTATGCCTTGTGTTTTACATGGGGACAGGCAATAGATCAAACTGTACCTACTCTGTATAAAAGTTTTCGTTATAAGCGATGTCCGCTAATAATGGATTTTGCAACAGAAGCGAATTAAAAAGTCCATTCTAGCGAAGACACTAAAGCGGCAGAAGGATGACGTCTATTAAAATTATTTGTATAAAAATTATTCATAGACAGACAGATAGAAAACATTTTTTTTTTATTACTCATTATGTATCCCATATTGAACATTAAAAAAACTAGCAAGCAATAAGTAATGACAACGGGCGGTCTCGCTGCAAGCGATCTCTTCGCACTAATTCATATTAAGGACATTATTATACTTCCTCAATGTATTCAATGATTAATAAGAACAATAATTTTAACTTAATTTATTTATATATAATTATTTAATTTAAATTAAAACATCTAAAGCTTTAACTTTAATACCTATAATTTGATTTAGAATTATTATAACTACTGCAAGAGCTCTCGAACCTCAGTCTTTTGTCGTGGTCGTCATTTAATAATAATGATTTAAAGCTTGAGGTTCTTTAGTCAAGCCTCTTCTCATACAGAGAATACCAGTGGCGTGCACTCCCTACCACCAAGCTAGCGTAAGTAAAACAGGCAATTGCAGACTTCTTAAAGTCCAGGTTTCCTCACGATGTTTTTCTCTATCCAATATCATTTTATGAGTTTAAAAAATAAAAGCTTTTCAGTAATGCGTGATTTATGTTATTTAAAACGGATTCATTTCAAATTTCTTCTTTAAATTAAATGTGATTTTCTGTTTCCAAATATAGAAATAAAATGAAGACAAGAAATGTACGAGGTAATTCAATATTTGAGAATGAAGGTTATAAATGAAGGAAAATTTTCCTTATCTACTGAACCATGTGCCAGTAATAAAAGTTTATAAAAAAACTGGTCTTTTATCTTTTGATTTCGGATGTTGTAAATGCCTTTGTAACTTTATTTTTTAATTTTTTTTTTCGTGCTTTATTGTGTTTTCTAGCACCTTATATCAGTTGTGATAATGTTAAATTTGGTAAAAAGATACATGCCACCCTTTCACAGTGAAATCTCAAAAGGTCTTGAACCAGCCGGCACAGTACTACATCTTTCGTCCCTCAATTAAAGCCTGGAATTCTTTACCAGCGCATTCTTTTAAGCGGGGTTTGAAAAAGTATCTGACAAAGCCACCATACTAGTAATTTCAGTCGATGACTTTTGGAATGGTGGCTAACACTTCTGAATTCCACTGACTGCTTACATACCATCAGATAGAGCGGAGTCACTTTATAAGGCAAACATAAAAAAACATGGTGCAAAAATAAACATTAATTTGCAAACGTTTTTACAATTTCCTTCTGTTCGCATAACTCAATAAGAATCAAACATTGCTAGAATTACATTGTATCCTCAGCAAAAACACTCTTAATAAAATTGACATGAATTCGCACTTTATCCGATCACAAAACAGCGTCATAAACTTTTAGCCTATATAAATAACAGATTCTATAAAACCCTCGTAAAATTCGGATGACAGATAATGCTGAAATAACCAGTAAAATAAAAATTCTGAATAGTAATTGGGCAACCATTTCCAACTATCTGATTCCTGAAACACATTCTTTATAAAGAAAATCTGGAGACTGCTTAAGGAAACAGAACTAGTCGTAAATTGCCAACAGAAAAGTAAATGATACCTATTACTGTAATCAGCCCTAGGGGCAGTCAAGTCAGCCCATCTTGCTCCAGTCTTTTACACAATAGAAACGCATCAACACTTTTGTACTTTTATGAAACTGCAACATATGATACTTATTGGACTGCTTAGTACCAATAGGTAGTATTAGGCTCTCTAAATACTGCCATCCAAAACGGTCTTTTTTATCGTTTCAACGTGAAAAAAGAAACCGTCCCATCGACTGACTGCCAAACAATAATTTAATCAAACTACACATTTTGTATGAAGATGATGAAGAAGACTTACTTTTACTGTCAGCCTAAATCATCCCACTGCTAGGCAAAGGTAAAATATTATAAAAAAATATAAACTTTTTTAGACGAATAAACTCGACATAAGTCTAGCAGTTGACGAACAGGCGACAGATAATGATAAAACGCCAAAAAATTCGACAAAATATTCTTTATATTCTTTAATTTTAGAACAGTTTATTGTACAATAAACAAGCACAAAGGCTTTACCTTTCTTAATTATTTCACCACAACTCAAACTTCAAAGTCAAAAGTTAAACCGTAAAGCTCAAACCTCGGTTTAAAATTCTTGAAGTTGTTAGTTTAAGTAGTCAAACCCAATTACATGAAGAGCCGTCCTAGCTTGAGGATTAAACCAGAGGTAACGAGACCTGTCTAAACTTCTAAGAATTATTTAGTTTTAATGCAGACACCTCTAATAGACATGAAGATCTACGTAGAAATGTGAAGTTCTTTTTAGAACTGTTTAAAATGGCTTAAATTTGTCAGAATGCAATTCTAGGCTAGGAGGTTTTTGATACAAAAATTATAAAGTATTCATAGGCTTTGAAATTATTTTTATGTTTATTATTGGCCTTTAAAATAGTACACTTCCAAAATCCACTCTGCTTGATGGTAAAAAGTCTGTGGGGTCCAGAAGTGTTGGTCACTACTCTAAAAACCATTGTGTAAAACTACTGCTGTGGTTATAAGATGCATTTTTACACCCCTTAAAAGATATAAATCAAAACTGGTATCTATATTATTATACCCATAAAGCGGAAGTTTGTATGTTTGTTTGTTTGAACGCGCTAATCTCTGGAACTACCAGTCGGGTTTGATAATTCATATATAACATCACGCTACTGGCGACGAGAGCAGAGCAGTAACCAAAGACGCGAGTAAAACCGCGCGGCGAGAAGATAGTGTATTATATGCGCTGGAAAAGAGTTCAATTATGATGATGAAAGGAAACTACCGAACCTCAAAACATACATTTTAAAAGTAATCGAAATTTACACTTAAGATAAAGGCATGATTTAAAAACTAATCAAAATTGCTTGCACATAAGAAGACTTACGTCCTTTTAACTAAGTTCTTCACTATACAAAGTCATAAAAGCAGCTAAGTGTGCCGGACGGGCGGTAATCGAACCCAACACGTATGTGTTGTGTAGATCTGTGAACGATCCGCTGTCGTCCTACACCTATAGGTTCCGGATACAGCACTGATCTTCGAAGACGTCGCGTAGGGCTTCACTATAGGGGCATACTGAAGTAAAACAAACGATCTTGGTTCAATGCTTGAGGTGTTCTGCTTAGGCCATTAGGTGTTGAGGCTTGAAGAGTCTTCTATGGGTTACTGATTAACAGTGAACGTTCTGTGTCCGCGCGCGCGCGCTTATATACCATTCGCCTCGGTTAGTGCCGTGTGCAAAACACCTCGTACAAACTTTATTTTCATTATCAATACATTACATTTCTGGTTATAACTACGTCATTTTTAACAATACAACAATCATCTAGGTACCGTTAGATAGGTATCGATGTTACCTAACATGAAATATCTATACTATGATTCTAAACTTTACGATTACCTAGATATCGTAGTATAAACCTAGAATTTTAGTGCCTCCTAGACGTACTTTGAACTTTATCTGCTTATATTTTCTAAACTATTGAATCTATTTTAATAAGATTTCACGTACATCTAGGGGACACCATTCTCTAAAATAAAACACCAAAGTAACTATTTTTTATTGATTGAAACCTAAGTTACAGACCAAATTATGACCTAAACATAAAAATAACTTTGTTTCTGCTATAACTTATAAACTATTTGTTTTATCTAAAAGGCAAATACATATTCGTGAATAGAACACTAAGGAGCACAATAAAAAGTGATTCTAAACATTATAAATCTAGATTTTAGATTAACACTAAATGGTTTCACCATAAGGTAAACAAAAAATAGTTCGCTATTAACTTTTACTAATGGCGGTAGACGAACGACGTTTTCGTTCTCGCTCTCATATATAAACGTGTGGCACTCAAAATCACTGTTCATTAAATGTTATGCTAGCACACGCGTGCGATGATTTTTAGTTTTTTGGTCTATCTAGGTTCTGTCTATCACTGTATGCACTATTTTAACACTATTTAACACTGTTTTCACAGGTGTCGCGAACATTTCTCCCGCCGTGCAGCAACGCGTGGACACGTCGTGTTGGAGCGGTGCTGCAGTCCATCCGGTGAGCGACGTTACTTCGGCAGAGGCACCAGTTTCTTGGTGGGCCTCTTGAGCACTCCAGCTGATGTGCGCACCTCCGCTGTCCTGATCTGCCCGTCGGCGCCTGGGTAGACGGCCACGATCCTGCCTCGCGGCCAAGTGTTGCGAGGTAGTTGGCCGTCGGCTATGAGGACGGGGTCGCCGACTTCGAAGAGGGGGCCCTTCCCATGAGGCTCCCGCCGGTTTTGTAGCTCGGGCAGATACTCGCGCACCCAGCGACGCCAAAATTCGTCAGCTAGGTACTGCGCGCGTCTCCAGTGCTTCTTGCTGATGCTGTCGGTCTCGCTGAACTCACCCAGAGAAGGCAAGCGGGCGGAGCCCCCAAACAGTATGTGGTTTGGGGTGATCGCCTCGGTGTCACCTACGTCTACAGAGACGTGGGTGAGGGGTCGACTGTTGACTGTGTACTCGACCTCGCACAGTAGCGTGGCAAGTACTTCTTCGTGCGGATACTTGTCGTGGAGAACGGTGTAAAGAGTGGTCTTTACACACCTGACTAGGCGCTCCCAGGCGCCCCCCATGAAAGGCGCCGAGGGCGTGATGAAACGCCAGGCGATGCCACGGCGCCCTGCTTCGTGTTGCACTGCTTCCCGCATCTCTTTGTCGGCACCGTGCATGTTAGTGCCGTTGTCAGAGTATATTTCAGACGGGCAACCTCGCCGCGCGGCGAATCTGCGCAGCGCCAGGATCGCTGAGTCAGCGCTGAGATTAGCGGCGACCTCCAGGTGCACTGCCCTAGAGGTAAGGCAGGTAAACAGCGCCACATATCTTTTCTGATGTTGTCTTCCCACTGTCACGAAGAGTGGCCCGAAGTAATCAAGGCCGGTGAAAGTAAACGGTCTCTGGTGATGAGCGAGGCGTGCTTTAGGGTGGTCTCCGGTGCTCGGCTGCGGCGGTATCGCTTTACGAATCTTACACTGTAAACATTGATGCACTATTTTCTTAGTGGTCGGTCGTAAGCGCAATATCCAATAGTGTTGGCGTATTTCATTAATCACCAACTCTGTTCCACTGTGATGTAGGCTTCTATGAGTCCAATCTATATATAACTGATACGGCGGCTATACGACTGCGCAGTGTAATCACGCCGTTATTCAGTTCTATGGGCAGTACACTTAAGCGGCTTCCCCTGGCGCCATTCCCACCTCGCCGCAGCTCGCGGAGGTCGGCGCTGAAGGAGGCTTCTTGTACCGCCTTCACAAGGAGGTCCTCAGCGCCGCGGGTGTGTTCTGCTGTGAGAAGCACGTACTTTGTCGAGTCAGCGGCGAGGCGGGACGTGTCGCCAGGCGCTGACTTGTTTTTATGCTTCTGCTGTACGCGGCGCCAATCTGGATCCTCCAGAGTATTTTTCTGTGTTCTCTTGTACAAGACTTGCTTCTTAGTTTTCTTGCATAATTCTATAAACTGTAGAACTCTCGCTGTAGTTCGTAGAAGTCGTTCCCACTTAGAAAATCTGTTTACATCTGGTATGACTTCTGACACTTTCTGTGTCTCGCTATATGAATCTATAACTGTTGTGGTACGTTCCTCCCCTGTGTCTGTGCAAATATTAGTCTTCTCCACGGGCCATAACGACGGATCTTCGTATAAAAACGCAGGTCCATAATACCATTCATCTAACTGTTTCGATAGCGCCTGCGAAAAAGTTAATAATATGCCGCGCGTAGCAATGTCCGCACTGTTGCACTTAGTAGGCACCCAGCGCCATTGTTCCACTTTACTGTGCTCTTCTATCTCAGCAAGGCGATGTGCGACGAATGGTTTATATGTTCTTGAGCCTTTCCTTATCCACGATAATACTGTTCTGCTGTCCGTCCAGTATATAACGGACTCTGGTTTGATACGATGTTCTCTTAAGACGTTTGAAACAACGCGAGTTCCTAACACAGCGGCTTGAAGTTCAAGACGTGGAATAGACACTATTTTCAGCGGTGCTACTCTCGCCTTTGTTGAGACGAGTGTCACATATACTCGGCCATCCGGTGTGGTAGTTCTCCAATACACAGCTGTAGCGTAGGCTGTCTCACTGGCGTCTGTAAATACGTGTACTTGTATTGAAGCTGCGTCGCTGTAGCCGGGATAGCACCGCGGTATGCTGACTGTTTTCAACTGTTGTAATTGTTGCTTCCACGATGTCCACTGTTGGGATAAGTCTTCATTTAGCTTCTCATCCCAGTCTGTACCAAGTCGCCACGCTTCTTGTAGTATCTGTTTGGCTCTAATCGTGATAGGTGAGGCGAGTCCAAGAGGGTCATAAAGAGACATAACGATGCGTAACGCTTCTCGTTTGGTAGGCGTTTCCTTTTCTAATAAATTGCAGGGGAGTCGAGCGAGCTTTAGGTTAAAACTCAGCTCGTCAGTACTCGGATTCCACATTAAGCCGAGTATCTTCTCTTCTGATCTATCGCTGGCGAGACTGACTGTTTCTATAGGGCTTAAACTTGGCTGTAACTTGTCTATAACTTGCACTGAGTTTGACACCCATCTTCGTAATTCAAAACAAGCTTTTCTATGTATATCGCGGACTTCTGTTGCTATGCGCGCCGCTTCGTACTCATCCCTGAAGCTGTCCAAGTAGTCATCCATGTAATGGTTTTCTATTATCGCTTCTGCCGCCTCAGGATGTAGGCACGCGTGTTTACGCGCGTTCCAATTCTTTGCGAATATCGCTGTACACGGTGAGCTTGCTGCGCCGAATATTAGTGACTTCATACGGTATTCTGTTGGTGGGCCCTCCCGCCGGTCACCTCTCCACAGGTATCTAAGTGCATCTCTGTCTTCTGTCCTTACTTGCACTTGCATGAACATTTCTGCAATGTCGGCAGAGACGGCAACACGGTGGCGGCGAAACCTCATGAGCACACCAGGCAATGATTGCAGCAGGTCCGGTCCCGTAAGGAGGTAATCATTGAGCGATGCTCCCTTTGTTCGCGCGGCGGCGTCATGTACAATTCGTAGCTTCTCTGGCTTCGAGGGGTTGTATACGTCGAAGTGGGGTAAGTACCAAGTCCTCCCAGGAGTTCTATATGATGGGGCCTCTTCTGCATAGCCCTTTTCTATCAATAAATTCATCTGTTCTATATATTTCTTTTTCAGTTCAACGTTCCTGTCAAGTTTCTTCTCTATTGAAGTAAGTCTATTGATTGCTATTTCATAACTGTCAGGCATCTCGAACTCTTCTTTTCTCCACAGAAGAGCTGTTTCTATATGCCCATTTTCTATCTGTTTCGTGTGCTTTTCTAATATATCTTCTGCTTGCTTTTCAGGGTCGGATCGCGGACGACGTGGTGTGATCATCAGCGATTCAAGTGCAAAATGCTCCTTCAACTGTGCGTCTATGTTTTCATTAACAGATGACATCTGATTCACGAAGTGTACGGTGTGTCCCAGTGTTCTAGTGGACGTGCCGTGTAGTACCCATCCTAAGGGAGTCAGCGAGGCGACTGGCTGGTGACTGGGTCCCCTTCTGGTGGCGCTAGCAACGAGGAGATGCCAGTTATCTTGTCCGATAAGTATCTTCGGTACGCCCGTGTTGTATACTAGCTTCTCCTTTATGTCTTCTAAGTGTTTGCAGTCCAACAGGTCACGTTCACTGACTGTTTGTGGTAACAGGTGCAAGCTTGGGTATGTGCGTGCACACAGCGGCGTCTCTCTGTTTTCTATGCTCTTCAAAGTAATATTTATTCTTCTAGCACTTGATATAACCATTGCCGTATCGCCAATCGTTCGAATCGTGAGTGGATCAGATGTGCCTTCTGCACCTATTTCTTTCGCTATATCTTCGTCTATAAGTGACACGGTGGATCCATCGTCTAGCAGCGCGAACGTAGACGCTTCTCCCGCCGGTCCAACTACGTGCACGGGAACTATCTTCAAAAAGGCTTGCGTCTTCTCACAGACGCTTGAGCTGGCAACTGTCTCCTGTTTTGCTTCTACTTGCACGTTTCTCTTCTCGTAGTGCAGAAGATGATGATGGCGAGCGGTGCATTCTCCTATATTGCACTTCTTTGACTTGCATATGTGTCCCATGTAGCGCGGGCGAAGGCAGGCGAAACATAGGCGATGTGTCTTCGCTAGTTCCCACCTTCTGTTCACGTCGGCAGACTTGAAAGCGTTGCATTCTGATGCGTGGTGACCATCTTTTTCGCATACTCTGCACTTCTGCGAGGAGGCGCGATCAGACGTACGCTTCTCTGTCGCTGTATGCGTTCGCTGTACTGTTCGCCGCGTTGGTTGCTGTTCATTAATATTCTCCGCTGGGGCGAAAGCACTGCAGAACCTTGCGTATTCTGTCACAAATTCACTGAAGCGGCTGAGATCCGGCAGAGATTCGTACTTTTCTGTGTACGTCCGGTACCACGTCACACGCAGAGAGTTCGGCAGCTTTTCAGTAAGCACTCGCAGTAATTCAGGGTTCACTAAATAATGTTCTTTCTTGAGTGCTTGCAGTGTAATAACGCTACTTCTTATCTTGCTGGCGAAAGCGCAAATATCCTTAGGTGCTTCTGTGCAGCGTGGCAATGTCTTCAGCTTGTCTGTTTCTGCCTGCGCTATGGAGTCTGGCCTTCCAAATTGCAATTCTAGTTCCTTCATAATTTCGTCCGGTCTTGCATTTCCTATTAGCTCTGAGCTGACTGCTTCCAGAGCTCGACCCTTTAAGCTTCTTCTTAGTCTTGCTGTATTTTCTATATCGTTGAAGTATCTTCTTGTGGTGTCGTACAGCGCGCGAAACGATAGCCATTCTGTATGTGCGCCGCTGAACGTCGGTAAAGTCATAATGACTTTAGAAACCGCCGGATGTGGAGACACTATCGATGTATCCAGAGGCTTCCTGTCGGCGAGTGCCGCTATAGCGGAGGTAAGTCCCGTGATGAGTGGTGTCATCAGGTCCCCTCCCTGGTGATGAGTTTCCTTCTTCTGAGGAGCTTCATCTTCTGTACTGTTTTCTATTCTATTCTGTTGATGAATATCCTTCCTTGGAGGCGCTTCATCTTGTTCTATTCTGTTCTGTGGATGAATTCCCTTTCTCGTAGGTCCTTCATCATGTTCTATTCTGTTCTGTGGATGAATTCCCTTTCTCGTAGGTTCTTCATCATGTTCTATTCTGTTCTGTGGATGAATTCCCTTTCTCGTAGGTACTTCATCATGTTCTGTTCTGTTCTGTGGACGAATTCCCTTCCTGGTAGGTCCTTCATCATGTTCTATTCTGTTCTGTGGATGAATTTCCTTTCTTGTAGGTTCTTCATCATTTTCTATACTGTGTGCCATCCTAATTGACGGCTCTGGTGCCTCTTCAAGCCACGACTTGACATATTCTATTTTGGAGTGTCCCTCTTCTTCATAGTCAGAGTCGGAGTCCTCCTCTTGAGCCCTCTGAAGAGCTAACTGCGCTAACTGTAATTTTATCTTCAACATTTCTTCCCGGGCCTTCAGCACCTTCCTTTTCGAGCGGCTGGTAATAGCGGAGCGTCTGTCTAGATCTTTCGCCGCACCACCCTCCTGGCTGGCTGTTCTCGATCGTGTCTGTTGCGATGGGCGTACTGTATCACTAGAGCCCTCTTCCGTAGCTGCGTGCATCGTAACAGGCGGTGTTTCCCCCTGCGCGGGACGCGGGGAGAGGGGCGGCGGCGGCGGCGGCGCGTTGTCGCTTGTAGACGGCGAGCGTGGCTGCGTCTGGTGTCGAAGTACAGGCGTACTTGTAGACGCACCCGCGTCAGTGTCCCGCTTCCAGGTTTCAGGAGCTCTTCCCTTTGAACGTGTGACCGGCATCTTCAGTTCTTCAGTATTATGTCTTCAATTTTCAGCTCTGCGATCCGGCTCGAAGGACCAGCAAATGTGCCGGACGGGCGGTAATCGAACCCAACACGTATGTGTTGTGTAGATCTGTGAACGATCCGCTGTCGTCCTACACCTATAGGTTCCGGATACAGCACTGATCTTCGAAGACGTCGCGTAGGGCTTCACTATAGGGGCATACTGAAGTAAAACAAACGATCTTGGTTCAATGCTTGAGGTGTTCTGCTTAGGCCATTAGGTGTTGAGGCTTGAAGAGTCTTCTATGGGTTACTGATTAACAGTGAACGTTCTGTGTCCGCGCGCGCGCGCTTATATACCATTCGCCTCGGTTAGTGCCGTGTGCAAAACACCTCGTACAAACTTTATTTTCATTATCAATACATTACATTTCTGGTTATAACTACGTCATTTTTAACAATACAACAATCATCTAGGTACCGTTAGATAGGTATCGATGTTACCTAACATGAAATATCTATACTATGATTCTAAACTTTACGATTACCTAGATATCGTAGTATAAACCTAGAATTTTAGTGCCTCCTAGACGTACTTTGAACTTTATCTGCTTATATTTTCTAAACTATTGAATCTATTTTAATAAGATTTCACGTACATCTAGGGGACACCATTCTCTAAAATAAAACACCAAAGTAACTATTTTTTATTGATTGAAACCTAAGTTACAGACCAAATTATGACCTAAACATAAAAATAACTTTGTTTCTGCTATAACTTATAAACTATTTGTTTTATCTAAAAGGCAAATACATATTCGTGAATAGAACACTAAGGAGCACAATAAAAAGTGATTCTAAACATTATAAATCTAGATTTTAGATTAACACTAAATGGTTTCACCATAAGGTAAACAAAAAATAGTTCGCTATTAACTTTTACTAATGGCGGTAGACGAACGACGTTTTCGTTCTCGCTCTCATATATAAACGTGTGGCACTCAAAATCACTGTTCATTAAATGTTATGCTAGCACACGCGTGCGATGATTTTTAGTTTTTTGGTCTATCTAGGTTCTGTCTATCACTGTATGCACTATTTTAGCACTATTTAACACTGTTTTCACAGGTGTCGCGAACACTAAGCTTATCTTATTTATAGAAAGACGTAAAATAGACGTTTACCAGTCTATAGAAATAAGACATTGTAACAGTTAATTAGTAAATGCAAGTTTGTAGCAGAAGTAAAGAAACATCATTAAACGGAGCTTACTACTACTTAATTTGCACCTGAATGCCATCTTCATGTTTTTTTTTTTTTTTGAAACAAAGAAACGTTTATTGCCACAATTACATAGAGACACAACAAAAATAATTAAATTGAAAAAGAAAAAAAAAAATACAAAGTACAGTGCAAGAGTGTGTCTCACAGATGTGGCAACTAGGTACCCAGTTCAGCATTTGCCAGACCAAAGGTCTGACGCTGGTTTTCAACTAGGTCCATGTATGTAGTATTTTGTTATGTATATTTCATAGTATAGACAGTGTTAGTGAGAAATATTGCACCATTTGTATCGTAGTTAAGGCAGGAAGGAGGAAATAAATCAATTCTTTGCAATTAAACGGGAAACTAAAACGGCAACATAAAATTGCCGAGGTGTATAGAAATTACCTTTTCTTTTTTTTATTGCCGATAATCGCAGACGAGCCAAACAGCTCACGTTTCGCCAGCTATGATGGGTTAATTTCTAAATAGAAAGATTTCTACGTGTTTATACACAGTAACACGGGACCACCGAGACAGCCAATGTGAGATAAATACTTTTCAATATAATTAATTATGTAGGTATCAATATCTATGTCTATTAATCTCTATCTTCCCATTATTTAAAGAAGGTACAATAATAATTATTTGGTGTTATTTTATAAGTTTGGGATAAATGGATAGTTTAGGGGTCTGAAGCCTAATTAAAACATCTCGACACGGTGACTTGTGAAGGCATTTCTATCCCTGGAGTCTTCATCGCCGGGGATTTTCCAATGACCTTAACAAGTAAAGAGTAGGCCAGAGATTCTCTACAGTTTATCTTACGACTGTACTTCTGTCAGCAAATTAATTCGAGAAAAGTTAAATGACAATGTTTTTTGCATGCACAAAACTAATTAGAAAATAGTGGGAGGTTCGGTGGCGTCATAATTTAAAATTTTGATGATTCAAACAAGATTAGTTGGACACTATATCCATCTGTTTTATAATAAATAATAAATAAACACAACCACACAACGCCATCTCGGCCCAAACTAAACATAGATTAATAGCTTCTGATATGGGTTCTACAATCCGGATAGATATTCTTAATACTTTCTTTTGTGAATACATACATATTATACATAGAAATAATAATAATTATTATAATAATATCAAGCATATCTTGTTAATTAACCATTAAACACAACTACACTATCATTCGTATTTGCCAGTGATATAAATTCAACTGAATACAGGTCGTAAACGTCAATGTAACTACTACACTGACAGCTTACATGCCAAACAGGCTATTATATAGGTCATACACTAAGAACATGACATAACACTTAGGGCTTGTTTGATTTATTATGGTTAGGAAGAGATGGTGAATGTTAACTATGTATTTTTAACAGTCCTACTGCACACTGCACTGCATGGTAAAAAGGCTAATAATACGGAGCTAAGACTTTAGGTAAGGGTTTGTTTAATTTGCAAAAAAATAATAAGTTATTATTAAAAGTAAAGTAAAATTTATGAGTATTGGTCATCACAACACATAACTTTACATCACGCCTTACTACAATTTGTGAGCTCTGTTAAGTCTGTTTCCAATTACCGGACACAATCATCAACTGCTGATTAATATTGAAAATTTCTCGACAGAAAAAACACCAATGACACTTTACCTAACCAGAGAATCGAACCCGAGACCTCTGCGTAGCAGTCCATAAACATTACCATAGAACTTATACGTTAATTTCATTCATCAAAAAGAAATTCCTAGTCTAGAGACCGTTGTAGTTACGTGTGCTGCGTCTAAATATGTATAACAACTTGCAAAGCCACTACACTACCCTAGGTAATGCCATTTTATCGATATACGCTCATCAGTAACTGCATCCTCTGTGTCATATTAATTATAACTAGAATTCCCATCAAAACGGCTAAAATTAATTTACTGTAGCACTAGAAAGTTAGTCTAGAGATTATTAAATAGCTATTAAAGTTCTCACTACATACTTAGTGCTTAAATTTTGCTACATTACACTTTTTTCAAAAGCATATTATTACAACAAAACACGGCTATTCAGTATTTTCTGTTGCTAAACTATACTAAGAATTTATACGTAAAAAGTATGAAATTTTAACCTCCTTTTTACCTAGTACCTATACTCGCCACACCTAGTATACTAGAAAAAACAACGTAAGTGCATATTATCAAGTAATGTACGTAGTAAGACTTAAATTAGCGAAAACATTTCGATAGGCTAATTATGTACATAAAAATGTTTCATAATGCTGCTGTTATAAAAAAGGGCGTCTTACAAGCTAGTTACTTTCCCGCTATTGCTTTGAATAAATCAATTAAAACCAGAAATAAATATGCGGCTACAAAATACCTGACATAATTATAGACAAACAATCTATTAAACGGAAAAGGTGTTGAAACTTCCCAATACCGCATACCATATTCTTTCAATCGACAGAAATTATAAAACAGTTAGCGGTCTAATTTAAAGTTAAAAAATAATTTATTTTTCCGGTACAAGTAATAAACGAACTCAAATATTAATAAACCGTGTAAAACCATAAAAATTATAATACATGACGTTTTTAGTAGCTATGTTTTAGAAAAGGCGCAACTTACACGTGTATTTAAGGCAGTTTTTATCTTGTGATAATTGATTTAAAGCTGAAAATGGCTTAGCGACATTTTTGGACAAATTCCTTTTTTCTATTTAAGCTAATAATTTAAGTCTTTATGGATCAACGAGCATAAAGCTAAAACTGAACGTTTCATAACAAGCCTTGTTGAGTTTAAAGTTAAAGTTTAAAAACTTTACTTATGTGCAAATAGATTAGGTTTTATAGCTAGTTTTGTTTCCTTAATTGTAATATTTTGTATGTCGCCTTTGGGCAGTAAATAAATACTTTTTCCTTCTTTTTTCTGACATTTCATAAAATTAAAGTGTGTTTCTTTCCAATTTTGAGCCTGAGTCTTAAAAGTGGTGAAGTTAGAAAGCATGTAAGAAAGTTACTTTCCCAGTCCAAACAAAGACGCGGGTGAAACCGAGCTGCGGAAAGCTAGTTCATAATATTATTTTTCATTTTAAACACAATAGACGCTACTTAATACGCCAAACATTGACTGGATGTTTTGAATGAATGAAACTCGGCACTTTTAAGAGCGATAACAATGTCGTATCTTATCATATACGTGCGTACACATAATAATGTACTTATATCTAAATAAATAATAATAATATGCATGAAAAGCTTCTTCTTATCTCTGTGAATAAGAGAATAAAAGCAAGCAAAAGTCAAGTTTGAAGAAAGGAATAGTGCCGTAGATAGACTAATACCTATCTTAGTAAATTATACAATACAGGAATCGAACTTGAACTCATTGGTTAAAAGCTTGCAATTAGTCTAATGGCGCCGAAGATAACGTAATGCAGGTATATTAATATAAGTGCCTTTGATTATGTACAAGCTAAGATCTTATTCTGTGCTAAGACAAAATAAGTAGGTACGTGGAGGTTAGTATAATATTCCTTGCGTATTTATTTTGATTAATTGGTGTATGTATATTGTGTTTGTGTTCTTAGAAAAGACTGGTTGTTATCTTAGGAACCAGGCACTATTATTTAAATAAACACTACCTAGTTCCTAAAAAAGAGAATTTAATATACGAAATTTGAGGTGAAAACGTTACGTAAATTAACTAAATAGAACTTAAATGCTATGTTTTTATTATATTATTTAATTTAATTTTTATACAGGTTATTTTGTGTAAGACTGTTGCGACTGAAATGGAACTAGGAAAGGAAGAGGATCAAGGGTTAATTGACTACGTCGGTAACGCAGGTCTTGGGAGTGTGCAAAACTCCTGTGTCTTGGAAGTCTTGGTGTAATTTGTGTTTTTATACGATTTAAATTAGGCTTGCCACCACTAAAATTTGGCAACCAGGACAAGACGCGTGAAAATCCTGGATATAAGAGCCCAGAACCCAGGTTTTTTAATCGTAGTCAGTGAAAAAACAGTTTAAGGCAGAGTAGCATGCGGGCACAGTGCGTGTGTCGCGGAAGGCCAGACTTTATTTTTTAAACCCGGACTACAAACGAAACCCTGCCCGGACACTCCCCGGATGCCCTCTAAACTATGACAAATTCGGGGAAACCCTGACAGATGGCAACCAAACTTTAAATGTTCCCGAGAGTACTCTTTTTAAAAATAAAGAACATAATCTACAAAGTTTCAGTTCTCCAATAACATTTCTCCTCTACACATATCTTGCCAAACAATAAGATTTTACCTCTTATTTTATTGTTACTGAAGTTCATAAAGTAATATTAAATTAATGTTTTATTATGGCATCACACGACAACATTATCGTGTTTGTAAAACGAACGCGTGGTTGATTGTGCAATCAATCTAAACATAAAGACATATTATTATTAACGCGTGAGCTGATAACTGTTTAGATTATATTTAGCAAGGATTGCTGACAAGCAAACGGTCTACCAGCACGTAGACTCAGCGTGGGCATCTACTCAATAAAGGGGAACTGATAGATAAGTGGATCTACGATTGGTCAAAGCTGCAATGGCATATGTCCAGCAGTGAACGTCTCTCGGCTCAAAAGCGTTTACACCGGTAACGTCGCAAATTAGCGTCATATTTAAAGAAAGAAAGAAAGAAAAACATTTATTTGTTCTCTTAACAGGTTAGTTTAGCTTATCTTTTTAGATTTAGGTGAAAACTGTATAAAAAGTAAGAAAACATTGTGTTTAGACTTTTATTTTATACAAAAAGTACATTGGAAACTTGCATTGCGCTTTAATCACAGTAAAATAACTGTAAGCATTATAATTACTTTACTTTTTATACAGCTTTTACCTTACTCTGAAAAGTTAGCATTAAATTTAATTAAATGATAAAAATTGAAAATCACGAAATATGACACTAAATTGGGACGTTATCACTCAAAGGTGTAAACTCTCTTAATATCAAAGATATTCTCTACCAGTTAACTTATAAGGAGATACAGTTGGAACACAGCTAGGTAGTTGCATGGCAATTATATTACCTACTCTTTACACTAAAATTATAAACGCGAAAGTTTATGGATGGATATTTTTTTTTTCACTTTCACACAGCGCCATCTAGTCCCAAATTAAGCAATTATATTTTGCTTTAGTTATGGGTACTAAACAACGGATATACTACTTATATACATACATATTATAGATAAATTACACCCAGACACAGAACAAACAATCATGCTAATCACACAAAAGTTTGTCCTGAGTGGGAATCGAACCCACGACCTCCGGCTTAGCAGTCAGAGTCACTAACCACTAGACCAACAGGCCAGTCAAAATATGTGGATGTTGTTACTCTTTCACACAAAACTACTGAATGGATTTTAATGAAACTTTAAAATAATTATAGCTACATTAGATTAAGACATATGCTATCATTTATAAAGATATTGTGTGTATTTAGGTATATTAAAGAATATTCTATACTGCTTTTATTAATTAAGAACGTGCCTTTAACCTATCATCACTGCAATAACATCCACAGCGAAGCAAAAGATATCGTGAAGAGTTCCCCCGCTGTGAACATAACGATAATAAATTAGCCGCCAAAGTAAAAACTATTAACTAAATTATAACGTTACGACATTATACTTAATGTCTACCGTTCGACATTAAATCGCCATTGATTACTATAAATTTTAATATATTAGTTAATTATTTGTTAACCATTTTAAATATCAATGGTAGAATATTTATGATAACAGTTGTTACGCTCATAGATTATTCAACTCCACAAACTGTTTGAAGTAGTTTGTGAGGAAGAAGGGAATGAGGAAGAAGAAGGAAAGAAAAAGGTAGCACTGTCTTTGCCTGTCTCGCAAAAAAGAAATATATGTAATTCAAAACAACAGCCTAAAAGCCATAAAAGTATCAAGTATGGTGACAACAGCGCGTTGGCGTTCGTCAAAGAACATTTTTTCTAGACAATTTTCACCTAGGTGAACATACTGGAATGTTTCTTTATTTTAGTTTGAAACTTTACACCTAGGTGAATTGATTTCATATCCATACTTCCATCCTAATATTATAATACGACAATAACTCTGTCTGTCTGTTAAGCTCTCACGCCTAAACCACTGAACCGATTTTGATGATATTTAGTATGGGGATAGAATAGACCTTGGAGGATTGCATAGGCTATAATAATATATTTCATAATTTCATACATTTATAGAATATTTCATCGCAAAAAATGGCTTGAAGATGTTGAAACAGGTGATGAAAATTTTTATAGAAAATGCGATATATATAATCCACGCGGGCGGAGCTGCGGGCAACAGCTAGTGCCTAATAAAATTTTCATTAGGTAATTCATCTTGTAATTAAGTTTAGGTTATTACCACCAACTTTTTTAATATAAGTGTATTGTTTTGCGATTATTATTTTAAGTAAGTGCTGGGAACTGCAGATCATCACCAGCTAAACCTACGAGACTACCAGGTATTTCTATGGCTTTGTTGTCCTATGGGTTTAATGAGTTGAATTGTGAAATTGAAAATGTCCTGGTTCTCTTAAATAGAGGTATTTATAGACAATCTTCTTTAACGTCGCTTTATCCCCGGTAAATATTTACAATTAGTTTATATTTATACTTTACTAAAACCTTCAAAAATACTTTCAAACCATGTTATTCCTACACAGTTTTCAATAAAAAAATTCTCAAGTTATCATAAAAGTTGAAATAACAGTGAATATGTTTGTGGTAGAACTGGTAGATTGTGTGAAGCGAACTGGATCTGAACCTGCACTACTTGTGACTATAACCGTTGCTTTTTATCTGATTGCCTCGTTTTAAGCGAATGGTAGAATACTTTCTATTCATGCACATGCTGAACTAATGATCTTAAAACGTTGCATAAGGTTTCTTTGAAAGAAGTAGTAAAATAAAAATATACTTTCTGTCTTCTAGGACAAGAAGAGTAAGCAGAGCTATACATTTTTGGGGTATTTACAAAGTTTGTACACAGTCACAAAGTGGCCTGACGACCTGATAATGATCATGTAAGGTCTAGATAAAAAATGTATATACATCGCCATGCCTGCGGCCTCGTGCAAAAGGCTAGTTCCACGCGCGTGACACTGGAGCAAGCTTTACGCAAATTAAAAAGTAGTCTTATTATTTACGGGACACAATTTTTAGAAATGCTGGCTTAGGTCGCGAGCAAACAATAGTTGTTACCTATATGTATATACGTATCATGTACAGACAGACGCTTGCTTTAAAATTAGACACAAATGTCCATAATTTACTCCACACACTTTACACTATTTAGTATTTATGTTTATAATATCCTATTTACACGTTTATTCTACATAATATTATTTATTTTACATGAAATTTTATTTATTATTTTAGTAAAAACAGACACGACTATGGCGCCGGCGTCACTAATCGGATATCGCAGAATATCAGTGTTGCGGTTTATTATAAAAATCGCAACGTAACTGAGCGATGTCCAAATTTTTGGCACTAATGGGACACACACTCACACATTACATACTTTATTTATTTTTATTTTTATTTTTCTCATTTAAAATTTAAATTAAAATCTGCTCGCTGACAAACTGACCTTTTGTTTCGTAAACATAGACATACACATACTGGGAGATGTGGTGTTGCCAGTGAGAATATTTATTTTTTGCTTTATTTTCTTTTTTTAGTTATATTTTTTCTTTGTAATAATTTAAGTGTTTTTTTGGTGAACAAAAATAAATCTTTTTCTTTCTTTCTTACGAGTACATTATGTTATGACAACTCGAAAAGCAAAAGATAAGGATCAATGCTCACCTCTTCTCTGTATAAAAAGAGACCTTTATATTTCGCAGTGGGAATATAATGGGGACGGAGCACCGCAGACCACAACTGTCTACTGAAATGCGACTCTTTTTTATCATTTAATAATTCAAGCCCCTAAACTTTTAGTAAAGGTAAACGTGCACGCACTATTTGTCTGAATGCCGAAGACAAGGAGGGTAATGTTTTTCGAGCGTAATGTATGTGGGTATGTGTCTATTTGTTTGGCACGCTCTACAGCCTAAATGGCTTGATTGATTTTAACTTAAGAGGTGACATTAGATTTGTATTGATTGTGAGAGCGACATAGGGTAAGTATATAAAATTTCAATGTAGCGTCTCTGTTTTTGTGTCGTAACGTTTATTGGTGTCAACATTAGAAGGAAACATGCCTTGGAATCGAATTCTGCACGTGTTGTACTAGATAAGAAGAGAAAAGGCGGAAGCAATTTAAAGAGAGGACAAGTTTAAAACTACGAATACCTACTAATCATCATTTGCGATCGCTTCTGCTATACTTTCCCTTTTAACTCATTCCCAAGACTACAATTACCACATGTGCGTACTAATACGTTTTACTTATGGTGTCTTAAGAGTTCTTCTTGATTGGTGTCTTACTCGTCAGTTGCGTAAAAAGAAGTAAAGTATGAGGGGGTTTAGAAACATTTTCGCCACCAGTTGGCGCCACTTCAACTTTCACATTGGGCTAATCAGGAGTTCAACTTTCAAAAAGCGCTTGACAGCTAGACCTGACGCGTAGGAGCTGCCACCGCGTGGGATCCATTTTAGAAAACCCTTTCAGCAATTTTCTTTTGTTCATGCACGTGAATTATCCATTTTGTAAATTTAACATTAAAATTGCCAAAATGAACAATGAAAAATATTTGTTTTAATAGCGCTGTCAAAATGAAAGACCTTTTACCAAAGTGGCGGCAACTGGTGACGAAAATTTTGGGTAACACCCTCATTGGTTGCAAAGGCGTGCTTCTGATGCTTATCAGATACTTGCTATTGCAACCAATGCTTTGCAATCACAGCGTATAAAAAGCCACAATAGCAGGCAAATAAACGTTCACCTTAAACTTTTCTGGTATGCCTTAATAAGCGAACAAGCTAGCTTACGCTTAACGGCTAGGCTTAACCGTAATTGGCTTAATAATATTCGAGTTTCGCATATCTGAGTAATAAATAGGGCAGAGAATCATCTCGTAACTGCCTATTAATGTTCCGCTGAGTGCTTCGGAGGGGCAAAGCGTCTCATTTTGAGTTCCACAGATATTTATGCACCGTTTGTACTAAGTTTAGCGTTGTGCAAATTGTTTCTAGTCTACTGTTTATTGGTGAGCAAATCATTGTGCTTTGGTGGTTCAGTAGCACTGTAGACGTCGAAGTTAGAAGTCTTGGGTTCGATATTAAGTTTTCTGTCAAAATAATTCTTAGTGTTAGTTTTTTTTTTAGACGACTAAGGTGACGAACTAGCATACGCTTGATGGTAGGCAGTTACCGTAGCCTATGGACGCTTGGAACACCAGGAGCATCACCGACCCTGTTAAAAACCGTTTAACTCCGTTCTCGAAGAACTCCATGTTAATCAGGAGTCTGGAATTGTGTCGGGCAAATGACAACAGGATCGCCGCCTGTTATATTAAATCCAGCATAGTTGATAAAATGTCGGTGACAATCAGTACACAACACCACAAACTAAAACTGCTACCAAACAAACCTCAAATTTTATTATCTCAAAACATTACCCTCACCTTTCTTTTATTACATAATTTTTCCAACAAAGGACCTTCGAAGACGTGGACATTTCTTTGACAAATGAACCACCATTAACCCAAAATATAACTTACCCGTCATAGATCATACGAAATGGGTGTTTAGTAACAATTCTACACTCATCCGTGTGTTATGTCCCCAAACTATAGATTAAACTGACGTTAGCGAGTTATAAATAAATTATTTTAGTTCACTTTACTTGTTTAGTTCGCGGTTAATGATTTATGTTTGTTTGTTTATTTTATTGTTATATATGCTGCTTTTGTTTACTTTTAATCTACACTATTATATAGAGCGAAAGAGTTTGATAGTTTGTTTGAACGCGCTAATCTCTGAAACTACCGGTCAGATTTGAAAAATTCTTTTTGTGTATGATAGCCCTTTTTGTGCTCTGAGGAACTGTTTGACTTGGTGCCATCGTCTCCTTTCTATCATCGCACCACTCGACATCGCAGCAAAGTTCATCCATACTACCTGGACACGATCTCGTCCAGCACGGTTCGTTTTCAGCGTTCATCTCTCCCACGTACGTGCAGGCTCTGGAACGAACTACCAGCTGCGGTGTTTCCCGAGCGCACTTGACATGTCCTTCTTCAAACGAGGTTTAAAGAGAGCATTAATATCACGGTAGGCAGCGGCTTCGCAGAGCCCCTGGCATTGCAGAAGTCTATGAGCGACAGTTACCACTTACCATCAGGTGGGCTGTTGGCTCGTCTGCCACTGTAGGCAATAAAAAAAAAAAAAGCCCAGCTCTCGAGGAAGGTTATAGGCTATGTAACATCACGCTACTGGCGATGGGAGCAGAGGAGTAAGCAAAGACGTGGGAGAAACCGCACCGCGGAAAGCTACCTAATCTGTATATAAAGACGCCTACTGCTGGATAAACCTTATGAGTAATTTTGTTTTAATTAATAATAATAATAATATAATAATATTCTACCACATTCACACAACGCCATCTAGCCCCAAATTAAGCAATTATATTTGCTTGTGTTATGGGTACTAAACAACTGATATACTACTTACATACATTTTTTTTTGTAAATACATACATATTACAGATAAATTTACACCCAGACACAGAACAAACATTCATGCTCATCACACAAAGATTTGTCCTGGGTGGGAATCGAACCCACGACCCCCGGCTTAGCAGTCACTAACCACTAGACCAACAGGCCAGTCAAAGTTGTTTTCTTTCTCTAGTGTCGTTCCCTTCTTCCTTTGTTATTGGCAATGCCTTGATTGTGTTTTCTTACCATTGTATCTGCTTACTACTACAAAGGCCACAATTATAAGCACCTGTTACCGACGTGTGTGTATGAAAACATGAATGAATGTTGAAGAGACAAAGGAGGTATATTTCAATCGCAGTATATGGCGTTCTGGCGTTCTATAGTATCTGCTTACCCATTAATGGGAGACAGGAGTAAAGTTATGTATGTACTACTACACCCCCAATTTCTGAACGACTGATCAACGAAATATTAACTAATCACCTGTTAAATTTTATTTGCAGGACCTCAAAGCATGCCAAAAGCATGAATAAAATTATTCAAATTCAAATATTTATTTACTTATTTATTAGTTAAATTTGATCTAATTAGTAACAAATTAAATCAAATTAAACTAATTATCCATGCTTTTAGGTACTTCATAATTATGATATTTAACAGGTGAATAGTTAATTTCTCGTTGATCAGCCGTTCAGAAACTGGGGATTATTATCAAGTATATTACTTAGGTGCCTTGTATAGCCAGACATGAGACAATGATGCAACCAAAAGTGCCCTTTACCAAACCGATTTTCATAAGCAATGGTTACTATTTACCAGTTGTACCACTGGTTTATCTACTAGTATCACTTTTTCGATTTGAATAGAATCGCTGAACAAAAACTAGTTTGCGTTTAAAGTCTAAGAAATACTGAAGTGGTATCAAATCATATGTAATTATCAACAGTAACTCACAATTTTAAAACTGTAACTTTAACTTACTCTACAATTTGCACTTTGATAGTACTATTGAAGTAACTTTCTAGAAAACGCTTTATTGTCCAATTATTTGTGATATTTTACGATTAAGTTTCTGTTGACGCTGTTCTTGTAGCCTTAAGGATCTTTAGTGCTATAGGATATTTGACTAGAACATGAAAAGTTCCATCTTTTTAGCCCGACTGTCGAAGGAGGGTAATGTTTTTGCAGCGTAATATATATATGTATCCATGTATGTTTCTTTCTTTGGCAGGCTCTACAACCTAAATGGTCTAATGAATTTTAACGTATGAGGTGTCATTAGATTCGTATTCATTGTGGGAGTGACATAATTATGGTACACAATTGCAATGCAACGTCGGCACGGAAAAAAGAGGTTTCTTTCTTTTCAGTTTATTTTAGACAGCCGTCCTTTTTGTTTTTTTTTTAAATATATATTGCTTGTTCTATAATTGTCGTATGAGATTTTATAGAGAAGTAAATATAAAAATAACAGCAGTATTAATATACTAAGTCAGTACAATTAGAAATCCACCCGCCAAGCGCGGTGAGTTTAATAAACTCCTTAGGTATTTACAGCAGTGGTTTTAAATATGTAAGCAGTGATGTAAAAATGCTCAGTATTAGTCCGGTGTCTGATATTGTGCTCGGTAAATGACAACAAGCTTGCCCATTGTTACATAACTATATGTTCCTTGTAGATACACTTCTGCCTACCCCTCTTGAGATCACATTCATTCAGAACATAAACCTTAAACAAATAATAACTTTACAAAACTCAAACTATCTTCATTTTACAAAACTAGACAAACAAGCAACGTTTCTATTTCAAAAGTCAATTTGCATTTACTATAATGCAAACTAAATGTTTGATATTACAACTTTGCATTTATAAAGTGTAAATATTTATGAGTGCCTATGAGTTTAGAAGTGAAATCGGATTGAATCCAGAAAATAGGCTTTGATGTTGAATACAAAATGTGAAATAAATTCGCGTAAGTTTGAGGGCATAATGTCAATAGCATGTTACATGTCCTTCTTCAAACGAGGTTTAATGAGAGCATTAATATCACGGTAGGCAGCGGCTTCGCAGAGCCTCTGGCATTGCACAAGTACATGAGCGACAGTTGCCACTGACCATCAGGTGTTTTATAGAATGGGTTTAGTGGTGAACTCTAGCCTGATAAAAGCGACGATCACAATAGATCAATCATGGTCGCAGTGACACTACAGCCGCATCAAAAGAAGAAAAATACCTATTAGGTGGACTGCTGCTGGCTTGTAAAAACAAGGCTCTATCTCCTTAGTTAAGTGGTAATAGACAATATATACATAGGTCGCAAAACTAACCGTAGGGGCATGAAAGTTCTAGAGTGGCGACCACGAACTGGCAGACGCAGCGTAAGCAGACCCTTCGCAAGGTATACCGCCGATCAGATAAAGTATATAAGTATGTTTATCCGCATACTTATATATTCTACATAGAAATAATAATTAAGGTATTTTAATTTAATTAGTTTCTATATCATATAGTTGGTAGCGTTAAACAATTTTCAAGACCTTGATATCTGCCATGCCTCGCAGCACACGTTAGGCATTGTGTTCCGGCTCTCGTTAAATCATTATTACATAGGAACCTACATCAGATCATAACAAGATAATTATTCTACTATGATTACTGTAATCTGAATGTTATACATAAATAGACATTTTTTTTGTTGGTGATGGCAGAAGAGGAAACAGTCTACCTGATGGTAAGTGGTAGCTGTCGCTCATGGACGTCTCAGAGCCTCTATCATTGCTCTTGCAGTGCCACATTGGAAATAGACCTCTCCCAATTTTCGCCACCTCATCCATCAGTTGCTCGTCACCCTTATCAGGCGAGCACTATGCATAAGAATAATGTGTAAGAATTAGTTGAATTCAATTCAATAACATTAGTCTTAACTACATTGACCTAAACAAAAACATTTACAAAAAATAAATTATACTGTTACGACAAATACCTACGCCAGAACGTTCGCAAGTACCTACCTACACGTATAACAATAGCTCATCGGCGGTAGGTACCCCCATCCACAGTACCTACATTCATTGTTATGTTATCGAGATTTGCGGCAACTTTTTAGTAATAACAGTAACAGGAGGGTTCTAGAAATCTATTGACCAATCAATGACTATAAAAAGGATTCGAACGTCGGAAAGGACATTCAGTTGTGAAAACAGCGATCTCGAGCTAGGTGATACGGAAGTTTACGAAGAGCGATCTACGAAGCGTTATAGTGCAGTATAAGTGTTTATTGCTTTATTTTGGTACTGTTAGTGTATTGTGTGAAACTCGAATAAACTCATCATCGCGTAACTGACATTTTACATCGAACCCCATTCTTGACACGTAACAATACTTTGATTCAGTAAAGTGAAAATATACTGCCATCTTATTACTACCTAGTCTTAACGTACGTACAAAACGTCAAGGAATGTTTTAAGACATGGTTTATCAAAATGAGTTAAAAGAACCCTTAGGGATTCACCATATGACAGTAGGAGTTTTGCGTCAAGATTCATGTTCAAAATTGCTCCTGATATCGACTCAATTTGCGACAAGATACAAGTTCACACAGTACACACTAATATTAAAAAGATATTTTTATATATCACTGTATTTGTTATCTTCGAATAAAATAAAAACCATATGTTATTGAAAAGCAAATTTTATTATTTTACTCGGGTTCGTTGTAATCTGGAAACTTTAACAGGGGAGCGTGGAGCCAAAAGTTTGAGAAATCCTTGTACGGATTACCATGGTGTTTCATGAGTTTCATTACTATGACAACGCCCATTATTGCGCCTTCGTATATTTTTATTTATTAACGCTTACTATATTTAGATATACATAGATACTATATTATTCATTTTTAATTTTTTTTATTAATTTTAACTGTACGCAGATGTTATGCCTTTTTTTACTGGCCGTAATACATACATACAGTCAATATAATTCTGATTCTAAACCATCGTTAAAAATATAACTAGGAATTGAGACTACCCAGTAGTACAGGCTGAGAAAAAACTATTTAACTGTGACAGGATTACTTACCTTAGACTGCCCAGAACAATCAGGTCTCCATTTTACAAAATGGTCGCCCATCCTTATTCTAAGCGCAGCAATCGTAACATTTACGCTCTTTAACTTCAAGAGTTAATAACATTCCAAATAAAAGATCTTGTTCGCTTATCCAATAGTAATTAAAGTCTTTTAGTAGCCATTATGACAGGAGTTTTTAAGATTAAAATGTTAGTGAGGAAGTAGGGGAAACGATCATGAGCAGCACTTAATGTCTATTACATGCAACAGCCGGTTCAAGCACTTTAAAAAAATATTAACTGAATTTTCTAGGAAAATTTTGCTTTGAAGTGAAAAATGTTGTGGTAAAGTCTACAAGGGAATATCATGCAACTATTTAACAGTAATTTTAAAATAGTTTTCGGGTTAACAAGAAGTAGATTTGTGATGGTAATGGATTAATAAGCTGAATCGAGGATGTACTATTAAGCGAAAAGTATTAGCTTCTATATGTACGATTTCATTTCGTGCCGAGATCTGAAATGTGTTTTCTTAGCATTGGTCCTATTAGTGCCCGGACTAGCTCCTATGCTAACCTCCTATTAGCAGCATTCTTGTTTGTCACCTAAGCGCTCTTACACACAAGCGGCATGTCGCCAACGGCAGAGTTAACGGCAGCTGTCGACACGGGTCGGCGGCCGCTAACTGCTAGACTGGACTGGACGAATGTTGAGTTCGGTCAAACATTTGGTTAAAATAATGTAAAACCAAAGTTTGAGTTTCGAAAATATAATTATTATTTTCAAATAATGTCAGTAAGTAATGTAAATTATTTTATTATTTATTTATTTTATTTATTTATTTAATAATAATTAAAACGGTTAATTACTACCAATTACAATAATTATTACACCATATACGATTAAAAACATTAAACACAGATAAAAAGGAAGAAAATGAAAACAAAAAAAAAATAAAACACATTAATGCATCACGCTCGCAGAACCGCAAGCACTCTGACAATATTTTCTGCCATCCATCCGCAAACAGGTCACAGTTAGGATTGGCACACAGGAGGGCATTGAGTGCTGATAGTGTGCGCGGTACAGGTGACATGGAACGCTACGGTGCGACATGATGGAATAGCGAACAGCACGTGTCTCCGGTTGCGACGATAGTTGTCAGGAGTATAAAAACGACACAGCTCGTGTAGACCTAGTGCATCAATTTTCTTCCTAAAGATTTTGCACATAACTACAATTTGGCACATGGAATATGTGCCAAATTGTAGTTGTAGCGCCCGACTTCCAGTGAGTTATAATATTTTTACTAAGGCACGGCAAAAGATAAAAATACTCATAATATTAATTTAATATGTCGTAATATTGCTAAATATACTATTTGAATAAAACTTAATTAAAACTAAATGATATTATACTGACATATTATTTTTGAAAAATGTTTTTAATTAGCTAAAAAATTAATTAAATTTAGAATTTTCAGGTTGTTTCAATTGCCAGCAAGCTAAATGAGAGAGCATGCAGAATGCACGGTTTAAATCCGCATTAGTAATTTTATTTATTTATAATTATATAGCTTTATACACACATTATACGTCGAAATGGTCCAGCGGATAAGGCACCCGCTTCTTAAACACGAGGTAGTGGGTTCGAATCCGGGCAAGTACCAATGTGACTTTTCAAATCATATGTATTTTCTAAGTTTATCTTGGACATTTCTGACTAACGGTGAAGGAAAACATCGTGAGGAAACCTGGACTTAAATGTCTGAAATTGCCAATCCGCCTTGAGCAAGCGTGGTGATTAATGCTCATACCTTCTCTATATGAGAAGAGGCCTTTGCCCTGCAGTGGGACAGTAAACAGGCTGGTATTATTATTATTATTATTATTATACACACATTGTGGACTGCGGTGACTTTAATGCATTTTCTAAAAGATTAATATTTTTTATTTTCTTTTCACCACCGACGAGAAAACGACGAGGTGTTATAAGTTTGACGTGTCTATGTTTTGAAAGGTGAATTAGTCGGAAGTGTTCTTAGTTATGTTTGATGAAAATCGGTTCAAGATGGCCGGCGGCACCACAAAATAGCGGATTTCATATTTTTCACAAATCCTTTAATATGGGTATCAAATGAAAGGGCTTGACTAGTAAAATAATGTACACTATGTCGAAGGTTTTTTTGCACTACCCAAAAATATTTATTTTTGGATTTATATAGTTAAAATAGAACTGTCAAGAACACATAAGACTTGCGATACATTTTTATTATAAGAGTCTATCAAAATGACTGCTCTCAGCCTGATGGTAAGTAACTAGTGACGTCCAAGAGTCACCACCAAGGCCAACGTATCAAACTGCTTATATGGCACCTACTATGGCTGATTTGTGAGATACTTTTTCACGCTCCGCTTAAAAGATCCAGAAAAAAAAGGATAGTTTTAAATACATACAAAAGTAAAGATAGTGTATTCCAAAGAGAATAAATTCAATTAAATATTATAAAACAACGTCAAAAAAGCTATTATTATCATTTAAAAAAATGAAAAGATGAAAATATTCGGTATAAGAACCAAATTTTGGCCGATAAAAGTACCCGAAATTTAAAACAAATTTTGCTCCATCAATTTTCATTACTTACTATATTATCTTGTTCTCACGACTTAACTGCCACTTGTGACTCTGTGCAATTAATCAATCGCAAACCACTTCAAACAACAGACAACTTTAGTTTCTTCGCTTAGTAAAATTTTTATTAATTATACAGCAATTGGCGAATATTAGTTTTCATTAATAAATAATACCATACTGTAATTATCCCACTGTAGGCAAAGTTTTCTTTTAAAACAAAGAAAGCAGGAGCACTGTTAACCATGCTTTGTGAAGTCGTATTGTCCATTTTATTTACGAGTAAATAAACTGTTGTAACTTTTGGTCTAAGTAGAATCAAAATACCTTTCGAAATCAGTTTAATAACATAAAAAGATCTAAAAATGACTAGTCTATATCAACACCACAATGTTTTCTGTCTTTAACCAAACTATCATAAAATGCTATGAAAACCCCGTAACCATCACTTATGTGGCAACACTGGCGGCTTAACGAGTCAAGTCGTAAAACCATGCACTTATAAGCAGCCCAATTATTGCCAGCTCTAAAAATATTACTACCACAGATTATTACGGGTATATTGGATGTTGTAATTAATTGGTGGTTACAATGTGTACATAGTATAACCACGTAACTTACGATATTATTAACGGCACTATTTTTAAAGGCTTTATATAAGCCTACCCTCTGATTATAAGCTTTTATAAAGTTTTAAAAATTATGGCAAAGTAGGTACCTATAAAACTAAAGAAAAGTAGTATAAATGTGAAATCATTTAATACTTGGTCCTAACAGCTTTACGACCCACGTAAATAAGTGTATCGGTTTCATCTCTTATAAGAAACACGAATACAATGACCATGAATGGAAATAAAGAAAGAAGAAGAAAAAAAAAGAAAGACCATTTTTTTAGGGGTAATTGGACCTGTGGAGCTCTCATTGAGTGAGCTCAGCGAACGAAACGCAATATGTAGTTTAACAATTAGTATTTAAAAATAATAGATACACATTCCCGATATTTTGTGATAAGACTTCCCTAGTCAATCTAACCCGTTCATGTTAAAACCAAACTACTACCTCTGAAATTACGTTGTTGCGTTGTGTATTTTAATGAGTATCAAATTATACATAATTTAGTTCTTATCACTTAATTGTTAAAGTTATACATTTCAAACAATAAACGCATTGTTTACTAATTTGATGGAATTGATAAAAAACGGTTTTATAGAAAATTGGAGTTATTTGAACAAAATTTTCAAACAATAACTCATAACAAAACCGGTTCGAGTGTCCCCTTATGCCCCTTGTGTTAGAGGACGTAGGGCGCATAATATGGTATTTATGTCATAGTAGATCGTGGCGGAAATAAGTCAGGAAATCACATGCATTTATGTATGAATAAGTTTCCTTAGCACATGAATTGCATGCATTACCATATTTTGAGGGTGAAGGGGTAACATTCTGTCTAGTTTGAAAAGCACCTTAAGGATAAGTAAAACTTTGTCTTTCTCTCCTCATACGACCAACCCTTCATCATGATTTATACATATATTACTTAACGAAAGAGTTTGTTTGCTTGTTTATTTGTTTGTTTGAACGCGCTAATCTCTGGAACCACCAGTCGGATTTGATTTTTTTTGTATATGATAGCCCAGTTCTTCAGGAAGGTTATAAGTATGTAACATCACGTTACTGGCGACTGATTCAGAGTAGTAAGCAAAAACGCGAGTTAAACCGCACCGCCGATATCTAGTTTTTTATAAGTCCAGCTTTCTTTAACATATTTGCCTTGACTATTAGTCAGTAATGTCCAAACAAACTTTGAAAATACATTACTTTCAGAACCTATATTGGTACCTATGTAATTTACAACCTCGTTCTTATAATGTCGTGTAGTAAATGCATATTAAAGTGGACGAGAGTGTGAAAGTGCTACTCTACGTATTAAATAAATATTTGATTTCTTCATTTTTCGAACTAAAATAGAATACACCGTAACACGCACAATATCAATAAACAATCATAGATGTTTATAAAATATGAGCAGTTAACCCTCAGCTTTGCCCGAGTCACCCTTTTAATTCCGCAGTTGAAGAATTTGTTTCTTGCTGTCGTCACCTAGCTTTTAATACATTTTAGGTGTCCAACAAGCATACAGCCTCTGGGTTACTAAACTGTTCTCTAATATATAAGATGCAATCCTAAGATAATGCAACCAAGCCGTTTGTAGAAAGAAATGAATAAGGCAGAAAAAGGAAAAGGAATAACAAGGAAATAATTAGACCACCCGCGAATTACCGTACAATAGGAATTTCCTTTACGTTGAGAGGGTATACACTTTTCCAGTCAATCTAGCAGTTAATCCCACCCTTTCATGTTGAAAACATGCTAATTTCTGCTATCGTAATAAGAATAAGAAATAAATAGTTTCGATTTTGCAGTTACATAATAAACACACGAGGTTTTTCTCATTATATCATTTACACATAAATCATCTAACCTTTATATAAAGCCTTGTATCTTCTAAGAATTCACGTAATCTGATTATTTCAGCGAACAGATTACTAGTTCGTAGTTAAGAGTATTCACGTACGAAGCACATTCTACACAACGCCAATTAACATTAATTAAAATTAATGTTTTTGGATAAGGATTTCGGAACACTAATTAATTTATACCGTATGAAAATTCGTATGTTAAAATGAATACGAATACTTGTTATTATACTGCTAGCGAATAATTTATATATTGTAGGAATAAAACCTGCAGGGTACAGATTTCTCTCAAATTCAAAATAAACATAGGTAGTAGATCCATGCTAGTTTCAGCATGAATGGGCCGGATCTACCGCGGGGGTACTTCCCCAGTTGATCTCATAGAAGATCGACGTAAGAGTAGTAATATCCATATTACTGCGTTTCGTTCGGTGAATGAGAGCACCGGAGGCCCAATTTCTCCCTTGCCTCTTTCCTCGC
This sequence comes from Parascotia fuliginaria, assembly GCA_963082885.1. Taxonomy (NCBI): domain Eukaryota; kingdom Metazoa; phylum Arthropoda; class Insecta; order Lepidoptera; family Erebidae; genus Parascotia; species Parascotia fuliginaria. Next base: position 4,103,436 of record OY720197.1, read on the forward strand.
CTCCCCCATTTCCTTCTCCTACTCTATTCCCAACCGCCATAGTCGAGGCCACGATACCAGCAGTTTAAGACGAAGACTTTTGGTATGATGGCCACGACTTCTGGATTCCACTGACTGCTTACCATCAGGCGGGGTGAAGTCACTTTGGTAGACTAATAAAAAAACATCACCCAAAAGAAGCCATCAGAATATCAACGCTGCTGACCTCTTATGAGAATGCGCAGCTTGCAGTTGAGATGGCAACCTTTCAGGCTGGCACTACATTTTGCTACATTAAACGTCAATACGTATGTTTGTGCTAGTCCTGATGGCCTAAACAAGTGGCATAGATTTCTATTCTATTCATAGAATAGATTAAAAATGTATGGGATTGACATAAGCTAACGACAACATGTCGTACTGAATACTTATTTTTCAATTACGATGACCAAAGTCAAAACAACATTGTTGTGTTTCTGCTGGTGAGGAGCTCTAGTGCTTTTATAAAAGCTATGTATTGTCAACAGTACAAATTATAGCTTCGGCTGTAAGCAGTTTTCCTTTCCGTCCATGAGAATAACGGCAGGTGGTGATGCGAGACTAAATGAAGTATGTCCTTGACGATTCGAAGTTCCGTGGTGGATTGATTTTCGTCAATAAGTGTTCATTGCTGAATAGACCGCTTTTTTTTTCTTTTTTTAATTGCTGACAGTGGCAGATGATCAACCAGCCCACCTGATAGTAAGTAGTAACTGTCGCTCATGGAAGAATCAGAGTATCTGGCATTGGTACTACAATACCACGGAATTTGCGAGGCCGCTGCCTACCGTGAAGGAAGAGGAATAGGTTAAGAGGTTGAGAGAGGTGAGGAAAAAGGAAAGGGGGGAAACTGTCAAGTATTAGGGGGGTATTGTCACAACTACTATGCTAGGCAGGCGATCGCAGTGGCGGTATATAAGTACATCACAGGACGCTGCTGTTTGTCTTAAATTAGATGATTTAATAAACCTTAATTTTTACCAAGCAATTTATTCTTGACTTAAGTACACACTTCTTTTAGATAACAAAAAGCCTGTACCTTTGATAAAATTTGTTCTACGCCATTAATTAAAAATCAAAGCAATTAAATTAATGAAAGAAACAGTCTTATTAATGGAAAAGATACCATTATATACCTTTTTCTAAATAATAAAGGGCGAAGACGGTGTTTATGCCCGTTTTTTTTACTAACTTCTTTTGAACCATGCAACGGATTATGAGACGTTTATAGATTTTCTTCCTAAAGCTTATAAGTACAGGCATATTATATTAGACTAAAGTCTATAATTTCAAAGATTTGTAATCATATCGTGAAAACGGGGTACTCCAGAGATTTATCGAAGCGCACCAGTATATTTGTACGGTAGTAGATCCACGCTGATTTCAGCATGAATGGGCCGGATCGTCCGGGGAAGTACTACCCTCTCATAGAAGATCGACTTAAGAGTAGTAGTATCCGTACTACTGCGTTTCGTTCGGTGAGTGAGAGCGCCGGAGGCCCAATTTTCCCCCTTTCCTCTTTCCTCACCTCCCTCATTTCCTTCCCCTAACCCCATTTCCAGCCGCCATAGTGGAGGCCACCATACCAGCAGTTTAAGACGATGGCTTTTGGTATAGTGGCCGCCACTTCTGGATTCCACTGACTGCTTACCATCAGGCGGGGTGGAGTCACTTTGGTAGACTATAACATAAAAAAAAAAAATTGATGGATGAGAGTAATTTCTACTCAATCTCCACTTTTATCAAGTATATCTTTATATATGTTGGAGGCTTATGCCAGTTTATTAATTGGTGACGACAGAATTATTCTATACTAGCTGCACCCCACGGCTTCGCCCGCGCGCTGGTGCGTTTCGAGGAATACTTTTGGTTCGCTTTATTTGGTGCGTTTCAAAGTTGGTGAGTTCCGAGGAATATGCCGTGACGAATAACGTGTGAACCCGGGTCGAGTTGTTATTTACAAATAAAAGGAATTCGAACAATGCAAAAATGTTCCGTTGAATTCAATTAATCCAGGAACAATTAATTTGGATACAATGTCATTGGGTGCGTCGGCATTTCTTTACTCCATCTTGGAGCGGGTCCAAGATGAAGATGCTCGTAAAAGTAATTAAAACTTAAGTGCTGAGCTTCAAATAAATTGAAAAAGTTCCATCAATAGATTGTAATTTTATCTTGTGTGTATGCGAAAACTAGGGTTGGCGGATACAACGAGTAGTTCAACTTTTCCTAGGAATATAATTCAATTTGAGTTTCTTTTTTAATATTAGCCTATGTTACACAGTACTTTAGCGATGATCAGATGTTGCGATGGTTGGTCAGCGAGGCGGCGGTTAGTTGTATTATAAGTACTCGTATAACTTGTCAACGTCGATAACGAAGTGCCCTCGGCACGGGCTTAAAAGACGTTTTTTGTACTATCTTTGACAATCACTAATGCCAGTAGTTACAATATTATCAAACTCTAACAGTTATACAAATCAATACAGAGTCTTTGATAATATTATATAGAATTGTTATATTTGTATGAAGGACAAATAAAAATAAATAAAAAGTGTATTGTAGTGCAAAACGCATACTGTAACATCTACTTTAGATAGATTCATTCTGCCTGATGGTAAGCTGTCAATGGAATCCAGTAGTAGTGGCCACCATACCAAAAGCCATCGTCTTAAACTGCTTCCATGGTGGTCTCTAATTTGGCGGCTTCATGAGAAGCTTTTTCACCCCTGGGCTCACAACTGCTCAAGGTCACAAAACCAGTGAACGTCTTTCGCTTTATATGATGATGATAATTTACTTCTTGTCCATTTTCTGACAATAAATTTACGTATTTTCGTAACTTTCCCGGATATCCTAACTATTGACAGCCCTTGCAGGAAAACACGTAGGGTCAGAAACTTCCAGAACCCTTGTTTACGGGATCGAGTAAACATTAAAGTAATTACTTTATTAAATTCCAATTTTAAAAGGCTCGTTTAAAGGTAATTAAAGAAAAATAACGTTCTACGATATCGGTACAGTGTAATTATACGTCCTTTTTTAAGTAATTTTCGAATGGAAAAATATTGTTAGTAATGGTTACTGTCTATACTCATATAAATACCAAAAAAAATAGTATAATAATAAGCTATTTTTTTCTGTCCGTTTCTCTGATACCTTCTTCTAAACCAGAAGCAAACACTTGCTGCTACATATACTTAAAGCTGAAATGTTTGTTTTTTTGAACGCGCTTATCTCTGGAACCAACAGTCGAATTTAAAAATCTTATTATATTTGATATTGAAATTCTTGAGAAGGTGTAGGTATGGGCTATAAAACATTACACTACGGTACATGAGAGCGTAGCAATAACCGAAAACGTAACCTAAAGCGAGTAAAGCCGCTAGGATTCCGTACCTCAAGAAACAAAACGGAACCTTTATAGAATCACTTTGTTGTTCGTCTGTGTGTCTGTTTTCCTGTCGGTCTATCTGTCTGCCTGTCAAGACTTTTTTCTCAGTACTCTCGGTGCGCGAGTTCAACTCGCACTTAACCGGTTTTTTTTAATTTATTTTATTCCGTTGCGTGATCATAATTATAGTTAAGGCTTGCCTCGTTATACTCGTACTGAGGTTGTCATTAAGAATTTAAACATGGCCGTATGACATGAGGCACTTCATATAAATACGTGTCTTACATTTTTATTTTACATAACTCTAAATAATATGACAATCTATACTATTATATAAAGCAGTTTGTTTGTTTGTTTGTTTGTTTGTTTGAACGCGCTAATCTCTGGAACTACCAGTCGGTTTTGAATATTATTTTTGTGCAGTTCTCGTGAAAGGTTTATAGGCTATGTAACATCTCGCTACGAAAGCAGAGCAGTAAGCAAAGATGCGGGTGAAACCGCTTTGCAGAAAGCTAGTCTGTATATTATACATATAGTATAATAATTATATATTTACGACTTAGTTCAGGGGTAGAGGTGTATTTCACTTTTAATAGTTACAAGTATTCACAACAAAAAATAAAATTTAATGTGTTCTCTTAAACGCGTATCGAGCATTATTTAGTTAGTGTGGGATGCTGTAGATAGCGGCGATAGTAGTTGCAGACATAGCATCCCAAGGTCAAATTATACACGAATAAACCTGTTTTCAGACAGCTTTAATTTTTTATGTCTCCACTTACGATCAATTTGCTAGGATAGGTTGAGGCTAAGAATTGTTTAAAATGGCAATGTTACTAAGGCACCATACAAAATAATCACGTTGTGGGGCAAAATCAATCAAGTATATGTACCTGTACCTTGTTTTGTAATTCAGACTAAAATCTAGACTTTTAATACAAAGGGGAAAGATTTGTATTTTTGTATGCAACGAATTTAACTCAAAAACTACTGGACCGATTTCAAAAATTATTTTTATCATTTGAAAGCTACATTATCACTGAGTAACATAGGCTATTTTTATCCTCGTACTCCAACGGTAACGTGAACCACGCGGGTGAAACCGCGTGACGTCCGCTAGTATATAATAAAACTTATTTAGCTTCTCAAAGTAATTTACATTCGTCTTCATTTAAGGCTTCAAAGAATGATAATTTGAATTTATCTCATCTTATACCTACCACAAATATTTATAAAACCCTTACTAACACATTTAATCCTAAATATAAACATAATTTATCTTACCATTATTTCCGTGAACATGTCATTGAACTGCCACCATCCTAAGTAAACAACTTCTCCTGACAACAACTGACAGAAATGACTTTAATACCTACGTTATGTTCCCTTTCAACCTTGATGGATAGCATTACTGGGGTATGATTCTCAAAGTTTAGGGGTTAGACAATATTTACTTACCAGCATGTAATTGCGCCACAACCGGGCAAAGGCCTCTTCTCATACAGATAAGGTATAAGCATTGATCGAAACGTTTAGCTACTTATCATGGAGTTTGGACATTTTAAATCTAGTTTGAAGAAAATCTTAGTGGTCAGAAAACACCTGTAGTATTTTAACGTTAGTCTGCCTGCTACGTTCACTTTTTGGCACTCAATTATAGGTTATTTCATCACAAATTCCTCATAAAAATATCAAAGCGATAGTGGCGAAGACTGACGTTTTGTAAGAGGGAAGCCGGCGCAAAATTAGCTTACCTTGAAGCACGACGTATGGTCTATTTCTACACTTTACTAGATATTATAGTCTTTGTGATTTATCTCAAAGGGAAGACGGTAGGAATCGGGTTATATGGACTCTTCGCTACTGCAAAGCGATTTTATTTTAATTTACAGACTGCAGCTGATCGACGAATTAACAGCACCAATCGGTAAATTTTAAATAGTATTTACCTCTTATATTTTTTTTTTTCAAATTTAACCGGGATCTTTAATATTGCAAAATAATACAAAAGTTTAAGAAACTCTGCGTTAGGACTTTTGCCAAATTTCGTAGATAGAGTGGCCGGGTTAGTTTTGTTAAAGTTTTGTGTTAGTAGTATGTTGATGGGTTATCCTGTGGTTAATACTTGTTTGTCTGAGAACTTTGATTGGGAGATTACTCTCTTTAGTAAGCGATCATATACTTAGTACAGAGCTAAGTACTTATATCTATTAATATGAATACGTCCACAAGCGGAATGGAGAATTATTGATATTTAGTGTGTAAGTCATTGTAGTAAAAGGATTGGGTAGCCTGGACTTTGCGTTACCGAGTCCAGCTGTAACCAGGGTGCGCCGCGGATAAGCAATATTTCTTCATTTATATAGTTTTGGTCCTAAGCTATATAGAGGAAGAAATTGAAACGAAAGAAGATGGGTGTAAGTGAAACTACTATTTGCTATTTGTTTTTATAGGTGATAAGACCTAACGAGGGTTACTTGAACCCGTGGTTAAATGGAGCATTCCGACTGGAAGAGTTCCATGTCGTTTAGGCCCTTCACAAGGTGGATTCACGACTTGGTAATGGGCAGCTAATGAATGTGTCACCCAGAGATAGAACGCAGTACTATTCATACTGTGTTTTGTTTGTTGAATGAGGGCTGAGGTCGTTTTCCATGTTCTCCCTCATTCTTTTCTTTCGGCGGCATTCTTAGCATTGTTTTTACCATGCAAAAAAATTACAGTAACCTTTTAACTTCAGGTCGATCGTATGCTTTTATGCCTAACTAAGACCTGGGGGGCTACCACCATCAATATTATTTTAATGTTACTTTGTGTTTTGTCTTTTTCTTTTGTGCCATTAAAAACAAGGAAAGAGACATAGTTAGGTATAATAAAATTGCTACAAGAAGTTGTGGTGGGCGGTGTCCATAGAAACGGAGCGAAACTGCAGAGGACAAACGAAGAAATATTAACCTATAGTACCTGACCACTGAAGCGAAGCACAGATTTTATGCAATCCTATTGGATTACATATTTTCATCCTCACTTCACTTTTATGCACAGGCAGCCTTAGTTGTAGAAAAAAAACAACAAGTATATAGTATATATACCTACTCAAAGATTTGGAACTATTTATAAAAGACCGCTTCATAGTTTTTATTACTTTTATTTTATGCTGTTCTGCTAAAAACAAAACAACTAAGTACGTAAAGGAAAAAGCGATATGAGAACGGAATCGACAAAAAGTAATCTAAGAAAATTATATTTGGTTCTTGTTTCGGCAAATATGAACTCGAATTTTGCAATTTCATTTCGAAGAAAAACGCTCTATACACTTTAGATATATTTTGACGTGGAATCTGTGATGCAATGTCTTAAGAACAAGTATATATATTTCTAAGATGAGTTTAACTGTGGAAACAGAAAACAGTTTTAAAGAAATTTTGGATCAAATTGCTTGAACACCAAAGAGAACTCAAGATACCTACAAACGTGGCGATCAATGATCATACCTTCTCTGTATGAGAAGAAGCCTTTCACATCAAGCTACTGGTGACGGGATCAGAGCAGTAACCAAAGATGCGGGAGAAACAGCGCTGCAGGAAACTAGTAGTAAAATAAACTCGCTGTTTTTATTGTCTGTTTCGCCGCCAATTTCTTCTAAATCACGCAACGGATTTAGATACGGTTTTTATTGTTTAGAGCATTTTATCCAAACTGATAAAATATGCATATTATATAAAAAAAAATTTTAACTAACATTTTATTTGTAATCATCTTGCAAAACGCATAAAGAGTGAAACCACGGGACATCGATATGTCTACATAAGTCATATTTTAAGCTTCAAACGTGGACAGGCTTCGCTATGGGACTTTCTTTGAAGTCCTATCACCAATACATATTAAGTCGCTTTTGGATAATATTTTGCATTCCAAGCAGAATTTTTCTACGTTTCTTTGAAGATTAATAAAATGCGATTATATTGAATAAAGTGTCTAGAGCACTTTGAGGGAAAGCGTTGCTTCCATAAATAGTATAAAGCTAAGTCAAAATGGTCCAGTGGAAAAAGCATCCGCTTCGTAAGCACGAGGTAGTGAGTTCGAATCCGGGCAAGTACCGATGTGATTTTTCAAATTATATGTGCTTTCTAAGTTTATCTTAGACATTTCTGACTGCCGGTGTAGGAAAACATCGTGTAGAAACCTGGACTCAAAAGTCTGAGATTGTAAATTCGCCTTGAGCAAGCGTGGTGATTAATGCTCATACCTTCTCTATCGCTGTTTTTTCTGTCTCCGAAGTTTTAAACCACGGTACGGATTTAATAGTGGTTTACTATTATTTAGTGAATGACTAACGGAAGTTTTATATGTATTTGTATAAGCATCCCACTAATAGTGTAAATGCGAAAGTTTGTGTGTGTCTTGTTATATATATATTACTCAGCGAGCGGTTGAATTGATGTCGATAAAAATTGGTATGTAAATAGATTCGATGCTGGAGACGGACATAGCCTAGTTTTTATTTCGAAAATCTGTTTAGTTTTCCGAGGGAGACAAAATACAATTTAGGCTCGGGCGAAGATTTGTAATAATGTCATAAGAAACATATTAAAATTCGCATGCGAAGCTGGGGCAGGTCGCTAGTATATAGAGGATTTAGCCCATAACCTCGTTTAGCTATAATCGTCTTCTGGATGGTAAGTACATATCGCGTAATGTATGCTCATACATACGAGTACAAGAAAACGACGACGAAACGACGATTGACGAAATCACTAAATTTATTCAAACCTCTAATAAAAAAAAAGTAGAAGAATAATTTCTCTCAAGCTTAAGAATATATTATTACTTACCTTTTATGACCAAGCGTGAAGATAAGGACTCTTAAGACATATCCATCTTAAAAGTCAAAACAATAAAGGTGTGTACCTGAAATTACAAAAAAAAATTGATTTCCCCAAATTTTAAAAGTAAATAAGTAAAGACTATTGAACATTGGGGGAGGCCTATGTCCAGCAGTGGACGTCTTTTGGCTGATATGATAATGATGAACGTTACTGATATAAGTAGGTTTCGGTAACCATTTACCACCTCGTTATATACAATGAAAATATATAATTGAATTTCGAATGAATATTATGCTTCAAAGCTTATTTACTACGTTTGGGCATAACCGTAGATAGCTCAACACGCTGTCTGACCGGATAGATCTGTTTTCATGTGCACTGAACGAATTTACTAAGACTGCTTATTGCATCTGCAGTACTTAGGTTAGTTTTAATAATGTATTAGGATGTAGAAATAAATATAGTTATAAACTAGATAAAAAGCTAAACTTCTCTGTCGCATTAGGCTTGCCTGTAAAGATAGATGTAAGTTTAAGAGTAATAAATAAATAAATAAATAAATAAGTTTACTATCGTAAAGAAACCTGCTCTGCTCACATCGCCACCGCGTGATGTTACATAGCCTATAACCTTAAGAACCGGGCTATTAAACGCATAAAGAATTATTGAAAGCCGACTGGTAATTTCAGAGATTAGCGCGTGCAAACAAACAAACAAACTCTTACGCTTTATGTATTAGTATATATTTACGTAATGATCAAGTGTCCTGAATTCTCTGTATGAGAAGTGGCCTTCACCGTTTGAATATAGTGTTTTGAGACGGAATTATTCAGACTAGCGGTATCAGTATAAATAACTATAAAACTAGGTCACAATATGCTATATTCCATACAGAATTAACTTACAAATGGGTATATTAAGAAGTGAATTGTCTCATAAAATACATGCGAAGAATATGGAAATATAAGCGTATCGTAAGTAGGTCACACATTAAGAGGTACTGAGAACAGGACAATGCATTACTTTAGTGTCAAAGAAGCAATTCATATGTCAGTATCATCTAAGTCTGCTTATAAATCTCTATGAGATGCTTGAAATAAAATCGCGTCCTCTTTCTACGAAGAGGCAGGCAGCAGTGCTACTAGCGTAATAAATATCACAACGACACACAAGGCCATCTAGACCCAAAGTAAGCATATTTTATAGCTTATGTTATGGGTTATAATATGTGGATATACATACCTAAATACTATTTTTTGTACATACAAACCTATACATTATAATATAGACATTTAAAAGTGATTAAAGTCATGTATACTCTTGAAAACTATATAAAATATCAAAATATAATAATAATACTTTCATATTACGTAAATACAATATTACATAAACAACTTTTGTAGATCAATGTGTAAGCATGTTGCAAGCCTCGAGCGAGGTTCGGCTTTGTATTTTGTATCCATCCGAACATCCTTTAGTCGGATTACCAACTAATTTTAATATGATGTTATTTACTTATATAAATTGTTACTAATATGTATATTAATACTGTGAGTTTGTTTGTTTGTTGAGTGTATATGATACTAGTTGCACTCGACATGTTGCAGTGTGATACAAAGAAAATTGGTTCAGAAACCGTCTCGGGTGTCTTCCTTGCAAAGTTTTGTCACGATTTGATCTTCGGTTTTGGCACAAAACAAATATACAAACATTGATAAAATAGAAAATCTCTAATGTCTTATTATTATTAGTTCTGTAGGTACCTCGCTAGCTTTCAGAACAAACCTTTTAATTCTCGGTTTACCTCTGATAATAACATGCATGTTTCAAATACCTATAAGCCTGCCGGAATAAATTTTTGAACTACAATGAAACAGTATCTAAATCCGGATAATGAAAACCGTGTCTGTTGCGTGGTTAAGAGATAACCTGAAAAAACTGAAAGAAGAATGCAGTGACTTTGCTTACTAATTACAGATTAGTGGAATTTGAGAAACTACACGAAATAAAAAAAAATGAACAAGGGACTAGTCCTGTGATAAAACTGCGGCTACTGTGATCGCCAATCAGCTTCGTCAGCATGGCCATTATTGTGTTTAGAGATAGCCGTCGTAGAATGGAAATATGTTTACGTTTGTGTAAACGTATTTCACCTTTTTTACTTACTTTTTCATAAAGAAAGAAGTAAAGAAACAAAGGCTTCTACTATTACCTGTGCACTTTTGGACATGTAGGCGTAGGTCGTGTGAAATTTGCTAGGTATTTTTGCACAATTTGCACTTTCTTTGCGAAAATGAGAGCAATAGGTTAGTGGTTAATGTAGGAAAGAAAGCTAAATAAAAAGAAACCGGTAAGAGCGAGCCTGAAGCTCACGCATTTTTTTGTATTGAAGCTTCAAATCTACCGTTTTTTTTTTCGAGTACAAGTTTCTGACAAAACCATATGAATTAAAACCCAAACTTAACTTTGCAGTTAAAATAAAGGTTGTCACAAACATCCAAGTACAATTTTATTAATACTCTAATAACAAATATAAATTTGTAATCACAAACACACATTATTATCTATGCTATTTCCTAAACCGAAAGAGTTTGTTTGTTTGTTTGAACGCGCTAATCTCTGTAATTACCTGTCGGATTCGAAAATTTCTTTTTGTATATGATAGCCCAGTTCTTAAGAAAGGTTATAGGCTATGAAGCATCACGCTACTGGCGTCGGAAGCAGAGCAGTAGGAAAAGACGCGGGTGAATCCACACCACGGCAAGCTAGTAATAATATATGTGAAAAGTGTTTCAGCTTTTTTTGTTACTTATGTTAGGAGACATTGTTTCTTGCCAAATTTCTTCTAGGTTGGTTTGATTCTAGGTCATGTAGAAACCTTATATATAGGTTTTGATTTAATGTCGAATGTACCAAACGTGAGGCAAAAAAAACGGCTGTATTTTTTACAATTACTTACAAGCTTGTTTTTTACAGACCCAAGTATTTCATATAACTCTAGTTTTTTCCTCCATGCATTCCTGAGAGAAAAGGTCTTGACAGATGGACGGACAATTAGATCCTATAAGGGTTCCTTTTTTGCCTGACTGCCGAAGTCAAGGTGGGTAATGTTTTTTCTTTTTGAGCTACAAAACTTTGAAATGAATTGAAAAATAAAACTGCAGACATAGTATAAGCACATAGGTTACTGCTCTGCTTTCGTCGCCAGTAGCGTGATTTTACAAATGTAGCCTTCCTCAAGAACTAGGTTATCAAACGTAAACAGTCTATTTAAATCCGACTGATTAGATTAGATTAGCGCGTTTAACAAATTCTGCCGCTTTTTCCGCTTTAATTATAAGTATAGATTTGGTTGACTCAAAAATATTTATTTTTTATATATCAAATAGAGTCAAAAAATCTCATTAAACATTTTATATCATAATATACTCGTAAGTGTCTATACGTCCTATATAATGTGGTATTGTCTGTACGCCTACACGAACTAAAGTTTTAAAACAAGAGTATATTTGTACCTACTTTCTGTCTGTAGTGAAAACTCGTAGGCGGTTGTCAACTTCGATGTAGACAACACGTCGTTGTCACGAATTACAACCGTGAATAGAATACAACAACGGATTCTTAAATGTCTACATGAGAAACTTGAGAATTTAGTTTTAGAAAATATTTCATGAATGCCTTCTTGTACTGGGTGGCGCAAAAGTACTGGCACTAAAGAAAATACTTTTTTTTTTATATATGACATTTTCTGTCATTCTGTTGTTGAAAATTGTGTAGAGAACAAATGTAAAATACACTGAAAATAAACATGGACCGTTTTACTCCCCAAGAACGTGGAATAATTGTGTCAATGTTCTTACGGAATAATTCATCAGTGATAAGAACACAACGTGAATTTCGTCGACGATTTCCCCACCGTCCGGCACCGATTGGTCGCACAATTCGACGCTTTGCCACACGCCTTGAAGCAACTGGCTCAACATTGGATAGACCTAAGTCTGGGAGACCAAGAACAGGCCGTTCAGCTGAAAATATCGATGCTGTGCGCGAAGATGTGGAAGAGTGTCCAGAAACATCAACGAGGCGACGCGCCACGCAATTGGGCATTTCCAGACGGACCCTGCAGCGTATTTTGGTGAAAGACTTAAAGATGTTCCCGTATAAAACTCAAATGACTCATCAGCTGCTGCCTGCTGACCACCGAGCTCGTCTAGATTACTGCCAGCGCGTCATAAACCTCAACCTTGAAGAGGATGATTTTCCTTCAAAATTGGTTATGAGTGACGAAGCGCATTTCCATCTCTCAGGGCATGTCAATAAGCAGAATACTCGGTTCTGGGGCACTGATAATCCGCGCATTATTCAAGAAACACCTCTACACCCACTAAAAGTTACTGTATGGTGTGGCATCTGTGTTGACAGAGTGATCGGACCCTATTTTTTCGAAGACGCTGGAGGCAATGCGATTACTGTTACTGGAGAACGCTACAGAACCATGTTACGTGAGTTTTTGATACCCAGTTTGGACGAATTGGGGCTGGAGCACATCTGGTTTCAACAAGACGGCGCTACGGCACACACAGCGCGCGACACTATGGACTTAGTGAGGGACGCTTTTCCAGGCCGAGTTATCTCTCGTTTTGGCGATTTGCCTTGGCCTGCAAGATCACCCGATCTGACCAGTCCAGACTTCTTTCTTTGGGGTTTTTTGAAATCTCGGGTGTATGTGAACAAGCCACAGACTCTCGCAGCTCTAAAAGAAAACATTCGTCAAGAAATAACGAACATATCGCAGGAAGTGTTACGGCAAGTTATGCAAAATGTCATAAATAGGGCTCAAATGTGTATCAACTCTGGAGGTCACCATTTAAAAGACATCATCTTTAAATCCTAATGGTACGAAATTTAATGGCACAAATATACATTTAAAAAAATCTAAATCTAGTTTTCTAATTTAGAAAAAATGTTATAGCTGAACCAAATAGGGTCTTTACTTTTGCGCCACCCGATATTATAAGAGGTTTTATTAATGCAGTGGGATCATAAAAGACTGGTATAATTAAAAATAATTGAAGTAGCTGTTGCCAGGATATTTTTTTTTCTATTGCCGACGGTGCCAGACGAGCCATCCTGATGGTAAGTGGTAATAATGATTGTCGCTCAGGACTTCTTCAATGCCAGAGACTCAAGCCGCAGCCTACCGAGAAGGGAGTGAGGTCGGTGAAGGAAATGAGGAAGGTGAGGAAAGGATCATAAAGTTTTTCAGAGACAAACAATGTCGTCGCCCGAACAGTACGGGCCCGAGACGGCAGTGCGCGTGTTCTGCACGCGCCTCTCGAGGGAGGGGGGGGCTAGGCCCCCCAAATCGGACGGGGCCTGCTTGCGTGTGGTGAGCAGACCGTGGCCCGTCGGGGTCGCGGAATAATGCGCAAGCGTCTCTCGTGACCCCGACACTTTGGCCATCTGGAGGAACACCGTGGGTTTCGAGTCGGTATGCCGGCCGTACTTTGAGTGCGGTCGGAGAGTTCGACATAACCCCCGCCTGACCCGGGCGGGTGCGTATGCGTAATGCATTTACCACGAATAAAAAAAAGGAGAAATAAGGCTTAGAAAACATTACCTAACCGTTGCGGAGAAAAGGATAAGGAAGGAAAAGAGAAAAAGAAGAAGAAGAAGAAGAAGGTAATTAGGCTGCTGGCGATCTTAAAAATCATCTATCTTACAGCCTGAAAACGTCCACAGGACATTAGCCTCTTCCAAAGATAGAACTTTGTCATAATCACTACCTTCATGTACATTTTCAAAATTTTTCGTCCCAGCCGTTATAAACCCGTCACGAATACCGCGGTCTTTAATCGCCTCTTACGACATTCACGGGAAGAGATAATTTTATATTTTAGACCAAGAACTAAACATATCTAGCTATTACAAATTACATGTTCATTATTAAATCCAATTTTCTTAATTCCAAACCAAGTTATAAGCTCTAAAAATATCCAAAATACCCTTGTCTGTATCAAACTCCTTACAAGAAGCAGAAAGTTTTCACATAATTGAATTTATTCCTCAGTGAAGTTAAGGAACAACAGACTAATAATGCTCTACGTTACAACAGTTCATTTTGTTAAGTATTCAGAATATTTTATACGGACTTTAGGGTGAAGCCAGGCGAGCGAATACGGCACCAAAATTGAAACGCACCAAAAGTATTTCTTGAAACGCACCAGAGTAGTGCACTAACAATAAATATTACTACTACTGTTTTAAGGAATAGTTTTGGTGAGATTCATTTGGTGCGTTTCGAGGAATGCCCCAATTTTTTGAGTTGTGAGTCGTCGAATAAAGTTCCTTAATTGGTACTGTAAGTCGACAGACAACTTATTTTGTGTCGCTATGTAAACGTAACAGAAGTTATGAATGCAACTAAATGCGGCAGAACGCGACCGAAATTCTTTGGGTCGCAATAAAAAAAATTACGCTCGTCTGTCTTCACCCTTACTAGGGATAAGTAAAAGTTCAGGAAAAATACTTATTGATTTCGTAAAGGCTCCTTTGCGCAATTAATCTTTTCTTGTATGTATGTACTTAAGTTTATCTATAACAGTCTTGTTTAGGTATTGCTCTTTTTTTCTATTGACAGGACATTCGTTTTGTTTGTAAGAATATTAAATGTTTGTTTTGGACTTTTACAATAATGCAAGCTTATTTAAATGGTAAATAAATAGTTCTTGTATTCCATGAAAACTGCTTTTGAGTCATCTTGTATTTGAGGCAAACTGCTTTATAAGTAAATTAAATTTTGGCAATCTGCTTCTCAGTCAATTTCACATTTCAGGCATAGGTACTGCTTCATCGGCTTTTCTTTTTTAAGTCAAACAGCTTTTAGGCATATTTCATGTTTAGGTATAAAAAATTCCGCGACATACTTGTTATGTGGTTAAAACGCCTTTAATATTAACTTATTCATCATCATAATAATCCTAATACCATACATCTTTCAAGTAAATAAGAAGTCCGCAACTTTGGATATTAAAGTTGTATTGAAATTTCACCTAAGATTCGCGAGTTTCTGATGTATAACTGGGACGGTGTTTAAATGCCTCAAACTGGGTCAAACGAGCCAGCGGCAATCTTCCCGAAACGTTTTTAAAAGAGGGAAATAATAGACAAGTTATACGCAGTACGACACTCGATAAAATTAAGGTAATTATCTGTAATTATAGCTTGTAGCATTTGAAAAAAAAAAGAATTTTTTTTCGTTCAATTTGTTTCTGTCTGACAAAAAAGGTACCTATCTATTTTATATTTGTCTCCATTCCGCCTGTGGCAGCATCCCTGTCGCCATCATGACAAATTAGTAACATAACTACTATAGGTACATAGGTACTATAGCCGCTTTGTGATATTTTGCTTTTTTACGCTGCTCTTAACACATCAGGAATTTTAAAATCAGGAAGATACATAACGCCCTGTTAAAAGTTCTAGGTTTTAATTGACCAACATATTTTATGTGTAAAGAACGGAATTGCAGATTGTACATAGAAAGGGGGCACTCCAGACGAATAACTAGATAAGGCCCGGCGCACTGGATAAGGTCATTTTACACTTCTAAAGCATTAACGTCTTTGTTAGCGGGGTACCCTTTGAGAACGGCGACCGTCCAATTATCTTCTCGGTTCTTTTCACTTTTCCTTCCTCATCCCCTTCCCTTCAAGGAATGACTTGATTGTGTTTTAAACATTATTTCTCTGTAATACTTACAAAACGTAGCCATGTCTACTTACCATCAGGCGTTATACTTATTTACTTCCAAAGTTCTTAACCAACCCTTTAAAAACATGATCACTATTCAACACGCTAACAAATAAAAAAAACTGAGCCAAAACGCGATTATTATGTATTTTATTTGCTTTTAACAAACACCATTTCCGGAACATAATTTTTATATACCTATTTTTATTTATTTGAACATAAAATCGCTATAAATCGCTACTAAAATAGGCAAGGAGCAAAAATAATTTAACTACCCTCGATAATACTCCTTCATTTCTCCTTCTATGTATCATTTATATTCATATTAGCCAACTAAAGTGACTCCATTCTACCTGATGGTATGCAGTCAGTGGAATTCAAAAGTGTGTTTTGAAATTTAGTTGTGTTTCTGAATTGTTTCTTGCTTTGAGAACACAGCTATCTCCATAGGTTACGGCTACCACTTACAATCAGATGACATACTTGTTTGTCACAAAAGTTATCCATCATATATCACATCCATAAGAGTGCGTTACCACCAACGAGGAGCTGAGCGGAGTGGAGAGGAGCGGACCGTGAATTGGCCAATCAGTGCTCAAAATCCAGTTGAGTGGAGATATCCAGCACTGTGACTGGCCGTCGCGTAGGTACCCTACCCAGCGGCGGCGCGAAGTGCCGTACTGCCACGCTACCCTCCGCTTCGTATAGAATGGAGTCAAGCAAACTACGGCGCTTACCGGAGGCAATACAGTTTACTCGACTTCGTTCTGTCCAGCTCGGGGCCGCTTATTAACAAATTTTATTTGAAAGTTTGCTTAGCTCCGATCGGCTCCACTTACACTGTTTTCATTGGAGGGCAGATTTCGAACACTGTGATTGGTCAATTCACGGTCTGTTCCTCTCCACTAAACCCAGTTTCGCGCCAATGGAAACGCACCCTTAGTAACCTATTGACTTATAATATCATTATCCCAAAATATCTACAGCAAAAAATATAGGTATGACTTGCAAAATCCCACAATCTTTGACTTCCCAAACGCCTATCAATAAAACATTACTCAAAAAGCGATTCAGGGCAACCCATTATATCCAGACAACACTATACTACCAAAGAATAACGGAGTAAGTATTCAAAATGGCCAATTTATACACAGAATATTTATTATTTACTCGATACGGTGCAAAAGATTGACACAGTTTGATACATTAGGCCCGGCTAATAAAATATCGATATATTTGACTGCCTCTGTGGCGCAGTGGAAGCGCTAGCGACTGCTGTGCACGATGTTGTGGGATCGATACCCACACGGGATAACACTTTGTGTGATCCATTAAATATTTGTTTCGAGTCTGGGTGTACTTTGTTTCCGTTAAATTGTATGTTTGTGAACTCCCTCGCGCCTCAGGCCACTCTTTTTAATCGCCAGGTAATTAATTTTTTTTGTAAGTTACAATTTTCATTCATGACTTTCTTTCTTTCGCTCAAGACCGGGTCGCTAGTTTAAAAAGACAACTGTCGCACTAGAAAATAAACCCCGTTACTATTACAACAGTACAAATCTATGTATATTTAGATCCCTTTTTTACGGATTACACAAACTTTCATTTTGAGTGGGAATCGAACCCAAGCAGCCACACGTATACCCACTGCCACTATGACAAAGAAATCTAATTTGAAAACAAAGCTTTTTCCTTCCTTGTTATTCAAAGTACCTCACGATATTTTTGTACATTTTTGTACATCTGCCCATCCGTAGCTCTGCAATTTATCGGTCCGTTTTAATAAGAAGCTAATAAAATAGTAATAAAGCTTTGGTTTTATCTTGAATAATTTAGTCTGCGACCGATTAGAGGTCCATCGGAATTGACGTGAAGCTACTACATTATCGGACGGATATATTAATTTATATTGTATTGGATGGAAGTAAGGGTCTGTACTGAAGTATACAAAACCCTTAGCTAAAATTCTTTTTTCGTATTAAGTTGTAATTACTTTTACGTCGAGTTTAGCAACGCGTAAGTACCTATTTTTGCGCGCTGATTCTAATTTAATGTTTTGTAATTATGTATTCAAAACTCTTAACCTAATTGCAGTTTCATGATTAGTTTAACGCAATCAGTAGGTGATACACAATGTAATGTTTCAGGCTTGTTGGTTAAAGAAACACAAATACTTACTGCCTACCTAACCTTATACAAAATCAAATCAACGACCTCAAATTTAATTTGCTCTACCAAATAACGTCTCCGTTCTCCAGAAAGTTCTAATGCATAATAAATAATCACTAATAGGGCCGAACACTATAAAGCCAATTAGTACTTGTACCCTCACTATACAAAGGTTGTAAGAGTTGTGTTACGTATTTTGCATCTTACGACTATTGGCTTAAAAGTAATTATTGCGTAAATATATTTTCAACTTGCGCCCTTCTTTCCCTAAGAGCGTATATACATTTTCACTAATTGTCACCTTCATATTAAACTTTATTCTTAAAGTAGTAAGGTTGAAATATCTGGTAGGATAAGAGTTTACTTAGACAGTCTATTGTTTTTTAGTGTTATAAGAACAATAAAATAAATTCATTCTCATACTGTCTGTCGTCTGAAAAAAAATGTATTGAAAAAACATAGGTTGATGAACTTACCCCAATATTTGTAAAAAAGAAAAGTTGCTAAAGACCATGAACATTTTCTGTCGTATTCAATATAAACGTCGTCGTGTGTTTCACACAAATATTTTAAGCAAAACCGCTCCTTTAATATATGCCAAAGATACTTCGAAGCGAGAATATTAGAATTTTTTGTATGCATGATTTTATGTTGGAAACGTGTAAAAAATAGCACTCAGCCATTATGATACGAAGTGAACAGTTACGTTCGCTTAAGGGTTTGTTCGCATTCGACTTGTTTATGAGGGTATTATTTTAAAACAAGTATTTTGGGCACCAAATTAATATGAAGGGCGAGTAGCAGTTCTGTGATGACTGCAAGTGTTGGCTAACCAATAATTGGCCAATATATTAAGCCTAATGTTTGAGGCGGCTTTTGTGACCAATAGATAGGGTGTATGCTGCTCGTAATCTTAGACTTTATTTAGATTCAAGTTTAAGGTTTGAAGAACATGTAGCACAGTCAGTCCAAAACTGCTTCTATCGACTCAAAGTTTTGAAAAGAATAAGACCGTATCTATCTGAGGAAATGAGGGTACAATTGGTAGAATCTCTAGTGTTATCTAAGCTAAATTATGCAGATGTTGTCTATGGCCCGCGTTTACTTGCCCGAACTGATCGCCTCATCCAACGAGTGCAAAATGCCTGTGCGCGGTTTTGCTTTTCGGTACCGGCCAGAGGCCATGTCACGCCATTTCTGAACGCCCATTCGTTACTTAAAATGAAGTCAAGATATAAGTTGCATGTGGCATGCCTCCTTCTTGGTGTGATCGGGTTGAGGCAACCGCAATACCTACACGACAAGTTTAGATGGGTAACTGGCAGTCGCGAGGCTGAGGCTAGACAATGTTCGAAACAACTCGCGATCCATCCACATAAATCTGCATCCTTCAAAGGCAGCTTCCGTTACGCAGCGTTCAAAATTTGGAATAACCTACCCCCACCAATCAGAAACATAAAGTCCACAATGAACGTTAAAAAATCTTTACGGCAATATCTTTTGGATGCGCAACGGAAGCTAGAAAATATAAATGCTAATATTTCAATTTTATGAGTTTTTTACACATGATACTATAATGTAAGTAATGACTTTTTAATAATTAGTTAATTCATAATCAATTTTATACAATTATGTTATACCTATTATGTTAAACACACACACACACACACACACACACACACACACACACACACACACACACACACACACGCACACACGCACACACGCACACACGCACATACGCACATACGCACACACGCACACACGCACACACGCACACAGGCACACAGGCACACAGGCACACCTATGTTGGTGTCGTGTGTCACTACTTCTACTGGGCTCCAGTTGAAAACCAGCGCTAGGTCCTGATTACATAGGCCTAGCACATGCTGAACTGGACACCCGTTTGGTGCAAAAACGAGGTATCACTTGTTTTGTATAATGTGTGATGAATATACCTAAATAAAACTTCCTGTTTATATACATAATTATCTATAAACTTAGTTTTTCAAATGTATTACTTTGCACCAAATAAATGTTTCTTTCTTCTTTCTTCTTTCTTGTTACAGCAGTGGTCTTTTAGCTGAAACAATCCATACTAATATTATAAATGCGAAAAAAGTAAGTCTGTCTGTTACTCTTTCACGCCTAAATCACTGATCGATTTTGATGACATTAACCTTCAGTTTCTGAAAAGCTGATCAACGAAAAATTTACTCATCACCTGTTAAATCTAATTAATTACTAATACATAATTCAATTACTAATTAGATCAAATTAAACTAATTATACATGCTTTTAGCAACCAAACTGGTACTTCACATGGAATTTAACAGGCGATTAGTTAATTTTTCGTTGCTCAGCCTTTCAGAAACTGGGGGTAGAGAGATAAATTAGACTTTGGAAAACAACATCGGCCTCTTTTATTGCAAAACAATGGCTTGAAGGGGTTAAAATAAAAGATTGAGTTTGTATGAAAAACCGTCAACGTATAAACAGAGACATGTTTGTAATTAGTAAAAAATAAACAGGGGCTAGGACAACAGCTAATAATGATGATAAATTAGTAAATTTTCGTCATATATAGATAGGCAGAAGTATAAGGCTCGGAGGGCTATCTATATACCCTGTCATCGTTTCCCTTTCTTACCCTTCTACTTACGGTCGGGACCAAGTTGCTTTTGTAAGATAAGCTGTAGTTAAGTTTATTCGCAAGTTATGGTAACGCACCATTAAAAAAGCCGTATGTTGCCGAAGTTGTAGGAGAAAATACACTATTGTGGAATTATTTAAAAAGGCAATACGTCAAATATGACTATAGCCTTAAAATATCCTCTGGCACGCTATCCACGATTTGCATCACACAGACGGCTTCGTCGTTTTGATGGGGAAAATAAATATGCGTTTTACATTAAATTTGTGCGTTTTTGATTTATTGGTTATTTTGTACTGGATTCTTTATGGGAAAAGGAAATGTTTATTACAGCGTTTTCATGTCGCATGTCGTATTGTATGTTGTAAATATTTATGGTGATATATCTGTACAAAGCCGGGTAATTTCGGTACTTATTCTAATAGTATTATGACATCTCTAAAGTAGTATAAAGCAAAGTTGTTTTCTTAAGTCTGTATTTCCCCTTATTCTAAACCGCGAAACAGATTTTGATACAATTTTACTACCGTTTAGAACATTATTTTCGGATGGTTTATTGTATAATAGATTCTTGTTATAGTAGGGAAAAGTCGAGAAATTTAATAATTTGTAAACATGTAAGTAACGCAAATTCTGACTTAAGATATCAAAGTTCATTTATTAAGTTGCGTCAAAATGACGATATTTGAGTGAACCTATTAGTACATAGAGTTAGGAACGTTTGAATCGCTGCTTACCCCATTAATGGTAGACAGGCGTGAAGATATGTATTTATGTATGATGATGATGAAACTACAGCATAATAATTCAACACATTACTCATTTCATCTCCGCTCATCTTCTGACCAACATTTATGCAAAACTAATCACAGATCTAATAACAAGATACGGACGCACGGATCAGTTTTAGCCCGCAGTCTAGTTAGGGAGGTTGTTGCGGAAACTAACCTCCGTATATCTGGTCTAATTAAACAGGCTCGACCGCGTAGTGAATATGCCTTCGATCGAGAAGCATGATAAAATAATAGGTAGAATTAAATCTACCCAACTCGACCACGTCTACGAGTGTTTCGCGGTCGAGTTGGCGAATAAGTCGATGGTATACGGGATACCGAGACTTTGCTACCTCTTGTTGTAGCTTTTTGATCTACAAAACTATTATTTTACAATACGTCGGCCATATTAAAATTAAGTAAATATATAGTAATAAACCAATATTCTTATGCTCTGTACAGGCTAGGAAAAATTGCCAATGACAACGCACTGCTAACAGCATACCATGGCTATGTGACCTCTACGTTAAGGTTTGGTTTAATATTCTGGAGCGATGCCACAGGCATTCAAGATGTCTTTATAGCACAAAAAAAATGCATCAGATCCATTTGTAAATTGAAACGTACTGATTCATGCAAACCATTTTAAAAAAAGTTAAGAATACTAACTTTACCATGTCTCTATGTTTTCGAGGTAAGCATGTTTGTAAAATCGAATATGCATCTATTTAAATCAATAGAGAGTCAACGTCGCTCTGACATACTCCACTTACTGCAAGCTAATACAACTATTTTACATAAAAGCATTATATGCAATGGCTCCAAAAGTGTATAATAAGTTACCAAAGAATATCAGAAGTTGTAAGAATATCAGCGAATATAAACGCAACCTTTTTAACTTTTTAACAGATAAAGTGTACTATTCTATCAATGAATTTTTATATGAAAATACTAAATGCTAATTGAATAATTGAATTGAATAACTCCAAAACCGGGCAAATACCAATGTGAGAAATTTATATCGAATATTACCTACTAATTTGCGATGAATGAAAAATCGTGAGAAAAAGGTCCGAAGTTTTCAAATTGCATGTAATAAATATTTCGACAGCGATAGGAGTAAATTACAATTACAAAATTTCTTTCAAAACCAAAATGAAAAATAAAAGGAATATACTTTGATAATGATTTATTATCACTTACTAAATAAAGTATAATTTTAAAGCTTCATCAATCAATCGTGTCAATATGCCGAACATTTTCATAGGTAATTAAACAATATATTAAAATTTTCTTTTAGTTTAATCTCGCAAAAACGCAATTACGAACTTAAAACTAATTTCTTTATAACATTTTTTATTTTTCATATCTGAACTCAAAATCTGACGATTTTTATAAAATATTAATATAATCTTTTAGATTCGCGTACAGCTGGTTCCTCAGCTGCCTTTTAGTCTTGTTTGTGACATAAAAAATATTATTTATAGCAGCAGAGTTTGTTTGTTTGTTTGTTTGGACGCGCTAATCTCTGGAACTACCAGTCGGATTTGGAAAAATCTTTTTGCATATGATAGCTCAGTTCTCGAGGAAGGTTATAGACTATGTAGCATTACGCTACTGGCGACGGGAGCAGAGCAATAAGGATAGACGCGGGTGAAACCCAAGCGGCAAGCTAGTAAAAATTAAACGAATTAGCTCTGTACTTAATAACATTGCTTAACCAAGCATTTACGTTGTAGATTGTGAAGGAAGAAAGAAATTTGCATAAAATGACAAGAAGGATCCGATTCCAAGTGTTAAAGTCAAAATAAAAAATCTATGGGATTGACAGCGTTGCCGTTAGCATATGTCAATCCTATAATTTTTTAATCTATTCTATGAATAGAATAGAAATCTTTGACACTTGTCTAGGGCCTCTGGTTCGACTACGCAAACTCGGCGCTCTCACTCTGCAAACGAAACAATAATATGAAAACTAAAACATAATCAAAATCGATATTTTTGAGAGATTAGTAAGTACTTGGTCGATTCGACCCATACGTAAGCAAATTCATTCATACCAGTCAGTTTTCACTAACGTAAAAAACATATAATATCTTAAAACAAATTACAACACAAATATATATAAATTGGTATACATTCATATGAAGCTTTATAGGCGATTAAGCCTATATCAATTAAACTACCAAATAATAAACTAGTACCAATTAATTAAAACAAACATTAAAAGTACAAATAACTAAATATTCATGTAAATAAGTACTGAATGGATATTTTAACATTTATTGGAATCGTATTAGCCGGTTTAATGTATTCTTGATAAGGTAAACCTTAGAATGCACGCTAACTCAAGTTTATGTAGTATGTAGCCAAGATTTTATTATCTAAACTAATATTATAAGTAAACAATTTGAAAAATTCTTTCACATATATAAAGCTACAATATCAGCGAGTAACATAGGTTATATTATTTGTGGATACGTAGGTATCCACGCGTACGATACCTGGCAACAGCTAGAATTTTATAAAAATGATGCAGTAACCTTTTATTATATACCTAGTATATAGCTTTGTTTGGAAAGTATTGCAAAATCAATAAACATGTTCATGCACACACTTAAATGCTTGGATGCGTTATTTATATATGCAATAAAAAAAACGCACCTTAGTCATAGCAGCCGATGAGGAAAGGGAAAAGGAAGGAGCGTGAATCGGTGCTTCAACGCTCTGTCACCGAAAGCCAAGTCCTACACTTCTACATTAACTAAATTTTGAGTCTGGGATATCAAAAATGCGTCAAAGTCCAAAGATGAGAGTAATATTTCTATTGTATGCATAACTAACTTTCTGCGACGCAGTTTCACCCGCGTCTTTGCTTACTGCTCTGCTCACGTCGCCAGTAGCGTGATGTTACATAGCCTTCCTCGAGAACTGGGCTACCATAGACAAAAAGATTTTTTAAATCCGACTGGTTGTTCCAGAGATTAGCGCGTTCCAACAAACAAACAAACTCTTCCGCTTTATATAATAGTAGAGATTTGATGAATGACATTTGATTTAAATTTAAATTGGGTCGCTCTCTTCTTTATATGTTAGTTTTATTGGCGTATAAATTATATGAAATAAGTTAAGCTTCATATAATAAAGAAAATAATATCGCGCTTCTGGTGGTATTATTTCATTGAGTTCACCAGTTTTAGTGTTAAACCACAAACGCTTTGTTTGACCTTATATAACTGCAATTGAAAGCAGTATTTTACTTTGAGATAATGTTTACGAAAAATATATATATTGCCTAACACAGTGACCCCACTTTGCCTGATGGTAAGCAGTCAGTGGCATCCAGAAATGGTGGCCACCATTTCAAATCGTCCATCGTCTGAAGCTGCTGGTATGGTGACCTCCACTATGGCGGCTTTGAGAGATCGTTTCTCACACCCCGCTTAAATTAAGCCGTCTTGTTGTTACTTAGTTTAACCTGCAAAACTATGGCTTTCACATTTAAATTCTCTATTAATCATCACCTTTTTATTTTACT
Source organism: Parascotia fuliginaria (assembly GCA_963082885.1). Classification (NCBI taxonomy): domain Eukaryota; kingdom Metazoa; phylum Arthropoda; class Insecta; order Lepidoptera; family Erebidae; genus Parascotia; species Parascotia fuliginaria. Next base: position 4,128,562 of record OY720197.1, read on the forward strand.
GTATTGGACGGTTTGAACTTCAAATTAGTTTCTCTAGTACAATAATATAAAACGATATTGCAAATTCGTTAGTATCTTTCAATAAGCAAAATATATTATTAAAGAACGCAAAAACCCGCTTTCCTAAAACAAACTGAAAAAAAATAAACCCATTTTTTTTCGTGCCGATGCTACATTGCAATATTGTATATCCTTTATTACAAATCTAATAACATCTCATATATCCATTAAGTCATTTAGATTCGAAAAACATAATTCTCGTTGACTTCGGCAGTCGAGGAAAAATATAAAATTTGGTTAGTCATCAGACTGAAGAGACTGTTGATGGTCATAGCTTCCAAAAAAACGTGGCATAGTTGTAATGATTAGTGATCACAATGAGATTAAATGTATGTTGCTAGTTTTTTTTACATTTTTATTTATTTATTTCACATAAACTTAATGTAAGTATTACATTAATATTTGCTAAATAACGAAAACCACGCAGGGTTTATCTGTATGGTAGCGAGCTGTTTGTAACAATTTGTTTTATAATAGTTTAATACACATAATAAAATTTAGAATGTAAGTATAATTTAATCTATAGTGAACAATATATCACATGTACTTTAATTTAAGATTAATTTTGAGAACAATATAATGAAAAAGTGCGTTTTGTGTAAGCATATTAATGTTCAGATTTGTACTTAAATCCTTTCGAACATACTAAACCAGAGACCACATCGCAAATAAAACACAAAATAAACTACATATTGAAATATTGCAGTGCTTATTTGCATAAACTACATTAGTTTTAAAAGTATAAGAATGATTGAGCGAACGTGAGAGCTTAAATGAATAATTGTAATGTTTTGCTGCAATTTTCTTTTATGTACAAAAGCGGACAGTAAAAATATGGCAGCTTTTAATTTCTTTGACGTTTATAATTAAAATAGGGAATAAGAAAAATTATACGAATTTATATTCGCGCTACTAAAATGTTGATTTTGAATTCGTTGTCGGTTTATTTTAGTTGTCCTTTATTTATAACTAGCCTTCCGCGGCGCGGTTTCTCCTACGTTGAGATACGTAATTGGTCACTGCTCTGCTCCCATCGCCAATAGCGTGATGTTATATAGACTATAACCTTTCCAAGAACTGGGCTATCAAAAGCAACAAAAAATATTCAAATTCCACTGGAAGTTCCGGAGATTAAACAAAAAAAAATTTCCGGTTCACCTAAATGTGTGACGGGTTCAACATGGCAAGGTGAGAATCAAGTTTCTAGGCTAATAATTCAGGTTCAAAATAACTTCTGTTAGTAAGTACAGTAGTGGGGGAATCAATTTGAGGCTGTGTTTCTTGATAAGTTTTACATAAATGTCTTAAACCTGCTAATAAATAGGCATATCCTAGATAGCGCACTCCATCGTAAATTGCATCTTCGTTTAACATCAGACAAGGAAGATGGTGGTTAAATGCAAGCCTATTTATATATATGCAGCAGATATAAGCTTTCATTATGTTGGACTAATGGATTTTAGCGTAGCGCAATAAGCATCACGATTATAATACATTGTTTTTTATGTGCCTTATATTACAAAACCACGATAAAAATAATCCAAAAACATTACTTTAGGTACGAAATACCAGAGTCGTACACGTCACGGATATTGTGGCAACATACCAGGCTCAAATTCAAAAGGGAAAAGAATAAAAATTCCTAAGTCAGTCACTATCTGAATTGACGGGACTTTTTTATTAGACAATGTTGAAGTGACAAGCCCTCGTAGACTTATCTTTTGTACGTGTGTTGAATGAAAAAGGTTTGTGTGATTATGTGTTGAAAATCTCACATTGCTGTAATTTTTTAGGGGATATTATGTATGTATAATTGTAGCGTAGTAAGGTCTTTAAAAAAGACTAGCTTACTGCAGCGTCGTTTCACCCGCGTTAGGGTACATCTTTGCGTTACTGCTCTGGTCCCGTCGCTGGAAGCGTGATGTTACATAACCTATAACCTTTGCCTAGAACTAGGCTATGAAACAAAAAAAGAACTATTCAAATCCGACTGGTATTTCCAGAGATTAGTGCGTTTAAACAAACAAACATAATTTTAGAAGAGCCTAGATCGTTCGTTGGTCTTCTGGTTGTGTAATTGATTAATTCGTCTCGAGGGTAAATTACCAATTACCGATTATTTTCTAGTATTCTTGTTAACATAATTAACTCCACCACAAGTAAGAACTATATTAACTTTTTTAAAACCTTTTAGAAACATATAAAAATTAACATTTCTTTAGTTTTTGGTAAAAAAAACTAATACATAAATCAAATAATTAGTATAAATAAAATAATTAATTAAACTTCTTGCTTCCATATTACATAACGCCATCCACCGCAGTACTGACAGTAGTACCATAGCTCCAAACGATTGCTGCGCACGCAAAACGAACATTCGACATAAGAATAATACCGGCTACAATTTTAACTTGTATTTTTAATTTATTTCACTTACTGCACGTTATGGGATATTAAGAAACTATTAGATATAATCTTGTAGTTCTTACAACTGTACTTTATACGCTGTATTTTGCCTTTAATAAGAAAAAACACAGAGGAAAGAGAATTTCTTTTATATTCACCAGAACTTTTGTAAGATAGAATTATAAGATCTAGCTTTTATCATTTTCTCCAATAATTTTTGGCAACTTTTTAAGGTAATAAAGCATATAGCTCGCCTGACAGTAAGCAGTTACCGCAGTCTATGGAGTCTTACCAATTACAAAGTTTTAATTACTTACAGAACGATAAACATTAAAAGACACATAAATAAACTAAAAGAACTAAATCATTATTTAAGTTCTGTGTCTTTTTATGCAAATGGCAAAATTAGTGCAGTCCTGTCGCCCACCCTGTATCTTATGCATATCAATGACATGTTGTCCCTTGGCAACATTCATTGCTATGCAGATGATAGTACAGTGCATGGGCGATATCTCGGACATCCTGCGGCTAAACAGACTGACATCGAGGCAAAACGCCTAGAACTTGTCGCTGAGCTCGACCAAGTATTATACCGCATTTCTAAATGGGGTTGTGAGAATTTGGTCGAGTTCAATGCCAAGAAAACACAGGTGTGCGCGTTCTCTGCAAAAAAATCTCCGTTCCTTCGCCTTCCCTCTCTTCAGAACACAGCGTTACCACTACAGGATAGCCTAAGTATCCTGGGTATGGACATTAGCCGAGATCTCAACTCCAAGAACTACATCGAGTGCGTCATTAAAACCGCCTCCTGTAAACTCGGTGTCCTGAACAGGGTGAGGCGGTACTTCACGCCCGAGCAGCTCTGTCTTTTTATAAGACACAGGTTCGTTCCTGCGTGGAGTATTGCTTTTATCTTTGGGATGGCTCCGCACAGTACTTACTGGATGCACTCGATAGGTTGCAGCGGCGAGCAGTCCGTATCATCGGAAGCCCGGAGGCTACTAAGACCCTTGAGCCTTTACAGCTGCGAAGAGACATCGCCTCAATGGCCGTCTTCTATCGCCTCTACCATGAAGAGTGTTCTGAAGAGCTCTTTGAATGAATCCCACCCTCTTCCTTTTTATCCAGAACGACACGTGCGGGACTAGAGTGCCACCCTTTCACAGTAGAATCTAAAGGGTCTCGAATCAAACGGTTCAGCACTTCATACTTTTGTCGCTCAATTGAAGCCTGGAACTCTTTGCCAGCGCATGTGTTCCCATCTAATTTTGATCCTGGGTCTTTTAAGCGGGGCGTGAAAGAGCATCTCACTAAGCCGCCATAGTGGAGGCCACCATACCAGTAGTTTGGCTTTTGGAATGGTGTCCGGCAGAGTGGAGTCACTTTGGTAGGCTAAAATAAAAAAAAAATGTCATTGCCGTCGAACAGAACTAGTATTCTACTAAGCTCATTGCATAAGGCCACTGACATCTAATTAAATACACACATACGTATGTCATATATATCTCAGACAACTGAGATACGGCTTAGTGCTCACAAAGGTACACGATGAATTCGTGCAAACAGCGGGATATGACACTCGGGAGTAAGAAAAGTAAACCTAATTTTGCACCTTAAGAAATTTAATCAGATATATGATACGAATAATTAAATGTTCTTAAGTAAAAGCGAAAATAATAGGATTTCCGGTTTACTGAGATATTAAAGGTTTGAAGAGACATTTACTAATACATTATTTATTTTACTTATACATAGGATATCTCAACAAACTGTAAAAGTCAGGGTTTCTAACTAAACTCTTTTCTGTCTCTCCCTCTAAAGAAACGGGATTACTCTACTATCTACTCTCCATCACTCTCAGAATACGATATTGCTCTGCTAGCTGCTATAACTCTTTCTCTCTCTCTTTCAAGAGATGAGATGACTCTCTAATATATATTCTAAGTTCCTAATCACCAGCACGAACAACACGATACTGAATTTTAATTGTAGCTTTCTGTAGCTTACTCCCTTAATTTAATCATACTTAACCGAACTTCAAGCCAAGAATCCTCATTTGAATTACCTGTAACAAAACAACAAGATTAAATATCTATCATAGCATCACGCTATTCTCTGAGAGGGTAGGCCTCTACCTACTCTCAATAATAAAATAGCTGGCAAAATGTAGGGACTATACACCTATGTGAATAGCCCCTACGTTTTTCCAGCTACTTTGCAATGAGCAATTTAAGAAAAACTTAAAATCTGAGACCTCATGGAACCCAAACAAAATTAATAAGCAAAATAAAGCCTATATACCATAATTTGTAAATTACTAAAAAATACTCGCTCATTCATCGTAAATCGCCAAAACATTGGGCCCAACAGAACACTGGCACACCAAACGGTCGGTTGACACGGCAACACAGCAAGGACAAGTAAATCTTAATAAAATTCGACGTAAATTGCCTTTAGGTTCAGCCCTAAATGGTTATTATGTCTGCTAGTACATATTTAAAGTTATATCGTAAAGTATAAAAAATATTGCAAGCGATTACCAAATGAAAACAATAACAAAGATTAGTAAACTTATTTGGTTAAAAAGCTGGCTTATTACGCACTGGTTTTAGCAAACAAGAAACTCCGGTTGATAATATGAAAAATGATGGTTACCGTAAAATAACATCGCTGTGTTTTCAAAGGTTCTAAACACAGAATTGCGATGCCAAATTGCATTGTAAAAATGATGCATTCCACTACTATATCGCAATTAAATTTTGTGTTGGACCTTAATCATTGCAAACAATTTAAAGGTAGAACTAGATGAACTAGATGATCCAAATGAATTATTGTATAATATCACAATAGGTTAATGTTCAATTTCTAAATCATTTCTTTAATATTAAACGACGTAGGTGTTACCATTTTATATATTCTACGTTCTATATATTATAAGTTTAAGTACCTGGTTCAAGATTAATTCAACAGTTAAAGTGTAACTTCTAATACATATACCATTACTTTATAGGCCTAGTGATATATGTCGTTCAATCATAAAGATATACATCAATATTAATCTAAACGTTAAGACCTGGTTTTTTAATACATTTGATAGATCGATTTTATTTGGATCAAACTAATAACTTAAGTAAGGACGTGGATTTGAGGCGTAAGTAAAGCGGGCTAATGGTGTAAATGATGGTTGATGGACTGATTAATACTGATGAATATTAAAGATGAAAACTTAAATAACGTTTTCTGTTTTTTAACCAAACATAATCATTTTCATATCATTGCATAATAACATCCTACCTTTTATCCAAACAAGATGAAGCTTTTATAACTTCGTGTCAACAAGTCCGTGTCAACAACTTTATTGTTGTAACTCTCAACCATACATCGATGAAATGGCCAACGTTCATTAAAATACCTCTCTAACATACACATAAAATAAAAAGACCTGTCACTTCAGCAAACTGATCTGCACAAAAAGGTTTATTAAACAAAATGGAGCCATCAAAGACCAATTCCACTCCAAATTAATTACTGTACCCGGGAAAATTAAATTTCAATCACACCCATGTCAACTGACCCTAAAGATTGTCAATATCATTCACAATGGGATGCCATCAATTCTGTTATCAATCAAAATCAGGTTAAAGGACTTATTACTAAGAGATTTTATTGTAAGAGTTAAGCAAAATAATAGCAGATCAAAAAATATGTGAGGTTAAGTCGACTCGTTGAAGACAGTTTGTAGATGGGTGAACGTTTACCAAATTACTTCGGGACCTCTTTGTTCGAAAAACATGACTTATGCAGTTGTATCGTGAGTGTCGGGTAGTGAAAACATCTGACGATGATAGCCTTTTGGGAACTTAATTCATTCAGAGTAGAGCTATTTTGAGAGAGAAAAAGAATAAAAATAATTATTAAAATAGAAAGCAAACTCAGGACAGTCGTACAACCGTTTATTCCCACTAGTTCTGTTCACTAAACTAGTGACTTTTTTATTCCTATTAGTTCTGTTAACAAAAACAACATCCTGTACCGAACTAGAGAGATTTTGTGATTACCACTAACACAAAGTATAAAGCAAATACATCACTAGTTGGTATATTCACTAGAACCGGTTCAGATATGAATCGTTCATTCGTTAGTTCCAAACTATAATTAGATCAGTCATTCAAAGTCGTACGATTCTTCCTTTGTTGGAATTTAAGTTGTATTTAAGTTAAACGGGGTCTTTTTTCAACTGTCTATTGTTAGTGAACCCTTTTACGACCAAGTGATGCCCATCACGATATGAATAAAGAACTGATATGATTAGGTAGAACTATTGATAACATTTCATAAAGTTTAAATGAACTGTTGAACGAGTTAGGCAAATTATGATTTCCATAAATTTAGCAAAATACAGGTTCTAGTTGTATAATAAACTTCAGTAGCACAGTAAGGCAATCGAATATAGGCGGTAAAGCAATTATGAAGAAATCAATAGGAAAATTATCTAACATAGCACAAGCAGCGTATTAGTAGAACTAAATATACGGGAATTCATACGAGCATGCATTAGGTATTTACATACCTTATTTTGCTTGACGACTCTGTCTGTCTGCTTGTGACCACGGCCGGTGTAACCTGGTCGAAACGTCAAGCAAAATAAGGTTTGTAAATACCTAATGCATGATCGCGTGAATTTCCGTATATTTAGTTCTACTATAACATGCAACGCGAAAGTTTAAAAGTAAAGCAGCGTATTATAAAACTGCAATAGCCAATACGCTTACGTAGTGGCTTAATTTCTTCCAAAAATAATAAATTGTTCGAAGTGTGTTCTACTCCTCATGTCATCACCTCGCCTTGTCAGATGACCAGCCCATATTCATCTATATCTATCAACACTATTATATATAGCAGAAGAGTTTGTTTGTTTTTTTGTTTGTACACGCTAATCTCTGGAACTACCAGTTGGATGTGAACAATTATTTTTGCGTTTGATAGCCCAGTTCTTGAAGAAGGTTAGTACCAGAGATAAGCGCGTGCAAACAAAAAAACTTTTTCGCTGTATGTAAAAGCATAGATATAGGCAAAGCAAATTCGCCTTTTCTTGTATCTCTTTCTTCGCAACGGATTTTGATACAATATTATTATAATTTAGACAGTTTCTGCCAGGAGATAACATACTCGTATATCATAAACATGCCTTACATACACTGTACACTTATGCGAAGCCGTGTTGCTAATAATTTATAATCGACATTACTACACCTAAATGAACATTTATTGAACTTTACAAATGACTGAATATTGCCGATACATGGCATAATAATATTACTTATTGCCTTCAGGCGGCCGTTATATTAAATAATATTATATAATAATATAAATAAAGGGTAGGTTGATTACCTCTATGGTTCCGTGGTACTGTGTACGGACTGCCATGCAGAGGTTTCGGATTCAATCCCCGGATCGGAGTAGTGATATTACTTTTTTTGCCAAAATATTCATAGCCCGGAGATAGGAATTGTGCCAAGCGTTTGGCAACAGTTTTACTTTGCAAAACATGGGCGAGTATCATCTACCTATCCCTTAAAATAAACTCGTGAAGCTATGTTTTAAAGGACAGGTACTATAAAGTAAACTTGAATGAATACCACACACAATAGGAAGCTGGTGTGGTTTGTGGTTTACAAGCCATCACTGGCGTTCACGTCATAGCTCTATTTAGATACAAAGTGAACTATATAGTACCGAACTATATAGTACTGAACTATATAGTACTGAACTATATAGTACTGAACTATACAGCTGATCTAATAAAGTACATACAAAGTAGGTAGTAAAGTCTGCTACATAAACATACGACGTACTTGCCGAGATTTAACAAACACCCTTCACACATCACCAGTCAAGTGGTATACGAAATATAACATATCGTAGGGTCACCAGATATTGGTCAGAAATCAGGAAAGTACCCGTAGTTTTAGTAGTGGCAAGTAAAAAAGGGCATAATTTAATTATAAGTTGTACTTAATTTTGTAATTATTTTCTTAGCGCGTATTGATATCATGTACGTAAGTTATTAAGAAATATTTGGTGCTTCATTTGCTGCTTTTATGGTTACGGAAACATTTAATACAGCATTAAGCTCGCCGATGTGTACATGCAACAACATAAATTAAATTTAAATATCTAAATTTTGGAACACCGTGACAGCTGGACTCTGTAGTATGTTCGAGAGTTATATGACATATCTCCAGGATATCTCACTCATATAAAAATAATGACTCCTCTTTGTCTGATGACAAGTAATCAGTGACAGTTAGTTAGCAAGTAACATTACGATAATAATATTTGCTACTAATAATTAATGTAATCAAAATTATGTATATTTTAACACTTATGGATATTATTTCCTAATGTTTAATTACTTGTTATAAATCATATTTACAATAATTATTCTAACACCTTGGCAAGTATAAATTGTAGCTGTTAATTGCAGGTGCGCCATTTATCAAAGTACCTATCTAACATTCTAGAACTTTGTTCTAAACCTAGTTTGTTGGAACTTCAAGCCTACATACAACCTACGTAATTATAATATCGTATTAAATATCAAACTTCTACGCACGTGATCTCAAAAACGTCGTAAAGCAGAGAAATTGCATTATTCTAAAATCGTAAATTTGTGTGACATATAAATCTTTTATTTGTTACAATATAATAGAGATGACAATGATGTTACTTATTTTCAAACATTATTAAATTAAAACTTTTACTTGCGTCTTTAGTTATTATGATTAAGACCCTTGACATTCTTGAAGTATTTATTAAAATAAATTCTATGTTGCTTATATAAAAAAACAGACGAATAAGTTTAATCTATTTGTGATATATAAATCAATTTTTTTTTTCAAAATGGGTATGTCTCACATGATCTATTAAATCTGCTAACCCTACACTCTATATACCGAGTTTGTCCCCGGCACGTTCTAAATAATAGAAAGTGGACACCAAAGCTTATAAAGTTATGGTGGTTTCGCGGAAAAATAGGAAGTAACAGGGAAACCCTCACTGAGAACGTAGTTTATGGGGTTTGGAGTAAATATAGACTGAGTTTGGAGGCGTCAAGGGTTATAGATATTTGTTTACTGACTAAAATAGATTTTGTAATGAAAAGACTTAAGCTCCATAGTATTTAACTTTTAGGTAACTATTTTGGATATTTTAATGGCTCCCAGCTCTTGGTAACAAGCCCTATATATCAGGCACTTTAGACACACACAGTTAACGAACACAAAGTAACTCAAGGCACACCTAGACTCGAGACAATATTTATAAATTACACAGTTTTGTCACGTGCCGGAACCGAACCAACGACTTCTTGCACAGCAGTCAAACGCAATCCCACTGCGACCCCGAAATCGTCGAAATTGCGCATTTTGTAAGGTTTTATTTACCCAATAGCTTCGCCCGCGCTTAAAATTGTTTTGCCTCCCCCGGAAACCAGACCGATTTTCGTGATAAAAAGTAGCCTATGTCCGACTCCGGCACGGAAACCAATTTAAACGAATACGGAATATACAAAATTTTCAACGAAATCGGTTCAGCCGTTTAGGTGCTGTGTGGTAACAAACACACACGAACACACAAACACACACACTCACACAAACTTTCGCATTTATGTTAATAAACAATAGGATATTAGTTAGGGTAACAGCCTAATTATAATTTTATATGCAAAGAATTGAATTCCTAATATAACTGAGATTTCATTTGTAGTTTTTAGTTCCTTACTAAGAAAACAAACTAGCATACATAACAATATAAAAGCACTGAAGTTAATTAGTTTTTATAGTGGCTACTTGTTGCTTATTCGTAATAATTATTAATTTAAGTACACAGATTTTCTAAATAAATGTAATTTGATTGTTATTTGCCCGTTTTCTAGCACGGAGTTTTTAGAAAAAGATTTGCTCATGTAACTGTTTGTGTTTAGACGTATTTTTTTACAATAATGCTTTTGTTACTCAATAAAAAAGGGGTTAACAAAATTGAACCTTATACGTTTAGTCATTAGATGTATGATTAGAACCTTATGACAATAATTACAGTTTTAATCGTGTAAGATTGTAGGACATAATTAATGAGGTTTAAGAGGCAAGCATTTGATGAATCATACATAAACCCTACGTTGTTGCTTAGGTGATCGTTCGTGCGGTCTACCAGCTTCGTAGGGTTGGGTGGTCATTATTTGTGTGATGTAATATCAAATTCAAAAGTCTTATAACAAAATACTCAAACGCGAACGCCGGTAAACTTTGGGTAAGAGTAAACAACCTCTCTGTCGTTCAAATTCATATAATACTAGCTGCTGCCCGCAGCTCCACCCGTGTGAATGTCGGTTATATCTCTGTTTACATTTACTATTTTTTATACAAACTTTCATCCTCTTTTTTAATCCGCGGAAGGTAGGGAGTTCGGCGCACCGTTATACCGGCACTCCTCTCCCGCGCCGGGGCCCCGCCGCTCCTCAGCCGCAGTGTCGCCGAAGCAACACCGCAGCCCGACCCAGTTGCGGTGCCGCCCATACAGCACCGCAACCCTCCTGAGCCGCTCCATCGTGGGCTTACCACCAAAGCCCAGGGGAGCGGCGCCTCCTTGGGGTTCCTCTTGGTTCACTGTGGTTCTGGGTAACCACGTTTACTAAGCCCCCCCGCCGCGACAAGGCGAGAACCCCGGTTGGGAGGGAAACTTTCATTCCCTATTTCAACCCCTTCAAGCAATTTTTTCGCGATATAGTCTATGTTGTTCCCCGAGGTCTAATCTATTTCTATACCAAATTTTATCATAATCGGTTCAGTAGTTTAGGCGTGAAAGCGTAACAGACAGACAGACAGAGTTACTTTCACATTTATAATATTAGTATCGAAGTATGGATTCACGAGATGGTCAGATAGACGACATAATAAAGGCCGGAAGAAGCTGGATACAGGTTGCTTTTAATCGGCTCCATTGTAAATTAATTGAAGAGACATATTCTGTGGACATTCTACATCTAACGAGAGGATAACAAAATTATAGTACCTTTTTTTTATATTATAGCCTATCAAAGTGACTCCACTCCGCCTAATGGTAAGCAGTCAGTGGAATTCAGAAATGGCGGCCACTATACCAAAAGCCATCGTCTTAAACTGCTGGAATGGTGGCCTCCATATGGCGGCTGGGAATTGGGTTAGGGGAAAGGAATGATGGAGACGAGGAAAGAAGAAAGGGGAAAAATTTGGCCTCCAGCGCTCTCACTCACCGAACGAAACGCAGTAGTACGGATACTACTACTCTTTAGTCTATCTTATATGAGAGGGTAGTACTTCCCCGGACGATCCGGCCCATTCATGCTTAAATCAGCGTGGATCTACTACCGTACTAACTACCGTACCTATATTTTTTTTTAATTATTTTATACTAGTTTTTCGCGGCGCAGTTTCACGCGCTTTGCTTACTGCTTTGCTCCCGTCGCTAGTAGCATGATGTTACATAGCCTATAACCTTCCTCGAGAACTGGGCTATCATACGCAAAAGAATTTTTCAAATACGACTGGTAGTTCCAGAGATTAGCGCGTTTAAACAAACAAACTCTTCCGCGATATATTATAGTATAGATAGTATAGTATAGTTTTAAATCGCTTTACGCTCATCCCGTGGACCGAAGCTTTAAATTGGAGGTAATTTATTAGCATTGTGAAAATTAAATTATCGTGTAATTCTGCATGCTGGCCTCCATTTACAGTTGATTAAAATGCTATATTTATACTTCGTAGCGTTATATAACATGATTAAAGGACAGGAAAAATAATTTGTTTTTGATTAAAGGTAAGAAAATGTTGGATTTTCACGAAAAACCTTGGCTGTCGACAATATCTTGTTGTTAGGCAACGCCTGATTGGATGACAAGGGGTAAAACAGGTCCACAGAATTGACTGATTAGAGCAAAATAGATAAAAAAGGAAATAAGGTGTTTTGTTCTATGAAAGTTGTAAAAAATTATTGTATATTTGATGATTTATGAAGTATTAAAGTTTGCAAAAGCATGCTAAAATCATGGATAATTAGATTAATTAGATCTAATTAGTTATCAAGTTAATAATTAGATCTAATTAAACTAATTATTCGTACTTTTAGCAAACCAATTGGTACTTCACATGAGATTTAACAGGTGATTAGTTACTTTTTCGTTGCTCAGCCTTTCAGAAACTGGGGGTTTAATGGGCCAGATTGACAAGGGGCGGATTTACCTTTTCATTTAAATCGATGTAAAGTAGTAGTAGTTTCGTTCGGTGAGTATTGAATACTCTTTCTTTTCTTTTCATATTCCCTACTCCATCGCTCTGTGTCATGTGGACCTTATGCTTGTATGCCACATAAATTGTATTAAAAACCATTTAGTAGGCAAAAAGTAAGCTACACGCAAAAAATACAGGAGCAATACACAATATTTTATATACTATGTATTACTTAACTTCAATATTGTTCGAGGCGGTAAATACTTTACTGATGGATCTCATCCATAAATGCTGTTATGCAAAAATCTACCTTCTTACTTTCATATCATCAGCATAAATATTTATATACACGTATCGATTTCCTCCATTGAAGTGTCAAACAAGCACATTAGATTGTCTCCTCCGTAGTCTAAAAGTGACAAAAGCATACTAAATTCTCACTTCCATGGTTCAAAAAATAGGTTAACACGTTAACACTTAATAAGTCATTAGCAACTATTATGCATAGAATAATTAGTAAGACAGTTATTACGTGGTTGCACAACTTGTAGCACCTAATGAAAATTGATTACGCTAGTAGGTAATACATTAATGGCTAAGTTACTTATGCGTTTGGAATAAAGTAAGCGTAGTTCGTGTTAATTGCTTGGTGTTGCGGCTGGTCAACGAGTTATAAATTATAACTGCTTGCTGTTTAGGGTTAGCAAAATAGTATTTTCAGTTGAATTTGAGCGATGTATTTTTTAGATGTAAGTTAGTTATAACTTTTCCCTCACAGTCGTTAACTGTTTAGGTATTTTCTTAAAAAAATTTTACTATGGTAACTATTTAACAACTTTTAGGTCGTATTCTTGTTTGCCACATAGGTAATATAAAAAAAGCGGACAGCATAAGGACTTATAGTACTACAAATATGCCATTATTTTACAGAGGCACAAACAATTGTACCCTCTCTTTTTACTCACCAAACAGGTGGATCGCTTGTTTTACAAAAACGAATTAAATATAGATGTTTCTGACTAACAGAGAAAATGTACCTAGTACTTACAATCAGATTCGCGTCTATCTTTTAGATAAATTTAGTTAACGTTACTCAACAGAATTACGAACTACCATTCTGCGAATTAACAGTTCAAATGTATGTTTGAAGCTGTCATTTGCAAGCAAATCCAGTGAATATTCGAGTAAGTTCCGCTAAATGAGCTCGTCGGATTCAGATTTCGATTCTAATTAGAAATACATAGGAAAACTGTAGAGCATAATGATAATTATGCGGTGATACTGAGACTCGAACTCTCTGATTCTCATTGTAAAGTGTTGTTTAAAGTGAGCTAAAAATTATATAAGAAAGGCCATGAAAACTGGAACGATTTTATCATAATATCTTTTTAATAACAAGAAGTACACTGAATATTATTAAAGGTAAAAAAATACGGTAGTAGATCCACGCTGATTTCAGCATGAATGGGCCGGATCGTCCGGGGAAGTACTACCCTCTCATAGAAGATCGACGTAAGAGTAGTAGTATCCGTACTACTGCATTTCGCTCGGTGAATGAGAGCGCCGGAGGCTCAACGTCCCCCCTTTCCCTTTTCCTTACCTCCCTCATTCCCTTCCCCTAACTCCCTATCCCAGCCGCCATAGTGGAGGCCACCATACCAGCAATTTAAGACTATGGCTTTTGGTATGGTGGCCACCACTTCTGGATTCCACTGACTGCTTACCATCAGGCGGGGTGGAGTCACTTTGGTAGGCTAATATAAAAAAAAAGGTACACTGCAGGTACCATCTTTCCGTAGGAAAAGATTCTGTGCTCAATTCTGTGATGTACACCCGCGGTCCTAACGCAACTACGTTTGCCGCCGACCCGTGTCGTCGACTGCCGTTAAATCTGCCGTTGACATCGTGCCGTTCGTTTGTAAGAGCTTTTGATATGTGTGCGTAACACCACAAACTATGTACTTTGAAGAATCACTTTCAATAAAATATTTCACACTCCAATTTTTATTATACCTATTATTAATATTACATTCGTAGACTCTAATAATATGTCCTTAACGTAACCTTAAAAAATATTAAAGAAAGACACGACTATTATCACTATGACATACAAGGACATAGCTATAAAAAACTAATTAATTATTCAAAACATTTGGACGTTTAAAATGAAATGTACAATTATTTTTAAATGGTAGGTATATAAACCTCTGTATTTTCTGTCTGTATCTGTAGTGATTTCTAAACAACGCGACGGATTTTGATACAATTTGGTTTCACTATCTCTCTTTTCCCGCCTATTCATCCAACATAGTAATGGCGCCAGCTTTTCATCTTTATTTGATTTCACTACCGCTTAGAGATTTCTTAAGAAAAGTTTATATTCACTTATATGCATATTACATTTAACAAAAGCCGATAATTTCAACAATTTGTAATCATATTGTAATAACATATTAGTATCCACGTGCAAAGCAAGGGCAGGTCGCTAGTTTAAACCGACAATGAACTCAGAACATACACGCACGTCCCTAGAGTATCAACGTCAAACAGCGCATACGTAAATGTTGGACCACAGAAGTGACAAATTGTTGTCCATCACAGTGACAATGTCTTCCCTGTTGACTGTAACTAATGAAGTACCGTCTTGGAATATTAAGTGCGCACCTGTCACTTTAAATGGAATGAGGTGATAAACTAGATAACCATTTGACGTTGATTTGTTCACGAAACAGTTTACATGGAGATGAAAAATTGTGGTAGATTTTAGGAAATATATACAGTGTTACAAACATTGGAAAACAGTGTTACAAACATTGGAAAAAAGGATTTAACTATTTTGAGAATTATAAATAACTAGCTTTTACTGCTCTGCTCCCGTCACCAGTAGCGTGATGTTATAGTCTATAACCTTTCTCGGAAACTGGGCTATTAAACGCAAAAAGAATTATTCAAATCCAACTTATAGTTGTAGATATTAGCGTGTTTAAACAACCAAACTACGTTTTATATAGTAATAGTAAGATATATAATATATATAGATTATATAGATTGCGCTAGTAATTTAATTTAAATAAAATGTGTTTAAAATCAGTGGTGATGATATGTTTGTAAAATTTCCAGAATCAGAGCTTTTTTTCTTGTAGTTACGAGATTAGCCATTAAAACGTTATGTCGATTTCTACTCGTTTCCTTCGCTCCAACAGCATAAACACGATTTTTGTTACATCTAGTATATTTATAGATACCTTTATAAAACAGTAAATGTTTACCCTTGACTAAAGATGGATACTTGCCTCTAACCAGGTCATGGCACAGAACTACCGCCTTCAAAAGATTTTTAAAGCTGAAAGCTGTAGACCTATTTACGACTTTAGACTACTGACTTAGAAGCGCGGAACATTTAGCGAGATTTCCTACAAACTGGCTTACAATATAATTATGGCCTCGTGGTTAATTTTACTTTAGTTTATTTATACTTTATTGTACACCAGATTTACAAGAAATAGGTATAATCTACCACATATTTGCTTTACAACTTTTGACAAAAAATTCTATCAAAATTAAAATTCAATAACTAATTATGACAATGACAAATGTCACTGTACTAATGTCACTTGTAACCAAATAAAGACATTATTGTTTTTATGCTAACGAACTTTACTCTTAAAGCAATTTTATGGTCGACATAATATGTGATTAAAATACAGTACAATGGGCGGTCTTATCGCTAATAGCGATATTTAACAGGTCTTCTTATATATTGTGAGATAACTTGGAATTAAATTAATATACTTACCTAATACTTAAGTCTAAAATCACTAATTCTCCTTTAGTAATCTATGTTTACACCTGCTTGTAAAGAGGTCTTTTCCCTGCAGTGGGAAGATATACATGATGACATGATATACATGATTTTCTTGGAATGAACATGTAGATCTCATATGTAATAAGCTTAGAGTAATACTTAGTAAATTTTATCATCTTAGTTATCGAGTTCCCACTAGTACCTTGAAACTCTTGTACAACTGTTTGGTTGAATCTATTTTGGACTATGCTCTAGATTGCTATGGACTTACATTTAAAACCTATATTGATAAGCTGGAGAATATTCAAATTAGATTCCTAAAATTACTAGTGGATAAGAAAACTAAAAGCAAATGCAAAAACGATTACAACAAGCTGTTCAAAATTTGTAAAATTTTACCGGTCAGTTTAAAACACAAATATCTTCTTGCAACTAACAACCATGGCATTCGGGAGCATAATTTCTTGTTAATAAATGTAAATAATAATTATAATACTAGAGCGATGACCTCTGGTAAATTTGTTGTACCTAGAGTGACTAATGCGTACGGAGATAGGACACTAGCAAAACGTATACCTTATTTATATAACAGTTTACCAGCGGTCATCACAGACGAAAATGTCAAAAATAAATTTAAAACTGAATTAAAGAAATACCTCATAAGCACGTTACCATAAAGATCCTTTACTGGTTACTATATATATAAAACAGCACTTACTTTATATACATTTTGAATAGATTTTACTACAACCTACATATACCTAGTTACATAAATTGATCCTACAGTCAAACTGTTTATACAGTTTTGTGGGACTTTGTATTATCTTATAAGTTTATTATGTACTCTTTATTATAATAAATAAATAAATAATAATGATAAATGGTATGACATAAATCGTAATGCGAGCAACAACATTAAAGTATAACTACATCAAGTTTTAATGCTATAATAAAATACCCTCAGCCACGTATTCAATAAGATTAGCAGAAACTTTATTGAAAAAAACATGAAACAAAAAATCGCTACGCTCAACGCGACACTCTCCATATGGCTCTAACCCAATTTTACCTTTGTAAACATTTTTATGACAAAATCTAACTCAATCCACTAAATTATTTAATCGTAAATATCTTTTTATCTAAACCATTGGGTTTCTATTGTGGTTTTAGTGTCGTAACTGCATTGGTACTAGTGTAGCTATTTTAATCCATTGGTTAAACATAAAAAGCGGTTTCCGGGAAAGCAGAAAAGTATTCTGTTTTGTGTAAAACGATTATTTTTGGCTTTTTTGTTTTTTTTATCTAACCTATTAAATTTAGACTCCACTTTGATGGTAAACAGTCGGTGAGGTCTTAAAAGACACTGTGTGGACGCTGCCTCAAAAGCCCTCATGACGAAATACCCACATGTTGTTTCATTTGACAGACGCACGCGACTTAGTGAGATTGTTTTTCACGCCCCGCTAAAATTGTATGGTGATAATGGTTATCAAAAATTTCGCGTTAGGTGTGTGTGTGTGTGTTTGTTACCACTCAGCGCCTTATACACCTACTTTACATTAAGTCAATATACTTACTATACTTTGAATTTTACTATGTCCAAGTTACAAATAGATTGCGCGTGTGTGTGGATATTTTTGTTTGAATGGATTTCGATGAAAATTGGTTTGTAGATAGATATAGTGCCGGACACGGACAATCGCTCTGGTTCCCGAATTACATTAATTAAACACATAACAATTGCCGCGCGGGCGAAGCTGTAGGGCGCAGCTAGTAAAAAATATATTCTGAACTATTACAAACTCTGGAAAATTATGTGGCACAATTAACTTGACATAGCGTCAATTTCTAAACCATATTTTAATAACCTTCATCTAAAACTCCATCTACTCTCGGCAGTCTAACAAGATTTGATGCGCAAATCTCATAAAACGTCGGTCGAAGAACATTTCAAACGTATAATCTCGCTGATTGACAGGCGACGCTCACTTGTAATTGCAAATCAGCAAACAAAGATTATAACAGAGGGAATTATAAATGATAGGTATTTAGGGTGATTACAAACCAGCGTTTTGCGCGTATAATCTTGTTTTTGGAAGCGCGTGTAAGCGTACAAACGTGTTTTTTGCCGCAGACGTAACTTGTACGAAGTTACAAATTTGGACACGCTTATAAATTCGTATAAACGTAAGTTAATACCAACTCACTACCGGTTAGAGCGAACACACCAGAATACGGACTTAGTTCCTTTACATCATAAGGATTTCCAGCGGTTGAAGACGTAGCGGTAAATTCGTATGCACGCGAATCCGGTTTTTTAAAGCGCGAACTGTAGCGCGCGTGTAAGCCGAAACGTCCGTATACGCGTAGTTTAAAACGCTTATCTGAAACCGACCTTATACCTAAATAGCGAATGTTACGGTGAATTTGCTTTGTAAGGTCTTTAATCCTGGAATGCCGCGTAGTTAGATAAAAGGGTATTTTGATCCTTCCTCAATAATTACTTGCCTTTTCATTCCAATGATATACGTGATATAGAAAAGATTCTGCGAAAAATGGTACATGCTTTCTTTTAGGAGAATTCAAGCTTAAATTCAAAAGAAAAAGGCGTCGGGAAGAACGGCCACACTGGCCAATAAACAAATTTCTAATTTATTAGTGCTATGAACCGAAAGATAGCGAAGAAATGTAACTGTATGTATGGACTGTGATTATGCGTTGGTCTAGTGTTACGAAATACTCCCCAAATTACTTTACATAAGTCTTTGAAGAATTTGAGCTGAAATGATATGGAGTAACACTCCTAGATGTATATCTCCCCTTGCATTACTCATAGTAGTAGATAAAATATGACTTATTATCCTATGGAGTAAGTTTTATGATGTAGATGATGTCTTTCTAGACGTATCCGTCCCTACCCTGTCAACTTTTGGGAACTTATTTACGCTCATGTTCGGGCGTGACTCGCAAAGCTTAATTTTTTATTTTTTTTTATTGCCTACAGTGGCAGACGAGCCAACAGCCCACCTGATGGTAAGTGGTAACTGTCGCTCATAGACTTCTGCAATGCCAGGGGCTCTGCGAAGCCGCTGCCTACCGTGATATTAATGCTCTCTTTAAACCTCGTTTGAAGAAGGACATGTCATAGCGCTCGGGAAACACCGCAGCTGGTAGTTCGTTCCATTTTGTTTTCAATTTTGTTTAAAATACACGATAACATGAAAGCAGTGGAGCTCCTCCCGTGCATCATGGGTATGTGTAATTGTATGTGGGCTAATGTGGGACGTGTTTTACGGAGCTGGCGTTTGGCATCAAGATCCTCAAGACGGCTACGTTCATTTTTTTTTACCTAATTAGTAGTTTTATATTCTAGACAGGAGTCCACATGAACTATTATAATAGTACCTTTGAAAATCTTATGTGCTATTTTCGTAAAGTTCAAAGGTTTTCTCATCTTTTACTAACATAATTATATAATGTGACTGAAATTAAATTCAAACTACCGAAATTATAAGTTAATTGTAGTAGTACCTACAAACAAGTTTATTTAATGTTTAACTTTAAAGTAGGTATGTAAAGCGTGGGTGTGGAACATACGACCTTATAACCGCCTACATTTACCTAAAAATACTAAAGAAAACGCCTACGAAATTTAGTGCGAATCACAAAGAGCCTATTCCATGCTAATATTATGAATGCGACTGTAACTCTGTCTGTCTATCTGTTTGCTACGTTTTCACGCCCAAACCACTGGATAGATTTTGATTTTGATAAAATTGACCTTGGGGAACAATATATCTTTTATCACGAAAAAATGGCTTGACGGGGTTGAAAATTTGTATGAAAATGCGATAATCGACATTCACATGGGGAGAGCTGCGGGCAGCAGATAGTAAATAATAATTAGCAGGAATTAATTAGCAGCTATTTATTTCGTATAAATCAAAGAAACACGTAAGCAGACCCCTCACAAGGTGGACCGTAACTTAAAAGTGGCAGGCAATCGATGGCACCGGTCAAAGTAACGAATCTTAGCCTATATTTCACTCAATGTGAAGATCTCTTCTTATAAAAAGTTAGCATGAGCTTTTATAAGCTTCGCTTAATTGGGGCCGTATCTCTTTAACAGCATTTTTTTTTTACCGTCAATAGCAGACCGGCAAACAGCCCACGTGATGGTAAGTGGTAACTGTCGCTCATGGACGACTCAAGAGTTCCTAACATTGCTCCTGCAATGCCAAAACTTCGCGAAGATGGAGTGGGATAGATGAAAGAATCGAGGGGAGTGAGGAAAAAGAAAATGGGAGAAATTGCGCCTCCGGCACTCTCACTCACCGAACGAAACGCAATACGTGTACGTGTACGTACGAGTACTATTACTCTTACGTCGATCTTCTATGAGAGTGTAGTAATTTCCCGGTCGATTTTAACTACCGTTAAAACTTGTGTGCCCATCTAATTTTGATCTTGGATCTTTCAAGCGGGGTGTGAAACACACACAACAAAAAATCTCACTAAGCCGCCATAGTGGAGGCCGCTATACCAGTAGTTCAGACTTTCAGACCATAGCTTCTGTAATTTTTAGCCATCCAGAAGTGGTAGCTGATGCGAAAAAAAAGTCACATTCCTATTCACCCGGATTCGAACCCACAACTTTGCCCTCAGAAGGCGGGTGCCTAAATGACTGAACCAACACGACTCACGTTTTATAACAAAGTAATTAGAGACAAGACACGGCGTCAATACCATTTGTATAAGCTCACGCGACATACTAACTAAAACTTAGGTCAACATTCCTAACAGTTAAGTTTCGAGAAACATGCAACATAAACAAACATACGCTTTGTTTGTTATTGTACAGTCTAGACACGATTGAAGCATAGATAAAGACTTGGCAAAGAATATGTAGAGCAATTTAACGTAGTAGAATTTTTGTATCGTTTTTGAAACTGTGTCAGTGGTTCTGTAGGACATACGGACTGCCTAAAAAATTGCTTATTCGTTTCAGCCGTTCGTTACAATACGTTTAGCAACGAAAAAAATTTTAGGGTAGGCACGTAGGTACTTACTAACTGCGCCCCACGGCTTCGCCCGCGCGTAAAATATGCAATGAATCCCTCGGAAGCCAGCACGATTTTTGGGGTAAAAGTAGCCTATGTCCATCTCTAATACCTAATCTATGTACATACCAATTTTCATCAAAATCGGTTCAGCCGTTTAGGCGCTGACACATACACACACACACGCACAAACCTTTGCATTTATAACATCAGTAGGATTGGGATTAAGCTAAATTATTATAGAATGTGCTCGTAATACTTACCTGTCTATTTATTGTTTTTAGCCATTTCGAATAAGCAAATCGTTAGTAATTGAAAGAGCATGCTAAACAAATAAATATTAAACAAACAGTCACTATTTCTTGGATTCTGTTGAATAGTTAAACAGGTACACTTTACAATGAATAAAACATGTAGCGTGAGGTAAACGAGTGTGTTTGTCTGTCCGGGTTTACCTCCTAAACTAGATAATAGATGTATCTTTGTGTCATGATGGCTTAATGTTAATTTAATGTAATGGGTATGATAACGAGTACGTACCAATGTGATTTTCCAGATGTATGTAGGTTTTTAAATATTAGTCTACCAAAGTGACTCCACTCTGCCTGATGGTAAGCAGTAAGTGGATGCCAGAAGTGATGGCCACCATTCCAAAAGTCATCGTCTAAACTGCTGGTGTGATGACCTCCACTATGGCGGGTTAGTGAGATGCTTTATATACGGTCTAAACTTACTGTAGAATTTATTTTGCATGTTAATAATAACTAAAACTAACATAATATGCCAAGGGCTAGAGGGACAAGGACAAACTAATTAAAATAAAATCCGTGGGTTTTGGGATACTTTAAAATTATATAATTAAAATTCGTACCTACGAAAGAACTCTCTCTCTCTACCGAGGCGAATTACTGTAATCCTTAGCACGATAATAGTACAATCGAAGCTACTGAATCATGAACCATTTTACTGATAAGTCGTCTAAAAACTGTCAAACTTGTAAGATCTATCGTGTATAATGCACATAAGACGTTTTAATACTAACATAACAACAGTGAACTCAGTAAAATGTCAGTGTCTAATAAAATGATAACAAGCTCGTTGGCAAGAAATATGTCTTCAGGCGAATTTCGACCTACTTGCATTTAGATGAATGGACAAAATTTGCATGTGGTGGGTCATGATTCACTTGGTTCGGTAGTTTTTACGGTAGTAGATCCACACTGGTTTCAGCTGAATGGGCTGGATCGACCAGGAAAGTACTACCCTCACATAGAAGATAGACGTAAGAATATTGTTTCATGCTAATGTGTTTCGTTCCACCAAATCAACAAAACACACGAAAGA
Organism: Parascotia fuliginaria; assembly: GCA_963082885.1. Taxonomy (NCBI): domain Eukaryota; kingdom Metazoa; phylum Arthropoda; class Insecta; order Lepidoptera; family Erebidae; genus Parascotia; species Parascotia fuliginaria. The sequence continues at coordinate 4,151,505 of OY720197.1, forward strand.
CATTATTTTTACAAACTTACCACGTAAGACTAGGCAGTATGGTCGAAAGACTATAGCCTGCCCTTTGGGCAAATAAAAAAAAAAAAAAAACAAAACACATAAATAATGACGTCACATTTAAAATTGGAACAATAAAAAGACGCCATATTTATCTCTAACTAGGACTATCGATAACAAACTACTTACTCTTTTATTGATTATGTATTAACAAATTGAAGTAATCGTCAAAGCTAATCTGAACTTTAATATCTGTGTATAAAGCTTAGAGTAGCTAAGTTTAATGTTTAATAGCAATTTGAACTTCGAACATGTAAGTTGAAGAGACGTCAAATCATTTATAAACGAAGCGGAGATGTCGCAAAATTGTCGCAATTCAAATATCGTATCAGTCTGTTATATGTTCACGGTGAAGGTGCAGAGAAGTCATACAGAGAAGGCATGAGCATCGATCGCCGCGTTTGCTAAAGGTGCATTGGCTAATCAAACTTTTTTTCTAGGTTTCCTCACGATTTATCTTTTACTTTGTCAGTAATATCTGAGTTCTATCTAAAAATATAATAATATCACAACAACACAACGCTAGACCCAAAGTAAGCTTACAAGCGTATGGGTTCTAGATTGCGGATAAACATACATATACTTTTTTTGTAAATACATAATTATACATAGAAACACCCAGACCAATACACATATTCATCTTCATGCACACAAATATTTGCACTTAGCGGGAATCGATCCCGCGACCTCTGAGTGGCAGTCCATATACAATAAAACCGAACAGAGGATATAAAAGAAAAACATATAGTTTCGAAAAGCCATAAAAACTAGAAGGAGTTTATTTTATTATTCTGTTCTATTTTCATCGAGCGCATAGTCAGTGAACCCGTGATTACGTGGTGGTGTCTGTTCCTGTCATGTAAGGTACAATTGACAGAATGATTACTATTGAATTAGCGTTGGATATTTGATTTGCTTTCTTTTTTAATTCGCTATTTTGTTGAGCTATTGGTGCTGAGTTATACAGTAGAAGCTATTCATTTATCTTTAGTTGGAGTGAAATTTATAAGTTATATAATTATGATAAGACAATAAGCAAACTATATTATTAAAAAACAAAAAAATCTGCCCGCCTAAAACATACTAAAAAGAAAAACCCACTTTTTTCGTGCCAACGCTACATTGTGTAATATTATACTTAAGTACCCTATTTAACTCCAATAATTAATACGAATCTAATGACACCTCATACGCTAAAATTCATTAAGCCATTTAAGCTGTAAAGCCTGCCAAAAGAAATATACATACATACGAGTACATACCCACATACATATCCTTGAAAAACATTACCTTCCTTAACTTCGTCAGTCGGGCAAAAATAAGTTTGGTTCACCTACTGAATTTTAATAGTTGGAGACCATTAGACTATCATGATCTTAATACGACCCCGCTTTGTAGGTATGTGTCGCAGGCAAATTGTATGAATCCGCCGTTTACATACTGCCTCGGCATTTTGTAAACGCTCGCAGTCGGCGACGTTATATAATCTGCCGAAGGCCGATTGGGTAAGGTTACGTTAGAAATGTGACCCCTAGTGCTTTAAACGAATTATATTTACTGTCAATTTAATTCAAACACCTTCAATTGAGTAGGTATACACATTACTGGTAACATATCTGGCGTTATGCTATATGCCGAGGCAGATTGTAAACGGCGGATTCATACAATTTGCCTGCGACATAATTTCATAATGAATCAAATTTTCATATTCATAATGTTTTTTCTAAGTTTACTTTAAACATTACTGATTTTTCGGTGAAGGAAAACATCGAAAGGAAACGTGGCTTTAAAAATGTCTGAAATTGCTAACCGGCTAGAGCAAGCGTGATCAATGCTCATGCCTTCTCTGTATGAGAAGAGGCTTTTGCCCTACAGTTGGACACCAACGGGCTGGTAATAATAAGGCACACTAGCCGCCAAACCACAGTCAAAGCTTTTGATTGATAAAGCAATTAGTTACATAGATAAACCCAATTCACAGCCAGTAATCAATTTACACAATAACTTCAATATACTCATTAAATCATTACTACGAACAAAACAAATAATTATCGAACAAATTTACACAATTGTATAAATTATTGTAGTCTACATTAACGAAGTTGTTTTAAGTAAATCTGTAAAAGCTTGAAGTTTGCTTTCATGATTTTTGTATATATATATACACAGTAAAAATCAAGTGTCCTGGTTTCCTCACGATCTTTTCCTTTACAGAATTGTCATTAATGTCATTAATGTTAAGTACTATACGTAGGTATTCTATTATATGTATATTCGGATAAAAAACAGCTATTACTCACTGATAATGTAGCATACTATAGGTAAAATCGGTAAAGCTGTTTATGAGTTCATCCATACACAAACATACAAAAAAGTAAAAAAGTAAAGTAAAGTTTAGATAGTAGCAGGCAGGCTCCTGGAACAACTTGTTCTAAACCCAAATCGTTCCCGCTATCTGTCTTAACATAAACACGATCTTCCTATGAGATGGGATATACGCCCTTACAGATAACAGATTAAAGATCACATTGGCATGACAAGTTATGTTAGGGATAATGTTGATAACTACAGGAAACGAACGCAGATGTTTTGATACCAAACCTGTATCTTGGGAGTAAACATTTACGTGTTAAATAGAGATATAAGCTTTTTGTGCAAAAAATACCCTTAAACGTGAACACTGGAGCTGTTAAATAGATACACAGAGTAAAAAGACTATAGAGAAATACGTACCTATTACGCAAGTATTGCTTTAAGAATAAGAAAAAAAATGTTTTTGTTTTTACGTTTTATTTTAGAGCTGGTGTGTTACCGTATTCTTACCGTATTATTAAAAAGTTGGTTTGACAAAGATAAATTTAATACCAGTCCAGTGGAACCACTCGTAAGATGCGCCACGAAAAAAAATGTTGGTATCTCATGCGATATTCAGACTTTAGAGATATTTGAAAAACTAAGATGTAGAAACTTTAGCGAAAAAATATTTTATTTGACAGCTGTCATTTTTTTTTCTTTTTCAAATATTTTTATTCTCACGTGGGGATTTGGTACCTAATTTGTAGGTAGTGTTTTCAGCTCATGACAGCAGTCGTAAGCTGAAAATAACATAAATACAATAAATTTAATAATAATAAGGTAGTATTCTTATAGTTTGTTTCTAATTTTTTTATTCGCTTGCTTTTTGATCTCTTTATTGAATTTTATCATCATGTTTTTTTTTTGGTTTATTTTATTTTACAAAGCACATACAAATAAATTATTTTCCATGTTAGTAATGGTGTCGCCATCTGCACGGTGTTACGTCAATTATGTAAATTAAGGTGTACAACATTTTTTTTTGTTGCCTTTGCCGTTGTTACAAAAATTTACAAAATGACCTCGGTAATTTAGGGAAATTGTTTTGTTTTTCAAGTTTCAGGGAAATATTTTGATGACTACTCAAAATGTTTGCATAGCTAATGATGTTTTAAGTAATATAGATTAATGAAATACCTACTATTTGAAATTTGAAAATAGAGTACTCAATAAATACCTACCTACTTTATACTAATAATAATAAAATACTTTTATATAAGTTTCTTTAAAAAAATAATGAACTTTGTAGGAAACATATTTATATGTTTGAACATAGTTCCAATATCTACGTACTTATCTTATAAAGGCCACGATTTTACAATAAGCCTGCAACTTATTAATAATTTTTCAATAAGCCATTCATCACGGATTTAGTTGCCCAATTTTATATTAAAGTGGCCATACACCAAACCAACTTTACTTTAAAATTCAATCTTAAGAAAAATAAAAATAAGTTGAAATTTTACATTTTGTTTCATGATTATGGTAAACTGAACAACGTGCAAGTAAAATTACTATGTTGAACTTGTGGTTAAGCATTTTCAAAAGATCATCAAACATCACCATCGTTATCATATCAGCCGAATGACGTCCACTGCTGGACAAAGGTCTCCCAGCTAATTGGTGATCATAGTACAATATTTTATTAGTACCTACGCAGGCTGGATGAAATAATCCAGCCAAACCGGACGCAACAAAAGACAAGTGGCATAAACGCTAATAGAATAGAATCATCATCATCATATAGGCCCGTTACTATCCCTGCAGGGAAACGCCTCTTCTCATACAGAGAAGGGATGAGCGTTGATCGCCACGCTTACTCAAGGTGGATAGGCGATTTCAGACTTCCTCAGAAGTTCAGGTTTCCTCACGATGGTTTCCTTCGCCGTTACTCAGAAATGTTCAAGAAAACTTAAAAAGTACATAATTTTGATTTGAAAAGTCCAGTTGCCCAGATTTGAACCCACGTCCTCGCGTTTAAGAAGCCGGTGCCATATGCACTGAGCCATTTCGACTTTTAGAATTGACTAGAATAAATTAATGAACATTTTTAATCAATTCTATTCTATTAATATTTATGCCACTTGTAGGCCCTCTGGTGTTCACTATATTGTCTCTTTGTAACCTTTTTGTTACATCTGCTCATCAGAAGATTTGTACGGTAGTAGATCCACGCTGATTTCAGCATGAATGGGCCGGATCGTCCGGGGAAGTACTACCCTCTCATAGAAGATCGACTTAAGAGTAGTAGTATCCGTACTATTGCGTTTCGTTCGGTGAGTAAGAGCGCCGGAGGCCCAATTTTCCCCTATCCTCTTTCCTCACCTCCCTCATTCCCTTCCCCTAACCCTATTCCCTTTTGCTTTTGGTATAGTGGCCGCCACTTCTGGATTCCACTGACTGCTTACCATCAGGCGGGGTGGAGTCACTTTGGTAGGCTATAATATGAAAAAAAAAAAAAAAAAAAAAAAAAGATAAAGTGTCAACTAGAGACCGGAGATTACACGAAAAAACAAAGTAAGATTTATAACCGAATATTTAGATTATTTTCCTTACTTTAGGTAATAAATAATTCATTCTTTCCTACAAGGTGACAGTTTTGTCAAGGGCCGTGTGTACAGGTTCAAAACGGAACAGAATATTTTTGTTTGATGTTCCAATATTTGTTCCTTATCTGTTGGTTTGTTTGTGTAACGGCATCCATAAACCAGCCCTATGTTAACGTGTTACCGGGAATAGGATTTTTTTATCTTCGTTAGTAATAATGTGCTTTTTGTCTGATTACTTAGTTTAGGAGACGTTTAAGTCATCAAGCCTCATGTTACTTCAGCAAAAGAAATAGGGCCTTTTAAAGTTATATTCTGTATCTACCGATATATACATAGCTTCACGCCTTTTTATCTTCGAAGGGGTAGGCAAAGGTGTTGAACCGCCCCATTTTCGCCTTTTTTTATTTAAGGTCCCATGTAACAAGGGGTGAGCCTGTTGCCATAATATCGAGCACAATTCCAGACTCCGGGCTAATACTGAATATTTTACGACAGAAAAATAACACTTTACTCCAAAAACTGTTTGTAACCCTTCGTAAGCACGTGCACGTTGAAGCCAGAGATTTGGCATACTTAAGGTTATTACGGCGAATGCAGAAAGATAAAAATATACAATAGGTACCTGATAACAAAATTTAAAAAAGTATCACCTACGCAATCATTAAAAAATTATTTGACAAAAAAATGTTCAAAATGGTAAATAATTATGATGGAACGTGTCGCGTTATCGGCCAATTTTTTTTAACCCACTTATATTTTATATATACCTTCTATATTAGAAAGAGGCCTTTGCGCTGCAGTGGGATAGTAAACAGGCTGGTATTATTATATTATACTAGACGTTACCCGCGACTTCGTTTGCGTGAAATTCAGATGTGTGCAGAATATTGCCTGCCTGATCTTACGGCAATCGTACATTGTATCAATAGTAATCAGTATAATCCGTCTATATGACGAATCCTATTTAAATCTATTCATCCGCTGTTATATTATTACCTACACTCTATGAAAAAAACTATATGCCCGACTGACGCAGTCAAGCAGGGTAATGTTTTTTCTCTAAATATAAACGCGGCATTTTTAATAAGACCTAAATAGTATTGCCGATATACAAAACAGCCGCCTGTCAAACAAACAGACAGGTGATGTCGGAACGGGCTACAGTCAACTTGATATTTTTTAATTGGTTAGTTAACATCAATCAAATTTAGGAAATGCTCCAAATTGTGTAATATGTTACCGTGAGGGATTTGAGGATAGGTTTCTGGTATAGTGCTCTAAAACTCTTTTTTATTCTTTAGCGTGAAAATAGTCGTATTAGCTTTGGGCGACGCGGTTTAACCCGCGGTAAGTTACATCTTCGGTTACTGCTCTGCTACCGTCGCCAGTGGCGTAAAGTTACATTCCTCAAGAACTGGGCTATCGAACGCAAAAAGAATTAATCAAACCCGACTGGTAGTTCCAGAGATTAGCGCGTTCAAACAAACAAACAAACTCGTCTGCTTTAAGTATAGATTTTGCATTAACATAGTTCTAATCAGTTATCCAAGCTAGGATCTGCAAAGGTTAAGTTCAGTGCAAATATTAATGTTCCTCGGGTAATCAGAGAGGTCGACAGTTTGTACAGTGTACTTGATGCAGAGATAACGTAGGTAATACAATTTGTTTATATCTTGTAAATCCAATATGACGGGTCTAAAAACGATGCATTTCTTTGTTAGCTTAAGTCAAGAATATAAGTTGCGCTTTGTATTCGTGTAATAAAGAACTAATATCGATATAAAATACTGAATTAAATCAGTTCAAGTAGAGTATGCTCATGCGCGAATAACCCACTACTATGAAGAAATACTGTCCAAGTAGTGTTATTTACGGTAGTAAATGTTTTATGATTTTTTGGCATTGAATGTAAGAATATTTAAAAGATACGAATGAAGTTTGGCGCACATGTCGTATCAGCAGAAGTGACAGGCTGAATGGTCAAATTTTAGCTCTATCTACACACGTCAGGACCATGCGCAGGACGTGCCCGCGACGTGACCCGGGTGTGCTCCGTCGGCGTAAAAAAATAGGTGCAGGACTCGATCACACATGTCCGTACCCGTGCCGGCAACGGAGCTTCTTACTTTGTAGCACGGCCGACTTACGTCCCGGGCTCGTCCCGGGCATGGCCCTGTTGTGTGTAGAGAATTCGGCAATCAAAAGTGTATAACAATTGTCAAGATATTTCGGACATTCTAACAACTTATTTTAAACAGTTCAGAGATATTACAACAGTAATATAAGAATAGAATAATTGTTTTATAAAATATTTATATAAGTAAACATCTAATCTGTTTTACAAAATCATCAAAAATAAAACAAAAACAAACATTTGTTTAAAATTAAGTAATATTTCAACATCCTTCACTTTCACAAAGGGAAACAACACAAAAGTAATTCTATTTAAGAAAATTTGGTAAGAAAACTGGACTGAAAACCTTGATTTATTGAATCCCTCGTGTATAATGAACATCTTCACGATTGTTAACATTAACAGACTGGCGACTTTTAGTTGCTACTATCAACTACATTTCTTACCGTATCGTCTTCTTCTTCTTCTTATCGAGTGTTTAGTGGTCAACCTAGTGTCAGGATTAGTTCAGGTCGTTATTATACAGGCATCCGACTTTACCTAACGACTGTTATCAACAAGGTAACAACCGGGACCGAGTTTTAACGTGCCTTCCGAAGCACGGAGACGCTCAGATCAAATTCCACTATGCGGTCAACCATCCATGGGCCAGCCGCACTCTAGTTGCTTAACCCGCAGATCGATCAGTGAGTGCAACGAGCTATGAGCGCCTCCGTATCGCAAGAGGTGAGCAAGGAAATGTCAGGGAACAGCATTTATCTGCGTATTAAATGTCACTTTACTGATGTAACCAATTCGTTCCTCATCTCGCCTTCGGGAGAGGCACATGTTACTGGATGTCTTCAGCCTAATAAAGAACAGGATAGCATATTTATTTAAAATTCCTTCGTCTATGTAGGACTATGTTGCGGCGACGGAAAGTAAAAACGATAAAAGAAAGATGGTGGCGATATAAAAATTACACGAGAAAGCCCATATTGTTTAGCGTAGCGATTATTTTTAAGAGAAGCCTTGCTTTTTCAGTTAAAAGTATTATGATGATGATGAATAAAACATTTTCAATAATTCGTAATAACGGTAAATTAGACAAAGTAGTAAAAAAGAGTGTGTGTACTCATGTACGCACGTAAAAAGTTATACTTCTTTAGCGTAACAATCCAAAAATACCGAATAATAACACAACGCATACATACATAACAGTTAACCTCAAATCTATAAATGCACTTAAAACAGTACATTAAAACCACTTTTACCACTAATATTCAAAATAAATATTTTTACTGATAAATGATCAATAAAAAATATCTATCACCGTCATAAATATAATTGAATTGATATAAACGCCAATATATTTTTTATTTATTTACACTGATTATTTGTACTGATACAACACAAAGGTTCGCAACTAACTTCAGTGTGTAAAAGGTTCGCAGCTAACTTCAGGGTGTTGCTTTTTTCCGTCGGTGTGTGCGCGTATCGTAAAAATTCACTCTCATCATTTTTCCGAATCGCGCCAAAAGAAGTATAACTTTAATAAATATTATCTAAACAGATAGATATAACATTGACAGCTATAAAAATTTTATAGTACCTGTTAGATTTTATTATCGATTAGGGCGATAAGTGACCTTTTAACTATAAATAATAGCTGTTATCGTTTACAAGTAGCTCTTGTGCAGTTAACAAGTCGTAAAATTGTAAGTTATGTTTATTTGTGAAACTTTGATTATAATTTACGTACAGTCAACAGATGCATAACACGTATGCAGATTACTATGATAGTCTTTAAAGATAATAATCTTATGCTTATTAATAAAATGCCAAAATAATCAGACAGACTTATTAAAATTTGCAATCTCGCATGGGATTGCGCAACAATAAGTTTTTATTAGGTATGTATGTCGTCATTGTTTTGTGTGTGTAAAATATGTATTAGTGTGTATTTTGATTTGTGCCTATACTAACACTAGATTAAGAAAAAAATGTTACTCTCAAGTTAATAATAATAATAATATTCTACCACATTCACACAACGCCATCTAGCCCCAAATTAAGCAATTATATTTGCTTGTGTTATGGGTACTAAACAACTGATATACTACTTATATACATTTTTTTTTTGTAAATAAATACATATTATAGATAAATTACACCCAGACACAGAACAAACAATCATGCTCATCACACAAAGATTTGTCCTGGGTGGGAATCGAACCCACGACCTCCGGCTTAGCAGTCAGGGTCACTAACCACTAGACCAACAGGCCAGTCAGTTGGACTTAATGGTCTGAAATAAACGATTATTATTATTATTATTTACAATAGATATATAAGTTAATATATATCTGTAATTTTATTGTGATGTATATAATATATATTTCATTGCTAAACAATTTAAGTGTACATGTATCTGTTACTGTAAAATTTAGCACATAAACTGCCTGTGATACAGGAATACTCCTAGTACAGGCACCTAACATTATTATACCTGTTTTGTATTAATATTAGGCCACTAAAAATTGTACTTTTATTTAAACTGATTAAATGATTTTGGTTTGAAAACAAAAAAAATATTAATATATAAAATTACCGTTTTTCTGTCTGTTTCTATGCAAATTTCTGTTGACACCACGCTACAGATTCGGATGCGGTTTTCGCTATATATAGTACAGCATTTACTTATTTATTTATAGTTTATTGTATACTACATTTACAAGATATACTTACAGGTAAAAAAAAAATACAAATTATACAGGGCAATCGATTAGCATTTCTTCTAGAAGGTTTAGTATCGTTAAGTATCATTAATACATAATGGAACATAATGGTATCGTCATGTCGTATAAGGAATACATATACATGCGAAGCAGGGGCGGATCGGTATTTGAAAACAAATAACCTTTTTGCTTTGATAATTTTATTAAATTCAGGGTTACTAAAGTAATTACAAGACCAAACCTTGTGTTGTTAAAGATAAAAACAGGTATCGCAAAAGCAACTATTTGTTGCCGGTTTACTTAGAAGTTCGAAGTACAATCGTTAAATTAAAATTAACACATTTCACAAGATCGCCAAACACAGTTATTTTGAGTAATTGAGAGTTATTGTATTCAACTGAGTCAAACTTGTAGGTCTTTTTAAAACATAATTATTTAAACATTCAAAAAATTTAATTTATTGCTAATAAATACGTCATTTCATTCTGAAAGTAGAAGTATGACGTCATACTTTTGTATTACCATACAAACCACGAATTAATAGAGCGTGTTGACAGTTCAGAGTAACTATGTTACAGTTGTTAACATCTCATTAGAAGGCGAGTAATTCTGATTAAAATGACTATGGATCGAGCAGCATTAAAGTCCAGGGGGTAGGTCTTTGTCCAGCAGTCTCGGAGACGACGATAGTTCGGATATAATTTTACACGCCAAATTATTAAAGAACGTCCTGTCAATACAGCACATATTTTTAAGTCAATCTCAAAGACTTGACTACACAAAAACAAATGAACGTGACAAACAACATTACGACGTAAAACCCACATAAATCATAGCCAGAGAAATCTGTCTATATCATAACTCAGCAGTTCACGAACAAAAAAACATGTATTTTTCATTTAGCCGCATTATTATCATATGCCGCCAAAAACAGGGGACGTAAAATCAATCTGCGGATTTACAGAAGAAACCGGTTTTATCATCGGGGAACATTCATTGTGATAGAGGTGAGGGTAAGAAGTTTCGATAAGTTTTATAATTTATTTCGAAATAGAAATTAGTTTAGGATCTTATAATGAATACTGAAAAACAGGGTATTTTTAATTTAAGTTTTGGGAATCACTGTAAAAACCCACATAGCTTCACGCGTATTGCCTTTTATCGAGGTAAGCACAGACTTGTAGAACATTTGCTACGATCTAACATCTTTTCCACGAGTCTCGCACAAATGAAGCATGAATGAATGTACACACGTGTACTTTTATAAGAAATAAAATTTATTATCTGTCGCTTCTTTTGCATTACACGCTCGATTGCGGGCTTCTAATGTGGCCCTTCGTCAACACATACCCTGATGACTCCTACCGGTTTTCCCAGACTTATTCACTTAATAGGTCTCTTTCATTATTCTACTTTAATCTATCCTATTCACATGTCCGAACCATGAATGTAACTGACCTCTGTCTATTACTATCGTGATTCGGATTTGCCTACTGGCCTTTTACTTAATAACGTATAAAACGCCAGTGAATGAAATACGGCCACCTCTAGACCTTAAGGGTGGATGTTTTTGTAACCCGCAGGGTCTTGTCGACACCTTTTGTTTTAAAAGGGTTGGTTTTTATAAGGGATTTGATTTGTTACAATCCATATCTGCCTTTAATTTGATTTTATTTTTGGAGCCTTATGACATTCAAGTCTTGCGTTATCTCAGTCGTTTTAATGTGAAATTTTGCAGAAATACTGTTAACGTTAATTTTGTTTACCTACTGGGGTTTTGGGAAGAATTTGGGCATTGATAACTTAAAGTGAAATAGACACTAGGTATTAATACTAATTTAAAATAAATATATCTGTGCGCGCGTTGGAACTTACATTTTTGTTTAAGATTTGCCTTTACCTAATGATATGGCTGCTGCCAGTTAGTCCAAGAATCGTGAACACTATCCCACGTATCTAGTATAAATAATGAAATAATAAATAATACCAGCCTGTTTACTGTCCCACTGCAGGGCAAAGGCCTCTTCTCATATAGAGAAGGTATGAGCATTAATCACCACGCTTGCTCAAGGCGGATTGGCAATTTCAGACTTTTAAGTCCAGGTTTCCTCACGATGTTTTCCTTCACCGTCAGTCAGAAATGTCCAAGATAAACTTGGAAAATACATATGATTTAAAAAATCACATTGGTACTTGCCCGGATATGAACCCACTACCTCGTGTTTACGAAGCGGGTGCCTTATCCACTAGACCATTTCAACTTTTTTAGCACGTACGCAGTATCCACGTCTATTTCCGAAAGCCTTGTTAATATGTTCAATTCTATACTTAAGTATTTATTTATTTTAGTGCGAGAATAAATACATTCTATTGACGCACTAAATAGTAAAAACTCAAATAAACAACAATAAACAAACGAACGCCTTAACATCAATTCAATTCAATTTGTTGAAGTGTTATTTAAGAGTTCATGAACTTGTGAGTTAAAATCGTCTTGTATTATTTAGCAAGTACGTATCTAGTTATCGAGTTCAGGCTTAAAATATACTGCTCTCTGCTCATCGGCTGATAGGCAGTGGTTTTTTTAAGACAAATATCAAACTGGAACGGATATTTCCTCGTTGTACCTACGTAGACGTACTACGTGGACGTAGCGCTGTAGGTACATAGTAACCATTGAACTCTAGCTTGCGTTCGACGGTAGAACGTGCTTAGCAAGCTTTCAGCGTCGGTTTGCGACAGATTTGACGTCTGTAGCAACCGTCCAGCTTCAGTTTGTAATCGACGCCGATGCAGCAACGAAGGAAGGTTGCGTAGCAACCTGCCAGCTGTAGTCTGTGTTTGACGCAGCGACGTACGTAGCCACAATATCGTACTAGGTATCTAGTATCTACGAAGTATATAGGTATAAGCAACGCTTAAACCAAAGCTTCGCATCACGAAATACAAATACGAATCACCGAACACAATAGTACGAAATTAGCTATTCTGAATTACGTAACGTATCACAAACCTATGATACAATAGTTTATACAGAAAAGCGCAAAAACCACAGGAAGCTGGGCGAAGTGCTAGAAAAGAGCGCTTTGAAGCAGTGTAGCACCTACAACTTTGTATCATCGCATGGTCTGACGTAAATCACTAACTCATGTCGGTGATAACGATGATGAATGAAGAAGAATGTTCAGTTAGACCAGATATTATTTAACAATTGTTGTCTGCATTCTTTTAATCAAACTCATTAAAATCAGGAATCAGGAAATTATACCGACGAATCCACATCAACCAACTTTTAAAAGGTCACATTACAACAGACCCAACATTACAAAAACGGGTCACATCTGAAAATCTGAGTCTTTGGACCCTACCCCAATCTTACATCCGTAATATTGAATTTGGGGAGTCCCATTTTAATATTTTACTCGGACATGGTACCGCAGACCCCAATTTATGCGGATCTACAGCATTAGAGGTTTTAAATAGACACAAACATGAAAGAAAGTTCAAACTATGCCGCCTTTATGAATACCGTAATTGCAATGCTGTATCCTACTATTCTTTTAATAATATAAATGAGAAAGTTTGTATGTGTCTTGACGGTAGTAGATCCACGCTGGTTTCAGCATGAATGGGCCGGATCGTCCGGGGAAGTACTACCCTCTCATAGAAGATCGACTTAAGAGTACTTAGTAGTATCCGTACTACTGCGTTTCGTTCGGTGAGTGAGAGTGCCGGAGGCCCAATTTCCCCCCTATCCTCTTTCCTCACCTCCCTCATTCCCTTCCTCTAACCCCATTCCCAGCCGCCATAGTGGAGGCCACTATACCAGCAGTTTAAGACGATAGCTTTTGGTATGGTGGCCACCACTTCTGGATTCCACTGACTGCTTACCATCAGGCGGGGTGGAGTCACTTTGGTAGGCTAACATAAAAAAAAAAAAAAAAAAAAAAAAAGTGTGTGTGTGTGTGTGTGTTTGTTACCACTCAGCGCCTAAGCCGCTGAACTGATTTTGATTGGTATCTATGTACACAGATTCGGACATAGGATACTTTTTATTTCGAAAATCGGTCTGATTCCTGAGTTGCATTAATTAAACACATACCAAATATCGCGCGGGCAAAGCCGCCGGGCGCAGTTAATTTTAATATAAACCTGACCTTAACATAGTCCTAAAAGTTACCCCCGTGTAATAAGACACGTGGGTAACTGTCATACTCTAACGACATGATTACAAACGAAATTATCAGTTTTTTTTTTCTACTAAAATATGCCCACTAAAATATAGCAACGTCTTTGTTACTGCTCCACTCCTGTCGCCAGTAGTGTGATGTTACACAGCCTTTTTCGAGAATTGAGCTATCATATGCAAAAAGAATTAATAAAATTCGACTAATAGTTCAAGAGATTAGCGCCTTTAAACAAACAAACTCTTCCGCTTTATATAATGACTGGCCTGGCCTGTTGGTCTAGTGGTTAGTGACCCTGACTGCTAAGCCGGAGGTCGTGGGTTCGATTCCCACCCAGGACAAACCTTTGTGTGATGAGCATGATTGTTTGTTCTGTGTCTGGGTGTAATTTATCTATAATATGTATGTATTTACAAAAAAAAAATGTATATAAGTAGTTTATCAGTTGTTTAGTACCCATAACACAAGCAAATATAATTGCTTAATTTGGGGCTAAATGGCGCTGTGTGCATGTGGTAGAATATTATTATTATAATATTAAACATTATACGTAGATAAGCCTTCCTGAAAAAAAATCGCTAAACGACTGTGTAAACCGTATCAGAATCTATTGCATGGGTTAGAAGAAATTAGTGGCAAATAGACAGGAAAAGTAAAGACTATCTCTTCTCTCTTTGCTTAGCCTTATCCCATTTCATTTGGAATCGGCTCTTCTCTTAATTTTTCATCAGTCTTCGGTTCTGGGTTGTCGAGTCAGTCACTTGAGGGAATGTAGTTCATTGTTGATTACAGATGATCAAGCTAGAAGAAGTGAACAACACTTTTTTGGAATAACAAAGACCGCTTATTTAGAGATATAAACTTGTAGAAACCTACCTATATTCCGGTCTTAAAGGCCCTGCCAGTGTGAACGTGACATCAAACAAAAACATTAAAGACCCGGATACGCCTGACAAGGAAGCGCAAATGAATTATGTTAGCAAAATTTTGACCGTCTTTTAAGGAACGCTAATGGGCCCGACCGGGTCGACCAAATGTAGTATAAGTAATATAAGTTAATAATGTTAGGCCAAATATATTTAGAAGGTGGTTTTTCCGGTAATGACATACACGCGGTCATTTTCGGAAATTTTTTATTAAGATAGCTTGGGCAAGTGCATGACGATGATTGCTTTGCTGATTTGCTGACAGTCAAAAATCTGTTCATTGTTACAAATTTTAACTATTTGACGAAACTGACGAGCTCAACGCCATTTAGTGAAGGATATTTGAATGCGTTAAGACAATCGAATCATGGCAGGTAAATTTAACAGAGAATTCTGTGCCTTAAGACTGTTGTAATGCGAGCGCCAACCCACCTAAGAAACGTGCCGACTATGGCGTAAACAATTTGATGCTGGCCACTAGCAATTCTACAGAAAAAACTGACGACTATACACAAAGTTCTAAAATCAACAAATAACAAGACAAAGTATTAATTAGTTAACGATACAAAAATGTTCAAAATAATCAAATGCGAGTAGTTACTCTATGAGATTTTAACAAAACGTTAGTCTACTCATGCTTACTCAGTCATTCCGGTCACACGGACGAACGGACCGACATTAAGCTCATCAGGAAGAGCATGCTTTAATGCCTTCATTATGTGCGTATTTATAGAATAGAATATTTTTGCTACAGTACGTAGTACTAAAGATATTCCTTGGATGTGGTCTATAAGCTTATTATAAGAACTTCTAGCTCCTAGCTACTTGTATAAATAAAATCTTTTTAATTTTCTTTATTGCCGTCAGTGGCAGACGAGCAAACAGCCCACGTGATGGTAAGTGATAACTGTCGCTCATGGACGACCCAGAGTCTCTGGCATAGCTCCCGCCATGCCAGGGACTCTGCGAAGCCGCTACCTACCGTGAAGGGAAAAAGGAAAGGAGAAAATTGGACCTATTTAGTTTGGTTACAAGATTTAAATCTGATAAAGGTTGGAGAATGAGACCCTATAAAAGTGGAGATACATAGAGAGAGTCTATGTCTAGAAGTTGATGTCTTTACGCTACAATGGTAAACATTATCATCATATTATTCGAAAGGACCACTGCCGAACATAGCCCTCCTCATGTTTCGCCATCTTGGCCGATCGACGATTGCCTGCCTAGATTTTTATGTGACGAACTTCATTACAAAAAACAATGTATGAAGGTTTTATATGACCACACATAGCCCGTTATACTTTTAATTTTCTTACCCTCTATATTTCTTTTTCATCATAACTTGGTCCTACATTTATTCCTGTTATTGTCATGTTTATGTTTTTGTTAATACCCTTACATTTTACGGCATAAGTTGTTTATGTCGACATGGTTGTCTGGTTGTCTAATTAAAAGCACAAGGCATGTTTTCATAAGTTCTATTCATGTAAAATAATTGTAGATTGTTATATAAATATCAAATTATTTCCATGCAGCAAAACATGCTGGTGCAAATTAAAACTTACAATAGAACTCAGCGATTAAAATGAGTTTTTTCCGAATTTCCCGCTATTTTATTTTCATTCTACCATGTCAATGATTTATAATTTAATGTAAGTCTTATTGTCCTTCTTTTTTAGGAAAAACTGTCGTACTAGAAAACAAGCTCTATCTCCCGAGTGACTTTACAAACATAATTATAACCAGTTTCATAACAAATATTTATAAACCTCACATATATTTGTTCCGTGTAGAAATCGAACCAATATCCTCGTAAACGGCAGTGCTTCCACTGTAAACTTCCAGTCAGAGTTGTTGCAGAATTTCCATTAATTTACGGGATCTGTCGGCTTAAGCGACAAAGAATGGAGGATCTTACCTGAAGAACATTAGCTTATAATATGGTAGGGTGAATTTAAGAGGCTTAGCCTGCAGAGGAGTGATAAGAGCTGTAAATGATGATGATAGTAAAAGTAGTTATCAAAGTTATGTATGGCAGTTATGGAATAAAAGAAACAGCAGTTTTCTTCATTTTTTAATAAGTTGGGTTTCGGCAACCTAATGCGACATGCTTCATTTCTCATCTAAATATATCCCACATTATTCCATCAAGCATAATATTATCAAAAGTACTTAAGTATACCTCCTACGCTACTAATTGCGTATTATTGAATTAAACCTCCCCTAACAAAGAGTCGTGTGGTAACCACCCCTTCTCCCTTTACGAAACTTATGTAGGTACTAAATGTCTATAATGTGCCATTCATGCGTTGCACTTAACGCCTTATGGAGTGGAATACCCAGCAGTCTTTAAGATGATCTCTCAATTGTCATATCAAAACTTTGTTTTTCATTAGCATATCAAACTGATTTAATTCTGCCTGATGGTAAGCAGTCAGTGAAATCCAGAAGTGGTGGTCACCATTCCAAATTCCATCGTCTTAAAATGCTAGTATAGTGGCCTCCAATATAGCGGCTGAAAATGGGGTAGGTGAGGAAAGAGGAAAGGGAGAAAATAAGTCCTCCAGCGCTCAAAATGACAAACCACTCCCTTTCAGAGAGACCTATATCCAGCAGTGGAAGCCACATTTGTAATTTGATAATTTATGTATGTTCAGTATCATGATACCTTTAGTTATAGACAAATTAACACTCTGCTTCTCAAAAGGCTCATCAAACAGTAGTTTAACTAACACAAATGTTCATTATAAAATCAATACGAGCAATTGTAACAGTAACGTCTAAATTTTTAAACATACGTGGAGTAAGGCGTAGGTAAGACGAATTGAATATGAGCGTGCAATATTTAACAATACATTAACTCCGTTGATATATATAGGTATTCTCGTTCATGATGTCAAATACATAAATCAACAGTACAGTGTAATTCATACCTTTGAGTACTCTGGTAGTGGGAAGAAGTTCTGAAGAGACTAAGGGTGTGTTTCCACTGAAACGGAGCTAGGCGGAGCGGACCGTGAATTGGCAAATCAGGAGCCGAGCAGACTTTCAAATAAAACATTATGTAAATACGCGGCCCCGAGCTGGACAGAATGAAGTCGAGCGGATTGTGGTGCCCCCACTCCGCTACAATACTTTTCAATGCACTTCGCCCAGCTCCACGTCAATGGAAACACTTGCCAGTTTTCTCTGCTCTTCTCCTCACCGCTCCGCCCAGCTCCGCTTAAGTGGAAACGCACCCTTAGTGACCCGCGAGTCGCGGGATTAGTCCCGTTTTGAGATCGTTGATCAATATTACTCGAAATTATAATTAAAATTTCAAATTGCTTAATGATTAATTAAGACAAATTGTTTAATAATGACTAAAAAATTAATTAGGATTTAGATTTAGCCCATTTCTATCATATTGCAAAGTTATTCTTTTCACCTTGCTTGTTCATGACGTAGGTATCTATCTATTATTTGTATTAAGCAGTTTATTTATTTATTTATATGCACACACAAAACTTATAAAGATAGTACCTACATAAAATAACAAAAACACAAAGGTACCGCTTATTTCGTCAGAAATTTCTTCCAGCAGACCTGTGACAGGAAAATTGATAAGAAAGATCTAAACTAAAACAAAACTGCAAAAATAAAATAAAATATAAATACACATACAAACAATATAAAAAATGAACGTACTTAAATAATATATATATTATATTATACATACATAGATATAAATGAATATAATCACTGTTTAATATAATCACTGTTTATTCAAGATTTTCAACGTAAATACAAAATAATCATAAATAACATACATGTCTGTAATAGACATTGGCAGTACTTGTCAGATTTCAAACCTACAACTTAGTGCAAAGCAACTTAACAATACACTATTCGGTCCTAAACAGCAACTTCGGTACAATCTGTGCTTTTTTAACTGCTTTCTTTTAAGTTCTATCTATAGGGTACTTTAGAAAGTGTAATCTAAGAGAACTACGCTGTGCCCTACTGACCTAACTCTCCCCCTTTTGATATAAAACTATGCAATCGCCGACCTAGTACTTAGGACAACAATCTAGTCTTAAGTTATACGATTCGATTCGGCTCTCCAGCTGACTTCATAGAAATAAACGAATATTTAAATTAACTACTATAGTTATTTAGCAATTCAAATGCATAAATTAATTAATAAATTTTATAATACAAGCAAAAAGCAAGCTATTAATCTGCCAAGACGATTTACTAAAACGAGACATTTGTCATTTTACGACAGATAATTAGGTATATTAGAAGATTAGCATCCCGCGGCGCGGTTTCATCCGGGTCTTTGTTTACTGCTCAGCTCCCATCGCCAGGTCAGTAGCGTGATGTTACATAGCCTATAACCTTCCTCAAGAAACGGGCTATTATACGTAAAATAAATCACTCAAATCCGACTGGTAGTTCTAGAAATTAGCGCGTTCAAACTAAGAAACAAACAAACTCGTCCGTTTTATATAATAGTTTAGATAATTGGAAAGCTAGATACACACCCACTCTAAGGCGTAGATTATACAAAAGTGAGACGTTAAATGGCACTTCTAGGCCTTACAGATGGAGCATGAAAAAGAATCTCATAGAGACGCCACCGTCGTGCCGTTAGCCTATGGTTTTTGTAACTGTGTGTGGACTATCAGAAGATTCAGGCCTTTATTGCAATTCTGTTATTCTTTATTAGTAAAATCTCAAAACAAAAATTAATACAAAAAAAAACTCTTCAAATAGAGGGTAAAAGTCACTCAGAAAAGGCAAATCTTTAATAATCTTTTAATTCAGACAGGTGGACCCTCGGGATTTGGGATCCTACTCAATTATTGATAGACCCACACTCAACAAACTCTGCGAAGTGGAAACTTCGAAATTGGATGCAGTGAAAATAAAATAAGGATGCCTATTTAGTTTGTAGTGCTGTTGTGCTGAAGTGTTAGATTTGATTCCCCCGATAGATAAAGTGTAATTTTAGAACAGTTATTTGAATCCAGAGCTCAAAGTGAAGAAAAGACAAGACCATTATTTTCTCTATATTAAACCTAACCTGGGGCCCTACCACAACCTGATAGATAGCAATCTTAATATAACCTTACTTTGTCTCTATCCTTGTTTTTAATGGTACAAAAGAAAAAGACAAAACACAAAGTAACATTAAAATAATACTGCTATAAGAGGTGGGGGTATTTGAGTATTTGGGTCTAGTCTGACTAGTCTGGGGTAAATTTTTAGACATACTAACTAGCGTTGTCAACAAATTAAAACCGTCTTACAGAGGCTCTCTTTTTACGATTTTTTTACTTGGAAATCCAACTTCATGCATTGGATCGTTCAGCATATATAATCACTTTTATGTCAATATAAGACCAATTAATACAGCATTTTAGCGCCAAACGAAAAATCAGGATTTTGAAGAATCTTGAAATAAAGTTTGTCAAAAAGCCATTGTTAGTCAATAATGCCCAAGCTTTTGTTCGTAAACTTAGTTAATAATTTTTATAAAAATTATTTGAATAATATATTAGTTTCAAAAAAAATAGATCGTACGAAGCTATACTCACGTTTATAACAGATAATTTTAAAAGCATTGTAGAAATTTACTAGACCTTTTCAGAAAGTTCTATTGTCAGATTTAACTAGCACTTTAGAATTTATCTTTATTTTTTAAAGTTACTCAACGTAATCAGTTTGAAAAATGACAATTTAGTTAGAATGTAAAAAGTTTTAATATGTTGAGTACTGTCGCACTTTCGGTTCGAATAACAAAATTGAAGGTCAATTTCAAAGACGCAATCCATCAATATTTTAATATCATTAGTTATTTAAACATAATTTATTTTATTTTGTGTCTAGGTGAAAACTTTATGATTAATATTGTAATACTAATGTTCCTATTATAACGGGTGGCGCAAAAGTAAAGACCCTATTTGGTTCAGCTATAACATTTTTTCTAAATTAGAAAACTAGATTTAGATTTTTTTAAATGTATATTTGTGCCATTAAATTTCGTACCATTAGGATTTAAAGATGATGTCTTTTAAATGGTGACCTCCAGAGTTGATACACATTTGAGCCCTATTTATGACATTTTGCATAACTTGCCGTAACACTTCCTGCGATATGTTCGTTATTTCTTGACGAATGTTTTCTTTTAGAGCTGCGAGAGTCTGTGGCTTGTTCACATACACCCGAGATTTCAAAAAACCCCAAAGAAAGAAGTCTGGACTGGTCAGATCGGGTGATCTTGCAGGCCAAGGCAAATCGCCAAAACGAGAGATAACTCGGCCTGGAAAAGCGTCCCTCACTAAGTCCATAGTGTCGCGCGCTGTGTGTGCCGTAGCGCCGTCTTGTTGAAACCAGATGTGCTCCAGCCCCAATTCGTCCAAACTGGGTATCAAAAACTCACGTAACATGGTTCTGTAGCGTTCTCCAGTGACAGTAATCGCATTGCCTCCAGCGTCTTCGAAAAAATAGGGTCCGATCACTCTGTCAACACAGATGCCACACCATACAGTAACTTTTAGTGGGTGTAGAGGTGTTTCTTGAATAATGCGCGGATTATCAGTGCCCCAGAACCGAGTATTCTGCTTATTGACATGCCCTGAGAGATGGAAATGCGCTTCGTCACTCATAACCAATTTTGAAGGAAAATCATCCTCTTCAAGGTTGAGGTTTATGACGCGCTGGCAGTAATCTAGACGAGCTCGGTGGTCAGCAGGCAGCAGCTGATGAGTCATTTGAGTTTTATACGGGAACATCTTTAAGTCTTTCACCAAAATACGCTGCAGGGTCCGTCTGGAAATGCCCAATTGCGTGGCACGTCGCCTCGTTGATGTTTCTGGACACTCTTCCACATCTTCGCGCACAGCATCGATATTTTCAGCTGAACGGCCTGTTCTTGGTCTCCCAGACTTAGGTCTATCCAATGTTGAGCCAGTTGCTTCAAGGCGTGTGGCAAAGCGTCGAATTGTGCGACCAATCGGTGCCGGACGGTGGGGAAATCGTCGACGAAATTCACGTTGTGTTCTTATCACTGATGAATTATTCCGTAAGAACATTGACACAATTATTCCACGTTCTTGGGGAGTAAAACGGTCCATGTTTATTTTCAGTGTATTTTACATTTGTTCTCTACACAATTTTCAACAACAGAATGACAGAAAATGTCATATATAAAAAAAAAAAGTATTTTCTTTAGTGCCAGTACTTTTGCGCCACCCAGTATTAAAATAAATAAAAATAACTGTCACCGTGGTTCAGTGGCACAGTACGTACTGCCACGCCGAGGTTTTGGGTAAAGTGATCTTTAAACAGTGTTTCTGTCGAAAAATTCAGTTTAATGCTACTATTCACGGCTACTATCATGAGTTTAAAAGTGCTGGCAAACGTTAACAAATTCGCTATCTGTTATAGAAATCATACAAATTAACACGAGACTTGTAAACACGAATCCGTGCATGTACCAATGTGATTTTTCAAATCATATGTTACTTTCTAAGTTTATCTTGGACATTTGAGACTGACGGTAAAGAAAAAACATCGTGAGGAAACCTGGACTTAAAAGTCTGAATTACCATTCTGCCTTGACCAAGCGTGGTGATTAATGCTCATGCCTTCTCTGTATGAGAAGAGGCCTTTGCCCTGCAGTGGGACAGTAAACAGGCTGACATTATTATTTATTGTACGTATTGACAACCTAACCCCCTCCTGCCTCTACCAACGTGGAAAAAAACGTGATGCTATTATAATTAAACCTACTTATGAAAATGTACTTGTACATATATTAGACATGGTTAAAACAATAATAATTCACGATCAAATATCATATCATATCAGCCGAAAGACGTCCACTGCTGCAGTGCTATTCTCTAAGGATACAGCGCTGCCGCAGTGACGAAACCTCTATTTGGTATTCACTAAATTTCGAAAAACTACACTTGCGCTCAAGGCTGTGACGGACGTGAGTTGAACTACTCGACAGGAACTCGACGGCGAGCAAATTGACATTACTTCATACGTTTTGGTATTCCTTTAGACAAAACAGCGTCGAGGACGCTTACAGCCTCGCCCACAGCCTCGATTTCATCTGTCAAATCTAAAAGCTATAATATTTGCGCGGATAAACAATTAAAACTTGTGACGAAAATAATTTCATTATATAAGTACCTACGTAAGTACTTACTTAGATACTCAATCAAAGATTCATACATTATGGCAGCTCGTGTTTTAACAAGGCACTATTTATTGGAAGAAGCAAAGAAAAGTGACGATTTGAAGAAAGCTCGACAGGCAAAACATTTTAGAAAGTTAAAAACAATTTCTCGTGATGCTGACTTCATTCATGAGGATTTAATAAATATATTGGAGAGTGATTTACTCCATTTTTGCCTCCGCGAGTTCGTAGCAGTGGCTTAACTAATATGCTAAAGGTTTGTTTGTTTAGAGTTAGGTTTCTACAAATATTACTTTGAAAAATATATTCTAAAACGACACTGACCCAAATTCATGTTTTAGATACTATACACTATATCATTTTTGGCTAAAGGAAGTTACCAAAAAATCATTGGCAAAAATGTAGACACCTATGTGTCTCAGCCTTCTGCTTCCAGAGCAATCCATCAGGTTGTTGTTGCTCTTAATAATATAAATATTATTAAGAAATACATAAGATTTCCCCAAAATCATGATGAACGGTAAGTTTAAAAAGAAATAAAATAATAAAAATACAAGCATAGTCATAATTGTTTTATTAATTGTACTAGTATATTGCTGCCTAGTTTTAATGCAGCCACTCCCATCACTGTTCAGCTTAAGAGCTATTGTTTGCCAAGCCGCTCTTGTGCGATCACGGGCATGCGATGTCCGAGCGTGCCCTGTCGCAAGAAAGCGTTTTTCATCCAAACTATCCAACAGCTTCTCCACTTGGGCTGGGGATGGGACTGCGTTTCTTGACATTCTTAAAATACACAACTTTTGTTAATATCTAAACTAAATAACTATAAACGAAAAACTTCATATAGGTACGACAACATTTTATGTATCACGTACGTACTTACTTTTTGGTTTATTAATTAATCACAAAACAACAATTTTAAAACAAATTAGAATCTATATTAATAATAATTTAACAGAATTAAATGTAATTTATGTGTTAAAGTAACTATTGAACCGAAGTGTTTGATAAGTGTTGAATGCTTGAATGTGAAGTACCTAAGTTGTTGATAAGTGGTTTTGTTTTTTAAATTATATAATAGCGTCCGTCAAGCAAAGGAATTGTCATTCAGCCTTGAAAATTTTTCTATAAAAATGCTATAATCTCTTAAATTTCTTAATTATTTATTTGTGATATGACTATATTTCTTCAAATTTATAAACATAAACCGTTATAATATTTTTAAAACCCATTAAACTCTCAGTCGAGATTTATAGATTATGATATATTTAAATTTGTTCAAGCCCTAACTCGTCTACGAAATAGCGACGAGTGGACACAGCCTCCAGTTCGTCGACGAGTCTTTGCGCGTTGGTGAATACCGTTTAAAACAGCGCTGTCTAGGCGACGACGAGCTCGTCTTAGCGAACAGCCAAGTAATTGACTCTTAGAGAATAGCACAGCTGGACATAGGCCTACCCCAATATCCGCCACCTTGTCCGATAAAATCGCCATTAACAGCATAGACTAAACGTTCTTTAATTTCTATTGTTTTTCGGAACATCAGTTCAAAAATTAAAGTACGAAATAGGAATAGCTAAGCAAAATGGAATATTTATTTCCTCAATTAAAACTAACGAGACTGAGCTCTTTAGCGGTTTTGACTTTGAGCTTTGCTTAAAAAAAGTATATAAGCCATTTATAGTAATAATGCTAAATAAAAAGTAAACAGTTCTTTGGTGTAACTTTTACTACAACTATACCTAATCAATACAAATCAAATCACAATATATTTATTTATTTAGGTATTGAATTAACATTTACGAACGTTAAAAATTACAAAATGTCAGCCAATTAACCTACAGCCAGTTCGATGTCGTTAGAGTAGGGCCAAGAGAACAACTGGCAAGAAACTCAGGCCACTCTTTTTAATCGCCAGGTTAGTACAATGTTTGTAGGTTACAATTACCTACCTATACAAATAATAACTAAACTACCTACTAATTAACTAAAACCTAAGAACAATAATATAAATATTTGAGTATTAGTCTTACTTAGCTACATAAAAAGACATTGTTAATAAAAAAGAGATTCCAGTATTACGCGGTTATAGCCCGATGTCTGGAATCGTGCGTGTCTGGATAATAAGCAAAAGGCTAGCCTTCTATCTTATTGTATCTATGTATGTATTCTATCGTATTGTCATTGTGTCACTGTAGAACAATTCGGATACAAAGAGGCATACAGAGCATCAGCTAAGCATATATCTATACTATTAAATAAAGCGGAAGAGTTTGTTTGAAGAACTAAAAGTCGGATTTGAATAATTCTTTTTGCGTATGATAGCCAAATTCCTGAGGAAGGTTATAGGCTATGTAACATCACGCTACCGGGCGGCGACGGAAGCAGATCAGTAAGCAAAGACGCGGGTGAAACCGCGCCGCGGCTAGCTAGTGTATGATAAACGTTTTTACAAGAAAGAAATAGAACTCCAAAAAAATAAAGTTATATTACATTCAAAATACAAATACCTATATCCCAGTCTATTCTAATAAATTTGAATAAATTTGAAATAGTAATAAATTCGTTTCGTATAATTTAATTAGGTATCTCATCAAAATAGAAACGGCAACTTATATTAAACCTTACAAAATAGGCCTAGCAATTTCCATATTCACGATAAGTTTATTAAATTTTACAATAATTCTGTGTAATAAAATTAAAGATATATAGTGTTGCTATATTAATTCGCAGTTTTTACCACAAATAATAAATTAAGCGCCTACGTGGCAAGATAGCCTTAAATAGCCTAGTGACATAGACTATAGGTACGTATGAATATCTATTAATAGTGATTTCGCCAAGCCTTCAAATAAAGTTAATAGAATTTACTTACATGTTATTTATTAAGTATAGGAACTAATGTAACCTAATAAGTACTTTTTACCAATTTAATTTACAGAAATACTAGCTTTTAATAGTTAATGGAAAAGTCAGTTTATATTTTAGCTATAAGCCCACAATTCTAATTAGGTTGGTATTATATTCTATTTTTATTTTTAACAGATAACCTCCCACATTAGGAAACAAAGCCTGTATTTCGGTAGACGTTACTTTCGGTAGGTACTTACCTACTTTTTTACTGAGACAAATATCGTTTGAAGCAGCTATCTAGCAGTCCGATAACAAGAAGAGAAGAGTTTCTTAGATATTCCTGTGTTTTGTTTTCAACAATTAATATACCACTTGTTAAATTATTAACTATGTACTACAATCTACTTTTGATAAAAATAAAAATTATTATTATTATTATTAAAAAAAAAAACATTGTGTGAGTTATTCCGGTCTGATCCTCTGTGATTATTATTATTCTTTAATTTCGTTCTGATCCCCTGCATATTTAGTCATTCCGGTCTGATCCCCTGAGTCTTTTTGACAGGTAAGTACAGTCAAGAGAAAAGCAGTTTATGTATTATTTAATTTAAAAAATAAGAATAAAAAACGCAGTTGAACAATCTCTGCTTACTCCATTAATGGGAGACAGGCATGAAGTTGTATGTAAACGCAGTAAATATTACCCTAACATTAAATATTTCACAAAAATTTAGGTTGAGAAGGTTGTAGAAGGTTGTTTGATCTAAATATTTCTTTCTTATAAATATCTATTTATTTTTTATAAAGTCTAATATAGTGGAATATGTTAAAAAAAAGATTGAAGGAAGCTTGTATGATCGAAACAGGTCATGGGTGTCTCCCTTATACTTTTTTGATTTAGTATCATCATCGTCTTTTGTTTTTTTTTAAAGTGTGCTGTCTAAAAATATGAGCGTACTTTTGCGGTTTAATATTACTAGTGAGACGTAGAAATGTATTATGCCATAGAACCGCAATTGGTATCCACAACTCGTGGATTCCATTAACTGCTTTCCATCGGGCGTTTTGATAAGGTAAAGTCACCTGCGAGTACTTACAGTTGGTAAAAAAGAACTATTAGCCGATATTCAGTTTCTGTCATAAATTTAATACGACGATTGCCGATGTTCACAGCTATATACCTAGTAAGTTATCACAATACAATGATGCACGTACACGTCCAACTTAGTTGAAGACATTACAGGCTTTAGTAACTTAGTTCAACTTTAAGTGAGTCTAGACAGTGACGAAATTAGATAAAACGTCGATCAAAGTACGTTTAGTTATACGTAACATATGAGTACAGTGGGAGAGTTTTTGATGGAATGTCAAAATCAGGCAGAGTGGAGTCACTGGTAGACGAACATAAAAAAAAAAAACTAAAGTTCAGAGGTTAAAACAGAGGAGTGTGGACGTCGTATTAATCTGTACTATTTTAAAAAGCGAAAAGGTTTGTTTGTTTGTACGCACTAATCTCTGGAACTACCAGTCGGATGAGAAAATCTTTTTGCGTACGATAGCCTAGTTCTCGAGTAAGGTTATTTATAGGCTATGTAACATTCCACTACTGGCGATTGGACCAGAGCAGTAAGCAAAGACGCGGGTGAAAGCTTGTTTACTATGTAACATAGCTTCAGCACATACACAGAGTAAAAATTTGTTTTTTTTTTATGTTATGTGTTTGTTTGCAACGATTGAACTGAAAATTTACGTTACCGATTTGAAAAATTCTTTCACCTTTAGTGATCAATAATTAAAGCGGGTAATAGTAGGTAAAGTATTTTAATATATTTAACATATTTTTTAAGAATTTCAATATTTGTAGTTTTGCAATACAGAAGACAGCAAAAGTTAATTTGCAGTATAGCAATAATATTCTCGCAGAAGTAGGTAATATTTAATCATAATTATTTTATGAAGGCGTTTGTTATGTAAAACTTTTGATGAAACAAAGCAAAACGAGGACAAACGTCTAGTGATAGATACTAAATATTATTTAGGTAAACTAGCTGCAGTAGCTGCGTGAAAACTCAGATGGGTGCCTGTAATGCCCCCCTTAGGACATAAATTGATGAGTGTGTGAGTGAGTGTGATGAGTGAGTGAGTGACCTTTCGCTTTTATTTTTGATATAAATTTCTGAACGCACGCATAACAATATTTGACAACCAATAAATTGACGGGTACGAAACCCACGAAATTTTTTTAAGTTTCAATTTCCTAATGTTTTAATAGTTATTCTGTTATTCGGGACGAAGACAAAACCAACAAATCAAAAACCATGCAAATCGGTTCAAACGTTCTCGAGTTATAGGTGTTCGAACATACCCGACTTTGTTTTATTTATAATTAGCGACCCGCCCCGGCTTCGCACGGGTGGACATTTTTTTAAACATTATTGTATAAATAAATATTGTTTTGTATGGGAATATAGAAGTGTTTTTTTTTCAGGAATTTTTCTCTCCGTGAGAACCATCCTCGTACTTCAAGGAATATTATAAAAAAGAATTAGCGAAATCGGTTCAGCTGCTCTCGAGATTTGCGCTTAGCAACACATTCAGCGATTCATTTTTATACATATTATAGATGAATATGTTAGTATAGAAACCATGACAGCCGTCTACGCGTCTCTAGCAAACATGGCATTTGGAGGTTTTTCCATATTTGCCACTTGGTAGGCCGCATTGATGATTGCAATGACAGCAGTCATTTATTTATTTAAGACAATTTAGTTACATAAACAAACATTTATTTTATTTTTATTGATTTTTACATTTATTTTGGTACTTACTTACCTAATCCATTTTTTTTAAATTATTAAGTTGACCACTTATTAGCTACTAGCGGTCCGCGCCGGCTTCGCAAGGGTGGACATTTTTTTGAAGATTTTAGGATAAATAAAGATACTTTTGTATGGGAGTATAGAAAAGTGTTTTTTATTTTCAGGCAATTTTTTAAATTTTTCTCTCCCTAAGAACGATCCTCGTACTTCAAGGATTATTTTAAACAAGAATTTGCGAAATCGGTTCAGCTGCTGCGAGATTTGCGCTTAACAACCACATTCAGCGATTCATTTTTATTATTATAGATTGTCTTATCACAGTACGCATCTGCCGGCCTGTGTTTGAAGATTTTCCTGTCGCTTTCTCATGTTTAACCGTTATCACATCAGGTAGACCGAATACCTACGTGTGTGTGTGTGTGTGTGTGCGTGTGCGTGTGCGTGTGCGTGTGCGTGTGTGTTTGTTACCACTCAGCGCCTAAACGGCTGAACCGATTTTGATGATCTTTTTTGCCCGAAAATCGGTCTGGTTCCCAAGGAAGACAAACTTATTTTATCATAATATAACGAGAGGAATAAAGCCGCTTGATCTTTATGTACCTACCATAAAACAGTACAACATTTTCTGCAAACGACTTTACGTAAATACCTACCTAGATATTTTCATCTTGGCAGCTCTTTTAGCGTTAACATTGTCAGACAACTATTTGTAGGCAAATTAGAACCTAACTGTCTTAAAACCTTAAAAGTTAAACTTAAAAAACATGGACCAAATAAGTACCTACATCTACTTCATCAAAACATAATAAAGGTCTACCAAGTAGAAAGGTAGGCCTACCTGTATTAATGTTTGCTCGATTATGTTATTTAGACCTGACATTACTAGGTACTAGTAGCAAATACCTAGGTATTTAACATAATAAAGAATAATAATTTCTATGTAAATATACTGTAAACATACAGGTAAATATTTGTCTAGTAGGTACTTAGTACCTATAATATCTAACCAATTCATAAGTTTAAAAAGTTTATGTGGTATCACACCCTGACGGTAGGTAGGTATCTACTTAGATAGGTACGAAGAAGTTGGTTTTAAATTTATGATTTAAAGGCGGCGCATTTTTTTCTTAAATACCTAGGTATTTAAGTATCAACTAATATTAAATTTTAGCTACCTACCTAATTGGTCTAGACTTAGAGTGAAGCCAGACGAGCGTAATTTTTTGAATTATGAGTCGCAGAATTTCGGTCGCGTAATATTAGAAATGTATGTTGGCAAACAACTCATTTTGCATCGCCGTGTGAACGAAACAGGAGTTTGTATGCAACCAAATGTAGAAAAATTACGCGACCGAAATTCTGCGACTCACAACTAAAAAAATTACGCTCGTCTGGCTTCACTCTTATGCTCTCACGGGCTTTTTTAGAAGTTTGAAGAAAGTATTTTAATGAGAATCTTATCATTTAGTAAGAACTTGAATTAGGTAAAGACTATTTTACCTAAATAATAGGTAGGTAGGTAAATATGTAGGTACCTAGCTGGCATGAGGCAGAAAACTGCGACGAACGTTTAATTAATATATTTTTCTGATTATTATTTCTTGAAGCGTGACTTTATGCACTAGTAGTAGTAGGTACTTTATATAAAAAGCACTTTAGGAATAGATATTACCTACGTTAGTAGGTAATATCTATTCCTAAAGTGCTTTTTTACCTATCTACCTTTGTCTGATTTGGCCATGATCTGTGTTAACAGATCATGGCCAAATCAGACAAAGGTAGATAGGTACAAGTCTTGTAATAATTCTGTCAACGCGAAATTTTAATACCTAGTAGGTAATATCTATAATTTCGTGAGGGAAAGACTAATTAGGTACTTAAGTTACCTAATCAGTCTTTCCCTCACGGAATTACGTCAAATACTTTCAAACCTTAAATTTTATATTATTTATTTGTAATTCCACCTTTGTGTACATAGATATGTAAGGATTTTCGAAAAATAGGCTTAAATAAACATGTAGTAAGCGGCGCCGATGGCTTATCGGGCAATCGCACCAAGCCGACGGCGACAAGCTAGGATAATTTCATGATCCCTGTTGTATGACTAGAGTGAAGACCGGTCGGGTCATAAGCCTAGCTAAATAGAAAATAGGAATTAAACAAACCAACCTGTTATACTGCACAGATACGGAAATTCTCTGAATTTTCACCACGACTAAGTCAAACAAACTACACTAGTAAATCTTATTTCACATAATCCCGTCACAATAAAACATTTTAATCACACACCAAACTCAATAAACTGCCCTATTTGTGAGCAAAACTTCACTCAATGTTTAAAACACTGAAATCCATCTGTTTAGCTTCAATTTTACAATCGACGTAATTCTGGGAGACAGCGCGAGTAACGTAGCACTTACGTCCACACACCACGAGCGAGCAGGCTCGACTGACGTGCGGTGCGCCGTTGGCATATCATTCGTAGTAGCTCGTTTAAAAAAAAATAGAGCACCGTTTGTCGATATTTCAAATTCGAATTTTTAATTAGGGTGTAACCAACTGTTAGCTTCCTGGTTATGCATGCTGTATTATTTTTCTTATAAATATATTCAGACAATTTTCAATGTGCATTTTTAGTAGAGAAATTTAATGTTTAATGAAATTCTAAAACATGGTATTAACATTGGAGATTGATAATATTCTTATTATTTAAGTTAAACATAAATACTACGTTGGTAATCTGCTTCAGCTTTTAAGCTGAGCAGTGACGTAAGTTGACGCTTTTGACGCTTGGAAATCCTGTTAGTACTTTCCGCGTGTCGCTGGGATAGCGGACGAAAATAATTATGTGCATTGAAGGCATTGGACGGTTACATAGAAGAATAAAAGTTAAGTTGTAAAGTGTTTAACTAAAATTCTCATTAATTCTTTTTTAAACTTATTTACAATTAAATATTGCATTAGCCGTGTATGTAGACAATGGTGCCTACTTTAGATT
Organism: Parascotia fuliginaria; assembly: GCA_963082885.1. Lineage (NCBI taxonomy): Eukaryota > Metazoa > Arthropoda > Insecta > Lepidoptera > Erebidae > Parascotia > Parascotia fuliginaria. Next base: position 4,183,294 of record OY720197.1, read on the forward strand.
TGTAGAATAATAAAAATTGCAAATAACATTCCTACGTTACTTTTACAATTCGAACCGTACTTGAACTCTTTTAATAAAACTAACCAAATTCAAAGTCAACATTTTTAATATCAAGAACTTTTATAAGTTTCCAGACGTTTTGGTCATTAAGCTTCGCATTAAAACTTTTGCACGCAGCCTTCTCTTGACCACGTGAAATAGGTAACAGAAATTGTACAATTTCGACAAGGAATTTGATTTATTTAAAAAAAAAATGATAATTCCATTGCAAAAATGTGATGTTCCTACTTTTAAAATATAGGTTTAGTAGTGACTCGCCCTAGCTTTACTAATAAGTACCAATATGTTTTTATGACATCATCATTACAAATCTTTGAAAGCTTATCTGTACTATATGTAGGTATGTAGGTATTATACCTACATTTTTTTACATTGTCAAATCCGTTACGTGCTTTAGAAGACGGTAGCAGTGAAAATATAGAATAAAGCAGCAACATTGCTTTATATTTGAGAAGAGAAAATAAATTCAATGTAAATTGTTTTTAATACAAAACGGGCAAAAGGCTTAACGCAAAGGCTCCCCAATGAATTTCAACACCTGACTGTTCAATACCAATTATTTTATCTAGACATTCGCACTTCGCACCCTCATAGCTAGACGAGTGAAAACCAAATTCAAATTGATTAATTGCAGTTCTATACTTTAGAGTCTGCTTCACACACAAACATTACATGTGTTTATGTATTCTTAGTATGTGTGTTTATAATGGTTGATCTATCAGGATATTCTTTATTGCACATCACATTTTACAAAGCATATACAGCACAACATTACGTAGTGACAATGTATTAAATTACGTTGTCACAGTGATAAGATCTTATCTTAGGTATAAGTATATTGTGGTTTAATAGAACTATGTTATAATTCTAAGTAATCTTCTAAGATTCTAAGTAATCTTTTATTTTTGTCAATTTTTATGTTATTTTCTTATTTTAAATTACACACTTTACACAATTATTACTTCCTTTACTACTGTAAAGTTTGCTGTTAGATGAATTTAATTCTGTGTTTCTCTTTTGTTTGTACATAAGTTTGTTGTGAGCAATAAGTAAATATAAGTGAAGACTATACTCCTTGCATGAATTAAATGTGATAAATATAAAATATTTACCAAGAGCTATTTTGGAACTCTTAAAGCAATAGGGAAATCAAATTAATTTATATGCAATTACTTACATGATTAGATTGAAGCTTAGCACCTCTATACTGTTTATATTTGATGAAAGTTAAAGGTGAAAATGAAAAAATGAAAATGAAAAAAGTTTATTCGTTTTATAAATACAGTGTACACATAATTAAACTTCTACCAAACTGCACAGCAGTTTGTTGGCAGATGAATACTCTCATTTTAAACATTTTGTACTATAACTATAACTGTATGATCGGCAAATTACATCTAGCAAACAACTGGTTAATATAGGTAACACAGGTAAATAGCAAACACACACAATGCGATATTATAAATATGATTGAATGATTGATTGTTATGATATGAGTATGGTATTTGGTATGTGATATATTTCAAAACTTCAAATTAGCGTTTTCAAGCAGAAATTCCTTTGTTTTATTTTTAAATAATCTTGGTGAGAGATCATTGTCTGTTATAGCGGACGGTAACGTATTAAATAATTTTGGAACTAAATGCTTTCTGTTTCTTTCACAAAAATAGTTGCTATAGGCAGGCACGTACAATATTTTGCCCTTCCCTCCCCTAGACGGCCTTGACCGTGTAATATAGGTTTTAAATTCGTCGTTACATTGCTGTTCAACTGCTGTTAAGAAAAGAACTTTTTCATGTACTGGTAACATCTTACACTCCAAAAACAGCTGTTCATAGTCAGTACTTTTACAACGCAATTTTGTATTTTTGTCCACCAACAATTTTAAAAACCTTGTTTGTAAGTTTTTAATTTTATTTAAGTAAGTTTCAAAAGTACGACCGTAGCTGGTTAATCCATAGGTTATTAACGAATCTACTAATGCATAATATATTGTATACAAAGTCGCCCTATCCAGGACAGCGCTGAGGTGGTGAAACTTAACCAACACTAGTCTTAGTTTATCGCATACGTTCGTTATTTGCATTCTCCATGAGAAGCTTGAGTCTATAACCAAGCCTAGGTACTTATAATCTCCCACCACCTCAATGCTCGCACACGCACAATTCACAGCGGCGCTATGCATACAATCATAGCTATGGCCGATTATGCGCGGCGCACGATCAACACCTTTCAGGTATGGGGAGTGGATTTGCATACATTTAGTTTTGTTAAAGTTAATTATTATACCATTATCGTGAGACCATTTTATTATGTTAGACAAATCTTCCTGAATTTTATTTTCTATTGTCGTTAAATCTTTGTCCATAAAAACTAAACAGGTGTCGTCTGCATACATATAGACACGACAGTTCTTTACAACATTACACATGCTGTTAACATGCATTATGTACCCCACGGGGCCATACACGGAGCCGGTCGGTACACCGCAGCTTATGGGCGTGGGCTTGCCACTGACGCCATCAACGACGGTTCGAAGTGTTCTACCTGTGAGGTAAGCGTGGAGCCACCTATTGAGTGGTCCCGCGATCCCGCACTCCTCCATGGCATAAAGCAGCTGCTGGTTTTCCAAAGTATCAAACGCTTTTTTGAAGTCAATGTACACGACCACCACCTGCTTTTGCTGGTCCAGGCCCTCATTGACGTCATCAGTGAACCTCCCCAGCACCGTCGCCGTGCCTCGGCCCCTTCGGAAACCATGCTGTACATCAGATAACACATTATGTTTTTCTAAGAACGTACTTATTTGTGATACAATATATTTTTCAACTATTTTGTTGATTACTGACAGAATCGCTATCGGCCTATAGTTCGAGTAATCATCATGCGAACCTTGCTTGTATATAGGTCTTATTAATGCTATTTTTAACCTAGCCGGGTATAATCCCTGGTCCACACATAGGTTGATGAAATATGCAATTATTGGACTAATATTGTTTTTAACAAATTTAATATCTTTAACTCTAATTAAATCAGCACCTGGTGATTTGTTACAACATAGATTATCAATAATTTTTTCTATATCAATGGGCTGAGCTTTTTTAAACCTTAAACATACGTCACTAACCCTTACGTAACTAGACCTGTCCAGGAACTTAACATTACACACATGTTTAATATTTAATATTTCTTTGGCAAAAGTATTAGAAAAATTATCACATATATTTATTACACTATCTTGTTTACCTAAATATTTAATTATGACCTTATCTATATTTTTTCTTTCTTTTCCAGTCCACATATTTATTTTAGCCCAAATTTTTTTAACATCTTTTTTACACTTTATGATCTCGTTTTTATAATATTGATTTTTAGCTTTGTTAATACATTTATTCACTTTGTTTCTGTATCTGTTATACTGCAACCTTAGATTCATATCACTTTGTTTACATTTCCAATCTTTAAATAATTTATCCCTAATATAAATCATATCTTTAAGTTTGCTTGTTACCCAAGGTTTAGGCGTTCGTTTTTTATATAAACAACGTTGCACTCATCTATAACACTAAACTAATGAATTTGAATACTGATAGAGATACTGACTATGTTTCGATAGAAAAACCTAATAGAAAAAATTATTATTGTGTTAAATGAAAACTCCAATACATGTAATAGCTTATACTTTAAGTTGAAGAAATAAACATTTTTCATTTTCATTTTCTTAGCATGACATAAAAAAATTCACAAAGCTGGCATAGTCGAGACTACCATGTCAGCAGCTTGCTACGAAGGCAATTGGGATGGCAACTTATCACTTCTGATCTCCACTAACTGCTTAGGTTCTATCGGAGTTAAACCACTTTGGTAGATTTATAAAGGAAAAAAGCAATCAGATGACATCAAATGTAACTATACTAATCTTTGTAAGTCATTAATATCATTAAAATTGAGACTATAATAAAGTACTGTAATCTTTACAAGTAATATTGTGTAATAATTTGCCTAGCTACTCAAGTATCATGTCGACGGCAACTTATCGATTAGTTAGTAAGTAAACGAACACCCATATCCTTCATAAGATCGGCATTAATTGACACCTGAACTAAATGTTATTACAGCCACACCTGTGCTTATATTATACGTTTAGTAACTTAAACTTAGTTTCATTACATTAATAACAAATATTCACGCTGATATAAATTGTTTTGACAATGATTTAAACTTCGATAACTCAAAGCAACAGCCATGTGTCTTAGGTAGAAACGTGTAATTTATACATCAAGTGTTTTATGTAAGTATAATGATTTATATAGCTGTCAAAGATTTAAATGAATAGCTAAAAATATTACTCATATATAAATTTCACTATTATATCTATTGAGACATTTGAAAGTTTGTTTGTCAATTTATAAAGCGCTCTTTAATCCATATTAAATTATAGATTTATTTTCTATACACAGTTCATGCAGATAAGACAATCTCATGTAAAGACATAGTCTATATTAATATTGTTAATGTTTACGAAATTATCTTGATATTCAAATAAGAATATGCAGCGTGGGCAGACCTCTCCCAACGTGTAACGACAACCAGTAAAGTGGCTTTCGAAACCTTTCAGCTGAAATGATTACTAAAATATAAGTCTAAACAAATTAATGTTCGCAGAACTACTTCAAGTACGTGCTTAAGAAATTTATAATAACTTAATACAAACAACTTTATACTCAAGTTTGCATCAAAATTGATTAATATAAAAGCAAGCAAACTTGAAGTCACATACCTACTAGTTACATCAAATTACCACAATTACAATAATCACTCACTTTTAGATTGATTCCAATCAATAGACAGTCGCAGAGTGAATGAATAACACATCACATCAGTCAGCCAAATTGTCCGTAATTGTCCAGTAGTAAAGCCGGCTCCACCCATAAACCGCTACAATGAGCGGTCAAGGAAGGACATTGTCGTAATCATCACGGTTGGGTCGTATTAGGACATTATAGTGAAGCTTGGAAACAGATAAAGTATGTGCAATTATTGTGAAGTGTCGTAATAGCGTAATATTAAGGCTTTCGGATAGCTGCAAAGGCACTTGGAAAAAGCTATAAGTAATAATCATGCTTATGTTGGCTATTACTAATATGGAGAGGAACATATTGATAAGAAACCTAAGCTATTCAAAACCAAATTGCCGACCAAAGATTCAAAATTCAGGTTTATTATGAACATCTCTGATATAAAGTCGCAATTTAGTAATAGGAAATCCGTGCTCTGAATATAAGCTACTTTAAATAGAATTATTAATAAAACATAAATACAAACTGTAGCATTTAAATTACCTTTTTATTTACACTCATCGAAATATATTCAAATATATTTTCATAATTATTCACGGCCGGGAATACTGTAATGAAATACGCGTTGCTGCTCGAGTCGGTTTAATTTCAATTTTATTTACAATTATTATGAGACTGTAAAAGTATATAAAATGCTAGTGCCTCGATTTATTTTTAATATATATGGGAATAGTCCTTATTTTAAAATAAAACAAAAAGCTGTAATAAAATCTGCGAAATAAAAATAACGTGTAAAAGTTTAATAAAGACATTCTTTAATGTTTTAGACCGTATAGAACGTTTACATTAAATACTGAATCGTCACTCTCAGCCAATAGGTCATTTCAGCGACAGAAACTTTAAACTGTAAATATCTATCACTTAAAAGTTAATTTTCGCTACAGTATTCAAGCACTCAGTGATAGCATTACACATAATCGATCTACATATTATTTATATAATTAATTATAATTTTCATCACGTTTTGACAGATACAAATATACAAGTAATTTTTAGAATATTACTTATTATTTTCGCCAAGTCTTGAAATTAGCTGATGTTGCAAAGGATAAGAATAATAAATGTCAGAGTCGATAATAATCTTTTAATTAACTTATAATATTTATACCTGTTGTTCATATTAATAATAATTATTACAATATGACATGACGGTAATTAGGCTATTTACCCTGCGGTTGTGACGTACCATGCAGTGACACTCGCTCTTCCAGTCCGTTAGTTTTGAAATGATAAAGTTGTCAATCAAATCTACAGCATATTCTACGTACTTAATAAGTAATTTATTAATTTTCTCAACTATAATGATTAATAAATAGTTTCCTACCATTCTTTAATTACTTAGGTACTGTATGAGTTGCTACACAGACATAAATTTCTGTAAGTTTTGTTAATCGGTGGCGAAGGTGTATAGGTGCAGCACTGGATGTCTTGCGTCTAAGTTGATGAAGAACTATATTGCATTCGTATCAAGTAAATGACTATAATTTTCTTCACTCATGACGAGATTATGCGTAATGTCGAGTGCTATACCCGAAAGTACAACTAGTATAAAAATAAAAGGAACCTATTTGAAACTTTTCTATTTCCTTTGAACGCTGAACGGATATAATTCTGAGAAGACGTGAATGAATTACGTGCGGTATCGAAATTCAAGTTCCGTTTGTGGTATTGTGATATACTTGGCTATCCTCCAAAGGTATATAATATATCATAAACCTCAATGCGCCTCACGGCTTCGGCTGCGCCTAAAATGTGTTTAGTCCCTCAAGAACCAAACCGATTTTCAGGATAAAAAGTAGCCTATGTCCGTCACCGGCACCGAATCTATTTACATAGGTACCTACCAATCTTTATCGAATCGGCCGTTTAGGCGCTAAGACAAACAACACACATACATATTTCGTTAATGTGACTTGAAATAGCTGGAAAACTGTTGAATCAATTTTAATAAGACTATTTTTTAGTTAAAAGCTTGTTACTTATGAACTTAATCATTTTAAGAATTGTAAAGAGTTTCTCATATAACTACAAATTTTGATGTTTTTCCTATACTTACAAATTAAGTGGCGATCTGATGATACGTAGTTACACTAGTTACAGTAGTCTATGGATGTAGCAGTGTTTTATAAACATTTCAAAACATTGATAAGTAATCACAGCAAAGCCTTTTTACTGTGAGAATAAATGAATGAAGACGGAGAATATAAAGAAGAGGACTGAGGGTGTAATTAGACCTATTGTCCTCACTCACAAAACCAAATTACCACAAAACAAATAGTTACTTAATAGTAGCTACCTAATATGAGGAGTTCCCCCATTTGATTAAACAATTAATTGTACTCTACGCAACCTCACGCATTAGATAAACGCTGTATAGCGGCAGAGATTGTTGTTTGTTTGTACGCGCTAATCTGTAGAACAACTAATAGTCGGATTTGAATAATTCTTTTTGCGTTTGATAACCCAGTTCTTGACGAAGATTATAGGCTATGTAACATCACGCTACAGGCGACGGGTGCAGAGCAGTAACCAAAAATGTAACATATAGAAAGAAAGGAAAGATGGAACTTAAACGCTGCGGAAAGCTAGCCTCATATAGGTATTTGTCAATGTAATGACCACAACATTTTATCTCAATGTTTATCCACTTTAATAGTAACAAAAACATAGACTTGTTTGTCTGGGCACTAAACATCTTAGAGGATTTCAACACTTAAGTTCGCTAAGCCCGACATTCGAAACTTAGTGTTACGAACTTAGGTACTGACTTAGACATTTAGAATTAACATTTTAGATGTAAACAACACATTTATTTTACAACTAGTGATCCATCCCGGATTTACACGAATGTTTTAATCTTTGAAATTCTCGGCCTTTCTCTAAGTACTAGCTTGCCGCGGCGCAGTTTAACCCGCGTCTTTGCTTACTGCGCTGCTCGCATCGCTCGTAGCGTGATGGTATATAGCATAACCTTACTCAAGAATGCTATCATCCGACTGGTAGTGCAAGAGATTATGCGTTGAAACAAACAAATAAATTCTTGCACACATCTAGTAAGATGCATGTAAACATATAAACCTTCCAGAACAAATTCTCTAAAATATAGTAAAAACTTGAAACTTGAAACTCTGTCTCGTGATTTAAAAGAAAGTAGCGGATAAACAGAAAGAAGAAAACCGAGTGTTTTGCTATATATACTTTTTAGAGAAGGGTTTTGTTTACACTATACCGAATGAAGTAGAAAAGCCGTATTTTGCATAATATGTGAAGAGTGATGCATTTTTGCATTTTATAAGCTTTGCGAATATCATTTAACACTTTTTCTTACATTTTATGTTATGGAGATAGTAGAAAACTGATCTTATTAAAGTCCAGTAATTTCAGACTAGACAAACACCTCCCTGAGAGGTTCATGACAATAGGTACTCGTTAGATTACAAGCCGTAATAAAGACCAAATGACCTAACTCATTGTGTAATTGATTGCTTTTTATATTCTACCAAAGTGATTCCACTCTGCCTGATGGTAAGCAGACAGTGGAAAACAATAGTGGTGTCTACCATTCTAAAAGCCATCGTTTCAAACTGCTGGTATTTATTTATTTATTTATTTATTTAGGGAAAACAAACAGTTGCACATTCAACTTATCAACTAGCATATAAAATATATAATATTATGTAAATGTGTAGCTCACAACGTTATCCACGTATTAAGTAGTGGGTATGGTGGCCACTATGCGGCTTTGTGACTATCGCATCAAAGAAGGAAAACAAAAAAAAAGAAATAAAGAAAATAGGTACATAATAATAATTATATGTATTAGTACATACAAGAGACACATAAATTTCCACCTTGTTCATATTAATGAGAAATTACTTATTATTTCATGTTTGCTAAACATCATAGAAATAATTTACCGTTTTCTGTACAAAAGAAGTTTAAGTTTAAGTGATGATTTTAAACAAAATCACCATAATTATAGTAGTTAGTTTTCTGTTTCTCATTAGTACAAACAATTAAATACACTAATTCTTATAAATAGACATTAATTACAATAATAAAGCAAATGTATATTAACTCGACGTTAAACAAACAGAAACAGTAACAAGATGCTGTCGAGATTCGTTTACGGTTCAGTCGTTTATGAGGTCTGTCGGCACATACCTATGAACGAATATAACTTTAAATATTTTGATTGTAGAAGTTTCAATAAACTTTCGCATTTATAATATTAGTAGAAAAGCAAAGACAAGACGAAAATTTTATTGATTAGTGATTATTATTTTGTAAAAACATAAGTACGGTACCTATCTACCTACGTGCAAAGTTTGGGATGGGTCGCTAGCCATGTAATACAGATTTACGCTCAAAGTGCGTTAAACATATTGCAGAATATACCCAGTTTCACCATACCCGCCTCAAATTTCTAATTAATACGACATCTAATACAACAGGTCAACCTCTAAACATATCAAAGATCTGTGGGAGAACTATAATATTCAGAATTCTACCACACGTAAGCACATTAATTCGTCTGTCAATATTAAGTACTTAATTTATTGTAATCAACATGAGTTTATTCAATTTATTTGTTAAAGAGCAAGTACACTTGCCAAGAAACTTTGATTTACAATTTGAAACGCTTAATGTTATTTAAATATTAATAGGTACTTTTAATAGGTTTAATAGGTACCTACATAATACGTGCTATTATTTATTTTGTTATTCTTACTTTCTCGTGAAAGTTTTCTTAAAAAGTAACGACGGTGCGGTTACGACGCGGCTGCAGGACGATGGCGATGCGGTTTTGATGTGAATACACAGTATCGCGGACCGGTACCGATGCGTTTCCGACTTGGGAACCTGAAGCCTAATGAAAGCTTCTTAACAAAGTAGGTATTTTACAATGACCACAACGAGTTGCGGGTTTTTTCGCTCAATAAGCGTCTTTTGTCTTTGAGCGTAACATTATATTTATTTATTGAGAAAGTATTTACAATATTACAGATAAAAAAAACCCAATACGATATATTGTAAAAATCTTCAAATTAAAAACATTATAACTATTATATTACACCTACTTATCCAGTACTATAATTTTTTATGCACCATACATTCATACACACAAAGTTTCGCATTTATAATATTTGTAAGATATATTTATTCCATCATTGCACAAGTGTCTTAACAAACCAGATGTAGCTAATAGGTAAAGCTAATCACCTTCAACTTTTATACTCGTACACAGCATAAACTGCACTGTCCGCAGTTAGGTTTGACTCACCGGAATCTACTGTGTATTTAATATGTATAATTGTACGATATGAATAATAATTTACTACTTAGCATAACTGTTGTACTTTATATCGCTTTAATTTCTGAGCCAGCATTAGAAATTAGTTTACTTAAACATGACTTTAGAGTTAACGTGTGTCTTACTTACGAATGCGAGGTTTTAAAAGTTAAACTCAGAAAACTTTTTTTCGCCTTAGATGGCAGATGAACCAAGGTGGTAAGTAGTAACTGTTGGTCGGTTTCTGCAACGCCAGAGACTGCGAAAATCTGCGACTCTGTCTTTAAATCTGGTTTAAAAAAGGAAATAGATATAAATTGACGCAAAACAAAAATAATGACAAAATACAAGTGCAAGAAAGTGTCTCACAGATGTGGCCAAAAATACCCAGTTCAGCACGCTCGCTGGTTTTTAACTGGGCCCTGACATAGTTTACGCCACAAACATGAAAATCGATCAGTAATATAGCTGGCCGTACGTGTGTAGACTTCTACTTACCCGTTGTGTGTTATGTTATCATAAACGGAAAAATGCGATATTAAGATTAGAAGTGAAGTAGTAATATTAATATTCTGTGTAGCATCAGATAGTAATAGGCATAAAGTATCAAATATTAGTAGATATTACCGGATTGTGTGCTCGTAACTATGAGGGGCACTATTTACTAATTGGTAGGTATACTATAAGTTTCGTGTAACTATTGCAGATGTAGTTATAGTAAAACTAGCGGACCTCACGCGGTTGCACCTGCGTGGTTCACGTTCCCGCGGGAGTACGAGGATAAAATATAGCCCATGTTACTCAGTGAAAATGTAGCTTTTAAATGGTAAAAGAATTTTTTAAATCAGTCCAGTAGTTTTTGAGTTTATTCGTTACATACAAAAATACAATTTTTTCCTATTTATAATATTATTATAGACTAGCTGACCCTAAACTAAAAGAATTTTCTAAAATAAACGTAGCCTAAGTTACTCCTTATTACATCAGCTACCTGCCAATAAAAGTCCTGTCAAAATCGCTCCAGCCATTTCAGAGATTAGCCGGAACAAACAGACGAACAGAAAGACAGACAGTCAGACAAAAATTGTAAAAATATTATTTTGGTGTACTTATGTACCGTATATATATTCATATACATGTAGTAAAAAATGGTTATTTCAATATTACAAAGAGACACTGCAATTTTATTATATGTATAGATAAAACACGCCTACATACCTACATCTCTGGCCATTCTATCTTAGTAAGTACTGCGAAATTGCTGTTAAAGATTTGAAAGTTATGGATTTTGTATATGGCTGGTTGAGGAAGGTTTTCATTTCCAACAGATGATCGCCGGCCATAACAACACCTTTTTTTGGTGTCGGTTCGGACTATGGCCACGAGAGACCAATTTAAAAAACCAGTGTTTGTCTCTCGGAGAGATAGTAGTTCCAACATGCACAGGCCCATTGAGAATTTTGTTGTAAAATAGATAGAAGAATACCATAGACATATTTTTGTAACTATACCCAATAATACTTGTTTGTTTTTAATATCTGTCAATTTTATCGCTAGATTTCTACGGTAGTAGATCCACGCTGATTTCAGCATGAATGGGTCGGATCGTCCGTCATATAAGATCGACTTAAGAGAAGTAGTATCCGTACTACTGCGCTTCGTTCGGTGAGTGAAAGCGCCGGAGGCCCAATTTCCCCCCTTTCCTCTTTCCTCACCTCCCTCATTCCCTTCCTCTAACTCCATTCCCAGCCACCATAGTGGAGGCTACCATACCAGCAGTTTAAGACGATGGCTTTTGGTATAGTGACCGCCACTTCTGGATTCCACTAACTGCTTACCATCAGGCGGGGTGGAGTCACTTTGGTAGGCTATAATATAAAAAAAAAATAGATCGATAAGAGTAATTTCTACTCAATCTTCACTTCTAGCAAGTATATCTATATATATGTTGGAGGCTTATGCCAGTATATTAATTGGTGACGACAGAATTATTCTATACTAGCTGCACCCCACGGCTTCGCCCGCGCGCACGGCACCATCTAAATACCACACTAATGAAATCGGTTCAGCCGTTTAGGCGCTGAGTGGTAACAAACACACAAACTTTTGCATTTATAATCTTAATAGGATAGGACTATTCTCGCTAGCGACTTACACGTAGTGATCGTACAATAAACCTTGTAATTTACATTACATTTACATTTTGTTTTACTACTATTATGATGACGATGTTAACAACTAAAAGATACCCTGTCTTCAATATAGTGTAATAAATAGAAAGTTTATTTGCAATGCGCATTGTATTAGTTTTGAATTGGTTAGTAACAATGTGTACTGTGTGTGTGCAGAGTTGCTTCTCTGAAGTGGCAATGGGCAGGACACATAGCTCGCAGAACTGACGGCCGCTGGGGCAGAAAGGTTCTAGAGTGGCGACCACGAACCGGAAAACGCAGCGTGGGTAGACCCCTCACAAGGTGGACCTACGACCTTATAAGGGTGGCGGGCAACCGATGGATGAGGGCGGCGAACGACCGGCTACGATGGCGAAAATTGGGGGAGGCCTATGTCCAGCAGACGTCTTTTGGCTGATATGATGATGATGATTGTGTACTACAACTAGTGGAAAAGACTTATGACACAATATAACCTCTTCGGCAATATCTGCATTTGCAATTATTGCATTTTGTACATTATATAAAACATATTATTGTCAAATTCTTCATTCACTTTTTGTTGTGCGATATAAAACCTTTCATAAAAAACAAACTATAACAGTGACAAGAACTATAAATATATTATTAAAAAACAAAAAGCCCGCCTCCCAAAAACAAAGTAAAAAGAACTAAATCCATTTTCTTTTCTTGTGCTGACGTTACATTGTAATTTTATATACCCTATGTCACTCCCACAATCAATACGAATCTAATGACAACTCATACGTTAAAATCCATCAAGCCATTTAGGCTGTAGAGCGTGCCAAAGAAATAGAAAGAAAGAATGAAGGTGACACACACAAGATTAACCCCCGATTTCTGAAAGGCTGATCAACGAAAAATTAACTAATCACCTGTTAAATCTCATGTGAAGTGCCAGTTGGGTTGCTAAAAGCATGAATTTTGCATGCTTTTAGGTACTTTTCATAAGATTTAACAGCTGATTAGTTAATTTTTCGTTGATCAGCCTTTCAGAAACTGGGGGTAAGTAAAATAAATGTTTAGCCACAGTCAAAAAACACAAAAACATAAAACTGACATAAAAAAAACAGAGTACCATAGCACTGGATTTCACACAAGCTCGCAAATAGACTTAGATACTCACATACATATATATACACATAAATACATACATATATAAATACATACATACGCTCGAAAAACATTACCCTCCTTTTCTGTGTCAGTTGGGCAAAAACTGTATTAAAATCCGATGATCATGAGATTAGCGATTTCAAACAAAAAGACGATTTCCACCAATTTTCTGTTATTGTATGAAACAAATAAAAACTCCCTAAATGTTACTTAAAAGACCGAATCGAATTACACATTGTATAAAATTTCCACGATCTTAAACTTAAACTTGTAGTAAATTTGCAAAGCTCTTAAACTATTATCAGCTAAGACATGTTTAATGCATAGACTACATGAAGTAAATGCTTAACTTCGAGCCCATTATAACATCGCATTAATAATTCTATGCAAATCCGTAATACTGCAAGTCGCTTTTACATTTATAGTTTTACTGAGTTTTCGCAGCGCGGTTTTATCCGCGTTAAGTTACATTTTTGGTTACTGCTCTGCACCCGTCGCAAGAAGCGTGATGATATATAGCCTATAACCTTCCTCAAGAACTGGGCTATGATACTCAAAAATAATTATTCAAATCCGACTGGTAGTTTTAGAGATTAGTGCGTTCAAACAAACAAACAACAATCTCTTCCTCCTTATAATACTAGCTTTCTGCAGCGCGGTTTCACCAGCGTCTTTGCTTACTGCTTAGTTCTTGTCGTTAGTAGCGTGATGTTACATAGCCTATAACCCTCTTCGAAAACTGGGCCAGTAGTTCCGGAGAAATTAGCGCGTTTAAACAAACAAACCAAACTAACAACAAACAATTATTTATTCTTAACAAGTACATATTTGATAAGCATATAGTTTTTCAGCCCACCAATGTGTCTCCATTCTCCTGATGGTAAGCAGTTAGTGGAATCCAGAGGTGGTAGACACCATTCCAAAAGCCAAGCTACAAGCTACTATGATGGCCTCCACTGTGACGGCTTAGTGAGATGATTTTTCACGTCCCGCTTAAAAGACCCAGGATCATAATTAGATGGAAACACATGCGCTAGCAAAGAGTTCCAGGCTTTAATTGAGACAAAAGTATGCTGTGCTGAACCATTTGGTTCGAGACCCTTTAGATTCCACTGTGAAAGGGTGGCACTTCAGTCCCGCACGTATCGTTCTGAATAAAACGGCCAAAATTGGTAAACCGCATTTTTGCCTGACCTACATTAAAATTTACTTTCTAAAATAGACTAATTCTTTGCTTGGATAATCTATGAAAAGTTCACCAGTCGGCTCATTCAAGCTGCAACCAGTAAAGATCTACTACCGTAAAATTTAATTAAATAATTATTATAAACAATTTAATAAGCTTCGTGTAGAATCATAGGCCAAGATCGTGACAACCTATATGTGAAGGCCCTACCGGTCATTTAAGCATGATAATAATTATTTTATATATTTGAGTACGATAATAAGTCACTTGTTAATATTTAATGATGGGTTTATAGGTAATGATTTCATGATTTATCTCGTCATAAAGTTTATTTGATTTAGATTAAAAGGTCAATTATATTTTTCTATAATATATATAATATTATAGAAAAATATAGAACATCAAGATGAGACCTGGACTTCAATAATGCCTGAAATTGCTATTTCACGGGCAAGTGTACGGTACGGTGCGTGTACGGTAGTAGATCCACGCTGGTTTCAGCATGAATAGGCCGGATCGTCCGGGGAGGTACTACCCTCTCATAGAAGACAGACGTAAGACTAGTTGTACCCGTACTACTGCGTTTCGTTCGGTGAGTGAGAGTGCCGGAGGCCCAATTTCCCCCCTCACTTCCCTCACTCCCTTCCCCTAACCCCATTCCCAGCCGCCATAATAGAGGTCACCATACCAGCAGTTTAAAACGATGGGTTTTGGTATGGTGGCCACTACTTCTGGATTCCACTGGCTGCTTACCATTAGGCGGGATGGTGTCACATTGGTAAAAAAAAACGTGGCGATCAATGCTCATACCTTCTCTGTATGAGAAGAGTACTGTGAACAACGACCCACAACTAAATGTTTCACCCTACATTTAGCCTATATTTAAAACTGTGCAGTCCAGATAATTCTGACTGAATTTTACATTCATCTAACTCTCTTGTTTGCGAGGAGGTTACTAATAGAATATGTATGTAAATAAATGAAATCAGCAGATTTTATGATGAAGTGTGTGCAAATTAAAATACAAGGAAAAACGAGTACTAGCTCTAGCACTCCCATTAATACAACGACAGTTAAGCATTGTAAATCTACATAAAAACTCTCTATGAACTCGTAATTTAACGTCAGTAGGCGCAATATAGGCCACGCATCCCGTTTGAATTGTAATTTCTATACTAAGAAAATTGCACCAATTATTGCAAACGCGACTAAATTTAATATTACTATTTCCTTCTAAGAACTCAGAGTTCGCTTTTGTAATGTGAAAAGAGATGTGTGCAAAAGCAATCAATCTTTATAGTTGCAAAATATACATTACCTACTAATACTTACCGTACCTAGGTAAACCTACATCTGAGGTTTAAGAACATAATATCTTCATGGTATACGGCCGATTTATGATACGTGCTTCTTTAAGCATATAGATGTTTATTCTTAAAAATTTGTAGGCAAAATGCTAAGAAAACATTACAAGTTGTAGCAAAAGAAAGAAACCCGAGAGGATATGTGCGTCCGCCGCACTTACTATTATCGAAGTTGAAGAGTTTGTTTGTATGATTGTTTGTTTGAACGCGCTAAATTTTAGAACTACCAATCGGCTTTGAATTTTCTTTTTGATAGCCCAGTTCTTGAGGAAGGTCATAGACTATGTAACATCACGCTACTGGCGATAGGAGCAGAGCAGTAACCAAAGTCGTTATTTCGCGCGGATGAAACTGCGCTGCGGGAAGCTAGTAGTTGTATCAAAAATATTAGAATTCGGTTAAAATTTAATAAGATGAACGTGAATTCATAAACCGTATTTACAACTTATCAGTTCTCACCATTAGCTCGCCTACTATACAAAATTAGCACCAGTTTTAGTTTTTGAGATCTATTCCCTTCCACCTTATACAACTAAACCTTTTCTATTTGTTATACGATTATTCCTTGAGGCTTTCAGGAAAGGGTACGTCGACCTCGTCATAAGACAAACGGGCGCAGATCCGGTGGCTGTTTCCGATCACAAGTGTCATAGATTGTAAGGGATATGGAAGTGGCTTATGAATGCCTTAAAGTTTAGTTGTATCGGTGGATGAAGTCGCATCTAGCCTCCTTTACGTATATTGAATAAAAACAAAATATCACGTTTTATATGTTTTATTTGATTTTTATTTAATATTACATATTTTGTATTTATATTTATATTTTCTTTGTGTTGTTTTATATTTATTTCTTGTGTAATATGGATCCCATGGTATAAAATAAACTTATTCTATTCTATTCTATTCTAAGGTTATTGATTAAGCATATTAAACATTTGCTGGATATGATTTTGGGGTATTACTTTAAGCGCACCAAATAAAGCGCATCTAAAGTATTTATTGCATTTTGGTGTGCTAACAAAATCAAATTAAAATTTTCATAATTTTATTTTTCGAAATGGTCACGTTGTGGGTAGATATTACAAATAGATCGATTACAAATAGCCCATATTTTTTTATAGTTGGTAAAAATTGTATACTCCATGTGTGTATGAGTTTTAAAAAATGCATTACACTATTTTATGCATATTAAACATTTGCTGGATATGATTTTGGGGTATTACTTTAAGCGCACCAAATAAAGCGCATCTAAAGTATTCATTGCATTTTGGTGTGCTAACAAAATCAAATTAAAATTTTCATAATTATATTTTCGAAATGGTCACGTTGTGGGTAGATATTACAAATAGATCGATTACAAATACATATTTTTTTATAGTCGGTAAAAATTGTATACTCCATTTGTGTATGAGTTTTAAAAAATGCATTACACTATTTTATTCTTTTAGCACGGTTCGCAATTTCGTATAATAGGGCTACGAGCCCTTTCGACCCATAAGATTTGACCCTTCATTAAAAGTTGTTGCTTTTTTTTTAATATTAGCCTAGCAAAATGAACGATGGTGAACGGTCAATGGGGTCTAGTAGTGGTACCAAAAACGACTGTGACTGCGAATTGCTAGCTGCTTTTACACGTTTAAAAGATTCGAAGTCAAAATAAGAAAGAAACTCATGCGCTGGTAATAAATTTAATGTTTATGTTTATTTATTTAACAGTAGAATAATAACGTGTGCTACGGAAGATCTTGTAAAATCTATGTCATTTCTAGTAATAAATGCTCTTTGTTAATACTAAGAAGAAAAGGTTAGATGTATTAGCTCAGTTTGGCTGTGTTCGTTTGAGGTTGAAGAATGTTGATCTGTTCGTATCTCGCAAAAGATATTATGTTACATATCTTTATACATTACGACGCTGTTTACGCCTAATTGTCCATTTAGGGTACGCATGTCTTTGACTAGTCACAATTTGAAGTAAAAACAGCTTGTTCGGATGAAAGACATCTCGTACCTCGTGCTATACAATAGTGCATACATTATATAGATTTATGGAGAAAATAAAAACAAAGTAATGGGAAACTGGTAATAATGTATATATTTTAAAAACAGTAGACTAAAACCTACCATTTGGTACCTATCACGATGTATTTCAAAACATATTTTTTTAATCAATTACTTTCTGCCTTCTAGAAGAAGACATATTGAATTTGGGATGACGTAACATAGCCTGTAACCAGCGGACAGTCAGGACGTTTCTAACGATATCTCATTGTCAAATTATGACAACTACTTTAGAAGATACGATGAACATGCATACATAAATATCTCGTACTTAATATAGCCTGTTAAAATCATAACCCTCTGTTTGGTTTTGCCGTAGTCAGCTAAAACTGTAGTAAGTACCTACGTATACATTTTATGCTTGCTTAGTACGACCTTGCTGTATTATTTTAAGCTGTGTTACTTATAAGTTATGCGTGAGCAATGGAATTGTATTATTATTTTTGGCTGCTGTAGAGGTTTTTGCCGTTAACGTAATTTCGATGGGGTAGAGTCGTTGACCGGTTTTATTCCTATTTCGTCGATATAAAAGGATAACTAGATAAGGATCTAAGGAATACCAGGTAACAACGTTATCTGTTCAGTAATTATTCCTTAGGAGCAGTTTATCAGATTCTCAATATACCAGACTCGCAACTCACCAGATTCGCAATTAACCAGATATCACCTCGCTCTAACTAAGTAAAAAGTTTGCCATAATCACCATATTTGGCAGATGGTTTAAAGACAGCAGTAAGGTAATCTATACTGATATATTAAGCGGAAGAGTTTGTTTGTTTGTACGCGCTAATCTTTAGAACTACCAGTCGGATTTAAATAATTCTTTTGCGTTTGAAAGCCCAGATCATGAGGAATGTTATAGGCTATGTAACATCACGCTACTGGTGACGGGAGCAGAGCAGTAAACAGAAGCGGGTGAAACCGCGCCGCGATAACCTCGTTGTTACATATAGATTGACTTACTTATTTATTTGAAAGTTGAATTGTGTTTTTTGCATGTGTGAATTTGTATGAAGAGTGATGTGAGAGATGTGAGTTCGAGTGTTGATGCCACAGTCTAACATATTCCATCATTTAAGACAAGGCTTCTATTGCCAAGGTCTTTACCAAACAACATGGATTACGTTCATAATATTGTCACAGCCAATCTTTCTACTAAATCCTACGTTATAAATGCATGTTCAGCCCGTCAGACGAAGGGACAAAATATCATTTTTCTTGCTTCATTCGCTTTTGTGTGTTATAGTTTGGTACTCGGTTTTGCTTAAAATATGTACAGAAATACAGGCAGAAATGTATTTTTTTATACAACTTTGGTGGCAAACAAGCATACGGTCCACCTGATGGTAAGTGGTAACCGTAACCTATAGAGATGGCTGTTCTAAGCATTGCAGAAATAATAATACTTAGAAAACACAACCAAGCCGTTGCCGACCACGGAGTATGGGGTGAGGAAGGAAAAGGGAAAAGGAATAGAACCGAGGAGGTATTTTAATTTTGCGTATAATAGCACAGTTTTTGAGGAAGGTTATAGGCTATGTAACATCACGCTACTGGCGACGGGAGCAGAGCAGTAACCAAAGACGCCGATGAAGCCACGCTACAGGATTGGGAAGCTAGTTTTTAAATAAGGAAGTATCCAACAGTGGCTACTATCTATATTATTTTTGATGCACCAGTACTGGATAGAAGTTGTGGGTATGATTCTCACGAGGGACATGGAACTTATCTTCGCTGCATAATATTCCAACTTCTTTGGTCTGAGGATTTCGAATAAAACTAAGATGATTATAATATATTAATAATATAATATTCTACCACATGCACACAGCGCCATCTAGCCCTAAATTAAGCAATTATATTTGCTTGTGTTATGGGTACTAAACAACTGATATACTACTTATATACATTTTTTTTTTTATTGTAAATACATACATATTATAGATAAATTACACCCAGACACAGAACAAACAATCATGCTCATCACACAAAGGTTTGTCCTGGGTGGGAATCGAACCCACGACCTCCGGCTTAGCAGTCAGGGTCACTAACCACTAGACCAACAGGCCAGTCGATTATATCCATACTCTATTACGAGAAATGAGTAAAAGTGAGAGGCTTGGCTTGATCTATTACGAATAAACGTTTGATTGCCACAATATTTGTATTTATTTTGTGATTATGAATATGCTTTGTGTTTGTTTTTGCAACTCAAGTTTAGTCAGTGGCAGTCAGGATTGAGCTTGTTGTTTCTTCTTTCTGGTTTGAAATCTATACTATTATATAAAGTGGAAGAGTTTGTTTGTTTGTTTAAACGCGCTAATCTCTGAAACTACCAGTCGGATTTGAAAATTCTTTTTGCGTATGAAAGCCCACTCTTCAAGGAAGGTTATAGACTATGTAACATACACGCTACTGGCGACGGGAGCAGATTAGAAAACTAGTTAAGAATATAATGCTCAGTTGCTCTGAAATTTGCCCGGCATTAAGACAAGGCGTTCCTATTAAGACTATGTAACAGTCGAAAAGTGTAACATACTTCTGTGTACCACTTTCGTATAATGGTGTAACGTACTACAAACGTACTGGATTTGAGCCAAAATACGTTTATATGAATTTGACTTATTAACATAATGCAATACAGCTAAATCTAGATGTCTTAAGTTATGCACAGATATTTTACAGGCAATACTACCATTAACACTTGCCGGGACAGTAAACGGATATGGCCGTGATGACAATAAAACATTTATTGTGTCTACAGTAGTATCAATGGAAGGGTTAAGAAACCAAATCGTTTCTTACTGAAATGCCTACATTTCAATTTTACTTAAAAATAGTGCTATTAAAAAGTTTATTTAAAATAGATTAATTTAATAAAGAAATATTATTTAACTATTCTAATGACTACAAAGAATATTTTGAAAATATTTTTGCCATAATCGCTACGATCGGTAGGCGTATTAAGGTACTTAGCACATTAGTGCTGCGTGTTGTATCTATCTAAAGTCGTCAGTTTTTTAACCGACTTCAAAAAGGAGGAGGTTCTCAATACGCACCCTTTTTTTTTGGACTTTTGTTACGCGATTTCTCCGCCAATTATGAATGGATTATAATGATTCTTTTTTTGCAAGTCATATTTCATATATAGTGTTATATAAATTTAAATGCAGATAGTTCAGCGCTTTTTGAAGAATAAAACAATAACAATTAAGAAATACATAAATGATGTTTTGGTTTGATCAAGTTTTTTTCTTAAAATTAATTATCAATACTTGTCTAGTACAAGTATTTTGAATATTACATGTTTTTTTGATATTATTATATATTATTATGGCCTAGATCTCTTTACCAGCGCATGTGTTTCCATCTAATTATGATCCTGGGTCCTTTAAGAGAGGCGTGAAAAAGCATCTCACTAAGCCGTCATAGTGGAGGCTACCATACCAGTAGTCTGGCTTTTGGTCTCCATCACTTCTGAATTCCACTGACTACTTACCATCAGGCAAAGCGTAATGAGAAAGCGTGGCGTCACTTTTAGAGACTACAACAAAAAAAATATACATATCATAGAATATCGCTTTAAAGTATTATCTAATTTGCCAATAATTCCCTCGGTCCTCTGCTTTTTTCTCACATCTCATTCTTCCTAGACTACAACGAGACTTGATTGTATTTCCTTGTCATTGTTTTTGTGATGCTTAGAAGACAACCATATCCATAGATTAAGTTAACCAGTTACCATCAGGTAATTACTTGTTTCTCATCGAAGTTGTATAAAAAACCTTAATAATAAAGACAGTTACAACAGGCCCAATTTTCCCGCTTTCCTTTTTTCTTCACCTCTCTCAATCCTTTCACAGACCCCACTCCCTTAACGGTAGGTAACGGCTTCACAGTCCCTGGCATTGCAGGAGCAATGCTAGGACCACCAGTCATCCATGAGCGGCAGTTTCATTTACCATCACATGCTCGTCTGCCACTGTTGGCACTAACCAAAAAAAACACCACACAACACAACGCACTGCTACACTTCTACTATGGTAAGTGTACCATCACGTGGGCAATAACAAACAATAAAGTTATTTCTCGACAGACATACAATATACAATATAGTTATGAAATGTCCGACGTAGACAAACAGCGCTAAGCCGGATCATCTGAATGAGTCTCTTGTGGCGTCTCATTGACTGCTTGTGTATCAGTTATAAAATATGTTGAGTTACATGTGTAGAATGTTTTAGAAAGATTGATTAAATTAATGGAAAATATGCAGACTAGTTTTATTAATAAAAGCTTAACCAGAACTGTAATAAAAATAAACATGAAAACTTTCTAGGATTCATATTTTGTTCATAAAATCGCGTAAATCATTAAATAAAAAATAAAATTTATGATTTCTATTTCATCACTAGTTTTGTCTTACTACCTACTTACCTAGTCACTGAAATGGTAAAGCCTTCTTCTCTGTCATTGATGTACATTTGTTTATATCAATGTTCTCTGTTAAAAAATAGTTACACTGGTTACGAGTTCATATCAATTCAAAGTCTCTATACCTACTATGCCTAATATCCGAAGCGTTCATCGATCACGATTTGACAAATTTGTATTAATCCTCATTTTGTTTCTGCTACACAGTGGTCTTGGCTTCTACTCCCTAATCGGGTAAAATAATATTGGATTTTATTGTCAACAAAGTTTTTAATAAGCTCTGAGTCTAGAACTCTGTCAGGTAAATGGCAACTTTGCAAGAGGCGCGGCCTTTGTTACATAACTGGCAAAGTGTAGGTTATACCTCTCTGCCTTTCCACATACATAAATACATAGCTTCACGCCTGTTATCCCCGAAGGGGTAGGCAGAGGTGTTTAACCACCCACTTTTTGCCATTTTTTTTTCTCGGCCTAGCCTTCTGGGAAAAAGGCGTGGTACTTACGCTTTTCAATCAATCAACCATCTAGTCGCAATATACCACAGTGTTCTAAAAAACCTACATTATGTTATGTTCCTATAAAACACATGAGTTTTTGTCATCCGTGAACTGTGTAAAGGCCACTTCCTTCGTGGCTTGTGTTCTACACGCTCCGACGGATTTCAATGCAATACCTACGCTCTATAAAATATCCATGTACATACTAGATTAACCGATTTGCTGACATAATAGCGATAGTAATCATATGACCAAAATATATTATTATCTAGCGAATTTAAGATTTTGTATGTATGATAAAGAAATTGGCTATCGGCAAAAAAATATGGTAATTGTGGCAGGAGCCCTTTGCCTAGTAATTATTATCATCATTATTTCTGCCCAAAAGACGCGCATTATTGCACATGTAATGGGTCTGTAGTCCTTTCAAAAGCTTATGTATTTCTTTTTGAAGAATAGCTCCACCACCCGGCTGAGCCAGATCTGTGAAATTCTGCGTTCGAGGGTAACGTAATATTTGAGTCTATGAGGCCCAAAGGTCAGAATTTTTGCGTTCAAAAGTATTTGTAGTCACATCTAGAAGATTAAGTTTTTTAAAGCCTAGTCTTTTGGCCCATATCTGTACATATACTTAAATACCTGACTCCCACGTAACGGAGTAGGACAAGGTCATCGTGTCATTTGTCACTTAACTATTTTGTTTAGTTCACTGCGGTGGAACTAGATTGGTATTTAGTATAGACTAGTTCAAAACAATGTGTGTAGCCTCCAATGAAAACGATGGTTTAATGTAAAACACGAGGCAATCCGCAAAATAAACATAGATTGATCTGGCGTTGCTACAGCAGCGATGGGAAAGATTATATAGCTCGTAAAACTAAGAGCCCTTGGAGCACAACGAATATAATATAATATAACACGTGGAAGCCTGAGCACTTAGTTAGTGTGAAGGGTTACCTTTAGATGCCAACATAAAACCAGGAACAGTATAGTTTTTAACTTCTCTACTTGCAGCTTAAGTCACAAACTCTATAGCAGCGCTTACTTCAGAGGAACTGCGGCTATTTTTAGGAATTCAATTCAAATATATATAATAATAAGAATTTATATAGTTATTTAGCTTTCCGCGGCGCGGTTTAATCCGCGTCTTTGTTTACTGCTCTGCTCCTGTCGCCAGTAGCGTGATGTTACATAGCCTATAACCTTCCTCGAGAACTGGGCTATTATACGCAAAAAGAATTTTTCAAATCCGACTAGTAGTTTCAGAGATTAGCGCGTTCAAACAAATTAACAAACAAACTCTTTCTTTTTTTCAAACCAGAAAGAAGTCAGAAACAACGAGCTCAACCCTGACTGCAACTGACTAAACTTGAGTTGCAAAAACGAACAATAAGTACACCACAAAATAAATACATATTTTTATTGTGGCAATCAAACGTTATTCGTAATAAGAATAACTCAAGCCAAGCCTCTTACCTAGACACGTACTCATTTCTCATAAACAAAGTAAATTCTCTTAAAAACCGACCTACTTCTCAATCGAAAGCAACATCAAAGCGCCGACTACACTATGTAATCTCATCAGATGTTACACTTTACAAGAGTATTACCATAATTACTATGCCATTGATTTTGACTTACGATGCATGAACTGCTCAGCCGCTCCCAGCAAGGGCTTACATCAATTATATCGATAAATTAAACTGTATAGCTTCAGGCGCGAATTGAATGGGTATGTGATGTAGTGTAAATGCGTATGAGTGCTGAACACGAGGGTTCGATTACTATACAGAACATTTTTTTGTGATATTTGTTCCGAGTCTGGGTGTGCTTCGTGTCCGTCAGATTTTGAATGTTTGCAAAGTTCGTCGCAGTACTGGACTTCTGTAATTAGAGCGGCAATTGTCTTTGTAAATAACCTTAAAATTAAAATTTTGTTTTATAATAATACATTAAAAATCCTTCCCCTCGATTAATGACGGTAACGGCATGGTTGTGTTATCTTAGTATAGCTTCTGCAATACATAGAAACCGTACATCTACTTAAATTGTTATCGTTGAATAAAAGCTGTAAATGCTTAGCCAACTTTTCTTTTAGTTCTTAAGCAAAAATGTTTAATACCTAAACAATCGCTTTAATTTCCGTTATCTAATACAAAATGATTTTTTATCGACAACTTTTATCTTTTCTTGACACCACTAAACGGCGGTGAGCTAGAGTGACCACAGAGCTTCCGTAGAACCAAGTTCTGATTATAAATTGTAGGCCCTTTATCGTAGTTAAATAGTGCAATACAGTGTGGTCACCCCACGACATTCTGTGGTCGGTGAGCTAGTGAAATAATAGTAAATTCTGCTAAATAGCTAATCGTTTGGAACATATAGTTTGTTGTTTAGTTAAGATGGTTTAGTATTTGCACGTTTAATGTGAGTTTATTTGTAGGAGAAAAGTGAAAAATTTGTGGGAAGAAAGTGGCTTACATGAATGCAATCTTTTTCCTATTCTTTTTAACTAAAGATACGGTAAAATAGATATAAGTACTGAACAAATAAATGAAAGTAACCCGACTACCTCGTAAAATTAGCACATAGTGTTTAATAGCAACTGCTGATCTGGTTAAAAAATGCCAGATCCTATGCTATACGAACTCACAACGGTCTATCGTATTTTTAAACTTTAGACTTTGTACTAATGAATAAGTAAGCTTTTCTCACAGATTCGGAAAATCCTTTTCGACTGTTAAGAATAAGGTTTATAAAATATATGAGTCTTAAATTGTCAATCATTCTTGAGTTTTTTTTTATTTTTTTTTTATATGTTAGCCTACCAAAGTGACTCCATCCCGCCTGATGGTAAGCAGTCAGTAGAATCCAGAAGTGTTGGCCACCATACCAAAAGCTATCGTCTTAAACTGCTGGTATGGTGGCCTCCACTATGGCGGCTGAGAATGGAGTTAGAGAAAGGGAATGAGGGAGGTGAGGAAAGAGGAAAGGGGGAAATGGGGCCTCCGGCACTCTCACTCACCGAACGAAACGCAGTAGTAAGGATACTACTACTCTTAAGTCGATCTTCTGTGAGAGGGTAGTACTTCCCCGGACGATCCGGCTCATTCATGCTGAAACCAGCGTGGATCTACTACCGTCTACCGTTTCGCAGGTACTAAAGTTTTTATGACATGATTAAAATTTTGTGAATGATAGTCAGAACTATAAGCGGTTTCACCCGCGTCTTTGCTAACTGCTCTTCTCCCGTCACCAGTAACTTGACGTTACATGGCTTATTACCTTCTTCAAGAACTGGGCTATCAAAAAGAATTATTCAAATCAGACTGGTTGTTCCAGAGATTAGCTCGTTTAAACAAACAAACTCTTCCGCTTTATACGTTTAATAGTATTAATTAAATTTCTGAATCAATTGTCAACTTTATGTTAAACTTAAAAGTAATATTGTCGTTAAAATGCATACTAAAATGATAGACATAGTGTGCGACTTTAAAATTGATGAATGTTTCAGTAGATATTACAGTTATATCGATTACAAAGGTTAGAAATAATACATGACATTAGTTTTCTTAGAAACTGTGATTGTTAGTCGATAAGTGCAGCCAGTTGTAAAGTTTGTATGATTGCCGTTTTAAGACCTACTTGTTCTACAAGTAGACTATGAGCGCTTGCAAATAACATCATTTCCAATATGTTATGTTCTTACAACATACTGATAAACATATTACTTTTGTGTATATATCAAAGATTTTGTGCATTTATACGTGCCTCTATATATATTATCGGTTCCTATTAAATATGGTTTACATAGGTTGTTTTGTTATAGTTTTATAATAGTTTTGTTCGTGGCGCTTTCTATTGTTTACATACATAACTTCACGCCTGTATCCCATTAGGTAAGCAAAGGCTATAGAACGTATTCCTCTTTTTTTATTTCATATAGGTTTTATAGCGTCTAGAGTTGTTTTATTAGTTCTCCGCAGGATGTTTGACTTATTAAAAATAATGATGACTTGTAATAGTTTTATATGCACACTGTTATTATTGGCTGTAAAATGTATTTTATAACTTTATTAAAGCACAGTGAGACCGAGAGCCAGTTCTTTAGTTTGTCATCGTGTTTTATATCGTATTAACTGCGTTCGTTATGGGCATAGACACAGGTTATTGCCCTGAAATCTTAAAATGCAGTTTTGGGTCATAAAATACCGGGTTATTTTTTTGGCTATAGAATTGGCCTGCTTTGGCTTTAGACCACGAGTTTTTTATAAGTTTGTAGGTATGTAGAGCGTATACTTTAAAACCAGTACAAATTCTTTCACGCTTTGGGAGAGGCCTTCGAAATTGTGGGCAATGCGTGTGTCTTCCGTCCATATAGAAATGGTGGAGGGATAAGTTGCTACATCTTGAATCTATATTCTATATAGTCTATACCGGAGAGTATGGAGATCATGAAAGACGCCATTGTTTAGTAGTATAATGATACTAATAGTACTCATCAGTTTAACGAAGTATCTCAGTATCATTTATAGAAACATCAGTAGGTATTAAAGTGAATAAACTTAGCTTATTATTGTCCAGTGTGCAGCGGAATAATCTAAGCTAATATTATAAAGAGATTGGATTTTATTAATGTTTGTTTGTTTAACTTATGATCTACGTAACCGATTAAAAACTTCTTAAACTTTAACCTTTAGAAGGCTACAAATAGGACTGGTAACATAGAATATATTTTAATAAGTAAATTTTTTCAGCCATTTTCATAATTTTAATATTTTAAGCGCCTTTGTAAATCTAAATGATGCAATATGACACTATCGCAATAATATTTTTCGAAGAAGTCTGTTGTGAGACCGAATGAAACTTTTGGTAACGAAGCGAAGTAAGGGCAGATGTCTAATATAGAATAATCTACATAATAATACTTTTAAATGGATTACGATTACAAAAATGCAGCTAACCCGGCAACAGCTTAGCTCATAAACAACATTTTAAACAAACCAAACACGTTTCCCCGAGCATTTCTATTGTTAACATCAATAGCATTAAAAATATCCCATTTACAGTTTAAAATCTTTAAATAGTATAAAACAAAGTTGTTTCCTTCTGTTTGTTTCTCCTCTAACTTCTAAACAACGCTATGGATTTCGATAGGGTTTTCATTATTATTTAGTGAATTTCTTCCGTCAGATTTATAAGTATGGTGTGAGCGTATTTTCAGCCTATAGAAAAAAAGAAAAAAAAGAAAGAAAGAAAAACATTTATGTTGAAATTACGCAAAGGTAATACTTATTCTAGTACAGATTATTTATATCATTGTTGTTTTGTAATAGAACCTCTGTGGTTCAAAAATGGTCCCTAACTCAGCATAATACCGCTTTGGGCTGATTCTCTCTGATTCAATTACTTATAGTATGTGACATTATAAAGCGAAACAAAAAAAAATTAACTAAATATCTTCAATAGTTTAGACACAGGACTACTTTTTTAATTTCTTTAATTCTAAACACTCTGTAAGTACATCAAACGGTCACTGACATATGTCAAAATCCACGTCGAAGGATAAACGTTGGCTATCATTACAGGTCAGTGAACTTGGTCATAATAAATGGTGTATTACTTTGTTTCTACTAAAATATTATTTATTTTGTCAAATCATTTTTGCGATTTATTTGGAATCATTATACGGACTAGTAACAGCCGCCATTTCATTTAATATCAGACCGTCTTATACACTCTGTATAATATGTATGAATTTACAAAACAAAAAGTATTTTAGATATATTTATTCGCATTCTAGAATAAATAACACAAGCTATTATGTATGCTTACTTTGAGTCTAGGTGGCGTTGTGTGTAGTTGTTGTGATATTATTATTATCTATTATTATGCATATTTTATTAGAGAAAAGCCGACAATTTTAAGGATTTGTAACCTTGTCGTAAACCGGGACGGGTCGCTAGTGTTAGTGCAAAATATAAAATCTAACTCTTTGTAATTAAATGAAATAAAATTCAGAAAGAAAAACGTTTATTACCTTGCGAAGCCGGACCGTGTAGCTAGTTTTAAAATAAAACTAAGCTTGCTTTACAACAGAATTTATCGCTTTACTACAAAGAAAGATATACGGGTAGTTAATCTTACACACGCGGTCAGTAACAAGATCGGTAAATATTTACTTTAGCCTTAACAGGATTTAGTACGGTGTTATAATAAAATTATGTTGGATTTTTCTTTTTTATATAATTTTGGCGGCTAAGAGAATCTTCTTATCGAGTGGTTAATGGTCAACCTGGTTTCAGGATTTGTTCAGGTCACCCAGAATTCATTATAGAGGCATCCGACTAACCTAACGACTGTTATAAGCATGGTAAGAGCCAGGGCCGACGTTTACACGCCCTCCGAAGCACGGAGACCGTTAAATTAAATACCACTATGCGATCACCCATCCATGGGCTAGCCGCACACTTTGTTGCTTGCCGCTGATCATTTACCGGATCAGTGAGCGCAACGAGATATGAGCGCCTCAGTGAACGTGGCTAGCGAAAGCTGATTGTGTTGTAGAAATAGTTTAGGAAACTTCTCCTCAGAGCTACATAATATTTCTTGTTTATTACCGTTACAAGACTAATATTAGGTACTTACTAAACTCCATTAACTATGTAAATTTTTGCGTACAAAATTTATAAATAATGGTAGATAAAAAGTTAAATAAAAATAAAAATTGTACGTACAATAAATACGTTTATCATTTGCTTTTAAAATAGAAAACATTTTTAAATCTAGGTACGTTTTATTCCAAGTCAAATGTACATTTAAAATATTTTATTAGCACTTTTATCTTTAGATTGATTAGGTTTTAATGTTTCCACATTTTTCTAGTTATTTTCAGTTTTTATTTTACCATGTCTTCTTATAACAGAGAGTGTTTTCCTACCATCCAAGTTATGTTAGCCAAAACACAAAAAACTCAAACAATTTGTAGACTTTTACATAAATATAAAAGTCATTATGGTAACGAGTTTCAGGTTTTAGACACACTCAAAGTGTAATCAAGCTATATAAAACAATTTTATTAATTTAGGCCGTTTACGTAGGTACAATGAAAGGCTCAGTACCGAATTTTCAACAGGGTTACATATAAAAAAGTTTCAACGCAAAAAAATAGACGTAGTTGATACATAATTTAAAATTTAACTTAGTCTATTTAACTGGGTGTGAGAAAAAGTAAACAAAGAATTATAAGATTGTCAAACTTTGTCAAGTTGTAAAAATGGCGAATATAATCCGACCACAGATTATAAATTAAAGACTATGGATCTGAAAATCCGACTGATTATTAAAATATCACATTTCAACATAAGTTGATATCATTAACTACGAGGAGGCGGTCAAGTAGACCCCGCAGCCGTCCTACCGTGTCGCCAAACTGATAGCCACTGACACTCCTCATACTACTGACGTAAGTGCACATTACACATCTATCTACTATTCGACAACTTGACAAAGTCATCACATCAATAACTTTTTTGTTAGTATTTTTTTTTTTTTTTTTTTATTGCCTACAGTGGCAGACGAGCCAACAGCCCACCTGATGGTACGTGGTAACTGTCCCTCATAGACTTCTGCAATGCCAGGGGCTCTGCGAAGCCGCTGCGTACCGTGATATTATTGCTCTCTTTAAACCTCGTTTGAAGAAGGACATGTCATAGCGCTCGGGAAACACCGCAGCTGGTAGTTCGTTCCAGAGCCTGCACGTACGTGGGAGAAATGAACGCTGAAAACGAACCGTGCTAGACGAGATCGTGTCCAGGTAGTATGGATGAACTTTGAAGTATATACTTATTTATACGCTTTAAATTAGCGGTATAAAAATCTGTTCCAATACTTCTTTTGATTTGTGTTATCTTGGAGCGTTCCGTGCTTGGCATTAAATTAGTAGACCGTCGTTTCAAACGTCGAGGTCCGAAGACGTACGAGGGTCTTACTCGTTGGCAATAGGGTGATGGAACTTAAGCTTGGGCAGGGCACCTAGCAAGGCGAGGTAACGGTAGGTGGGTTAAAACCCTCACGGACTGGCGTCTAAGAGATGGATCAAGAAGTGTCGGCCGTCCAGTAGCGAAACATCACAGCCGTCGCCGGCCGAACATGGATGAGACTGGCACAAGCGCGTAGAGCTTGGAACAAACAGAGAGAGCCAGCAGCAGATGCAGATCAACCCAGCAGTGGGTAGATCCGGGCTGTGGATGATGATGATGGTGATTATGTAAGTTATTATATTATAGTGGACATTTTATTTCCAACTCCTCTTTTTACTTCTGATTAAATTCGTTGCGGGGTCCAAGACAGTAGGTTTAGCAGTCCCCGGGACTCCCGAGTGTCAAAGCTCGGTGTTTCTTCTTGGATATCACTGTTAATCTTGACTTACAGAAGTTACAGTGATGGGCATGTGGGTGGGATTGTCCCGATAAGCTATTATAATAAAAATCGGGTCGCTACCCGTGCACACACTGGACATACAACTATTTATACATTTGTCAACACTAGGACAAACATACGCAGACCTCACAATCTTTTTTACCCCAAATTTGTTCAATATACTCAATATAAAACATTTTAATAGACCATTTTCCAAGAAAACAAAGAAATAATAATATATTACATTTAATATAAAGGTAACCGAACCACCGTAGTACGATCATAAATACCCTTAAAACAAAGAATAAGCCTGTTTTATGGTATCTATAAACATACATGTTATATGAAAGGATTTGCCGAGAGTATATTAAAAGATAATGTTAAAGGTTTAATTAAGTTTGTATTTATGTGTTTATGGTTTTGGATGCGACTTTGAACTGTTGCGCTCACGGTCTGCTGTCATGTTTATCGTGTACCTCCACTTGCACTTAGAATTATTTAAACACTATCGAACTTTGCTCTAAAAGTTGCAAATTTTTTGTGTAGAACTATATGGGGATAATTGAAACGAAAACTAAAGACGGTGTGCCGTCAAATGTGCTCATGCCGTTTCTGAGCTTCTTATCTATTCATTGATCTATTAAATAAATGGCACTACTGCCACAGGAGTGCAGTAGGAATGTGTGACTGCTGTGCAGGTTGTGATATTTATTCCTACACGAGGCAAAATTTTATGTGATCCTTAAAAAATTGTCGCTTGTCTTTGGTACCTAAGTAATTTAGGTTTATTATAATTTCGATTTTAAAAGCACCTGTATGTATGCTGTGTAGTCCATAATCAATCAACCAAGTATATTATTCACACGTTGGTGATCGCAAACTCGCAACTGAAAGAAGGTGTGGTTCTACTATGTGTATCCTTATAAATAATTTAGCAAGCAGATTTTTTTTTTGATGACCAGCGTGATCTCTTCTCTTTCTATACCCTAAGACCGAACATACAAAACTGTCAATCTCACTACCACTCGGCGGCTTTGTTTCTACTGGTAGTAACTAGGGTTGTATCAATAGTCATGTCCATAAGCTTTAAAGAAAGCACTGAATTTGTAGCAGTGAATATTAAACCTTTAGCCACTAGTACACTGTATTCATTTACGGAGAAGCTAAGTGAGTAGCTAACTGTTTCTTGCTCGTCTAAAGTCCATTAGCAGCGTTAATAGCATCAAGTTTTTAGGTGGGAAATTCTTGTTGGTTTTAGCATAAATGAGCCGAAAGTAATCGACCTGAGAGGTAAATGCTCTTTGGCAAAGCTTTGATCGGCATGTACTAACCTCTAACTAAAGATCGGTATAAAAATTGTATTAATTCTGTGGTGTTTCATTAAGTGAGCTCTTTTTTATTCTCTTTTTCTATTCGCTCTTCTCTTCATAGTAGGCATCGATGGTCGATATGGTTGCTCGTTTGCCAGCATTAGTAATAAAATCGTCATTACCACATGATTCGTCTTAATCAGACCACCCCTTAAATACCTGTCTGCAAATGTATGATAACGACCAGGATTTAAACGCATATATGTTTGAAAAACAAATGAGTTTCGGTAAATTGAAGAGAAGAGTTTTATTGTTTCAAGACGTGCTTTTAACGTGCATGTTGAATTAACTTACGAATGTAACCTACTGTATAGTATGGGTAGCTTTTGCGTTTCGAATCGGCGGTGTTTCACATTGTACTAAGTGTTAATTTAGAATGTTAATGCCTGTTTACAGAGAAGGGGAAAGGTGTTTTTTAAACAAATTGGAAAGATAAATAGAGCTAATTTTTATTCATATTCAGTGCTTTATCGAAGAATAATAATAATAATAATAATATTCTACCACTGGCGCTGTGTGCAACAGCGCCATTTAGCCCCAAATTAAGCAATTATATTTTGCTTGTGCTATGGGTACTAAACAACTGATATACTACTTATATACTTTTTTTTGTAAATACACACATATTATAGATAAATTACACCCAGACACAGAACAAACAATCATGCTCATCACACAAAGTTTTGTCCTGGGTGGGAATCGACCTCCGGCTTAGCAGTCAGGGTCACTAACCACTAGACCAACATCAAAGAAGTAACTCAGTATAAGAAAGTAAAGAAGTAACTCAATATAAGATCACTACCTATAGCCATACCAGCTATAGTCTTGAATACTAATAAAAACTGTCAATGAAGTAGAAATAATCGTGCTATAATAGCACGTCATAATTTTGCAGAACTTTTAGTAGAATTTAGTGAGTTTTCAATGCAAAAATATAGCTATGAGTAGATAAATTTAAATTATGATTATCTTATAAAATCAATTTAATTATGTTTATATATAGATATTATATTCAAGACTGACAAATGACTTTAAATTATTGACCAACGCTCAAGGCACACTGCTCTTCCCATTTATTACTAAACAAACAAAACACAAACCAAAGAACATGAGAAAGAAACCCCTTTCATGTGTTCTGTGATACTAACCCTACCATCCAACCGGTAATTTTATACCGAAAATTCACTAATTATCACTAAATAGTTTAAAGAGCTATTTTGTCAGAAGCTTGCCACACCAG
Source organism: Parascotia fuliginaria (assembly GCA_963082885.1). Taxonomy (NCBI): domain Eukaryota; kingdom Metazoa; phylum Arthropoda; class Insecta; order Lepidoptera; family Erebidae; genus Parascotia; species Parascotia fuliginaria. The sequence goes on from OY720197.1 coordinate 4,217,384, forward strand.
GAGCGTCACTACGCGTTGCCGGCCCTGTTAAAAACCTTTTAACTCCTTTCTTGAAGAACTCCATGTTGTAGTCTCTCGGGAAAACCTCGACTCAAACTCTTATCAGCCAAAAGATTTCCACGACACAGGCCTCCTCTATATTGATAGGTTTATATAACTAGTAATCCTATTACTAGGTGCGCCATGCCATTCAGACCTCACCAACAACAAACTCTATAAGCAATCGAACTTTCTCACGTTTCATACACTTAAAGATGTCTTTGCAATTCTAGATTGAGTGGCTATAAAGTGTACATTAAATTGCTTGACAATGTTCTATTACTTACTTAATAACTGTAGGTTTGTTTTTCAATGAATATGTTAGCTATACACATGTTAATGGGGCAAATATTGCACGTATTAGAAGAGAACACGCACATCTCTTAGGGCAAGATTCACAGACCGCACTTTGACTTTACTTTGATGCAAAGATCTACTTTGTACCAAAAATATGTTTCTTAGGCCCAGATTCACAATCGTGACTTTACTTTACAGCAAAGGCACCTTCGCAAAGTAAGCTTTGTATTGCCGAAGATTACTTTCAACTTCATATTCAAACATATTTTTGGTACAAAGTAGATCTTTGCATCAAAGTAAAGTCAAAGTGCGGTCTGTGAATCTTGCCCTTGGTCAGTGTCCGCTTAAAGCATTTAATATCCCGGTTTTTTCGTAAGAGGTAAGAAGAAGTGTAAACTTTTCGCCAGCTATGTGTACCATTTTGCAGGGGACGAGTTTGTTGCTATTCACTAGGCATTAGCGTGTAGCACAAGATTAAGGAGGAAAGACACTAAGTTTAATATCTAAGAATCAAAAACCAACCAATCAGTTTTTATCAGTGTATTGTCAACAATTTATCGGCATCGTGGCGACAGCTGCCTAAAGGGGAATGACCACTGACCAGCCAGACTTCAACTTATCGACGTGTTGACGTCCTGTCACGTTGACGTGTGAAGCCGACGTAAATAGACATAACAAAAAAAAGGGAACTTACTCCTTGTGCTGTATTTCATATTTTGTTTGCTTATGAAATCGCTGTAACAGGTAATTATTTAATATTACTTTGTTACCTGGTAGGCACTTACGTATGTACTATTATTTATTACTACTTATGTGTACTTTGAGTCCGTAATTGTATATTTGTGAACTACCCCACGTGACAGCTTGTTCCCTAGTGCGGAAGTTGTTTTTATAAAAAAAAAAGAAACAAAATAAGACCTAAGTAATACATTTTAACATACTTACATAATTACTTAGTATAATTAATTACACATCTTTGAAATTTTAATAATATGCATGTATTATGCTTAAAACCCGTTAGAAGAAATTAACTAATTGATAATGAAACCGTATCAAAATCCTTTGCTTGGTTTAGAAGAAAAGCAGAAGAAAACTGCGACTTTGTTTTATACTTATTAGCGACTAGTATTCCGCGGTGCGATTTCACCCGCGTCTTTGGTTACTGCTCTGCTTCCGTCACCAGTAGCGTGAAACTACATAGCCTATAGAGTTATTGAAATCCAACTGGTAGTTCCAGAGATTAGCGCGTTCATCAAACAAACAAACAAACTCTTCTGCTTTATATAATAGTATAGATATAGACACTCGTAGTATAAGATAGTAGATAAATTTGTTTTAAAGATTAAATGACATTGAATTACTAAGATTTTATACTTGACTTGATACAATAATGTAAAAGGATACTTGTTCCATCATTTCCAGCGAAGCACGATATGATGGAGAGTGTTTAACGGTTCGTGAAAGTGCACGAACGAGATAGATGGTAAAAGCTATTGTATAAACGTTATAAAACATTATGTCTACAAAATTTAATAAATAACTTTACTTATACCTTTATTATGAAGGTTTCGTAAACACGAGGAAGTGGCTTCGAATCCGGGCAAGTACCAATGTGCTCTTTCAAATCGTATGTACTTTCTAAGTTTATCTGGATATTTCCGACTGACGGTGAAAGAAAACATCGTGAGGAAACCTGGACTAAAAAGTTTGAAATTACCGATCCGCCTTGAGCAAGCGTGGTGATTAATATCTGCAGTGGGACAATAAACAGGCTGGTATTGTTATATGAAAATGTGTATTATGCTCGTATTTTTATATTGCCAATTTTGTTAAGTTTCATATAGAATGAGGTTCAAAATGCAGGATATTTTCAAGGATTCAATGAAGACCAAACCAAACCATTAGCTGGTAGATAAATCACTGCTTACAAATCAACATTGAATATAAATTAATCAACCACAAATCGAGTGCCCTTCCCACATTTGAACACAAAAAACCATTGGTTTGTCAATTGAAGAGGGGCATAATGATTAAACGAATTAAATCGTATCCGAGCCGATTCTGCTGAACAACGGTAACATACAGTACAATTGAAAATCGATTGATCTGTTGTTTGTGCTGTTTAGGGCTATGAAAATAGCGAGTACGTTAGTGTAGTAATTTTTTTATGCTGATTCAAATATGGCTAAAAATTAAAAATTTTATCTGTTTATAGAAGTTTCTACCCATAAAATCACATTTATACTAAGATAGTAAGTTCATCTTACTTCATACATAAAGCAAATATTAACAGTTTATATAATACCTACATAGAAACATTTACCACAGTTCACATGTTGCCTTTACCTTTTGTACCAATATGCAAATTGAGGCAGCCTATAAAGCACACATTTTACTTTTTATTTTTCTTTACAACATAGAAAGCTGTAATTAATTAGCTATAGAGTTAAGTGTATTGCCTGTGTCTCTTTGCATGCTACTTGAAATAGTAATTTACAAAAATTGTAATAGCCTGGCGATTAAAAAGAGTGGCCTGAGTTTCTTGCCAGTTCTTCTCATGGCTCTACTTCGTCAGCGAACTGGCTGTAGGTTAATTTGCTGACATTTTGTAAACTTTGACGTTCATAAGTGTTAATTTAATTAACTTAAACGAATAAATATATTTTAATTTTTAGTGCTTTTATAGCAGTGTTATTTTGTAAAGTATTATTTTGCCGAGTTAAATCTGAATGTTTTCCCTAAAATCTTCGTGTGCTTAACGTCGTTTTTTGATCAAATATACATAATTATTGAAACTGTAAGTCCTTTATAACCTGCTGTTGTAATACTTGTAATCGTTAGTCAACCACCACAAGAAAAGGTAGTAAATACATAATTAAGCACAGACTAGGCAGCAACGTCCTGCTTGTGATTAGACGGATATCACAAATGCGCTGCAAAGCGTGATTACATACATAACTTCACGCCTGCCTCCCATGAATGGGATAAGCAGAGACTATAGACCCGCTGATTTAATGGCCCAAACGTACCACGTTATCAATTTTATACCTTTATCAACCTACGCGTAAATAAATTAAGGAATTTTGAGCTCTGGGCCCTTGTAATAAGATATTATTGCTTATTATAGTATATTTGATTTCATAGTTCGATAGTAGCGGTGAGAAATTAATAGAGATGTATTTATGTTTATAGAATTTTCAATACTAACCTGCTAAGGATAAGGTGTGTTTTTCTGTAACATATTATGTGTTTATAAGTGTGGGCAGTAGTTCGGGAGGTAAGAAGTTTATAGTGGCCATATCTTTTAGATATTGAATATACATGTTTCTTTAATAATGTATTTAATGTGTTAAAGATAAAGCGCTGTGGATATTTATTTATATCTTATCTTATTTTAAACTTAAGGAGACCAAGAACTCATCGACCTTTTCAGGTTTTGCGCAATTTCCCGTTTTACTAATCCTTAAATTATTTAGTTGGTATATCTATCAATATAATCTTTTTGGATAAAATACCATATTAACTGAAATAACTAAGTACCCTTTTTTGATAAGAAGGGTAATTATTTTATTTACTAAGCTGATTTTGAATAATAATATTATTATTTATTGTATATGTCGCTAGCAAATTGTGTGGATAGGTACCTACGCCGTTTAAATACTACCTCGGCATATTACATAACGCCGGATATATTACCAGCTATGTGTTTCTATACGTATATCTTCTATCTAATTGTAGTTATCTGAACTAGTTTGACAACAAATATACCTTATTCGTTTATAGTAGGAACTCACAGATATAACCTAACCTAACCCAATCTGCCTTAGGCATATTACTTCGCCGATGACATCGAGCGTTTAGAATATGCCGAAGCAGTATGTAAACGGTGAATTTATACAATTTGTCTGCGCCATACATATTATGTATAAAAAAAATGTTTTTTATTGTATCTCATAATCTTCATTAAGTACAAATAGTTGAGGCATCCCCAGTACGTTATAAAAATACTTTTTTTTTTTTTCATATTCACACAGCGCCTTCTAGCCCCAAATTAAGCAATTATATTTGCTTGTGTTATGGGTATTAAACAACTGATATACTACTTATATACATTTTTTTTTGTAAATACTTACATATTATAGATAAATTACACCCATCACACCACACCATATAAAAATACTTGTGATGGAGCTGTCTCGCATCTTCCGGTTTACAATATGATGATGAGATGAAGGAAAATAACGAAAACTTAACGAAAAATAAAAGTAACCAAAAACTTTATTAAAATAATTTTTAGGGTAATACAGTATAAACTGGTAATATGTTTGTGCCTGAGTGTGCATATGACTATGTGTGTATGAATGTGTGTGTGTGTGAGTGTGTGTGTGATACATACAATTCAAAGAGACAATATGCAAATGAGAAGGTATAATAGGCGGTCTTAGCACTCTTAGCGATTAAAGCGATCTCGTCGCGATCCAAAAAAGTTCTCTAAAGAACTATTGGAACAGCATGATCTTGTTTAGGTTTATTTGGCATAAAGCAAGAACTAACAGCATCATTATAATTCATTGCACTTGCATTTGTAAAATTGATAATTATTTTAAATGTAACTGATATATTAGCATTTTTATTCGTGACAAATAGAACAAATACCTTTAACCCTTGATTCTTAGATAGACATCCTATCTGCATACAAGTTTGTATATAAATTTCTTCTTTGCCTTCAAACTTTAGAAAAGTATAAAGAAAACAGACATCAAACTTTCAGTAATAATTTCAAACCTATAATTCTATTGTTTACAAAGCGACTATGTTGCATTTGTATCTGTAAAATATTATCTATTCATCGTTTTATAAGTTGACATGTAACAACTATAGAAATCTCAATCATAGTAATGTAGAAATGGTATATGTTTTCTACCCCGCACGTGAGCAGATGCCGTGTCGCAGAAGAATTTACAACTTATTGTAACCGACGGAACATAGTGTAAGTAACCAGGCTTTTATATATTTACTAGCTTGCCGCGGCGTGGTTTTACCCGCGTCTTTGCTTACTGCTCTGCTCTCGTCGCCAGTAGCGTGATGTTGTAATAACTTAACACCTTCCTCGAGAACTGGGCTATCATACACAAAAAGATTTTTTCAAATCCGACTGGTAGTTCCGTTGAAACATCACGCTACGATAGACGGGAGCAGAGTAGTAACCCAAGATGTAACCGAGACGCTGAAGGCTAGCCAAATATATCATATGAAATGAAATCATTTCTATAGCTTTGCTATTAATATATCTATGGTACCAACTATGTACAATATAAACATTGTTTGAATGGTTTCGCTCTAGATAAGGCACTAGATTTGTCGACAGAGCCTTCGTGTAATATGTAATGGAACTAGTTTTATTGTGGACAAAAGCTTGCACTACAAATTGTACTACTAACTATATTATTGTCAACATTTAGTTTTTGTTTGTACACTTTTTTTGTTAGACTGCTTTAATAAAAATGTTAGTAAGGTACCAACCTTCTGTCTTACTTTAATATTAGTGTCTCTTGGAAGCAAAATAAAAAAAAAACTATTTTTCTTTACCTAAAGAAATCTGTTTATCGCTTTTGGTGTTGCGCGAAAATCTACAAATGTTACTCACTTATTGCCAATTTTTATTTTAGGTCCTATGTAACAGGAGACGGGCTTTTTTATTTTTATTGCCGACAGTGAAAAACGAACAAACAGTCCACGTGAAGGTAAGTGGTACCTGTCACTCATGGACGACTCCAGAGACTAGGGTAGGGAAGGGAGTACGGTAGGTGTAGGGATTGAGGAAAGTGAGGAAAATGGAAAGGAGGAAAATTGAGCCTGTTGCCGTTTATCGGGCACAAATAAAGAACTGATGACAAAAATTTACATTGATTCCACAACGTTATGTCCAGAAATCGTACGCATAGGTCTATAACATCCTGTCTAGCTAATATTTAGTATAACGTTTTAAAAACACAATAACTACACTATACGAAGTTTTTGAAAAAAAGTCCTAACGTTAAACCTGGTTCATTATGTTATGCACGTACGACATTTTTTGTCAACTAGGACAGTATAATAATATTTTAAGTATTAATATTATTATCTACAAAGAATACAGATTAAAAATTGATTTAGATCAGTCAGTTTCAGTGTAGATTCGGCTCTATGAGTGGTGGACATCATCCTAAAAGCCATCGCGTCATCATTTTGAAGTGAAGAGTTTCAGATTTTAATTGAGCGATATAAGTATAAAATAATGAACCGTTTGTTACAAAGCCTTTCAGATTATACTGTGTCAGTATATTATATTAGATGAGTAATAAAAACTGAAGTCCCAAAATACAGAAGATTTTCTTAGAGAATAGCGAAGCCATTCGTGAAGAGTGCCTACTTAATTTTTACGAACAGTAATATTCATTTTTGTCCTACATATATATTTTACGATGCTCTTGATATAATTCTATGAGATACTGTAATATATTTCGTAATTTTATATGGGCTTTCTTGAGACTAATCCAGATATAAAAGGCTGTATGAGTACAGTCTTTAAACCGTGTGGTAGGTCTTCTAGGAATTGATATAACCCTTTCAGTAGGTACCCAAACACAAGGCGACCAAGGATTTATTATTTTATTAGGAAAGATATGTATGTACGTAGCTTGAAGACATCTATTACTGAAAATATCTAAGCCTCTTTTGAAAGTTCGCAATTTGTTTTGAATCAAAGTTAGCCTTAGTGATTGTTAAGTTTAATCAATAGCTCATAACTACATAATTATTTGAATAAAAAAAGACTGTAGTCCCTATACTAAATATTGGATAACTATATTTAATAGATTCATTTTAAGTTAATATTATAAAATATTTATATTTCATAAAAACATTCTATAATTTTTAACCGACTTCAAAAAGGAGGAGGTTATCAATTCGGGTCGTATGTTTTTTTTTTGTATGTTTGTTACCTCATATCTCGGTCATTTATGATCCGATTTGAAAAATTCTTTTTTTATTTGAAAGGGTATACTCTGAAATTGGTCCCACTTTTTTATTATAAGAAATGGTTCAGTAGTTGTATGTTTGTTACAACAGAACTCGGTCATTTATAAACCAATTTGAAAAATTCTTCTATTATTTAAAAAGGTAGACTCTGAAATCGGGTTCCATGTTTTTTTTATAAAGAATGGTTTAGTGGTTTGGCTTCAATTTTATATTTTGTAACAAAACGTATGCAAGGAGTGAAGACGTGAAAAGCAACACGTCGATGTCTTTTGCGACGAATTTTCTGACATTGACATGTCCATGCTACAAGTGTGAAGTGATTTTCAAAATATTTTTTTTGTTAGAAACGAAGTGGCCCTGGATGGGTGACCATTTGTATCATTTCATTTTCAGCGTCTTTATTCTCTAGAAATAAAATGAAATGAAATGAAATATATGTTTATTCATATAGGTTAATTAAATTAACACTTATGAACGTCAAAGTATACAAAATGTCAGCAAATTAACCTACAGCCAGTTCGCTGACGAAGTAGAGCCATGAGGAGAACTGGCAAGAAACTCAGGCCACTCTTTTTAATCGCCAGGTTATTACAATTTTTGTAAAAGCAGGGTACTATGGTTATCAATATAATTTGGTAGTCGTTAAAGCCAAGTTAGAGGTCTTATGGTCGTGAGAAATTACAACAACAACGGGCAGCCTTAAACCTGCCTTTAAACACTGTTTATTTTTTGTATATCTGTTAAGCGATTGCTCGGTCAGTTAAATTATGATTTTTGATGATTCTTCATTGTTAGTAGATCATAACTTTTTTGTTTTGATTTGTGGTTTCTGGGATTCAGGGTTTAGCGATCAGCAAAAGTGTGGACAAGGACTTTATATCTCTATTTACAATCTTACCTCTCGTCTCTACTTTCTTTCAAACGGCAAGGCACTGTCTCATTTGCGCAGCACGTTTAGTAGGTCTACCCATATTGAATATTATATTTATACACAATTAATTACCACTAAAAGTTTAAAAATAAAATTATTTTTAGAAAAAAATGAAAACCGACTTCAAACAATACCTACATGTTCAACTCTTAACTAAAAAGTAGAAAATAATGTTTTAATTACTTCATAGCAAAGAACATTAAAGGGGAATCAACGCAATTATTATACCTATAATAGTTTACTATTTATAGTTTTCAATCAGTTATTTTGGAGTCGGTGCCAGCCAAGAAGGATCATAATGACCTTCATAAATATAACCTACCTACTAGCAAAAATATACTTGAATAATCTATTAATATATGAATGAAAAATATAGATTTAATACAAGAAATCGAACGGAATCTGATAAGTGCGCGTCAAATTTTTTATGTATATCTGAACACAACTATCAATGACGTCTGCCTTCATGCGTATGACCGCGTTCGGGTAGTGCACTCAGGCATATCCCCCACGCCATTACCGCCCCGTGCATTTCAAAAGTTTGTTGCAAAGCCAGAATTAAAGATCCTTCTTGGCTGGCACCGACTCCAAAATAACTGATTAAAAACTATAAATAGTAAACTATTATAGGTATAATAATTGCGTTGATTCCCCTTTAATGTTCTTTGCTATGAAGTAATTAAAACATTATTTTCTACTTTTTAGTTAAGAGTTGAACATGTAGGTATTGTTTGAAGTCGGTTTTCATTTTTTTCTAAAAATAATTTTATTATATATAACGTTTTGATTGACATATTCGTCAACTTGATCGCGTAAAACTCAGGTACAATTCGACTAAGTAATAATACAAATATATTCTAAAATATGCAAATACCAAATTATTGAGGTTATGCTCGACCTACACTAAGTACCTACTGGAGAAGCGGTCTTTTTATTATAGCCTACCAAAGTGACTCCACCGCGCCTGATGGTAAGCAGTCAGTGGAATCCAGAAGTGGCGGCCACTATACCAAAAGCCATCGTCTTATACTGCTGGTATGGTGACCTCCACTATGGCGGCTGGGAATGGGGTTAGGGGAAGGGAATAAGGGAGGTGAGGAAAGAGGGGAAATTGGGCCTCCAGCGCTCTGATTTTCAAGTCATACTTAACACTTTCCGGGACAGTAAACGGTGTGGCCGTAATGGCAATAAAACATCTGTGTGTGTCATCACTGTCCATGAAAGGGTTAAAGACTCTCCCTAGTCGAAACGTATACTAAAATATATAAAAATCATTGTAAAACGCCAATTTCCTCAAAATTTGTGCGCAAAATAATGGTAAGTATTAGTCTAACGGCTCAGAATGACAGATCCACGCCGACAGAGCCTTATTGTAGGCTGTAGGAGCTTACTACAACGCCCCGGTAATTCCAACGGTTTATACCCAATTGTTTTATTTTCTGTGATCAGCTCATGGTTTACAAAAAATACATGCTGGCAGTTTGATTTAAAAAATGTTAGCGTAAAGTCTGTCTACTACACCGTACCATACCATGACCGTGCTATGAACGTATCACGCAAAAAAATATTCTATTTGAGAAGTATGAGACTATGCCCAATAGACCAGCGACCAGCACCATCGCGTGTCATGCACGGACCGTCAACAATTGTCGAAGAGAATATAATAATACGCTCTAGTGAGCATAGTAGAGCGGATCGTGGAAATAGGATGCATTGTTATACTTATATTATACATCCTCCTAAAAAAATGTTGTAAACGAAAGTAAAAACTATACCTATCAAAAGCCGTTACATAGATTAGAAGAAACACGCAAGATGCCAATAAATGCGTTATACTTAAACATGAATGTTTGGTGTAAAAGAGCGCGTGGCATCTTCGTAGCCTTGAATCCTTTTTCTGTTCTTATTCTAACTTCAATCCCTTTTATTCACTAAAATGTCTTGGTTAAGATTTTTTGCATTGTTAGAATATTATAGAAAACTAGCTGCGCTTCACGGCTTCGCTCGCGCGTAAAGTATGTTTTGTTGTATCCCTCGGAAACCAGACCGATTTTCGGAGTAAAAAGTAGCCTATGATTTTCGGTATCTCCGGTACCAAATTTATCTACATGCCAATTTTCATCGATTCGCTTTAGCCGTTAGAGGTTGAGTTGACACACACACAAACTTTCGCATTTATCTATACATATAATAAAAATGTAACCGATCGCTGTCTGTACATGAAAGATATGTGAGAAAAAAAATTATTGGGACCTTTATCAACGCAAATAGAACCCAAAACAATGATTGTTATAATTTTTGTCTGTTTGTCTGTTTGTCTGTGCGTTTGTTCACGCTAATCTCAGAAACGGCTTATCCGATTTAGATGTGGTTTTCACTAATACATTGTGGTAAGCTTCACTTAACATTTAGTGTTTGTTTTATGTCAATCGGTTCATAAATAAAAAAGTTATGCCAATTTAAAGAACTACGTCAAACATTTGTTAATTTACTACGAAACCTGATAGAAACAGAGACTTTAACAGGTTACGGAATCTGATAGCGTTTTTATTTTTCGGATTCTTCTCATTCTAAACAATCTTCCGTTTAGTTTTAAATGAGTCCAGTTTCCAGTGAGCCTATGTTTTGCGATGACAATTAATAAAGCCCAAGGTCAGACACAACTAAAAGTTGTGTGTGTGGATCTAAGTATTAGCTGTTTTTCGCACGGTCAGCTTTATGTGGACCAATCACGTGTTAGCATTCCTAGCAGCCTGTATGTTTTGATCCCCGATGGCTATACGTCTAATCCATACATCCATACACCCATACATATTATATAAGGCTTTGTCCTGACTGACTGACTCACTAACAGACAACGCACAGCCTTAACTGCTGGTCGTAGTGACTTGAAATTTGGAGGGTGTGTTTGTCTAAATGTCTAAAGGTTGTACTAAGAAAGGGTTTTTAAAATTAAATTCTTAAGTGTGTAAAAAGGGATGAAAACGATTGTATGAATCTTCTTCATTTTTTAACTTACAGTTTTGAAATTTTGTTTTGGAATACTTCTATTTAAATAAAAAATATCCTTATAATTTTATTTTAACAGGAGTGGATTTAGAGGGGTGAAATTAGGGATAAAACATTATATACAAAGATCTTTAGCTTTTGAAGCTAGCGACTTGAAATTTGCAGGGAGGGAGAGGGAGGAAAAGGAGGAATTGAGGGGAAGGAGTGAGAGGGAAGTGATGGGGAAGTGAGAGGTAAGTGATATGGAAGTGAGGAGGAAGTGAAGAGGAAGTGTGGAAGAAATGCGGGGGAGAAGTGTTCCCCTCACTTCTCCCCCGCATTTCTCAGTCAGGAAGAAGTCAGGGGGAAGTTAGGGGAAAGCCAGGGGGAAGTGAGGGAGAAGTGAGGGGAATGTTAGAAGAAAGTGAGAGGAAAGTGAGGGGAAAGTGACGGAAAAGTGAGGGGAAGTGAGGGGGAAGTGAGGGAGACGGGAGAGGAAGGGAGGGGTAAGGGACAAGGAAAGTAAGGAGTTCTCGAATGGTGGAAAAAGGGAGGGGAAGAGATAGGAAGGGAGAGGAAAGGAGGAAAAGGAAGGGGGAAGAGAGGGGAAAGCAAGGAGGCAAGGTAGAGAGAGGGAAGTGGAGGAAAGGGCAAGAGATGCTGGAGGAGAGGCAAGGGATGCAGGAAGTGAAGAGGAGAAGAGGGAGGGGAGGAGAAAAAGGAAACTGGAGAGTGGAGAAAAAGAGCGATAGGAAAGAAGGGGAAGGGGAAAGTTATTGTAGTGAAAATTTGCCTTTGTGTATTGTATATTGTTTTTACGAGGGATATCTTTAGGTAGGTGAAAGAGGATTTGTATGAATGGGAGATTAAAAATAGTATGAAAAACAGTATTTAAACAATTTAAAAATGTCTATTGGAAAAAAGCCGCGGGCAAAAGCTATCTATATACATAAAAGCAAAAGGTCACTCACTCACTCATCACGAAATCTCAGAAACAACAAGTGCTAGGAATCTCAAACTTTGCGTGGTCGTTCCTATTAGGATATAGGTGCTCACTTAGACGGAATTTTGCGAAATCCATCCCCTAAGGGGTTATAAAGGGGTGGCAAAGTTTGTATGAAACTTACCTATAGTAGGATTACCAAATTACTAGACAATACTCTTTTTTTAATATTCAGAAGCCAAGAGTCGCAAGTTTGTGTGAAAGTGGTTTGTCAGTTTTAGCGGTAGCGGGTTTAAACTGGATTCGCCATAGAGACGGATAATACTGATATTTATTACTGATACAATGTACGATTGCCATAAAATCAGGCACGCAATATTCTCATAGAGGCACACTCATCTAAATTTTCACGCGAACGAAGTCGCGGGCAACAGCTAGTAGTATTAATATATTACAGAAAATGGTAATTTACATGGGCGGCAACTAGGTTATTTTATAATGGATCCTATGCTCATAAGTTAACTACTTTCATTGTGATTTCTTGTGTACCGTGACTTCAGCCAATTTATCATTGTTATATTGTGAAACAAGCTGTCGGTTTTTATTAATAATATAATAAAATGTCTTTATAAACGTTCAATATAATAAATAAAGGTTGCAAAACTACGTTTAAATTAACAGAGAGCCTATTAAGCCTTTTAAGTAAATTACTGGCATTCTCGTAGTTGGCATCGCCATTTTTCATATTTATACATATATCAGTTAAAATACTAACAGGTGTATACATATACATCTAAAGTAAAGATTGGTATAAAAATACTTAGTGCGAATTTCAGCAGTTTAGAATGAGGCATTTGTATTCATTGAGAGTATTTTCTATATATTACGGTCAGCAGAGTTAAAATACTATCTATCCTGAAGATCATTGTCAGTGGTAGGTCATCTTGGTCGGGTACTTAATAAATAATTATGATTTTATGTGTTATTAATAAAATTGTTTGGCGACCCTTTGTATGACAGTATGTCAAGTTCTTACATCAATGTTTGTTCTACATTTTGTCTATGTGATAGTTCTGCTAGAATCCTTTTGTATTTAACGGTGTACAATTTTGTTAGGTACTTTAGATTGTTTTAAAAATAACATTGAGTTTAATTCTTTTTTATATTTTTCTACGCATTAGGGAACAAGTTCTACGACTTTATGAACATACAATAGAAACAAAGCGCTCACATACTTTAAAACAAATTTTGCTATGTCTCGTATGGAAGTTGAACCTACAAAGTGTATCATAGTAGTCGCACTCCCACTGCGCCATCGGGGTACTTTGCTTTCAAGGTAAATCTATATGTAAAGTGGAAGTTCGTTTGTTTGTTTATTTGAACGCGCTATTCTCTGGAACTACCATTCGTGTTTGAATAATTCTTTTTCCGTATGATAGCCTTGTTCTTGAGGAAGATTATAGGCTATGTAAAATCACACTACTGGCGACGGGAGCAGAGCAGGTGAGACCGAGCTGCGAAAAGCTGGTTTAGAAAATAAATTCGGTAAGTACCTATTGATGTATTTATGAAGTCACTACTTTTACGATATTTTTCAGACAATTTGTAATGTATGGTATTCATCAACAGAATGCAAAATAAAATCATTACAATTTGTTAAGTCATTAAACAATATCTCCATGTAAAATATATTAAATTATCCAAAATAAATCTGCGCAAACTATCGCCAAATGTGCAAAACTCACAATATCTTCAAGAAAATACAAAGGTTTGCCGCAAAAATAAATCAATATTCAGTAGAAACGCAATATAGAATTCGTAAGATCGTTTAGGGTTATAGGCATTACGTCGAAGCACTAACACTCAAGATTCTAGGTCATCAGACAGACAATAGTAAAACACAAGCAAGTATTTGTGATAATTTGTAAGGCTGAGTATAGATAAGGTGCTTATACTAAATACTAATTTCTGTGCGCTTTATATTATTCAGGACAGAAAACTGACTATTTTAAAGTCCAGTACTGAAAATGAAAACAAACCGAAATTTTGTACTATTGATTTCAAAAGTACCTGGTTTACTTGTTCACTCTGATTTATTACTGTGTTTCTTTTTTCATTGCTTACATTTTTATTTTTTAGGTTATTGTATGCTACTGATGCATGAGTTATGTTTGTTACATAATACTGGAAACCTAACTGTTTAATGTGTCAGATGTTATTTATAAAAAGCTAAAATAGCTACTGTACTGAATGTTTCCTTTACCTCAAATCCTATAATTAATATTATAAATGTAAAAGTTTGTGTGTGTGTGTGTGTGTTTGTTATCACTCAGCAGCGCCTAAACGGCTAGATTCGGTGCCGGAGACGGACATAGGCTACTTTTTATCCCGAAAATCAGTCTGGTTCCCGAGGGATACAACAATATTTTATCAATATTTTACGCGCGGACGAAGCCGTGTGACTAGTAGATAAATAAATGTTTTCAGTCACTAAATACCTTCCTTTAGCAGAGGCCTAGATGCAGTGAACGTTTTCAGGTTGCTGATGACGATAACATATGATATAAATATTAATAAGAAAAAAATATTCAAATTAATTCTAGTAATTCTCCATCAGTGTATCCTCCCCTTAACCCATAGTTGAGAACGTAAACATTTCTGATTAATGAATAATGTGATCGTGAGTTCATCGCATGTAATATTTAAATGACATTTTCAGAGTAATTTCTCATCACGGATGTTTTAAATGCAGGAATATTTTGCAAATTTTCAAAAAGATTTCTGTTATTTTTATAGTCGTCCAGCTCAGTTGAATTCAATTGTGTTGTTGTTTAAGCAAAGTACTATATTTACTCTGTTGTATGGCGGAAATTGGGAAGGCCTATGTCCAGCAGTGGACATCTTTTGGCTGGGAGAATGATGATGAAATATCATCATCCGCGTCAAGACGTGTACTGTAGACAGACCTCTATGCAGGTAACATTGCTGTCTGTTAGATACCTGATAACCAGGCATTCCCTTAGTACTTTTCATACCCAGAAGAGATTAGGTGTTTCTATATCTGCCATAATTAATTAGTAGTTAGTAGGCATTAGGTTTCCTTACGAAGTTATTCATCAACATATCTAAGTCAGTAACAGTCACATTGGTTTTTGTCCGGTTTGAAACCTCCCAACCACATAAATATGAGTGCTATCGATATTCCGCGACATTAATAAAACTACATACAAACATAGCTTCTTGCCTTTCTCCGAAGGGGTAAGCAGAGGTGTTTAACCACTCACTTTTCGCCATTTTTAATGTTGGTCATAAGTACTAGTGGGCGAGCCATAATATCGGGCACAATTTGAGACTCGGGGCTAATACTGAGAATTTTTCAACAGAAAAATGCAATATCACTTTATCCGACCCGGGGATCGAACCCGAGACCTCTGCGTGGTAATCCGTACACAGTACCACCGAACCACAGATGCAGTTAATAAAACTATATCAAACGAAATAAAATATATCCACTTTATATTTTCTACAGACAGTTAATCCAACCAATAATCTCATAAAATCCACCTATTAGTTTTAAACATTCAGAAACCACCCGTTGTAATTAAGGTGGTTAAGGTGGTTTGCCCCGCATCCAAGGATTACCATTTCAAAGTAAATAAATGGCATCGATTAGACTTTGTGGAGCCCAATAGCCAAGTAGATAAATTTATATGAATTAGTTTGTAGGTTACCTAGTTGTTCAGTTCTTAGAATAATGAATATTTTATATATAACCTAGTGCGTCAGTGATGGCATGTCTTCATAGAAAGCAGTATTTTATTTACAAAGGAAACCCGTACTTAAAATCACAGACTTATGTAGTCTGTGCTTAAAATCAAAGCATTTTTTAATTAAACTGCTTCGGTGATGCGATACTGTGTGCTACTGCTATGCGTTTGTGCTGCCAATCCCATGCAGGACAAAACTTTATGTGATCCATAAATATGTACACTTTCGTGCTTTATTACATTTAATTGTATGTTTGTAAACCCTTACGAGTGTAAATTACAGCTGTATCTTAAATAAAATGCGATTCACGCTTATAACTTAAGCATTTATTATTTTATTTCCTATACTTAAAGAGCACAATTTTGCTAGGGATACATTTAACTGGATTGTATTTACATATTTAAAATTACATCTCTCCAAGGGCACTATTATAGTGAATGGAGTCTAAAGAGTTTAACCGAGATCCCCTGAATCTGATACCCTATTGGATCCTTTTTTAATTTTTTATTCTGTTCTGAGAAACAAATGAAGTGGTACTTTATGCTTATGTCACTCAATTTAAACCTGGAACTCTTTACCGACGCGTGTTTCTTTCTAATTTTTATACCTGGTCTTTCTTTGAAAATAAATTCGTTATACCTATAATAGTGTAGGCCACTACGCCAACACTTACCTGGACACGATGACAGCTTCATAGTATTGGCCCGTTACTACTCCACTGCAGGCAAAGGTCTCTTCTCATACAGAGAAGGCATGAGCATTAATCACCACGCTTGCTCAAGGCGGATTGGCGATTTCAGACTTTCTCAGAAGTCCAGGTTCCCTCACGATGTTTTTCTTCACCTTCAGTTAGTAAGTCCAGATAAACTTAGAAAGTACATATGATTTGAAAAAACACATTGGTACTTGCCCGGATTTTAACCAAACAAAGCATTTACTTGACTACAATAGCAAATTAAGATTGATAATACCTATAGTTATTGTTATACTTGGCACCGACAAATTATAAAATACTTATGAATAACTAAATCAAAGTATGAATAAATTACTTTGTGCTAAGTAAATTTATTTTTTACTTTTGTTTCTTTCCTGTTTGAAGTTAGCTTTTTTTTATTAAAATTATTTTATTAATAATAATATTTTCTATGAGTACAAGTTGTATCTACAAGAGCTGTAGTAGATATTTGGAAGTTTAGAAATAATGGTTTCCAAGCTAAGTAAAATCTCTACGGTGAAGTCAATTTTCATCTGCTAATCTATATTGGCAAAATGGTGAAATTGTGTCTATTAAATTTATAATTATTAAACTGACCGGTAAGCCAAGTTTTCAAAGATTAGTCGAAGATTACAATCAAATTTAGACCTTAAACAAGAAACACGACTTTAAACTTCGAAAGGTGACCTAACCTCATAATTTATATTATCAATATGACCTTTTGACCTTTAATACTTTAGCTATTAATCAGAGTATTTTGAATTGTTTAAAGCATTGTTTAAAAAGTTGCTATGGTGGTTTATATAATATTAATGGGGTTTCTGAACATATTTTATTATGAATGAAATTCATGCAAATTGATTAGAATCGTTCGAAATGTTTTGTATGAGAAAATTTCGTTCGTAGAGTAAATACCAGGGTCGCTGTTTATTATGCTATCGCACTTATTTATTGTTTACTTAATAATAAGTAGGATTACATACTGCTCATTTTAAGTTTAACAGACCGGAATAACTCAACATAATGTACCTATAAGTAAGTATCAAGAATATACATCGAAGTCGAAAAGAGCCATTTTGCAGTAATTAACTTCTTACCTATCTTTTTATTCAGTTTTTCCCAATAGTTTGCTGGACATTGCTGACATACTACCCTAGGCCCTAATAAAATCGGTAACATCAAAATAATTATGTTGATTTGTGAAATATTTGCCCACGCACGTCCCTTATGTTGTTTATTATTTTTACTACATATTTTCTTCTGTCTTTTTATCTAATCTACACATATAATAAAATTGGAGTGTCTGTTTGTAATATTGAAATAACCGTTTTTTACTACATGTATATGAATATATATACGGTACATACACCAAAATAACATTGTTTACAATTTTTGTCTGTCTGTCTGTTTGTTCCGGCTAATCTCTGAAATGGCTGGACCAATTTTGACGGGACTATTTGGCAGGTAGCTGATGTAATAAGGAGTAACTTAGGCAACGTTTATTTTAAGAAAATTATTTTATTTATTTATTTAAAACTTTATACACATACATGTAAAGGCGGACTTAATGCCTGAGGCATTATCTACCAGTCTACCATTGGGTGATGCAGAGACAATCAAGTAGGTGCAAAGTACGTAAGGTTAAAGGATAGGATATACATATATAATATATATATAAATAAATATACATAAATATATTTTATTTTAGAAAAATAAAGTAATGTTGATCGACTGTTAGGCGGAACGAAGTTTGCCGGGTCAGCTAGTAGAAAATAGGTATAATCTTATTGTAATGCTTTCTTTTACGAGACAAATCTGATTGTAATAAAATAGAAACATTTTGTTTATTTTTGCTGACTACTTGTCAGCTTTATAAAATAGGTAACTAGTCTCCGGCAGCGCGGTTTCACCCGCGTTAAATGACACCTTCTGTTACTACTCTGCTCCCATCGCCAGCATGGTGATGTTATATAGCCTTCCTTAAGAACTAAGCTATCAAACGCAAAACAAATATTTAAATCCGACTGGTAGATCTAGAGATTAGCGCGTTCAAACAAACAAACAAACAAACAAACTCTTCAGCTTTATTTAATAGTATAGATATGCCCGAAGACGTCTATTGTTGGATATAAGCCTTACCTAAGTAAGGAGTTTATAAGGCTGTTGCGATTTTATTACTCCCTCATCAGGAACTTTAATGACCTTGGAATAGAGATCAAAAGCAATTAATTAATGATGTATCCTGTTATAAGGGGTTAATATCGTCACCACGCTTGACACCTAATCATCCTCTCGGTCCTTTATCTTTTCCCATTTCCTTCCTCATCTCCTTCTACCTGATGGGCAACGGTTTGAGTGTATTGTCTAAGCATAAATTTATGTGATGCTTAGAAATCACAGCTTAACGTTTGAAATCGCTCTTGGCTAATGGAAATTGGAATATTTATTTTTACGTGTAATTGTCTGTACATTGAACTATGACAAACTTTGAAGGTCGAGACATAAATCTTAATGTGTTTGAGGTAAATAAACTTAAAGCTTTGGTTGGACTTATGATGTACTTTTGTCTGACTGCAGTCAAGGAGGGTAAGGTTTTTCGAGCGTATATATGTGTATGTATGTTTATTTCTTTGGCACGCTCTTCAGTCTAAATGGCTTGATGAATTTTAACATGAAGTGTCATTAGATTCATATTGATTGTGGGAGTGATATAGGGTATATAATATTTCAATGTAGCGTCAGCACGAGGACAAAAAATGGGTTTCTTTATTTTCAGTTTGTTTTAGGCTTTTAATAGGTCATAATCCTATACAGATTAAATTCTTCTCCCGCTTTGCAATGGAGGGAAGTGGACATTTTATTTCCAACTCCTCCTTTTACTTCTGATTAAATTTGTTGCGGGGTCCAAGACAGTAGGTTTAGCAGTCCCCGGGACTCCCGAGTGTCACAGCTCGGTGTTCTTCTTGGATATTACTGTTAATCCTGGCTTACAGGAGTCACAGTGATGGGCATGTGGGTGGGATTGTCCCGAGACGGGCTTTTTGTTTAATAATAATATATAATACATAATTTTGGTAAGGGATTGGTTTGAAGGGCAAGGCTGTTATTATATATCAATCACATTTGAGTACTAGGCATATTAAAGTGAAACTCAAATTTTGATTATGTGTATCATAGCTTGGAGGAGGGCTATGTCTAGTAGTCGTCTTTTATTTTTAAAACATCGCTCTTGTTATTTAATATCTCTCTCGTTTCATTGATTCAATATATCGCTATCCTTTTCTATTATTTATTCTACATAGAACTTAGTTCATAGAGAACAATAAGAACATTTAGACCATTAGTGACATCTTCAATACTAATGATGACCAAAAGAGTTTAATTGAAGTCTCACGGAAATATACGGTTACTTACGCAGAGAGTAGGGTGTTGTGTTAGTTATAGTGGAATTCTATTTATTCCATACATGAATTGGCTGTTTTTTTACCAAAAACTATACAAGTTTTAACAGTAGTATTTTTTGTTTACCTACTAAAATGTCTTAGATAACTTATGGCAATCCAAGGCCCACGTAAAATTTTGAATTGTAAAAATTATATAAACATGGTTATGTCATTTTTTTAGATGGGAGAATGTATTGCAAGCTTGCTGAAGTAAAATCATACTCTTATACTTATAATTAATCATGTATAAAACTTCTAATATCAAATAATCAAGCACAACACTTTTAATCATTATTGTATACTTTTTAAACCAAGCATCTTTATTTAAGACTCAACCCTATTAAAAAACAAAACAACAACATTTGCTCTACCAATGGTGGTGTGATAAATTTGCACTATACGATATAAGTAGCACTTCATATGGTATTCCAATTATATTTATTGCAAGTAGGCACTTTTAAGGATGCTTTTTCTCATGTATTGAAATCGGTCTGAATAAAAGGGACCAATGAATAAATATTAACTACTTTAAAAAAGACTCGGCGAAGCTAGGACTGCCTGCAACCATGTGGAGGTTGCGGTGTGGACTGCATATGGAATGCAGAGGACTGTCTGTTAGAGCGTAAATTGGAAGAGGCATATGTGTATCAGAATATATGGGAACGATGGTTAGTTATTTGATTAAGAATAATAAGTTTATGATAATAATGGCATAAGCTTAAAGGAACAGTAAATCGAAGCAGGAAATCCACTAATCAACTAAAATAAAATGCAAATCTGGTCGTTCAAGAATACTAAGTAAAAAAAGAATGTGTTTACTATATGATAAGATAGAATAAACTCACATGACATATCTATAGAAACCACTACGAAGCTAGTAGTAATACCATTAAAAGAAACACTCTAAAACTCAATCGACAAAGTTTACCATAAACTTGATTTCACAAAACATAGTACAAAGTGCAGTTATATTGGGTTTTGTGCTCATATTGTCAGCCGTACATTAGTACCGGCACCGGATTAGGAAAGCGCAGTATTTTGTAACAACAACACATTGTGGTTGAGTTAAAGCCATGTTGAGCAATGCTAGCGATTTGAAGCCGCCGCTATTTTTGCGATTCCGTGGTACAGTGTATAGACTATCACGCAGAGTTTCGGGTTTGATCTCCGGCTCAGATAAAGTAATAGTTTTTCGGTCGAGAAATTCTCAGTTTTTTTATTGCTGAAAGTGCCCACGTGATGGTAACTGTCATGGACAATTCGGAGTCCCTAGCAATGCTCCTGCAATGCCAGGGACTCCGAGTCAGGCAATGAGAAGCCGCTGCCTACCGTTAAGGGAGTGTAAGTGAAGGATTGAGGAAGGTAAGGAAAAAAGGAAAGGGAGGAAATGGGGCCTCCGGCACTCTTAATCATCGAACGAAACGCAATAGTACAAATACTCTTACGTCGATCTTCTATGAGAGGGTAGTAGTACTTCCCTGGTCGATTTGGCTTAATCATGCTGAAACCAGCGTGGATATCGTAACATATTAGCCTGGAGTCTGGAATTGTGCGGTGAGTGACAAAAGACTAGCCCTTTTGTAACATCGGGTGCAATATCTTGCGAAACATAGGTCTAACGCGTTTGCTAAGCTATGTATGTTGCTATGTCGATATCTGTGTCCTTGGGAGATGATATTCATGCTTCATTTTAAAGATCATAGTAAAAAAATACAGCATGGAATTTGACCGTCTCATGTTAACATTGCGTATTTGCATATCAAAGTGCAAACGAAATACATATGAAATTACTGGACACTAAAATAGCTCACAATTTGCTTCGCTTATTATACAACGCAGTCTTTATATATCTCAACGGGAACATCGGAGTTGGCCCAAATGCTATTTCCTGACAGAATTTAGATCTTATTGGCGGATAGCATTAATGGCCTATTTCGATGTGAACATTATTTAATCAGTAAATGTTAGCTTACTGCGATTTCGGTTACATTTTGTACTGGACCATTTGGTAAAAGCAGAATCAATATAATATACTAGCATCAACGCGTTGTTTAACATCTCTTTTGTACATATACGTTTTCACAAAATATAAAACTACAAGCAACAAATTTTAGAGTATACCCTTTCAAATAAAAAAAGAATTATGCAAATCGGTTTACAAATGGCCGATTTCAGTGGTAACACACATACAAAAAAAGTATACCTACAACCCGAATTAAAAACCTTCTTCGTTTTAAGTCGGTTAAAAATAATTATTCATTCCAAAGATTAGCGTGTTCAAACAAACAAACTCTTTTGTTTTATATATTAGTATAAATAAATTATGAGACAGAGGTCTCTAACAGTCCTGTGCTAAAATTGCAGTAAATACGATCGCCAATCCGTTAAGCGTCTGTGATGTGTAAAGATGCTTCATCATCACACCACAACATTGAAGGTATGTATCGCCATTTTGGCCAGTAGTGAGCCGCCATCAGCCATTGGTTGCTCGCTAACTTCATACGGTCGTCGGTCCATCTTGTGAACAATCTGCCTACAATTAAAAACTTTACATACTCAAATTACGACATTAGGAGTATCATTACACAATTAATTAATCAATAAGTCTTTACTTAATCAGCATTTCTTAAATATCTGACATATATTATGTACTAACTGTGCCCTACGGTTTCGCCCGCGCAAGAAACGGTATGTGTTTAATTAATTAAACTTGGGAACCAGACCGATTTTCGGGATAAATATTCTATGTCCGTCTCAGGCATCGAATATATATGTACATACCAATTTTCATCGGAATCGGTTCAGCTTTTTAGGCGCTAAGTCGTTACACACAAATTTTCGCATTTATCATATTAGTAGGATTTCTTAAATATTAGATATACTTAACACTTTCCGGGACAGTAAACGTATATGGTCGTGATGACAATAAAACATGTGTCTACAGTGGTGTTCATGAAAGGTTTAAGAAATAGTATATATACCATCGAACAATAATTCGGGCACTCTTATCCACACGCCGTGTGACGTATTGGAAATATTTTCTATTGGCAACGTGTCGTACGCCATCCGACACACAATTTATTAACCTGATATTGACACTTGAGTATTTTCAAGCAAAATATTACCTGAATATTGAAAAGAGCGTTCCAAGTATATTTAATGTTATTTTGTGCATGAATATCTCAACTTATAATTTTGTGTTATAAGCAATTTATACCTTGTCTACAGAAGAAAAGACTTGTGTAAGATATGTGATGAAAGGAAAAGGAAGAACAAGAAGGATCCGAGAGGATATTTAGGGTTCTGACGGGTATACTCTTCGGACAAAACTTAAGAGGTAGGTATAAATTTGAATAATACTTGGTTGATTGATTATAAAACATTTCCCCTAGTTTATGAAAGGCTGATCAACGAAAAATTAATTAATCACCTGTTAAATCTCATGTAGTACCAAGTATTAATTGTACCAATTGGATTGCTAAAAACATGAAGAATTTTATCTGGTTAGTAACTAATTAGATTAAATGAGATTTAACAGGTGATTAGTTAATTTTTGGCTGATCAGCCTTGCAGAAACTGGGGGTATGTATGGTATTGTGGCAGTCTTGCGAGCCCGAGTCATCATAAATAATAAAGTATAACTCATATTATTATCTGCTTAAAAGTTGAAATACCTAACAATTAAAAGATTTTGACAGTAGTAGATCCACGCTGGTTTCAGCATGAATGAGCCGGATCGTCCGAGGAAGTACTACCCTCTCATAGAAGATCGACGTAAGAGTAGTAGAATCCGTACTACTGCGTTTCGTTCGGTGAGTGAGAGTGCCGAGGCCCGATTTCCCCCCTTTCCTCTTTCCTCACTTCTCTTATTCCCCTCACCTCATTCCCATTGCTTACCAAGTTCTTCTTACGGCTCTACTTCTATGACATTTTATACAATTCTTTACTATTCAGCAGAAAATTGCCTGGAAGAAATTGCATTTAGCCGTGCATATTTTAATGTATTTACATAAACAATTGTGTGGTGTACAAAAATACTATAATATTCTATAGAAAAACAAAGGCATATTAATGCCAGCATATAAAATGTTCATAAACACATTTAGACATATCGTTTTAAAATTTATGGAGTCAGCACAACAAAAAATATTAGCTTTATTTTAAATTCATAGAATAAAATATTTTTACCATTTACAATAGAGTTCAAATATGTATTAGACAATATTATTTTGATACTGTTGCTTGCAGCTTCGCAAACGTGAATGTCGGTCATCGCATTTTTTATACAAATTTTCGTCCTCTATTTCAACCCCTTTAAGACATTTTTCACAATAAAAGATATGTCTATGTTGTTTCCCAAGATCTTTTCTATCTCTATACCAAATTGCATCAAAATCGGTTTAATGGTTTAGGCGTAAAAGCGTAACAGATAGACAGACAGTGGATTAAGTACAATGAACATGAAAATTATTGTTTAGAACGGTCTTTCGAAGAACCTCTGAAAGGATTGAGTTAATTTAAATGATGTTCAGGCTATAATGTCTAACACCTTCATTAGTAGACTAAAGTGCCTCCAAAAGATAATCCGTAATACAGATTAACCGTTAAATTCTACAATAGTAATACCTACAAATAGTAGTCTGCCTCTGAGCTTCTTTGGTACTGTGTACGGATTACCACGCAGAGGTCTCGAATTTAATCCTCGGGTTGGGTAAATCACATTGGGTTTTTCCATAGAAAAATTCTGAGTATTAGCCTGAAGTCTTAAACTGTGCCCGATATATGGCAACAGGCTCGCCGCCTGTTACATGGGACCTTAAATAAAAAATGGCGAAAAGTAGGTGGTTAAACACTTCTGTCAATCGCTTCGGGGATAATAGGCATAAAGCTATATATATATGTATGTATGTAGTACCTAAACTATACTAATATATAAAGCGGAAAAGTTTGTTTGTTAATCTCTGCGATTATCAGTCGGATTTCTCATAGCGATAGATAGCTCTGTTCTTGAGAAAGATTATTGGCTATAGGCTATGTAAAATTACGCTATTGGCCACGGGAGCAGATGATGTGAGGTTACATACCATAAGCTTCCTCGAGAACTAGGCTATCTTTCGCAAAAATAATTATTTTAATTCGACGAGTAGTCCAGAGATTAACGCGTTCAAATAAACAAATAAACTTTTCCGTTTGATATAAGAGTATAGATAAGCACCATGGTCACTCCAAGACAATCTGGTAAAGGTTTAAATCCGACTGCTTGTTCCAGAGATTGGTACAAACAAAAAACAAACTCTTGCTTTGTATAATAGTATAGATTTCCTTAGAAGTTATGAAAGCAATCAAATCACAGAAAATAGGAAAATCACCGGGAGAAGGCTGCATTACTAACGAATTATTAGTAGGAACATCTGCCAAAACACTAAATACAATCACAGATTTATTCAATGACATCATATATACAGAATACATACCTCACCAATGGACATCATCATCCATAGTCCTTTTACACAAAAAAGGAAAGAAAAATGATATAGCTAATTACAGACCCATCAGCCTGATGTCCAACATATTAACATTTTTCCAAGATCCAATTGATCGCTTAACAAAGATCCTGGACGAAAACTAACCAAAGGAACAAGCAGGATTTCGCTTTGACTTTTCAACGCTAGATCACATTCACACTATATAACAAATCATCCAGAAAAGTAACGAATACGGCATTACTTACTATTTAGCATTTGTAGATTATAACAAAGCTATTATTATTATTCAATTCACTTATACACGCAAAAATATGGGAAGCGTTAGAAACACAAGAAGTACACAGAAAATACATACGTCTCATTAATAATATATACAAGAACATGAATATAAGAACAGAAAGGATTGAGGAATATTTACCTATAAAAAGAAAAGTTAGACAAGGAGACCCACTGACTGTCACCCAAACTTTTCTCAGCAGTTCTTGAATACGTATTTAGACGTCTAGAGTGGAATGAATTTGGGCTGAATATCAACGGTGCACAACTAAACCATCTAAGATTTGCAGACGATCTAATACTTATTTTAAACGACGCGAGAAGCCTGCAAGACATGCTTAAACAATTGGTATATGAAAGTGGAAATGTTGGACTGTCAATGAACACCTTAAAAACAAAAGTAAAGACAAACTCAGAAAAAAATCCCATCACAGTCAATGGTACAACGATAGAGTATGTCGAAGAATACACGTACCTTGGTCAAATAATATCTCCAAAAGACCTCACATCAAAGGAGATAAACAACAGAATTAATCTCTCCTGGAAAAGATATTGGTCTCTAAAGGAAATAATAAAAAACCCCGACGTACCACTTAAATCGAAGAAAAAGTATTTGATTCATGTATTTTGCCCATTATGACATATGGATGCCAAACATGGAGTATAACTGAACAAAATTTACAAAAATTAAAGACCTGCCAACATAGAATGGAAAGAAGCATGCTAAATATAAAACTGCGAGACAAAATAAAACTAGAAACAATTCGTAAGCGAACTGGAGTTACAGATGTGACGTAGGTATTGTATTAGAAAACTAAAATGGAAGTGGATAGCTTATATGATGAGGAACAAAAAGGAAAAATGGTCCAAAGACGTAACAGAGTGGTGTCTAAGACAACATAAGAGAAAGAAGGGGAGACAATATCGTAGGTGGGAGGACAATATTAAAAGAGTAGCAGGTGGAGAAGGAAGACCCATGATCGCACTCTGTGGCAAGCTTTAGTGGAGACCTATGCTGGAAAGCAAGACAATCTTCGCGAAACTGTTGTCAATATTATTTTTTTTTGTATTTTAAACATTTATTCTTGTAAGATTGTTAAATAAAGGCTATTATTATTATTGTTATTGTTATAGATTTTCTATGACGAACTCAGTATAAATATTCATAACAGAAAATCAACTATGTACGGACAATGTATGCAGTAACATTAAAACAGAATAATATTATTACTAATATTGAATAATAATTGCTCTTCTATTTCAAAATTTGCAAACGCCAATAAAGTATTTGCATACGCAATTTCATATTTAAACTGTACATGCACAATTAATTAATTTATAATGTTTTATTATTGCTTGAAGTGTAATTGTCGTTTGTTGCATTTTTAACTATTCAGATTCAGTTAACTACACGCAATTGGAAAATGTAAAATAATAATATGTAATTAGTTATTTACTGATAATAAACAATAAAATTTATTATAATATATTGTTTATATGTGATGCGGTCTGGGTATGCAAATATATGTGCAAAAATTTTCATGTTAAAACCAGGAGTGCCAAATACCTTTAATAGCTGAGAGGTTTTTAGCGCTTTCTTGTGTATCGTGCTTTAGCCATGTAAAAGTACTATACTTACAGCTAAAGGCTCGGTCTATTTCGCAGCGAATACATTGGTTGCTATACTGAAAATTATCTACTACAACTACGAGGTATCACAGATACATTTACAAAAATACCACCAAATAAGCCTACTTCATCCAGCCATTCACCTTTATTGACATTTCTTTCTTCGCTAAATCTAAGATAACTACAATTTATTTAGCCTTTTCTTCAAGTAAACATAAAAGGAAAACATAGACATTGTTCATAACAAACATTTTAGTCTCTATTTATTCGCAATCATAACAATGAATTTAACATAACTAACACTGTAATACAACCCTACCATACATTTGCAACAAGCGAGTTTGCCGCCGATAAAATTTATTGCCGTCGATAAATAACCTCGTAAATGTACTACAGATATATAAAATGTAAAAATTACGACAGTCACAAGATGATAATTTACAAGCACCTTTAAGGTAGTTATAATAATTGAATGTCTTAATGGGGAACTTCATTAAAGTGCTATTATTGGCAACCCTGAGGGCTTCAGGTTGTTTACGTGCTATGTTCCTTGTGAATTAATTGCGTATATTTTTTTGTATGTAACTTTGGTGGCGAACAAGCTTGTGACACTTGATGGTTAATGGTAACCGCGACCTATGGTTTACATCCTCGAACGCTATTAAAACACAACCAAGACGTTGTCTACGTTGGGTGAAGAGAGTGGGGAAGGAAAATTAAAAGGATCGAGGAAGGTAATTGGCTTTTCGCCCCTCTCATTCAGGACTCAGTATTATTATGCAAAGTAATTTAAACTTCTTGTTCTTTTCGTATCGATGCGAAATCTATTCACATTTTATCAGCCCAAAAACTTAGATACAGCTACTGCGTTATCAGCAGCGTTCATTTATTCCTCCTGCGCTGCGTACAGATGTCTGGGCATGCAGGGCACGATATCAGATGGGCCATTGTTTGAGGACTTACACGCTTGTACTTAAGATCAGGACCATCATAAAATCTCCAGCTGAACAGATTATCCTTAGTTCCACCGAAATGTGTCTGAAGTCTATTTAATGACTTACTAAAATTACTCTTACAAAAATTGTAATAACCTGGCGATTAAAAATAGTGGCCTGAGTTTCTTGCCAGTTCTTCTCATGGCTCTACTTCGTCAGCGAACGGGCTGTAGGTTAATTTGCTGACATTTTGTAAACTTTGACGTTCTGTGTTAATTTAATTGACCTATATGAATAAACATATTTCATTTCATTTCAATGACTTCCAGGTAAGCCTTCGTAAATCATGACCGAAGGACGATTCTCCGACGGCTGTAAGAAAGGTTTTGGGAGATCAATACTCTCTCGCCATAACCTGCATCTCGCTTTCGACCTATTGTTATTCTGAAGCAAAAGAACGCACTTTACAAAGTTCTTTCGGCTTTTCAGCCTTTGTAACACAAGATTGCTATTGAAGAGTGGGTGTCTTAGGGCATCCTGGACTTTGCGGCGAAGTCTGTCACGGTCCTGCAAACTTTCGGTGGGGAGACGTAGTAAGCCTTATCGTAGAGCGTCACCTTTGCTTGGACCTGCCTCGTGAGTAGCGGCAAAAAGCCATGAAACCAATGACCACGATGACAAACCTAAACTTTAAACTTAAATGTAGTGATGACTAGCGACCCGCCCCGGCTTCGCACAGGTATTATGCTTATAAATATACTACAGAATGTCTTTTTAAACAACGTTAACGGCTTTTTCGTCATTAGACAATACAAACATGTTTTCTTTAGAGGCCGGCGGCTCCCAGCCGGTACCGTCGCAACCACTATTTCCCTGCATTACATTAGAAACCTCTAAAATTACCAGTGTTTCTCTACTATATTTTGCACGTATTATACATATAAACCTTCCTCTTGAATCACTCTATTAAAAAATCTCGCATCAAAATCCGTTGCGTAGTTTTAAAGATCTAAGCATACATAGGGACAGACAGCGAGAAGCGACTTTGTTTTATACTATGTAGTGATATTGAACGATGATGCTAAACGTCCCCTTTGATAGAGACCTAAATCCTGCAGGGGACGTCTGTAGACTTAAAATATATTTAAACTAGCGGATGTCACGCGGTTTTACCCGCGTGGTTCACTTTCCCGTAGGAGAACGAGGATAAAATATGCCTATGTTACTCAGTGATAATGTAGCTTTCTAACGGTAAAGGATTTTTGAAATCGGTTCAGTAGTTTTTGTGTTTATTCGTTGCATACAAATATACAAATCTTTCCTCTTTATAGTGTAGATGATAATTACGGTCATATACGTTAATAAACGTTACATACTGCACCAGTTTTGACGCAAAATTGCCTAATAGTAAAAAAACCAACGTTCTTAAATTCAGGTGTGACAAAGATTTATGGTTCTAGTGATAAAACTGAATATGTGTTTCGTAGAATCAAATACCAAATTGCCAATCGCTATAAATTTTTACTGCTTCAATATAAATCGAATCGTGGCATCGATTGAGATTAAAATTTTGATTGATTACGATTATAATAGTGACAGCCGTTTCTATCGACTATAGCTATCGCTCCTGCTTCGCACGTTAGTATGTTTTTACGACATATTCACATTTTTTTTTTACTTTATTATTCATGTAATATATACATTATCAACTCACAAGGTAGAAGAATGGCGACCGTAGAAGAGTGGCGGGCAGCCGCTGGATGAGGGCGGCAAACGACCGGCCACTGTGGCGAAAATTAGGGAAAGCCTATGCCCAGCAGTGGACGTGTTTTGGCTAATATGATAATTATACAGACATTAAAGAGACAGGAATATAATGCAAATTTCCCTATATATTATTTTGAGGTATGTACAATCGAACCAACTGAATCATGACCCGCTCTACTTATAGTTTGCTTAAAACTGACAAACGTGTAGGACCTATCTTGTAACATGCACTTAAGACATTGTTAATACTAACACAACAACAGAGTACTCAGTAAAATGTCTCTCTAATTAAATGATAACAAGCTGGTTGCTAAAAATCTATCTGCACGCGAATTTAGATCTACTTGCATTTAGATGGATTGACAAAATGGGCTTATGGTGGGTCATGATTCAGTTGGTTCAATAGCACCTAGCCCAGTATTCTGTCGATATAAAGTACAAAACCCAGACAAGTGACATAAATACTAGAATAGAATAGAATACAAAAATGTATAGAATCGATATAAGCTAACGACAATGTTGGCGTTAGCTTATGTCAATCCCATAAATTGATTAATCTATTCTATTCTTAGCCACATGTTTAGGTTCTCTGGTAATCGATTTGGATTGATTAGGTACATGAGTTTGCTTGTGCTTTGAAGGTATGTCTCGGGGTCATTTTGGTTCTGCTTCTTTTTATTGATTACTTGCCTACATAATTTTTATCGTGTAGGATCCATACGGTAGAAGCTATTAACAGATATTTGCATAAATGCTTGAAGTTTTCTTGTAGATTGTAATAAAATTGTAGTCCTTTTGAATAATAATGATGTCAGAATTGTTGATATTTTTATTCATTATCTTTTAAAACACGTATAATTGTATCCTTAGCGCTGTAGACTTTCATGAAGTAAAAATATTTTTGCTGCAGTTTTTTTTAATAATATAATGTTTAAATTATTGTTTTTTCTTCTATAAATGTTTGTTATCGTTTTCTTTCTTAATATTCGTACACACCGTCGGTTACGAGTGCTTGTAATTCTGCCTTTTGTCAACGATTCACTTATTTGGAACACGTATGTTCGTCTAGGTATAGAATCTGTAAACAATGTTTAAATAACAGTTTATAAAATCATAATTTAACGATCATTATGCCACGTATAAAATCGAACCCACACCACCTTATAGTGATTAACAGCGAGGTGACAATATAAACCACTGTGTCAACCACACAGTCGATTTTAAGGTGGTTCCGACGAAATTTCGACGAAATCCGCTACTTTCATCTCGATAATTGAGTAGATTCTAATGCTATTTATTCTTTTTTTTTTTGCCAACAATATACTTTGATTCATGAACTTTAGAATAGTAGAAGAATTATTTACAATAATTGATTATATAACTTATACCAACGATATTAAAACAACGTGATTTCACTTATTTCGAAATATTACTTTGTAATTACTATAGTTATAAATATAAAAGTTATATTGAATCAACCGGAATAAACCAAATGTCAACTCTGTAGGTTTATTTCATTTATTAGGATAATGTTTCAATAGTTATTGATAATTTGGCTGAATCAGCGTCGCAGGGGCTCTGCGCGGGCGACGGGAGGCAGAACGGCAGAGCGGCGCAAGCCCTTCTGACGGACGGACGTATGCGGTTTTTTTAAAAATTATTTACGTAATTCAATAATTGCAAATAAATAATATCAAAAAAAATATTGTGTGGATAGATTTAGTGTTGCAAATAAATTAGATTAGTTATTTAGATTTTTTAGTGTATTAAATACGTAGGTATTTACCTACATTTATTATTATTTTCATCAAAATGACTAAAATTTCACGACTGAAACAAATACAAATGCAAAGGATTCAATAATAGAATATCCTGTAAGTAGGTATATACCTACCTTCATATTTTTAGTAAAATACCTTCTTTGAGATACTTACCTAGGATATCCTTTAATTATGTTTAGTTCCACGTAAACTAGGTAGCAGGTGGTGAGCCTATTGTCGCTCGTGATAAGATCAAGGCAACACCAGGCCTCAAGAATCAGTAAATTCCTGCTGTTATATACCCTAGGGGTATGAATATGAGCTTGCTACAATATTGTCTATGTCTACTATCATTTCGAACTAGGTGTGTGGTAGGTGGGCACATGAGTAAAATATCTAACTTGGATATTTACTCATGTGGCAAGGGCGCTTTCCGATTCCGACCGACGCGACGCGACGACGGCGACGCCGGCGTAGGTACGAGGTGCTTCGGTCGGAACACGAACGTCGGCGTCGGTCGTACAACTAGCATAGAACTCAAATTACAATGATTAGAACTCAAATTACAATGATTATACGTGACATGCGTCGGTTTGCGACCTAGTTAGGTACCTACACAAAACAACCATACACGCTGCTGTTAGCTACCTAACTATCTACGTTATCTTGCACGAGCATAAATACCTATACATTCTATATATACATACGGTTTGTACTTGAATATTCTATCGGTAAGTAATACCGATAAAATATTCAAGTATTTACCTCGTTAGATTTTTTTTCATGAGCTGATAAAATCAGTGATAAGATACTAGGCTAAAGTAAATACCTACCCTTCTACTTTCAATGCATCTTATTTTGATTTATTTATTTGATTGCAAGAAAGGAAGAAAAAAGGCTTTACAAAACGTCTTAGTCTCTAACCAAACTAAAATATTTGAAGACTGTGAAATTATCACAATTAGGTAAATTAAAAATCCTACTCTCTGTTCCTTTATTATCGTACTATATGAATTTTTAATCCTAAAATTAAATAATATATTGTTGAGTGCCTACTGGACATAACAAAACTAATACCATATTTTTCGAGTAATAGGTGTATGTAGAAAGTAATAGACCCGGCACGGTGGCACAGTATAAAGAATTCTACTCTTTTTTGTACAGTCTTTACCTAACTAGGTAAAGGCAAAAGAATTATGGTTTAGCACTCTATGTATGTATGTATGTATGTATCTTTATTATATTATATTATAAGTCTATGTACTGTAAAACTACCCCGTGACGTCGTCCGCATGGATCCGTTACTTAGCGATAATATTACATTAGTTCTACTTTACCGATTTTGCATTATATTATACATTTACAATACTACAATATGTACGTACATACAAATATATGTATGTACACATATATTTGTATGTACATATTGAAGTAATCTATACTTATAATGAATCTCTAGCGAGGTAATTTTCACGGTACATCCAAATCACTCAAACAGTGGGTACAATGCGTCTACTTTGGCAATTGTTCGTGTTACTTATTTTGCTAAGGGTACATGATATTGTGTACCTTACGTACGGGCACTTAATAGAAGATAATCAACATTTATTTATTTATTGAAAAAGTATTTACAATATCATTACTTCATTACAGATAAAAACCCAATACGATATCATAAAAAACCTAAAATTGAAAACACTAATTACTAAATAAATATATCTACTTATCCAATACTATACATTTTTGTGCAACATCCTTGAATTTTGATAGGGTACATTGAAAAATATCAATTTCTATAGAAATAATGATATACACATAGGAATGATGACGCTTTGTTTAAAGCATGTGTAACTGAAAATCCTTATCAGCTCCGTCATTTGAATTCAGTTTTGCTGGTGAATGGTGCTGTTTCAAATTCAGTGCAGTGGTGGCCATACAGAGTAAAGATACTGTGGGAGAAAAAGGAAATAAAGAGGACCGAGGAGGTAACTATGCCTTCGGACCACTGACTTTCAGACAAAACTTACACTTTACGTCGTTATGTACATCTCCAGCCAAACCGTCCTTATTCTTATTCTTGCTTATTCTAAAAGATCTACTTCCGTAAAATTTTTGCTAGCTATACAATATACAGAACGATTTACTGAAGTTATATTTGTGATATCCAGATGAACCGAAAATAAATAAGGAAAATGAAAATATGTTAATTCATATAGGTTAATTAAATTAACACTTATGAACGTCAAAGTTTACAAAATGTCAGCAAATTAACCTACAACCAGTTCGCTGACAAAGTAGAGCCATGAGAAGAACTGGCAAGAAACTCAAGCCACTCATTTTAATCGCCAGGTTATTACAATTTTTGTAAGTTACAGTTTCAAGTAGCATGCAAAGTGACACAGGCAATACACTTAACTCTATAGGTAATTAAATACTTACAGCTTTCTATGTTGCAAAGAAAAAATAAAAAGTAAAATGCGTGCTTTACAGGCTGCCTCAATTTGCATATTGCTACAAAAGTACGAAAAGTCAGGGAGAAGTCAAGGGGAGTCAAGGGAAAGCCAGGGAGAAGCGAGGGAGAAGTGAAGAGAAAGTGAGGGGAATGTGAGAGGAAAGTGAGAGGAAAGTGAGGAAAGTGACGGGGAAGTTAGGGGAAGTGAGGGAGAAGTGAGGTGGAAGTGCGGGAGAAGTGAGGGGGAAGTTAGGGGAAGTTAGAAGTGAGGGGAAGTGTGAGTGGAAGTGAGTGGAAGTGAGGGGAAAGTGAGGGGGAAGTGAGGAGGAAGTGAGGAGTGAGGGAAAAGTGAGGAGTAAATGAGGAGGAAGTGAGAGGAAAGTGAAGGGGAAGTAAGGGAGATGGGAGAGGAAGGGAGGGGGAAGGGACAAGGCAGGAGCTCTCGAATGCAGGGAAAGGGATAAGAAGTGATAAGAAGGGAGAAGAAAATGAGGGGAACGAAGGAGAAGAAATGGGGAAGTGCTAGAGAAGAGAGGAGAAAGCGAGGAGGCAAGGTAGAGAGAAGTGGAGGAAAGGGCAAGAGATGCTCGAGGAGAGGCAAGGGATGCTGAAGGAGGTGAAGAGGAGAAGAGGGAGGTGAGGAGAGAAGCGGAAACTGTGGAGAGTGGAGAAAAAGGGCGATAGGGAATGAGGGGAAGGGAAAAGTTATTGTAGTGAATATTTGCCTTTGTGTATTGTATTTTTTTTTTACGAGGGATATCTTTAGGTAGGTGAAAGAGGGTTTGTATGAATGGGAGATTAAAAATACTATGGAAAACAGTATTTAAACAATATAAAAATGTCTATTGGAAAAATCAATATTCACGCGAGCGAAGCCGCGGGCAAAAGCTATCTATATACATAAAAGCAAAAGGTCACTCACTTACTCATCACGAAATCTCAGAAACAACAAGTGCTAGGAATCTCAAACTTTGCATGATCGTTCCTATTAGGATATAGGTGCTCACTTAGACGGGATTTTGCAAAATCCATCCTCTATGGGTGTATAAAGGGGTGACAAAGTTTGTATGAAACTTCTATAGTTTTTATAGTAGGATTACCAAATTACTAGAAAATACTCTTTTTTTAATATTCAGAAACTACCCTTATTAAGTGAGCAAATAAGAGTCGAAGTTTGTGTGAAAGTGGTTCATCAGTTTTAGCGGTAGCGGGTTTAAATGAGATTCGCCATAGAGATGGATAATACTGATATTTATTACTGATACAATGTACGGTTGCCGTAAAATCTGGCACCCATCTGAATTTTCACGCGAACGAAGTCGCGGGCAACAGCTAGTCTATAATATGTATGTATTTACAAAAAAAAAAGTATATAAGTAGTATATCAGTTGTTTAGTACCCATAACACAAGCAAATATAATTGCTTAATTTGGGGCTAAGATGGCTCTGTGTGAATGTGGTAGAATATTATTATTATATTATAGTTATAAGGTGCATTTTATGCTTTTTGTTTAATTATCTCAATTTTGGCATATGTGTGGATTGGTTCCTTTTTGCATAAGTAGGTCCAATTGTTTTTTTATGCTTATTAGTTTAAAGTGTAAGTTAAACTTACTTGTGATTTTTATTATTAGTATCTACATTTGTTTTTATTATAAAGTGGTTTGTAAGTCAATTTAAATTTTATAAAAACCATGTTTTAAATTTATAATAATTGATGCGATACCTATAATCTTGTTTTAAGGGAAGTTTTGTGTTAGTTGTAAGTTTAAAAAATGAGTGTATTTTAATAACTTTTAACTTCAGTTTGATCGATAATGATCTAATACTTTATAATTCTGTTGCGTTAAAATGCCGTTAAACTATAAGGTTTTAAGTTTAACCGCGTTTAAACGTAACAATGAATCAAGTTTTGTACTCTTATTTAAACACATTTATAGACTACCAGACTTAAAAGCAGTGAACGGACGTTAACCACGTTTAACATGAGGTAGTTCCACAAGTATTAATGATAAGCTAAATTGACATTATGTGCTATACCGACATTTTAGTTACAATTAAGTTCTTTTGTTTTTTAGGTTTTTAACAAATAATATTTTTTATGAAATAGAGACACTAAAATGCCGTTACGCTAAGCGTAGTGGCATTTTAGCCGCTGATTTATTAGATTTTTGTAACACCAATGGTATACTAAAACGCAAAAAAACGTTTTATTATAAAATTTAATTATATTTACAAACTGACAGGAGAATAAATTGAAAGTATTTCATTTGATCTATATCTTGGTACCTTTAAATCTCAAATAATTGTTGTCATTTGTAAGTGACAACGGTTTCAATTTTTGCCGCGTTTTTTGAGTGTTTACTCAAAACTCGACTTTGGCAGTTAACGGCATTTTAGTTATACCACGGTAGAGCTGGATTTTGAGTTTATTGGTTTAACCCACAGTAGTTATTTTTATTTCTACTACATATTTAACAAACGTCATGATTCTAAACACTCATCTTTGCTTTCGCTACTATATAAATAATAAATATATAAATAATATATACTAAAAAATATACATACTTACTAAACGAAATAATAAAAGATACTAAAAAAATAATTCATTATTTTCGCGTCTATCAGATTTTAGCTCTGCGGTTTCGGACAAGTAAGGTCATTGTCTTATAGTTGTGCTACTGCTACTTGACGCTAGAGGGCGGACTCGCACGCAATGTTTTTTTCGGGTGAGGCGCGGGGTGGTGAGGAAGCGAAACGCTCAAGGTCATATGTGACGGAACGCCCTTAATGGCCGTTAACCGTGTCAGTCACAGATGTGTCCAAAATAAAAATATATCAAACACATTTAAATTTACAGCTTGACCCATATTATATGACTTTATGTCGTAATCATGTCATATTTTATAGAGTTGTGATGCCCTAGCAGTCAAAGTGTTTCTAGAAAAGATATAATAATAAATAATAATATCACAACAACTACACATAACGCCATCTAGACCCAAAGTAAGCATAAAGCTAACCAGTTATTATAGCTTGTGTTAGAGGTTTTAGAATGCGGATTTACATACTTAGTAGACTTTTTTTTTTTGCTTGACACGTTCATGGCACGGTCATGGTTAGAGCAGTGCGACTAATTTGCAAATGAACAGATAATTGCATGTACCTATTATTGTAAAATACCCTTTTGAGACTCCCTGTACAAGTATTTCATCGATATCAGATCAAATTCCACTATTTACTTTTATATGTATAGGCCCAATTTCTCTCCTTTCCTTTTTCCTCACTTTCCTCAATCCGTTCACCTACCGCATACTCTTCACGGTAGACAGCAGCTTCGCAGACTCTGCGTCATCCATGAGCGACAGTTACCACTTACCATCACGTGGGCTGTTTGCTTGTCTGCTACTGTCGGAAATAATAAAATAAAAAAAAAGGTTGAGTACCAAGTTGCTTTTTTTTTGCCCGACTGACGCAGTCAAGTGACTTAGTTTAAACAACTCTGTCGCATTTTTCAGTATTAAAAGATCATATGCGCCTTCAACTTCTTTTAATTCATATCAAAAGGACTTATCGCTTTACGTCAATGAATAAAATATGATTATAAACTGACGGACTCATAAACTGTATCAAAGTTCAGGATTACTTTGAAATGATTTTTTTTAATAAGTATGCAAACTTTTTAAATTATATAAATATGGAGAGACTGGCACTTAATCTTAAAAAAAATCAAAATTTAAAAATAGAACTGCAGTAAAACAAATGAATATAGCCGGGAAAACAAAATTTACTCGTAGTATCAGATTTGCGTGTTATTTAAAGCACAGTTTTAAATTGATTTGCATTGATTTTTTATTCTTTTGTCAATTGAATTATTGTTACCAGCAGAATGGTTGGGTTAGTTTTTTAACTCATCGAGAGTTTTTGAACCATAATATGGATACTTCGTCCGAACAAGCGGCTCAAATTGTAGCACTGGTGCGGGAGGGCTTGGATCAACAAACGATTGGTAGAAATTTAAATTTAAACCAGTCTACGGGTTCTAGAATATACAGAAGGTTTGTGGAGACAGGTTCTTACAGAAGGAGACGTGGTACAGGCAGGACTCGAGCAACCACCGGTCGTGATGACCGATTTATTGTTACAACTTCCCTGCGAAATCGTTTCCTCACGTCAGTTAACATCAAAACAGAGCTTAATGGAGTGCGTGGAGTAAATGTGCGTGGAATATACTTTACTCTATAATAATAATAGAGTAAAGTATATAAATAAATTACATGCAAGTAGAATATTGTACATAGAGAAATTTTGAGATTAAATTATTTATTTAACTTTAATAAGTGTAATCATAAATATACAGAATCACAGTGTCATGCACATATTAGTAAAATCACAAAAAATATTTATGTGCAAACAGACACTATCATGACACTTAATGCAGCCACACAAACTGACTTTTGTTCACTTAACGACAAAAGTGTCGCTGAAACAAAAACAGATGATAGTACGTTTTTAAGTGAGTAAAAATTTATGTGTATTTTATCAAAACATAAATGGATTGATGAGTAAGTCAGACATTCTAAGTGTTTATTTGGAGGAAATTAAGCCTGATATATTATGTATCACTGAGCATAATATGGTTTCAGGTGATGAGCAATGTTTATTTATCCCAAATTTTACATTGGCAACTTCCTTTATGAGAAAAACCCGGCATGGGGGGTCTTGCCTTAGTAAAAAATCCTTTTAAATATGTTATAGTACAGAATATGAATAAACTATCAGTAGAAAACAAATTCGAATGCTGTGTGATAATATTACCTCTTTTAGGCATTTATATTGTATGCATCTATAGACCACCCAAGTATGACTCAATATCTTTAGACTGTTTCTATGAAAAACTGCAAGCACTTTTAGGTTATTTGTGTAAAAATAATAATAAAAAACTAGTTCTTTGCGGTGATTTCAACATAAGATTTGTTAAAACCAAATAGGATAACGTTTGAATTCAAAAATATCTTATTATCATTTAATTTGAAGACAGAATTTCACCAAGCTACACGGTTTGTTAGTAACACATGCATAGATAACATTATACACAACATAAGGTGCTCGAAAGGTGAGTTAGTTGAATTAAGTATTTCTGATCACTCTGCACAGATACTACAATGCCCTATTCGTAAAAGATTTTTACTAGATTATTGGTACATAATATATAGAAGAGATTACTCGCTAGAAAATAGATATAAATTTAAAAACTATATAAAACAATTATCATTCTCTCAAGTCTACCAGACAATTGAAGCGGATGACGCTTTCAACTGCTTTTTTGATTTATTCAAGCTGCTGTATGATCTTTGTTTTCCATATATTCGAATTAAAATTTCATCGACTGCTAAAGTAAAATGGATATCAAAGGGAATAAAATTATGCTCTAAAAAGAAACGTGCACTACTTTGGAACTATAGGAAAAACCCAAGTTCACATAACAAGAATATATGTAAAACATATGCTAACAGACTGAAGCGAATAATTCACCTAACGCAAAAATCTCAAAATGATCATTACATCAAAACATCGAGCAACAAGTCCAAAGCAACGTGGAATATAATAAATAGGGCAAAGATCAATTATCCTAATTTAGATATTAATCAAATAATGATCAATGACCAATTAATTACAAGTCCTAATGAAATCTGTAATGCATTCAATGAATAT
Source organism: Parascotia fuliginaria (assembly GCA_963082885.1). Taxonomy (NCBI): domain Eukaryota; kingdom Metazoa; phylum Arthropoda; class Insecta; order Lepidoptera; family Erebidae; genus Parascotia; species Parascotia fuliginaria. The sequence continues at coordinate 4,257,548 of OY720197.1, forward strand.
TATGTAAACATTGCAGTTAATGATAATAATGATAATAACTTTATCTATAGAAGTTTCGCGAATGAGAGGGTGTGCAATTCTATTTTTATGTCACCGACGACACCAAATGAATTATACTTAATAATAAAATCACTAAAAAATACAAATAGTGCTGGTATTGATGAGATTATAACGTCAGTAATAAAAGAAGTTGCCGTTTCCATAGCACCTGTTCTTGCACATTTAACTAACTTGAGCAACGAGCAAGGAACATTTCCCATTAAACTTAAAAAATCTATTATTAAACCGATTTACAAAACAGGAGATAAATCGAATATAGGGAATTATAGACCAGTAGCACTAATAACAGTATTCGCAAAAATATTTGAAAAAGTTGTATTTAATCGTATGTATTCTTTTCTAGAAAATCAATCCGTACTTGTCCCTCAACAATATGGTTTTAGAAAAAATAAAAACATAAATATGGCAATTTACGATTTCCTTAGATCTGTTATAGACAATATGGATAAGAGACTACCGGTGACTGGGTTATTTATGGACATGACCAAGGCATTCGATCACGTTAGGCATGATATTCTATTAAAAAAGCTATACGATTGTGGAATCAGGGGTAATGCTCATATGCTCATTACATCTTATTTGACTGGCCGGCAGCAAGTAACGCCAATAAATCGTTTATGTCTCAGGTCTAAAACAGAACATACATGCGAATCTGAAACTAGGGTTGTTAATTATGGTGTGCCTCATGGTAGAGTGTTGGGGCCATTACTTTTTATAGTGTATATAAACGATCTGCCAATTTTTATTAAAGATAAAATGACATTATTTGCAGATGACTGCGCGGTACTTTATTCTAACCCTAATTTGAACCTACTAGAATCTAACACTAATGAATCGCTCACATCTATTATTAACTGGTTGACATTACACAATTTAAAAATAAATCTTGACAAAACTAAAATTATTAACTTTAAGCAGAGACCAACTATAACAGACAAAAATGTTATTAATATTAATTATATGGGTGTGAAAATTGAAGAGGTTACCAATATTAAATTTCTAGGCCTACATGTGGATCAACAAATGAACTGGAGAATTCACATTGAATATATCTGCAAAAGATTAAGTCAATTTGCATTCGGACTTTTCAAGCTAAAAAATATTACTAGTAAGGAAGCACTTTTAACAGCGTATCATGGGCATATATCCTCCTCGATGAGATATGGTGTCATATTTTGGGGGAATGTTCCTGACTGGCCCCTTGTGTTGATTGAGCAAAAACGATGCATAAGAAGAATGTTTGGTATTACAAACAGTGAATCTTGCAAGCCACTTTTTAAAGAACATAAATTGTTAACTTTCCCTAGTATATAATATTCTCGAGTGTGCAATTTTTGTAAAGCAAAATATAAACTTATTTATTAAAAGAGATAGAAAACGTCACTTGGGTAAATTGTGTGTTGTACCAAGCAAAACCACTCTTATGAACAGGAGTATGTTCTGTAAAGCACCACTAATTTACAATAAGTTGCCAAAATTGATTCGGGACATAAGCAAACCCTTATTATTTAAAAAAGAGGTGCATAAGTTTCTTGCAAATAAATGCTACTACTCAATTCAGGAATATTTTGATGACAAAACATACACATAATAATAAAATTAAGTGAGTAAGATATTAGTATATAAGTGACAATTGTTATATTATATCATTATTATTATTTTATTGGTGACATTGTTAATTTTGAATTTAATTGTATTCAGTATTTTAATTTTTTATTTAATAATTTAATAATTTTTCACAAGTTTCTTATTTATAAAATAATCTGTATTTGAATTATATTTGCACACCAACATGGTAAAACATGGTATGAACAATATACTATAATGTAACACCTTAATGTACCTGTGTTTTTGCAAAATAAAGTATGAATTTGAATTTGAATTTGAATTTGAATTCTTAAACAAGATCTGTGGTTGAATTCTTACAGGAAATTATCAAAATTACAATTATTCAAATAAGAACTCGACGTACACCCAGAGTTTTGAAACAAATACATATTTGAGGATCACATGATTTGCTTAAGCCAACTAGTGACACAAAGATACTAGACGCATTTCCTATATATCATAATAGTAGCTGGATTACGGCCAAATGCCACATTTGTTAAAAATTTTACATATCTCATGAAATTTAAAATACAGAAAAACGGGTCGAGATCCGTGCACAACATGGCTAACTTAATTAAATGTTGCAAAAACAAGTATTTTTAATACGCCGTTTAATCCAGTCCTTGTTTATACGATCTCCTTCACACGGTCTTATAATCATTACTTTTAACAGTGTAACCTTCATATGTTAAAAGTCCAATAGTATAATTCAATTTTTGAAACGGCACCACCCACAAATAAATTAAAGAGGCGTAAGAGTCACTTAACAGAATTAACCATTTTGACCCTTATTACAATAAATTAACATAAAAAGCAAGCGAAAATTCTACAATTCTTGTCTTGTAAGTACAAGAAATTTTAACGTTTCATTTCGTTGCAGTAATCACTTAAAAACATTGTCGTATGTCTTAAATATGTATCACGTGATTTTCAACTTATAGCTACAATCAACAAGGTATCTTTTGTTTTGTTGATGTAATGCCATTACAGTTCTTTTTTGGAATCGTCATTTTATTCATTCTCTCGTCAATGAACAGGCGCCGGCGACCAGTTTGGCCGGTTGCGCGTAATCCTTAGATTGTATAAATTTGGAACAGAAAATTATGAGCAAGGAGATTGTTAACCTTATTTTATATGAAAATGTTTCCTGCAAGTGTTAGGTATGACCTCAGTAAAATGATATTTAATACGTAGATAACGCATCTGTCCCGTTAAAAAAATTACGAATCCTAATTATTTCTTAAGTTGCATTACTAAGACGCCTTTTAAAAGAAATAGGGTTAAATATACTAAAAACTTAAAAATATAAATCCTTGGTTTTTCACTTTTATAAATAAGTAGCTTTCCGCGGCGCGGTTTCACCCGCGCATAATATGGTTTCTTGTATCCCTCGGGAAGTAGATCGGTTTTCGGGATAAAAAAATAGCCTATGTCCGTCTCCGGCACCGAATCTATCTACATATAAATTATCATAGAAATCGGTTCACCGTTTAGGCGCTGAGTGGTAACAAACACACACACACACACACACATACAAACTTTCCCATTTATAATATTAGTAGGATATGCATGTGTGCATTAAACGTTTGAGGTGAAATTCTATGAACAATAATCAAAACATTTTTTTTTACAAATTTTATTATAAATACTGACTATAAAAAGTTTAAAATAATTTAGCGCATATAAAATACCAGCCAATAAACTTATAGCACAGTATAATCAATCAATTTCGCGGTAGATTGCCATGTACAATACAGGTAAACAAAGCCATGCTCATTACTGTGTACACTGAACACAGAATAAATTGGTAAAATATTCTCAATAAGTCGCAGTCAATAGGGGACCAATCTTTTATCATTTTACCACATTTCCTCTGTATTAAGGGTTGTGTACGCGTTGTGGTCTCACGAGCTCGACGCATCACATTGTGAAACCAATTTGGATTAAACTACCCATGCACTGTGGCGTAAACAGACTGGAATGAATGAATCAGGTACTTTAGCTGATGTTTTTTTAATATTGTACTTTTTTAAATCTCCATTTTGACCAGTCCTATACTGCCCTTATGGATGGGTTGCTCGCTAGGTATCTTTATTAGGTCTTCAATAGTCATCCTTATACATATAATATGTTTTAAGTAACAATTCTGACAGAAACGAAAAAATAACATTTAACTTTAAGGCTTACATATCAGGCATCTGTAAATTAATACACAATCATTTTAACTGCTGCCGTAGTGTAGTAGGAGTGAGTAGCTGCTGACTCAAATATTCTTGGTTCGATTTCGTGTGAACCATAAAAAATATTGCAAGTCGGGATTATAATTCTATTATGCGTGATAGAAAACTCATGCATCATAACAGAACAAATCATTATTTGCTTACACTTAAATGTACACAAACCTTTATATATCCCAACCATCGTATATTATGAACCTTCTATAGAGCTGATATATTTTTGCGTCGCAATTACCCTACGGCGCTTAAATCGGTGACATGTTTTTTACATCGTCATCTTTCAGGCGGAAAATTTCGTAATGTTTATACATTTTAGCACAAACAAGTTTATTTTCTTTGTTTTAAACGTATATAAAAGTTTTAAGGGCGATATAAGGAGCAAGGTAAGTTATATGTTCATTCTTTAGCTTTTGCATCATATTTAGGGGTGGTGTTTTAGAGGATAGGTGAAATGTTTTTTAAGAGTGTTATAGTTTATCCTTGAATTTTTAGTGTTGTAGGCTCAATTAAAATAGTATTTTTTGCGTAGGTGCAATAATGTTACTGACATAATAATATGGCTAAAGAAATAATACTCATAGTCCTTACTTTAGGTCTAGATGGCGTTGTGTAGTTGTTGTCATCGCCATCCAAAGAGGTCGATACATCGTTATGAAGCTTAGAATAATTAACATATCATAAAAATAGCCTGTACAGCTTTATGCAAAGGCTTAATCAGGCTTAAATTTTGTTGAAGTACATGGAGTAACTGTAACGTCATTTTAATTATTTATAAGAATTTATTATGTATTTAAATAAATAACCAGTTGGTACAATCCTCTTAGCTTAATGTTTGAAGTCCAAATTATGCGAAATTTTTTACTGCATAGTTCGTCGAATTTTCCGGCAGGTTGCTTTTTGGTTTGAAAAGATAATTTTGTTATATTAGCAGAAAGTTTTAGTTGTTTATCGAGAGATATAAAATATAAAAATGGAAGCTAAGGCCTTATTGTCTCGCCTTGCATTTTAATGCGTGATAGAAAATTGTTTTGAGCAGAATATCATCAACAGAAATATTTCAAGTAACATCAAACAACTAAAACACAATATTCAATTCTTATTCCACACTTTCCTAGTAGAAATTCGTCAAAAGATCTAAGTATAGCTAACGCCCTCGTGACCTGTCAACCCAAGACTAGTGACAAATATCCTAGAAACGTGTACGAAACGTATTTTGTTGTGAAAATACTTTCTATTTCGACATATTAAATATTTCTTTCTGGTTTAATAGAAAAATGTAGAAAATATGTGGTTAAGATTAAGAGGATTTCCTATTGCTTAAAGAAATTTGGTAGGCTATGCTTTCTGCAAGCATCATTGGAGGAGGCTGTTTGTTGTTTTTAATCTTATTAGTCTTGACATAGGCCTTAATTTAATAGCGCGTAATGTATTTTAAAAATTAGAAAGTGTCAATTTATTTATTTATTACTAGCTGTGCCTCGCGACTTCGTCCGCGCGTCAAATGAGATTTGTGTCCCTCGGGAACCAGACCAATTTTTGGGATAAAGTAGCCTATGTCCGTCTCCGGGACCGAATTTGCCTACATACCAATTTTCATCCAAATCAGTTCAGCCGTTTAGGCGCTGAGTGGTAACAAACACACATACACATACACACACACACACACACACACACACACACACACGCACACACACACACACACACACACACACACACATATATACAAACTTTCCAATTTATAATATTAGTAATATATTTAACCGCTACACTAAGAGTTTCTCAAAACGTGTAGTAAGCCATTACAAAATATTTTATATCCATACATAATGTTACATTTTAATTAATTACACCTACATTTACAGATTTAATAATTACGAATTTATAATTATATAACAAATAAAGTACACAAATTCTATAATTAATCCTTATCCAATCTTAGCAAAACCAAGTAATTTATTTATTTCTTTTGACCAGTCGGCTTACTGAAAGTGTAGCGTTAATGATATCTGTTGATCACAGCATCTGTCCTCTCGCTAATGATCATATTAATAATATGAAACGAGATCAATTTGGACCCGCCATCTTGTTTATCTGCCATTTATTTATTTTAATTGTTTAAGTTTACCGGTATGGATATAAATAGTTTGTTCTTTTATTTATTTTTGAGAGAATACTTTATAACTTTTTAAACTTATATCGTTAGTCTTACAAGTGGTTTTTAAACTGTTTTTATGTTATATTTTTTTATTTTAATTCCATTTTATATTTTAAAAATATAATTAAAGGTATTTCCTTTAATTATATTTACCTGCAAATTGAGAATACATTTATTTTATTAAAATAATTATTTTAAATATTTGTTGCATAAATTTTGTAATACACCTCTGTCTATCTTTAACGGGTTGACAGCGTGAATCACGTTAAGAAAATTTAATGTATTTTCACATCTATTATCACTGTTTATTATAATATGTTAGAGCTAAGACCTATTTCTAAAGAAATAAATGTAGGTCACGACCCGCGCGTCAAAGATTTAAAGGCTTATATTTTACTATGTAAAGTCATTCAGAATTTACTTACAACTTTGAACTTTCAGCCTTTCATATTGGCTCTACGGCTATTGAACGAGGTTTTATTTATACGTGTTGTACATTGCTATAATTGAAAGAAAAAACAAAATGAAACCATTAACTTATACATAAAAAACACGACGTACAAAGGGAAGAAGAGGCCACTGACTCCTGTAATATAGTTTCAACTAGCTCAGAAGTCAGGATGTCAATAAATAATAATAATTATTGTTTTACGGAAAGTAATAAACTAATACAAACGAAGAAATAGCCTTAATTCACAAATCTTAAAACTAAATTATTTTTAAATTTAAGTTATGTAACAAAAAAAATAAAATGTAAAATGTGTATTAAAAAAAACTAAAAAGAATTAAATTGAGAGCAGTGGTGGTGCCACTGCTCTCAATTTAACATTGTTTTTTATATATTTCATAATGATATTTTTTTATAAGTAAATAAAATCCTGCGTTAAAATCGTTCACACTTATGAGTGGCAACGTCGTACTTTTGTTTCATATTTTCATGATTTTCAATTTTATCATTTAAACGGAGCTATATTTCAAAAATGTTATTAAATTAGATAACTTTTTAGAATTACGTGAAAGATGTATAAAAAGTAAGTAGCCATAATGCTCACAGTTCTATATATATGCAAATAATAACTACATTGGAAACTTTCATGGCGTTATTTTCACAGTAAAATAACTGTAAGCATTATGGTTACTTACTTTTTATACAGCTTTAGACTTTCTAGACTCGAAATAAATATTTATAAATCACACAAAGTTTTGATTCTTGCGTGAGTCGAAACTATAACCTCTTGTTCTAATGCGTCACGAGAGTGTTCACGGTACGTGTCGTCGACGATGAATTGAAGATTGATTATATTTTTTATTACTGTTTAATATCTTGTAGGATATAAATATAATTATTTAAATTTGATTAATTTGTTTGATCAACTGTTCTATTTAAACTAATTTTATTATTTATAGCTGTTGCCCGCAGATCCGCCCGTGTAAATCTCGGTTACATCGCATATTATTATTAGATATAAAATATTTTTTCTAAAATAAATGTAGCCTAAGTTACTCCTTATTACATCAGCTACCAGCCAATAAAGGTCCCGTCAAAATCGGTCCAGCCATTTCAGAGATTAGCCGGAACAACAGTCAGACATACAGACAGAAATTGAAAAAAACGTTATTTTGGTATATGTACCGTATATATATTCATAAACATGTAGTAAAAAACGGTTATTTCAATATTACAAACAGAAACTCCAATTTTATTATATGTATAGATTTGCTGATTATACTGAATCGATTTAATTTAAAACAGTAATAAAGATAGCTAACTTAAATAAAAGTTATAGCAGTTTTAATGCAGGTGATATCTCGACAAAACTGGAAAAAACTTGTTATCTCATGCTGTCAATAAAAAGATTATAGCCTAATATCGTAATAGGCTATAATCTGATGTCTAGCTTAGAGTTCCGTGGCAATAGCTAACATTGTTTGTGCAAAAGTGTTTTCTATTTATTACACTAATGTGTCAAACAGACATGTTTTTAAATAGTAAGCAATTAGGTAGATACAGTAGTATATAATAGAAACTTACCTACTGGTTCCACAATATAATAATTATTAATAATAGGTTTCTAGTGATTTACCTATTTGTGCTCGAACTAGAAAGATTTGGTGGAAGGAAGAAGGGGGAAGGAGAAGGTGAAAACACTTCTCTTGTTCTCTATCTATCTAATATATAAAATTCTCGTGTCACGGTGTACGTGATTGAACTTCTCCGAAACGGCTCGACCGATTTTCGTGAAATTTTGTATGCATATCGGCTAGGGTTGAGATTCGGACAACATCTATTTTTCATCCCCCTAAAGTTAAGGATGGTCTGAAAAGGGATGAAAACGATTGTGTGAAACTTCTTCATAGTTTTGAAATTTTGTTTTGGAATACTTATAATTTTTTGTTTTAATTAGGGAGGATTTAGAGGAACGGAATTAGGGATGAAATATTATTTTGATGTTAGTGACTTGGATATTGAAAAGAGGGGGAAGAGAGGGGGGTGAAAGAGAAGTGAGGGGTAGGGAAGAAGAAATAAGGGGAAGTGCAGAGGAAGTGAGGGGGAAAGGGTAAAGCGAGGGGGAAGTGAGAAGGAAGTGAGTGGGAAGTATGGGGCAAGGTAGAGGAAGGGAGATGTAAGTGAGGGGTAAGAAGAAAGTAAAATAACGGGGAAAGGAGAGGGGAGGTAGGGGGAGGGGAGGGAGGGAAGAAGCGGAATGGGAGGAGTGGGTAAGAAGGGAGAGGGGAATAGGGGAAAGTAGTGAAAAGTTTACGGGGGATATCTGCAGGTAGGTGAAAGAGGGTTTGTAGAATGGGAGATTAGAAATATCTATTTATATAAAAAGAAATCCCTATTTCCCTTGGTCACGGCATCACGCGTGAACCACTGGACCGATTCCGTTAATTATTATTTTTTTGTTGTGTTTGTTATTGTCAGGAGAAGGTTCTCCGAAAAATCATATAATAATTAAGACAGGACAACGTCTGTCGGGTCCGCTAGTACTATTATATAAAGCGGAGGCGTTTGTTTGTTTGTTTGGTTGGACGCACTAATCTCTTTAACTACCAGTCGGATTTAAAAAAATCTTTTTGCGTATGATAGCCCAGTTCTCGAGGAAGGTTATAAGCTATGTAACATCACGCTACTAGCAACGGGAGCAGAGCAGTAAGCAAAAACGCGGATAAAACCGCACCGCGGAAAATTAGTATACATAATAATAAGCCTCTCTATTTTACTCATCTCTAAGCTTTTAAGTCCATTTCAAATATCAAATACGAAGCGAAATTTTTACTAACGTTTGCAAAATGGCAGACTCTCCGATTTCGTAATCCTCTAATAAATTAACTGTCTATATTTATCTCATTGCTATTTATATTTGACCTGTATATGAAACGCTGACCTAATTACATTCAGATGTAACAGTATTACGGACAATCATATAACATCATATTATGAAAGACGAGAACAAATACTACTTACGCTTGACCGATTTTCGTTGAAAATACGTTCCTCATAAAGATTGATTGATTTCGTTTTTATTATAACTCTGTATAATAGCGATATAAATGAAAAATGAGTTTTGGCAAATTGAACTTTTATGCTATTACAGCAAGGTACGTTTCTGAAGAGGATTTTTTTAATTGTATGATCTTTTTGTGAATAAAGGTAAAATGTTTCTCATGTTATTTTGGTTTTCACTACAGCTACATTAATATTATAAGAAAAATTACTGAACCGATTTCTAAAATTCTTTTACCATTAGAAAGCTACATTATCATGTATAACATACGCTATATTTTATCCTCGTACTCCGACGGGAACATGAACCACGAGGCTGAAACCGCGTGACATCCGCTAGTACTTAATATACCTACTTATTATTAAACTTAATTAAGCAAAGAAAAAACTAATCACTGTTTTCTAAGTACAAATATTTCAATGGTAAATCTTTGCTGATTTTTTAGATCATCGTCGTAAAGAATTAGTTTCCATACTATTGCGTTTCGGCTAGTGAGTGGGAGAGCCGAAGGCCTAGTTACACGGTCCTCTACCTTTCCTTTTACCCTTCTTCCTTCAAGTTATGCTAAACCTTGGGTTTGTTTTCTTAGGCCCTGTTTCATCACTTGCTGATAAAGTGCGTTAACCTTTTCGAAACTTAACTGACAGATAGTATTCAAAAATCGGTGCCTGTTATCTTTAACTGACAAATAAACTCTTTAAAAATATTAGACAGATTTAACTAGAAGATTTTTGTTTCTGGAAGTCAAATGCAGGTTAATAAATAACCTTACTAAATAAGCCTTAAGTTCTCCAATCATTTATGTTCTTATTGCTTTCAATTGCACCCGGTCAGTGAATGTTAATTGTTCATATAAATCAAACAGTTTCTCCTGATTGACTTTTAAAATGTTTTCAAGAAGCGGGTTAATATTTTATTGACATTAATATTGTTGTCTTAAATATTTAATTGATTAATATTTATCATAGAGTTTATATGTGTAATAATAATATATCACAACAACTACACACAACGCCATCTAGCCCCAAAGTAAGCATATTTATATAGCTTGTGTCAGGGTTCTAGAATGCGGTTATACATACATAAATACTTGTTTTTTTTTGTAAATACATACATATCATACATAGAAACACCCAGACCATTGAAAAGAGACATGTTCATGCACACAAATATATGCACTGAGCGGGAATTGAACCCGCGACCTCTGCGTGGCAGTCCGTACGCGGTTCCACCGAACCACAGAGGCAGTCTAAATGTTATAGGATGCAATTTGTTACATACAGACGACATGGTAAAGGTGACGGGTAACCGGTGGTTAGGGACGGCTTAATTATGACCGGTGGGAGTCCTACGTCCAAACGATAATTAAGATGATGATAGTGATTATATTAGGCACCTACTTTGATCTCAAAAAATGTATAAATAGCTTATAATGATCTTGTAAGCAACAGTAAACCTAATTGGTTTCTTGTATAAATGATATTTTTAAACCATCTTCGCGTAACGCAATATTGAGTCGTTTGATTCATAGGTAACAAATAGAATTTCGTTTTTGTTGTAAGTAAGGGACGGTTTTTATTTTTATTCATTGAATATTTTACGCTGCCGCCACTAAAACAAACTCAGGTTAACTCATAAGTTCATGACAAAGCTACAGTAGTAAAAAACTACCTAGGTAACCTGCAAATTTTCAAAATCGTTCAGCTGGGTTTACAAACATATTCGAGTCGATTGTCTAACTTACCGTAACACAGGTATAAAGCTAGCACGGAAGTAAGATTACTGTAGCGCCTCGCTAATGTCTGGCGTTGGACATAATCTGTTATATTATTTGTGTCACATTATTATTTAAATATTGTAAAAAAAAATTTTGCCCACCATAATATACTAAAAGTACTTTTAATCCGCCGGTAAAACAGGATAATATATTCTAGTACAGGCGCCCTATATGTCTATATATTTAGTTCATAATTTATTTTGTAAGACTTACAACTTAAACTATTTGTAGAATTTTTAACGAATAAATATTGTTTTACGCAGAGTTTTTTATAATACAGGTGAAAAACAAGTCGACATACCTTCTAATAAGTGGTTATGGTTACTCATTACACAAATATTTTGTAAAATAATTATCACGACAGAAATATTACCTCATTTATTTTAATACAAATCATGTCCTTTAATATTATAATCATTTAAATTTCACAAATTATCAAACTCACGATCTTAACTATTGTTTATCATAATGGCAACTTTGACTATTGATAAATAACATCACAATTTAAATTGAACAACACTATAAATTTGTCGTGTTAAAACGACAATTATGTCACAGTGGGACAAGTTTGTCGACTTACCTACCTGGTTTATTTAAACAAAGAAACTAGTCTTGTATTTGTTAGTTAAAATAGAGATACAAATTCTATACAAAATGCATTTTGTTATTTCTTGTCCACGTTAAAAATGAAATAGGATGGAAATAGGATAAAGAAAGAAATTTATGGAGCGGAAATGCCTGGGGAAGTTGCAAGGAGTCGCCCTAGACAAACATGCACGGACCAAATAGGTGATGTGTTGACAAAGGGCACAATTACAGGCATCCATAATCTACGTGTGTGTATGAAAAGATTAATGAATGTTGAAGAGACAAAGGAGGTATGTTTGGATCGCAGCAAATTACGTTGTATAGTCTTTGCTTACCCCATTAATAGAAGACAGGCGCGAAGTTATCTATGTATGTTAAAAATGATGAACATTCTTCAATTATATCAAATAAAAGACGTCCTTGCTAAACATAGATCTCTCCCAACCGACCCATTAGGATCGATTTTTCATACAACTTTTCAACAATTTTAAAGCTGCTTTCAACCATAGAGCGCAAAAATAAAAGTTAAGAGCAAAGCATTATTAAAATTTGCTAATACTTATTATGATAACACTTTTTTATTGAATTTAAGGTGTTATTTCTAGAGTATATAATTATAAATGTAAATTGCTTAGTTAATCATACAGTATAGCCAGATTCGTCACAAGGTGAATCGACAACCCGATAAAGATGGCGTGTATGGATGGCGGATCTTTGCTGTACCGGGGATCGTCTCAGAGAATATCAACGAAAAATATTAGTTTCCATGCTAATGTGTTTTGCTTGGTAAGTGAGAGCACCGACAGCACAATTACCACTCGGTCTTCTTCCTTTTCCCTTTTCCTTCCTCATCCCCTTCTCCGTGGTCGGCAATTATTTGGTTGTGTTTTCTAAGCATTATTTCTGAAGTGCTTAACAGCCTAACAGCTTAGGGTTACCACTTACGATCAGGTGGGCCGTATGCTTGTTTGACTTCAAAGCTGTATAAAAAAGGCGACGAAATACTGCTGCCAGCTCAGTTGATATTTCGTAAAATACCATTCTACCTGCCAATCGGTTTAACAGTGTAACTACCTACGTTTACAGACTAATGATGATGAAAATGCATACACACTTACCACACAGTAAACAATAAATCAGAACTTTCTAATATAAACAATAAATCAACGGTCGGCGGCTTTAAATAAACTTTTTACCAGAATCCGTCTTATTAAGGTTTTTCAATGACGTATACTGATTTACTGATGAGTCAAAAGAGCAGGTGCATCTTTGAATTGGAGAATTCATGTCTTGAGTTTTATAATTCAACTTGCTGTCTGCGGTTTTCCCGAATAATACGTCTTGCTCCTGTAGCTCAAATCGCGATGTTACATAGCTATTTTTTTTTTTTTTTTTTTTTTTTATATTATAGCCTACCAAAGTGACTCCACCCCGCCTGATGGTAAGCAGACTAAAAACAAAAGAGTTATTAGGTACAATCTGGCAGATATTAGCAGAGATTAACGCGTTCAAACAAACAAACTCTGCAGCTTAATATACTCTAAGTACCTACTTATATGCTATTTTGCTAATCCCGATAATGATTTTGATTAATAATAATAATAACAACAGCCTGTTTACTATCCCACTGCAGGGCAAAGGCCTCTTCTCTAGAGAAGGTATGAGCATTAATCACCACGCTTGCTCAAGGCGGATTAACAATTTCAGACTTTTTAAGTCCAGGTTTCCTCACGATGTTTTTCTTCACCGTCAGTCAGAAATGTCCAAGATAAACTTAGAAAGTACATATGATTTGAAAAATCACATTGGTACTTGCCCGGATTTGAACCAACTACCTCGTGTTTACGAATCGGGTGTCTTATCCACTGGACCATTTCGACATAATATACCTTCTATTTTGATTAGTATTATTTTTTTTCGAAACGTAAAACCAAACATACCGATAGTTCATAACTTATTTATAGTTTAGTAAATATATATTATAACTATTTTACATTTCATTACAGCGAATTTTTAACCAGTGACAGCGTGAAATATATTTTATGCACGACCCGGAGTTCGAATCCAGGACACTACTTACATATTAATAAATTAAAAAGCTGCAAGTAAAGCTACTTCAGTGGTCGTTTGTCGGAACTGAATGGGTGGTCGTTAATTAATTAATGAATATTCTCTCGTCGTAAAAGAGCAAATCGAGCCCTTGGTTCCGGCTGTTACGTAGAGATTAATGACGAAAACGTCATTCGAGACAAACGGTCGAGAAATAACTGGAATTTGTTTAAATTGTCATATTACTCGGTGGTTCAGTGGTAGTGTGTTACGAGTTCGATTCCCGAGTAAACTGATATTAGATTTTTGGTTAAGAAATTTTTAGTGATCCCGGAGTCTAGAATTATATCAGGTATACGGAAATTCATAATATTAACTCGAAGAAAAGTGCCCTGTGGATAACAACAGATTTAGCCCACTGCTAAATGGCATACAACAAAGCTAATGAAACATGTATTTTTATGACTTTCGGGAACAAAGCCATATTATTTTACCTATTTATTGAAATCAGTGAACAGTTAATAACAAGTAAATAAACTTAAATAAATAACATACTTTTATTTAACTTTGTTTTAAAAAAGAAAACATTTTTAACAGAGCACATGCCAATTATAAAGGTGGCAGCCCGAGGACTTGAAAACCGAAAATTTTAATAAAGCTTTTAACTCAACGATATTTATCGAAGTGAAGTCTAATTTGTTATAATTAATTACATATTTTGCTTGCCCGGCCCCATATAAAACAAACACGGCTATAAATATTTGGCGTTCTTATTCTCTTTAGCAGATCGATGCTGAGCCCAATAGGGTCCATAATTGACAGGTATAACACAAGCAGAAGGCTTAGCGGGAAACTTTAGAATCATACGTCCACTGTAAGACAAAAGCTTTCCCCAAAAGGAAGGAATTTACTGTTTATAGCTATGCAGGCGGCGAATAGCGTGCAGTAAGGTAAGTAGGTAGTATTTACCAAACAAGTAAAACTATTTGTTGACTGATGCCACCACTTTAACAGTATAACACGAATAATATTAATAAATCAATATTGTGTAATAAATTAATAACATACTTCAACCTATATTAATAAAAGATTAATCAGTATGTATTCATATTACAACATTGTCCATGACTAACATATTATGACCACGAATGAGCACGTCATATTTAAAGCAGTTTCATTACAAGTATTTCCGTTACATTTGAGTCAATAGGAATAATATATTTTTTTTTTTTATATATTTATTATCCTACCAAAGTGACTCCACCCTGCCTGATGGTAAGCAGTCAGTGGAATCCAGAAGTGGTGGCCACCATACCAAAAGCTATCGTCTTAAACTGCTGGTATGGTGGCCTCCCCTATGGTGGCTGGGAATGGGGTTAGAGGAAGGGAATGAGGGAGGTGAGGAAAGAGGAAGGGGCAATTGGGCCTCCGGCACTCTCACTCACCGAACGAAACGCAGTAGTAAGGATACTACTACTCTTAAGTCGATCTTCTATAAGAGGGTAGTACTTCTCCGGACGATCCGGCCCATTCATGCTGAAACCAGCGTGGATCTACTACCGTCGGAATCTAAATATCTTTAAAAATCTAAAATATATTTTACCACTACGTAGGAATAAACATCGTTAGGAACCTGGACTTAAAAAATGTCTGAAATTTCCAATCCGTCTACAGCCTTGAGAAGGCGTTGCTATCAATGTTCATGTCTTCCATGTGCGAAGAGCATTCTGTGTTTCACTGGGACAGGAACAGGCTTCGTATTATTATTTACAAATACTTTTTCTATCGGACGTAGTGACGTAGTTTTTTACGAAATGGAATCGTCATGATGAGTCATGCATGCGAAAGAGTTTGTTTGTTTGAACGCGCTAAACTCTGGAACTACCAGTCGGATCAGAAAAATCTTATTGCGTTTGATAGTCCAGTACCCGAGTAAGGTTATAGACTATGTAACATTACGCTACTGGCGATGGGAGTAGAGCAGTGAGCAAAGACGCGGATGAAACCGCGCCACGGAAAGTCAGTTTCATAATAAAAATGTTAAGACTGGAAGGCTTAGGGAACTATTTAATGAACGTTTATTCAGTTTATTAATTTTATAAAAAAATAAAATGTATACGTAATGCGTTTCCCACAAAAAAAAAACGTGGACATTTGCCATGACCTTGGTCGTGTCTATGTTCATTTTTAGGCCCACTTATTGAGAGACATAACTTAGATCATTATGATTGCACTGAAGTCTTTCACAAGAAGTACCTATGCTCAGACAAATACGTTTGGTTCAACGGTTGTAGTTGTTGGAATATACAAAAATATATCCGTCCCACTTAAGTGGTTTAGAGTCCCTTCATAAGAACCTTTTTATACAAATACCAGCTCGGTTACTAGTTAGTATCCCGTAGTATCCCGCCTGTATTAAGCGAGAGTGAACACACACCTCTCCTATTAAATAATAACTAATAATATACAAATTAGTTCATGAACTCACGTCTTTCATTGGTCCTAATACCCAATAGGTTATGGGCCCAGTGAATTAGACTAAATAAAATAGTGTTTAGTTTCAAATAAAAGGAACACTTTAAGTGCGTAGTGTATAAAAGACTTGTGTTATTTAATTAAAGTATTTTGATATCAATTTAATATCAAGTGAGATTTAGTAATTTAATACAATGGACAAATTAAATACAAAAAGAAATATTGAACCGTTTGACGGGAAGAAATATAGTATATGGAAACTTACAATGCGTAATTTACTAAATGAACTTGATGTGCTAAGTGTAATCGATGAAGGACTTCCTGGAAAACCGGACAGCGAGCGGAACAAAAGCCATTGAGACTTTGGCAAAAGATAGCATAATCTTAACATTTGTTAAAATTCGGCTTTTTGATCACGAAATACAATTGACAAATGAGAGACGTGAATCCAGCATGAAAATTCTACACGCAACATCAAATTCGACTAGTATGAGCAGTAATTGATATTCAAAAGTAACTTGAATCGAAGAAAATTTTATGAGAACACATTAAATACCATAAACAAATCCAACATTAAGTGTCAGCATTGCAGACAAAAAGGCTACTTTAAAAAAAAAAAAAAAGGTCGGAAATTATGAGTACACAAGCGACAAGCAAAATGAGAAGATCTCGTAAGAAACTATATAGAACTGGATAATCCAATAAATATCTTAATTGCGCAAAACGGCACATACATAAGAGCAACAAAAAAGGGCAACATTCCGGTTACCAGTGAATTGGGCATGAAAGAAATCCTACATGGATGTTCTCTACTGTTCATAGATTCCCTATAACCTGCTGTCGGTAAAGAAAATACAAATAAAAGCAGGTTTGACCGTCGTTTTTGACAATGATGATGGTGTGAAAATAATCAAAATGGGTAAGATGGTAACAAAAAGGGTAAGTCTTTGAACAATTTAATAGAAATTAATCTTATGCTTAAAAATGTGCTTTAAATACTAAAAGCAATCAATGAATAGAGTCGTTAACAATAATTATCAATTATAGCACCAAATACTTGGTCATATCGATAAATCTAAGTTTGTGCAAATAAAAAACAAACAAATTTATTCTGATAGCGAACTGATAAGGCATATTACACCAAATGACAATAAGTAAAGCTTGTATAAATGGAAAACAAGCATGTCTGCCATTTAATCAATTAAAATTTAAAATTATAAAACGACCTCTATTTAATGTGCAAACAGATATATGTGGCCCCATAACTCCTACAACACTTGACGACAAAAAGTATTTTGTATTTTTTTTTGTTGACAAATACACACACTACTGCACTACATATTCAGTGTCTCGTAAATCAGACGGTTTTATAACGTTTCAAGATTATTTAGCAAAATATGAAGCTCATTTTAATTCGAGAATTGTCAATCTATATTATGATATGGTGGTGAATATTTGTGAAATGAAAGAGTATTGTGTGCAAAAAGGGTATAAGTTACCACATAACAGTGCCGCATGCCCCTGCATTAAAAGGGATTGCTGAAAGAATAATTAGAACATAAAACAGAACGAAGTCGTGCCATGGTATCTGGTGCTCCATTAGATATAACGTTCTGGTGGGAGGCTGTGTTGACAGCTACAATATTTAATAAATATGAGCCCCACGAAAGCACTGAAAACGTTTAACACACCATTTGAATTGTGGCATAATAAAAAAGCCACAAGTAAAATATTTAAAGATTTTCGGTTCGCCTGTTTATTTTCAAATATACTAGAAAATCCAAGTTCGATGAAAAATCCTTAAAAGGGATATTAAATGGTTATGAACCGAATTGTTATAAGGTGTGGGATGTGGATAACGAGCAGTTTGTAAAAGTCAGAGATGTGATAGTTGATGAGATTAATTTCTTGTCAAGTAGGCCATTTAAGGCCTGTTCGAGTGAAGCTTAAAAATTGCGTTAACTCGGATAACTCTGACAGGTTTGTCGAAGACAAATCGTGTAAACAAACTGAGGAAATACCTGTATCATTAGGTCCACCACCTAATAAGTCTGTAAGTGAAACAGATAGCACTTCATTTCAAAATATAAATCTGTAAGTGAAACAGATATGGCTCAAAATATAAGTCTGTAAGTAAAACAGATGACTCTTCATTTCAAAATATAAATCTGTAAGTGAAACAGATATGGCTCAAAATATAAGTCTGTAAGTAAAACAGATGACTCTTCATTTCAAAATATAAATCTGTAAGTAAAACAGATATGGCTCAAATATAAATCTGTAAGTAAAACAGATGGCTCTTGATTGCAAAATAAGATGACTTTATCTCGAAATAAAATGACTTTATAGACAAAATGAGCGAATTAAAAACTTACCTGCTGTATCTTATAATAAAAAGCAGATGATAGTTCTAATGAACTATTTGCTGTACGCATACTCTTTACTATGCAAAATATCTACACCATAGAAAGAAATTGAGTCCAGGAATGATAAAGTATTTTTGAAAAATGCTATGAATGAGGAAATGAAATCATTAATTATTAATAAAACCTGGACATGAGTTCAAAAACCGAAACATAGAAATTTTATCTATTTTCAATATATATGAGTTTTAAAATCCGTTAAGATAAATATAAAGCTCGTTTAGTAGCCAGTGGTTTCAGTCAACAATAGGTATATGAAACTTTTGCACCAGTTGCAAGAATTCCTAGTTGCCGATTTTTAATAGCTTTTGAAAATCAGTTTTATTTATTACTCCACCATATGGATGTAATAACAGCATTTTTAAATGAAAATTAAAGGAAGGATAAGTATATACATATTATATACATATTATGATAATTCTTAAAGGTATCGCAAATTCAATTAATAGTTCAATTTGCAAATTAAATAAATCGTTGTATGTAACAGTTTGCCCGTTGTTGGTTTCAAATTTTTGTACAATCTTTAATTAAGAAAGGTTTTTAATACCTACTCATCATCAGCTATATTTATAATTTAGATGCGGTGATATTCTTAAAAACATTTATGTTGTACTTTAAGTCGATGATCTATAATATCGACAGCTAATATAAATACCATAAATAGTTTTGAAAAATTATTAAGTGAACAAATTTAAAATGGTACATAAAAGAAACTCGTTCGTCGTTGTTTCTGGGTTTCTTGGAAATCAAAGTGCTAAAGTATAAAAACAAAATCACTTTAGACCAAGAAATATACATAAGTAAAAACAGTTTTTAGAAAAGTTCAACATGAGTGACTATAAAACTGTCAAAACGTCTTTAGAAACCAAAATAGATTATACCTCTTTGAATTCAAGTGAGACCGTATATGCCCCTTGTAAAAACCTAAAAGGATGCTTGACGTATAATAAGGTATGCACTCGTCCTGATTTAAGTTTTAGCATCAACATCTTGAGTAGATTTGCTAACAAAAACAATCCCACACTTTGGTTATATATTTAAAAGGATATTTATTACCTACGATACTTGAAAGGGACTATGGATGGGAATTTTAACTTATCATAATTCTTTGCGAAGTGATATTTAAAGTGACATTCTTAGTGACTTTGTTGACTCGGATTGGGGAAGCAATGAATTAGGCCGTAAAAGTACAAGTGGCTATTTGTTTAAATTATTTGAACAAAGTACAATATGCTGGAACATAAAGAGGCAACTCACAGTGGCCGCTTCATTTACTGAAGCAGAGTATATGGCTTTATATGAAGCTGTTAGAGAAGTATTATGGTTAAAATCCTTAGTGACCAGTATTAATATAAAAATACCAAATGCGATTTCTATATATATTAGGACAATAATTGGTATCTAAGCATTGCAAATAATCCTACGAGTCACAAAAGATCAAAACACATTGAGAAGTATCACTTTTCAGAGAATTGGTGAAAATAATGTTATTAAAATTATTTATGTTTCCACAGGTAATCAATAAGCTGACATCCTAACCAAGCCTTTACCGACGTTTCGTTTTACTGAGATGTGAGAGAATCTCGAAGTAATGTAAGGATACAATACATAAAGGAACCTAAGGGTTACACAGTTTATAAAAATGTGTAAATAGTTATGAATTATGTAGAACTTAATTTTAATTAAGAAAATAATTATTAATGATTTGGTTTGATTAGGTTTTTCTGGGTTTTCCCTAATCCTGCGCATCGAATGGTGAACCAAATATGATTATACTCCCAGAGAAGGAAGGTGTGTGATATTATTATTGTGTAATTGTTTTATAAGATAATTTATTTTAGAAAAAGGATTTATTTTTGAGGGGGCGTGTTGGAATATACAAAAATATATCCGTCCCACTTAAGTGGTTTAGAGTCCCTTCATAAGAACCTTTTTATACAAATACCAGCTCGGTTACTAGTTAGTATCCCGTAGTATCCCGCCTGTATTAAGCGAGAGTGAACACACACCTCTCCTATTAAATAATAACTAATAATATACAAATTAGTTCATGAACTCACGTCTTTCATTGGTCCTAATACCCAATAGTAGTAACCATTCTAACCACTAGACATCAAGTATAGTAGAAAGTCACCACAATGGTAGGAGCTTTAATATTTCTACATAGTAATAAGGAATATTAATTTGCACGCCAAATTATAGATGAACAGTAACTCTAACAAGATACGAATAAGGTTGAAATTACAATGATGGATTGAATATAAAGACAAAGTTTGCTGTGTGAGGTCTTTAATGATGTCGGTGCAGAGTGATACAAAAAGTAAACATTTTAAAAATAAATTACCGCGTTTATTGATTTATTCGTACGAGTATTTTAAGACATGTTTATAAAATAAGCTTAAGTACATAATTATTACACATATCAGCATCAAGCCTTTTTTTTCTCCGAAGGGGTAGGCAGAAGCGTGTAACACTCACATTTCGCCAGCTGGCTCTATGCAACACCGGGCCAGACTATAAAAAACAGATATAATTATGTTATAGTCACATTTATCAAGTCGTTGTTCCACCTAGTGAGGTGTCTGCCCAAGCTGCTCCAAGCGAGGCAATGAGGGCTTCTCACAACCGATCACGAAAATATGGATATGTAATCCTTATTACTGTATGCATACGGCACATATTTACTTAATTGTCCAGTTGCTTAGAGCGGACTAAAGGAGAGACGCGTTAACGGTTGAATACGAAGATATAAACATATCTCCGTTTGTGACGTCCACTGCTGGACTAAATGTCTTCGTCTGAAATGATAATGAACTTAATGACGTCATTGTCCACCGTTCTTACTATTTAAAAATGAAGCAAACTCTGTATTTAGAGCACAAGACACTGTATCTTCTGCTGACAATACAGTGCTTAAGGCCGCTATTAAACTATCATAAAAATATGATCAAAGATGTGTAAGTCATTTTTAAATGAAGAACATATGACGGTATAATAGCTATATGTGATTATCTATGATCATAGTTTTTGGGTCGTCGAACTATGATCATAGAATTTGACAGATATGAAATCATATTTATATGATAATGTAATACCGCTCTAACATAGAACTCTTTCTCTTTCATCAATACTCATTGAAATTTTTTTTTTAAATAGGAATAGGGGGCCTACCCCCACCTCTTATAGCCGTTTTATTTTGTTACTTTGTGTTTTGTCTTTTTCTTTTGTACCATTAAAACAAGGATAGAGACAAAGTAAGATTGCTACAAGAGATTGTGGTAGGGCCCTAGGCTGAGTAGCCTTTGATCCTGCATATAATTCCTTTCTTCTTCCTTTTTAGTAATGGCCAAGGTTAATTTGCAAACTTTCAAAAGGTCACTTGCTCTACTTCGACCCTGTATCAGTAATATTCAAGATTGATTTGTAAAACTTTGTAACTACAAGGACACTTGCCTGACTTCGAGTCCTTGACCTCGTGTATAAGAAGACGTACTATAACCATTACTCCATTAGATCTATACTAATACATAAAGCGGAAGAATTTGTTTGTTTGTTTTATCGCGCTTTTCTCTGGAACTACCAGTTGGAATTAAATAAATATTTTTGCGTTGGATTACGAGTTGGTTGCGAGCCCAGTTCTTAAAAAAGGTTAGACTATGTAAACAAAGATGTATCTTAACGCGAGTGAAACCGCGCTGTAGGAAGCTTATAAAAATAAAAGTTCCTTTCATTCGAAGTTTTTTTATCAACACTCTATGAACAGAGATCATTTATCATAATCGTGCCTTGGAGACACCTCTCAAGGGTCTTCAATGGAGGGTGGAAAGGTCCCCAAAGTACATCCATTTGTCAAATGAAAGTTATGATTGAGGAAAGTGCACTTTAAAGGAAATTAGACTTTGGTGCATTTTTTTTTACTCGATTAACAAATAAATAGGTATATTTTTACGGTAGCAAATTCTTGTTGATTTTAGCATGAATGAGCAGATTCAAACCTCAGTACTTATATTAATATTCTAAAAAGCAACAGACTTACCCAGTTACATGCCAGCTGGAGTAACGTGGATGTCATACACCTCTGCCTACACCTACGAGGATAAAAGCGCGAAATATTATTATCTATACATAAAATAAAATTGGAGTGTCTGTTTGTAATATTGAAATAACCGTTTTTTACTACATGTTTATGAATATATATACGATACACACACCAAAATATTTTTTTTACAATTTTTGTCTGTCTGTCTGTTTGTTCCGGTTAATCTCTGAAATGGCTGGACCGATTTTGACGGGACTTTTATACTACGGCAGGTAGCTGATATAATAAGGAGTAACTTAGGATACGTTTATTTTAGAAAAATTCTTTTATTTTAGAAAAATAAAGTAATCGACTGTTAGGCGGAACGAAGTTCGCCGGGTCAGCTATATTGAATAAAATAGGTTGTTTTATCAATAACAATGTCATCTTGTCGACACTTAAGGCTTGATATAATAGATAGAATTGAGGCCAACTATCGCTTGCTATCGAAAAGAAAAGCTTGTGATAATACATACCAATAATAATAATGTACTGTATACATTCAGTACATAAAGACGCAACGAAACGACCGCTCATGGAATACCAGATAAGAGCCAATTCAAGAATATCCATATTGTAGTCGTAGAGACACAGGGAGGCTTAACTGAACTCTTTTTATTTTGCCACAAAAATGTTAAGCAACTCGAGAGGATGTGGGTTTCAGGTGATACGAAGTTTAGGGCATTAACCCCCAGTTTCTTGAAGTACCAATTGGGTTGCTAAAAGCATGAATAATTTTATTGTTAGTTTTATTTGATTTAATTATTAACTAATTAGATCAAATTAAACTAGTTATCCATACTTTTAGCATGCTTTTAGGTACTTTACATGAGATTTAACAGGTGATTAGTTAATTTTTCGTTGACCAGCCTTTTAGAAACTGGGGGTAAATCCCTTGAGCCTTTACAACTACGTAGATATATTGCCGCGTCGTCGGGGCGTCGCCTCAATGGTAGTCTTCTATTGTGTTCAGAAGAACTTTTAAATTGGTTCTTTTCTTGTTCTATTAAGTAATCACAACAAACAATTAGCACAGTAGTTAATAAAATATTTAAATTATAGCAAAATCTTTTATAACCTTTAAATATAAGAGCCAAATCACTGGTTCCTTCTTTCTGTTCTATGCTCATTTCTTTTTAACTACGCAACAAATTTTGAAATATTTCAGTTATTCTCTGATTGATTGAGATGGTTTTCTCTATCATTCAGAGAATAACCTGCTTTTAATTTTGTCCTAAAGATAAATTAGCACCATTAGTACCCTCATGCGAAGTTGCTGGTATAAATCAAATAAAATTTTTAACATTAAAATTTGTCTTAGTGGATGGTATACCGAGCCAATTCCGTTCGGCGTCCGTCGCGTGGCCATACTTTTTGCTTGTTAAAATACCTGCTGTGAATGAACGAACGAGTGAATGGGTGAATGGTTGAGTGAATGAGTCCCGGCGGGACATCGCCACAATTATCTTTTTACTTGAAATGTTGTACGGAAGCGAAACAACTTTATAATTTGAGCGGTTGATTAGAGCGAATGAAATATGTTTGACGTATCATTTTTTGTAATTAGTGCTAAATTTTTGTATAAGAAATTATTTAATTTATAATTAAATTACTTGCGATATTCTAGAATGCAAGTTTTTTTATTTGAGAACTAAATTTATTTATGGTAAAATTAGAAATCAAAGTATGAAAAACAAAATACGATAGAATAGTTTATACGGCATAAATTTGTCGTTTGAGTTTTGACAAGCGATGACCTTTACAGCGTGTTCTGACACGTGCGTGACGATATTGACGGTGAAAGGAAACATTGTGAGGAAACCTGGACTCAAATTGCCTGAAATTGCCAATCCGCCTTGAGCAAGCGAGGTGATTAATGCTCATGCCTTCTCGATATGAGAAGGCGCCTTTACCCTGCAGTGGGACAGTTAACAGGCTGGTATTTATTGATGGCTGCTTCTGGCAATGCAGTCAATGTAGTCGCATTTTCTGCCCGCACAATATAAATGTTTTGTTTACTGTGTTTGAGATCTTGTTCACATGAGTGCATTGAGAAATACGCTAAGAAAGAAGATGATCCTATGTTTATATCCTCTACTATTATTAATAATATATAATACATCTCAACAAATACACACAACGCCATCTAGACTCAAAGTAAGCATATATTATAGTTTGTGTTATGAGTACTAAAATGCGGATATACATACTTAAATATATATTTTTTGTAAATACATACAAATTATACATAAAAACACCCAGACCAATGCAAATAGACGTGTTCAAGGACACAAATATTTGCACTGAGCGAGAATTAAACCCGCGACCTCTGCGTAGCAATCCATACATAGTACCACCGAACCACAGAGGCAGTCAAAATAACAAATTGTAGTATAAAAATTCTTCTAACAAAAACTCTTCAAACTACTAACTCTGTAAGTACAATTGACCATGCTCGACTGGACTGTCCATCTATCCTCACTTATAAATGTTCGTCGATTCGTTTCCACGGCTCTATTCAGTTGGATCATTTATTTCAGCCACTTCAATGATTGTACCAAATTGAAAATGTCCGACATACTTTCTAAAAGAATAAGCTTTTGTTTGTGGAATTGTCTTACTTGTTAATAGTCGCCTAAGTTATTCTATACGAGTTAGGTTATCGCTTATTGTATTGCTTTGTATTGTACTTATATTTGTGACAGATTTCGTACGATAAGGTTGTGGAATGAGCTCTCCGTCGAGGTTTTCTCGAGATACTACAACATGGCGTCTTCAAGAAAGGAGTTAAAAGGTTTTTAACAGGGTCGGCAACGCGCTAGTGATGCTCCTGGTGTTGCAAGCGTCCATAGGCTACGGTAACTGCTTACCATCAGGCGAGCCGTATGCTTGTTTGTCACATAAGTCGTATAAAAAAAAGATTTCAAATAAAAAAAATTATTAGCGACATTACATTTATTGTCTTTCAGGACCTACCGCGTATCACCTCATAAACCAATATTATTTTAATATTTGTGTTTTGTCTTTTTCTTTTGTACCATTAAAAACAAGGATACAGACAAGGTAACGTTATAATAAGATTGCTAGAAGAGGCTGTAGTAAGGTACTGTACTGTTCTAATCGATTTAATTAATAATTACACACAAATTACCCTACTTATACTGTCCCTACGAAATTTACCATAATCGTCACACTTGGTAACGGTCTAGCAATCGCAGTCATCTGTTTTATCATAACAAACGCTATTGCCGGTCCTATGTTGTATATTTTTTAACAGCTTTTAGCTCTAGTGAAGTAACGACTGCTGTTATTCTTCGCTACTAAATAAAACCTTATTAAATGTTTATAAAAAGGAACTCGAGTACTGCAACGCAAGTACAGTTAGAACATAAACTGAAATTGCTTATTTGGTATTAAATGTTTCTGCAACGGTATAGTGGTTTATAGTGGTATAAGCACGTGCGACTATGTACCAATTAGTATAGACCAATACAAGTGTTATATGAACCGTAGAGGGCAAAGAATTGTGTCAAACTAGAGAATCATGATGTGGGCTTTCGATTGACTGGTTCTGTGACGTAGTGGGAAGGAGGTTGTCTGCTGTGCATATAGTATTTTTTTATTGCCAGTATAATAATATAATATAATAATATCACAACAACTATACACAACGCCATCTAGATCCAACGTAAGCATATATTATAGCTTGTGTTATGGGTTCTAGATACGAATATACATACCTTAATACTTTTATTCCGTAAATATATACATATTCTATATAGAAACACCCAAATCAATGCAAATAGATATGTTCATGCACACAAATATTTGCACTTGAATCGAACCGGCGACCTCTGCGTGGCAGTCCATACACAGTACCACAGAACACAGATGTCGTCTCACAGTGACATAGTGGGAGAAGAGCAAACAGCCCACGTGATGGTAAGTGGTAACTGTCGCTCATGGACGACATATCTTAGAGTCTCTGCGAAGCCGCTGCCTACCGAGAAGGGAATGGTGTAAGAATTCAGGGAGGTTAGGAAGAAGGAAAAGGGAGAAATTTGGGCCTCCGGCACTCCCTAACTCTTACTCTCCGTATGTTTTTAAAGTACCCAGTGACACAGAGTTTGTTTTTTATTGCTGAAGTTTTCTCCACAAACCCAGACTCGAGACTAATACTTCATTTAATTGACTGAAAATCTCATATCCCGTATAATTTGATCTGGCCCAAGATTCGAATACGAGACCGCTACGATCGACCACCAAATTGAACTACCAAGGCTTGTCTCTCTAGCTTTCCCGATACGTAATGTTAATATTTACAATTTAAAAAGTCTGTAGTGGATAACACACCTACGAAGTATTTGTTTAGTAATTAATGTTCGCAGTATCTAATACTATTGGGCAAGCAGTTTATTAATTAAGTGCGCCTTATTAGGTATTGTCATGCATTGAAATAATTGTTGCATTGTAGTAATTGTTTAGTATACCGGTAATTAATTACCAGGTAGTGGATTATGATAAACACTGATGAAAATAAATTGTGAAATAGTTTATTCTGTCTTGCTAATCAAGAACACTGCAAATGTAGCGCAAGCTTTAGAAAAGTAAGATAGGACTCATACATAAAGGTTTTAATAGGGTTGGCAATGCGCTAGTGATACTCCTGGTGTTGCACCCATAGGCTACGGTAGCTGATTACCATCAGGCGAGCCGTACGCTTGTTTGTCACTTTAGCCAATACGAGTACATAAGAACGTACGATTTTACTAAAATTTTCTCCGATGGGGTACACAGAAATGTACATCCACGTTTATCTAACTATATTACGTCTCTAGTAAAACACAGAGCGATCTTATTGCCATTTACCAGGCGCAATACTTATAAATTCTTGACAGAAAAAAGTTATATTTTACTGACCCGGAATTGGAACCTAGAATCTCTGCGTGCCAGTCCATACACAGTACCCTAGACCCAATAAGGCAGCAGCAATGCATAACTATAAATTCATTATAATTATCATATCATCCAGAAGACGTCCACTGCTGGACATAAGCCTCCCCCAATTTTCACCACCGTGGCCGGTGAGCCATCCTCATCCATCGGTTGCCCGCTAATCTTATGAGGTCTACATTAATAACCAATTAACCATCAGAATTCAAAGGTTTACAACTCTAAATTGCGACACGGAACCAACATTTAAGGTCTAATTAGGATTAGACCTTAATAACATTTCCCATATCAAAAAAGCGACTTTCACCATATTTCTGTACAAAGTCATGCAGTAGGCCTTTGTATTACACACGGGCAAAAGTTTCGAATCGATTGTAAGCAATAAATCTTTGTTCCAAAACAGTTAACACAATAACTGAGTCGTTATTATGTAAAATCAATCGGTCGAAGTCGCGTTTGTTATTTTATGTAATCAGGGCATCATTTAGTAAGTGTATGCGGAAAGACAAAATATGGTAATGGCAGTCTTGAAAGACGGAGAACATTCTGATATACAATTAAAAAAAAATGGTCAAAAACATGTTTTGATGAACGGATAAAGATAAAAAGAAAAATATGGATGGCAATGTGGTTTCTGTTGCGAGATTTTCTCTCAAACTCTTATAACATCCACGGGTGGTTATATATCCATAAGGTGGTACTATTTTCTAGGCTGGATATCACACGGCTCTTTCAATTAGGTGATGTGGGTACAACTTGATTTCTCTATTGGAAAAAGAGTGTGTGTACTCATGTACGCACGTAAGAAGATATACTTCTTTAGCGTAACAATCCAAAAATACCAAATAATAACACAACGCATACATAAATAACAGTTAACCTCAAATCTATAAATGCACTTAAAACAGTATATTAAAACTACTTTTACCACTAATATTCAAAATAAATATTTTTACTGATAAATGATCAATAAAAAATATCTATCACCGTCATAAATATAATTGAATTGATTATTTGTACTGATACGACACACAAAGGTACGCAACTAACTTCAGGGTGTTGCTTTTTTCTGTCGGTGTGCGCGCGCATCGTAAAAATTCACTCTTATCATTTTTCATCATCATCATCGCCAAAAGAAGTATAACTTCAATAATCCCATATTGAGTTAGAGTAGTCACAGATCTACCGATCAAATAATACCTAGTACTTGGGTAGAATTTAGATTAGACAGAATAGGGTTCCTAATACTTAAAGTATAGCTCCTGGCATTGCAGAATTCTATGAGTGACTTACCATCAAGTAGGCTGTTGACTCATCTGCATAGAAGAGTTATAAGACTGGCAGAACTCTATATAACTTAATTTTACAAAATTACATATCGACCTGAATGAACAAAACAACAGCAACAATTGCACAATTATCGCATAATCTAAATACAAAATAAACCATGTAAAATAATACACGCTTTTACTATGGTTATGTTAGAAAGCCTGTCACAATTATTTGTCCTTATACGCGAATTATAATTGACTCCTTTGCTAAACTACAATACAGCCGGCGTTGGCTAACAACGACTGGAATTGGCGACTAATCAAGACTAGTAAAGCGGCAAAAATTCCTTTGTTTTGATATAATTGGAGTTTAAATTGTTTAGTCATTATTTTAGATGATTTTGTTCATTTTTTTATAAATGGTAATTGCTTTTCAGGTTTTATGAATTTTGTGCTATTTTAATTATAGGAAGGTAAAAGACACATTTTAGGCTGCTCACGAGGTGAACTGACGACTTGATAAGTGACAGGCAATTGATGAATGCATGAGGACGACTTAAAACTGGTAGTGGAGATGTTTGAGGTGGCCTATAATCAGTGTAGTAGATGTTGTGGTCGGCGACCCGCAAGTGATAGGTACTCCTTCTTGTACTGTAAGTGTCCATAAACTATGGTAATTGCTTACCGTCAAGCGTGCCGTATGCTTACTTGTCACCTTAGTTAAATAAGAATTTCAGTTAAATTATTAATGATGATGAGACGGATAAAGATAATCGCTAACTTTTAAACGGTAACGATATATTCTTGTTAATACTGAGATATCATAATTTTTTTAATCTACTAAAGGTTTAATTACTCATGCCTCACAATAACACACGGTATTTTCTTTGTTTGTTCCCGATTCTGGTGGCTGTTTGTTTTTCCGCTAAGTTCTTCTAAACCAAGCAACGAATTTTGATACGGTTTTCATTATCATTTAGAGAGTTTATTTTCAAAGGTGTATAAGTAGAATACATGCATATTATAGTGTAGAAAAGCCGAAAATTTCAACCACTTGTAATCATGACGTAAAAAAATATAGAAATACCCACGTGCGAAGCAGAGACGGGCAGCTAGTTTTTTATATTTTTAAATGTTTAAATGTATATTTATGTCGGGGGTAGTGACAAGTAAGTAGATTGCTGTCTGCACACGCCCAATCTTAACAGAGTTTTGTCCTCGAGCAGAGTCTAGATGCCATCTTAATTTTCACCTTGAAGAGAGTTAGCGCGTTTTTGGAATATTTAAAAATTGATTGGTGAATGTATGAATACAATCGATCGATTTGGATAGTTGAGAGGATTATTGTTGTTTTGTAAAGTTGTTAGACTTTGATTGAGATTGTATAAAGCAGTGACTATGTTGTTCGTGCTCGCGTTCAATAGACCCGTGACCACTAATAAAGTGTATGGTGAGTCTCTGATACAATTTATGTTATTTTTAGTTTTATTTTTTGATATTCATTCATACGTATTTAAAAAAGAAACATTTTGAAATTAAAAATACACAATATTATTATGTAGGTAGTTGCAAAATTCTACTATCTTATATCATAATACCTGTTCTAATATCTTTGACAAAACGATTAAAACTTTAAGTAAATATAAACCTTACCTTTTGTTACGTAGTGTAACCTCTTTTATTATAATTCATAACAAGTAAATACGCTTTAATTAAGGTAATCGATATGGAATTGTTATATTTAATTAACTCGTTTGATTAATCGCCCAGTTTAATCGATTACATGTGTGGTCGTGGTTTGTCGTAATTATAAGGATTTGATGGAAAATAGTAATTATTTTATTACTAATTATATTTATAAATATAATGTATAACGGTCTCAGCAGCGGAGTAGTGATGCCTCCGTTGTTTTATCGCCTGGTCGGTCAGGTAAAAATCGGTGTTGTGTTTTTATTTATTTATAGGCACTGCCTGAATCTTCTCACTGCTGCCCTCATGATTCCAATACTCTGCGGTCCATATCCAATGTCGACAACTTTCTTTCTTTACTTTCTTTCACTTTTATGCATTATGTACTTACTGTCTCTGGTGAAGTAAAGCATTGCGATGAAACCTGTACCTACTTACATATATTGCAATATTTTTACTAGCCTACCAACCTTGTTCCTCACTGCCAAGTAATGAGGTAAGCAAAACCCATCGCAACAAATTGTCGACAATACTATGGCGGCTTTGTAAATCGCTTTCTCATGTAGGTATATTTTCTAAGTTTATACATATTTGGACAACCTCTATGGTTCGGTGGTACTGTGTATGGACTGCCACGCAGAGATCGTTGGTTCGATTCCCGCTCAGTGCAAATATTTGTGTGCATGAACATGGTTATTTGCATTTGTCTAGGTGTTTCTATGTATAATATGTATCTATTTACAAAAAAAAAGTATTTATTTATGTTCCGCATTCCGCAACCCATATCACAAGCTGTTAATATATGCTTACTTTGGGTCTATATGGCGTTGTGTGGTTGTTGTGGTATTATTATAGTATTTGTTTTATTGCCTGTATAATAACAATACAAACAATAAAACATAAAAAATATAAGTTTCAAAGTACTAATTTGTCTTATGTAAACATTGAATTTTCTATAGAATAAGAAGTTTATAAGAGGATAGAGTGCAATGGTACAATAATGACCTGCTTTTATCATTATTCATGTCATTTCTAATAATCTTCTCGACGGGACAACGGGTTGTTATGTATAAGGCCACCGTGAACAACTAAATAATTCATTAGAACCATCGCTGTGACAGTGAATGAAACTCTTTTTGCAAGTAAAATGCAATGAGCGCCACAGAAAGGTGAACATGTTTGTAATGTTCGATTCGGTAGTAATGACCTGCCTTCTTCTTCCACTTGGGGTGATCAATCTTAGTGTTATTTAAAAATATATAGATTTTAGTAAACTAGCTTGGGCACCGCCAGGATGACATTCAGGGAGGTGCACCTGACTTCCAGGGGGGTGCATATGAATCTGCATGTCACTAAGCAGACTGTGTATGCCCTTTGTTCATAAAATAAATATATAGTAGGAAAATACGTTTATTGACAAGGTTGGAATTTAATTTTAATTAAATAGCAATCTGTGAAAACTTTAACTCAAAGACTAATTTAATAAAAAAAAAATTATATGTACTTTTTCTCGATAAGGTGCAAGTGCATCTTCTTACACCATGCTGCCGGCGCCCAAGTAAACTAAGGCAGGCAGAGGTATATAAACATTTACTTTTCAACGTTACGTTCAACTGAGGGCGAGTCTGTTGCAATTTACATTATTTTTTCTAAACATTCCTCTTATTACCATCAGCCTAAATACGTCTAAGTACACTAGTAACGGTTCAGCATTTCATACTTTTGTCGCTCAATTAAAATCTGGAATTCTTTACCAGCGCATCCGTGCCTATAAAGAAAGAAAGAAAAGTATTTTATCCTGCCAACATTATCATGTTGGCATCATAAACAAAATAAGAAATAATCTACTGATAAGTACAGAAATTGAAAATAACATATTTAAATTTAAAACTCAAAGCTAAATTCGAATAAGTCGAAAGTGCCGAAGGCCCAATTTTCCCCCTAATTTAATTAATCTTATTTTGATCCTGGGTCTTTTAACCGGGGTCTGAAAAAGCAACACAATAAACTACCATAGGCCTCCATACCAGTAGTTTAGCACATGATTTCACTTCTGGATTCCACTGACTGCTTACCATTAGGCAGAGTAAAGTCACTTTGGTAGGTTAATATAAAAAAAGGTAAGACTGCCTGTTTCTTGGCATTTCTTTAGTCATTTCTTACGTCATACACAGAAAAAGATGGAGTGGTTCCATGTTTTATACGAAGACCATGCTTACATTGCTATCTACTTACTTTATATTTAAGAGCTCAGTTCTTACAGGTGGGGCGTGGATGCTGATAGGTACTTATTATAATTTAATACTGTTCTTTGTCTTCTACATACTTTTGACCTTTTGATACGACTTCACTTTAAGAATTTATTTGACTTACAAAACTTTGCCTTTAACATTTCTATACAGTTAATTAAATATAACATTACCCGGAACGAAATCCGCTACCTCAGTACACCAGTCATACATTACCGCTACACCACAAATTAGACGTATAAGACCACATAACTCAGAACGAAGCGACGGAGAGATATATTTCTCGTTTTCTAAATTAAAGCTCGCTTCTAAAAGGCACATTTAACATAATATATCTTGGCATACACAACTTCATTTACGACGCTGAGTGAAAATGGTGCGTAAGCATAAGCGTACAATTTGCCAGACTTCACATCTATACGAGAGATTTAGGACGCAAATAGTACCATTTAATCAGCGAACTTCTGTATGTTATGTGGCTTTGCTCGTTGGGAATGGGAATGAGGAAAGAAAAGGGAAAATAAATTTATAATTTTTTTACATTGCAAACGTAATTAATCAAATATCATTTTTATATAATATATAGCTGCATGACATCAACTGCTGTCCCAAATGTAGATGTCTGTCATAGTCATCACTTTATTAGACCTCGCAAGTAGATTTATGACTGAAGTAAAGTGAATTTAATACCCAAGTAACACAACTACTCGTTATTTCAATCTTGCAGACTGCTCTTACGGCACCCACGGCATGTCACCATATTCTAGTAAAAAGGCTTTTTGTTTTTCTAATATATTCACTCAATAAATACGAAAAAATAAATAATATTAAAACATCAAACACAAACAGACACAAAGAGAACTATTAACCTACAGAAAAAAAATGCAAATTGTGGCTGACAAGGACCTCATTCAATGAGTTTCTTTGTATGAATGTTCGCAAATAAACTGAAACGATGAATTATTCAGCGTCGCCACAAAGAATTGCGCAGGCGATATTTGACATTTAATTTTAAGATTCTTCTCTTTACCTCTATTCATGCCTGACTGAATTGTTTTGGTGTTTTATGGGGATGCTGTCGTTTTGTCGTAAATAGTAATCATAGTAAACTGGAAACTCGACCTAGGTAAGTCTGATATCATCAATTTGCTTTGGAAAGCGTAATGATCAATTATAATACGTTTGTTGGTCAAAGGTAAAAAGGAGATCATAGAATGAATTAGATTGTCAGTCAATTTCGTGGTTCCTTTACCACTTAAGTTATAAAAAAATGAATTCTATTACGCATAGGTTTGGAGAAAAGCTAAAGTTCGATCTCTCTCTTTCTCTAATCGGTTACTCATTTCTGAGGATCGTGGTGGCCAGCACTGGGGTAATATCTCAAGCGAAAGATCTGCCTACAACAATCTCGATCCAGCGCTTCTCTTAAAGATCGATAAACGACTATAATAATCTTAAAAGAAATCTTATAAAATATTTTTAACCTAAACAAGCAGGTATTACTTTAAATTACATAACAATAATCGCCAATCTATATCATGATTGAATCCAATCAAAAACAGTATACAATTTCGCTCAATAGCCCCGCCATAATTTTCCACATTTACGACCAAAATCGAATTCCATTAACATTGCCCAAACATTTTGAACCATTCTAAAATCAAGTATCCTTCCTTATATCTTGAATGCACTTTATGTATACGATAAAACCTAATAATCTCCAGATACACGGTATTAAACGTACCCAAATCGTCTCTTAACTCGTTCAAAACCGCTCATTAGATAAACAATACCAATTTAAATAGACCTCAATCTTTCAATACAGTTTAAACAAACCACAACAAAAGGAAAGATCATTATATATTGGTCAGATCAAAGCAATAACCATTGTTATCTGACCTCCTGCTTTTCTGCTTGTTAGCAACAAATCGTAGAAATGTCGAGGTTCAATATAAATTGGATTGAAATAAAACGATGTCGATATCCATGATGGAACGTTTAATTTATATCCGTAGTAAAACAAGAATAATATTGCTTTGTTATTGACAAAAGATATGAGCTTTGCTAACCCTTGTTTTATTAGAAGACACAGTGTAGCGAAATAAACCTCTGGCTGAACAATATTTTCAGTAGGGTAATTTATTCTAGTTCTATTTGGTTATTCTGTGTCATATGGATGAAAAGTGGTAGTAATTTGGAAAAATAAAACGTTTTTTAAATAATGTTTTGTTCGGATATTTGTAACATGGATGTTTTGCATTTTAAACGATTATTGATTTATATAATACTGTTTTGTTTCGTGCTCTTATGTATTAAATTGAAGGTTTTGAAATATAAATATCAAATAATATAAACTATACTTGGTAGATTTCGATAAACAAAGTTTATTTATCAATTGACTTCATTAGAAGGGAAAACAAGGTATTTTCCTGTCTCTTACGTAACATGTGACGAACAATGTAATCTGAGACCTTTCTGTGACTGCCTCCGTGGCGCAGTGGGAAGCAAGCAACTACTGTGAGGTTATGGGTTCGATCCCCACACGGGACAAAACTTTGTGTAATCCATAAATATTGTATATTTGTAAGAGTCTGTTGTATATTTGTAAAGTTCCCTGCGATACTGGGCCTTTTCTATGATACTGAAGTTGTAAAAAATAAAGCCGTTAAAAACTTTGTAATTAAAACCTTGTGTTCTATGGTATAAAACAAAGTTACTACCATACAGAACATAATTTAGCCTCCACTAAAAGAGTCGTTAAAGCATTAAAAGAAATTCTATTAAAATTTTATTGTTCTTGGTAATTGGTGGTAAGCGTTAGTCAATTGCCAACTAATTAAGTCTGCGGTAACGGTTTCCCTGCTATAAATTGTCGTGGTGGTTTAGTGTACGGACTACCACGCAGTTCCGAATTAGATTCCCGGGTTGCTTTAGGCAAACATGCATACTTTACTATTATTGAGTTTTCTATCGAGAGTCGTTTAGTAAAAAGCCTGGAATTGTGTCTAAGTTTTCTCATTTTTACCATAAGTTCTGTCGAAAGTAAGCTTAGAAAGTACAGATACATAGATTTTAAAACGTCACATCAGTACTTGTCCTATTTCGAACCCAAAACCATGTATACGAAGCGGGTACCCTAACGAGTAGGTAGTTTTAACCATAAATTTACTTTATAAATGAGGTCACATTATCATTAAATCCTCTTTGATTAACAAACAAAAAACACAATGGAAATAGGAAAATATACTTTGTCGCGTTTATGACTAAAAGCCTACCGGAAGTTGGCTAGGGTTGCTTTCATAGAGTATCCGGCACGCAGCCGGATGTAGACATCTACACATGAGTAAGAGAGGGGAAATTACGATGGTTTGTTGCCAGTTTTATGAATAAAAAGGTGTCAAGTGTGTGTGCACACAATGATACTTACTTTTTTTCCATTATATCTATCGGTCTAAAAAGTTTACTGCTGGGCTTAAATAAATATCGCCTATGAAGAGAAATTTGCAGTCGCAATACTTACTCGATATTTTCTCACCGTTCGTGTGTGCCAATATTTTGTTGCCTTTTACACACACACTCCATAAGAAGAGATAGGGTAGCTCCATATTTTTGGCTGGGACCGGAACACTTATTTGAATAAAATATATATTATTTTAATGCGGATAATGCCTGTCACCTATCTTTTCTAAATTTAGAAGTAATTTGTATCCGTTGTTTTGAACATGTTTCCTTCTTTTTTTTTCGTTTTATTTTTCAATAATACTTACATAAACATTTAATTATAATACCATAATTAAAATCTTTTACTTCGAAGTGAAAATATATATATACTTCACAGATAAAATTGATTTTTAATTTTTTATCTGAACTTACTAAAAACAGAAAATAAAACCGCATAGCAATCAAAATAAGGACCAAAATCGTCTATCATCTGGTATTTAAGGATATAAAACTGGTTTAATTATGTCAGTCTACCGCACTTGTAACCCCATGACCGAAATGTAATGTACACCCTTTTAATAAAATTACAAGCCGGAGGCAATCTGTGAGAGAACAGCTATCGTGCTATTAACATCTGATTCCTTTTGATAGTAACACCCAGTTTCTGAAAGGCTGAGCAACGGAAAATTAACTAATCACCTTATAAATCTCATGTGAAGTACCAATGGGGTTACTAATAGCATTAATAATTAGTTTAATTTGATCTAATTAGTAACTAATTACATCAAATTAAACTAATTATCCATGCTTTTAGATACTTAACATGTGACAATATAACAAGGTGATTGGTTAATTCTTCGTTGATCATCCTTTTTGGGGTTAGAATTTTTGATGCTGAACTGTATTAATCACATACCAATCACATCACACTATACTACCTACATCATTTAAAAATATGAATCACATGACCAATAAAAAATTCTCGATCGGAGATTAGAAAGAAAGGTCGTTCACTGGCACGATTAAGGCGGGCAGAATACTTCTAACCCATTTGAAAATGAGAGGCCTACGTATAACAGCGAACATCTTACGGCTGAGTTATGATGATTTGACATTCAACCGTTTGACATTCAAGATGAAGGTAAAACAGCTCCTTCCAAAAAATTTGGCAGAATCATCACAATAGCTTAGTAAGTATTTATTTATGTATGTATATATTGATAGGTATTTATTTATTCTGCGTTATGATTATGTATTTATTTACTTCCTATATATATTATCTATATCTATTATTATTATTATTAATATTTTTAGTTGTTAGATTTCTACTTCAAATGCACCTACTTTATTTTATCTCTGCATCACCCTGTTAGGTTGACTGGTAGAGAATGCCTTTGGCATTAAGTTCGCCTATATAGGTACTTTGTATATCAAGTTGTTAAATAAATAAATATTTTTTTTATTGCGGACAGTGGCAGACGAGCAAGAAGCCTACGTGATGCTAAGTTATATCTGTCGCCCATGGAAGACCCAGAGTTTCTCAAAATGCTCCTGCAATGCCAGGGACTCCGCGAAGCCGCTGCCTACCGTGAAGGGAGTAGGGTAAGTGAAAGTGTGAGCAAGGTGAGGAAAAAGAAAAGAGGGGAATTGGAGGGGAAATGATGAATAATAAAATTTGGGTCATATCATATAAATCAGGGATAAAATTATTATAATAAGATAAAAGAACAGTTGCTGCACTTTACTGCCGAGGAAAGGTGTCTTAACATTCCAAACTCAAACTCGTAAATTTATTTATTTCAAATTGTCCATGGTAAACTTAGAAAATATATAATATAAATTTCAAAAAGACATTGATACTTCATGAGTGCGTCGAAAAAATATAAATTCACCTAAAACAAAAATTTCGCTATGAAATACAAGTGGCCGTTTCAAGAGTAAGGTCCTTCCTAAAACTTCAGAGTGACCATTCCGATACAAAATTAGTATGGACCTGTCAACCTACCCTCTCGAAGCCGAGGACTCTCGTGTAAGGCCTTAATACGACAACCCGTAGGCCTCTCAAAGAGAGATGTAGGTAAAACCCTACTCTATGTACTCGAAGTTTTGAAAGAGGTGATAATTCTCACTTACGGTTTTCTAAGTCGCTATGTTTTTATCATGGTCATTATTATTATCGTCATCATCATACCTACTGTAAGACTCAGCAGGTATTAATTTATTAAACGAGCCGGTGATAGAAATACGTAGGTAATTCATTATGCAAGAGATATTTGTGTTACTTCAGTGATTCAGATAGAATAATCGAACTCTGGCGTTTCTATTAAAATGGTTAGAAGTTTTTAATATTATGCTGAAATGGCAATAAAATGAATTGTGTGTATAACTGTGTAGTGACTTATGAGCGACTACAGCGCATGTATAAAACAAAGTCATTCCTATCGTCTGTACGCTTAGATCTTCTAAATTACTCAACGGCTTCTGATGGGGTTTTCACTATCATTTAGAAAATTTCTTTCTAAAGGTTTTTATGTTTACTAGCTGCACCTCTGGGCTTCGTCCGCGCCTAAAGTATGTTTTGACTCCCTCGAGAACCAGACTCAGAAAAAGTAGCCTATGTCTATCTCCACCATCGAATCTATCTACAAACCAATTTTTATCGAAATCAGTTCAGCCGTTTAGGCACTGAGTAGTTACAAACACATACGTACATACATACAAATATTCGCATTTATAATTTTAATAGGATTACATGCAATTTTCTATGTAAAGATAATAAATAAAAAAAATACACGAACGAAGCAGATCGCTAGTGATGTCTACAAAATGTGAACGGCATTAAATGGATGGTAGCGTCTTAGAAGAGCAGCCAGAAGGTAAACAACGATCATGATTATGTCACGAGCATCCGTCTTTCGAACCGATAACCTGAAAAATATAATCTTGCCAGTGTCTTTGTTTATATTTTTTTCTTCTATGTTATTAATAGTAACCAAAACTATGAAGCAGTTTATTTTATGAGCACGTCGTGAAAATACATAGCCTCAGACAAAAACAAACTTTTTGAAAAATAAATAAAAGCAGTAGGTATGTATTGCTGTCGTTTTCTTTATATAACTAATAAATTCATATGAATGCTATCTTTTAAAAAAACAATTAGAATATACATACACATATTTAACTACGTAAAATATGTATATATAATATACATATTTAATGACATTAATATAAAGTAAAACGTTCTTATGTCTGTTTTAGTTTCTTATTAAAATTTTATTTTTATGTTGACGCTAAACTAAACTAGCTGCGCCTACCTGCTGAAATTGGTATGTGTTTAATTAATGTAACTCAGGAACCAGACCGATTTTCGGAATAAAAAGTATGCATTGTATGTCTCTGGCACCGAATACTTATCAATTTTCATCGAAATCGGTTCAGTCGCTTAAGAGCTGAGTGGTAACAAACATACACATACAATTTATACCTTATATTAGTCGGGTTTGGACATTGTTATTTACTTAAAAATTGTCTAAAATAAACTAAGTAATAGTTTATTTTAGGCAATTTTTTATACTTATAAATCGGAAAGATAAGGCGTGATCTGGGAGAGGCCTATATTCTGCTGTGGCAGTCCACTACAGTGGTAGTCGTCATAATGATGTAGCAACCTTTATCAGGTCATCATTACCTTGTATGTGTACGCTGCATCTTAT
The DNA here is from genome assembly GCA_963082885.1 of Parascotia fuliginaria. Lineage (NCBI taxonomy): Eukaryota > Metazoa > Arthropoda > Insecta > Lepidoptera > Erebidae > Parascotia > Parascotia fuliginaria. Next base: position 4,297,823 of record OY720197.1, read on the forward strand.
GGATTGTTGTAGGTAGGCAACAAATGATTGAAGAACGGTTCAAGATCGGTTAAGGTGTAGATGCTTGGTTACATTTGAACCGGAAATTTAAAAAAAAACGGTGTTACTATCACCTTGTTGCATGCCACCTTCTTATGTGATCGTTTACCTTTCATCATTTGGTGACCTGATTAAGTTGTATATCCTTTGCTAGTGGTCTATGGAATCGTAAGTCCCGACGTGTTCCTTATATTTTTATCTATTTATCCCGTATCTCTCTACCACCACCCGTATGATAAGCAGTATAGGATAATTGCAGACCTTGGCATCACGTCGAATATATTCAACCCCCTTTTATCTTTCTTCCCTAACAATAGTATCTAATCAATCAATCAGTGTAAGTTGTTTTTGGCTACTGCTGTGTCCGATACGCAATGGCCGTCCCCAGTGGACGATCAGGGAAAGAGACGGTTTAATCATTATTACTTTTATACTTTAACACAAGAAACTGAATGATATTATGCTTCAGTTAAAAGATGTTTGTCATTCAAAATTTGAATGGTAAAATTTAGTTCTCAAATTAAAAACTTTTCATTTTTGAAGTTGACAACTTTAGCTAAAAACTTAAATTTGGTTTTTAAGAGTATATCATAGACAATCATTAATACTTTATTATTTAACACAAGAAACTAATTGATTTATATGCTTCAGATAAAAGACGTTTGTCATTTCAAAACTTAAATTTATAGACGAGTATATCATAGAAGACATGTCAACTAAATTTATTAACCTGCTGATATATCGCTCAAACTCGAGCATAAATCATGAAATTTTGACATTCTTGGCGTAGATAAAAAAGTTTGATTTGGTGAAAACTGACCGGAATATCTAGATCCGTTAATATTTAAATGAGATGAGATATATTTCTCGTAAATACTTAAAGACATTTTTATTGTAGCCATAATATATATATATATATATACTGTATTATAAAATGATTTATATATTTCCGTTTGTTTCCTATATTATGTTTACTTTTATATATTCTTATTGAAATCGCAATCTTAGCTTTTTTCCTGCTTCATTAACTGCACCTACTCCGTTTATCTCTGCATCACCTTAGGTTGACTAGTAGAGAATGCTTTTAGCATTAAGTCCGCCTCAATAAATAAATATTTACATGAAAATTTTAAACCAACCCGTTTGGTTATATAACTCAATTCATTTCTCTTATTCACTGAGCTTTCACGAGGTGTACATTAGTTTTCACTATTGGTTACATTGTGTCAGACACACTTACGACTTTCCTGTTTTTCCTTATTCTATCTTCCATCTTAAGTAGAGATTCTATGTTTATTTTGTTGTTGCTTTGGTTAAGCATCTCGTACATTGCAAAATATTATATGTTCTTCTTTCAATTTATATATGGAAATGACAAATCTAATTAAACTCTCCCTCATTACCTAAATGAAATCGGAAGAGTATGTTTGTTTTTTTGAAAGCGCTAATCTCTGGAACTACCAGCTGGATTTGAGTTATAGGCTATGTAACATCACGCTACTGGCGACGGGAGCAGAGTAATAAGCAAAGACGCGGGTGAAACGCGCGGCAAGCTATTCATAAATATATTGGCCAGCTTCTCACTTACATTTGTTACCGAACAGGCCGTAAGTAAAATGCTGATATATCTTTGGTTCATAGGTATCATGTATCTTTCGTAAATAAATAAATGATTTTCACTCACTTTTACATTAACTATCGATTTTACAGATTATAGATACAGATTACAGAGTTGTTCGAACCAGTGGTAGGTGCAAGTCTTGAATTCGAGTATGACCGGTCGCGAACTTAGGTCGAGGGTCCCCTGTCTTATATAATGGACAATGTATCATGTTACACAGTCCACATATATCGTACTTTGACAACACTGAGCCTACACTCTCAGAATCCGATCAGAAATATAATTTTGTTGTACAAATATCGTTTTGTTTGTGTTGATGATTTGTTTTTGATAACATCCCTATATTATTTTGATTAAGATTTTGGAATTAGACATAAACTTCTTTTGCTGAAAAAGAACATCGATATTATAAGAAAGTAATCTTTACCAGTTTATTGCTCTTTTAAGAAGGACTATTTGCGTTACATTAATGAAATCGGCTCTGTACCAAATAAGGTGCTTAGGAGATTAGCAGTGTACTGACACAATCATCATCTATCTAACTGTAAAATCACAACTGCTAAACATAACTAATCATCTTCATCAACATCATTCCAGACGAAAAACGTCCACTGGTATAGGTCTCCTTATCCATATTTTTGCACCTTGTAAGGATGCCCAAGCTGCGTCATAGAATATTACAAAGCTTGTAATACCGTTAAATGAATAATGTTAATATATAGTTACTACTTTGAAGGAAAACATCGTAAGGAAACCTGGAATTAAAAGTCTGAAATTGCCAATCCGCCTTGAGCAAGCGTGGTGATTAATGCTCATGCCTTCTCTATATGAGAAAAGGCCTTTGCCCTGCAGTGGGACAGTAAACAGGCCAGTATTATTATACTACTTTTTAGCTACATTTCTGGCATCCAGTGCAAGATTTTCATAGTTAAAATTCAAATGAAGAAGAAATGCAGTACGATAAAACAGAATGATTTTTATTTGTTCCACATTTTGTAAAGAAATTACTTTCTAAAAGTACAACTGCTTTTGTTACATGAAAAGCACATAATAAGAGATTTTACTTGATAACCGGAGAATAATGTTTTTGAGATTATGTATGCATGACTTTTTCTTTTGAGCTACAACTTGATGGATGTTGTCTGAGGTGTAAAATTTTGGCTTAATACTGTCGAAGCCCTAATTTATTCTGATTTCTAACATTAAACGTTGTACGGGTGTATTCTTTATATAGTATACTAAGTATACTAGTTTTCCGCGGCGCGTTTTCACCCGCGTCATTGGTTACTGCTTTGCTTTCGTCGCCAGTAGCGTGATGTTACATAGCCTATAACCTTCCTCAAGATCTGGGCTGTCATACGCAAAAAGATTTTTTAAATCTGACTGGTAGTTTCAGAGATTAGCGCGTTCAAACAAACAAACAAACTCTGCCGCTTTATTTATTTAATAGTTTCTGCGGAGTGGTTTTACCCACGTCTTTGCTTACTGCTCTGCTCCCGTCACCGGTACCGTGATGTCACATAGCTTATAACCTTCCTCGAGATCGGGGCGCAAAATACGTAAAAATATTTTTTTTAATCTGACTGGTAGTTCCAAAGATTAGCGCGTTCAAACAAACAAATAAACAAACTCTTCCGCTTAATACAATAGTATAGATAGTATTTTACCTTGGTGAGTTCCAGAGTTCGATGCAAAATGCTGTGTCTAAAATTGTACCTGTTGAAGCCAATGGGTTTAATTCCATACTAATTTCCCGAAATGTGATAGTTTCCTGTCAGTTTACTCCTAGATACAAAAGACGTTTATGTTATTTTTATTTAATATCTTACGTGTGCATATTCTTAATGCATTTCTTTGTCTCTTTATTGTGAATCACGGAGTGCTCAATTGCGAAACTATTTTATTTAAAAATAATAATAACAGCGTTTAGGTTACCTACGAGGTTTTAAGCATGGGTTCCTTTTTTATAGATAAAAAACTAAGATAGATTTTAGAAAATTTCTTAGCTTATTAATAAAAACACGTATTTACTAATAACGTTACTTATATTCTTGTAAATAAAGCAATGGCGTGCGCCACAAGTCGCCATATTGGATACAGAGGACAGGAAAATATAATAAAACACGTGTAATGTGACGTCACGCAGCAGTAGGTACAGGTATGTCATAGTTACATAAAAATAGTCTAGAGTTTTTCGACAAAGAATGTTATTATGAAAATTGTATCCGTATGGCCTTGTAAGACGGATAACCAACCCATATATTCGATAGATATCGTACAAGGCAACTATGGATTATTGTTGAGTAAAATTAATTATTCTTTTAATTTATTGATATTTTGTACACATATGTACAAATTAACATCTGATTCTATAACGCAAAAAATATACTGACGCCGCAAGTGATAATAAAATAAACGATACATTGTGTATGAGAAACAATGCACAAACATTCTATCGAAAATTCTAAAATATAGCTTCATAAAGCATACAATACAATCTGCCTACTTGACTCACAAATGCAAGTCAGACAACACACAAAAAGTCCGGATTTAACGTTGGCCCGCGACACGTGTGAGGGGGAAAATAAAGAAAAACGCAAACGTCCTGCAAGCCGAGATAACGTCAATTAGTAAGATGAATGGCTGTTTCGTAAAGTGTGGTCTCAATGAACAAACAAAGGGTAGAAGTACTATTACTATGTCGCCGGTTTGGAGGGCTGAGTCGTCTTAACTTTCTGAATTGATATTTGTTTTATCATTTTTGTTTTAAAAGATATGAGGGATGATAATGATTTATTGATTATTAGTTATTACATTTCGATTAATTTCAATACTTAGTGAAGCTACATAGATTTGTTTCTGAATTATTCAAAGATCAAGTGGCATTAAGCCAGCTATTATAAACTTTTTTGAGATAGATTTAAATAATAGTTTTAATGTTTTAAACGACTTGTAAAATTTCGCAAAAATATATAATAATAGATAAATAATGAAATATTCCTATTCAACTCTTCGTTTTATTTTATTTATTATGGGACTACAAACAGCCTTATTTTATAATGTTTACTAAGACATTTTATATACACATAGTTAACAACATTATAGCCCACTCGTTATGCGCAGATTACAAATTATAATTTGGACAAATAGTGTCACTAAGAGGTACTATATATCATTCATAGGATAGTGATTAAAAGTCAATACTTTTACATAAAATATGTGAATCATTGTTGTCTGTAGCTTTAGCATGCGTTTTTCTCTTAGTGATAGCGCAAAACATTAGAAATAGTTATCAGAGGAATCAGCAGAGGGCAGTGACAAGTGACATTAATTAGAAATCTATGCCACTTGTCTAGGCCCTCAGGAGCGCTATACTATTAAAACAAAATACTAACGTGCCAATTACTCATCAAAAAACAAATTTCTTTTAGTAAGAAATAGACGCGTTAATTTTTGCTAGAGCTATTAATCTTTGATATTTTCGAGGATAACATTAAGCTCAAGTTTACACCATACAAGTAAAATATACATTTATTCCATCTTTCAACTTCATCTTAACTAAAATATGCGTTATACTTCTGTTTAATACCTGTGTATTGTCAGACGTAGACCTAATAATGTATGAGATCATTATACGACCTCATTGTAGAGCAGTGACCACTCAAATTAGTACGGATTCATCTCACTTCGCGCTTTCCAAAGGATTCCAAAGGTTTTTGATTAAGAGTCCTGTGGTTATCGTGGACGGTAGGGATACATTATTCAAAGGTCTATGTTCTTTCATGATTTGTGACCCTTAAATAGGTATAAAGTCCTTAAAAAGAAAGATACGTAACACGTAAATGCGAAATTCGAAATTTAAAGTATGGCTTCGAGTCGTGCATTGAATTGAACGAAATATGCAGGCACAGTGCAGTTCATTCTTTCACTAAAAATTTACTTTTATTTATAAGTTTTGTAAAAGTATTAAATTAAGTTAGGATACCATAATATTGATTAATAAATTATTAGTGCCAAAATAAATAGATAACCTCTGTTTTTTTGCGTAAGTATATGCATTTTTACTGCTGACCTCGAGTATAAAAGTTGGTTTTGCAATGTGATGTTTTACATTGCCGCGATTTACAGATTATTTATTTTTAAATTTATTAACAAACAAGCTAAACCCGCAGGTTTCGTTTCTCATACTTCAACGCGTGAATTAAAAAAATACCTAGACCATTCTTGGGATTGGATTCAAACTTCGTTACCAAAAATTGGCGTAGTGGCTTAACCGTAAACCCATTGGGCAAAGATTTTTATTATGTCGTGATAACTTTCAAGATCATCCACTACTGTTAGTAATTTCATATGCTCTACCTCTAAAGTTGAACAATTTCCTTTGAGGTGAGTAACCTCTGAACTTGAAAACACCTTCCACCATAAATCAAAACCAAACAAATTAATTATACCAGATGGTATCTACACGTAATAAATAAAAATATCTTAACCGGTCTGTTATCCGGTACAATATATATAAAACATGGTACATATATCATAAAACAAGGAAAAAAGGGTATTTTCCCTTCCATTAAGTCGATAACATCTGAAACACATTTCTCACGGCTATAGACTTTCTTTTATCTAACCTACTAATATTATAAATACTCGGTCCCCATTTTTGGACTTCGTTAAGCGTTAGGGGAGCAAAAGCATGTAATTGACAAGTTCAACTTCGATATTGCTCGCATATGGAAAAGAACATTTATAGCAGCATGAGTTTACTTGTAGCCTGTGAACATGATACAAATATTAACATGATACAACTGCTGAGTTGTATAAATAATGCAAAGAAGATACACGAAGAAGAAGAAGGTAGTGAGGGAAAACTGTAAGGAAAGGGCGTACAAGAATAATTAGGCTGCCGGGCTCATATGCGTAGTCGAACACATATTTGCTTTACCACTTTTAACAAAAAATTCTATCAAAATTAATATAATAAGAACTATAATGACAGTGACTACTTTTACTGTACTGTGGTAACTTGCAAGCAAAATTAGACCTTATTGTTTTGTGATATAAACGGTTGCAATTTTATGGTCGATAATACATGCCGAATGAAATATAAAAGTATGAATACTTTACAAAGACAGTCTATACAAATGGACATTCAAACAGCACGGTATAACTATTATGAAAATACACTAGTCAATTTGGCATGGCATCTAATCCAATATTATTTATTGGATATCAACTTTATACATATAATATGTAATAGCGAACTTATTGCTTGAAGTATTCTCTACCAGTCTACCATAGGGTGATGCAGAAATATTTCGAAGAACTGGCTGTGGATTAATTGGCTGACTTTTTGTAGTTTTGACGTTCATAAGCATCATATTTTATGATCCAAATAAAATAAATGTTTAAGTCTTACAAATACATTAACAAAGTATCTCAGGAGTTGAAGTGCCAGTCGCCATATTTTAGCTCATGTAATAGTGGAAAAGCCTGAATATAATAATTTTTTCCGAAAATAGATATACTTAGAGTCATCTACAGACTTGAAAGGTTAAAGTAATTCTCACGAAGCTACTTCTCAGATAAAATAGATAAGTTATAGAGATATGATCTTATAAACATGAAAACATGTTTGTCTTCTCAAAATATACATCTATATTATATAAAGAAGAGTTCGATTGTTTGAACGAGCTAATCTCTGGACCTACTTGTGGGATTTAAGTAATTTCTGTTTGCGTTTGATAGCCCAGTTCTTGAGGAAGACATATAGACAGTCGGGCAAAAACTAAGAGTATCCAAAAATTTTAATTATGACCCAGAAACTTTTTAATACATTCGTGCAATGCCAGGGCCTATCGCTAGTTGATGATAAAAGAGCGACAGATTTAATAGGGTGCATATAACATTTAAGCAATAAACATAAAGTATACTGAGAATGCTGCATTTAATAAAACAATAAAAGTAATTAATGTGAAAACAATGAATAAAATATTTTTGTGTCGGCCATAAAAATATATCAATCTGTGATGTAAAACAGAACTGTACGTTTATTTATTTTCATTTTACAGCATGTGCTGCAATTTCTGTATTCATTATTAGGCCACCATTGCTAGACGTTGGATTCTTTTAGAAAAAGTTTGAGTGAGTCTCTGACTCAAACAAAAAAAAACTTTTATTTATTAATACTAAAAGAAGATTTTAACCAATATGCTGACTAAATCTGGACCCTTTTTTTCTTTTTATCTACTAACAATTTGGTAGCTAACTTGCAATTTTTTTAAAAACTACGAAATCTTTGTATGAATTGATACGTAAGAATTTGATTTTTACTTTCAATAAAAGATGTCAAGGACATTTATTTATTTGGGTTAATTGAATTAACACTTATCTACGTTAAAACTACAAAATGTCAGCCAATTAACCTACAGCCAGATCGCTAACGTAGGGAAGAGCCATGAGAAGAACTGGCAAGAAACTCAGGCCACTCTATTTAATCGCCAAGTTATTACAATTTTTGTAAGTTACAATTTCAAGTAGCATGCAAAGTGACGCAGGCAATACTTTTAACTCTATAGGTAACTACTAGTACGTTGTGATGAATAAAAAAGTAAAATGTGTGCTTTACAGGCTGCCTTATCACTGCTGGATACAAGCTTCTTACATCCTTATGAGTTTTTATGGTTAAAAAAGCCACACCGCACTAGCTCAGTTTCTAACCCACGACCTCGTGTATACGACGCGAGTGCCTTAGTTACTCACAATCACGATTACTATAGTTAATTTTTATTTATTTTATTTTATTTAAAACTTTATACACATACATGTAAAGGCGGACTTAATGCCTGAGGCATTATCTACCAGTCTAATTTTATAAGGTTCTATAAACCAGGTTTTCTTACGATGCATTTATTCAACACTAGCTGCGCTCAACGGCTTCGTCCGCTATGTAACTAACTATATACAAATATGTTTTGTATCCCTCGGAAACCGGCAATCGGAATTTCGGAAAAAAAGTTGCTTACGCCCGTATTCGGCACCAAACCTATGTAGGTTCAACTGTTTATGCGCTGAGTGCTAACAAACTTACACACAAAATCTTTCGCATTTATAATATTAATAAGATAAGGTAATATCTAAAGTAAACGTAGAAAGTACCTAATAGTATGATTTGGATAACTAGAACCGTCTAAATATGAGGCAGGTGTCATCACGACATAAGAAATATATCCTAAATTTGGCATTTGTATCATGCAGGATCCTCTGTTTGTATTTTTAATTCCCTATAAAAATGTTTTACTCCAAAAACAAACTGACTACGGAAACAGGGATGTGTTGAGACCAAACATCGTTATCGATTTATAATGGGGATGTTTTTACGGTTTAACGGTTTTTAACACCTGTTTACGGTTTTATTGATAGTTTAAATTAAGCTGCTGTTTTGTAAGTTCGTTAATGCTATTGACAAATATACGTGCTATCGAACCAAGTGAATCATAACCCGACATAAGATCATTTTGCCAATTTATCTAAATGCAAGTAGGTCGAAATTTGCCTGAAGACAGACTTCCTTGGCAACGAGCTTGTTGTCAATTTATTCGACACTGACATTACTATAATATAAACACTGTTGTTATGTTAGTATTAAAAACGTCCTCAGTGCATTAGACATGGTAGATCTTACAAGTTTGACAGTTATAAGCGAATTATTAGCAAAATGGGTCATAATTCAGTTAGTTCGATTGTACATAAAATGGATTTGTCTCTGTTAAGGTTTTGTCATTGTGTCATTTAGTTTTTATATATAGTTATGAAATAAGAATAGCTGTGTCTACATTTTGTTGATACATCATCTGTAGATATGGTATAAAAAAAGTGAGCATTTTATAGATATACGTTATGTATTCGATAATTAATTTAACTGGCTTTAACCTGATTAGACAAGAATGATCCTCGCATAAAATATCCATCGTAAAATAATAGTTTCAATATAACTATTGCTTTAACTGAGTGATTGGCCAGCAGCCCACTTAATCAAGGTCCCTTTTCTTTCGAATATATTCCCTCATTTTTAACAGACTTCAAAAAAGGAGGAGGTCTCTCAATTCAACCGTAGATAACTTCGTCGTTTATGAACCGATTTTGATGATTCTTTTTTTGTTGGAAAGGAGATTATCCCAAGGATAGAAACATCATAAGAAAACCAGGTTCTAAAGATGGCATCTTTGAGAGGAGATTTTTTTACATTTTAGTTTCATGTTTGAAGTCAGTTTTTTTTTGTTTAGATTTTTGTCTTATTTGCAGTCAGCAACGGCTTGGTGTTGTGCTTAGTATTATTTTTGCAATTTTTTTAATCATATTTCATCAAGCGGTATAAAAAAATACAATTTAATTTTATTGTACACAAAAGAAACACATTTTATAAATAGGTTATTATTATTTTAATCTTCCTCAGCTTTTTCTTATCATCTAATCAGATTAATTTTTCTAGTTCTATTGAACTTAATACATTGTTAACATTAGGTTATTGTTTTTACACTCACAACGAATTTATAGAGCGAAATTTTCTTTTGTTTGAAATTAAACGGTCGTTGAACAAAAGCATCCATAAAAATGAACAATGAACATGAATGCCGGATAGTATGAAAAGCCTGTCAAATTGTTTTCATTGTAAGATCAAATTTTTGAATAAGTGCTTAATATAAATATTTCAGTATTATTCATGTGCATAGTACAGTAAATGAAAGAGGGTCATAGATGAGTAATAACCAAGCGGAAAACGCTTTAGTTTAATGTGCATTTTAAGTATCTTATTTATATTATAAATGCGAACGTTTGTTACCAGTCAGCGCCTAAAAGAACTGAGCACTTCATTTTCATATCCCATAAATGTTTACAATTTACTAACATGAACTGTTTTTGACTGTTTATTGATTTTGTTTAAACCGTGTATTAAACCTGTAACCGTATCGACCACGACGCTGAATCAGCCAATGATATACCTTATTTAACGTATTAATAATTTAAATCTGGTCCCAAATCTTTAATAAAGCTCTTTGAGTAATTTAATCCAAGCGTCTAAACGCTATTAGCGGCGTTTTCACCACTTGAAATATAATTATAACTACGAGTAATAAATCATTTAGTTTCTAAAGGTTACTTCAATGATTTTTGGTCTATAAGGGCATTGCCATACGACATCAAACAGAAGTCTTCTATTTTCAGCAGATAACATACAGTTTTATTTGGACAAAGAAATTCTAAACAAAATACCAACATACTTATTTTCTTCAGTTTGGTTTCACGGGTCAATGTACACTTACGTCGAAGCGGCTATGCGGTTTATTCCCTTGCAGACTTCTCCTTAGTCGCGTGACCGTATACAATGACAATCCTAAAGCTTAGCCATCAGAAAGAAAGAAAGAAAGAAAAACTTTTATTGTGTTATAAAAGACGACGTACATAGATACCTACCTATAAAAAATAAAAATTACATATATTTTTTTTTTAAAACATACTTCTTATTATTAAACAATTTTTTTTAAATAATTATGACCAATAAGTCCAACAAATAATTTCTAATAGGAATTAAAATAGCAGTGGTAACTTGGTAACAATAAAAATGATTTGTGTTTTTGAACTGTGTCAAACTTTCAAAACTTGCTTAATCTGTGCTGTCAAGTGTCAAGTGTCAAATGAGATTGATGACTCATGTTCAGACTTTAGTTCAATTTATTTGACGTGGCACCACATGCTACATTATTCCAGAAAAAAATGCGACAAAACAAAAGTAAGTGTGTACGCCGCAGTTATACACAAATTGGTTGGACACTCAGCAAACACTGGGATAAGAATTACCCAACCCAGAACTGATTTTCAGTGCCAACCACAAGGAGCGTCAGCCAGACGCAGACGCCGTTATGGCATTAACTTTTTCACTTTTGAAACGAAAATAGGATAATAATACTTTATTTAGTATATTAAACCTACACAGTGTATTACTTATATGGTAAGTGTTTTATACATACATTTGCAATCAAAAACAACAAATGCATTTACAACTTAAAATGAGTTTTTCCCTAGTCCAGCATTTCACTAACCTATATACTTATCTACCATTTAACAAAGTATTTAGGCAAGAAAAAATGAAAAAAAAAATTTTTACCAACTTTTTCAGACATGTAAATATATGTAAATAACATACAAAGTCTGCAAGCTGAAAACTGACCAGATCACAAGCCAATATCAAATTACACATAATGACTGTATATAATGAAACGGAAACAAAAAAGCAACTAATGAGCATCAGTAGAGCCTTTCAAGAGTACAGGTATAAGAACACGGTATAGTTAAAATGATTCAAGTTATTCAATCAATCAATCAATTCTTTATTTCGTAAAACATTGGTTACAGAGATGGCACAGCGATACAAAACAGTTCTTCAATGATTCGCCGAGAAGGCATACGAAAATTAAAATCTCAAAATAAATGTCCAAAATGAAGTAAAATTATTATGAAATGTCAGTGAATATAATTTTCTAAGTGCTGTAAATTATGATTAAATTAAATGTAAAGTATAGATTCAATTAGCATTTAGTATTTTCATATAAAAATTCATTGATAGAATAGTACACTTTATCTGTTAAAAAGTTAAAAAGGTTGCGTTTATATTCGCTGATATTCTTACAACTTCTGATATTCTTTGGTAACTTATTATACACTTTTGGAGCCATTGCATATATGCTTTTATGTAAAAAAGTTATATTAGCTTGCAGTAAGTGGAGTGTGTCAGAGTGACGTTGACTCTCTACTGATTTAAATAGATGCATATTCGATTTTACAAACATGCTTACCTCGAAAACATAGAGACATGGTAAAGTTAGTATTCTTAACTTTTTAAAAAATGATTTGCATGTATCAGTACGTTTCAATTTACAAATGGATCTGATGCATTTTTTTTGTGCTATAAAGACATCTTGAATGCCTGTGGCATCGCCCCAGAATATTAAACCAAACCTTAACGTAGAGGTCACATAGCCATGGTATGCTGTTAGCAGTGCGTTGTCATTGGCAATTTTTCCTAGCCTGTACAGAGCATAAGAATATTGGTTTATTTTGTTACGTACATAGTCAATGTGTGTTTTCCATGTCATATTATTGACAATATATAATCCTAAGAATTTTGTCACCTTTGATTCAATAATGTCAGTATCATTATATCTAATTTCTAATTTCGATGTCCATTTTTCTCTTAATTGAAAATTCATAAAAGTTGTTTTTGTGAGATTTACCTTTAGATTATTTGCATCTAACCAGTTAATAATGTTTATGAGAGTATGATTAACATTGCTTTCGATTTCTCGAAGATTGCCCTTTTCAAAGATAACCGTACTATCGTCCGCAAATAAAGACATTTGATTTAGAGTAGTATAAGGAAGGTCATGAATGTAACACAGGAAGAGCAATGGACCCAGAACGCTACCTTGTGGTACCCCGTAAGCCATTACTCTAGCATTAGATGAGTATATTGTTTCAGTTTTTGTTCTTGTGTTTATACGACCTATTTGAGTAATTTGTTTTCTATTAACTAAATAAGATTTCAACAGATCATGTAAATTTCCTCTAATACCATATGTTAATAGTTTTTGTAGAAGAATTTCATGGTCCACATAGTCAAACGCCTTTGTCAGGTCCATAAATAGAGACATTGCTGGTTGACGACTATCGAGGTTCATGTGAATGCATTGAAGTGCATTATAAATGGCCATGTTGATGTTTTTGTTTTTTCTAAAGTCCATTTGTTCTTTGCATATTATATGGTTTTTTTCGAGATAATTATTGAGTCTAATATAAATCAATTTTTCAAAATTTTTTGCAAATACCGGTAGTAAAGCTATGGACCTATAATTGTTGAGATCTTTCTTATCACCTTTTTTATATAGTGGAATAATAATGGATTCCTTTAACTTATCTGGAAATGTTCCATAATGCACACATAGGTTAAAAATATCACAAAGTACAGGAGCTATAACAGGTGCCACTGATTTAATTATAATTGTGTGAATGTTGTCATAGCCTGTACTATTGGTATTCTTTAAATTACATATTACGGTGACTATGTCATTTGGTATGATGGGTTTCATAAACATTGATTGGCATATATGAAAATTATTATTAGTGTTTAGCGACTTTTTATGCGCATCTGGACATACCTGGTCTGCATAAAAGTCATTAAATTGTTGTGCAATGTGTTTTGGATTTGTGATAGACTTTCCATTCACGTTAATCTCTTTAATAGTTTCTTTAGGTATATTAGGTTTCATAGCATTAATAATTTTCCAAGTTGCTTTGGATTTATTTTTACTGGTTACAATAAAATAGCTATTTTGAGCTTTCTGAGTAAGCTTTATTATTTTTCTATACCTGTTAGTGTAAGATTTAAGGTTGCTTAGAATATCTTTGTTTTTGGTTAGTCTATATTTCCAGAGCAAATCTCGTCTTTTTTTACTACATAATTTTAGACCAGGTGTGATCCATTTCGGTCTGCCAGTTGTTTTGATTTTACTCTTGACGATTGGGAAGCAAAGGTCATAAAACAATTTGAACGTAGTGAAAAACGAATCAAAACTTTCATTAGCATTTACAGTTTCGTATACCTCAAGAAACTTTAATTGTTGTATGGTTTTTATAAACAGGTGTATGTTTTCTGTATTGTAATCGCGCCTATACGTATACCAATGTTTTAAGATACAGGTCTTTTGCACTGGGAATTTCATCAATTATGCAGTATGATCTGAGTCGCCTAGTTCAAGAATTTCACTTTTACAGTCTCAAATGTCGTGTATAATATTATCTAAACACTTACCACTAATCGGTCTGGTTGATTCATGAATGACAAAATTAAGGTAGAAATCGTTTGCAATACGGTTGAAATTTATTGAGGCAGTTTTTTTAGTTAACATGTCAATATTAAAGTCACCACAGATAATTATATTATTATTATTTTTACAACGAAAATTAAATAAAATGTCACTAAGATTTTTAAAGAAAATGCTTATATTACTGCTGCGTGGACTTCGATAGATGCATAATATGGTAATTTTGTGATCAGTCAACTCTATAGCACAACATTCAAACGCATTTACAACGTTATATGAGTTTACAGACTCTATTACTGAAAATACCAGCTTGCTGTAGACTAGTATACAAGTGCCGCCATGTCTAGTATCTCTCGTAAAAAATGTCGCTAACTTAAAGTTTGGTATTTTGAGAAGGTCAACGTCACTCTTCAACATGTTATGCTCAGTTACACATATAGTACCAATAAATTTGCCTTGATAAGTGAGGGTATCCAATGATTCAATTAATTTATCAGATTTATTCAAAAGGCCATTGATATTTTGATGCATTATGTACATATGTCTATAAACGAAAAAAGTCTGAGCTTTCTATTGCGGTTATTTTTAAACGCTATTTTAAAATTAAGTAATTTGCAATTAGCTGTAACGACTTCAACCCGTAAAGAGTAGATTAAGATACTGTAATGTATGTGAATAATGTAGAAGAAGTTACATTGTGCCAAAAAAAATCTTGGCCTTTTGTCAGTTCTCAGTTCTTAAATGTACGCCATCATTCTAGCTGCTGTTTTATTGAACTCCCGATTTCTCAGATACTTTATAGTGTAGCAATTTCAACTGACAAAAAGAATATATAATTCTTTAAAAAGCCTACACAACTGGTGTTCTTGACTTGTTTTGCAAGATACCTGCTGCTGGCAATATTAGTATGAAAAAATTGTTTATCAGAGCAAAACCACGGGCACTGTTTTCAGATACTGCTCCAGACCGCTACTACGTTGGTATAAGACGATCCTTAAACGTCGTTCTAAATGTAAATGCTCAATATGCGATAAATATCAAATGACTCTCATTCTTTACTCGATCCATTGGCTTAAATGTTTTTTGTTTCAGCTGATGAGTATCGAATTAACTTTAATAGCGTTTTACTGGATATTTAGAATATTTTCGTTAGGGTTGTGATAATTTAAAAGTATTGTAGCTATGTACATGTTTAGCTTAGCGAATGCAGAAGCTTTACAACCCTATTTTCACCAGTGAGTGTGTAAAGTATTTTGTTTATAACTAAGTAATAAAGGGTATGAACACTGTACAGCGCCTCTGGCGTTTGGTTTAAAAACATTTTTTTTTAAATACGTTACGTCATTATCATTACCTTAAAGAAGAGGGCCTCGATCTAAAGAAGGTAAGAATCTTGGTGGTTTTAGACGATTGTCTGATCTGTTTTAGACGATTTTTCCTGTGATTCTGTGCGCCTAATACGTTTGACTGATTGCACTAAAGCAGTATATTGCTAGGTTATATAATATTTATATCTCTTAGCTAAAAAAAAAATACCTAGGAAAACAGGTTATTTGTATCTTTTCATTCTTGTGTGTTGTACTGAAATAAATATATTCTTTCTTTTTCATAAAAACATTATAGTCAAAGAATACACAACAGTCACAACCAGGGACAATAAAAATAAAATACATAAAATTTCGCTTGGCGGCGTACATATTTATGTGTTAATTTTAAATTATTTCATGTCTGAGATAGCTAGGAGTATGACTTGAATATCATTTTGTATGCAAGAGACTAAGTGGAACATAAAGTTTATTATTAAAGTTAGGCTTGTGAAATCAGCGAACGTTTTGTCGCCAACTACTTGTGTACCATCATATACTGCCTACCTTATCTTCTTATCGTGTCTTCCTTCACATTGTTATGCACGTTTAGCTGTTTGTTTGTTTGTTTGTTTGACAGTTAAATTTTGTGAAAGGCTTTGCTCAGGGGTGTAGGTAACCTAAATAATAGAATATTTTCCATGATCGTCACTCTTGGCAAGGAAATTGTAGAGTGCAGTTTTATTACATTATATCTGTTTCTTGTATTGCATGATTTTACTGTTACTATATTATAGTTTTACCACCATTAGCCGTTATGTCACTATAAATAAACATATTCTTAAATCTCGTTTTGACCAACAGTTACCTTTTTAGTTGAAACCTTTTTCGACATTATAATTAAAACTCAAACAAAAAATCATATTTAGTTTCGATTTACGACTATTTAATAAGTTAATAAATGAGACGTTAAATTAATGACATCTTTTATAGCACCCCGCTGACAAACTACGAGAACGTCGTAAAATACGGGTTATTTTTAAATTGTTTTCGTTTACTTTAAACACATATTTATAATATTTTGTGGATTAGATAAATTATTTGATGTCATCTTTTGTGTAACTATTTGCTTTTTTGGCTAAAATTATATATTGAAGTTAATTACTTAAGTTATAAGTTATATGATATTAAGTAATATGATATTTTAATTATTTTATTACTTTTCTTATCAGATTAGAGACTTAAGTAATTAAAGAAAATCAACAGCGAGATCTACTGTAATATATTACGATTCTTTTAGGTGTAGGTTTATTACGTCACATATCTTATTCATCTTCCTTCTTATCTTATGTTAACTGGTTTAGGGAAAGAAATATTTAAGACATTTCTTATGATATATATGCCTTGTTTTAATTTCATTGGATTATAGCAATTCCAAACTGGATGAATATACCCAGCAGTAGATTTTTAGGACGGAATTATAGACGATGATGGTTTTAAAATCTAAAGTTTCGCTCCGGCTAGGTAATTCAACTTAAATAATTAAACTTATTTCATTCAAATTATAATAATAATAATATCACAACAACTATAAACAACGCCATCTAGACGCAAACTAAGCATATTATAATATTATAGCTTGTGTTATGGGTTCTAGAATGCGGATACACATACTTAAAAACTTTTTTTTGTAAATACATACATGTTATATAGATAGAAACACCCAGACCAATGCAAATAGACATGTTCATGCACACAAATTTTTGCACTAAGCAGGAATCAAACTCGCGACCACTGGGTGTACACAGTACCACCGTACTACAGAGGCAGTTTAATTAAACACTAAAATTAAAAAAAAAAAATTTTTCAAATCGGTTCATAAATGACCGAGATATGAGGTAACAAACATACAAAAAAAAAAAAAAAAAAAAAAAAAAAAAAAAAAGAAAAAAAAAAAAAAAAAACATACGACCCGAATTGATAACCTCCTCCTTTTTGAAGTCGGTTAAAAACTTACTTCATAATCTATAGTAATTTAGAAGCATTTCTCAAAAGGAATGTTTGGCAGATGGGTTAGTAAGTGCAGTAAGGCAATAGGCAGTAGGTAAGTACAAAGGTATACTACTGCCTGTTAACATGTATTGCCGTCGTCTCCTCTTACGACACCCACGAGAAGAAATGAAGTGGTACCATATTCGAAGACCAGAGACCACACAACCAAAACCAAAAAGCGAAATAGCAAAAATATTAAATAATACTCGTAGTTTTAAATTTAATACAAAAAAGAACTATTTTTCTAATAAAGAAACTGTCGCCCGAAGTCTTTTATATTACAACGTTATTATAAGCAAGTCAGACACCGTAAGGTAATAACCATAATATCAAACAGAACCACAGATAAAAACAAAATGTTTTTTAAATAATGGAACAACAAAAAGAAAGTGATATTAAAAAGTCTTTATATTTTGATAAAACATCTTATAAATATTGCAACGGCAGAACTTTGTTCATTTATGTACTGAAATCTGTTTATGTAGGCTGGCCCTGTTTACCCACCCGGGCGTTTGTTTAAGTATGCAATAAAATAATATTTTGGCAAAGGCAATACATTGCATTCAGCCTATTTGCTTTATGTATGTCTTTCACAGATGCTATGGGTACTAAACAACTGATATACTACTTAAATACTTTTTTTTTGTAAATACATACATATTATAGATAAATTATACTCGGACACAGAACAAACAATCATGCTCATCACACAAAGATTTGTCCTGGGTGGGAATCGAACCCACGACCTCCGGCTTAGCAGTCAGGGTTACTAACCACTAGACCAACAGACCAGTCATAAATTAGTTTAGATTAAAGTCCTTGCAAAGGCTGTTGCAAGTGCTGAAACTGTATTTTATCTCGAAATAGTACGCATAGTAATAGTACTTTTTTTTTCTGTCTGTTTTCCGAACAACGGATTCTGATACGATTTTTCCTATGGTTTAGATCATTCGGTAAAAATTATGCAAAACAAAAGTAAAAACTATTTAATTATGTATGAAGCACTTTCTTTATACAATAACTAGCTTCCGTCGCTTCTGTTCGCGTCGCCAATAGCTTGATGTCATCCTATAACCTTCCTCGAGAACTGAGCTATCAAACGCAAAAAGAATTATTCAAATTTGACTGGTAGTTTTAGAGCGCGTTCAAACAAACAAACAACTTTTTCCGCTTTATATAATAGTTAGATAATAATACAAGAACTTTAGACCGCTGCCTAGACCTAAAGTTAGCACATATTAAAGCTTGTAATATGGACTTTAGAACGCAGATAAACATACTTACTTAGATACTTTTTTTATAAATACTTACATATTGTACACACTCAGACCGAATAGGTATTAATTTGCAGCAATTTATTACAATACTAGCTGCTCCCTGCGGCTTTCCCGCGCGGGAATTGATATAACTCGGAAACCAGAACAATTTTCGAGAAAAGAGTAGCCAATGTCCATCTCCGGCACCGAATCTATCTACATACCAATTTTCATCAAAAGCGGTATAGCTTTTTTAGGCGCTGAGTGATAACCAACACACACAAACACATACATACACACAAACTTTCGCATTCATAACATTAGTAGGATGACTCTTGAGGAAACGTGAATATTTTGATATAAAAATAATTATAATATCACAACAACTACTCACAACGCCATCTATACCCAAAGTAAGCATTTGCAATACGTGTCGGTGAAGAATATAAAATCTATTTATTTATTTATTACAAAATATCCCACTATCTTTACAGGTTCGTACCTAATACAATAATGTATCTATGTAATCTAAATCTACTTAAAAATAAATTAATTTAAAAACACTGAACTATAATTTTTATATTACATAACTACATAACAATCTATATACTAACTAAATGATACAACACAGTAAGCAGCCCTAAAAATAATAATAAAGTCACAACAACTACACACAACGCCATCTATTCCCAAAGTAAGCATTTAATATAGCTTGTGTTAAGGGTACTAGAATGCGGAAAATTAATAATTATTGAAATCCTCCTGCATGTGCATAACTTTACTGCCTTCATGCATGTGCATATTAATTTGTATTGTCGGAGGGAGGAAGTTGCATACCGTTTCCCACATTTAAGACTGATTCCCGACGGAATTAACGCTCTATAGAACTTACAACAAATTTTCAAAAAAGATATATTGTGTTATTCGAGTAGGTATAACTATTGCGTTTATCAGAAATATTGACAATTAGACATTTTATTTTATTGCATTTAAATGATCGGATTTTACTAGTTAATCAAATAAATATTACCTATACAAATACTCTGTCTCTGTGGTTCGGTGGTACTATGTACGGATTTTACGAAGAGGTCTCGTGTTCGATCCACGGGCCAGGTAAAGTGATATTGACTCTTTCTGTCGAAAATTCTCAATATTAGCTCAGAGTCTGGAATTGTGCCCGATAAATGGCAACAGGCACGCCCTCTGATACATGGGACCTAAGATAAAATAAAAAATGGCGAGAAGTAGGTGGTTAAACAACTCTGCCTACCCCTTCGGGAATAAAAAGGCGATTTATGTATGTATGTATTATACAAATCGTAATACTCGTCAAAATATAATTTAGCTGGTACAATACTACATATCATCAATTCATTCTAGCCCTTTCATGTCAATTAAAAATGAATTAGCAATAAGAACTCTTAGTCCATGTTGTTAAAGGATTTAACTAGGTTGAGTAAGAAGGTCCTTTAGCTTCATCGTTATCATAAATAAATTCTTTATTTGAAAAAAAAAAGGAACAACAAAACAGTTCTTATTCTTCTTCTCCTTTTTTTTGGCAACAGAGCCGACGATTGTGTCAGCTATTTCTGCCAGCGTCAAGTGTAGAATTATATTCTTGTTGATGATATTAATGGTATAATACAATGATAAAAAAGAAAAAATGTGGATAAAATTAAATGACAACCATCTTCCGTGAAAACAAAAGATGGACCCCAACAAAACAGTTTAACAACAAATCTTTCCTAATCGAAACTTTCAATACGCTAATGAAAATTACAAACACAATAAATCAACAATTAGGCCAGCAATAATTCATGACAATAAAAATAAGAATAGAAAGCCGACCTTGTTTCACAACAGTTTCATGGTATAGACAATTAAAAATATATTAACATCAAGGCGGGAAAGACGACATTTGGTGCAATATTGCGGCTTTTACTCCGATTGAACTGTTTTATTACAAAATTTTAAGGTGTTTTCACGCAATCATATTAACAAATGAAAATGGGTCAAAAAATTATCGGTAATATTAAATCTATACTTATTATATAAACCGGAAGAATGTGTTTGTATGATAGCCCAGATCCTCGCCAGTAACGTGATGTTACATAGCCTATAACCTTCCTCGGGAACTGGGCTATAATACACAATAAGAATTTTTCTAATCCGACTGGTGGTTCCAGAGATTAGCGCGTTCCAACAATCAAACACACTTTTCCGCTTTATATAATAGTATAGATTTAGTAATACATATATGTACATTTACATACTTATAAATACAATTTACTACGCAATGAGCTACCTGCCGCATGCTGTGTCTAGCATTTTATGTTATGTTTCACTGTTTTAACATTTTACTATTATGTCATCCGGGGTGTAAAGATTTCAAAGATTCCACTACATTATACAAAGATAGAAGAGAACTATAGAACTACTGGATAAACCACAAACACGTTTTACGAGTTTTTTAACTTTTATATGCACTGATAAAATAGAATACAATATAGTTAAAACGATATTACAACCATTCTTTGTATTTATGATAAACGGACAGGATTTTTCGAAAGGAAAGAAACGTGTAGTTAATTTTTGACTATTAACAATTTTTTTTTTCGTAGGATATGCATTACGCATACGCACCCGCCTGGGCAAGGCGGGGGGTTATGTCGGATCGCCGCCCGCAGGCCACCTCCTAACTCGGCCGCAGAGGATAGGGAGAACGGCGCGTCGCAATACCGACACTACTCTTCCCCTGCGGCCCCACCGCATCCGTGGAAGGTAGGGAGAGCGGCGCACCGTTATACCGGCACTCCTCTCCCGCCGCGGCTCCGCCACCTCCAGCCGCAGTGTCGCCGAAGCAACACCGCAGCCTGACCCAGTTGCGGTGCTGCCCATACAGCACCGCCACCCACCTGAGCCGCTCCATCGTGGGCTTACCACCAAAGCCCAGAGGAGCGGTGCCTCCTTGGGGTTCCTCTTGATTCACCGTGGTTCTGGGTAACCACGGTTACTAAGCCCTCCCCCAGCCGCAACAAGGCGAGAATCCCGGTTTGGGGAGGAACTATTAACAATGCGTAGTTTAATTTTAAAAGACTAAGAATAATCTGGTAAATATGTTGGTAAATAAATGTTATTTTAAGATCTTAAATTTTTTTTTAAATTATTTATTATCAGATATTTTGGCTACCATCTTCCCTGAGTTATCATCACTCGCTAAAGACCGACAGTAAGATTAAATCTGTAATAAAGAGTACAACTTAACGGAACACAAATACCATAAACTTAAATAAATTGACACCATTAAAATTCGCAACAGATAAACCCGCAGTATTTACTTATATCTCGCACTATCATAAATCAACCATTTTATTTCTTAATTTTGCAACCGTTAACTTTCTTTAATTTTTTAGTGTTTATACTCACTCGTAAGTGAATCTACGTGGTGATTGTCATTCCAATCCAAAATTTCATCACTAAAAACTGAAAGTAAGAACTTGTAGGTAGTGTTTTGTCTGACCATGAAATGGTATTACTATGTATTTCATATCTAGTTGTTAAAAAAATGTTTTGGCGCAATAAAGATATTTTATTTTAGTTTTTTAATATAAGGCTTCTTGAAAATGCCATTGTGAAATCCGTTTTGCGATAGGTGAAATAATTACCTACAGTGGCAGACAACAGCCAACAGCCTACCTGATGGTACCTAAGTGGCAACTGTCGCTCATGTATTTCTGCAATGCCAGAGGCTATGCGAAGGCGCTGTCTACCGTGATATCAATGCTGTCTTTATACGTCGTTTATTTTAAGGTAAGTATCTCTTTACGTCCTTACAAATTTGACTGGCCCATGTCGACACGCTAATAAGAGTAAGCTATGCTAGTTGACGTGCAATCAGTGTTTCCACAATGAGGGGAAATTCCCCTTTTGAGGGGAAATTAGGGTCCATAGGGGGAGAAAAAGGGGAAGACATTAAAAGGGGAAGTTACGGGAAATCATGGGTAAAACCTAGCTTAAAATACAATTATTTTATGGACTCTACCGTGGACTAGCGTGTTGCCGTTTATAAGAAACAGTGACAACACGTGCAGGTGGCGTATACTTACCCTTATTCCCATTCTGTTTAAGGCTTTGATTTTGTTGACGCATTAGCGTAAATTATATTATCATAGTATAGTACGTATCACCAGAGGCGTGGGCAGGCTATAAAAAAATCGATAAAAACCTTTTTTTTTTTTTGAGGGGAAAAATCCTTGAGAAGGGAAAATTTGAATGGAGGCGTGGGGAAAGAAAATCATTAAAGTGGAAACACTGCGTGCAATAGGGGCAGTTCTACATATTAATGAGCGCAAAAAACTGTTTTTTATTTGCTTTAATTCGTAATTACTATTGAAATTTTTTGTGATATAGTTTCTCACGATATTTTAACTACAAGATAAACTTAGCAAGTAAGTATGTCACATTGATACATATCTGACCTGAGACCAAAAATGAAAATTGGAATAATATAAAACAATAAATACAACACTTCAACCGTCTGCGAACGAAGTCCGGGCATGTAAGCCATATTTAAAAAATGGCGCTATATTTTTTAAACGCGCAAATAAATTGCAGTTCGAAACCAAAAAACTTATGTAAATAACATGAAAATTGAGTTATAAAGTTGCCTGTTGAAAAAAAAAGAGACTTTTAGTAATAATTTTGAATTTATGAGTGTACATTCATTTCAAACGAGTTTTTACGTTGTGGATCTGTTGATGTATTAGTGTGTCAGTGATTTGGCTTTTATTTTACTTTTTAGTGCAAACGTCTACTTTGTTATGTGGACATATTAATGTATTAAAAATAAAAACGGTTTAAAATTTTGTCAGCCGTGTGATAAGTCATAAAATAGAGAACCAACCTAAATCCACAAGTATTATCATATGCCTCTAACATAGGGTACTTTATACTCGTACTTACGAACTAAAAGAATACGGTGCAACAAGCAACAGCGTGGTCACTATGGCAATTGAGGTGGGCTTATGTCCAATTATGGACGTCTACAGGCAGATGATGCAGGATATGAAACTTGTTCGAAATCACATCTGTAGATAATTGCCTGGTGTTATACCTACAGCTTAAGCACTTTTTCATTATCTTTTTTTACTCCTATTCTCAATATGTACTAGTTTAGCGACTTGGTCAAATAAAACTTTTATTAAAACCCCAGCGCTTATTAACACTTAAAAACTAACATTTTTTACTTTTCAAGTAGACGATAATTATGTAAGAAACGTTTAAATGAATTTAACTAATTACACGTTCTTTTAATGAATACTATTAGCAGATGTCTGGCGTTTCTAGATATTTAAATTATTTTTTTAACCTTACCTGACCCCTCTAGAGAGTTGCTTTGGTAGAATACTAAAACATGATAACGAGATGAAATAAAGTAGGTAGTATATTTTACTTTACATTCGTTTCAGATACCTACTACTTCTTGTCATCAGTCTAAAATGTCCTTTGCTGAAAATAGGTATTTCCTATTCACCTCGCGTAAAACGAAGGTAAAGGACACAATAAGATTACAACGTTAGTATAATATTTATTATAGCTGTTACTCGTATTATGATATTCCTTTGGTCGCAACAAGCAGAGAGCCACTAAAAATAAGATATAAATCCTGTAGCCCTCCAAATCATAGCTTCTCCCTAAATTATGGCTAGTCCAACTGAGAAAGGAGGTCCTAGGTTGCAAAATTTGGTACAGTAAGTTCTAAGACTGGATAGAGTTGTTAGTGAGTTTGCATGTACAGCGTTGTGGTATTAGACACAGTCAAAGCGTCCTCTCATGTAGAAAATTAGACTAAATAGCGAATTTGAGTAGAATGACGATAAATTTTAAGCCTTGATTAAAATGCAAACAAATTGTCATAAAATTTTCAGATACACAAAAGTAGGAATAACACCCAAGTTTCGCCATCAATGTTAGGTTTTATATAAAAGAGGGCAAGCCTGTGGCTTTTCAAACAAACATTAACCACAAAATCTTACCCGCAAGAGTCAGACTCAAAAATCAATTATAAAATTTATAAATTTTAACATATTCTTACGCACATAACTTTTATACTTTACTTTAAAGCTAAGGTTTTCGCATAAACCCATCCATATCTCATCCTTAATAAGATAACGATCACCTGTCGAATTAACTTTATCGAGCAACATACCGCTCCCGTACAAAACGAGCAAAAAATGGACCACTACTCAAACAATTTGCATGAAACACGCCAACATGGTGTACACTTTTAAACAAAAAACGATTCTAGTCACTACATTGTACAAATTGGTATTTAAAAGTAGGTATGTGATGTTAAATAAGTAAAAAGTATTTTAATAACTTTGTGCATTTGGCATGTGGCAGTCTAGAATGAAGAAAATCCAATTTTTTCGAGGCTTTATGTAGTAAGAGACGACTAATGATATAATGTCTGGCGTTAGGTGGCTAGATCAGAAGCAGAAGCAGCCTGATGCAGAAGAGTGTGCTTGACACGTCCACTTGTGAAGAGGTTCTTGTCCCTAGAGCCCTAACTACATGTACCTCTGTCCCTGTATCGGTGGGTCACCATATTTTTATATACTAATGTAATTTTGTAAATGTATAAATTATAATCATCATCTTATCAGCCAAAAGACTTCTGCTGCTGGCCTCCTCCAAATTTAACCACCTTGACGGTCGTGAGCCGCCTTCATTTATTAGGTTGGCCACCACTTCTTTTAAGTCACCGATCAAGCTAAGAGGGATTTAATAAGAATAATGTTCATTTATTTCAGGTTACATATAAAAGTACTTTACAGACTAACATACATAATATAAAATTATAACCTTAAATTCACTTATACTATTTCGTACCTCCCCACACAACACTTTGCGGAGTACCAGTGTACCTTACTGCGTGTACGTACTGTAACTACTAAATAACACCTGCGGTCACAAACCACGCTCCGTGTGGTTAGTACGACCAGACACTCTAGAGAAGCCTATATCTAGCGATAAACGTCTTTATGCTACAAATAATTAATTATATAGGCCACCAGATAGCGTTCTCACTTACTGAAGAAAACGCAGAAGTATGTGAGAGTACACTTTACGCTAATATTAATTTATATCTTATGAGAGCATAATACGATCTTATGAAGCGTGTGTTGTGATAAATTAAACCAACTTCAAACACTTACAAAAAAAACTTTATTGGGTTATGCAAAGGCCCGTCTAAATTTTATGTACTATGAAGGTAGGCGCCAGTACTATCCTTATTGTCCGCGTGCAGGAGATGACGCAGTGGCCGATGAGGTGTCGCTAGCAGGTTCACGATCTGCAGGATCAACTGAATGGTGGTGCCTCGTGTCCGCAGTCCGTTCACGGTAGATCCTCAGTGGTGACCTTGGACCCCAATAAGGGGTTTTACACTGACTTAATGTTATATGTACTTATATTTAGTTCGGTGGCTATATTGCCGCCTTTAAATAAAATAATTGAGTCTATTCGATTTAAAATTGAAAGCAACGGCGAGAACGTACGGCACGTACTGAATATGAGGAGTACGTGTGTCCCGGTTGAGAGTTCAAATCGAATGTGTTTGCAAATGGCGACCGCAGCACAGGCCAGCGAGTGATCGCGTGTTGATCGAACGAGTGAAATGAAAGATACGCATCGTAGGTAGGGCGAACGAGATGGAACCATTTACATCGCTCCGGCGCAGATTTAGTTCGTTCAATTATTTTACAGATAAAATAAAATTTGTGCAATAGATATTTTACTTTTTAAATTATGGAACGTTGGATTTTAGCCACAACGTTACAATACCCCCGCGCAAAGCCAAGGATTTTATTGTATTCAAAAAAAATAAATCCGCACTACAAGGAACGAGTTTAAACTATTTATTAACCCTACAACTTACGCACTTCTTGCAAACATAACAAGTAACAGTTCTTGTTTAAGAAAAAATAATAACTGGCCGCACTTACATAAATAGAGGTACTGAATTATATAAAACTCGAACAAAAAGTCGTTATAGTGGAGGTGAATCTAAAGCAAAAAGGGTTTAAAATCTACAAATAAAATTGATTAAAAATATATGTACTGAATTATTTCTTTGCTCCTATTAATTTTAAATCTTTTATGTGCCAAGAACCTAAATTTTTACCAGACATGTCTTGTAGCACATAAACTAAAGGAGACTTCTTTTGTATAATCTTGGCTTTTATAAATTTGGGGGCCAATTTTTTAGAAAACCTGCTGTCTTTATCACTCAAGAAGTAAGCTCGTTTCATGACTATGTCACCAATGTCAAATTCGGCAAATTTGCGTCTCAAATTGTAATGTGAAGTGTTCTTAACATGAGCTTGCCATAACTTTGCTTGCACACAGTCGAATATTGAGGATAAACAACCTAAATTCTCTGCGTAAACGTCTCGCGGCAGAAACACTAATTGATCACCGAGATCATTGTCAGTGTAATGTGAACCGCATGTAACGAGCTCACGTCCAAAGACTAAGAATGAAGGTGTGAAGCCTGTTGCCTCATTTACGGAGTTATTGATTGCAAACTGCACCTTAGGAATAAACAAGTCCCATGATCTATGATCATTATCGACGTAGGTGGAAATGCAAGTGATAATGGTTCGGTTATACCTTTCTACTAAATTTACCTGTGGGGTATATTTAGGAGTATAATAAACGTTGGGGATATTGTATTTTTTAAAAAGCGCTTCAGTTACCTTGCCAGTAAACTGAGTACCGTTGTCCATTAAAACTGTTTGAGGTACTCCGTGAACTAAGAATACTGAATCCTCCAAAATTTTTGTAATTATATCAGCGGTAGCTCTTTTTATTGCAAAAATAAAACAAAATTTAGAAAAACAACAAGTTATGACCAATATATAATTATTCTGTTTTTTTGAAGTAGGAAGAGGTCCCATTAGATCAATTGAGATCATCTGAAAAGGTCGTGAACAATGCTTAGGACGACCCATTTCTCGTAATGTTTGATGATTTTGAGATTTATAAGCTAAACATTTATCACAAGTTCCTATAAACTTTACAATATCCTGGTACATGCCTGGCCAGTAATAACGTAACGCAATACGTCGATAAGTTTTGAAAATGCCCATGTGTCCAGCTGTGGGCTCGGAATGGTTTTCGCGGATAAAGTCCTCACGGAATTCTGTAGGTACGACTTCTTTCCACGAGAATTCTAAGGTTAATTCGTGTTTGTTTTTAGACAACCTAAACAGAGCATTATTTTTAATAATGAAATTTGGAAATTTGGAAGGGTCAGTTAAGCAACCATTATAAATGTTTTTGTACCAACAGTCTTTAGTGTCCAAGTAAGAGCTGGAAGTACTGATGGCGCTAACTGTATCTAGCCTAGATAGCGCGTCAGGAATCACATTATCGATACCTCGTCTATGTTTTATGACAAAATTGAAGGCCGATAAACGGACACCCCACCGAGCTAAACGACCAGTAGGGTTGCTTAGAGACAAGAACCACTTGAGAGCACTGTGATCAGTATAAACTGTGAATTGCTGACCGTTTTCAATATAACAACGCCAATGTTCCAGAGCGGTAACTACAGCTAAGGTTTCCCGTTCGGTTATGCTGTAGTTCTTTTCAGCTGCGGTCAATGACTTACTCATATAAGCAATCGGATGTTCTTTGCCATCTGTAGTCTGGGTAAGCATTGCACCGATGCCGTAACTGCTAGCATCCGTATGCACTTCAAACGGCTTAGCATAGTCCGGACAGGATAACACTGGTGCAGACACCAAACATTCCTTAAGTTTTTGAAACGCAGCGTCAGCTTCAGGGGTCCACTTAAAAGAAGGAGTACCTTTCTTGGATGACGTTAACTTATTTAAGGGTCCAGCTATGGTACTAAAATTAGGAACAAAACGTCTGTACCACGTCGCAGTTCCTAAAAAACGTTTAAGGTCCTTACGACTCTTTGGTGTTGGGTAATTAAGTATAACCTCAACCTTGTCCGGATCTGTGCGCAAGCCAGAGCTATCAACAACATAACCGAGATACTTTAGTTGAGAACTAAAAAAAATTGACTTTTCTAGGTTAATAGTTAAGTTTGCCTGTTTCAACTTTTCGAGTACACGCAAAAGTAGTGTCACGTGACTTTTAAAGTCTTCTGAAACGATGATAACGTCATCTAAATAAGCAAACACTTTACAGTCAAACTCTGAAAACAGCAAATCAACCAATCTCTGTTGAGTTGCAGGGGCATTAGTCAGGCCAAAGGCAGTACGTTTAAAACGAAACGTTCCCCTGCCAGGAACGTAAAATGCAGTTTTGTCACGATCCTCAACAGCAATTGGAATTTGCCAAAAAGCTTTAGATAGGTCAATACTTGACAAGTAGCGCGCGTCCCGTAAATTGTCCAGAATCTCGGCGATGTAAGGAAGATTGTAAGCATCCCGTTTGGTGACTGAATTCAATTTACGGCTGTCAAGACAAAATCGAGGTTGACCGTTCTTCTTGGTAACAATCAGAACAGGAGATGACCACGCACTTTCGCAAGGCTCAATCACGTCAAGTGAAAGCATTTCATCTACCTGTTCAGCTAAGATACGCTGTTTTTCTGGAGACAGGCGATAGTACCGCTGACGAATAGGTTCCGAGTCGCCTGTATCAATACGATGCGTGATGAGACTTGTGATCCCCAATCCCTGTTTCAGAGAAGAAATTTCCTCAAACTGTTTGATAACAGAATCAGCAATCGGCTTTTGTGACTGAAGCAGGTTGTCATAACCTTGTATGAAGATTCCATGAGAAGAATCTAATGAACAGTTATTCGTTTTAGACATGGAAATACTACTAGTATATTTAGGACATAGTTTAAATTTACGCCAAAAGTCGATTCCTAAAATAATATTGTGTTTGATATCAGGAATGGCAAAAACTTTTAAAATATGAAATTGAATTTCAAAATGAATTGGAATGTTCATGTAGCCTAAACTCTTTAAATTTTGTCCTCCCGCTGCAGTCACAGTAATGCAATTTGACTTGATGAGAGGCAAGCCATATTTTTCTAAAACAGAGTGCGCACCGTTGCCCAAAATGGTAACCGCTGAGCCAGAATCCAAAAGTCCTAAAACGGTTAAATTGTTAATTTTAACTGTGACATAAGGTCTATCATCAAGATCATCTTTATTATCGAGAATCGTGTAGATATTATACGATTTAAAAAATAATGTTACTGTTTGAAGCCAATCTTTCCAATCATTGGTATCAAAGTTACTACTAACACAATTCTCGGTAACTAGTTTTTTTCTTGCCCAGTAAGTTTTTTCTTACCACAATTAGGGCAGTCAGGCGCTTTAAAGCCCTTGAGACCACAAGTGAAACATACCACCTCATCTTTACTAGCAGTACACTGCCTAAGATTATGCGTATTATTACGACAGCGAGGGCAGTACCGCTGTTTTGAATTAGCATTACTGGTATCAACGGCATGAACATACGTAAGATCAGAATTATTATCATATTTATGATGATTGTTATTATTCTGCTTGAAGTTTTTATTAAAGGTATTACTTGATTGACCTGAAAAAGCAAACTCAGATGCTAATGAATTTGAGCAAGGTTTTGGAGGTTCCTTGAATTGCGAAAATCGGGACTGAATAGTCTCATAATTCCGACACACTGTTCTTAATTGATCGATAGATTTAATCTCTGACACTGAAGAAAGAGTATTAGCGTAAATTGGACGAATATTGTGGAGAATAATTTCCAATTTATCCTCCTCCGATAATTGCTTTGTAAGGCGTGAAAAAAATCCAGACATAATTGAGATATAGATGATTATGTTTTCAGTTTCTCCTTGCGTGCGAGATCTGATTTCTGCAAGCAATCGGTAGTCATAGTCAGGTTGGTCGAAATCACGTCTTAATGCTAATGTAAGATCGTTCCAACTCGAAACCGTATCCCTAATACTTCTGTACCAGTGCAATGCATCGCCGATAAAAATTTCTGTGGCGTTCGACAACACGTTATTTAATGAAATATTTTTAGTGTGGCAAAATTCCTCACAACGTTGAATAAAAGCTCTTACACAGGAATTTCCTTCAAATTTTAATTTCGAGAACCTATTAACGCTACCTTCACAAGTAACAGTGACGTTAATAGGAGTCAAACAATTAGCAGATGAGGAATCAGTAGCCGCCAAGATATCTATAGCTGAATCAATACGTGAAGTTAGCTTAATGGTAGTACTTTTATAAAGGTCAACACATTGATCAAATTTTTCCTTTAACTGTTCATCGCAAGCAATGCGGTTAAGCCGATGATACAAATGATTGAGTAAATTTTGAGTGCGAAGCAATGTATTTTTATCTAACGGTGTTGATTCTAAACAGACGTTGACCTTTTCAAGAATATCTCTAGCACCATTTAAATCGTCTGCTGGTTCGAAAGGGCTTGTGAGAATGTCTTCCGAAGGGAATAGTGGTCCGCACTTAGCTATTTGTTTGCGTAAGTCCTGCACTGTGGCAGCCGGTGTTTCGCCCCTAATAGTAACTTCATACTCAAGTTCCGCTTTTTGCAAAGACATAAATTTAACCGGATAGGCCATAATGCAAAATAAAAAAAATTAAAGAGAAAAAAAATTTGTGTAAGTGTTGAAAATTTTCAGAATGTGAAAAAAAAACAATTTAGCTGTCCAATTAAGTAAAATTACTCCGTCTGTTACAATTTAAAGGTAAACTATAAACGTCTTGGTTGTTTTTTCACTAAGTAGTAACGAAAATATAAGCAGTAAGCATAAAAACATAAGCGTAACTAAAATTTTGCAACAACAAAAGAACAAAAAAAAACACAAAAATATTGCAACTAATATGTACGCACATTAACAATAGAAAAAAAAAAACATTACGGTCGAATTTTGAAGTCGGTTAAAAGTCACTTTATGTCACCGACTGTACTTTACGTATAATATGACAAAACACAAGTTAAGCAGCAGTGAAATTAAATTAGAAAATAATTCTATATTTTAACAAAAATATTTAAAATAAAAACGTTTCACAAAAATAATAAAAAGACAAACCACACAAACACCACAAAAAAAAAACTACCCTCATAGCACAAAAACTTTGACCATTAAAACCACGATATGGGCGCCAGTGATATCCTTATTGTCCGCGTGCAGGAGATGACGCAGTGGCCGATGAGGTGTCGCTAGCAGGTTCACGATCTGCAGGATCAACTGAATGGTGGTGCCTCGTGTCCGCAGTCCGTTCACGGTAGATCGTCAGTGGTGACCTTGGACCCCAATAAGGGGTTTTACACTGACTTAATGTTATATGTACTTATATTTAGTTCGGTGGCTATATTGCCGCCTTTAAATAAAATAATTGAGTCTATTCGATTTAAAATTGAAAGCAACGGCGAGAACGTACGGCACGTACTGAATATGAGGAGTACGTGTGTCCCGGTTGAGAGTTCAAATCGAATGTGTTTGCAAATGGCGACCGCAGCACAGGCCAGCGAGTGATCGCGTGTTGATCGAACGAGTGAAATGAAAGATACGCATCGTAGGTAGGGCGAACGAGATGGAACCATTTACATCGCTCCGGCGCAGATTTAGTTCGTTCAATTATTTTACAGATAAAATAAAATTTGTGCAATAGATATTTTACTTTTTAAATTATGGAACGTTGGATTTTAGCCACAACGTTACATCCAATCGATTCAGCCTTATTTACTTTTAAACTTTCGCGTTGCATGATATAGTAGAACTAAATATACGGCAATTCACGCGATGCTTGTGACCACGGCCGGTGTAACCTGGTCGAAACGTCAAGCAAAATAACGTATGTAAATACCTAATGCATGATCGCGTGAATTTCCGTATATTTAGTTCTATGATTCAGCCCTTTCTTGCCAAAGCCTTCATTCAGATCGTTACTACGATCTATTAAAGTGAAAATATTTTGGGCGTCAATAAAGCCTACTACTATTGCGAGTAAAAAAATGTATGGTGGTTTAGATGCGTCGAATGTTAAAATTGTAACTCAGATCTAAATTATAATTAATAATTATCTGGCGATTAAAAAGAGTGGCCTGATTTTCTTATCAGTTCTTATCATGGCCCTACACTGCATCAGCGAACTGGCTGTAGGCTGATTGGCTGACATTTTGTAATTTTTAACGTTCATATGTGTTAATTCAATTAACACAAATGAATTGCCTTTGACTTTGACATCATCATTAACGTTAGATACAGAAATAGCTACTATATCATAAGTAATTATTTCTTCTATTTTAATCGATCCCGAGCTCTCGTCTATTATATATAAACAAAAAGGATGTACTAAAAAACTAAATATAAAGAAACATTTACAAAGAAAAGACGGATTAAACACTTATAAAAAATACAAGCTACAACTTAATAAATTCATGAAAACAATTTATATTACGCTTCTTTTATCTTCTTTTATTTTATATGCTAGCGTTGTACTTAAGCGAACAATGAACTGTAGAAATATGATGATGAGATGTGAAAATTATAATAGTTTAATAGAATTAAACGTTGGACGTGGTCGCCGACTATGGGTCTTGTTAGAAGGTTCAAAGTTCTGAGTGACTTTAAGCCTGGGTGATAGAGATTCTAATTAGTAGAAAATCAAATACGGTTGAAATCTTATATCTACTCACATTTAAATGCAATTGTAGTAATTTCCTCAATTTCATATTCTTAAAAAGATATATCATAGCATATTGTTGTTAAAAATGTCAGAATATTTTCTAATATTGACTGCCTCTGTGGTCTCAGGTCTCGGGTTCGATCCCCGGGTCAGGTAAAGTGGTATTGAGTTTTTCTGTCGAACAATTTTCAGTATTAGCCCAGAGTCTGAAATTGTGCCCGATAAATGACAACAGGCTCACTCCCTGTTACATGAGACCTACAATAAAAAATTTTGAAAACTGGGTAGTTAAACACCTCTGCCTACCTCTCCGGGGATAAAAAGACGTGAAGCTAAGCTATGTATATCGGTATTGCAGCGCATCAGGGATGTTTTCAGAAGTACGAGTTGACTGCTTCTTTACAATAATTAGAAAATGAAGCATATCCATGGTGCGCTGTGTGCGGGCCAGCCCCAACAACATTCTGGAATGCATTGCGACGAGACTCGACTGTATGTATGTGAATCGCTGCTGCAGGCTCTCCACATCTGTGATTAGCCTGTAGCAGAGGTTCGCATACTAACATTAGATATAATATTTTCGATGTGTTATTAGAATAGGCTTACTAACATATTTTAAGTAAAATTGTTACTAACATAATGAGTCTTAGTTGCTTAATAAAGATTTATTTATTATTTATTATTATTATGTATGTCAGGATAAACAGAGAGTAAGGAGAAGTCAGCCTTTTACTAGCCTACAGAAGTGACTTCACCCTGCCTGATAGTTTCTATGCTGTGGAATCCAGAATTCTACTGTGAAAAGGTGAGCCTACAGTCTCGCACGTGGCGTTTTGGATAGGAAGTATCATTACTTTTACGCTTAGTGTTAAATACTGTTAATATAGTACAAGTTAGTTAACTTAGTATTAAGTTGGTAAATAAGTAAATAAAACCAAAGCCAAGCCATTTCGCGGACAAGACAGTCGAAAAACGCTTATCAATTCTTACTTCATGTAGCTACTTTTATTTTTTATTTTTTATATTTCTCTTAAGTATTCAGTAATCGTCCCCAATTTTAATATGAGGATAATATCATAAGATAGGAATATCTTATTATCTCCCTTAGGCTCATCAACTGATAATAATATCAAGTTGCAGTGCAAATGTGAAAGAAGACATTTTAAAATGACACTATTATTGTAAATAAAAACATCAGTCAATAAATCGTGGCTACTCTTAGCAGCAAAAATCAGCTGCTATTTCATCTTTTAAGCTGCTATATTTATTTATTATGCCCTCCCTCCCTTCGATAGAGCGGGCCATGTTAGGCGTCTCTCTGCGCGATTGTTTAAGTAAAGAAGAGGTGAATCAAATTAACCGATGTGGCTCTCAGAGTTGCCTCTCCGAAGTAGCAATGGGCAGGACACATAGCTCACAGAACTGACGGCCGTTTGGGCAGAAAAGTTATAGAGTGGCGACCACGAACCTAATATAACCTAACTTTCAGTATTTTTACAAAACGTTCAGTTTATACTTTGCCAGTGACATTGTCTTTTGGACGCCCCGGGCAATATTATTAATGAATATTTGCTACATGATAGTATATACCAGGGTAATATTGCTACCATCTTCGTGCATTGCCCGGGATGTTTTTGAAAATATACTCGAATTACGCTAGTTAATTTTATAGTAAAAGAAATATTTAAAATAATGGAAACTTTTTGTTTTAAAATATTACTGAATTACCGAATAATTATTTATTTTTAGAACTGAAAAATGTGTTGTCTTCTTGTCGTCTCTTTCGCCTAACACATTGCATTAGGTACCTATTAGGTAGTTACTTATTACTCTTATTAGATACTAGTTAGGTGTTAGGTACTAGCACAGATTACAGGTACTAGACCAAATACTATTATAGAAACGTAAATTGAATTAGTAATAATAATATAATAGATTGAGTTCCTAATATATTAGATTGACATTGAAAACATCTCTATTATGTTACTAGATGAGAATATTACTAATATTCTTAAGTGATATCCTTGTTCTGAGGATAATATAAAAATGTAAAGCTATTAAAAATATTTTGAGTAGTTACTTTTTAGCTGCCGGAAAGATCTCCTTCATTTTAATGTCGCATTATTAAAGTAGATGGCAGCCCTAACAGCATTTACTTACTGATAATTAATATGTTCTACAATTCTATACACTTGCAATTTATTAATCTGTACTGATAAAAATCAGTGAGCCACAACCATCGCCCGAAGCATAATGCAAATTCTTGGGAACCCTGCTCTATATTAAGTCATACGTAATAAAAACAAAAAACATGCAACATCACAACATGAATAGGACACCGAAAACAAAAAGAAACAGTGGTATTGACGTTCGCTACCATTTCTCCATTTTGTTTTGGCGGGACCGAGCGCCATTTTATTCATTCCTTTTTTTGAACTTTATAACCGGCCAGTAATTGACAGATGCGGTCTTCGATTTGTGATCTCTTTGCTCATATCTTTTATGTAATTTATGCGGATTTAATTTAAAGTGGCAAGCGGAAAGGCACTTTGTTATTTATGACAGGATTAAAAGTTAATATTTTTGCTTCCCATCGCATATTATCTGAACGAATTAAATGAGATTATGTCGTACTCACTAACGAGTAAAATTTTAAGCTCGCCGTATATATTTGAACTTTGCCGGTGTTAAAAAACTGACATCACTTTTTTATTGTTTATGGAATCAGACGAGATATCAGCCTACATAATGGTGAATAGTAGCTAGTTAGATCTAAGGTCCTTATGACACTGTAATAGTCAGGATTTTCGGAGTCCATAGCATTTACGCCTATAAGTAAGGGTGTAGGCTGCAGCTAAACGCACTATCTATCCTGAGGCTCTAGACAAGTGGCATAACATTCTATTCATAGAATAGATTAAAAATGTTTGGGATTGACATAAGCTAGCGCCAGACGTTATGTCAATTCCATACATTTTTTAATCCATGCTATGAATAGAAATGCCACTTGTCTAGGGCCTCTGCTGTCCATACAGAATACTATTTAGGATTACTGGCACCGATATTAATTAGCAGATTGGATGTCATTTAATTTCATCCACATTTTTTTATTTTATCATTGTAATATACCATTAATATCATTAACAAGAATATTATTCTACACTTGACGCTGGCAGAAATAGCTGACACAATCGTCGGCTCTGTTGCCAAAAAAAAAGGAGAAGAAGTAGCAGATTCCTTCTAAAAGTAAACATTTAGGCTGCTCCAATTTAAGTGCAGAATCCGCTTAAAAAACCTAATTACTTCAAAAATTGTGATCCGTCCCATTTCTAACCTCTTCTCTGTTATATCCAGTGTATACCTATTTGTAACTCTCAAGGACACACGTATTCTATTGGCACTAAATTAATCAATGATTACAAGTTGAAATCTAGATCGAAACTACAGACTTGAACATCTTAAACTTTTAAGGACGAATAACTTGTAGGCAATTATAGTCGGTACCACGAATTATCGCTTCGAATAGTAAAGTTATGGCGGTACAAGGCACATTGTTTTGTTGTTTATGGGACATTTTATACCATTTAAGTGTGAAATATAAAATTGAATGGGGAAAATTTTATGTAAGTATGTACGCAGAATTCTCACTAGGTAAACTGATGACCTGATAAAAGAATGAATTGAAATGAATGATGGCGGTGCAGGTACAATATTGAGAAAAGCCTTATGTTCAGAAGTAGATAATATATTTCAGTTGATGCTGATGATAATTATTATAAAGTAACTAGATTTCCGCGGCGCGGTTTCACCCACGTCTTTGCTTACTGCTCTGCTCTCGTCGTCAGTAGCGTGATGTTACATAGCCTATAACCTGCCTCGAGAGCTGGGCTATCATACGCAAAAAGAATTTTTTAAATCCGACTGGTAGTTCCAGAGATTAACGCGTTCAAACAAACAAACTCTTCTGCTTTATATAATAGTATAGATTATCCTATATTTAGAGATCCGTAGCTACTTAACAACAGCATGCAGGATTATACGAAGTTGGACCTTATTGTGGGTAAAGACGTCTTCTCATAAAAGAAGACATGAGCATCGGTCACCATATGTGTGACTCCACCCCGCCCGCAAGCAGTCAGTGGAATCCAGAAGTGGCGGCCACCATACCAAAAGTCGTCTTAAACTGCTGGTATGGTGGCCTCCACTATGGCGGCTGGGAATTGGGTTAGGGGAAGGGAATGAGGGAGGTGAGGAAAGAGGAAAGGGAGGAAATTGGGCCTCCGGCGCTCTCACTCACCGAACGAAACGCAGTAGTACGGATACTACTACTCTTAAGTCGATCTATATATATAATAATAATATTCTACCACATTCACACAGCGACATCTAGCCTAAATTAAGCAATTATATTTGCTTGTGTTATGGGTACTAAACAACTGATATACTACATAAGTATATACATTTTTTTTGTAAATACATACATATTATAGATAAATTACACCCAGACACAGAACAAACAATCATGCTTATCACACAAAGGTTTGTCTTGGGTGGGAATCGAACCCACGATCTCCG
The DNA here is from genome assembly GCA_963082885.1 of Parascotia fuliginaria. Taxonomy (NCBI): domain Eukaryota; kingdom Metazoa; phylum Arthropoda; class Insecta; order Lepidoptera; family Erebidae; genus Parascotia; species Parascotia fuliginaria. Next base: position 4,336,238 of record OY720197.1, read on the forward strand.
GCTTAGCAGTCAGGGTCACTAACCACTAGGCCAACAGACCAGCCAATATATATAAATGCGATGCATAGAAACAAAAGACGATTTACACTGTTGAGGCCTAGAGGGTATAATTGGACCTTATGCACTCTTCTTCACCGAACGAAACGTTTTAGTTTGAAGTAGTTTTAAGTCTATCTAAACTAATGTTATAAAGAGAAAAAAAAAATTCTTTTTGTGTTTGTTTGCAACGATTTAACAAAAAGTCTACGTAAACGATTTTAAAAATTGTTTTACCTATAGAAATAAAAAAAAATTAAGCGGGTAACATAGGCTATATTTTATTATGTTTAACAAATTTTTCCAGTCATTTTCAGAATTTTAATATTTTAAGCGCCTTTGTAAATCTAAGTAATTCAATACAACTGTATTGCTATGATATTTTCTGTAAGAGATTGTTGTGAGATCGAATAAAACTTATGATAAAGAAGCGAAGCGAGGGACTTCTAGTATTCTTCAGAATAGAGTCCAGTCTACGTATTCAGGCAATATCTAGCCATTCATACTGAAACCAGTAATTATCTGCCATTTTAAACTCTAAATGCGAACAAAAAGCCCATCAATAATAAATATAATATCAATACTCTTTAATCGTTCACTAAACGTAAGTTGAATAGTTGAATAAGTCAATTTATAAAGCCTTTGCCATATATAAACTGAATACTTATTGTTTATAGAAAGGGCATAAGACTCGTGAAAATAAAACTGGATCGCAGGATGAAACTTAACACAACTTGTATCGGTTTTTGCTACAAAGAAAACTTACTAAAGAGTTTTGGTAATACACACTGCTATTGTGAGCGTACAGCAAATACATACCTAAACATAGAATAATATTATTTCTGTAGGCATAATTAACTTTATTTCAGTACCTATACTTATATAAATGCGAAAGGTAGTTTACTAACGAACCTAAACACAAATAGTGTTTAGTCAGCTTCACAGTTTAAATCCTGCTAAATTATAAATCTACCAAAGCAGAACACGTTGCCAGAATTGGCGAGAGGCTAGAAAGCTATCCTTCAGGGAGCCGTGCATTCTGGTCTCTCGCCAAGGCTGCCCAAGGCAACTTCTGCTCGTCCAATCTCCCGCCACTGCGCAAACAAGACGACATACTGGTCCATAGTGCAAAGGAAAAGGCTGACACTTTAGGCCAATTCTTTGCCTCGAACTCGACTCTAGACGACGGGGGAGTCACACCACCCAACATCTCGCGGTGTGAAAGCTCAATGCCGGAAATCCGCATCACTTAACGGGCGGTCAGGCGAGAGCTCAGGCTCTTAGATGTCCACAAGTCGAGTGGACCAGATGGCGTCCCCGCAGTGGTTCTGAAGACGTGCGCCCCTGAGTTGACTCCCGTTTTAACGCGCCTTTATCGTCTCTCATATACCGCTAATAGGGTACCATCTTCGTGGAAGGTAGCTAACGTCCACCCGATCCCTAAAAAGGGTGACCGGTCGGACCAGTCAAACTACAGACCGATAGCGATAACATCCTTGCTGTCCAAGGTTCTGGAACGAGTTATCAACTCCCAACTCCTGAGGTACCTTGAGGAGCACCAGCTGATAAGCGACCGCCAGTACGGTTTCCGTAACGGTCGGTCAGCTGGTGATCTTCTCGTGTACCTCACACACCGTTGGGCAGAAGCCTTGGAGGGCAAGGATGAAGCTCTGGCTGTCAGCCTTGATATTGCCAAGGCGTTTGACAGGGTCTGGCACAAAGCACTTCTATCGAAGCTACCATCTTATGGAATCCCCGAGGGACTCTGCAGATGGATCGCCAGCTTCCTGGATGATCGGAGCATTAAGGTCGTTGTTGATGGTGCTTGCTCCGATACCATGATGGTTAATGCTGGCGTACCACAAGGCTCAGTGCTCTCCCCAACGCTGTTTATTCTTCATATCAATGACATGTTAACCATTGAGAACATGCATTGCTATGCAGATGACAGCACGGGTGACGCGCGGTACACTAGCCAACAGAATGTTCCTCGGAGCTCCGTGCATGAGAGACGGTTACAACTTGTGTCTGAAGTTGAGGGCTCTCTCGGGCGGGCTCTCGAATGGGGTGAGAAGAACTTAGTTCATTTCAACCCCACGAAGACACAAGTATGCGCGTTCACTGCGAAGAAGGACCCTTTTGTTATAGCGCCTCAGTTCCAAGGAGTTTCTCTCCGTATCTCCGATGACATTGGGATCCTCGGCGTTCAAATATCCAGCAAGGTCTAATTTGGGAGTCATTTGGAAGACAAAGCCAAACTGGCGAGCAAAAAGCTGGTCCTGAACAGAGCCAGACGGTACTTTACGTCATCTCAACGGCTTGTGCTATACAAAGAACAAGTCCAACCGCACGTGGAGTACTGTTCTCACCTGTGGGCAGGAGCCCCCAAATACCAGCTCGACCCACTTGACTCCCTCCAACGGCGAGCTGTTCGAATCGTCGACGATCCCAATCTCACAGACAAATTGGAGTCACTGGAGCAGCGGAGGGACTTTGGCTCTCTATGCGTGCTCTATCGTATGTTCAACGGAGAGTGTTCTGAGGAACTGTTTGACTTGGTGCCATCGTATCCTTTCTATCATCGCACCACTCGACATCGCAGCAAAGTTCATCCATACTACCTGGACACGATCTCGTCTAGCACGGTTCGTTTTCAGTGTTCATTTCTCCCACGTACGTGCAGGCTCTGGAACGAACTACCAGCTGCGGTGTTTCCCGAGCGTTATGACATGTCCTTCTTCAAACGAGGTTTAAAGAGAGCATTAATATCACGGTAGGCAGCGGCTTCGCAGAGCCCCTGGCATTGCAGAAGTCTATGAGCGACAGTTACCACTTACCATCAGGTGGGCTGTTGGCTCGTCTGCCACTGTAGGCAATAAAAAAAAAAAAAAAAAAAAGGAAATGCGAAAATTGTGTGTGTGTGTGCGTGTTACATAGCGCCTAAACGACTTAATTCAATAAAATTGGTATTTATAATATATTGGCTCAAAAACGGCCAAACCGAATTTGATGAAACTCATAACACAGCTAATGCACGACTTAGGTCATAACAGGGTAAATATTATAATAATCTATACTATTAAATAAAGTGGATGAGATTGTTTTTTTGTCTGTTTGTTTGCACGCGCTAATCTCTGGAACTACCAGTCGGATTTGAAATTTTTTTTTACGTTTGATAGCCCAATTCTCGAGGAAGGTTATGGGCTAGGAAGGATGTGTAACATCACGCTACTGGCGACGGTAGCAGAGCAGTAAGCAAAGACGCGGGTAAAACCGCGCCGCGGAAAGGTAGTAATATTATAAATGCGAAAGTTTCAACACATACATACTATTTTCGGCGTGGGCGAAGGCGTGGGGCGCAGCTAGTAATAAGTAAATAATAACAAAGTGTCAATATAGCTCTGAACCTAGAAAATTCTTCTCTAACAAGTTGGCCAAGTTTAACACCAATAGACTCCACATAAAGCTGTCTATAAGATGCTGAAAGAAAAAACTTTTGCCAATGATACAATTTGGTAAAGCAAATTGTAGCTTTTTCCTAAGAAATAAGGTTGATATTCGCTTAAAGCTGGTTAATAGTGAATTTAGGGAAAAGGCAAGTAACGTAAGCGCAACGGAGCATGCTACTTGATTGACATAAGCCACAGAAAATACGTGAGGAAAGTTTTATATAGATTAATTATTTATTTTTTCCTGTAGTGGCTTACTGTTAGTACCTTTCAGTATGTTGACGTATAGTAAAAACAATAATAATACAATATTAAGTAAGTCGTGATGGTCTGATGGCTGGCAAGATACACGAGTATGAGGTATCGGTCGAGCTATGGGGTTAGAGATATTACAATGGTAGCCGCCGAATTAACACCTAACCATGAAATGTTCGAATAAAATGTCAGCAGTAAACTTGGCTTATTCCCTTTCCAACCACTAAGCTGTTGCCTACGTACGTATTATGAAAGAAAACTCTCTAAAAAAGAAGCCTAGTGCCGTGAGGTACTAAACAAACATACAATTTACCGGCAGAAAGTACCAGAGTCATTGTAATCATACGTTCAACTTTGCCCTACTAGTTTAGCTAAGTTGTAAATTTTTTTATACAACTTTGGTGGCAAAGAAGCATACGGCGCACCTGATGGAAAGTAGTAACCGTACGTAACCTATAGAGATGGCTGTGTTTTCCAAGCATTGCAGAAGTAATAATACTTAGAAAAGTCAACCAAGCTGTGGCTGACCACGGAGAAGGGGATGAGAAGGAAAAGGGAAAAGGAAGAGGACCGAGGGATTGGGGCTGCCGTCGCTCTCACTCACCGAGCGAAACACATTAGGATGTAAATTAATATTCTTCCGTCGATGTTCTATGAGAGGAAAGTACTTCCCCGGTTGATCCGGCCCATTCATGCTGAAACCACCGTGGATCTACTACCGTAAACCATACCGAAAACGTACTAAAAGTGACGAATTCTAGTTTTGTCTTTCATGGTAATCGACACAACCGTTCGCAAAGCAGTTGCTAGCGCTTCTATTGAGTCATCAAAGCAGTCATTGCCCTTACGTACCAAGGTATTAACTTCTCTCCCTCCCCTAGTGATACATAGATACCCATTAATATTATTTTATTCTATTATATATTTGTGAGCATGAATATGTCCATTTGCATTTGTCTGGGTGTTTCTATTATAATATGTATATATTTACAAAAAAAAAGTATTAAGTATGTAAGTACGCATTCTAACCCTTATCACAAACTATAATGCTTACTTTGGGTCTAGATGGCGTTGTGTGTAGTTGTTGTTATATTATTTATTATTATTCTACCCACTCGTCTGTTTATAATGGTAGCCTGAACTTCTAACAAAGAAAAAGTTTTCAACAACGAGGTGTGGTTTTTACTCTGTCAAAACTTTATTTTGATGCCAATTTATGGATATCACAACCCCAAAAGAAAAATGACTTACAAGGCATGCACGTTTTATGCTAATTTTTATTTTAATCTAAAGCGCACAAGTTTTAAATTGCCAAGGCATTACTTAAAATGCGATTGTATAGTTAAGTCTTTACTTAATCCTCGACGCAAAAGCAAATATTTTTTCAAAGTTTGAATTTTGCGTGTAGGACTTTGCTTTCTCTATTTCTTTGGATTTTGTTGGTCACGTCCTTAATTGATCAAAGTGGAGCCTTTCACATGAGTTCACACGGACATGGCTGTGTTATCTAAGCATAGCAAAAACAATGCTAAGCCCACGATGTCGTAGAACGGACGAAGCGAACAAAACGACTAAGTTGTTGACCGTAAATAGACTGAAAGCGACTTCAAAATTTTCATTATCTGAACGAAACGCAAGAAACTAATATTTTATTCTTTGCTGCATACCCAATATTACGAAAAAATAACAAAACACTAAGTACATTGAGTAGAGGCAATCCGCAGTTAAAAATTATCAAACAACCTTTAAGATCCTCATTTTAATAACTCCAGATACAGCTTTATTCAAAGAACCCAATTTTTCTTAATACCTAGTAAATAAGTCATTAAAACTCCAATTAAATGTAACAATAAAAGCAGCAATACAAAGACAAACAGATAACAGAAAACAATTTCCAATGGTATTACCCGACTGCGCATAAATAAGTATTGTTATCATTACCCCCGACACTAAAACCAACGATTCCAAAGCTTATCTCATTCTAACAAAATCTTACGTTGACAATTAACATTAAAATGTAACGTGAATGTACGAATTTACTTAGATAATTTGGTTTTAAAGACACTGTAAAGTTATTATTATTTCTATGGAATTTCGCTAGCTGTGTTAGATCTATAACAGCCAGTGAAATTTATGCTTTTTACCGGCTACGATTTCAGACTTCCAACTAATAGTTATTAAAAATTAAACAATAAAAAAAACAATATAATTGTACTAGTAGATCGAATTCGATATCACTTCGTGGCAGTCCATACTCAGTACCGGTGAATCTCCTTTAAGCAACGTGTAGAAAATAACTTTTTAGTTATTTTGTGGGAAAACTAGTAGTAGCACGGGTAACAAAGGGATTGTTTAGATATGTATATATCTTTCTGAGTCTCTTATTTAATTTTGTAGTATGATTCTTCTCTTTTCTTTTGTCCTACTCATTTATAATACCATTTTGTACCTGTATCACTGCTTTATTATTATGTCAATAATCACTGCAAATATTGTAGTCTGATAGTAAATATCCACTACACTAGACTGAAGAAACATCTCTCGTTTCTTTCCTAGCTTACAATTTAAAAGCAGTTAAATCAATATATATCAATAAATTTTCTACTTTATTTCTATAACACTAAAGGTGATAGTTTCTTAACTTGGTTCCGTCTTCACGAGAATCAAATCAATTAGCTACCAACTTGTCAAAGGAAATCAGTACAGTATTAGTAAGTGTGCCTTGTAATTCAAACAGGCTCTCAGCATTGCATAACTAACGATAAATCAATAATATATATCAATAATATATATAATATCAGCTATATTGTATACTAGCTTTCTGCGACGCGGTTACATCTGCGTTTTTGGTTACTGCTCTGCTCCCGTCGCCAGTAGCGTGATTTTACATGGCCTATAACCTTCGTCGAGAACTTGGCTATCATACTCAAAAAGTATTTTCAAATCCGACTGGTAGTTCCAGAGATTCTCGCGTTCAAACAAACAAACAAACTCTTTCGCTTTATATGATAGTATAGATAGATGTACTGGTATACGCCGGCAGCATCAGCAGCAGGGCATGGCTCTCACACTCTTATATCGAGGAAAAACTACCTACATAACATCTTTTATTTAGTCAGTCTTTGAATTGAAGCGTCTACAATGTTGTCTCTCCTGCGTGAATAATGCTGACGGTTTACCATCAAATAAAATAGCAAGAAAATGAATTTATTTCTGCCCAGCTACATACAAAAACAAGAAATAAAACTGTTTGTTGTCTGTAAAGTCGGTTTAGTATAGTAGTAGTCCTTTTGACTATCTGTCTTTTTGAGCATCTGTCGTTATGAGAATAATCCGATAATTTTACGTGATAAGTGATAACGTCTTGGGACACAAGCCGAATGCTTAAGCCGATCGTGCCTCTCAATGGCTTGTTCCGCGCTCTAGCTTGCACGCGGAACGTTACATTTTTTCGTGCTTGCAGCCGGTGTTCATCAATTTATAAGATAAAATCTAAACTACTTTTACTGGCACATTGTTGTTATTTTAGTAGGCTAATATAATTAGTAAGACTTTTAAGACCTTGAACATCATGTTAGTCTCTAGTTTCTAAAGCATAGAATGTCTAATGTGTCTACTTGCAGCAGATATTTATCTATTTAATAAACAAGATAGCCCCGAAGCTCAATTCCGCCAAGTAAATTTAAAATTACCACATCCAAACCTTAATATCTCTACTAACAAATGTACGGAACCAAATTGCTAATGTCACTAAAGTTAAATCTCTTGCGAGTAGGTTCTGTAAGCCGCTTTGCTCTACACCCTACTAAATTGGGAAATCTTGTACTTGCTTATTATTCTTATATACATCTTAAAACCGTGTGGAAGCTATACACTCACGATATGCAAATCTGGTAGTAGTGTTTGTGATTCTTGAGTGTAAAGGCAGATCGTGGTGAGAATTTCCATCTTAAGTTTGATATAGTCATGATCAGGTCAGTCAAACATAGTATTTGTGGGAATTTCGTCATAATCGCTAAGCTGACAGTTAACAGTTATTTATGAAAGAACCTCTTTAATGAGATTTTATGTATACTGGTTATAGGTATGCGTTACAGGAACCTCAGTCATCATAATAATAACAGCCAATAGACATCCACTCTTGGACAAAGGCCTTGCTCAAGTTTCGCCACCTTGGCCGCCCTCATCCATCGGTTGCTCGCTACCCATATCAGGTTATCGGTCCACAATGTGAGGGATCTGTCCACGCTGCGTCTTCCAGTTCAATACTTCATTTTCGCCAAAAAATCGCAAAAAATATTCAATTAAGTAAATCATTAATATTCAAAACCATCCAAACGAAACAGTATGCTAATAAAATTGATCGAAATGACTCGTATCTGAACTATTAAATATTACTGACCATTGACCACTAATATTGGCTTGGTTAGAATCAATTGTATGATCAAACAAAATATTGAATTCAAAGCAATTTGTGCCGATAGCCCAATTGTTATTATAGTAATAACTAATGTAACGCCAAATTTCTGTTTAAATGTTTCACGGCATGAAACTGTAATGGCAATTATTTAACACGCAAATAGTTCTGCATTTCATTTCAGTGGATAAATTTAATAAATTCAGTGGTAAATATGCATATACTTTCATATTTTAAGATTACCGTAACAGATTACGGTTCCTGAAGAATCCATGTCCTGAAGAGGACATCTTTTGACCGACATGATATCTGTATCATGTCGGTCAAAAGATGTCCTCTTCAGGACATGGATTAACTCAAAATATCGTCATTTTGGTCAGTTGTTAGCCACCTTCATGATCGGGCGTCCAAAAAACCGAAAATTAAAAAAAAGGTTACATTTGTTGTTTATCATTATTATTTTTATACGAAATAGTATCAAGTCTCTCCTTCTTTTTATAATTATTATGCAGAAAGAAAAGTTTTTGCCAAATTGTATAAAAACTAAAAATACATAGGTAGGTATCCAAATAATCGTTATACTTTACAGTTGACAAATTCAGAAAAACTTTGATAAAAGTAAATGTCAGTGTCCACCGTTTTTATTCAAACAAGTGCTTAAACTTTTAATTAGCAAATTCTTCTTTTGTGTGCTCGCTAAGTTATGAGCGACGAGCATCTTTACACGAAGTGACAAATACGTATATAGGTTATGTACGATTTACTTGACGCACTCGATCGGTCAGTCGGAAACCAGTCTGTATCATCGCAGGCCTCGAGAGGCGCTCATAGCTCGTTGCGCTCACTGATTGGTAATCGATTAGCGAGTTAAGCAACATAGATTCCGGCTGGCCCAAGGATGGGTGACCGCATAGTGGTATTTGATTTGAGCGTCTCCGTGCTTCGGAGGACACGTTAAAAGTCAGTCCCAGTTTTTACCATGTTGATAACAGTCGTTAGGTCAAGTCGTATGCTTCTATGGCCAACCTGAACAAATCCTGACACGAATTTGACCACTAACCATTCGATATTTGATTTGATCGAAAGCCTAAAAGCCATTATGTCCCACTCGTCTTCTCAATGCCACTCTGCGATCACTTTAAAAAACTTTCGAAAAAGTATCTTACAAAGGCGCTTGAATGGTTGCCATTTTTTTTAATTTTCTTATATATGCAACTAACTAACTAGTCATGATGTTATTTATATATAATATGTATGTTAAATAACTCTAGCTTATTTAACTTGAGCCACACTTTTATTCCAGCTACAAAAATAGCCTCCTTTTGCCTTTTCCATACCTCTGTCATCTTGTCACTTCGTAAATTAAAACGTTTCAATTGTTAATGTTTTGTCTCGGGAGATCGTACGAAATATTAGTTATATTTTTATTATTTAAAAACTCCATTAGAATTTTTTTTTTTTTAACAATTAAAATATTTTATTGTAGGGTACCTACTTTAAAATGACTTTTCATTTTACTGTTTCTATGCACTATAATACTAGAGTTTGAACTTGATTGACGTTCATATACGAAACGTATATTTTAAATCTAATACTTGGATATCTAAACGCTTTTCATAGCTGAAAACTGTTGGCAGTTCTATCTACTACAACTGCGTGCGTAGAATATTACGTACATAAAATAATAAGATCTATCCTTAAGTAAGTGTATTTTAGTGTAAGTAAAGAAAATGCATGACTATTTGTCAAGACAAACAAATAAACTTAAAAGACTTCACCTGCTACAGAAAGTTAATAAGTAATTACTTAAAGGAGTTTTATGAATGAAAGAAGAATTTGTCATTACCTTTTGATACGCCTCCGTCTAAAGAATTGACTCACTTTATTCAGGTGTTTCAAGTTTCAAACTTATTTTCAAGTTTGGCCGAGTTTTATGTTCATTGAACCGTAAAAAATGAAAAAAATACCTACTGTTGTTACCATGGCAATAAGGTTTGCCTACTTTAATGATTATTGAATTTTAAAGAGACAAAGGTGGTATGTTTGGATTCCAGCAAATGGCGTTCTATAGTCTCTGCTTATCCCATTAATGGGAGACGGGCGTAAAGTTATGTATGTATGTAAGGCAAAGGCTTCTTATAAACAAAAGGTAGCATTAAATTGGCATGCTAGATAAAGGCGGGTAGTCTTTAGATCTATTTTTATAAATTTAGGTTAAGTATCTTACGATGTTTTACTTCATCGTAAGTATATTTTAAATATTATAGAAGAAAAGATAGAATAAAGGCGAGGTAGAGGAAGACCACAGATAAGCTGTATGAGTCAAATAAAGAAAAGTCATGATACCATGCCTTATAAGAAGGTTAAGGAGATGGCTCTAGACAGGGAGAAGTGGCAAGAATGGCATCAGTTCTACCGACAACAGTCCAATGTTAAATTTATGAATGGATGGCATAATTTCCAAGAAAATCTTAGAAAGTAGTTAGATACATATGAACTTTCAAAAGTCTTATTGGCGCTCAGTTTTGATCGCACAACCACTAGGCTGTCAAAACTACCCCTGTCAATAATGTTTGAGGCGGTTCTGTTTATTATTTGATTTTTTTAAACTATTCTGGCTATTTCTCTGCTAACTTCGTGTAAACCATGCAACTGCATTTAATATTGGTTTTACCATTGTTCAGAGCCTTTTTTCTGGTACATATGTACTAAATACATATTTATTATAGTACTTAGTGAAAAGGTTTGTAATTGTATCGTAAAAATATTTAATTCCCTCGTGTAAAAGTTTTGTTTCAATTAATATTTTGACAGCATCATTTGTCTCTTTGATGGACGTCATTTTGTACATGAGTTAGGCGTCCATTGGAGACATAAAGACATTTGTATAAAGTATAAATATAAAATACATTTTATTTACAGTAGGTACTATGATTTGTAGAAGAATTTCAATGTTTAAATATTTAATTATAGAGATCACTAACAAAACTACAAGTCGACAAGTCTACAAAATGTGTCTCTATTTGCTTTACAAAATACCTACTAACTTAATTAAAACCTGAAACTCTTTTTCTTTAATCTTTAAGTGGGGCATCTAAAAGGCATCTTACGAAGCTAAATTGAATAAAACAATATTTACGAACGTCTAATCATCCAATTTCTATGAATATTAAAAATGTGCAACTGCCACTAGTTTAGTGCTATCGCGCACAGACTATAGGTAGGTATTACAAACTTCTGTTCACCGTGAAGCTATGTAAAGCACCGTGAACATGAAGCTACCATGGTACGGAACATTTATGGATCCGAATACAACTTGGACTTCACTCCAATTTCTAATTTAACTAAAAGCTTTCTCGAAGATTTATTTATTTATAAATCATTTTTTTAATCAAAGAGCAATGGCCAGTACTGGTCATAAATTTCAAATTCTTGTTCGAATGATCGTTTGTGGAGGGAGGTCACTTTCATCTGTTAACCAAATTCCATTTTCAAAGTGCTCTTGAGTAAAATCTTTAAACATTGTCTATGCTACAGAGACAGTTTGAATCGCAAACAATATATATTTTTAGATTGAAGTGTGCATTTTTTATTAAGATTGAAAAATACTTTATTTTTTGCGTATTTTATTACATATATTACCCACAGTATACTGTTCTCTACAACTATGATATTACCTACTATTGATCCGCTCTAGTTTCGAACACGGGTACTAATATTCTACGAAATGATTTTAAATTTCTCGGCGTTTTCTACAAACATATTATAAATATATAAACCTTTCAGAGAAAAATTCCTCATATTAGCTTAGACACAACGTAGTACAAACGTAGTACGACTTTGGTGGCAAACAAGCATACGGTCCCCTGATGGTAGGGATGGTTAGTGGTAATCAAAACCTATGGACATAGTTAATGTTTTCTAAGAAATAATACTTAAAAACAACCAAGCCGTTACCGACTTTAAAGAGTGAAGAGAATACGGAAGGAAAAGGTAAAATAAGGCCGAAGGGATAATTGGGTTGCCGGCGCTCTCAGACCTAAACAAGGTCATACAACCTAACCTATATGAAATTAACATACATATCAAACACGGACTTGATGAATCGGATTGAACAAATACGATGAACACACAAGGGGACAGATATTAAACCAGGAAACTACACAAATAGGGATCCGTACTCGCAATTTCTCGCTTGCAATATACTGCTGAGATCAAATAGGCTTCGTCAGACGCTTTCAAGATAGAACCGATTAAAATTATTCGATTGAACACAAGATTACTTTAATATAACAGTATCACGGCTTTTTCTCGAATGGGATAAGCAGAGACGTATAAAATCCACATTTGGACAGCTATATTAAGGTCTTGTGTAACGGGAAGCTAAAAGAGTAACTTTAAAAATATTTGAACATTGTTTTATTTTATATTAGCTCATTAAAATGACTCTACTCTGCCTCATGGTAAGCAGTGGCCTTCAGAAGTGGTGTTTGTTCTAAAAGCCAGTTTGTCGAAGCTACTGGCTTTAAAGAGTTAATGAGATGTGGAAGGACGAGGATGGAAGGTGCTAGATTTTATTTCAGATTTGTTCTACTTTGCAAGATTAATAAGAACGATCGCTGAGGTTTACAATCTATCTATTTATTATCCTTTTCGACCGGTTGGTTTTGGTTGTCGCGACCTCTTCAACTATGATATTTTGGTTTACAATACACATTATACAAATAAAAACCAGTTGTAAAAATATATAAAAAATGTAACAATCCAAACAGAGGAATCTAAAAGTCACAGCTCTGGATATATTTTTTTATTATTTCCCAAGATAAAAATGTTATGGTCCAAGTTATGAGCAACAATGAATGCTAGCGCTAGATTAATGAGTGATTTAAAGGCAAGGTTTCTTTACAACACAGCTTGAGTGTTTTGAAAAAAAATGCATATTTTGTATTTACCGTTTTTCTATATAAATTTTATAAATGCCAAATATGATTGGCCATTATCATTATGATAAAAACTAAATACGTAGGGTACGTAGGTATTTGTTGTTAAGTCGTCTAGCCTCACGATATTTTATTTATTTATTTGGCACAACTACAGATAACATATTAAATTTGACTGATTTGTTTTCGACCTCTTTTTTTTTCTAAAACCCACGGTGTTCCTCCAGACGGCCAGAGTGTCGGGGTCACGGAAGACGCTCGCGCATTCATCCGCGACCCCGACAGGTTTTCGACCTCTTTTTTTTTTTTTTTTTACGTGGGAAATGCATTACGCATACGCACCCGCCCGGGCAAGGCGGGGGTTATGTCGGACTCTCCGACCGCACTCAAAGCGCGGCCAGCATACCGACTAAAACCCACGGTGTTCCTCCAGACAGCCAGAGTGTCGGGGTCAGGGGAGTCGCTTGCGCATTCATCCGCGACCCCGACGGGCCATGGCCCGCTCACCGCGAGCGGGCCCCGTCCGATTTAGGGGCCTAGCCCCCCCTCCTTCGAGAGGCGCGTGCGGAACACGCGCACTGCCGTCTCGGGCTCGTGCTGTTCGGGCGGCGACTGCCCGATCGCCGCCCGCAGGCCAACTCGGCCGCAGAGGATAGGGAGAACGGCGCATCGCAATACCGACACTCCTCTTCCCCTGCGGCCCCACCGCGTCCGCAATCTGGCGGTTGCGGCCCCGCCGAGGCCGCGGAAGGTAGGGAGAGCGGCGCACCGTTATACCGGCACTCCTCTCCCGCCGCGGCCCCGCCACTCCTCAGCCGCAGTGTCGCCGAAGCAACACTGCAGCCCACCAGAGCCGCTCCATCGTGGGCTTAACGGCAAAGCCCAGAGGAGCGGCGCCTCCTTGGGGTTCCTCTTGGTTCACCGTGGTCCTTGGTAACCACGGCTACTAAGCCCCCCTGCCGCGACAAGGCGAGAACCCCGTTGGGGGGGAGGTTTTCGACCTCTGCTTTAAGAGCGTTTACGCTTCATGAGTGGCAATAACGCAATTTAGTGTCACATTTCGTAGTTTTCAATTTTTATTTTTTAATCTTAGCTATATTTTAAAAGCATGTTCTGCTAACATACTACAATTGAACATGTCAAAGCTCTATAGAAAGTAAGTAACCACCACCAAATAACGCAACTTAAATTTTAAATGTATTATTTGCATAAATAGATCTGTAAATGCAATGGTAACTTATTTTTTATACAGTTTTCACCTACGTTGCCACTCATGAGGCGTAAAACCGCTTTGGGCTATTTGATTACAAAATGTAAAACAAAATTCAAGAAATATTTGTGAACGCTATTATCCTATAACTTAAACTCAACAAAAAATCTATTTTTAAGACGGCTGGACCTCAAAATTGCAAATTCATGTCTCTGACCTACAATACTAGCGCTTTCAAGGGTTAATTAGGGTCCACACTCACTGTACTGTTTTTTATGCTTTCTAAACGCTTTTGTGTTGCCCAACTGTTTGTTATTGCTGTTTTGAGAGATATTACATTTTGTATTTACTTTTGAATTATTATTGTAAAGCTTTCGTTATTACGAAAGTACTAGAAATCTAAAAATAAAATGATAGTAGAGATTTTTCATTGCAGTGTTTTATGATAATTACTAATAATGCAGACATTAGTTTACATTACTAGTTCTAGGTCTCCTCAGTATGCAATAGCCTGATCCGGTCCGATTCTTAATTACTTTATAACCATACGTTCGCCAAGTTTTTCTATATCACTATTTTCTTCTAAACCACACAACGATTTTTGATGCGGTTTCCACTATTGTTTAGATCATTTTCTCCGGATGACGTATAAATGTTTTATACATGCATATTAAAGTAGAAAAAAGCCGAAAGTTTCAACTACCCTTAATTTGACATCGTTAAGTACTATGTTAAATGATAAGTAATTTGTTAAATGATTTATTTACTACATTTTTTAAAATAAAAGTTACAAGAAATTTTTTGCATATTCATATCGTAAAAAACATGTTTGTAGCCACGAAGCTGGGGCGAGTTCTTTTTTAATACATATACTATGTATATTATTTATAGTTATATCTTAAGTCGTCTTGAAGTGTATAGGTAATTAGTGTACAAGTGTATACTTAAATAATCGTTCCAGAAAATTATACTAAATCTACGGTTAAACCATTTATTTGACTCGCAATGAATTACAAGTAGAACAATGGCGACAGTGCAATCGTACAATCTAGTTGACAAATCACACTTTTAGTAGGAAAAATACATAAGAAGAAAATACCCTTTACGTCAATGTATATCTTATTTTAAGTGTATATAAGTTTACAATTGCTTATTCACATTTTTCATTGTATCTCATTTTCTTAGTGAGGCTGAGAAACGTACTGCTGCAAGATTATAGGGGTTTATACAAGTATATTACTGCATTTTCACTATCTCGGACTTTATCACGAAATGATTGGTTATTGAAGTTGCTTTTCCGGATCTTTGAAGTCATTTAGAAATACTAGCTGTGTGGTCTCTTGTCTAGGTACCACTTACTAGAGGATCCAGTATTAAATTCTTCATCTAAATAAAAAAAACATATTTGACATTCATAACATAAGTGATGAATCTTCCTTTTTCATTTTATTTCTAACTAGCTGTTGCCCGCGACTTCGTTCGCGTGAAAATTCAGATGGGTGCCTCTATGAGAATATTGCGTGCCTGATTTTATGGCAATCGTACATTGTATCAGTATTATCCGTCTCTATGGCGAATCCAGTTTAAGCCCGCTACCGCTAAAATTGAGAAACCACTTTCACACAAACTTGCGACTCTTATTTGCCCATTTAATAAGGGTGGTTTCTGAATATTAAAAAAAGAGTATTTTCTAGTAATTTGGTAATTCTACTATAAAATCTATAGAAATTTCATACAAACTTTGCCACCCCTTTATACCTCCTCAGGGGATGGATTTCGCAAAATTCCGTCTAAGTGAGCACCTATATCCTAATAGGAACGACAATGCAAAGTTTGAGATTCCTAGCACTTGTTGTTACTGAGATTTCGTGATAAGTGAGTGATTAACCTTTTGCTTTTATCTTAGATAGCTTTTGCCCGCGGCTTCACTCGCGTGAATGTCGTTTTTTTCAATAGACATTTTTATATTGTTTCAATACTGTTTTTCATACTATTTTTAATCTCCCATTCATACAAATTCTCTGTCACCTACCTAAAGATATCCCTCGTAAAAAGAATATACAATACACAAGGACAAATTTTCACTACAATAACTTTCCCCTTCCCCTTCTCCCCTATTGCACTTTTTCTCCACTCTCCACAGTTTCCTCCTTCCTCTCCTCCCCTCCCCCTTCTCCTCTTCATCTCCTTCAGCATCCCTTGCCCCTCCTCCAGCATCTCTTTCCCTTTCCTCCACTTCCCTCTACCTTGCCACCTCGTTTCTCCTCTTTTCCCCTCTCTTCCCCCTTCCTTCTCCTTTCTTTTCCTCCTTTCCTCTCCCTTCCTATCGCTTCCTATCCCTCCCTTTCTTCCACCATTCGAGAACTCCTTTCTTTCCGTGTTCCTTCCTCCTCCCTTCCTCTTCTGTCTCCCTCACTTTCCTTTCATTTCCCCCGCATTCACCCCTCACTTAACCCTCACTCCCCCTCACTTCCCCTCACTCCCCCCTTCACTCCCCCCTTCTCACTTCCCTCTCACTTCTCCTTCACTGCCCCCTCAACCACCTCACTTCCCCCTCAATTTCCCATCACTTCCCCCTCACTTCCCAGTTACTTCTCCGTCACTTTCCCCTCACTTTCCTCTTACTTTCCTCTAAAATTCCCCTCACTTTCCCCTCACTTCTCCCTCACTTCTCCCTGGCTTTCCCCTGACTTCCCTCTGACTTCTTCCTGACTTTCCCCTCACTACTCCCGCATTTCCCCCACACTTCCTCTTCACTTCTCCATCACTTTCCTCGCACTCCCCCATCACTTCCCTCTCACTTTCCTCTCCCTTCCTCCTTCTCCTCAATTCCTCCTTTTCCTCCCCACCCCTCCCTGTAAATTTCAAATCGCTAGCTTCAAAAGCTAAAGATCTTTGTATAGAATATTTCATCCTTAATTTCACCTCTCTAAATCCACCCCTGTTAAAATAAAATTATAAGGATATTTTTTATATAAATAGAAGTAAGTTAAAAAATGAAGAAGATTCATACAATCGATTTCATCCCTTTTCACACACTTAGGAATTAAATTTTAAAAAACCCTTTTTTAGTACAACCTCTAGACATTTAGACAAACACACCCTCCAAATTTCAAGTCACTACGACCAGCAGCTTAGGCTGTACGTTGTCTGTTAGTCAGTCAGTCAGTCAGGACAAAGCCTTAATATGTATGGGTGTATGGATGTA
The DNA here is from genome assembly GCA_963082885.1 of Parascotia fuliginaria. NCBI lineage: Eukaryota > Metazoa > Arthropoda > Insecta > Lepidoptera > Erebidae > Parascotia > Parascotia fuliginaria. The sequence goes on from OY720197.1 coordinate 4,353,753, forward strand.
TGGATTAGACGTATAGCCATCGGGGATCAAAGCATACAGGCTGCTAGGAATGCTAACACGTGATAGAGCCACATAAAGCTGACCGTGCGAAAAACAGCTAATACTTAGATCCACGCCCACAACTTTTAGTTGTGTCTGACCTTGGGCTTTATTAATTGTCATCGCGAAACATAGGCTCACTGGAAACTGGACTCATTTAAAACTAAACGGAAGATTGTTTAGAATGAGCGGAATCCGAAAAATAAAAACGCTATCAGCTATTCCGTAACCTGTTAAAGTCTCTGTTTCTATCAGATTTCGTAGTAAATTATTAACAAATGTTCGACGTGATTCTTTAAATTGCCATAACTTTTTTATTTATGAACCGATTGACATGAAACAAACACTAAATGTTAAGTGAAGCTTACCACAATGTATTAGTGAAAACCATATCTAAATCGGATAAGCCGTTTCTGAGATTAGCGTGAACAAACGCACAGACAAACAGACAAAAATTGTAACAATCATTGTTTTGGGTTCTATTTGCGTTGATAAAGGCCCCAATAATTTTTTTCTCATATATCTTTTATGTACAGACAGCGATCGGTTACATTTTTATTATATGTTTATGTATAGATAGATTCTTTATCTGAATTCTCCCGTAAAATATTACCTAAGTAGGTATATGGTTTTATTATTTACACTGATTAAACCTACCTTATCGAGGTTAAACCTACCCCAAACTCAAAACCTAAATTCGCTATTGGTCTCACTCCGTCTCTTCCTGTAGGTGTTATGAGATGTGACTAATACCTTCTGCTCAGTGAATGAATTTTTAGAAAATAAAAATTACAAATATAAGTAATAAGTATTATTACAAAATTTTGTAAAATATTTGCATGTTCTTTGATAGCTAACACCTATGTAATGTATCCTATTTATGGCAAACAAAACGAATGGAATACCATGGCAAACACTTCTCTTCTTTAGGAAAGAGTTGTCAAAGTAAACGGTACCACTTGAGTTGCTAAATCAAGTCAGCTAATTTCTTTCTTGGTGGGTATTCTAAATACTAGTGTAGCATGATCTTATCTTGGCCTAAAGTAAGTACTAAGTAGGTAATATTATTACGTAAAAAAGATTTGCGGATGCGATAAATTATGTTTTTGGCTGTTCATAATGCTGTTCAGAATCTTTTGTGCTTTATTTATTACAGTCCAGGTTTTGCTACGGTGTCTTTTTATCGTACCTATATGTTCGTAAGTAACGTAACATAAACTTGAACTGTACGTACAATCATACCTAAGACTTTGAGAGTTATTATTATTACGTATTGTACTCGCCCGGTAACGTACAATTACGTACGCACGTTGAGGGAAAATTCAGTAATATTAGCGCACTAAATTTTATTGGAAATTAAAATTACTATTTTTACACTGCCTCCTATTAAGTGTCAAAATATGAATGTTCCAAGATGGCACTTATAAAAAAAACCCGTTCCCAAAATATAACAAAATCAGCCTTACACAAACTATCCTCAAACTTTCACAGTAATCTGTGATATATGTCTTATATTCATGCTAACCCTCGCTCTTGTCACACGCCTGTGCGTTACTTAAGTTTTAAGTTGAAAACTACGTGTGTCGGCATAATGAAGCCTTATTGGTAGAGAGTAGATATGTTGCTGCGGTAAACAAAGATGTTAAAGGAATTGTCTCTATTGACTGAATGTCCAATAAAAGGGTTTGCTAACAATAGTATAAATAAAATTATATTCATTAACAGTCGTTAGGACATAGTTGATAAAGTTCACATTCAGACAAGTACTAACGTGACATTTTCAAATTCATATAACTTCTAACTTTGTTAAGTTCATTTTGCATATTACCGACTTTAGTCGCCAAAAACGTATCTAGATACGTTTTTGGCGACTAAGGACCATAAGGAAAAAATACTAGGTATAAAAATAACAGTACTTACGTTGTAATTTAGTGTGGGAAAGTTCGCATAATCGCAGAGCTCGCCAGTCGTCTCTGCACGGTCATTGTAGTGTACAAGTATTGTATTTTATGTACTTATCAACTGGTACAAGCAATTATAGTATTACTAGCTTTCTACGGTGCGGTTTCACCGTCTTTGCTTACTGCTCTGCACCCGTCGCCAGTAGCGTAATGTTACATAGCCCATAACCATCCTCGAGAACTGGGCTATCATACGGAAAAAGAATTTTTCAAATCCGACTTTTAGTTCCAGAGATTAGCGCGTTCAACCAAACAAACAAACTCTTCCAGTTTATATAATAGTATAGATTAATATTAAGTCAATTTATTTATCGAATCCTGCCAAAGAAGAAACATCTTCTACAGAAAACATAGTTTCCTGGACTATAAAAAAGAAGTCTGCCAATCTGTCCTCAATGAACCCATCTAACTGTTTACCATAAGGCAGAGAGCAACATTTTTTTTGTGCGCTAATTTTAAATCTCCAGGAGTAAAAGACATGTAGCTATATATGTATGTAGAAATGGGTATAATAATTATACAGATATATATTCTACAACATTCTTCTGTGAAACTAATAATACAAAAAAATGTCACATAAAAAACTACAGATATTACAGAGTGCCAGCTTGCCACTTGCATCATTTATCAGTGGTAAAATCTTTGCCAATTGTCACTCCCTAACCACTACGAGCAATTCCTGTAAGTAACAATATACAGACGTGCACAAAAGTGCTTCAGACATTTTATAGTTTTTGTATAATTTATCTTTGACGCGATAACTTGCATTTTAGGAAAACCATATATGCTACTTAAAATAATAACTTATGAAAAATCTTAACTATCGTGCGATTAAAGATAATAGCCTAAGATTCTTTTGGCTTTAGAGTAATTGGCAAATCATATTTTTGTTATTTTGACGTTCATGGAAATAAATTTAAAAAAAAAAATACCAACTTCAAGATACATAGTACTTATCAAGGCAGTCAAAAGAAGATTTCATCATAATTTCAATTGAAAAGGCCGTTGCTACTAAACATAGGAATCACCTAAAAGCCTTACTGACAATCAGAAAATTTTCTTCAATTTCACTATCGAGCACAACTGTGCCTATACGCCGAAGATCTATTGCCAATATGATATGACGTTATCAACCGGCGTGAGGGACAAATACAAGAGTTTATAGCACTCCAGATAAACATCCCTCTTCATTCTGCACACACATATTATGATCAATGTTACATGTTTTATGACGTTGTTCAAGTATCTCCTATTTTTACTAGAATGTATCTCTTCTCTAAACAGTGTATCACCACTGTTTTTCCTGTCTGTTTTGCCGCTTTTGATACGGTTTTTACTATCGTGAAGAGTTTTCTTCCTGCATGTTAATAAATAACAAACAAAAACTATAAGAAATAGAAAAATATAAGAATAAAATCGTTAAATGCATAAAAGTTCCTATGTGCGAAGCATTTATAGTTTTGCAGTCAGCAAAACTATAAATGAAATGAAAATTGGTATGCAGATAGATTCTCAACGGAGACGGACAAACCTTGACTACTTTTTATCCCGAAAATCAGTCTGGTTCCCGAGGGAGACAAAACACATTTTAGGTGCGGGCAAAGCCGTCGAGCACAGCAAGTTTTTTTTATAAAAGGGACATTGACTGCAACTTTTCATATTTAAGCTTTTTGGGGTTGGACTACATACAAAACACCGAGAAGTCTTGCCATGGATGTCGTAAAAAACGATTTAGGGAATACAAAATAACGAGTAACAAAGTTGCAGTAGCATAGAACGATTTACCACAAGATAATAATGGTGAAATAATAAAAATACAATGTAGGCTGCAAATCATTCAGAATCTGGTTGAAGACTTTGGAAGTATATACAATTTGGTACACTTCATATACTCCAACTAATGTTACTTCCTCTTCCACTCAAAGGTATGCTGTTAAAGAACTCAGTTCCGGAGTTAAGCTCGCCTTAGTACATAAATTCTTTTTATATTTTTTTTGTATGTATATTTCTGTGTGTAATTAAATAAATAAATAAAAATGTAAAACTGTAAAGATCTTCAAGTTAATCATAATATCATAATCACTACCCAAAAGACCAGTGGAGCGTAGATAAGTCGTCAAAGTAGACCGATGTCTGATGGTGGCGGGCGATCGACGATGGAAGATTACTCGCAAATGACTAAACACAAATAAACATATAAAATAACAATTAAAATGTAACCTATTTAATCCCACATGTATTAAATGAATATATTTATTTCTTAAGCAGATTTGTAAGTTATTTTGGTTAGATATAGATTATTGTGTAGTTAATAATATTACGTTGATATTATTTGTGCTATTTAGTTATACTGTCTTTTACCTAAAGGTAAGGGCAGCAACGTTACATATGTAGTAAGAGCGCTGGCTCAATCACTCCTTCAGTCCTTTTCCTTTTTCCTCTTCCTTCCTCATCCTTCTCACCCTATATGATGATTGTGTTTTCTAAGCATTATTTTTGCAATTCTCAGAAAACGTAGCCATTTACAAGATTACCACTTAAAAACAAAAAAATGTATAAAATATAGAAATCCAGTGTAGAACATGGCACAACCCCATGTCATTCTGCGGGCGGACGTTTATTAATACCTACATAGTAGTTATTTTTAACGAGACCTTTAATCAGTATACAATTTTCTACTCTTAGCACGTCTCATTTATATAGCCTCTAGATCACGACACGCTGATCAACGAATCAATAGTCCAGGTAAACCAGCTCGTGTAATTGTTATTGACGTGCGGTTTAAGATGAATTGATAAAGCGCAAGTATCGATAAGGGATAAGTTAACATAGACGATTGTGGTCTATGACAGGAGCGAGACGCGAACTTTGATATAACTTTTAAAGGTACTAAAGTGATAGGCCTCACACATAGAGAAGGCATGAGCATTAATTACATTTGTTCAAGAGATTTACCTTCCCTGCAATTTAGCAATGTCTAAGATTAACTAAGGGTCATAGACAAGTCACACTGGTACCACCAAACAAACCAAGTTAACAAACAACCTCGTGTTAAGCAGTAGGTGCGTTAACCATTGCGACTTTGTGTATGCCTCTTAAAGATTTCAACTCACAGATATAATGCTAAGAAAAGAACTAAGTCGTTGCCGAACGTGAAGAAAGAGAAAAAGGAAAGGCATTACGTTTTATTTTCTGAGGATAACTACTACTTTAGGTCGATATACTAAATGTAAGGTTCATGTTTCAGCTCATTATCTTTAAAATTACTACAATGTCGCATACTATATACTATACTTAAATGCCTGTTAATTTTAAATTAGGCTTAAATACTTTCGCTAATATACAAGCTAAGTTTAAGTATTTAAGGCATAAAGTTACTAAACAATAATATACTATTATTTTCCTATCCTATTGATATTATAAATGCGAAAGTTTGTATGTGTGTATGTGTATGTGTGTGTGTGTGTGTGTGTGTGTGTGTTTGTGTGTGTGTGTGTGTGTGTGTGTGTGTGTGTGTGTGTGTGTGTGTGTGTGTGTGTGTGTGTGTGTGTGTGTTTGTTACCACTCAGCGCCTAAACGACTGAACCGATTTCGATGACAATTGGAATGTAGATAGATTCGGTGCCGGAAACGGACATAGGCTACTTTTTATCACGAAAATTGGTCTGGTTCCCTGGGGATACAACAAACGAGTGCGGGTATAACCGCGCCGCGGAAAGCTAGTAATTACTAAAATCGCTTGCATCGTATGTTTTAGTACCTCCTAATACTAATTGAAGTTGACTGACATCGATGCACTTAGCCTGTCTCGTACAATCGACAACATAATGTATTGCTGTATAGATTCTCGATTATTTTAACTCGATTTTAATCTATTTATTCTGTTGTATAAGAAATACAATTTATTTACTCTATAGTTTTTAAACCGAATTAAAATTGAAATTTAGGAATTTATTTAAAGCACTTCAGAAGATAGATTGTACCAGAAAGTAATTAAGAGTTACTTTTGAGTTCTAAAACATGCAATTAGAAATAAAGCGTTTGCGTTTTTGATTGACAAGATTAAACCATAATAGTTTATTTTTGTCTTGACAGAATCGGTGGCACATAAAAAGTGCGACTAAACAAGTTCTAGATGCAATTGCCACACTAGCACACACTCTCTCTTCACTCTCACTCTTCTCCACAACACAGAATCAGCTGCCCAAGTGCACGAGTTGTTCAAAAAAGCATTCACGTCGGTCCCGGTTGTAACACAATCATCCTTCACAACTGTTAAAAAATATGAGAAGTTTTTTTTTATATTAACGTACTAAAATGGCTTAACTCTGAGTCTAAGCAGTCACCGGAGCAGCCAGAAGTGGTGGACACTATCCATATATACATAATAGCCTTTGTGGCACACGTGATTTATGAAAGCTTTTTAGTGACATCTGTTTGTACATAACCGTCAATTAACTTTAATTAATCAATCAATTTATTAAACCAACTGTACCTGTTGTAAATTCAACTACAGAGCATGATAGGTAAATTGATAAATCAGTGCAATTTTAGTGATAATTTATAAACATAAAACTAGTTTATCTTGAATGTACAGTTTATGTACTGATAATATCGATAATCTTGAGGACCACCTATCTGCGAAATGGTTAATTATGCATCTAAATGCGTAGATTACCCCAGCTTGTATACAAAGAATTTACAACAGGGAGTTAAGTATATGTTAAAAGGAAATAAATGACTTCGTTGTCTGGCTGTTAAGATTATTTTTCTGGAATAGTAAAGTATCAATCTAAAATTATCAAATACTTTTAAAGCTATAAAATCAAAGTAAAATCAAATTTCTAAATAAACATACATTATAAGACACTAGCTGTTGTCAGCGGCTTCGCCCGCATGGGTAGGCATACTAACTACAAAAATATAGCCTGTTATTTGCTGACATTGTAGCTTCCTATATGTGAAATAATTGTTTAAATTGGTTACGAAGTTTTTGAGTTTATTCAAAATTAAATCTTTGCCCTTTATAATATTAGTTTAGATAAATTTATCCCAGAATAAGGCGTTTTTCATAATCCTTCACCACTTTTAGCAGGCGGATTGGGAACTGTAACTTTTTCTTTTCTTTTTGAAAAAAAGAAAACTCTTGCACTAGGCAACAAGCTTTGTCTCGAGGAGGACTTCACAAACATACAATCAACGGACTCAAAGTACACCCAGACGCGAAACAAATATTTGTAGATCACACAAAGTTTTGTCCCGTGTGGGGATCGAACACACAACTTCGTGCACAGCGGTTGCGCTCTCACTGCACCACAGAGGCAGTCGATATTAGCTACGTAACCCTGGACCATGTGATTATTCGTTTAATTTAGAGAAGCTACCATAATTGAATAACATATTATGAACAGTAAGCTTTATATTAAAATAATTAAGAATATACAACATTCTAAAAATAGCAAAAGAACAAAGAGTCCTATTCATTTCTATCCTTTGCGCAACTTATCTAAATTGAAGCGAAAACGATGTACCCTTCGTTTTCGCTAGTCGATCAAACACGGTGGAAACAAAAGGGCGTATGCGACGATATTTCGTCATCCAATCTCAGGCCCTAGACAAGTGTCATTAAAAAATGTATTGGATGGACATAAGGTAACGCCAACGCCTATGACATTTTTTTAATCTATTTTATGAATAGAATAGAAATGTTTGACACATGTCTAGGGCCTCTGATAATATAATATATATATATACGTACAGATGCTTAAACAGTATCAAGTTATATGAAAGTCAAACAAACTGATCGTTGTTAAAGCTAAACACTCGAGCCACTTTTATTGTGATTTATAACAAAATTGTCGAGCGATTTTGAGTTGAAAATAGGATAGAATTTTGCGAGTTTTCGCCTGCCATAATAACCCGTTACTAGACAACTTTAATTTATTCTACTATTTTTTAAAAACAGAATAACTTTTACGTATGACACAGAATAAATAAAATACCTACCAAGCACAGAAGGTGCACTTCATAAGAAACCTCGTTTATTTTTTTTAAACTTAGAGTATTCCATTTTACTTCTAACCTTAAACACAAAGCCTGCAGATAAAAGGCATAAGCTTTCTCATTGTTACGTGAGCAAAGTAACGCAGATAATGACTCATCATTTAACGAAAAGGCCTTAAAAATTTCATTTTTTATGTTTTGCTATAATCATCGCGCTTGACCTACGGTTAAGTGATTTCAGTAGCGGCAACCCTGTGACGGATCGCTACTCCCAGTCCTTTATTAGATAAGTTCCCTATCGTCATATGCGTGTAAAAACCATAATTATTAGGCCCCATTACTGAATATTAAACATAAAGTAAAAATATAGAGATTTATATATTTAGTTTACCGTCTGCATCATAAGAAGCTAAGTAAATACTTACCTTATTTATGAGTATAACTTTGTATGATTTTTACTGTTGCTGTTCAACACATTATACGTTAGTTATGGATTAATGAAGGTGTACTGTATTTTTAAACAACAAATAGTTAGTTTTAACTTAGCTATCGTAAGTTAGCAGCGTCAAATGTTACCTGTCAATTTAGTTCTCGGTGGAGGAACGCTGTTGTCCACAGCTTCGCCCACGTGAATGTCGGCTATCGCATTATATATTTTTACTAATCATGAAATGATGATAATCATAAATGATTTATATATTGATGATTTTTCATTCAACTTTTTATCACCCTTTTCAACCTTTTCGAGTTATATTTAAAAATATCTCTATACCAAATTTTATCAAAATCGGTTAAGTGGTTTAGGCTTGAAAACGTTTTCGCATTTACGAGTAGAATATTAGTATGGACTGCTAATGGCTAGAACGATATTTTTACATAAATCAATAAATCTGCCTCCTGATTGCAAGTCATGTTCTCCTGACCAAATCTTGACAAGCCAGTTGTAACAAGAGTTTATTTTAATAAAAATATCAGAGGCCCGAGACAAAGTGTCAAAGATTTCCATTCTATTCATAGAATAGATAAACAAAATTATGAGATTGACATAAGCGCTGGCGTTAGCATAAGTACATTTTATAATCTATTCTATGAATAGAATACAAATCTTTGCCACTTGTCTAGGGCCTCAGGTCAGCAATTTCAGACGATGGCTTTTAGAATGGTGGCCACCACTACCAGATTGTACTGAATGCTGCCGCCAGGCAGAGTGGAGACACTTTGGGAAGCTAATATAAAAAATGTGTACCTACTCAATAATAAAGCCTAATAGCTGATTTTTGCGAGGCAGAGTATACGCTAAGTACTTCAATAATACAATGTACTTCTAATATATGATTCAAAATACACAAATTAGTAATATAAGTACTTACTGTCTTCTAAAGATTTCAAAACACAAAAATCGATTTCGAGAAGAAAATACAGCAGATGTCCCGCTTTGATATCCTAATACTATTATTATAAATGCGTAAGTTTGTGTGTATGCATGCGTGTGTGTGTTTGTTCTCTCTCAGCGCCTAAACGACTGAACCGATTTCAATGAAAATTGGTATGTTATGTACATACCAATTTTCATCGAAATCGGTTCGGAGACGGACATTGGCCTTCCCAATTTTTTTCTTTTCAGTTTTCAATTCCCTTCATTTATCCCGAAATTTGGTCTGATTCCCTAGGGGTACAAAACATATTAAACGCGCGGGCGAAGCTGTGGGTGCAGCAAGAAAGGTCACGTCAGCCAAAACGAAAACCAAAGAATCTTCAAAAACGATTCTAGAAAAATATCACCGTTATTCATGGAATACCAGTAACGTAGTAACAATAACAGTTGAAACGTTCGGAGAAATGGGAATACCGGCCATATTGGCATTGTAGAGAACATGAAGTATTTTTATTGCACAAGTAGTTCTCACAACTCTGTGCGTTGTTAAATGAAAAGTTCAGTGCATGAAGGATGAGTTTTATAAAGTTGGGTGTGAGTTGGAATTTACTATCACACCGTAGTTCACATATAGCAGGTGTATAGAGAGAGGTGTTTACCTAGCACTGGGCTTAATGGCACTCAACGTGCAAGATTTATATAAATAAAAGCCAAAATAATAAAATGGATATCTACACACTAATTGAAAACGATAAGGAAAGAAACTGAAAGCGGCGCGTGACAAATCATTTCACGTGGCTTGAGCACGATGGCATCTGAGAAGGTGTTCACCACTTCTGAACCCGACTGCTTACTATCAGGTGGAGTCATTCTGATAGACTAATATTAAAACAAGGCGACGTTTTTTCCGTAAAGACAGGATTTGGTTAATTTCCGTCGAGTAGCCTACATCTATTGAAACAAAAGCGCAAGGTTGTCGGCGTATTTGTTCCGCTTCGACTTGATGTTAAGGAACGAAACACAAGTGTGTGGTTATGTACGCTAAAGGTAATGGTTGTAGGGAACAAAAAAATTTTCTTTATGTTAGAATTAACCATTTAAAATTTATTGTACACGATACAAATTGAACGTTATAACGGCCGAAATAACAACTCGACTCAGCAATACACTTGATATATAAACCTAATACAACTTTCCACATTACGAACCATTTGGTTGTTCGAGAAAATTCCATTTTTTCCCTCTTACCAAAGCGTACTCGCAAAGTTCGCAACAAAGTTTCAAGTTTATTGAATTATAAATACCTACTCTTTTATTATAGCTTGTCCTTAAATTTAATAAAATTTGAACTTTTATTAAATTATATTAGGTATATTAAAATGATGTATAATTCCACCTATAAAAGAAGTTAGCAAAGTTACGCTTATGTTTGGATAGTTATCTATACTCGTATGTATTTAAGGAGGTAAGTTTGTGATACACCAATACACCAGACGTATATAGTTCTAGACTTGATTAAATAGCCATTTCTAGATTAAATAATACCTAGCTTTTTTGACGTAAAAAAGATAGTCTTTTTTATATAAATTAAATTAATGATTAAAGTTCCACTTATTTCTGAGAAAAAGATTTTTACTTTTTAGATAGACGGGCAATAAAATTATTGTAATAGGTTTTCCTTCAGAGGTACGAAACGCCAAAAAATAAGTATGACTTGAAATTTTACAACGATTTAGGGTTGTAACGTAACAATAAGATCTTATTATATAGATATAATAAAAGAATGACCGAGCCAAGATGCCAGCTATTGTATGTAATGTACAAACAATTTTCAGTAAAAAAGAAAGAATTATCTTCTTTGAAAAACGAAGTCATTAAATATTTTCACCAAAGTCTTTCATGGGAAGATAACCAACTGACACGATCCATCTTTCAGTATTTCATCTATTAAGAAATACCGGTTTTAAAGTCCGTAAATCTCCATTAAAAACCGATTACGGTACACAACGAATTTTAACGTTATTTTTTTCTTTCCAGGCCGTTAAAGATCGACACATAATACCGGTACGTAAACATGTTTTCTAAGTATATTATAATAATTAGTGGAGCTCTAAGTTCGACTTCGAGTCTAGTAAAATGTTTTAACTATGGGTCTCCTTAGAAGGCAATGGCACTCAGAGGGCGACCTTCTAAAGGTGACAGGCAACCACTGGTTAAAGATGCTTTGGCTGACATGATGACGATGAAAATGTTGAGTAGGTAGAAACGTCTATTAGGTATCCAAGATATTCCTAATGTAGATATGATACACCTACGTGCCGATCTCTGTGGAAACTGCGTAATAATACATTATTATATAAAATTAGTAACCAAATCAAATATTGTGTGGTTAATGGTCAACCTAGTATCAGGATTTGTTCAGGTCGTCCATAGAAGCATCCGACTTGACCTAACGACTGTTATCAACTTGGTAATAACCGAGACCGACTTTTAACGTGCCCTCCATAGCACGAAAATGCTCAGATCACCATTTATTTGAGCCATTTTTTTTATTTTGTGTTACGTACATATATAAAATTTCTGATTGACTATTCTACGTATATATATACGTAGAATAGTCAATCAGAAATTTCTGTGTTCCAACTTTTTAAAAACAATATAAAATTCTTAAGGGTCGAAATGTCGGTTTAAGATCATAAATATTGAAATACAATATACTATCTCGGTTAATGCTGAAATCTGCAAGAATCTACCACATACCAAATTAAAAACAAATGCTCTAAACATCTCACCACTCTCAATTAACATTTCTATTTGGGTATTAATTCATTAGAGTACAAGAGACCCTTCTTAGTCGCAAAGGGTACGGTACAATGACCGAATTTCTTTTTTTTGTGAAGGAAAGAAAACGTGTCAAATAAAACCTTTCCTTACAAGCGGCACAAGGAGCTACGAAGATCGTTAAAGGATATAGATTATTTTAGATACCCGTCTGTTTTAAAAAACATTAGCCTCGTTAACTTCGGTAGTAGGGTAACAATTAAAAATAAATTTCATTTTTTAACGACTCTCGTAATATAATATTTTAAAACTGCATCACGCACTGGTAAACAGGTAGATAATGCTTCAGGTTTTACCTAAGTCCGCCTTTACATGTATGTTTAAACAGGTTCAAATAAATAAATAAATATTGAGGTTAGTTTTAGAAATATCAAAATTACCTAGATATACACCTATAGTAAAAAAAATATTTACATGAATAAAAGATATACATTGACAATATGATACAACTTTGGAAATATTTGCTGCAAGATGAGTCAGGAATGTATTTGGGTTGAAATAAGAAAATATAGTAATATTTGCTGCGGAATGAATTAGTAATTCTAGTTTGGGATAAATGAAGAAATGGGATGAGACGTCATAGGATGAATACGGAACAGCCTATAATTTGACCATAGTAAAATTGCAGCATATGTCACTCGTTGATATCTCTCTCTACTCTATTATGATTGTATATATGTACTTATAAATCTTTCGGAATATACGCTCTAAATGACAGTGAAACCGCATCAAAAGCCGCTGCGTGGTTTAGAGGTAGTTAGCGGAGCAACGGACAGGAACAAAACAGCGAATGAGCTTTATACTATTATGGAATAGAGAAGCAGAAAGGCAAAATAAACACCATTAATAAATAAAATACCGATCAATAAATTAATTATGTGGTATAATTCATCCTGCGCCATTATACTAATTAAGTTCATTAATTCTCGTTCAATCATTCGTTTCATTCGTTCGATGTGATGCTTATTAAAATTCATACTATGACTATTTTCTTGTTAATACCTCTGAGAATTGAGCTTTCTGTCCGCATTTATGATAATTAGGTTTTACATTTTGAAACACAGTTTAATTACCTTGTCTGGTTAAGGACCCTTTCGGTGGTAAATCATTTACAAATAATAAAAGATATACATTCAACAATTCTATAGTGTAGTCCTTATCCATGGAGTTGAAGGTTCCACCGTAACTTAAATCAAAAAAAGGCCTTCTCCATCCCATTCGTACATGAGCTGAGACAGAAGGTATTAGATAAGAACCATCTTTCCGTATCGTATGTGGGATGAAAAGGGTGCCCGAGTCGGGCGAGAACCTCTGATTAGGTCCTGAATCCATTCCTAAGATATATTGCCTTTATTCCCCCTATTTTATTATGCCACCCTCTAAAAACATCTGTTTGACTTTTATTGCAATTTACTTACTCAACCTTTCTTTTATGTTTTGTTGAAGTTTTTTGCTCGGCCATTTTGTGGTGAGTGAACGAGTGAATGATAGAGTGAATGGCGCAGATTGAAGGTTTGAGAGATTGAATAGAGCGGTGGAAAGGTTGCGTGTAACTGGACATTTATGTTAATATTATTTGACGGTGGTTGTGGAGTTTGTTCAGGTCTCAAACACGTTTGAAATTCGTTAAAAACATTGTCATTAAAATTGTATACTTTTTACCATAATCAGGCTGTATTTCCCAACTAAGGAAATATAGCATATTTTATGTAAAGAAACCCTACTAGAACACTACAACCCTTTCGAATCTGTTGTTTTAAGAGCGGTATTACATTATCATATAAATATGATTTCATATCTGTCAAATTCTATGATCATAGTTCGACGACCCACAAACTATGATCATAGAGAATCACATGTTTTTTTTTTTTTTTTTTATAGTATAGACTACTAAAGTGACTCCACCCCGCCTGATGGTAAGCAGTCAGTGGAATCCAGAAGTGGCGGCCACTATACCAAAAGCTATCGTTTTAAACTGCTGGTATGGTGGCCTCCACTATGGCGGCTGGGAATGGGGTTAGGGGAAGGAAATGAGGGACGTGAGGAAAGAGGGGAAATTGGGCCTCCGGCGCTCTCACTCACCGAACGAAACGCAGTAGTACGGATACTACTACTCTTAAGTCGATCTTCTATGAGAGGGTAGTACTTCCCCGGACGGTCCGGCCCATTCATGCTGAAATCAGCGTGGATCTACTACCGTATAAACTGTGTGTACTTATTACACCGCCATATGTTCTTCATTTAAAAATGACTTACACATCTTTGATCATATTTCTATGATAGCCTAATAGCGGCCTAAGACTTTGGTCATACTCTAGGTTTTAAATCTGTCTATCGATTGTCGATTGACCTGTCACTAGACACAAACAACCTGACGATGAATAATGCCTAATTCGTAAGTAATATGTTTGACAAACTAATTAGACCCGGATCAAACTACATTGGTGTGTAGTTTTGGAAAACCGCATCTAAAGTAATAATGTTAAAGTTTATTTTCAATAGGTACTTCGTAACCAACATGGTCGCCGTGCACTATCATGAAAAGAAATAAAAACCATAGGATAGGACTGCCAAGCAATTCGATTCCTATAGAAACTCTTACGAACACCCAGCTATGACAATCCTAAACTAATACACATATTCTAAACTCTTAAGAAAATGATCAGAAGTAAAAAAAGCGCGTGGTCTTCGGTCTACGTGAAGCCAACCCATATCTTCCAATGTCTATTGAAAGAAGTTATTAAGAGAATATCAGGCACTCAGGTAACACAAAAATAACGCAAACAGAACACCATACCATACGGTAGTAGATCTACTCTGGTTGGCTTCATCGACTGGGGAAGTACTACCTTCTCATAGAAGATCGACGTAAAAGTAGTAGTATCCGTACAACTGCGTTTCGTGCGGTTAGTGAGAACGCCGGAGTCTCCGTTTCCTCCCTTTCCTCTTTTCTCACCTCCCTCATTCCCTTTCCCTACCCCATTCCCAGCCGCCATAGTGGAGGCCACCATACCAGCAGTTTAAGACGATGGCTTTTGGTAAGTAGCCACCAGTTTTAGATTCCACTGACTGCTTAAAAAAACATGTAAAATAACATAAGATAGAATTTGTCTTATCAGTTTTTGTCTTAGAATTTGTCTTTGTCTACTCAGACAGTTTGACATCAGCCCAACTGTGTAATATATAATTCAATTACAAGAACACATATTATATTTATTACTCTTACATATAAAATCTAACCTAAGTTACTACTGAATAAATGAATGGGAAAACTTTGAAATAAATTGAATACCACAAGGGCATAGCTCCGGACTATTGCTATCTTCACGTTAAGACATATTTGTATTGTAAAGAATTTAATTTTAGTCTAAGAGAGTCTCTAGTAAGATTTTGACGTCTCCATCAAAAGAACTCGTGAAGAAATGTTTAATAGTTAAAATTAATGTTTAGTCTAGACATGTGGGAGTTGCACACAACTCCTAGTCTCCCACATATTTAGAGCATTAGCTCTAGTGGTAAGCATCCACCTACTTTTAACAAGACTTGACTGTTTCAATTTGTGCCTTCGATGTTTACCTTAAATATTACTGAGGGCTATGAAGGAAAATGTATTGAAAAAACTTGAACTGATTAATCCACACTAATATTATTAATGCGAAAATAACTGCCTGTCTGTCAGTCTGTCTGTTACGCTAAACCAGTGAAACGATTTTGATGAAATTCGATACGAAGATAGATTAGACCTCGGGAACAACAAAGGCTATCTTTTATCGCGAAAAATGGCTCAAATAGAGGATGAAAGTTTGTATAAAAAATAGTCAATGTAAACAGAGATATAACCGACATTCACGCAGGCTGAGCTGCGGGCAACAGCTAGTAAGACATAATTGTTTGAGTATCTTGTCAGTTCTTCATATGACTCTGGTTGGCAAATTTTCGTAGGCAAATATACTGACATCTTTTGGTGATATATATTACCGTGCAAAATTCTATTATAATATTTTTGTTAAACATGTTGAATTGCTGTCAAATTTTTCTCGTAGATATTAATTATATATTCAAATACATTAGATATAAAAAATACAATGAGTTACAGTGCAGATTCCGTTATGAATGGGAAGACGAGTGTTTTATAAAGATAGGTTTCTATCTTAAGTACCATTCGTTTCTTTCTATTCTAATTTTATATACTTTGTCAAAATTATATACTGAATAAGTGAATAGAAGTCGTAATAGATGCCTACTGTATACAGGTTCTAGAGTGCCGACCACAAACCGAAATACACAACTTTGACAGACCTCTTACGGGTCGTTCCTCTTTCACACCACGAAATATTCGGCCCGTGGGCGAATCGCCGAACAAACTTTTTTGAATTGGCTGTTTTACCCTAAGACCAAACCATGGTCAGAATCAGGAATTCAAAAAGAGACGTCCGCGATTCACCCCACGCAAAAAAATACGATGAAAGGATGATTACTATGAATTAATTACACTCATGTAGAAAAGTGTAAAAAAAGTAATTTAATTTAGTATTACAAGGAGGACCGACGGCGACCCTGATAAGAGTGGCGAGCAACCGATGGATGAAGGTATCAAAATTACCCACGACCAATCAAGGTAGCAAAATTGGAGAAGACGGCTTTTAGCTGAAACGGTGATGATGCAAACATAATGTTTTCTATTTTTCATGAAATATATGTAGTTGGAGAAAATGTTTCTGTCAACGATAAATGAGAATGACTATTGACAATGATTTAACAACATAAAATTAAAAAGTTCGCCGTTTACTAAAGATCCCTTTGTCCACTTCGTCTCGAATACTTTGGACTTTTAAACTTTAGTTGTTCAATAATTAATTCTGTTTTAACACAGATTGTTTGAAGAAAACTTCAAAACAATAGATAACAACTTTCTTAGTTTACTCACTTTTAAAAAATACTTTAAAGTAACTTCATGGACGCAGGTCAGCAGATGTTAGAAATTGATTTAAAATTTAAATAAATTGCTATAACTAATGCTTATTTAGAGAATTTCTTTCCAAAGTTTTCTATACATATAATAAAATTGGAGTGTCTATTTGTAATATTGAAATAACCGTTTTTTACTACATGTATATGAATATTTAATCGGTAGGTACACCAAAATATATTTTTTTTAAATTTTTGTCTGTCTGTTTGTCTGTCTGTCTGTTTGTTCCGGCTAATCTCTGAAATGGCTGGACCGATTTTGACTGGACTTTTATTGGCAGGTAGCTGATGTAATTAGGAGTAACTTAGGCTACGTTTATTTTAGAAAAATAAAGTAATGATGATCAACTGTTAGGCGGAACGAAGTTCGCCGGGTCAGCTAGTTATAGTATATAACACGTATAATACAACATACATTGTACACTTATGTAAAGCTGTCGCGTGTCGCTAGTTATATTATGCATAAAAATAATTACTTTTACCCGGCTTTACGAAAACAAAAGTAAGGTTTTTGAAATAAACGTTTAAAATGCACACACGGACATCCTTCATTACCAAGTCAAAAATAATTGCATCCACCATTTTAATAATTTAAACGAAATTAAGGATCCCACTGCTTACCCCCTGGTCCCTTTTGTGATTTATATAAAAGGGAAATGAACAAACGAAATGGTAATAAAATTACTATTTGATTAAATTAAATTCTTGATATAGTCGAATTACATGACTGCCTCGGTAACACGGTGAGAGTGCGATTACTGTGTAAGATGTGGATTAGATTTTCACTCTAATGTACTTACCTATATTATATTTTTAAAGTACTCCACGACAGAGGGCTTACTTGTTCTCTAGTACTAGAGCTGTCTTTAAAAATATTTTTTTTAATAAACTAGGTATTTAGCGCTACACGGTTACCGTTACCAACGGATTTGGGTGCGTATCCATTGACGCGGAGCTGGGCGGAGTGGACAGAAGCGGGCCGTGAATTGCCCAATCACAACATTTCCACTGATGCGGATTGGAGATTTTGAACACTGTGATTGGCTAATTAACGATCCGCTTCTTTCCATGCCGCCTAGCTCCACGTCAATGAAAACGCACCGCGCTGTGTTCAGCATTACGATTTCGACAGTACAAGAATCCACTAAAAAGGTGTTTACATTTAGATACTTTTATATCTGTGTCTTTACTATGGTATAAATACAGTTACTTATTACGATTAAGTCGCCAAGTCAGGTAAATTACGTACCTATGTCAATAATAAACATAAACATTATAAAGCAGAACTAAAGTTGGCGAACTAACTGCTAATATTTAAGTTACTTAGTTTAGCAAACAAAAGAACTAAAACGCAAGCATATTCTATATTATTTAGTAATTTTAGAATGTACAGGTGAAATATAACTACTTACTTACACCAAAAAGAAAGAAAGAATAGAAAAGAAAGAAAAAGTATTTACTGCCCAGAGACGACGTACTTACAAAAGATCCTACATTTACAATGAGGTTGTTTAGAAAAAATTTCGCTACCAGTTGGCGCCACTTCAACTTTCCCATTGGGTCAATCAGGGGTTAACTTTCAAAAAGCGCTTGACAGCTAGACCTGATGCATCGGTGCTGCCCCTTCGTGGGCGCCATTTTAGAAAACCCTTTCAGCAATTTTCTTTTGTCCTTAAAGCACGTGAATTATCCGAATGAACACTGGAAAATATTTGTAATGATATCGCTGTCAAAATGGGAGACCTTTTACTAAAGTGGCGCTAACTGAACCCCCTCATTAAGAAAACAAGATTAAAATAAAGTTTTAGAATAACTTTTAAGCGTCCTACAGGCGGTCTTATAATGGGGGCGTGAAAAAGCATCTCACTAAGCCGCCATAGTGGAGGCCACCATATCAGTAGTTTAGCTTTTGGAATTGTGTGCCACTTCTGGATTCCACTGACTGCTTATTATCAGGCACAGTTGAGTCTCTCTGGAAGGCTAATAAAAAATACAAAATACTATGCTTGTTAGGTTTTACACAGGCATGTTTGCACGCCACATCTGTGCAGACAATTTGGACCCCACTCAGCTTAATGCTGTAAATGCCAGCAACGGCGGCTGGTCACTTATCAGCGCCTCCAAGTTATTTTATTTTAAAATACTGTAATAATTTAAAAGATGTTATTTAAATTGTACCTGTTGATAAAACTTTCTTTTAAAATTCTTTTGAGAGCGCCGGTGGCCCAATTTCCCCTCTTTCCTTTTTCCTCACTTCCCTTATTCCCTTTCCCTAACCCCATTCCTAGCCGCCATAGTGGAGGCCACCATACCAGCAGTTTAAGACGATGGCTTTTGGTATAGTGGCCGCCACTTCTGGATTCCACTGACTGCTTACCATCACGCGGAGTGGAGTCACTTTGGTAGGCTATAATATAAAAAAAAAAAAAAAAAAAACTAGACGTCCGCCCTCGCTTCGCTTCGGTATCAAAAGTTTCATTCGGTCTCACAATGCCTACGGAAAATATAATTGCAATTGTGTCGTATTGCATCATTCAGATTTACAAAGGCACTTTAAATATTAAAATTTTGAAAATGACCGAAAAATATGTTAGGCATAATAAAGGATAGCCTATGTTACCCGTCCTATTTGTAGCTTTCTAAAAGTGATTTTTTTTTTAAATCGGTTACGTAGATCTTGGTTAAATTGGAACAAACACACAAACATACAAAAAATCAAATCTTTCCCTTTTAGATAAATTACTTTCATTAGGATAATAAAATGTCTATTTGCAACCATCACCATACCCAACACGTTATTATCATCCCACGGCGAAGGCCTCTTTATATACATAGAAGGCAAATGTAATTAAGAAAGAAAGAAAGAAAAGCATTTATTTGTGCAAAAAACACGACGTAAATGGACAATAAAAGAAAAATTAATAATACCATTAATAAATTAATTCTTATTATCTAATTTTATTATGCTTTAAGTTTGTACCTATTTATTGGTAGCCCGGCGAAAGGTAAACATTTCAAGAGGAAATTGTTTTATTTAATAAAGAGTGTGTAAAGAGTTTATTTTTCTTTCCATGTTTTTCTATAGCAAAGTAATATTAAATAAATAAAGTTAGTTGAAGGCAAATGGACAAAAATAAATAGAGGCTAAAAGGATGTTATGAAAGATCGCAATATCATTTTCTTTAAATACCTCCCTATTTGAATCGCAAACGCCTGATTATAGTTTATATCAAATCATATGTCAATCACAACTTTATCGTCGTAAGTTTTCAAGCTGTATTTTTGATAAATGTGAGTGAGACTATCATAATACTTTATAATTAGAAGTAATATTTTATAAAACTAGGTATTTAGTAAATAGTTTAAAATGTATTATTTTCACTAATTTCAACTTTTTTTTTTATCAACGAAAAATTAACTAATCATCTGTTAAATCTCATATAAAGTACTTAAAAGCATGCTCAAATTATTCATGCTTTTAGCAATCCAACTGGTACTTTACTTGAGATTTAACAGGATTTAACAGGTGATTAGTTAATTTATCGTTGATCAGCCTTTTAGAAACTAGGAGTAAGTGACTCTACTCTGCCTGATGGTAAGCAATCAGTGGAATCCAAAAGTGATGGCCACCATTTCAAAAGCAATCGTCTATATCGTACTATTGTTAATTTTCCTTAAACGTAGAAATCTAGTGCATGTATACCGATGTAAACAGAAAGAGGCAGTGCAGTTTATTTGTTCATATTTTCAGCTAAGAAAATATGAACAAATAAACTAAGATCGAGATCCAACTACGTGCGTCTATAAAACTTGTATTTTAGAGATGCAAGTCCTTACATATCATGCATATAAAAATTCGTAGTGCATGTACTCGAAAGCCGAACAAAGCTTTTATAATCCGGGTTAGTTTCGCCTATCGCGCAAACTAAATAAAAGTTTACCAACACTTTTTATGCACAGTTTTATTTTTGACCAAAATTTCTGAACCGCAAGTGCCAAGTTTTGTTAGGACACTAAATAAACTAACTGTACTTAGTTAATAAAAAAGATTTAGTTTTAAATATAAAACTGAGAAGAGAAGACGGAGTAAGTAAGCAGAAGGAAGAAGAGGGGAGAAAAACAAGAAGTAGGCGTAGAAGAATGAACTTTTCCGCCACTAAAATATGTTGCTGCGGTCTACGCTTTTAGTGATAAGACCGCCTATTGCCACTATTCATTGATATATAACTTTATATCTCACGTCAGTTACGTATATGGTGTACCGTAACGCGTTTGTTTTACTGATCTATCTCCCGAGCACGTTGACTATGGCAGACAAGAGAAACCTTCTTTTGAAAGATTATCTTGACCGATCTTGAGTTGGTTTTACATTATATTCTAGACTGTTGACCCAGTAACAAAATTTTATAACATTAAGTAAAAAGTTTTATTCTTCTAAATAATTTTACTTGCCTTTTACATTTGCTCATGTCGTATTTTTGTAGCATAGTTACGTTTATCGAATACCTTGTAAACTTATACCCTTTGTACTGACGATATGACTGCCATTGAGTCAAGGAAGTTCAGTAAGTGCCTGAAATTAGAAACACTTCTTTGATATACAAAATACGGTCCTTTAACTTTATTTCAGTGAAAAGTAGATATAATGTATTTATTAAAAGGAGTAAACACCTACCTTCTTCATAAATGCCCATAAATTTGAACTTAACAAAGTATAAAACTTAATATCTAGTACTTATTTAAATTTGTGCGACTGTTGTAGAAAAGGGCATTTAATCATAAGTACACAGTTTTGTTCTGTACAATACTTTATGTAATCCATAAATATTTGATTAGAATCTAGTTGTAATTATGATAGTAAAATATGCAATTTATTGGTTTCTAAAATATTTTCGATTGCGATTTTACTCTACCATTTTCGGAAAAATAAATTTACAGCAGTTATATGTATGTATTTACTGACTTACACATAAGGGTTGGCCAATTCTTATACAGAATAAAATACTTTCCATCAAACCAAGCACCAAAATCACCCAAACGTAGCACCGATCAGACAAGATTCAGGTCATGAACAAACACCGGTACTCTGCTGCTCAATAAAATTTAATGGTCTCTCTCATCTTGGTAACTGTCGGCACGCTTGCATTGTGAATGCATTGTTGAGCATTGTGATACACACTAACAATCTAATTGACCAACTTGTGGGATGATATCGGACAGAATCGCAATCACTGATTTGAAATTAAAAACCAAACACAGTGCCAATTGTGGTCCAACCTGACTGATTCATCACATCATCATGTCTGAAAGATGTTCACTGCTGAACTATGTAGTTTCTCAACGTTAACCGGACATAGACATAGTTCTTTGACATTGCAAGCAAATTGTAAAGAAAGAAACGTCTTTTAGTTAAGATTATATCTGTAATTTTGACTGAACCTTGCGACTTTGAAATGTTTCGGAAATCTTTATCCAGCAGTTTGTTGACTGATATTATTATTGAGATTATTCGCACTTACATCAACCTAAAGACATTCCACATGGAGAGGTCACAAAAATAAGCTGTAGTTATCACGCTTGGTAGGTATTGGTAATCGCAGGAAGGTGATATTTGCTAGCAGATATGCTGCTGTAACCTAGTATTCGCCTTACGACACTCACAGACAGATGACTTCACATCCTTAACTGGAGACCACACGGCTCTTATTACTTACACATATTGACCGTTCTTCATGTCTGTGTGTATAATAGGACCCAGTGTTATCTTTATACCCGGCAGCCACTACAAACTGAACAGATTGCCGCTTCCAACCGTCTTGGCGTTTAGTTCAGATTTGAGACGCATTTAACGGAACCTGCCTTCAGTACTTCCACTCACAATTAAAGCTCGTTTCTAGTTTGTACTGAATAAAAGAAATAGAACCACGCCTTCTCTCAATCAGCAGTCACGAATATTTTCACTTCAACACCAAGTCATTAACAAATGACTACCTCTGTGGTTTGGTGGTACTGTGTACGGACTGCCATGCAGAGGTCGATGTCTCGGAGGACTCGTGCGACGAAGTAGCGAAGCCGGGAGCAGGTCGCTGCTATTAGGTAGTTAATAAAACGCATAACCACGCAATTCCAACTTGAAAATACGATATATAAATAATACCAAATATTAATAAGACCAAATTCAACATAAATGCCCAACTAATTCAATAAAAAACGCTTTTTTCCTTCCTGAGCGCCAGATTTTATTAAATGGCAATATCGCATGTCTATTGTCATTAATGGCACAGCTTTTTATTTGTGTTACATATTAATAAACACGAGAACAGGAAAATGTAGATCATACTTTTGACGAAATAATTATTTTTTGTAAATGTAACATGTAAATTTTTGTAATTTATACTTATTGTTACTTGTCAGGATGGATTTTCATGAACATTTCCATCTTTACAAAATAATGAGTTCATTATTAACTTTAAACTTACAAAAGATTTCTAATACCAGCTTGTAGCGGCCCGTTTTCACCCGCGTCTTTGCTTATTACTCTGCTCCCGTCGCCAGTAGCGTGATGTTACATAGCCTATAACCTTCCAAGAGAACTGGGCTATCATACGCAAAAAAAAATTCAAATTAAGAATTATTCAAATTCGAATGGTAATTCCAGAGATTAGTGCGTTCAAACAAACAAACAAACTCTTCCGCTTTATATAATAGTATAGATAGATTTACCTTTATAATACTATTGGTGGGAAAACGTAATAAAGTCACCAACTGTATTATGAGTACCTACTATTATAACTAATATAAAATAGCATCTCGCCTTTTTCCCCGAAGAGATAGGCAGAGGTGTATAAAAACCTTTATTCCACCAGTCATATTAGGTCTTATGTATGTAACAAGGATAGCGTTATATACCATTTACCGAGAACAATTCTACACTGCGGACTAACACAGAATCCATGAGTGAGACCGAGTCTTGCCATTTACTGTGCATAATTTCAGAGTTAAAATACTAAGATTTTTCAACAACAACCTCGATCCTCTTTCGATCGTACCCGAGCTCTTAGCATGGCATTCCGTAGTTACCACTGTACCATCAAAGTATTACGCCGTAACCTAATAATTGGTACATCCACAAACACGCAACGATATATTTAACTACATACTCTTCATTAACGAGAATATTTAGCCAAGCAGTATTGTGTACATGCTTAAGCCATTTGTGGGACATTTTATTCCTAAAATATTGGTATATGCTTTTTGCTTTGGTTTAAAAGCGCGACTGCTGAAGATGTGTAGTGTTTGATAAATGTATTATTAGGTTTTTCGACGCAGTTTTAAAGTGTAGGTCTTAAAGTGTAGTCCATCTCGAAGTTGTCTTCGAGATGGACTGCAGACCGCAAACTGCAAGCGATACCTCTCTACAAAATTCCGCGCCGTAGCTGCAAGTCGCAGTGTTGCCGATCATTTCATTCCTTAGGATTCATAGAAATAAGTGGTGTCGCTTGCAGGTTGCGGTCTGCAGCTCGTCTTGGATGTGTACCCTAACGTTGTTTAGGATTCACATAGAAATTTGTCAGAACTCATCATAAGGTTCAATTTCAGATTTCGGGCTTTCGAGAACCTTTCGACAGAAAACCCAACATTACTTACTCAATCCGATGAAACGAGAGATGGAGTTTCAATAAATTAGTTTTAGTGAAGTAAAGGAAATTTCTGTTAACAGCAGAAACATTTGCCTACTGCAAATAAATAAAATATTTAGTAGCAAAATGTAAGTAATCACTCATCATACTGAATTATAATTTCAAAAGAAAAAGCTAAGGTTAGTGCGAGAAACAATTATCTTCGACATCTATATATCATAAGATTTACTCCGCATACTCTGTCGATAAACAGGTCTTGCACTTTGTGTTCGGCAGCTGATAAAAATGCTTGTCGAGTATGGCATGATCGGCACATGCCTAAGAGATCGATGTGACGTTAAATAAGATGTGAAGTAATATAACGGGTTGTCTAAATTCTACTCCACTCTTTTTAATGTACCTATGGGTACATACGCTACGTACCCATAAGTACATTATAGAGAGTGGAATAAGATTTAGTAGTTTAATGGAGTACGTATCACGGCCAACTCTCTTCGGAAGAGCCATCCGAAGAAAGTTGACCTTACCTATAGAAAAAGAGACACAAGAAAGGCACCCTCTTTATGGTCACTGTGCACCAGGAGCAAGATTGATGCCGCAAGCTTCATGAACAAGACCAGCAGGCTAACAAATCGCTCAATGCAGAAAAGATTAAAGTTCATGTCTTTGCATGAGCTATATAAATAGATATAAGTATAATTATCGACAATCGATTTTGATGAAAATTGGTATGTAAATAGATTCGGTGCCGGAGACGGACATAGGCTACTTTATTTTCCGAAAATCGGTCTGGTTCTCGAGAGAGACAAAACAGATTTTAGGCGGGGGCGAAGCTGTGGGGCGCAGCTAGTATAAAATAAACAAAACTATAAAACTGTAAGTTTATTGACAACTATTATTATCATAACATTTTATCAACGGTAGCAACATGGAGGGGGTGTCCACTCTAGCATCAGTTCATTCTTAGCCAGTGGTGCTCCCGTCACTTTACGTATAACTAACTCGAATACTCCTCTACGAGGATTAGCTACACCCGTTCTAACTTTAACAGGAGCATAATTGGTTTTAACAGGCTGTGTGCATTTCGGTCCTATGCACGGCCCGTTTTTTTTACTAAGGCATGGCATTCGAGGTCCTATTGTCAAGTGAGATACAACTGCAAGCATATCTGGCACTTCTTTCTGTTGTTGTGACTGTTGTAGCGCAAAACTTGTCCTTTTCGTTTGTGCGCTATTGGATCTACTCTGAGCTTTAGCTTGTATGTTACTTGAATTTGTTGGAGGTACACTATGCGTACCTTTGTCCTCTTTTTGCATTCTTGGTTTTTTGTCTTTACTTTTATTGAAATAGTAAATTATATCAGTTTTCTCTCGATTTTCAATTGAATTTTGATTTAGAAACTGGCCTTGACAAGACGGTTCCTCCGTACTGCATGTCATCCAACTGTTTAAGGATAATGTATCGACAATAGAGTTTTGGTTTACTACTGATTGGCTTGAATGTACTAGTCCTTTGGCTGGTTTTTCTATTGATTTGACTGGTTGCTCTATTGATTTGTCTGGTTGCACTACTGCCTTGGCTGATTGTACTACTGTTTTGGTTTTCCGTACTATACTTTTGGCTGACATTTCTATTTCTTTAGTTGGTTGTTCTATTCCTTTCGCTGCGTTGACTACTGTTTTAGCCTTATCACTTTTTACTTGAAAACATTTATTCACTAAAGCCGTTGCTTGTGTGCCTGACGTTTCAAGGCGTGAATCATCACTAATTTTCCCGTTGTAAGGTAGTGGTAAATTATCGAAAAATGAGGAATACCTTGGATTGAAATTGGAAATGCTGAGCCTGTTAGTTCTATTCAAAGAATTGGATAAAATGTTGAATGGATGTTCAAAGTATAAGGGTACTGGATAGTCGTGTGGAGCCGCCATTATTACAGAACTAGCTTATCCAGGTTTCAAAAAATTACTGTAAGGATGAGGGTTTGTAGGAACAATACTACTTACGTGATTGTCTTTAACTCTTGAGGCAGTTTGGATTGTTTGCTGCAAGGTTTATCGCTTCATTGCCAGTGGTTGCTGTATTTGGAGTCCAAGATATTGACGTAATTCGTCTAGATCTTGGACTTTGAATTAGATCTTAATTCATTTTTTTATCTCTTCTGCTGAACTGAGTCTTGTAAACGCCTATATTCTTGATTTTATTATTTGATTCTGTATGTCATGTGTT
This sequence comes from Parascotia fuliginaria, assembly GCA_963082885.1. Taxonomy (NCBI): domain Eukaryota; kingdom Metazoa; phylum Arthropoda; class Insecta; order Lepidoptera; family Erebidae; genus Parascotia; species Parascotia fuliginaria. Next base: position 4,380,806 of record OY720197.1, read on the forward strand.
TGTTTGCATTTATCTTTATATACTTTACTCTTTATATACCTGTTGTAAATATATATTTAAAACTACTAAAATAATAAATATATACTTATAAATACAGGTAAATAGTTTTCCGGCTGGTTATTTTGTTGTGGTTGAAGTTTGACAGATTTATTCAGATTACAAAGAGAATATCACAATGGTCCTAATGATGAAAAGTGGGTGAAAAGTTTCACTAGCTAGTACCTATTTAGTAGAAAAAAATTATAAGAGCAAAAGAATAATTTTATTACCATTGCAAATTAGAGGTCAACTTGCAAAAATAAATTGTGAAGCCATTATAAAAATTTTGCTGTAAGTTAATTTGCCTTCTCTATATGAGAAGAGGCCTTTGCTCTGCAGTGGGATAGTAAAAAAGGCTGGTATTATTATTATTAAGTAAATTTGCAATGTATTACGATGACGTTCAGATTGTATGTTAAGTGAGAAATTGATAACTCAGTTTGATATCCGAATCGAGGTCGCTAAATGATTTATTTAAAGTACGAAATACTTACCCTAAATAAATTCAATTTCAATAATATGTATTCACACTGTAAGCCGATAAACTATTATTTCTCAACTATGACTTCAACTTGCTGAAGATGTTCAGACGAATGAGGATTTGGACAAGGTGGATTGGCAATATCAGACATTTTCCTCGATGTTTCACCATAAGTCAGTAATGTCCAAGAACCTTATTAATAATAATTCAGATTTAGCTGTCATTGTGTAAATGGCTTAATAGCAAAAAGCCTCGACCAACACCTAAAGAGGCTCGCATTAGGTGGATGGATCTAGAGCCAGATCCAGAATGCAGTGCTGCTCGACACGGCACGTATTGTCAGGAGGTTCCTATCGTTGGAACCCTAACCGCCGGTAGCTTGGACTCTAGTCTCGATGCCGGTGGCAAACTATTATTTATATTTTTAAATGTATATTTTTTACTTTTTATAAATATGTATTTAAAAATGCAATAATAAGAAATAATGTAAATAAAGAAATTAATCCTAATAATAATATTAAAACAAGTACACACAACATACTTTTTTTGAAAATATATACATTTTATACAGAGAAACACCCAGACCAATGCAAATAGACATGTTCATGCACACAAATATTTGCACTCAGCAGGAATCGAATAAAATAAAAATACATGTCCCAATTACAACAAAATCACAGAAATCCTACATACATGGATACGTAGATGTAAATTTAGCACATCTAAGACTGTTCAAGATTGTATCGCAGTACGACGCTCCTTTTAATTTAACCCTGCTGAATTACTAATAGCTTGTTTGAATCGTTACTACGTATACAACCCTGAATGGTTTGCCTTTTGTTTTGTTTGAAAAACTCTGAAGTATAATTAAACTTGTGTTCTAGATTTTTTTGTCAGTTGGTGTGAATGGTATTGTGTCAAACTGGTGAGGTAAATGAATGATTGTGATAATGGTGAGCAAATATACCTAAATAGAACAAAAATAAGCGTAACGAGAACACTATTACTCTGTGTTTCGCCGAAGGGGTAGGCAGAAGTGTATGACATCCACGTTTTATGGTTTCAAGAGTTATGTTGATGTTATAACATCACAGGTTTCTGTTAGGGGGTATTCTATGCTTGTAACCATTTACGCAAATTTTTACGACTCCAAGCTAATCGACAAAAACTTAATACATACTATTTTACCTGATTCGAGGACCACACTTAAAACCTTAACGTGGCAGTCTTTACACAGTACGACTAAACTACAATGGCAGGTAGTAAGTAAAAATATTTTCGTAAATATATTACTATGTCGCTCTAGCTAGCACTCTAGCATTCCAGTATAATAAATCACACAAACTCCACGCGGACTATATTTTCGCATATTTCATTCTGCCGTCAGATGCAGGAAAACAGCACTTTCATAGGATGTATTTAGATATTTAGTGTTTTGGTTCACCGATTTGAACATTCAGCATAGACTCACGGAACAATCTTGTTTCTTGCAGCGAACCCACTTCGGTTGCAAAGGTACAAATAGTAGAACATAACTAATTTTATCGCATCCTCAATGTAAAAAAGGTCTAGCGGCTATTAGACTATCATAGAAATATGATCAAAGATGTGAAGTCATTTTTAAATGAAGAACATATGACGGTATAATAACTACATGTGATTATCTATGATCTTAGTTTGAGAGTCGTCGAACTATCATCATAGAATTTGATATTTCAATTTAAAGCACAATATTATAACAAATACTAACGAAGCCGCTTATGAGATATTAGAAAGAAAACAAAGTAGTGAAACATACATGCTTTGTAGGTTTAAAGAAGTGCAAACGCGTTTTCAGAGGAGGGCTGACAATGCGGCTAGCTACGCAAGTATAGGTGTGTAGCGCGTCTAGCTAAGATCTAGGTATACTAGAAATGAACTTATATAAACATTTTAGGTCTATTAACTTTTAGTTTTTTTATATATAAGTACTCAATTGCCTATTCTATACTATTAGCGGATGAGTTTGTTTGTTGATTTGAATGCTCTAATCTCATAAACTAACAGTTGGATTTGAATTATTATTTTTTCGTCTGATAGCTCAGTTCCTGAGGAAGGTTATGTAACATCACGCTACTAGCGACGGAAGCAAAGCAGTAACCATAGATGATAGATGAAACTTCGCGCGGGTGAAACTAAAATATATAACTAAAACGGTAAAATATAAAATTGCCACAGTGGTTAAATGGTAATGTGTACTGACTGCCACGTAGAGGTGTCAAGTTGGATCCCTGGGTAAGGTAAAATATTGGGTTTTTATTATACCAGACTCTTGAATTTTACCCACTAAATGATAATAGGCCCTCTATTACATTCGATTTTAAAGCTATGTTAATATGTTGTGTTTTCTGCTGCGAAGAAGAATCTAAGCACGATTTACAAGTTTATATATTTTAGTATGCAAAAGTTTTCATATAGAATTTTACAGGTGAAAAATTTCCGAGTTGTTTCAAATTTCTAATAAGATTCATAGTTAAAACATAGCTTAATGCAAAACCAAGACAAAGTAATACGAATCTCTAGCTAATTTACATCTTTGCTAGACAAACACAGAGATTACACAAAGACTAGACGCGCCGCGCGGTAGTTCGCGCTTACTTACTCTAAACAGTACACGTACTACCGTATTGTTTTGTTAGCACAATGTCGACGCGTTTCATTCATGAGAAGTTCTGCTTAAGACCAACTCTTTAGAACGTTCAGACATTTTGTTTGTTTAGCTTGCGTCATACTACACATACCAACGTATGTGTAGTTAAATGTTGTTAGGTCTATACTGAGGAAGTATGTTCCCTAAATTAAGATAGATACTTAGTTACGTTTTTTGCAAAGTTGTAAGCAGAGGTGATTCTTACGTATCGGCAACTATTTTGGGTCCTACTTATACACACTGGGCGAACCTATTACCACTTAGGTACCCGGCACAAATCTTACCGTACAAACTTAACCCAGGGACCGAGCCCGAGGCGAACCTCATTTCCAATACATGTTTCGTATGACTGTAATGAACTCTATGATTCTCCCAGAAATTTCCCTAGATTGGAAATCTCCTCTTTAGCAATAGACTTTTTCAAGCTGATGATGAATTAAATTTTAATAAAAAATCCCAACCAGTCACACTGTTACACCATTGGAATTTTTTATTAGTAATTTTCCAACCAGTCGCACTTACAGGATGATAATATAAAATAATTAAAAGAGGAATCAGAGCGCCGGCAGCCTAAATACCCCCTTTTTTGGGCTGCCGGCGCTCCCATTAACATTTTGAGATCGAATCCACAACCTTTAGTCTATGATACTATTAAATAAAGCGGAAGAGTTTGTTTGTTTGTTTGAACGCTCTAATCTCTAGAACTACCAATCGGATTTGAGTAATTCTTTTTGCGTATGATAGCCCAGTTCTTGAGGAAGGTTATAGGCTATAAACCATCACGCTGGCGACAGGAGCAGAGCAGTAAGCAAAGACGCGGGTGAAACCGCGCTGCGGGAAGCTAGTAATGAGATAAACATCTAACACTACTCTAGTCCTTAAATATCACAGAACTCTTTTTTGGTCAAGTTAAGTAAAAATTGGGCGTTGTTAAGTATGAATAGACACACTTGCGAATATAACGAGGTGTTGTCGACGTCACCCCTAATTGCACGAGGAGACGGGAGAGTGTTCCATTTATGTCGACACGGGATTTAAAATATTGCGATATAAAATGCCAAATCTCCTATAAATAGTACAAGCAACATATATTATTAAAAAAAAACAAAATGCCCGACTGCCTAAAAGAAACTTAACAGGAAGAAACCCATGTCTTTTCGTGCTGACGCTACAATTTAAGTCACTCCCACAATTTATACGAATCTAATGAAACTTCATATGTTAAAATCATTGTATATCAATGGTTAAAATCCATTAAGCTATTTAGACTGTAGTGTGCTAACGAAATATATATGATAAGAAAGACCAGTACTGACTTTTACAGTCGGGCAATAAAGCAAAGTGTCTGTTTTCTTCTGTAAGCAAGTAAGCTGTAAGTAATTATATCTTGTGTTATGAGTTTTAGAATAAGGATATATTTATTTATCAACTTTATACATACAATATGTAATGGCGGACTTAATGCCTGAGGCATTCTCTACCAGTCTTCAAGAGAGATGCAGAGATATTTCGAAACAGGAGCAAAAATAAATAAATTTAGAGTTGAGTAAAAAGTACATTATTTATATAATATATAAACATATACTACATACACATAACTACATAATAATATATATACCTACATATATAAATATATACATTAAATATATAAGATATATATACATGAATACCTTTCTTTTTGTAAATACATACATTATACATAGAAACACCCAGACCAATGCTAATAGACATGTTCATGTACACAAATATTTGCACTGAGCGGGAATCGCAACCGCGACCTCTGCGTGGCAGTCCGTACACAGTACCACCGAACCACAGAGGCAGTCATACAAAATATAGTAGCACCATCATCGTTAGCTTTACGCGGCCCGTTTAACCCGCGCTAAGTTACACTAAGTTATTGCTCTGCTCCCGTCGCCAGTAGCGTGAAGGCTTGGCTACCATACGCAAAAAGGGTTATTCAAATCCGACTAGCAGTACCAGAGATTCAAACAAACAAACAAACTATCTAACTAACTAGCTAGCAAACTCTTCCACTTTATAAATAGTAGGTATAGATTAATTATTATCTCTACTTTGACTTATTAAGCAGCATTTATCTAGCGTTTGCTTTTAAATTAAATTTTCCAGACAATTCATTCTACAGACATGGTAGACTATTAAATCAATTTATTGACGACTCGTTAGTCTACTATAACTAAGTATAACAAATAAGTTCTACATAACTAATGAAACCCTTCTAAACTTAATCTTACATGACCAAAGTAAACCTATTTGGTCTAAAACTAATCTAGACCTTGTTCAAATTTGATTTGTCTCATACGAAGATCTATTTCTGCCTGCATACGTAATCGCCTCATCACTAATAATATGCCGGGAAGAAGTAACTAGTGTAATTTTCACTTGAAGCTTTGATAAGTAAACTCAAAGTATTGTTGACATTAAGTATGCAAGCTATATTTTCAAACTAGTTTTTCGCGGCGCGATTTCATCCGCGTCTTTGGTTACTGCTCTGCTCCCGTCGCCAGTATCGTGATGTTACATAGCCTATAACCTTCCTCAAGAACTGGGTTATCGTACACAAAAAGAATTTTTCAAATCCGACCGGTGTTCCAGAGATTAGCGCGTTCAAACAAACAAACAAACTCTGCCGCTTTATATAATAGCTACCACTACCACCTAATGTATTTATTATTTGGGAAACTAGTACTTAGTTCTTACATTATTATTTACACTTTTAAATATATTTTTAAAAATGAGATTTAAATGCATAACACGAGAAATTGAATGCCTTAATTTCTATTATTTTGGTCTGAATTACATACCCATTCTAAACCTGGTTGATTGATTAAAATCTTCTTATACCTGGTTCTAGACTAGTAAAGTATATACTACGGTAATCCATACTAATATTATAAATGCGAAAGTAACTCAGTCTGTCTGTCTTTCTGTTACGCTTTCACGCCTAAACCACTGAACCGACTTTAATGAAATTTGGTATAGAGATAGAATAGACCTTGGGTATCTTTTAAAAATGGCTTGAAGGGGTTGAAATAGGGCACCCGGACGCACGGTGTGGGCTGCCGCTGGTTTGACCATTAAGGCGAGAGTAGGTGCACAGGGGGGTTTTAGTCGGTATTTTGGCCGTCTACCATCTCAGGCCAGCGAGCCCGACATAGCCATCTCGTTTTTCCTGACGGGGTGGTATGCGTAAACAAATTTCCCCTCTTAAAAAAAAGGTGGATGAAAGTTTCTGTAGAAAATGCGGTATAACAGACATGATCACGCGAGTAGAGCTGCGGGTAACAGTTAGTGTTTTTATATATGTATATTACGTTAGCAATGAGGCAGTTACCACCCCTTGTCACTTTGTGTGTTTACATCTTTTCACGGCGAGGGCTCTCAACCAAACCTCAATTTTGACGTGTCTCTTTTTAAACTATTATCTTTGAATGCAAGTACAGTATTTTCTTTTTATTAATGATAACGAGCAATTAGTACTTTGGCTTTAAGTTTCGTAGGTGACTGCAGCCTAGATACATGTAGTTTGTTTATTTTAATTATACTCTGTGTCCAAGATAAGGCTTAGCTTAGCTTAAAACCTATATTTTATTTTATAACTAACAAATGGCTCATAATATACCAAAATATTAAAATCGTAAATTAATTAATTAATTGTCTAGTTTCGAAATTTGGTAATGAGTGGACATTTAGTCAGTGCAAAAATTGCAATAAAATATTTTCAATAAGTATAATATTAATTTATAATAGTTTCAATAAAAATACATTTGTTATTTACCGGAATAAAGCCAAATAGTATTATAGAATTTTTCTGCTAAAAATGTTAATAACTTACAAATGAATTAAGTCACAAAAAGAAATAATACCTACTTAGGTTTTTTTTAAGCATTATAACTGCAACGCTTATAAAACACAGCCATCTCTATAGGTTACGGTTACCACTTACCATCAGGTTAACCATATGCTTGTTTGCCCCAAAGTTGCATAAAAAAACAAGGTTACCCAAATACACATAATATACCGTTTTCCTTGCGTGTCGTCACACATGGAAAAGCGCGAACAACCACGAGTAGAAAAACACGTAAAACACACTTGAAACGCGCCGGAGTGTTTGTTACTATGTCTCTGCCGGCCCTACCTGTACAAATATCTTTACATATGGACAATTTTGTGTGGCGCAAGATATACGCACAAAAACGTAGCTCTATTAACGCAACACACATATCTATATTCTTCTAATCGAGTGGTTACTGGTCAACCTAGTGTCAGGATTTGTTCAGGTCGCATGTAGAGACATCCGACTTGATCTAACGATTGTAATATAGTAACATCCGGGACCGACTTTTAACGTGCCCTCAAAAACACGGAGCACCTCTATCCTATCCTATTACTTATTTATCTATAATATAAAAATGAATCGCTGAATGTGTTACTAAGCGCAAATCTCGAGCTTCAAGCTTCTTACGAAGAGAAACATTAAAAAAATTGCATGAAAAAAAAGACACTTTTATATTCTCATACAAAATTATATCCAATATATATATTATCCCAAAATGCTTAAAAAATATACACCCGTGAGAAGCTGGGGCGGGCCACTAGTTATTGATAAAAATGCGAAAGATTGTGTATGTGTGTGTACAAAATAGAATTTTTTTTTATTGCACACCATATTTTGTTCTTCTCTTCTTTTCCCTTTTATCTTCTTATTCCGTTCTCTCTAGACGGTCAACAATATCTAGTTTGTGTTAGCATTATTGCTGCAATATTTAAATAACATAGTCAAGACCACTTACCATCGTGAGCCGCATGCCTGTTCGTCACCGACGTTGTATAAAAACAAATCGCTTCAACTTATTATCAAAAAATCTTTATATCCAATCAACATGGAAATTTGTTCATTTAATATTATGAAGTATTACGAAGTTTATTTTAATTTTTAACTTAAATAATAGCGAGTTGAAGTGAACACGACATGAAAACAAGTTTTAATTAAGTAACTTTTTCTCTGTTTAATCGTGTATTTAAAGTAAGTTTTGTAGTTAAAAACGTTTAAGTTTATGCAGTAAAGGTTCTGTAAGTTCAAAGAGTACAAGAAATGGTCTGTCAAATGAATACCTTCAGTAGTAGTAAGTACATATTGTGTATTTCTGACAAATTATTCTATAAGTACTATTATTAAAAAAGTTAGTTTGTTTATTTGAACGCGCTAATCTCTGGAACTACTATTCGGATTTGAATAATTCTGTATGCGTAATATAGCCCATTTCTTGAGGCAAGTTACAGGTTAACATTACTCTACTGGCGACGGGAGCAGAGCAGTAATCAAAGCTGCGAGTTAAACCGCGCCGCGGTCAGTTAGTAATAATATAACCCGCCTTTTTTTCCTTACCGTGAAAGCAGAAGAAATAGGTAACTATGTGTCGGAATAAAATGAAGAACGTTAGGTGGATACCTGTGGACTAAACTTATGATCTTTTTATAAACTTCTTCTGAAGAGAAGGAATTGTAGAGCAATTCACTTCTACCACGGGCTTCTTGATCACACAGAGATCTTGGCTTTCATGCCCGAATCGGTTTGGTTTCTCCAACGAAAAATTCTTAGCATGTACCTAGTCTCGAAGTTAAACTGGCAACAAGCCCCTGTTATACGAAACGCAACTCTAGCAAAAATACACATCTGCCTACCCCGAAATTGTCTAGTAAAATCCAATTTCGTTAAACGAATCTCATAACAATTATGTGCATGTTAACTGTAATTGTAAAGGGATAAATTATCAATTAACTTGATAGGAAAACTTATCTGAAGGGCTTTGTAATCTTTAGAATGCTTACATACATAAAAAGAAATGGTGATGGTAGGCTAAGCCTTGGCTAAGTTATTATCGTTTTATTCTGGTCTTATACAGCCTTATAGTACATACTTATCAGTACCTACCTACAAGCGTCGCCACTTTATCTTATTTCACTTACACTTAAATGACGTTTTAAGTAGGAATATAGGGAATATTTTTACTTTAATTTTAATTTTAACTAGCTGCGCTCCACGTCTTCGCCCACGTCTTAAATGTGTTTTGTCTCCCTCGGGAATCAGATCGATTTTCGAGATGCCCGTCTCCGGCACCGAATATATCTTCATAACATACACACACACACACACAAACTTTCGTGTTTTTAATATTAGTAGGATTCTGTGTGTATTGCATTATGTATGTTTATTCGTATATGTATGTTTATATAAATCTGTATTTTATTATTCACTTTTTTTTACTTTAAATGCACCTACTTTGTTCCTCTCTGCATCACCCGTACTGGTTGACTGGTAGAAAATGCCCCAGGCATTAAGTCCACCAAATATACTGTTATATATATAAAGTTTTTAAATAAAATAAATAAATAAATTATGGATAAAAATGGCAGTGTCATTCATTATCAGGTTTTTTTCTACTGGAAACATTGATATTGGGAATGTGAGTTGTCAAAAATCGACAAAGCATTATTTTTTTGGAACTTACAAGAAGCTTTGAATACAGAACTATCCCAATTCTTCATTTAACGTAACGTAGGTACCTAACTACTCTTGTTCAAAACACAGCGAAATTGTCAAATAACCGCTTTCTTTCACCGCCAGCTCTGCCTTATTTCGTATCCTTTCACTTCTTCCTACGGAACGGACACAACAATTTGCTTTTATTTTTTAGCGTTGTATGCATACAAAATGAAAACTTCTTGAACAGTTAAGAAAAGGACAGCAGAATAATATTACCACTATCACCAAGTAAGAAGCATCTTATCCCTCTCCCGCTTTCTCTTACACTTTGCACCAGCATCTAACTCTCACCAGACTATGAGAGTGGTGTGCATGAACTATTCAGTACACTTGACGTGTAGCTAATGTATTTCTTCCTACATTTATGTTTACACTAGTTACGCATCTTTGTTACTTGCATATTGAAGTAAACAGACAAATTATAGAGTACTTAATTTTTTATTGGACAATCTATGTCTATCTATACTATTATATAAACCGGAAGTTTGTTTGTTTGTTTGAACGCGCTAATCTTTGAAACTACCAGTCGAATTTGAATAATTATTTTTGTATATGATAACCCTGTTCTTGAGGATGGTTATAACTAGGCCATGTTACATCACGTTACTGGCGACGGGAGTAGAGTAGTAGGTAACTTAGATAATAATTTCTCTTATGATTGATTTATTAGTATACCTACCAATATTTTTATCTTAAATCTGTTTTGATAGGTCAGAACAATCGGATACTAAGATTCTTTCTTTGCATAGGTATTTTTGTTTTCTTTTTCTAGCAGTATGTTAGTAACGCCTAAAGATCAGCTTTTAAAATATCGCCTAAAGATCAGCTTTTAAAATATCTATAAATAAATTAAAGTGAGCCTATACATAAAACCATGGTAACTTTTTAGTATGTTTACTATAATTTTTAAGAATTAGTTTTAGCCTATTTAGATACTAATCTACAGTCATCCTAGTTGCCGTATACTCGTAGATACAAAGCTTTTATGCGTTCTCTACAAATCCGTTCTTTAACGTTTCACCACCACCAAAGTAGTAAACAAGATGACAAAATATCCCTTAATCCCTGTAACCATAATCTAAAATTTTCAATTTAAACTAAGCCAAAAACATTAAAAATAAATAACAAATCCTCCTCCAACCGTGACGGCACGAGCTGACGGACTAAAGCCTGATGGCATTGGTTCGATTACAACCGAATTTTAGCTAATCCCTCACCCGGGATATTTTGGTAAAACATGTTAACTAATCCCTAGAAAATATATAAAATTTTATTAAGTAAGTACTTTATCTGATATTCTTTATCTTCAATTTATTTACTCATTTAAATCACAATTAGGTACATTAATGACACTTAAAACATCAAATTAATAACAATGTATTTTTTACATTATAAGACAAATTATTGTGAGGTCTCAGTAGTTTAGAATATGAAACAACTTCATCTCTACTATAAATTGTCAGAAGCGACTACGGAGAAGTGAATAAGGGAAGAGAAATAAAAAGGCAAGAGAATAGTTCGATTTCCGATGCCCTCTTAAAAGTGTAAAGGGCTAATTTCACTTTATTAGACACACTTACACGTTGCGTTCAAATAAGGTTGAACATAATCCTGCCTTAAGCACCTCCACGATGACCGGTCTCAAGCTGTCCGTCAACAGCCTCTCGTCACCTGTACTTCAAATCGACACACCAGCACGATCAATAAAAACCCTGTATTGCATCAAAAAATGGCACCATCATCAACCCTTGTTTCCAAAAAAGTTAGCCTTATCAAAGCCACAGTTATTTCGATAAAGTTACAAAAAACAACAGAACATCCTCAAGGCGATACTCACTTACGATTTTTCACACGCGCATATTTGAAGCTGTTCAGTTTCGTATAGCATAAAAGCCTCCTCCGAAGCAAACTCAATTTCATTATCTGTATCAAAGCAGGTAACTTCTATGCAATATGCAAGACAATATACTCAAGTAGATTGTCTTGCAAGTTTTCTACTAAGTTCTAACTTACTCGCTAAAGTAACTTCGGCATGCTTTTCATTATGGGTACTAAAAATCTTAAAGCATTAAACTAAGATGCCTTCGCGAGTGTTCCCTTCTCGCCATGGTACGTGACAATTTTGTCCTCTGTTTTTGTTAGTTTTAGTGATTAGTGTTAGTGGGATAGTTTTAGTTTAGCGTGCATGTGACTTAATGTTTTGTGATAATATACCTATTGCCGTATGCTGCTATATCGCGAATTTATAGATAAAATAAAATGTCGTGAAGCTTACTGAAACACAATGAAATAGAAATATTTTATCTAGCCTTTTTTACAACCTGTTGTAGAAATTAAATGTACCTATATAATGCAAATAAGTTTAAAGCCACATTTAGTACCTACACAAGATTGTGATTTATAATTAGGACAAATACCTAACGTACAAATTATGATTCTTTAAAATTAATTTTTACATTCTGTTAAAATCGAACTGTTCGTTGCATCACTAGTGAAATACATTATACCTGTATAATAACATGTCTTCTCAATCAATTTCAAATCACAACACTTATCGTAATAATATTCGTCTCTCAACACTCTCAAGATTAATAGACCTGACGGAAATTCAGCATTAGCAATTCGATCCCTGCATAATCGGTTCGGACACCGAATTATGTATATTTTTGCATCAGTATGAAGATATGATCTTATGTCACTCAGCATGACAAGGGTTGGAGACTTGAATTACAGGACCCTACTGTCAAGATATCGATAGGGTATCGATTCTATGTGTGAAAATCGAATGGTGTTTTCAGATTTGCGAATTATATTTTTTTTTATTTGTTATTGCGACTTATTCTTCTTTGATTTTCATGCACTAGGTACGGATTTATTTATATACCCCATCGAATTCTACATTAGGAATTCCCATTTTTTATCCAAAACTGTCTAGAAGATAAAATTATTTTTAGAAAAAAAATGAAAACCGACTTCAAACAACACCTACATGTTCAATCCTTAACTAAAAAGTAGAAAATAATATTTTAATTACTTCATAGCAAAGAACATTAAAGGGGAATCAACGCAATCCTTGATACCTATAATACTTTACTATTTATAGTTTTTAATCAGTTATTTTGGAGTCGGTGCCAGCCAAGAAGGATCTTTAATTCTGTCTTTGCAACCAACTTTTGTAGTGCACGGGGCGGTAATTGCACGCGTGGGGGATATGCCTGAGTGCACTACCCGAACGCGGTCATACTCGTGAACGCAGACGTCATTGATAGTTGTGTTCAGTTATACATAAAAAATTTGACGCGCACATATCAGATTCCGTTCGATTTCTTGTATTAAATCTATATTTTTCATTCATGTATTAATAGATTAATCAAGAAGGTTTTTTTTGCTAGTAGGTAGGTTATTTTTATGAAGGTCATTATGAACCTTCTTGGCTGGCACCGACTCCAAAATAACTGATTAAAAACTATAAATAGTAAAGTATTATAGGTATCAAGGATTGCGTTGATTCCCCTTTAATGTTCTTTGCTATGAAGTAATTAAAATATTATTTTCTACTTTTTAGTTAAGGATTGAACATGTAGGTGTTGTTTGAAGTCGGTTTTCATTTTTTTTCTAAAAATAATTTTATTTTTAAACTTTTAGTGGGAATTAATTGTGTATAAATATATATTTAATATGGGTAGACCTACTAAACGTGCTGCGCAAATGAGACAGCGCCGCGCCGGTTGAAAGAAAGTAGAGACGAGAGGTAAGATTGTAAATAGAAATATAAGGTCCTTGTCAACACTTTCTCGATCGCTAAACCCTGAATCCCAGAAACCACAAATCAAAACAAAAAAGTGATGATCTACCAACAATAAAGAATCATCAAAAATCATAATTTAACTGACCGAGCAATCGCTCAGATATACAAAAAATGCATATGGTCACTCATCCAGGGCTACTTCGTTTCTAACAAAAAATGAATTTTGAAAATCACTTCGCACTTGTAGCATGGACATGTCAATGTCAGATAATTCGTCGCAAAAGACATCGACGTGTTGCTTTACACGTCTTCACTTCTTGCAAACGATTTGTTACAAAATATTAAATTATTCTTTATAAAAAAAACATGGGACCCCATTTCGGAGTATACCCTTTCAAATAAAAGAAGAATTTTCCAAATTGGTTTATAAATGACGGAGTTAAGTTGTAACAAACATACAACCACTGAACCATTTCTTATAATAAAAAAATGGGACCAATTTCAGAGTATACCCTCTCAAATAAAAAAAAAAATTTTCAAATCGGTTCATAAATGACCGAGATATGAGGTAACAAACATACAAAAAAAAAAAAAAAAAAAAAAACATACGACCCGAATTGATAACCTCCTCCTTTTTGAAGTCGGTTAAAAATAGAAACGAATGATGAGGCGGAAATATTAATTGCTTTTCAACTTTATGTTTAAGAAGATAGAGGTCAAAATCAAACTTATTACCACTTTAAGAAGAATTAGCTATTAATATTAGTGTTAAAGTAAAGATTATTGGTGAAGACCTGAGTGCGACTGTGGCACTTCTCCATTTGAAATGCCTTATATTCAGCAATGAACGTCTAAGTATAGGGTTAAAGACCAGAGTGAGGCCGAGTGAGTTGTTAATTGTCCGTAAATAATGTGTACAAACTTGTATAACGTAGAAGTTTTTAATTTTTTAAGTTAACCAGCTGTTACTTTTTTTAAGTTGGCGGTTTCTATGGTGGCTGCATGAGGAGTAGTCAAAAACATCTAACTGTGCGGAGATACGGCGGAGCTACGGTGACCGCATACCATCAAGTACTTTGCTTGTCTATCAGCATTTTCATTGAATAAATGCCTAAATTCGATAAGTTTTCTCTCACAATCTAAATATATCAATAAAACGAAAATTAAAGAAATTGGTTTCGCTTCTTTTGGTTTTGCAAGTCTATCGCATCAACTACATTACCTACCCATTTACCATATGGAGGCAGTTCAGTGGCGCATTTACACATTTGCCGCCAGTAGGCTATTTAAATTTTTCTTAGAGTTAAAAAAGGGTAAAAATTACGAAATTATAATTGTAATAATTAAACGCTAAATAGAATATTTTATAATTCATAATTACAAAAGTACCTATATTTTACAAAGCGTTTAGTAATTTTTTAAATAAAATAAAATAAAAATAAATCCGCCACTGGACATGTTGGCTTATTAATTTAACCATCGAAAAAGCAATCGTAAATTATACAAACCGAGACGTTTATCAAATTACTAATTTAAAATAGACATTACGAACCCTTGTTAACATAAATGTTTTATAAAATTAACATTGTCAAAAGGTGTCCGCTACAATACATTCTAGCTGATCGTATAATTTCATCATATCCCTTATAAATTCTAAGGATTATGGCATATTTACGATTCGTTAAGCGGCTCGAAACAACGTGAACTGAATTCAAGGGAGCGTGATGTGTTTTCGTGACTAAAATAATGGTGTTATTTACGTTTGTTATTAAGTTCCTGTTTGGAATCGATGGTTAGGGGTTCAAGATGAGTCAAAATGTTAACAATGGCAGCAGTGGATGACATTGGACTGAAATTACTGGCGGATCCGAGGAGCTCAAGGAGGAGGAGAGGGAGGCTCAAGCCCTCCCTCAAACGTATTCGGAAATGAAGGTACCTATTTGCTTATAGTGTTTACCATGGTAAAATCCTACTAATATTTTAAATGCGAAACTTTATGTTTGTGAGTGTTTGTTACCACTCAGCGCCTAAACGGCTGAAGCGATTTCGATGAATAATTTAAGGCGCGGAAGATGCCGTAAAGCGCTGTTGGTACCTTCATATTTTTTTGTTTTTAGACAACTCCTGCGATAGGAAGCGAACTCTGTACGGACTTACCCCGTACAGAGTTCGCTTCCTATCGCAGGAGTTTTGTAGACCTAGGTACCTACTACAAAATATTTTGTTACCAAAATCTACTGGTATAATACCAAAATCTGTATTGGCTAACGAACCTATACCTACTTGTAACTTTACCGACTTATCAAAATGCCACGGTCATGTTATAAAACCAGTAGGTACTTACCTACCTAAATTATTAAATTCCATTTCTCAGAAACTTAATTTAAATTAAATTAAATTAAACTTTAAAACGAAGATAAATTTTTGCGAATCCAAATGCTAAATTCTACACGCCATCTAATAAATGTACTAACAATAAAATGTTTTATTAAATTTATATGAAAATATGAATTGACCTGAATTGCTTTTGTGATTCATGAAGACAATTTCGTGTACAATTAAGATTCTATGCTTATAATATCTGATGTAAACCGTTGGATTAATTATTTGATATTTAAAAGGGAGTGCAATTAAGAGAATCGCCGTAATTTGCCTTCTTTACATTTATAATTTGAAACTGTTTATGTTTTGTAATGTAAAATGAAAGGCTGATTTTTTTCATAATCATTATACCCAGTAACTGATGAATAAACTTGAGTAGGTAACTGGTGAAACAAGGTATTTTTGTTAATGGTGACAGATGAGTGATTAATGTCCCTTATATACTCAATAAGCTTGAAGCCAGGTAGGTGCAAAAAGAAAAGAAAATATTCAGCATCTGAAGTAAACGGTTTACGAGAGTAGGTAGGTACGAGACATAAGACACAACATGCATATTGATATTCAGGTTTCTCATGAGCTCCTTACTTAAATCATGTTCACCGTATGTCAGTAGATACATTGGCGGTTTCAGGATTGGAATTAAGGGAGGTCATGACATGACCATTACGGAGGAAGTTTGACACCGCCGGGGGTAGTTTTGCCAAGGTAAATACTTTAGGTACCTACATACCTAGTTTCCTATTTAAATTTTTTTAGCATGCATTTTACACGGTAGTAGATCCACGCTGGTTTCAGCATAAATGGGCCGGATCGAGAGAAGTACTACTAGTTTCAGATGATGACTTTGGGTATGGTGGCCACCACTTCTGGATTCCACCGACTGCTTAGCATCAGGCCGGGTGGAGTATATAAAAAAATGCAGACATAGTGGAATTACTCATAGTGGAATCACTTTGTTAGACTATACTTTCTATAGTATCTGCTTTCCTCATTAATGGAATCTAGGCGTGAAGTTACCTATGTGTGTTAAACATAAGTAGATACTTAACTACTTATGTAAAACACAACACAGCAACATGAACCAAAATAAATGACTTACCTACCTACATATACTTAGCACTTCTTTACCAACATAGGTACTTACTTAGTTGTTGGTAAAGAAGTACATACCTAATCAATTTAACCATATAATCTAAAAAATACAATACGGACCTACTAAATTGTATAACCGGAACTTTTTACTTACCAACCAAACATTTGTCAAGTAATGTAATAAAATGTTATTCATCCTACGTACTGTGTTGTGTCCAATCCTCTCTTTATTACATAAAACGCTGTGTAAAGGAACTTAGTTTATGTGTAACTTATTATTTTAATTATAACAGTAGGTTTCAGATATATAAAAGAGATTTTTAACAGCGCTCTATCCGATTTTCAATCCTATTAACATTACAAAGGTAGATATTTTAAATTAAATATGACAGGTTATTAGCATAATCCAGTCTTTCTCAAAGTATATGATAACGCTCCCTTGGTGGATGTTTGAGGTCTACAAAGGGTGTTAAAGGAAGGTGAGAAAATTGGTAGGTGTTGAAGCGGTTTAGAAGGTGATGACGCTGACTAATTTTAGTATATTATTATGATATTTCAATTTAAAATACTTAGATATTTGTATAAAAGTCAAATCGAAACAAAATAGGTGTAGGTACGTAAAATTCATTGGTTACCTACAATAAAGAGTTTTCTATTATTCATATTGTTCCAAAATGGCTATTTTGGTTACATAACAGATTTATTTAACAAAGTTAATGCATATGCGAACACAAGCGGACTTAATGCTGTAGGCATTTTCTACCAGTCAACAAGGTGATGCAGAGATGAACGAGGTAGGTGCCTAGAAGTTATAACATAAAAAGAAAGATAAGGTTTAGTTATACTAACCATTACAGAAATCATGAAGTTATATTTAAATCAATACGCTAAATAATATACCTATACTAACCAAATAATAAAATATACTACTTACTCCATTTATTACAACAGATCCTCACATTTGTAGCCAATGATAGCGTTTCCATCGTTCTACCTTGTTCTAACCATTCGTGAACTTGTAGATATTAATTATTATAGCAACAATGGCGATCCTGCTAAGAACTGATAGAAGCGTAGGTACCAAGATAAAATAAGTTTGAGAACCTCTGACATTCAACTATATTTTCCTTTTATGTTTCATGTGGGTACTATGGGGCTTAGGAAGATCTATTATTAATACCAATAATGAGTAGGTATAGTTTTTTTTTACTTACTACCAAAGTTGTATAATAAAAATAATTCAAGATAAATAACTACCTACATAATTTGATGAAAATTTAGAAAAAACTAGATTAAAAAAAATTTCAATACAAACTATTCCTAACATTTATTATGTCTCAAACAATTGTTTACTATGCACATAGGTAATAAATAACTCATAATATCAATAAATAACAATTTAAATAAATAATTATTTAAATAAACAATACTAATTTGTTCTAAGCTATAGACTTTATCGAAGGTACGCCTAATCGTAGTCGGTCTCGCAATATCAGCAGACGTTTGTACATAGATATTTTATTCGCTGGAAAACTGGTTTTCAGATCTTTCTCCTGCAAAAAAAATGGCTTTATTAAGAAAAAACTTATGATGGCTTAAAGATTATGGTTTCAATCTTATTCACAAGTTTAGGGGATGAAATTGTGCAAGTAAATATAAATATTAATTGGGTCACTGCCTAGAGTGCCCAGTGCCTAGTGTGTATGATTTGTAAGAGATATTTTACATCCTGGACTAGAAAACCTAGCAACATGCAAGTTTACTGCCACGCAGAGGTTGCAGGTTCAATTCGTACTCAGTGCAAAATTTGTGTGCATGAACATGTCTATTTGCATTGGTCTATGTGTTTCTATGTATAATATGTATGTATTTACAAGAAAAGTATTTAAGTATGTATATCTGCATTCTAGAACCCATAACACAAGCTATAATATAAGCTTACTTTGGGTCTAGATGTCGTTGAGTGTAGCTGTTAAAAAAATATATTATTATACTTATACATGCAAGTTGAAATAAAAATGTTGCTTACATGAGAAAAGAAATCAATTTCCAACAGAATAATTTCAAAGAAAGTTGCCGCTACAATTACTGGTCCAGTTTTCCTCTCACACACATGAAGTTGCACTGCAAATTTTCCATCTGGCAACACAGCAATTGTCTCAAATATAGGCTTTGATTTATAAATCTGACTTGAGAGCCGATACAATAATATCTCTCCAGCTTTTGTACCAATCAGAATGAAATCTCCATAGAAAAATAATGCTGTTATTGGTGGAAAGTCTAAATATAATCGTCTGTATTGGTCAGTTTCTATTTGAAATAAAGTACGCGAATAGCAGACAAAATTCTTATCATTAATCGCACAGATGTGTTTGATTTGTCGCACCCATTCAGGCGGACAATTAATAGGCTTGACACACACAGATCTATCTTTATTAATTGTTACGATTTTCCCACAATCAGTAAAGACGCATAATCTACCATTGTTATATTGTATTTCTTTGATATCATATTGACAGTGTAGTATCAATTTTGATTCTAAATTTGCTACCATCAGATCACACTTGTAAATATCCCGATTATTAAAGAAATAAAGTTCTTCTCCATCCAAAACAAAATTATCTCCTTTAAAGAATGCTTCAGTCATATAATTCAAGTCCTCTGAAGATCTCTGGAGAAGTATACCAGACTTTAAAAGCATTACTGTTGCATAGTCATTGTTGGCAATTTTGAGGCAATTTTTCTCTGGAACTGCAACTGGAATGTACTTCAAGCTGTTCATGTCATACAGGACTATACCTCTTGTATCCTTTAATGGTAAAACACCATAGTCAATCTCCAAAGCATGGGATTTATCATGCAAATTAAATTTATAAAATTCTCTTATATTTATTTCGAATGACGTGATTTTAGTCCACATAGTTAGATTTTTATAAAGATGGTACCATTTGCAGTCGTTACCAGACTTCTTTTTGCCTATCCAAGATGCATTCCGGTATTTTTTTTGGCACATCTTCTCCCATACGTAATCGGCCTCATCTATTATTTCCTTCCATTTTCTACACACACGCCGACACTTCCCGAGGGTAAATCCATCAGTTTTTATTAGTATTTCTATAAACGTTTCTAGTGGTAGGCTGTTTATATCCATATTATTTAGTCTATTAATTCAATTTTCATCAAATAAATAATGTCTCGTTTGTTACATACTTCATAGTATGCAAACAACACCTGAAATGGTTCAACATAATAAAAAGATACTTTTAATGAAATTAAATGTATAGTACTGTTTACAGTATTGATTTTCACTTGTTTTCTTTTCTTAAAAACGAAAAAACTTACCGTGTTTACAATTTTATTAGAACATTTGACTGATGATAAACTCGTGATTTTGACATTTTAAACTGTATTTAATTTTTTTTTTTTTTTTTTTTTTTATTTGCCCAAAGGGCAGGCTATAGTCTTTCGACCATACTGCCTAGTCTTCCGTGTAGGATTTCTTACGTGGTAAGTTTGTAAAAATAATGTCTTTCGTTTATATACTCATTGTATTGTTTGTTTTATTTATTTTGTCTTTCGTATTTAACCCATTTTTTAATAGAGTAATTTTATTTTTGTCCAAAATCATTATTCATGTCATTTTACTGTCAATGTAAATAACCTCCTTTTTCTAAGACAATCGTTTTGTATGTCTTCAGTTCATCGATATATTTTTATTTCATATATTTTAATATTTTTGTCCTATTTTCCGAGCTGTCTCCTTAAGTACCTAGTTAATTGTTTACTTTACATTTTTAAGAATTATACCTAAAGTTAATAAGTATTACTATTAAAACAAATAATATTATTAAATACACGAAAACTTAATAAAACTAAATATCATTTACAGTCTCTACTATAAATTTGTACAAGTATATATAAACTGAGACATTCTTAAGTAGCTCCTAAATGCATTGCGGGACCTCGTCAGGATTATTATAAATTTTAAGCAGCTCATCCGACAACACAAGGCGCTGAATGTTGAAAGATGAGCACTGGAAAAAGATATGATGCAGTGACTGAACTTCTTGTGATTGACAATACTCACAGTTAGGAGAATTGACCATTCTAAGGCGATGAAGATGATAATTTAAACGACAATGACCAAAACGCATACGACTGATAATTGAATAAAATTTTCTATTTATGAATCTGTTATACTTGCAGAACCAAGGTATGGAGTTTATTTGAACGTCTAGAGTGGCAAACCAAGTACCTTTATTTTCAACCTGAGTGCACTGGTATGAATGTCTCCCCCACTCGCGACACATGCGCTGTCTTAAAAGACTAACTGCATCTGTAGGTGGTATGGAAACATCCATATCAGGGTCAGAATTAGGAATTAGTTCTTCCAAATCAACAATCTTTTTGGCCAAATAGTCTACCTTTTCATTCCCTACAACACCAATGTGCGAAGGCACCCACACAAAACTAATTACAATATTTGATTGATATAATTCCACCCATAACTGCTTTATTAAATAAATTATATAATTTGTGTTAGCATTTAATTTGTTGTTTGACAAGTTTTGCAGAACACTCATGCTATCACTTACCACTACCCATTTGTTATGTCCTGAATTATAATTTTCAATATGTTTCAAAGCACTCAATATAGCAACAGCTTCAGCTGTAAAAATACTTGAATTTTTGTCAATTTTTCTGCCAATGCCTATATTTGAGGAGGGCTCATATATGGCAAAAGACACAGCCTTATCATTCTTAGAACCATCTGTATAAACAAATTTATGATCTGACCACTCTGATAGCATTGCATTTACTTCCTCTTTTGTGGACAATTCTTTTTTTTTCTTTACAATTACATTAATTGCTGGAAATTTACCAATAAAAGTTCCTTCATAGCAAGGCAAAATATGTTTGGATTGATAGATATTTAAATTTTGAATAAAATTTATGAAACTTTGAAGACCCTGTATCATAAAAATTGGTTTAGAAACTAAAGGAGTAATCGAGTGTAACAAATTGACCAATAGACTGTTATTAGATACACTATAAAGTTTTAGTATAAATCTTTCTTTTAAGTAATTAAAACGAATGCTTAATGGTGGGATATTACAATCAGTCTGCATTGCATTTATAGGAGTACTCCTGAATGCGCCAGTTATTACACGCAAGCATTTATTTTGAAGAACATCTAAACTATTTACAATTTTAATATCTGCAGCAAAACAATAGAAACCATATTCAAAATGACTACGAACTAATGATTTATACAACAGTAACAAAATTTTTGGGTCTGCACCCCAATATGAGCCAGACAAAGATTTCAGTACATTATAAGCTTTAATTACTTTGCTAATTATATGTTTTATGTAATTATTCCAGGTTAGATTATATGAAAAAAGAACCCCCAAAAATTTAACCTCAAGTGAAGTGGGTAATGCACAATTATTATAAAGCACATTGGGCATATTATGACACTGTTTACCAAACATAACAACTTTGGACTTGAACAGATTAACATTTAGATCAAGGTAAGAAAAATATTCATAAAGATTTACCAATGCATCATTGACTATTTGGATGGTTTGTGATAAATTGTTCCCAGATGTATAAACAACCAAATCATCTGCAAACTGTAGATTTTTAACCTGAGACCCTAAAATAAGATTTAATCTACGTATATACAATATAAATATTAAAGGTGATAATATACCGCCTTGACAAACTCCTTTTGACGAGAGTCTAGGTCCATAGAGATGTCTATTAAATTTAGCAAATACTTCTCTATTGCTCAGAAAACTTTTAATCCAATTTATAATTTTTACAGGAATTCCTATTTGCAATAATTCATGACAGAGAATATCTATATTTACACTATTAAAAGCTCCTGCAACATCAAAGAAAACTCCAACCAAATTTTTTTTTGCCAATAAAGAGTTATGAATATCGAGCTGTAATTGACAGACACTTTCCCTAGCAGACCGATTCCTACGAAAACCAAATTGATTAGAAGGTAAGATATTGTTTTGTTCTATGTAAAACTCTAAACGTTGCTTCAATAATTGTTCAAATAACTTTCCTACACAAGAAGTAAGTGCTATGGGACGATAAGAATCAGGACATAACTTTGGCTTATCTGGTTTTAAAATTGGTACAAGACAATCCACTTTCCAATCTTGAGGTATAACATTATTTTCCCACAGTAAATTAAGTATTTTTAGAAATGTTTGTAAACTTGCAGTGGTTAGTTTTTTAAATAAGATATATGGTATTCCATCAAGACCATAAGCAGTATCTCTTCGGGAGGAGATTGCAGATATTAATTCATTAATTGTAAAAGGATTAAGTAGAAAATTATTTTTGGAATTAATACTGTCAGTAAGAGTTTTTGAAGAATGTTGCACAAAGTCTGGAGTGTATTGTTTTAAAAAATCTAAAACCCATGCGTCAATTTCATGAATATTAAAATTATATGTCTTATTATATTTACGCATAAATTTCCATACAACGGATAAATGTGTGCATCTATTAAAAGTTTCACAAAGAGAAAACCAACTCTTTTGTCTTTCTGTTTTTAAAATGAGTTTTTTAACTGCCCGGAGTCTTTTAAATTGAAGATAGGTTTCTTCTGTTGGATTTTGTTTAAAATTTATATATGCTGTTTTGAAATTTAGTACAGCCTCTGTACACTTTTGATTCCACCAAGGAAGGGAAGGTCCTTTAATCTTATTTTTTTTTGCATGTGTGATTGGTGGTATTTGTGATAACATGACCATTTAAATTATTGGAATTAGCAGCTGCTGTGCGCAAAATAGTACAAAATTGAGAATATGAATTAAGAAGACTTTTATTATCTATTTGAAAATCAATTAGCAATTCTTCTACACAATTGCTATACATTCGCCAATCTACGAGTTTATAATTTGGGTGAATGGGCAAATGTTTAACATTCAAACAATTCCCATAAAAAACATTGTTTTTGTTTCTGCTAATCATTACTTTTATGATTACAGGAATGTGATAACTACTACCAAGAGGACTATCATGTACAGACCATTCACAATTAAGTGCCAATGACGATGAAACCAACGATAAATCCAGTGCATTGGGACGCCATGTTAGAGAACCAACAGTTGTTACTTGACCATCATTAAGCAGAACCAAATTATTTTCGTCAATGACTTCTAAGACTTCTCTACCTCTTGGAGAGTCAGAAACGCATCCCCAGGAAGTGTGATGGGCATTAAAGTCTCCAGCAAATATAAAAGGACCAGGAATAGATTTCACCAATGAATCAAAATCATCTTTATTAAAAACTGGATTAGAGTTTAGGGGGCTATAAAAGCTGACTATACTTATTTCTTTATTTTTAATTTTAATTTTCACACAAATGTTTTGTAAAGAATTATCAAAATATGTGTTAATTTTAGTGTAAGTAATGCTTTCATGAATTATAATTGCAACTCCATTGTGTTTGTTACCACAATCATTCCTTTCAATATTGTAATTTTTTATTTTAAAAGACTGATCAGGTCTGAACCATGTTTCAGAAATTATTGCTATATGTATATTTTGTGCATAGAGGAAATGAATAAATATATGTTTATTGCTATTAAGACTTTGTGCATTCCATTGAACTATATTTAAGTTTGACAAATCCATTATGAGGATGATGGAAATTTCTTACTTATAGTTGTTTTTAAAACCTCTTTAATTGATGATGAATTAATAGGAACATCTTTAGATGTAACTATTTTTGTAATTGTTTCTACTAAAGTACTTATAAATTTATCGGATTTCATTAAATTATTAATTTGTACATCTAAAGTTCGAGCAGTTAAAGCTGGGAATGTATTAGCGTCAAAGAGCTCAGAGTAAGTGACACTTCGTGACTTAATTTTATTTTCTTCAACTTTTTGTTTTTTAATTGGGCAAGATGAGGAGATAGCTATATGATTACCTTTGCAGTTTGCGCATTTAGCATCTTTTGGGTCAACCTGACAATTCTTAAAATTATGGTTTAATGTACAAATTGAACATACTTCAGTATTGCGACAGAATTTAGCAATATGTCCATACCGCAGACACTTAAGGCATTGTTTTACTGGTGGTATGTATTTACTAACTTCGTGACGCCATGAGTCCAAGTAAATGTACTGAGGAAGAATAGTGGACGCGAAGGTTACTGCGACAGCCTGTGTAGGGACGAAAGTTACACCAGCGTCACCTCTGACCCTGCGCATGAAGCGCCTAACTTGTATTACGTTTTTAGAGCTGCCAATCAATGAAAAAATTTGTTTGTTGGACATTTCCACGGGAACCGAAGTAAGTACTCCCGTTATTTCGGTATCTCCAGCGGGTATAGTTGCCTTAAGAGACAGCTGATCTAGCAACTTTTTGTTTTGAAGAAACATATTGGCGTTGTTTGGCAGGTCAAATGTTATGCCGACTTTGTACTTATTTATAGTACGTAGATGCATGACGCCTGAAACTCCATGCTCCCGTAAACCTTTTGATAGGGCCATACGATCCCTATCGCTAAATGTTGCATTTTGTTCGTGATGAGCCAGGAAGACTATGAGGTCCGTCTGTTTGGTTTCCTCGGGATATTTACGATTGTATCCTTTTACCTTGTAAATGGCGTACTTATCCTTTGTTGTGTCTTTGCAGCTTTCTGTTGACTCCGCTGAATCGGAGTCCGAAGATTCAGCTAACTGCTGCTGTTGCGGCGAGTCAGCATAGGACATTTCGTCCTTCCTCCGCCTTTTTTTACCCATTTCGGGTTACTAATTTACTATATACACTATGAACAGTCTATTTAACAAAAATATTTACAAAAATATTGTTTATAATACAAATTGTGAATTTTTTCGTAAATTTGATAGAGAAAACGCGCCTTTTCACTTTCAAAGTTTCCCGCCTTTTTTTCACTGTATTTAACTGTAATGTTGGTATACTTGGTATTTTGTTAGTTTGTTGGAAACAAAACTAAATTTTCTTACGTTTGGTAATCTTAATGTTTGAGATAAATAATATTGAAAGAAATGTAATAAAACAATATAGTATATTTTAAAAATTTTGAATTTGCGGTAATAATACAGATTATCTTAGGTTTGTTTTTTGATTAAGCTGATTTAAAGTTTTAATTAAAACTGAAATTAATGTAATCTCTAAGATTTCACACAATCTTACAGTCTACACTCGCAACCTTTTTCAGGTCGTCTGTCCACCTGGCTGGAGCGCGTTCTATCTTACGTTTGCCGAGTTGCGGTCTCCACTCTAAGACTTTTTTAGTCCAGTGTCCATCAGTCCTGCGGCAGATGTGACCAACCCATGGCCACTTCAGCCTGCTAAGTCCGCTAGCTATGTCAGTGACCCTGGTTCTTTGTCTTATAACTACATTCCTCACCTTGTCCCTCAAGGAAACAAAAGTAAAAGCATAGCGCGCTCCATAGGTCGCTGCGCAACTTTAAATTTGTGAACCTACCGTGAGTGTCCACGTTTCCTCCACTGGTCTTCAGGCATTGCGGTAAAGGCGCGGTGAAAACTCCACGTAGCTTGTTAAATGCTGCCCAGCCTAACTGAATCCTTCTGTCGGCTTCTCTCTCAAAGTTGATTCAACCCAGTTGGATAATCTGCCCTAGGTAGCGGTACTCCTGAACAACTTTGAGCACCGATCTTTCGACGTATATTGGTCTCGGTGTAACATGTTCATTATACATGATTTTGGTTTTATCCAAGTTCATGCCGAGACCAACATCGAGAGGCTGTGCGGCATCTCACTTAGTGGTTTCAGCGACTCCGCTAATATGACGACGTCATCAGAAAATCGAAGGTGCGAGATGCACTTACCATTGATATTTATTACCCTTCCAGTCCAGTCAAGAGTCATAAAGACATCTTCTAGGGCGTTGATGAACAGCTTGGGCTTGCTCTGGCGGCTGGAACTCATCGAGTTTATAGCGACATGGTATGATTGGACTACTCTCGAAAACAACTTGTAAACGTGGCTTAGGAGTGAGATAGGTCTGTAATTTTTAAGCAAAGTTTTGTCGCATTTTTTGAAGAAAAGAACAACTGCACGCCCACTCTAAGCTTGAGGTGTTAAACCGTGGTGTATGATGAAATTAAAGAAGCCCGCTAGCACGACTAGAGTCCCGCTGGGTTTTTAAGTTCGGTAGTGACATCACCAGGACATTTGTTGTTTTTAAGTTGCTCAAGAGCTGCACTGACCTCACCCTGGTGTACATCCGGGATGTCTTCGGTGTAATGACGCGTAAGTGAGGCTCTGTGGTCATCGCAGCCCGGTTCCGTTGTTTTGGTCATCCGTGATGCATAAGTACAGGTGCCGATAAAAACTCGGTTTCTTTTAGAGCCCACTGCAGGACATAGGCCTTTAATACCCCAAACATATTTTCCTTTTGACCCTTAGCTATCGATTGCCTGTCACCTTTATCAGGTCGTTGTATTGCCGTTAGAGGAATCTAAACGCTGTGTTGTGGACTTGTGGTCACCATCCCGACACTTTGCTGCCCCGTGGCTATCACTTCTGCAAGCTATGCGACCTGTCCGGCCCATTGTCACTTGCGTAAAGTGACTCTGCGAACTACTTTGATAACCCTGCGGCTACCTTCGTTTTTTATACGATCTCTGAATGACTATAAACTTTTGTACCTCATACAAATAACTGTAATTATCTAGCGATTGAAAAGAGTGGCGTGCCAGTTCTTCGCACAGCTCTACCTCGTCAGCGAACTGGCTGTAGGTCAATTGGCTGACTTCATGTAATGTTGACTTTTCATAAACATCATACTTTATGATCAAAACGAAATAAATGCTTTGAATTTGAGTTTGAGTTTAGATCCCTAGTTAACAAACATCTGTTCCTTATGTCATCAACTCATCACTGGCAACATAATTATGTTGGTCAAAGACCTTTGAGACACTGTAGTAGGTAGTTCTTAAAGAAATATAGAAATGAAACAAGCAAATATGTAACAGAAAATGTTTATTTCATTGAATGTTTATATAGCAACACAAATATCTAACATTTAATTTATTCACAGTTTCACATGGATATGGACAGTTACAGGAGATAAGTTTTTATTCATTTTTAAATATAAATACTACTTGATTACATTGAAGATTTTTTAATTTTTGCCATGTATTTTTTAGAGACTATGGTACGCCATTCAAACATACCTCTTACTTCGTCAACATTCAATAATTTCTTCATATATTATTTTGAGGTTTGTTCAAATACAATAGAAATCAATAATAATATACATAAACAAATAATTGGTTCACAACTTCACAACCTAAGCAAAATTGATATCCATATAATTAATTTAATAACATTTCACTAAAGTGAATTTTATAGTTAAGCTGTGACATAGAGTATGTTAGTAAAAAGGCTGTTAACTAGTTTATTTGTTAGCAGCACTGATTGTATTGTAAACATTTTCCACTGAGCATGCTCTATGTTTAAATTTCAGTATGTATTACCTATACGTGCTGTCACAATATGAACAACGTATTGGTAGACACAACTTGTTCTCTACTTAGTCTGTGGACACTTCTTGACAGCAAAGTATAATATTATCACTTCAGTCGACACTAGGTACTGGTCACTGCCTAGCATCTTTACCATAACCGGTTGATATTATCAATTAAGTATATAAATAAATTTATTTACCTATGAAATTATACATCCAAATTTTGTTTTACTTACACCTACATTTACTCATTGTCATATTACTTATAATCATAATCTTTTGTTTTTTTTTTTTTCAAAGAAATCACGACTACAAAATTATTGAATTACCTACAAAAAATTAAAAAATTGAGACATTTTTTTTTAATTAATCTTATTATTTTACTTGTTCTTAAGTAACTTCAAAGCTGTTACATTATAAAATAATTCTAGTCTATTGATATAAGCTAATAAATAAGATTGAAAAAAAAAAAATTTTTCAGTGCCCTTCAAGTGAAAATATTCAAAAATCTTAAATAGATTTATCATAATTTCAACTTACTTGTTTTTACTATTTATGTTTTTAATATTTATGATGTAACAGCTGCCATATTAAATAAAAAATATCAATACGCCTTGATTACGCACTCACGCCTTGTTGTTTTATTCGATATTAAGTTATAAAGGAGTAGGTAACTAAGCATTTGCTTAACATGTTTACATTAACAGACTTTAAACCTTAAAAATAAATAACTTTTATTATAATAATAGGAAAAATTAATGTAAAACTAGGTGTAGATGTCACTAGCTGCGCAATTGGGAAACATTATTTTGGTGATCTGTTTGTCAATTGTATAAAAATAGAAGTAAGCATTACGTATAGTTTCATTTCAATTTATTTTTAAAAATTAACAAATTCAACATATTATACTGTTTAAACTTAAATGACAATCATTTACAGCTATTGAAATTATACAGTATTGCGGTGGGTTTCTCTATTAGGTAATCAAACATGAAAAAGATACCTTGTTGTTATCATAGTTTGACAGCCACTGGTTGCGCTGCTAACGCCTCTACCGGTAAAAAATCTAACTAAATCTATAAAAACATGTCCCAAACCAATTAAATAACGCAGTAAACCTACAGGAATGGTTTCATAGTACAACCGAATATACATTTATTTAAATGACTCAATGGTTGACTAAATTATTCGATATTACCGTTTTATTCCCCATTATTTTAAGTCTTATATGACTATAACGTTCAAAACATGTAAAATTAGCTCTAAAACACGAGGTTACGCGAGTGACAACAATTACTCTTCTGTAACCTCAATCTTTTAACATATTACGAAATAGGCAAGTAAAATGAAAACGTTGGCAACTTTGAGTTTGTCACAAACTATGCGGTTTTCCAAAAACCGAAAG
Source organism: Parascotia fuliginaria (assembly GCA_963082885.1). NCBI lineage: Eukaryota > Metazoa > Arthropoda > Insecta > Lepidoptera > Erebidae > Parascotia > Parascotia fuliginaria. Next base: position 4,410,708 of record OY720197.1, read on the forward strand.
GTGGGTACATAAGTTCCCTTTTCACAAACTACGAAATTTATTAAATGCTAGCTTCCCGTGGAGCAGTTTCACCCGCGTTTTTGGCTACTGGCGACGGGAGTTCTGCTCCCGTCGCCAGTAGCCAAAAAGCGTGATCTTACATAACCTATATCCTTCCTTATGAACTGTACTATAAGACGTTAAAAGAATTACTTATTGAAATCCGACTGGCAATTCCAGAGATTAGCGCATTCAAACAAACAAACAATCTCTTCCGCTTTATATTAAAATATATAGATTTTTTTGATTAATTTATTGATCATTTTATTTACTTACTTCTCTTACAATTACTTGATATTATCATCATGACAACTACTTAATTAGTAAAATAGTTTCATAGTTGTCAATTAAGAATCACTTTTTGTCAAAATATATAATGTCGAAATAACTAATAATTTAAATGATGTCCAACGAATATTGCACTTAAAAATCATACTGTGCGTAGAAAAATGTGTAATTCGTATATTTGAGAAATGTCAAATTGTACGTCTAGTTGAATACATTTTAATTCAATTAAAACATTTTTTTACACTACGAACACTCCCAAACGTACCTAATAAACGTTTAAATATGAATACATTTATGTCATACAATTTCGCCTTTCTTCCATAACAAAGAAAAATGATAATAATAATCAATCAGGGCAGTAAATTGCTGGGCATTAATATTATAAATATAAAACATAGATAGAAAAATGCAATAATTAAATTAATCAAAATTGTCTTACAAAGGTACTTCTTCTAGTCCTATTGAGGTGACATCCACTAACAGGCATAGAAAAGTTACATTCTGTACAAGATTCAATAAGAAATGTTACAATTTGATACTATATAATTACTTCACGAACCTAGGTCGTATATTGATCTCATTATGAAATGCACAAATAAAATTAAATTTATAAAAACATTGTAAATAAGTAAATGCAATAAAATTTTCTTTTATACTGAGACGAATGCAAAATAATTGGTATAAAAGACGAAATTTAACAAAACAATAATAATAATATAATAATAATAATAAATAACAATGATTTTGTATTAGACTACAAATCTTATTAGTAGTCGATGTAAGTTAAACATTATGCGACCTTTGCAGTAACTTGCTCATAAATAGTGCACGCTTTTTTATAAACATTGGCATAATAAAATTACTACTATGCAAATAGTCTTTTTCTTCTTCTTTTATTAAGGCAACTGAGCCTACAATTGTGTCAGCTATTTCTGCCAGCGTCAAGTTTAAAATAATATTCTCGTTCATGATTAAAATGGTTTATGTAATACACTGATAATTCTGCAAATAGTCTGTGGAATCCAGGTGTGGCAGATACTATCACCAATGCCATTGCGTCAAATTGTTGGCATGGTGGCCCGTGAGTGTACAAAAACCTGCATGTATCAAAATCATTATTGGGCAAAAATTCCGTCATTTTGAAATGAACATAAATGATTTTATTTCTTGTGGGTGTACAATTATTTACATCAACCACTTAATTGCAATAATAGCAACACTAATAAATATCAATAATTATTGTTTCAAACACTAAGAACCATTTAGGGTTGAACCTCATTGGTCAGCACAATACACAATCAACAATATTAATAATAATAGGTACTTAATGTTTTCTTTATTGTACTATCCCACTAATTAAGAACACCGTAACTGTACAACACACGTAAAGAGAAGTGGACCTTAAAGTAGGCGCATTAAAAGTTTTTGTCCTGGAACTTGTTTTATTCACTTACGGCGTTCGTCCTTAGTAGAGTTGTGTGTAGCTCGGTGTTTTTAATATTTCGTCCTGGTTAATCGTAACTTAGGAATCAACTTGATAAGTGTATTGTTGACATTTTACCATAGTATCTACACGTAAAAAAACAAAATGTGCCAACTAAATGTTCAACCCTTAAAATGTACTATAATATCTTTTAATAAATATCTTGTGATTACTTATAATATAATATAAAAAAAACGCCTTTTAAACAGACATTAACACCAATTGTTCTACATAAATCGGAGTCACGAAATAAATACTTATGCTATAAAAATAGTCTAAGTTTGCTTAACTATACTATTATTCTTGAGCATATTGGAAACGACTAGCATTGTGAAACTACCTATTAAGTATAAAGTCGCCGGGATCGACGCCAGGAGCTTGTATCTTTCCTCTGAAAAAAAAAAGACAAAAAAGAAATTAGCTGTCAACTTATAAAAATACAGACATAGAAATTTGTGAAATCAAAATGGAGATTCTTTGAAAATTTATTATGATAATTCTAAATTAATAAAAATTGTTAAAAATATGATTATGTAAAATGGTACTTATCATTTGATATCACAAATTTCCAGACAGTTTTCTTGCATAGATAAATGTCGTATCCGTTCCAAAAACACTGCACTTTCACTAATGCAATCAGATGAAATTAAAAAAGTGAATGATTGAGTATGAAAAAAGAAAGCTTGCCAATGATGCTCAAATATTTTATGACTATAACATGGGACCCCGTAATAGATACCACATTAACAATTATAATTAATTATTTGTTCTCATTCAAGCTTACAAAAATTAAGGGTAGGAGGATGTGCGAAACATACGCGTTGCTCTGTGATTAATTATTTCAAGGTCAGAGTGCACAGAAATGTTACAATCGTATTGTCCTTAGTGACTTGTTACACTAGCAAATGCCAGTATGAGTTGTGCGTGTATGCGACATCTATTATGGGGTTGTTAAGATGACAAATAACCGAGTGTACCGGTATATAAATACCGCTGTATGAGTGAACATATTTCATAATTTTCCGAAAGCCGGCACTTAGATACCAACCACCAAGTCATGAACTTCCCATAAATAAACTGATAATAATTTCATTGAATTTCGCACTTAGATAGGTATAGAATAGTAAAGTTTAAAAAGAGGTTTGGATCAAAATTTACTCAAGAAAGAAAGTTCTTACGTTGTTCAACAAGAAATTGGGCAAGACCTGCGATTTATGACCTTATTAGTATTTTTTTTTATAACATAAGCATGCAATAATTTACAAATATTTCTGTAGTGCTTCTACCTAATTCATGTAACAAGGCATGTAAGATGTCATCGAAAAACCTTTAAATGTAAAGTTTGACCTTTTACAAAGAATACCTAAATATTTTCCAATGCGGTTATTTCGCTATATTGCATCAGGAATAATTAGTATTACCGTTTAATTATAACGTGAGCGCTTTCCTACCATTATACCTACAGACGTAGTATTCTTCATGAGAAGAAAATGAAAGAAGATGAACACAGCCAGCCACATGCAGAAATAGATATATTATTTAATTTTTATCTTTCAGATTGCTAACATATATTATGTAGTAAAAACCGTAAAGGCATCTCAGGTTTTTGATGAGTTAGAACTCATCAAAAACCTGAGATGCCTTTACGGTTTTTGCTTTTAGTAGTAGTAGTTTTTTGTAGTTTATGCTCATATAGATATGAGCTTACTAAGGCGATCCACACACTGCCCCGCACTACGCTGCGGGGTGCGTGGCGAAGAAACATTTACACCGCGCGTGAATGCCTTTTCAGTGTGTTGCGCCACGCGTGATTTGTATAAAAAGAGTGATACTTATAAATAACGCAAGAACAGGCACGCTCGCACTACGTTCCGTGATGCGGGGCAGTGTCTGAATCGTCTAACAGTGGCTTTCTTTATAGGTACCGATATTTACTTGAAAACCCGATTTTATAAAATGGCTGAATCGCTTTTATAATATGTCAATATGTCTATTATTAATAGCGCTTCAGCGCCGAACGTAAAATTGGAATTTAAGAATCTTATATTAAAGTTTGTATAGAGAGCCACAGATAATAAATAAAATTGAAGCATTTGTCTTACACATACCTACATAATCGTCAAATTGAACAGGCGTCAATGGATCTCTACTTTTTACTTATAAAATAAGATATAACTTTATTGTTAAACAGGTCTAATCGTGTTAGAAATTATTATAAGTTGCCATACCTATTTACCCAACGACTCGGTCGAATTACACCGACCCTAACACGAGTAGACCCGTCTAACAATAAAGTTATGTGTGAAAACCGCGCGAGTTTAAAAAACCTAAGACAGTATACTTTAGCAGAAAAATGAAAAATTTTACAATATTAAGGTACTTGTTTATACCAAATATTAAATATAATTGTGTCTCACGACAATAATCTGTGTTGAACATATCCTTAATTGTATAATTATAAACTTCATAACCAGTCAATGAGTCAAAATGAGAGACCTATCATCCAGTCCTAAACATTTTTGACTTATAAATCGATGAATGTCACGTTCCGCGTGCAAGCGAGAGCGCGGCACAAGCGATAGAGGCACGAATGGCTTAAGCGTTCGGCTTGTGACGCAAGAGATATTCACGTTAAATTATCGTCTGTAAACTGGCTTTAAAAACAACAAACAGTTTTTTCATGTATATTTATCTGTTGTTAGTCTGTAATAGTTGTTCTTTTCTATTGCTTACAGTGACAGTCGGTTTAACTTTCACCCATCTTCTATGGTAAGTGATATCCGGGAGTTTGGTTTAGGACACGGACGTTTGAGGTGCCGCGTGAGTAACCTGGACCAAATTCCTGACATTTTTCAAAATTAAACGCCGAACATTTTTTCTGCGTCTTACTTTCATTATAACGTCGTAATTGGCCAAATATTTCACACACAAGAGATGTGAATGCTATTATAGGACAAAAAAGTGATATCCGTCACATAAAGATTTCTGCATTATCAGGGTCTGCGAAATCACTGTCAATCGTAAACCTCTACCAGTATAACTCAGAATAAATGGTTATTGATAATGATCTAACAAATAAAAATAAAACATGTAGGTTTATTATCATGCATGTACTATGTGTCTCAAACTTCTAAAATTTTTAATACGTTTTATTGCTGTTAGTGTCTTAATAATCCTAATAATAATCTTTATAAATTACTTTATGCTTTTATTGGGGTTTATTAGTGCAATTTAGTAACTGCTTGTGTTAAGACATTTATAGCGGTATTAGCAGGGGAATTGCTTATCTGTTATTTTCTATATCATAACATGTTTATCTAAGAATAAAATATCTCATTTACTAACGCATATAAGGTACATTTTTGTTTTGTAATCTACAGTACTGGTAACGACTTTGATGATACTAATTCTTAAAATTAATTCCTTAAAAATATAATTGTTTAAATTTAAAATCAACATTCGTGGACCTTTAGAGTTGCCAAAACAATAAAATATAACTTATTTTCATTTGACATGCATATTTAAATAATGTCATGTAACAACATATCATACAAGGAGTAACCAATAATAAATTAAAAACCCAAAGGATAAATAAATATTTTATTCAATATTCAAGTTAATAGCAGTCTTATTTTAATGTTAGTAAAACAATCACATATAACGACACATTACTAACTAGCGACAAGGAATCTATTTAATAGCGCATTTTATGCAAACTTTGAAAAACCAAAAAACTGATCTATTTAAAAATATAGAAAAAGTAAAATATATAGAAAAAAATACAGAAATTATTTACAAATCCTATTTTTCTTGGAAAAGTATTTTTTAATAATACACAGAACATTATTGTGCGCTTCTTAATAATTGATTAAAATTCTTTATGTCTTTTTTATAAAACTTATGCCAATAAAACAATAAGTTCGAGTATCGAATTATGCTACATATCACGCAGTTTTATTTTTAAGTACATACTTAGTTAGGCCTCTACACAGATGTAAGTGTAAACACGAAAACATGCACCTATTTTTCTCTCTTCGGATTACGAAAAATTAAATTTATACCAATTATAGGTAAGTTCTGTCATTTTTACGTCGGTTGAAAATTTAAAATGTTTTTTTCTATAATTATTAAGAACTTATTATTATATTATTTATTTACCTTAATAAAAAATAAAATATTTAAATTTACCTGATCTCTGTAATTTTTTGCTTATGCATTGAAATTAATATGTCATGTTACTATGCATTAAAAGGAATGTTTTCAAATTCGCTCGGATTATAATTTTAAGCCATATTATTTATGTCATTTTCATTATTTTTTGTGTTAGGATTATTTCATATAATTACTTTTTTCATAAATAATCTCAAACAAAATAAAAGTTTGAGAATCATTGTTATTTACATTTCATATCCGAACAGAGTAGTAACGATGACATGGCCAACCTCCAAATACTTAACTGGTGTTTGAGTATTTGGATATTAATCAAACAAAATTGACCTTTAATGTTACACGTGCGACTGAATGAGACCTAAGCCTAATCCAATTTAAATTTTAAATAAAAATATCACATTTGTTTAACAAAATTCAGGAACAAACTACGACAGCTACATAACAAGCTACATACTATTTATTTCGATACACATTGACGACTAACACATTGTGTAAGATATAAGTTAGCAAGTACGGCACAAAACTTTATACACAATATCCAAGTTTAAGGCACACAGTTTTTCCCGTGTTATTGTGTTTTTCACACAAATAATAAAATTAATGAAACTGATGACAAATACTTGTTTAAAATGAGAATCGGCTGTACTAAAAATATTTTATTAATTCATTCACTAAGAAATAATAAAAAAATATGCATATAATGCAGTTTTTTTATTTTTATTCAGTTGTTAAGTTTAGCTTTTGTTTCTTGCCTTTGCACCAAAAGTCAAGACAATTAGTTTTGTCCCGTGTGGAAATCAAACCCACAAGATCTTTTACAGCAGTTAGGAGTGCCGTTAGAGGCACACTCATATTTGAAACAAGTTCACAAATGTCCAAGGTACTGGACTCATTGTATACAGTTTTGTATAGTAAATACTAACAAATAACTTTACCCAATAAATCAATTTCTCTTTTATAGAACTACATCTATTTTTTTATATTTCAATACTCAGTAATACTAATAAAACAAGTCTTTCAACGCGTAATACAGGTTCTTAAAATATTCTTTAGGAACATCATTGTAACGAAATAGGATATTAAACTCGAGGCTATGCCAACTAAAACGAATTATTCCTATTCAAATATATAAGCAAATTCATGTCATGGGGTTTGAAATTTTATTATAGATTGTCTTAAAAAGACCCGGTAATTTGTTGAAATTAATTTTCTTGCTTAATGAAGTTGCTCCTATACTTAGAGAACTTAAAAACGGCTCAGAAACTCTAACTGGCTCAACCATTATAGGGTTATCATCACAATCAAAAATAATCTCTGGGTCATTCTCAATAATCTCTTCAATAGACTCCCAATTAGTCTGGAGTTTTTTCTCAGTATGGCAACACTCGCACATGCCGTAATCGCATTCTTTCTTATTCATAAAATACTCGACATCATCGAGTATTGTGTGTTCAGTTTTACGCGGTTTTACGTGGACAAATATGGAGAATTTACGCGCAGAATATTTTAATAATTCTTCGACGTAAGAATTAACACCTTCGTCAACATTTTTGTCTACTTTGAAGTCTAGATGTTCTAATAGGGAGTTTTTCCTACTATCGGGTGGTGAATGCGTATCGGTACTTTGCTGTGTTGCCATGCTATTCTTTCGTTTTGCCTGACCTGTCATTGTGATTGATTTTTTAGTTGTAGCCCACCCTAGTGATCGTTGCACGGCCATCTTCCATTTTGTGTATCTTGCGTCGCGATCTGGGAAAAACATTAGAAATCAGTATATTATAATACTAGTTTCATGTAGTAATATTGGTTGGTAGTGGCTCCTCCTAAAATAAAAAGGAAACATGCGCAATCAGGCAACTGAATGATTGCATTCAAAAATATATCTAATTACTACTGGCACAGCGGTAGATCATAACCAAATTCGGTAACCATTCTAGTATAAATGTCTGCTATAAACAGTATTTATTTTCCTATACTTAATGTATTATCTAGAACGTAGGGTCCCCACCTTTTATTTTACTACCGTCCTTTACAAGTAAACAAAATTTCAACGCCTCCTTTACATAATAGTTCATCATCATCTACAGTCGTTAGGTACCCACTGCTAGGTGTAGGCCTTACTAAGTGAATCCCATTTAAGCCGATCTTGTGCTGCGCCAAGCCAGGAGTTACCTGCGACTTGGCCAATGTCGTCGACCCACCGCGCTATTAGACGACCACGACTTCTTTTACCGGTCCTCGGCAACCATTCGGTCAGGGTTCTGCTCCACATAATAGTTAGTTATATCAATTTCATTTGTCTCTATTTTCTATAAATACTCAAAATTTTTTTCTCTGCACAGAAAGTTCTAACGGCCACTAGCGAGCAGTACTGCTGCTATTGGGAACCTATTAATCTAGGACATTAAAAGAATCACTCACCATCATCCGTAGTAGTAGGCAAGAAGGTATCGTTTTGCGTGGCTTGAGTTCTGAACGAGTCCAGCGGCCAAACTCTCGCCGCGCCGCCCGCCACCACCCCCACGCCCAGCGCTGACATGTCCCACGCTTGGGCACGCACTGTCCAACAGATCAATTGTTATAGTTAGTATAGTAATTAAGTTATTTTGTAGCTTATGAACAACTTGTGAAATTATCTCAATAATCTATACTTATTATATAAAACGAAAAAGTTTGTTCGTTTGTTTGAACGCGCTAATACCTGGAACTACCTGTCGGATTAGAAATTTTTGCTTATGATAGCCCAGTTCTCAAGGAAAGTTATAGGCTATGTAACATCACGCTACTGGCGACGGGAGCAGAACAGAAAGCAAAGACGCAGGTGAAACCGCGCCGCAAAAAGCTAGTATTTAATATATGGTCACATCAAAATCTGCGGAGCAAAGGCATCAGTGACAAATAATAGCTTAATACGTCTTAAACAACACAGATGTCGCTATTCACAAACGTAACGCAAGTTAAAACATTACTATGAAATGCTGAATTACGATATCGAAGTTCTCAAAAAGGTTCCAGGTTCCTCCCATTTTGTTGCAAGTGTATGATCATAAATTAATTCTTCTAACAAAGAAACCCTATATTTTTCTAATTCCTATTACACTAAAAACAATAAATTTGCCAAAATACTCACACACAGGTATACCAATCAGATCCGCTTGCAATTGCATTAATAGATCATTTGATGTCATCTTGCCGTCCACGTGTAGCTTAGACAACGGCATGCCGCAGTCTTTGTTCATTGCTTCCAAAATATCCCTACAAACAAAAATTGGAGAGTAAAAACCAAAAATTATGGGGTGATTCCTTCAACCTATATAATCAGTGTCGTAGCTAGTTTTGATGTAGGATTTTTTATATATTACATAGAAACAATTCTTACTTTGGCGAAGTAGGCAGAATGTAAAACAATCACGTTTTGTCAGTTATGTTGCATCAAATGTAACAGAAGAAGAGTTCCAATGAGGGTGTTTAGAAAATTTTCGCCACCAGTTGGCGTCACTTTGGTGAAAGGTCTTCCATTTTGACAGCGCTATCAAAACAAAATTTTTCAGCGTTCATTTCGGAAATTTTAATGTTTAATTTACTAATTAATTCACGTGCTTAAGGACAAAAGAAAATTGCTGAGAAGATTTTTTAAAATGGCGCCCTAAAGTGGCAGCACCGGTGCGTCAGGTCTAGCTGCCAAACGCTTTTAGAAAGTTAACCCCTGATTGGCCCATTGTGAAAGTGGTGGTTGGTGGTGTCAACTGGTGGTAAAAATTTGCCTAAACACCCTCATTAGGTCTACACTCACTCGCCGAACGAAACGCTCTTACTTAATATTATGCATACATACTACAACATATTACAACTTTACATGGATATTCCATAAGAAAAAACTTTCGTGTATCTAGCACATTCACACAATCGCTACTAATTATGAATACTTAAAAGGACATAGGGCTTATTTCTTAGAGCAGGAGTAATAATTAAAAAATCAAAAATACATACCTTGTCTGAAAACACACAGCTTCTAACGCAGCCCTTATGATGTGATTCTTAGTGGTGAACGCAGTCAGACCACAGATAATACTGCAATAGAAATAAACATTTTTCTTGTAATTGTTTATATGTAAGTTTAATTCGACTTCAACATTTTTCTTGTAGTGGTTAGTGACCCTGACTGCTAAGCCATATGTCGTAGGTTCGATACCTATCCAAGACAAATCCTTGTGTGATGAGCATGATTGTTTGTTCTGTGTCTGGATGTAATTTATCTATAATATGTATGTATTTACAAAATAAAATGTATATAAGTGGTATATCAGTTGTTTAGTACACATAACACAAGCAAATATAATTGCTTAATATGGGACTAGATGGCGCTGTGTAAATGTAGTAGAATATTATTATTATTGTTGAGGACCAGTGTTTGAAATCAAAGACGACTCCGGTGAGAACGATATGAAGGTTTATTGCAAAACGATACAATAAAATTGAGGTGCATCGATGTGGCGCGTGAGAGAATATATTGTCCGAATGAACCGTGAGGCGGCGCCCAGCCGCATCCCCTCCTCGTAGCTCGCAGCGCGGCGTTAACAATTATTAATCTTTTTCTTGGCTTATATTATATATCCCAGTGGGCTTATATTAGCTTATTTATTTAAATGAAGTTATAATATAAATTAATTAGTGGCACTATTTGTCTAAATTATAATTTGTAATCTGGGGATAACGTAGTAGGCTATAATATTATCAACTAATTGTATCTATACCTAATGTCTTTGTAAGCATTTTATATTGTAGCTGTTTGTTGTCCCTTAATAAATAAAATAAAATAAAATAAAATTACGACATAATTACAAATCTCAAAAGTGTGACAATCACGGTTCATGAGATACAGCCTGGTGACAGAAGGACAGACGGACAGACAACGAAGTCTTAACAATAGAATCCCGTTGTACCCTTTGGGTACGCTCCCTAAAAGGAAAAGGTATCTGTGTATGTTTATCTAAAACCCATATCACAAGCTATAACATAATTATACTTATTGGACTAGGTCCATTAAGCATAATTATGTTATAGCTATAGTACCTACTAATATATAGTACTAGCTTTAAGTACTGTGTAGTTAGGTTATATTTCTTTTTTAAAAGAAAGAAAGAAGAAAGAAAGTCCTCCCACTCACCCTCTTGCATCTTTCCTCCAATATGGCGCGTATAACCCACTAAAAGCGGGTACAAAATACACGTCTCCTGTAGAAAACACTTGACCTGCGATGTGTTCCGTATCTTGAGCAACGTCTTTAATAAGTTGGAGGTTATCACGTAGGAATTTCATTGCACCACCCGCCACGGCTATGGAACCTATAAAATAATTAGACTAAGTAACTGATAAGCTTTAGTAGGATTACTGTATTGAATATTCCAAATAAATACTACTGTCTAGAAAATCGGCAAAACTCATACAAAAATTGTGCTGTTTTCGGTAAAATTTACGAAAAATGTCTATTACAGTAGCACCCATCCGGCATCAACCTAAACAGTACTCAAAATAAATGCAGGATTTTCTATAAAGTATTCAAACTTCCCTGCACTTAATACTTTATCTGCATCTGTACACTCAAGTGTTCCATTATCTGCAGCAAAAAAACAAACTGAAAATGCAGCTTTTTATGCTAAAGGCGAATCGGCCATTTTAGATTTATGTTTTTTATAAGTCCAGGTTTGCCACAATGTTTACCTATGCATAGATTTTGATACTAACAGTTTTTACATTATATACTTAATGGTAAAAAATTAAATCAGTTGTGATGTTTGGCATAAAATTTCTCAGTCAGCATTATCACTTATACCTTTTATTAAACATGCATCATTCACACTGTTAAGAAAATAATCGGTTTCTAGACGAGGACGGCGCAACACTAGTTCTACACCAAAGACGCGCGGTCTCGCTAGTTTTGGCGAGAACTGGCTGGTGGAGGAGATCATTTTGGGCGCGAAGTGCGATGCTCATTAAAAAATAGTATAAAAGTATTACCTAGTATGTTTTGTATTTAACAATACCTAAAATTAATCTAAATATATACCTTCCAAAGCATACACAGGCGATGCATCAGGTCCCAACTTATAAGCGACGGTTGTAATAAGTCCATGTGTAGACTGCACCCGTCTCGTTCCTGTGTTATATAGCAAGAAACATCCACTTCTATACGTGTTCTTAGCTTGACCCGCTTGCAGGCAGTTCTGACCGACAAGAGCTGATTGTTGGTTGCCTAATATCTGAAGGTGAATAGAAATTACAGAATGAATTGAAATCAAAAGGGTGAATAGAAATTGCAGGGTCAATAGAAATAAAATTGTTAATTATTATAGTTAAAATTCTTATTATAACTAGGACAAGGAGCTGGCTTCCCACGAGTGCTAATAAATATTATTAAAACCACCGTGTAATATTTTACGATATAATCACAAATCTGAAAAATTCTCAGATTTTTTTAATTTAAACAAACTTTTTGGATATTTTTTTTTACACGATAGTGTAAACTGTATCAAAATCTTTTAGATGGTTTAGAAGTTAATAGTAAAATGGATAGAAGAAAACAGTGACGTGGATTTGTAATAATTCTTTTATGTATATAGAAATGCGTTATTTGTAAATTGGATGTTATAATCACTCACCCCAGATATCCTTATTCCATCCAAAATAGTATCGTTTTTCACAACACCATATATTTCGGCACTACTCTTTATTTGCGGCAAAGAATCTCGATGTACTCCAAATAATCTAAAAGACAAACATACTCAAAATACTTAAATTTTAACTAGCGACCTGCCCCGGCTTCGCACATGCAAAAGAAAGAAATTCTCGGTTTGTGTCACTATAATTTTGCAAACGGCGTTCTATAGTCTTTGCTTACTCCATTAAGGAAAGACGTGAAGTTATGTATGTATTTTTGCCACTATAATATATTATATACACATAATATAAATTTTCCGACAGAAATTCTCTAAATATTAATAAGAATCGTATCGAAATCCGTTGCGTAGTTTAGAAGACATGGACAGAAGAAAACAGTGACTTTGCTTCATACTATTCAGCGATTAAAAATGCCATTAAACCACAATTTTTAGAATTTCTACACTCACTTTTACAGTAATAAATCGTAATTTTAGCATGATTAGGCCGGATCGATCTGAGGTATTAAATAAAAATGAACCTTACCTGCACAACATAGGGTCCCAATTCAATGTCTCTAAATTCATGAGTAGAGTTCTTGATGCATTTGTGACGTCAGTTATGTGTAAACCACCATTAGGTCCTCCAGTTAAGTTCTGTAATTAACATATCACTTTAATAAACCTCAATAATAAACCTTGACCCAGTAGTTTGTAGCGTACAATTTTAAAGTACGTTTTTTTTTTCATTTTTCTAGTTTTAAATTTGTATGTTTGCATGTCTAATTAGGTAGCAATAAACTATTTGAATAATATTTTTTATTTAGTTAAGGCACCCATCGTATACACGAGGTGAACAGAGTCCCTGGCATTGCGGGTGCAATGTTAGAGACTGAGTCGTCCATGAGCGACAGTTACCTCTTACCATCACGTGGGCTGTTTGCTCGTCTGCTACTGACGGCAATAACAGAAGAATTAAAAAAAAATCAATTAAAAATCCGCCTAGAGCAACTATGGCGATTAATGCTTTGCCTTCTCTGTACGAGAAGAGGCCTTTCCTTGTCGTGGGATAAATACGGGCTGGTATAATGATGAAATATAATAAAATAAACTTACCCACACAATCCAAGAATCAACAGTACCAAACAGCAACCTCTTATCCCTGCTCGCTCGTCTCACAGCCTTTATATTGTCTTTTAACCAGCGCATTTTTAGTGCACTAAAATAAGGTGATATCGGCAGACCACATATGTTTTTCAAATAGTTCTTGTTGCGATCTGGTATCTTGGCTAGTATGGCGTCTACTGTGCTGTCTGTGCGGATGTCGTTCCATGCTAAAGTAGGTAAAGAAACATTTTGTTTTTAAATTGTTTGTATTAATTTAAATATTTTGTAAGCATTGTAAATTTCACCTATCTATTATACTGTTACAGCAGTGAACACTATTTTTAAATTGACAACTCTTGTTTGTTGGTAAAAGTAAGTACAGCAGAGTGATGAACACTATGATAATTATCAAAATAAAGTACTTTCTAGGTAAGCGTACTTCATTACCTACTATTACCCCGCTTGCCAGAGATTGTCATTAATAAAATAAAACTGAGAGAAGGCAAACAATTTTGACTCAACAACAAGACTCACATTTACAAGAACAAAATTCTGTTTATTGGCTCCATATATCATAACTTGCAACAATAAACACTAGGGTTATAAACAAGAACTTAATAGGAGATAATACGGCATCACTGATAATAAGTAATAATAACTGATCTAACCTAGTACAACTTAGCGTACGCAGCATAAGCATTTTTTTTTGAGTCAATTATGACGACCAAACCTTATGAGGTGCATAAATTCATACCTCTCTTAAAAGACCTGAGATCAAAAGCAATTTTTATATGAGTGTGATTTTAGTGTTATCTCCTATTAATCGCCAATCCAAATGACAAGGACATATTTTAGTCAACAAATGTTTATAATTTATTATCTAAACTAGTTGTCGTAGACACATAGGCAAATAACGAATATTTCTATGGGGACTTCTCTTACCCGACCTAAAAGAGTTGTGTTCTGTAGCGTAATATGTGCCTACAACAAAATGTGCACATAATATTCTAAACATTTTTATAACACACAAAACGTATATTATTATGTTCGCCTTAAGTTGAATTGAAACTTAGGGTGAATAGAAAATTTAAGTGTTAACAGAAATTAATAAAAAGAAGGAAGAATTTGGAGGTCATAAAAACTTGGGAGGTGAGTAGAAATTTAAGGGTGAATAGAAATATGAATGGACATTTATCGTTTTAAAATCGAAACATATCTTATGTCATTGTAATATAAGAACCTACCTAATTGAAATGTTTTCAAAGATCACACAATTTATAGCCGTAGTTCATTCGAGGATTATCTACAAACTTACACTGGTTCACTGAGGGAGTAAACTCCACATTTCAAATATATATTTTTACAGTTGTTATTGGGCTAATATAATATAATTTACCTATAGCTGGATGTAGTGGCTGTCCAGTAAACTTGTCCCAAGCAATCGTAGTCTCCCTCTGATTGGTTATGCCCAAAGTAACGATGTCCTCTTTTGAATAACCTATAGATAAAAACAATTATTAATAAAACATAAGGTCATGAAGGCTTAGGGTTTATCACCATTATCATATAAGCGAAAAGACGTCCACTGCTGGACATAAACCTTTAAAATTTTCGCCACATTGTTTGGTCGTGTGTCGCTCGCCACCTAATGCTTAATATTTACTATAAAAATACTTAAGTTACGCAACTTAAGTTTCAAATGTATTATTTGCAGATAAATAGAACTGTAAACGCAATGATTTCTTACTTTTTATACAGCTTTCACCTAATTCTAGCATAAGTATAGATAAAACATATTTTTAAAATATATATAGCCACGATGATATGATAAAAATTGAAAACCACGAAATATAAACGCTACTAATGCTTTGAATCGGCCCAGAACCAATGTGATTTTCTAAAAATCACAAATTTAGTTTTAATTGACCTTTTTTTTAATTTAGTTTAACTGACTGCTAAGCCGGAGGTCGTTAGTTCGATTCCCACCCATGACAAACCTTTGTGTGATGAGCATGATTGTTTGTTGTGTGTCTGGGTGTAATTTATCTATAATATGTATTTATTTACAAAAAAAATGTATGTAAGTAGTATATCAGTTGTTTAGTACACATAACACAAGCAAATATAATTGCTTAATTTGGGACTAGATGGCGCTGTGTAAATGTGGTAGATTATTATTATTATAATTTTTGCAATAGACATTGCCGACTTCATCATCATCATACCTGCAATAAGACATCCACTGTTAAATACAGGCTCTCCTTAGTTCAATGTTAAAGAAACGTAAACTAAGGAAATCTGGATACTAATCCGTCTTGAGCAAGCGTGGTCATCAATGCTCATGCCTTCTCTATATGAGAAGAGGCCTATGCCCTGTAGTGAGAATAATGGGCTGACAATTAACAAAGAGCTGAACTAACAGTTGATTGAACTTTGTATTTAAATCAGTGACCCTAATACATAAGATACCGATTGTAGAATTATGTAATCAGTACAAAGGTTATTTAACTAACGAAATATTATTACTAAAGGTCTCCTCGTCACTATCGTTGCGTTTGAGTGTAGTGTTTGAATGTCACCAAGTCAAATATTTAAAAGACATTTATGGAAGTTGCTAGAAATAGTCAGCATTAATTACTCTGTGAAAAAGAGAATTGCCGAGCTTGCAGAGATTGTTTGTTTGTTTGAACGCGCTAATCTCTGGTAACTTCTAATCAGATCTGTATTCTTCAAGCATTCTTAAGAAAGGTTATAATTATTATGCACTTACTAGCTGTCTACAGCGCGGTTTTATATTTACATACATTACATTGTTTTCAATGTACCTTACCTACATAATGACTGCTATCTCGTTGTACTTTCTTTGTCACGATTATTGACTAAATATAATCTGCGTTGTAAAAATTATCGTAGCATAATATTTTATACACATGAGTGACAAATACGATATGAGATTAAAGGGATTAAAGTGACTAATGATAACGTTAGAACAGTATATAGTAATAATTATTTAAAAATAACATTTATTTATTTATATTATAGCCCACCAAAGTGACTCCACCCCGCCTGATGGTAAGTAGTCAGTGAAATCCAGAAGTGGCGGCCACTATACCAAAAGCCATCGTCTTAAACTGCTGGTATGGTGGCCTCCACTATGGCGGCTGGGAATGAGGTTAGGGGAAGGGAATGAGGGAGGTGAGGAAAGAGGAAAGGGGGGAAATTGGGCCTCCGGCGCTCTCACTCATCGAACGGAACGCAGTAGTACGGATACTACTACTCTTAAGTCGATCTTCTATGAAAGGGTAGTACTTCCCCGGACGATCCGGCCCATTCATGCTAAAAACCAGCGTGGATCTACTACCGTAAACCATCTAGATAAATGCCAATTAAAACCATTTATTTATTATTTTGATTAAGACAGTTCGCGCGATATTATCTATCTATATCTATTATATAAAGCGGAATAGTTTGTTTGTTTTTTTGAACGCGCAAATCTCTCTCGTTTGATAGACCAATTCTCGAGAAAGGTTATAGCATATATATAATATCACGCTGCGAGCGACGCGACGGGAGCAGAGCAGTAACCGCCGGTGAAACCGCGCCCGGTATGCTAGTCTCATAATAAGATATTATTGTCGCAGTCGCGGAATTTACAAAAGCAAAGTATAGATTCTCTTTTCTGAATAAATATACTCTAATCACAATAATATTTAAGTAAGAAAGTCGCATCACCACTAGTATTCATGGTTTAGAATAATCAATCAAACTATTGGTTAGCAAATTCAGTCCGCTAAATGATATTTATGTCATTTTATTCTTTTAGATTTAGATTTGAATCTATATTATTATACAGAGCAGCACAGTTTGTTTGAACGCGTTATTCTCTGAAACTACCAGTCCGATTTGAATCATTTAATTGACACATGATAGTCCAGTTCTTGGAGAAAGGGTCTAGGCTATGTAACATCACTCTACTGGCAACAGGAGCAGAGCAGTAACCAAAGACGAGGATGAAACCGCGCTGCGGGCAGCTAGTTTTAATAAAATTATACGGTTCGATCTGGACACTGGTCTAGAATATAGAGTGGTTACTCTAACTCTTTCGTAAGTGTCGATTCGAGAGGCAATTTGAAGAATACCAGGAAATGGGTAGCAGCATTTGCCCTATTAAACGTTGTGACTATGCCCAATGATTCCTTTAACTAAGGCTTATTAAAATGTCCAGCAGAAGTCTTCTTCAAGGCTGATGACAATAGAAACCACTTACCGAGTTCCAATAACTGATCGATCGCGTTTTCAGCGCACAGTCTGATGTTGTGTATGATTTCTAACGGATCCTGCTCCGACCAGCCTTCTTGCGGTTGAACCTCTGTTTTGTCCAGCTGGTAGGATACCAGCTCTTGTGTGTTCTCTGCTTCATATATCTGAAAGGAAGTCAATCAGTTTGAAGGTTTGCGTATCCGTGGCGACACAATACAACCACAAAAGAAGTAGGTTTTTATACCGCAAATATATAGATTAAAACAAACATTTCCTGAAGTGTAATTTGCTATCTTACATACTGCTTAACAATTTTTAATTTTACTCTTATGCCATAAGACGGAAATTACAATACATGTTTGACTGTCGACAGTAGAAGGTCTCAACTGCAAGGTTTCTTATTGCGGTCGGATCCTCTGATACTACTTCTAATTATTTTCTATTCTGTGGTAGTAATTATATTATTAGCCTTAATTGCGGAATAAATGAAATTAAATAGCACGCATTTTCTCGAACATAATCAACAAATGTATTGACGTACTTATATTCCATAGTCATTAAAGTTTGACCTCAAAGGTCAAAACTGTTATCAGTATTTATCTCTGTCCGGACTTTATGTACTAAACCATGACTGTCAATGATTTTAAAATTACAGTATTATTTTAAACAAGAATTAAAATAAATTTATATCTGACTAGCCTGTTGGCCTAGTGGTTAGTGACCCTGCGAAGCCGGAGGTCGTGGGTTCGATTCCCACCCAGGACAAATCTTTGTGTGATGAGCATAATTGTTTGTTCTGTGTCTGGGTGTAATTTATCTATAATATGTATATAAGTAGTATATCAGTTGTTTAGTACAGTCCATTCCAAATCTAATTTCGGACAATGTAAACAATCCTCCATATTGCCATTGTCTATGGTTTCATGAATTTACTAGTGATGGGAAAAGGATGATAAAAATAAAATTAATGTCATCACTCATCATACATAATTAAATAATAATTTCTCATTCTTTTTTTCTAAAATTTTTAAATAATATTACGTTTACTAATACTCTATTTGCGTAATCGATTAATTCTATTTAATTTGTTATTTTTATTACTCCAAATACTTGTATTTATGTTAAATATGGTATTGTATTTTATTGTAACCGTTGACTTATAAACTATAAGATAATAAGACAAACAATTTACCTAATGTATAAATAAATGTAATTTAAATTAAGCATTGACCTCTAATTACAACTATTTGACCACGGACTGAAATGGAATACTGGGATACTTTTGAATATTTTCCCGCCTGATAAAAATTGTGAAATATTGATTATATGGAACTTGTATGTATGTTACGATTTTATTATACTATATTACAATAAAACAAATGAACTCAGACTTGCGAGGGCAAATGACAAAATATTATGTACCTATGATATGTATTGGTTAAAGTTATTTCTTCTGATAAATTACAACATTGGTTTTCAAAGACAATAAAGAGTACAGAAAAAATAAAACTGTCAATCATTTTGACGTCTTAATTCGACCGCAAAAAGTAATTCGTAATTTTATTAAATAAACTAGATTTGATTATTAATCATTGGTAGAAATAGTTGCAAAATGAAGTATAAAGTGAACAGAATGTGTATAAACCCATGTGTCATCGTTTATGGAGTTTTTGATAGAAAAATATTGAAAAACTGTTTGTTTACATTGTCCGAAAATGGATTTGGTCGATACTGTACCCATAACACTTTTAGGGCTAGATGGCGCTGTGTGAATGTGGTAGAATATTATTATATTATTATTATATTAAATGGCCCGCACTAGGAACATAACAAATAAACAATTAACTGAGACAAAGTAAGCTTAGGAACTCTCCACATACAAAATGTCAAAATTAGCACTTTCTCTTTTTGAGTACAAACGACCGTTAGCTTGTCAGAAAATTACTTTCGTCCAAACTTTCGTAACCAACTACAAATAGAAAATTATGCTCAAAATATGGCACATATAATTAGTACACAAGCATAATCTCATCTTCTATTAAATTTATACTTCTTGATGATGAATCAGACCTGATTCATAGCTGAGCAAGAGTGTAAGCACACCTCTGCTTGCCCCGTCTATAATTACCGCGTGACGCTAAGTATGTTTGTATGTTTTTGAAATACCAGTCTATTAGCAGGTCACGCATTTAACATAAAATGGCGATAGGTTAAAATGCCCTGCGTGTTCTAAACACTAGTTACATAATATATAATAATAATAATAATATGTAGACACTATCACACACCGTCATCTAGTCCCAAGCTAAGCAGAGCTTGTGT
Organism: Parascotia fuliginaria; assembly: GCA_963082885.1. Classification (NCBI taxonomy): domain Eukaryota; kingdom Metazoa; phylum Arthropoda; class Insecta; order Lepidoptera; family Erebidae; genus Parascotia; species Parascotia fuliginaria. The sequence continues at coordinate 4,431,033 of OY720197.1, forward strand.
TATGGGTACTAGATAACTGAAATATAATACATATACATTTTTTTTTTTCGTAAATATATACTTAGAATACATAGGAAACACCCAGACTAAAGACAAATACAAATGTTCATCACACAAATATTTGCCTTTCGCGGGAATCGAACCCACGACACCCGGCGTCGCAGTCAGTTACACTAACCACTAGACCAACGGTGCAGTCATATGTACGAGTACGTCACGTAGGTCACATTGTTATGTAATTATACGGATCTAGATCACTTCTACCTGTCCTACTTATTAATATTATTCTGTGTAGAAAGTAAATTATCAAAATCTAGAGATACTAAAAGCAACAGATAATTTTAAATAAACGCGCCGCACTCACAAACTCAGCGTCGCCTTACTCTGAACACCTTTAGAAATTTATTGTAAAATAAAGAAAGAAAGATCATACAAGAGGAAATGATACAAAAGAGAGGTCACGGACCCTCAATACTGAGGAATACGACGCAAAGGAGTTGCATTTTAGGGCCATTGTTTCAAGAATCACCTATTATTTTTAAACGACTTCAAAAAGGAGGAGGTTCTCAATTTGTCGGAAACTTTTTAGTATTCAGTACTGTACAACCACTTAGTATTTACTAATGTCTATTAACGTGTTTCCTGTATTTGTACCTACATATATTTATTGCTTTAAGAACTAAGAATGTAGTAGTATGGAAGCAGCGCATAAACCCTGTTGCTATAACTTTGTGTGATTCACAATAGTTGGTTCAAGTCTAGGTATTCTTTGCCTCCTTTCATTTACTTTTGTTATCGTAAGTCAAGAGCCATGTTAAGTTGTTTCCCAAAGTTTGCATGTAAAGAGCTTAAACTTACAATGAATCTGACAGTCTTGGTTCCATCGTCTATGACGCCGACTAGTGGCCGTTTAGCGCCTTCCCTGACCGGCATCTCGCTGCCTGTAAATAAAACAACACAATAAAATGTATAAGCTATTAGGTGGATCGATGACCTGATAAAGAGTAACCAATAGATGAGGGCCGCTCACAACCGGCCAAGGTGGCGAAAATTGGAGGAGGCCTATATCCGTGGTCGTCTATCAGCTGATATGATGATGATTAATAAGCAAGTCTTTAACTTCTTTCGTTTTAATTTCTTTCCCTAGATAGTTTTAGGCCAAAAAATTACATTTTCGAATTGTGATATTTTAATGCGTTAATGACGCTGCTGCCCGTTAACTTATAATACCTTAGTCTTCCCACGACATACATGGAAAGAGATGGAATGGATATTCTAGACCGGAGACCACACGACGGGCTTTATATTTTGAATAAGGAAATGTATGTCGTATATTTTGGCTGAGGCCATCTGAATAGGAAACAAGAGACACGCCGGTGTCAGGTGTAGGAAATGGAACTACAATTGACTGGTTGCCAATAGCTATTCAAAGATACATAATGCATCAATGAACTGTTGCAAACATTAGTTTACAAATTAGTACTATCTTTTATCATCAAACAAGTTTTATGCGGTGCGGTTTCACCCGCTTTTTCGCTTACTGCTCTGCTCCCGTCGCCAGTAGTGTGATGTTACATAGCCTATAACCTTCCTCGAGAACTGGGCTAGTATTTCTAGAGATTAGCGCGTTCAAACAAACAAACTCTTTAACTTTCTATATTCGTAGGCTTAGATACATTCACTGTATGACAAAAGCCTTCCTAAGTAGTATTCGGTGGACATGTTTGTCTCTTATCAAGTAGGGCAATCATAGCAACATCTTTTGTTCAGCAGTTGCTTGCAGCTGAAATGATAATTGAAATTACCTAAGATACATTTTTGATATAATTAGGTCAAGTTTAAAAGTTGTACATATTAGTGTGTTTAATTAAGGAGGAAAAACAACAAAAACATGTTTCTTATTCATATTTTTTCGGTAGCGATGATTACCGCACTTTGTATCGACTCAGACTTTATAATTAATTATCGTATAGAAAGATAATCTAACGAATCTTAAATGTTCTTTCTAACTCCATAAACAAAAAATGTCCTTTAAAGTTAGAACAAATAATATAGACTTAGTATATAGTAAAACAGTCACACAAACGAATCAAATTCCCAAGCATCAGATAACATTTATAAATACATGCATATATCTTAGGGAATCAATTCCTTGATAGGAAAGAAACCTTACATAAAATGATTGAGTCTATTTTTACTATATGTTCCATAAGTATTCCTAGATTCAATATCAAATGAAATAGCGAAACTTTTCTTTTCTGATCATTTCTGCCTAATACAACTTCAGTGTCGCTCGGTACTTTACAAAGATACAATTATTCTTCTTAAACATAATTATAACACTCTTGGAGTTAGTATTATGAGTCTGTCTTCCATTGACAGTCCTATACTCTTGTAATTTGAACTTTAATATCTTAAAAATAGAATTTAAATTGAATTCAGGTGAATAACCCTAGATGAAGACAAGGTTAAAAATAAAATATAATATGTTTAATTAACAACATTTATCTAAAAAAATCGCTATTATCGCACATAATTATTAAATTATGCGACCACTTGCAAAACTCGATTTATTTTACGTCATTTGACTCTAAAAAGAAGTTTTAACTTTGTATTTTTACGCGAACAAATATAGTTTCAACAGATCATAGTCTCGAAATGGTAGGTATTATGCAAAGTCGATATTTTTGCTTGTTGCCAGTGGCACTACCAGTGATACTACTAGTACCGCGGGTAAAAGTTTCTTCCTCATAGTACTACCACGGGCAGAAACAAACAATTGGATCATTTCTTGTGTTTTTTATGTGTGTCGTGGTTTTTGCAAATAATTTTTTTTTCTTTTCTTTCTTTCTTTCTGTTTCGTCGCTAACTTTTAAACCACGCAACGGATTAATACGATTCACATTATCTGGTTCAGAAAATTTATTCTGAAAGGTTCAAATCCTACTAATATTATAAATGCGAAAGTTTGAGTGTGTTTGTTATCACTCGGTGCCTAAACGGTTAAACCGATTTCGATAAAAATTAGTACGTAGATAGATTCGGTGCTGGAGACGGACATATGCTACTTTTTATCTCTTCTGTTTCCCGAGGGAGACAAAACACATTTTAGGCGAAGCCGTGGGGTGCAACTAGGGTACAACACATACATATAATAGTAGAAAAAGCCGATAATTGCGAATATTTAAAATGATGTCGTGAACACCTTTCAGCTGATATGACAATGATGTCGCAAAAACATAGGTATTAAATTAGTATCGGTAGTAAACAATAAATGAGACTATATTGCCATAGCTTCAGAAACGATCTAGTAAACAATCTAGTAATATGATAGCCACGTGTTAGACACGGTCATATGATGCTGGTAAATCCCTTCAACGTTGATTTACTGCAATACATTTAATTGAAAGATTTTCCTTAACCGCTCGCCAAGGTTGGATATAACTGCAATGACGCTACCAATACCTACATAGGACCATTTTCTCCTAATATTGTAATGTCGTTTGCCTGTTTATTTCTCCACTAACTTATTCTTAATCACGCAACTGATTATGATGCAGTATCGTTTAGTAATTTTCTCGAATAAAGTCAGTCATTCCAACACTAACTAAGTAGTGTTGCGTTTCTGGTAGTAGCAGCAGAAAATATAATGTAGTCTGCAAGTACAGGAATTATGACTGAAGTAATTGGACCACCTGGTAATTGAACCACCGGGCGCTATCATTCATAGAACGAAACGCATTATTATGGAAACTCAACTTATCCAGCAAATAACTTCTTAGTCATTTAATATTTCTCTGTCTATTTTGAATTGTAATTAGTTTTGAGTGTCTTAAATAAAAACCTTAATACTTTATGCCAATATTCTATGAGAGAGTAGTAAGGGCAATAGTTACTTTCCCGGGCGATTCGGCCAGTACATACGGCCTAAAAGGAACGGTGACGTAAAATTAGGTAATTTTCCATTAAAATGTTTCATATCATTTCGATTGTTATACACTAATGCAATGTATCAGTTGATATTATATGACATGCGATAATATTACTTTATCGTAAACTTATAACGGAATAATAATACATTAAATGTTTTGGCAATTTAATGCTATACATTTGTAGTTCATAATTCTGTTTGTTTTAATCTTAATTATCTCCTATATATTGCGTATTCGCATGCGTATATTAAGATGTTATGTTAAAAGGAAAATATTTGATCAATAATGAGGTTCTTAAATTTCTTGACCTTTTATCCTTGTGCTATATTTGATAAGCGTTATTTATGAACAAAATTTAAAACAACATAACTGTATCCGACCGAGTATCTACTCTCTATTGTCAAGGTTTAGTATCTCTAGTTATCTCTACAAAAAAATAGCAGTGGATCCTACCGGAAAGTAGGATTCTACTATTTTTCGAGTGTCGTGAGTGAGAAAAACCCAGGCTCGAATTCAGAAGGAAACACCTGTGTTGGTAAAGTTCTAGATTTTATTTGCCTTACATACTGCACTTCTTAACTTTTAGACAAATTTTATATTCTGTGGCAATAAAAAGTAAACATATTTTATTAAACAATCTTAATTCGTCCAATTATTTTATTTATTGATGGTGCAATGATATGCTATAGCAGTAATCCTGCCCTTCTAAATGAAAAAAAAATACTGCAAAGGTAATATGAATCTAAACCATACACATTAAAACCATATAGCCTGTAACCTATGCCATGAACTTACGTCGTTTTTCCTTAGAAGGGCTGAATGGTGCAACGCGCGCCAGTGACGGTATGCGTCGCAACAAAATAATTTACCAAGACATTAATTAGTAATTACCTAATCGATATAATTTGTTTCGTCTACATTTGAGGTCAGATAACAAAGTTTATCAAGTACCAGCCGTATACGTACAGCAAGATTGTGCGTCTGTGATACGTAGATTTCAGACAATTTTAATATTAGAGGCTATCAATGACACATATTATACACACTTATATTATTACTGTACAAGTATGAAAAAGGAGGAGCAGACCAACGAAAAGACGAAAAGATTGCATGAAGCAGAGTAAAGAAGACATTAAAAGGCCACCGGACTACTAACCAGTAAAAAGTGACCAGACCACCGAAATTCTGTTCTACATTGAACTTTGATGTGAACCAAAAATTTTACAATATACGAAATAATAAGGACGGGTCAAGTCATAACAAATACGATAGAATCCCGAGAAATTTTCTATTATCACAAAAAGCGATTTTGGGTAAACGATAACAAACAATGAAATATTTGGATTCAGATAACACAGTGGGGTCATTTATCTCGACGTGGCTGTATTGCCAAAACAATATAAGTAACTTTAGTACGATTATTCTATTTTCATCATGAAATTTATTTAGTTATACCTAAGCAATAACCAATATCTTCAGAAAACAGAAATGCTTAACATAGCACAAAATTGTTTTACATTAAGAAGCTTTTATAATTTGGGAATAATTTAGAATAACGTTGCAATATTTTTAACATATTTTCGAAATTGCGTCGCATTATTTGACTTGCCGTAGTACAATGAATACATATAGGCTAGGCTTATTGAGCAAAGCAGAGAAACTGATGCAACGGAATTAAGCATATCTATGGTATAAGTAGAAGGGTAGCAACTATAGCATATATATTATTATGTGGCTACACCATGTAGTCGTCTGCATACATTACTGTTCTGTTATTCTATCCACATTTACTAGAAGATAACAAAGTCTAGCAATCTTTTGAATCCCTTTTTATCTACACCCACATAGAGGAAGAAGGAAAGAAAATCTTTAATTGCAAAAATCACGACGCACATCGCACAACACAACACAACGTATTATAAAAGACATAAAAACAAAATCCAAAAGGATCAGTGTCCAGAAACAAGAATACAACATACCTACTTAAATAAAAAAAAAATGTTATAGGTATATATATGTTATAAATAATATGTTATAATAAATTATAAATGTTATAGGTAAATGTTGTGTGAAATATACATGTCGAGATAAGAAGAGGACGAATTGGGAAGTAGTCTAGTTAGAAAGTGACGACTTTTGAAATAGTCAAGTTAGGATAAAGACAAATAAGGAAGTGGACAACTTTGGAAGTGGTCAAGCTAGGAAGTGGACAAGGTCGCCCGAAAGGTATCCTGGCTCTAATTATCCTCTGCAAATATTTCAATAAAGAATCTCATGTTATCTCAGTCCACCTCATCGGATTAGATAAGAACAGCATAATATTGGTCTTGCAAAATTTGCACTGTATCCTATCGAATGGATCATTGACGCACACGATGCAATCACCGATCATAATCACCACAGATAAATCACCATCACCCACGAAGTGTGATTGATTATATCAGCATATAGGTTTTATTTTGTCAATCACGAGTCGTGGTATCAATCGTGTTGTCAATTTAGTATAGCCTACTAAAAGTTTTGGAGAAATAAGGCACCCTACTATGGACAGAGTAGAAATTAAGTTGTATTTTTTAATGCTTTAAGTACAATTTGTATTATTTTAAGAAGAATACTTTCTTACATTAACCTTCTGAAGCATTCGTCTACCATAAATCGAAGACTGCGATAGGCGAGTGACCTAACTCTATAGTGAGGCAGCCTGTAAAAGCCCACGTTTTACTTTTTATTTTTTCTGTACAACATAGAAAACTGTAAATAATTACCTATAGAGTTAAGTGTACTGCCTGTGTCACTTTGCATGCTACTTGAAATTGTAACTTGCAAAAAGTGTAATAACCTGGCGATTAAAAAGTGTGGCTTGAATTTCTTGCCAGTTCTTCTCATGGCTCTACTTCGTCAGCGAACTGGCTGAAGGTTAATTGGCTGATATTTTGTAAATTTTAACGTTCCTATGTATTAATTTAATTAACCATTTCATTTTCATTCATTATGAAAATTACCCGAAGGTATTCACATGCATACATGCGTACCACAGAAATCGTCAAACATTGGGTATTGACACTTGCAGAATATGCCAAAATCACGGCGTAACTTTATTATTGAGCAAGAGCCTCTCAATATACCAATTCAATTAGGCGTATCTACACATCAAAGAAGCAATATTGTGGATGAAAATGAATTATCAGCTATACAATGATACAGCAACTTACGAAATCGTGATACTGGGAATAAGAAAGTCAGGATGGAAGCTGCGTTGTAATTCAACCAAAGAAGATGCACAATGATCTAAGTGATAAGAAAGGCAACCAACAAGTAGGTTACGAAGGAATGAGAGTAAACTGAAAATTGGTTTATTCGAATTTTAGCAATACTTTATTCCTACACTTATAGGTATTATATAAAGCGAAAGAATTTATTTGTTTGTTTAATCTCTGGAACTACTAGTCGAATTTGAAAAAATATTTTTGCGTATGATAGCCTCGGTATTGCAGCGCATCAGAGATGCACGATTAACAGAAGCACGGCTTGACTGCTTCTTTACCATAATTAGAAAACGAAGCGCCTTGGTGCGCCGTGTGCGGGCCAGCCCCAACAACATTCTGGAATGCATTGCGACGAGACTCGACTGTATGTATGTGAATCGCTGCTGCAGGCTCTCTTCACATCTGTGATTAGCCTGTAGCAGAGTTTCGCATACTAACATTAGATATAATATTTTAGATGTGTTATTAGAATAGGCTTAACATATTATAAGTAAAATTGTTACTAACATAATGAGTTTTAGTTGCTTAATAAAGATTTATTTATTAAAAAAACAGCCCAGTTCTCGAGGAAGGTTATAGGCTATGTTATTTCAGGCTAATGGCAACGGGAGCAGAGCAGTAAGCAAAGACGCGGGTAAAACCGCGCGCGGAAAGCTAGTTTCATTATAAAGATTATTTGAGTGATAATATTAATCTTTAAATAGTGTATTCTTGTCTATTTCTTCGCTAACTTTTTCTTAACTGTGTAAAGGACTTTAATACGATTTCCACCACGTTAAGAAATATTCTCGAAAGGCTTAAGTAACATGCATAGTACAGAAATCCATAGAATTTCAAGGATTTGTAATGGTTTCGTAAAATCATGTTACCTAGTACTTACTCGACACTCGTGCAAAACCGGGACGGGTCGCTAGTTTAAATTGCATTTAGTATTAAGTCGGTATACCCTAATATTAAAGCTAGCTCTGTTATAAAATGTAAGTATAACAAAGCCAACGTTATATACAAAGTAAATATTTAGAAAACGTTTATTAGTCCGCCATACACGGAGTCGTAAAATATTTATTGTTTTGTTACTTTGTATAGATAATAATCTGTTATATTTAAGTTAATATGTTATTTAACTAAGCATGTTTATAATTACTATGTCATGATCCTTATTTGTACTCTTTAAAAAAACAGTTTTCTTATCTATACTATTACTAGCGAAAGAATTTATTTGTTTGTTAAAACGCGCTAATCTCTGGAAGTCAGAGGTTACCGCGTTCAAATCTCAGTCGGATTTGAATAATTCTTTTTGCTTAGATGATAGCCGAGTTCCTTAGGAAGGTTATAGTTTATGTAACATTACGCTACTGGCGACGGCAGCAGAGCAGTAAGCAAAGACGAAAATCCAAAACCGTGTCGCGGAAAGCTAGTAAGACTGTATATTACTGATTTTTATTCGTAACTAAAAAAATATGCGGCATTGCGTGTAATTTATTGTGTCTCGATTAGATTAATTAAGACGGTAATTCTTCTAGTCCCGGCAGAGCGTTAAAGATATTCCTACATAATACAGGTCTTGAATCAATATTTTAGACACCTAGGTATCTATAGTATTTTATAAAGCGGAAGAGTTTGTTTGTTTGAACTCGCTATTCTCTGGAACTACCAGTCAGATTTAACATTTTTTTTAACGGTTTTCCCTGCGACTTTGTTTACTGCTCTGCTCTCGTCGCCAGTAGCGTAATGTTACATAGCCTATAACCTTCCTCGAGAACTGGGCTATCGACGTATAAATAATTTTTCAAATCCGACTTTATATAGATTGCATCAATCAAACACGGATCTTCAAACCAATAGGGTTAGGTAGGTTTACTACCGATTTCATTTCGGTAAGCTCATACAGGTAAAAATAAGGAAAACATGTAGAGATACTTCAGTAATTCCAAAAAAACAATTTTCGCAATATTTTCCTGTTTGATAATTTTATACCCGAATCAAAATAAACGTTGTTTCCTATTAATAAGGTTGAATATTATCTGTAATCGTTTTTTATAAATAAATTTAATACAAGGAAAGTCCATTGATATTTTTTTGTACATTAAAAATTGCGGAGAATTTACTTAATTGGCCGAGCTCATTATGTATAAGTAAATATGACTTGTTAAAGTTGGTAAGCTTATTGGCAACAGGAGAAGAGCAGTAATCAAAGAAGCGCGCTGTGGTATTCATAAATTTCACTGATATGATCGATTTCGTTTCAAGTCTGATATTTCGTTCTTGTTGATATAAACAAATAGGTATATAATCTGTAAACCATACCTATCTTATGTAGCATACTCATACATAAATTATGTTTAGTAAGTTTATTAACAAGATATCTAAAGGACAGACATTATTTGTAGAAGATTACGCGTCTACGTTAATCTCATAAGATTAAATTTTTATAATACTTATACAAGGATTTTTCCTAAAACAATTGTATTAAAAGAATATTTACCTACTACAATTTTATATACGAGTAGGATGTGTATCTAAATAATTGTTGAATAATGTAACGTTCTTGATTATGTTCATTTCGCTTTTACATATAGGCACATTTTTTATAATTGAATGATTCTAAATACTAGGGGTACCTAGTTTTTAAATATAAAAAATATCGGGCAATATGTTTGTTTGTTTATTATGTCATCAACTTATCACATAATTGATGACATTCACGGTTTATCGATAACAACACGCGAAAAATATTCCAGAAGCTTAAATTATGTCAATTATGTAGGTATTACTTGCACATTAGCAACTGTATCATAATTTAATCTTATTTAAAAAGCAGAATGGAGTCAATATTTCATATTAACATTTTAAAGAGGTTGATAATATTCAAGTAAAAGTGGTCTACCACAATGCAATAAAAAAAAAGTTATGGGAATACGCTAAGAATAGTCTCTTGCCTAAATTTAATAGAGTAAAGCCCGACCTACACTTTCAATTTTAAATTTATTCGTATCCTTGTAAATCCGTTAAATACCGAATAATAAAAGTTTATAGCCGACTTCGCAAAAACAGTTATGCAACCTAGCACAAAGTTTTCTAAAAAACTTGTTTTGTTCTAGGTGCTTACAAAAGTTACTACATAATTAGAAAGTTCACACCTAGTGTCAAATGTTGACCTCATACAAATACACATCGAATGACAGTTATCACAAGAAAATAGCTGGAAAATTAAAAAACTATTAACACAGGACGGGCCCATGCGTTTTCGATTGCCTCTACTGCTATTGTTTGTCAACTCGTGGCAATTATTGCAAAAGTAGCATTGATTATAAATATTATTATTTAAAATTATTACCAATAATCAGAAATGAGAAAAAATAAAACTACCATTACTACCTATAGCAGATTAAAACATTAAATTTGAAAATATTTAAAAAAAATCAAAAAATATTTTGATTTAATTAGCAAAATTTACAAACAAGCAAATTACATTTAGTACCTACTTTCTTTGTTCGTAACTTAATTAAACAAAGGGTTGAAAGATTTCAAGTTTCAATTCATTCAATTATTATTTACAAGACAAGAAACGCTAAAAAATCGATCAAACAAAAATCAAATAAGTAATCATAAAGAAAAGTTGATCACCTTGATCTATGTCTTAATATTTACTTTGAACGGAATAATTACTAAACCGTATCCTTTTTACATAATTTGAATCTTAACATAAAGGTTAAGTAAAAAACACCAATATTCAAAACGTACCTTCGTCCATTATAAAAAAAAGATTAATTCCAAAAAGAGGCACTAAACACAGATGATAGTTTTAGCGGGTAATTTAAACGTCAAACATTAAAACGCGATCGTGCCCGCGAAAATTCACAGCGTGACTGCGGAGGCGCGGCGTAAACACACCCACGCGACGTCTTATCACTCCACCGTATGATGACGTAGAGAGCAATACAAAACAATAAATCGTATATGGCGCAAAAACAGTCCGCTGGCGTTTGTAATAAATTGTAGGCAGCTGAATCTGAGAAATCGTTCAAAAATAGTTGTTAACCAGTCAGAGAAGTGATACAATAGCATGCTAAAATACTTATTCATAAACGCAACCAGTTAGACTGGAGGTCTATCCCAATTTAAACCTAAAAAGGTGCGACGAATGATGTAACTTTTCTTTTATAAGAATGTTTTGATTACTTACTGCTTGCTAAATGACTAAGTATATTTTGCTCACATAGACGACTAGACCTGTAAGCTATAATTGAACATAAAAACAATGTTTTGATATCGACAAGAGACATGCATGGGGCGACGAAAAATACGCCATATTTTTGTACATTGCACCTTATTATTGAAATTCTTATACCTACGACGTAGCCCTGACCTTCACTTTCACCTGTTTAATATAGAATTATCTCAGACTTTATATTAATTTCCTTACTTCTGTTATTGTTATTTTGGTGACTCTGTAAAAATGTATTATGCGACCCATTCATTTTCGATCACAATCACAAACAGATCACAATGACAATGATACTATTAGCAATATTATTTTATCAATAATTCACAACAGGTGATTATTAGCCAATAGGATACGTAACACAGAGAAGTAAAAATAGAACATAGAAACAGAGACAGGTCAGCAGACAGCAATTTTAATTGTCTAATAAGATACAGACACATTTCTCAACATCTTCTACACGTATCTATAATCATGAACGTGGCTGATGGCTTAATCCCAATATATTTGAACTATGTAATGTACAGACTGCAATCACTCATCAAGTCATTAATAAATCTTTTTTATACAACAGGTAGCAAACAAGCATGAGTCACCTGATCGTAAGTAATAAGTATCATACATAATAGACATGACTGTGTTCTTAGCATTGCAGAAACAATTGAAAAACACCCAAGCTGTTGACGACCGAAAAGCGAAAGGAAAACGATAAAAAGGGTTATTACGTGGCGCTTCTGGCACTGTTACTCATCAAACAAAACGCAATAGTAGAGGAACTAATAATTTACGCAGATATTCTGCAAGAGCGTTGTACTTACGCTTTTTTTTTTGTGAAGGCTTAAGCGGTCAGAGACTAAAAACCCACACAGGTGTTTAGTCTTTGATCGCTTTCAACCTTACGCGGCGAGCAGAAGGCTCTCAACCATGTACTTTCGCAGTCAATCCGGCCCATTTATACAGAAACCAGCAAAGATCTAGGTACTCTTAGATAATAGCGTAGTGAATGTAATCTGCGTTAACTCCTTCGAAAATAGGTCAAAGCGAATTTTGGTCATTTAAATTGAAGCAACTTCGGACTAATCAAGAATCATAGTGCTCCAATTAGGACTAATAATTTCACTAAGCCCAATAATTTTTTGATAGCAAGTATTATAATGTTTTATATTTCAAGTGCCCAGTTTCGCAGCTCAACGGCTTGTTGATCAATATTCTATTCAGGCGATAAAGGAAGCAACGTAATCCAGCGTAACCAATATTGACGCAGCACTGACTAGTAGGCCAAAAATAACGGCGCCACGAAGTCTGCATGTGCTAAGCAAAAAAAAAACAGTCTCGTGACATTGTGTTTAAAAAAACATTTCAACGATTTCAAAATTGAAAAGTCTTGCACACAAGTCTTGCACATAAGTCACTAAATGCGAGCCAAATTACGTTCAAAGTAAAAATATTGTGTTACTCATTTCAGAACCAGTTCTGATTCAATGTCATTGTTATGTTGGCATCTTTTTGAGAAAATGCTTACTGGAATAAACGTTGTAATTTAAAGTAGGTAGGTACATCCCTTGTTTCTTACAGTAAAGTTCAAAGAAACTTCCTACGGTTTCACGTTTACTCTCCGTTGGGTTTTAAGGGGTTCAACAAAAGAAAAAGTTAGGTTAACATAAAGACGAATAAATATAATAAAGTAAGTTACCTATTCTAAAAAAATTAACTTTTAACATAACATTACATTGTTTAATGATTAAATCACAATAAGAAATAGTATTAACATGATGATATTCTATTTAACAGATATGTTATGAACACGTAATCGTGAAGACCCGAAAACGTCCTAATTGGGACGTATTGCCTTTAGTCTGCGTTACACACATTCTTCATTCATACATGAATAAAGAATGTGTACAACGTATGTTGTATGTGTGCAACGGCTGCTGCGCGGAACACTTTTTTCGGTTGTTTCCTAAGTGTATAACATAAGTATCTGTTAAATAGAATAACGTTGAATAACATAACAAAATCATCAACACGACTATGTGAATTGTTTTGTAATTTTCCACGTAAATTTGCAAACTACATTGAAGTTTTAGGTGCAAAATACTACAACAAATTAAAAATCTTGTCAAAATCCTAGATAATATTTGATTTATTTGTCTGGGTATAAGGATGATTATATATCCGTATCTAATCGATAGTCGAACTTTATGATTTTTGATGTTTGTAAAATTTTAATTGATCGAAGAAAAATATATACAACTTCGATGGGTAAACAAGCTTATAGGTACTGTCGACCGATCGTGAGTGGTAGCCCTAACTTATCGACATATCTTCAGACGATTAATACAAAGAATATTGTGTAAACAGCTTAACGCTGCTCATCAGTTGCCCTTGATGTGTACTACACCTACGTGTCAAGTTATTAATAATATACAATAGCGAGTGCACTGGCTTTGTACTCGTAGTGTCACGAGATTCGCTAATTAACAACATTATCTTTTTTACATTTGTTGACCATATACACACTGACGGACTCATAAACTGCATCAAAGTAATAGACGACTTTGAAATAAATTTTTTAACCAAGTATGCAAATTTTGTATACAGATTATTTAAACCTCAAAACAGCGTTTAAGTCTAAGTTTGTGTACTGGAAAGGATCTTAAGACTTTTTTGAAGAAAAACAGAAATTTAAGGAAAATTGGTTTAATAAAAAAATGGTGTTAACAATAGACACAAACTTTATGCAAGGGTTTATTTATGTTTTAATAAGGTGTATTACCTCCACGTGCCCTTATTACGGATTCTAATCGGTTCCGCATAGATTTTATTAGGGTTATTAAAAGATCTTGCGGAATATTGTCCCATTCTTCTGAAAGTGCTGTTCTTAGTGCTGCCACTGTCGTGGGCACAGGATTTCTCGTATATACAGCTCTTTTTAAATTGTCCCAAATATGCTCAATGGGATTAAGATCCGGGCTGCGTGCTGGCCAATTCATTGTACGTATCCCAACCTCTTCGCAATATTGTCGAACTTGTGCAGCAGCGTGCGGCCGGGCATTATCCTGCATTAAAGTAAAATTTTCGCCTATGAATCGCATGTAAGGCACCACGTGATCTTCTAAGATCTCTGTTATGTAGCGATGTGCAGTCAAATCCCCTCTATTACCGTTTTGACGGACCATGTCTATGAACACAAGTTCTGTTCGCCCGTTCATCGATATGCCACCCCAGACCATACACGAACCGCCTCCAAAAGGAACACGCTCCTCAATGCAACTTTGAGCATATCGCTCCCCACGTCGACGATAGACTCTTCTGCGACCATCTGCACCATATAAACATGTCCTACACTCGTCCGTGAACAATACGGAGGCCCATTGCTCTTCTGTCCAATTTAGGTGATCACGCGCAAATCTTAAGCGAGCTTGTCTGTGAGCTACAGACAACTTTGGACCATTTGCTGGTCTAAAAGGGGTGATATCCGCTTCCTTTAACCTTCTTCTTATTGTTCGTGCACTCACATTTACTCCACGCACTTCATTAAGCTCTGTTTTGATGTTAACTGAAGTGAGGAAACGATTTCGCAGGGAAGTTGTAACAATAAATCGGTCATCACGACCGGTGGTTGCTCGAGTCCTGCCTGTACCACGTCTCCTTCTGTAAGAACCTGTCTCCACAAACCTTCTGTATATTCTAGAAACCGTAGACTGGTTTAAATTTAAATTTCTACCAATCGTTCGTTGATCCAAGCCAAAGACGATAGATCCACTTGACTGCTAATACAGCGTACAAACGCTCGCCAAAGATAAGGCATTTAGCGCTTATATCAAACCGCGACAGAGTTTACTCATATAGTTCCGACCAAGTGTCAGATCTGTGCGCACATGTCAATACGCTACATTCTTAGTTTTTTTACGAAAATGCCTTCCTGCTCTGGTAAATGGTGTGGAAAATCCACTAAAATATCAAGTTATAACAAGGATGGTATAACTTTTCACCGGTAAAGTACGATTTTAGTTGTGTTATGATTATGATAAATATTTATTGTGATTGCAGGGCTCAAGTGATATTGGTTGTTTGACGTAAATACGTCACCATCACAGTTTGTCTCTCTTTCTCGCGCGAGACGATTGTCAATAGTTCCGTCTCTTTTTGTTTTTTTCTGTCACAGTAGCGCTGAGACAAATCGGAAATAAAGTTGATATCGATAATAACTATTCATGATTCGGTTAACAATATTAATTAAAGATATTTTAAAATTAATTAATTATTCTAACATCTTAGCTTTTCGAAGAGCCCAGAAATAAAAGAAAAATGGATAAATGCCGTTAACAGACAAAATTGGTAGCCTAGCAAATACAGCGTTATTTGTTCAAGGAATTTCACATTTGACACATTTGATTCTTTTGAAAATTTAAAAAACCGACGGCGTTTATTTAGTTCAGCAACGCCGACAATGTTTTTACCTGTTTTAGTACGCTTATAATTAACTTCATTATAAAATATTTAAAATTAATGTGAAAATAATAATTTTATTTTTGTCGAAATACGTAAATTTTGAAACTCTTATTATTAATAGCATTCTTAAATACTGTATATATATATATATATATATATATATATATATATATATATATATATATATATATATATATATATATATATATATATATATATATATATATATATATATATATATATATATATATATATATATATATATATATATGTATATATAACCACGGTAATACTATCTATACAGTATTGTAACACGGCCAAATTTTTAAAAATAAATGCCTACACCCGCGCGGTACGTAAACATGCGATAGGGCGCCTCCAGAACTTTAATTACATTTGCCTACTTTGTTTTTCCATTTAGTTTTGTGATTGTAAATATACTTTTTTATATAAACAAACAAAATACTCTGAATTGAATAGAAAGTGTTCAATAAAAATGCGTGTTGTTTTTTGACTGGAATTACAAAATTAATTTTTTCTAGTATTATTTATACACACAGTACAATCAACAACTATTACTAATAATAAAATACCACGTATTTACTTGGTATTATACAAACTAAGAAAAAAAAATACACATGCCCCGAGGTTTTAACACAAGCGTACCTATCGTATCATGATTCATAAACCGCCTATAACTACCTATTTCACTCGTGTCAATCACTTTCCTTTACTCTATTCACTTTATTTATTAATCCAGACATCTTTTTTTTCGAGAGGTAAAAGGAAATATTTATCCATTAAAAAGACACACATTATGTACCTACCTACTAGTAAGTAAAATTATTTTATAGTCTCATCTTTCATTTATTGAAGACATTAAATCAATAGTAAAGATAAATGCAAATAAAATATTTATTTATTTATTATACTCATCAATTATGAATAACTTTTATAAATTCTACAATAAACCATTTACATACAAAAAATACCTATAATGTAAATTTATTAGTAAGACACAATAACCTCTTTCTATATTGTTTTCATATTGTTAAAATAATTCTGACATCCATGTATTCGGACATAGAATAAAAATTACTTTATCGATAACGATTTATTTTGGCACAATTATGTGGTACAACACTATGGGGCGGTGCAATATGATTGACATTGATGCATTAACCAATCACTGTCGCGATAATTTCTTCGTCCCCCGACCCGCAGTGGCGAGTCCGCGTGTGTACTAGAAATCATATCATCGTCACTCAAGTGGTTATATACTCATTGATCCAAGCCCTCTCCCGCACCAGTGCTACAATTTGAGCCGCTTGTTCGGACGAAGTATCCATATTATGGTTCAAAAACTCTCGATGAGTTAAAAAACTAACACAACATTTCTGCTGGTAACAATAATTCAATTGACAAAAGAATAAAAAATCAATGCGAATCAATTTAAAACTTTGCTTTAAATAACACGCAAATCTGATACTACGAGTAAATTTTCTTTTCCCGGCTATATTCATTTGTTTTACTGCAGTTCTATTTTTAAATTTTGTTTTTTTTATGATTAAGAGCCAGTCTCTCCATATTTATATAATTTAATCTAAAAAATTTGCATACTTATTAAAAAAAATCATTTCAAAGTAATCCTGAACTTTGATGCAGTTTATGAGTCCGTCAGTTTATTATGTGGGATTTAATACTGGCCGTTCTCGCGGCATAGTGATATATGGTACGTATCTCTAGTTAGGGTATAGTATTTGTTTTCAAATTATGAAATATTTTACGATTAGGCGATAAATTGCACGAATTGAAACATAATAACTAATTAGCGTAGCTCCCTTGCGGGAGTGCCTCCTTCACTCTATAATTTTGGCTTTCAGAAGTGTTTGTTCTTCATACAACTTGAAAAGATGATGTAACTAGACCTAAGAGATCGAAAAGTACTCTACTTCTAAGCCTACAAAATATCTACAAACTAAACTAAAATTGTCTAAAACAATTACCTAATTTAAATAAATGAGTCGTTAAGTTTGTCTCTGGTTTAACCTTCAAAAATAAAATGCAACAAACGTCACAATTAGGAATAGGTAGCTAAGTATGTTTACGCAAAATAATAAATTTAAACAGACACACCTCAGCCATTTCAACAAAGTTAGCGTCTGCCAAAGTCTAGCTATTTAAGACACCATTCGAAATTCAAAACCAGAGCCGTCTCACAATCTGTTTGAAAAAATGTTGCTGTTTCGTTTCGTTGCGTAGGTAATACGGTAAAAAGAGTAAAATAAAATATGACTAAAATTTATACAAGCAAACGGTCATTCGTTTTATTTATCTCAAAAAAAACTGCTATGTGGTTACCCCCGATGCTAGATTTCTTAGCAGGAATTTGATTGTTGTTTAAAACAAAATTTGTAGGTGTTTTTGATATTGTTTAGTAAAGTAATCGTTAGTAAAAAACAATTACTAAAGGATAGGCAGTAGCAATGGGCCATTTGACTTCCGAATGCTACGTAATTGATTTCTTAAGGGAAGCGTTTCGACTGAGGAACCACCTTTCACCTGTTGTAACTTTTAAAGGGCTTCTTTTACAAACTAGAGATTGAGTTTACAACCGTTTAAATACTTTTACTAACGCTAGAGCCATATGAAATTTCCAAATTCCACTGTGGTCGCCACTTATGTGAACTTATGGTGATCGATTGAGGGACCACCTTCTGCATGCTAGTTCTTTTTATATAATGAACCGGCAAGGCTGATATTTAATAAAGTAGTGTAACAAATCTTTTACTAAGAGTTGTCATTAATAGCAGTTGTAAATTTAAACAAGGTTTTGAGATATGGATGCCTGTCAGCCACGATTGAGGGAACACCTTTGACCGCTTGTAACTTTGAGTGCCTACTTTTACAAATGAAAGACTGAATTTACAATCGTTTGAGAACTTTTACTAAAGGCTCAGATGAGGTCTCATTCAGATGTGGTCTCTCAATGGGAACGCACACGTTTGTATTACCTACGCAACGAAACGAAACAGCAACAATTTTTCAAACAGATTGTGTGACGTCTCTGGTTTTGAATTTCGAATGGTGTCTTAAATAGCTAGACTTTGGCAGACGCTAACTTTGTTGAAATGGCGGTGTGTCTCTTTAAATATATTATTTTGCGTAAACATACTTAGCTACCTATTTCTAATTGTGACGTTTGTCGCAGTTTATTTTTAAAGGTACAGAGACAAACGAAATACAAGGTTAACTTGTAGCGAGTAGAGAGGATGTATTAAAATATTCTATTTCCTAAATATAAAATGTTATAAAATTATTATAAGTAATTCGTTATTAAGTCTATAAACTAAAACCCAACATCGGCAAGGAATGTTCTTAAAAAAAGGACAAAACAAGAAAATATGTATTCGTCTCTAACATACTTAGATATATTCGTAGTGGTCTATGTATAAGTGGGGTGGCATTTTAAAATCAGTGAATTAAAACCTATCATTTGATACCCATCACGATGTATTTGAAACATATTTTTTTAATCAAGTACTTTATGTCCTCCAGAGGGCGCCATATTGAGTTTAGCGAGGCGTAACTTAACCTATAACCAGCGGACGGTCAAGACGTTTCTAATGATACTTCATTTTTCAAATTATGATTGCTAGCTTAGTAGATACGAGGGAACAGATGAACTTAAATACTTACATACATACATAGCCCGTCAAATTCATAACCCTTTGTTTGGCTTCGCCGTAGTTGGGTAATTAATAAGACTGACAGTTGTTCAGCACCTATTTGACGTTACTAATTCTATCTCTAGACTCTAGATGATGACGTGGCAGACCTTGACGAGACCACGGAATAACTGGACAAATGGACACCTCTCGTAACGACAGTAATTCCTGAAGTAAAAGTAGAAAGAAGGCCTTTCCCATGCAGTGGAGGAATACAGGTTAAAAAATAAACCTACCTTGGAGACGTTTGTCTTTTGAAAAAGAACTACACCCACCTCATAGCATGATTGTTTGTTCTGTTTCTGGCTGTAATTTATCTATAATATGGATGTAATTACAAAAAAAAATGTATATAAGTAGTATATCAGTTGTTTCGTACCCATAACACAAGCAAATATAATTGCTTAATTTGGGGCTAGATGGCGCTGTGTGAGTGTGGTAGAATATTATTATTATTATATTATATTATTATTACCTCATACTCTTTGTATCATAGAGTAAGATTACAAAGATTAAAATCCGAATAATCCGCTCTAAGTTAGGTTGGAACAATGAAGGAATTCCACGTAAGACTTAGAAAGAAGAATCAAGCGCACGTAATTAAGAAGTGATGCTTTAGGTTGTTTGTGAGAAAATTTACGGCAATAGCACAAAAGAACTCAAGGTGATACTATCTTTGTTAGGCTGGCTAAAAACGTCAGATGCCTTTTAACAGGTCTTATGTAATATTTTTAAGTACTTATTTAACCAGTTAGATTTTTTCTACTTTATGAACTTTACATCCTGGTTGCTTTATTTGATCGGAAAAACGGTTACGGGTGACTTCACGGGTCACTTACTGAAAAATGTGCTGGTTCTCCTCGTAATTAATATAAGTGCTTGTTATGAGAACTGAAAGTATCTGGAGACTGTTTTAAATGACGTATCTATTTCATTTATATTTTTTTTGGGAAACGCAATACGCGTACACACCTGCACGGGCAAGCAGAGAGTACTATATATGTCGGGCTCACCGGTCGCACATAATAAGCGACCAGCATACCGACTAAAACCCTCGGTGTTCCTTCAGACAGCCAAAAGTAGTGGGGCTACGGGAATCGCTCGCACATTCATCCGCAACCCCAACAGGCCACATTCTGCCGAACCCCGTCCGATTTGAAGGATTGAACCCTTCCTCACTCTAGAAAATTACGATGAGGGAAGGGTCTAGCAACAAGCCAGACCTTTCCTATCTGTCCACGTTGTTGAGTTTCTTTGACAAACGTTTTGCCAAGCTTCAGAAACCATGAAGAAGATCTAGTCGTCGAATTACCTAGTAGTAGTAGAGTACCCCAACAGATTTCTGCAATTCAAGTCTTACTAAGCTACTGCCACAAAATGTCGGCGGAACAAAGCAATAGACCAATACCAGTCTTAATATTACTAACAGTCAGCCGACTGCTGTACTTGCGCGGGGCAACGATGAAGGGGACAAGGGGAAGCGAGCGGCAGGGTCGACGAGCGCGAATCTCACTTAGCTTGCGTTCTCTAATCTGAAGGGGTGTACTACGTGTAACGATTATAATACCAGCTGTCCATAATAGTCTATAGGATTTGTTCTGTGTTTAACTGTAAATCTACATCAAGGTTTAATTTAAAATTCCATCGATTTCCACGGGACGAGCGGTAAGTTTTTTGAGTTTATTCGCAAATTCATAGGTACTAGTAAATTAATAAACCGTAATAGACGTAATATTAGATGTTTACGAGTCGACTGATTAATTGTACATTAAAGCCAATTCTAGGGGCAAGATTCACAGACCGCACTTTGACTTTACTTTGATGCAAAGATCTACTTTGTACCAAAAATATGTTTGAATATGAAGTTGAAAGTAATCTTCGGCAATACAAAGCTTACTTTGCGAAGGTGCCTTTGCTGTAAAGTAAAGTCACGATTGTGAATCTGGGCCTAAGAAACATATTTTTGGTACAAAGTAGATCTTTGCATCAAAGTAAAGTCAAAGTGCGGTCTGTGAATCTTGCCCTAGGAATTCGACGTTAGAAAATTACAAACAAAGTTACTATTTAATTAGACCGTGAGACGTGGACCATCGAATCGAAGTTGCTGCGTCGATCCTGTCTGATCCTGTTCGTGTTTCCTCGTGTTGAGAATAGTTGAGATGGGCAAAATGTATTCGAATAACGAATAATAAATAAATAAGTTGTTTTATTTGTTATTCACAGATAATAAATAATTTCCTTTATTCAAAGAAAAATCATTCGTTATTCGATTAATGAATAAAAATAATACAAGGAATTAGGCATTGTATATTTACTATTATTAAAATAAAATAATGCAAGGAATTAGGTAAATATTGTATATTTTCCGCGCAAATGTGTTGTAGTGTGGATTTGGGACACTTGCGTGAACACACTTGTGTGATATTTTGCTGTTATTGAACCGATTTCTTTCAAAATCGTTAACTGAGTATCCCAGCGATGACCAAATACAATCTTATGTCAAATTTAATAAAAGCAGCCGCCATTTTGATTTTTGCTGATAATGAACCGATTTCCTTCAAAATCGATATCTGAGTATCCCTGGGATAACCAAACACGAATCATGAGTCAAATGAGTCAAATGAGTGAATGAGTGAATGTAATGATGAGTCAATCAAAAAACCTTGTAGTGTTAGTGCGGTATTTAAACTTCTTATGTAAATAATATATGTAACGAACGCTATGGCTCGCATGGCTTTTTATAGGGATGTTGTTGGATGTTGGATATGACAGTAAAAGTTGATGTACTATGGCGATGCTTGGCGGTAGACCACTTTGCAAACGAAATCGTTTGAACTAGTTTGCAAAAATAAACCCCGCCCTTATTTAGCCTCAGCCAATCAAAACATTTCATAAACGAGCGCTCGCGCCGGGAGAGAATATTACTCAGTTGCAATTTGGTTTTTGCCAAAGTCAACGCGCGTTCGTTTTTATATTGTGTGCTCTACGACGAGTGACGACCATTATTTTCTGTACGGACTCCAACTGATCCTGCTTTGAAGTTTGACAGTGCTTGCTTACCAGACCCTCATTCGTGTAAATGATTACTTGGCTTGTTAAATGGACTTGAAACATGTCTAGAATAGTGACAGACGAGAGGAACTAAACTTTGGTTTTACATGGCGAAACATATCACAGAAATTAGGTAAATATTCCGGCAAGTAGAAATATTTTTTATTCCAAGGATTTTATTTTTTATTTAAACTAAAATTCGTGTTTGCTCTTCTACTACTTTAATTTATATTTAAAATTCATTTCCCCTTACTTTACTAGAATTGTATGCAATCTCTGAAAACTATTAATTACATTACATATTATATGCACAAAATTGCACGGAGGTATTAGATTCAAACCAAAACATGAAAATAAATCGTACTTATTTTGTCTGAAGTCCAGGCAGACCGTGAAGTGCTATTAATTTGTGAATTGTGATTATATGACAATATGATGGTGATGTTAATATGATTATTATGATTCAATTTATGAAATACTTACTCTCATAACATGTCATATCAAAGCATTATTAGATTATTAAATTAGTCAATCATTTATCTGCTATGTCTACATGCCCTTCATTATCGTGTATTATTAATCCATACTAATATTATAATGCGAAACTATCTGTTACGCTTTCACGCCTAAGCCACTGAACCGATTTTGATGAAATTTGGTATAGAGATAGATTATACCTCGAGGAATAACATCTTTTATCGCGAAAAAATTGCTTAAAGGGGTTGAATACTTGATGGAACGACGTGATTATATTGATAAGGTCAAAGGAGTAATAGCGAGCCGAAGAACAAACGAAAGCTTTGGAAATTAAAAAAGGAAACAACTTGACGATTTTTAGCTTTATTAATTTGCGCGTTGTAGTCAATACTAGTTGAAACTCCGAAAATCATAGTTGTGTGGCACACACTACTTTAAAAAAATGTTAACCATACTTAATAATTAGTAACAAGAAAGTAACAGCATTGTTGGGGCATCATTACTAATGTCGCCATTCCGAATTTGCAGAAACATTTTATAACAAAAGAGTCATAAATGTGGGAATTTGTAGGAACACAACAACGGCTCCCGTTCGCATACCTTGTCTAGGATTATAAAAACAATACTTAATTGACAAAGGAAATTTACAAACAATACCTACCATAAAGCACGTGCGTACTTTAAAACAAAAAAGCGTATAAAAAAGATACTCTAAAACTTCTAATGAACGCCGCTCGGGTGACGCCAAACTATTTTAGGTTTAGTTATAGTTTGAACAAAAGGGCCATAAATATAGGCATTGGTTGAAACGCAACGAGCGACGGCTCCACTTGCCAAATTATATCTACCTAGGATTAGAAAAACATGTCGTTGACAAAGCCTCTTTTTGCCTTTAAAAGATACCTTTTTGGATACATTGGAAAAATAAACAATCCTTACCAAAAGTAATAGTAACTAATACCTAATTATAAAAATGTTTAAGTATATTTTATACTTTGTTTATAGAGAGCTACTGTGCACCGCTGGGTGCAAAGGGAAGCTGAACCCTCTATTGCGGACCGACCTCGAGCTCATCCTAGCATTCTGACAGGAATGGAGCACCCATTTACCAGGATGTAGATGTCTTAACTTATCGAATTTGAAACAATTCGCTTTTGCGATAGTCGATGTAGTGGACTGTCAATGTAACGACCCATCGATGCAGCGTTTTATATGTAGCGATAAATAATCGATCTAGTGACTTTCCTTATGACGTAGGAGACGCAAAAAATCCTAAATTGTATTTTTATATTATTGTATTGATTTAATTGGAATCGTAATATTTAGAATTGAATTGTATTTCTACTTTGATAATAATTAATAATAGATAGTACGTTATAGATTTGGGCTTGTAACTGCTTAGGATAAATTCTGTTAGCATAAAGGTATTTACTAAATAAATAAATAAAGCTAACTATAATAGTTTGATTATTTAGATTAGGTAGGTATATTATTGTATAATTTAGATTTTAAATTTTACATTGATTTATTTACATTTGTTGATTTTATTAAGTTATTAACTGTTTTAAACTATTTAAAAAATATTTACCTAGGTATAAATTGTTTGTTGGTTCATAAAAACATTTTTTATAATTAATAAAGCGTACTAAATATAATATAATATTATATAGTCCAGTAGTGACACTACATGAGACAAAGAAAACTATAATAATTACGGTGTTTAAACAAAACTGATCTGTGGCAAATTGAAATGTGAATTTTTTATTTTACTAGCTAAAGCGAAATGTGATGTTTTGATTGCATAATATTAAGACTTAAATATATTTTATTTTGATTTATTTACCTAAGTTGATTTTTTAAATTGATAAATTTAAAGTATTTGTAATAAAAATTGTGATATTGTTGTGTATTAACCTAGATTAATGTTTATACAAATACTATTTGTCTGTAGATTCATACCCATTTTCAAAAATAGTTTTATATAAATCGACTGCCGCAACGAACATGAAAATTTGAATATTTTTTTTTATTGTACTAATCGATAGTGCGTATAATATAGTATTTAAAACAATAAAAGATTTTTGAAAATACCTATTTAAAAATGTTTTGAATCGAATACAATCGATACTTCACACTTAGAGCCAGTAACACTATAGAAAGTTACACGTTCGATAGTGTTCGTACGTGTCGATGCGCGAGCACGCTCCGTAACTACCCAATTCGTTAGTATTCGTAGAAATGTGAGCGACGGAGCACGTGTTTGTTTTGTTTCGTTTTATTTAGTTTTTAATCTGCATAATTTCGATATAGTGTTTTGTTGTTTGTTACTCTTGTTTGAAAATGAATAGTCGAGGTAGATGTATGGTTGATTTAGTTAAAAAAGGAGAACCACATCCCAGTTATGAAACCACGCCTAACGAAAAAAATTAATATCGTCCCGGTAAGTGTACATTTTATATTTAATTTACTTAAGTTATAGTGAAAATAAGATTTATAATAAGTGAAATGTTTGATATTTTAAATTTATGGTTTTGTCGCATCCGAATGGAACTTAACGAGTTAAACTATCGAATGTGGTAGATTTGATACTATTCCAAGTAAACATATTATTGATAAATATAGAAAGTGGTACTTTCGATAGTATTCGTGTAAATTATAAGTAAGACAATTATCGAATGTGACACTTTCGATTGTATACTTTGGGAAACATTTATCGAATCTACCAGTTATTTTGTTGTTCTACGCTGGATACCAAATTTTTCGGTACATTCGATTGTGGACAACTTTTTATTTGCACTTCTTTTGATCTAAAATTCACTCAGGTGTTTAAATATGTTTCATTTTTTGTTGTAGAATTCCCTGTACGTTACAACGACTACACTGAAGTAGAATAAAGGTATTTGAGACTTGGGAGTGATCTTTGACAGTGGTCTCACTTTCAAGGATCACATTGCTGACTTGGCTCGGGAATCCTTCATGCGATTAGGATTTGTTTTGCGTAATTCTCGAGATTTTAGCAATTCACAGGTAATCAGACTTTTATACACCACCTTAGTCCGCAGTAAACTCGAGGCTTGTGCCTGTGTTTGGAACCCGCACACAGCAAACCTAACTTTAATTTTGGAAAAGGTACAAAAAGCTTTTCTTAGATATTTATTTAAAAGATTATACTCGTACTTCCCATTTTTGTACCCTACCAACTATTTGTTGGGAACGTTGGGATTTAATTCATTGGAGGTGAGAAGAGGATGTGAACAGCTTATAGTGGCCTGTAAGTCTCTTAGAGGAAATATAGACTGTCCTGAGCTTCACAACCTTTTCTGTCGGTTATTTGTACCGAATCATTACATAAGACACCGACAAAGCCGCCGACATAAACTGTTTGCGCAGCCAGTATGCCATACTGTTGCCAGAGCAGAATCCTCAGTATGTCGTGCTCTTGAGATGCTCAATGCTCTCCTAACTGATAATCCTAAATGTGATGTGTTTGCTGATGCATGGAGTGAAATAATGAGAGTATGTCTGGAATTTAGCGAGAAAAGGTATGCAAGGGTTTCCACAATTTCGTATTAGTAATATTGTATGTATATGTATAATTAGAAAATCTATAATTTGTACTTTAATTATTATTAATATTGTAAATTCTATTTAATTTAATGAATTAAGTATTAGCCTAATTTATGTTCTATGTTAATTATTGTAATTGGTTTTAATTAACTATAAATAAATAAATAAATAAATAAAATAAAATAAATAAAATCTTTATGAC
Source organism: Parascotia fuliginaria (assembly GCA_963082885.1). Classification (NCBI taxonomy): domain Eukaryota; kingdom Metazoa; phylum Arthropoda; class Insecta; order Lepidoptera; family Erebidae; genus Parascotia; species Parascotia fuliginaria. The sequence continues at coordinate 4,457,936 of OY720197.1, forward strand.
GATGTCTTTTCTACTTCACAAGCAGAAGAACACAAAACTAATGGAAGTCTGGCAAATGGCTCCGACAATGTTATTCTCGGCAGTGAAGAATGAACACCAATGCCATCACCTCTCCGGTAAAGACCTTAGTTTCGGATCATCATTGACTGAAGACGACGTTGACGCCGTAAATGAAGAAATTACCTGACGCAGATACTACCTTCCGAACAAGACATTCCCTGTGAAACAACGCCAACCGTTACTGAATACTCTGTATAAGCATACCAAGTATAAGTTCATTGATTTCAACAACCAATAATGCTGTGTTACTTCGACTTCATCTACTTCACGCAAGTGCAAACCAACGTACAAAACTGATCCTGATCGCAAACGAAAACGCCACGTCAAAGATTGGGTTAATGTTCGTAGAAAAATATTGACTAATTCCGGGCAACAATATATTTCCAAAAAGGTAAGACCGTTCCAGCTAAAACCATAAAATCACCATATCCTCAAACCTGCAAGTTACAATGGACAAAATGGTAATAGAGTGGAATACAGTCATATACATATACATGTACGCAAGTAACAAATACAATATTGATATCACTCACAGATTTCTGAAGTCTGGTCATACCCAACAAGAAGCAGACAGTGTACATGCTTTAAATGAAAGATCTGCCAAAGGTAAAATAATATACACACCTGATCAGTAGTATGCCTTGGTTCGCTGGACAAAAACGAATAATGAGCCATATAACGTCATTGATGTATGAGTACAAGATATGTAACAATATATTATGTTATGAATTGAAAGAACTATCGCAACACCGAAATTTCAAGAAAATACTTCTAATCAAGATGTTAAATAGAATAATATTAAGGAAATTTGTGTAAAGAGATCTGAACGAGACATTTTTGATGCCGATTATTTCAGAAAAAATACCTTGGTCCAAACACGTCGCAATAAGAAAACAGTCGTAGCGACTTGCAGTTGCAACGACGCGTTGAACCCACTGTATTCGGATAGTTTGCCAGTCCCGGAAACTAAATAAAAAAGATTTAATGAGTCTTTGCGAAGCAGGGCATATACCTAGGCAAAACCACGCCTTTTTTTAAATCTTCAAAGGAAACAAATTGAAAATGTTTCAGGGAGTGATGAAGATGATTAGAACGTAATATGAAACAGACTAATTCGGTTTTATATACTGGTTTTATGTTTTTTTAATCATATTGATTTAAATTAAGGTTTTTTGACCGTTATTTATTAGTTATTAAGTGTTTGTTAAAATTTAATTTTTGTTAAAATACCAACGAAGCGCTTTTTATTTATTTTGATAATTATAATTACTTTGATTTAACTAACTTGACTGAATATAGTCATAAGACAGAAGGTATTTACATAATAATTATTAGGACTTGATGATCTCAGGGTGTAGTACAAAAGTTTGTTTAGTGTACAGATTTAGTAGTTTAGTGTGATTTATTTCAGTGATACCTACTTTGATACATTTTGCACAACTTTTTACTTGCATGTTACATCGCACTTGTAATATTATAGATCTCATGTTAATATGCAAATTTTTTTGTTGCATTATTAACAAATATAGCTAACTTAAATAACAAAACTAGTGTTTTATTTTAGTACACTCTCCTCCTCTTTCAGAAGGCAATTATTCAAATAAATTACTTTTGAATTAACTACTGAATGTTGCACAATTTGTGTTTCCTACATAAATTGTCAAAGAATAGTGTTGAAACTGGTAGATTCGATATTTCTTATATTTTATAATTCCTAAAATACTATCGAATCTGTAACTTTCGATGAAATTGCAGTTTATATTGACAAGATAAAACATTGAATATGAAATATATATAAAATAGAAATTAAATACTTTAATCAGGTGTAGGCAAAAAAACAACTTAAAATTAGCTGTCTTAAAAGAATATAACTTATAAAACAAACTTATAATGTATCGTTCCAGGTCAAAAAATAACTTTAAACTGTTGTACTGTAATGTATGTAAATTGTAAGTTCGATACTATTCGTTGCGGCAGTCGAAATATTTGCTTGTTGTTAGCTAATCCTTAGTGTACTAAGGAGTAGCTTAAAGTTTATGATCTATTATGATGATTTATATAGAAAACATATCAATAAAAATATTGAAAGGCAAATTTGATGTTTCTTTGAATTTTTTATTTCCAACTTGAAGCCTTTTCTAATGCTAATTGATCCTAGCAATCTTCTTTAATAAAATAATGACCAATCTGAATACTTTTGGTGATCGTCAAGTTTTCAAGTGCCCAAATGACGATTAAGTTCGGTTGTTCGGTGGTTCAGTTGTGACACGCATGAGGTTCCGGGTTCGATTCCTGGGTCGGATAAAAGTGATATTGGGTTTTTATATTGGAAAAAATCTCAGTATTTTTCGGAATTTGGCCCAGTAAATGACAGCAAACTCGCGCCCCTTGATACATGCGGCCCAACATAGCTGGCTAACTGTGTGTATTTATACACCTTTGCCTACCTCTTATGGGTAATTAGGCAAGAGCTATAAATGTTTGTTCATTGGCTGTTAGCGAACGCAGAATATATAATATTTGTATTTGTTAAATTTCACAGTAATAAAATATAGACCTGAAAATTTTTATATTTGTTTTTCATCCACGCAAATACTCTCAATGCATTAGTATACTTTTTATCGACAACGAGGCGGGAAAAGCCGCGCAGATGCTAGTAATCACTAGAATAAAACTTTTATTGATATACCTTATTGGCTATTTTAGACGAAAATTGTTTTATTTTTAACATCTTTATTTATAAATAAGTAGGAATAAATAGATTTTTAACTAGAGGTAAGTTGTATGAACTAGGGGATAATATTTTTTATCAAAATGATTTGATGCAATAAATAATGATAGTAACTCAGTTTATTTGTTATGCTATTATGGCTCACTGAAGCAATTACCTATGTATGATTAAATAAGATACAGATTAATTATATCATTTTGATCCTGGAGAACTTGGAACATAGATAAATTTTTACCAACTTAGTTGGTTTATAAAATCGATTAAACAGAGCGATACAAAGTAGATGTAAAAAACAAAATCTAATAAATATTATAGAGGTAGGTAGATAACTATCAACCTCTAAATCTCTAAAAAACAGAACATTACAGATTTATAAGCATTTATTTATTATTTAAAATTTCTCGCAGTCAAAGCAACGACATTATTATATTTCATTTAGAGTCGACGCTACGCCTTCGTTAAATTCACGTGGAATCATGCTAACAACGAAAATATGCATAAATAGAAACGATTACACTTAGCTATGGTTATGTGTTGTTAAAAGTAAGAAGAGTGCGATATCGCTGCTCTACTCTAGGGAGGAGCTTGCAGAGCCCATGCGCAACGCGTGCAAGCGATTCACGACCGATGAGTGGTAAACCGGACCTTTTGCCGATAGTACCTGATGTATAATAGGATACTGTTACTACTTAACTGTAAAAGCACTTTGTCAAAATTCACACTTAAAAATTCATTGTGTGTTACTCAGAAGTGGCAAAATCGATTTTTTTAAAGTTTCTGTATCGATTCTACATGTATATTTGCGTGAGAATTTACCATATAGTAAAATTTACATTAAATTTATTTTAATTTAAATTTATTTTGTACGGTAGTAGATCCACGCTGATTTCAGCATGAATGGGCCGGATCGTCCGGGGAAGAACTACCCTCTCATAGAAGATCGACTTAAGAGTAGTAGTATCCGTACTACTGCGTTTCGTTCGGTGAGTGAGAGCGCCGGAGGTCCAATTTCCCCCCTTTCCATTTTCCTCAACTCCCTCATTCCCTTCCCCTAACCCCATTCCCAGCCGCCATAGTGGAGGCCACCATACCAGCAGTTTATGACGATGGCTTTTGGTATGGTGGCCGTCACTTCTGGATTCCACTGACTGCTTACCATCAGGCGGGGTGGAGTCACTTTGGTAGGCTATAATATAAAAAAAAAAAAAAAAAATTAACAACAGAACTCTAAATAAGTACCTACATCTAAAAATAAAATAAGTAAAAAATATTTATTGGTTATGCATTTATAATTTTGTATATTACGTATATGAGTATATACCTTCGTTATTTCTAATTAAAATTTATGTAAAATATTTTTTGTTGTGACAACCCTGACCCTTTACTGAGTTTCTGTGTGTAGGTATACGCATTGGCGGCATGTAATCAACAACAAAGGAGTCGGACTACTGGTAGGTGCATTATAATACTGTGCCTAGAGATGGGCGGTGAGTAAAAATTCGGGTAGGTAAAAATGGGTGGTGAGGGTAAGAAAGGGTAAAAATGTTTTTTTTTTCCATTTTTACCGGGTATATTTTAAAAATACCGGGTATAATTACTCAGTACGTGATTTGGTTAATTTTAAGTTAAAGAATTCTGTAAAACGCCTTAATCAACAACAGTGGAAATATTTTACCCAAATAAAACAAAAGCATGACGATTAAAAATATATTTATTATAATTTTTTAAATGGCACAGTTTTCTTTACAGTCATAACTTTTTGATTACAAATATAAGTAGGCTTACTATATTTTGCATAACTCATTCAAACTAGAAAATACTCACATAAATTTCTATGAAAACAATAACAACATGGATAAAATCAAACTATTCATAATATATTATGTACCTTTTATAAAATAGAAAATAAAAATATTTATCACAATTCTTAAATGGCATACTTTCACGACATAATATTTCAATGACAGATATAAGTAGGCTAATATCAGCCCATATTAAAAAGCATTTTTATTTTACATAATACTGACTTAGAAAATACTGACATAAATTTCTTTAAAAACAATAACAACATGAACAAAATCCAGCCTCGAATTAAAAAATAACATTTTGTTTTATATAACTTATAAAAACTAGCAAATACTCGCATAAATTTCTTTGAAAACAATAAAAAGGCGGATAAAACCTTTAGGATAAAATCAAATTACTCATATCAATTAAATTCAAATTATTCACATCGTATCAATAAAATGTAAAACGAATGCAATGATGTTCTGTAGACATACTAAAACTTATAAATGGTTTGATCGATTTGAATACTAAATATTTGGTTCTCCAGAGGTACTCGTAACATTCACGTAATTAAAAAAAAATTAGGAAAAACTAAGACAAAGGGCAAACCTACCTGAAATATCTAAATCAGTAACTATTTATGGCAATTAATCATACATAGATGCTTATTTATAATGTGCATTGAGATGAGAATAAGCTGTTAATAATAAAACTAAATGAATATTTTCGGAGTTTGAAACATTTTTTCATTCCTTCTCATAGTTAGTATCACAGTCAATAAATTCAATATCAAAATCTGCATCTGTACCTGCTATATTTTCTTCTGATATGAGATCGATTTGAAAATCTAGGGTATTATCTTCATGCGATTCGATACTGATAGAATTTTCACTTTCATTACATTCGTATTTGTGTAGCAAATCCCAGTTATACGATATATAAGAGAGTTTTGCTGCCCTTTCTGGTGTCAAACGATTTCTTTTTCTTGAGTGTATATGACCGTGCTTACTAAATGAACGTTCTGTGGCGGCGGACGTACATGGGGCAGTCAAAATACGCACTGCTACTTTACTTAGGTTCTTAGCCGAGCAGAGTGCCTTCCACCAAGTTACAGGAGTTATTTCACCCACTTTTTCCCAAATAAAACGCTTACACCAAAATCCTTCTCTAGCTTTATAATTTGCCAGGTCTACCATAGCCTCAATATTAAGATTTTGAGACATTTCGTCTATAAAATTCATCGCCTCAAGATCTTCATCTTCATTCAAAGCTAATCCCTGTGTATTTGGATCCAAAAAGTAAGCAGCTAAATGCAACGGCTTTACGCACTCTTTTGTTCGGTTTTCAACTGCATTGTAAATTGTTTGTTTGTCTTCGTCGTTTAATATGGAAAGATTTGGCAAACTGAACTCTAACTTTGATTTAATATCTTTAAATATGGTGTACACATTATGAATATTACATTCATTCGATTCTAATTTGAATATAGGTTCTGTGACTGGTTCCAAAATAGTGATACAATATTTTACAAAACGCTAAAAATTATCATCTAGTAGTGTAGATTTAGTTTCAGCAGGTAATTGCACCGCTCTCTCATGAATAGCTAGAGCCATCAAACATGCATTTGTGCGTTTTAAACTTTTTAGAGAAGCTACATGGCTACCCCATCGTGTCTTCACTGGCAACTTAAGAGTCTCACCAGTTTTTTTTTCTTTTATAAGCTTATTTAATAATGAGCTCAATACTTGGCTTCTTTTAATTGTTTTTATTACATCAGTTGCTAAATCAATTATTCTTTTAATGATTTCACATTTTATTATATCGCCAGTTAATAAATTTAAAGTGTGAGCTGCATAGTTGAGGGGTACTGTTTGTGGATACTTTGTTTTTACTATTTCAAAGGCTTTTTGGAGATTTCTAGCATTGTCTCCAATCAAAACAACAAATTTAGCCTCGCCGTAATTACGCATAATTTTCACTATTTCTTTGCTAAGATACAAACTTGTATGCCTTTTATCTTCTGTGGCTAAACTTTCTACAAAGTAGGCTCTGGATTTGAAATTATGAAATTAATTATTCCGTCTGTATTGATATTGGTCCACCCATCACACTGGAGATGCAAATAGCTGGTTGACTTCAAACTGTCAGTGATTTCATTTTTTTTATTTCTGTATGAACTTTATCAAGAAAAGTTGTTGCTAGGCTTTTTCTTGAAGGTAATTTTAATGATGGTTGCAAATCTTTAAAAGTCTATCCATAATGGATGTTCGACAAGACTCAAAGGCGATCCAGATATAAACACTTCTTTTGCAAATTTCGTCGTAAGACTCTTAAGATTTCTTCTTCAGGTAATGAATTAGCTGAGGTTGAGGGCTGGCTTAGGTTATAGTCACTTGTTTCTGAATTTTGCGTGTCAATAGAAAGCAGTGATGTCATAATTGTATTACTACTAGCTGACTTATTAGGGCTGCTGGTATTTTCGTCATTTTCTTTTTTCAATTCATTTTTTAAAACAACTGGACACTTGTCACATTTTTATATATGAGCACACATTTTGGTGACATTCGCAAGTTTGTAATTGTGATCACAATGCTTGCAAATCACTGATTTGTTAGGACCTAAGCGAAAGTTTTGCCAAACATCCCCTCGTTTTTTTCTTCCAACCATTGTTTACCTAAATAAAACAATAACAATTATCAGCAAAAAACTACGTATAATTTATTTTATACAAATATGTATACAACATAATATAATTATTATAAGGCACAAAATTACACGATATCTTGTGAGACACTAAAGTTATTGAAATAAACAGTTATTGAAAAAAAAATTGTTTTAGATAACAAAACGATAATAACTATTAACAACTACTAATTTAGAAATTTAGTAAACACCTTTTTGATATTTGACGTTTTTTTGAAATAATTCGTTAACTCACCTGCTATTAAATGTTATCTGCCCAAATCACGAAAGCTTAAAAATTTTCAATAATGTTAGTGTCACCAAAATGAGTATGTAATTAAAAGTAAAATCATAATGAATTATAAAATACTTACCATTAACTTTGTTGTAGTGCGTTAAACAAACTCACAAACAGATAAAAACTGTTAATTTAAAACAACAATGTGCATCACTTTCAAATGTAACTGACTAAATAAAATGGCGGAGCTTCGTTCAATCGGTCTGGGTTGCCATTTTAAATTGAAAACGGCCGAGTACTGTGTTGCCATTGTTAATTATTTACAAAAATTTGTGTATTTACTTCATTATTTAATTTATATATTTTTTATTTCTTGTAATTATTTAAGACATATCTATTTCAATAGGTATTCTATTTTATATTTGATAGAATAAATCAAACTTAACAGATTATCAAAATTAAAATTACAATTTTTTTTAATGAATTATGTGTGTATCTACTTTAAGCCTTAAAATAATTAAAGACTTATTTAAAAAGCTTTTAAGAAAATGTTATAAAACATTATAAGCATGTTAAATAACTAAGCAAACTTGTTCATTGTCTGTATTTTAATTTATACCCGGTATAAATTGAAAATGGGTAGGTAAAAATGGGTATAAATAGTAGGTATAAATTTTCTAATTATACCTATTTCTACCGGGTAGGCGCCCATCTCTAACTGTGCCAAAACTACGGCTTAGAGTAGCCCCATTTTCTTGTGAATCAATAATCGTTTTGGTTGCGTCATGAAATGTAATTTCAGTCACTTATTGCATCATAAACTTTCATCATACACATAAACATTAAGCAAGTATTTTTTGCTTGAAAACATAACTTAATTTACTGTCATACAAAATTAATAGAACTGATCACTGCCGGAGACCTGATAAGGGTGGCGGGCAACCGATGGGTGAGGGTGTATTGTCTATATTGCGGACTTCCACTACAGCAGTTTTTCCATCAATACAATGCATCCAATAACAGTTTTTTTTTTATATATTTGTCGTATAAAAAGTAGCTTTAAATACAAAGGCATTAAGTTCACATTTGTTTAAAACATAAATAAACAAAATTCTTTCTTTGTGAAGTTTAATAGTAGGTAAATATTATGGACTGTACAATACTGTTCATATCAAAGTACAGCGTCCAAAGTGCGCGGTTTGTATATGAATATACACACAAGTACATTAAGAGCAGATAAAAAAATTAATAAGGCCATTAGAGTTAATAGAGGTAAGCATTAGATACCTACTTAGATTAATTTAATGTATTCAGATATAGCTGTTTAAATATAGAGAAGAGCATACCTACACAAATAACGTCACTGTTAATAATAAATTAATTCAAAGAAACTTTTTGTACAAAATTAATTATAGAACAGGTTTTTGTAAGTTTAAATTTACTGCCAATAGGGTTATTTTCACTAGTAAATTAGAGTCACATTGTTAGTTGCCAGTACCAAACCTACAACCTACATTTATAGCCTTATTATTAATTGTAACTATACTCAAAAATTACAATTTAAACAAATTTTAATGCATATCTATCCATAAAAAATCTTTATCTATATGTATAATATATGTAAAGCAAGCTGCAAGTATAATCGATCACATATTTGCTTTACCACTTTTAAATAAAAAATTCCATCAAAATTAAAAGTCAAGTCTTATTAGGACCATGACAAACTGTCACTGTACTGAGGTAACTTGCAAGCAAAAAAAGACAACATTGTTTTGTGATGATATTTATTCTAAGTGTGATAAAGCAATTTTATGTTGACTATACATAAAACAGTCTACCTAATGCCAACCTCTGTTTATCATTCATTTCATTAATGACAAACACACCAATAACAACCAAGTTATTATGTTATCAATAATAGGATTTAGTTAATCATTCAGTACACTGATAAATGTTGACTAATGTATACAATGGAGTTGTTTTATAGAGACAATGACCTCCACTTTCGAAGAGCAGACAAATTGTTGCAGACGGGCTAGGGAAGTACCTTTATCTTATAGATATAAATCTTATCATTAGGCAGGGACTGTCCCTACCACTCCAAAGTAGCCAAACTTCTAAAATCTTTTGTGCTATATCCCTCTGTTTTAATCCTCAAGGCTCTTTAGCTTCACATCTAAAAAAGCCAGTAACAAATGGCATAACACAATGTTTATGTTTGTTCTAGCTCTGCTAATGAGTAGATACAAGGTTTATAGTGCTCTTAAAAATTGCTTGCGCTTGAAATAAGTATAGGATTTCGCCTTGCAGATCTAGTAGTTTTTCTGTCGATAAATTCTAGTTGATAGGACCTCTTTGTATACAACATCAGAACAAAATATTAACCCCATTGCATTCTAAGCCATTAAAAATACCAGACAATACACATACTGATGTCAAATACCTACTACTCAGTAGGTATTGGACATCAGTATGTTCAGATTTTAATCCATTTAAATTTTGGACTTACCCTTCCTTAGTGACAGCAAAGAAGTCTGACATTGCCAGTTGAGCTTGAGCAAGTAGAAGAAGCCTTTGCCCTGCGGAGGGATAGTACCTAACAGGCTCGTCCTCTAACTTTGCACTCATGCATTATAAATACAATCATAATCCTATAGGATCTTTATAAAATTATCTATAAAAGGATTAAGACTGCTAATGAATGAATTTTAATGATTACGTAGTATAACTACAGCATATTATAGTATTATGTAATTACTACCTATCAGGACTACGAGCTTTATCACATAAACATAAAGTCTAGATTACTGCATCACTATTAATCTTTTTAGTTGTTTAGAATATAGAAAACCGAATCTGCACTTAAAAGTGTTAGCTGAACGAATATATTAATAATCAATATCTGAAAAATATTGATTATTATTATAGTAATTATATTGACTATTATTGTAATTATGTTGACTATTGTAGTAAAAGTTTAATGTGAAGTGGATGCATATCATGATCATTACGAGTTCGTAAGGCATAATACATTTTATTAGGGTTCTTTTACCACCCATGCCCTGCATTGTCATGCTCACTAAAATGTCATTGCTTGTGGTGTCGTATTGGCCGGGTCATCACCTTCCCTCTAATATGGCGAGGGTGATGATGGCTGGCCCGTGCGTCATGCTCGTGAACGGGTGCTACTTGGGATGACTGGTCAATCTTGGCATGGCTTACATTTAATATTCAATCCAGTATTACCTTGTCGTTCAATGTGACCAGGGGGTGCATTTACCAGTTTAATTAAAATACGTAGTCAAATTACCATACTAGTTGAAACTAAATAATTGAATTCCTTGTTTTCTTTCTTTAATCTTAGTATTATATTAATTAGTTAATTTGTAATAATTACTTTGTATGGTTCTTTGGTTGCGTTGAGTGTTTAAATTGTAACTCATTCAAATAACTGTAATTATCTGGCGATTGAAAAGAGTGGCGTGAGTTTCTTGCCAGTTCTTCTCACAGCTCTACCTCGTCAGCGAACTGGCTGTAGGTCAATTGGCTGACAAAATGTAATGTTGACTTTTCATAAGCATCATACTTTATGATCGAAATGAAATAAATGCTTTGACTTTGACTTTGACTTTAATCTGAGCTAAGTGGCGTAAGTCAGCCAATTGACCTACAGCCAGTTCGCTGACGAGGTAGAGCTGTGAGAAGAACTGGCAAAAAACTCACTACACTCTTTTCAATCGCCAGATAATTACAGTTATTTGTATGAGTTACAATTTAAATACTTAAGTATTATATACACAACAAACCATACAAAGCAATTTTTACAAATTAACCAATTAATATAATTACTAAGCTTAAAGAAAGAAAAGAGAGGATTTCAATTATTTAGTTTCATCTAGAATGGTAATTTGACTATGTATTTTAATTAAACTGGTAAATGCACCTTCTGGTAAAGTTTGTTTGTTTGTTTAAATGCGCTAATCTCTTAAACTACCAGTCAAATTTAAACAATTCTTTTTGCGTATGATAGCCAACTTATTGAGGCAGTATAAAGGATAGGTAACATCACGCTGCTGGCGAAAGAAACAGAGCAGTAAGAAAAGACGCGTGTGAAACCGCGCAGCGAAAAACTAGTGTACCTAGTAATATTTTAGCAATCTATTTAGAACCAGTTGATGAAATAAATTATACCACGAAATCAATATCCTTGACAGCTTTTGAACTTACACCCCAGCTATTACCGAACACAAAATTAATTAAACATAATAAAAAAAGAATTTTGCATACAGACCGCACCCCAAAAATCTCTGTATCCTTGTTAGCCAATTGTTTTAAAGCAAAGCAAAGGGCCTTGCTTTAAAACAATTGGCTTTTTAGCACTAAAAGAAAATGAAGTCAAATATTTATGTATAGTAAAAAATACAATTGTTTATGACTTACCTTGAGTGAAACAGAACTAGAGAAATCAATTAATCACTGTTTTATCAGACGTGGCACCTCAACATGCTTTCTAAAATTATTTTTGCCGACTTTTGTAATTTTATTTCGATCAAATACATGCGAGCGAGCGAATGACTCCGAATGACATTCCATCAATTCCATGAAATTAAATTTGGCAGTTGACTTTGACTTCTAAAAATTAAAACGCGTCCTACACTGAGATAATAATGTCTTCCATCAGAGGTGACCTTGGAGGGATAATTTAAGGACGATAAAGGTCATCAATATAGTATAATTTTATTTGTATTACATCGGCCGTCTTTTGATTTATATTAACGGTTAAGAGCCATCTGCTCACCGACAGTCCACGTAAGATTGTGAAAGCCATCAGAGCCTAACAAAACGCACACCAAATAAAAAAAAACGGCCATCCACACGGTTGGCATCAAGCAAGGTTTGATAGAAGGAGTGTTAATCACCCTCATATACTTGTCCTATTTTTTCAAATAAGCCGGAATCATTGAAAAGAAAGAGACAAATAATTTTGCTAAGGACGGCTGGTGTACACTGTAGATACGTCAATTTAGTTACCTTTGGTTACCTTTGGATGCCGAACTATGAAGCGAACTAATGTCAAATGTTCCAACTTGTCAAGGCCTCTAGACAATTTAGTCGGGTTAGAGAATTATTATAAGGTGTCATACCTCTTTACCCGACGTTTCGGTCGAATTACACCGACCATGGTCACGGGCTGACTGATGTAGCCAGGCGTCGTCTTCGCCTTGAAGCTCGGGATTCGGCAACTACCCTCACTTTGTCTGTTGTTACACTGTTTTGTAAAAAGTCAGTACTACGACACACAACACTCACGACGTCTTCACCTTGGCCTACTTTGTCATAACTGCGACGCTCACACCTGCTGATTACTGGATTCCAAGATGTAGATAAGCGGTATCCGTCTTCTCGGTTGAAATTTCGGTACTTTTTAATTTCAACCGCTTCTCGAGCTATTCTGGAGTAGTAATGCCGATCAGTGGAAAGCACTTGCGGCTTATGTAGCTCAATCCAGTGGTTGGTTCCTGACTCTAACAGGTGTTCAGCAATCGCAGACTTATTTGTTTGACGGTTCTTGACAGCTGTGATATGTTCTTTGACCCTTTCCGCTATTGTGCGCTTGGTTTGTCCAATGTAGGAACTTCCACAGCTGCAATCCACCTTGTAAACACCAGGCTTTTGTAGAGGGATGACATCTTTCGGAGTACGCAGGTGATGAGATATTTTGGAGTGAGGACTGTATACAGTCTTTATGGAGTATTTCTGTAGTACTGTTCCAACTTTGTCCGTCACTCCTTTTATATAGGGCATAAAAGCTGGTGCTCTGCTTACTTCTGCCATCTTTTCCCTCTTCTTTGGACGTCGCATGCTTGGCCGGTATCCATTCCGCTTTAGTACCTCCTGAACATGTGTAAGCTCAATGTTCAAGTGTTCAGGGTCACATAGATCATATGCTCGATTGGTCAGTGAGGTTACGACTGACTGTAATTGTCGCGGATGGTGGTGCGAATCGGCGTGAAGGTACCGGTCTGTGTGTGTCGGTTTCCTGTAGACCGTGTGTGCTAAGCACCCATTTTCTCGAACCATTACTTTCACATCGAGAAAGGCTAACGATCTGTCCGTCTCCGTTTCATATGTAAACCGAATATTCGGATGTATGGAGTTCAGGTATTCAGCCAGTTGTTCCACTGCTTGTCTACCCCCCTTCATAATACAGAAGACGTCATCGACGTACCTCTTCCATAACTTTACGTGAAACGCTTTAAGGTCTATACCTTCTTCAAAATGCTCCATCCAGATATTAGCCATCACCGGTGCGACTGGGCTGCCCATGGCTACTCCGTCGATCTGGAGGTAATATTGTCCACGGTAAAGGAAGTAATTGCCGTCTAGACAATTTCTCAGCAGAACAACGTACTCCTTGGACAGACCGTTTTCCCTCAACTTCTTCTCGATTACGTCAAGACAATCGTGTATAGGAACATTTGTGAATAGTGACTCCACATCAAAACTCACCATCACTTCATCTGGTTCCATTTTCACAGTCCTGAGGATGTCCACGAAATGGCGAGAGTCCTTTACGAACGACAAGGTCTTACCAACTATTGGTTGCAGTACCGAGCTTACGTGTTTCGCTAAGTCGTAAGTAGGTGAAGCGATTTGACTTACAATTGGGCGTAAGGGCACGTTTTTCTTATGTACTTTTGGTAAGCCATATATTTTCGGTGGTTGAACGGTCGTAGGTCTGTGTAGACGTTCAAACTCGTCGTCCATAAATAGGTCTTTATGGTCTTTGATAAGTGCTCGTATACGTTTTTTGACTCTGGCCGTTGGATTATAAGACACCGGCTTATAAACCGACGTATCACATAACAAACTCCGCATTTTATTGTCATAGTCGCAGTCATTCATCACTACGGTGGCGTTTCCCTTATCGGCCTTAAGCACTAAAACATCCGCATTATCCCGCAATCCTTTTAGTGCTTGACGCTCTTCCATAGAAATATTAGGCTTGGGTGGCTTTGACTTTCGTAATATAACGGCAACATCCTGTCTAAGCGTATCCGCTTCGGTAGACGGCAACTTGTTACGCATTATAACCTCTTCAATGCCACTGTTGTGATGTTTTCATACGGAATCCGTCTGGGTGTCATAGCATAGTTTAACCCTTTAGCCAGGACGTTCTGTGTATTGCTATCCATATACGTATTAGATAAATTAATAACCGTGTCTTTTTGTATTGAGTGGCCATTTTGTATGACACATCCGGTACGACGACGGTTAATTAATTTATCATATTTCGCGTCATGTCGGTTTGTACTTAACTCGTAAATGCGATGAGCCTGGTCATATGACACACCGTTTTATAAATATAGTTATGTGTAAAAATCGTGTGAGTTTAAAATATTTAATTTAGTCGGGTTATACCGCCGCTCGTAATTTTTATTGTTGTCTGCCTGTTTTGTGAAATAATGTATGTTATTTAATAATTAGAAAGTGCTATTGTGAAGTAAAATTAAGCCCATTGGATAAGCAATGTCCTGCGTTATTGTACGTTGTAAATTACATTCTTCTCGCAAAGAAAATCAAGCTAAAATCGTCAACTTCCATCGGTGAGTAGATAACAAACCAATACTAAAAACCTATACATAAGTGCAAAATACCTAAGTGATTTATACTTTACTATACTGCAATCATATTATAATCGTCTGATTGCCATTCGATTCAGTAATTTTTAAGTATTTTACATTTTTACCAATTTGTGTAGTCATGTTCAATAGTGTTGTGACTTGTGCTGCATATTTTATCGATGACAAAAATATTACTATAATCTGTAGTTAACGATTTTGTGGTCTAACTATCTTTGTACCTTTCATAGTGTTTCATACATTGTGTTCTTTTGCAGGTTTCCGAAAGATCAGACCGGAAGATCCATGAAGCAAATTAAAAGAGAATTATGTTATATATTATATTGTTACACGTTTAACGTTCCAGCGGTGAGGACGAATCTCAAATTTCCTCCATTGTCACGCGCCATACGACTTATTAATATTATTTGTATAGAAATTGATATTTTTCAATGTACCCTGTCAAAATTCAAAGATGTTGCACAAAAATGTATAGTATTGGATAAATAGGTATATTTATTTAGTAATTAATTATATTGTTTTAAATTTTAGGTTTTTTTATGATATCGTATTGGATTTTTTATCTGTAATGAGATTGTAAATACTTTTTCAATAAATAAATAAATAAATAAATGTTCTAGATGACTACAGAAATTTATTGATAAAATTGATCGGGAAAAATTTCTAAAAGTACCAATTCATAACATAACAAAAAATATTTCTGCTTATGCACAAATAATCAGGACATTCTTAAACAAAACTGTTATTTTAAGGGGCAGTAATAATGTGTTTCAACATTATCTATCTATACATATAATAAAAATATAACCGATCGCTGTCTGTACATGGAAGATATATGAGAAAAAAATATTGGGGCCTTTATCAACGCAAATAGAACCCAAAACAATAATTGTAACAATTTTTGTCTGTTTATCTGTTTGTCTGTTTGTCTGTGCGTTTGTTCACGCTAATCTCAGAAACAGCTTATCCGATTTAGATATGGATTTCACTAATACATTTTGGTAAGCTTCACTTAACATTTAGTGTTTGTTTCATGTCAATCGGTTCATAAATAAAAAAGTTATGCCAATTTAAAGAATCACGTCGAACATTTTCTGATAGAAACAGAGACTTTAACAGGTTACGGAATAGCTGATAGCGTTTTTATTTTTCGGATTCCTCTCATTCTAAACAATCTTCCGTTTAGTTTTAAATGAGTCCAGTTTCCAGTGAGCCTATGTTTCGCGATAACAATTAATAAAGCCCAAGGTCAGACACAACTAAAATTTGTGGGTGTGGATCTAAGTATTAGCTGTTTTTCGCACGGTCAGCTTTATGTGGCTTTATCAAGTGTTAGCATTCCTAGCAGCCTGTATGCTTTGATCCCCGATGGCTATACGTCTAATCTATACATCCATACACCCATACATATTATATAAGGCTTTGTCCTGACTGACTGACTGACTAACAGACAACGCACAGCCTAAACTGCTGGTCGTAGTGACTTGAAATTTGGAGGGTGTGTTTGTCTAAATGTCTAGAGGTTGTACTAAAAAAGGGTTTTTTAAAATTAAATTCCTAAGTGTGTGAAAAGGGATGAAATCGATTGTATGAATCTTCTTCATTTTTTAACTTACAGTTTTGAAATTTTGTTTTGGAATACTTCTATTTAAATAAAATTATCCCTATAATTTTATTTTAACAGGGGTGGATTTAGAGGGGTGAAATTAGGGATGAAATATTCTATACAAAGATCTTTAGCTTTTGAAGCTAGCGACTTGAAATTTACCGGGTGGGGGAGGGAGGGAAAGGAGGGAGGAAAAGGAGGAATTGAGGAGAAGGAGGAAGGGAGGGGAAAGTGAGAGGGAAGTGATGGGGGAGTGAGAGGAAAGTGATGGGGAAGTGAAGAGATAGTGTAGGGGAAATGCGGGAGAAGTGAAGGGAAAGTCAGGAATAAGTCAGAGGGAAGTCAGGGGTAAGCCAGGGAGAAGTGAGGGGAAAGTGAGGGGAATGTTAGAGGAAAGTAAGAGGAAAGTGAGGGGAAGTGAGGGGAAAGTGACGGAGAAGTAACGGGGAAGTTAGGGGAAATTGAAGGGGAAGTGAGGTGGGTGAGGCGGCAGTGAGAGAAAAGTGAGAGTGAAGTGAGGGGGGGAGTCAGGAAAAGTGAGGGGGAGTGAGTGAAAATGAGAGAAAAGTGAGGGGAAAGTGAGGGAGACAGTAGAGGAAGGGAGGGGGAAGGAACGCGGAAAGAAAGGTGTTGGAATGGTAAAAAAAGGGAGAGGAAGGGAGAGGAAAGGATAGGAAAGGAGGAAAAGAGAGGAGAAGGAAGGGGAAGAGAGAGGAAAACGAGGAGGCAAGGTGAAGGGAAGTGGGGGAAAGAGCAAGAGATGCTGAAGGAGGGGCAAGGAATGCTGAAGGAGGTGAAGAGAAGAAGGGGGAGGGGAGGAGAGGAAGGAGGAAACTGCGGAGAGTGGAGAAAAAGTGCAATAGGGAAGAAGGGGAAGTGGAAGTGAAAATTTGCCTTTGTGTATTGTATATTGTTTTTACGAGGGATATCTTTAGGTAGGTGAAAGAGGATTTGTATGAATGGGAGATTAAAATAGTATGAAAAACAGTATTTAAACAATATAAAAATGTCTATTGAAAAAAACAACATTCACGCGAGCGAAGCCGCGGGCAAAAGCTATCTATATACATAAAAGCAAAAGGTCACTCACTCACTTATCACGAAATCTCAGAAACAACAAGTGCTAGGAATCTCAAACTTTGTATTGTCGTTCCTATTAGGATATAGGTGCTCACTTAGACGGAATTTTGCGAAATCCATCCCCTAAGGGGGTATAAAGGGGTGGCAAAGTTTGTATGAAATATCTATATTTTTTATAGTAGGATTACCAAATTACTAGAAAATACTCTTTTTTTAATATTCAGAAACCACCCTTATTAAATGGGCAAATAAGAGTCGCAAGTTTGTGTGAAAGTGGTTTGTCAGTTTTAGCGGTAGCGGGCTTCAACTGGATTCGCCATAGAGACGGATAATACTGATACAATGTACGATTGCCATAAAATCAGGCACGCAATATTCCACGCAATTATTACCTATCTGAATTTTCACGCGAACGAAGTCGCGGGCAATAGCTAGTTGGAAATATAATCATACATTTGTGACATGAATCTTACAGCTGTGTTTTATTTTTACCTTGGGGTATCTGTTTTGATGCTATACTAAGAAAGTCAGAAAAGAACAGAGGGCCGATACTGGTATTTTGGCGATCCACACACTGCCCCGCACTACGCTGTGGGAGTGTGGCGACGCGGCGACGGTGCCACGCGTGCAGATGCGAGAGTGTTGGTCTGCATCATCAATCACGTACGTTACTGCAGAACTCGGTGTCCATACCGTCTGGCCCCGAACCCACGCGCGTGAGTACGTGTTACAAGCCTTCTTACAGGCTTGATGGTTGTGTAAAACGAGTTTTAGATTGTAATTTTTTATCAAGAACATAATAAAATATCCTAGTTAGTTTAGTATCATTTTATACTTGATCTATATCTATATAACCGAAACATTTTGAACCGAAGTATTTTCCAATAAATTTATAGTTTTGCTTAGCCGCCTTGCCGGTGTGGCGTACAGACAGCAGCGGAGCCCTACAAATGCATCGGCGCGTGCTCGCGGCACGCGAGCCAAGTCAATAATGATAGCGGAACGCGGCGACCACTTCTTAAATAGTGGCCTTAGAGCATTAAACCAACAGGAGTGGACACGCGCTCTATTTCCCTTGCGCAAAAGTCTGCCACTTTCGGCGGGGGACGGGGTAACGCGAGCAACGCACACTAATTACAATGTTAACTACTAATGCATTTTTAAATCGCGTCGTTATACACGCACACAATAAAATTATTACACACTAGTTTAAACTTAACACACACAATCACATTCACACACAGGGACATCTATCAGTTTACGCTTCCTTAGCATAAAACAGTTAGAGCTTGACTCTGTCGATATTTAGTATCGATGTTTAGGATTTCATATAAGTACGCGAAAGATTTAATTATTTTCATGATTATTATGTTTGCTTATTAAAATGAGCATTATCTTATATTATATAGAACAGTTTTAGGTAATAATAATCTATTATAATTTTAAGGTTTTTTTTTTATTTAAGCACTTTGAAATAGATGAAAGTAAAGTAAATAGTTCATAAACATGAATTAACTAGAAGTAATTCTGTTAATTCATGTTTAAGTCAATATTACAGGAAGAATAAAACAGTGTTTCTAACTAGCACACTTTTTTGTAATTATTATCAAAAAAGCCCGTCATACGGTCGGGCTAAATTTATTTGTTAAACATTGTTTGACAAACAAATCTGGTTATGCGGTCGGGCTCTCCTACTATGTTTACTAATGTTTATTCAATACTTCCGATCCCTGATAGTACGGAACCCTCGGCGCGCGAGTCCTACTGGCATTTAGCCGTTTTTTTTGAAGTTATACTTTTTTGGCGCGATTGGGAAAAATGATGAAAGTGAATTTTTACGATGCGCGCGCACACCGACAGAAAAAAGCAACACCCTGAAGTTAGTTGCGAACCTTTTACATACTGAAGTTAGTTGCGGATCTTTGTGTGTCGTATCAGTACAAATAATCTGTGTGAATAAATAAAAAATATATTGGCGTTTATATCAATTCAAATATTTATGTATGTATGCGTTGTATTATTATTTGGTATTTTTGGATTGTTATGCCAAAGAAGTATAACTTCTTACGTGCGTACATGGGTACCCACTCTTTTTTTTTATTTTACTACTGCGCACAAGGATGTATGTTCAATAACCACCACCTGTTGAAATTTGTTCTAGTGTGGATTAAAGATTGTAATTAATTATTACGTGTCAATTTTACGTGTATTATTCCTAAGTATGTATGTATATTCAAACCAAATAATACTTTGAATTAATTGTCTGTTGCTATTAAATTTCGTTCCAACTAAGCAGAGCTTGTAATTGGAGGATTTTGTTCTGATTACATAATAACAAGACACTGACATGAGAAAGTATGAGTAGATTTTTATTAGAGAGATATTTTATCTGTTCAGATAACAAAAAAACAACAGAACATATTTCAGAAAGTCTTTATTTAAGTAGGTATAATAAAATACTGAAAAACTGTGCAATTTAAATTAACCTTATAAATCTAGTTTAACTAATCCTAGGTAATGCAATAAGAGGAGGTAGCGCACAGCGAGTTTACTTGCTAAGAACTGAGCTCTCCGCCGCTTGGGGGGTAGGGAGGAGGTAGCAGTGCTGGCAGCACAGAAGGCTTTGTCTTTTAAGCTGTTAGTCAGATACTTGTACGCTTAGGAACCCACTTATATGGTTCCTACAATATTGGACCCAAGCGACTCGAGGCGCTGCTTCTTTTGAAAATCTAAAACAAACAAAAAAATAATAATGTAATACTGGAAAACCAATATCGATATCGTGATTAAACTGTCTCATCTCTAATTATGTTAAAGTGTGACCAGTTTCTTAAAAATAAATACGCTTATTTTTGTAAGAAATGAGCAATTATCTTTCGGAATAAAGTGCACTAATCTTGTATATTTGGATTTATAATCTTATTTTACTTGTTCATTTGTAGCGAGTGGGCCAGTTCACTCGCACGACTAAACGCAGCACAGGATCATACGATTCTACGTCAGAGCGAGCCGCGTGCAAAACAAGTTCGTAAGGATACGCCTACTGTAGCGTGCCGTGTGCAAAGTAATCCGGACTAGACCCCGCCTTCCGAACATGGCGCCTGCTCATCCTTTGTTCAAGCACTACCGAAACAAGATGGCTACGGACTCGTCTATTGTCTACGTTGTGAGGGGGCGTCAACTCCTGCGCAAAACGGTTAAGCACGAACCTTTATTATTATTAATTGTATATAAACAGTTACTATAAATACCCGTGTATTAAGTATGCTTATTGATTACTGCTTCTTACTTTGTAACTGCAAGTAAACTCTGTCGCTTCTCTTACGAATTTTATTTCACTACTTATATTCCTTCGATAGCTAGATACTTAGCCATAGCATCCTAATATTGCAAGTAGTATATAACCAACCAGCTATACTACTTCACTGGTGACCCCGACGTTCGAAGTTTAGAAACCCGAAGCCTGGTGAACAACAGCTATGGAACACACCAAGGAAGAAGACAAGGAGTTCCTCATGACATACCGTGTGGGGGTTAAGGCTCCAGCTTTCAACGCCAATGATCCATTATTATGGTTCGCGCAGCTTGAGGGGCAGTTCGTTCTCTCCAACATTACTACAGACAGCACGAAGTTTTACTACGTGCTGGCGCAGCTAGAACCCCAACATTCAGCAGAAGTACGCGACCTCATAGTGAACCCTCCCGCCAACGGTAAATACGAGAAGCTCAAGACAGAACTAATCAAGCGATTGTCCGCCTCACAGGAACGCAAAATTAAACAGCTGCTCATGCACGAGGAGTTGGGGGACAGGAAGCCCACACAATTCCTCCGCCACCTGCAACAATTAGCTGGCCCCACTGTTCCGAGCGACTTCATCAGATCCATCTGGTCTAGTAGGCTGCCCACGAACCTCCAAACCATAGTCGCGATGCAAGCAAATTCTAGTCTAGAAGAGGTAGCAGAACTGGTGGACCGCATAAACGACATCGTCCCAGTAACAACACAAGTCGCTGCTACTGGCATGCCAGTGCCTGGGCAAGTAGCTGGCGCACAGTCTGCAATGGATCAACAAAGCTGCGCTATTGAAGCATTGACCCAGACTGTGGCCGAACTGACACGGAAGATGGAGGCGATGAGCGCGCAGTTAGGTCATAGGTCGTCACGTTCCCGGTCTAGAGGCAGATACAGGCATAACCACCACCGATCGCAATCCCGCCCCAGAGACAATCGGTACTGCCACTACCATAACCGATTTGGTGATAACGCCTATAGATGCACACAACCGTGTGCCTATCCAAAGAAACCGTTAAACTACCAAGGCAGCCAGTAAGGGCGGTTTACGACTGCCAAGCAATATCGAGCCGCCTGTTCATTACGGATCGCTGCACGAAGATACAATATCTTATAGATACAGGTTCGGACCTGTGTGTCTTTCCTCGATCCGCTGTTCGGGAGCCACGCATGAAGACAAAGTACGAGTTGTTTGCGGCGAACGGGTCAGTCATCAGCACATACGGTTTTCTCCCTCTCACACTGGACTTTGGACTTCGCCGTGCATTCACTTGGAGATTCATAGTGGCTGATGTCACCAAGCCAATAATCGGAGTCGATTTTTTAGCTTACTACAACCTGATTGTCGATTGCCGAAACCAGCGCCTCATAGATAACCTGACGTCGCTTACAGTCCAGACCCCACAGTTCGAATCTGCCGAAGTCATATCATCTGTCCGCACAATAGCTGAAGATAGCAACTACCATCGCATTTTGAAGGAATACCCTGACCTCACCCGCCCCGCCGGTAAGCCAGGCGTACCAAAACACAATACGGTGCACCATATACGCACCACGCCTGGTCCTCCGGTCTCTAGCCGTCCCCGCCGTCTGGACCCTCAACGTCTCAAGATAGCGAAGCATGAGTTTGAAGAGATGCTGCGAAATGGTACAGCGCGCCCATCGGAAAGCGCCTGGTCCTCGCCTCTACACTTAGCACCCAAGAAGAATGACGGGTGGCGTCCTTGTGGCGACTACCGATCTTTGAACGCTCGAACCGTCCCGGACGTCTACCCTATCAAGCATCTGCAGGACTTCACTCACGAGTTGGCAGGCAGTTCCATCTTCTCCACCATAGATCTAGTGAAGGCCTATAACCAAATCCCGGTCTTCAAAGAAGATATACCCAAGACGGCGATAACAACACCATTTGGTCTCTACGAGTTCCCTTACATGACCTTCGGCCTTAGGAATGCTGCCCAGACTTTTCAGAGGTTCATAGATGAAGTTCTGCGAGACCTAACCTTCTGCTACGGGTATCTCGATGATATTCTAGTCTTCAGCAAAGATACCCATCAGCACCAACAACATCTTAGACAACTGTTCGAGAGACTAGCCAAATACGGCGTACTGTTAAACACCAGTAAATGTATTTTTGGCCAGACAGAAGTGAAGTTCTTGGGATACAAAGTCTCCGGTTCAGGTATTCAGCCTCTCGACTGCAAAGTTCAGGCCATTCAAGACTTCCCTGTACCTAAGACGGTCAAGGAGCTGAGGCGATTTCTGGGAATGCTGAACTTTTATCGCCGATTTATTCCAGATGCAGCTTCTAAACAGACACCTCTCAACAGTTTGCTCGCAGGTCCTAAAGTCAAGGGATCGCATCCAATCGTCATGACACCAGAACTGCTAGAAGCTTTCAACAGCTGCAAACAAAGCCTTTCAGAAGCCACACTCCTGGTGCATCCAGACCCGTGCACAGAACTGAACATCTTAACGGATGCTTCCGATACCGCTATAGGTGCTGTACTGCAGCAGCGAAGCAAGATGAAATGGCAACCGCTGGCATTCTTCTCAAAAAAGCTCAGCCCTTCGCAGAAAAAGTACAGCCCGTACGACCGAGAGCTGTTGGCAATATATGAGGCGATCAGATACTTCCGCTTCATGGTAGAAGCACGCGTATTCCACGTCACAACAGACCACAAGCCATTGACGTATTTATTCACAAGTCCACGCTCAAACTGCACTCCACGTCAATTTAGGTACCAAGATTATATAGGTCAATTTACGACCGACATCAGGTACATAGCCGGTAAAGACAATGTCGTCGCAGACACACTTTCGCGCATTAATGAACTTCATCTGCCCTTAGATTACCAGTCTCTGGCCAAAGAACAGCAAACCGACCCCGAACTACAAAACTTGCTGAAAGGTGGATCATCTTTAAAGCTGAGGAAGGTGAAACTGGCCGAGTCGAACGTCGAGATCTATTGCGACGTAACGGGTACACCACGCCCATTTGTCACAAAATCATTCCGCAAGCAGGTATTCACCTCCCTTCATAACCTCAGCCACCCTGGGCGAACGGCAAGTGTTCGGTTGGTCACTGAAAGGTTTGTTTGGCCAGGAGTTAGAAATGACTGTAGACAAATGGCAAAAGAATATGAAGCGTGCCAGAAGAGTAAGGTGACGCGACATACCTCAGCTCCATTACAGGCTTTCAAACTACCATCGGCACGTTTTAGCCACATACATATAGATTTGATTGGTCCCTTACCATTATCCTCTAACTACAGGTACTGCCTCACGATCGTCGACCGCGCAATACGTTGGCCTGAGGCATACCCACTACAGGACATCACCGCAGAAACCTGCGCCGCTGCCCTAACCACTGGATGGATTGCCCGGTTCGGCTGTCCCGAACATATCACCACGGATCGCGGGAGGCAATTCGAATCCCAAACCTTCAAAAGCCTAGCCACCCTCATAGGCGCCACTCACCACGTAACCACTTCTTACCATCCCGCAGCTAATGGCCTCGTCGAGAGGCTGCATCGCCAGTTGAAAGCCGCGATCATGTGCCATGCAAATCCAGGCTGGACAGAGGTTCTCCCATGGGTGCTGCTAGGAATCCGCAGCGCTTGGAAGGAGGACCTAGATGCAACAACCGCTGAACTCGTCTACGGTGAGCCACTTCGTTTACCTGGACAGTTTCTCACAGAAGGCTCAAAGGACGTCATGGACATGAGTGACCTGGTCAGCAGGTTGCGAGTACACATGGCCAAACTGACGCCACAACCAACGTCGTGGCATACGAGCGCCAGCCGTACCTTCTACATCCCGAAAGACCTGAACACGGCGACCCACATCTTTCTGCGCGTAGGCCCAGACCGAAGATCTCTGCAGGCCCCATATTCAGGTCCACACAAAGTCCTCGCTCGTGACCAGAAGACGATGGACATCGAAGTGCATGGGAAGAGACAGAAGGTGACAATTGATCGTGTCAAACCTGCGTACATGGCGAGAGAGGATCAGGATCCAGGTCAAGGTCAAACTCATACTCCGAATCTAATGCAATCGCATAGCACGGTCAAAAAGACAAGAAGCGGCAGGACAGTGAGGTTCCCCGACTACTATCGCCCGTAGTCACGGTCTCACCGGGGGAGTGGTGTAGCGAGTGGGCCAGTTCACTCGCACGACTAAACGCAGCACAGGATCATACGATTCTACGTCAGAGCGAGCCGCGTGCAAAACAAGTTCGTAAGGATACGCCTACTGTAGCGTGCCGTGTGCAAAGTAATCCGGACTAGACCCCGCCTTCCGAACATGGCGCCTGCTCATCCTTTGTTCAAGCACTACCGAAACAAGATGGCTACGGACTCGTCTATTGTCTACGTTGTGAGGGGGCGTCAACTCCTGCGCAAAACGGTTAAGCACGAACCTTTATTATTATTAATTGTATATAAACAGTTACTATAAATACCCGTGTATTAAGTATGCTTATTGATTACTGCTTCTTACTTTGTAACTGCAAGTAAACTCTGTCGCTTCTCTTACGAATTTTATTTCACTACTTATATTCCTTCGATAGCTAGATACTTAGCCATAGCATCCTAATATTGCAAGTAGTATATAACCAACCAGCTATACTACTTCACATTTAATATTATTTTGTGCATTACTTGGTAAAAAAAACATTGGTTTTAATTAAAAATAAATAAATATGGGAACGGTGACACAATAATGTACATCCAAAATGAAACTTGTTAGATATGTCAACAAGGCGAGATATAAAAAAGGAAAGGTTAGTTTTTATGTTAATTCAACTTAAAATATTACCCCAGATTGGAGTATTGATGATAAGCCTGGCAACACTTGTTGATTAGCATTTTATTTGGTTAAATTGCTAATTTAATGCCTTATTTAATAATATTAGAACAAAATAATACTTACAGGTGGAATGTAATATAATCCTTTTGTAGACTTGATGTCGCTGAACGCTTTTTACACCAAAATACACTGCAATTCGGCATTTCTATTGAGACGCTATTACGCATGCACTGATAGGTGACTTATGATGCGGAACGCGCGTCAACTAGTTTTATATAACGGGTATGACCGGTGGTCTCGTACCTTTGGCAGAGGGGTACGCCTGTCAGTGGCCTCTCCGGTTGGTTTAATGCTCTAAGATAGTGGCACTTATTTTATACTGCACACACACATTCACACTCACACTGCACACATTCACTGTAACCTGTGATATTCGTATCAAGCAGACAACTGCAGCGTATTAATGATTTTAGTTTGAGATTTTAATATTATATAACGCTCCTGATTGGTCAACAACCAAAATGCGCTCATGTAAATACCATACCTGTGTCAGACTACATTTGTATATATAAACCGTGCCATTTTTGTAAATAAATATTGTACAGTCGTCTCTCGAGTATTATTTAACACTACCTATTAAGTCTACGGTACGAAGGTGAAAACACAGTACCAAGTAAATCAGCTGATACAGTTCATAGGGAAAGTACCTTGGCCGTTGACCCTCTTTATCACTAGTACCTACAGTAAATCAGATGATACAGTATATTAGGGACAGTACCTACAGCTGTTAACCCAACAGCTGTCTTCATACCTACCTAGCATACATACCCCTAAACCGGCCTAGAGTTAATTATCTATGGAATTCATTAATAATCTGCATCTAAGTTTGCGAGGTTTGCGAGTTGCGTTGTCATTGTCACATGTCAGCTGTTGTTTGATGTTGTCAAGATTTTGCGGATTTCCAAAGATTAGGAATAGAATTCGAAAAATATCTTTTGTTTTCACGGAAGATGGTTGTGATTTAATTTCATTCAAATTTCTTCTATTTTTTATTATTGTATTATACCATTAAAATCATCAACTGTAAAATTATTTTACTCTTGACGCTGCCTGGCAGAAATAGTCGCCACAATTGTCGCTCAGTTGCCATAGAGAAGACGAAAATAGAATTCAACAAGCAGGAAATTAAATATTACATAGCTTTTTAAAATGACTCCAATATCGACTGCTATAAGTAGCTTAATAAATGGGAAGAAAGATGTGTGTTGTTTGTGTTTAAATGCTATTAAAGACGAACCTATACGATTGTCAGATGATGTGGTAACAAATTTAGATATTGAAGTGTGTGACACAGCTGTTGAAGAAATTCTGAACTTAATATTTGATGAACGGGTACCTAACTATACACTAACTAAGTTATAAGTTATTAATTTCTGCCCATGACTTCGCCGCTTGTTCGCAACTACGCGAAAGTTGGCGGTCATCGGGTCGTCGGGAATAGTATATTTATCAAATAACTAGCATTCGTATTCAAACAAATTTTGTCCTTAAAACAGCATCACGACTATTCCTCCAAAGTGGTAGTCAAAGATGTATAACATCCATGTTCACCAGCTATAGTATAGCCCATGTAACTTATGGACACAATGTTGCCCTGCTGGTGACCCCATAGATTTTGTATTGTTTACTGCTAGCACAATATTCATAGTATTATGAATGTTTCTTAAAATATATTTGCTTTTGCTTTCAGATGTATAACCACATAACCAGCTTTAACACAATATGTGAACAGTGTATGAAATTAGCCATAACATGTTATAAGTTTGTACAAACAAGCCAAAGGAATGCAGAGTATTTAAATAATGTTCTTGATGAGATAACCAACAGTTTTCAATACACTACAGATGAGTGTGATGAAAGCAAGTCATTGTTTGTATCACTTAATTTAAAAGATTTTACAAGTAAACATTATTATGATGTAAGACAGTCACCTACAACTCCGAAAAGAGCTCTAAAAAGATTTCATAGCTTAGATACAGTACAGAATACAAAATTAGAAGACATGCTCATAAATAAAATTAAAAAAGAGGAAACTTCAAATAGCATGACAAAAAAGACTAGAAATGTTATTAATATATCAACATCAGAGATGCTGGATGACACAAACAGTAATCTATTAAAATGTAAGAAGTGTCCCAAACAGTTTCCTATTATTTGGAATTTAAGAAATCATTACATCAGAATACATGCTCCTAAAACTTTTAAATGTAAAGACTGTCCTAGAAGTTATGGATCTGCCGCATTTTTGGAGGCCCACCGGAATCAAAGCCATTGTACCATTGTCTGCAGTGAATGCGGAAAAACATTCTATAATAGACATACTCTAAGAATGCATGAACTAGGACACCATTTAACTCTAGTATGTCAAGATTGTGGAAGAGTGTATAAAAATAAAACTACTTTTAAGAAACATATAGAACAAAATGTTTGTGGGCAAAAAACAAGAGCGCATCCTTCCGAAGCTAAGTTAACATGTGACTATTGCAATAAAAAGTATACTCAGAAGATGTCTTTACGAGTTCATATACAGTACGAACATGGAAATTATAAATCGCATATTTGCGAATGGTGTGGTAAGAAATTTTGGGCTCAAAGTCGATTAAAAGCGCACATAGTAAAGCATACAAGAGAGAAAAAGTTCCCATGTACAATGTGTAGTGGTAAATTTGTATCCAAAGAGTCATTGCTTTATCATACACGAACTCATACAGGTGAAAAGCCTTACAAATGTCCGCATTGTGAATATAGGTTTCTTTCAGCTTCCCGTAGATCTGAACATGTGAAGCGTCACCATTTAGGAGGGACAATAGAATGTGACATTTGCCACAGCAAGTTCACAACTAGATCATTTTTACAAAAACATAAAAAGTCTCATATGAAAGTTAACGATAAAACTAACATAAATTATGATATTACCGAAAATAACATGTTTAAGCCAAGTTACACCTTGCAAAATAAAAATCCGTTTAATAAATTGAACTTGAATTCCGATATCATGTCTAAAGATATGTGGAAAATGGAAAATGACCTGGATGAAGTTACAATACCAGATTTTTAATTTACTTATATACTTTTTTGCAAGTGTATGCATATAAATACATATGTTAATTCTGATTTTGGCATCTTAGTTGATTTCATTCAATATAGACTCCAAAGAATTGTGTTATGAGTGCTTAAACTGAATACTTGTACATTAAGTATTATTACTTAAAAAGCCATTACTTTTTGTAACACTAATGCTTCATGAGGTCTGATCTATGTCCAGCAGTGATACCAATACCAATACCAATGTCCAGCAGTTGATGTTCGGTTGATATTTTATGTATTAATAGACAACAACAAACGGCTATTATATAAAATGTTAACAGTTAACAATACTAATAGTCCACTATGTTATCCATAAATAACAAAATAAGATGATTATTATAATATATGTTGATGCCACATTATTTGTATGTAGATAATTAGTAAGATTATTAAGTAACTCTTACAATAAGATCAAAGAGGTAAAAATAGGCACATATTTTACTGCAGTTGTTATTTGTAACTGTTGATTCCAATAATAATACAAATAGGTAAATAAATTATGATTAGAACATACTGTGTTTTTAATAAAAAAATTATATTCTGTTAGGGTTTTAATAACAGTGTCTGATTTGTTCCTCAAAATGGAATCATGGCTACGCTCCCTAAAAACATCAGTTCAGTAGTAATAAATTAGTTAGGTACTTTACTAAGGGATAAAGATTAACAAGGTTGTCATTAGGTAGGTACTTCGTTACTGCCACCATCTGGATCGGTCAACGGCAGAATCGAGTTGCATTGTAGATTTTGCTAAAAGCAACTGATAACAATAGATTTTTTGTAAATAGATGCAGAAATGAGATCTCATTTTTAAATATAGGTTTTATTAGATTAGGTATGTATAAAAGGAAGTCTGCGTGTTTGAGCGCGCTAATCAATGAATTTAATTGCGGTTTTCACTGATAATATAGGTAAATAATGGGTTTCTCAGATAAGTTAATATGCGAAGCGAGGGGAGTGCTATACATACCTAACATAGAAAAAGTCGCTAGAAAGGTCTTGTCTGTTGTTAGACCTCGCTAATCTCCGTTTTAGCGCTAAGTTGTAACAAACACATTCTTGTTACAACTTTTCAACCGATATTGATGAAAATTGATAAGGTAAATAGATTCGATGGCGGAGACGGACATAGGCTACTTTTATCCCGAAAATCAGCCTATACCTTTATTTATTAACGCTGATTCATTAGATTTTAATAGTGTAAATTTCTTCATCTGTGGACCCCGCTCCAGAAGCGCGACGACGGGCGTCAAAAAGTGAGAAACACTCATCTGTATCTACCTGGGCTACCTGTACCACACTCGCTTTTTTTGCTTTTTGCCTTAGAACAAGCAAAGAGACCTCTTTCGTCGTTTTGAGGTTTTTACGACATCTTTTATTTTACTTCGGCTCCACACGTTGGCCCCAACGCTGGTCTCGGCGACACGCGTCCGTCTTTTGGTCGATCGAATAGTGAGGCGTCTACACGATGGCTATTGTATCAGTTCTGTCCCGCTAGCGCTAGCTTTAGACAATCTGGAGATGTTATGAGGCGCAGGGACCGTGCATTCCGCAAATTTAGAAGGGAGCGTTCGGACGTTAATTGGACCTTAATCTTCCCCGTAATTGACTATGGTGATGTATGCTTCTTATGACCTGGATGCAGATCTACTCTATATATACGACCGTTGTCTGAATAACTGCATTCGATTCATTTTTAACCTTCGTAAGTATGACCATGTGTCTACTTATCGTTCTGAACTCCATTGGTTACCAATTCGTCAACGCCGTAGCTTGCTTGCTCTTACTACGCTATATTCTATTCTCAACTCTCCTTCTCCTCCTACTTACTTAACTCCTTTCTTCCAGTATTTGTGCTCCACTCATGATGACACAAAGAAACCTTCGCTCTTCAAATAATCTTCTCCTTGCTTGCCCTTCCCGTACAACTGAATTTATTCATTCTTCTTTTATAATACAAGCTGTCCTTTTCTGGAATGACCTACCTCTAAATCGGGATAGCTACTAACCGGCTAGCAATTAAGCTGAAAGTACGCTCTTCAAGAAATTGTTGGAATTGTGGCGTTAACTGTGTTATTTACATACTTTTTAGTCGATGTATTAGTATTTATTTATATATTCCAATTTATATATGTTGTTGTATTATTAGTAGACATATGTGTACATATATAGGTATTTTTTATGTATTGTGTATAGATTAAGTACATTAAATTCCATCTTATTTTATAACCTTAGTATATTTATTTGCCATTATATGTATTTACCTATATTAAGTTTTGAACAGATATATTTTATAACCTATTCTTCATTTACTGCACCTACTACGTTTATCTGTGCATTATCTATGGTTGACTGGTAGAGAATGCTTTTAGCATGACGTCCGATATTACTTGTGTACTGATGTTTTCAGAAAACGTAATTACGGGTGACAGGACAGAACAGAACTTATACAATAGCCAACGTGTGGACGCTTCACTAATTTAACGGGCCAAGGCCAAAGCAGGTACCAACGTTGGGACCAACATGTGGCAATTTGGCGCCATAGTTACTGTCGCGCATGTCGTAAACTGTAGCTATCCTGCTCTTACTTGCACAAAATGTAGGGAAGAGAACAAAGACGGCATGTAGTGACATATTCATCGACGACGAAGTTTGTAGTCTTCTCAAGTTCTCAATTCTCAAATCATCTCATTCTGCCATCTGCATTGGCCATTGAGCGTTCTCAGTTCTGTTAAAGCGAGCGTGGCGTACCGATCAGTCTGTGTTTTTTATTGAATTAAGAAGAAAACTACATTACATTATGGACAAGTAAGTACCTAATAATCAGTTTTTTATTCATAGCTTGTGTATTGATAAAGGCTGCCTATTATCACCTACCTAATTATTTCAAGAAACATTTGCCATTTTGCGCGAAATGTCGGCATCGCCACGCCGTCGTCGCGACGTGCCCGTGCGTGGTATATTTTTAACTTGATAAGTTAGGTAGTTATGTTACGAATAATTTTACTATCCTACATTAATGTATTGAATGATGATGATGACAAACTGTCGTTAATATAGGTATTTACTAAGTATGTTGTTACACACGTATTTTTTATCACCAAGCATTTAATATAAAAATACCGAAAGAAATTTGCATGGCATTGAATTTAAAAGATACTTATTTACGCTATGTACCTAAACCAAAGAGTAAAGCAAACGACTCTAGGAGCTTGATCAACACTCAACAGACATGAATGACATGAGTGACGTCATGACGCCATTTTTATGAATTTTGCTCCGAAGCTCGACTCGACTATTTTGGATAGGACTTCAGTAAATTTAAATTTATAGGTACTTATCTATAATTTTGGTCAGGGATTTTTAACATCCTTTCCTACATAATGAATTTTTCTAATTGTATAGGTATTTACCTACTTCGGCATTTTTTTTAAGTGTTGTAATAATAAGTTCAACAGTTAAAATTTACAAGATTAACGCGTTCGCGTAATCGCGTAACGCGTAAATCTTGTAAATTCTTTGTTGTTAATTCTTGTAAATTCTAGAATGTTGCATATTTTATTTGTATTTTGGTCCGACTTTCGGCCGCAGTCAAGGAGGGTAATGTTTTTCGAACATATATAGGTACTTGTGTATTTATGTGAGTATTACAACGCTCACAGCATATATGGCTGGATGGATTTTAAATGAGGTGTCATTAGATTCGTATTAATTGTGGGAGTGACATAGGGAACCTACTTAATATTTCAATGTAGCGTCAACACATTGCTTGTTTATATTTTTATACTTTGAATTGAAGTGTGATAGGCGTCCATGCGAAAGAGAGGCTTAGGTGGTTACTCACCCTATGGAAAATCTCACCAATGGGTGAGTTTCCCCTTTTTTAGATCGTTAGTGGTATATTCACCCATATGATAGGTGAGTTTACTACTTCAAAATTTAGAGGTGGTCAAATGAACCCATTAATAGTTTAACGTGGTTTTCGAATATTTTCTTGCTATAATGTGCCTATATTACCAGTGCATCTGGTCGATTAAAACGACAAATAAAATCATGATCAAAAATGTCCATTTATGTTAAGTGAGTACAACAATTTCAGTTATTAGTTATTACATATATTTTTGTTCAAAATATTTTTACAAAAAATTTACGAAAAAAATTTAAATGTAATAAAAATCAACAAAAACTGATTTAACCAAAAACACCAAAAAGATCAACAACAGATAAATAAACGTTATCTGCTTCAATGGGTACAATAACTCTCATTCAAAATAACATCTTTCGTGGCTGCGTAATTTCTTCATAAATTATTTCAGTTTTTCTATGCAGTGTCCTAAGGTAATTTCGCCATCAGTTAACTCTCGAATCGTGTTTTCAATATATTGTTGATTTACAATTAATTAATTAAAAGTCAAGTCCCGGAATTTAAGCCAAATGTTTTTATCACAGATTTCGAAGTGAGTAGTATGTCTGCGATTCGTGAAATATTTCCGGAATCAAAGTCCCGAGGTTGTTTTTTTCATTTTAGTCAGGCTGTGTGGAGGAAAGCCAAGCAGCTTCAATTAACGAAATCTAAGCTGAGTAAAACACATATTAGGAGATGCATTGCTCTTGCTTATCTTCCCAGAGAATTTACGTTGGATGGCTGGCTATATATTTCGGGAGAAAATATAAAAAGAGACGCTAATACTACAGCCTTTATAACAATTATTTTGAGAGGACGTGGCTTAACCACACCGCCTATTTATCCGATAAGTGGTGTTTCCATAACGTTCGCTACAAAACAAATAATGCGACAGAGTCATGGAATTCAAGAATTAATAAAAAAATAAAAGCCAAACCTAATATTGATTTATTATTACGAACACTGACAAAAGACGCAAATTATTATTTTACGGTTTGGAGAAAGAATGAATATATAACAAAACGGACAGACGAGGCTGTATTAAATCAACAATATATTGAAAACACGATTCGAGAGTTAACTGATGGCGAAATTACCTTAGGACACTGCATAAAAAAACTGAAATAATTTATGAAGAAATTAAGCAGCCACGAAAGATGTTATTTTGAATGAGAGTTATTGTACCCATTGAAGCAGATAACGTTTATTTATCTGTTGTTGATCTTTTTGATGTTTTTGGTTAAATCAGTTTTTGTTGATTTTTATTACATTAAAATTTTTTTCGTAAATTTTTTGTAAAAAATATTTTGAACAAAAATATATGTAATAACTGAAATTGTTGTAATCACTTAACATAAATGGACATTTTTGATCATGATTTTATTTGTCGTTTTAATCGACCAGATGCACTGGTAATATAGGCACATTATAGCAAGAAAATATTCGAAAACCACGTTAAACTATTAATGGGTTCATTTGACCACCTCTAAATTTTGAAGTAGTAAACTCACCCATCATATGGGTGAATATACCACTAACGATCTAAAAAACGGGAAACTCACCCATTGGTGAGATTTTCCATAGGGTGAGTAACCACCGAAGCCAAAGAGACATTCCGCGAAGTGGCATTTTGCGACCAGTGGACATTTTGATTTGCAATGAGCCTAGCCCACGCATGGATGAAGTCATGCGCGTAGAGTTGCAACGATTTATCGTAGAGATGAGACGTATTTACGCTACCAGGTTTTAAAACCAGGGCTTCGCTTCGAAGTACGGCGCCCTGGTACGAGCAGACTATACTTGCAAGTATGAAAGTATGTGCTATAAGGCGAACGCGAGATAGCATAGCATAGAAAAACGATTCATATTTCAATGAAACACACTCGTATTTAGTGAATAATAAATACTTTGATCTTTAAAAGTATTTTTTTATTTATACGAATTTGCTCCTTATGCTACTGGGAATACAGGTTGAATTCCTATGCAAGTATTTTAGATAGGTCGCTCGAGCAAGTGCGGCGCGGCGCGGGGCTCGTGGTAGGTGCGACGGGAGCGGGTTGCCATACTCGAACTCGACCTTTAGCGGGTGGGATGACAAATACTTTCAAGTATTTTAAAACCTGGTTTTCGACCCTCGTATTTTTACGTACTTGTAGGGTAAGCTCACATAATTATGTGACTCATTTAATTCTGTGATAATGACTTCCGAAGCTTCTATCGTTTTAAATGAGTAAGATACACAATTTCAAACTCCTTATGATAGGCGTATAAAGTCTCTTTTACCATGCAAAGTTTCAGCTTCACTGTGTGACAGAGAAAGGAACAATGTCGCGTACCTATTGTCTCCGTGGCGCCATTTTTATTGGTTGCCGGCCACTCGCTGTTTTGCTCCTTTAAATTATTTGTTTTTTAATAGTAAACATTGTTATATTTACCTGAAATTTGGACTATTCGTGGAAAATAGAATATATTTATTGCTGCCAATATTAGATTTTAATAAATTTGGGTGATATTTGAATTATACCTTATTTATGGAGGCTCAAAACTAACGTCTTTTTTGGATAACGATAGAAAACAGTATCACCGAATTAAACAAGGTAAAGTATCTCGCATGCTATTTTCTATGTTAATTGATATTTTTATTACAATTAAATGAGAAAGATAAATAAAGTATGTTTAATAAAAAATATTGGAAGTAATTTGAACCGTTTTTGTTAATATTTATCTGAGTTGTTATTTTTATTATCACATAATTAAGTGAGCTGTATTGCTTATTTCAGAAAAATGGAGGGAAAAGATAATACTCCAGAAACTTCCAAACCAAAATCGAAAAATAGGAAGTATAGTGAAGCTATGTTGAAATCTGCCATTGAAAGTGTTCTTAAATCAAGATTGATTGATTGATTGATTCTTAAGTCAGGATGTTAGTGACAAACAGCAAGTTTTTATGTGCGTTAACTGCAGTATTGATAATTCTAGTGGTGAAGAATAAAATACACCTAATGTTAATTAAACTATTCCATCTAATAAATACCTACTGATTAAGAAAATATAAAGAAATAGGTAGACTTATTTCTTGCTATGTTTAAATTTTTTTATTATATGTTAAATTTGCCTAATTATGTGATAATAAATAATAAATACTCATCTAATTGTGTTATATCAGAATTATGATATTGCTATCACCGAATTAAAGTGATTATAACAGAATTACCAAAGTGAACGTGTGATTTATAAAGCCATGTTAGGATAAGTTCTTTATTATAAAACTAAGAGATTATGACTTAAAATAGTAAGTAAAAGACTGATTTATGTTCCTACAAAAAATAAAATATTTTGATTAATATTATCCTGCATTTTATTGGTAATATCTAAATTATCACAGAATAAGGTGAGAACACTATATCTCATCGCGAATTTATCGTCAAAGCGATAAATATCAATATATCAAACCCTGGTACCTATGATATTTATCGACATCAACCATACGCCGCTCGATAACTAAAAATTCAAAATATCGGTGGATAATATCGAAAATAAAATAAAACAACGAGCCTCAACCGACTGATTCATCAATTTTTTTTTATTGCAACTTGTATCTTTTATTACGAATACATATATCAAAAACTTTTCATAACGAATTTTTAATCATTGCAGAATATAGGGAGAAAATAGTATTTCAAATACTTATATTCGTGTTTTGACTCGACAGTTTCAGAAACGCCATTTCACAGTTATTTATTTTTGTATGATGCTAAGTTATGTAAAACTCCTGTTTGTTTTTGATGTTATTTTAAAGAGAAACAAAAAAGGTGTTACGTAAGTATCGCACTTAAACAAAAATCATTAAGCATGTTGAGTTTTTTATTTTTCACCGTGAAACGAATCTTGGTTCAACCTAACCTCTATTACAACAAACCTCATTGTATTAATTTGGTAAGTATAAGCTTTAGAAATATCGATGTCGATCTAATACACCGATATCATTTTTTTTCGTGTTGACGCTACATTAAAATATTATGTAAGTACCCTATGTCACTCCCATAATTGGTATTACGAATCTAATGAGACCCTATATATATGTTTGGCTGTAGAGCGTGCCAGAGAAATAGAGATAAATACTCACATAAATACACATAATATCCTTGACTACGGCAGTCGGGCAATTATATCGATACGACTGATTCGATGAGTCATGAACTCATGAACGACCAGACCCTAGTATTACTGATTAAATTTTACAAGTAGTTATTGACGAGTTACTATTTTTCTTCATCAATACATTCTTTTTATTTTTCAATGAACTTTTATTTTAGTAATTAATATAATTTTTTTATGAATTTTAGAATAAAGGTCAGAGATATAAATGAAATGCTGGCAGACCACAGTCTTAAAACCACCAAACATCCTAAAGAGATGCGCAAGGGGCAACCGTAAGTAGTTATTTTTCAGTAAGTTATTTGTATAATATTGACTAGAAAAATTCAACATTTGTTATAAAACGTTTATCTAGATCAAAGTCCGCACTACCACCGCAACCACGATCACGATCATCAACACCATCGCCATTGGTTGCATCACAGTCACCGGCGTCATCTTTCGTGGCTTCGCCCGTAAAGTAAGTTGATTACCGATTTTTTTAAATATTTGCAATTTTTTAATGAAAAAAAAAACATGTAGAGGACGAGGTGGTAGATCGCCACTGGTAGCGAAATTCTTGAAGGATATGGTAGTGGTTACCGACCGCGGTGTTCCTAGCAGGCGTGGCAAGGGACGCGGAGCCCACACCAATACACGACACGAACGACTAGGCCCTAGAATTATTGACTAGTATTGAGTTAATATTTTTGCTTCATCAACAATTTTTCTATAATTAAAGTATTTTTTTTAATCTATAAACATTTTTTTCTTATAATTAAAGTATTTTTTTATTAGGATTAAGATCTGCGATATCAAAAAAATGCCAGAAGGCCAAAATCTCGAGACTCCCTTGCACCCCAAAAGGATGCGCGAGTGGCAACCGTATGTAGTTAATTTTCAATAAATTATTTGTATAATGTTGAGTATAATATTGACTACAAAGTTTCAACATTTGTTATAAAATGTCAATCTAGATCAAAGCCCGCACTACCACCACCACGATCACGATCACCAACACCATCGCCATCGGTTGCACCACCGTCATCGGCAACATCTTTCGTGTCTAAGTCCGTAAAGTAAGTTGATTACCGACTTTTTTATTTATTTGCAATTGTTTTATGAAAATAATAAGTTTGTGGTGGACGATGTAGTAGATCGCCACTGGTTGCGGCATTAGTGCAGGATATGGTAGTGTGTATCGATCCCGGTGGTCCTAGCAGGCGTTGCAGATGACGAGGAGCCCATACCAATACACGACACGTACGACTAGGCCTTAATGTTACTGACTAAATTTGACTAGTACCTATTGACGAGTGAAATTGAAATTTTTGCTTCATCAACGCATTCTTTTTATTTTTCAATTGACCTTTTTTTTACTAACTATATCTTTTTTTTATGAATTTTAGAATTAAGGTCAGAGATATAAAGGATATGCTGGAAGACCGTAGTCTTGGGACTACCATGCACTCTAAAAGTATGCGCGAATGGCAACCGTAAGTAGTTAATTTTTAGTACCTAAGTTATTTGTATAATGTTGTGTATAATATTGACTAGAAAGTTTCAACCTTTGTTATAAAATGTTCAACTAGATCAAAGCTCGCACCACCACCACCACCACGATCACGATCACTAACACCATCGGTTGAACCACCGTCATCGGTAAAGTAAGTTTTTTTATGTGTGTGTATGTGTGTGTGGGTGTGCGTGAGCGCGTGCGCGTGCGCGTTTTTTATGAAATGTAAAACATGTGGAGGACGAAGATATGGTAGTGGTTACCGATCGCGGTGTTCCTAGCGGGCGTGGTAGAGGACGTGTAGCCATAGATTACAGAACCTAAAAGATAAATCCTTTAGAACAAAATCTTTAATACCTACCCCGGTAAACACCTGTCTACTTCTCGCAAGTACTCGCTAGTTTTCTTCGTACGGGCAAAATGCGCCTTAATACTTAACCTTAAAGTTGTTTATGCGTTGTTCGTTTGCGTCATACGGCTCCGTCACTTTTCACTTCGCCTCGTAGGGCTGCTGCTTCGACAAAATTTTATTCATATTCCATACCGTGCGTAGGTGTCGCGGTTTTATTTATAGATACTCATATCGACATGACTATTTGTAGTAGATAACCGCACTGGACTTTATGCACATTACTTATTTGTATAAAATAAATTTTGTAGCGCTGTTCCTATCAAAATAGTCGGGTGCGGACAGATTTTTATAAGAGATTTTTCACGTTTCAAATTACAATTTAACGCATAAGTGGCCCTTTATGGCGCAACGCGCCACTTTGATAAAAGGTCTTTCATTTTGACAGCGCTATCAAAAAATATTTTTTTGTGTTCATTTCGGCAATATTAATGTTTAATTTACAAAATGGATATAAACTCACGTGCCTAACGACAAAAAAGAAAATTGCTGAGGTTTTCTAAAATGGCGCCCACGAGGTGACAGCACCTCAGAACAAGTACTAAAGCATAGAAGGAGTATTAATCGCCCTCATAAACTTATCCTCTTTTTTCAAATAAGCAGGATACATTGAAAAGAAAAAGACAAATAATTTTGCTAAGGACGGCTGGCTAGTGTTCACTGTAGAAACGTCAAATTGGTTACCTTTGGTTACCTTTGGATGCCGAATTAGGAAGCGAACTAATGTCTAATGTTTCAACTTGTCAAGGCCCCTAGACAATTTAGTCGGGTTATACCGCCGCTTGTAATTTTCATTGTTGTCTGCCTGTTTTGTAAAATAATTTATGTTATAATTACATAGTGCTATTGTGAAGTAAAATTAAGCCAATTGGATAAGCAATGTCCTGCGTTATTGTAGGTTGTAAATTACATTCTTCTCACAAAGAAAATCAAGCTAAAATCGTCAACTTTAATCGGTGAGTAGATAACAAACCAATAATGTATACTAAAACCTATACAAAAATGCAAAATACCTAAGTGATTTATACTTTACTACTTTACTTTACTTTGCAGTATACGGCATTCATATTATAATCGTCTGTTTGCCATTCGATTCAGTAATTTTTAAGTATTTTACATTTTTACCAATTTGTGTAAAGTCACGACCAAATCCATTTTCGGACAATGTAAACAAACAATCTTTTTAATATTTTTCTATCAAAAACTCCGTAACCGATGACACATGAATTTATACACATTCTGTTCACTGTATACTTCGTTTTGCAACTATTTTTACTATTGATTAATAATTAAATCTAGATTATTTAATTAAATTACGAATTATTTTTTGCGGTCGAATAAGACGTCAAATTGATTAACAGTTTTATTTTTCTGTACTCTCTATTGTATTTGAAAACCAATGTTGTAATTTATTAGAAGAAATAAGTTTAACGAATACCTACATATCATAGGTACATAATATTTTGTAATTCATCATTTATTTTGGGTTTGCCCTTGCAGGTCTGTTTATTTGTTTTATTGTAATATAGTACCTTTAATAAAACCGTAACATACATACAAATTCCATTTAGTCCATATTTCACAAATTTTCATCAGGCGGGAAAATATTCAAAAGTATCTTAGTATTCCATTTCAGTTTGTGGTCAAATCGTTGCATTTAGAGGTCAACGCTTAATTTAAATTACATTTATTTATTAGACTAGCTGTTGCCCGCGACTTCGTTCGCGTGAAAATTCAGATGAGTGCCTCTATGAGAATATTGCGTGCCTGATTTTATGGCAATCGTACATTGTATCAGTATTATCCGTCTCTATGGCGAATCCAGTTTATACCCGCTACCGCTAAAACTGACAAACCACTTTCACACAAACTTGCAACTCTTAATTGCCCATTTAATAAGGTTGGTTTCTAAATATTAAAAAAAGAGTATTTTCTAGTAATTTGGTAATCCTACTATAAAAACTATAGAAGTTTCATACAAACTTTGCCACCCCTTTATATCCCCTTAGGGGATATAGGGGAATAAAATACAATACCATATTTAACATATATACAAATATTTGGAATAATAAATTAAATAGAATTATTCTATTACGCAAATAGAGTATTCGTAAACGTAATATTATTTAAAAATGTAAGAAAAAGGACGAAAAATTACTATTTAACAATGTATTGATGTCATTAATTTTATTTTTATTATCTTTGTGCCCATCACTAGTAAATTCATGAAACTATAGACAGTGGCAATAAGGCGGATTGTTTACATTGTTCGAAATTGGAGTTGGAATGGACTGTAGTCATGTTTAATAGTGTTGTGACTTTGCTGCATATTTTATCGATAACAAAAATATTACTATAATTTGTGGTTAACGATTTTGTGGTAACTATCTTTGTACCTGAAAGCAATCGGTTCATTATCAGCAAAATTCAAAATGGCGGCTGCTTTATATAAATTTGACTTAAGATTCGTGTTTGGTCTTCGCTGGGACACTCAGATATCGATTTTGAAAGCAATCGGTTCAAAAACAGCTAATTTCAAAATGGCGGCTGCTTTATATAAATTTGACTTACGATTCGTGTTTGGTCTTCGCTGGGTCACTCAGATATCGATTTTGAAAGCAATCGGTTCAAAAACAGCAAAGTTCAAAGAGGCGGCTGCTTTTATTAAATTTGACTCGAGATTCGTGTTTGGTCCTCGCTGGGACACCCAGATATCGATTTTGAAAGCAATCGGTTCAATAACAGCAAAATTCAAAATGGCAGCTGCTTTTATTAAATTTGACTTAAGATTCGTGTTCGGTCTTCGCTGGGACACTCAGATATCTATTTTGAAAACAATCGGTTCAATAACAGCAAAATTCAAAATGGCGGCTGCTATATTAAATTTGGCTTAAGATTCGTGTTTGGTCATCGCTGGGACACTCAAATATCGATTTTGAAAGCAATCGGTTCAAAAACAGCAAAGTTCAAAATGGCGGCTTTTTAAATTAAATTGTAACTTCAGATTCGTGATTGGTCATTGATGGTACCAGACCATCAGATGTCGATTTTGAAATCAATAGGTACAAAAACAGCAAAGTTTCGCGCACATGTCCACTTGCGCAAGTATCTTTCACGCAAGTATTCCGGATTCCACCGAAGTAGACCTACAGGTCACTCCATCATGTTCGGTGGTAAGGCCCTTATCATAACTAACCAAACGAGCCCATACTATGTACCCTCAGCTCTACTGATCAGCTACTTCCAGTAGCAGACACCGAAGTAGACCTTCAGGTCATTCCATTTTGCCAGGTGGTAAGGCCGCGTCGTAACTAAAAGTAGTTTAATCGGCTTAATTCGATTAACGATTATTTCAATCACGATTACGATTGATATTTTAATCACGATTG
This sequence comes from Parascotia fuliginaria, assembly GCA_963082885.1. Taxonomy (NCBI): domain Eukaryota; kingdom Metazoa; phylum Arthropoda; class Insecta; order Lepidoptera; family Erebidae; genus Parascotia; species Parascotia fuliginaria. Next base: position 4,500,364 of record OY720197.1, read on the forward strand.
TTTCAATCACAATTAATTTTAATCGCGACTAATTTTAATCCGATTAAAACTAATCAAATTAACTAATCTTTCTATCTTCTTAAATTTCTTTCTTTCTAATCGATTAAAAAATGAATCGATTAATGCCAACACTGTTACAAACAAAACATAGTTTTGTTTTAGGTAATTTACTTGTTAATTCTAATTTTACATAAAGTAGTATTTCTGACAGCGGATCGCTTTTATTTAAAAAGAAATACCCGTATTTGATTTATATACTTACCGTCTTCTAATAATTCACACTTTATCCTTGACAAAGCCGACACAAACCGAAACCCGAGCGCGAGCGTAAACAATAGGGTCCATTGTTTATAAATTCTAAGAATACCTACAACATCTGGCGTATCCATACTGTAGTATTCACACACATAACAAAAACAAAGTTGAAGCTGCTCTAAGTGCTTACTTTATTAGTTTCGACGCAATAAACAAACCACCTTAACAGACAACGGGTCCTTGAAGAAAAAGGGTGAAGTCACTGCTTCACAAATAGATGCAATTTCCAACATGCTGAGAGTGACGTTTTATGAGCAAAGCGTTTTATAATTCTTTTTTTTATACGTCTTTTTAAATAAAGTAAGTATTAATGGTTTTAGCAACCCAATTGGTACTTCACATGAGACAGGTGATCAGTTAATTTTTCGTTGATCAGCCCCTTTTGGTAGTTGGTGTCCATTTCGATCAGCCTTTCAGAAACTGGGGATAAGTCTATTAATCGACATATTATGTAACTGTTTGCGTTCCGTATTTATTCAAGAAACTCTGTGGTAAATTTAGAGTCGAGACCTAACGGTTACGTTATGAAATAGTCATAATAAAATTAGGCGAATATTTGTATCGCCGCCATTTCAGCTCCAGGAGCTCGGTAGGTACGGTACACTGATGCGGTATTTTTGACTAAATAATTAACGAAGTCGAACAGATCACTCCAGGAGCGACGTCAACAGTCGAGGGTTGAGAAATTTTAAGTTTTTGAGCGCCTAAAGTACCTTATTAGATAATGCATTGTAACTGTTAAATAAATGGCAAATAAAGTCCAATTGTTCGTATTGTTCTTTATTAGAAGGAACACATTTACAAAATCCCCTTTGCTTGCTTTGTGGTGATCAATCTCCCACATTTATTTTACAGAGAAATCCTTGCAGGGTATATTTCGGAGTCCTAAGTCTAACTTCATACCTATTTAAACTGACGGACTCATAAACTGCATCAAAGTTCAGGATTACTTTGAAATGATTTTTTTAATAAGTATGCAAACTTTTTAGATTAAATTATATAAATATGGAGAGACTGGCTCTTCATATTAAAAAAAAGCAAAATTTAAAAATAGAACTGCGGTAAAACAAATGAATATAGCCGGCAAAAGAAAATTTACTCGTAGTATCAGATTTGCGTGTTATTTAAAGCAAAGTTTTAAATTGATTCGCATTGATTTTTTATTCTTTTGTCAATTGAATTATTGTTACCAGCAGAATTGTTGGGTTAGTTTGTATGGATACTTCGTCCGAACAAGCGGCTCAAATTGTAGCACTGGTGCGGGAGGGCTTGGATCAACGAACGATTGGTAGAAATTTAAATTTAAACCAGTCTACGGTTTCTAGAATATACAGAAGGTTTGTGGAGGCAGGTTCTTACGGAAGGAGACGTGGTACAGGCAGGACTCGAGCAACCACCGGTCGTGATGACCGATTTATTGTTACAACTTCCCTGCGAAATCGTTTCCTCACGTCAGTTAACATCAAAACAGAGCTTAATGAAGTGCGTGGAGTAAATGTGAGTGCACGAACAATAAGAAGAAGGTTAAAGGAAGCGGATATCACCCCTTTTAGTCCAGCAAATGGTCCAAAGTTGTCTGTAGCTCACAGACAAGCTCGCTTAAGATTTGCGCGTGATCACCTAAATTGGACAAAAGAGCAATGGGCCTCCGTATTGTTCACGGACGAGTGTAGGACATGTTTATATGGTGCAGATGGTCGCAGAAGAGTCTATCGTCGACGTGGGGAGCGATATGCTCAAAGTTGCATTGAGGAGCGTGTTCCTTATGGAGGCGGTTCGTGTATGGTCTGGGGTGGCATATCGATGGACGGGCGAACAGAACTTGTGTTCATAGACATGGTCCGTCAAAACGGTAATAGAGGGGATTTGACTGCACATCGCTACATAACAGAGATCTTAGAAGATCACGTGGTGCCTTACATGGAATTCATAGGCGAAAATTTTACTTTAATGTAGGATAATGCCCGGCCGCACGCTGCTGCACAAGTTCGACAATATTGCGAAGAGGTTGGGATACGTACAATAAATTGGCCAGCACGCAGCCCGGATCTTAATCCCATTGAGCATGTTTGGGACAATTTAAAAAGAGCTGTATATGCGAGAAATCCTGTGCCCACGACAGTGGCAGCACTAAGAACAGCACTTTCAGAAGAATGGGACAATATTCCGCAAGATCTTTTAATAACCCTAATAAAATCTATGCGGAACCGATTAGAATCCGTAATAAGGACACGTGGAGGTAATACACCTTATTAAAACAAATAAACCCTTGCATAAAGTTTGTGTCTATTGTTAAAACCATTTTTTTTATTAAACCAATTTTCCTTAAATTTCTGTTTTTTTTTAAAAAAAAGTCTTAAGGTCCTTTCCGGTACACAAACGTAAACTTAAGGATATGACTCTACGCTGTTTTAAAGTTCACGAACCAATCTAGAGCTTTCAATTTAAATCTGTATAGAAAGTTTGCATACTTGGTTAAAATATTTATTTCAAAGTCGTCTATTACTTTGATGCAGTTTATGAGTCCGTCAGTGTATATATTTGACTAAACTAGATACTTACAGTAAACATTAGTTAGGTATATACTTTTCTTTGACAAATAATAGAATTTTCGATATTTTTAACCGACTTCAATAAAAGGAGAAGGTTTTTGGATTCGATCGTTTATCGGCCCTGGGGCAAATCAAAAAACGGGGCCCCACTGCTATCAAACTAGTTTTTTTTTATATTAGTCTATCAAAATGACTCAGCCCTGCCTGATGGTAAGCATTCAGAGGAATCCAGAAGTGGTAGCCACTATACCAAAAGCCATCGTCTTAAACTGCTGGTATGATGGCCTCCACTATGGCGGCTGGGATGGGGTTAGGGGAAGGGAATGAGGGAGGTGAGGAAAGAGGAAAGGGGGAATTGGGCCTCCGGCGCTCTCACCGAACGAAACGCAGCAGTACAGATACTACTCTTACGTCGATATTCTATGAGAGGGTAGTACTATTCTGTGGTAGTACTTCCCCGAACGATCCGGCCCATTCATGCTGAAACCAGTACCTATACGTAATTCAAGAAATCGATTTTTGAAATCAAACATGTCTTAGATAAAATGATATAGGCAATTATAGAGGGCTGTGCTGAATGAACCAACATTGTTTTCTTTTCCAAATTTAGCAATTATGTGAAACCAATGCGGTACACATATGTTACTTGCCAAACATCAATTATTTTTTAAGTGTGTTTGGCTAAGATTGTTTTGTATTTTATTAGATGTTTCCTTACATATTTTTTCAAGCACGGTCCCCTATCCATATCTGTATATCATTTAATATTATGAATTCTCAATATTTGTTGCGGTACACATAACGTTCTATTAAAGTACATTCCTTGAGTTTAAGAATCTTTTGAATACGCTATATATTTTTCAATTTACACGGGGGCCGCGCTGAAACGTTGGGCTGGCACGGCCCCCCCTTTTTGCATTTTTCTTTAAAAGTACATACATATACTCCTAGAGGCGTGTACATTGAATTGGTGCACACTTAAAATGCAAATTCTGGGGGGCCGTGCGGGGCAAACGTATACAATTTATGTACCCGTACCTGTATTAAAAACAAAGACGATAGATCCACTTGACTGCTAATACAGCGTACAAACGCTCGCCAAACATAAGGCATTTAGCGCTTAAACAAACCGCGACAGAGTTTACTCATTTAGTTCCGACCAAGTGTCAGATCTGTGCGCACATGTCAATACGCTACATTCTTAATTTTTTTACGAAAATGCCTTCCTGCTCTGGTAAATGGTGTGGAAAATCCACTAAAATATCAAGTTATAACAAGGATGGTATAACTTTTCACCGGTAAAGTACGATTTTAGTTGAGTTATGATAAATATTTATTGTGATTGCAGGGCTCAAGTGATATTGGTTGTTTGACGTAAATACGTCACCATCACAGTTTGTCTCTCTTTCTCGCGCGAGACGATTGTCAATAGTTCCGTCTCTTTTTGTTTTTTTCTGTCACAGTAGCGCTGAGACAAATCGGAAATAAAGTTGATATCGATAATTACTATTCATGATTCGGTTAACAATATTAATTAAAGATATTTTAAAATTAATTAATTATTCTAACATCTTAGTTTTTCGAAGAGCCCAGAAATAAAAGAAAAATGGATAAATGCTGTTAACAGACAAAATTGGTACCCTAACAAATACAGCGTTATTTGTTCAAGAAATTTCACATTTGACACATTTGATTCTTTTGAAAATTTAAAAAACCGACGGCGTTTATTTAGTTCAGCAACGCCGACACTTGATTATAAAACATTTAAAATTAATGTGAAAATAATAATTTTATTTTTGTTGAAATACGTAATTTTTGAAACTCTTATTATTAATAGCATTCTTAAATACTGTAATAAGAGGCTATAACCACGGTAATACTATCTGTACAGTATTGTAACACGGCCAAATTTTAAAAATAAATGCCTACACCCGCGCGGTACGTAAACATGCGATAGGGCGCCTCCAGCACTTTAATTACATTTGCCTACTTTGTTTTTCCATTTAGTTTCGTGATTGTAAATATACTATTTTATATAAACAAACAAAATACTCTGTGAATTGAATAGAAAGTGTTCAATAAAAATGCGTGTTGTTTTTTGACTGGAATTACAAAATTAATTTTTCTAGTATTATTTATACACGCAGTACAATCAACAACTATTACTAATAATAAAATACCACGTATTTACTTGGTATTATACAAACTAAGAAAAAAAAATACACATGCCCCGAGGTTTTAACACAAGCGTACATATCATATCATGATTCATAAACCGCCTATAACTACCTATTTCACTCGTGTCAATCACTTTCTTTTACTCTATTCACTTTATTTATTAATCCAGACATCTTTTTTTTCGAGAGATAAAATGAAATATTTATCCATTAAAAAGACACATTATGTACCTACCTACTAGTAAGTAAAATTATTTTATAGTCTCATCTTTCATTTATTGAAGACAATGACATTAAATCAATTGTAAAGATAAAAGCAAATTAAATATTTATTTATTTATTATACTCATCAATTATGAATAACTTTTATAAATTCTACAATAAACCATTTACATACAAAAAATACCTATAATGTAAATTTATTAGTAAGACACAATAACCTCTTTTTATATTGTTTTCATATTGTTAAAATAATTCTGACATCCATGTATTCGGACATAGAATAAAAATTACTTTATCGATAACGATTTATTTTGGCACAATTATGTGGTACAACACTATGGGGCGGTGCAATATGATTGACATTGATGCATTAACCAATCACTGTCGCGATAATATCTTCGTCCACCGACCCGCAGTGGTGAGTCCGCGTGTTTACTAGAAATCATATCATCGTCACTCAAGTGGTTATATACTCATTGATTAAAAACAAACATGGCCGCAGCTGACGGATTTTTTAATTATCCTCCTTGGTTAAAATCTATAAATGCAGCACAGACTACATTAAAATTGGATTGATATTATGTACTCTGTGGCTGCCGGCAGCTGTCACTGCGCTTCCAGCCAATCACAGATGGTCACAAACGTCATACATCATCAAAACTCAATCAGTTCTACGGGCTAAGGGATTGGTTTTGTTGTACTAAACATTATACAGCCGTGGGTGCACTGCCCCGCCTAGCCCCTAAGATTAACAAAGCCGAAACGAACCAAAACCCGAGCGCGAGTGTATACAATAGGTCATTATGACTTTCCAATGGTAAACCACCACAGAACAAGGTTCTGAGTCAACCCACTCAACCACTGACACTCTATTGAAAGACTATTGGCAATCTGGAAATTGAAATAATCTCAAATCAAATAAATTCTAATTTATCAATTACAAAATATCGATTATTTACCAAGTTATTTTAAAATCGATATTATTTAAAAAAAACTATTTATTACGGCTTTCACATAGATCTATTTTAAATAAAATAGAATAATTGTTGGTCTAAGAAATTTGGCTTACTGGTGAATCCCTGTAAGTGTCAGGCCATAGCCAACGCTTAATAAACAGGCTAGATATTCAGCTCCTACTATCGATCATTTTTGATGGGTCACCCATTGCATTTAGTCCCGTGGTTAAAGATCTTGGGTTGCTTATCGACTCCAATCTCAATTGGAAAGCTCAAACAACCAGTGTTAGTCAAAGAGTTACAGGTACCCTACGTGCCTTATACGCCTGAAGAACTTCCTTCCAACTAAAACCAAGATGATGATTGTGCAGACTTTAATTTTCCCCTGATTGATTATGCTGATGTATGTTATTTTGACCTGAATGCAGATCTCCTCAATAAATACGACCGGCTTCTTAATAACTGCATGCGATTCATTTTTAATCTTCGTAAATATGATCATATTTCTTTTTATCGTGCTGAGCTAAAATGGTTACCCATACGGCAACGCCGAAATTCGCGCGCTCTTACAACTCTATTTTCGTTTCTACATTCTTCGTCAATTCCTAGCTATTTATCTCCCTATTTATAACCTTTATGTTCAACTCATGACAGAAATCTGCGCTTCTCTAATAATCTTCTTCTAGCATGTCCCTCTCATACCACTGACTTCGTTCACTCTTCCTTTTTCAAGTTGAAAGTTAGGGAATTTCTATTCGACAGATTTGGAAGAGTCATCACATCATTAACTTTCATGTTAATAAGGTTATTTATATGTATATATTTATTTATTTATATATATTTATAGTATAGTTATATATTATAAGTATATATGTATGATATAATATTATTGTTACGACGATAACCTATGCTAGAACGTTCGCAAGTACCTACCTACCTACTCGTGTACGACAAATACCCTACATTTGCAAGTACCTACCTACACGTATACGACAAATACCTACGCTAGAACGTTTGCATGTACCTATCTACACGTATAACAATAGATCATCGGCGGTAGGCATACCTACGCGTCGCAGCTAAGTACCTACACTCATTGTTCTGTTTTCGAGAATTGTCGGCATCTTTGTGGTAATAACTGGAACGTTCTAGAAATCTATTAAATGACTATAAAAGGATGCGAACGTCGGCACTTCGTTCAGTTGTGAATACAGCGATCTCGAGCGAACATCTAAGTGATACGGAGGTTTACGAAGAGCGATATTCGAAGCGTGATAGTGCAGTATAAGTGTTTATTGCTTTATTTTGTTACTCTTAGTGTACTGTGTTAGTCTTAAATAAACTGATCATCGCGTAACTGGCATTTTACCTCGAACCCCATCCTGACACGTAACATTATGAATACAAATTTATTTATGTATGTTTATTTTATACTCTTTGTTTGGCTAAACGTGCACCTACCACAATCATCTCTGCATCACCTAAAGGTTGGCTGGTAGAGAATGCCATTTGGCATTAAGCCCTCCTATGTACACGTAGTGCACAAAGTTTAAATAAATAAATAATTAATTTTAAACAAAATATCCTTAAAATAGAATCAAACTGAAAATCGATTTGCCCATACGATCGAGTTTTTCAGTATTTCTGTATTTTTAATCTGTGCTGACAGGTGACAGTACGTACGCAATGAAACCAGAAACAAAGACAAAAAGGAAAAAAAAAACACTTGTTTGGTCGTCGTTTCTTTGGTATCGTTTCGTGCGTTTGCGTTCTGAGTGTTTTGATTTCTTATTTTAATTTCTTAGTAGTTTTCTTCTTTTAAAACACTAGATAATTATTACCTTACCATATTACAGATGTCGCTTAGGTCTTTAGGCAGCAACATCGATTAGGACTTGTACATAGTTATTAGGTACTTTCTTACAAAGTAGTAAACATCTAAGTAATACAGACAGTTTCATTGTTGGAACATAAACTACAGAATAAAAAATAAACTAGGTAGGTAGGTAAAGGTTTTCCAGAGGTTGATATTTTATAACCTTACTTTCACCAAATCTTTTGACCTCTATTTATTTCACTAGCTATTAATTGACTAAGTTTTATCTTATTGTTATGTACCTAATGTATGGAAGGGTCTCAGTCTCCTTTATGGTTTTTTGCTATTTAAGTATGAACTTACTACTTCACATTGCTTATAACACTAATATATAATATATTATACATATTTAAATAAACAAAATCTGGCATAAAAAAATGTTTAAATTTAGTATTTTGACCAATCATTGACAGGCTAGTGATGGATCATTATGAATATTTAGCAGATTACGAACTTTTAACAAAATGACAATGGGATTGCAGTTAGAGAATACTATCATTGACTGCACTGTTGGTCTAGTGATTAGTGTAACTGACTGCGACGCCGGGAGTCGTGGGTTCGATTCCCGCGGAAGTCAAATATTTATGATATGAACATTTGTATTTGTCTTCAGTCTGGGACTTTCCTATGTATTCTAAGTATGTACTTACAAAAAAAAAGTATGTATAGGTAGGTACCTACTATATTTCAGTTATCTAGTACTAGTACCCATAACACAAGCTTTGCTTAGCTTGGGACTAGATGACGGTGTATGTGTCCACATATTATTATTGTTATTGAGTAGCGAAGTGTTGGATTAAAAATAGCAAACGCGGGCTCCTGAATTGAACTTGAGTGGTTTGTTAATAGTTGGTGTTTTGAGTTTTTAAGACTGTGTATTTTTATCTAGCATTATAAGACGTCCACGTACACGAGGTGCACGACATGGCAGAGGGGTGCGAGTTCGAGGTGGTGGCTATGTAGCTTCGGCAGTGCCAAGAGTGGCGGCGGAAGTGCTGGCAGTCAATCACGGTCACGGGGGCCACGGTAGTAGAGCTGCTCAGGCGCCAGGATCTAATAGACGACCTGATTCCTTAACTACAGACGAGTTAGTATTTAATTTGTGTAATGCTTTCATTCACTTACCCTCTTATTCATAAACATCTTCTATGCTTATAATAGCTAAAATAGGTTTTTAATCAGTTTGTCTTTATTTGTCATTGTCACCTTGACGTTTGTATTAGTAAAAAAGAAACAATACCGTAGACTATGTACAAGTACCTACAAAAAACTCATTTTATCTATAGAGGCTTATAAGATTTTTATGAATAAGGGGGTTTTAATTGTATTTGATCGGTTTAAAAATATTTTTTTAGCTTCTTTCTTAGTACTTACAATTATTTTTAAATTTAAGACTTGTGATAAATGATGTCTCCGCGTTGCCGGTGGGTCAGGACCTGGAAACTCCACTTCACGATAAGCGGATGAGCGTGTGGCAACTGTAAATAGTTTTTAATGAAGTTTGATAAATATAGTGAATGACGCTGGTTATATTTATAGCAAGTATTGATTGTCCAGATCAAGACCGGTTTTCACGCCACTGGTCATGGCCTCAGCCTCGACACATTATGCGGTAGCTGGGCCGCCTAGTGCTATGCATCTGCCGCTGCCGCCGCCAACGTCGCCATCGTTGCTACCACCGCCGCCATCGTCGCCATCGTTGCGGACACCGTCGCCATTGTCGCTGTCGCCGTCGCCGCCGCCGATGTCACCGCTGTCGCCGCCGCCGCCGCCGATATCGCCGCTGCCGCCATCGTCGCTGCCGCCGCCGCCAATGTAAGTTTTCTATAGATTTTTTTCTAATAAGTATAATCTAGACAGATTCTATTTATATATACAGTCGTGGTCAACTAATTGGGGACATTCAAGATAGTGAAGAGCAAAAACCGGTTTAGTAAATATAAATATAAAACCCTATTGATTTCTCAGCACCTATTATTTGCATAATTTGGTCCGATTATTATGCTACAAATGGCTGTAAATAAAAGATTAAATAAATAGAAAAAAGTATTTAATATCAAAGGTTAACCTTTGATATTAAATACTTAAATACTTACAGGTATTAAATTTTAAGATATAATTCTGTAGCTGGACATTTAAAAGCTTAAATATGCTGGAACGTCCATGTAATAGGGAGATGCTCCTCAGCATAAGGACACATAGTTTTTTCCAATATTGCCTTGTATTGATGTTGGTCTAAGTTACCCTGAACTTTACACACAGGTTCCACTCCACGTCCAGAAAATGAACCCTACATTTTAATATTTCCACCGCTATGTTTCACCTGCTGTTTTGTGAATCTTGGGATTCATTTCCGCTTTTATAGGACGCCGTACGTATTGCCTTCCATCTGAAGAAATCAAATCAAATTAACCTTGGTCTCGTCAGAGAATAATACATGTTGCCATTGGGCGTAGGTCCAATGTCCATATTTACGTGCAAACGCCAAACGAGCATGTCTATGTTCTTTCTTCAACGACGGTACTTTGCGAGCCATTCTTCCGAACAACCCTGCTTTTACCAGACGTCGTCGAAAGGTCCTCGCTGATATACCGACTCGTTCGTCTGCCGAAACACGTCGTGTTTTATTAAAATAGAGCCTATAAACGGATCTTTCTTAGCTCACCTGGTTATCATTCTATCTTCTTGCGGAGTTATTTTTCTCATATTTTTAAATTAGCTGTGGAGCCTATAAATATCAATTGCGTGCCCAAATGGCGCTAATTACCGCGAATCGCGTAAATTCAAATTTCGCAACTCAGCAATTTTAATTTTGCGATATCTCTTAATTTTCATACAGGAGCTAAAAAGGGAGTCAAGTCCCGTTACGCCTTCTACCCACAGATGAATAAAAGGGACTACAGTCCCTTTTGGTCTACAAGGGAATATATTGTTATTTTTAATTTTAAAAAAAGTAGGTATTTTATGACGTCTCAAATTACATAAATATTTATTATTTAAAAAAAATACCCGTAATCGAAAAAGTTAATGTTTTAAATACATAAACATACATTAATCTCTATATTCAATAATCATCAATAACATTCCTTGTCATAAATTATTTCACAATGAGAACCTTGACAAAGTCGTAACCCGACACCCGAACGAAATCCGATCGCTAACGTAAACAATAGGGTCCGTTGTTTATAAATTCTAAGAATACTTACTACATCTGGCATCTGGCATCATCAATATCCATTGTGTAGTTTGGTTCACACACTTCTCACAAACACAGTTAGCAGCTGTTACAAGTGCTTACTTTATTAGTTCGACGAAATAACAAAACACTTGAACCACCTAAAAAAAAGGGTCCTTGACAAAAAAAAGGTTCATGACTTATTACGATAGCGTTGTTTTCAAATAAAACATATATAACATGTTGGGTTAAAAACAATACTGGCTGCTATATAAAAAACTTTAGAAATCAACAAAAGAGGAGAACGAAAAAGTTCAAAAAGTAAAAAAATCGGTTATATTCGGACAAGAATATATGGAGTAATAGCGATTTTAGAATTAATCGAATTTTTGACGGTCGCCATCTTGAAATCGACTCCTGAAGTCGATTACACACACGCGGCATTTTGACAATCGACTCTAGGAGTCGATTCAACATTTGGTCGGCTAAAAGGATATAGCTCCGATTAAATGATAAAAATTGAAAACCACGAAACATGACACTAAATTGCGACGTTGCCACACGATGCGATGTAAACGCTCTTAATATTTTTGCTATATCAACACTTTCTTTTTATTATTTCAATGACCTTTTTTTACTACTTAAAATGTTTTTTTTATACATTTTAGAATTTACATCTGCGATATCGAGAAAATGCCGGAAGACCAGAGTGTCGAGACCGCCAGGCACCGTAAAAGGATGCGAAAGGGGCGTAAACCGTAAGTCTTTTTTGCAATTTTTATGAAAATAATAAATTTGTGGTGGACGATGTAGTAGATTGCCACTGGTGGCGCTAGCAGTGCAGGATATGGTAGTACGTACCGATCCCGGTGGTACTAGCAGGCGTGGTAGAGGACGCGGAGCACACACCAATACACGACACGAACGACCAGACCCTATCGTGTAGATGAATATAACCGTAGCTAGCGATATGGGCTTATAGTTAGAAACATCGGCAAGGTCGCCAGTTTTGTTTTTTACAATAGGCATGACCACAGTGCGCAACATCTCCCCAGGAATATAGCTATGCGTCATGCATAATGAATACAGTAGTGCCAACACTCGGCAGGTGAGGTCCCGCATACCAGAGATGCTCAACACTGAAACCGTCATGTGATATGCCCTTAGTCATAGATTTAATAACATGCGCAATGTCTTGGACCTTACAATAAATCCCCTGGTCCATGTCAACCTCCCTGTTGATCACCGTCCGGGACGATCCCAGAAATGGTTCCTAATGGAAATGATCCTTAAAGAGGTCCAATATCTTTGGAATATGTCACCCCACTGACGCTCACAGGTAGCCCCGACTTGTAGTTTAACCTATAAGTATTTTTCCAGAATGCGCGAAAATCATTGTTAGAATGATTCGATGCCAGAATATCTAATTTAATTTGTAGTTTGTGATCCTGGAACTATTTTAGGTTAGATTTAAATTATTTTTTCTAGTCTCACACATACCTTCGTAAATTTTGCCACTAGTAGTTTTGCCGTTCCAGTTCCAAATCAAAAATGATTGTTTAGCCTGATTGTGAGCCCCAGCAACAAGTTTGTCCTATCCTATGACAATTTTCTTTCGTACATTATTGCTGCTTCTTTGACCCACTTGGCCTCCTCCGTCAGCGCGGTCACAATGTCAACATAAAGCTTATCAATAATGTGTCTATGAGCGGTATTATTAGATTATTACACATTTTGTCGCAACATTTAGTCTATTATGACACTCATTTTGATAAATTTTCTATTTCCTTGACACATCTTTCGCCCCAAAACGGCCGTATTTTGAGAAAAGCTAACATTACAAATTTTTGATGACTATATTTAGATTACACTGTATAACAAGTGGAAAGTGGTCGGACCACAGCACATTCAATACATTTTTAACTGTATTTACAACTGACAAAGGTCGAGCCATTGTTTAGAACCGTGTGACGTTGCCACTCATAAGGTGTAAATTTTTGCTTCATCAACATTTTCTTTTTATTTCTCAATGACCTTTATTTACTAATTAAAATGTTTTTTTATGAATTTTAGAATTAACATCTGCGATATCGAGAAAATGCCGGAAGACCAGAGTGTCGAGACCACCAATCGCCCTAAAAGGATGCGCAATGGGCAGCCGTAAGTCATTATTGCAATTTTTATGAAAATAATAAATTTGTGGTGGATGAGAAGGTAAATCGCCACTGGTGGCGGCATTAGTGCAGGATATGGTAGTACGTACCGATCCCGGTGGTACTAGCAGGCGTGGTAGAGGACGCGGAGCACACACCAATACACGACACGAACGACCAGACCCTATCGTGTAGATGAATGGGCTCTGTCGCAAAATGACCACTTCTCAAATGACTACAGGTAGCAAAATGTCCCTTTCTCAGAATGTCCCTTTCTCAAAATGGCCCTTTCTCTGAATGTCCTTTCCGCAAAATGTCCCTTTAGCAAAATGTCCCCTTCCTCAAACAGGCATTAAATTACTTTCTTAAGAGATAATTTATTTAACAATGCATGTGAAAATCATCCCCCCCAGGAATATAGCTATGCGTCATGCATAATGAATACAGTAGTGCCAGACACTAGTCTTTGTGATTTATCTCAAAGGGAAGCCGGTAGGAATCGGGTTATATGGACCCTTCGCCACTGGTAGTTATTTACTTAGAACGTAGAATTTCCTTTAATAAGGATTCCTCTCAATTCCTGCGGCTTATTTCATAGCAATTTGACTGTTTAGGCCTCTAAGGGGACTTTGAAATTAAAGTAGCTGTTTGCGAGTAAAGGGTTTAATCCGTTACTTGACAACGTATTTACAGTACACAATTTAAATTTAGTATAATGACAATATGAGAGAAATGCCCGTATGTGTGTCGCCGCGGTCGTAAGCTGAGTGAGTGGCGGCACGGTGGGGGCGCGTGCCGAGGATCGATGCCTCGCGTCTGCACCCGCCCCGCGCGGGCCTTCCGCCGCCGTCGCCATGTACTGGAGTGCGCCGACATGACAATTTGGCGTCAATGCGAAGGCGTTTTTAAAATGTTTTAATTTTATTTAAGTTGTTTATACCAGTGTAGATAGATTATTTTTTTATTAATAGACACTAGTCTTTGTGATTTATTTCAAAGGGAAGTCGGTAGAAATCGGTTTATATGGACCCTTCGCTACTGCGACCTAGGTTATATATAATCTGTAAAAAAATAATATTTAAAAACTTTTTTTGTACTCTTTCGATGCTGTTGTTATGAACCTCATACAATGGAGACCAGATTACTGAGCCGTATTCTAGTATCGATCTTACTATAGTACAGTAAAGATGAATGAAAGTACGTTGATCTTTAAAATGTTTAGTAGTTTGTGTTATAAAACCAAGAAGCTGGGTAGACTTCAAGACAAGGTAATCAAAGTGAGCGTGACCCCCAGATCCCTTGTGACAGACTTACGTTGCAAAAAGTTGTCATTAATTGTGTAAGAAAACAAGATTTTATGTTTGATTGTTGCGAACGAAATGACAAAACATCTAATAGGTATATAAAATTCTCGTGTCACGGTGTACGTTATTGAACTCCTCCGAAACGGCTCGACCGATTTTCGTGAAATTTTGTATGCATATCGGCTAGGGTTGAGAATCGGACATCTATTTTTCATCCCCCTAAATGTTAAGGGTGGTCTGAAAAGGGATGAAAACGATTGTATGAAACTTCTTCATAGTGTTGAAATTTTGTTTTGGAATACTTTAAATTTTTTTTTCAATTGGGGTGGATTTAGAGGGACGGAATTAGGGATGAAATATTATATGGAAAGATATTTGCTTTTGAAGTTAGCGACTTGAAAATTGAAAAGAGGGGGAAGGGAGAGTGGGTGAAAGAGAAGTGAAGGGTAGGGAAGAAGAAGTGAGGGGAAGTGCGGAGGAAGTGAGGGGGAAGTGAGGGTAAAGCGAGGGGGAAGTGAGGGTAAGGCGAGGGAGAAGTGAGGGGAAAATGAGAGAAAGATGAGAAGGAAGTGAGTGGGAAGTATGGGGCAAGGTAGGGGAAGGGAGATGTAAGTGAGGGGGAAGCAAGGGGAAAATTAGGGAGAAGCAAGGGAAAGGGAGAGTGAAATTACGGGGAAAGGAGAGGAGCGGTAGGGGTAGGGGGGAGGGAGGGCAGAAGCGGAATGGGAGGAGTGGGGAAGAAGGAAGAGGGGAATAGGGGAAAGTAGTGAAAATTTCCCGGAGTATATCTGTAGGCAGGTGAAAGAGGGTTTGTAGAATAGGAGACGATTCCGTTAATTCTTTTTTTGTTGTGTTTGTTATTGTCAGGAGAAGGTTCTGAGAAAAATTAGATATTAATTAATACAGGACAACGTCTGTCGGGTCCGCTAGTTTTTCTATATTTAAATACATTAGATTATGTTTAAATTGTCTTATTTATAACTAGCTGTTGCCCGCGACTTCGTTCGCGTGAAAATTCAGATGGGTGCCTCTATGAGAATATTGCGTGCCTGATTTTATGGCAATCGTACATTGTATCAGTAAAAAATATCAATATTATCCGTCTCTGTGGCGAATCCAGTTTAAACCCGCTACTGCTAAAACTGACAAACCACTTTCACACAAACTTAAAACTCTCATTTGCCCACTTAATAAGGGTGGTTTCTGAATATTAAAAAAAGAGTATTTTCTAGTAATTTGGTAATTCTACTATAAAAACTATAGAAGTTTTATACAAACTTTGCCACCCCATTATACCCCCTTAGGGGATGAATTTCGCAAAATTCCGTCTAAGCAAGCACCTATATCCTAATAGGAACGACCATGCAAAGTTTGAGGAATCTCACAGCACTTGTTGTTTCTGAGATTTCGTTCCCCTTCACCAGCATCTCTTGCCCTTTCCTCCACTTCCCTCTACCTTGCCTCCTCGCTTTCCCCTCTCTTCCCCCTTCCTTCTCCTTCCTTTTCCTCCTTTCCTCTCCCTTCCTATCGCTTCCTATTCCTTCCCCTCCCTTTTTCCACCATTCGAGAACTCCTTTCCCCGTTCCTTCCCCCTCCCTTCCTCTCCCGTCTCCCTCACTTCCCTCTTACTTGTCCCTTACTCCCTCTCACTCCGTCTCACTTCCCCCTCCCCCCACACTTCGCTCACACTTCCCCTTCACTACCCCCTCACTCTCCCCTTAGTTCCCCCTCACTTCTTTCTCACTTCCCCCTCACTTCCCCCTCACTTTCTCCTCACTTCGCCCTCACTTCCCCGTCACTTCTCCGTCACTTCCCCTCACTTCCCCTTACTTTCCTCTAACATTTTCCTCACTTTTCCCTCACTTCTCCCTGGCTTTCTCCTGACTTCCCCCTGACTTTCTTCTCACTTCTCCCGGATTTACCCCACACTTCCTCTTCACTTCCCCCTCACTTCCCCATCATTTTCCTCTCACTTTGCCCTCCCTTCCTCCTTCCTCTTAATTCCTCCTTTTCCTCCCTCCTTTCCCTCCCTCCTTTCCCTCCCTCCCCCTCCCTGCAAATTTTAAGTCGCTAGCTTCAAAAGCTAAAGATCTTTGTATAGAATATTTCATCCCTAATTTCACCCTTCTAAATCCACTCCTGTTAAAATAAAATTATAAGGATATTTTTTATTTAAATAGAAGCATTCCAAAACAAAATTTCAAAACTGCAAGTTAAAAAATGAAGAAGATTCATACAATCGTTTTCATCCCTTTTACATACTTAGGAATTAAATTTTAAAAAACCCTTTCTTAGTACAACCTCTTAGACATTTAGACAAACACACCCTCCAAATTTCAAGTGACTACGACCAACAGTTTAGGCTGTGCGTTGTCTGTTTGTCAGTTAGTCAGTCACGACGAAATCTTATATAATATGTATGGGTGTATGGATGTATGGATTAGACGTATAGCCATCGGAGATCAAAGCATACAGGCTTTTAGGAATGCTAACACGTGATAGAGCCACATAAAGCTGACCGTGCGAAAAACAGCTATTACCTACTTAGATCCACACCCACAACTTTTAGTTGTGTCTGACCTTGGGCTTTATTAATTGTCATCGCGAAGATTGTTTAGAATGAGAGGAATCCGAAAAATAAAAACGCTATTTGCTATTCCGTAACCTGTTAAAGTCTCTGTTTCTATCAGGTTTCGTAGTAAATTAACAAATTTTTAACGTGATTCTTTAAATTGGCATAACTTTTTTATTTATGAACCGATTGACATGAAACAAACACTAAATGTTAAGTGAAGCTTACCACAATGTATTAGTGAAAACCATATCTAAATCGGATAAGCCGTTTCTGAGATTAGCGTGAACAAACGCACAGACAAACAGACAAACAGACTAACAGACAAACAGACAAAAATTGTAACAATCATTGTTTTGGTTTCTATTTGCGTTGATAAAGGTCCTTTTAGTATTTTTTCTCATATATCTTCCATGTACAGACAGCGATCGGTTACATTTTTATTATATGTATAGATAGATATCTAATTTAATTTGTCGTTCATGATCCTTGCACCATTTTAGGCCAGATTTAAATATTTTTCTAGTCTCACACATAGCTTCACAAAGGAGAATGCTTAAATTTTAAGTACATGTATACTGTACATGGAAGATATATGAGAAAAATAATTATTAAGACCTTTATCAACGCATCAATAGAACCCAAAACAATGATTGTTACAATTTTTGTCTGATAGTCTGTTTGTCTGTTTGTCTGCGCGTTTGTTCACGCTAATCTCAGAAACGGCTTATCCGATTTAGATATGGTTTTCACTAATACATTGTGGTAAGCTTCACTTAACATTTAGTGTTTGTTTCATGTCAATCGGTTCATAAATAAAAAAGTTATGCCAATTTAAAGAATCACGTCGAGCATTTGTTATTTTACTACGAAACCTGATAGAAACAGAGACTTTAACAGGTTACGGAATAGCTGATAGCGTTTTTATTTTTCGGATTCCTATCATTCTAAACAATCTTCCGTTTAGTTTTAAATGAGCCCAGTTTCCAGTGAGCGTATGTTTCGCGATGACAATTAATAAAGCCCAAGGTCAGACACAACTAAAAGTTGTGGGTGTGGATTAGCTGTTTTTCGCACGGTCAGCTTTATGTGGCTCTATCACGTGTTAGCATTCCTATATATATTCCTATACGTCTAATCCATACATCCATACACCCATACATATTATATAAGGCTTTGTCCTAACTGACTGACTGACTAACAGACAACGCACAGCCTAAACTGCTGGTCGTAGTGACTTGAAATTTGGAGGGTGTGTTTGTCCAAATGTCTAGAGGTTGTACTAAGAAAAGGTTTTTTTAAAATTTAATTCCTAAGTAGGTGAAAAGGGATGAAAACGATTATATGAATCTTCTTCATTTTTTAACTTAGTTTTGAAATTTTGCTTTGGAATACTTCTATTTAAATAAAAAATATCCTTGTAATTTTATTTTAACAGGGTTGGGTTTAGAGGGGTGAAATTAAGATCATTAGCTTTTGAAGCCAACAACTTGAAATTTGCATGGAGGGGGAGGGAGGGAAAGGAGGGAGAAAAAGAAGGAATTGAGGGAAAGGACGAAGGGAGGGGAATGTGAGAGGGAAGTGATGGAGAAGTGATGGGGAAGTGAGGGGAAGTGAAGAGAAAGTGTTGGGGAAATGCGGGCGAAGTGATGGGAAAGTCAGGGAGAAGTCAGGGGAAAGCCAGGGAGTAGTGAGGGAGAAGTGAGGGGAAAGTGAGGGGAATGTTAGAGGAAAGTGACGGAGAAGTGACGGGGAAGTGAAGGGAAAGTGAGTGGGGAATGAGAGGGTAGTGAGGGGGAAGTGAGAGGGAAGTGAGAGGGAAGTGAAGGGAAAGTGAGGGGGTTGTGAGGGGGAAGTGAGAGGGAAGTGAGGGGGGAGTGAGGGAGAAGTGAGAGGAAAGTGAAGGGGAAGTGAGGGAAACGGGAGAGGAAGGGAGGGGGAAGGGACAAGGAAAGAAAGGAGTTCTTGAATGGTGGAAAAAGGGGAGAGGAGGGATAGGAAGCGATAAGAAGGGAGAGGAAAGGAGGAAAAGGAAGGAGAAGAAAGGGGGGGGGAGGGGAAAGCCCTCGCTTTTCCCTCTCTTTCCCCTTCCTTGGTAGAAGGAAGTGGAGGAAAGGGCAAGAGATGCTGGAGGAGGGGCAAGGGATGCTGAAGGAGGTGAAGAGGAGAAGGGGGAGGGGAGGAGAGGACGGAGGAATCTGTGGAGAGTGGAAAAAAAGGGCGATAGGAAAGAAGGGGAAGGGGAAAGTTATTGTAGTGAAAATTTGCCTTTGTGTATTGTATATTGTTTTTACGAGGGATATCTTTAGGTAGGTGAAAGAGGATTTGTATGAATGGGAGATTAAAAATAGTATGAAAAACATTATTTAAACAATATAAAAATGTCTATTAAAAAAACGATATTCACGCGAGCGAAGCCGCGGGCAAAAGCTATCTATATACATAAAAGCAAAAGGTCACTCACTCACTCATCACGAAATCTCAGAAACAACAAGTGCTAGGAATCTCAAACTTTGCATGGTCGTTCCTGTTAGGATATAGGTGCTTACTTAGACAGAATTTTGCGAAATCCATCCCCTAAGGGGGTATAAAGGAGTGGCAAAGTTTGTATGAAACTTCTATAGTTTTTATAGTAGGATTACCAAATTACTAGAAAATACTTTTATTTTTATATTCAGAAACCACCCTTATTAAATGGGCAAAGAAGAGTCGCAAGTTTGTGTGAAAGTGGTTTGTCAGTTTTAGCGGTAGCGGGTTTAAACTGGATTCGCCATAGAGACGGATAATACTGATATTTATTACTGATACAATGTACGATTGCCATAAAATCAGGCACGCAATATTCTCTCATAGAGGCACCCATCTGAATTTTCACGCGAACGAAGTCGCGGGCAACAGCTAGTTCTAAATAAATATACATTGAACTAAATCATTTATTAATATTTATTTATTGATATAATAAAGTGGCAACGTCGCATTTAAACGTTGCCACTCCTAAAGTGTAAAGTACGTACACTCATAAAGCTCTTCATATTTTTGCTTTATCAATACTTTCTTTTTATTTTTTTAAATGACCTCTTTTTACCAATTAAAATGTTTTTTTTTTATGATTTTAGAATTAACATCTACAGTGCCAAGAAAATGCCGCAAGACCAGAGTCTCGAGACCGCCATGCGCCCTAAAAGGATGCGCAAGGGGCAACCGTAAGTCATTATTGCAATTTTTTTATGAAACGCCGTCGCCACTGGTGGCGGCGTTAGTGCAGGATATGGTCGTGGGTACTGAGAGTAGAGGATGCGGAGCACACACCAACACGACACAAACGACCAGATCCTAGTATTATTAACTAGTATTGGCTAGTGTTAATACTAGTCAATAATACGAGTACTTACTCATGAGTGCTAACGTCGCAATTTGGTGTTATATTTCGTGCTTTTAAATTTTAACATTTTATCGGAGCTATATTTACAAAATATGTTCTGCTAACTTTTTAGAATTAGGTGAAAGCTGTATACCCTATTAAAATAATATTCTTTTTATGAATTTTAGTACTAACATCTGCGATATCGAGAAAATGCCGAAAGACCAGAGTCTCAAGACCGCCAGGCATCGTAAAAAGATGCGCAAGGGAAAACGGTAAGTAATTTTTCAGTAAGTTATTTATGACTAAAGGTCTGCCCTCGTTTCGCTTCGGTATGAAAGAAAGAAAAAAAAGCTTAAAAAAACGCCAGAAATGCAATTCTAAAACTAGATTTATAAATGACAAGAAAAATCATAAAAAATATTAAATATAGGTTAATAATTAATATTACAGACAAGAGGCTATAGCAAGTAGGTGCAAATTCAGCATAAGCCAGGTCACTGGGACCAACTGGCGCTGGGTTTCTATACTCACGTAATTTTAAATATTTATATTGTATAACAGTCTAATATGATATAACATAAAATGTATTTTCATAATATTTAATTCATCTATTTAAATATAATATATCCATAAGTTTTAAAAAAGGTATCAAAAGTTTAATTTGATCTTACAACAAACTATTATACTAAACTAACTAACTATTATTGCATCATTTAGATTTACGAAGGCGCTTAAAATATTACAATTCTAAAAATGACAAAAAAAAATTGTTTTTTTAAAATTGAAACAATTTTTTAAATCGGTAACGTAGATTCTTAGTTAAATCGTTCCAAACATATAAAAAATCTAATATTTTCTATTTATAATTTAAGTTTAGATTATAAAATTGACTTGTAATGTAAGTTTTTTTATTCAACATTTGTTATAAAATGTCCATCTAGATCAAAGCCCGCACCGCCACCACGATCGCCATCGCCATCGGTTGCACCTCCGTCACCGGCGTCATCTGAGGTGTCTTCGCCCGTAGTGTAAGTTGATTACCGACTTTTTTATATATTTTAAGTTTTTTTATCGCCACTGGAGGCGGCATTAGTGCAGGATATGGTAGTGGGTACCGATCCCGGTGGTACTAGCAGGCGTGGTAGAGGACGCGGAGCACACACCAATACACGACACGAACGACCAGACGAAAACCAAGCCAAGGAGTAGGCTGGCTTTAGGACAGGATATTCAACTTTAGATCATATACACACAGTAAGACAAATCTTTGCGAAAAACAAAGAATTTAATGTACTATTTTACTGCCGCTTCATTTATTACAAGGCATTCGACTCAATAGAGCATGAAAACATTTGGCATTGTCGGAAGAACCAAGGAGTCGAACAAATACATTAGGATTATAAAAAACATTTACACTAACAGTACAGCTAGGGTAAAGCTAGAAAAAGAGGGAAAGGAAATTTAAATAAATAGAGGCGTCCTTCAAGGAGACTTACTATCCCCAAAATTATTCACAGCCGTTTTAGAAGAAATCTTCAGCAAATTAAAATTGTACTAGTATGGACTAGTCTTGAGAGATGAATTTGTCATGGCTTTTGTTTTTGAAATGTTCATCGATAGACCGCCGAATTCGCCGACGATATTATACTATTTGCTACAACAAAAGATGATCTACAAAACATGCTCATAGACCTGGATAAAGAAATCCGCAGGGTCGGTCTATCGATGAACATTTCAAAAACAGAAGCTACGACAAATTCATCTCAAAAGACACTATTATTATGAATGGCAAGGAGTACACTTACCTAGGACAGCAAGTCTCAACCACAAATATAATGTCAAAAGAAATAGACACAAGAATTGCAAATGTTATTGGCGACTAAAAGAAATAATGAAGAATACAGAAATTAATATTACGGTAGTAGATCCACGCTGATTTCAGCATGAATGGGCCGGATCGTCCGGGAAAGTACTACCCTCTCATAGAAGATCGACTTAAGAGTAGTAGTATCCGTACTACTGCGTTTCGTTCGGTGAGTGAGAGCGCCGGAGGCCTAATTTCCCACCTTTCCTCACCTCCCTCATTCCCTTTCTCCTAACCCCATTCCCAGCCGCCATAGTGGCGGCGGCCACCATACCAGCAGTTTAAGACGATGGCTTTTGGTATAGTGGCCGCCACTTCTGGATTCCACTGACTGCTTACCATCAGGCGGGGTGGAGTCACTTTGGTAGGCTATAATATATAAAAAAAAATAAATGATCGTCAAATCAAAGCTGTACAATTCCTGTGTGCTACCGGTTCTAACATATGGCTGTCAAACCTGGGCAATTACTAAAGCGCAAAACAACAAACTAAAAACCTGCCAATCAGCAATGGAGAGAAGCATGCTGAATATAAGGAGATTTGATAGAGTACCTAAGCAACAAAATTATCAGAAAACGCACGAAAATTGAAGATGTTACAACAAAAATAAGAAAACTGAAATGGAAATGGACAGGCCACATAATAAGAGGTATTGAAAAGTGGAACAGAAAATTAGTATTTTAGTACCCAAGAAATAAGAACAGAAAGTGTAGAAGACAATTTCGAAGGTTACCACTTTCGAATGGACTAGAAAAGCACTAAACAGAATGGAAAGAAATAGAGGAGACCATTGCCAAAGTTGGACAAACAGACATAGTTGTCGGTGTCAACGACTCTCTAAAGTCCTTGGAATAGAATTATTTATAAAATGTAGTAAAACTGTCTGAATAAAGGCCTATATTGTGGCGAAGCGTCTATATAACACGATTCCTGCCGCTTTTAAAATATGCCCTGACCTCCTTATATCTATCACTGCTTGAGTGTTTACTCAAAGTCTAACTGGCCTTCCGAAACTCAAAGTATTTTAATCCCAGCGGCTTCCCTCCTCGGAAAAGTGACTCTTCGCTACTGATTGTTATTATTATTATTATATTTTAAAAACATGTTCTGCCAATTTTTTAGATTCAGGTGAAAGCTGTATACACTATTAAAATATATTTTTTTGTGAATTTTAGTATTGACCTTTGCGATATCGAGAAAATGCCGGAAGACCAGAGTTGCAAGACCGCCAGGCACCGTAAAAATATGCGCAAGGAGCAGTCGTAAGTATTTTTTTTAGTAAGTTATTTAAAAGTTTCATTTAATCTTACAACAAACTCCTACGGAAACTATCATAGCAATAGTCGTATTAGCAAGAAAGGAAGAAAGAATGAAACGTTTATTGCCACAATTACATAGGGACACAAAATAAATAAAAAATAAATAAAAATACTAAGTACAGTACATGTGTGTGTCTCACAGATGTAGCAACTAGGTACCCAGTTCACATCATTTAGATTTATGAAGGGGCTTAAAATATTGAAATTCTTAAAATGACTAAAAGTAATAAACTAAACAATAAAATAAACACAGGATAGCCTTAGTATCCTGGGTATGGACGTCAGCCGAGATCTTAACCCCAAAAATTACATCGAGTGCGTCATCAAAACTCGCTGTTCTGAACCGGATGAGAACAGGATGAGGCGGTACTTCACGCCCGAGCAGCTCTGTCTTCTTTATAATAATAATATTAATAAATCATTTATTTCGGGTCGCATAAACCCATAGATAAATACCTTACAGACTAACAAACATAATATTATAAACTTAAAAACTAAACTTCACATGCACTAAGTCACTGTGCATTCGTGTGGCACTTGTCCGCTGAAGCGATGGAACACGATACCTTGCGGCCAAAAGGTTTCCTCCATGACGAGGTGCAAATAACACGTTGGTGCTCGCACCACAAACGTCTTAAAATTGACGTTGCGACGCGACTCCAACAGCTGCACTCTCGGCCTTCATTCATTCTTCTTCATCTTTTGGCGTACGTACTCCTCGATGTCCTCTGCTTTTGTGGTGTAGTGTAGGCGAGAGATGTACACCGGGGTGTTCGGTGCGGCGGCACGCAGCTTCATGTCATCCGCCGGCGCTGTACCGCAACAGTTCTTGGTGGTTCGCTGGCGGCGCTTCCTCTTCTGCACCGTCACAAAGCCCGGATCGTTGCCTTTTCAGGCATGGGCTTGGCCGGGGGAGCAACATGAATGCTCTGCGTAACCTGAGAGTCAGCTCGTCGACGCGGTCTCGTTGCGATGCGAAGAGGGCTCGCGGGGACAGGGACGGGGCGGGGCTGCAGTGCACGCGTTCAGTGCATACAGCCGACTCAGCACTTCGCGGCGCCGTGTTCTGACTGCTAACGCGAAGCTTGCGGGCTGTGCTGGGATGTGTCGAGGCAGCAGGCGCGCCGGCGCGTGGTTGCGTTAGTAACACGATCCGGTGACGCAGCCACCACACGATGTCCTTCAAAAGGCTGGTAACGTCGACGTGATCGAAGGTGACGGGAGGTAACTTATTCAAGTCCTTCGCCACAAACGTCGGCACGACGTCAGGGTCGGTTCCTTCAGCAGAGTAATAATCTCCTGCAAACTTTTCTTTGTCCCATCGCGCCGATGAGACACCATCTTGTCGCACTTGTTAAGCACCCGTACAGTAGCAGCTTAGCAGCAGCTACGTCCTCCTCGCTGAAATTCGTGGAGCAGATCTGGACAGCGGATACCTCATCCATGACATCCAGTTTCTGCTGCAGGAACGCCAGCAACTCATTCGCCACGAGTGTATCACACATAACGATTAATTACGAGCGTCGGCTTGCGCCGCGCTGAAAAGTAGGCAAAACTAATCACAAGCTCGTATTACACGTCCGCTTTAGAGCGCGGCACAACGCCGACTATGACACAGTCATAGTCAGCTGACTGTTTATAAGACACAGGTTCATTCCTGCGTGGAGTACTGCTTTCATCTTTGGGATAGCCCCGCACAGTACTTAATTCCAAAAAGACAAAATGTATAAAATTTTCTATGCCAAATGTCAAAAGTGCAGGTACAAACCTGGTTTTAAATAATGAATCAGTTTTAATCGTCCAGTTTTCTTGGGCTTAACTTTAAATTGCAAACTTAGTGGTAAGGCCATATTTCGTGTGGCTAAAACCCTTGAGCCTTTACAGCTGCGTAGAGACATCGCCTTAATGGCCTTTACCACTAGTGTTCTGAAGAGCTCTTTGAATTAATCCCACCCGATCCCTGATGTGTGGGACTAATGTGATACCCTTCCCCAGTGGAATCTAAAGGGTTTCAAACCAAACGGTTAAGCACTTCATACATTTGTCGCTTAATCAAAGCCTGGAACTCTTTGCCAGAGCAAGTGTTCCCATCTAACTTTGATCTTGGGTTTTTGAAGTTATACTTCTTTTGGCGCGATTGGTAAAAATGATGAGAGTGAATTTTTACGATGCGCGCGCACACCGACAGAAAAACAGCAACACCCGGAAGTTAGTTGCGAATCTTTTACACCCTGAAGTTAGTTACGCCAAAGAAGTATAACTTCTTACGTGCGTACATGAGTACACACACTCTTTTTTTAAGCGGGGCGTTAAAAAGCATCTCACTAAGTCGCTATAGTGGAGGCCACCATACCAGTAGTTTGGCTTTTGGAATGGTGCCCGCCAGTTCTGGGTTCCACTGACTGCCTTATTTACCATCAGGCAGAATAGAGTCACTTTGGTAGGCTAATATAAAAATAACATATTGTTACGTGTCAGGATGGGGTTCGAGGTAAAATGCCAGTTACGCGATGATCAGTTTATTTAAGACTCGCACAATACACTAACAGTAACAAAATAATGCAACAAACACTTATACTGCACTATCACGCTTCGTATATCGCTCTTCGTAAACTTCCGTATCGCTTAGATGTTCGCTCGAGATCGCTGTATTCACAACTGAACGAAGTGCCGACGTTCGTATCCTTTTTATAGATAGTCCTTCAATAGATTTCTAGAACCTTCCAGTTATTACTACAAAGATGCCGACAATTCTCGAAAACAGAACAATGAGTGTAGGTACTTAGCTGCGACGCGTAGGTATGCCTACCGTCGATGATTTATTGTTATACGTGTAGGTAGGTACATGCAAACGTTCTAGCGTAGGTATTTGTCGTATACGTGTAGGTAGGTACTTGCGAACGTTCTAGAGCTTAGGTATTCGTCGTACACGAGTAGGTAAGTACTTGCGAACGTTCTAGCATAAGTAATCGTCGCAACAATATAAAATATACCCTACGTTACCCGCTGAATTTTTTGATTTCTAAAAGTGAAAGAATTTTTGAAATTGGTAACATAGATTCTGAGTTAAGTCGTTGCAAACAAACAAACATACAAAACATCAAATCTTTTCTCTTTATAATATTAAATTAGATAATAAAATTGACTAGAAAGTTTTTTTTTTTCATACAAATACACATTACAAATAATGCTTACAGTTATTTTACTATGAAAATAACGCAACGCAAGAATTAAAATGTTTTTTTTTATGAATTTTAGAATTGACATCTGCGATATCGAGAAAATGCAGGAGATCGACGTGCACCCTAATAGTACCTACAAGCGGCAATCGTAAGTCATTTATTTTCAGTAAGTTAAAATTGACTAGAAAGTTTTTTTTCAACATTTGTTATAAAATGTCTATCTAGATCAAAGCCCGCACCACCACCACGATCACGATCACCGTCGCCATCCGTACCGACTTTTTTAATTATTTGCTATGTTATGGGTACTACACATCCGCTTTTGTTTCAGGTCTGTGCAATGTGACAATCAGGAGTCGAATGCGAAATCGTTACCCGCATCTACGGAGCGGCATCCATCTCCATCTCAAACTCATCGCTCTCGGCAAAGGCAAGATAAGAATATCGACGACTACATCAATCAGGGTAAGTACCTCCAATTTTTCTTTGAGCCATGGGTCATGGCTAAATATGTAGTTCCTACCAGATTAACAAATGTATGATGTGTTACAGGAAGCGACAAAGACACTGACGCAAGCGATGAAGAGAACGACATAGCGGTTCCTATGTTACCGAGGGTGTTCCGGAGCCTCATGGAAACCCCTTTGGACTGTGATGTTGGCGACCAGAGCACTGAGCGAGCCCCGGAGCCCGAGGCTGACGCAGCGCCTGCGGACCACACTGCAACCATGTTGGAGCAGCCCGTGGCACTCTATGACTTTGACTGGAGAGAGTTTCCAAACCCTCAGATTTCACCTGAATTGAGGCGGGAAACATTCTCCGAAAAGAATGTCGGACCGACAACTCCATGCGTCGACCCGTATGACATTTTCGTTGAAATATGG
Source organism: Parascotia fuliginaria (assembly GCA_963082885.1). Classification (NCBI taxonomy): domain Eukaryota; kingdom Metazoa; phylum Arthropoda; class Insecta; order Lepidoptera; family Erebidae; genus Parascotia; species Parascotia fuliginaria. Next base: position 4,528,279 of record OY720197.1, read on the forward strand.
GATCGACGAATTATGGAGCACATTGCCTCGGAAACGAATAAATATGCTCAGCAGTTGGCATCCCGGATGCTTGAAAACCACGATCTTCATCCCAGAAGCCGCATCAGCCGATGGCGAGATACTACGCCTGACGAATTATATGTTTATTTCGGTCTAATTCTGGCAATGGGGATTGTTGTTAGGACGAGGATTGAGGAATACTGGGGTGCCACTCCTGACGTATTTTATACTCCAGGTTTTGGCGCACACATGTCTTGTGACCGTTTTGCCATACTTAGTAAATGTTTACATTTTAATGACAACCAAGACATGTGTGCGCAAGAACTAGAGTACTCCGAGGCGAGGCTATTTAAAATACGACCCATACTGTCACACCTTAACCTTAAGTTTCAGGCAATGTACACTCCGGCACAGAATCTTGCACTTGATGAGAGCCTACTCATGTGGAAAGGCGGTCTTGATATCAGCCAGATCATCCCAAACAAAACAGCAAATCGCGGTATAAAAACTTACGAGATTTGTGAATCTCAAACCGGGTATCTATGGCGGTTTGAGGTTCACGCTCTTAAAAAATCACCACCGCAGCAGTTAGATGATCCACTTCAGGCCACTATACCGTCAATAGTATTGAAGTTGACCCAAGGCTTAGAGCATAAAGGCTACACCTTATGGATGGATAGTTTTTACAATTCACCTTGCCTGGCTCGACGCCTTAAGACTTTAGGTTTTGATTGTGTAGGAACCCTGAGAACAGATCGCAAGTTTGTGCCGCGGGAACTACATAATCTGACCAAGCAGAACATGCGCCAGGGGCAGATCGCTGGTCTCACCTCGGGGGACATCGACGTCATGGTTTGGAGAGATTTAAACAGGGTAGCTATGATCTCTACATACCATGGCAACGGTCAACAAACATGCCGAGGAGCCACCAAACCCATCCTAATATTTGATTACAATATTATGATGGGTGGGGTGGATAAAAAAGACCAGCTCCTGGCCATGTACCCAATAGAACGTAAACGTACACAGGTGTGGTATAAAAAACTTTTTAGAAGACTTCTCAACATCTCTGTATTAAATTCATACATAATTCATCACCATAGTCCATCTTCCCTTAGTCATAGAAATTTCCGCATCAACCTAGTAAAATCTCTTTTATCAAAGCACTCCAAGCCTGCACTGATTCCACTTGCACCTGTAGTAAAAAAGAAAATAGACGTCAGTCACCGCTTGACTCAGTTACCGATGAGTGGTCACCAACGCATGCGGCGGACATGTGCGAACTGCAAAAAACTAGTGAGAACCTGCTGTGTTGGTTGCAATAAAACTGTATGCATGGACCCCTGTTTCCTCATAATCCATTCTTAATTTATGTAAAGTATATTTATAAAGATTTTATTTCTTCATATGTATATAATTATGTTCTTATGTATGTATATTTTTATTCTTTATATGTGTACATTTTTGAACCACACTTTTGTACGTTTACGTTTTTTGAGTTAATAGGGTAATATAACTAGGAATTAATGATCAGAGCTCAAGACCGATTTAGTTGCAGCGAGGAGTACGACAGGGAGATGTCATACCCCAGAAACTGTTGCACTGGAGGACGTGTTCAAGCTTCTGAGCTGAAATGGATTTGGCATCAACATAAACTGCTATTACATCACTCACCTTCGATTCGCTAATATCGTCGTCATGGCTGAAACTGTGGTGGACCTCAGTGCATAGCTCGATGATCTCAGTAGACTCTCATCAAGTGACCTTAAATAAACATGGACAAGACAAGGTAGGAAACTCTACGCTCGAATTTGTTAACGAGTACATATACCTGGGACAAACAGTCTCATTAGGGAAATCCAAATTCGATAAAGAGGTCACTCGTTGAATCCGACTTGGCTGGGTAGCGTTCGGGAAACAACAAAATATCTTATTAGTTTATTCTCTTTTTTTGATATTTCAAGTTTAGGTGTGACAGTTTTGGTTGTATCCTTATATACTAAGATAAATATATTTATATCTATTTAGACATTTACTTGTACTTCTGTCCTTGTTTGTAGATCAATCTCCAGGAGATCGGTTTTATAGTGAAACCGTTAATTTTAATAATAATATAATAATATAATAATAATATTCTACCACATTTACACAGCGCCATCTAGCCCCAAATTAAGCAATTATATTTGCTTGTGTTATGGGTACTAAAGTTTTTTTTTTTTTTTTGTAAATAGGTACATACATATTATAGATAAATTACACCCAGACACAGAACAAACAATCGTGCTCATCACACAAAGGTTTGTCCTGGGTGGGAATCGAACCCACGACCTCCGGCTTAGCAGTCAGGGTCACTAACCACTAGACCAACAGGCCAGTCAATTTTAGTTATAGTTTTCTTAAATGTATTTGTAAAAAAATTCTTTTATTTACTTATGATTACCAATTTGTAAAACTCATCAAATTGTAGAATTTTAACCGTAATTTACCCTGGAACCCAAAGTTTGAGTGGTAGGTTTTTGCGTTTTCTTAAGTGGTTGCTTCGTTCTTAATAATGACGGTACTTAGTAGAATCCACCGGGCTAGATCGACCGAGAAAGTACTACCTTACCTTCTCATAGAAGATCGACGTAACAGTAATAGTATCCGTACTATTTTTCGTTAGGTGAGTGAGAGTGCCGAATGTCCAATTTCCACCCTTTCCTTTTTCCTCACCTCCCTTAATCCTTTCACCTATCCCACTCCCTTCACGGTAGGCAGCGGCTTTGCATGGTTTCTAGCATTGCAGGGACAATGCTAGGAAATCTGAGTCGTCCATGAGCGACAGCTACCTACCACTTACCATTACGTGGGCTGTTAGCTCGTCTGTCATTGTCAGCAATAAAAAAAAAAAGAAAAAGGTAGCACTGGTAATAGCTAAAACTTTGTTTGTCATGGGTATGTGTGAACCATACTAAAGTATAGAATAAGAATCTAAAGCCACATGACGTACCCAGTGTTCCTAAAATTCGTTTTGAATCTATAAGTTTAGCTTATAGATATAGAGCTCTGTCAGTCTGTCGCCACATGCAATAAGCGAGTCGACAGTTTAGAGAGCAGAGTTACAGCACTCGAGTGCCGACAGGAAGACGTCGCCTCTGAGGGTTTACTTGGTAAACTTGAGCAGACGGTGACGAATCTAAAAACGGAGCTCAACGACCGAGAGCAGGAGCTGCTATCTGCCGATCTCGAGATCTCCAATCTTCCAGAAGACAAGGGAGAGAATGTCATCCACGTCGTCGAACTCGTGGCGAAGAAGTTGGGCGTGTCACTCGAGGCGAGAGATGTCGTCTTCGCCGAGAGAGTGGGGCCGAAACCTCACCAGGCAGAAGGAGAGACGTCCGGTGCGTCTACCGCCGCTGGTGCAGCGACGGGCGGCGGCGCCGCAGGCCGGCCGCGCCGCGTCGTGGTGCGCCTGGCGCGGCGCCAGCTCCGCGACGAGCTGCTGCGGAGCGCGCGCACGCGCCGCGGCGCCACCACCGACGACCTCGGGCTGGCAGCGCCACCGCGCCGCTTTTATCTCAATGAGAGGCTCACCCGAGTCAACAGGCAGCTGTTCTACCGCGCCCGACAAGCCGCCGAGCGACTAGGCTGGCGCTACACTTGGACTAAGCGCGGCAGAATCTTCACCAAGCAGGGCGACGGTAAGCGCACAATCAACATACGCTCCGATGCGGACCTTGAGCGTGTTTTTGGTCTTGATCCCCTTAAAGACAATAGTATTAATTAGTGTCACCATAATTATAACTTTAGTATTTAAGCTTATTTATAATGAATCTACTCTGTTTATTCACTCTCTGACTTATTTAGTTTATATACAATGGTCATATTATATATTTTACTTCAGTTGCTGTATGTGTAGTGTAATTTTGTGTGTGGTTGTATTGTATGATACAATTAAAGCTTGCTATCACAGCAGTAATAAAAATATAAAACAGACATTACTTCCAATAAACAAAATTAATTATAATCTTAATACAGTTAATAGTTTAATGACATATTATAAACATTTATATATATATACTATCTATGCCCAATATCTACTTAAATTTACTCCTGATGTTCATATAATAAATACATTACTATGTTCATTTACAACAACTCTTATATGTTCATATTTTAATAACTTCATACTAATTTGCCCTCATTTTGAATTGTATTACATATGCCACACATACATTAATAAAAATCACATAGTAGCAAACAATTATAATAATCATGATAAATAATAAAAAAATGCGTATTGGATTCTTTAATGCAGGGTCACTTGGTTCGCGTCATGAGGAATTTCTTGTGGCAATGGAGAATATAGCAGTTGATATCATGGCAATTAATGAGACATGGCTTGGGGAGGGAGAGGAGGGCCGCGCGCCTGCGGTGCCTGGCTACCGGCTACGACACACGCCGCGTCCACGTGCTGTGCGCGGGGGACGCGGCGGAGGAGTGGGATTTTACGTGCGTAAGGGCCTGACTGTGCGCACTGTACCTCATCCACATGCACCAATGGTTGAACAAATGTGGATTAAACTTGTACGCAATTCCAATTCGATGATTATTGGTACAGCTTACAGACCACCCTGGCTAGATGTCAACATTTTTTTGGATGCAATCACCGACACCTTGTTCTCCTTTAGCAGCGCTGACAAGATACTTTTGCTTGGTGACTTTAACATCAACGTTCTAGATGTGGAGGAGAATAAGACTAAACTATTGAATGGTTTTCTAAATTACACAGGCCTTGGGAATGTGATTGCTGAACCTACGCACTTCACAAGTCACAGTCAAACACTCATTGATTTGGTCTGTACAGATGCCCAGATATGTGAAACCTCTGTTTTACACATACCTGAGCTCGGCCAACATGCTATGATTGCAGTGGAACTTAATTTTAAAACAGAGAAATTTACTCCTTATTGGATAACTTATAGGCCACTGAAAGATATACTTCCTGATATTTTCAATCAAGATATAACCAGAATGGACTGGGATTGTATTATAGATTTGGGTGATATCAATACCATGGTGGATACATTCAACTTGTATATGCTAACCTTATTTAACCTGCATGCGCCATTCAAGAAGGTTCGAATTAAAGATAAAAGATGCCCCTGGATAACTGATACAGTCAAAGATATGATTAAGCTTAGGGACAAATATCATCAGCGTTTCAAGGTTACCAGGTCTGATTCCTATTGTAACATATATAAGAACCTCAAAAGTGTAGTTACAGCTGCAATATTTAGTGAAAAGCAGGCTTATTTTAAATGTCACATTAATGAGAATATTGGCAATCCCAAAAAATTGTGGAATAACATTAAGTCTGTTATTTCTTATAAAAATAATAGGGAACATGACTTGCCTTATTTTTGTAGAGATCCTGAGGCTATCAATAAACATTTCCTTGAAGTGCCTGGCAGTGGAAGCATTACCATATCAGATCTAACCTTTTTCGAATTTGGCAAATATAGCTCGGATAATTTCCATCTTCAACCAACTAATGAAGTGGCAGTTTTAAAAGTCCTACAGACTCTAAAGTCCAATGCCTTAGGTGTTGATGACATATCTCTAGAGATGCTTATTATGACTCTACCTCATACACTCAAAGTTATTACTGCCATCATAAATAAATCTTTGACCTCTTTTGTTTTTCCAGACTTGTGGAAAATATCTAGAGTGACACCTATCCCTAAAAAGTCAAATCCCAGCTCATATAAAGATCTCAGGCCAATAAGCCTACTGCCTTGCTTATCTAAGGTCTTGGAAAAAATTGTATGTAGTCAATTGAGGCATTATATAGAACATCTTAAAATCTTACCTGAGAAACAATCAGGATTTCGCAAAGGGTATAGTACTGCCACTGCCTTGATTGATATTGTGGATAACATCCTGGAGGCTAGAGATCAGAGAAAGGGGACACTGCTCACCCTGCTTGATTACTCCCGCGCATTTGACTCTATAAACATCACTCTTTTACTATCCAAGCTCGCATACTATGGCTGTGACACTGACACAGTGCGTTGGTTTGATAGCTACTTGAGCAATCGCTCTCAATTTGTGCAGTTGCAGAGCGGTGTGGATGGTAGTTGTATCACCTCTTCTCTCAGTCCTGTAGCACGCGGCGTCCCACAAGGTTCGGTCCTCGGGCCTTTGTTGTTTATCATCTACACAGCTGATATAACTAGCTCCGTGACTAACTGCAACTATCATCTGTACGCTGATGATCTCCAGCTGTATATCTCTTTTTCTCCCAGTGAATGTCTCGAGTCTGTAAATGACATGAACAATGATTTAGACAAAATATCAGAGTGGGCTCATAGAAATTCTTTAGTACTTAACCCCAGTAAATCTAAGTTTATGATAATGGGCTCGAGGGATATCATTGGGAAGATTCAAGACAACAAGCCTGATGTTAGGATCAAGGGTACACCAATAGAACAGGTACTGGAGGCTCGCAACCTGGGGGTGGTTCTTGATGGTATGTTACAGTTTGAGACTCATGTACTAGAAGCTGTACGCAACTGTTTCTACCGTCTAAAACTGCTATACCGGATCCGTCCTCACCTTAGTGTAGACATGCGTATTACATTGTGTGAATCGCTGATTTTGTCAAGGCTTAATTATGCTGATACAGTGTTTGGACCCTGCCTCCACGGTAGGACTGAAAGGCTACTGCAGAGGGTTCAAAATGCATGCGCTCGATTCTGCTTCAATGTACCGCCTCGTTCACATGTTACTCCCTACATCAACAATGGAAACATGATGAAGATGTCGACGCGCAGAAGACTTCACTTGGCCACTTTACTCTTTGGCTTTATATTTAATGAAAGGCCCGAATACTTATATAAAAAACTTACCTGGTCGAGTGATCATAACAAGCACAACACTCGTGCGTCTACATATCTTCTTGTTACACCACAACATAGAACTGCTGCTTTTCGTGGCAGTTTCAAGTTGACTGCCACTCGCTGCTGGAACAACTTGCCGCCGCCCATTCGTAATCTAAGGACAGTTCAAAGTTTCAGCAAGAATTATAAACAGTATTTATTAAACGAACAGAAGCACCAAACATGAACTTACCACCATGTCTTTGCGTAGAGGCGAGCAAGCGTCCCACCAGCAGTAACAAGTTTTCACGATGTAGGTCATCAAATCAATTATGGCATCAGACCAAGTAACATGACATACACACACACAAACACAACACACAATCAATTCCCAACAATCATTATCACTTATTTTGCAGCTTAAACACATCATGAACAATAATTTACAAGTTAAACAAATTTAAGTTTTCTACTTTTCACATTGTTTCACTACACCAAACTTCATCAAAGCGTCACTTGTATAATTTTTAAATCCCGCGCCTTCTCTTGATCTTTGCTATTGGCTAATGGGTGTGGTAATGTCAGTTGTCACAGCCAATAGGAAAGTTTGCGTTCCGTTCCGTTTTATTAAATTATATATGATACAATTATTGTTACATTACATGTCATATATTACTATTTAAATAATAACTATTAAAATTATATTACAGATTTATATATTTAAACATTTTATAAGATCATTATCATATTTACTTATTTATTTTAAATATTTTGTTTCAATCTACACAAATTGTATATACGATTGTTATTAATGTCAGGGTATTCTTTGATCAATCCGTGATATTTTCATACCAGAATACCATCCATCTTGGCTCTAACAGAATAACAGCGCTGCTCTGTGTTCGCAAAGTAGCACAAAGCTGAGTTAGGGCCATTTTGTATCTCACTAAGTTTGTTACTTTTATTTTTTATTTATTACTATATATTGTTGATATGTTCTGTAAACTAACTTGTTGAGAACAAATAAATGTTTTTTCTTTCTTTTCTTTCTTTCTTCTTAGCTACTAATATTTACTTATCCTTTTTTTGTCCGTGCGTTCGCCTACTTTGTCATTTTTTTAGTTGTGTCAAAGAATGTAGTTATGAAGAGGTGTTTTATTTTATTAAACAGGTAGGTAGGTTAAATATACCTATAATAAATAATGCATTTAGAGAGCCATTTGAACTTTCATAAATTACTACATAACGAGCGGTATGGTTTTTACTAAAGGTCGCTCAACTACGGATGCAGGCGTTACACTAATAAAACATATTTTTAACGTCTGGGCAAATAAAATGGATCTTAATGGTGTTTTTTGTGATCTCTCTAAAGCATTTGACTGCGTCGAGCTCGACGCTCTTGAGGAAACTCAGTCACTATGAGATCAAGGATGTTGCACTTGATCTAATTTCCACCTATCTAGGTGATAGAGTGCAGTAAGTTGATGTAAATGGCAGTGGCGTAGCGTGGGTATCGGCTGCCCGGGGCGGAAGACAATTTTGCCGCCCTCCTAATTATTTCACTTTAATTTATACTATGCATTTTACATACATTAATTCTAGAGAACTTTTCAGCAAGAAAAGTCATCATTATTTTGCATTATACAGGTTAGATTTTAAATAAAAAAGTTTATTTGTTTTACAATCACGTTTATTAATACAAAAATTCTTACTCCAATCATATAACAGGTATATAGGTATTATTTAATCATGTCGATCGTCGTAATTTTAAGTAGGTAGTACCTTCTTCTTAATCTTCGAGAGTCGTAAACCCTAATTTAATAGGGTTTACGACTCTCCAAGATTGACATGATTAAATAATTAGCGAATTGAATATAAAACAAAAATCAATTTTTAATTAGAACTACGATGATACTATTATGTAGGTTATATTTATATCTTTAATGAAAAATAATAGAAGTAGTTACCTGTTAGAGTTAAAAAAATGTAGAATCTGACGTTTCAGGAACAACACTTTTCACATGTAAGTAAAGCCACTTCATTTGCTCTAATATTTTCCAACTTAGCTCTTCTCTTATTACGGTAAGATGCCACATTTTCTATTACTCTTTTCATTTTGTATGCTAAAAAAAAAATGATAAAAGTTAGAGTTACAAAAGAAACTATCGAACAATTCAAAAACTAGGTATTTTTTACAGCACATATATCTATAGCCAAAAATCTGAAAACCGTAAATATTTGTTCAGAACCGGGTATGCGATTGTAAAACTCGTACATGGCGGGATTTTAATAAATTAAAGCTTGAACAACATATCAGACAGTCTACGTTCAATTACATAAATAAAATATTTCATACTCGCACAGTTGAATGTAGGTACACGTAGCGGAAAATTAAAATTTTCTCAAAGTTATCCAATAATTTCATAACCACTACACGTACTTATTTGCACAAAAATCACAGTAAAGAAACAGTGTGAACTCGAATCGAATCGAGATCCATGAATAAAACTTGTCAGTATAGACGGTGTTGCCATTCGCTACAAAATATCATTCCCCAAATTCGTCACAGAATAAGTACCTAATGGAAAATTCCGTGCTCTTTTCAATCGGTCCAAATTTATAGTTGCGTTAAAAATATGAAATATTTACACAAAATATATTTTATTATTTAGTGTGAAATTTTGCCGCCGGAGGCGGGCCGCCCCTCCCGCCCCCACTACGCTACGCCACTAGTAAATGGAAATAGGTCTCCAGGGTTACCTGTTGCTATGGGCGTCCCAAAGGGCTCCATTCTTGGTCCAGGTACAAACCTGGTTTTTAATAATGAAGTAGTTTCAATCGTAGAGTCCACAGTTTTCTTGGGCTTAACTTTAGATTGCAAACTTCAGTGGGAAGCCCATATTTCGTGTCTCGCAGGTAAACTCAGCTCAACGGTTTTTGCTATTGAAAGTTAGACAACTTACTGATGTGGAAACCGCCAGACTAGTCTACTTTAGTTATTTTCACAGCGTCATGTGATCATGTCCTACGGCATATTGTTGTGGGGTAGGGTTGATGGCATTGAGACTATTTTTGTTATTCAAAAACGAGCTATATGTTATATTATTTAAAACTTGGTTCACGAGTCTCCCTGAGAGAGCGATTTATAATGTTGTGTAAGTTAAGAGTAACATTGGTCTATGTATCTAAAGGATAAAAAGTCATGGGATGCTCGCTTGACGAAGGAATAATTTCATTTTACTCTCCATTTTATTCATTAATTTTAATGACATATTTTTCATAATCATTCTATGAATGACATATTTTATGATTAAAATGACATGTTTTAACAAATATATATATTGATAGATTTTGACATTAAAATGTTTTTTTGTATTATTTATATAAATGACTTGATGCCTGAGCCTTATTTGAACAGTTAGGGTTAAGTACACTTTTTGTAATGTTTTGTTAAAATTGTATAGTATTGTTAAAATTATACATTGTTATTTGTGAAATAGAGGCACATTGGGAACTTCTGTAAAATTAAGTTCAATTTTACTTTATACTTATAGAAAATACAGTAATAACAGTTATAATACCTACATAGAAACATTTACCACAGTTCACATGTTGCCTTTACAAAGAAAGCTGTAATTAATTACCTTTAGAGTTAAGTATATTGCCTTTGTCTGCCTTTGCAGGTAATTTTTGTAAGTTACAATTTCAAGTAGCATTACTTGAAATTGTAATAACTTGGCGATTGAACAGTGGCCTGAGTTTCTTGCCAGTTCTTCTCATAGCTCTACCTCGTCAGCAAACTGGCTGTAGTTTGATTGGCTGACATTTTGTAAATTTTAATGTTCATAGGTGTTAATTTATTTAACCTATTACTATTATTATCAGTAGTTGAGCTAGAGGTCGTCAGCAACATCTTTGCTATCTCGACCAGAATTGATCTTTTGTACATTTTGTATTTTTATAGGTACCTATAACCTAATGTGTAAATAAATGTATATACTTAACCATATTTATAATATTTATAATTAGGTATAATTTATTTTGTTTGTGGCAAATATGTTGTAACCATTCATTGATATAATATTCTTCTAAGTATTTATTAATTGTGTAGACTTTACCAACCAGAATATTAGTAGGTATGTTATTTTTTTACAAAAAAATAATATGTTATTTTGTTTAAGGAAAATTATATGTTATTTTTTTAAAGAAAAATAAATAAGAGATTGGAATTTTAATACATTTTTGTTATTTGTACCACCCAAGAAATACTTATTTCATAATCTTTGGTAGTAAAGTAAATATTTAAAGTAGAAACGTGAGATTCATATAGTCCCGGTTTTTTGTTTGGCGATGAAGCGCTGTCAGGCAGTCTATATTTAACTTACCCCCAGCTTCTGAAAGGCTGGTCAATGAAAAATTAACTATACACCTGTCAAATCTTATGTGTCCGTCCCAGTACCTATGTTGCTAAAAGTGTGGATAATTAGTTTCTTATGTGTCCGTCCCATTAGGTTGCTAAAAGTGTGGATAATTAGTTAAATTTGATCTAATTAGTTACTAATTATCTTTGCTTATACCATGCTTCTAGGTACTTAACATGAGATTTAGCAGGTGATTAGTTAAATTTCTCTATCAGACTTTCAGAAACTGGGGGTTAATATTCAAGCGATTTAACGCTAAACGATCCATTGTGTAAAATCGGGTTTTCTACTCATTGGGGTTTTCAAATATAGATTAGTACTATAGAACTGTGCGACTGTAATAACCCTAACAGACGACCGGATTTGGTGTGCTCTATATTCGATCGTGTGGAGAGCTGTCCGCTGGACATTATTATTATTATTATCTGTTCGGTTGGTGCAATCGCTTGTACTCCGCACCAAGTTCGATCGTGTGGACGAAGCACCAAACCGTTTAACGCTTTAGTCGTAAATTAGCGATGAGATATACTTGCAAAATTCAATACCAGGGCTTCTAAGTACAAGTACGTAAAAATACGAGGGTCGAAAACCAGGTTTTAAAATACTTGAAAGTATTTGTCATCCCACCCGCTAAAGGTCGAGTTCGAGTTAGTGTTCTTAAAAAGCTCGAGCTCCCGAGCCTTAAACTCATTGAAGGCTCGAGCCCTAAAGGCTCGAGCTTTCAATCGAGCCCTATGTACAAGGCTCGAGCCGCGACTCGAGCCTTATTGTAAAGGGCTTGAGTTGTTGAATTATATACATTTAATTATGCAAAAATTAATTATTTATTATGTACAATTATTTAGTTAAATTGCTCCTTAATCGGTGTTATTAAAAGCATAATTCCATATAAAAGGTTAATACAGACTTGACACTTAGATTCAGTATAAATAGCAGATGATTAACAAAATGGTGTTCAGTCGGTGTAACGCTCTCGTAGTGAACGGACATTATTATTTACTTCCTTGTGTAATTTAAAATAAATCAAGTGATTATTTAAATAGTGAATTTATTTATCTACCCTATAACCTCCTATAGGTTATGGGCCCAGTGTCACGATCTTAAATTCAGTGTTAAATTATTATATCTACCTACAGTGGTATAATAGTCGTTATCTACAGTGTGAAATAAAAGGTGCTGCTATATAAAAACCGTAAGTAATGGAACATTTAAAACAAAAAAGGAATATTAAGCCGTTTGACGGCGATAAATATAGCATTTGGAAATTTAGAATACGTTCGTTACTAAGTGAAATGGATATACTTAGCATTATTGACAACGACATTCCACAAACACGATCTGAAGCATGGGAAAAGAACAACCGATTGGCTAAAAATATTCTAGTGGAATATTTGTCGGATTCCTTTATCGGTTTTGTGAACGATAATATAACAGCCAAAGAAGTTTTTCGAAGTTTGGATTTGCTTTATGAACGTAAAAGTCTTGCAAGTCAATTGGCTCTAAGAAAAAAGCTTTTGGGGCTAAAATTGCAAGCGGATATACCACTAATAAAACATTTCACTGTTTTTGACGACTTAATTACTGAACTATTGACTGCAGGAGCAATATTAGAAGAAACCGATAAGGTTGCGCATCTATTGCTGACTCTACCTAATACGTATGATGGGGTAATTACAGCTATAGAAACATTAACAGAATCGGGACAATCCCACCCACATGCCCATCACTGTGACTCCTGTAAGCCAGGATTAACAGTGATATCCAAGAAAAACACCGAGCTTTGACACTCGGGAGTCCCGGGGACTGCTAAACCTACTGTCTTGGACCCCGCAACGAATTTAATCAGAAGTAAGAGGAGGAGTTGGAAATAAAATGTCCACTTCCCTCCATTGCAAAGCGGGCGACAAATTTAATCTGTATAGGATTATGACCTATTAAAAGAGAGCACCACGGACACGTAATATTAAGGGACCTATGTGAGCTATATCTGATTCCAGTAATATGTATGGCAGAAACGCTTAAACGCACGGAAATTCACCCTAGATGACACAAGATCCTCATAATAAACTGGTCCTGATGTAACTTGTAAACTATTTAACATTATTTCGCGGTCTTTACGCCAAAGACTACACTCCCAAAGAATGTGATGAGCAGACTGTTCTTGATTGGAACACTGACAACTCGGCGAATCAACTAACTTAAACGAAAATAGTTTGCTCTTAAAGTTACCATGACCCGTAAGAAATTGGGCGACACAGTGATCTACCTCTATCCATGTTCCTTCCAACCGCTTTACAACTGATGGAAAAAACTGGTACAGGTGGCGCCCCTTAGTTGAAGTATCCCAGCGCTGCTGCCATTCGCCTATAAGACTCCTATAAACTTCATTTTCTTCTTTAAATAATCTAATGATTTTCTGGCGATCGCGCGATTGTAAGAAGTCACTATTCATGCCTTCGTGAGTTGTATAATACATAGCCGCTCGTCTCTGAACCTCAAGATCAACCGGAAGAACACCTGCCAGTACTGGCAAAGCCTCAGTGCTAACTGTCCTATATGCCTTACACAGAAATATTAACGCAAGACGTTGACTTTGAAGCAATTTGCGCCTTACAGCACCTATAGTTGCCCTATCAGCCCATACAGGCGCCCCATAACACATACTTCCTAAATAAGTAGCACTATAAATTGTTTTAAGAGTATTAAAAGAAAGACCCCATGTTGTTGTTGATATTCTAGTTAAAGCGTAAAAACTATTTTTAGATTTTTCCCCAATTGTAGTGATGTGATTAACAAATGAAAAGTTTCTTTCTAATATGAATCCTAAGTAACAAACTGAATCCCTACTTTTAATGCTAATATTATTAAATTTTATTCGAGGTGGTGTTTTCAGATTTCCTTTTAAAAGAAGCTGAAAAGTTTTGTGAGGAGCAAACAATAATCGGTTACGTTTTCCCCAGTCAGAGACTAGACGTAAACATTTATTCGCTAAATCCTCTAATCCAGCCCTGGTATTAGATTGTATAAGTAACAGGCCATCGTCAGCATATCCAGTTAATGTACAGCCAGTTGGTAATGGCAATGAAAGGAAATCATCAAACCCTAAGTTCCAAAGATACGGCCCTAGCACTGATCCCTGAGGACATCCCATAGTCAGTGGCTTCGACACAGCATGGTGACCAAGTTTTAGCTTAGCTGTGCCATGCATAAAATATGTATAAATTAGCGAATATATGTTACCAAAACAACCTCGTGATTTTAATTTCATAAGTAATATTGGCCACCATGCGTTATCGAAGGCACCAGAAATATCTAAGAAAATACCTATCACGTATTGACAAACAGATTTAGTAACAGTTTCCCTAACAGATATAACTGCATCGACTGTTGATCTACCTATTGTAAAGCCAAATTGGTTATCACTAAATTTTACCCCTCCCGGTATAAGCCTAGGAACTACGAGACGTTCTAACAATTTTCCTAATGATGGTAGTAACGTAATTGGTCTGTATGACTTAGGGTCGTCTGGTGGCTTGTTGCCACTCTTTGGTATTATTCTAATATACCCACTACGCCAAATACTAGGAAATACACCCTCCCCAATACACCGCCTAAACACACACAGAATTGCATCCCCAGAGATCCTACACGCCTCCTTAATCATTTTATTTGAAATCTTATCATCACCTGAAGCTTTGTTAAGTGGCAGAGATCTAACAATATTAATAAACTCGTCAGTTGATGGTAGGTCTGACATAGGCGACACAGGCGGTACAGCAGCCCATTGTCTGATCTCTTGGTGATACTCAGTGTCGTCCTCCGGCCGATCGTCAGGTATAAGAGTATGCAAAAGATATTTAGTTGTTTCATCTATACCTATAGAATGAGCATTATTGATTTTTATGTTTTCTATGTAAGCAAGTTCAATAGATCTATTAGCTTTGAATTCATGATATATAGGTGACCATGGACCCTCTCTATCAAGCCTATCAACTATTTTACGCAACAAGTTACCTTTAGACTTTTCAACAGCAGCTCTATAACGTGACCTGGCAACCCTAAGAGCAATAAGCGCGTTGTTATAAGTATCGCCCGATATGTTACGTTTCTTAATGGTATTAACCTTTCTACGCGCCCTACGGAAACATCTACGAAGTTCAGCTAAATAATCATTCCACCAATCACATCTACGAGTGCTTGTGACAGATTTTCGGCCAAAAGCAACATCAGCGCAATAGGTAAAAGTATCTGATAAGATCTCAGCACTTTCTTGTGCAGACAGCTCGTTACGAGTGAAGTCTTTAGCATGCATACCAAAAAGAGTACCAAAAAGCTCCCAGTTTCCCCCTCTAGTTTTATATCTAAAGCTAGCAGCATTATCTTGAGGATCCCGCGCCACTCTAGTAGTGAATTCATACACGATTAAACGATGATCACTACACGACGCGTCCGGCAGAACGCGCCACCTATCAATACGAACGCCTCCACAAGAAAGTGTGACGTCAATAGAAGATTCGCCCATTGGGCTCCAGAAAGTAGGTGGTGCATCAGGGGTATTGTGTATGAATAGATTCATTTCTGCAATGAAATCTTCGACAGCACTGCGTCGATCCCTATCAGTTGCCCTATATTTGCCATACCATAGAGTAGATGACGCATTGACGTCGGCGCCAATGATAATTTTGTGGCCTGCAAGAGACCGCAAAACGTGGCGAAGATGATGTAGGTGAGGAGCGACAGGATGGGAGTATTGGAAGTAGCAGCTCACGACATAAACCCTGCAGGACGAGGATGTAACCTCCGCAACTGCACAGTGTGGCGTCATAAGATTAGACAATGACGTTACAGTAAAATTAGAACTCGATACGTATATCCCAGCTCGTGATCTGCCATTTAGCTGCACAATTTTCCTACGCAAATGAAAAAGTTGATATTGCTCCTGTACTAAAACAATGTCCAGCTTATGTTCCAAAACTAATCGATCTAACTCTGATGTTGCCACCCTATCGTTATGTAGATTCAACTGTCCTATAACAAGATTTGCCATTTCTAACTATTAGTTGTGAGTGTTGTGACTAACTGGTTTATTAGTAAGTAGTGCTTAAAATAAGTTGTTCTAGCTTAAGCTTATAAGTAAGACACTGTTGAGAGCCGCAACGATGATCGCTAGGTTTTTTAAATCTCTTACAGGCTATGCAACTAAATTTAAAATCTGGGGTGGTCTTGTTGGGACAAGCTCGAGTATCATGTTCCCCAGCACAATTTGCACAAGCAGGTGTTTTGCTTGTACAAAATTTAGATATATGGCCAAACTGCTGGCATTTCAAACAACGCACTATGTCAACGTCATCAATAAACCTACAAGTTGCCCAATCTATAAAAAGCTTATCTTTAGTAGTGGCCAGATGGTTCCTAACCGCAGGTTCTACTTCTAAGCCTATCCATTTACGACCATTATCTAATTTACGCCTACGAGTGATTCTAGTGCTCTTAACAAAATCCTCTTCCATAAGTGCCATTTCGTCTTTGATGTTTTGACGATATAAGGCAGTTATAAATGCCGAGTCCTCCATAGTAATTGGGACATCCTTAACAAGTATACGAGGCCTACGTCCTTTCGGTTTCTCCAAACGTAACCCTACAGATTTAATAGCATCTACGGACTGCAGTTTCTGTAGCTGCTTTTCATTAGCGACACGTAACACGACACCTGACTTTGCGGTCTTCTTAACGCCGACAATTTGAAAACCGTCGTCACTAGGTTTAATCGCTTTCATGAGCGCTTGTTTGGTTGCTGAAGATGACGCAAAGTCAGCTGATCGCTCTGTGGTCGGATAGGCGACAACACACGGCAGAGGTGGTCGTGACTGAACCGTGGCTGCCGACTTAGGTGGTACACGCAGTTTTAACTTGTCCGCATACGTTTGTTTATGCTCGAGGTTCGGTTTCGATAATGTTTGTTGAGTGTTTTTTACATTATCTAATTCACGCTCGATATTTGCTAACTTAGTTTCATTACATGACGACTTTATCGCTAACAAAGAAACTATACCAGTAATGCGCTGAGTGAAATCCATTATTGCCGTTTTATTTGCTACATTCATACGAGATCCCTGATCGTTAACTAATTCATTAATTTTCGACAAATAATCAGTCGCCTGAGCTACTAACGAACAATAGTCCCTATCTGAACTGCTATCGCTTAGGTTTAAAATTGAGCTATCCTTGCCTAAGTTCATTGTTTGCACTCGCTTGGCTCCTTCTAAGGGAGAAACAAATGTAGGTGAAATGTCACTGAACAAGCGTTTCGCCGTAGGTGTTACAAACTCCCTCCCCCCACTGTCAGGGGGCTCGCCCATGTATTTTGACATATTTGTTTAACAAAACTAACTAACCTATGAACGACCTGTTACTAATAAATACGCAAAATATATAAAAACTACAATAAAAACAGACTAAAATATGAACAAAGTCGAAACGATACCTACCTACTTTCGAAAGAAAAATATGCAGTAATCTCGTTTAAATAAAAACTATTAATACAATTTATAAGTTCAAATAACAAACCTATCAGCGTCCTATACTACTACAAACGCAAAATATATAAAGTATACGAAAACAAAGCAAATATAAATTTAATGTTTGAATGTTACCTATCTACCCACTTTGTGATAAAATAACAAAGAATGACTTACCGATTTTCGTTGAATTTAAAACTATAATACACTTATATGTAGTTAAAAACTTACGAAAATACACCTAAACACTTAATTAATCACCCAAAACAGTACACGAGCCGGGAAAACGTATTTTAACCGGGTCTTAATATTTTTATTCGCAGTAAACAACGTCCCACTGCTCAAGCACGGAAGCGTGGAGGGGAAGTCCAGTCACATTAACAGAAGACAACCTAACCCTAGCATTCGTAAAAACCAGACTTCTAGACCAAGAAATAAAATTGAAGAATGAGGGTAGTGACACAAGCGCAAAAGTTTTACATGTTAAAAATAAAAATGAAATAAATTACAAGAGAAAATTTGATAGTTCAAAATCAACGTACAATTACCCACATCAAAATAATAAAAATTTTAAAAGCCAGAATAATAAAAAAATATTAAATGCCATCATTGTGGACGCAAGGGACATATGAAGAAGGATTGCTTTTATTTCAAACGATCGAATAAACAAAACCAAATGGCAGAAAGAACCAGAACAGTTCAAACTGTTGGATTGTCGCTGGAGTCGAAATCGGATGACTTTTCAGGATATGCTTTTATGACTGGAGAGTACCAGCAGGATAATTATGCAAATAAAGTAACATTTTTGTTGGATTCTGGAGCATCCGACCATATTATAAACAGGGACGATATTTTCGTTACGTTCGAATACTTGTCTATACCAATAAAAATTTCTATTGCTAAAACTGGTGCATTTATTTCAGCTACAAAGAGAGGTACTATCAATGTTGTGAGCAACAATGGCGTTCCAGGCGTTTTGGAGAATGTGCTGTATTGTCGAGAGGTGCCGTACAATTTATTGTCTGTTTCAAAAGTGCAGCAGGCTGGTCTGAAGATAATATTTGATCAGCATGGGACTCACATTATGAAGGAAGGTAAAATAATCATGAAAGGTAATCTTTTACACAATTTAATTACTTTAGATTTTAAAATACCTACTATGGTGGGTCGGTCTGTTTCTCAAGCGTATTATGGTAAAATAATTAATTATAAATTGTGGCATCAACGCTTAGGTCATATTAGTAAGAGTAAATTTCTTGAATTAAAATGTAATAATTTGATCAAAGACAAACAACAGATTGAAACAATATTACCAACTAATGAATTATGCGAAGCTTGCATAAATGGTAAACAGACTCGACTACCATTTAATAAAGTAAAAGACAAGGAATACATTAAGCGACCATTATATATTGTGCACTCGGATGTATGTGGCCCTATCACTCCTTCAACAGTTGATAATAAGAATTATTTTGTTTTGTTTGTTGATCAGTTCAAGCACTATTGTGTTGTATATCCATTGACTTACAAATCTGATGTATTTTCTGCATTCAAAGATTTTGTTGCTAAAAGCGAGTCTAAATTCAATTCAAAGCTAGTTACTTTGTATAGTGATAATGGTGGCGAATATTTATCAACTGAAATGAAAGATTATTGCAAACAAAAGGGTATTAGTTATCACTTAACGGTACCCAGAACTCCACAGTTAAATGGTGTGGCTGAACGTATGGTGCGAACCATTACCGATAAAGCTCGTTCTATGTTAAATGGTGCAAAGTTGGACAAGTGCTTTTGGGCTGAAGCAGTGTTAACTGCGGTTCACTTGATAAATATTACGCCAACAAAAGCCTTAAATCAGTCTAAAACTCCTTATGAGTTATGGCATGATAGAAAACCGAGTATTAAATCTCTTAGGGTATTTGGTTCTACTGTGTATGTCCATAATAAAACCAATAGAAATAAATTTGATGATAAATCATGGAAAGGAATATTAGTGGGCTATAGTCCAAATGGTTATAAGGTATGGAACACAGAAAGCGAAAAATATGTGACTGTTAGGGATGTTGTAGTAGATGAGATAAATTTTCTAGTATCCAGGCCTTTCTCAAAGCCTGAAGGGAATTATGTTAAATATTCTCAAGACAAAACTGATTGTGACCAAGTGTTTAAATCAGTATCAATAGAATCTCAAAAAACTAATATCCCTAAATCAGACAATTCAAAAGCTGATATTGAAGACAGTCCAAGTAAAATTCGCAGAATAGATAATGATAATGAACCTGACCTGAACACTGATTCTTTACCTGTAAATAATAAAGAAAAATCTAATGAATCATCTATACTTAGGAGGAGTGATAGGCTCAAAGGTCGTCCCCTTATTTGTTATAAAGAAAGTGATGATGATGATGATTACTTGTATAGTGTTCATTCATTTTCTTGTGAAATTCCTAAATCATTTCATGATATAAAATCACTCGATAATAGGTCTTATTGGGAGAAAGCTATAGAAGATGAATTAGCATCCCATAGAATTAATAATACATGGACTCTGGTGCTAAAACCAGATAATAAAAATATTATTGATTGTAAATGGGTTTTTACTATTAAAACTGATGAATTTGGAAAAACCTTTAAGGTATAAGGCTCGTCTTGTTGTCAGAGGTTTCAGCCAAGAATACCTTGCTGATTATAATGAAACTTTTGCGCCAGTTGCTAGAATAGCTAGCTTTCGTTTTATAATTAGTTTTGCTAATCAGCATAAATTATTGATTCATCATATGGATGTTAAAACCGCGTTCTTAAATGGTTTTCTAAAGGAAGAAATATATATGAAAATTCCTGAAGGCATTCTTAGTAAAAACAATAATTATGTATGTAAACTAAATAAAGCGTTATATGGGCTGAAACAGGCTGCAAGGTGTTGGTTTGAAGTATTTGAGCGATCTCTTAAGGATAAGGGTTTTCGAAATTCATCGGTCGATAGGTGTATTTATCTGTTAGATAAAGGAAACATTATGAAAAACATATATGTTGTGTTGTATGTTGATGATTTAGTGACAGCGTGTGCTGACATTCAAATAATGAATGACTTTAAAAGTTATTTAAAGAGTAAATTTCAAATGACGGATTTAAATGATATAAGGTTCTTTCTTGGTATCAAAATTACTAGATACTCTGATAAGATTACATTAGATCAAAGCGCTTATATTCAAACAATTTTAAATAAGTTTAATATGAGTGATTGTAACCCTGTAAGTACACCTACCGAAGTTAAACTAAATTTTGAAGTGTTAAATCTAAAAGATAAATATAATGCACCATGTCGTAACCTTATAGGGTCTTTAATGTACATTATGTCATGTACTTGCCCTGATTTGAGTACATCCGTAAATATATTAAGTCGTTTTGCACAAAATAATAATAAGGAATTATGGTTATGTTTAAAACGTGTGTTAAGGTATTGTATGCATTTAAAATTAACTTATAAAAGAAACGATTATGATAATGTATTGTGTGGATATGTGGATTCTGATTGGGGTGGTCATGACTATTCTGACAGAAAAAGTACTACCGGTTATTTATTTAAACTATTTGAACAGTGTACAATAACTTGGTGTACAAAGAGACAGAATTCAGTTGCAGTTTCATTTACTGAAGCTGAATATATGGCCCTGTATGAGGCTGTAAAGGAAGCGTTACGGCTCAAGTCTCTAGCTGAAAGTATTAACATTGAAGTTAATAAACCGATTGTGATATTTGAGAATAATAACGGCTGTATTAGCATTGCCAATAATCCCACTAATCGCAAAAGGTCAAAACATATTGACATAAAATATCATTTTTCAAGGGAGCAAGTTGAGAAAAATATAATTAAATTAAATTATATTCCCACAGGTCAACAACAGGCAGATATTTTGACAAAGCCCTTACCAGCTACTTCTTTTCAGAAAATAAGAAACAAAATCGGTTTAGAATAGAACAGAATGAGATTATTTTGTTGACACACAATGCAGTTAATTTATAGTACCATTAATAGAAACGTGAAATAAGTGTTATTATTATACATAAACTTAAATTTAAGTTTGTATTACATTAATTCAAATGGTCTGATTAGGTTTTTCTGGGTTTTCCCTAATCCGAGCAACGAATGTTGGACCATGTTTGTACATACTCCCAGCAAACACTTGGAAGTGATATAATGATCCGTTAAATAATAATTTATTCTAGATTCTGTTGAATTATATAGAGCTGTGATTAATTTTTGAGGGGGCGTGTTGAATTATATACATTTAATTATGCAAAAATTAATTATTTATTATGTACAATTATTTAGTTAAATTGCTCCTTAATCGGTGTTATTAAAAGCATAATTCCATATAAAAGGTTAATACAGACTTGACACTTAGATTCAGTATAAATAGCAGATGATTAACAAAATGGTGCTCAGTCGGTGTAACGCTCTCGTAGTGAACGGACATTATTATTTACTTCCTTGTGTAATTTAAAATAAATCAAGTGATTATTTAAATAGTGAATTTATTTATCTACCCTGTAACCTCCTATATGAGTCGCGACTCGAGCCTTGTGTAAAGAGCTCGGAGTCGCGACTCGAGCCTTGTGCATAGGGCTCGATTGAACGCCCGAGCGAGGCTCGACTCGAGCCCTATACATAAAGTTCGAACGAGCCGCGATTCGAGGCGTCTACCTACCTCTATGCAAAGTTCAAGTCGAAGCTCGAGCTCTGTACTCACATTTGGTGTTACTAGATAGTTATTCGGTGACTACTAATGTTACTAGTTAACGAGTAGAGCTAGGTGTACCGAGTGTGTGCTCGTTTTGTTAGTTTTGATAAGACCTTACCACCCGACATGATGAAGTGACCTGAAGGTCTACTTCGGTGACTACTTATGGTACTAGTTAACGAGTAGAGCTAGGTGTACCGAGTGTGTGCTCGTTTTGTTAGTTATGATGAGACCTTACCACCCGACATGATGGAGTGACCTGGAGGTCTACTTCGGTAACTACTGATGGCACTAGCTAAAGAGTATATCTAGGCGTACCGAGTGTGGGCTCGTTTTGTTAGTTATGATGAGACCTTACTAACGGACATAATGAAGTGACCTGAAGGTCTACTGTGGTGAATGCTACTGGAACTAGCTGATGAGTAGAGCTAGGCGTACCGTGTTTGGGCTCATTTTGTTAGTTATGTTGAGACCTTACTATCGGATATGATGAGTAACCTGATGGTCTACTTCGGTGACTGCTACTGGAACTAACTAACGAATAGAGCTAGGCGTACCAAGTGCCCCAGCACTTGCGCGAAAGATACTTGCACTAAAGACATTTGCGCGAATGGACATGTGCGCTTAATGTCACTTTAGATTCGTGTTTGGTCATCGCTGCGTTACTCAGATATCGATTTTGAAACAAATCGATTTAATAACAGCAAAATTCAAAATGGCGGCTGCTTTTAATAAATTTCACTTTAGATTCGTGGTTGGTCATTGCTGGGACACTCAGATATTGACTTTGAAATCAAACGGTTCAATAACAGAAAAATTCAAAATGGCGGCTGCTTTTATTGAATTTTACTTTAGATTCGTATTTGATCATCGCTGGGTTACTCAGATATCGATTTTGAAACCAGTCGATTCAAAATGGCGGCTGCTTTTATTAAATTTAACTTATGATTCGTATTGGGTCATCGCTGGGTTACTCAGATATCGATTTTGAAACAAATCGGTTCAATAACAGCAAAATTCAAAATGGCGGCTGCTTTCATTAAATTTCACTTTAGATTCGTGTTTGGTCATCGCTGGGACACTTTGATATTGATTTTGAAAGCAAACGGTTCATAAATAGCAAAGTTCAAAATGGCGCGCGGATACTTTAATTATATTAGACTTAAGATTCGTGTTTCGTCATCGCTGGAACACTTACATATCGATTTTGAAAGCAAACGGTTTAAAAGAAGCAAAGTTCAAAATGGCAGGTGCTTTTAATAAATTTGACTTGGATTCGTATTTGGTCATCGCTGGGCTACCTACTTAGATATTAATAATAGCAAAGTCAAGGTCACGTGACCTTGGAGGCACCTCGTAATGTTTTCCCATCCTACTACTACTACCTCTTGTGGGTACCTCAAAGATCACAATCGTGACCTCTGACCTTAACTTTTGACCTAATCTCAGTTTAGGACGTGGCGGGAGTAGAAGGGTGAGGGAACACTACGAGGTACTCTAAGGATACATGACCTTGACCTCAAGTCAATGATCTTGAGAAGGTGTCCCTAAGTGTGTGTCCCCTGCTACTCTCACAACCCACCGTGTCCCGGGCGTTTGATAAAGCTGTTTTTAAGTACCTAATGTCTCATCATAACTAACTAAATGAGCCCATACTCGGTACGCCTAGCTCTATTCGTCAGCTAGTTCCAGTTGCAGTCACCGCAGTAAACCTTTTCAGGTCACTCCATTATGTCTGGTAGTAAGGTCTCATCATAACCAACAAAATAAGCCCATACACGGCAAGCCTAACTCTACTCCTTAGATAGTTCCTTTAGCAGTCACCAAAGTAGACCTTCAGGTAACTCCCATCATGTCCACTCCATCAGTAAGGTCTCATTATAACTAAAAAACGAGCCCATAACTGCTGCCTTATGTATGTGCGTGTGAAATTTATTTAAGTAGTTGTGCAACTGACTAGACAAGTCTAGCTGTTTCTATGTCGGTAAACTGTCTTACCTTTCTTATCGCAAAGGCTGGTAAACTCAGTTCCGCAGCCTTTGCGATAAGAAAGGTAAGACAGTTTACCGACATAGAAACAGCTAGACTTGTCTATTTCAGCTATTTCCATAGCGTGATGTCATACGGTATACTGCTCTGGGGCAAGTCTGCGGATATTGAGTCAATTTTTATAATTCAAAAACGAGCAGTGCGATCTATTTACAATTTGGGCCCTAGGGTTTCACTAAGAGAGATTTTTAAAGAAATAGGTATTCTGACGGTGGCGTCTCAGTATATCTTCGCCAATATTATGTTTATCAAGAAAAATATAGACTTGTATTCCAGAAACTGTGACATGCACTCTGTGAATACTCGAGGTAAACATAAATTAGTTGGTACATATTATCGCCTACATAAAGTAAACAACTCATTTGCGGGTCTAGGTGTACGTTTCTATAACAAATTACCCATTGACATTATGAATCTACCCCTACAAAAATTCAAACAAGCTGTTAAAAACCGCCTTATTCTAAAGGGTTATTATACTATTAATGATTATTTAAATGATAAAGCAGCATGGGTATAGTTGCTCGTTTAATGCAAGATTAATGTTATATTGATTATTATTGTTGTAGCTATATTGACTATTATTATCATTAAGTATATTGATATTTTTATTATTGTCCTTATATTGACTATTATTATCATTCAGTATATTGATTATTATTATAGTAATTATATTGACTATTATTGTAATTATGTTGACTATTGTAGTAAAAGTTTAATGTGAAGTGGATGCATATCATGATCATTACGAGTTCGTAAGGCATAATACATTTTATTAGGGTTCTTTTACCACCCATGCCCTGCATTGTCATGCTCACTAAAATGTCATTGCTTGTGGTGTCGTATTGGCCGGGTCATCACCTTCCCTCTAATATGGCGAGGGTGATGATGGCTGGCCCGTGCGTCATGCTCGTGAACGGGTGCTACTTGGGATGACTGGTCAATCTTGGCATGGCTTACATTTAATATTCAATCCAGTATTACCTTGTCGTTCAATGTGACCAGGGGGTGCATTTACCAGTTTAATTAAAATACGTAGTCAAATTACCATACTAGTTGAAACTAAATAATTGAATTCCTTGTTTTCTTTCTTTAATCTTAGTATTATATTAATTAGTTAATTTGTAATAATTACTTTGTATGGTTCTTTGGTTGCGTTGAGTGTTTAAATTGTAACTCATTCAAATAACTGTAATTATCTGGCGATTGAAAAGAGTGGCGTGAGCAAGTGAGTTTCTTGCCAGTTCTTCTCACAGCTCTACCTCGTCAGCGAACTGGCTGTAGGTCAATTGGCTGACAAAATGTAATGTTGACTTTTCATAAGCATCTTTATGATCTAAATGAAATAAATGCTTTGACTTTGACTTTGACAATTCGATACCTACCTATAAATTTTGAAAACGTGTCCTAGATAGAACAAATATTATATACAAACAAACATACAAAAACTCTAATCTTTTCTTTTTATAATATTAGATTAGATTTAAATATAAGTACTTAGTAGTTAGCGTAACATAATTGTCATTTTAGTAAAAAAAAATAGTTTGTAAAATGTAACATAGGTATGGGCAGTGCTAAATTTTAAGAGATTCTTGAATTTGTATACAATATTTTGATAAAACGAAATACGGTGAATTGCTCATCTTTTACCCGTAGTACGGTTAAGTTGTCCGGTCAACCGGACTACGGAAAAAAATTATTTTCCGTAGTTATACGATTAAAAAAACTATCATTCAGTGTGGACACTGAAAAAATTCGTGGTCCGGTTGCCTTGTCTATGGGAATTTTCATAATATACAATATACCAAAACTTTCTTTAAAGAGGGGGTAACCCTTTAATGTTACAAATATTGTTAACTACGTTTTTCGATCATCACCTCCTGATGCTGAGCTGATGATGGAAGACTCTTTAACGGTTAAGAGTTAGATTTTTATGCCTGGACTTGTCGTTATTGACAATTTAATTCTCTGAGAGTATTTAAGTGATCACTGAGAACTAGCATTTTAACCAACTAAAAAAATGAAGGAGGTTGTCATTTCGATACGTTTTTAAGTTTTTATTTTCACTGACCTTATAGAAATAAAAGCTCAATAGATTCGTACATCGTAACATTTTTATTAATAAGAAATAAATCAGCTGCATACAATATGAGGGGCACGGTCTTAACTAGACGAGTTATTTAATATTTGCTAGCTTTTATTGATGCCCAATATGTATCAACACTATACCACCTTTTCTCTGGACGAAGTTTAAAGGTTGAGACATTTGTTTTAACTTTTGTAGAATAGCTTAACACGTAACACAACTTGGAATCTAATTCACAACATAAATTTTCCCTTTGCAATAAATACATCAATGTGCAACATAATGTCAATATTAAATAGTTTCAGATGAGGAAATTTCCTAGACAATATTTTATCAAAAAGGTTACCTACCATAAGCACTAGATCTTCCGTGGTCCGATCAACCGGACTACGGAACAAAACAGATTTTCCGTAGTCCGGTTAACTGTACCATGGATAATTTATTTTACCCATAGTCCGGTTGACCGGACAACTTAACCGTACTACGGGGTACAAATGGAATTGCTAGAGAAACGAAGCTCGAGCTTCGACTCGAGCCTTCTCTTTAGGGCTCTTGAGCCTTTAAAGCTCGCGAGCCCTTAGAGCTCGAGCCTTTAAAGCTCGCGAGCCCTTAGAGCTCGAGCCTTCAAGGCTCGCGAGCCCTTAGAGCTCGAGCTTTGAAGGCTCTCTAAGCTTCGACTCGGGGTTCGAGCTTCCGACTCGAAGCTCATTTTCTCAACACTAGTTCGAGTATGGCAACCCGCTCCCGTCGCACCTACCACGAGCCCCGCGCCGCGCCGCACTTGCTAGGGCGACCTATCTAAAATACTTGCATAGGAATTCAACCTGTATTCCCAGTAAAGTAAAGAGCAAATTCGTTTAAATAAAAAAATACCTTCAAGATAAAAGTATTTATTATTCACAAAGTCCGAGTGTGTTTCTTATCTACATTGAAATATGAATCATTTTTCTATGCTATGCTATCGTTCGCCTTAAAGCACTTACTTTCATACTTGCAAGTATAAAAGGCCAAGTATTGGACGCGAGCGTCTTACCTAAAATACTTGCATAGAAATTCAACCTGTATTCCCAGTAAAGTAAGGAGCAAATTCGTATAAATAAAAAAATACCTTGAAGATCAAAGTATTTCTTATTAACCAAGTACGAGTGTGTTTTTTATCTACATTGAAATATGAATCGTTTTTCTATGCTATGTTATGGCGCGTTCGCCTTATAGCACATACTTTCATACTTGCAAGTATAGTCTGCTCGTACCAGGGCGCCGTACTTCGAAGCGAAGCCCTGGTTCTAAAACCTGGTAGCGTAAATACGTCTCATCTCTAATTGTCACATGTCAGCTGTTGTTTGATGTTGTCAAGATTTTGCGGATTTGCCAAAGATTACGAATAAAATTAAAAAAATATCTTTTGTTTTCACGGCTTTCAAAATTTATTAGCGATAATAATAAAGATTATAATAATACATTTAGTTTAGATCAGTGTTTCTTGTTGCTGTTTAGTTTTTGGGCGTAATAATGTCATTGTATATCCCTTAATCATTAATAACCATTATTGTAAGTTCACTTTCATAATTAACTACTCATTTCATTATTGTTTTTTTTTATTTTAATTTTTGTTTTGTGTTTGTCGCCTGTGCAAAATTGAGTTAATACCCGATTTACTTTTAATCTACTACAATGTCATTGGCAGAATTAGTCGATTTTACTCGGCTCAGTTGCCAGAATAAAATAAGAAGAAGATGGTTGTCATTTAATTTCATCCAAATTTCTTCTAGTTTTCATCATTGTATTATACCATTCATCAACCGTAAAATTATTTTACTCTTGACGCTGGCAAAAATAGTCGACACAATCGTCGGCTCAGTTGCCTTATTGTATAAAACAAGAAGAAATAGAATTCAACAAGCAAGAAATCAAATAATACATTGCTTTTTAAAATGACTCCAACAATATCGACTGCTATATGTAGCTTAATAAATGGGAAGAAAGATGTGTGTTGTTTGTGTTTAAATGCTATTAAAGACGAACCTATACGATTGTCAGATGATGTGGTAACAAATTTAGATATTGAAGTGTTTGACACAGCTGTTGAAGAAATTCTGAACTTAATAGGTATTTGATGAACGGCTACTTAACTATACACTAACTAAGTTATAAGTTATTCGTTTCTGCCCATGACTTAGCCGCTTGTTCGCAACTAAGCGAAAGTTGGCGGTCATCGGGTCGTCGAGAATAGTATATTTATCAGATAACTCACATTCGTATTCAAACAAATTTTGTCCTTAAAACAGCATCACGAATATTCCTCCAAAGTGGTAGTCAAAGATGTTAAACATCCATGTTCACCAGCTATAGTATAGCCCATGTAACTTATGGACACAATGTTGCCCTGCTGGTGATCCCATAGATTTTGTATTGTTCACTGCTAGCACAATATTCATAGTATTATGAATGTTTCTTAAAATATATTTGCTTTTGCTTTCAGATGTATAACCACATAACCAGCTTTAACACAATATGTGAACAGTGTATGAAATTAGCCATAACATGTTATAAGTTTGTACAAACAAGCCAAAGGAATGCAGAGTATTTAAATAATGTTCTTGATGAGATAACCAACAGTCATCAATACACTACAGATGAGTGTGATGAAAGCAAGTCATTGTTTGTATCACTTAATTTAAAAGATTTTACAAGCAAACATTATTATGATGTAAGACGGTCACCTACAACTCCAAAAAGAGCTCTAAAAAGATTTCATAGCTTAGATACAGTACAGAATACAAAATTAGAAGACATGCTCATAAATAAAATTAATAAAGAGGAAACTTCAAATAGCATAACAAAAAAGACTAGAAATGTTATTAATATATCAACATTAGAGATGCTGGATGACACAAACAGTAATCTATTAAAATGCAAGAAGTGTCCCAAACAGTTTCCTATTATTTGAAATTTAAGAAATTATTACATCAGAATACATGCTCCTAAAACTTTTAAATGTAAAGACTGTCCTAGAAGTTATGGATCTGCCGCATTTTTGGAGGCCCACCGGAATCAAAGCCTTAGAAAGAATTGTACCATTGTCTGCAGTGAATGCGGAAAAACATTCTATAATAGACATACTCTAAGAATGCATGAACTAGGATACCATTTAACTCTAGTATGTCAAGATTGAGGAAGAGTGTATAAAAATAAAACTACTTTTAAGAAACATATAGAACAAAATGTTTGTGGGCAAAAAGCAAGAGCGCATCCTTCCGAAGCTAAGTTAACATGTGATTATTGCAATAAAAAGTATACTCAGAAAATGTCTTTATGAGTTCATATACAGTACGAACATGGTAATTATAAATCGCATATTTGCGAATGGTGTGGTATGAAATTTTGGGCTCAAAGTCGATTAAAAGCACATATAGTAAAGCATACAAGAGAGAAAAAGTTCCCATGTACAATGTGTAGTGGTAAATTTGTATCCAAAGAGTCATTGCTTTATCATACACGAACTCATACAGGTGAAAAGCCTTATAAATGTCCGCATTGTGAATATAGGTTTCTTTCAGCTTCCCGTAGATCTGAACATGTGAAGCGTCACCATTTAGGAGGAACAATAGAATGTGACATTTGCCATAGCAAGTTCACAACTAGATCATTTTTACAAAAACATAAAAAAATTCTCATATGAAAGTTAAACTAACTCGATAAAACTAACATAAATTATGATATTACCGAAAATAACACTTTTGAGCCATTTTACACCTTGCAAAGTAAAAGTCCATTTAATAAATTGAACTTGAATTCCGATATCATGTCTAAAGATATGTGGAAGATAGAAGATGACCTGGATGAAGTTACAATACCAGATTTTTAATTTACTTCTAAACTTTTTTGCAAGTGTATGCATATATATACATATGTTAATTCTGATTTTGGCATCTTAGTTGATTTCATTCAATATAGACTCCAAAGAATTGTGTTATGAGTGCTTAAACTGAATACTTGTACATTAAGTATTATTGCTTAAAAAACCATTAGTTTTTGTAACACTAATGCCTCATGAGGTCTGATCTATGTCCAGCAGTGGACGTCTTTGGCTGATATGATGATAATGATGGTGCATTGAGGGAAAATTGGGTGAAGCTTATGTCCAGCAGTTGATGTTCGGTTGATATTTTATGTATTAATAGACAACAACAAACGGCTATTATATAAAATGTTAACACTTAACCAATACTAATAGTCCACTATGTTATCCATATATAACAAAATAAGATTACCTATTATAATATATGTTGATGCCGCATTATTTGTATGTAGATAATTAGTAAGATTATTAAGCAACTCTTACAATAAGATCAAAGAGGTAAAAATAGGCACATATTTTACTGCAGTTGTTATTTGTAACTGTTGATTCCAATAATAATACAAATAGGTAAATAAATTATGATTAGAACATGTGTTTTTAATAAAAAAATTATATTCCGCTAGGGTTTTAATAACAGTGTCTGATTTGTTCCTCTAAATGGAATCATGGCTACGCTCCCTTAAAACATCAGTTCAGTAGTAATAAATTAGTTAGGTACTTTACTAAGGGATAAAGATTAACAAGGTTGTCATTAGGTAGGTACTTCATTACTGCCACCATCTGGATCGGTCAACGGCAGAATCGAGTTGCATTTTAAGTTTTGCTAAAAGCAACTGATAACAATAGATTTTTTGTAAATAGATGCAGAAATGAGATCTCATTTTTAAATATAGGTTTTATTAGATTATGTATAAATGGAAGTCGCTGGAGTGCGTCTGCGTGTTTGGGCGCGCTAATCAATGAATTTAATTGCGGTTTTCACTGTTATAGGTAAATAATGGGTTTCTCAGAGAAGTTATAATATGCGAAGCGAGGGGAGTGCTATACATACCTAACATAGAAAAAGTCGCTAGAAAGGTCTTGTCTGTTGTTAGACCTCGCTAATCTCCGTTTTGGCGCTAAGTTATAACAAACACATTCTTGTTACAACTTTTCAACCGATATTGATGAAAATTGATAAGGTAAATAGATTCGATGGCGGAGACGGACATAGGCTACTTTTTATCCCGAAAATCAGTCTGGTTTCCGAGCGAGATAAAACACAGTATTGGCGCGGGCGAAGCCGTGGGGCGCAGCTAGTGTAATAAAATATAAATAAGAATTGTGCAAGTAGAATCTTTATCAGGTAAGTAGGTAACACCACCAATAGGCGCACACTTTTACTTTAAAATTTGAGTACTTACCTACTTAATAAATACTTACATAAAGGCCTTCAAATTTAGAAAACCCTAAGAACCAAAAGACAAATATTTTAAAATAGGATACCGTTGCGAAGCGAGTGCGCGAGCGGGTCGCTAACTAGCTACCTATACCTATATTTATTAACGCCGATTCATTTGATTTTAAATTTCTTCGTCTGTGGACCCCGCTCCAGAAGCGCGACGACGGACGTCAAAAAGTGAGAAACACTCATCTGTATCTACCTGGGCTACCTGTACCACACTCACTTTTTTTGCTTTTTGCCTTAGAACAAAGAAAGAGACCTCTTTCGTCGTTTTGAGGTTTTTACATCTTTTATTTTACTTCGGCTCCACACGTTGGCCCCAACGCTGGTCTCGGCGACACGCGTCCGTCTTTTGGTCGATCGAATAGTGAGGCGTCCACACGATGGCTATTGTATTAGTTCTGTCCCGCCAGCGCTAGCTTTAGACAATCTGGAGATGTTATGAGGCGCAGGGACCGTGCATTCCGCAAATTTAGAAGGGAGCGTTCGGACGTTAATTGGACCTTAGTCTTCCCCGTAATTGACTATGGTGGTGTATGCTTCTTATGACCTGGATGCAGATCTACTCTACATATACGACCGTTGTCTGAATAACTGCATTCGATTCATTTTTAACTTTCGTAAGTATGACCATGTGTCTACTTATCGTTCTGAACTCCATTGGTTACCAATTCGTCAACGCCGTAGCTTGCTTGCTCTTACTACGCTATATTCTATTCTCAACTCTTCTCCTCCCACTTACTTAACTCCTTTCTTCCACTGTTTGTGCTCCACTCATGATGACACAAAGAAACCTTCGCTCTTCAAATAATCTTCTCCTTGCTTGCCCTTCCCATACAACTTAATTTATTCATTCTTCTTTTATAATACAAGCTGTCCTTTTCTGGAATGACCTACCTCTAAATCGGGATAGCTACTAACCGGCTAGCATTTAAGCTGAAAGTACGCTCTTCAAGAAATTGTTGGAATTGTCGCGTTAACTGTCTTATTTACATACTTTTTAGTCGATGTATTAGTATTTATTTATATATTCGAATTTATATATGTTGTTGTATTATTAGTAGACATATGTGTACATATATAGGTATTTTTTTATGTATTGTGTATAGATTAAGTACATTAAATTCCATCTTATTTTATAACCGTAGTATATTTATTTGCCATTATATGTATTTACCTATATTAAGTTTTAAACAGATATATTTTATAACCTATTCTTCATTTACTGCACCTACTACGTTTATCTTTGCATTATCTATGGTTGACTGGTAGAGAATGCTTTTAGCATGAAGTCCATATATTAGGTACTTGTGTACTGAAGTTTTCAGAAAACGTAATTACGGGTGACAGGACAGAACAGAACTTATACAATAGCCAACGTGTGGACGCTTCACTAATTTAACGGGCCAAGGCCAAAGCAGGTACCAACGTTGGGACCAACATATGTGGCAATTTGGCGCCATAGTTACTGTCGCGCATGTCGTAAACTGTAGCTATCCTGCTCTTACTTGCACAAAATGTAGGGAAGAGAAAAAAGACGGCATGTAGTGACATATTCATCGACGACGAAGTTTGTAGTCTTCTCAAGTTCTCAATTCTCAAATCATCTCATTCTGCCATCTGCATTGGCCAATATTGGCCATTGAGCGTTCTCAGTTCTGTTAAAGCGAGCGTGGCGTACCGATCAGTCTGTGTTTTTTATTGAAATAAGAAGAAAACTACATTACATTATGGACAAGTAAGTACCTAATAATCAGTTTATTATTCATAGCTTGTGTATTGATAAAGACTGCCTATTATCACCTACCTAATTATTTCAAGAAAAATTTGCCATTTTGCGCGAAATGCCGGCATCGCCGCGCCGTCGTCGCGTCGTGCCCGTGCGTGGTATATTTTTAACTTGATAAGTTAGGTAGTTATGTTACGAATAATTTTACTATCATACATTAATGTATTGAATGATGATGATGACAAACTGTCGTTAATATAGGTATTTATTATGTATGTTGTTACACACGTATTTTTTTATACTTAACCAAGCATTTAATATAAAAATATGTACCGAAAGAAATTTGCATGGCATTGAATTTAAAAGATACTTACATATTTACGTTATGTACCCCAACCAAAGTAAAACAAATGACTCTAGGAACTCGATCAACACTCAACACTCTCAACGGACATGAATGACATTAGTGACGTCTGACGTCATGACGCCATTTTTATGAATTTTGCTCCGAAGCTCGACTCGACTATTTTGGATAGGACTTCAGTAAATTTAAATTTATAGGTACTTATCTATAATTTTGGTCAGGGATTTTTAACATCCTTTCCTACATAATGAATTTTTGTAATTGTATAGGTATTTACCTACTTCGGCATTTTTTTTAAGTGTTGTAATAATAAGTTCAACAGTTAAAATTTACAAGATTAACGCGTTCGCGTAATCGCGTAACGCGTAAATCTTGTAAATTCTTTGTTGTTAATTCTTGTAAATTCTAGAATGTTGCATATTTTATTTGTATTTTGGTCCGACTTTCGGCCAAAGTCAAGGAGGGTAATGTTTTTCGAACGTATGTAGGTACTTATGTATTTAAGTGAGTATTACCACGCTCACAGCATAAATGGCTTAAGGGATTTTAAATGAGGTGTCATTAGATTCGTATTAATTGTGGGAGTGACATAGGGAACCTACATAATATTTCAATGTAGCGTAAACACATTGCTTGTTTATATTTTTATACTTTGAAGTGTGATATAGGCGTCCATGCGAAAGAGACATTCTGCGAAGTGGCATTTTGCGACAAGTGGACATTTTGATTTGCAATTGAGCCTAGCCCACGCATGGATGAAGTCATGCGCGTTGCAACGATTTATCGGCAAAGCGATAAATATCGATATATCAAACCCTGGTACCTATACTACCTATGACATTTATCGACATCAACCATACGCCACTCGATAACAAAAAATTCAAAATATCCACAGAACAATTACTAAAGCATAGAAGTACTTACAGAACAAGTACTAAAGCATAGAAGGAGTGTTAATTGCCCTCATATACTTGTCTTATTTTTCCAAATAAGCCGGGTACATTGAAAAGAAAAGAGACAAATAATTTTGCTAAGGACGGCTGGTGTACACTGTAAACGTCAATTTGGTTACCTTTGGATGCCAAAATAGGAAGCCAACTAATGTCAAATGTTCCAACTTGTCAAGGCCTCTAGACAATTTAGTCAGGATATACCGCCGCTCGTAATTTTCATTGTTGTATACCTGTTTTGTGAAATAATGTATGTTATTTAATAATTACATGGTGCTATTGTGAAGTAAAATTAAGCCCATTGGATAAGCAAAGTCCTGCGTTATGGTAGGTTGTAAATTACATTATTTTCGCAAAGAAAATTAAGTTTAAATCTTCAACTTCCATCGGTGAGTAGATAACAAACCAATAATATATACATCAAAACAGATACCCCAAGGTAAAAATAAAACACAACTGTATAATTCATGTCACAAATGTGTGATTATATTTCCAATAATATTGAAACACATTATTACTGCCCCTTAAAATTACAGTTTTGTTAAAGAATGTTCTAATTATTTGGGCATAAGCAGAAATATTTTTTGCTACGTTATGAATTGGTACTTTTAGAAATTTTTCCGATCAATTTTATCAATAAATTTCTGTAGTCATCTAGATTTTTTTTTTTTATTATTTATTTTATTTATTTATTTATTACACACAATATACAACTATTTTTACAGGTTCGTACCTAATACAATAGTGTATAAACTTATCTAAATCTACTTAAATATAAATTAATTTAAAAAAACACTGAACTATAATTTTTATATTACATAAATACATATACTAACTAAATAATCCAACACAGTAAGCGGCCCTTGTGAATTCACTCAGAGTACAGTCAAACAAATCAACATGCTGAGACAGTGTGTTGAGCGCACGCAACGCGCGCGTCAGGGGCGCGTGCTGCAGCAGGTTAGTGCGCGCGCGCGGTACCGACAGTAGCGGTGGTAGCCGTCTTCTTCCCATGTAATCGTCAGGAACACACAACGACACTGACTCTAAGATTCGTGGATTGTGGAGTTTACCACGAACTACTTTAAATAAGTAAGTAGCAAGGGCTACTTCCCTTCTTACCTCCAATCTATAATAGCCTGTCATGCCTAATATAAACAAAGTAGGGTATAAAAGTGGATACCCAGGATACACACCATACTGTTTTAAGTAAATAAATCTAAGGAATTTGTTTTGTATGCGTTCCATCGTGAGCTTATATTTAGCTTCGTGTGGTGACCAAACGACGGCGTTACATTCTAAGTGACTTTTCACAAGTGCCTCGTACAATGACTTCAGAGCACCGATGTTTGTAAATTGGTTCGCTAGTCGTAAGATCATGCCTAAGTTGCGGTAAGCTTTTTTACAAACTTCATTGATGTGTTTACGAAAGCAAATATCGGTAGTGAAGCGCACTCCCAGATCTTTAACTTCAGTAACCCGTTGAAGTGGCGACCCGTCCATGTAGTATTGATGACGGTCAGGGTTCCGTGCACGACTAAAGGATAACACCGAACATTTGGTCACATTAAAATATAGCTTATTTACGAAGCTCCACTCCACAACCCTGGTTATATCTTGTTGCAAGATGTCATGATCCGTTGTCTGCTTTATCTTAAACACCAACTTCAGGTCATCAGCGAATAACAAAGTTGTAGCTTTGTTGACTACTTTAGGTAAGTCATTAATAGTTAAGATAAAGAGAAGAGGTCCTAAATTACTACCTTGACTCACACCTGATCTTGTAAAGTAAGGCTCGGAAAACCGTCCGGTACAGTCAACGTACTGACACCTGTCTCGCAAATAACATGAGAAAAAAGACAATGTGTGCGGTGTACAACCCACGCCAGCCAACTTCTCTAAAAGGACGTCATTATCAACTGTATCAAAGGCCTTCCTGAAATCAAAGTAGGCGACATCTACTTGCTGACCAGCATCCACCGTAGGTATTATTTAATAGATAATTCTCTCTTAATTTGCTTCATGGGTCTTCCGGTCTGATCTTTCCGAAACCTGCAAAGAACACAATCTATGAAACACTATGCAAGGTACAAAGATAGTTACCACAAAATCGTTAACTACAAATTATAGTAATATTTTTGTCATCGATAAAATATGCAGCACAAGTCACAACACTTGAATATGACTACACAAATTGGTAAAAATGTTAAATACTTAAAAATTACTGAATCGAATGGCAAACAGACGATTATATTATGATTGCAGTATAGTAAAGTATAAATCACTTAGGTATTTTGCACGTATATATAGGTTTTTAGTATATATTATTGGTTTGTTATCTACTCACCGATGGAAGTTGAAGATTTAAACTTCATTTTCTTTGTGAAATGAATGTAATTTACAACCTACCATAACGCAGGACGTTGCTTATCCAATGGGCTTAATTTTACTTCACAATAGCACTATGTAATTATTAAATAACATACATTATTTCACAAAACAGGTATACAACAATGAAAATTACGAGCGGCAGTATATCCTGACTAAATTGTCTAGAGGCCTTGACAAGTTAGAACATTTGACATTAGTTGGCTTCCTATTTTGGCATCCAAAGGTAACCAAATTGACGTTTCTACAGTGTACATCAGCCGTCCTTAGCAAAATTATTTGTCTCTTTCTTTTCAATGTATCTGGCTTATTTGAAAAAATAGGACAAGTATATGAGGGCAATTAACACTTTTTCTATGCTTTAGTACTTGTTCTGTGAAAATATCGGTGGATAATATCGAAAATAAAATAAAATAACGAGCCTCAACCGACTGATTTATCAATTTTTTTTATTGCAACTTGTATCTTTTATTACGAATACATATAACAAAAACCTTTCATAACGAATTTTTAATTAATATATTTTACTAATTAATATATTTTTTTTATGAATTTTAGAATAAAGGTCAGAGATATAAAGGAAATGCGGGAAGACCACAGTCTTAACACCACCAAGCATCCTAAAGAGATGCGCAAGGGGCAACCGTAAGTAGTTATTTTTTAGTATAATATTGACTAGAAAGTTTCAACATTTGTTATAAAATGTTTATCTAGATCAAAGTCCGCACTACCACCACAACCACGATCACGATCATCAACACCATCGCCATTGGTTGCATCACAGTCACCGGCGTCATCTTTCGTGGCTTCGCCCGTAAAGTAAGTTGATTACCGATTTTTTTAAATATTTGCAATTTTTTAATGAAAAAAAACATGTAGAGGACGAGGTGGTAGATCGCCACTGGTAGCGAAATTGGTGAAGGATATGGTAGTGGTTACCGACCGCGGTGGTCCTAGCAGGCGTGGCAAGGGACGCGGAGCCCACACCAATACACGACACGAACGACTAGGCCCTAGAATTATTGACTAGTATTGACGAGTTAATATTTTTGCTTCATCAACAATTTTTTTTTATTTTTCTATAAACATTTTTTTCTTTTAATTAAAGTATTTTTTTATTAGGATTAAGATCTGCGATATCAAAGAAATGCCAGAAGGCCAAAATCTCGAGACTCCCTTGCACCCCAAAAGGATGCGCGAGTGGCAACCGTATGTAGTTAATTTTCAATAAATTATTTGTATAATGTTGAGTATAATATTGACTACAAAGTTTCAACATTTGTTATAAAATGTCAATATAGATTAAAGCCCGCACTACCACCACGATCACGATCACCAACACCATCGCCATCGGTTGCACCACCGTCATCGGCAACATCTTTCGTGTCTAAGTCCGTAAAGTAAGTTGATTACCGACTTTTTTATTAATTTGCAATTGTTTTATGAAAATAATAAGTTTGTGGTGGACGATGTAGTAGATCGCCACTGGTTGCGGCATTAGTGCAGGATATGGTAGTGTGTATCGATCCCGGTGGTCCTAGCAGGCGTTGCAGATGACGAGGAGCCCACACCAATACACGACACGTACGACTAGGCCTTAATGTTACTGACTAAATTTGACTAGTACCTATTGACGAGTGAAATTGAAATTTTTGCTTCATCAACGCATTCTTTTTATTTTTTAATTGACTTTTTTTTACTAACTATATCTTTTTTTTATGAATTTTAGAATTAAGGTCAGAGATATAAAGGATATGCTGGAAGACCGTAGTCTTGGGACTACCATGCACTCTAAAAGTATGCGCGAATGGCAACCGTAAGTAGTTAATTTTTAGTACCTAAGTTATTTATATAATGTTGTGTATAATATTGACTAGAAAGTTTCAACCTTTGTTATAAAATGTTCAACTAGATCAAAGCTCGCACCACCACCACCACCACCACGATCACGATCACTAACACCATCGGTTGAACCACCGTCATCGGCGTCATCTTTCGTGCCTTCGCCCGTAAAGTAAGTCGATTACCGACTATTTAATCCTACTAATATTATAAGTTTATTAATTTTTTATATGTGTGTATGTGTGTGTGGATGTGCGTGAGCGCGTGCCTGCGGATGTGCGTGCGTGTGTGCGTTTTTTATGAAAAGTAAAACATGTGGAGGACGAAGATATGGTAGTGGTTACCGATCGCGGTGTTCCTAGCGGGCGTGGCAGAGGACGTGTAGCCATAGATTACAGAACCTAAAAGATAAATCCTTTAGAACAAAATCTTTAATACCTACCGCGGTAAACACCTGTCTACTTCTCACAAGTACTCGCTAGTTTTCTTCGTACGGGCAAAATGCGCCTTAATACTCAACCTTAAAGTTGTTTATGCGTTGTTTGTTTGCGTCATACGGCTCCGTTACTTTTCACTTCGCCTCATAGGGCTACTGCTTCGATAAAATTTTATTCATATTCCATACCGTGCGTAGGTGTCACGGTTTTATTTATAGATACTCATATTGACATGACTATTTGTAGTAGATAACCGCACTGGACTTTATGCACATTACTTATTTGTATAAAATAAATTTTGTAGCGTTGTTCCTATCAAAATAGTCGGGTGCGAACAAATTTTTATAAGAGATTTTTCACGTTTCAAATTACAATTTAACGCATATATGGCCCTTTATGGCGCAACGCGCCACTTTGATAAAAGGTCTTTCATTTTGACAGCGCTATCAAAAAATATTTTTTTGTGTTCATTTCGGAAATATTAATGTTTAATTTACAAAATGGATATAAACTCACGTGCCTAACGACAAAAAAGAAAATTGCTGAGGTTTTCTAAAATGGCGCCCACGAGGTGACAGCACCTCAGAACAAGTACTAAAGCATAGAAGGAGTTTTAATCGCCCTCATATACTTATCCTCTTTTTTCAAATAAGCAGGATACATTGAAAAGAAAAAGACAAATAATTTTGCTAAGGACGGCTGGCTAGTGTTCACTGTAGAAACGTCAAATTGGTTACCTTTGAATGCCGAATTAGGAAGCGAACTAATGTCTAATGTTCCAACTTGTCAAGGCCCCTAGACAATTTAGTCGGGTTATACCGCCGCTCGTAATTTTCATTGTTGTCTGCCTGTTTTGTGAAATAATTTATGTTATAATTACATAGTGCTATTGTGAAGTAAAATTAAGCCAATTGGATAAGCAATGTCCTGCGTTATTGTAGGTTGTAAATTACATTCTTCTCACAAAGAAAATCAAGCTAAAATCGTCAACTTTAATCGGTGAGTAGATAACAAACCAATAATGTATACTAAAACCTATACAAAAGTGCAAAATACCTAAGTGATTTATACTTTACTATACTGCAATCATATTATAATCGAATGGCAAACAGACGATTATAATATGAATGCATCATATTATAATCGTCTGTTTGCCATTCGATTCAGTAATTTTTAAGTATTTTACATTTTTACCAATTTGTGTAGTCATGTTTAATAGCGTTGTGACTTGTGCTGCATATTTTATCGATAACAAAAATATTACTATAATTTGTGGTTAACGATTTTGTGGTAACTATCTTTGTACTTTTCATAGTGTTTCATACATTGTGTTCTTTTGCAGGTTTCCGAAAGATCAGACCGAAAGATCCATGAGGCAAATTAAGAGGGAATTATTTTCTATATTATGATGCTTTTATGCAGCCAGACCTCATGTGATATTAGCATGTCTGTTAATTTACCATAGCCCATAGACAAATTTCATCTATCGATATCGATAAACTGTCAGAAGGTATCGTAGCACTATTAAACTTCTATTTGTCTCTGAGAGCTTTATTCTCATATTAGTACTTCTATGCTTTAGTACTTGTTCTGAGACTAAAGCATAGAAGTAGTACTATGACAATAAGCGCTTACATGCAGAGAAACACGTACTCACGCGCGTGGGTTCGGGGCCAGACGGTATGGACACCGAGTTCTGCAGTAACGTGCGTGATTGATGATTGCAGACCAGCACTCTCGCATCTGCACGCGTGGCACCGTCGCCGCGTTGCCACGCTCCCGCAGCAGTGCGGGGCAGTGTGTGAATCGCCAATATACCAGTATCGGCGTTCTTTTCTGACTTTCTTAGTTTAGCATCAAAACAGATACCCCAAGGTAAAAATAAAACACAGCTGTATGATTCATCCCACAATGATTATATTTCCAATAATATTGAAACACATTATTATTGCCCCTTAAAATTACAGTTTTGTTTAGGAATGTCCTGATTATTTGTGCATAAGCAGAAATATTTTTTGTTATGTTATTAATTGGTACTTTTAGAAATTTTTCCCGATCAATTTTATCAATAAATTTCTGTAGTCATCTAGAAAATAATTTGCTTCATGGATATTCCGGTCTGATCTTTCGGAAACCTGCAAAAGAACACAATGTATGAAACACTATGAAAGGTACAAAGATAGTTACCACAAAATCGTTAACTACAAATTATAGTAATATTTTTGTCATCGATAAAATATGCAGCACAAGTCACAACACTATTGATCATGACTACACAAATTGGTAAAAATGTAAAATACTTAAAAGTTACTGAATAGAATGGCAAACAGACGATTATAATATGATTGCAGTATAGTAAAGTATAAATCACTTAGGTATTTTGCACGTATGTATAGTCAAAGTCAAAGTCAAAGTCAAAGCATTTATTTCATTTAGATCATAAAGTATGATGCTTATGAAAAGTCAACATTACATTTTGTCAGCCAATTGACCTACA
This sequence comes from Parascotia fuliginaria, assembly GCA_963082885.1. Classification (NCBI taxonomy): domain Eukaryota; kingdom Metazoa; phylum Arthropoda; class Insecta; order Lepidoptera; family Erebidae; genus Parascotia; species Parascotia fuliginaria. The sequence goes on from OY720197.1 coordinate 4,570,465, forward strand.
GCCAGTTCGCTGACGAGGTAGAGCTGTGAGAAGAACTGGCAAGAAACTCACGCCACTCTTTTCAATCGCCAGATAATTACAGTTATTTGAATGAGTTACAATTTAAACACTCAACGCAACCAAAGAACCATACAAAGTAATTATTACAAATTAACTAATTAATATAATACTAAGATTAAAGAAAGAAAACAAGGAATTCAATTATTTAGTTTCAACTAGTATGGTAATTTGACTACGTATTTTAATTAAACTGGTAAATGCACCCCCTGGTCACATTGAACGACAAGGTAATACTGGATTGAATATTAAATGTAAGCCATGCCAAGATTGACCAGTCATCCCAAGTAGCACCCGTTCACGAGCATGACGCACGGGCCAGCCATCATCACCCTCGCCATATTAGAGGGAAGGTGATGACCCGGCCAATACGACACCACAAGCAATGACAAAGGTTATAAAGTAATATATACTAAAAACCTATACAAAGGGTATAGGTTTTTAGTATATATTATTGGTTTGTTATCTACTCACCGATGGAAGTTGAAGATTTAAACTTGATTTTATTTGCGAAAAGAGTGTAATTTACAACCTACAATAACGCAGGACATTGCTTATCCAATGGGCTTAATTTTACTTCTCAATAGCACTATTTAATTATTAAATAACATACATTATTTCACAAAACAGGTAACACAACAATGAAAATTACAAGCGGCGCTAAAACCCGACTAAATTGTCTAGAGGACTTGACAAGTTGGAACATTTGACATTAGTTCGCTTCTTAATTTGGCATCCAAAGGTAACCAAAGGTAACCAAATTGACGTTTCTACAGTGTACACCAGCCGTCCTTAGCAAAATTATTTGTCTCTTTCTTTTCAATGTATCCGGCTTATTTGGCAAAATAGGACAAGTATACGAGGGGGATTAACACTCCTTCTATGCTTTAGTACTTGTTCTGAGGACAGCACCGACTAATCAGGTCTAGCTGTCAAGCACTTTTTGAACGTTAACCCCTAATTAGCTCAATGTAAAAGTTGAAGTGGCGAAGCAACTGGTGGCAAAAATATTCCTAACCACCCTTGCGCAATTTTAATAACGGGATGTCTCTAAACTGTTTTATGGGAATTGTATATCAAACTTATGTCGTTTTGATCGTTATTTAATAAGTGTTTTATATGGTAATTTACTTATTGTTAATTCTAATTTTACATAAAGTAGTAAGTATATCTGACGGCTCACAGTACAAAAATCGCTTTTATTCAAAAAGAAATACCCGTATTTGATTTATATACTTACCGTCTTCTAATAATTCACACTTTATCCTTGACAAAGCCGACACAAACCGAAACCCGAGCGCGAGCGTAAATAATAGGGTCCATTGTTTATAAATTCTAAGAATACCTACAACATCTGGCGTATCCATACTGTAGTATTCACACACATAACAAAAACAAAGTTGCAGCTGCTCTAAGTGCTTACTTTATTAGTTTCGACGCAATAAACAAACCACCTTAACAGACAACGGGTCCTTGAAGAAAAAGGGTGAAGTCACTGCTTCACAAATAGATGCAATTTCCAACATGATGAGAGTGACGTTTTATGAGCAAAGCGTTTTATAATTCTTTTTTTTATACGTCTTACGGTCCCCAGTTTCTGAAAGGCTGATCGAAATGGACACCAACTACCAAAAGGGGCTGATCAACGAAAAATTAACTGATCACCTGTCTCATGTGAAGTACCAATTGGGTTGCTAAAACCATTAATACTTACTTAATTTAATTTGATCTAATTAGTAGCTAATTAAATCAAATTTAACTAATTATCCATGATTGTTGCCTGATTTTAGGTACTTAACATGAGATTTAACAGGTGATTAGTTAATTTTTTGTTGATCAGCCTTTCAGAAACTGGGGATAAGTCTATTAATCGACATATTATGTAACTGTTTGCGTTCCGTATTTATTCAAGAAACTCGGTAAATTTAGAGTCGAGACCTAACGGTTACGTTATGAAATAGTCATAATAAAATTAGGCGAATATTTGTATCGCCGCCATTTCAGCTCCAGGAGCTCGGTACACTGATGCGGTATTTTTGACAGATCACTCACAAAATATTATCGAAGTCGAACAGATCACTCCAGGAGCGACGTCAACAGTCGAGTGTTGAGAAATGTTAAGTTTTTGAGCGCCTAAAGTACCATATCAGATAATGCATTGTAACTGCATAATAAATGGCAAATAAAGTCCAATTGTTCGTATTGATCTTTATTAGAAGGAACACATTTACAAAATCCCCTTTGCTTGCTTTGTGGTGATCAATATCCCACATTTATTTTACAGAGAAATCCTTGCAGGGTATATTTCAGGGTCCTAAATCTAACTTCATATTTATATATTTGACTAAACTAGATACTTACAGTAAACATTAGTTAGGTATATACTTTCCTTGACAAATAATAGAATAGATTTTCGATATTTTTAACCGACTTCAATAAAAGGAGAAGGTTTTTCGATTCTGTGATATCCAGGACTTAGGAGAGTCCGCAATGATACAACAGCTCCTTGTTGCAGCATTTATTCCGGACTGAGGAGCGATTCAAAGCTTTGACATAGAACACAAGTACAGATCATATATCATCATAGTTGAACCATAGATATTATAATATTACCTACATTACATCCCTCCCCACTTAATTTACAAAACTGCAACCCCAATACTGAATAGATTTGTACTACTTTAACAATTTAGACAATTATTATTTATATCTTATAGTCTTAACTAACCTACATTTCCGTGGCTGGGGCGGTATAGGAGAAGCTGGCGGCGTAGAAAATCTCTCCATTGGTTCTGGCTGCTCCACTATGGACGGAGGCTCAAGCGCGAGGTTTTCAGTCGAACACCTACTTGTGGGGATTACCAGCCAACTCCTTGACCGACGCTTTGGCTGATCGACATGCCTATCAATCTCGTTTACCAGCAAACTCCTTGACCGACGCTTTAATTGATCAACATGCCTATGTATCTCGTTACCCTTACTATCCAAAATCGAGTAATCATTAGCTCCTATTGACTTAGATACCGACCCTGGTTGCCAATTTTTCGCCTTTGAATACTGCCGATACCATACTTTGTCCTCCACTTTAACTTCCCTATCTACCCCACCTTTACACCTAATCTGATCCTGTTGCGCGACGTGAACCTTGGTGTCACGGTCAGGTTTCAACGAATCTAACCTAGTCCTTAAATGTCTACCCATTAACAACATAGCCGGGCTCTCGCCTGTCGTACAGTGTTCCGTCTTACGATAGTGTAATAAATAATTATTTAATGACATTTCAACATTTCGGCCATCTGATAAAGCCTTTTTAATGTTTTGACTGCATTCTCTGCCGCTCCGTTAGATGCAGGGAGCCGTAAAAGTGTGTTCTACACCATCTTCCCTTAAAAACGCCGCGAATTCCGCACTAGTAAATGGTGGGCCATTATCGGTGACTATCTGCCTAGGCACTCCGAATCTACACCAAAGCTCTCTAAGCCTAGAAATAGCACTATGTGCTGCGGTACTGGGTACTAAAAATATTTCTAACCATTTAGACATCGCATCTACTACGACCAAGTACATCTTCCCTTCAATAGGGCCCATAAAATCGGCGTGCAGTCGAGCCCACGGGCGGGTGGGCCATGGCCAGGGTCGCGGCGCGGCGCGGGGTGGCGCGTCTGCGTGCGCGGCGCAGGTGCTGCACGAGCGGCACTCGTGTTCTACTGCCTCGTCGATGCCAGCCCACCACACGTAACTGCGAGCTATCGCCTTCGATTTAATAATGCCCATGTGGGGCTCATGTACTAACTTTAAAACTTTTTCACGACAAGTTTCCGGAATGACAACCCTATGCCCCCACATTATACAACCTAATTCCTCGTATAGCTCTGACTTCCTGTTGAAATAAGGTAACATTCCCTTTATCTCACAATCCTGCGGCCAACCGTCGCGTATATAGGCAAGTACTCGACTTAAAATCGGATCTTGTAACGTCTGTCTCTTTATTAGTTTATAATCTAAGAGTAACGCATCCTGAGCAAAATGTAAATACGTTTGTTCCGGAATTGTGTCCTTACTGCGATCGGAAGTGTTAATTGGCAAACGAGATAACCCGTCTGCGCAATTCTCATTAGTTTTAATATATTCTATCTCGTAGTCATACGCTGACAGAATTACTGCCCAACGTTGCATCCTACTCGCGGTCATAGTTGGTATGTCTGTATTTGGAGCTAGAATAGACACCAACGGTTTATGATCGGTAGGTACGCAAAATAAACTTACGGCCATATAAATACTGATGAAATTTTTTAATACAGAATATTATCGCTAATGCTTCGCGGTGAATCTGTGAATAGTTTTTCTCCGCGGCCGTGAGCGTACGTGACGCATACGCTATAGGCCGCTCGCCGCACGAGTCGCGCTGCGCCAGCACGCCTCCGACACCCCGAGCGCTCGCGTCACAAGTGACGATGATAGGTTTCCTTGGGTCATAGTGAGCCTTTCCTTGGGTCATAGTGAGCCAACACCTCACTACTAATTAACGCTTTTTTAACTCCCTCGAAAGCTCGCACGCATTCGCTACTCGTACAGATCATATATCATCATAGTTGAACCATAGATATTATAATATTACCTACATTACAGATTCGATCGTTAATCGGCCCTGGGGCAAATCAAAAAACGGGGCCCCACTGCTATCAAACTAGTTTTTTTTATATATTAGTCTATCAAAGTTACTCAACCCCGCCTGATGGTAAGCAGTCAGAGGAATCCAGAAGTGGTAGCCACTATACCAAAAGCCATCGTCTTAAACTGCTGGTATTATGGCCTCCACTATGGCTTCTGGGATGGGGTTAGGGGAAGGGAATGAGGGAGGTGAGGAAAGAGGAAAGGAGGAAATTAGGCCTCCGGCGCTCTCACCGAATGAAATGCAGCAGTACAGATACTACTCTTACGTCGATCTTCTATGAGAGGGTAGTACTACTCTGTGGTGGTACTTCCCCGGACGATCCGGCCCATTCATGCTGAAACCAGTATACGTAATTCAAGAAGTCGATTTTTGTAATCAAACATGTCTTAGATAAAATGATATAGGCAATTATAGAGGGCTGTGCTGAATGAACCAACATTGTTTTCTTTTCCAAATTTAGCAATTATGTGAAACCAATGCGGTACACATATTATGTTACTTGCCAAAGTTTGTACACATAACGTTCTATTAAAGTACATTCCTTGAGTTTAAGAATCTTTTATTCGCTTAAGAATACGCTATATATTTTTCAATTTACACGGGGGCCGCGCTGAAAACGTTGGGCTGGCACACGGCCCCCTTTTTTTGCATTTTTCTTTAAAAGTACAGAGGTACATTAAAAAAGAAACAGGTACATATATACTCCTAGAGGCGAGTACATTGAATTGGTGTACACTTAAAATGAAAATTCTGGGGGGCCGTGCGGGGAAAACGTATACAATGTATGTACCCGTACCTGTTGTACTGTATTAAAAACAAACATGGCCACAGCTGACGGATTTTTTAATTATCCTCCTTGGTTAAAATCTATAAATGCAGCACAGACTACATTAAAATTGGATTGATATTATGTACTCTGTGGCTGCCGGCAGCTGTCACTGCGCTTCCAGCCAATCACAGATGGTCACAAACGTCATACATCATCAAAACTCAATCAGGTCTACGGGCTAAGGGATTGGTTTTGTTGTACGAAGATATACAGCCGTGGGTGCACTGCCCCGCCTAGCCCCTAAGATTAACAAAGAGAATAGAAACGAACCAAAACCCGAGCGCGAGCGTAAACAATAGGTCATTATGACTTTCCAATGGTAAACCACCACAGAACAAGGTTCTGAGTCAACCCACTCAACCACTGACACTCTATTGAAAGACTATTGACAATCTGGAAATTGAAATAATCTCAAATCAAATAAATTCTAATTTATCAATTACAAAATATCGATTATTTACCAAGTTATTTTAAAATCAATATTATTTAAAAAAAACTATATATTACGGCTTACACATAGATCTACACTGACGGACTCATAAACTGCATCAAAGTAATAGACGACTTTGAAATAAATATTTTAACCAAGTATGCAAACTTTCTATACAGGTTAAAATTGAAACCTCTAGATTGGTTCGTGAACTTTAAAACAGCGTAGGGTCATATGCTTAAGTTTAAGTTTGTGTACTGGAAAGGACCTTAAGACTTTTGAAGAAAAACAGAAATTTAAGGAAAATTGGTTTAATAAAAAAAATGGTTTTAACAATAGACACAAACTTTATGCAAGGGTTTATTTATGTTTAAATAAGGTGTATTACCTCCACGTGCCCTTATTACGGATTCTAATCGGTTCCGCATAGATTTTATTAGGGTTATTAAAAGATCTTGCCGAATATTGTCCCATTCTTCTGAAAGTGCTGTTTTTAGTGCTGCCACTGTCATGGGCACAGGATTTCACGCATATACAGCTCTTTTTAAATTGTCCCAAACATGCTCAATGGGATTAGGATCCGGGCTGCGTGCTGGCCAATTAATTGTACGTATCCCAACCTCTTCGCAATATTGTCGAACTTGTGCAGCAGCGTGCGGGCGGGCATTATCCTGCATTAAAGTAAAATTTTCGCCTATAAATCCCATGTAAGGCACCACGACGTGATCTTCTAAGATCTCTTTTATGTAGCGATGTGCAGTCAAACCCCCCTCTATTACCGTTTTGACGGACCATGTCTATGAACACAAATTCTGTTCGCCCGTTCATCGATATGCCACCCCAGACCATACACGAACCGCCTCCAAAAGGAACACTCTCCTCAATGCAACTTTGAGCATATCGCTCCCCACGTCGATGATAGACTCTTCTGCGACCATCTGCACCATATAAACATGTCCTACACTCGTCCGTGAACAATACGGAGGCCCATTGCTCTTCTGTCCAATTTAGGTGATCACGCGCAAATCTTAAGCGAGCTTGTCTGTGAGCTACAGACAACTTTGGACCATTTGCTGGTCTAAAAGGGGTGATATCCGCTTCCTTTAACCTTCTTCTTATTGTTCGTGCACTCAAATTTACACCACGCACTTCATTAAGCTCTGTTTTGATGTTAACTGACGTGAGGAAACGATTTCGCTGGGAAGTTGTAACAATAAATCGGTCATCACGACCGGTGGTTGCTCGAGTTCTGCCTGTACCACGTCTCCTTCTGTAAGAACCTGTCTCCACAAACCTTCTGTATATGCTAGAAACCGTAGACTGGTTTAAATTTAAATTTCTACCAATCGTTCGTTGATCCAAGCCCTCCCGCACCAGTGCTACAATTTGAGCCGCTTGTTCGGACGAAGTATCCATATTATGGTTCAAAAACTCTTGATGAGTTAAAAAACTAACCCAACGATTCTGCTGGTAACAATAATTCGATTGACAAAAGAATGAAAAATCAATGCGAATCAATTTAAAACTTTGCTTTAAATAACACGCAAATCTAATACTACGAGTAACTTTTCTTTTCCCGGCTATATTCATTTGTTTTACGGCAGTTCTATTTTTAAATTTTGCTTTTTTTTAAGATTAAGAGCCAGTCTCTCCATATTTATATAATTTAACATACTTATTAAAAAAAAACATTTCAAAGTAATCCTGTACTTTGATGCAGTTTATGAGTCCGTCAGTTTATTTTAAATAAAATAGAATAATTGTTGGTCTAAGAAATTTGGCTTACTGGTGAATCCCTGTAAGTGTCAGGCAATAGTTGTAGGAAGCCAATGCTTAATAAACAGGCTAGATATTCAGCTCCTACTATCGATCATTTTTGATGGGTCACCCATTGCATTTAGCCCCGTGGTTAAAGATCTTGGGTTGCTTATCGACTCAAATCTCAATTGGAAAGCTCAAACAACCAGTGTTAGTCAAAGAGTTACAGGTACCCTACGTGCCTTATACCGCCTGAAGAACTTCCTTCCAACTAAAACCAAGATGATGATTGTGCAGACTTTAATTTTGTCCCTGATTGATTATAATGATTATGCTGATGTATGTTATTTTGACCTGAATGCAGATCTCCTCAATAAATACGACCGGCTTCTTAATAACTGCATTCCATTCATTTTTAATCTTCGTAAATATGATCATATTTCTTCTTATCGTGCTGAGCTAAAATGGTTACCCATACGGCAGCGCCGAAATTCGCGTGCTCTTACACCTCTATTTTCGTTTCTACATTCTTCCTCAATTCCTAGCTATTTATCTCCTTATTTACAACCTTTATGTTCAACTCATGACAGAAATCTTCGCTCCTCTAATAATCTTCTTCTAGCATGTCCTTCTCATACCACTGACTTCGTTGACTCTTCCTTTTTCATTCAATCGGTATTACTTTGGAACGCGCTCCTTCTCGAAGTCAGGATGGTTACAGATCGCTACAAGTTCAAGTTGAAAGTTAGGGAATTTCTATTCGACAGATTGGAAGAGTCATCACATCATTAACTTTCATGTTAATAAAGTTATTTATATGTATATTTATATTTATTTATTTATATATATTTATAGTATAGTTATATATTATAGTGTGTATTAAGTATATATGTATGGTATAATATTATGAATACAAATTTATTTATGTATGTTTATTTTATACTCTTTCTTTGGCTAAACGTGCACCTACCACAATCATCTCTGCATCACCTAAAGGTTGGCTGGTAGAGAATGCCATTTGGCATTAAGCCCTCCTATGTACACGTAGTGCATAAAGTTTAAATAAATAAATAAATAATTTTAAACAAAATATCATTATATTAAAATAGAATCAAACTATCATTATATTAAAATAGAATCAAACTGAAAATCGATTTGCCCATACGATCGAGGTTTTCAGTATTTCTGTATTTTTAATCTTTGCTGACAGGTGACAGTACGCAATGAAACCAGAAACAAACAAGATAAAAAGGGATTCCATCTTTTGTTTTCACGGAAGATGGATGTCAATTAATTTCATCCACATTTTTTCTATTTTATCATTGTAATATACCATTATTATCAACAACAAGAATATAATTCTACACTTGACGCTGGCAGAAATAGCTGACACAAATCGTCGGCTCTGTTGCCAAAAAAAAGGAGAAGAAGAAGAAGATAAAAAGGAAAAAAAATACTCGTTCGGTCGTCGTTTCTTTGGTATCGTTTCGTGCGTTTGCGTTCTGAGTGTTTTGATTTCTTATTTTAATTTCTTATTATTAGTTTTCTTACCATATTACAGATGTCGCTTAGGTCTTTAGGCAGCAACATCGTTTAGGACTTGTACATAGTTATTAGGTACTTTCTTACAAAGTAGTTAACATCTAAGTAATACATACCAGACAGTTTAATTGTTGGAACATAAACTACAGAATAAAAATTAAACTAGGTAGGTAGGTAAAGGTTTTATACCAGAGGTTGATATTTTATAACTTTACTTTCACCAAATCGTTTGACCTCTATTTATTTCACTAGCTATTAATTGACTAAGTTTTATCTTATTCTGATGTACCTAATGTATGGAAGGGTCTCAGTCTCCTTTATTGTTTTTTGCTATTTAAGTATGAACTTACTACTTCACATTGCTTATAACACTAATAAATAATATTATAATTTATACTTATTTAAATAAACAAAATCTGGCATAAACAAATGTTTAAATTTAGTATTTTGACCGATCATTGACAGGCCAGTGATGGATCATTATGAATATTTAGCAGATTACGAAATTTTAACAAAATGACAATGGGATTGCAGTTAGAGAATACTATCATTGACTGCACTGTTGGTCTAGTGATTAGTGTAACTGACTGCGACGCCGGGAGTCGTGGGTTCGATTCCCGCGGAAGTCAAATATTTATGAGATGAACATTTGTATTTGTCTTCAGTCTGGGAGTTTCCTATGTATTCTAAGTATGTATTTACAAAAAAAAGTATGTATATGTAGGTACCTATTATATTTCAGTTATCTAGTACTAGTAACCATATGCTTAGCTTGGCACTAGATGACGGTGTATGTGTCCACATATTATTATTGTTATTGAGTAGCGAAGTGTTGGATTAAAAATAGCAGACTCGGGCCCCTGAATTGAACTTGAGTGGTTTGTTAATAGTTGGTGTTTTGAGTTTTTAAGACTGTGTATTTTTATCTAGCATTCTAAGACGTCCACGTACACGAGGTGCACGACATGGCAGAGGGGTGCGAGTTCGAGGTGGTGGCTATGTAGCTTCGGCAGTGCCAAGAGTGGCGGCGGAAGTGCTGGCAGTCAATCATGGTCACGGGGGCCACGGTAGTAGAGCTGCTCAGGCGCCAGGATCTAATAGACGACCTGAGTCCTCAAGTACAGACGAGTTAGTTTTAAATTTGTGTAATGCTTTCATTCACTAACCCTCTTATTCATAAACATCTTCTATGCTTATACTAGCTAAAATAGGTTTTTAATCAGTTTGTCTTTATTTGTCATTGTCACCTTGACGTTTGTATTAGTAAAAAAGAAACAAAACCATAGACTATGTACAAGTATCTACAAAAAACCCATTTTATCTATAGAGGCTTATAAGATTTCTATGAATAAGGGGGTTTTAATTGTATTTGATCAGTTTAAAAATATTTTTTTAGCTTCTTTCTTAGTACTTACAATTTTTTTTTAAATTTCAGACTTGTGATAAATGATGTCTCCGCGTTGCCGGTGGGTCACGACCTGGAAACTCCACTTCACGATAAGCGGATGAGCGTGTGGCAACTGTAAGTAGTTTTTTAATGAAGTTTGATAAATATAATGAATGACGCTGGTTATATTTATAGCAAGGTTTGATTGTCCAGATCAAGACCGGTTTCCACGCCACTGGTCATGGCTTCGGCCTCGGCACATTATGCGGTAGCGGGGCCGCCTAGTGCTATGCATCTGCCGCTGCCGCCGCCAACGTCGCCATCGTTGCGGACACCGTCGCCATTGTCGCTGTCGCCGCCGCCGCCGCCGATGTCGCCGCTGTCGCCGCCGCCGCCGCCGATGTCGCCGCTGTCGCCGCCGCCGCCGCCGATGTCGCCGCTGTCGCCGCCGCCGCCGCCGATGTCGCCGCTGTCGCCGCCGCCGCCGCCGATGTCGCCGCCGCCGCTGTCGCCGCTGCCGCCATCGTCTCTGCCGCCACCGCCACTGTAAGTTTTCTATACATTTTTATCTAATAAGAATAATCTAGACAGATTATACTTACACAGGGTCTTTCATTAAACGTGTCCTATTTTTAAATTTAAATAAAACAAAGTGTGTGTGAGAAATTATCGAAATTATTTATTTACTAGCTGTTGCCCGCGACTTCGTTCGCGTGAAAATTCAGATGTGTGCCTGTATGAGAATATTTTTTACCTAATCTTACGGCAATCGTACATTGTATTAGTAATAAATATCAGTATAATCCGTCTCTAAGGCGAATCCGATTTAAATCTATTCACCCGCTACCACTAAAACAGTCGAAATATTGCGATATTTAACAAAACTTGCCACTCCTATTTTCCCACTTAATAAGAAGTTCCTAGTTTGGAAATCGTATTATCAAAACTCCTGTTTAAAAACTATAGAAGCTTTACACAAATTTTATTCCCCTTTATACTCCAGGGAAATGAATTTCGCAAAATCCCGTCTTTGAGAGCACCTATTTCCAAAGTTTGAAACTCCTAGCACTTGTAGTTTCTGAGATTTCGTAATGAGTGAGTGAGTGAGTGACCTTTCGTTTTTATATATGTATAGCTTCTGCCCGCGGTTTCGCTCGCATGAATATAGTTTCTCCAATGGACATTTTTATATTGTTTAAATACTGTTTTGCATACTATTTTTAATCTAACTCTCTAACCTAAAGATATCCCCCGTAAAACAATATACAATACACAAAGACAAATTTTCACTACAATAACTTTCCCCTTTCCCTCATTTCCTCTCCCCTTATTCCCCCTTCCCCTCCCCTCCCCTCCCGTTTCCCTCCCATCTCCCTCACTTTCCCCACACTTCCCCTCACTTACCACTCACTGACTCCTCACTTCCCTCACTTCCCACTCACTCAACCCTCACTTACCACTCACTGACTCCTCAGTTGGCCTTCACTTGCCCCTCACTTGATGCCTCCTCACATCCCCATGAGTTCCCTTTTTCTTTTTTTTTTTTACACAACGCTATCTAGTCTCAAAGTAAGCATATTATATGCTTGTATTATGGGTTCTAGAATACGGATAAACATACTTAAATACTTTTATTTTTGTAAATACATACATATTATACATAGAAACACCCAGACCAATGCAAATAGACATGTTCATGCTACAAACATTTGCACTGAGCGGGAATCGAACCCGCAACCTCTGCGTGGCAGTCCATACACAGCACCACCGAAATACAGAGGCAGTCGATTTCCCCCCTCCCTTTGCCCTGACTTCCCCCTCACTACCCCCGCACTTTCTCCTCACTTCTCCCTTCCTTTCCTCTTCCTCCCCCACCCTTCCCCCTCCCTCAATATTCAAGTCGCCAACTTCAAAAGCAAAGATCTTTCCATACAATATTTCATCCCTTATTTCACCCATATAAATCCACCCCAGTAAAAAAAAATATGAGAGTATTTTTTATTTAAATAAAATTATTCCAAAACAAAATTTTAAAGCTGTAAGTTAAAAAATGAAGACGTTTCATACAATCGTTTTCATCCCTTTTCATACACTTACGGGTTGAATTTTTAAAAACCCTTTCTTAGTACACTTCTAGACATTAATACAAACACACCCTCCAAATTTCAAGTCGCTACGACCAGCAGTTTAGGCTGTATAGTCTGTCAAGAAAGTCGTGACAATAAATGAGGGCGCCACTGTTATTTACCTGGTATCATTTGTACTAGGACTAGAATAATTAAGATAATTGTAATGTTATTGTTAAATTTAACATAAGCACTTTATCAATCATATATAGGTAGATATTATAATCATAATTGAGCTTAAAATTAAGTACATCATAACAAATTGTGTTGTTTATGTGCCTTAAATGTAAAAACGGCAGTGGAGCTGTGAGTTCGATCCCCGCCGGCAGAAGCAATGTGAATTTCACTTTGTGGAATTTATAAGTACTAGTCAAACGATATACCATCTGCTAGCGTTGAAGGAAAACATCTTGAGGGAAACCACATGTCCTAAAAGAAATTCTATGGGCATGTCAGATTCACCAACCCGCATTAGGCTGTGAAACCCGTATAAATATTATTAAAAGACTGATTCTAATTCAAAAGTTAAAAACTATATGCAACAGTAAATTTCAGCCACTTTGAAATAATAATGTGATATCAACATTAGAAAGAAAATTTTGCTGAAAGTATAAAATAAACAGATTTAATCAAAATAAAACAATTTTTCTGTTCTGATTTTTATTTTTTGTAAGAAATACCAATAGATGTAATAATCTGCCTAAAATGCTCAAGACTGCTATCATAACCCAAGTCTTCTTGACAACGGCAAGCAATTTTCTTAATGAAGGAACTTCCTTTCGTACCGTATGAAAGAATTGTATCTTTTCAGCATTCAGCATTTTTTTGGATCGACCATTGCGATGTTTTCCAGGTGTGGTGAATTTCCCATTGTTGTTGAAACATTCATTTACAATACGACGGACTTTCTGATTTGCCTGAAATCTTCATTTTAACATCGTTCAGAAAAGAATATTTCATACTATATACCATAATTATATACTTATACACAAGTGTAATAAAAGTATCAAAACCATCAAATTGATCTATAAACTGTTGTAGATTATGTAATACTTAACCTCAAAATATCGCATTGTAAACATTATATGTATTTATCTTAAACAACGATTTTGTTTAGCATCTCTAATTACAATATGTGTAGATATAAGTAAAACACTATTACATACCAGTCATTTTATCTGTACGTGCGTACACATCATCTAAATCCCATAAAACTCGACCGGTTTGGTGTATTCAGTAAAACATTGTTTGTATACATGGAAAATGATTTCTCTACCAGCACTTCGAATAGATTTACTCATGGTGACAGTATTTCTGTTAATTCATAGTACAAACACTACTAATTTGTAACTTTAAAAATAATTTTGTTGAAACACAATAAAATTATCAGAGGTTGACATTTAAACTACCACCGTAAACATGTAAATACTGGGTTGCCTAATTAAGAAAAATATTAGTTCCGATTTTATTCTTTTCACGACTTTCTTGACAAACTGTACGTTGTCTGTCAGTCAGTCAGTCAGGACAAAGCCTTTTATAATATGTATGGATGTATGGATTAGACGTATAGCCATCAGGGATCAAAGCATACAGGCTGCTAGGAATGCTAACACGTGATAGAGCCACTTAAAGCTGACCGTGCGAAAAACAGCTAATATTTAGATCCACACCCACAACTTTTAGTGTCTTACCTTGGGCTTTATTAATTAGTCATCGCAAAACATAGGCTCACTGGAAACTGGAATCGTTTAAAACTAAACAAAATATTGTTTAGAGAGGAATAAAAACACTATCAGCAATAGCTGATATGCGGTTGCGGAATACCGCAACCTGTTAAAATCTCTGCTGCTATAAGATTTCGTAGTAAATTAACGAATGTTCGATGTGATTCTTTAAATTGGCATAACTTTTTTATTTATAAACCGATTGACATGAAATAAACACTAAATGTTAAGTGAAGCTTACCACAATGTATTAGTGAAAACCATATTTAAATCGGATAAGCCGTTTTTGAGTTTAGCGTGAACAAACGCACAGACAAACAGACAAACAGACAAACAGACTAACAGACAAACAGACTAACAGACAAACAGACTAACAGACAAACAGACAAAAATTTTAACAATCATTGTTTTGGGTTCTATTTGCGTTTATAAAGGTCCCAATAATATTTTTTCTCATATATCTTCCATGTACAGACAGCGACCGGTTACTTACATTTTTATTATATGTATAGATATAGATAGATTTGAAAGATGTAGTGATGCCATTATGTGTGAAATATGACATCATTCAAATGTCCGCCACGGCTTCTGTGGATGGAGCGCATGCGAGATATCCAATTTTGCATGACTTTTGCGCATAAATCAGGCTGAATTTGACCTATGGCATAGGTTATGTTGGCTTTGAGGGCCGCTGTGGTTTGTGGTTTATTCGCATAGACCTGCGACTTAAGAAAACCCCACAAGAAAAAGTCTAGCGGGGTTAAGTCACAAGATCTCGGTGGCCAGTTCACATCAGCTCCACGTGAGATGACCATGCCCTCAAATCCCTCATGCAGAATATTCAATGTGGCATGAGCTGTGTGGCACGTAGCGCCGTCTTGTTGAAACCACATGTCGTTGGTGTTCAGATGATCCAGTTCATGCTAAAAAAAGTTGGTAATCATCGACCTATAGCGCTCGCCATTGACAGTGATGGCCTGGCCAACGTTGTTCTCAAAGAAATATGGGCCGATGACGCCGCCAGCCCAAAACCCACACCAAACTGTATTTCATTTGGATTGGTATCGTCCCAAATTCGATGCTCTTGGATTTCATGTGGATTGGTATCGTCCCAAATTCGACATTTTTGTTTGTTTACGTACCCATTCATCCAGAAATGGGCCTCATCGCTGAAGATAATTTTTCTGTGAAAATTACGGTCAGTTGCTAACTGCTCCAGTGCCCATTCAGCGAACACGCGTCGTTGTCTATGGTCGTTTACCTTTAATTCCTGGGTGAGTTGAATATTATACGGGTGCAGGCCCAAGTCACGACGCAAAATTCGCCAAGTTGTGGTCTGCGAAAGGCCTAGTTCTTGTGAGCGACGCGAAATCGACTGCCTCGGATTCTCCTGCACACTCACGGACAGCGGCGATGTTTTCGGCAGACCTTGCGTTTCGTTGACGTACGGGTGTTGGTCGATCATTTACCGAACCAGTGGACTCAAATTTATCCACCACACGACGAATATGGCGTCCTCTCGGTAGGACGATTATGGCGACCGTAAAATGGGCGAAGCGCGCGGTGCGTTGCCCGAACAGAACACTCATTTTGATAAAACAATTTTATCATTTGCACGTGTTGTTGAATGCTATAACTATCCATGGTGATTTGGCAAAACAGAATGAATAAATGACAACCAATTGACAGATGTAGCTTCAACAAGATGGCCGCTCCAACTGTCAAAGTTCGGACGTGCCTATTGGAAGACCCGTTATATACAGTCGTGGTCAACTAATTAGGGACATTCAAGATAGTGAAGAGCAAAAACCGGTTTAGTACATATAAATATAAAACCCTATTGATTTCTCAGCATCTATTATTTGCATAATTTGGTCCGATTATTATGCTACAAATGGCTGTAAATAAAAGATTAAATAAATAGAAAAAAGTATTTAATATCAAAGGTTAAACAGGTATTAAATTTTAAGGTATAATTCTGTAGCTGGACATTTAATTATGCTGAAACGTCCATGTAATAGGGAAATGCTCCTCAGCATAGGGACACATAGTTTTCTCCAATATTGCCTTGTATTGATGTTGGTCTAAGTTACCCTGAACTTTCCACACAGGTTCCACTCCACGTCCAGAAAATGAACCCTACATTTTAATATTTCCACCGCTATGTTTCACCTGCTGTTTTGTGAATCTTGGGATTCATTTCCGCTTTTATAGGACGCCGTACGTATTGCCTTCCATCTGAAGAAATCAAATCAAATTAACCTTGGTCTCGTCAGAGAATAATACATGTTGCCATTGGGCGTAGGTCCAATGTCCGTATTTACGTGCAAACGCCAAACGAGCATGTCTATGTTCTTTCTTCAACAACGGTACTTTGCGAGCCATTCTTCCGAACAACCCTGCTTTTACCAGACGTCGTCGAACGGTCCTCGCTGATATACCGGCTCGTTCGTCTGCCGAAACACTTCGTGTTTTATTAAAATAGAGCCTATATACGGATCTTTCTTAGCTCACCTAGTTATCATTCTATCTTCTTGCGGAGTTATTTTTCTTATATTTTTAAATTAGCTGTGGAGCCTATCAGTAGCGAAGAGTCACCTTTCCGAGGAGGGAAGCCGGTGGGACTAAAATATTTTGAGTTTCGTAAGGCTAATTAGTCTTTGAGTAGACACGCAATCAGTGATAGGTTTATGGAGGTCAGGACATATTTTAAAAGGGAAGCCGGCATGAATCGTGTTATATGGACGCTTCGCCACTGGAGCCTATAAATATCAATTGCGTGCCCAAGTGGCGCTAATTACCGCAAATCGCGTAAATTCAAATTTCGCAACTCAGCAATTTTAATTTCGCGATATCTCTTAATTTTCATACAGGAGCTAAAAAGGGAGTCAAGTCCCGTTACGCCTTCTACCCACAGATGAATAAAAGGGACTATAGTCCCTTTTGGTCTACAAGGGAATATATTGTTATTTTTGACAATTCTGATGGGTGCCTCTATGAGAATATTGCGTGCCAGATTTTATGGCAATCGTACATTGTATCAGTAATAAATATCAGTATTATCCGTCTCTATGGCGAATCCAGTTTAAACCCGCTACCGCTAAAACTGACAAACCACTTTCACACAAACTTGCGACTCTTATTTGCCCACTTAATAAGGCTAAGGCTGGTTTCTGAATTAAAAAAAAAAAGAGTATTTTATAGTAATTTGGTAATCCTGCTATTAAAACTATAGTTTCATACAAACTTTGCCACCAGTGAGCACCTATATCCTAATAGGAACGACTATGCAAAGTTTGAGATGTATAGCACTTGTTGTTTCTGAGATTTCGTGATGAGTAAGTGAGTGACCTTTTGCTTTTATGTATATAGATAGCTTTTGCCCTAATGAATGTGTGTGTGAATATGTTTTTTCTAAGTAGTGAATATAGTTTTTTCTAATAGACATTTTTATATTGTTTAAATACTGTTTTTCATACTATTTTTAATCTTCCATTCATACAAATCCTCTTTCACCTACCTAAAGATATCCCTCGTAAAAACAATATACAATACACAAAGGCAAATTTTCACTACATTAATTTTCCCCTTCCCCTTCTTCCCTATCGCCCTTTCTCTCCACTCTCCACAGTTTCCTCCTTCCTCACCTCCCCTCCCCCTTCTCTTCACCTCCTTCAGCATCACTTGGCCCTCCTTCAGCATCTCTTGCCCGTTCCTCCACGTCCCTCTACCTTGCCTCCTCGCTTTCCCCTCTCTTCCCCCTTCCTTATCTTTCCTTTTCCTCTTTTCCTCTCTCTTTTGCTTCCTATCCCTTCCCCTCCCTTTTTTCACAATTCGGGAAATCCTTTCTTTCCTCGTCCCTTCCCCCTCTCTTCCTTTCCCGTCTCCCTCACTTTCCTCCCACTTTCCCCTCAATTACCCTTCAGTTCCTCTTCACTTCCCCCTCACTTTCCCCTCACTTCCCCCTCACTTCCCCCTCACTTTCCTCTCACTTTCCTCTCACTTTCCCCTCACTTTCCCCTCTCTTTCCCCTCACTTTTCCTCACTTTCCCTTCACTTTCCCCTCACTTCCCCTTACTTTCCTCTCACTTTCCTCTTAAAGTTCCCTCACTTCTCCCTCACTTCTCCCTGGCTTTCCCCTGACTTCCCCCTGACTTCTCCCTGACTTTCCCCTAACTTCTCCCGCATTTCTCCCACACTTTCTCATAAAGATCTTTGTATAGAATATTTCATCCCTAATTTCACCCCTCTAAATCCACCCCTGTTAAAATATAATTATAAGGATATTTTTTATTTAAATAGAAGTATTCCAAAACAAAATTTCAAAACTAAGTTAAAAAATGACGAAGATTCATACAATCGTTTTCATCCCTTTTCACACACTTAGGAATTAAATTTTAAAAAACTCTTTCTTAGTACAACCTCTAGACATTTAGACAAACACACCCTCTAAATTTCAAATCACTACGTCCAGCAGTTTAGGCTGTGCGTTGTCCTTTAGTCAGTCAGTCAGTCAGTCAGGACAAAGCCTTATATAATATGTATGGGTGTATGGATGTATGGATTAGACGTATAGCCATCGAGGATCAAAGCATACAGGCTGCTAGGAATGCTAACACGTGATAGAGCCACATAAAGCTGACCGTGCGAAAAACAGCTAATACTTAGATCCACACCCAAAACATTTAGTTGTGTTTGACCTTGGGCTTTATTAATAATTGTCATCGCTAAACATAGGCTCACTGGAAACTGGACATATTTAAAACTAAACGGAAGATTGTTTAGAATGAGAGTAATCCGAAAAATAAAAACGCTATCAGCTATTCCGTAACCTATTAAAGTCTCTGTTTCTATCAGGTTTCGTAGTAAATTAACAAATGTTCGACGTGATTCTTTAAATTGGCATAACTTTTTTATTTATGAACCGATTGACATGAAACAAACACTAAATGTTAAGTGAAGCTTACCACAATGTATTAGTGAAAACCATATCTAAATCGGATAAGCCGTTTCTGAGATTAGCGTGAATAAACGCACAGACAAACAGACAAAAATTGTAACAATCATTGTTTTGGGTTCTATTTGCGTTGATAAAGGTCCCAATAATCGTAAACAATAGGGTCCGTTGTTTATAAATTCTAAGAATACTTACAACATCTGGCATCTGGCATCATCAATATCCATTGTGTAGTTTGGTTCACACACTTATCACAAACACAGTTAGCAGCTGTTACAAGTGCTTACTTTATTAGTTCGACGAAATAACAAAACACTTGAACCACCTAAAAAAACGGGTCTTTGACAAAAAAAGGTTCCATGACTTTATTACGATAGCGTTGTTTTCAAATAAAACATAACACTTCACAAATAAATAAGATTTCCAACATGTTGGGTTAAAAACAATACTGGCTGCTATATAAAAAACTTTAGAAATCAACAAAAGAGGAGAACGAAAAAGTTTAAAAAGTAAAAATATCGGTTATATTCGGACAAGAATATATGGAGTAATAGCGATTTTAAAATTAATCGAATTTTTGACGGCCGCCATCTTGAAATCGACTCCTGGAGTCGATTACACAGACGCGGCATTTTTGACAATCGACTCTAGGAGTCGATTCAACATTTGGTCGGCTAAAAGGATATAGCTCCGATTAAATGATAAAAATTGAAAACCACGAACATGACACTAAATTGCGACGTTGCCACACGATGCGATGTAAACGCTCTTATTATTTTTGCTTCATCAACACTTTCTTTTTATTATTTCAATGACCTTTTTTACTACTTAAAATGTTTTTTTTATACATTTTAGAATTAACATCTGCGATATCGAGAAAATGCCGGAAGACCAGAGTGTCGCGACCGCCAGGCACCGTAAAAGGACGCGCAAGGGGCGTAAACCGTAAGTCTTTTTTGCAATTTTTATGAAAATAATAAATTTGTGGTGGACGATGTAGTAGATTGCCACTGGTGGCGCTAGCAGTGCAGGATATGGTAGTGGGTACCGATCCCGGTGGTACTAGCAGGCGTGGTAGAAGACGCGGAGCACACACCAATACACGACACGAACGACCAGACCCTATCGTGTAGATGAATATAACCGTAGCTAGCGATATGGGCTTATAGTTAGAAACATAGGGAAGGTCGCCAGTTTTGTTTTTTACAATAGGCATGACCACAGTGCGCAACATCTTCCCAGGAATATAGCTATGCGTCATGCATAATGAATACAGTAGTGCCAACACTCGGCAGGTGAGGTCCCGCATACCAGAGATGCTCAACACTGAGACCGTCATGTGATATGCCCTTAGTCGTAGATTTAATAACATGCGCAATGTCTTGGACCTTACAATAAATCCCCTGGTCCATGTCAACCTCCCTGTTGATCACCGTCCGGGACGATCCCAGAAATGGTTCCTAATGGAAATGATCCTTAAAGAGGTCCAATATCTTTGGAATATGTCACCCCACTGACGCTAACAGGTAGCCCCGACTTGTAGTTTAACCTATAAGTATTTTTCCAGAATGCGCGAAAATCATTGTTAGAATAATTCGATGCCAGAATATCTAATTTAATTTGTAGTTTGTGATCCTGGAACTATTTTAGGCGAGATTTAAATTAATTTTTCTAGTCTCACACATACCTTCGTAAATTTTGCCACTAGTAGTTTTGCCGTTCCAGTTCCAAATCAAAAATGATTGTTTAGCTTTATTGTGAGCCCCAGCAACAAGTTTGTCCTATCCTATGACAATTTTCTTTCGTACACTATTGCTGCTTCTTTGACCCACTTAGTCTCCTCCGTCAGCGCGGTCACAATGTCAACATAAAGCTTATCAATAATGTATCTATGAGCGGTATTATTACACATTTTGTCGCAACATTTAGTCTATTATTACACTCATTTTGATAAATTTTCTATTTCCCTGACACATCTTTCGCCCCAAAACGGCCGTATTTTGAGAAAAGCTAACATTACAAATTTTTTATGACTATATTTAGATTACACTGTTTAACAAGTGGAAAGTGGTTGGACCACAGCACATCGTACAATACCAATACATTTTTAACTGTATTTACAACTGACAAAGGTCGAGCCATTGTTTAGAACCGTGTGACGTTGCCACTCATAAGGTGTAAATTTTTGCTTCATCAACACTTTCTTTTTATTTCTCAATGACCTTTTTTTACTAATTACAATGTATTTTTATGAATTTTAGAATTAACATCTGCGATATCGAGAAAATGCCGGAAGACCAGAGTCTCGAAACCGCCAATCGCCCTAAAAGGATGCGCAATGGGCAACCGTAAGTCATTATTGCAATTTTTATGAAAATAATAAATTTGTGGTGGACGAGAAGGTAGATAGCCACTGGTGGCGGCATTAGTGCAGGATATGGTAGTGGGTACCGATCCCGGTGGTACTAGCAGGCGTGGTAGAGGACGCGGAGCACACACCAATACACGACACGAACGACCAGACCCTATCGTGTAGATGAATGGGCTCTGTCGCAAAATGACTACGGGTAGCAAAATGTCCCTTTCTCAGAATGTCCTTTTCTCAAAATGTTCCTTTCTCAGAATGTCCCTTCCGCAAAATGTCCTTTTAGCAAAATGTCCTCTTCCTCAAACAGGCATTAAATTACTTTCTTAAGAGATAATTTATTTAACAATGCATGTGAAAAAGAACAGACGTAAAGAGGATATTTATTTCGTCAAAAAATAAAAAGTATTATTAGCTAAATTAGAAAATAATGAGTTAACACTTAGAAAATTTTTAAAAACATTGTTTTTTTACGATTATTAAAAATGTCTTAAAATAATTGTAATATTTATTTAAAATAAATATTACAATTATTTTAAGACATTTAATTTTTTCTTATTTTTTATTTGGGTCAAGTGTAATTTGTTGGTTATTTATTTGTGTAAATTGATCTCTTTCTTGACAGTAAATTTGACAAACTTCGATTTCTATATTTTTATTTTAGTTGTGCATGCACCTACCTATCGTAATGAAACGTTTAAGCTCTGTCAATAAGCATGTAATAGTGTGTGGTGACTTTAATGTCGACTTACTTGTTCAATCACAGACTAGTATTATAATAATAACAATAATATAATAATATTTCAACAACTACACACAACGCCATCTAGTCCCAAAGTAAACATTAAGGACAATATTATTTCAAATAATACAGATGTAGCCCACATTTTTAACGACTACTTTGTTAGCATACCTACCAGTAAAGACAACCAGCTCCTTAAATTCTTGTCCAATCAAAGCTGAGCATTTACTTAGGGGGAGTGTGAAAGAGTGTGACGTCCTTTTTAATTTTAATTATGTTAACTCAAACGACATAATAAAAGTGTTCAAGTCACTACATTCAAAAAACACTGCTGACTTGTGGGGTTTTTCAGTTAAATTAGTTGAGAGTATAATTATTAATATTGCAGCAATTAGAGAGATCCTTAAAGAGGTCCAATATCTTTGGAATATGTCACCCCACTGACGCTCACAGGTAGCCCCGACTTGTAGTTTAACCTATAAGTATTTTTCCAGAATGCGCGAAAATCATTGTTAGAATGATTCGATGCCAGAATATCTAATTTAATTTGTAGTTTGTGATCCTGGCACTATTTTAGGCGAGATTTAAATTAATTTTCTAGTCTCACACATACCTTCGTAAATTTTGCCACTAGTCGGTTTGCTGTTCCAGTTCCAAATGATAAATGATTGTTTAGCCTGATTATGAGCCCCAGCAACAAGTTTGTCCTACTATCCTATGACAATTTTCTTTCGTAAACTATTGCTGCTTCTTTGACCCACTTGGCCTCCTCCGTCAGCGCGGTCACAATGTCAACATAAAGCTTATCAATAATGTATCTATGAGCGGTATTATTACACATTTTGTCGGAACATTTAGTCTATTATTACACTCATTTTCACTAGCAGGCGTGGTAGAGGACGCGGAGCACACACCAATACACGACACAAACGACCAGACTCTATCGTGTAGATGAATGTATTTGTTCATACCGTCGAACACCTTACATATAACTGTAGCTAGCGATATGGGCTTATAGTAAGAAACATCGGCGAGGTCGCCAGTTTTGTTTTTTACAATAGGCATGACCACAGTGTGCAACATCTCTAGGAATATAGCTATGCGTTATGCATAATGAATACAGTAGTGCCAGACACTAGTCTTTGTGATTTATTTCAAAGGGCAGTCGGTAGAAATCGGGTTATATGGACCCTTCGCCACTGCGACCTAGGTTGTAATCTGTAAAAAATAATATTTAAAAACTTTTTTTTGTAACTTTCGATGCTGTTATTATGAACCTCATAAAATGGAGACCAGATTACTGAGCCTAGTATCGATCTTACTTTAGTACAGTAAAGATGAATGAAAGTAAGTTGGTCTTTACAATGTTTAGTAGACCGTGTTATAAAACCAAGAAGCTAGGTAGACTTCAAGACAAGGTAATCAAGCTGAGCGTGAAAAGTAAGCTTCGTCGAAGAGAACCCCCAGATCTTTTGTGACAGATTTACGTTGCAAAAAGTTGTCATTAATTGTGTAAGAAAACAAGATTTTATGTTTGATTGTTGCGAACGAAATGACAAAACATCTAATATATAAAATTCTCGGGTCACGGTGTACGTTATTGAACTCCTCCGAAACGGCTCGACAGATTTTCGTGAAATTTTGTATGCATATCGGCTAGGGTTGAGAATCGGACAACATCTATTTTTCATCCCCCTAAATGTTAAGGGTGGTCTGAAAAGGGATGAAAACGATTGTATAAAACTTCTTCATAGTTTTGAAATTTTGTTTTGACATACTTCAAATTTTTTTTAATTGGGGTGGATTTGAAAGGACGGAATTAGGGATGAAATATTATATGGAAAGATATTTACTTTTGAAGTTAGCGACTTGAAAATTGAAAAGAGGGGGAAGGGAGAGTGGGTGAAAGAGAAGTGAAGGGTAAGGAAGAAGAAGTAAGGGGAAGGGCAGAGAAAGTGAGGAGTAAGTGAGGGTAAAGCGAGGGGGAAGTGTGGGGGTAGTGAGGGTAAAGCGAGGGGGAAGTGAGGGGGTAGTGAGGGGAAAATGAGAGAAAGATGAGAAGGAAGTGAGTGGGAAGTATGGGGCAAGATAGGAGAAGGGAGATGTAAGTGAGGGGGAAATGAGGGAGAAGCCAGGAAAAGGGTGAGTGAAATAACGGGGAAAGAAGAGGGGAGGTAGGGGGAGGGGGGAGGGAGTGAAGAAGCGGAACGGGAGGAGTGGGGAAGAAGGGAGAGGGAATAGGGGAAAGTAGTGAAAATTTTCTATATATATATATCTGTAGGTAGGTGAAAGAGGGTTTGTAGAATGGGAGACGATTCCGTTAATTCTTTTTTTGTTGTGTTTGTTATTGTCAAGAGAAGGTTCTGCGAAAAGTTAGATATTAATTAAGACAGGATAACGTCTGTCGGGTCCGCTAGTTTTTCTATATTTAAATACATTAGATTTTTATTTATTTATTTATTTGTTTATTACACACGACAAATTACAATTGTTACAAATGTATAACATAAGAATAGGTATAAGATTTGATCTAGATTGTAACTCAATTAAAATGTGTAATTAGCAAAATGAGTTAGACGTGTCAGTTATACAAAATTCATAATAAAATTATCATGTACTTAGGCTATTAAAATCAGCGGTGGACCGCGCGAAGGCTGTGCTTGTCTAATGCCAGTTGAAAGGGGAAGCTAAATTACACTTGAATAACAATAACATTCAAACTTAATACTAGTCTTAAATGTAGCTGGTTGAAACAGTCTGACTCAACGACATGGTTGAGCCTGAACTGCTAGGATAATCTTACGGATAGAGGATATCTTTTAAAGTTTTAATATAAGTAGAGAATTTAGGAGTGAAGATGTCGAGTTCTGGATTATTTTTTACCAGTTCGTTATACTGACGAGCCATTCTAACTAGGGGATTATAAAAAGAAATGTTATTTTTATAAGTTTGTAGGGCGAAAAGGTTAGTGATTTGAGATTTATCTAGATTAGAGATGCACCAATTAGCGATTATGTTTAAATTGTCTTATTTATAATATCTAATTTATTTGTCGTTCATGATCCTTGCACCATTTTAGGCCAGATTTAAATATTTTTCTAGTCTCACACATACCTTCACAAAGGAGAATGCCCAAATATGGGCCCATTTTATGGCAGCGTGCAGCAAATACAATAAATTAAAAAATTAAGCTTTATTTTTTTATGTTTATAAGTACCAGCCTATTTACTGTCCCACTGCAGGGCAAAAGCCTCTTCTCATATAGAGAAGGTACTTGTGACTTATTACCATTTTTTTACCCTAACATTGAAATTCTAAATAAATATACATTGAACTAAATCATTTATTAATATTTATTTATTGATATAATATAGTGGCAACGTCGCATTTAAACGTTGCCACTCCTAAAGTGTAAAGTACGTACACTCATAAAGCTCTTCATATTTTTGCTTTATCAACTCTTTCTTTTTATTTTTTTAAATTACCTCTTTTTACTAATTAAAATGATTTCTTTATGATTTTTAGAATTAACATCTACAGTGCCAAGAAAATGCCACAAGACCAGAGTCTCGAGACCGCCATGCGACCTAAAAGGATGCGCAAGGGGCAACCGTAAGTCATTATTGCAATTTTTTTATGAAACGCCGTCGCCACTGGTGGAGGCATTAGTGCAGGATTTGGTCGTGGGTACCGACCCCAGTAGTACTAGCAGGCGTGGTAGAGGACGCGGAGCACACACCAACACGACACAAACGACCAGATCCTAGTATTATTAACTAGTATTGACTAGTGTTAATACTAGTCAATAATACGAGTACTTAGTCATGAGTGCTAACGTCGCAATTTGGTGTAATATTTCGTGCTTTTAAATTTTTATCATTTTATCGGAGCTATATTCACAAAATATGTTCTGCTAACTTTTTAGAATTAGATGAAAGCTGTATACCCTATTAAAATAATATTCTTTTTATGAATTTTAGTACTAACATCTGCGATATCGAGAAAATGCCGAAAGACCAGAGTCTTAAGACCGCCAGGCACCGTAAAAAGATGCGCAAGGGAAAACGGTAAGTAATTTTTTTCAGTAAGTTATTTATGACTAAAGGTCTGCCCTCGTTTCGCTTCGGTATGAAAGAAAGAAAAAAAGCTTAAAAAAAACGCCAGAAATGCAATTCTAGAACTAGATTTATAAATTACAAGAAAAATCATAAAAAATATTAAAAATAGGTTAGTAATTAATATTACAGACAAGGGGCTATAGCAAGTAGGTGCAAATTCAGCATAAGCCAGGTCACTAGGACCAAGAGCTGGGTTTCTATTGACAACTGTTAGTAGTGACGCACGGATATCAACTGCCACTAACTCTATAATTTGTAAAGCACAGTGTACATTTATCACTAATACTCACGTAATTTTAAATATTTATATAGTATAACCTTAGAGCATTAAA
This sequence comes from Parascotia fuliginaria, assembly GCA_963082885.1. Classification (NCBI taxonomy): domain Eukaryota; kingdom Metazoa; phylum Arthropoda; class Insecta; order Lepidoptera; family Erebidae; genus Parascotia; species Parascotia fuliginaria. Next base: position 4,597,507 of record OY720197.1, read on the forward strand.
CCAACAGGAGTGGACACGCGCTCTATTTCCCTTGCGCAAAAGTCTGCCACTTTCGGCGGGGGACGGGGTAACGCGAGCAACGCACACTAATTACAATGTTAACTACTAATGCATTTTTAAATCGCGTCGTTATACACGCACACAATAAAATTATTACAAACTAGCTTAAACTAAACACACACAATCACATTCACACTCAGGGACATCTATCAGTTTACGCTTCCTTAGCGTAAAACAGTTAGAGCTTGACTCTGTCGATATTTAGTATCGATGTTTAGGATTTCATATAAGTACGCGAAAGATTTAATTATTTTCATGATTATTATGTTTGCTTATTAAAATGAGCATTATCTTATATCATATAGAACAGTTTTAGGTAATAATAATCTATTATAATTTTAAGGTTTTTTTTTTATTTAAGCACTTTGAAATAGATGAAAGTAAAGTAAATAGTTCATAAACATGAATTAACTAGAAGTAATTCTGTTAATTCATGTTTATGTCAATATTACAGGAAGAATAAAACAGTGTTTCTAACTAGCACACTTTTTTGTAATTATTATCAAAAAAGCCCGTCCCGTCATACGGTCGGGCTCTCCTACTATGTTTACTAATGTTTATTCAATACTTCCGATCCCTGATAGTACGGAACCCTCGGCGCGCGAGTCCTACTGGCATTTAGCCGTTTTTTTTTGAAGTTATATATTTTTTGACGCGATTGGGAAAAATGATGAGAGTGAATTTTTACGATGCGCGCGCACACCGACAGAAAAAAGCAACACCCTGAAGTTAGCTGCGAACCTTTTACACACTGAAGTTAGTTGCGGATCTTTGTGTGTCGTATCAGTACAAATAATCTGTGTGAATAAATAAAAAATATATTGGCGTTTATATCAATTCAAATATTTATGTATGTATGCGTTGTATTATTATTTAGTATTTTTGGATTGTTATGCCAAAGAAGTATAACTTCTTACGTGCGTACATGGGTACCCACTCTTTTTTTTTATTTTACTACTGCGCACAAGGATGTATGTTCAATAACCACCACCTGTTGAAATTTGTTCTAGTGTGGATTAAAGATTGTAATTAATTATTACGTGTCAATTTTACGTGTATTATTCCTAAGTATGTATGTATATTCAAACCAAATAATACTTTGAATTAATTGTCTGTTGCTATTAAATTTCGTTCCAACTAAGCAGAGCTTGTAATTGGAGGATTTTGTTCTGATTACATAGTAACAAGACACTGACATGAGAATGTATGAGTAGATTTTTATTAGAGATATATTTTATCTGTTCAGATAACAAAAAAACAACAGAATATATTTCAGAAAGTCTTTATTTAAGTAGGTATAATAAAATACTGAAAAACTGTGCAATTTAAATTAACCTTATAAATCTAGTTTAACTAATCCTAGGTAATGCAATAGGAGGAGGTAGCGCACAGCGAGTTTACTTGCTAAAAACTGAGCTCTCCGCCGCTTGGGGGGTAGGGAGGAGGTAACAGTGCTGGCAGCACAGAAGGCTTTGTCTTTTAAGCTGTTAGTCAGATACTTGTACGCTTAGGAACCCACTTATATGGTTCCTACAATATTGGACCCAAGCGACTCGAGGCGCTGCTTCTTTTGAAAATCTAAAACAAACAAAAAAAAAATAATTTAATACTGCAAAATCAATATCGATATTTGTGATTAAACTGTCTCATCTCTAATTATGTTAAAGTGTGACCAGTTTCTTAAAAATAAATACGCTTATTTTTGTAAGAAATGAGCAATTATCTTTCGGAATAAAGTGCACCTTCTTGTATATTTGGATTTATAATCTCATTTTACTTGTTCATTTAATATTATTTTGTGCATTACTTGGTAAAAAAAACATTGGTTTTAATTAAAAATAAATAAATATGAGAACGGTGACACAATAATGTACATCCAAAATGAAACTTATTAGATATGTCAACAAGGCGAGATATAAAAAAGGAAAGGTTAGTTTTTATGTTAATTCAACTTAAAATATTACCCCAGATTGGAGTATTGATGATAAGCCTGGCAACACTTGTTGATTAGCATTTTATTTGGTTAAATTGCTAATTTAATGCCTTATTTAATAATATTAGAACAAAATAATACTTACAGGTGAAATGTAATATTATCCTTTTGTAGACTTGATGTCGCTGAACGCTTTTTACACCAAAATACACTGCAATTCGGCATTTCTATTGAGACGCTATTACGCATGCACTGATAGGTGACTTATGATGCGGAACGCGTGTCAACTAGTTTTATATAACGGGTATGACCGGTGGGCTGGTGGCAGAGGGGTACGCCTGTCAGTGGCCTCTCCGGTTGGTTTAATGCTCTAAGAGTATAACAGTCTAATATAATATTTTTTTTTTTTTATATTATTGCCTACCAAAGTGACTCCACCCCGCCTGATGGTAAGCAGTCAGTGGAATCCAGAAGTGGTGGCCACTATACCAAAAGGCATCGTCTTAAACTGCTGGTATGGTGGCCGCCACTATGGCGGCTGGGAATGGGGTTAGGGGAAAGGAATGAGGGAGGTGAGGAAATAGGAAAGGGGTGAAATTGGGCCTCCGGCGCTCTCACTCACCGAACGAAACGCAGTAGTACGGATACTACTACTCTTAAGTCGATATTCTATGAGAGGGTAGTACTTCCCCGGACGATCCGGCCCATTCATGCTGAGATCAGCGTGGATCTACTACCGTACAAATATAATATAATGATATAATGTATAATGTATTTTCATAATATATAATTCATCTTTTAAATATAATATATCCATAAGTTTTAATGAAATGAAATGAAATATATGTTTATTCATTTAGGTTAATTAAATTAACACTTATGAACGTCAAAGTTTACAAAATGTCAGCAAATTAACCTACAGCCAGTTCGCTGACGAAGTAGAGCCATGAGAAGAACTGGCAAGAAACTCAGGCCACTCTTTTTAATCGCCAGGTTATTACAATTTTTGTAAGTTACAGTTTCAAGTAGCATGCAAAGTGACGCAGGCAATACACTTTTAAAAAAGGTATCAAAAGTTTCATTTGATCTTACAACAAACTCCTACGGAAAATATCATAGCAATAGTCGTATTGCATCATTTAGATTTACGAAGGCGCTTAAGGACGCGTTTACAATTCTATCAAAAATAACCCCTTTTTCGGTTCATTTTGCGGCAAAACGATAAAAAAATTTATATATCTAGCAGATACTACAAATAGAATGGTTCTTTATCTTGTGATGGGACGTGTTTTTTTCTAATAATATTTATTTTTCAATGTAGTAAAAACCGTTGTTCTTTGACTCTCAATACAGAATTTACGAAATCGTGTTGATTTCGAGACCTGTTTTTTTCTTAATATATTCTAAATTTAAAAGTACTAAAAGTTAGCAAATAATATCTTCAATTCATAAAATACCTTTCTATTTTTTTCATATTTTACAAATTAACACGAAAATCAATGAAAAATAATATCGTCGTTTTCCATACATTTTGCTATGCAGCGTGAATCTTGATGCATTGTAATAAGACTTATTTTGTTTGGTAGTTGTTTTCATCGCATTGAACAGAGCTTTGTGAACAAGAATCAGTCCGCGCTCGGCGCCCGTCGTGAGTGGACCTGTGTCGCTTATCGGAAGCTGCTCGACTCGTAAATTTCGTTGTGTAGACACAATGTAGTTGACAATACTAGATTGTATACTTACAAGAGTTGATTGCAAGCATTTTATACGAAATAGTTGTCAAGGTATAAGGTATTATTGTTTTTGCTATAAGTACCTAAGTAGCTATTATTATTAGTTGCGTTTCGGACATGCTGAGAAATCTGAATGTCTACTTCGGTGACTGCTACTGGAACTAGCTAACGAGTAAAGCTAGGCGTACCGAGTATGGGCTCGTTTTGTTAGTTATGATAAGACCTTACCACCAGACAAGGTGGATTGATCTGAAGGTCTACTTCGGTGACTGCTACTGGAACTAGCTGATTAGTAGAGCTGGGTGTACCGAGTATGGGCTTGTTTTATTAGTTATGATGAGACCTTACCACCGGACAAGATGGAGTGACCTGAAGGTCTACTTCAGTAACTGCTACTGGAACTAGCTGATTAGTAGAGCTGGGTGTACCGAGTATGGGCTCGTTTTATTAGTTATAATGAGACCTTACCACCGGACATGTTAGAGTGGCCTGAAAGCTTACTTGAGTGACTGCTATTGGAAGTAGCTGATTAGTAGAGCTGAATGTGCCTTCTGGTCACTCCATCATGTCCGGTGGTAAGGTCTCATCATAATTAACCTAACGAGCCCATAATCGTTATACCCAGCTCTTCTAATCAGCTAGTTCCAGTAGAAGTCACCGAAGTGATATCAGGACACTTACGCGAATCCACTTGCGCAAAAGACATTTGCGCATTGCGCGAAAGACTTTTGCGTGAATGGACATTTGCGAGAAAGAAACTAGCGCGAAAACTTTTGCGTGAAATATGATAAAACAAGATTTTTAAGTCAAATTTCATTAAAGCAGCTGCCATTGTGAACGTTGCTGTTTTTGTACCCACTGCTTTCAAAATCGATACCTGAGTGTCCCAGCGATGACGAAATACGAATCTTAAGTCAAATTTTATAAAAGCAGCCGCCATTTTTTTTTTTGACTGGCCTGTTGGTCTAGTGGTTAGTGACCCTGACTGCTAAGCCGGAGGTCGTGGGTTCGATTCCCACCCAGGACAAATCTTTGTGTGATGAGCATGATTGTTTGTTCTGTGTCTGGGTGTAATTTATCTATAATATGTATGTATTTACAAAAAAAAAAAAATGTATATAAGTAGTATATCAGTTGTTTAGTACCCATAACACAAGCAAATATAATTGCTTAATTTGGGGCTAGATGGCGTTGTGTGAATGTGGTAGAATATTATATATTATATTTTGAACTTTGCTGTTTTTGTACCTATTGCTTTCAAAATCGATACCTAAGTGTCCCAGCGATGACCGAACATGAATCTTAAGTCAAATTTAATAAAAGCAGCCGCCATTTCGAACTTTGCTGTTTTTGAACAGATGGCTTACAAAATCGATATCTGACTGTCCCAGCGATGACCAAACAAGAATCTTAAGTCAAATTTTGTTGAAGCAGCCGCCATTTTTAACTTTTGCTGTTTTTGAACCGATTGCTTTCAAAATCGTCATCTGAGTGTCACAGCGATAACTGAACACAAACCTTAAGCCAAATTTAATAAAAGCAGCTAGTAATTTGAACCTTGTGGTTAGAGAACCGATTTCTTTCAAAATTGATATTTCTGTGTCTCACACTAATCTTAAGTCAAATTTAAATAAAGCAACCGCCATTTTGGGCTTGGTTGTTTTTAAACAGATTGCTTTTAAAATCGCTGGGATACTCACTATATAATATACATTTTGAAAGCAAACAGTTAATAAATTGCAAATTTCAAAATGGCGGCTGCTGTCATTAATTTGACTTAAGATTCGTGTTTGAACACTCAGTTATCGATTTTGAAGGCAAACGGTTCAAAAATAGCAAAGTTCAAAATGGGGGCTGATCCATTCATTTTGACTAAAGATTCGTGTTCAGTCATCGCTAGGCCACTCAGATATTGATTTTGAAAGCAATCGGTTCAAAAACAGCAATGTTCAAAATGGCGGCTGCTTTTATTAAATTTGAATTAGGATTCTTATTTAGTCATCGCTGGGACACTCAGATATCGATTTTGAAAACAATAGGTTCAAAAACAGCAAAGTTCAACGCAAAAGTCTTTCGCGCGAGTGTCTTTCTCGCAAATTTCCATTCACGCAATGTGTGACTCCATGCCCAATAAAACTAATTCTAAGTACATAACAAAAAACATACTACTAGAAATTTCAAAATACAAGTCATTCCAATTAAACAAAATAAAACTTTATTTCTAAAGTATCAACGTGAGTTTATTTTCATATAATCGCCTTAGTTAGGCTGACCTATGTATGTGTGTGTGAAATTTGTTTATGTATTGGTGCGATTCGATAACTATGATTTTTGAGAACGCGTCCTTAAAATATTGCAATTCTGAAAATGAAAAATATTTTTTTTTTAAAGTGAAATAATTTTTAAATCGGTAACGTAGATTTTTAGTTAAATCGTTCCAAACATATAAAGAATCTAATATTTTCTCTTTATAATTTAAGTTTAGATTATAAAATTGACTTGAAAGTTTTTTTATTCAACATTTGTTATAAAATGTCCATCTAGATCAAAGCCCGCACCGCCACCACGATCGCCATCGCCATCGGTTGCACCTCCGTCACCGGCGTCATCTGAGGTGTCTTCGCCCGTAGTGTAAGTTGATTACCGACTTTTTTATATATTTTCAATTTTTTTAAGGAAAAATTAATAGTAGATCGCCACTGGAGGCGGCATTAGTGCAGGATATGGTAGTGGGTACCAATCCCGGTGGTACTAGCAGGCGTGGTAGAGGACGCGGAGCACACACCAATACACGACACGAACGACCAGGCGAAAACCAAGCCAAGGAGTAGGCTGGCTTTAGGACAGGATATTCAACTTTAGATCATATACACACAGTAAGACAAATCTTTGCGAAAAACAAAGAATTTAATGTACTATTTTACTGCCGCTACATTTATTACAAGGCATTCGACTCAATACAGCATGAAAACATTTGGCATTGTATGAAGAACCAAGGAGTCGAGTTTTTTATAATCCTAATGTATTTAGGATTATATAAAACATATACACTAACAGTACAGCTAGGGTAAAGCTAGAAAAAGAGGGAAAATAAATTTAAATAAATAGAGGCGTCCTTTAAGGAGACTCGCTATCCCCAAACTTATTCACAGCTGTTTTAGAAGAAATCTTCAGCAAATTAAAAATTGGACCAGTATGGACTAAACATAAATGGAGAACATCCCAACTACGATTCGCCGACGATATTATACTCTTTGCTACAACAAAAATGATCTACAAAACATGCTCATAGACCTGGATAAAGATATCCGCAGGGTCGGTCTATCGATGAACATTTCAAAAACAAAAGCCATGGCAAATTCATCTCAAGACGCTATTATTATGAATGGCAAGGAGTACACTTACCTAGGACAGCAAGTCTCAACCACAAATATAATGTCAAAAGAAATAGACACAAGAATTGGAAATGTTATTTTTTTTTTTGTATGTTATAGCCTACCAAAGTGACTCCACCCCGCTTGATGGTAAGCAGTCAGTGGAATCCAGAAGTGGCGGCCACTATACCATAAGCCATCGTCTTAAACTGCTGGTATGGTGGCCGCCACTATGGCGGCTGGGAATGGGGTTAGGGGAAGGGAATGAGGGAGGTGAGGAAAGGTGGGAAATTGGGCCTCCGGCGCTCTCACTCACCGAACGAAACGCAGTAGTACGGATACTACTACTCTTAAGTCGATCTTCTATGAGAGGGTAGTACTTCCCCGGACGATCCGGCCCATTCATGCTGAAATCAGCGTGGATCTACTACTGTTAAACCTGGCCATCTGTTATTGGCGACTAAAAGAAATAATGAAGAATACAGAAATTAATATGACCGTCAAATCAAAGCTGTACAATTCCTGTGTGCTACCGGTTTTAACATATGGCTGTAAAACCTGGGCAATTACTAAAGCGCAAAACAACAAACTGAAAACCTGCCAATCAGCAATGGAGAGAAGCATGCTGAATATAAGGAGATCTGATAGAGTAAGCAACAAAATTATCAGAAAACGCACGAAAATTGAAGATGTTACAACAAAAATAAGAAAAGTGAAATGGAAATGGACAGGCCACATAATAAGAGGTATTGAAAAGTGGAACAGAAAATTAGTATTTTACTACCCAAGAAATAAGAATAGAAAGTGTGGAAGAGAATTTCGAAATTCTCCACTTTCGAATGGACTAGAAAAGCACTAAACAGAACAGAATGGAAAGAAATAGAGGAGGCCATTGCCAAAGTTGGACAAACAGACATAGTTGTCGGTGTCAACGACTCTCCAAAGCCCTTGGAATAGAATTATTTATAAAATGTAGTAAAACTGTCTGAATAAAGGCCTATATTGTGGCGAAGCGTCTATATAACACGATTCCTGCCGCTTTTAAAATATGCCCTGACCTCCTTATACCTATCACTGCTTGAATGTCTACTCAAAGTCTCCGAAACTCAAAGTCTCCGAAACTCAAAGTATTTTAATCCCACCGGCTTCCCTCCTCGGAAAAGTGACTCTTCGCTACTGATTGTTATTATTATTATTATTATATTTTAAAAATATGTTCTTCTAATTTTTTAGATTCAGGTGAAAGCTGTATACACTATTAAAATATATTTTTTTGTGAATTTTAGTATTGACCTCTGCGATATCGAGAAAATGCCGGAAGACCAGAGTTGCAAGACCGCCAGGCACCGTAAAAAGATGCGCAAGGAGCAGTCGTAAGTATTTTTTTTTAGTAAGTTATTTAAAAGTTTCATTTAATCTTACAACAAACTCCCACGGAAACTATCATAGCAATAGTCGTATTAGAAAGAAAGGAAGAAAGAATGAAACGATTGCCACAATTACATAGGGACACAAAAAATAATTAAATAAAAATAAATATAATATTAAGTACAGTACAAGTGTGTGTCTCACAGATGTGGCAACTAGGTACCCAGTTCACATCATTTAGATTTATGAAGGCGCTTAAAATATTGAAATTCTTAAAATGACAAAAAATAATAAAATAAACACAGGATAGCCTTAGTATCCTGGGTATGGACGTCAGCCGAGATCTTAACCCCAAAAATTACATCGAGTGCGTCATTAAAACTCGCTGTCCTGAACAGGATGAGGCGGTACTTCACGCCCGAGCAGCTCTGTCTTCTTTATAATAATAATATTAATAAATCATTTTTTTCGGGTCGCATAAACCCATAGATAAATACCTTACAGACTAACAAACATAATATTATAAACTTAAAAACTAAACTTCACATGCACTAAGTCACTGTGCGTTCGTGTGGCACTTGTCCGCTGAAGCGATGGAACACGACACCTTGCGGCCAAAAGGTTTCCTCCATGACGAGGTGCATATAACACGTTGGTACTCGCACCACAAACGTCTTAAAATTGTCGTTGCGACGCGACTCCAACAGCTGCACTCTCGGCCTTCATTCATTCTTCTTCATCTTTTGGCGTACGTACTCCTCGATGTCCTCTGCCTTTGTGGTGTAGTGTAGGCGAGAGATGTACACCGGGGTGTTCGGTGCGGCGGCACGCAGCTTCATGTCATCCGCCGGCGCTGTACCGCAACAGTTCTTGGTGGTTCGCTGGCGGCGCTTCCTCTTCTGCACCGTCACAAAGCCCGGATCGTTGCCTTTGCGGGCATGGGCTTGGTCGGGGGAGCAACACGAATGATCTGCGTAACCTGAGAGTCAGCTCGTCGACGCGGTCAAGCGGAGACAGGGGCGGGGGCGGGGCTGCAGTGCACGCGTTCAGTGCATACAGCCGACTCAGCACTCCGCGGCGCCGGAGCAGGTGTTCTGCCTGCTGACGCGAAGCTTGCGCGCGTGTGTCGAGGCAGCAGGCGCGCCGGCGCGTGGTTGCGTTAGTAACACGATCCGGTGACGCAGCCACGGCCACAGTATTGCGAAACTCACCGAGTTCCATGCGCAATTCTGCGACCGTGTTTTGGGATGCCTCTAGTTTTTTTATGTACATCCGCTAGACTTGCCTTAAGAAACACGATGTCCTTCAAAAGGCTGGTAACGTCGACGTGATCGAAGGTGACGGGAGGTAACTTATTCAAGTCCTTCGCCACAAACGTCGGCACGACGTCAGGGTCGGTTCCTTCAGCAGAGTAATAATCTCCTGCAAACTTTTCTTTGTCCCATCGCGCCGATGAGACACCATCTTGTCGCACTTGTTAAGCGACCGGTACAGTAGCAGCTTAGCAGCAGCTACGTTCTCCTCGCTGAAATTCGTGGAGCAGATCTGGACAGCGGACACCTCATCCATGACATCCAGTTTCTGCTGCACGGCACAACGCCGACTATGACACAGTCATAGTCAGCTGACTGTTTATAAGACACAGGTTCATTCCTGCGTGGAGTACTGCTTTCATCTATGGGATAGCCCCGCACAGTACTTAATTCCAAAAAGACAAAATGTATAAAATTTTCTATGCCAAATGTCAAAAGTTTTCTTGGGCTTAACTTTAAATTGCAAACTTAGTGGGAAGGCCATATTTCGTGTGGCTAAAACCATTGAGCCTTTACAGCTGCGTAGAGACATCGCCTCAATGGCCGTCTTCTATCACCTTTACCACTAGAGTGTTCTGAAGAGCTCTTTGATTTAATCCCACCCGATCCCTGATGTGTGGGACTAATGTGCTACCCTTCCTCAGTGGAATCTAAAGGGTTTCAAACCAAACGGTTCAGCATACATTTGTCGCTTAATCAAAGCCTGGAACTCTGCCAGCGCAAGTGTTCCCATCTAACTTTGATCCTGGGTTTTTGAAGTTATACTTCTTTTGGCGAGATTGGGAAAAATGATGAGAGTGAATTTTTACGATGCGCGCGCACACCGACAGAAAAAAGCAACACCCTGAAGTTAGTTGCGAACCTTTTACACCCTGAAGTTAGTTACGCCAAAGAAGTATAACTTCTTACGTGCGTACATGAGTACACACACTCTTTTTTTAAGCGGGGTGTTAAAAAGCATCTCACTAAGTCAACACTCTCTCCACTTATATATAATGGTCTGCACATCCCATACAACGCTACTGTTAATGACCTTGGACTACTTTTAGGCTCTACACTTAACTGGCGTGCACAGGTTACCAGTGTGAGCCAAAAAATCACAGGAATTCTGCGTGCCTTTTATCGTCTAAAGAACTTTCTACCTTTTAAAACAAAGACAATGCTTGTGCAGACTCTAATCCTTCCCGTTGTCGACTATGGTGATGTGTGCTATTATGACCTGAATGCAGACTTACTCAACAAATATGACCGACTTCTTAATAACTGCATTCGATTCATCTTTAATCTTCGTAAGTATGATCATGTGTCTACCTATCGTTCCGAATTAAACTGGTTACCTATTCGTCAACGCCGTAGCTTGCGTGCTCTCACTACACTCTATTCTATTCTTTACTCTCCTTGTTCCCCATCTTACTTATCTCCTTACTTCCAATACTTGTGCTCCATACATGACAGAAACCTTCGCTCGTCAAATAACCTTATTCTTACCTGTCATTCACATACGACAGATTTCATTCACTCCTCTTTCATAGTCCAAGCTGTTCTTCTTTGGAATAACCTTCCTCTAGAAGTCAGGATGTCCACTAACCGTTTAACATTTAAGCTGAAAGTTCGAGCTCTCCTCTTCGAAAAATTGTTGGAATCATCTCGTTGATTATCCATACTATGATATGTATATATATATATATATATAATATATATGTATATTGTAACATAATTAGTTTGTAAGGATGGATGACCTGAGTCTACCCTCCTACAAAGAAAATAAAAATCAAACTATTCAGTTACAAACATTTAATTGATGGTTCTACACCAAGGTCTGTCAATTAAAGAACACTTCTCTTAAGTAATCAGCCCAAGCACTTCCCTGATTACGTCGCAGGAGTTCAGCTGTGCCAGACAAGGTGCGCGAGGAAAACCGGTGACGCGGCGAAAGCGGGTATTCGTCCCGGGAATTCGGACCCTGGAATCACCATATCCAACCATTGTAGATAATCCTCAGCTACTCCGTCTGATTGTGATATCTTCTAGCACAAGGTAAAAGTACTTAGGCAAAGCGGTGTGTGAAATAACCACAATCAGACGGAGTTCAAAGTTCACAGAATATGTCAACTATAAATGTTCAACACTTACCAAAATAAAGTGGGTTTCACAATATAATTATTATATGCACTATTTAAAAGGAATACGTTTGTACTGGAACGTTAAATAGAGTAAGTAGATATGTAATAATGACAATCTAATATATATATTTTTTAACCGTCTCGACGAGCGTGTAAACAGCTCCGAGTGTCAAGGCAGTATGGAGGTCGTGGCGCGCGGCCGCCGGCGCAGCATGCGGAGCCGCGTTCAACTTGAAGGAGCGTTTGCAAAATAAAAACGTAACGGTGCAGGGACGAGCGTATATTTAAGTATATTTATTAAAATTGTAAATAAACAAAAATAAAATTATTTTTGTAACGATATTACGTTACAATACTCCCGCTCATAGGGAAGGATTTTGGTACTAAAACAAAATCCGCAACTAATAGACTAAGTAACAGTTAATTGTAAGCCTGTATTTTTCGCAAAAATTAACCGAATTTAAGTTGCTAAGCCTCTTTAGGTTAAAAAAAAAATATAGACCGAGAGAATATGTGTAGCATTAGACGCCTTTATTCACCAGCTTCAGATCCTTTATGTGCCATGAGCCTAGATTTTTGCCGTTCATATCTTGAAGGACATATACGAGAGGAGATTTTTTGGTAATAATTTTTGCTTTTATGAATTTAGGTGCTAACTTTTTACAAAATTGCTGACCTTTGTCACTTAGGAAGTAAGCACGTTTCATAACCAAGTCACCAACGTTAAACTCGGCAAATTTCCGTCGTAAATTATAGTGTGACGTATTCTTTACGTGTGCTTGCCAGAGCCTTGACTGTACTGTATTAAAAATATTGGATAAACAGCCTAGGTTTTCAGCATATACTTCGCGTGGCAAAAATAGAACATCTTCACCAAGGTCATTGTCCACGTAATGTGTCCCACAAGTGACTAATTCTCTGCCGAAAACCAGGAAGGCAGGAGTAAATCCTGTGGCCTCATTGACAGAACTGTTGATAGCAAATTGCACTTTCGGAATATACAGATCCCAAGATCGGTGATCGTCATTCACATACATGGAGATACAAGTGATGATTGTTCTATTGTACCGTTCGACTAAGTTAACTTGCGGAGTATATTTTGGAGTAAAATGGACGTTTGGAATATTGTATTTTTTGAACAAGGCGTCTGAAACCTTCCCTGTAAACTGTGTCCCGTTATCCATCAGTATCGTTTGAGGTATTCCATGAACCAAAAATACCGATTCTTCTAAAATGTTAGTTATTATATCAGATGTAGTTTTTTTTATTGGAAAAATTAAACAATATTTTGAAAAACAACACGTAACAACCAAAATGTAGTTGTTCCGTTTTTTGGAAGTTGGTAGGGGTCCCATTAGATCTACTGAAATCATTTGAAAGGGCCGGGAGCAATTTTTAGGGCGACCCATTTCACCTAGCAACTGGTGATTTTGTGACTTATATGAAAGGCATTTGTCACAGCAGCCAACGAATTTTACGACGTCTTGATACATTCCTGGCCAATAATACCGCAGGGAAAGACGACGGTAAGTTTTAAAAATGCCCATGTGGCCTGCAGTAGGCTCTGCATGATTCTCTAGAATTGCCTTTGCACGGAATTCGGTGGGTAAAACCTCCTTCCATGAGAATTCATTAGTGAGCTCATGTTTATTTTTAGAAAGTCTGTATAATATATTATTATTTTTTATTAAAAAGTTAGGAAACTTAGAAGGCTCCTGCTGACAACCGTTAAATATTTTTAAATACCATTGATCTTTAGTGTCCTGAAAGGAGTTTGAAGAGCTAATGGTACTTACTGGAACGCTTCTAGAGAGTGAGTCTGGGATAACGTTGTCAACACCGCGACGATGTTTTAAAATGAAGTTGAATGCTGACAAGCGGACACCCCATCGGGCTAAACGGCCAGTCGGGTTGGAAATGGAAAGGAACCATTTCAGGGCACTGTGATCAGTATAGACGGTAAATGGCTTGCCGTTTTCGATATAGCAACGCCAGTATTCAAGGGCAGTAACAACAGCTAACGTTTCGCGTTCAGTAATGCTGTAGTTTTTCTCAGCCGCGGTAAGAGTCTTACTCATGTAAGCAATTGGGTGTTCTTTACTATCAATTGTTTGCGTTAGCATGGCACCGATGCCAAAGTTACTGGCATCAGTATGAACCTCGAAAGGCTTGCTGTAATCTGGGCAAGCTAAAACTGGGGCTGAAATCAGACATTCCTTCAGCTGCTGAAATGCAGCATCAGCTTCAGGTGTCCACCTAAAAGGGGGAGTGCCTTTCTTTGTTGAAGTTAGTGAGTTCAGGGGTCCAGCTATAGAACTGAAGTTTGGGACGAAACGTCTGTACCAGGTCGCTGTACCAAGGAAACGCTTAAGGTCCTTACGACATTTAGGTGCTGGGTAATTGAGGATTGCCTCAATTTTAGAGGGATCCGTTCGTAAGCCAGCGCTATCAACGACGTATCCAAGGTACTTAAGTTGAGAACTGAAAAACTTGCATTTCTCAAGATTAATTGTGAGATTTGCCAGTTTCAACTTTTCTAGAACGCGTAAGAGAAGGGTGACGTGACTATTAAAATCTTTTGTAACAAGGATGACGTCATCGAGATAGGCAAAAACCTGGAGATCAAACTCAGCAAACAAGAAATCAACAAGTCGTTGTTGAGTTGCCGGAGCATTAGTGAGCCCAAACGCGGTTCTTTTAAAACGAAAGGTACCCCTGCCCGGAAGGTAAAAAGCCGTCTTATCACGGTCCCGTTCTAAAATTGGAATTTGCCAAAAAGCCTTGGATAAGTCGATAACTGATAAATAACGAGCATCTCTAAGGTTATCCAAGATCTCAGAGATGTAGGGAAGGTTGTAGGCATCGCGCTTGGTAACTGAATTAAGTTTACGGCTATCTAGGCAAAAACGTGGTTGTCCGTTCTTTTTGGTGACAATCAGAACCGGCGACGACCACGCACTTTCACAAGGCTCGATAACATCCAGTGACAGCATCTCATCAACCTGTTCTACCAAAATACGTTGCTTTACCGGCGACAGTCGATAGTAACGTTGACGGATTGGTTTCGAAACTCCGGTGTCGATATGATGTGTGATGACATTTGTCTTACCTAGTCCTTTACGTAGAAAAGAAATTTCGTCAAACTTTTTAATGACATCATCAGCAAGTTGTTTTTGATGGGAGTCTAGGTTTGTATAACCTTGTATGAAGGTTTGTTGAGACGAGGCTTTATTAACGTTGACACCTTTATTATTATCTACGACAACGCTACTAATGTATTTTGGACACAGTTGAAATTTGCGCCAAAAGTCTATTCCTAAAATAAGTTTCGACTTGATCTCTGGAATAACATAAGCTTTTATAATGCGTAATTGTTTTTCAAAGGTGATTGGTATACTGATATAGCCGATACTTTGTAACACTTGACCTCCGGCCGCTGTGACCGAAATACAGTCACCTATAAAAAGTGGAGTCGCCTGGCTCTCAATGACTTTATGAGCACCGTTTCCTAAAATGGTAACAGCAGAGCCAGAATCTAAAAGTCCTGAAAATGAAATGCCGCAAATATCGACAGACAGGTAAGGTCTGATGTTGTCTTGTTCAAAGTTATCATCGAGAATTGTGTGCACATTGTATGAATTAAAGAATAATTTTATTGTGCGAAGCCAGTTTTGCCAATCTTCACTATCAAACTTACTGTTGTCACAATTCTCGGAGTGTATTAGTTTTTTGGATCCGATTCCTTGCCTTTTGAACAATCTGGGCAGTTTGGAGTCTTAACACCTTTGCGACCGCAAGAAAAGCAAACGACCTCATCTTTATTAGCCGTGCACTGTCGGAGGTTATGAGTATTAACACGACAACGGGGACAAAAGCGGGGCTTAGAATTAGATGAATCAATAGTGTGAACAAAGTTGGGATTGCCATTATTGGTGGTGTCATTGGACTGGTTATTAGCCGTTCTCATATTATTTGAGTTACTTTTGTATGAGCCATATTTATTAACGTTGTTATTACACCTATTAAAATTTGAGGCTGGTTTGTTGTTATAAGCATAAGCCAATTCAGGTGCAAGCGTATCAGCTGTCGGTCGTGGAGGTTCTTTAAATTGAGAAAGACGCGACTGTATATTTTCATAATTGCGGCACAAGGACTTCAGTTCCTCAATGGATTTAATTTCAGAAACTGAAGATAAGGTGTTGGCATAACATGGACGAATGTTGTGGAGAATGATTTCCAGTTTATCATTTTCCGAAGGTTCTTTCGAAAGTCGTGTAAAAAATTCAGACATTATTGAAAGGTAAATGACTATGTTTTCTGATTCTCCTTGTGTACGAGACCTTATTTCAGAAAGCAGTCTGTAATCATAATCCGATGGACTGAAGTCACGCTTTAAAGACACTACTAAGCCATTCCAATCGGTGATCGAATCTCTTACACCGCGATACCAATGAATAGCATCCCCTGTAAAAATTTCGGTAGCATTGGCAAGAATCTTGGCGCTTGAAATATTTTTTGCATGGCAAAACTCGTCAACACGCTGTATAAACGCGCGTACGCACGTCTTGCCATCAAATTTTAATTTTGAAAACTGATTACTATTACCTTCGCAAGTGACCGAAATATTCACCGGCTGAGCAAGATTGGTTGAGGGAGACTGGGTGTCGTTATTGTTGGCTAGAGGATCTAAAGCTGTATCCCTAAGTTCGTCTAATCTGGCTACGGTTCTTTTGAACAGCACTACGCAGGCTTCATGATTAACTTTTATTGCTTCATCTACTGTGATGCGATTAAGTCGGTGATATAAATGATTTAGTATGTTCTGAGTACGTAGAAACGTGTTTTTATCGAATGTTGTGGATTCCATGGTTGTATGAACCTTTCGAAGGGCCTCTAAGACACCATTCAAATCCACCGATGAATCAAAGGGACTAGTAAGTATATCTTCAGACGGAAACATCGGCCCGCATTTTGCTATTTGCCTGCGCAACTCCGAAACTGTTAAAGCAGGCGTTTCGCCTCGAATTGCGACTTCATATTCAAGTTCCGATTTTTGAAGCGACATAAATTTAACCGGGTATGCCATAATTAGGATTCAATATTAATCCACTCAGTATGGTAAATGTTGAACAAATATGTTGTAAATGAAATTAGAATAAATGAAGAATATGTGTGATTAAATAAACAAATGTATGATGTTATGACAACGACAACAAAAACTACTCCGTCTGTTACAATCAATATTTAAGGTTGAGTACGTTTGGTTGTTATTGAATGATGGATGAAGGTATAGCAAATGAAATGATGATGAAATAAATAAAATTGTGAAGTTTAAAAAAAAATAAAAACTAAAAAATGAAATGAGAAAAAAAAAAAATACAACTAATGTGTATGTATTACAATATGTCTATATTTATTTATCTTTAAATATTAGAAAAAAAATATTTTTTTTTTTACACTTTTTATGCTAACCATACTTTTTCTACGTTAACCACCTACTGTTTTAAACAATGTATAATAATTAATTTAGGTATATCTACACAAACCGATACAATTAGGTAACTGATTAACGGTTGTTATTCACAAACATAGCATAACATGGTAGGTACATACACTTTAGTTGCCGGCAACAAAACGTTTTACAAGCGGAAAATAAAAAAAGTATATCCACAACACCAGAAATAAAATGATTACCCAAGAGAAGCTAATGAATAAGACCTAAAACCACGTAGGGCGCCAGTGTAACATAATTAGTTTGTAAGGATGGATGACCTGAGTCTACCCTCCTACAAAGAAAATAAAAATCAAACTATTCAGTTACAAACATTTAATTGATGGTTCTACACCAAGGTCTGTCAATTAAAGAACACTTCTCTTAAGTAATCAGCCCAAGCACTTCCCTGATTACGTCGCAGGAGTTCAGCTGTGCCAGACAAGGTGCGCGAGGAAAACCGGTGACGCGGCGAAAGCGGGTATTCGTCCCGGGAATTCGGACCCTGGAATCACCATATCCAACCATTGTAGATAATCCTCAGCTACTCCGTCTGATTGTGATATCTTCTAGCACAAGGTAAAAGTACTTAGGCAAAGCGGTGTGTGAAATAACCACAATCAGACGGAGTTCAAAGTTCACAGAATATGTCAACTATAAATGTTCAACACTTACCAAAATAAAGTGGGTTTCACAATATAATTATTATATGCACTATTTAAAAGGAATACGTTTGTACTGGAACGTTAAATAGAGTAAGTAGATATGTAATAATGACAATCTAATATATATATTTTTTAACCGTCTCGACGAGCGTGTAAACAGCTCCGAGTGTCAAGGCAGTATGGAGGTCGTGGCGCGCGGCCGCCGGCGCAGCATGCGGAGCCGCGTTCAACTTGAAGGAGCGTTTGCAAAATAAAAACGTAACGGTGCAGGGACGAGCGTATATTTAAGTATATTTATTAAAATTGTAAATAAACAAAAAAAAAATTATTTTTGTAACGATATTACGTTACAATATATATATATATATATATATATATATATATATATATAATATATCTTTATATTTATTTATATATTGTAATTATATATTAGTCTCTAATAAATAATATATTACTTTTATGTAAGTATTAATGTATATTTCATGTTTATATATATTTAATTTCCGTATCTTATCCATTAAAATCTGTGTTCTTTTACAAACACCCATTAATATCACTCTGCTTCGTTGACTGCACCTACTTCGAGTGTCTCTTCACCACCTTGGGTTGACTGATAGAGAATGCTTTTAGCATTAAGTCCGCCGTTGTACTTTTGTGCATGAAGTTCAATAAATAAATAAATAAATAAATAAGTCGCTATAGTGGAGGCCACCATACCAGTAGTTTGGCTTTTGGAATGGTGTCCGCCAGTTCTGACTGACTGCCTTATTTACCATCAGGCAGAATAAAGTCACTTTGGTAGGCTAATATAATAAAATATACCCTATGTTACCCGCTGAATTTCTTGATTTCTAAAAGTGAAAGAATTTTTGAAATTGGTAACATAGATTCTGAGTTAAGTCGTTGCAAACAAACAAACATACAAAACATCAAATCTTTTCTCTTTATAATATTAATTTAGATAATAAAATTGTGTATTTGTATGAAAAAAAACTTTCTAAGTTTTATTGCATACAAATACACATTACAAATAATGCTTACAGTTATTTTACTATAAAAATAACGCAACGCAAGAATTAAAATGTTTTTTTTTTATGAATTTTAGAATTGACATCTGCGATATCGAGAAAATGCAGGCGATCGACGTGCACCCTAAAAGTACGCACAAGCGGCAATCGTAAGTCATTTATTTTCAGTAAGTTAAAATTGACTAGAAAGTTTTTTTTCAACATTTGTTATAAAATGTCTATCTACATCAAAGCCCGCACCACCACCACGATCACGATCACCGTCGCCGTCGCCATCCGTACCGACTTTTTTAATTATTTGCTATGTTATGGGTACTACACATCCGCTTTTGTTTCAGGTCTGTGCAATGTGACAATCAGGAGTCGAATGCGAAATCGTTACCCGCATCTACGGAGCGGCATCCATCTACATCTCAAACTGATCGCTCTCGGCAAAGGCAAGATAAGAATATCGACGACTACATCAATCAGGGTAAGTACCTCCTATTTTTCTTTGAGCCATGGGTCATGGCTAAATATGTAGTTCCTACCAGATTAACAAATGTATGATGTGTTACAGGAAGCGACGAAGACACTGACGCAAGCGATGAAGAGAACGACATAGCGGTTCCTATGTTACCGAGGGTGTTCCGGAGCCTCATGGAAACCCCTTTGGACTGTGATGTTGGCGACCAGAGCACTGAGCGAGCCCCGGAGCCCGAGGCTGACGCAGCGCCTGCGGACCAGACTGCGACCATGTTGGAGCAGCCCGTGGCACTCTATGACTTTGACTGGAGAGAGTTTCCAAACCCTCAGATTTCACCTGAATTGAGGCGGGAAACATTCTCAGAAAAGAATGTCGGACCGACAACTCCATGCGTCGACCCGTATGACATTTTCGTTGAAATATGGGATCGACGAATTATGGAGCACATTGCCTCGGAAACGAATAAATATGCTCAGCAGTTGGCATCCCGGATGCTTGAAAACCACGATCTTCATCCCAGAAGCCGCATCAGTCGATGGCGAGATACTACGCCTGACGAATTATATGTTTATTTCGGTCTAATTCTGGCAATGGGGATTGTTGTTAGGACGAGGATTGAGGAATACTGGGGTGCCACTCCTGACGTATTTTATACTCCAGGTTTTGGCGCACACATGTCTTATGACCGTTTTACCATACTTAGTAAATGTTTACATTTTAATGACAACCAAGACATGTGTGCGCAAGAACTAGAGTACTCTGAGGCGAGGCTATTTAAAATACGACCCATACTGTCACACCTAAACTCTAAGTTTCAGGCAATGTACACTCCGGCACAGAATCTTGCACTTGATGAGAGCCTACTCATGTGGAAAGGCGCTCTTGATATCAGCCAGATCATCCCAAACAAAACAGCAAATCGAGGTATAAAATCTTACGAGATTTGTGAATCTCAAACCGGGTACCTATGGCGGTTTGAGGTTCACGCTCATAAAAAATCACCACCGCAGCAGTTAGATGATCCACTTCAGGCCACTATACCGTCAATAGTATTGAAGTTGACCCAAGGCTTAGAGCATAAAGGCTACACCTTATGGATGGATAGTTTTTACAATTCACCTTGCCTGGCTCGACGCCTTAAGACTTTAGGTTTTGATTGTGTAGGAACCCTGAGAACAGATCGCAAGTTTGTGCCGCGGGAACTACATAATCTGACCAAGCAGAACATGCGCCAGGGGCAGATCGCTGGTCTCACCTCGGGGGACATCGACGTCATGGTTTGGAGAGATTTAAACAGGGTAGCTATGATCTCTACATACCATGGCAACGGTCAACAAACATCCCGAGGAGCCACCAAACCCATCTTAATATTTGATTACAATATTATGATGGGTGGGGTGGATAAAAAAGACCAGCTCCTGGCCATGTACCCAATAGAGCGTAAACGTACAAAGGTGTGGTATAAAAAACTTTTTAGAAGACTTCTCAACATCTCTGTATTAAATTCATACATAATTCATCACCATAGTATATCTTCCCTTACTCATAGAAATTTCCGCATCAACCTAGTAAAATCTCTTTTATTAAAGCACTGCACGCCTGCACTGATTCCACTTGCACCTGTAGTAAAAAAGAAAATAGACGTCAGTCACCGCTTGGCTCAGTTACCGTTGAGTGGTCACCGACACATGCGGCGGATATGTGCGAACTGCAAAAAAAGAGTGAGAACCTGCTGTGTTGGTTGCAATAAAACTGTATGCATGGACCCCTGTTTCCTCATAATCCATACTTAATTTATGTAAAGTATATTTCTAAAGATTTAATTTCTACATATGTATATAATTATGTTCTTATGTATGTATATTTTTATTCTTTATATGTGTACATTTTTGAACCACACTTTTGTACGTTTACGTTTTTTGAGTTTATAGGTTAATATAACTACGAATTAATGATCAGAGCTCAAGACCGATTTAGTTGCAGCGAGGAGTACGACAGGGAGATGTCTTACCCCAGAAACTGTTGCACTGGAGGACGTGTTCAAGCTTCTGAGCTGAAATGGATTTGGCATCAACATAAACTGCGAGTACATCACTCACCTTCGATTCGCTAATATCGTGGTCATGGCTAAAACTGTGGTGGACCTCAGTGCATTGCTCGATGATCTCAGTAGACTCTCATCAAGTGACCTTAAATAAACATGGACAAGACAAGGTAGGGAACTCTACGCTCGAATTTGTTAACGAGTACATATACCTGGGACAAACAGTCTCATTAGGGAAATCCAAATTCGATAAAGAGGTCACTCGTTGAATCCAACTCGGCTGGGTAGCGTTCGGGAAACAACAAAATATCTTATTTGTTTATTCTGTTTTTATGTTGATATTTCAAGTTTAGGTGTGACAGTTTTGGCTGTATCCTTATATACTAAAATATATCTATATTTATTTATAGTGAAACTGTTCATTTTAGTTATAGTTTTCTTAAATGTATTTGTAAAAAAAATTCTTTTAATTACCTACTTATGATCACCAATTTGTAAAACTCATCAAATTGTAGAATTTCAACTGTAATTTACCCTGGAACCCAAAGTTTGAGTGGTGGGTTTTTGCGTTTTCTTAAGTGGTTGCTTCGTTCTTAATAATGACGGTACTTAGTAGAATCCACCAGGCTAGATCGACCGAGAAAGTACTACCTTCTCATAGAAGATCGACGTAACAGTAATAGTATCCGTACTATTTTTCGTTAGGTGAGTGAGAGTGCCGAATGTCCAATTTCCACCCTTTCCTTTTTCCTCACCTCCCTTAATTCTTTTATCTATCCCACTCCCTTCACGGTAGGCAGCGGCTTTGCATGGTCTCTAGCATTGCAGGGACAATGCTAGGAAATCTGAGTCGTCCATGAGCGACAGTTACCTACCACTTACCATCACGTGGGCTGTTTGCTCGTCTGTCATTGTCGGCAATAAAAAAAAAAGAAAAAGGTAGCACTGGTAATAGCTAAAACTTTGTTTGTCATGGGTATGTGTGAACCATACTAAAGTATAGAATAAGAATCTAAAGCCACATGACGTACCCAGTGTTTTTAAAATTCGTTTTGAATCTATAAGTTTACCTACTTATCCTTTTTTTGTCCGTGCGTTCGCCTACTTTGTCATTTTTTTAGTTGTGTCAAAGAATGTAGTTATGAAGAGGTGTTTTATTTTATTAAACAGGTAGGTAGGTTAAATATACCTATAATAAATAATGCATTTAGAGAGCCTTTTGAACTTTCATAAATTACTACATAACGAGCGGTATGGTTTTTACTAAAGGTCGCTCAACTACGGATGCAGGCGTTACACTAATAAAACATATTTTTAACGTCTGGGCAAATAAAATGGATCTTAATGGTGTTTTTTGTGATCTCTCTAAAGCATTCTGCGTCGAGCTCGACGCTCTTGAGAAAACTCAGTCACTATGGGATCAAGGATGTTGCACTTGATCTAATTTCCACCTATCTAGGTGATAGAGTGCAGTAAGTTGATGTAAATGGCAGTGGTGTAGCGTGGGTATCGGCTGCCCGGGGCGGAAGACAATTTTGCCGCCCTCCTAATTATTTCACTTTAATTTATACTATGCATTTTACATACATTAATTCTAGAGAACTTTTCAGCAAGAACAGTCATCATTATTTTGCATTATACAGGTTAGATTTTAAATAAAAAAGTTTATTTGTTTTACAATCACGTTTATTAATACAAAAATTCTTACTCCAATCATATAACAGGTATATAGGTATTATTTAATCATGTCGATCGTCGTAATTTTAAGTAGGTAGTACCTTCTTCTTCTTAATCTTCGAGAGTCGTAAACCCTAATTTAATAGGGTTTACGACTCTCGAAGATTGACATGATTAAATAATTAGCGAATTGAATATAAAACAAAAATCAATTTTTAATTAGAACAACGATGATACTATTATGTAGGTTATATTTATATCTTTAATGAAAAATAATAGAAGTAGTTACCTGTTAGAGTTAAAAAAATGTAGAATCTGACGTTTCAGGAACAACACTTTTCACATGTAAGTAAAGCCACTTCATTTGCTCTATTATTTTCCAAATTAGCTCTTCTCATATTACAGTAAGATGCCACACTTTCTATTACTCTTTTCATTTTGTATGCTAAAAAAAATTATAAAAGTTAGAGTTACAAAAGAAACTATCGAACAATTCAAAAACTAGGTATTTTTTACAGCACATATATCTATAGCCAAAAATCTGAAAACCGTAAATATTTGTTCAGAACCGGGTATGCGATTGTAAAACTCGTACATGGCGGGATTTTAATAAATTAAAGCTTGAACAACATATCAGACAGTCTACGTTCAATTACATAAATAAAATATTTCATACTCGCACAGTTGAATGTAGGTACACATAACGGAAAATTCAAATTTTCTCAAAGTTATCCAATAATTTCATAACCACTACACGTACTTATTTGCACAAAAATCACAGTAAAGAAATAGTGTGAACTCGAATCGAATCGAGATCCATGAATAAAACTTGTCAGTATAGACGGTGTTACCATTCGCTACAAAATATCATTCCCCAAATTCGTCACAGAATAAGTACCTAATGGAAAATTCCGTGCTCTTTTCAATCGGTCTAAATTTATAGTTGCGTTAAAAATATGAAATATTTACACAAAATATATTTTATTATTTAGTGTGAAATTTTGCCGCCGGAGGCGGGCCGCCTCTCCCGCCCCCACTACGCTACGCCACTGGTAAATGGAAATAGGTCTCCAGGGTTACCTGTTGCTATGGGCGTCCCAAAGGGCTCCATTCTTGGTCCAGGTACAAACCTGGTTTTTAATAATGAAGTAGTTTCAATCGTAGAGTCCACAGTTTTCTTGGGCTTAACTTTAGATTGCAAACTTCAGTGGGAAGCCCATATTTCGTGTCTCGCAGGTAAACTCAGCTCAACGGTTTTTGCTATCAGGAAAGTTAGACAACTTACTGATGTGGAAACCGCCAGACTAGTCTAATTTAGTTATTTTCACAGCGTCATGTGATCATGTCCTACGGCATATTGTTGTGGGGTAGGATTGATGGCATTGAGACCATTTTTGTTATTCAAAAACGAGCTATATGTTATATTATTTACAACTTGGTTCACGAGTCTCCCTGAGAGAGCGATTTAAAGAGATAGGTATATTGACAGTTGCATTCCAATAAATATAATGTAGTTATATATGCTAATGTTGTGTAAGTTAAGAGTAACATTGGTCTATGTATCTAAAGGATAAAAAGTCATGGGATGCTCGCTTGACGAAGGAATAATTTCATTTTACTCATTAATTTTAATGACATATTTTTCATAATCATTCTATGAATGACATATTTTATGATTAAAATGACATGTTTTAACAAATATATATATTGATAGATTTTGACATTAAAATGTTTTTTTGTATTATTTATATAAATGACTTGATGCCTGAGCCTTATTTGAACAGTTAGGATTAAGTACACTTTTTGTATTGTTTTGTTAAAATTGTATAGTATTGTTAAAATTATACATTGTTATTTGTGAAATAGAGGCACATTGGGAACTTCTGTAAAATTAAGTTCAATCTTACTTTATACTTATAGAAAATACAGTAATAACAGTTATAATACCTACATAGAAACATTTACCACAGTTCACATGTTGCCTTTACAAAGAAAGCTGTAATTAATTACCTTTAGAGTTAAGTATTTTGCCTTTGTCTGCCTTTGCAGGTAATTTTTGTAAGTTACAATTTCAAGTAGCATTACTTAAAATTGTAATAACTTGGCGATTAAACAGTGGCCTGAGTTTCTTGCCAGTTCTTCTCATAGCTCTACCTCGTCAGCAAACTGGCTGTAGTTTGATTGGCTGACATTTTGTAAATTTTAATGTTCATAGGTGTTAATTTATTTAACCTATTACTATTATTATCAGTAGTTGAGCTAGAGGTCGTCAGCAACATCTTTGCTATCTCGACCAGAATTGATCTTTTGTACATTTTGTATTTTTATAGGTACCTATAACCTAATGTGTAAATATATGTATATACTTAACCATATTTATAATATTTATAATTAGGTATAATTTATTTTGTTTGTGGCAAATATGTTGTAACCATTCATTGATATAATATTCATCTAAGTATTTATTAATTGTGTAGACTTTACCAACCAGAATATTAGTAGGTATGTTATTTTTTTACAGAAAAATAATGTTATTTTTTTAAAGAAAAATAAATAAGAGATTGGAATTTTAATACATTTTTGTTATTTGTACCACCCAAGAAATACTTATTTCATAATCTTTGGTAGTAAAGTAAATATTTAAAGTAGAAACGTGAGATTCATATAGTCCCGGTTTTTTGTTTGGCGATGAAGCGCTGTCAGGCAGTCTATATTAAACTTGCCCCCAGCTTCTGAAAGGCTGGTCAATGAAAAATTAACTATACAACTGTTAAATCTTATGTGTCCGTCCCAGTATGTTGCTAAAAGTGTGGATAATTAGTATCTTATGTGTCCGTCCCATTAGGTTGCTAAAACTGTGGATAATTAGTTAAATTTGATCTAATTAGTTACTAATTATCTTTGCTTATACCATGCTTCTAGGTACTTAACATGAGATTTAGCAGGTGATTAGTTAAATTTCTCTATCAGACTTTCAGAAACTGGGGGTTAATATTCAAGCGATTTAACGCTAAACGATCCATTGTGTAAAATCGGGTTTTCTACTCATTGGGGTTTTCAAATATAGATTAGTACTATAGAACTGTGCGACTGTAATATAACCCTAACAGACGACCGGATTTGGTGTGCTCTATATTCGATCGTGTGGAGAGCTGTCCGCTGGACATTATTATTATTATTATCTGTTCGGTTGGTGCAATCGCTTGTACTCCGCACCAAGTTCGATCGTGTGGACGAAGCACCAAACCGTTTAACGCTTTAGTCGTAAATTAGCGATGAGATATACTTGCAAAATTCAATACCAGGGCTTCTAAGTACAAGTACGTAAAAATACGAGGGTCGAAAACCAGGTTTTAAAATACTTGAAAGTATTTGTCATCCCACCCGCTAAAGGTCGAGTTCGAGTTAGTGTTGTTAAAAAGCTCGAGCTCCCGAGCCTTAAACTCATTGAAGGCTCGAGCCCTAAAGGCTCGAGCCTTTAAGGCTCGAGCTTTCAATCGAGCCCTATGTACAAGTACAATTTGATAATTCATTATATTTATACAAGAGTAAACGCTGTGTTTAGGCATTTTATGTAATTCCTTTTAGTTTTAGATTTAATAAGAGAAAACACTTTTGGCGCATACTACGTTTTTATTCCGCGCCAGAAGTCATCTTCTGTCGCACGTTGCGGGAGCTTCAAGCATATTTCTATTTCACACATCAGTCGCTATCGCTCTGTTGAGACGGGAGGACTACATTCAAGTGTTTAGCTGCGCCGAGTTATTATCATTTCAATCGTAATAATTATTGTTGTTGTTGTTCGAAATAAATAGTGAAATGGGAAACAAGAAAAAAACATTGAAAAGACTTCCGAAACGAGTACTATAAAAGTTACAAAATGACAGGATGGCTAATTGTCGAAGGTAAGTTTGTGAATTACCTGTTTGTTTTATCTGAAAAAATTATAAAAATACTTACAAAATTTTATTCGTTTGAGAAAATTTGTGCAGGCGGTTTTAGATTTTATTTTGAGAGACACCGGATCTAAATTAGTATGTACTCCCACTTTCGCGGGTCAAGTAGGTAACTAGATATTGACGCGACGATATCAAAGATTCATAGTAGGTACGTACTCTAGTAGATTATTAGGATAGTAAGTAGGTAATAAATTAGATTCATAGTATGTAGGTAGCTATTTACGTCTGCTATTTTGTTTTATTATTCTCCACAATAATATTTTATGATCATTTAGTGTAGGTCGTTATGAGATCTTCCAAAAGTCTAATAAAGACGGATGGAAATTAAAAAATACAAAATTTCATTCATTTGAGAAAGTTTGTGCAGACGATTTTAGATTTTATTTTGAGAGACACTGGATCTAAATTCGTATACCTACTTCTACTTTCGCGGGCCAAGTAGGTGACTAGATATTGACGCGACGATATCAAAGATTCATAGTAAGTAGGTAGGTACTCTATTAGATTATTAGGATAGTAGGTAATAAATTAGATTCATAATAAGTAGGTAGCTATTTACTTCTGCTATTTTGTTTTATTATTCTTCACAATAATATTTTCTGATCATTTAGTGTAGGTAGTTATGAGATCTTCCAAAAGTCTAGGATAGACGGATGGACAATACCTAATAATGATCTTGCGAGTATTCTATAAAAATAATAATATTATCTACCTACCAGACCACTTCTCCTTATAATTTTATGGTCGCTCGTAGGTAAGATAACTTACGCGGGCAGTATAGTATATGCAAAATAAACACAAGCTTTTAGTTGGTGTCTTAGTTTGTTCGATGAAATATATTTATGTCGATTTCGAAGCTATTTAAGTATGTTCATTAGGTATTACATTCTTTTTCAGACAGTAGGTATGTTTGGCTATTTCTTTCTTACCAATTTAGTTAAACATTGTAAACAATCGATTAAAGACAAATATGAAATTTTAGAAAAAACATAACATAGATTCTGCTTGATATATTTTGTATTGCTCTCATTGAGAGTGTGGTTAATAAAGATAAAAATATTACAAAGGAATTTTAATTTATATAAATTGAATTATGTATAAAAATATATTAGCCAATATTATAGGCAAATAAAAACTATAAGAAATAAGATTTAATGCAATTTATTGGGGACATGATTGTATAATAAGGAATTTGTTTTGAAATTATATTTTATTTTCAGAATTGCTGCGTCTCAAAATATTGTACAACCTGGCGAATGTGATCAAAACGAAATTATAGCAGAGTGTCTCCCTGTGTATGTTTGTTTATATAGTATCCGCAAACGCATTTCCATCTTGAAATAGAGTTCGTTTAGACAGATGAATAAAGGTGATGATGTCTGAAATATTAACTAATTACTATAAGTATTATTTTTACAGAACAACATTGAATTTGGAAAATGTGGACCCTAATGGACAAACTATACGTACGAACTATTGTCAGGCAGTACAAAATACTAATGAATATGCCAGGAATGAAGAAAATACTCCAGAAAGGTACCTAATCCAATTCATAAAGTACAATCAACATAACATATCGTAAACCCGAGTTTTATCTAAGCCGCTTTCGTGGCACCGCTCGTTCTTCACTCGTTCGGCTTGTACGTTGTGTAGTCACAGCTCTGACCTAGGTTCTAGTACTTGGTTTTTATAATTAAGTTTAACTTTTTCATTACAGTTCATTGAAGCCACGAGTCACTCGAAAGAGCCGACCACATACGCAGAGTACAATTCAAGATGAAAATGTGTATGATGCAGCAGAGAGTGATAATAGATAAGGTGTACTTTTTTGAAAAATTAAAAATTATATCGAATCATGCTCCTCAATTTGGCTGCACACTATCTAACTTAAATATTATAGGGGAAACTAAATTAGGTTTATATTCTAAATTAAAACTTTCATGTAATATGTGCAGAGGTGAATTTATAATCAATACGTCAGATCCACAGCCAACCCAGAATCTAGACATTAATACAGCAGCAGTTTCTGGTATTACTAGTGCAGGTATTGGCTTGGAGCAATTCCAAGGCTTGTGTATAGCCATGAATCTTCCCACATTGACACAACAGATGTACCAGAAAAAACACACAGAAATTTGTGATCGATGGGGAAAAACAGCACATAAAGTTATGGAGGCTGCAGCAGAACGTGAAAGACTAGCTGCAATAGAAGAAGGAAAGGTGAA
Source organism: Parascotia fuliginaria (assembly GCA_963082885.1). Taxonomy (NCBI): domain Eukaryota; kingdom Metazoa; phylum Arthropoda; class Insecta; order Lepidoptera; family Erebidae; genus Parascotia; species Parascotia fuliginaria. The sequence continues at coordinate 4,626,966 of OY720197.1, forward strand.
AAACGGAGTAGCAGTCATTGATGTCATTGCTGATGGCTGCTGGTCTAAGCGCTCGTACAAGAGCAACTATGCAGCACTTTCCGGAGCAGCAGCCATAGTTGGTAGAAAGTTTAGAGAAGTTATTTTCTTAGGAGTTAGGAACAAGTACTGTTGTATCTGTGCCCGTGCGCAGAATAAAGGCATAGCTCCAAGCGAACATAAATGTTTCAAAAATTATACAGGTTGCTCATCTGGCATGGAGGCCGAAATAATAGCAGAGGGTTTCAGAAAATCAGTAGAGATGTACAACATTATCTACGGAAGACTGATCGCAGATGGCGATTCAAGCACTTACTCGAAGATCCTCGAAGAAAAGCCGTACAAAGATGTTACAGTGGAAAAAATCGAATGCAGGAATCACATTTTACGGAATCTATGCAACAAATTAGTTTCTGTTAGCAAAGACACAAAATACCCACTGCCTATGAGAAAAATGCTAACTACGCAACGAATACTCGCTATTAGGAAAGTCATTTGTTGTGCTATAAAAAAACATAAATCAGAAACTTTGGAATTGGGAGAAAGAATAAATATACTCTACACTGATATTTCTAATTCTTGCAATCATGCATTTGGACATCACACTGAATGTCTTGATCACTACTGTAGCAGTGAAAAAAAAAATGAAGATCTCGTTCTAAGAGTTAAAAATTCTGCATTTTGGGCCAAAATCCAATACATTGTAGGCATAGTTGCCGCACATTCTCGAAGCCTAATTAATGATTGTGATAGCAATGCCGTCGAACAATTTAACAGCATAATTGCTAAATTTGTGGGCGGTAAAAGAACAAATTTAGTACAACGGCAAACGTATCAGTCTAGATGTGCAGCTGCAGTGGTAGCGTTCAATACCAAAAGGCCATTGTATAATATACAAAAATCTTTGCTGGGCAAAAGCCCCAAATCAAAAAGTAAAACATTTGAAGAGAAAAAAATACAAAAAAACAAGCTAAGAAGAAAGTTAACAAGAGTCAGAAGGGTTAATTTTAATGAAAAAACGAGAACCACAGACAAACATTACGGAACAGACAGCTGCCATAAACCCGACATGGAAAAAGATATTTATAGGATAGCCAAAGACAGCTTCTTGAAAAGTTTAGAAAAGTCGAACCAGGAAAGGTTGCTTATTGAACGTGCAACTATTTTGCAAAGAGATAGTAGTGAGTGGTTGGAACTTCGTAGGAATTTACTTACAGCGTCCAACTTTGGAAAAATAATAAAACGCCGTCCAACCACCAGCGCAAGTATCGTAAAAGCTATGCTGTATAAAAGCGATATCTCGAACGTAGTTTCAATAAAACACGGTATGGACAACGAGACTATTGCGCTCAACCAGCTAGCGGCACAGGAAGGAGTGGAAATAAGATCTTGTGGCCTATTCATAGATAGTGAAATACCTTTTTTAGCTGCTACTCCAGATGGTCTCGTGGGAAATGATACAATCGTGGAGATTAAATGCCCAATGTCAGCGTTTAATATGCTCTATTATAGAAGCTGTGAAAAAAAGTAAAATTAAGTTTTGGAACATCAAAGACGAGACTATGGTTGTCAACACTAACGATACTTGGCAAATACAGGGCCAGCTTCATATCACCAAAAAAGATGTTTGTATCTTTGCCGTATGGCTCGGTGAAAGACAAGCGATGGCCGTCGAAAAAATATATCGCGATGAAGATTTTTGGAAAAAGAAAATGATTGTCAAGCTCACTGACTTTTATATGTATCATATATTACCTGAGTTGATCGATCCACGTCATACAAGAAACATGCCACTGAGACAGCCAAACATCCATAGAGACACAGGTACTAAAAAACGATTAACTGAAGAGAAAATATGTAGTGGGCCCTCAAAATTATCACGTGACCAACCCGATCCGCGCAGTACTGCTTCTGAAAGTCCTATACTAGAAGGAGACCAAGAACTCGTTCATTCAAAATTTTTTGGAGCTGGACCCTTTATTACTATAGAAGAAAATATTTTATTAATTACCGAATATTGATAACTAGCTGACCCGGCGAGCTTTATACGGCCTCATAATCAATACCAATTACTACTACTACTACTACTACTACTACTACTACCACCACTACCACCACTACCACTACCACCACCACCACCACCACCACCACCACCACCACCACCACCACCACCACCACCACCACCACCACCACCACCACCACCACCACCACCGTGTGGTGTGTGTTTCTTATCTACATTAAAATATGAATCATTTTTCTATGCTATGCTATCGTTCGCCTTAAAGCACTTACTTTCATACTTGCAAGTATAAAAGGCCAAGTATTGGACGCGAGCGTCTTACCTAAAATACTTGCATAGAAATTCAACCTGTATTCCCAGTAAAGTAAGAAGCAAATTCGTATAAATAAAAAAATACCTTGAAGATCAAAGTATTTCTTATTAACCAAGTACGAGTGTGTCTTTTATCTACATTGAAATATGAATCGTTTTTCTATGCTATGTTATGGCGCGTTCGCCTTATAGCACATACTTTCATACTTGCAAGTATAGTCTGCTCGTACCAGGGCGCCGTACTTCGAAGCGAAGCCCTGGTTCTAAAACCTGGTAGCGTAAATACTTCTCATCTCTAATTGTCACATGTCAGCTGTTGTTTGATGTTGTCACAGAACAAGTACTAAAGCATAGAAGTACTAATACGAGAATAAAGCGTACACACTCAGAGACAAATAGAAGTTTAATAGTGCTACGATACCTTCTGACAGTTTATCGATATCGATAGATGAAATTTGTCTATGGGCTACGGTAAAATATCAGTCATGCTAATGTCAAATGAGGTCTGGTTGCATATAAGCTCTCGTAAACGAACTACAAGAAACAAAGGGTCGTTTTACACCTCACCGGAATGGCATAGGCCGGCAGCGGCGCCAGGAGCACTTGTATGCTGTAAGTTCAAACACAATGTAAATTGTATATGAATAAATTAAATAAATTAAAAATTGAAATATACATGATCGATCCACACACTACCTCGCATCACGGAGCGTAGTGCGAGCGTGCGTATTCTTGTATTGTTTGTAAGTATCTCTCTTTGTACAGAAATCATGCGTGGTGCAACACACTGAAAACGCATTTAAGCGCTGTGTTACTGATCACACGCTTACATGCAGAGAAACACGTACTCACGCGCGTGGGTTCGGGGCCAGACGGTATGGACACCGAGTTCTGCAGTAACGTGCGTGATTGATGATGCAGACCAGCACTCTTGCATCTGCACGCGTGGCACCGTTACCGCGTCGCCACGCTCCCGCAGCGTAGTGCGGGGCAGTGTGTGGATCGCCAAAATACCAGTATCGGCCCTCTGTTCTTTTCTGACTTTCTTAGTATAGCATCAAAACAGATACCCCAAGGTAAAAATAAAACACAGCTGTAAGATTCATGTCACAAATGTATGATTATATTTCCAATAATATTGAAACACATTATTACTGCCCCTTAAAATTAGTTTTGTTTAGGAATGTCCTGATTATTTGTGCATAAGCTAAAATATTTTTTGTTATGTTATGAATTGGTACTATTAGAATTTTTTCCCGATCAATTTTATCAATAAATTTCTGTAGTCATCTAGAACATTTATTTATTTATTTATTTATTGAAAAAGTATTTACAATATCATTACAGATAAAAAATCCAATATGATATCATAAAAAAAACCTAAAATTTAAAACAATTTATAATATTTATCCAATATTATAAATTTTTGTGAAACATCCTTGAATTTTGACAGGGTACATTAAAAATATCAATTTCTATAGAAATAATATTAATAAGTCTTATGGCGCGTGACAATGGAGCAAATTTGAGTAGATTCGTCCTCACCGCTGGAACGTTAAACGTGTAACAATATAATATATAACATAATTCTCTCTTAATTTGCTTCATGGATCTTCCGGTCTGATCTTTCGGAAACCTGCAAAAGAACACAATGTATGAAACACTATGAAAGGTACAAAGACAGTTACCACAAAATCGTTAACACAAATTATAGTAATATTTTTGTCATCGATAAAATATGCAGCACAAGTCACAACACTATTGAACATGACTACACAAATTGGTAAAAATGTAAAATACTTAAAAATTACTGAATCGAATGGCAAACAGACGATTATAATATGATTGCAGTATAGTCAAGTATAAATCACTTAGGTATTTTGCACGTATGTATAGATTTTTAGTATATATTATTGGTTTGTTATCTACTCACCGATGGAAGTTGACGATTTAAACTTGATTTTCTTTGCGAAAAGAATGTAATTTACAACCTACAATAACGCAGGACATTGCTTATCCAATGGGCTTAATTTTACTTCACAATAGCACTATGTAATTATTAAATAACATATATTATTTCACAAAACAGATAAACAACAATGAAAATTACGAGCGGCAGTTTAATCCGACTAAATTGTCTAGAGGCCTTGACAAGTTGGAACATTTGACATTAGTTCACTATCTATTTCGGCATCCAAAGGTAACCAAAGCTAACCAAATTGACGTTTCTACAGTGTACACCGGCCGTCCTTAGCAAAATTATTTGTCTCTTTCTTTTCAATGGATCCGGCTTATTTGGAAAAATAGGACAAGTATATGAGGGCGATTAACACTCCTTCTATGCTTTAGTACTTGTTCTGTGGATGTTGTCAAGATTTTGCGGATTTGCCAAAGATTACGAATAAAATTAAAAAAATATCTTTTGTTTTCACGGCTTTCAAAATGTATTATTAGATCAGTGTTTCTTGTTGCTGTTTAGTTTTTGTGCGTAATAATGTCATTGTATATCCCATACTAATCATTTATAACCATTATTGTAAGTTCACTTTCATAATAATTAACTACTCATTTCATTATTGTTTTTTATTTTAATTTTTGTTTTGTGTTTGTCGCCTGTGCAAATACCTGATTTACTTTTAATCTACTACAATGTCATTGGCAGAATTAGACGATTTTACTCGGCTCAGTTGCCAGAATAAAATAAGAAGAAGAAGATGGTTGTCATTTAATTAATTTCATCCAAATTTCGAAAAAGGCGGGAAACTTTGAAAGTGAAAAGGCGCGTTTTCTCTATCAAATTTACGAAAAAATTCACAATTTCTATTATAAACAATATTTTTGTAAATATTTTTGTTAAATAGACTGTTCATAGTGTACATAGTAAATTAGTAACCCGAAATGGGTAAAAAAAGGCGGAGGAAGGACGAAATGTCCTATGCTGACTCGCCGCAACAGCAGCAGTTAGCTGAATCTTCGGACTCCGATTCAGCGGAGTCAACAGAAAGTTGCAAAGACACAACAAAGGATAAGTACGCCATTTTCAAGGTAAAAGGATACAATCGTAAATATCCCGAGGAAACCAAGCAGACGGACCTCATAGTCTTCCTGGCTCATCACGAACAAAATGCAACATTTAGCGATAGGGATCGTATGGCCCTATCAAAAGGTTTACGGGAGCATGGAGTTTCAGGCGTCATGCATCTACGTACTATAAATAAGTACAAAGTCGGCATAACATATGACCTGCCAAACAACGCCAATATGTTTCTTCAAAACAAAAAGTTGTTAGATCAGCTGTCTCTTAAGGCAACTATACCCGCTGGAGATACCGAAATAACGGGAGTACTTACTTCGGTTCCCGTGGAAATGTCCAACAAACAAATTTTTTCATTGATTGGCAGCTCTAAAAACGTAATACAAGTTAGGCGCTTCATGCGCAGGGTCAGAGGTGACGCTGGTGTAACTTTCGTCCCTACACAGGCTGTCGCAGTAACCTTCGCGTCCACTATTCTTCCTCAGTACATTTACTTGGACTCATGGCGTCACGAAGTTAGTAAATACATACCACCAGTAAAACAATGCCTTAAGTGTCTGCGGTATGGACATATTGCTAAATTCTGTCGCAATACTGAAGTATGTTCAATTTGTACATTAAACCATAATTTTAAGAATTGTCAGGTTGACCCAGAAGATGCTAAATGCGCAAACTGCAAAGGTAATCATATAGCTATCTCCTCATCTTGCCCAATTAAAAAACAAAAAGTTGAAGAAAATAAAATTAAGTCACGAAGTGTCACTTACTCTGAGCTCTTTGACGCTAATACATTCCCAGCTTTAACTGCTCGAACTTTAGATGTACAAATTAATGATCTAATGAAATCCGATAAATTTATAAGTACCTACTTTAGTAGAAACAATTACAAAAATAGTTACATCTAAAGATGTTCCTATTAATTCATCATCAATTAAAGAGGTTTTAAAAACAACTATAAGTAAGAAATTTCCATCATCCTCATAATGGATTTGTCAAACTTAAATATAGTTCAATGGAATGCACAAAGTCTTAATAGCAATAAACATATATTTATTCATTTCCTCTATGCACAAAATATACATATAGCAATAATTTCTGAAACATGGTTCAGACCTGATCAGTCTTTTAAAATAAAAAATTACAATATTGAAAGGAATGATTGTGGTAACAAACACAATGGAGTTGCAATTATAATTCATGAAAGCATTACTTACACTAAAATTAACACTTATTTTGATAATTCTTTACAAAACATTTGTGTGAAAATTAAAATTAAAAATAAAGAAATAAGTATAGTCAGCTTTTATAGCCCCCTAAACTCTATATCCAGTTTTTAATAAAGATGATTTTGATTCATTGGTGAAATCTATTCCTGGTCCTTTTATATTTGCTGGAGACTTTAATGCCCATCACACTTCCTGGGGATGCGTTTCTGACTCTCCAAGAGGTAGAGAAGTCTTAGAAGTCATTGACGAAAATAATTTGGTTCTGCTTAATGATGGTCAAGCAACAACTGTTGGTTCTCTAACATGGCGTCCCAATGCACTGGATTTATCGTTGGTTTCATCGTCGTTGGCACTTAATTGTGAATGGTCTGTACATGATAGTCCTCTTGGTAGTAGTTATCACATTCCTGTAATCATAAAAGTAATGGTTAGCAGAAACAAAAACAATGTTTTTTATGGGAATTGTTTGAATGTTAAACATTTGCCCATCCACCCAAATTATAAACTCGTAGATTGGCGAATCTATAGCAATTGTGTGGAGGAATTGCTAATTGATTTTCAAATAGATAATAAAAGTCTTCTTAATTCATATTCTCAATTTTGTTCTATTTTGCGCACAGCAGCTGCTAATTCCAATAATTTAAATGGTCATGTTATCACAAATACCACCAATCACACATGCAAAAAAAATAAGATTAAAGGACCTTCTCTTCCTTGGTGGAATCAAAAGTGTACAGAGGCTGTACTAAATTTCAAAACAGCATATATAAATTTTAAAGAAAATCCAACAGAAGAAACCTATCTTCAATTTAAAAGACTCCGGGCAGTTAAAAAACTCATTTTAAAAACAGAAAGACAAAAGAGTTGGTTTTCTCTTTGTGAAACTTTTAATAGATGCACACATTTATCCATTGTATGGTAATTTATGCGTAAATATAATAAGACATATAATTTTAATATTCATGAAAATGACGCATGGGTTTTAGATTTTTTAAAGAAATACACTCCAGACTTTGTGCAACATTCTTCAAAAACTCTCACTGACAGTATTAATTCCAAAAATAATTTTCTACTTAATCCTTTTACAATTAATGAATTAATATCTGCAATCTCCTCCCGAAGAGATACTGCTTATGGTCTTGATGGAATACCATATATCTTATTTAAAAAACTAAGCACTGCAAGTTTACAAACATTTCTAAAAATACTTAATTTACTGTGGGAAAATAATGTTATACCTCAAGATTGGAAAGTAGATTGTCTTGTACCAATTTTAAAACCAGATAAGCCAAAGTTGTGTCCTGATTCTTATCGTCCCATAGCACTTACTTCTTGTGTAGGAAAGTTATTTGAACAATTGTTGAAGCAACGTTTAGAGTTTTACATAGAACAAAACAATATCTTACCTTCTAATCAATTTGGTTTTCGTAGGAATCGGTCTGCTAGGGAAAGTGTCTGTCAATTACAGCTCGATATTCATAACTCTTTATTGGCAAAAAAAAATTTGGTTGGAGTTTTCTTTGATGTTGCAGGAGCTTTTAATAGTGTAAATATAGATATTCTCTGTCATGAATTATTGCAAATAGGAATTCCTGTAAAAATTATAAATTGGATTAAAAGTTTTCTGAGCAATAGAGAAGTATTTGCTAAATTTAATAGACATCTCTATGGACCTAGACTCTCGTCAAAAGGAGTTTGTCAAGGCGGTATATTATCACCTTTAATATTTATATTGTATATACGTAGATTAAATCTTATTTTAGGGTCTCAGGTTAAAAATCTACAGTTTGCAGATGATTTGGTTGTTTATACATCTGGGAACAATTTACCACAAACCATCCAAATAGTCAATGATGCATTGGTAAATCTTTATGAATATTTTTCTTACCTTGATCTAAATGTTAATCTGTTCAAGTCCAAAGTTGTTATGTTTGGTAAACAGTGTCATAATATGCCCAATGTGCTTTATAATAATTGTGCATTACCCACTTCACTTGAGGTTAAATTTTTGGGGGGTTCTTTTTTCATATAATCTAACCTGGAATAATTACATAAAACATATAATTAGCAAAGTAATTAAAGCTTATAATGTACTGAAATCTTTGTCTGGCTCATATTGGGGTGCAGACCCAAAAATTTTGTTACTGTTGTATAAATCATTAGTTCGTAGTCATTTTGAATATGGTTTCTATTGTTTTGCTGCAGATATTAAAATTGTAAATAGTTTAGATGTTCTTCAAAATAAATGCTTGAGTGTAATAATAACTGGAGCATTCAGGAGTACTCCTATAAATGCAATGCAGACTGATTGTAATATCCCACCATTAAGCATTCGTTTTAATTACTTAAAAGAAAGATTTATACTAAAACTTTATAGTGTATCTAATAACAGTCTATTGGTCAATTTGTTACAATCGATTACTCCTTTAGTTTCTAAACCAATTTTTATGATACAGGGTCTTCAAAGTTTCATAAATTTTATTCAAAATTTAAATATCTATCAATCCAAACATATTTTGCCTTGCTATGAAGGAACTTTTATTGGTAAATTTCTAGCAATTAATGTAATTCTAAAGAAAAAAAAAGAATTGTCCACAAAAGAGGAAGTAAATGCAATGCTATCAGAGTGGTCAGATCATAAATTTGTTTATACAGATGGTTCTAAGAATGATAAGGCTGTGTCTTTTGCCATTTACGAGCCCTCCTCAAATATAGGCATTGGCAGAAAAATTGACAAAAATTCAAGTATTTTTACAGCTGAAGCTGTTGCTATATTGAGTGCTTTGAAACATATTGAAAATTATAATTCAGGACATAACAAATGGGTAGTGGTAAGTGATAGCATGAGTGTTCTGCAAAACTTGTCAAACAACAAATTAAATGCTAACACAAATTATATAATTTATTTAATAAAGCAGTTATGGGTGGAATTATATCAATCAAATATTGTAATTAGTTTTGTGTGGGTGCCTTCGCACATTGGTGTTGTAGGGAATGAAAAGGTAGACTATTTAGCCAAAAAGATTGTTGATTTGGAAGAACTAATTCCTAATTCTGACCCTGATATGGATGTTTCCATACCACCTACAGATGCAGTTAGTCTTTTAAGACAGCGCATGTGTCGCGAGTGGGGGAGACATTCATACCAGTGCACTCAGGTTGAAAATAAAGGTACTTGGTTTGCCACTCTAGACGTTCAAATAAACTCCATACCTTGGTTCTGCAAGTATAACAGATTCATAAATAGAAAATTTTATTCAATTATCAGTCGTATGCGTTTTGGTCATTGTCGTTTAAATTATCATCTTCATCGCCTTAGAATGGTCAATTCTCCTAACTGTGAGTATTGTCAATCACAAGAAGTTCAGTCACTGCATCATATCTTTTTCCAGTGCTCATCTTTCAACATTCAGCGCCTTGTGTTGTCGGATGAGCTGCTTAAAATTTATAATAATCCTGACGAGGTCCCGCAATGCATTCAGGAGCTACTTAAGAATGTCTCAGTTTATATATATATATACTTGTACAAATTTATAGTAGAGACTGTAAATGATATTTAGTTATAATAAGTTTTCGTGTATTTAATAATATTATTTGTTTTAATAGTAATACTTATTAACTTTAGGTTTAATTCTTAAAAATGTAAAGTAAACAATTTTCCGAGCTGTCTCCTTAAGTACCTAGTACTTAAGGAGACAGCTCGGAAAATAGGACAAAAATATTGAAATATATGAAATAAAAATATATCGATGAATTGAAGACATACAAAACGATTGTCTTAGAAAAAGGAGGTTATTTACCATGACATTGACACTATTGACAGTAAAATGACATGAATAATGATTTTGGACAAAAATAAAATTACTCTATTAAAAAATGGGTTAAATACGAAAGACAAAATAAATAAAACAAACAATACAATGAGTATATAAACGAAAGACATTATTTTTACAAACTTACCACGTAAGAAATCCTACACGGAAGACTAGGCAGTATGGTCGAAAGACTATATAGCCTGCCCATTGGGCAAATAAAAAAAAAAAAAAAAATCCAAATTTCTTCTAGTTTTCATCATTGTAATACACCATTCATTAACCGTAAAATTATTTTACTCTTGACGCTGGCAAAAATAGTCGACACAATCGTCGGCTCAGTTGCCTTATTGTATAAAACAAGAAGAAATAGAATTCAACAAGCAAGAAATCAAATAATACATTGCTTTTTAAAATGACTCCAACAATATCGACTGTTTTAAGTAGCTTAATAAATGGGAAGAAAGATGTGTGTTGTTTGTGTTTAAATGCTATTAAAGACGAACCTATACGATTGTCAGATGATGTGGTAACAAATTTAGATATTGAAGTGTGTGACACAGCTGTTGAAGAAATTCTGAACTTAATATTTGATGAACGGCTACTTAACTATACACTAACTAAGTTATAAGTTATTCATTTCTGCCCATGACTTAGCCGCTTGTTCGCAACTAAGCGAAAGTTGGCGGTCATCGGGTCGTCGAGAATAGTATATTTATCAGATAACTCACATTCGTATTCAAACAAATTTTGTCCTTAAAACAGCATCACGAATATTCCCCCAAAGTGGTAGTCAAAGATGTTAAACATCCATGTTCACCAGCTATAGTATAGCCCATGTAACTTATGGACACAATGTTGCCCTGCTGGTGATCCCATAGATTTTGTATTGTTTACTGCTAGCACAATATTCATAGTATTATGAATGTTTCTTAAAATATATTTGCATTTGCTTTCAGATGTATAACCACATAACCAGCTTTAACACAATATGTGAACAGTGTATGAAATTAGCCATAACATGTTATAAGTTTGTACAAACAAGCCAAAGGAATGCAGAGTATTTAAATAATGTTCTTGATGAGATAACCAACAGTCATCAATACACTACAGATGAGTGTGATGAAAGCAAGTCATTGTTTGTATCACTTAATTTAAAAGATTTTACAAGCAAACATTATTATGATGTAAGACGGTCACCTACAACTCCAAAAAGAGCTCTAAAAAGATTTCATAGCTTAGATACAGTACAGAATACAAAATTAGAAGACATGCTCATAAATAAAATTATAAAGAGGAAACTTCAAATAGCATGACAAAAAAGACTAGAAATGTTATTAATATATCAACATTAGAGATGCTGGATGACACAAACAGTAATCTATTAAAATGCAAGAAGTGTCCCAAACAGTTTCCTATTATTTGGAATTTAAGAAATTATTACATCAGAATACATGCTCCTAAAACTTTTAAATGTAAAGACTGTCCTAGAAGTTATGGATCTGCCGCATTTTTGGAGGCCCACCGGAATCAAAGCCTTAGAAAGAATTGTACCATTGTCTGCAGTGAATGCGGAAAAACATTCTATAATAGACATACTCTAAGAATGCATGAACTAGGACACCATTTAACTCTAATAAGTCAAGATTGTGGAAGAGTGTATAAAAATAAAACTACTTTTAAGAAACATATAGAACAAAATGTTTGTGGGCAAAAAACAAGGGCCCATCCTTCCGAAGCTAGCTAAGTTAACATGTGACTATTGCAATAAAAGTATACTCAGAAAATGTCTTTACGAGTTCATATACAGTACGAACATGGAAATTATAAATCGCATATTTGCAAATGGTGTGGTAAGAAATTTTGGGCTCAAAGTTGATTAAAAGCACATAAATAGTAAAGCATACAAGAGAGAAAAAGTTCCCATGTACAATGTGTAGTGGTAAATTTGTATCCAAAGAGTCATTGCTTTATCATACACGAACTCATACAGGTGAAAAGCCTTATAAATGTCCGCATTGTGAATATAGGTTTCTTTCAGCTTCCCGTAGATCTGAACATGTGAAGCGTCACCATTTAAGAGGAACAATAGAATGTGACATTTGCCATAGCAAGTTCCAAACTAGATCATTTTTACAAAAACATAAAAAAATTCTCATATGAAAGTTAAACTAACTCGATAAAACTAACATAAATTATGATATTACCGAAAATAATAACACTTTTGAGCCATGTTACACCTTGCAAAGTTATTGCAGCATTTAGACCTGTACTTAACTATATTTTTCTAAATTTCTGTGTTTTTTTGTTATAATTTAGATTAAGACGTCTCAAATATGATATAAAAGTGAATAAAAAAAATAATTACTGTAACGGTTGCTGAAAACCACCCGTATCACTTATGATACGGTAGGCTTTCGCCTATACAAAAAATACAAGAATTTCAGTAATCAACGTTTATTCACTTTACGCATGCACATTGTTAGTACTCATTAGAAAATAACTACAAAAGAAGTATGTAAGATAACATAAAAGTAAGGTAAAATTAGTTTTTGGTGAGGTTACATGTGTGGTGTTTCAAGAAACACCGCACATGTAACCTCACATCACATTTTATGCATCTAGAAGAAGGCAAAGTGCACAACTTGTTCGAGATTTCTGCTCGATAACAAAATGATCTTTGCCGTCGTGTCTTGCATCTTGCTGTACTGAAGATGGTATTTTTGGTCCTGGCTTTTGTCTGGTCTTATTCTCTGCAATAATAGCGATGACAATCCTACGAGCTAAATTGTTCATAAGTGGCAAAACTTTGCAAACTTATCAGCTGAGTTCAAATTGAGGTTATCTGCACAATACAAATTAGAAAATATAAGCGAAAACCTGTCTCTTGACATAGCACTAGCAATCAACTCATTTCTGCTATCTGAAGAATTCTCCCAGTGCATCCTTCTTCTGCTAACAGTACAATAATCACTAACAAGCAATATTCCGACAACACATTTTATTTTCTCAACTTTGACACCAGCTGAAATATTTTTCTTGCTAAATACTTATTTGTCTCCGTAGTCAAGAATACATACATTTCTTCTATAAGAAACATTGAAAACCATTGGATTGGAGATCTTTCTTATAGGACAGAGGTGGCTGGTTTCCACGTAATTTCTTTAGTACAATATCTTCGTATCCTTCAGTGATGCTGCTTTGAAACTTTAAGGAGCGGCTCACTCGATACACTTTCGTCATTAGGTTTGTCAATATTCAAGATAGAATGTATTTCTATAGCTGTTCTGAGTAAGCTTGGTGGTAAATTGTTGATGTTGACGTGGTCATGGAAATTACTCCAGAATCTTCGTCGGTGAGTTCAGCATTGGCATTATCAGGTGGTGATATAAAAATGTCGGTTCCTAAGTCAGGAGACTCCGTATCATCATCCTCTAAGATGGTTATAATATCATGCAGCGACAAGGGCCTGAAACATATAAATAAACACAGTTAGAAATATCACATAAAAATACGTAAAACTTGAATGTTCATAATCCTACCGTATCATATGTGATACGGTACCATAATATACCGTGTACCACATTCAAACCTTATAATTATTCTAATGTATGTACTTATTCTGTAGCTACATAGTGTTAGAAGTATAAATTAGTGAAATAATACAGAGTATATTTAGAAGATATATTATAATTACCTGTTTGATGACATCGCGGTGAAACAATCTTCTAATTGCAATTTTCTTCCTCTCAAAAAACAGTGTTCAAATAATTATTTCGCTAAAGAACTATTTTTATCACACTGAAGACTAACGTTTACAAATATCATTAAAATAAATAAATCTCAATAGTGGGTACTTTGTAATATTTATTTTATTCTACCGTATCGTATGTGATACCGTAGGTTTAAATGGGTTAATAAATTGAACTTGAATTCCGATATCATGTCTAAAGATATGTGGAAGATAGAAGATGACCTGGATGAAGTTACAATACCAGATTTTTAATTTACTTCAAAACTTTTTTGCAAGTGTATGCATATATATAGGTACATATGTTAATTCTGATTTTGGCATCTTAGTTGATTTCATTCAATATAGACTCCAAAGAATTGTGTTATGAGTGCTTAAACTGAATACTTGTACATTAAGTATTATTGCTTAAAAAACCATTAGTTTTTGTAACACTAATGCCTCATGAGGTCTGATCTATGTCCAGCAGTGGACGTCTTTGGCTGATATGATGATAATGATGGTGCATTGAGGGAAAATTGGGTGAAGCTTATGTCCAGCAGTTGATGTTCGGTTGATATTTTATGTATTAATAGACAACAACAAACGGCTATTATATAAAATGTTAACACTTAACCAATACTAATAGTCCACTATGTTATCCATAAATAACAAAATAAGATGATTAAGTATTATAATATATGTTGATGCCACATTATTTGTATGTAGATAATTAGTAAGATTATTAAGCAACTCTTACAATAAGATCAAAGAGGTAAAAATAGGCACATATTTTACTGCAGTTGTTATTTGTAACTGTTGATTCCAATAATAATACAAATAGGTAAATAAATTATGATTAGAACATGTGTTTTTAATAAAAAAATTATATTCCGCTAGGGTTTTAATAACAGTGTCTGATTTGTTCCTCTAAATGGAATCATGGCTACGCTCCCTTAAAACATCAGTTCAGTAGTAATAAATTAGTTAGGTACTTTACTAAGGGATAAAGATTAACAAGGTTGTCATTAGGTAGGTACTTCATTACTGCCACCATCTGGATCGGTCAACGGCAGAATCGAGTTGTATTTTAAGTTTTGCTAAAAGCAACTGATAACAATAGATTTTTTGTAAATAGATGCAGAAATGAGATCTTATTTTTAAATATAGGTTTTATTAGATTATGTATTTAAATGGAAGTCGCTGGAGTGCGTCTGCGTGTTTGGGCGCGCTAATCAATGAATTTAATTGCGGTTTTCACTGTTATAGGTAAATAATGGGTTTCTCAGAGAAGTTATAATATGCGAAGCGAGGGGAGTGCTATACATACATATATAGAAAAAGTCGCTAGAAAGGTCTTGTCTGTTGTTAGACCTCGCTAATCTCCGTTTTGGCGCTAAGTTGTAACAAACACATTCTTGTTACAACTTTTCAACCGATATTGATGAAAATTGATAAGGTAAATAGATTCGATGGCGGAGACGGACATAGGCTACTTTTTATCCCGAAAATCAGTCTGGTTTCCGAGCGAGATAAAACACAGTATTGGCGCGGGCGAAGCCGTGGGGCGCAGCTAGTGTAATAAAATATAAATAAGAATTGTGCAAGTAGAATCTTTATCAGGTAAGTAGGTAACACCACCAATAGGCGCACACTTTTACTTTAAAATTTGAGTACCTACCTACTTAATAAATACTTACATAAAGGCCTTCAAATTTAGAAAACCCTAAGAACCAAAAGACTTAAATATTTTAAAATAGGATACCGTTGCGAAGCGAGTGCGCGAGCGGGTCGCTAACTAGCTACCTATACCTATATTTATTAACGCTGATTCATTTGATTTTAAATTTCTTCGTCTGTGGACCCCGCTCCAGAAGCGCGACGACGGACGTCAAAAAGTGAGAAACACTAATCTGTATCTACCTGGGCTACCTGTACCACACTCACTTTTTTTGCTTTTTGCCTTAGAACAAAGAAAGAGACCTCTTTCGTCGTTTTGAGGTTTTTACATCTTTTATTTTACTTCGGCTCCACACGTTGGCCCCAACGCTGGTCTCGGCGACACGCGTCCGTCTTTTGGTCGATCGAATAGTGAGGCGTCCACACGATGGCTATTGTATTAGTTCTGTCCCGCCAGCGCTAGCTTTAGACAATCTGGAGATGTTATGAGGCGCAGGGACCGTGCATTCCGCAAATTTAGAAGGGAGCGTTCGGACGTTAATTGGACCTTAGTCTTCCCCGTAATTGACTATGGTGATGTATGCTTCTTATGACCTGGATGCAGATCTACTCTACATATACGACCGTTGTCTGAATAACTGCATTCGATTCATTTTTAACCTTCGTAAGTATGACCATGTGTCTACTTATCGTTCTGAACTCCATTGGTTACCAATTCGTCAACGCCGTAGCTTGCTTGCTCTTACTACGCTATATTCTATTCTCAACTCTCCTCCTCCTACTTACTTAACTCCTTTCTTCCAGTGTTTGTGTTCCACTCATGATGACACAAAGAAACCTTCGCTCTTCAAATAATCTTTTCCTTGCTTGCCCTTCCCATACAACTTAATTTATTCATTCTTCTTTTATAATACAAGCTGTCCTTTTCTGGAATGACCTACCTCTAAATCGGGATAGCTACTAACCGGCTAGCATTTAAGCTGAAAGTACGCTCTTCAAGAAATTGTTGGAATTGTCGCGTTAACTGTCTTATTTACATACTTTTTAGTCGATGTATTAGTATTTATTTATATATTCGAATTTATATGTTATTGTATTATTAAAGAACATATGTGTACATAATATATATAGGTATTTTTATGTATTGTGTATAGATTAAGTACATTAAATTCCATCTTATTTTATAACCTTAGTATATTTATTTGCCATTATATGTATTTACCTATATTAAGTTTTAAACAGATATATTTTATAACCTATTCTTCATTTACTGCACCTACTACGTTTATCTTTGCATTATCTATGGTTGACTGGTAGAGAATGCTTTTAGCATGAAGTCCAATATTACTTGTGTACTGAAGTTTTCAGAAAACGTAATTACGGGTATCAGGACAGAACAGAACTTATACAATAGCCAACGTGTGGACGCTTCACTAATTTAACGGGCCAAGGCCAAGGCAGGTACCAACGTTGGGACCAACATGTGGCAATTTGGCGCCATAGTTATTTATTTATTTATTTATTTATTTATTTATTTATTTATTACTCTTAAACTTACATCTATCTTTACAGGCAAGCCTAATGCGACAGAGAAGTTGAGCTTTTTATCTAGTTTATAACTATATTTATTTCTACATCCTAATACATTATTAAAACTAACCTAAGTACTGCAGATGCAATAAGTTACTGCAGTTACTGTCGCGCATGTCGTAAACTGTAGCTATCCTGCTCTTACTTGCACAAAATGTAGGGAAGAGAAAAAAGACGGCATGTAGTGACATATTCATCGACGACGAAGTTTGTAGTCTTCTCAAGTTCTCAATTCTCAAATCATCTCATTCTGCCATCTGCATTGGCCATTGAGCGTTCTCAGTTCTGTTAAAGCGAGCGTGGCGTACCGATCAGTCTGTGTTTTTTATTGAAATAAGAAGAAAACTACATTACATTATGGACAAGTAAGTACCTAATAATCAGTTTATTATTCATAGCTTGTGTATTGATAAAGACTGCCTATTATCACCTACCTAATTATTTCAAGAAAAATTTGCCATTTTGCGCGAAATGCCGGCATCGCCGCGCCGTTGTCGCGTCGTGCCCGTGCGTGGTATATTTTTAACTTGATAAGTTAGGTAGTTATGTTACGAATAATTTTACTATCATACATTAATGTATTGAATGATGATGATGACAAACTGTCGTTAATATAGGTATTTATTATGTATGTTGTTACACACGTATTTTTTTATACTTAACCAAGCATTTAATATAAAAATATGTACCGAAAGAAATTTGCATGGCATTGAATTTAAAAGATACTTACATATTTACGTTATGTACCCCAACCAAAGTAAAACAAATGACTCTAGGAGCTCGATCAACACTCAACACTCAACGGACATGAATGACATGAGTGACGTCATGACGCCATTTTTATGAATTTTGCTCCGAAGCTCGACTCGACTATTTTGGATAGGACTTATCCTAGGTACTTATCTATAATTTTGGTCAGGGATTTTTAACATCCTTCCCTACATAATGAATTTTTGTAATTGTATAGGTATTTACCTATTTCGGCATTTTTTTTAAGTGTTGTAATAATAAGTTCAACAGTTAAAATTTACAAGATTAACGCGTTCGCGTAATCGCGTAACGCGTAAATCTTGTAAATTCTTTGTTGTTAATTCTTGTAAATTCTAGAATGTTGCATATTTTATTTGTATTTTGGTCCGACTTTCGGCCAAAGTCAAGGAGGGTAATGTTTTTCGAACGTATGTAGGTACTTATGTATTTAAGTGAGTATTACCACGCTCACAGCATAAATGGCTTAAGGGATTTTAAATGAGGTGTCATTAGATTCGTATTAATTGTGGGAGTGACATAGGGAACCTACATAATATTTCAATGTAGCGTAAACACATTGCTTGTTTATATTTTTATACTTTGAAGTGTGATATAGGCGTCCATGCGAAAGAGACATTCTGCGAAGTGGCATTTTGCGACAAGTGGACATTTTGATTTGCAATTGAGCCTAGCCCACGCATGGATGAAGTCATGCGCGTTGCAACGATTTATCGGCAAAGCGATAAATATCGATATATCAAACCCTGGTACCTATACTACCTATGACATTTATCGACATCAACTCAACCATACGCCACTCGATAACAAAAAATTCAAAATATCCACAGAACAAGTACTAAAGCATAGAAGTACTCACAGAACAAGTACTAAAGCATAGAAGGAGTGTTAATTGCCCTCATATACTTGTCCTATTTTTCCAAATAAGCCGGGTACATTGAAAAGAAAGAGACAAATAATTTTGCTAAGGACGGCTGGTGTACACTGTAGAAACGTCAATTTAGTTACCTTTGGATGCCAAAATAGGAAGCCAACTAATGTCAAATGTTCCAACTTGTCAAGGCCTCTAGACAATTTAGTCAGGATATACCGCCGCTCGTAATTTTCATTGTTGTATACCTGTTTTGTGAAATAATGTATGTTATTTAATAATTACATAGTGCTATTGTGAAGTAAAATTAAGCCCATTGGATAAGCAAAGTCCTGCGTTATGGTAGGTTTTAAAATACATTCTTTTCGCAAAGAAAATGAAGTTTAATCTTCAACTTCCATCGGTGAGTAGATAACAAACCAATAATATATACTAAAAACCTATCTACACGTGCAAAATACCTAAGTGATTTATACTTTACTATACTGCAATCATATTATAATCGTCTGTTTGCCATTCTATTCAGTAACTTTTGAGTATTTTACATTTTTACCAATTTGTGTAGTCATATTCAATAGTGTTGACTTGTGCTGCATATTTTATCGATGACAAAAATATTACTATAATTTGTAGTTAACGATTTTGTGGTAACTATCTTTGTACCTTGCATAGTGTTTCATAGATTGTGTTCTTTTGCAGGTTTCGGAAAGATCAAACCGGAAGACCCACGAAGCAAATTAAGAGAGAATTATTTTCTAGATGACTACAGAAATTTATTGATAAAATTGGTCGTGAAAAAATTCTAAAAGTACCAATTCATAACATAAAAAATATTTCTGCTTATGCACAAATAATCAGGACATTCTTTAACAAAACTGTAATTTTAAAGGGCAGTAATAATGTGTTTGAATATTATTGGAAATATAATCATATATTATTTGTGACATGAATTATACAGCTGTGTTTTATTTTTACCTTGGGGTATCTGTTTTGATGCTAAACTAATATGAAATATACATGATCGATCCACACACTGCCTCGCATCACGGAGCGTAGTGCGAGCGTGCGTGTTCTTGTATTGTTTGTAAGTATCTCTCTTTGTATACAAATCAAGCGTGGTCCAACACACTGAAAACGCATTTAAGCGCTGTGTTACTGATCACACGCTTACATGCAGAGATACACGTACTTACGCGCGTGGGTTCGGGGCCAGACGGTATGGACACCGAGTTCTGCAGTAACGTGCGTGATTGATGATTCAGACCAGCACTCTCGCATCTGCACGCGTGGCACCGTCGCCGCTTCGCCACGCTCTCGCAGCGTAGTGCGGGGCAGTGTGTGGATCGCAAAAATACCAGTATCGGCCCTCTGTTCTTTTCTGACTTTCTTAGTTTAGCATCAAAACAGATACCCCAAGGTAAAAATAAAACACAGCTGTATAATTCATGTCACAAATGTGTGATTATATTTCCAATAATATTGAAACACATTATTACTGCCCCTTAAAATTACAGTTTTGTTAAAGAATGTCCTGATTATTTGGGCATAAGCAGAAATATTTTTTGCTACGTTATGAATTGGTACTTTTAGAAATTTTTCCGATCAATTTTATCAATAAATTTCTGTAGTCATCTAGAAGATAATTCTCTCTTAATTTGCTTCATGGGTCTTCCGGTCTGATCTTTCCGAAACCTGCAAAGAACACAATCTATAAAACACTATGCAAGGTACAAAGATAGTTACCACAAAATCGTTAACTACAAATTATAGTAATATTTTTGTCATCGATAAAATATGCAGCACAAGTCACAACACTATTGAATATGACTACACAAATTGGTAAAAATGTTAAATACTTAAAAATTACTGATTCGAATGGCAAACAGACGATTATGATTATGATTGCAGTATAGTAAAGTATAAATCACTTAGGTATTTTGCACGTATATATAGGTTTTTAGTATATATTATTGGTTTGTTATCTACTCACCGATGGAAGTTGGAAGATTTAAACTTCATTTTCTTTGTGAAATGAATGTAATTTACAACCTACCATAACGCAGGACGTTGCTTATCCAATGGGCTTAATTTTACTTCACAATAGCACTATGTAATTATTAAATAACATACATTATTTCACAAAACAGGTATACAACAATGAAAATTACGAGCGGCAGTATAACCTGACTAAATTGTCTAGAGGCCTTGACAAGTTGGAACATTTGATATTAGTTGGCTTCTTATTTTGGCATCCAAAGGTAACCAAATTGACGTTTCTACAGTGTACACCAGCCGTCCTTAGCAAAATTATTTGTCTCTTTCTTTTCAATGTATCTGGCTTATTTGAAAAAATAGGACAAGTATATGAGGGCAATTAACACTTTTTCTATGCTTTAGTACTTGTTCTGTGAAAATATCGGTGGATAATATCGAAAATAAAATAAAATAACGAGCCTCAAACGACTGATTTATTTATTTATTTATTTATTTATTTATTTAAACTTTCTGCAATAAAAAGCTTGCACAAGGCGGACTTAATGCCTA
The DNA here is from genome assembly GCA_963082885.1 of Parascotia fuliginaria. NCBI lineage: Eukaryota > Metazoa > Arthropoda > Insecta > Lepidoptera > Erebidae > Parascotia > Parascotia fuliginaria. The sequence goes on from OY720197.1 coordinate 4,648,571, forward strand.
AGGCATTTTCTGCCAGTCAACCTTAGGGTCATGCAGAGATAAATAGGGCAGGTGTCAAAATTGGAAAAAAAAGAAAATTAAACAACACAAAAAGGGATATAAATATGATATAAGTACTTACATACATTATATTAAAATATAAATAACTTAATTATACCTAAAATATAAATAAACTTACATATTATATGCATACATACATATTTATACATATATCACATATATACAATTATATATACATATATATATATATTTATAACTTTACAATATGATTACAAATGCATCGATAGAAAATAAATCTGTTCCACTACTGTTGACTACTGTCTCCCGCCAATGATCTGGTATAGAACTGTCGCACCTTAGCTTTAAAAATGTTACGGTTATTACACATCCTGATTTCGAGAGGGAGCGCGTTCCACAGAAGAACTGATTGAATATTGAAGGAAGAATGGACTAAGCCAGAGAGATGTGTAGGACAAGCAAGAAGACGATTATTCGCGGAACGTAGGTTCCTGTCATGGACTGAGCAAAGATATTGAAAGTTAGAAGTTAGTTATGAAGGAGCGTTAGGAGAGTGTAGTAGAGAAAATACTGTCGTCAGCGACCGCAAACTGCGACGTTGACGAATCGGTAACCAGTTCAACTGAGAACGAAATGCGGATACGTGATCGTACTTACGTAAATTAAAAACGAATCGAATGCATTTATCAAATTTTTTTATTGCAACTTGTATCTTTTATTACGAATACATATAACAAAAAACTTTCATAACGAATTTTTAATCATTGCAGAATATAGGGAGAAAATAGTATTTCAAATATTTATATTCGTGTTTCGACTCGACAGTTTCAGATACGCCATTTCACAGTTATTAATTTTTGTATGATGCTAAGTTATGTAAAACTCCTGTTTGTTTTTGATGTTATTAAAAAGAGAAACAAATAAGGTGTTACGTAAGTATCGCACATAAACAAAAATCATTAAGCATGTTGAGGTTTTTATTTTTCACCGTGAAACGAATCTTGGTCCAACCTAACCTCTATACAACAAACCTCATTGTATTAATTTGGTATAAGCTTTAGAAATATCGATGTCGATCTAACACACCGATATTTCACAAGCTATATAATATATAACATATATTATTAAAAAACAATTTGTCTACCTGCTTAAAACAAAGTGAAACAAAGACCCATTTTGTTTTCGTGCTGACGCTACTACATTGAAATATTATGTAAGTACCCTATGTCACTCCCATAATTATTGGTATTACGAATCTAATGACACCCTATATGTTTTGGCTGTAGAGCGTGCCAGAGAAAAAGAGATAAATACTCACATAAATACACATAATATATAAATACATATATAGATTCAAAAAACATTCCCCTCCTTGACTACGGCAGTCGGGCAATTATATCGATACGACTGATTCGATGAGTCATGAACGACCAGACCCTAGTATTACTGACTAAATTTTACAAGTAGTTATTGACGAGTTACTATTTTTCTTCATCAATACATTTTTCTTCTTTTTATTTTTCTTCTTTTTATTTTTCATCTTTTTATTTTTCAATGAACTTTTATTTTACTAATTAATATATTTTTTTTATGAATTTTAGAATAAAGGTCAGAGATATAAAGGAAATGCGGGAAGACCACAGTCTTAACACCACCAAGCATCCTAAAGAGATGCGCAAGGGGCAACCGTAAGTAGTTATTTTTTAGTAAGTTATTTGTATAATATTGACTAGAAAGTTTCAACATTTGTTATAAAATGTTTATCTAGATCAAAGTCCGCACTACCACCGCAACCACGATCACGATCATCAACACCATCGCCATTGGTTGCATCACAGTCACCGGCGTCGTCTTTCGTGGCTTCGCCCGTAAAGTAAGTTGATTACCGATTTTTTTAAATATTTGCAATTTTTTAATGAAAAAAAAACATGTAGAGGACGAGGTGGTAGATCGCCACTGGTAGCGAAATTGGTGAAGGATATGGTAGTGGTTACCGACCGCGGTGGTCCTAGCAGGCGTGGCAAGGGACGCGGAGCCCACACCAATACACGACACGAACGACTAGGCCCTAGAATTATTGACTAGTATTGAAGAGTTAATATTTTTGCTTCATCAACAATTTTTTTTTATTTTTCTATAAACATTTTTTTCTTTTAATTAAAGTATTTTTTTATTAGGATTAAGATCTGCGATATCAAAGAAATGCCAGAAGGCCAAAATCTCGAGACTCCCTTGCACCCCAAAAGGATGCGCGAGTGGCAACCGTATGTAGTTAATTTTCAATAAATTATTTGTATAATGTTGAGTATAATATTGACTACAAAGTTTCAACATTTGTTATAAAATGTCAATCTAGATCAAAGCCCGCACTACCACCACCACGATCACGATCACCAACACCATCGCCATCGGTTGCACCACCGTCATCGGCAACATCTTTCGTGTCTAAGTCCGTAAAGTAAGTTGATTACCGACTTTTTTATTTATTTGCAATTGTTTTATGAAAATAATAAGTTTGTGGTGGACGATGTAGTAGATCGCCACTGGTTGCGGCATTAGTGCAGGATATGGTAGTGTGTATCGATCCCGGTGGTCCTAGCAGGCGTTGCAGATGACGAGGAGCCCACACCAATACACGACACGTACGACTAGGCCTTAATGTTACTGACTAAATTTGACTAGTACCTATTGACGAGTGAAATTGAAATTTTTGCTTCATCAACGCATTCTTTTTATTTTTAATTGACTTTTTTTTACCAACTATATATTTTTTTTATGAATTTTAGAATTAAGGTCAGAGATATAAAGGAAATGCTGGAAGACCGTAGTCTTGGGACTACCATGCACTCTAAAAGTATGCGCGAATGGCAACCGTAAGTAGTTAATTTTTAGTACCTAAGTTATTTGTATAATGTTGTGTATAATATTGACTAGAAAGTTTCAACCTTTGTTATAAAATGTTCAACTATATATTTTGACAGCGCTATCAAAAAATATTTTTTTGTGTTCATTTCGGAAATATTAATGTTTAATTTACAAAATGGATATAAACTCACGTGCCTAACGACAAAAAAGAAAATTGCTGAGGTTTTCTAAAATGGCGCCCACGAGGTGACAGCACCTCAGAACAAGTACTAAAGCATAGAAGGAGTGTTAATCGCCCTCATATACTTATCCTCTTTTTTCAAATAAGCAGGATACATTGAAAAGAAAAAGACAAATAATTTTGCTAAGGACGGCTGGCTAGTGTTCACTGTAGAAACGTCAAATTGGTTACCTTTGGTTACCTTTGGATGCCGAATTAGGAAGCGAACTAATGTCTAATGTTCCAACTTGTCAAGGCCCCTAGACAATTTAGTCGGGTTATACCGCCGCTCGTAATTTTCATTGTTGTCTGCCTGTTTTGTGAAATAATTTATGTTATAATTACATAGTGCTATTGTGAAGTAAAATTAAGCCAATTGGATAAGCAATGTCCTGCGTTATTGTAGGTTGTAAATTACATTCTTCTCGCAAAGAAAATCAAGCTAAAATCGTCAACTTTAATCGGTGAGTAGATAACAAACCAATAATGTATACTAAAACCTATACAAAAGTGCAAAATACCTAAGTGATTTATACTTTACTATACTGCAATCATATTATAATCGAATGGCAAACAGACGATTATAATATGAATGCATCATATTATAATCGTCTGTTTGCCATTCGATTCAGTATTTTTTAAGTATTTTACATTTTTACCAATTTGTGTAGTCATGTTGAATAGCGTTGTGACTTGTGCTGCATATTTTATCGATAACAAAAATATTACTATAATTTGTGGTTAACGATTTTGTGGTAACTATCTTTGTACTTTTCATAGTGTTTCATACATTGTGTTCTTTTGCAGGTTTCCGAAAGATCAGACCGAAAGATCCATGAGGCAAATTAAGAGGGAATTATTTTGTAGATGACTACAGAAATTTATTGATAAAATTGATCGGGAAAAATTTCTAAAAGTACTAATTCATAACATAACAAAAAATATTTCTGCTTATGCACAAAAAATCAGGACATTCTTAAACAAAACTGCAATTTTAAGGGGCAGTAATAATGTGTTTGAATATTATTGGAAATATAATCATACATTTGTGACATGAATGATACAGCTGTGTTTTTTTTACCTTGGGGTATCTGTTTTAATGCTAAACTAAGAAATTAAGAAAAGAATACAGGGCCGATACTGGTATTTCGGCCATCCTCACACTGCCCTGCACTACACTGCGGTAGAGTAGCGACGCGGCGACGGAGCCACGCGTGCAGATGCGAGAGTGCTGGTCTGCATCATCAATCACGCACGTTACTGTAGTACTTGGTGTCCATACCGTCTGGCCCCGAACCCACGCGCGTGAGTACGTGTTTCTCTGCTTTTATGCAACCAGACCTCATGTGATATTAGCATGTCTGTTAATTTACCATAGCCCATAGACAAATTTCATCTATCGATATCGATAAACTGTCAGAAGGTATCGTAGCACTATTAAACTTCTATTTGTCTCTGAGAGCTTTATTCTCATAGTAGTACTTCTATGCTTTAGTACTTGTTCTGAGACTAAAGCATAGAAGTAGTACTATGACAATAAGCGCTTACATGCAGAGAAACACGTACTCACGCGCGTGGGTTCGGGGCCAGACGGTGTGGACACCGAGTTCTGCAGTAACGTGCGTGATTGATGATTGCAGACCAGCACTCTCGCATCTGCACGCGTGGCACCGTCGCCGCGTCGCCACGCTCCCGCAGCATAGTGCGGGGCAGTGTGTGAATCGCCAATATACCAGTATCGGCGTTCTTTTCTGACTTTCTTAGTTTAGCATCAAAACAGATACCCCAAGGTAAAAATAAAACACAGCTGTATGATTCATGCCACAATGATTATATTTCCAATAATATTGAAACACATTATTATTGCCCCTTAAAATTACAGTTTTGTTTAGGAATGTCCTGATTATTTGTGCATAAGCAGAAATATTTTTTGTTATGTTATTAATTGGTACTTTTAGAAATTTTTCCCGATCAATTTTATCAATAAATTTCTGTAGTCATCTAGAAAATAATTTGCTTCATGGATATTCCGGTCTGATCTTTCGGAAACCTGCAAAAGAACACAATGTATGAAACACTATGAAAGGTACAAAGATAGTTACCACAAAATCGTTAACTACAAATTATAGTAATATTTTTGTCATCGATAAAATATGCAGCACAAGTCACAACACTAGTGATCATGACTACACAAATTGGTAAAAATGTAAAATACTTAAAAGTTACTGAATAGAATGGCAAACAGACGATTATAATATGATTGCAGTATAGTAAAGTATAAATCACTTAGGTATTTTGCACGTATGTATAGGTTTTTAGTATAATATATATTATTGGTTTGTTATCTACTCACCGATGGAAGTTGAAGATTTAAACTTGATTTTATTTGCGAAAAGAGTGTAATTTACAACCTACAATAACGCAGGACATTGCTTATCCAATGGGCTTAATTTTACTTCTCAATAGCACTATTTAATTATTAAATAACATACATTATTTCACAAAACAGGTAATACAACAATGAAAATTACAAGCGGCGCTAAAACCCGACTAAATTGTCTAGAGGACTTGACAAGTTGGAACTTTTAACATTAGTTCGCTTCTTAATTTGGCATCCAAAGGTAACCAAAGGTAACCAAAGGTAACCAAATTGACGTTTCTACAGCGTACACCAGCCGTCCTTAGCAAAATTATTTGTCTCTTTCTTTTCAATGTATCCGGCTTATTTGGCAAAATAGGACAAGTATACGAGGGGGATTAACACTCCTTCTATGCTTTAGTACTTGTTCTGAGGACAGCACCGACTAATCAGGTCTAGCTGTCAAGCACTTTTTTAACGTTAACCAATAATTAGCTCAATGTAAAAGTTGAAGTGGCGCCAACTGGTGGCAAAAATATTCCTAAACACCCTTGCACAATTTTAATAACGGGATGTCTCTAAACTGTTTTATGGGAATTGTATATCAAACTTATGTCGTTTTAATCGTTATTTAACAAGCTTACAAACAAAACATAGTTTTGTTTTATATGGTAATTTACTTATTGTTAATTCTAATTTTACATAAAGTAGTAAGTATATCTGACGGCTCACAGTACAAAAATCGCTTTTATTCAAAAAGAAATACCCGTATTTGATTATTGATTATATACTTACCGTCTTCTAATAATTCACACTTTATCCTTGACAAAGCCGACACAAACCGAAACCCGAGCGCGAGCGTAAATAATAGGGTCCATTGTTTATAAATTCTAAGAATACCTACAACATCTGGCGTATCCATACTGTAGTATTCACACACATAACAAAAACAAAGTTGCAGCTGCTCTAAGTGCTTACTTTATTAGTTTCGACGCAATAAACAAACCACCTTAACAGACAACGGGTCCTTGAAGAAAAAGGGTGAAGTCACTGCTTCACAAATAGATGCAATTTCCAACATGATGAGAGTGACGTTTTATGAGCAAAGCGTTTTATAATTCTTTTTTTTATACGTCTTACGGTCCCCAGTTTCTGAAAGGCTGATCGAAATGGACACCAACTACCAAAAGGGGCTGATCAACGAAAAATTAACTGATCACCTGTCTCATGTGAAGTACCAATTGGGTTGCTAAAACCATTAATACTTACCTACTTAATTTAATTTGATCTAATTAGTAGCTAATTAAATCAAATTTAACTAATTATCCATGCTTGTTGCCTGATTTTAGGTACTTAACATGAGATTTAACAGGTGATTAGTTAATTTTTTGTTGATCAGCCTTTCAGAAACTGGGGATAAGTCTATTAATCGACATATTATGTAACTGTTTGCGTTCCGTATTTATTCAAGAAACTCTGTGGTAAATTTAGAGTCGAGACCTAACGGTTACGTTATGAAATAGTCATAATAAAATTAGGCGAATATTTGTATCGCCGCCATTTCAGCTCCAAGAGCTCGGTACACTGATGCGGTATTTTTGACAGATCACTCACTAAATAATTAACGAAGTCGAACAGATCACTCCAGGAGCGACGTCAACAGTCGAGGGTTGAGAAATTTTAACTTTTTGAGCGCCTAAAGTACCATAGCAGATAATGCATTGTAACTGTAAAATAAATGGCAAATAAAGTCCAATTGTTCGTATTGATCTTTATTAGAAGGAACACATTTACAAAATCCCCTTTGCTTGCTTTGTGGTGATCAATATCCCACATTTATTTAACAGAGAAATCCTTGCAGGGTATATTTCAGGGTCCTAAATCTAACTTCATATTTATATATTTGACTAAACTAGATACTTACAGTAAACATTAGTTAGGTATATACTTTCCTTGACAAATAATAGAATAGATTTTCGATATTTTTAACCGACTTCAATAAAAGGAGAAGGTTTTTCGATTCTGTGATATCCAGGACTTAGGAGAGTACGCAATGATACAACAGCTCCTTGTTGCAGCATTTATTCCGGACTGAGGAGCGATTCAAAGCTTTGACATAGAACACAAGTACAGATCATATATCATCATAGTTCAACCATAGATATTATAATATTACCTACATTACATCCCTCCCCACTTAATTTACAAAACTGCAACCCCAATACTGAATAGATTTGTACTACTTTAACAATTTAGACAATTATTATTTATATCTTATAGTCTTAACTAACCTACATTTCCGTGGCTGGGGCGGTACAGGAGAAGCTGGCGGCGTAGAAAATGTCTCCATTGGTTCTGGCTGCTCCACTATGGACGGAGGCTCAAGCGCGAGGTTTTCAGTCGAACACCTACTTGTGGGGATTACCAGCCAACGCCTTGACCGACGCTTTGGCTGATCGACATGCCTATCAATCTCGTTTACCAGCAAACTCCTTGACCGACGCTTTAATTGATCAACATGCCTATGTATCTCGTTACCCTTACTATCCAAAATCGAGTAATCATTAGCTCCTATTGACTTAGATACCGACCCTGGTTGCCAATTTTCCGCCTTTGAATACTGCCGATACCATACTTTGTCCTCCACTTTAACTTCCCTATCTACCCCACCTTTACACCTAATCTGATCCTGTTGCGCGACGTGAACCTTGGTGTGTCACGGTCAGGTTTCAACGAATCTAACCTAGTCCTTAAATGTCTACCCATTAACAACATAGCCGGGCTCTCGCCTGTCGTACAGTGTTCCGTCTTACGATAGTGTAATAAATAATTATTTAATGACATTTCAACATTTCGGCCTTCTGATAAAGCCTTTTTAATGTTTTGACTGCATTCTCTGCCGCTCCGTTAGATGCAGGGTGGTAGGAAGCCGTAAAAGTGTGTTCTACACCATCTTCCCTTAAAAACGCCGCGAATTCCGCACTAGTAAATGGTGGGCCATTATCGGTGACTATCTGCCTAGGCACTCCGAATCTACACCAAAGCTCTCTAAGCCTAGAAATAGTACTATGTGCTGCGGTACTGGGTACTAAAAATATTTCTAACCATTTAGACATCGCATCTACTACGACCAAGTACATCTTCCCTTCAATAGGGCCCATAAAATCGGCGTGCAGTCGAGCCCACGGGCGGGTGGGCCATGGCCAGGGTCGCGGCGCGGCGCGGGGTGGCGCGTCTGCGTGCGCGGCGCAGGTGCTGCACGAGCGGCACTCGTGTTCTACTGCCTCGTCGATGCCAGCTCACCACACGTAACTGCGAGCTATCGCCTTCGATTTAATAATGCCCATGTGGGGCTCATGTATTAACTTTAAAACTTTTTCACGACAAGTTTCCGGAATGACAACCCTATGCCCCCACATTATACAACCTAATTTCTCGTATAGCTCCGACTTCCTGTTGAAATAAGGTAACATTCCCTTTATCTCACAATCCTGCGGCCAACCGTCGCGTATATAGGCAAGTACTCGACTTAAAATCGGATCTTGTAACGTCTGTCTCTTTATTAGTTTATAATCTAAGAGTAACGCATCCTGAGCAAAATGTAAATACGTTTGTTCCGGAATTGTGTCCTTACTGCGATCGGAAGTGTTAATTGGCAAACGAGATAACCCGTCTGCGCAATTCTCATTAGTTTTAATATATTCTATCTCGTAGTCATACGCTGACAGAATTACTGCCCAACGTTGCATCCTACTCGCGGTCATAGTTGGTATGCCTGTATTTGGACCTAGAATAGACACCAACGGTTTATGATCGGTACGCAAAATAAACTTACGGCCATATAAATACTGATGAAATTTTTTAATACAGAATATTATCGCTAATGCTTCGCGGTGAATCTGTGAATAGTTTTTCTCCGCGGCCGTGAGCGTACATGACGCATACGCTATAGGCCGCTCGCCGCACGAGTCGCGCTGCGCCAGCACGCCTCCGACACCCCGAGCGCTCGCGTCACAAGTGACGATGATAGGTTTCCTTGGGTCATAGTGAGCCAACACCTCACTACTAACTAACGCTTTTTTAACTCCCTCGAAAGCTCGCACGCATTCGCTACTCGTACAGATCATATATCATCATAGTTGAACCATAGATATTATAATATTACCTACATTACAGATTCGATCGTTAATCGGCCCTGGGGCAAATTAAAAAACGGGGCCCCACTGCTATCAAACTAGTTTTTTTTATATATTAGTCTATCAAAGTGACTCAACCCCGCCTGATGGTAAGCAGTCAGAGGAATCCAGAAGTGGTAGCCACTATACCAAAAGCCCATCGTCTTAAACTGCTGGTATGATGGCCTCCACTATGGCGGCTGGGATGGGGTTAGGGGAAGGGAATGAGGGAGGTGAGGAAAGAGGAAAGGAGGAAATTAGGCGCTCTCACCGAATGAAATGCAGCAGTACAGATACTACTCTTACGTCGATCTTCTATGAGAGGGTAGTACTACTCTGTGGTGGTACTTCCCCGGACGATCCGGCCCATTCATGCTGAAACCAGTATACGTAATTCAAGAAGTCGTTTTTTGTAATCAAACATGTCTTAGATAAAATGATATAGGCAATTATAGAGGGCTGTGCTGAATGAACCAACATTGTTTTCTTTTCCAAATTTAGCAATTATGTGAAACCAATGCGGTACACATATTATGTTACTTGCCAAAGTTTGTACACGTAACGTTCTATTAAAGTACATTCCTTGAGTTTAAGAATCTTTTATTCGCTTAAGAATACGCTATATATTTTTCAATTTACACGGGGGCCGCGCTGAAAACGTTGGGCTGGCACACGGCCCCCTTTTTTTGCATTTTTCTTTAAAAGTACAGAGGTACATTAAAAAAGAAACAGGTACATATATACTCCTAGAGGCGAGTACATTGAATTGGTGTACACTTAAAATGAAAATTCTGGGGGCCGTGCGGGGAAAACGTATACAATGTATGTACCCGTACCTGTTGTACTGTATTAAAAACAAACATGGCCACAGCTGACGGATTTTTTAATTATCCTCCTTGGTTAAAATCTATAAATGCACTCTGTGGCTGCCGGCAGCTGTCACTGCGCTTCCAGCCAATCACAGATTGTCACAAACGTCATACATCATCAAAACTCAATCAGGTCTACGGGCTAAGGGGTTGGTTTTGTTGTACGAAGATATACAGCCGTGGGTGCACTGCCCCGCCTAGCCCCTAAGATTAACAAAGAGAATAGAAACGAACCAAAACCCGAGCGCGAGCGTAAACAATAGGTCATTATGACTTTCCAATGGTAAACCACCACAGAACAAGGTTCTGAGTCAACCCACTCAACCATTGACACTCTATTGAAAGACTATTGACAATCTGGAAATTGAAATAATCTCAAATCAAATAAATTCTAATTTATCAATTACAAAATATCGATTATTTACCAAGTTATTTTAAAATCAATATTATTTAAAAAAAACTGTATATTACGGCTTAGGTACACATAGATCTACACTGACGGACTCATAAACTGCATCAAAATAATAGACGACTTTGAAATAAATATTTTAACCAAGTATGCAAACTTTCTATACAGATTAAAATTGAAACCTCTAGATTGGTTCGTGAACTTTAAAACAGCGTAGGGTCATATGCTTAAGTTTAAGTTTGTGTACTGGAAAGGACCTTAAGACTTTTTTTAAGAAAAACAGAAATTTAAGGAAAATTGGTTTAATAAAAAAAATGGTTTTAACAATAGACACAAACTTTATGCAAGGGTTTATTTATGTTTTAATAAGGTGTATTACCTCCACGTGCCCTTATTACGGATTCTAATCGGTTCCGCATAGATTTATTAGGGTTATTAAAAGATCTTGCGGAATATTGTCCCATTCTTCTGAAAGTGCTGTTTTTAGTGCTGCCACTGTCGTGGGCACAGGATTTCACGCATATACAGCTCTTTTTAAATTGTCCCAAACATGCTCAATGGGATTAGGATCCGGGCTGCGTGCTGGCCAATTCATTGTACGTATCCCAACCTCTTCGCAATATTGTCGAACTTGTGCAGCAGCGTGCGGGCGGGCATTATCCTGCATTAAAGTAAAATTTTCGCCTATGAATCCCATGTAAGGCACCACGTGATCTTCTAAGATCTCTTTCATGTAGCGATGTGCAGTCAATTATACTTACACAGGGTCTTTCATTAAACGTGTCCTATTTTTAAATTTAAATAAAACAAAGTGTGTGTGAGATATTATCGAAATTATTTATTTACTAGCTGTTGCCCGCGACTTCGTTCGCGTGAAAATTCAGATGTGTGCCTGTATGAGAATATTTCTTACCTAATCTTACGGCAATCGTACATTGTATTAGTAATAAATATCAGTATAATCCGTCTCTAAGGCGAATCCGATTTAAATCTATTCACCCGCTACCACTAAAACAGACGAAATATTGCGATATTTAACGAAACTTGCCACTCCTATTTGCCCACTTAATAAGAAGTTCCTAGTTTGGAAATCGTATTATCAAAACTCCCGTTTAAAAACTATAGAAGCTTTACACAAATTTTATTCCCCTTTATACTCCAGGGAAATGAATTTCGCAAAATCCCGTCTTTGAGAGCACCTATTTCCAAAGTTTGAAACTCCTAGCACTTGTAGTTTCTGAGATTTCGTAATGAGTGAGTGAGTGACCTTTCGTTTTTATATATGTATAGCTTCTGCCCGCGGCTTCGCTCGCATGAATATAGTTTCTCCAATGGACATTTTTATATTGTTTAAATACTGTTTTGCATACTATTTTTAATCTAACTCTCTTACCTAAAGATATCCCCCGTAAAACAATATACAATACACAGACAAATTTTCACTACAATAACTTTCCCCTTTCCCTCATTTCTTCTCCCCTTTTTCCCCCTTCCCCTCCCCTCCCCTCCCGTCTCCCTCCCATCTCCCTCACTTTCCCCACACTTCCCCTCACTTACCACTCACTGACTCCTCACTTCCCTCACTTCCCACTCACTCAACCCTCACTTACCACTCACTGACTCCTCAGTTGGCCTTCACTTGCCCCTCACTTGATGCCTCCTCACATCCCCATGAGTTCCCTTTTTCTTTTTTTTTTACACAACGCTATCTAGTCTCAAAGTAAGCATATAATATGCTTGTATTATGGGTTCTAGAATACGGATAAACATACTTAAATACTTTTATTTTTGTAAATACATACATATTATACATAGAAACACCCAGACCAATGCAAATAGACATGTTCATGCTACAAACATTTGCACTGAGCGGGAATCGAACCCGCAACCTCTGCGTGGCAGTCCATACACAGCACCACCGAAATACAGAGGCAGTCGATTTCCCCCCTCCCTTTGCCCTGACTTCCCCCTCACTACCCCCGCACTTTCTCCTCACTTCTCCCTTCCTTTCCTCTTCCTCCCCCACCCTTCCCCCTCCCTCAATATTCAAGTCGCCAACTTCAAAAGCAAAGATCTTTCCATACAATATTTCATCCCTTATTTCACCCATATAAATCCACCCCAGTAAAAAAAAAAATTGAGAGTATTTTTTATTTAAATAAAATTATTCCAAAACAAAATTTTAAAGCTGTAAGTTAAAAAATGATTGTTGAATGTTTAATACAATCGTTTTCATCCCTTTTCATACACTTACGGGTTGAATTTTTAAAAACCCTTTCTTAGTACACTTCTAGACATTAATACAAACACACCCTCCAAATTTCAAGTCGCTACGACCAGCAGTTTAGGCTGTATAGTCTGTCAAGAAAGTCGTGACAATAAATGAGGGCGCCACTGTTATTTACCTGGTATCATTTGTACTAGGACTAGAATAATTAAGATAATTGTAATGTTATTGTTAAATTTAACATAAGCACTTTATCAATCATATATAGGTAGATATTATAATCATAATTGAGCTTAAAATTAAGTACATCATAACAAATTGTGTTGTATAAAGTGCCTTAAATGTAAAAACGGCAGTGGAGCTGTGAGTTCGATCCCCGCCGGCAGAAGCAATGTGAATTTCACTTTGTGGAATTTATAAGTACTAGTCAAACGATATACCATCTGCTAGCGTTGAAGGAAAACATCTTGAGGGAAACCACATGTCCTAAAAGAAATTCTATGGGCATGTCAGATTCACCAACCCGCATTAGGCTGTGAAACCCGTATAAATATTATTAAAAGACTGATTCTAATTCAAAAGTTAAAAACTACATGCAACAGTAAATTTCAGCCACTTTGAAATAATAATGTGATATCAACATTAGAAAGAAAATTTTGCTGAAAGTATAAAATAAACAGATTTAATCAAAATAAAACAATTTTTCTGTTCTGATTTTTATTTTTTGTAAGAAATACTAATAGATGTAATAATCTGCCTAAAATGCTCAAGACTGCTATCATAACCCAAGTCTTCTTGACAACGGCAAGCAATTTTCTTAATGAAGGAACTTCCTTTCGTACCGTATGAAAGAATTGTATCTTTTCAGCATTCAGCATTTTTTTGGATCGACCATTGCGATGTTTTCCAGGTGTGGTGAATTTCCCATTGTTGTTGAAACATTCATTTACAATACGACGGACTTTCTGATTTGCCTGAAATCATCATTTTAACATCGTTCAGAAAAGAATATTTCATACTATATACCATAATTATATACTTATACACAAGTGTAAAAAAAGTATCAAAACCTTCAAATTGATCTATAAACTGTTGTAGATTATGTAATACTTAACCTCAAAATATCGCATTGTAAACATTATATGTATTTATCTTAAACAACGATTTTGTTTAGCATCTCTAATTACAATATGTGTAGATATAAGTAAAACACTATTACATACCAGTCATTTTATCTGTACGTGCGTACACATCATCTAAATCCCATAAAACTCGACCGGTTTGGTGTATTCAGTAAAACATTGTTTGTATACATGGAAAATGATTTCTCTACCAGCACTTCGAATAGATTTACTCATGGTGACAGTATTTCTGTTAATTCATAGTACAAACACTACTAATTTGTAACTTTAAAAATAATTTTGTTGAAACACAATAAAATTACCAGAGGTTGACATTTAAACTACCACCATAGACATGTAAATACTGGGTTGCCTAATTAAGAAAAATATTAGTTCCGATTTTATTTTTTTCACGACTTTCTTGACAAACTGTACGTTGTCTGTCAGTCAGTCAGTCAGGACAAAGCCTTTTATAATATGTATGGATGTATGGATTAGACGTATAGCCATCAGGGATCAAAGCATACAGGCTGCTAGGAATGCTAACACGTGATAGAGCCACTTAAAGCTGACCGTGCGAAAAACAGCTAATATTTAGATCCACACCCACAACTTTTAGTGTCTTACCTTGGGCTTTATTAATTAGTCATCGCAAAACATAGGCTCACTGGAAACTGGAATCGTTTAAAACTAAACAAAATATTGTTTAGAGAGGAATAAAAACACTATCAGCAATAGCTGATATGCGGTTGCGGAATACCGCAACCTGTTAAAATCTCTGCTACTATAAGATTTCGTAGTAAATTAACGAATGTTCGATGTGTTTCTTTAAATTGGCATAACTTTTTTATTTATAAACCGATTGACATGAAACAAACACTACAAGTCCATTCCAAATCTAATTTCGGACAATGTAAACAATCCTCCATATTGCCATTGTCTATGGTTTCATGAATTTACTAGTGATGGGGTAAAGGATGATAAAAATAAAATTAATGTCATCATACATAATTAAATAATAATTTCTCATTTTTTTTTTCTAACATTTTTAAATAATATTACGTTTACTAATACTCTATTTGCGTAATCGATTAATTCTATTTGATTTGTTATTTTTATTACTCCAAATACTTGTATTTATGTTAAATACGGTATTGTATTTTATTGTAACCGTTGACTTATAAACTATAAGATAATAAGACAAAAAATTTACCTAATGTATAAATAAATGTAATTTAAATTAAGCATTGACCTCTAATTACAACTATTTGACCACGGACTGAAATGGAATACTGGGATACTTTTGAATATTTTCCCGCCTGATAAAAAATTGTGAAATATTGATTATATGGAATTTGTATGTATGTTACGATTTTATTATACTATATTACAATAAAACAAATGAACTCAAGACTTGCGAGGGCAAATGACAAAATATTATGTACCAACAACATTGGTTTTCAAAGACAATATAGAGTACAGAAAAAATAAAACTGTCAATCATTTTGACGTCTTAATTCGACCGCAAAAAGTAATTCGTAATTTTATTAAATAAACTAGATTTGATTATTAATCATTAGTAGAAATAGTTGCAAAATGAAGTATATAGTGAACAGAATGTGTATAAACCCATGTGTCATCGTTTATGGAGTTTTTGATAGAAAAATATTGAAAAAACTGTTTGTTTACATTGTCCGAAAATGGATTTGGTCGATACTGTAAATGTTGAGTGAAGCTTACCACAATGTATCAGTGAAAACCGAAAAAATATTTAAATCGGATAAGCCGTTTTTGAGATTAGCGTGAACAAACGCACAGACAAACAGACAAACAGACAAACAGACAAAAATTTTAACAGGAATCGTGTTATATGGACGCTTCGCCACTGGAGCCTATAAATATCAATTGCGTGCCAAAGTGGCGCTAATTACCGCAAATCGCGTAAATTCAAATTTCGCAACTCAGCAATTTTAATTTCGCGATATCTCTTAATTTTCATACAGGAGCTAAAAAGGGAGTCAAGTCCCGTTACGCCTTCTACCCACAGATGAATAAAAGGGACTATAGTCCCTTTTGGTCTACAAGGGAATATATTGTTATTTTTGACAATTCTGATGGGTGCCTCTATGAGAATATTGCGTGCCAGATTTTATGGCAATACATTGTATCAGTAATAAATATCAGTATTATCCGTCTCTATGGCGAATCCAGTTTAAACCCGCTACCGCTAAAACTGACAAACCACTTTCACACAAACTTGCGACTCTTATTTGCCCACTTAATAAGGCTGGTTTCTGAATTAAAAAAAAAAGAGTATTTTATAGTAATTTGGTAATCCTGCTATTAAAACTATAGAAGTTTCATACAAACTTTGCCACCAGTGAGCACCTATATCCTAATAGGAACGACTATGCAAAGTTTGAGATGTATAGCACTTGTTGTTTCTGAGATTTCGTGATGAGTAAGTGAGTGACCTTTTGCTTTTATGCATATAGATAGCTTTTGCCCTAATGAATGTGTGTGTGAATATGTTTTTTCTAAGTAGTGAATATAGTTTTTTCTAATAGACATTTTTATATTGTTTAAATACTGTTTTTCATACTATTTTTAATCTTCCATTCATACAAATCCTCTTTCACCTACCTAAAGATATCCCTCGTAAAAACAATATACAATACACAAAGGCAAATTTTCACTACATTAATTTTCCCCTTCCCCTTCTTCCCTATCGCCCTTTCTCTCCACTCTCCACAGTTTCCTCCTTCCTCACCTCCCCTCCCCCTTCTCTTCACCTCCTTCAGCATCCCTTGGCCCTCCTTCAGCATCTCTTGCCCGTTCCTCCACGTCCCTCTACCTTGCCTCCTCGCTTTCCCCTCTCTTCCCCCTTCCTTATCCTTCCTTTTCCTCTTTTCCTCTCTCTTTTGCTTCCTATCCCTTCCCCTTCCTTTTTTCACAATTCGGGAAATCCTTTCTTTCCTCGTCCCTTCCCCCTCTCTTCCTCTCCCGTCTCCCTCACTTTCCTCCCACTTTCCCCTCAATTACCCTTCAGTTCCTCTTCACTTCCCCCTCACTTTCCCCTCACTTTCCTCTCACTTTCCTCTCACTTTCCCCTCACTTTCCCCTCTCTTTCCCCTCACTTTTCCTCACTTTCCTTTCACTTTCCCCTCACTTCCCCCTCACTTCCCCGTCACTTCTCCGTCACTTTCCCCTCACTTCCCCTTACTTTCCTCTCACTTTCCTCTTAAATTCCCCTCACTTTCCCCTCACTTCACCTTACTTTCCTCTCACTTTCCTCTTAAAGTTCCCTCACTTCTCCCTCACTTCTCCCTGGCTTTCCCCTGACTTCCCCCTGACTTCTCCCTGAATTTCCCCTAACTTCTCCCGCATTTCTCCCACACTTTCTCATAAAGATCTTTGTATAGAATATTTCATCCCTAATTTCACCCCTCTAAATCCACCCCTGTTAAAATAAAATTATAAGGATATTTTAATTTTAATAGAAGTATTCCAAAACAAAATTTCAAAACTAAGTTAAAAAATGACGAAGATTCATACAATCGTTTTCATCCCTTTTCACACACTTAGGAATTTAATTTTAAAAAACTCTTTCTTAGTACAACCTCTAGACATTTAGACAAACACACCCTCCAAATTTCAAGTCACTACGACCAGCAGTTTAGGCTGTGCGTTGTCCTTTAGTCAGTCAGTCAGTCAGGACAAAGCCTTATATAATATGTATGGGTGTATGGATGTATGGATTAGACGTATAGCCATCGAGGATCAAAGCATACAGGCTGCTAGGAATGCTAACACGTGATAGAGCCACATAAAGCTGACCGTGCGAAAAACAGCTAAGACTTAGATCCACACCCAAAACATTTAGTTGTGTTTGACCTTGGGCTTTATTAATAATTGTCATCGCTAAACATAGGCTCACTGGAAACTGGACATATTTAAAACTAAACGGAAGATTGTTTAGAATGAGAGGAATCCGAAAAATAAAAACGCTATCAGCTATTCCGTAACCTATTAAAGTCTCTGTTTCTATCAGGTTTCGTAGTAAATTAACAAATGTTCGACGTGATTCTTTAAATTGGCATAACTTTTTTATTTATGAACCGATTGACAAACAAACACTAAATGTTAAGTGAAGCTTACCACAATGTATTAGTGAAAACCATATCTAAATCGGATAAGCCGTTTCTGAGATTAGCGTGAATAAACGCACAGACAAACAGACAAAAATTGTAACAATCATTGTTTTGGGTTCTATTTGCGTTGATAAAGGTCCCAATAATCGTAAACAATAGGGTCCGTTGTTTATAAATTCTAAGAATACTTACAACATCTGGCATCTGGCATCATTAATATCCATTGTGTAGTTTGGTTCACACACTTATCACAAACACAGTTAGCAGCTGTTACAAGTGCTTACTTTATTAGTTCGACGAAATAACAAAACACTTGAACCACCTAAAAAAACGGGTCTTTGACAAAAAAAGGTTCCATGACTTTATTACGATAGCGTTGTTTTCAAATAAAACATAACACTTCACAAATAAATAAGATTTCCAACATGTTGGGTTAAAAACAATACTGGCTGCTATATAAAAAACTTTAGAAATCAACAAAAGAGGAGAACGAAAAAGTTTAAAAAGTAAAAATATCGGTTATATTCGGACAAGAATATATGGAGTAATAGCGATTTTAAAATTAATCGAATTTTTGACGGCCGCCATCTTGAAATCGACTCCTGGAGTCGATCACACAGACGCGGCATTTTTGACATTCGACTCTAGGAGTCGATTCAACATTTGGTCGGCTAAAAGGATATAGCTCCGATTAAATGATAAAAATTGAAAACCACGAAACATGACACTAAATTGCGACGTTGCCACACGATGCGATGTAAACGCTTTTAATATTTTTGCTTCATCAACACTTTCTTTTTATTATTTCAATGACCTTTTTTACTACTTAAAATGTTTTTTTTATACATTTTAGAATTAACATCTGCGATATCGAGAAAATGCCGGAAGACCAGAGTGTCGCGACCGCCAGGCACCGTAAAAGGACGCGCAAGGGGCGTAAACCGTAAGTCTTTTTTGCAATTTTTATGAAAATAATAAATTTGTGGTGGACGATGTAGTAGATTGCCACTGGTGGCGCTAGCAGTGCAGGATATGGTAGTGGGTACCGATCCCGGTGGTACTAGCAGGCGTGGTAGAGGACGCGGAGCACACACCAATACACGACACGAACGACCAGACCCTATCGTGTAGATGAATATAACCGTAGCTAGCGATATGGGCTTATAGTTAGAAACATCGGCAAGGTCGCCAGTTTTGTTTTTTACAATAGGCATGACCACAGTGCGCAACATCTCCCCAGGAATATAGCTATGCGTCATGCATAATGAATACAGTAGTGCCAACACTCGGCAGCTGAGGTCCCGCATACCAGAGATGCTCAACACTGAGACCGTCATGTGATATGCCCTTAGTCGTAGATTTAATAACATGCGCAATGTCTTGGACCTTACAATAAATCCCCTGGTCCATGTCAACCTCCCTGTTGATCACCGTCCGGGACGATCCCAGAAATGGTTCCTAATGGAAATGATCCTTAAAGAGGTCCAATATCTTTGGAATATGTCACCCCACTGACGCTAACAGGTAGGCCAGACTTGTAGTTTAACCTATAAGTATTTTTCCAGAATGCGCGAAAATCATTGTTAGAATGATTCGATGCCAGAATATCTAATTTAATTTGTAGTTTGTGATCCTGGAACTATTTTAGGCGAGATTTAAATTAATTTTTCTGGTCTCACACATACCTTCGTAAATTTTGCCACTAGTAGTTTTGCCGTTCCAGTTCCAAATCAAAAATGATTGTTTAGCCTGATTGTGAGCCCCAGCAACAAGTTTGTCCTATCCTATGACAATTTTCTTTCGTACACTATTGCTGCTTCTTTGACCCACTTAGCCTCCTCCGTCAGCGCGGTCACAATGTCAACATAAAGCTTATCAATAATGTATCTATGAGCGGTATTATTACACATTTTGTCGCAACATTTAGTCTATTATTACACTCATTTTGATAATTTTTCTATTTCCCTGACACATCTTTCGCCCCAAAACGGCCGTATTTTGAGAAAAGCTAACATTACAAATTTTTGATGACTATATTTAGATTACACTGTTTAACAAGTGGAAAGTGGTCGGACCACAGCACATCGTACAATACCAATACATTTTTAACTGTATTTACAACTGACAAAGGTCGAGCCATTGTTTAGAACCGTGTGACGTTGCCACTCATAAGGTGTACATTTTTGCTTCATCAACACTTTCTTTTTATTTCTCAATGACCTTTTTTTACTAATTACAATGTATTTTTATGAATTTTAGAATTAACATCTGCGATATCGAGAAAATGCCGGAAGACCAGAGTCTCGAAACCGCCAATCGCCCTAAAAGGATGCGCAATGGGCAACCGTAAGTCATTATTGCAATTTTTATGAAAATAATAAATTTGTGGTGGACGAGAAGGTAGACCGCCACTGGTGGCGGCATTAGTGCAGGATATGGTAGTGGGTACCGATCCCGGTGGTACTAGCAGGCGTGGTAGAGGACGCGGAGCACTCACCAATACACGACACGAACGACCAGACCCTATCGTGTAGATGAATGGGCTCTGTCGCAAAATGACTACGGGTAGCAAAATGTCCCTTTCTCAGAATGTCATTTTCTCAAAATGTTTCTTTCTCAGAATGTCCCTTCCGCAAAATGTCCTTTTAGCAAAATGTCCCCTTCCTCAAACAGGCATTAAATTACTTTCTTAAGAGATAATTTATTTAACAATGCATATGAAAAAGAACAGACGTAAGGAGGATATTTATTTCGTCAAAAAATAAAAGTATTATTAGCTAAATTAGAAAATAATGAGTTAACACTTAGAAAATTTTTAAAAACATTATTTTTTTACGATTATTAAAAATGTCTTAAAATAATTGTAATATTTATTTTAAATAAATATTACAATTATTTTAAGACATTTTATTTTTTCTTATTTTTTTATTTGGGTCAAGTGTAATTTGTTGGTTATTTATTTGTGTAAATTGATCTCTTGCTTGACAGTAAATTTGACAAACTTCGATTTCTATATTTTTATTTTAGTTTATGTGCATGCACCTACCTATCGTAATGAAACGTTTAAGCTCTGTCAATAAGCATGTAATAGTGTGTGGTGACTTTAATGTCGACTTACTTGTTCAATCACAAACTAGTATTATAATATTTATAATAATAATAATAATATACCTAATAATATTTCAACAACTACACACAGCGCCATCTAGTCCCAAAGTAAACATTAAGGACAATATTATTTCAAATAATACAGATGTAGCCCACATTTTTAACGACTACTTTGTTAGCATACCTACCAGTAAAGACAACCAGCTCCTTAAATTCTTGTCCAATCAAAGCTGAGCATTTACTTAGGGGGAGTGTGAAAGAGTGTGACGTCCTTTTTAATTTTAATTATGTTAACTCAAACGACATAATAAAAGTGTTCAAGTCACTACATTCAAAAAACACTGCTGACTTGTGGGGTTTTTCAGTTAAATTAGTTGAGAGTATAATTATTAATATTGCAGCAATTAGAGAGATCCTTAAAGAGGTCCAATATCTTTGGAATATGTCACCCCACTGACGCTAACAGGTAGCCCCGACTTGTAGTTTAACCTATAAGTATTTTTCCAGAATGCGCGAAAATCATTGTTAGAATGATTCGATGCCAGAATATCTAATTTAATTTGTAGTTTGTGATCCTGGCACTATTTTAGGCTAGATTTAAATTAATTTTCTAGTCTCACACATACCTTCGTAAATTTTGCCACTAGTCGGTTTGCTGTTCCAGTTCCAAATCAAAAATGATTGTTTAGCCTGATTATGAGCCCCAGCAACAAGTTTGTCCTACTATCCTATGACAATTTTCTTTCGTACACTATTGCTGCTTCTTTGACCCACTTGGCCTCCTCCGTCAGCGCGGTCACAATGTCAACATAAAGCTTATCAATAATGTATCTATGAGCGGTATTATTACACATTTTGTCGGAACATTTAGTCTACACTCATTTTCACTAACAAGCGTGGTAGAGGACGCGGAGCACACACCAATACACGACACAAACGACCAGACTCTATCGTGTAGATGTATGTATTTG
This sequence comes from Parascotia fuliginaria, assembly GCA_963082885.1. Taxonomy (NCBI): domain Eukaryota; kingdom Metazoa; phylum Arthropoda; class Insecta; order Lepidoptera; family Erebidae; genus Parascotia; species Parascotia fuliginaria. The sequence continues at coordinate 4,671,064 of OY720197.1, forward strand.
TTCATACCGTCGAACACCTTACATATAACTGTAGCTAGCGATATGGGCTTATAGTAAGAAACATCGGCGAGGTCGCCAGTTTTGTTTTTTACAATAGGCATGACCACAGTGTGCAACATCTCTCTAGGAATATAGCTATGCGTCATGCATAATGAATACAGTAGTGCCAGACACTAGTCTTTGTGATTTATCTCAAAGGGCAGCCGGTAGGAATCGGGTTATATGGACCCTTCGCCACTGGTAGTTATTTACTTAGAATGTAGAATTTCCTTTAATAAGGATTCCTCTCAATTCCTGCGGCTTATTTCATAGCAATTTGACAATTTAGCGTCAATGCGAAGGCGTTTTTAAAATGTTTTAATTTTATTTTAGTTGAATATATTATTGTTGATAGATTATTTTTTTATTAATAGACACTAGTCTTTGTGATTTATTTCAAAGGGAAGTCGGTAGAAATCGGGTTATATGGACCCTTCGCCACTGCGACCTAGGTTGTAATCTGTAAAAAATAATATTTAAAAACTTTTTTTTGTAACTTTCGATGCTGTTATTATGAACCTCATAAAATGGAGACCAGATTACTGAGCCTAGTATCGATCTTACTTTAGTACAGTAAAGATGAATGAAAGTAAGTTGGTCTTTACAATGTTTAGTAGATCGTGTTATAAAACCAAGAAGCTAGGTAGACTTCAAGACACGGTAATCAAGCTGAGCGTGAAAAGTAAGCTTCGTCAAAGAGAACCCCCAGATCTTTTGTGACAGATTTACGTTGCAAAAAGTTGTCATTAATTGTGTAAGAAAACAAGATTTTATGTTTGATTGTTGCGAACGAAATGACAAAACATCTAATATATAAAATTCTCGGGTCACGGTGTACGTTATTGAACTCCTCCGAAACGGCTCGACAGATTTTCGTGAAATTTTGTATGCATATCGGCTAGGGTTGAGAATCGGACAACATCTATTTTTCATCCCCCTAAATGTTAAGGGTGGTCTGAAAAGGGATGAAAACGATTGTATGAAACTTCTTCATAGTTTTGAAATTTTGTTTTGAAATACTTCAATTTTTTTTTAATTGGGGTGGATTTGAAAGGACGGAATTAGGGATGAAATATTATATGGAAAGATAAGAAAAGAAGAAGAAGAAAATTGAAAAGAGGGGGAAGGTAGAGTGGGTGAAAGAGAAGTGAAGGGTAAGGAAGAAGAAGTGAGGGGAAGTGCAGAGAAAGTGAGGAGGAAGTGAGGGTAAAGCGAGGGGGAAGTGAGGGGGTAGTGAGGGTAAAGCGAGGGGGAAGTGAGGGGGTAGTGAGGGGAAAATGAGAGAAAGATGAGAAGGAAGTGAGTGGGAAGTATGGGGCAAGATAGGAGAAGGGAGATGTAAGTGAGGGGGAAATGAGGGAGAAGCCAGGAAAAGGGAGAGTGAAATAACAGGGAAAGGAGAGGGGAGGTAGGGGGAGGGGGAGGGAGTGAAGAAGCGGAATGGGAGGAGTGGGGAAGAAGGGAGAGGGAATAGGGGAAAGTAGTGAAAATTTTCGGGGGATATCTGTAGGTAGGTGAAAGAGGATTTGTAGAATGGGAGACGATTCCGTTAATTCTTTTTTTGTTGTGTTTGTTATTGTCAAGAGAAGGTTCTGCGAAAAATTAGATCTTAATTAAGACAGGATAACGTCTGTCGGGTCCGCTAGTTTTTCTATATTTAAATACATTAGATTTTTATTTATTTATTTATTTGTTTATTACACACGACAAATTACAATTGTTACAAATGTATAACATAATAATAGGTATAAGATTTGATCTAGATTGTAACTCAATTAAAATGTGTAATTAGCAAAATGAGTTAGACGTGTCAGTTATATAAAATTCATAATAAATATATCATGTACTTAGGCTATTAAAATCAGCGGTGGACCGCGCGAAGGCTGTGCTTGTCTAATGCCAGTTGAAAGGGGAAGCTAAATTACACTTGAATAACAATAACATTCAAACTTAATACTAGTCTTAAATGTAGCTGGTTGAAACAGTCTGACTCAACGACATGGTTGAGCCTGAACTGCTAGGATAATCTTACGGATAGAGGATATCTTTTAAAGTTTTAATATAAGTAGAGAATTTAGGAGTGAAGATGTCGAGTTCTGGATTATTTTTTACCAGTTCGTTATACTGACGAGCCATTCTAACTAGGGGATTATAAAAAGAAATGTTATTTTTATAAGTTTGTAGGGCGAAAAGGTTAGTGATTTGAGATCTATCTAGATTAGAGATGCACCAATTAGCGATTATGTTTAAATTGTCTTATTTATAATATCTAATTTAATTTGTCGTTCATGATCCTTGCACCATTTTAGGCCAGATTTAAATATTTTTCTAGTCCCACACATACCTTCACAAAGGAGAATGCCCAAATATGGGCCCATTTTATGGCAGTGTGCAGCAAATACAATAAATTAAAAAATTAAGCTTTATTTTTTTATGTTTAAAAGTACCAGCCTATTTACTGTCCCACTGCAGGGCAAAAGCCTCTTCTCATATAGAGAAGGTACTTGTGACTTATTACCATTTTTTTACCCTAGCATTGAAATTCTAAATAAATATACATTGAACTAAATCATTTATTAATATTTATTTATTGATATAATATAGTGGCAACGTCACATTTAAACGTTGGCAACGTTTAAATGCGACGTTAAATCTCATCTAAAGTGTAAAGTACGTACACTCATAAAGCTCTTCATATTTTTGCTTTATCAACACTTTCTTTTTATTTTTTTAAATGACCTCTTTTTACTAATTAAAATGATTTTTTTATGATTTTTAGAATTAACATCTACAGTGCCAAGAAAATGCCACAAGACCAGAGTCTCGAGACCGCCATGCGACCTAAAAGGATGCGCAAGGGGCAACCGTAAGTCATTATTGCAATTTTTTATGAAACGCCGTCGCCACTGGTGGAGGCATTAGTGCAGGATTTGGTAGTGGGTACCGACCCCAGTAGTACTAGCAGGCGTGGTAGAGGACGCGGAGCACACACCAACACGACACAAACGACGAGATCCTAGTATTATTAACTAGTATTGACTAGTGTTAATACTAGTCAATAATACGAGTACTTACTCATGAGTGCTAACGTCGCAATTTGGTGTAATATTTCGTGCTTTTAAATTTTTATCATTTTATCGGAGCTATATTTACAAAATATGTTCTGCTAACTTTTTAGAATTAGGTGAAAGCTGTATACCCCTTAGAGCATTAAACCAACCGGAGAGGCCACTGACAGGCGTACCAGCCCACCGGTCATACCCGTTATATAAAACTAGTTGACGCGCGTTCCGCATCATAAGTCACCTATCAGTGCATGCGTAATAGCGTCTCAATAGAAATGCCGAATTGCAGTGTATTTTGGTGTAAAAAGCGTTCAGCGACATTAAGTCTACAAAAGGATAATATTACATTCCACCTGTAAGTATTATTTTGTTCTAATATTATTAAATAAGGCATTAAATTAGCAATTTAACCAAATAAAATGCTAATCAACAAGTGTTGCCAGGCTTATCATCAATACTCCAATCTGGGGTAATATTTTAAGTTGAATTAACATAAAAACTAACCTTTCCTTTTTTATATCTCGCCTTGTTGACATATCTAATAAGTTTCATTTTGGATGTACATTATTGTGTCACCGTTCCCATATTTATTTATTTTTAATTAACCTGATTAGTGCACTTTATTCCGAAAGATAATTGCTCATTTCTTACAAAAATAAGCGTATTTATTTTTAAGAAACTGGTCACACTTTAACATAATTAGAGATGAGACAGTTTAATCACAAATATCGATATTGGTTTTCCAGTATTAAATTAATTTTTTTTTTGTCAAAATCAAATCAAAAATCAAAATCATTTATTTGCAAGAAAAGTGGTACAGATAGTTGTGATAGAAAAATATACATAGTTTCACACAATTCACCTATTTTGGTATGCAAATTTAATTATAACATCGTAGTAAGATTACAGAGTCTAATAAATTATTTTAAACACTAAGCAATTAATAGAATTAAAAGTACATATTTTATGTCACATCAATAATTAATAGAATTATGCAGTTAATGTTAAATGAAATTATAATAATTTAAATAATATAACAAAAAAAATAATAATATTAGAATTAAAATAAAATACCATGTCATAGTAAATAAAAGAATAGTAATAATAGCAAAAAAGTAATAATATAATACAATAAAATTATAGTTTTAAATCAAAAAGTTCTTTAATTGTATAAAAAGTATGTGCTAATAACCATTTTTTCAATTCCTTTCTCATTTTTAATAGCGGCAATTCGCGAATGAGTTTTGGCACTTTATTAAACACCCTAATACACATCACGTAACAATTGTTATGAAATAATGATGTTTTACACGCAGGCAATAACAGTCTAGTGGGGTCTCGTTTACTAATAATTGAGTTGTCACGTGCACTAGTAAATTCATGTGAAAATTTTTTCACATGAACGCAGATTTCCAATATGTATAGACCTACAAGCGTTAATATTCCCATGTCTTTAAATATGGGTCTACATGATTCCAGTGGTTCCATATTACACAAGGCTCGTACGCATTTTTTTTGACTGATAAAAGCCTTATTAATGTCTGTTGAATTTCCCCACAACAACAGTCCATATCTTAATGTAGATTCTACGTAACCGTAATAAGCAATTAGCGCCGCAGGTTTTCCAGCAACACGTTGTAAATCACGGAGTGCATTTACGAATTTATTTAATTTAGTGCAGATATTTTTGACATGTACTTTCCAGTTGCAATGTTGATCAACATGTATTCCTAGAAATTTTGTGTCTGATACTTTGGAAAGACTTTCACCGTTATATGTAATGTTTAAAGTTTCATGTGTTGTTCTATAATTAGAAAATTGGATAAATTTAGTTTTTGATATATTTGCACTTAGATTATTTGATTCAAGCCATTTGATTATTGATTCTACTGTAGCATTCAAAATATTATTAAAATTATTACAATTATTAGATACGTCATTTTTAGGTACAATTATTGAAATGTCGTCTGCAAAAAGTATAGACTTATAAGGTGTTATAGTTGGGAGATCATTAATATATATTAAAAATAAAAGCGGTCCAAGTATGCTGCCATGAGGCACGCCATATTTATTTTCTAAAAATTTGGATCTATATAAACTTAAAACAGACTTTTCATTTACACGCGAAACTTCTACGCACTGTTTACGATTCTTTAGATAGCTTTTTATCCATTCTAAGGCTGGACCCCGGATTCCGTATCTCTCACATTTGTCTAGCAGAATGTCATGGTCTACGCAGTCAAAAGCCTTTGACATGTCAAAGAAAATAGTGACAACCGGAGTTTTTTTGTTTATATATTCAGTTATTTCACGTATAACGGAAAAAGCTGCAAGAGTTGTGGATTTATCTTTTTTGGAAGCCATTTTGTTCTTGTGTAAGAATTTTATATTTAGATAGAAAACTATATAATCGTGAATACATTGCCTTTTCAAGAATTTTAGAAAATATAGATATAAGTGTGATAGGCCTATAATTTGAGAGTTCGTGACAATCGTCTTTTTTAAATAACGGTTTAACTATGGATATTTTAAGTTTATCCGGGAATATACCTTGTGTAAAAGAAATGTTTATTAATTGAGTTAGAATAGGTGCAATAATGTCAGCACAGATTTTAATAATGTTTGTGCATACCGAATCATAACCTACCGAGTTTGTGTTATTTAGTGATTTAATAATTTGTAACGTCTCATTGATCGTACATGGGTTCAAAAATATACTAGACGCAACGTAATTAATGTGGTTCTCAAAGTTATTATTATTTAAATTATAATTTTGTCTATATGCTGTATTTACAAAAAAGTTGTTAAACGTATTTGCAATGATGACAGGGTCACAGATTTTTAAATCGTTATAATTTATCCAGTCAATATTAGTTTTATGTCCATGGTTGTATTCTTTGTTTTTAATTATGTCCCAAGTGGTTTTGCAAACGTTTTTAGATTTATTTATGCGATTATTGTTAACATTTCTTTTTGAACAATTTATACATGTTTTTAATATTTTTGTAAACTTATTATATTTATTTTTATTTATAGCATTCTTGTTTGTGTAGTAAGTATATTGCAATTTTCTTTTACTCTTACTAGATATTTTAATCCCTTTAGTTAGCCATTTAGGTGCATGGTTAGTAAGCTTTATCTTATTTCTTTGCATTGGAAAACAAAGATTATATAATAAGCAAAACATATCATAAAAGTAATTAAAGGCTGTGTTAAAGTCTTCGGAATTGGCATCATTCCAAGACAGTGATTGTAGACACTCTCTATATCTATTTAAACATTCTATGCCATAATTTCGTTTAATTATAAAACACGGTGTTTTTGTTTGTTTTAGATTTTCAAAAGAAGCAGCGCTTCGAGTCGCTTGGGTCCAATATTGTAGGAACCATATAAGTGGGTTCCTAAGCGTACAAGTATCTGACTAACAGCTTAAAAGACAAAGCCTTCTGTGCTGCCAGCACTGCTACCTCCTCCCTACCCCCCAAGCGGCGGAGAGCTCAGTTTTTAGTAAGTAAACTCGCTGTGCGCTACCTCCTCTTATTGCATTACCTAGGATTAGTTAAACTAGATTTATAAGGTTAATTTAAATTGCACAGTTTTTCAGTATTTTATTATACCTACTTAAATAAAGACTTTCTGAAATATATTCTGTTGTTTTTTTGTTATCTGAACAGATAAAATATCTCTCTAATAAAAATCTACTCATACATTCTCATGTCAGTGTCTTGTTATTATGTAATCAGAACAAAATCCTCCAATTAAAAGCTCTGCTTAGTTGGAACGAAATTTAATAGCAACAGACAATTAATTCAAAGTATTATTTGGTTTGAATATACATACATACTTAGGAATAATACACGTAAAATTGACACGTAATAATTAATTACAATCTTTAATCCACACTAGAACAAATTTCAACAGGTGGTGGTTATTGAACATACATCCTTGTGCGCAGTAGTAAAATAAAAAAAAAAAATGGGTACCCATGTACGCACGTAAGAAGTTATACTTCTTTGGCATAACAATCCAAAAATACCAAATAATAATACAACGCATACATACATAAATATTTGAATTGATATAAACGCCAATATATTTTTTATTTATTCACACAGATTATTTGTACTGATACGACACACAAAGATCCGCAACTAACTTCAGTGTGTAAAAGGTTCGCAACTAACTTCAGGGTGTTGCTTTTTTCTGTCGGTGTGCGCGCGCATCGTAAAAATTCACTCTCATCATTTTTCCCAATCGCGCCAAAAAAAGTATAACTTCAAAAAAAACGGCTAAATGCCAGTAGGACTCGCGCGCCGAGGGTTCCGTACTATCAGGGATCGGAAGTATTGAATAAACATTAGTAAACATAGTAGGAGAGCCCGACCGCATAACCAGATTTGTTTGTCGAACAATGTTTAACAAATAAATTTAGCCCGACCGTATGACGGGACGGGCTTTTTTGATAATAATTACAAAAAAGTGTGCTAGTTAGAAACACTGTTTTATTCTTCCTGTAATATTGACATAAACATGAATTAACAGAATTACTTCTAGTTAATTCATGTTTATGAACTATTTACTTTACTTTCATCTATTTCAAAGTGCTTTAATAAAAAAAAACCTTAAAATTATAATAGATTATTATTACCTAAAACTGTTCTATATGATATAAGATAATGCTCATTTTAATAAGCAAACATAATAATCATGAAAATAATTAAATCTTTCGCGTACTTATATGAAATCCTAAACATCGATACTAAATATCGACAGAGTCAAGCTCTAACTGTTTTACGCTAAGGAAGCGTAAACTGATAGATGTCCTTGTGTGTGAATGTGATTGTGTGTGTTTAGTTTAAGCTAGTTTGTAATAATTTTATTGTGTGCGTGTATAACGACGCGATTTAAAAATGCATTAGTAGTTAACATTGTAATTAGTGTGCGTTGCTCGCGTTACCCCGTCCCCCGCCGAAAGTGGCAGACTTTTGCGCAAGGGAAATAGAGCGCGTGTCCACTCCTGTTGGTTTAATGCTCTAAGGTATACCCTATTAAAATAATATTCTTTTTATGAATTTTAGTACTAACATCTGCGATATCGAGAAAATGCCGAAAGACCAGAGTCTCAAGACCGCCAGGCATCGTAAAAAGATGCGCAAGGGAAAACGGTAAGTAATTTTTTCAGTAAGTTATTTATGACTAAAGGTCTGCCCTCGTTTCGCTTCGGTATGAAAGAAAGAAAAAAAGCTTAAAAAAAACGCCAGAAATGCAATTCTAGAACTAGATTTATAAATTACAAGAAAAATCATAAACAATATTAAAAATAGGTTAGTAATTAATATTACAGACAAGGGGCTATAGCAAGTAGGTGCAAATTCAGCATAAGCCAGGTCACTAGGACCAAGAGCTGGGTTTCTATTGACAACTGTTAGTGGTGACGCACGGATATCAACTGCCACTAACTCTATAATTTGTAAAGCACAGTGTACATTTATCACTAATACTCACGTAATTTTAAATATTTATATAGTATAACAGTCTAATAAAATATATATTTTTTTTTTTATATTATTGCCTACCAAAGTGACTCCACCCCGCCTGATGGTAAGCAGTCAGTGGAATCCAGAAGTGGTGGCCACTATACCAAAAGGCATCGTCTTAAACTGCTGGTATGGTGGCCGCCACTATGGCGGCTGGGAATGGGGTTAGGGGAAAGGAATGAGGGAGGTGAGGAAATAGGAAAGGGGTGAAATTGGGCCTCCGGCGCTCTCACTCACCGAACGAAACGCAGTAGTACGGATACTACTACTCTTAAGTCGATATTCTATGAGAGGGTAGTACTTCCCCGGACGATCCGGCCCATTCATGCTGAGATCAGCGTGGATCTACTACCGTACAAATATAATATAATGATATAATATATAATGTATTTTCATAATATATAATTCATCTATTTAAATATAATATATCCATAAGTTTTAAAAAAGGTATCAAAAGTTTCATTTGATCTTACAACAAACTCCTACGGAAAATATCATAGCAATAGTCGTATTGCATCATTTAGATTTACGAAGGCGCTTAAGGACGCGTTTACAATTCTATCAAAAATAACCCCTTTTTCGGTTCATTTTGCGGCAAAACGATAAACAATTTTATATATCTAGCAGATACTACAAATAGAATGGTTCTTTATCTTGTGATGGGACGTGTTTTTTTCTAATAATATTTATTTTTCAATGTTGTAAAAACCGTTGTTCTTTGACTCTCAATGCAGAATTTACGAAATCGTGTTGATTTCGAGACCTGTTTTTTTCTTATTATATTCTAAATTTAAAAGTACTAAAAGTTAGCAAATAATATCTTCAATTCATAAAATACCCGTCTATTTTTTTCATATTTTACAAATTAACACGAATATCAATGAAAAATAATATCGTCGTTTTCCATACATTTTGCTATGCAGCGTGAATCTTGATGCATTGTAATAAGACTTATTTTGTTTGGTAGTTGTTTTCATCGCATTGAACAGAGCTTTGTGAACAAGAATCAGTCCGCGCTCGGCGCCCGTCGTGAGTGGACCTGTGTCGCTTATCGGAAGCTGCTCGACTCGTAAATTTCGTTGTGTAGACACAATGTAGTTGACAATACTAGATTTGATACTTACAAGAGTTGATTGCAAGCATTTTATACGAAATAGTTGTCAAGGTATTATTGTTTTTGCTATAAGTACCTAAGTAGCTATTATTATTAGTTGCGTTTCGGACATGCTGAGAAATCTGAATGTCTACTTCGGTGACTGCTACTGGAACTAGCTAACGAGTAAAGCTAGGCGTACCGAGTATGGGCTCGTTTTGTTAGTTATGATAAGACCTTACCACCGGACAAGGTGGATTGACCTGAAGGTCTACTTCGGTGACTGCTACTGGAACTAGCTGATTAGTAGAGCTGGGTGTACCGAGTATGGGCTCGTTTTATTAGTTATAATGAGACCTTACCACCGGACATGTTAGAGTGGCCTGAAAGCTTACTTGAGTGACTGCTATTGGAAGTAGCTGATTAGTAGAGCTGAATGTGCCTTCTGGTCACTCCATCATGTCCGGTGGTAAGGTCTCATCATAATTAACCTAACGAGCCCATAATCGTTATACCCAGCTCTTCTAATCAGCTAGTTCCAGTAGAAGTCACCGAAGTGGTATCAGGACACTTACGCGAATCCACTTGCGCAAAAGACATTTGCGCATTGCGCGAAAGACTTTTGCGTGAATGGACATTTGCGAGAAAGAAACTAGCGCGAAAACTTTTGCGTGAAATATGATAAAACAAGATTTTTAAGTCAAATTTCATTAAAGCAGCTGCCATTGTGAACGTTGCTGTTTTTGTACCTACTGCTTTCAAAATCGATACCTGAGTGTCCCAGCGATGACGAAATACGAATCTTAAGTCAAATTTTATAAAAGCAGCCGCCATTTTGAACTTTGCTGTTTTTGTACCTATTGCTTTCAAAATCGATACCTAAGTGTCCCAGCGATGACCGAACATGAATCTTAAGTCAAATTTAATAAAAGCAGCCGCCATTTTGAACTTTGCTGTTTTTGAACAGATGGCTTACAAAATCGATATCTGACTGTCCCAGCGATGACCAAACAAGAATCTTAAGTCAAATTTTGTTGAAGCAGCCGCCATTTTTAACTTTTGCTGTTTTTGAACCGATTGCTTTCAAAATCGTCATCTGAGTGTCACAGCGATAACTGAACACAAATCTTAAGCCAAATTTAATAAAAGCAGCTAGTAATTTGAACCTTGTGGTTAGAGAACCGATTTCTTTCAAAATTGATATTTCTGTGTCTCACACTAATCTTAAGTCAAATTTAAATAAAGCAACCGCCATTTTGGGCTTGGCTGTTTTTAAACAGATTGCTTTTAAAATCGCTGGGATACTCACTATATAATATACATTTTGAAAGCAAACAGTTAATAAATTGCAAATTTCAAAATGGCGGCTGCCGTCATTAATTTGACTTAAGATTCGTGTTTGAACACTCAGTTATCGATTTTTAAGGCAAACGGTTCAAAAATAGCAAAGTTCAAAATGGGGGCTGATCCATTCATTTTGACTAAAGATTCGTGATCAGTCATCGCTGGGCCACTCAGATATTGATTTTAAAAGCAATCGGTTCAAAAACAGCAATGTTCAAAATGGCGGCTGCTTTTATTAAATTTGAATTAGGATTCTTATTTAGTCATCGCTGGGACACTCAGATATTGATTTTGAAAGCAATCGGTTCAAAAACAGCAATGTTCAAAATGGTGGCTGCTTTTATTAAATTTGAATTAGGATTCTTATTTAGTCATCGCTGGGACACTCAGATATCGATTTTGAAAACAATAGGTTCAAAAACAGCAAAGTTCAACGCAAAAGTCTTTCGCGCGAGTGTCTTTCTCGCAAATTTCCATTCACGCAATGTGTGACTCCATGCCCAATAAAACTAATTCTAAGTACATAACAAAAAACATACTACTAGAAATTTCAAAATACAAGTCATTCCAATTAAACAAAATAAAACTTTATTTCTAAAGTATCAACGTGAGTTTATTTTCATATAATCGCCTTAGTTAGGCTGACCTATGTATGTGTGTGTGAAATTTGTTTATGTATTGGTGCGATTCGATAACTATGATTTTTGAGAACGCGTCCTTAAAATATTGCAATTCTGAAAATGAAAAATATATTTTTTTTTTAATGTGAAATAATTTTTAAATCGGTAACGTAGATTCTTAGTTAAATCGTTCCAAACATATAAAGAATCTAATATTTTCTCTTTATAATTTAAGTTTAGATTATAAAATTGACTTGAAAGTTTTTTTATTCAACATTTTGTTATAAAATGTCCATCTAGATCAAAGCCCGCACCGCCACCACGATCGCCATCGCCATCGGTTGCACCTCCGTCACCGGCGTCATCTGAGGTGTCTTCGCCCGTAGTGTAAGTTGATTACCGACTTTTTTATATATTTTCATTTTTTTTAAGGAAAAATTAATAGTAGATCGCCACTGGAGGCGGCATTAGTGCAGGATATGGTAGTGGGTACCGATCCCGGTGGTACTAGCAGGCGTGGTAGAGGACGCGGAGCACACACCAATACACGACACGAACGACCAGGCGAAAACCAAGCCAAGGAGTAGGCTGGCTTTAGGACAGGATATTCAACTTTAGATCATATACACACAGTAAGACAAATCTTTGCGAAAAACAAAGAATTTAATGTACTATTTTACTGCCGCTTCATTTATTACAAGGCATTCGACTCAATAGAGCATGAAAACATTTGGCATTGTATGAAGAACCAAGGAGTCGAGTTTTTTATAATCCTAATGTATTTAGGATTATATAAAACATATACACTAACAGTACAGCTAGGGTAAAGCTAGAAAAAGAGGGAAAATAAATTTAAATAAATAGAGGCGTCCTTTAAGGAGACTCGCTATCCCCAAACTTATTTACAGCTGTTTTAGAAGAAATCTTCAGCAAATTAAAAATTGGACCAGTATGGACTAAACATAAATGGAGAACATCCCAACTACGATTCGCCGACGATATTATACTCTTTGCTACAACAAAAGATGATCTACAAAACATGCTCATAGACCTGGATAAAGAAATCCGCAGGGTCGGTCTATCGATGAACATTTCAAAAACAAAAGCCATGACAAATTCATCTCAAGACGCTATTATTATGAATGGCAAGGAGTACACTTACCTAGGACAGCAAGTCTCAACCACAAATATAATGTCAAAAGAAATAGACACAAGAATTGGAAATGTTATTTTTTTTTTTGTATGTTATAGCCTACCAAAGTGACTCCAGTCAGTCAGTGGAATCCAGAAGTGGCGGCCACTATACCATAAGCCATCGTCTTAAACTGCTGGTATGGTGGCCGCCACTATGGCGGCTGGGAATGGGGTTAGGAGAAGGGAATGAGGGAAGTGAGGAAAGGTGGGAAATTGGGCCTCCGGCGCTCTCACTCACCGAACGAAACGCAGTAGTACGGATACTACTACTCTTAAGTCGATCTTCTATGAGAGGGTAGTACTTCCCCGGACGATCCGGCCCATTCATGCTGAAATCAGCGTGGATCTACTACCGTTAAACCTGGCCATCTGTTATTGGCGACTAAAAGAAATAATGAAGAATACAGAAATTAATATGACCGTCAAATCAAAGCTGTACAATTCCTGTGTGCTACCGGTTTTAACATATGGCTGTAAAACCTGGGCAATTACTAAAGCGCAAAACAACAAACTGAAAACCTGCCAATCAGCAATGGAGAGAAGCATGCTGAATATAAGGAGATCTGATAGAGTAAGCAACAAAATTATCAGAAAACGCACGAAAATTGAAGATGTTACAACAAAAATAAGAAAAGTGAAATGGAAATGGACAGGCCACATAATAAGAGGTATTGAAAAGTGGAACAGAAAATTAGTATTTTACTACCCAAGAAATAAGAATAGAAAGTGTGGAAGAGAATTTCGAAATTCTCCACTTTCGAATGGACTAGAAAAGCACTAAACAGAACAGAATGGAAAGAAATAGAGGAGGCCATTGCCAAAGTTGGACAAACAGACATAGTTGTCGGTGTCAACGACTCTCCAAAGCCCTTGGAATAGAATTATTTATAAAATGTAGTAAAACTGTCTGAATAAAGGCCTATATTGTGGCGAAGCGTCTATATAACACGATTCCTGCCGCTTTTAAAATATGCCCTGACCTCCTTATACCTATCACTGCTTGAATGTCTACTCAAAGTCTCCGAAACTCAAAGTATTTTAATCCCACCGGCTTCCCTCCTCGGAAAAGTGCCTCTTCGCTACTGATTGTTATTATTATTATTGTTACGTGTCAGGATTGGGGTTCGATGTAAAATGCCAGTTACGCGATAATGAGTTTATTCAAGACTCGCACAATGCACTAACAGTAACAAAATAAAGCAATAAACACTTATACTACACTATAACGCTTCGTATATCGCTCTTCTTAAACTTCCGTATCGCTTAGATGTTCGCTCGAGATCGCTGTATTCACAACTGAACGAAGTGCCGACGTTCGAATCCTTTTTATAGTCCTTCAATAGATTTCTAGAACCTTCCAGTTATTACGACAAAGATGCCGACAATTCTCGAAAACAGAACAATGAGTGTAGGTACTTAGCTGCGACGCGTAGGTATGCCTACCGTCGATGAGCTATTGTTATACGTGTAGGTAGGTACATGCGAGCGTTCTAGCGTAGGTATTTGTTGTATACGTGTAAGTAGGTACTTGCGAACGTTCTAGAGCTTAGGTATTTGTCGTACACGAGTAGGTAAGTACTTGCGAACGTTCTAGCATAGGTAATCGTCGCAACATTGCCCCCCGCTTAATCATGCTCGTCCCGAGCAGCGTTAGAACCGTGATAGGGTGCTAGTCGATCGATGTGGACGATCTTCGGCTTCTTTCTATCGCCCTGTCTTATGCGATAGGTCACGTCATTGATCCTTGTGATCACTTTATAGGGACCCTCCCAGCGGGCCTGTAGCTTCGGTGACTTGCCGATTTTCCTGAGAGGATTATGTAACCACACGAGCGTACCTTCCTCGAAGCCATGAGTACTTGCTTTCCTGTCATAACGAGTTTTCATCTTCTCGCTAGCCATGAGGTTGTTATCTCGCACTAGATCATGTGTCTTATCCAGCTGTGCCTGCAAGTTTGCGACGTACTCTACTGTCGGCTTTGGCGTATCAGGAGGTGTTCCGGTAATCAAGTCTACTGGTAGGCGTATCTCTCTTCCAAAGTTGATTTTGGCCGGCGTAAATCCTGTAGTGTCATGAACCGCGGACCGATATGATAACAGGAAGAGTGGAATGTAACGGTCCCAGTCCCGTTGATGGTCTTCGACAACCTTGGGCATATGGTTTTCCAATGTCTGGTTAAACTGTTCTACCATGCCGTCAGACTGCGGGTGCGCTGGTGTTGTCCGTGTTTTATGTATGCCGAGTAGACTACACATCTCTTGAAACAGGGCTGACTCGAAATTTCTTCCCTGGTCACTATGCAGTTCCAACGGCACACCAAATCGACACACTACTTCCTGGATCAACTTTTTGGCCACAGTCTGAGCCTCTTGGTTTGGTATCGCAAACACTTCGGGCCATTTGGTAAAGTAATCTTGAACTACTACTATAAAGCGGTTGCCGTCTTCTGTCACGGGAAATGGTCCAGCTACGTCAATGGCAATTCTCTCCCATGGGGCTCCGACACTGTACAGCTGTAGCTTGCCTCTTGATCTAGTACGAGGTCCTTTTACCGAAGCTCACGTAGAGCACTTTCTGCACCACTCCTCGATGTCTTCCCGACAGCGTACCCAGTAGAACCGTTCTCTCACCTTCACCAAAGTCTTCTTCACACCAAGATGACCACCTGATGCACCATCATGCACTAAGCGCAGAACAGGTGCAACTTTGTTTCTCGGGATCACCATCTGTAGAACTTGGTCCTTCCCGTCAGGTGATTCCCACTGTCTATATAGCACGCCTTGTTCCAAACTCAGACTGTCCCACTGAGCCCAGTAGGCCTTCGTAATTGGGCTTGCGGCTGATACGTCCTGCCATAATGGTTTCCGACCCTGAGCCTTCCAATCCATTATTAGTTTAAGATCTCTGTCTTCTTTCTGTACCTTACTGATTTTCTCTTTGTCCCAGGATTCATCGGTCCCCTGAGTCCTGACAATTTTCACTACCTCCTTGGACTCTTGCTTCAAACAATGTTTGCAATCCTGGGAGCATGGAAGTCGCGATAAGGCATCAGCGTTGGAGTGAATCCTTCCACTGCGGTGTTCTATTACAAAGTTGTACTCCTGTAGTTGTTCGATCCATCTCGCGACTTGGCCTTCAGGATTCTTAAACTGGAGTAGCCACTTTAGTGCCGCATGATCTGTTCGTAGTGTGAACTCTCTTCCCAGCAAGTATTTATTAAAATGTTGTAAGGTCTTCACAACTGCTAGTAATTCACGCCGAGTTACACATTAGTTTCTCTCAGGCTTTGATAGAGACTTGCTGAAGTAGGCGATGACCACTTGCTGTCCATTTTGCTCCTGAGATAACACACCTCCGATTCCAGTATTGCTGGCGTCTGTGTCCACAATAAATCTACCTTCTCTATTAGGGTAGCACAGGACTGGAGCTGAACACAGCAACTCTTTGAGCCGTGCAAATGCACGTTGACAATCCGAGTCCCAAATGAAATTCCTCTTCTCTTCTGTGAGGTGGTGTAACGGCTTAGCTATTTCAGAGAAGTTCTTAACAAAACGCCGGTAGTAAGCACTGAGGCCCAGGAAAGCTCTTACTTCGGTTTTAGTTTTTGGTATAGGCCATTCTTGAACCGCTTTTATTTTGTCTGGGTCTGTTTGAACACCTTTATCCGAAATAATGTGGCCTAAGAACGAAACTTCTTTCTTGAAAAAGGCGCACTTCTTCGGATTAAGTTTCAAGTTTGATTCACGAAACCTCTTAAAAACCTTCTCAAGATTCTTGCGATGTTCCGTGAAACTGCGTCCCATAACTATGAAGTCATCCAAGTACACCAGACAGGTATCTCCCAAAAGACCCACTAATACGCGTTCCATAAGCCTTTCAAACGTAGCTGGTGCATTGCACAATCCAAATGGCATCACCCGAAACTGCCACAGGCCTTTTCCAGTACCGGTGGTGAATGCAGTCTTCTCCTTATCTTATGGCCGGAGTTCCACTTGCCAGTAGCCACTTTTTAGATCTACCGTAGAGAACCACTTCATGCCTCCAAGCATGTCCAAAGTGTCGTCAATACGGGGCAAAGGATAGCTGTCTTTCTTGGTGACGTTATTCAGCATCCTGTAATCTACACAAAACCTGGTACTACCATCTTTCTTCTTCACGAGTACCACCGGTGAAGACCATGGGCTGGATGATGGCTCTATGATCTTGGTTCGTGCCATATTCCCAATCAGCTCGGCTACTTCTTGTTCTTTTGCTAGTGGCACTCGTCTAGGTCTTTGTTTGATAGGCTGTGTAGCACCTGTGTCGATCGGATGTTTCACTAACCCCGTTCTTCCAAGGTCGTTTTCTTCTTTGGTGAAAATGTCCTTGTAGTCCAGCAGCAGCTTCTCTGCTTCCCGATATTCGTTGGGTGACAAACTTTTCTTCGTGGTCTCTAGCAAGGGGCCCATATGTTTTCCCGAAGAGGCAGTCTGGACGTTCTCTTGGATCTTCCTCAGATTGCTCACAGCCTCACATCGTCCAACGATCGCGTTCTTCCGTAATAACATCGCCGAATTGCTAAGGTTGACAATTTTAACTTTTGCTCCACTTCTAGTCATGACTAAAGTTCTGGCTGTAATTCTACTGGTATGGCGCCCAGGATCTTCCACCATGATGCAACGATCAGCAGTTACACCCTCAGGAAACCTTACGTCGACTAAGGTTTCTGACCTCGGTGCCAAGGTTACCGTTTTGGCACTGTAGACCGCTATCGAAGAACAGCCTTCCAGAAAGACTTCTTGATCTGGGAAGCTTAGAACACCTTTAGCAATATCGACAACGCACTGCTGCATTCGTAGGAAGTCTAAGCCGATAATGCAGTCATCCGTTATGCTCGCCACCAAAACAGATTGATGATAAATCTTCTCTCCTAGTTTGATTTTCACATCTGTAGCTCCGAGGACGGTCTCTGGCTGGCCAGTCGCTGTTTGCAATTTGCAAGATGGTCGTGCGTCTTCCCACTGAATTGTTCGCTGCAGAAGTTCTGGTCGTACGATGGTCTTCGACGCGCCCGTATCTATTGTAAAGCGAACAGGTTTACTATTTATTTCTCCAGATGTTACCAGGCTATTACCGTCACATGCCTGTGATACTTGCACTGTGGGGGCTTGAGGTAACCCAGCCAGTGCCCGCCCCGCGGCCCTGGCTCCGATTAGTTTAACGGATCTTGACTAGCGTCAACCTGAGTAGTGGTTGACACCGTTCTACTTCCTCTCTGGGCCGGACAGTTAACTCGGATATGTCCTCGCTTGCCGCATCCGTAGCATACAGGCTCACCCCTTGGTCTAACAGCTGCAACAACTTCCCGTACTTTATGCGACTTGTAGTCGTTTCGCACAGCTTCCACCTCAAGAACATGTGCTAAGGCCGCTTCTAAAGTTGTATGGTGTGCCAACCGTACAGTTGCTCTGACCTCAAGGTCTCTTATACCATCCACAAATGCTTGCACCACTGTGTGGTCTACAGATGATAGACTGGAGGCATAGGCTCGTCGTACCAGGCTTTCAATTTCAGCAGCCCATTGTTGAAGTCCCTCACTCGACTTCTGAGTTCGATCCTTCAGCTGAGCTCGATAAACATGCTCCAGGTGCTTATCGCCAAATCGATTCGCTTCGTCGGTCTGCAGGTATATTCTCTAGGATCAGCAGTGCATCCCCTCTAAGTGCTAAAGTAAGCGCCGTCAGTGCGTGACCATCTTCCCATCCATTTCCTTTGGCAACTACTTCGAACTGGTGTCGAAAGGCCGTCCAGGAAGACGAGTCGTCAAAGGAGGGAAGTTTAAACTTAGGACCTCCGGAAGTAACTGCCGCGGCCACAGGTGTAGCACTTGAATAAAGGACCTTGGTCTTCTGCAGCTCTTTAATCATTTTGTCATGATGGTTCATGGTGGTCTGGACATCTTCGAGAATTTCATCATGTTTGCTGGTACGTTTTTTCACCACTTCAACGTCTTCTTGAAGAGAACTGATGACGGTGCTGAACCCTTCCCACTTAGAGTCCATCATTTCTTGAAGCTCACGGATAGCCTGGCGTTGTCCGTCTGTGGCTTGCAGTTGACCTTCCTTAAGATCTAGAAGAGCTTGGCGTTGGCGCTCTTCAGCTTGGCGTTGGCGCTCTTCAGCTTGGCGTTGGCGCTCTTCAGCTTGGCGTTTACCTTCCTTCAACTCCTCCATGACTTGACGTTGCCGTTCGTCAGCTTGGCGTTGGCCCTCCTGTATAACGGCCAAAAGGGACGACATGTCGAAGCCAGAGCCCATACCCGTCGACGCCGCAGAAGTGCCGGGATCACTAAATACTGCTGCGCTAGACTCTTCAGTATCGGCCATAATCGATGATTCACGAGTTTCGTCTACCGCCGCCTGTCGTCGAGTGCGTACTCCCTCGTCGCGTGGTGTGACTGGCATTCTCACTTCTGTCACCAATTGTTACGTGTGTCAGGATGGGGTTCGATGTAAAATGCCAGTTACGCGATAATGAGTTTATTCAAGACTCGCACAATGCACTAACAGTAACAAAATAAAGCAATAAACACTTATACTACACTATAACGCTTCGTATATCGCTCTTCTTAAACTTCCGTATCGCTTAGATGTTTGCTCGAGATCGCTGTATTCACAACTGAACGAAGTGCCGACGTTCGAATCCTTTTTATAGTCCTTCAATAGATTTCTAGAACCTTCCAGTTATTACGACAAAGATGCCGACAATTCTCGAAAACAGAACAATGAGTGTAGGTACTTAGCTGCGACGCGTAGGTATGCCTACCGTCGATGAGCTATTGTTATACGTGTAGGTAGGTACATGCGAGCGTTCTAGCGTAGGTATTTGTTGTATACGTGTAAGTAGGTACTTGCGAACGTTCTAGAGCTTAGGTATTTGTCGTACACGAGTAGGTAAGTACTTGCGAACGTTCTAGCATAGGTAATCGTCGCAACATTATTATATTTTAAAAATATGTTCTTCTAATTTTTTAGATTCAGGTGAAAGCTGTATACACTATTAAAATATATTTTTTTGTGAATTTTAGTATTGACCTCTGCGATATCGAGAAAATGCCGGAAGACCAGAGTTGCAAGACCGCCAGGCACCGTAAAAAGATGCGCAAGGAGCAGTCGTAAGTATTTTTTTTTAGTAAGTTATTTAAAAGTTTCATTTAATCTTACAACAAACTCCCACGGAAACTATCATAGCAATAGTCGTATTAGAAAGAAAGGAAGAAAGAATGAAACGATTGCCACAATTACATAGGGACACAAAAAATAATTAAATAAAAATAAATATAATATTAAGTACAGTACAAGTGTGTGTCTCACAGATGTGGCAACTAGGTACCCAGTTCACATCATTTAGATTTATGAAGGCGCTTAAAATATTGAAATTCTTAAAATGACAAAAAATAATAAACTAATCATAATAAAATAAACACAGGATAGCCTTAGTATCCTGGGTATGGACGTCAGCCGAGATCTTAACCCCAAAAATTACATCGAGTGCGTCATTAAAACTCGCTGTCCTGAACAGGATGAGAACAGGATGAGGCGGTACTTCACGCCCGAGCAGCTCTGTCTTCTTTATAATAATAATATTAATAAATCATTTTTTTCGGGTCGCATAAACCCATAGATAAATACCTTACAGACTAACAAACATAATATTATAAACTTAAAAACTAAACTTCACATGCACTAAGTCACTGTGCGTTCGTG
Source organism: Parascotia fuliginaria (assembly GCA_963082885.1). Taxonomy (NCBI): domain Eukaryota; kingdom Metazoa; phylum Arthropoda; class Insecta; order Lepidoptera; family Erebidae; genus Parascotia; species Parascotia fuliginaria. Next base: position 4,691,701 of record OY720197.1, read on the forward strand.
TGGCACTTGTCCGCTGAAGCGATGGAACACGACACCTTGCGGCCAAAAGGTTTCCTCCATGACGAGGTGCAAATAACACGTTGGTACTCGCACCACAAACGTCTTAAAATTGACGTTGCGACGCGACTCCAACAGCTGCACTCTCGGCCTTCATTCATTCTTCTTCATCTTTTGGCGTACGTACTCCTCGATGTCCTCTGCCTTTGTGGTGTAGTGTAGGCGAGAGATGTACACCGGGGTGTTCGGTGCGGCGGCACGCAGCTTCATGTCATCCGCCGGCGCTGTACCGCAACAGTTCTTGGTGGTTCGCTGGCGGCGCTTCCTCTTCTGCACCGTCACAAAGCCCGGATCGTTGCCTTTGCGGGCATGGGCTTGGTCGGGGGAGCAACACGAATGATCTGCGTAACCTGAGAGTCAGCTCGTCGACGCGGTCAAGCGGAGACAGGGGCGGGGGCGGGGCTGCAGTGCACGCGTTCAGTGCATACAGCCGACTCAGCACTCCGCGGCGCCGGAGCAGGTGTTCTGCCTGCTGACGCGAAGCTTGCGCGCGTGTGTCGAGGCAGCAGGCGCGCCGGCGCGTGGTTGCGTTAGTAACACGATCCGGTGACGCAGCCACGGCCACAGTATTGCGAAACTCACCGAGTTCCATGCGCAATTCTGCGACCGTGTTTTGGGATGCCTCTAGTTTTTTTATGTACATCCGCTAGACTTGCCTTAAGAAACACGATGTCCTTCAAAAGGCTGGTAACGTCGACGTGATCGAAGGTGACGGGAGGTAACTTATTCAAGTCCTTCGCCACAAACGTCGGCACGACGTCAGGGTCGGTTCCTTCAGCAGAGTAATAATCTCCTGCAAACTTTTCTTTGTCCCATCGCGCCGATGAGACACCATCTTGTCGCACTTGTTAAGCGACCCGTACAGTAGCAGCTTAGCAGCAGCTACGTTCTCCTCTCTGAAATTCGTGGACCAGATCTGGACAGCGGACACCTCATCCATGACATCCAGTTTCTGCTGCAGGAACGCCAGCAACTCATTCGCCACGAGTGTATCACACATAACGATTAATCCGTGCTGAAAAGTAGGCAAAACTAATCACAAGCTCGTATTACACGTCCGCTTTAGAGCGCGGCACAACGCCGACTATGACACAGTCATAGTCAGCTGACTGTTTATAAGACACAGGTTCATTCGAAAAGACAAAATGTATAAAATTTTTTATGCCAAATGTCAAAAGTGCAGGTACAAACCTGGTTTTAAATAATGAATCAGTTTTAATCGTCCACAGTTTTCTTGGGCTTAACTTTAAATTGCAAACTTAGTGGGAAGGCCATATTTCGTGTGGCTAAAACCCTTGAGCCTTTACAGCTGCGTAGAGACATCGCCTCAATGGCCGTCTTCTATCGCCTTTACCACTAGAGTGTTCTGAAGAGCTCTTTGAATTAATCCCACCCGATCCCTGATGTGTGGGACTAATGTGCTACCCTTCCCCAGTGGAATCTAAAGGGTTTCAAACCAAACGGTTCAGCACTTCATACATTTGTCGCTTAATCAAAGCCTGGAACTCTTTGCCAGCGCAAGTGTTCCCATCTAACTTTGATCTTGGGTTTTTGAAGTTATACTTCTTTTGGCGCGATTGGGAAAAATGATGAGAGTGAATTTTTACGATGCGCGCGCACACCGACAGAAAAACAGCAACACCCTGAAGTTAGTTGCGAACCTTTTACACCCTGAAGTTACGCCAAAGAAGTATAACTTCTTACGTGCGTACATGAGTACACACACTCTTTTTTTAAGCGGGGCGTTAAAAAGCATCTCACTAAGTCGCTATAGTGGAGGCCACCATACCAGTAGTTTGGCTTTTGGAATGGTGCCCGCCAGTTCTGGGTTCCACTGACTGCCTTATTTACCATCAGGCAGAATAAAGTCACTTTGGTAGGCTAATATAATAAAATATACCCTATGTTACCCGCTGAATTTCTTGATTTCTAAAAGTGAAAGAATTTTTGAAATTGGTAACATAGATTCTGAGTTAAGTCGTTGCAAACAAACAAACATACAAAACATCAAATCTTTTCTCTTTATAATATTAATTTAGATAATAAAATTGTGTATTTGTATGAAAAAAAACTTTCTAAGTTTTTTTTCATACAAATACACATTACAAATAATGCTTACAGTTATTTTACTATGAAAATAACGCAACGCAAGAATTAAAATGTTTTTTTTTATGAATTTTAGAATTGACATCTGCGATATCGAGAAAATGCAGGAGATCGACGTGCACCCTAAAAGTACGCACAAGCGGCAATCGTAAGTCATTTATTTTCAGTAAGTTAAAATTGACTAGAAAGTTTTTTTTCAACATTTGTTATAAAATGTCTATCTACATCAAAGCCCGCACCACCACCACGATCACGATCACCGTCGCCGTCGCCATCCGTACCGACTTTTTTAATTATTTGCTATGTTATGGGTACTACACATCCGCTTTTGTTTCAGGTCTGTGCAATGTGACAATCAGGAGTCGAATGCGAAATCGTTACCCGCATCTACGGAGCGGCATCCATCTACATCTCAAACTGATCGCTCTCGGCAAAGGCAAGATAAGAATATCGACGACTACATCAATCAGGGTAAGTACCTCCTATTTTTCTTTGAGCCATGGGTCATGGCTAAATATGTAGTTCCTACCAGATTAACAAATGTATGATGTGTTACAGGAAGCGACGAAGACACTGACGCAAGCGATGAAGAGAACGACATAGCGGTTCCTATGTTACCGAGGGTGTTCCGGAGCCTCATGGAAACCCCTTTGGACTGTGATGTTGGCGACCAGAGCACTGAGCGAGCCCCGGAGCCCGAGGCTGACGCAGCGCCTGCGGACCAGACTGCGACCATGTTGGAGCAGCCCGTGGCACTCTATGACTTTGACTGGAGAGAGTTTCCAAACCCTCAGATTTCACCTGAATTGAGGCGGGAAACATTCTCAGAAAAGAATGTCGGACCGACAACTCCATGCGTCGACCCGTATGACATTTTCGTTGAAATATGGGATCGACGAATTATGGAGCACATTGCCTCGGAAACGAATAAATATGCTCAGCAGTTGGCATCCCGGATGCTTGAAAACCACGATCTTCATCCCAGAAGCCGCATCAGCCGATGGCGAGATACTACGCCTGACGAATTATATGTTTATTTCGGTCTAATTCTGGCAATGGGGATTGTTGTTAGGACGAGGATTGAGGAATACTGGGGTGCCACTCCTGACGTATTTTATACCCCAGGTTTTGGCGCACACATGTCTTATGACCGTTTTGCCATACTTAGTAAATGTTTACATTTTAATGACAACCAAGACATGTGTGCGCAAGAACTAGAGTACTCTGAGGCGAGGCTATTTAAAATACGACCCATACTGTCACACCTAAACTCTAAGTTTCAGGCAATGTACACTCCGGCACAGAATCTTGCACTTGATGAGAGCCTACTCATGTGGAAAGGCGCTCTTGATATCAGCCAGATCATCCCAAACAAAACAGCAAATCGAGGTATAAAATCTTACGAGATTTGTGAATCTCAAACCGGGTATCTATGGCGGTTTGAGGTTCACGCTCATAAAAAATCACCACCGCAGCAGTTAGATGATCCACTTCAGGCCACTATACCGTCAATAGTATTGAAGTTGACCCAAGGCTTAGAGCATAAAGGCTACACCTTATGGATGGATAGTTTTTACAATTCACCTTGCCTGGCTCGACGCCTTAAGACTTTAGGTTTTGATTGTGTAGGAACCCTGAGAACAGATCGCAAGTTTGTGCCGCGGGAACTACATAATCTGACCAAGCAGAACATGCGCCAGGGGCAGATCGCTGGTCTCACCTCGGGGGACATCGACGTCATGGTTTGGAGAGATTTAAACAGGGTAGCTATGATCTCTACATACCATGGCAACGGTCAACAAACATGCCGAGGAGCCACCAAACCCATCCTAATATTTGATTACAATATTATGATGGGTGGGGTGGATAAAAAAGACCAGCTCCTGGCCATGTACCCAATAGAGCGTAAACGTACAAAGGTGTGGTATAAAAAACTTTTTAGAAGACTTCTCAACATCTCCGTATTAAATTCATACATAATTCATCACCATAGTATATCTTCCCTTAGTCATAGAAATTTCCGCATCAACCTAGTAAAATCTCTTTTATTAAAGCACTCCACGCCTGCACTGATTCCACTTGCACCTGTAGTAAAAAAGAAAATAGACGTCAGTCACCGCTTGGCTCAGTTACCGATGAGTGGTCACCAACGCATGCGGCGGACATGTGCGAACTGCAAAAAAAGAGTGATAACCTGCTGTGTTGGTTGCAATAAAACTGTATGCATGGACCCCTGTTTCCTCATAATCCATTCTTAATTTATGTAAAGTATATTTATAAAGATTTTATTTCTACATATGTATATAATTATGTTCTTATGTATGTATGTTTTTATTCTTTATATGTGTACATTTTTGAACCACACTTTTGTACGTTTACGTTTTTTGAGTTTATAGGTTAATATAACTACGAATTAATGATCAGAGCTCAAGACCGATTTACTTGCAGCGAGGAGTACGACAGGGAGATGTCATACCCCAGAAACTGTTGCACTGGAGGACGTGTTCAAGCTTCTGAGCTGAAATAGATTTGGCATCAACATAAACTGCGAGTACATCACTCACCTTCGATTCGCTAATATCGTGGTCATGGCTGAAACTGGTGGACCTCAGTGCATTGCTCGATGATTTCAGTAGACTCTCATCAAGTGACCTTAAATAAACATGGACAAGACAAGGTAGGGAACTCTACGCTCGAATTTGTTAACGAGTACATATACCTGGGACAAACAGTCTCATTAGGGAAATCCAAATTCGATAAAGAGGTCACTCGTTGAATCCAACTCGGCTGGGTAGCGTTCGGGAAACAACAAAATATCTTATTTGTTTATTCTGTTTTTATGTTGATATTTCAAGTTTAGGTGTGACAGTTTTGGCTGTATCCTTATATACTAAAATATATCTATATTTATTTATAGTGAAACTGTTCATTTTAGTTATAGTTTTCTTAAATGTATTTGTAAAAAAAATTCTTTTAATTACTTATGATCACCAATTTGTAAAACTCATCAAATTGTAGAATTTTAACTGTAATTTACCCTGGAACCCAAAGTTTGAGTGGTGGGTTTTTGCGTTTTCTTAAGTGGTTGCTTCGTTCTTAATAATGACGGTACTTAGTAGAATCCACCAGGCTAGATCGACCGAGAAAGTACTACCTTCTCATAGAAGATCGACGTAACAGTAATAGTATCCGTACTATTTTTCGTTAGGTGAGTGAGAGTGCCGAATGTCCAATTTCCACCCTTTCCTTTTTCCTCACCTCCCTTAATCCTTTCACCTATCCCATTTTCTTCACAGTAGGCAGCGGCTTTGCATGGTCTCTAGCATTGCAGGGACAATGCTAGGAAATCTGAGTCGTCCATGAGCGACAGTTACCTACCACTTACCATTACGTGGGCTGTTTGCTCGTCTGTCATTGTCGGCAATAAAAAAATAGGAAAAGGTAGCACTGGTAATAGCTAAAACTTTGTTTGTCATGGGTATGTGTGAACCATACTAAAGTATATAATAAGAATCTAAAGCCACATGACGTACCCAGTGTTCTTAAAATTCGTTTTGAATCTATAAGTTTAGCTACTAATATCTACTTATCCTTTTTTTGTCCGTGCGTTCGCCTACTTTGTCATTTTTTTAGTTTTAGTGTCAAAGAATGTAGTTATGAAGAGGTGTTTTATTTTGTTAAACAGGTAGGTAGGTTAAATATACCTATAATAAATAATGCATTTAGAGAGCCATTTGAACTTTCATAAATTACTACATAACGAGCGGTATGGTTTTTACTAAAGGTCGCTCAACTACGGATGCAGGCGTTACACTAATAAAACATATTTTTAACGTCTGGGCAAATAAAATGGATCTTAATGGTGTTTTTTTGTGATCTCTCTAAAGCATTTGACGCTCTTGAGGAAACTCAGTCACTATGAGATCAGGGATGTTACACTTTTTCTAATTTCCACCTATCTAGGTGATAGAGTGCAGTAAGTTGATGTAAATGGCAGTGGCGTAGCGTGGGTATCGGCTGCCCGGGGCGGAAGACAATTTTGCCGCCCTTCTAATTATTTCACTTTAATTTATACTATGCATTTTACATACATTAATTCTAGAGAACTTTTCAGCAAGAACAGTCATCATTATTTTGCATTATACAGGTTAGATTTTAAATAAAAAAGTTTATTTGTTTTACAAGCACGTTTATTAATACAAAAATTCTTACTCCAATCATATAACAGGTACATAGGTATTATTTAATCATGTCGATCGTCGTAATTTTAAGTAGGTAATAGTACCTTCTACTTTAAATTAGAGTTTACGACTCTCGAAGATTTACATGATTAAATAATTTAGCGAATTGAATATAAAACGAAAATCAATTTTTAATTAGAACTAGGATGATACTATTATGTAGGTAATATTTAGATCTTTAATGAAAAAATTTAGAATCTGACGTTTCAGGAACAACACTTTTCACATGTAAGTAAAGCCACTTCATTTGCTCTAATATTTTCCAACTTAGCTCTTCTCTTATTACTATATTACGGTAAGATGCCACATTTTCTATTACTCTTTTCATTTTGTATGCTAAAAAAAAAATGATAAAAGTTAAGAGTTACAAAAGAAACTATCGAACAATTCAAAAACTAGGTATTTTTTACAGCACATATATCTATAGCCAAAAATCTGAAAACCGTAAATATTTGTTCAGAACCGGGTATGCGATTGTAAAACTCGTACGTGGCGGGATTTTAATAAATTAAAGCTTGAACAACATATCAGACAGTCTACGTTCAATTACATAAATAAAATATTTCATACTCGCACAGTTGAATGTAGGTACACGTAGCGGAAAATTCAAATTTTCTCAAAGTTATCCAATAATTTCATAACCACTACACGTACTTATTTGCACAAAAATCACAGTAAAGAAACAGTGTGAACTCGAATCGAATCGAGATCCATGAATAAAACTTGTCAGTATAGACGGTGTTGCCTTTCGCTACAAAATATTCCCCAAATTCGTCACAGAATAAGTACCTAATGGAAAATTCCGTGCTCTTTTCAATCGGTCTAAATTTATAGTTGCGTTAAAAATATGAAATATTTACACCAAATATATTTTATTATTTAGTGTGAAATTTTGCCGCCGGAGGCGGGCCGCCCCTCCCGCCCCCACTACGCTACGCCACTGGTAAATGGAAATAGGTCTCCAGGGTTACCTGTTGCTATGGGCGTCCCAAAGGGCTCCATTCTTGGTCCAGGTACAAACCTGGTTTTTAATAATAAAGTAGTTTCAATCGTAGAGTCCACAGTTTTCTTGGGCTTAACTTTAGATTGCAAACTTCAGTGGGAAGCCCATATTTCGTGTCTCGCAGGTAAACTCAGCTCAACGGTTTTTGCTATCAGGAAAGTTAGACAACTTACTGATGTGGAAACCGCCAGACTAGTCTACTTTAGTTATTTTCACAGCGTCATGTGATCATGTCCTACGGCATATTGTTGTGGGGTAGGGTTGATGGCATTGAGACCATTTTTGTTATTCAAAAACGAGCTATATGTTATATTATTAACAACTTGGTTCACGAGTCTCCCTAAGAGAGCGATTTAAAGAGATAGGTATATTGACAGTTGCATCCCAATAAATATAATATATATGCTAATGTTGTATAAGTTAAGAGTAACATTGGTCTATGTATCTAAAGGATAAAAAGTCATGGGATGCTCGCTTGACGAAGGAATAATTTCATTTTACTCTCCATTTTATTCATTAATTTTAATGACATATTTTTCATAATCATTCTATGAATGACATATTTTATGATTAAAATGACATGTTTTAACAAATAATTTTTAGACATTAATATATTGATAGATTTTGACATTAAAATGTTTTTTTGTATTATTTATATAAGTAAATGACTTGATGCCTGAGCGTTATTTGAACAGTTAGGGTTAAGTACACTTTTTGTATTGTTTTGTTAAAATTGTATAGTATTGTTAAAATTATACATTGTTATTTGTGAAATAGAGGTACATTGGGAACTTCTGTAAAATTAAGTTCAATCTTACTTTATACTTATAGAAAATACAGTAATAACAGTTATAATATACATAGAGACATTTACCACAGTTCACATGTTGCCTTTACAAAGAAAGCTGTAATTAATTACCTTTAGAGTTAAGTATATTGCCTTTGTCTGCCTTTGCAGGTAATTTTTGTAAGTTACAATTTCAAGTAGCATTACTTGAAATTGTAAATTACAAAAATTGTAATAACCTGGCGATTAAACAGTGGCCTGAGTTTCTTGCCAGTTCTTCTCATAGCTCTACCTCGTCAGCTAACTGGCTGTAGGTTGATTGGCTGACATTTGTAAATTTTCATGTTCATAGGTGTTAATTTAATTAACCTATTACTATTATTATTAGTAGTTGAGCTAGAGGTCGTCAGCAACATCTTTGCTATCTCGACCAGAATTGATCTTTTGTATATTTTGTATTTTTATAGGTACCTATAACCTAATGTGTAAATAAATGTATATACTTAACCATATTTATAATATTTATAATTAGGTATAATTTATTTTGTTTGTGGCAAATATGTTGTAACCATTCATTGAGATAATATTCATCTAAGTATTTATTAATTGTGTAGACTTTACCAACCAGAATATTAGTAGATATGTTATTTTTTTAAAGAAAAATAATGTTATTTTTTTAAAAATAAATAATGTTATTTTTTTAAAAATAAATAAATAAGAGATTGGAATTTTAATACTTTTTTGTTATTTGTACCACCCAAGAAATACTTATTTCATAATCTTTGGTAGTAAAGTAAATATTTAAAGTAGAAACGTGAGATTCATATAGTCCCGGTTTTTTGTTTAGTGATGAAACGCTGTCAGAAACTTAACCCCAGCTTCTAAAAGGCTGGTCAATGAAAAATTAACTAATCACCTGTTAAATCTTATGTGTCCGTCCCATTAGGTTGCTAAAAGTATGGATAATTAGTTTAATTTGATCTAATTAGTTACTAATTATCCATGCTTATACCATGCTTCTAGGTACTTAACATGAGATTTAGCAGGTGATTAGTTAAGTTTCTCTATCAGACTTTCAGAAACTGGGGGTTAATATTCAAGTGATTTAACGCTAAACGATCCATTGTGTAAAATCGGGTTTTCTACTCATTGGGGTTTTCAAATATAGATTAGTACCATAGAACTGTGCGACTGTAATAACGTTCGGTTGGTGCAATCGCTTGTACTCCGCACCAAGTTCGATCGTGTGGACGAAGCACCAATACCGTGATCACACCGTTTAACGCTTTAGTCGTAAATCTACTTTCGAATGTGCAGCATGTGTTCAGTGAGAGTACATCCATCTAGACTAGACGCCTATGGAATAGAATTTTGATTGCGAATTGCGTATTATTCTAGGCGTATTGGCGTTCTTGCACACGAACGGCACGATGTCAACGGCAGCCGTTTGGCGGCAGCTGTTGACCCGTCGACATTCCTCAGCGGCAAACACAGGCGAAATCAGCCAAATTAGTGGCCAAAAATAAAACTGGTGACTTTGTTCACAATTTACTCTAGACTGTTTTAATTATCACTTAATTATAGAGAGGCCACTGACAGGCGTACCCCTCTGCCAAAGGTACCAGCCCACCGGTCATACCCGTTATATAAAACTAGTTGACGCGCGTTCCGCATCATAAGTCGCATATCAGTGCATGCGTAATAGCGTCTCAATAGAAATGCCGAATTGCAGTGTATTTTGGTGTAAAGAGCGTTCAGCGACATCAAGTCTACAAAAGGATAATATAACATTCCACCTGTAAGTATTATTTTGTTCTAATATTATTAAATAAGGCATTAAATTAGCAATTTAACCAAATAAAATGCTAATCAAGAAGTGTTGCCAGGCTTATCATCAATACTCCAATCTGGGGTAATATTTTAAGTTGAATTAACATAAAAACGAACCTTTCCTTTTTTATATCTCGCCTTGTTGACTTATCTAATAAGTTTCATTTTGGATGTACATTATTGTGTCACCGTTCCCATATTTATTTATTTTTAATTAAAACCAATGTTTTTTTTACCAAGTAATGCACAAAATAATATTAAATGAACAAGTAAAATGAGATTATAAATCCAAATATACAAGATTAGTGCACTTTATTCCGAAAGATAATTGCTCATTTCTTACAAAAATAAGCGTATTTATTTTTAAGAAACTGGTCACACTTTAACATAATTAGAGATGAGACAGTTTAATCACAAATATCGATATTGGTTTTCCAGTATTAAATTAATTTTTTTTTGTTTGTTTTAGATTTTCAAAAGAAGCAGCGCCTCGAGTCGCTTGGGTCCAATATTGTAGGAACCATATAAGTGGGTTCCTAAGCGTACAAGTATCTGACTAACTGCTTAAAAGACAAAGCCTTCTGTGCTGCCAGCACTGCTACCTCCTCCCTACCCCCCAAGCGGCAGAGAGCTCAGTTTTTAGCAAGTAAACTCGCTGTGCGCTACCTCCTCTTATTGCATTACCTAGGATTAGTTAAACTAGATTTATAAGGTTAATTTAAATTGCACAGTTTTTCAGTATTTTATTATACCTACTTAAATAAAGACTTTCTGAAATATATTCTGTTGTTTTTTTGTTATCTGAACAGATAAAATATCTCTCTAATAAAAATCTACTCATACATTCTCATGTCAGTGTCTTGTTACTATGTAATCAGAACAAAATACTCCAATTACAAGCTCTGCTTAGTTGGAACGAAATTTAATAGCAACAGACAATTAATTCAAAGTATTATTTGGATTGAATATACATACATACTTAGGAATAATACACGTAAAATTGACACGTAATAATTAATTACAATCTTTAATCCACACTAGAACAAATTTCAACAGGTGGTGGTTATTGAACATACATCCTTGTGCGCAGTAATAAAATAAAAAAAAAGAGTGGGTACCCATGTACGCACGTAAGAAGTTATACTTCTTTGGCATAACAATCCGAAAATACCAAATAATAATACAACGCATACATACATAAATATTTGAATTGATATAAACGCCAATATATTTTTTATTTATTCACACAGATTATTTGTACTGATACGACACACAAAGATCCGCAACTAACTTCAGTGTGTAAAAGGTTCGCAGCTAACTTCAGGGTGTTGCTTTTTTCTGTCGGTGTGCGCGCGCATCGTAAAAATTCACTCTCATCATTTTTCCCAATCGCGCCAAAAAAAGTATAACTTCAAAAAAAACCGGCTATATGCCAGTAGGACTCGCGCGCCGAGGGTTCCGTACTATCAGGGATCGGAAGTATTGAATAAACATTAGTAAACATAGTAGGAGAGCCCGACCGCATAACCAGATTTGTTTGTCGAACAATGTTTAACAAATAAATTTAGCCCGACCGTATGACGGGACGGGCTTTTTTGATAATAATTACAAAAAAGTGTGCTAGTTAGAAACACTGTTTTATTCTTCCTGTAATATTGACATAAACATGAATTAACAGAATTACTTCTAGTTAATTCATGTTTATGAACTATTTACTTTACTTTCATCTATTTCAAAGTGCTTAAATAAAAAAAAACCTTTAAATTATAATAGATTATTATTACCTAAAACTGTTCTATATAATATAAGATAATGCTCATTTTAATAAGCAAACATAATAATCATGAAAATAATTAAATCTTTCGCGTACTTATATGAAATCCTAAACATCGATACTAAATATCGACAGAGTCAAGCTCTAACTGTTTTACGCTAAGGAAGCGTAAACTGATAGATGTCCCTGAGTGTGAATGTGATTGTGTGTGTTTAGTTTAAGCTAGTTTGTAATAATTTTATTGTGTGCGTGTATAACGACGCGATTTAAAAATGCATTAGTAGTTAACATTGTAATTAGTGTGCGTTGCTCGCGTTACCCCGTCCCCCGCCGAAAGTGGCAGACTTTTGCGCAAGGGAAATAGAGCGCGTGTCCACTCCTGTTGGTTTAATGCTCTAAGGGCTGGCCCGTGGATGGGTGACCGCATAGTGGTATTAGATCAGTCTCCGTGCTTCGGAGGGCACGCTATAGGTCAGTCCCGGCTGTTACCAGGTTGATAGCAGTCGTTAGATCAAGTCAGATGCCTCTATAATAAATTATGGATTATGGGCGACCTGAACAAATCCTTAAATAATTTTTAGTCGACATTTACCGCCGACTGCCACGTGTGTTTGAAGCCTCAATCAAACTTCATTATTAAACTATTAGTTGTAGTAATCAACTTGTTGCGTCTAGATTCTAAACGTATAAAGTTCACGCCAAGTTCGACCGCTCTGATGGAAAGCATGATCCACATGATCCGTCTGGAAAGCGTTTTTCTATGTGGTTGTCACCAGTCACTTCATCACTTGTCAAGACACTACTGTCAGTGTCAAATCAAAAGTGAGTGTTGTCGGCTGATATGAATTGCCTGTTCAGATTTTATTTCATCATTTTCAAAGTAAATAATGTTGTAGTTAGACCGTTACCCTTTATAAAAGAAGACAAATTATAATACACGATGACTTTTTTAGAAGATACACTGATAATTCTGATATCACAGGTAAAAAAACAAGTACAAATTTAATAAAGGTTAAATTAACTACGTTTATTTCGAAATGTAGTAGGCAAGCTTATTAAATCGTATATATATAAGTTAGCAATCATAAAAAAATATTGAAGCTCTACTTTATTTACTAAACATAATAAGAAACAAAAGTTGAATTGTTAAACTGCCAGGGTAGTAAAGATTTATAAAAAAGTTTGATAAAATATATTATATTGGTTAATTAAATATTAATAATGAAAATTCATGATCTTTACAGACATTTTTCTTTGTGGGTGGTTGGATATTCTTCGTGAAGCAGTTATTCCGCGACTATGAAGTCCACCACACTTTAGTACAGCTTATATTTTCTATCACATTTGCTCTCAGTTGCACAATGTTTGAGCTGATCATATTTGAAATTATTGGGTATTTGGATTCAAGGTGAGGATAATATTTTTGTTATTTAAGGTTCAAGTGGATACTTACAGAATGCCTATGTGTGTACAGAAGTATGGCTGTCTTTCAACTGCAATAGTAATGTGATTCTAACTCTAATCAGTTGCTCAATCAATGATCAATCAGTTGCTCCATGTATTTATAAATATTTTGTTTTAATCTGTTATATGGACACGATTGTAATAGGGAAAGGGGGAACAAGTTAGTCAAATTTCAAGCAAAGTGAAATTAAAATGCAATAGGTCCACTTTGCATTCATATAATTATCTCCTTTTCTGTGTTTGACTTATTCAATATTTGCCACCATATTTACTATGAAGGCTATTTATATTTTTCTATTGGCAAACTAATATTATTCCACTCTATGTGAGTCAATAAAATAAGCAGTAGTAAAACCTAGTAAAGCTGAGAAAATATCATCATTATTATATCAGTTGAAAGACATCAACTATTGGTTTCTCCCAATTTTTGCCATCTTGGTAATAAACTAGCTTTCCGTGGCATGGTTTCACCCGCGTCTTTGCTTAATGCTCTGCTCCCGTCGCCAGTAGCGCGATGTTATACATATAACCTTCCTTGAAAACTTGGCAGTCATACGCAAAAATATTTTTTTAAACCGAGTGGTAGTTCCAGAGATTAGCACATTCACACAAACAAACTCTTCCACTTTATTAATTTAATTATTTAATAGTATATAGATATATAGATTATATTATTTTTATTATTTCCAGTTCTCGTTACTTCCACTGGAACATGGGCCTGTACTCTCTGTTGTTTATGGTGATAGCTCTGATACCATTCTATATTGCATACTTTTGTTTTAGCAATATTAGATTTGGTAAGTTCCTTTATATATGTTTTAGTTAATTAGTTATTTATACAATGTGCTCAGTCAAAAGATTATTAACTGCATACAGGAAGATTGATAATTCTGAAAATGTGAAATCTGGCATCTAGGCCCAGGACTCACAAGTAGCTCTGTTACTCCTACTGGGTGTTAGTACAGTTGCTTTTAACTACATCAATGGGCAGGAATAAATTGGTTCTACAATCCACACTTACATGAAAAATTATTTTTTATTTCAGTATCGCAAAATATGATTAGACCATTGACTATGTTTGTGTGGTTTATATATCTGTACTTCTTTTGGAAGATTGGCGATCCATTCCCTATATTAAGTCCAAAACAGGTATGTTGTATTAATTGCATATTATAACATTAGAGTTTTTGGATTATAGATATTTCAACTGGGTGAAGTGAGGTAATAGTATATGATTTTTTATAAAAATTGTCAATGTCTAAGATGTAAGTCTAGTATTGCAATTACTGGTTCTGGCTCTTGAAATTAAAATTTGTGGTTTAAAGGTTTTGGTGCCTGTTAAGACTATTTGTTGTTGTTGCGAAAATTATTTATTTCGTGTAGGAATCGTACTTGCGATAATTGGCGTGATAATAGTGGCACTACTTCATCAGCTTCACAGTGTTAAAAATATACAATAGCTTTAAAATATATACTAATAACTTTCAGGGTATATTTTCTATAGAGCAAGGAGTATCTAGAATAGGCGTGATTGGTGTTACAGTGATGGCGTTATTATCGGGATTCGGCGCTGTCAACTATCCTTACACTTCTATGGCGATATTTATAAGGTAAGAGTATCATTGTCATCATAGACCCCTTCAATATAATAAGACTAGCTTTTCGAACTTCACTTGTGCTTTTGTTTATTGCTCTGCTCCCGTCGCCAGTAGCGTAATGTTACATAGCCTATAAACTTCCTTAAGAACTGACCTGTCATCAGAAAAAATATTTTTTCAATTCGGTGATCTCTTTGGAGAAACCGAAGGTTTTGTCTGTGCAATTATGGACGAGGTTCTAATGACGAACAACTACCGGAAGTTTATCTTAAAGGATGGGACGGTAGACATTTGTCGGGCATGTCACTACCCCGGAGAATGCATAAGACATATTGTCTCTGGTTGTTCTCGTCTTGCGAACGGCGAGTATTTGCATAGACATAACCAAGTAGCTAGGATCATCCACCAGCAACTTGCTCTGAAGTACAAGCTTGTAGTCTCTGAGGTACCGTACTACAGATATGTGCCCGACCCAGTTCTCGCAAATGGTCGTGCCACGATATACTGGGATCGATCTATCATCACTGATAGGACTATTGTTGCCAATAAACCTGATATAGTGGTGATCGATCGATTAGAGCGCCTTGCAATGATCATCGATATCACCATTCCACATGATGACAATCTCGTGAAAGCAGAAAAAGATAAACAGATAAAGTATTTGAATTTGGCTCGCGAGGTTGTCGACATGTGGGATGTGGATTCGGCGATCATTGTTCCGATAGTCATATCAGTTAATGGACTGATTCCTAAGAGCCTCCATCAACATCTCGCGAGCCTCGCGTTAGGTAGCTGGATCGTGGGCCTGGTGCAAAAGGCTGTGCTCCTTGATACGGCCCGCATTGTGAGGCGGTTCCTATCTCTGGAGCCCTAACCACCGGTAGCTTGGTCCCTGTACCCGATATCGGTGGGTCTCCATATTTTTATATTTTTAAATGTATATTTCTATTATTTTTTATATATATTTAAAAATGTAATTTTTTTGTGTAGATAATTAAATAAAGAGAATAATAATTTATTTGCTAAAAATGTGGTACAAAAGTTGTTAAAACAGGAATAATCAAGCAATGACACATTTCGCCATATAACGACATGCAAATATTTTAAGTAGGTAGGTACACAGACAAAGGTTACACAAGTTAACTTAAACCTATCTTAGTGCATTTCTGAAATGGTAAGATTGAGTGGAGCATTTTTTTAAAAAGTCATAAACAGTATAAAATCTTTCTGCAATTGACCATGTTTTTAAACTTGTACAAAATATATGATAGGGTAGATTTATTACATCTTTAGGTAAAGCGTTAAATATAAGCGGTGCCATATACACACTACTTACTCTAAACATTTCTAAACGAGGCACTGGTAGCTTCAAATATTGATGAGTAACTTTACGCCTATTTGTATTTTCCTTTCTATTAAACAAGTCTGTATTGCACTTTATAAATTTAGCAACTTCGTAAATATATAGGCTGGGAAACGTCAAAAGTTTCTGAGCTTTAAAAACAGGCTGACAAGAGTCAGACCAGTGCATACCAAAAATAGCACGAATACACTTCTTTTGTGCCAAGAAAATCCGCACACTTTCAGAGGAGTATCCCCAGATTAGAATACCATACCGCATTATTTATTTATCTTATCATTATGTTATATTATTACTCTGCTTACCCCTTCACTAAAACAGCGTGACATTGTTTCAGACCTGTAACTCAATCAGATGTCCTATCAATAGAAAAGAAACTTCTTCAAACAATGGACATGATTTTGGTAAAGAAGAAAAGGATAGCACTAGCTGAAGCCAATAGTATGGGAGCAAGACAGCAATATAATATGTTGGACCAATCCAATGTGAAGAATAGAGGAGGTTTTTGGACCAATATTTTGTCCAGTGTTGGTAGTATTACTAATCCACTTGGACATGGGACGGAAAGTTAGTATTTTTTTATTTTTATGTTTTTGTCTGTTTGATTAGACATAATATCGTGTGCCCTACAGGTGCAATAGGTACGGTTGTTGGTAGCGTTAACACCGCCAAAACATTTCAAATTTTCCTACATGTTTAGAACCAGCAACAAAAATTCACATTACATTTTAGATTATTTGGTGTACGGTATACAGTTATTGCGAATTTTCAATTATAAGTAATCACATCTATAATAATAGTAAACAAATACATGAGAAATAATTACAAAACAATAAGAAGAGATTACATTATTCAGAAAATAAAACAAAATCAAAATCCATATCTTTTTTAAAAGACTGTCCTGACTGACTGACTGACTGACTGACAGACAACGCACAGCCTAAGCTAAACAGAAAACTGTTTGATACAGTTTTTTATGAGAATTTTTGAGTAGTGTAAACACTGTGGGTTTAAGTGTTTGTAACAAAATTGATACAATTGTCATCTTCTCAACTTTCAGATATATCCCAACTACGACAAGAAATCTCTGGACTTGAGGAGTTAAGTAGACAGTTGTTCTTAGAAGCTCAGGATGTAAGAACTATGAGAGAAAAGATTGAATGGTCCAAAACTTTTCAAGGGAAATACTTTAATTTCCTCGGGTATTTCTTCTCACTGTATTGTATATGGAAGATTTTTATTGTAAGTATATTTTAACGATCTTAATTTATAAAAATAATTTTTAACAATAAGAAAACCGACTTCAAACAGGAAGGAAACTAAAAAGTAAAAATATATTTATTTTGCACAAAGTAATTCGTATTAAGTTAATCAGAAATAATTAAATAAGTATTTTATAATTTTAAAGTTGGTGCCAAGTAAAACAATAACTAGGTAATCTTAATTTGCTATTGTAGTAAGGTTCATATAGTATTTAAAACAAGAAACTAGGTACCTATTGGTATTATCAATATTCATTTGTTATTGTAGTAAGGTTCTTATAGTATTCTTATATAATTGCACTAAGTAAAAGGAAACTTTTGTATTAGTAGCTCAGGATACATAAGACAAACTACTTTTTCTACTGATAACGTGGAAAAAGTAGTTTGTTTGAACAGAGAGTTTGATATCATATTTTAGACCACACTGCTGCGTAGTTATGGAATCATCATTTACACTCTGTAAATGATGATTCAGAGGCTTTAAATTTTTTAATTTCTCGACAGAGTAATTTAATATCACTTTACCCGATTCGGAGATCAAACCAGAGACCTCTATCAAATCCGAGACCTCCATCAAACCCGAGACCTCCATCAAATCCGAGATCTCCATCAAACCCGAGACCTCCATCAAACCCGAGACCTCCATCAAACCCGAGATCTCCATCAAACCCGAGACCTACATTGAACCACAGAGAAAAAATAATAACACTATATTCGTTTTGTTTTGTTATAGTCAACAATAAACATAGTATTTGATCGTGTGGGTAAGAAAGACCCGGTGACCCGCGGCCTAGAGATCGTAGTACATTGGCTCGGCTGGAACATCGACGTCACTTTCTGGTCACAGCACGTGTCGTTCATACTAGTTGGGTGTATTGTACTGACTAGTATTAGAGGATTGCTACTTACTTTGACTAAGGTTAGTGACATTGACATGTATTATGTATTAAATGACTGTTAAAACATCTCGTAAAGCCGCCATAGTGGAGGCTACCACGGGTTACATAGCATCATGTGTGACAATGACTTTTGGAATGGTGTCCACTATTACTGAATCCCATTAATTGCTAGACTAGTATGTTATTACTAGCTGAGCCCCACGGCTTCGCACGCGCTTAAAATATGTTTTATCTCCTTCGGGAATCAGACTGATTTTTGGGATGAAAAGCAGCCTATGTCCGGCACCGAATCTATCTTCGTACTAATTTTCATCGAAATCGGTTCAGCCGTTTAGGCGCTGAGTCGTAACAAACACACATACACACATTCGTATTTATAATATGAGTAGGACTAATGTTATAAAGTATTATTTTGAGTTGTCACTCTTTTTTTAAGTACCTCTTTGAAGTCTACGCACAATCCCATTAATCAACATTTTTGTTACAGTTCTTCTACAAAATATCATCATCAAAATCATCGAATATTATCGTGTTAATACTCGCTCAAATCATGGGTATGTATTTCTGTTCATCTGTATTGTTAATGAGAATGAACATGCCGCCAGAATATCGCATTATTATCACCCAAGTGTTAGGAGATCTACAATTCAACTTTTATCATAGATGGTTCGATGTGATATTCTTAGTAAGCGCGCTAACTAGCATATTTACTTTATATTTAGCTCATAAGCAACCTTCTGTTAATTAATCATTAGGTATGTTAATAATTAATTGTTTTAAACTCTATTACAAGGTCTTTAGAGTTCATTATTAGGCGGGACTACATCTATCGCATAAAGGATCTCTTAAGTAGACGTCATTGTAATGGTTTTTGCTTGCTTGTAAATATGATCTGTCGATTAGGCGTCGATATGAGACACGGGAAAAACGACTCTATTGTACAATACTTTAGGCTTATATTTCTACAAACTGTATTATATAGTTGCCACGCTAAAAAAGAAAGCAGTTTCTGATTCCTTTATGTTAAAACGTAAGTCTACATAAGATGATAGACATTTTGTAAACTCTGATCTGAGGCATAGAAAAAAAATTATGATGCACTCATGACTTTAAAATTTAAATTTGGTAAAAGGAAATGTAATAAAATATTTTTCTTAATATTGCTACGAAAATGACGGTCGAGTATAAAAGCGTACTTAATAATAATAATAATAATAATAATAATAGGGCCAGATATAGAAGGCGGTGTTGCTTGACAGGGCCCGCATTGTGAGCAGGTTCCTATCTCTGGAGCCCTAACCGCCGCCGCCGGTAGCTTGGTCCCTGTACCCGATGCCGGTGGGTCTCCAATTTTTATATTTTTAAATGTATGTTTTTTTTATATACTTATATTTAAAAATGTAATTTTGAGAATTGATTTAAATAAAGGAAATAATAATAATAATAATAATCTACCACATTCACACAGCGCCATCTAGCCCCAAATTAAGCAATTATATTTGCTTGTGTTATGGATACTAAACAACGGATAAACTACTTATATACATTTTTTTTTGTAAATACATACATATTATAGATAAATTACACCCAGACACAGAACAAACAATCATGCTCATATATATGTATAAAAGTTTACTTTCTTAACTCTTCTGTGCTATCTAACAACTATCAGCTAAAATATGCATAGCTTCTTCTACTTTAAATGAAAAGATTAACCTGGTGTTTGTCTTTTTCTTTTGTACCATTAAAAACAAGATAGAGACAAAGTAAGGTAATAAGATTGCTATAAGAGGCTGTGCCTGTGGTAGGGCCTCTGGTCAGCCTTAATTTCAGGTTCGATTTTAACATATTACATTGTATAGAATTAAACATGAGAGACAGCTATCATCATCTCGAAGTTTACGATAAATAAAAATAAAGGTTTGGAGGTGAATAGAAATCCGACAATTCACCCTCAAATTTCTATGTATGAAGTTTCTACACATCGTTGTGTAGAAACTCCGAGAAAATTTATATACAACGAATAAACAGACAAAGATAGACACTCGAAGGTGAATAAAATTCATTATCGATTTTATATTCACCAAGGTCTGATTTAACAGTACATAACAACACTACTAATAAAATATTTTTTCTAATATCATAGATTTAAGTACCATGTTGCATATACATTTAAGTATTATTAGTTTTTTTAAGACTGATAGCTTAATATTAAGTGGAAAATAAAACAAATATTTTAAAATTACATAGTTTTATTTAACAATTTTATTTATCTTACATAAACTATATCGAAATAGTTAAAAATAGAAAAGTTTACATGGAAAGGCCACCTTAAGTTAAACTTACAAGAAATATAATTTCTTTACTATTTAAAAATTTTAAGATGAATTTTTAATCAAGCTATTAGATTATCGAGTTAAATAATCGATTTTGTTTAAAGATTCATGTACAGGCACAACCATATTTTTGTTAGTTACTACAAAAAAAAAATTGGACATTTTAATATTTTACCCCAAAAGTGTAATTTTTTTATATGTGCTCAAATTCGCAATTTTCACAATATAATATTGCAAATCATTTAAGAAAATAATCAAGGTAAAATCTTCATTAAAAAAAAAAACTACCATAGACTCAAATATTATTTACACAAACATCTTTAAATCATAAACACAACATGCAACATTTATTGTAAATGAATCTTTATTTTTTTAAATCAATACATTTGGTGTCATCTTTGAGCAATAAATTATGAAATTGCTATTTACTGAAGCGTATGTAAAATCGAGGATTTAAATCGATACAGTATTGTGACGTCACTTTATTGCGCTCTCTTTCTTATATTGGCAGACGCGTGAGAGAGAGTGGGACAACGATAGTTTAAGAGTTGAAGTTACATGATTGTTTGGAAAACTATGATCAATTTATATTAGTTAATTAAAAAAACTATTATTTATTATTTTATGTATTTACAATAAAAAGTAAGAACATTTATCCGCATTCTAGAACCCATATCACAACATTAATAAATAAATAAAATAAATAAAACATTATGTTTACTAAGGGGCTAGACACCGAATCTTTAAAAAAGCCAAAATAATATAGCAATGTTCAGCTTTAAATAAATATAAATAAATTTGACGTCATAGCGCTGTATTGATTTAAAATGTTGTATGTATTGCCTATTCTCCCATGAGATCCTCGTACTGTTTCCTAAAGCAGTCTCCCACGGGGAAGAAGTCCCAACACCTTTGTGTATACATGTTCCATACGTAGGTTTCTTGACCTGAGGAGAAAATAGAGAAATTTAGACCTTAGTTAGAAGGTAATAAAGTAGTAATAGGATTTGTCTGTTGTTTTAAAGACAAGACGAAAGTTTTTTAGGGTCTTGTAGGTTAAAATGTCGATATTTTTTTATTATTATCAGCCTAAATATTCTCTTCTCTGTTTCTCCCTTTTAGGTAGGGTTTACTATAGTCATCACGGTTAATAGGCGATTTTTTGACAGTATGGCGATCGCCATGCTATCCACTATTTAGGTACTGCACATTTAGAGGTCTATTACATCCATGGAAAGAAATGGAGTTTAATATTATAGATAAGAAACCACAACATGTTGTAAATAAGAAAAAACAATCAAATTTATCACCAGCTCGCTTTTTCAAATCGGATCGGATCTGCAACCGGACTTTTTTTTGTACATGTCGAGACTATGATTTGTCTCTCTTAACTTTTCAATTTAAAAGTGTTAGCAAAATTATCTGAAATTTTAAGGGTAGGTACCTCTAGATATAAAATACATGCATATATAGCTTCACGCCTTTTTATCCCCAAAGGGGTAGGTAAGGTGTTTAACCACCTACATTTCGCCTTTTTTATTTTATTTTACTCCCATGTAACACAGGGCGAGCCTGTGCATTTATCACAACTCCAGACTCCGCGCTAATACTAAAAATAAATATCGCTGTACCCGACCTGGGGATCGAACCCAAGACCTCTGCGTGGTAACCCGTACACAGTACCACCGAACTACAGAGGCAGTAGATATAAAATTCCGAAGATATACGTACCGGTATACTCCGTGTCTGGTTTATTTATGAGATGCATGAGGAAGAACATGTAGTTTGCAAGGTTGTGTTCTCGTTGCACATGCGTATCAAACCCGTGTGGTACCTAAACAATACATTGTGTTATTAACGAAGTCTTAAGAATAGTAAAAAAAAGTCACATAAAATAGATTTTAAATGTGTATCTTTTATGCTTAAAATATGTGTCTTAATGAAGATAATTTGTAGAAAGTAGAACACGTTGAAGAGAAATTATCTCAAATTGCTTTTTTTACAAGGTGGCAGTTAGAACGATACTATTTCAAATCAAATCAAATCAAATCATTTAATCAGTTTAAATATTGGCTAGTATTGTGCCTCTATTGTGTTGTATTTTACTTAAGTTTAGATGGTGCTACGATGGCTTAGTATAAGAAGGACAAACTAGCGAAATTACATTGATTATTAACAAGAAAGTAAAACTACCAACTAGTCTAAAATCTAAAATAAGAAGAATGTCTGATTAGAGAATCGTCTTAAAGATGAGTAAAGTTTTTGAGGCACAGATGGCTGTCTCCAGCTGTCTAGCCCTCAGACGACCATGTGCGGCGATATAAGCGCAGGTAAACTACTGATTTGACTTGATTGACTTGCACCATAGATAAAACCTGACCCTGCACAGCTTACAAAAAGTAAGTACTACTGCTGACTCATTTTTGTATCTGTGCATCACAATCGCATTTGGCTAGCTATGTTGGGTGCTGACCAGGGGCCATATCACAACCTCTTATAGCCCTCTTATTATAACCTGACTTTGCCTCTATCCTTGTATTTAATGGTTAAAAAAAAAACAGAACACGTAAGATTAAAATAATACTGGTATAAGAGGTGGCGGTAGGGCCCTAGAAAACGAGCCTGTTGCTATTTTGTGCGTATAATTACAAACTCTCGGGTAATCTGGCAATGTCTAGCTAGCTAGCTTTCCCGCGATTGTATCCGCGTCTTTGCTTCTTGCTTTGCTCCCGTCGCCAGTAGTGTGATGTTACATAACCTATAACCTTCCTCAAGAACTGGACTATCATACGCAAAAAGAATTATTCAGATCCGACTGGTAGTTCCAGAGATTAGAGCGTTCAAACAAACAAACAAACAAACTCTTTCGCTTTATTTAATATTATAGATATCTACTCACTTTATCAAAGTAATCTTTGTTGATGCCACATATGAAGCAGTTAGACTCCATGTCTTCCTTGACAGACTCCAGCTGGTCACGGAGCTCTCCGAAAGCGTCGATGATCAAACCTAACAATAAAGTATTTTGTTAGTTTACAATATTTTAGTCATTACATTTATTTCAATGTATCGATAGTTAACTAGTAAGCACAACAAATGTTTTTTTTTTTTTTATATTAGCCTACTAAAGTGACTCCACTCTGCCTGATAGTAAGCAGTAAGTGGAATCCAGAACTGGCGGACACCATTCCAAAAGCTAAACTATTGGTATGGTGGCCTCCACTATGGCGGCTTAGTGAGATGCTTTTTCACGCCCCGCTTAAAAGACCCAGGATCAAAATTAGAAATATATAAAGGTTGCCCGTGGTACTACTAGTCAGGCTACGTGATAGTATCACCTATCACGGACAAAAAACTACCTAGCTGTTGCAATCGCCTCTGTTGTGGGTTCAAATAAGGCAAAAATCTGTGGTTACATCAATAAAATTACAAAATAACCTACTTTGTGCCCAACATAAACTGAGGTGACGTTACAATTTTGATTCGATTTTCAAATATTTATATACTGATAAATTATATGATAAATACTGACCCTGCAGAATAGCCAGCAGTATAACAATGATGAAGAAGAAGAATGATATATCGAATATGATGCGATACACCTCGGAGTCGTCCCCGTCGGGCGGCTCCAGCTCGTCGCCTATACCGCCGCCCGCGCGCACGCCCTTGTACAGGTTGAATACGAAGCACTGCCAAACACAAATTATCATTATTAATATTTTAAGGGTTAGCGAAAGTTGTGATGGTGATTAAGGTACCTGCATCTTATACCAGAGGTTAACCTCCAGTTTCTGAAAGGCTGATTAATTAAAAATAACTAATCATCTGTTAAATCTTATGTGAAGTACCTAACTTTTACCTTAACAGGTGGTTAGATAATTTTTCGTTGATCAGCCTTTAAGAAACTTGGGAGTAAGAGTAAGTACAGCTGGCAAAACATTGAGCCCATGCTATATTTATGTGCGAGACTAATGCGATATTCTTTTAAATTTTGACTCTGTTAAGCTTTTAGGGCAGTACCTACTTATTTATTGTAATTGTCTGTCATAATCTATTTAATGCTAAACTAAATATGCTTAACGCAATAGCGCTTTTAATTTTATATTATTTCTATCAAAAATATAAAATCATTACCGTCAACATGTCATGGCAGTTTCTATTCACTTCGTCATCCTCTTCTTGCACGTAGAACTTTCGGAAGAAATTGAACGCTATCACCGTGTAGATATATACGATGATTGTCAACAACATGACAGTTAAAACCAGCTGAAATACAGTAGTAGAAGTTAGAATGTAATAAGGGTAGTTTTAACGTAAAGATAAAAATAACCTCTACTTTCTAAATGTTTATTTACGGTAAAAAATTACAACTAACACCCAGTTGATCAACAAAAAATTTATTAATCACCTGTTAAATCTCATGTGGTGATTAGTTAATTTTTCGTAGATCAGCGTTTAAGAAACTGGGTGTCAGACAGTAATAAAAGATGAGGGTAATTTTACCGTAAATATAAAACTAGCCTCATTACTTTTTATTTGTGTTTTTATATATATATATTTTAAAAAGACAACTCTCGCAGCATCGAACGCGTATTGTGTCGCGGGGGACTTTACAAATATTTTGAACGGACACAAACTTATCTACATGAATGCTGTTTCGAAAGGTATCGGTAGTACAAATTTACATTCTAGCACTAGTTATAATGCCCAATAACTAATTCTGGTAAATGCTAGGTGCTACCTTTTGATTGGTACAGGTGATGCGGCATAAAAAAGTTTTTGTGAAAAACAGTGCAAGAAATTTTCGCTTTATCTTACAGCATCTCCACAGTGTAAAATATCTTTAAGATAAGATTGTTATGTCTTATTATTCTATTATCATTATCAAAAAGCGTTAAAACGTGTTAATATAGGTATATTTGTATTACTTACTTGTTTCCCATTATGTGTAACTGACTGCAAGATAGTTCTCAAAGTTTTAAATCCAACAGCCACATCGAGCAGATGAGCAGCGAAGAAGAAATTGTTAAAATTACCCATTACAGAGAAGGAGAAATACCACAGAGAATATAAGAAAGAGTTATCTGTGATAGTGACGCCGGCTTTCCAAACTTGGTAGCGCCAATCTATGTTGATTATACTGAAATAATTATACAAGTTTTAATACATTTAAATTGCATGCCAGAGTAAAATAATAGAACTTTTCTATTACGTATCTATGTGGAAATTAATCTTACGGCTCATGATAGTAAGTGGTTACCGCAACTGCTTGGGAAACTAATTATTAAGGATACGGTGATGACGGAATTGGAAGTTTTGGGATCGGGTCTTATGGTAAACGGACAGGATGTTCCGAAAGCAGGTCCTTAACATAAGTGTTCTCTTATTACTACAGAAACACTTTTAAAAAAAGCACAATCAAGCTGCCGCTGTGAAAGGAATACTGCGATCGGCAATGATGTTTGTATCTTCTCTCTCATTTCCTACTGACAATGAGGCAGGGGATGGGACAGGAAGAGGGCGATATTAGATACATCCGGCGTTCTCAAACGTAAGAAAGTAATATTTTTCCGGCCGATCACGTCTACTTATGCTGATACCAAAAAGGATCTACCGCCGTCTACTAAAAATTACAAATTAAAGGTAACTTACTAATTGATGAGTCCTTTCTTGCCCTCTTCTTCCTGCGCAGAGAAGGAAGTCTTCTCCATGCCCAGCATATTGGATATTGAATCAAAGTCGTACGTTTCCGAGTATTTGGCGCGTACTTTCTTCTTTACGAATTTGTCCCAATAGTTTACTGGGAACGATCTGGAAAGGTTACATTAGTTGTTATGATTTAAAATATTATCCTTTTTATTTATATTAAGCAAGCAAAATATTATTAATTAAAAACAAAATGCCCGTCTGCCTAAAACAAACCGCCGACGCTACCGTGCCAAAGAAATATACATAGATACTCAAATACATACGCTCGAAAAACATTACCCTCTTGACTTCGGCAGTCGAGCAAAAATAAGCACATTGTTGTCGCGTTCATTGTATCATGTTCTAGGTAATCAGTTCAAGATAACACCTTATAGATTCCGCATAGGTCAAAAGACTCGCACAATTTATACCGGCATTTAATAGCATAACAATTAGCTACGCACACTACGATTGGTGCATTCGTATCTTGGCCTTGAAATAGCCAATCACAGAGCAGCTTGTACGTTCCGTGCATCCTGCTCTTACCACTTATTGTTGTGAGTTCGATTTAGAACAAATAAATACTAATGCGATATTAGGGTGTTATCTGATCATTAACTAAGGTTATAGGTTAGTAGCTGCACCCGCGTCTTTGCTTACTGCTTTGTTCTCGTCGCCAGTAGCGTGATGATACACGCAAAAAGAATTATTGAAATCAGACTGTTAGTTCCAGAGAATAGCGCGTTCAAACAAACAAACTCTTCCGCTTTATTTATTACTATAGATTTGTGACTTACTTAGCAGATATAACGAGTTTGTCCCAATGACTCTTGAGGTCATCGTCCTCTGGTTGCTCGGCTATGTACAAACCATCGAACTCCAACTTACGAGCTATTTCCTTTTCACGTTTGAAGATAGCTAGTGGCACCTGAAATGATTAAGCTCAAGTTTATACCTTTTACGGCTTGTTTTCTTAAACATCTTTTATAGTATCAAAGAGAAAAGCATGTAGTTGGAACTCCTTTTACTGGTTTGGACTGGTTGATTCAACCAAGTCTCCCAAGACTCCTACAGTGGACAAGCAGACTAAGCGTGTAATACTTTGATACTCCACTACTACGGGATTTAAAGTGTATTCAAAAGCATGGGACAGAAGTCCGTCAGAGAGTTAAAATTAAATGATATTATGTAAGTAAACACAAATGTAGGTATATGGCAACAGGACTCTACCATCTCTTACAGCTGTATTATGTAATTGTTACTTCGTGTTTTGTCTTTTCTTCTGTACCATTAAAAACAAGGATAGAGACAAAGTAAGGTTTATAATAAGATTTCTTTGTGGTATATTCTTTGCATTTGAAAAATTGCATATACATTCCTTTTCTCTGGAAATGTCCTGGCTTTTGCAGTGGGCAAGTAGCTACCTCGCGACACTGGATTAGTTCTATGGAACGACATTTTTTTTTTATTGTAACTGGCTCACTGTGTCCGCCGTCATCGGTAATGAAACTTAAGTGAATATACCAGTAGCAAAGAGTCACTTTTACGAGGAGGGAAGCCGGTGAGACTAAAATATTTTGAGTTTCGGCTAGTTAGTCTTTGAGTAGACACGGAATAGTGAACAGTGATAGGTATAAGGAGGTCAGGACATATTTTAAAAGGGAAGCCGGCAGGAATCGTGTTAATCACTGAAATATACATAATATAACTTTTATGGGCAGCATGTCAATATTTCAATATTACAGCTCACCTTTAGATGATAATATCCTATAAGTATAGCGAGTGAGACGATGGAGTGCATGAGTGCGGCCACATTGATGATATGCTCCATATAGAAGAAGTCTTCATCTATATGTACCACTTCTAATGGATCGTCGTCCTCGCCTGATTCTCCACTACCACCTAAAACAACATCGTTTTCGCCTAAATAGTACTAGCTATCCACAGCGCGATTTCACCCGCGTCTTTGGTTACTGCTCTGCTCCCGTTGCCAGTAGCGTGATGTTTTATAGCCTATAGCTTCCTCAAGAACTGGGCTATCATACGCAAGAAAAATCATTTAAATCCGACTGGTAGTTCTAGAGATTAGTGCGTTTAAACAAATAAACTGTTTCGCTTTTTATAATAGTATAGATAGAAGATATAGATTATTTTCATATATTAGCCAACAAAGTGACTCTACTCTATTTGTTGGTAAGCAGTTAGTGGAATCTTAAAGTGATGGACACTATTCCAAAAGGCCAAACCCAAACTCAGAATTTTCGGAAGAGGATTTGAGTTTATTGTTGCTAATAGAGCTCGATTTTAGACAAAATTTTAATTTTTTTTTCTCTTCAGAAAAATATATTAAATTGTCGTTTCAAGTACCTAATAATTAAAACTTTTTAAGAATCGAATTGAAATATCTACGTATCTCGAATATCGTGGGGTGGGACATTTAGAAGTCGTAAAGGCCTAAGTACTATGTTCCCGTCAAAGTATCTAGAGGCTTGTACCCTAGTAAAGCTGCCTTGTCTTGATAAAACTTATAGTTGTTGACTCAGACAACTAAGTCTCTCGGAAAATCTGCTTAGTTCAGAATTCTCTATGTGTTTGATGATGAACAGAGTAGCTGTCTTATGGATTAGGTACGTAGGCCTGATGAACTATATTTCTTTATTTGAGAGCGGGCCATTAAATCTGGGCAAATTTGGTAAACAAAATATATGTACCGTCTCCGCTGCCAGATCCTTGTCCAGAACCAGATCCACCGATAATATCACCAAGTCCTGACCCTTCACCACCTTCCGCATCCAATGTAGATACCTGAAAGGGACATAAGAATTTGGAAAAATTTGGTGCTGTATCATAAAATTTTCAGATTTCACAATCAGCCTTAAGACAATCACTGCTGGACATAGGCTCCCACCAATCTTCACTACCTTGGCTGAAATCAGTTCGCAAAGTTGCTTCACTAGTGGCAATAAGCAGGACATATAGCTCGCAGAACTGACGGCCACTAGGGCAGAAAGGTTTTTGAGTGGCGACCACGAACCGGAAGACGCAGCGTGGACAGGTCGTCGGTTGATTTTGTGAGTAGAGTCTTCACAAGGTCAACCGACGACCTGTGCCGAAAACAAGGATCTTTTTTTGTAAAAAGCAGGCAACCGATGGATGAAGGCCGGCTAAAGCCTAAGCCTTTCTAGTGCGTGTAATTTTAGACATGCTCTGCAATTGGTGTTTTGATCTCAATGCTACATAATATGTTTTACGATTTTTATATAATTAGGTATAAAATATAAAACGTCCCTCACCTTATAGAACAGCAACACAAAGTTGATACAGAAGGCAAGTACTAGCGCGACATACTTCAGATTATAGAAGTTGCGCGCTAAGAAGGAGACTGCGCGGCGCGTGTACTGTGATAAATCCACTTGTTGGAGAGCTGATGGTGATGGACCTTGGACCGCTTGCTGGAGAAGCAGAAGAACATGTGAGCATAAATAGCTATTGACAAAGTATTTACAATATCATTACAGATACAAAACTTAATACAATATAATCCTACTAATATTATAAATGCAAAAGTTTGTGTGTGTGTTTGTTACCACTCAGCGCCTACACGGCTGAACCGATTTTGATAAAAATTGGTATGTAGATAGATTTTTGGTACCGAAGACGGACATAGGCTACTTCTTATCCCAAGAATCGTTCTGGTTCTCGAGGAAGACAAAACACATTTTAGCCGTGGGGCGCAGCTAGTATATTATGCCTATATATATAGTGATTTGTGCATTATGGCATCAAATTATTGATCAGACTCTTTATTTATAGATTGGTACATTTCCTTTTTAAATTTTTCACCACAGAGCAGCCCCTGCTGCTAATTAGGATTTCGTATACAAAACAACACATACGCAAAACTCATACTGATATTTGCTAGCTTATCAACTCGCTACGAACACAGCGATTGGTGCATTGCTTTGCATTAAAACCCTCCACCATGATATGGATCTTAGAGCAAGATTACACTCTCAGTTTGGCGTCAGTCTGGTCCATTATTCTGGATTGACGTGACTAAAGCCAGAATGATGGATAATTTTTACGGTTACACGCTCAATCTAGACTGACAGCAAATGTATAAAAAGTACCCCAGTAGCCGTTAAAAAACGCGTAAAAAGAGTAGCGTAGTTATGTTGCTTGACTCGCTTTTTTTTCGACATTATGTCGCTGATGGTGACTGACGCGAGAATGATACGAGCAGTTTCCACGATCATTCTTCCATCAGTCTTTCATCATTAATAACGGACTGACAAAATTATTTATAATATTTTAATTAACCTTAGATACTAATTCCATGACTTAGTAGCTAAATGAAATCTATCAAATGAGGATGAACTTTACCTTTTTCTTCAAATATTTTTTTGTACGTCCAAGCTGCATGAAGTAGCAGAAATGTTAGCGAATTTAAAACATGACTATGTTTGAGCATGATGTCATTCGACAAAGTAGGTAAAAATGATAGCATGGTCAGTCAATCAGTAAAATGTTCGAAGCATACTGAATTAGCACAACTGTTATGTTAATAGCTCCGTATAGCTTTCCAAAACATGAATAATAATATATGAATTAGCACAAGCAGTAGCTTTACAAGGACCTATAAAATAGAGCCGATCTTTGAAAACTCACTTACGATAAACTTTAAACTCACTTGGTGCATCGAATTATATTCTCAGCTTAATTTTTTTATTGTACTATAGTTAATTTTTTAGAATTTTCATTCATATTTATTTAATTCAAACTTTTGCAAAGGTTTGCAAAGCGTTTGCGCGCCCCGCGCCCCAATGACCTGCAAGCTTACTAATGTTGCTTAATATGTAAGATAAGTAGATTTTTTTTACCTTTTTGCTCTCAGCTTCTATGGCAGACATGGCGGCTTGTTGCACAGCCTGTGCCTCCATTCTTTCTTGAGCTTGTTTCTTCGCCTGTTCTCCACTGTAACGTACGATATTATTGCAATATACTTAATATATCCTTTTATTTTGTGGTCTTCAGCTTGCATTTTTAAAGAGTGTGTACCAAATTGTCAAGACGTCTCGCAAGAGTTCTGTTATTATATGAAAATTATATGTTTCTGTGTATTATATGAAAATTTAACATGATAGCAATAGTAACTAATATTTTGTTGTATGCAACACGGCAAAGCACATGATACGTTCTCCATAAATTCACACTTGCTCAACTGACACACGATCTTGACTTTTAATCCGATTAGGCTGGTACTACCTACGATTATCTACTATTTTCGTGTCGAAAGTTCATTAAATTGCCTAATAGGACTCTTCTTAAATCGTACATATAACGCAAACTAAAGACACTAAAAAATATGATTATTTAAACCCGATTTTTTATTTAAGTTTGAGTTATTATAATTTTACTTGTTTATCTGTTTTAAATTAAATACAAGGTTAATTACATAAATAAATAATACGTTAGTTGGATAGAAAAATATTAACATATTAGCGACTAATAACTTAATTTAGACTAAGGTAAGTCTTCGTGTCACCAAAAGTATTATAATGTGACAAAGATAGATAATCCTAAGTACTATTATCACACAATTTTAATTGTACGTGTGAGCGCATACGTCATGAAAGGGCGGAGAAGGGACAGTCGCTTTCTGACCGTCGACCGAGTAACATCTGGTGTTTTGCCTGGGCTCACCTCCATTTCATATACGTAGGACAGCGTGTTCATACGCAGATACGAGTACATATATCTTTTTTGTTATTGTCTTTACATAGCTTTAGTTAACATTTTTACACCACATCAAGATAGCTCGCCAGTATTAGTAAGCTATATTAAAATGTATTCACACTTTAAAATTAATTGCTAACCACTATAATAGTGTAGTGAGTATTAAAATGTATTCTTATAAAGGTACATACCCTAAGAGATCGATAAGTGACGGCGGTCGTTGCTCCTCAGGATGGTCAGCTCCCTCATCAGGAGATACCTCTGCCTCCTCGCCTGATGATGGTGTGGATGTACTCGGTGATTCGTGCGGTTTTACCTGTATCCTGTACAGAGGGGGATTAAACTTACAGACTGCAGATGTTTGGTATACTCGTAGTAACCATGCTCGAAAGACGGATTGACGAGCGCATTAGCTTTATATTTAGTCCACAGGCGCTGTGTCTGTTGTCTGTTTTTCTAGACTCTTACGGCACCAATAGGTAGAGATGGGGCTCCATATACCACAGCGGAGACCACACGACCAACATTTTTTTAAAATTTAAAATTTTCTTAGAGAGTATAATGTAGATGCCAATCGTCAATCTGTGGGCTATTTTTCATCCAAGCTTAAGTACTTTTTGTTTTTTTTTTGTAGTTACTTTTGAGTTCTCGCTGTGTAGGTTTTATCAAGGTAAACTTAAGCAAATATAATTTAATTGAGCATGCAGATGCGTTTGGGTAAATAGGTCTTAAACCCCTTACTCCCTAGGCCCGTAACTGGATTAACAAACCATCTCGAACATATAAAATTACGATAGTATAGTATACGCACTGTCCATTATCTTCTTTGGTGATATCCAGGCCGAAAGCTGAGACCGCCATTTGCCCAGTATCATCCGCAGCTGGTAACGCTGGCAAGTGTCGAGAACCTGGCATTTTTAAAGAATATAATCGTATCATACTTTTTTATATTTAAAAAAAGCTTTGTTTACTCGTGTGTTTTGGTAAATATTTTTCAACTAGGTGATAGTACCTAGTATATGTTTTCAATTATATACTAGGTACTATCACATTTCTATGTTAGATCTTACGTACCACCCCTTAGCCTTTACTTCTATTCTTCCTACTTCAATAATTAGGTAAAATTTGATAAATTAATTAATCTATCCTATATAGGAACAATCAATTCGTAACTATCAGTTTCTAGATTTCTTTAGTCATCATTATTTACGATTTACGAAAACGACCGCTCTGGCAAGAGCGAAACCATTGAGAATTTGACGTTAAGTGGACGAAGCAGATTATCTATCCATGGAGATACAATAGGCGGTTTTCTTAGACAAATATTTAAAAAAATTATGAATTGATCTATATCTAATATTATTTTTTCAATACGAGTTAACGGCTAATGGTTATTAGCCGTTGCTAAACTTACACCTACACCTACCTACCTAATTTATAGGATATTTGCAGGTCAGATACAGAATCTTAAATTCTTTGAAAAGTAGATATTAAAAACCAATCATTGCACATTTTGATAACACAACATTAAGCTTTAAAACATAAAAAGCAACAATATTTTAAAAATAAAGTTTAAAAGAAGTTATTGATGCAAGTTATTGGTGCGGTAGTGAACCGCCAAGTTCGATTTTAGTAAGTAGCTTGTTTAGGAATTTGACGGTTACTTAACGGTCTTGTGAAATGAAAATTGACTATCCCATCATACGATTATTGAGTGACATAATAATAGAGATGTTTAATAAGTAATTTGGAGACTTTAATTATTTATTATAGTGATAGAAATGTATAATATTGTGTAAGTGTTAAGTATTGTGTTGTTTTATTTTAGCTTACCTTCACAGTTACCCAAAAGCAGATTTGTTATTCCATATAGAGTTATTATAATTAATACCAATTAATAAATCAATGTACATAAATTTTAAAACATTAAGAGTTATGTATAGGTACATATACAATGTTAAACCTGCGTTTGGCGATTAAGTGTTTCTTGTTGTTGTTGCGTTTGGTCACATGAGCGAATTTAATACATTCTTTCTAATACAGTTAGTATAGTTTTTTATTCGAAACAAAATTTTCTGTATATTGTTTTATAGTCTTACTGCATGGCAAGGGTCTCTTATTATACAGAAAATACTTCAGCATAGATCATCATGTGTTCTTAAAGTAGATTGGCAATGTTAGACTTCAATTTTATTATAGACGTTATGATTTTGCTATTCTTTCCTTTGGTTGGATCTTGTATAAATCTACAAGTTTTAGTAGGATTTGTTACATTATTGGATATAATTAATTCAATTCAAAATACTTCAGTGACCAAACGGGATGTAGTGCGAAGCGAGCACTCTTTATACCTGTGTGTGTTCTTACTTGACTGGGTGGCAAGCAACCTGTGCCTTAACTGACCGATTTTCTCTTCCTCCGTAGGCTCTGGAGGCACCTCTTCTATCTGTGGACCTCGCATCAGACCCAGGAGAACGCCAAATATGTACCTAATAATCAAATATTATTAGAACTTGGCTGGGATTTTTACATTTATGAATTTTAAATTGTGCAGATGGAAAGAAGAATGTTGAAAGTATACTGTTAGAAATCGTGTAGACAGAAAGGGTTTCAGTATAAGTAGAAAAAAGTATATGCTTTTAAGCATCTAATGCTTAAATAAATCCTTAGGTAAGTATATCGGTAAAATGCTGTGTCAGTGTGAAAGCTAAGATTTTTAACTCGAAATGTGCAGCTCTTTCTTTACGTATAAGTATAAACTTGATTAGATAGATAGATAGAATATTCTTTATTGCACACCACATAATATTACAAAACAAATAACAGAACAACACAATAATAAGTAGTGACAATGGGCGGTCTTATCACTAAAAGCGATCTCTTCCAGACAACCTTTGGATGGACTTGAGGCAAATATTAATCGGCAGTTATGGTGTACAGGTACAATAAATAAAGTTATATACAAACAAATTAACTGTCTAATATATATACATAATACATACAATATATAATACATATATATATAATCATTGACTAAATAAAAAATCTTATAAACTACTTTGTCTATGAAGCTGAAATTTAACAGGTACATTAATACTGGATTTGGGGTTATAGTAGAATTAGATACGAGTAAGTGGGTCTACCTGAACAAAGCCAGGGTGAGCCGTTAGTGCACCAAAAAAGTGGATGTAAAGTGAGAAAGTAAAAGGGGTGCGTTTAAGTACGTAAATAATATTTATTAGGTATTTTGAAAAGATCTATAACCTGTATAAATTAATAACAAAACAGTGACAAAACAGAGATGGTCTAGTTTAATTTGTGCTTTTTTTAACAGAAATAGGCATAGTATTTGAAGTAAGATTATAAGATACTAGCTGCATCTCGCGGCTTCACCCACGCGTAAAATGAGTTTTGTCACCCTCGGGCACCAGACCGATTTCCGGGACAAAAAGCTCATGTCCGTCTCCAGCACCGAATCTATCTACATACTAATTTTCATCGATATCGGTTCAGCCGTTTAGGCGCTGAGTGGTAACAAACATACACACACAAACATTCGCATTAATAATATAGGTAGGATTTGTTTTTTTAGCAACTATCCACGACTCTAATACTTAATTACGAGCTAGCAAGTATTTACCATCTACATTCTTTTTTAAAGCTTACATCTAGAACTTAGAGAATTTAAGACCTAAATTAAGATTTAGGTCTTAATTTTAAAATTAGAACACTTTGAGTGCGAAAGTATGAAGTGAGTCGATTTTTTTGCTCGCCAGTGTACATTCAACCACAGGTATAATTTATGGATTTGGATTTGTAACTAAAACGTTTTTTCTCTAGGCTAATCGCTAGCTACACCCATACTAAAGGAAGATACGTACCTAATTACTGTCTGTGCTACGACAACACATCGACATTTATTCGGAGCTGATCGCTTAGAGTCTACTTGTCCATTGAGTAGTAAAATAAAACGTAATTTGTGAAGTATGAAGTTTATGCATTGTGTTGAGTGTACACTGAAGCCATCTTATAAAAGAAGTGTATAGGTATGTATAATTCCATACAATAAAAATATTATAATGACTGGCCTGTTGGCCTAGTGGTTAGTGACCCTGACTGCTAAGCCGGAGGTCATGGGTTCGATTCCCACCCAGGACAAATCTTTGTGTGATGAGCATGATTGTTTGTACTGTGTCTGGGTGTAATTTATCTATATTAAGTACTAGCTGACCCGGCGAACTTCGTTCCGCCTAACAGTCGATCAACATTACTTTATTTTTCTAAAATAAAAATTTTTTTCTTAAATAAACGTAGCCTATGTTACTCCTTATTACATCAGCTGCCTGCCAATAAAAGCCCCGTCAAAATCGGTCCAGCCATTTCAGAGATTAGCCGGAACAAACAGACAGACAGACAGACAGACAAAAAATGTAAAAAATGTTATTTTGGTGTATGTACCGTATATATATTCATATACATGTAGTAAAAAACGGTTATATCAATATAAATAATAAACAGACACTCCAATTTTATTATATGTTTAGATGTATTTACAATAAAAACTGTATATAAGTAGTATATCAGTTGTTTAGTACTCATAACGCAAATATAATTGCTTAATTTGGGGCTAGATGGCGCTGTGTGAATGTGGTGGTGGTACTGTACAGGGACTGCTACGCAGAGGTCTCGGTTCCCGCTCAGTGTAAATATTTGTGTGCATGAATATGTGTTTCATAAGCCCGTAACACAAGCTATAAGTAGTTAAGTATACGCAGAAGGCCTATAATGCCTTACGTGTCCAATACAATAAGGGATTCAGGAGATTGCTGGGACTGCCCCGCTGTAGCGCATCGGGAATGTTTGCAGATGCGCATGTTGATGACTTTTATGCCATTATGCGAAAAAATATCGCATCCTTGATGCGTCGGGTGCGGGGTAGTTCCAACAGTCTGCTGGCTGTTGTAGCTGAGGACATTGGCAGTAGTGTATGGTCGCACTGGTTAGGTGTCCAGAAGCCAGTTGCCAGGTTGGTGTCCATTTAAATGTTGGTGTAGTAATGTTTGTATGGTATATTCCTGTAGTGTTTCGAAATAAATGACTATTAATTAATTAAACCCAACAACCAACCAAGTGGATATATCTTTTTCATTATTTCAGTACAAGAACTGCTGATTAATGATTTTTCAAAATACGTTTTATATATCGTATAAGTTGTATGTTTAAAGTTAAAAAAAAGTCGGAGTTTAAATCAATGCCAATGTAATTGTGATTATATTTCTCTAACTAATCACATCAATTAAAATAAGCAAAGATTCAAATTATACTTTACACTCATTGGACAAGCATCTTTATCGCGTCATAGTTACGACTTACGTAAGAGTATGTGCATGATAAACTAAAAAATACAACTATATGTAGGCTATTTCATTAGTAATATAGAGTGGAAGGAAATCGCTCCCGAAAATGAAAACCTGTAATACATAAATCAGCAATAGTAGTAAATCATAAATCACGATAAGTAGAGTAATCAAAGTAAAACGAGAATTATGAATTTTCATTTTCGTTTGAATTACAAGGTCAAAGGTCAAGGTCACGCATCAGCGGAGCGAGTGTGCGCATAGCTAAGCTTTTTTCCTTCCATCCAGTATTCTATATTTCTAACAAAATGTTGTACAAACATCAAATGAATATAATGAAGCATTTACCAATGACTGTGCATCAAAGGGGCGTGGAACAAACGATCCAATCATCATGATATGCCATACTAGATCTTATTGCTATATTTATAATGTTCAGTATCTATTGTATAGGGCTGGAACCTCACAGGCAATAAATAATCTCAATTTAAGGCTCATATTGTCTCTTAACAATTCTTAAGGCATATAGGTACTATCGAACCAGCTGAATCATGACCCATTTTGCTGATATTTCGCTTATAACTATCAAACTTGTTAGATCTATCGTGTAAAATGCACTTAGGACATTTTGAATACTCACTTATCAACGGTGTACTTAGTAAAATTACAGTGTCTAATAAAATGATAACAAGCTCGTTGCTACGGAAATCTCTTCAAGCGAATTTCGACTTCCTTGCATTTAGATGGATTGGCAAAATGATTTTATGGTGGGTATTCACTTAGTTTGATAGTACCATAACCTATGGACACTTACGATCAAGATATCATCGTTTCAATACTGAGATATATGACATAATTTTATTTATAAGATTCACATTTATCCTAAATAAAACAAAAAAAAAAAGTAAAATAAAGGCCTATTTTCTGCAATTATTCTCATCCTCGGCAATAAACAGGCGCAATTTTGAGTAATTTTCAACCTTAAGCTCGACTATGATGACAGAAATTATAATGACAAATCAATGTCACTAACGCCCGTTTTCCCTTTTTTGCCCGTGTTACTACCAATCTTACTACTAGTAGTAACACCGGTAGGTAATTGAATTACCCTATTTACTACTAAAGTTGAAAGTTGTTAGAACCTTTTATTTTTAATTACAAAAACAAAAAAGAAACAAATGAACATCGCGAAACATAAACAAAATAAAATCGGTAAAACAAAGAAGTACCACGGGTAGAAAAGGCCGTTTTCCACTGAGCAAAACGCGCTTAATTAACATGTTATATGCCTGTGACTTTATATAGTCCAGATACAGTCCTTTACAGTCATAGGAATTAAACTAAGAAGATGCCTCTAATGTTTGACACGAATTTTGTCTGTCGGTTTCAGTGCGGTACTTCACCAATCTTTAAAACAAAATGTCGTGTCGCACACTTAATCAAAAACTACCCCATTATCTTACACTAACAAAGAGGACAAAAATTATTATGTAGTTTTAACAGCCTCTGTGGTTCGGTGGTACTGTGTACGGACTGCCATGACACGGTTTGTTCAGGTCGACTGTATATTACAAAAGCATCTAACTTGACCTAACGACTGTTATCAGCATGATAGCAACCGGGACCTACTTTTGACGTGAACTCCATAACACGGAGACGCAGGAGACGCACCCTTCTTATTGGCGAGAAGGGAATACGAGCAAAGGCATCTTCTTACTTTATGCAATTTAGCGTAGGCGTTACTAAGTTTAAATTTCACTTACCTAACTACGACTAGAACTCCGTATCCCAAATAATAGAACAAATAGAAGAACATTTTGAAGAAGCCCACAGCCAGTTCGGCCGGTGGCATTTGTTGTAGATCTGCCATTTTCTGCTTTATGTTCGAAGGGGATAAGGATGAAAATGCTGCGGAGAATCCGTCTTTGACTGATTGGAGACCACGGCGGAATGGATCTTTGCCGGCTCTGAAACAAATGTTTGATAGTAGGTAATTACGATATTCAAATAATATTAATGTTGATGATTTTTTTTACATGTAGGTACGGATAATATGATTTGTATGCCAATCTTAAAGTATAATCAAACGATTTTACGAAATATCATCATGCTTCGTTTTTGATATTCTTACCCTAGGACCTGGCTCTAGGAACGAGTCCTAGGGTAAGGATATGAGAACTTATTTTCCCAATTTTTCTTGTTCATCATCATAATTTTACACGAATTTCTATTTATCGCTAAGCTCAACAGGTTTATTAGCATCGGCGTGAATGTCTCGGGTTAAAGAAGTTAATCCCCAGTTGTATGAGTATAATTATGCCAGTTACGAATTTGCCAATGATCTTTTCAACTCGATTATTTTTATGTTTTTTTAAATATCAGGGTGCGAGTGCAAGTTGTTGTTACGTAAACGCGATCGAAACGTTTACCGCGTTTGGCTCTCTGATTGGTTAAGAGCTGGGAGCAGAAAATAGCAGCGCCGAACTTTATAAGCGCGTCGATCGCGTTAACGTAAAACAAACTCGCACTAGGCACTCTGCATATTTTATAGTTTA
Organism: Parascotia fuliginaria; assembly: GCA_963082885.1. NCBI lineage: Eukaryota > Metazoa > Arthropoda > Insecta > Lepidoptera > Erebidae > Parascotia > Parascotia fuliginaria. The sequence continues at coordinate 4,731,754 of OY720197.1, forward strand.
ACATACCTCTCATCATCGTCATCTCCCATATACATATAACTAGCTTCCCTATTCTTTGGTCCACCAGAAGACTCTTCACTAGCCGCCATGAGACCTGATGCGTGCGTCATTTCAAAGATGGCGTCCTCACAGAAGTTCACGAAGGCTTCCAACTTCTCTTTATCTCCTCCTTCTGTTACGATTGAGTAGAAGAACGCACGTTTCGATTCCTAGAAGAGAAAAAGAGTTAGTGCATGTTAATCGTAAAAAAAAACAGTCAAGCGCGAATCGCGCACCGAGGGTTCCGTACAATTTTGTAGTTAACATGATTGCGAATTTTGACTTTCTTACAGTTTTAAGATGTTGCAGATAAGAGTATTCAATATAATGTTCAGCTTGATACCTTTACGCTGCGATAAGGCTCAGCGCAAACAAAAAAGAGCGCAGCGGAGAGGATTTTATTAAGGCACTCGAAAATCAACGTTAAGGTTATTGAAATAAAGTGCATATATGCATGAACCTGACAAATAATACTCGCGAGTCGCGCGTCATCGAAAATACGCGGGAAGTCCCGTGCACACCACTTTATTTCAATAGTTTTAATGTTGATTTTTGAGTGCCTTATTAAAATTCTCTCCGCTAGGCTCCTCTCTGTCTGCGCTGAGCCTTACTAAGTAAAAGGCCTTGACAGACAGACGGATAACAAAGTGATTCTGTAAGGGTTCCGTTTTATCTCTTAAAGATCCCTAAAGATAAGGAAATAATCAAGCGTTTTATAGGTTTCGATCTTGTGCTATCGTTTCGATTCGTTAATGTTGCTTAAAATGTATTAAAGCTCTTTGAAAAAACTCTAAGTATATTATTCAGTCAGTTCTGCCTAAAAAGCAATTAATTTTTTAACTTTGCTATTTTAAGAACTCATACCTTAATCTGAGGTTTCTCCCACTGCTCAATGTTAGACTCCTTTATTTCGAAGTATACTCTCTCGATCCTCTTGGATCCGCCCATGATTTCAATACGTCCTAAGAATGGCTCAAAATAGTTCAATACTGAGCCCGCAGTCTCTAAGAAACGGGCGAGTCTGAAAAGTTCCCAAAACGTTATGAGTAAGTACGTAATTTATTACTCTTGCCTTTGTGAAAATTATTATGTTCATCAAATGCTCCATTTACATAACAGTTACCTACCACAGTGCAATGAAGTCATATTTTTTTTGTTCTTTGATCGTTGCAGATCTACCGGTAACAAAATCTGATTTGATAAAAAAATTGTTATAAAGAATGCATTTTCCCCCCTGTTATATGGGACCGAATAAAATTGACAAAAAAGGTGTGTACACACCTCGGTCTACTTCTTTATTATTCGGCTAGTGCTACTGCTAACTTATTTATTTATTTATTATATGCTTAATTGTAGGTATATCATTATAAACATTTGTTTAAAAACGAATAGTACAGTAATAGCAGGTACAACAAGCAGCCTTATCGCTTGTATTCTATACAGTTATACTATACCACTTCCCCGGATAAGCTCTAATGTCAGTGAAGTAACTTCAAAGAAAAATACCTGCTAGACCGTTTAAAATTGAGCAGAAATGAGGATGGCTACTTAGGTACTAATAGTACTTAAGTAGGCATCCTAATTCCTACAGTTGCTTTTGCTTCGTTTGCTAGTCAACTCACCTAGGTTCATTGGGCATATGCTCAGATAAATTCGTGAGCAAAACTGCCAAATTAAAGCCGATTTCCTTAGCCGGTTCGTGGAAACGATCGCAGAAGCCAACGTAGTCTAACTTGCCGTCGTGATTCGTCTCACAACAAGCGAGGAGGAATTCGATTTCTTCGCTGTAATAGAAAAAAAAAAATCATAATAGGCTTAACTCAAACCAGATTTATGCTCATAGTCAGGCTATGCAATGATGGCAGGCAGCTTCGTACCTTTTAGAGCAGAGGACCTAGATAAGTGACATAAACGCTAATAGAATAGAATAGATTATAAAAATGTATGGGCTTGACATAAGCCAACGACAAAATTGGCGTTAGCTTATGTCAATCTATCTAGTCTAAGGCCCTAGACAAGTGGCAAATATTTCTATTCTATTCATAGAATAGATAAAAAAATGTATAGGATTGACATAAGTTGACATAAGTTTTGGCGTTAGCTTATGTCAATCCCATATATTTTATAATCTATTATACGAATAGAATAGAAATCTTTGACACTTGTCTTGGGCCTCTAGGCCCTCAGGAGATAACACGGCCAACAGAAAGATAACATTATACAATACATATAATTATGTTCAAATAAAATTGAATATGATCTATTGAAATTGATATTCTTAAAGACCGCTCATATCGACTAATATCTGCGGCTAATATCCATCTGGTCATTTCTAGCCCAAAGACTTATCGATTGTTGGTAACTGGATGTTGATAGGTATAGATATTCTTGCTGTTTTATACATTTTTAAAGGCACCAGCGACTAAATAATAAGACTTACAAACTAAATAGTCAGACGCCCGCCTCTATATCGAATATATTAAGTTACTCACGGAGTATAACTTTTCTGCTGTTCCATCTTTTCTTTAAAGTCTTTCGGCAATACCCATCCGTCATTATTGCCATCGATCTCCTGGAAACTGGGGCTGGATGTCAGATCCTTTAGCTTTAAGAACATGTCGAAGTATTTCAATATCAGTTCCACGTTTGATGCCGACTCTACTAATGTGTCCACCATCTGTTTACCGATGGTACCTGAAACAAAGGAAGGGACTTTATTGAAGAAAACAGACACGTCTGTAAGTAAGTTTACTCTCATTATATAAAGGTGCAATAATTTTAGCCTCGAGGCGGGACTCAAAACCTGCGTCTCCGGTGATATTTCAAATCTTGAAGTATTATTATAGTAGAATTAAATGTAGTGAAAAGTGTGTCGGCCGCACTGCATATTAAAAATAGAAACAAAAGAAATTATAATTGTCTCTTTAAAAAAGTTAGGTACCTACTGTAACAACAAACAACACAACATCTGTAACCTTTTGAGAGAAATAAAATGATTTTATTAATATTACTTTTTTTACTATTCAACAGGATTGTAGGTCAAATTGATCAACTTTCGTGCTCTTAGGTATTGTGTAGGTATATTTTTGTACTACACTATTGCATTACGTTATTATAATATTGTACATATTACCTGATATGATAGTTGGTAAGTTGTCGTAAATCTATACTACTTATTGTATAAATCGGAAGAGTTTGTTTGTTTAAACGCGCTAATCTCTAAAACTATCAGTTGGATTTGAAAAATTATTTTTGCGTATAATAGCCCAGTTCTTGAGGAAGGTTTTAGGCTATGTAACATTACGCTAGTGGCGATGGGAGCAGAGCAGTAAGCAAAAACGTGGGTATAATAAATAATTATAGCATGGGATGTCTTACCGTTAACAACATTTCCTTCAAGCATAGATAGCATCATAGTGATCATGTCCTTCTGTAAGTTTAGCAGTTCTTTCAACAGATCCACTTGTGACGAATGTTTGGATAACTTGTCTTGCATATGAGAGAAGAGGAAGAGAAAACCACCGACTGCGTCCCACAATCTGAAAATTATTATTTGTGTATTTTTTTATGAAGACAATTTTCGGACTAGTGAATACGTTCTGTATCGCGATGAACTTTCTGAGCGTATAATGAATAAACACAAAGTGCACTCAGACTCTAAACAAATATTTATCACTCTGGATAACACAAATTTTTGTACCGTGTGGGATTCGTATCCACAATCTTATGTACCACAGTCGATTGCACACCCACCGCGTCACAGAGGCAACAGAGAGAAAAGAAAATATTGATAGAGAAACTATACATATATGACAGCTTTTGTAGTTCAATCGTACTTAGTTATAGAGTGTGAACTGCCACGCAGAGATTTCGAATTCGATCCCCTGTTGTGTATAATAATATTGGCGTCTTAAATTGTGACTTTTAAATGACAACATATTATACCCTAACGTCAATCTCTAAGAAAAAAGTGATCAAGTTATGTTGGATTATAATAATATGGGGCTTAAAAACATATATGTATACGGTCGAATTGAGTAACCTCCTCCTTTTTTTTGAAGTTGGTTAAAAACTTAGACGCCGAACTATTTAAAATACCTTGAATGTGCCAACGCTTGTTGATTCTGCGTACAAGGACCTTGTATGACTTCAGTGAGGGTATTAAACACTTGTGAGGCGACACCGATCGCTTTGAAGAAGTTTGCCTTGCCAGCTGGGTCTATTAATTCCTGTAATACACAATTAACGACTTGCATATTAGTTTCTAGTTTTATTTACAAGTCACAGTTCGGATAGAGGGTAAAGTAAGAAAGTATACAAAAAAGAATTTGAAAAAAGTTTCAATGGTGTCAAAAGTCGAAATGGCCCAGTAGATAAGCCCACTGCTTCGAGTTTACACCCGCTTTGTAAACTCGAAGCAGTGGGTTTGAATCCGGGTAAGTACCAATGTGATTAAATCATACATATTTTCTAAGTTTATCTTGAATATTTCTGACTGACGGTGAAGGAAAACATCGTAAGGAAACCTGGACTTAAAAGTCTGAAATTGGTAATCCACCTTAAGCAAGCGTGGTGATTGTTGCTCATGCCTTCTCTATATGAGAAGAGGCCTTTGCCCTGCAGTGGGACAGTAAACTGGCTGGTATTGTTATACAATGGTATTTGCCTCTTTCGAACCCCCAAACTCTTGTATACGAAGCGGGTTGCTAAGCCATCACGACTTTAATTTAATTAAAAGATCAAAATGGGATGTAGCTGTGATCCTAAGTATCGCAGAAACAATTATATAATATAATAATAATATTCTACCACATTCACACAGCGCCATCTAGCCCCAAATTAAGCAATTATATTTGCTTGTGTTATGGGTACTAAACAACTGATATACTACATATAGGTATACTTTTTTTTTTGTAAATACATACATATTATAGATAAATTACACCCAGACACAGAACAAACAATCATGCTCATCACACAAAGGTTTGTCCTGGGTGGGAATCGAACCCACGACCTCCGGCTTAGCAGTCAGGGTCACTAACCACTAGACCAACAGGCCAGTCAAATTATATTAAAACCAGCTGTGGAAGTAATCCATATTAGGTGTACCCAGATCTTAGATCTCATCATCTGTACCTATATCCCTACTATGAGGTGCTTTCTCTCTTATATATAACTAGCGCGGTTTCATCCGCGTCTTTGCTTACTGCTCTGCTCCCGTCACCAGTAGCGTGATGTTACATAGCCTATAACCTTCCTCGAGAACTAGGCTATCATACGCTAAAAGAATTTTTCAAATCTTACTTGTAGTTCCAGACATTAGCGTGTTCTAACAAACAAACTTTTCCGCTTTTTATAATAGTATAGATTTTACCTTGCTAGAATAATGCCAATAGAAGTCCATAATAGACTCTTGTAGTCTCAGCAAGTAGTCTACAGTGCATATGACTACGTTCACAGTAGTCGTGTTACCAGCTTGAGTTCGGAGGTAGTTCTGCCAGTCTGTCAAACACAAGAATATTTTTTATAGCATATGTACATATTACAAAACAAATAACAGACAGCATTAGGTAGACAATGGCCGGTCTAATGAGGGTGTTTAGGAAAATTTTCACCATCAGTTGGCGACACTTTGGTAAAAGGTCTTCCATTTTGACAGCGCTATCAAAACAAATATTTTTCAGTGTTCATTTAGTGCTTAATTTTCAAAATGGATGATTCACGTGCATATGGACAAAAGAAAATTGCTGAGAGGATTTTCTAAAATGGCACCCACAAGGGGCAGCACCGATGCATCAGGTCTAGCCGTCAAGCGCGTTTTGAAAGTTAACCCCTGATTGGCCCAATGTGACAGTTGAAGAGGCACATTGAATAAGAAAGTTCTTTATCTTATTTCGCAAAATTTAATACGTTGATTTTTGGAAACTAGTATTTTTCTTTTTGGATGTCTTGGTTCCTGAGTTAGTTTCAAAGAGATCTTAAGTATAAGGCACAGAATCTACAAATTAGACTGAAAGTTCACGATTGGATAAAGATCGTTCTCATAATACAGAATTTTGCAGTAAGATTTTATTTAGTACGTAGACAATGTTGCCTGATCCTTATCTTATGTCACCTCTTACAACATCTACGGAAGGAGTTCGAATGGCTCCATAGTCTATTCGTAGATCGGAGAACGGCCTAAGTGAATAGAAGCAAAAACACAATTTGTTAAAATATTAATTCCAAATGACGAAATATTAACTAGTTTTAACATATTATAAATAGAAAGAATTAAATATAGGTTGACTTGACTGTTATGGAGTAGCCAGAACTATAATCTAATAAAAATCTACCCTCAAAAATAATGAATCATTAAATGAATCACTTAAATGGCAGGACATACTGACCCAAGTTGTGTCCTTCACATGTCAGTTGTATGAACCTGAACAGAGCACACGTAAACTCAGCATCGTGCATGTTCTTCTCACCAGCTGCACCTTCCAAACCTACTCCCAAACCTGTAATATACATAGAAATAGTTTTTAATTTTAAAACTAATTTCATGAGAGATTACCTTCAATAGAGGCAATGACGCAGAGACAAAAAAGAGAGAGATAATTATACAGCTTGACAGTTTCACCCACTACCGCTTTTATATAATGTCGAGATTTATTAGTTACACATTAGGAAATTGGTAGTTTTCATGCTAGTAGTAGAGATTTCGTTGAAATGGTCCCGTGGATAAGGCACCCGCTTCGTAAACACGAGGTAGTGGGTTCGAATCCGGACAAGTACCAATGTGATTTTTCAAATCAAATGTACTTTCTAAGTTTATCTTGGACGTTACTGACAGACGGTGAAGGAAAACATCGTGAGGAAACCTGGACTTAAAAGTCTGAAATTGCCAATCCGCCTTGAGCAAGAGTGGTGATTAATGCTCATACCTTCTCTTTATGAGAAGAGGCTTTGACAGTAAACAGGCTGGTATTATTATAGCAGAGATTTAATCATCTGGGCTACTAGTTTCTTTTTTCCTAGTTCAAAGGTAGATAAAACCATTGCGTCTTCTAGCCTAATCAGTTTCACATCCGTGATTGTGTAGAAGATTTTTTGACGTGATAACGTTTTATAAATCGAAAAACGCACAAAATAAATGTCGCATTCCGCGTGCAAGCGAGAGCTCAGAACAAGCGATAGAGAGGCACGATCGGCTTAAGCGTTCGGTTTGTGACGCAAGACGTTATCATGTAAAATTACTGTCAGTAAACTGACTTTACAGACAACAAACAGTTTTTTTTTCGCTATTGTGTATTGTAGCATTTTAAGATCATGTATCCTTGTTACCTTCAGCCTTGGTATTTCTCTCGAACGCATCTAGATCCAGCACAGAACAGGAGTTCATGAGACCAGCTATTGACGTGAAGAAACCAACGTCTTTCTTATCTTTTAGATGGTTCAGCATACCCTGGAGAAATAAAAATTAGATGCTAGTTAAAATTGCCACGTTCTAAAACCTAGTCAATATAAAATATATATTTTTTTCATTACCAATATTCATAAAAAAACTTATTCTTATGTGCGAGATAGGTGTGTAAAGTGATAAATTGAATAAATGTGACAAAATTCAAAGCCATACTGGTATTAGAAAAAATGTAAGTAGGTAGGTCCTAAAGAATGATCTTTAGGGTGTTACTACACCAATCGTCGAATGACGGCATCGATCGATGACAGAATGGATTATTCGACGTCAATCGATAGTTTCTACCAGACCAATCGATCGATTACCGATCAACGGCATCGATCGATGGTAAAATGGGCTAGTCGATGCGCCGTCAGCCGACCCGATTAATCGATCAACGTCGACCGATGCCACCGACCGACGATTGATCGATTGGTGTAGAAACACCCTTTGAATTGTATTCGGATTATAAGAATAAACTTAAGAAACGTGGGTGTGATTCTATTTATGACATGTCCTTCTTTAAACGAGGTTTAAAGAGAGCATTAATATCACGGTAGGCAGCAGCTTCGCAGAGCCCCTCGCATTGCAGAAGTATATGAGCTACAGTTACCACTTACCATCAGGTGGGCTGTTGGCTCGTCTGCCACAGTATGCAATAAAAAAAAATCTATACTATATGTAATCGTACTGATCATTATTAGAGGAGGCGAGTAAGTAATGTCAGTGAAAGGAAAGTAAAAAAAAATGAATATAAGATAAGGAGGATTGAACCATTACCATACCACAAGCGATCAAACGAGTATAAATAATAATAATAAAAGCAGTTAAACAAACAGAAAAAGGGAGAAGAAAAAGAAGAGTTACGATAATGAAAAGAGAAAGAAAATTCAAAAGACAAAAAGAGAGAATGAAAGAAAAAAACAAATTGTTACATCTAACTAACATAAAAACAGAAAAGGTAATTTACCATTTGTATATCAATGTTGCCACCTCGTAATATAGAGATGCCAAGCTGCAACGTCTTCATCACCATCTCACTGGGAACTCCTTTAGAAGCCGATATGTGAAGTAACACCATTTCTGCCACCCCTCTATCGGCTAGACGTGCTTGATGGAAGAGTAGTTTCTGTTTTTCCATTTCTTGTTCCTAAAGAGTTAAATATAATTATGAGGTTAAAATGTGTACGAATTTTGGTACTGAGATGAAATATAAGTGTTCAATGGTTACTAGCTGCCAGTGTTACTAAAATAAGCATTGTACCGTCATTAAAAGAGATAATATCTTTGGCTAGTATACAGAAATTAAGAGGCACAGCGCAATATGAACTTCACAATTACAAGTTTAAATTAGACAAAAAAAACACAATTGCGATTTTTTAACAATGATCAAAACGCGCAAGTAAAGTACAGAGTGTTGTCTAGCTACAATATTCCTCGGGCCGGTTGTCTAAAGTTTTAAATAAAAATATAGCATAGCAGTCTTTTCTATATACTGGAGTGCTATATCTTCCAAAACTTTAGTTTTGAAACAAAGTTCTTATTTTATTTACGTCCGCAAGCAGATAGTAACGAGTTGTATTACTAAAGATTATTTTAAATATATTTATTTATGATTATTTATTTATTTATTTAACACTTACATACCATATACGTATCCATAGTTTTCTGCATGTAACACACAACTTTCATTTAATAAAAAAACCCGTAGCAATCATCAATCACAAAAAAATTCAACTCTACGTCTCAGTCAATAAAGTTCAATAAGCAACTTACGTGTATACTAGCTCTGCCTTCTTCTTCTCCTTCTGCTTCTCCACCTCCTTCCTCCTCTTCGCCACCACCCTCTTCTTCTTCTTCTCCACAAGATTTAGCTATGATATGTGCGTAAGACATGTAGAGAGGATCTTCCTGTAAAGAGATATTTAACAGATTAACCCCCAGTTTCTGAAAGGCTGATCAACGAAAAATTTACTTATCACCTGTTAAATCTCATGTGAAGTACCTGAAAGCACTTATTTGGTTCTTCACATGAGATTTAACAGATGATTAGTCAATTTTTCGTTGACCTGCCATTCAGAAACTGGGGGTAAGAGCGCCTTCAAATTGCGTCAAAGTGCTTTAATAATATTCAAATATTAAACCATCACTATATATCCTTGCTGGATTCAGCATGAATGCGTTGGATTGACCGGGCAAGTACCCTCTCATAGAATATCGCCCGTAAAGTATAAGTTACCATTCTCATGTGTTTCGCTCAGTGAGTGAGAGCACCGGCTGCCCTATTACATGAGTATGTAATACCTCGCTTCTCTTCCTTTTTCTTCCTCATACCCTTCTCCCTATATCATCGAACCATCAGGTGGGCCGTATGTTTTGTTTACCACGGAAGTTTTATATAAAAATCAAAAGTCTTACGTATCATGTCATATTTGTATTTGTTTAACTGATTGACTCGAACTACATTTATTTTTACTAAAGTTCACTTCTTCTGTATTATCTGTGTCTTATAACAAATAAATGTCTTTTCTTTCTTTATTTATTACTATTGCGTTTCGTTAGTAAAACCTCCGGAGGCCCAATTATCTCCTTTTCTTCTTACCACACCTTATACCTAACCTACCCGATTCCCAGCCGCCATAGTAGAGGCCACTATACCAGCAGACGATGCCTTTTGGAATGGTGGCTACCACTTCTGGATTCCAGTAACTGCTTACCATCAGGCATGGATTCACTATGGTAGAGAAATATATAAAAAACTGTATAGATAGTAATATCAAGTTTACCTGTAAGGCACCAGATCTCTCTGTCATAGCTCCTCTACAGAACGTGGTGACCAACTGTGTGAGGGGATCTGGCTTGCCTTCCTCCTCGACAACATCACTCTTCTTCAATTCAGCGTCTTCGAACGATTGCTGGAAATCAAAAGACGTGAAAATACTTTGCCACATACATATTTCATCTAAGTACAAATGCGACAAAGACAATCCTGAAATTGATCTGAGCTGAGCTAAATAGAGAATAACAAGAGACAAGTAGTACTTAATGACTGTCTAGCCTGTAGTAATCAAAGGTTTATTTCGTGAAGTCCTTCCATTTATTCTTTTCTTCCTCTGTACGGTGTAGTGCGAGGTTTGCGGTGTTTTGTTAAATGAGAGAAAATGTTTTTCACTAAAATAAAGTTTATTGTTCAGTTATTCAATTACTTCTTAAATGTTAAAATGTTAATAAAATCTAATGTTAAATGAAAATGTTAATGTTGCAATGAATGCACCCGAATGTCGCGGTCACACAATGTGCACTGACTTATTATACTTAATACATAGGCTAATTAAGTAAACGAGTGAATCGCTTATTGCTAAGTAATGTGATCGGTCATATTTCACCGAACATCCTCTACACGCACGGGTCTCCTCCTCATACCCTTTTCCCACACACAACTTTTCACACGGTCAACAACGCCTTGGATGGGTTGTCTTAGCATTATTTTTGCAATACTTAGAGAACACAGGCATATTCATAGGTTACGGTTGCCAATTCCCATTAAGTCAGCAGTATACTTTTTTACTCCAGAAGTTACATAAAAAAATACTTTGTTTTACTTCTCAATTTTTTAATAACGTAACACTATTTTTTTAAGTGCTAAACGCTTGATATGCATTTGCCCGTATTAAAATCATACAAAAAATGTCATCTATACAATTTTCTCTATAATCAAAGGTTACGCACCGTTAAATCTTCAATCATAACTTCTTGTCCAACATTTTCTTCTTCTAACCACAGCTCGTAGTATGTTCGCGCGAATATATTACAGGCTCGGTGTCTGTTAAACAAAAATCAATATTATTAATATCAAGGAATTAAGTCCAGGTAACAAATCTTCGTTGAAATAGAGATACCTAGAGAATATACAGGTCAAAAAAACCTGGTGATGATACAGGTCAAACACCATCAATATTAGAAAACACTAGAGCGATTTAAACAAATAAATAATTATTCTATTTTATACACTTCAAACACTGAAACGTCACTGAAATTTAATTGGCCTTAAATTTCTATAAGAATCTCTGTCTACTTTAATATGAATTAGAGACAAAAACGTTTAAGTCTAACTTAAATTATGCGTTTGAGTATTTGGGCCATAGCTACTTACGTGTTACCCTTAGTAAAGAAAACCATATATAAAATGAAACTTATAACGTATTACTAATAATACGTAATTATGTGACACATACCGACTAAGTTTATAAAGATGTACGGATCGCAGACAAGCGACTGCAGCTCTTTTTCTCGCGGCGCAGAGAACTCGAATCCAGTTATCTGAACGCTGTTTAGGCTTAGTTGCCTTGTTAGTTCCATAGCAGCATGCACAAGTAAGTTTAATAACAAAACAAGTTTATAACAGCTATCTCACTCTTTCTTTGGCTGGGGAAAGAGATGGCTGATCATCAACTAATCAACTAACATGAAAATGCTTCTGTGAGCAACCTGGCTATGTTGTGACAAGCACTTTTCAACAACTCACGCACTAGAGATCATAGTTCAGTGATACGGGAACTAAACAAACACACACACACACACTATTTATTGATTACACACAATTTTGGAATTGAATTTTGTCTGGAAATCGGATGACAATTTCTCGTACAAAAATCGCATGCACTCCTATTTCGCAGGCAAAACAGCTCGATACCTAGCAAACATTATGTTAGTGAACAACAACACTTCAAATACGGTTAATATGTCATCACGACAACACTAGACATCATTAACCTTGGTAAAGAATGTAGAGAAGTTTGTCTGAAGCAGGCGATGACGGCTCGCTTACGTTGTATGGACACCACCGATTGATATACGTTCTTACTCATTTGTTGGGGATGGTCGATCTATAGTATAAATAAACGTAGGTATGAAATAATTATAAATGTGGCGGGTAGACATGATAAAGGTTAAAGTAGAGATGGGTAGAGAAAGAAAGGCAGGACATCATGGCTCTAAAAACTGCGACAATAGTTTGGCAAAAGTACGCGTTCCCTGTTTAGAACAGCGGTATACAAGGTGAAAATTGCCATAATGATTGACAAACTTCGCAAGGAGACGGCAAACTAAGAGAAGAAGATGAGTGAAAATGCATTGAGGTAGCCATGAGCTTCAATATAATTTTTTTCAGCTACACCAGCGATACTTTAGTACCGCACAAAACCAAGTAACAGATATTTTTTTTGAAGCATCTCAATACGCTGGCCTAGTGGGAGCTATGAAACATCAATTAGCGTAGCGGAGATAGTAATTGGGATGGTGTCAACCACTCTTGCAGTTTTATGACTGATTTACAACAGGAAAAGTAGAGCCTTTTGGCAGTTAATATAAAACAATATTTACTTTTCGCAGCCATGATTTAAACAAGTATTATTTTTTAAATCACTGATTTTATGGAAAATTAAAACTTCTAGTCAGTCTGATTGATAATATCCGTCTTTAAAAACCTGTTTAATAGGCCACTGTAGTTCTTTTAATTCTTAAATTAACCAGCGTAAAAAAAAATTCGTTTATTAAAACAAGATTCTTACCATATGCAATCCAAAAAGGACTTTACTCATCGCGACGATCCTTTCGACGGTATCGTCTATGATCTTGGCTTTATTCTCAGCAGTTTCCACAGTGATGTTGGTCTTGGACTTAGAACCAAGTTTGGAGTATAGATAGTGCTGCCAAGACATCTCGTCAGCTGGGTCTATCTTGTCTGGCAACGTAAGCTGAGTCTTCGCGAACTCAGCTACGTCTTGTTCAGACATTTTCTGTGGATAAAGATGTTAGAATGGTGGAGTTGTTCTCAACTGTAATAATTTCTGTTAATTAAAGACAATAATTGGCATTCAATATGATTAACAGATGCAATTATAGCTTAAGCAAAGAGATGAATCCAAAAAAGAAATGATATAGATAATTTTATATATCTTGATCTGGATTATATAATAGTAGTTATATTTGCATTATTATCTAATTATTTATTATGTATGATGTTCTGGGTATACATTGTAAATGTAACTCAAAAATTGTAATTTTCAAGAGATTAAAAAGGCTCTATCTTAGACGGTGACTTGGCTGTAGAAAAATTGGTCTACATCTCTTTGGTAAATGTTCTTATCATGTACCATTCAGTTTTAAACTATTAAGACAGTGATATGGAACAGTTAGGATATTGACATTAGATTGTATAACATTTTATGACTAATGACATTTTACTAACCGTATTTCATGCTCTATGGCAGAACATGACTGTGCTATTGTTACCACCCCTAACACCAATGTATTGACTTATGTTCGCAATAAATTAATTTGATTTGATTTATTCTTCTTCTAATTTGACCCCATTATATTATATTATAATAGACAAAATAACCCTCACCTTAAGGAACCTATCCTTGCAATGCTGCACGAGCTCCTGTTCCCTTCCAGCGAAGAGGTTCAGTCCGACAGGCAGCAGCCTCTTTAGACAGGCCACCATCAAAGAGGCCTGGACTTCCTTGTCCTTGTCACGCTTCTTGTCACGGTGTTTCTTCTTTTTCTGTTAGTTATGCGTGTGTAAGAGAAGAAAAGAAAAAAGAGATTGATAGAGTTGCCATTTGAAAGTTACGAAAATAAAGAGCGCAATGGTAACACTACACAATCTCAGTATGGAAGGGAAACGCTCTCGGAAACAAAAACTGGCTGTAGTGTAATGAAGAGCCGTCATAGTGGAGGCCACTAGTAGATCGATCCAATAAGCTTCTGGAATGGCTGTGGCTATCACTTTGGACCCCACCGAATGCTTATTATCAGGTATAGGAGAATCACTTTGGTAGGTTGATATAAATTATATACATTATTCGACTGAATTTTTAAATGACTAGGAAAATTTGCTACCACTAGTTTTCGTTTCAAAGGGTCTTTTCCATGAATATAACACAAGTTCGTGATCAAATTATAGCCAATAATAGATCATCATAGAAGCAATCTCAACCATGAGCCAACCCATCAAATAGTTACATTTCTGTAATCAAAAGAGATTTCTAAAGAAACAGTACAACACAATAGTTTGAAATATTCAAGCCAATCAGTTGCCTTGTACCTAACATAAAATAGTAGAATTTCTTAAACAGTCAGAAAAGACTTGCACAGAAGTTATTTGTGAATATTTAGAAAAAAATAACAAATTATGTCATTGAAATTAGAGTCCGTCCGAAATTTCGCCGATACTATATTCAGTTTGGCCGAAACCGAAAACGAAAATGATTTGTTTTAAATATTATTATTTGATTAATAATTATTTTCTCCTATAAAGGAATCCTGTTTACCCGAAATTGTGACCTCTATTTCGGTTTCAGCTGAAAGAAATTTTTAGTTTCGGCAAGCCATTTCACATCATTTTATAACATTTCGTACGAACACTAAATTGCAACTGAACAATAAAACAGCTAAAACCAATCAATCAAACAATTATCAATTATTTTGGTCAATCACAAGGGGTTTTCGGTAGTGTTTTTGGAAGAAGGATGCAAGGGTTGACATATAAAATACACCAATTTCGCATGACCTGTGACCTTTGATTTGTTAGGATACGATTCTAGAGTATCCTTCAGTTGGGTGGTGATACTTACGACTGCCTTTTTCATCTAGAGATAAGTAATTGTGCATGTTAATGATATAATATTTCTCATGTTATAAAATGTATTTCAATATTTAGAGAGAAATATCTAAGTGAAAAATAATGCAAAAAGATTTTCTATCTTTAAACTCAAGTAGATATTTATCTATATAAGTACTTGAATGTGCTCAAAATTTTATCTAGAAGCTATTTTGTGAAATTTCACTCTCTCATGGAGTTATATATTGATTTATCGTAATTTTATAGGACAATTTTAAAAGTAGGTTTATAAATTAAGTTAAGAAAATTTGTTAGAAGTATACGTATACCAAAAATTGGCTTCGGCCTTAAAAGTAGTATGACAGATACATTTTTGGAAAAGACTAATAATACTTTGGCAATGAGGCCAAATGTTGCGTGTACGTTACGGAAATGACAGTAAAAAGCCCAGAATCATAAAGCAAAGAAAAAGTTTAGGATGACGCGTAACAGCGTCATATTTCATTTTAAAAAAGAATAACATGATTTTATTTCTACATTAAGTGAATATATTATTTTTTAAAATAATATCATTTGGTGTAGAGGGAACAAAAAGTTATTTTATTCTATTTTAAATGTACACAAGATGGACTTGCAAGATGCTTGTTCTACATGACACTTACTTATGTTAGTTACAGAATACGAAACTAAAAAAAGTTAAAACGTACCTAAACGTACATAATCATACATTGACATATAATAGAAGATAGATTGCAAATCTAAAGACAAAATAAAGACTATAGATTTTGGTGACATATTTTTCTGGTCCTCTTAGATATCTTCTTTATTATAAGTCAATGCTATCACATTAATAATGTATATTGTTATATAATAAATACCTTGCCGCCACCCTGAGGAGTTCCGTCCGATACTGCTGTAACTCTTCTCGTTGCAGTTGGCATTATCAACACCTAAACAGAAATATGTTCCTATTTATCTTAAAGTACCTTTAAAGCCGATTGCATATCGTGCAATACCGTAGTGGACCATACCATATGCGTTAGTCTGTTTAACCTGTTAGTTTTGGGGTGTCTTAACCACTGGGTTAAGGCACCCCAATCGTAAACACGAAGTCAGGGCTTTGAAGTCAGGGCTTTGAATTCGGGCAAGTAACAATGTGATTTTTCAAAAAAAATGTAAGTAATTTTTAAGTTTATCTGGTCATTACTGACTGACAGTGAAGGAAAACATCGTGAGGAAACCTGAACTTCTGAGAACGTCTGAAATAGCTAATCCGCCTTGAGCAAGGGTTGCGATCAATGCTTATACCTTCCCTGTATGAGAAAAGGCCTTTCTGCAGTGGGATAATAATGGACCGATATGACGATGACTTGTCACTATGTGATAACTTTGGATGCATGGAAAAATCAAGCTTTGTTTGTCACAACTAAATTTAAATAAAAACAGAAATAGGAATATAATGAGGGTTTTTTTAAAAATAAGTTTCATTAAAATTGTGGTATGTTTTTGTTACCAAGGACTTTAAAATCTGTATTCCTTACCATGTTATCAATCTCGTTGGCAGATATGAAGTTCTGTTCTTCTTTTAAGAAGTACTGACTCTTGGACCAGATGTTGAATATTTCCGACACGTGGTTGTACAACTCTTCCGCCTCTGCAAAAAATTATAAGTTAAGACTGATCTCGTATAAAAGGACTACATTCAGATACAAGTATATGGTTTAACATGGCATTGACATTATGACGTACTTGTTTTTTCTCTTTTATATATAAACGACAGAGAAAACGCGAGGAGGAGACAGGAGACCAAATATAAAGTATGGAATTATAGAAATAAACACCACGGCCATTGTAAGGTTTATAGTACCTATTAAAAATAATTAAGAAAAAGATTAAATTACACTTGACACTGGTAGAAATAATGGATCTATTCTCAGGCTTAGTTATCATAATTAATATATTAAAGAGTGTTGTAGAGTGCCGACAAGTACTTATATCAATCTTCGGGTCTCCCGAGTGTAAAAGTTTGAGTTACATGTGGCAGGAGATTGTCCCGTTTGTAGTATTGAAATCAAATCAATATTTACAAACCTGGCACATTATTTCTAAGCCAATGATTCCTTTGCAGGTCAACGTATTTGATGAGGAGCGGGTAAAACGAATATATATCACGAACTAACAGCTGCCAGTCTTCTTGGATTTGTGATTCCACTTGTGATGTATCGTCAGTTGATGACTGTAAAAATATAAAGTTTTTGCCAATATTTACATACACTTGAATAGATTAAGACTAAATATTCAATTTCTTGGATTCTTAAAAAAAGTAATGCAAAATTTACTTAGATTTGTAATCAGAGTTTTAAATAATAAAGCTAGGATATTTATTAAAGTCCCTCAATTCATCATTATGTAGCATCCCATATCTATGTTTAAAAAACAGTCAAGAACAGTCAGAAACAAGCTCTGTGTCTTAGCTATTATGGGGCATAATTAGACTAGGAGCGAATACGTATGGATTACGGCAAGTTATGATCTCGTATCCACAAATGACTGAATTTGACTTACCTTGATGAAACCTCTCAAACTCTCCTCCTTATGGAACATATTATCGGTCCTCTTCCTCACTCTTTCAGCTAGAGGTAAGAAGGAATCCCTCAACAATTCCTCAGACGAGTTTATGATAATTTGCTGAGTGTAAGTAGCGATGCGGGTCATCCAAGGAGCGTTCTCATTACCAATGTTCTTCTTAATTAACTTTAGCACATTTTTGAGTAACTGATTCATGTGTTCTGCTGTTACCATTGTAACATGGTTTCTGAAAATGTTTTTTTACATATATTTTGACATCTCTTTCCAAAATAATCGAATGCAAAATAAAAAAATACATTAATAAATGCAAAAATACTTTACTTTCAAATTATATTGGCTAACAGAAATATTTGATGGATGAATTAACTATCCGAAACGATTGTCAAAGATGTTCATAGTCCGAAGGCTTAACACGATCCGAGTCACGGAGAGGATTCCGATATTTGGTTACTGTGATGTTTTGTTTTGCTTAGAAAACGTCACTTAACTTCACAGGTCTATCAATTAAAGTGGCGTTTTCTTTCTAAAGTATAAAGTACCTGGCTGTTTGCTGTCCCACTGCAGAGCAAAGGTCTCTTCTCATATAGAGAAGGCATAAGCATCAAACACCACGCTTGCTGAAGGCGGATTGGCAATTTCAGACTTTTAAGTCCAGGTTTCCGTACGATGTTATTTTTCACCATCCATCAGAAATGTCCAAGATAAACTTTGAAAGTACATATGATTTGAAAAATCATATCGGTACTTGCCCGGATTGGAACCCACTACCTAGTGTTTACGAAGCGGGTGCCTTATCCACTGGGCCATTTAGACCTTGACCGATTTCTAAAGTACGAATACGTTTTATTGCTTAATATGATGTTATTTTAATGTCAAAAAATGTGGTATCAGAAGGTTGCTCTTGTATATCATTGTTTAGGGGTATAGTAAAGCTATTGTTACTTAATTATTAGTTAGATATTGAATTGTATTTTAAATTTCAGAAAAATAGGTAGCTATATAAAACATATTGATAATTAAAACTTACCCGCCAGTAGGAGTCACATTATCAGGTCCCTGTGCCCACCAGAAAGGCAGATATGAACACAACAGCGGCAACACTACATCAATTATATGAGGAGCTTCGTTGTAAGTCTTGTCGGATTCAACAAACTGGTCCACTTCGCCCAGAATGGTCTCAAGCGTCGGCATGCATTGTTCCATTTTCTGCATTATATCTGTGAATAGAGTTTGATATTGATAGTCATTGTTCATCGTCTTCATCATTGAATCCGTCTACTGGGATCCATCAAGGATCTCTAGGTATCACTTCTGTAACTATTCAGGACTTCACATATTATTATGCAGGAACACCGATTAAAGCTATTTATTACAATCGAGTAAAATAAGTGTTCTTACCTTGTGCTTCTAGAGAATGGTCAGCAATTCTGTTGAGCAGCGAGAACTGGTTGTGTTTGTTCAGATGAGGCTCTAAAAACGCCACCGGGAATGTAGAGCTGAATGCTCCCAAGCACGAACCCTGAACAAAATAATAGGAATAAAAATAACTTACGTCTAATTGGAAAAGTATATCTTTTGTTTACTGCTACAGAGTTAAAAACTGACAAACAACTCTTCTCATTTTACATCTCTTTTAGATTGAGGGTGCGAAATGTATGATAATATAGTTAATCGATGGAATGGATGGATAATTAATTCTTAATCGATGGAAACAGTCCTTTCTAAATTTGAGAGAAAGGTTTATTATTTATTTATTCAAAATCTTAAACTTTTGACGAAATGTTGTGAGTTTCAAATAGGATCTATAAAAGTATATGGAAGTTCCCACAATAAATAATAACGTGTTAACATCCCAGATATTTTATTTTCTTCTACAATATTCGCTTAGAAAAACAAGTTTCAAATATAGCAAAGTCGCTCGACTTTGGGCACAGGCGCGAAACCATGTGGCTCCCTACGACAGTGGACGCCACAAGTATTTTCGAACCCTTGGATCATAATTAATTCGACGCGCCAACTTCAATGGTTGAAGAAGGCAATAAGTCTATCATATTGTATTTATGCCTGCTTTATTTAATGACAGCTTTCATGAATACTCACCAATGCAGGTTTATGTCTTTCAATTTCAGTCTTCAGATACTTTCTATCATGTGTGAGCGATGCGTCTGTTCCAAGCGCGTACAAAGATCCCAGCATCTTATATGATCCTACTTGAATTTCATCCACTGTAAATAAAACATAAAGTGATTTGTTTTTAAGAGCGCTATTACATTATCATATAAATATGATTTCATATCTGTCAAATTTTATGATCATAGTTCGACGACCCTCAAACTATGATCATAGATAATCAAATGTAGTTACTATACCGTCATATGTTCTTCATTTAAAAATGACTTACACATCTTTGATCATATTTCTATGATAGTCTAATAGCGGCCTAAGAAAGTAATAATTAAATGTAATATCCTCATGTATAAGTTAAGATTTCTCATCGGTATGATTGTGCAAATATTTGTTGGAAAATATATTTGTTTGCGTTTGCTTTGACAGTTTTAGTTTTCAGAGTAAATAATAGGTGCGGTGTCTGATATGAGAAAGAACGTGTGGTAGAGCTATTGATCTAAAATCTAATCTCGGATATTCATTGTTGTGGTTAATTTAGCAGTGATTTATTTATATAATAAGTGTCAGTGCAGAATATGTACACACAAACGTGCAAAGTGCCATGCAGTTTATCTAGTCCAATTCAATTGCTCTTTTAAGTTGAATTATTTATTTTCAGAGGTACTTAATATTCTGGCAATAGTTGTTTTAATGAAATATACTTCGATATAGATAATTAAAACAGTTAACAATAAAATATAAATCGTATTGAAAACAATTTATAAAACTAAATAATACATGGTTTTCTCTTATTATATGCAATTATTGTAAATGCCTTGCGTGTTTGATTAAGGACTGATGGACGGTTTTATGTTGCGGTTGAAGAGTACCTAGAATGTATTTTTCTTAAATGGGATGTAACGATTTTGATCGATTTCTAATATTATCTACTTGGCTTGCGAGAAAACTTGGCTCGACTTATTTAATATAGAATTTATATCATAAGTAATAAAATAAAGCAAAAAATAAAATAGTATAATCGCAGTATACACTTCAAGGCTACGTGTTAAAATCAATTTATTTTTATCGTAAAAAAACTAGCTCAAACTTTAAATGTTGCCTAATATTTGGTGTAGTTCTGTGTTTCTTTTATCTATATTGGTAACTAACATTTTTATATATTATATATATTACGCAAAGATATAACAAGCAAAATAGATTTTTAAAAAATAATATCCCAGCTGCCTAAGACAAAAAAAAAAACATATTTTTGCGTGCCGACGTTATATTGCAATATTGGATACTCGATGTCACTTCTACAAATAATACGAATATAATAACATCTCATAGGTTAATCTTGCTCAAGAATGATTGGCAGTTTTTTGCAATCAATATCTATTAATATGATTTATTCCTTTCAGGCGGTAGGCGTAAAAGGCACTGGAAATTTGTCAGACGTAATAGTTTCAGATGTAATCAAGAATATATCTCGGGTCAATACTATTCTACAGGAGCTAATTAGTAACTATGAAATGCTACAGAACATATACAAGTCTCAGGAAGCTTTTGATTTTACAATTCTTCCTACGATAGCAAGTGATGATAATAAAGTTAGCAAAAAAGATGAAAGGTTTCCTGCAACTAAGCTTCATTATTCTGAGATGAATAATAGTGAATATGACGAATCGGCAGAAAAAAATGGTGAGACAACATTATATTTTATAAATTCAAAAAGTCCAAGATTAAACATTGTTAAACCTACTAAACCAGAGAAGTATATATTTAAAAATACCTCTTCTTTTTACCTTTAAGGTGATACAGAAAATAAAGGTAATGTCTCTTTGAAGTATTTAACAATTAAACCTAAAACACGAAGCACTAAACATATCCCAGAGTTGAGGTATAAAGTAGTTGGAGATGCAAAGGAAGACTTCGACAGTCACAATGTTAACGACAGTTATAAAAATATTGACAAAAAGCGTCTAGATCGTGATCATGTACCCAGAACGGCTAATACAACAATAAGGATGGAAACGATGTACATTATTTGTGATAAAAATAATAATTACTATACAAATAAATCTTCAAGACAAAAGGTTAAACATATAGGAAATATAAATAGAGAAACCAATTTGAGATCACATGTAGCAGACAAGCCCCATACTCATAATGAAAAACATCAGAGTGTTTCAAAAGTGAACCAAAGCTCAGAAGTGGATCGTAACGAGAAAACAACAAAAAAATTAAAATCAATTAAAAAAGATGATAAAAGCGAAGAAATAACAAATGTAGTAAGTATAACTGTTTCTATTAAAATAAGTATGCTCAACGTAATAAATTAGTGTTGTGATCACTCCTGTTCATTATGTATGTCTAAATTAAAAAAAAATCTTATTCCTGTCGAGTGGTTAGTGGTTTCGGTATTATAGAGAGGCATCCGAATTGATCTAACGACATTTATCAACGTGGTAATAGCTAAGGCCGACTTTTAACGTGCCGTCCGAAGCACGATGGACAAGTATTAAACTTTTTCCATTTAAATAAATGACTATTATAATTTTAGCAAGCTGATAGCATTGATAAGGAAGATAAACACAATGGTTCTGCTAAATCTGAAGAAGACATGGCCCTAACTAAGGATTTATTTAAGACAAGCATTTTAAGAACAGCTTATGGAGACGCCTGTTTAAAACTTGTAATTCGGAAATGTTACACGGTAAGTATCTTTATATGATTATTTATCCATACTTCCATACATGCGAAAGTAACTCTGTCTGTCTGTTACGCTTTCACACCTAAACCACTGAACCGATTTTGATGAAATTTGGTATAGTGATAAAATAGAAAATAACATTAGGAAATAACATAGGCAATCTTGTAGCGGAAAAAATGGCTTGCAGGCCTTGAAATGGGGGATGAAAGCTTGTATGGTAAATGCGATATAACCGACATAGACATAGACAAGAGAGCGGAGCTGCGGGCAAAAGCTAGTTTTACATACTTACGCTAAAAGCCCTTATTTTTGAAATTAACTTTTGACAATATTTGAAAAGAAGCTAGATTAATGAATACTGGTTAAGTGTAAGTCCTTACGTTAAAACTACTGAGATTCAGTTGTGAAAAAGTAAACTCATTAATTGACAAATAGCTCATCCATGGGCCATAAGTAAGCCTGGTCTCATACGAGTAAGCTGTGGTTATCATAAAATAAGAATGGTTTCTATTAAGAAATCATTTTTTATAACAGTTATTTAACGTTATTGATTATGAGGTTTTTAGCAACTTTAACTTTTTGTAATTTAAATAATACGGAAATGAATTACCACAGAATCAGATTCTAAAATAACGTATTTTTAAAGGCATGTAAAGCAGTACTAAGGGGTGTATGCAAATATCAAAAATGTAACGATGAATTCAAGACATCATACGAGAGATTTTCTAGGACTGGTTGCATACAAAATTTTGTGCCACTGTCAAATGACAGTAAAAATAAAAATCAGACATCTAATGAAGTAAATATTAATAAAACAGATGAAGAAGAAGATGAACCGTCAGCTGCACGATGTATATGTCATATATTTTAATAGAATAGTTGGTAGGACCACCCTTAAAGTAGCCAAGGCTCTTAGAAGTAGGATTGATCTTAGCAGGATGATCTCTGTTGTTCCCTTTGAGCCAATTAATATTAAAGCCATAGTATATTTTAATATTTTTAATACTATACAAATAATCAAAGTTCAGAAATCTTTGAATTTTATCTTATGGCCATAACTGTCCCTACCTAGCTAGAGCATATTGACCCTATAAAATGTTTGTGTCGATATACATCTACTAAATGGATATGGTTCGAATATTAACTTTGGTTTTAAGGGAATTACAGAGTTATAATCGGTATATTTCAATGGTTTATCTAAAATCAGGAGATTTACGTTCAAAAATGTTTCATACTTAATTTGTTTTAGGCGTGCAAAAACACTTTAAAATCTGTTTGCCTCACTACAAAATGCAAGAGCCCATTCAAAAGCCAGTTTTCAAAGTGTTACAAGAAGAAATGCGACTCACTGTTCGCTGATATGGTATATCGGAGGATTTCAAGTGAGAGTCCTTTTTTATTTAATTATTGCGCGTCCTGGGTGAGTGTGGAGATGAATGAATATTATCTTCCATAACCCCCTTTTTGCGGAGTAATTTGGTATTTATATAATATTTGAACGTGAAATTCACTTAAAGAGCTTACGATCTCAAAATCCAGTCTACCACGGACCAATAAACCCTACTCAATAAAATTAAACTAATTTCGATCCAAAGTATGATGTTCCTGAGAAGATTGTTACAATCTTGGAATCTTTGTGTAACATCTTGAAACGGAGAACTTTGCACACTGAATATATTTTTTTTACATCCACTATGACATAGTGAGATGCTTTTTCATGCCCCGCTTAAAAGGCCCGACATTAAAATTGATTTTTTACCTGCATTTTGATTTTGAATCTTATGTGCTACTAATATTATGCACGGTGATTGTTAAGGATTTAATATGTTACGTTGGCCATAATATGTTGCGATTTTATTTAATCTACTTATAGGAAATTATAATTAAGAAAATTTAGTTTAAGCAAATACAATTTATGGGTGGTCCTACTTGTAAAAGTTGGAATTATAGAGAATTTAACAAACTTATTTAAATTATAAATTTACACTGAAAAACAATTTTTGAAGTTGTTTAGTTTTTGAGTTAGCATACGTTTGGCTTAACAGTGAAATTGTAAAATATTTTGTTTATGTAATAAGAAACAAATAGCGTCATGTCTAGTCTCTTTTAGAGATATTGTTTCCTTAGTAGTTTATTATTTTATTAATAATAAAGTTTGTAAACTCACTACAATTACAACTTGTAAAAACAAATAATTATTAAGTTTTAATAGAAAAATATATTTACCAAACGTTCATTTAAATTTCAGACGTTGATAACGTTGATGATGATTATGTGACGGCTGTTTGTAAACCAATATATAGGGCATTGGTAAGAGAAGTAAGTACCCCTTGAATCTGGATAAGTCATGTTACAAGGGTAGCTTGGTATATAAAACATTTATTTTTAGCAGTCCGTACCTCAAGAGCCAAAATGGAACTCTTATTGCTTAGGATCACTTCGTTGCCTGTCTATCATGGCCTTTTTGTACAGAAACGCGTGAAGATATCAAACTGAAATTTATAGTGAAAAATCAAAGTTTTATGTCAACGAAATCAAACGTTCGTGTTATTTATATTTATTATCTTTACAGCCAATTAAAGGTGAAATTGCACCAAAGTCAAATAATAATGTGACCGAAACAACACCAATAAACCCACTGCACATGCTAAGGGAGAAATACGAGAAAGCATGCATCAAAACATCACGCAAGAAATGTAAGGACGCATGCATGTTCGCGTATACAAAGGCATGTGAAAAAAACGAATGCAAGAAGGACACTAAAAAGAAGTTTGAGAAAGCTTGCAAGAGACACTGTGACATCACTTTTTTCTTTGACAAAAATAAGCATAAAAGTAGTGGTAGTTCTGATAGTGATAAATCTAGCAACAGTGATTCATCTGGGTCGGATAGTGATTGATTACATACTTTAATTTGTGTATATACTTTGTATTATTTTAATGCAAAATTAGCGATACATTTTTTTTAAAGGGCGGAAGATGTTCACTTAAATATCCTTAGTTATGTTACGTGTTTGCTTCTGTGGTTCGGTGGTACTATGTACGGAATACTACGCAGAGGTCTCGGGTTCGATTTCCGAGTCGGGTAAAGTGATATTGGGTCGTTAAACATATTTTCCTATAGGTAAGCATTGTTCTTTCTTTCCTTATAAAATACGGATACAACTAACTTACATAACAAATCAGCTCCATATTCGCAGTTGGCGAGATGGTCGAACATAGCTGTGAGTATCGGCAGCAGTACTCCGTTGATGTAGCCGAGGGACGTGGATGTCTTGAGATGCGTTCCTCGAAGGTGAGCGTATTTACCCTGAATAACAAAACATAGTAAAGTAAGCCTTCTAGGGTATGAAGATGGAAGGACTGTGATTGGTTGAATTGTGGGGCGATTCTTTGTATACATTGTTCATCATTTGACTGGCCTGTTGGTCTAGTGGTTAGTGACCCTGACTGCTAAGCCGGAGGTCGTGGGTTCGATTCCCACCCAGGACAAACTTTTGTGTGATGAGCATGATTGTTTGTTCTGTGTCTGGGTGTAATTTATCTATAATATGTATGTATTTACAAAAAAAAAATGTATATAAGTAGTATATCAGTTGTTTAGTACCCATAACACAAGCAAATATAATTGCTTAATTTGGGGCTAGATGGCGCTGTGTGAATGTGGTAGAATATTATTGTTATTATTATTATTATTATTATTATTATTATCATCTTAGTTGTAAGATGTTTACTGCTAAGCGTAGGCCTCTTAGACGTTTTCATAGGATGTTGCCATCATCTTAAATAAGTAGTAATATTCAAAAGAAATTTATAATGAAATGCGGCACAGAACGATCTACTAGTTTAGTTAGTAGTTACTCGTAAATTTAAATTTGACAAGACACCGTGAAATGGGACTTAAAAAATGTACGCTTGAATCGGCACTGCGCTTTGAGCACGCATGGTGACCAATAATCATATAGGAACAGGCCTTTAATCTGCACTGGGTGGAATGGCTGCAACTCAATATATCATCAACATAAATTTTCATTTCATACCTCTTGTAGATTAAGTATAGTATGTCCGACATCATCAGCCACGTTATTGAAGAACGTTAACATGGATGTTCTAATAAACTCGGGGCAGTTTTTCACCAGGGACTTCGCGTCGATGCCCTTGACGAGAACTTGGAGGCAACGGACTGTGATGCGGACGTCGGGACCAAAAGCGGCTAGTCTAGAAGAGGAAAAGATAGGGAATATTTTATAATAGTGCATTCTATACATAGCTTCATGTCTGTTTTTCTCGAAGTGGTAGACAAGTGTGTAATACCCACGTTTCGCCTGTTTTTGTTGGGTCTCATGTAACAGGGAGCGATACCTGTACCTTTTTAAAGCATTCCTTGAATTTGGCGCAGAATTCATAGGCAGATGTCTACGTAATTTACTATAAAATAGTACTAACCTGGATCTCAGCAAACTTGCCAGCTTACAAAACAACGCAGCTACCATTTCTTTCTCCTTCAAACTGGCAGCTCCTATGTTATTAGTAGCAGTTGCTACCGCTATGAAGTAATTGCGATGTGTAGAGAAATATTTCTCCATAAGTGGCAACACTACCTGTAGTTGAAATTATACCTTAGAGTCCAAAGTTTAAAGATGATATTTCATTGACAATGGCTTGCATTTGTGTCGTGTTTTTGTTATGATGAATAAGCGTTAAAGCTAAATGTTTTTGGGTTTTTTATACTTATTGAGAAAAGTATAAATTAAGTATGTCATTTCACTCGGGTAAAAAGATATATAAATATATCATTTTGTGTCATCTTATCATATTATATGTGACATGAATATGTGAATTATGGTTGTGATAATGAAAGCTTTAGTGTGGTGTGTGTTTTTTTTTGTTTTGGTCATTGGTGTAGGTACATCAATGTGTGCTATTTGTGTACTTTTGCAATGTGTTTGTGTGAGACATAAAAATATTTTAGTGTTCTTAAACTTGTTGGTTTTTATTATGAAGACGGCGTCTTCTTTTAAATGGAATACATAATTTTAGCACTAAAATAATATTTACTATCGCTATACTATTTAGCTTGATACTAGTGGTAAAGCATTTTAAATAATACCATAAACAAGGTGGAAGGGAAACGCTCCCAAAAACAAAAAGCGGTGTTCAGCTAGTTTTTCTCACTGATGATGAGTAAACTGACTGTAGAACATATATAGATAGACGTTTACGTATAATGCTTATAATTAGACTCTATTTGTATTTCCATCAGTATTTATTTATTTATTATATTACAATTATACTAATATATTAAACCAAATTATATTAAAAATTATTATTTGGTCCGTCAGCATTTCCCTTTCATCCACTATAACATTGCATAGCACATTTATCTAGTTTGCATTTTGATTTCAATGTTTGTACCTTCTTGAAATATTTTAGCTCCGACTTGTGTTGCTTGCAAATTAATAAACTTTATTATTATTTGTTTAATATCAGGTCCGGTTTAATAAGCTAATCTTTGATTAATATCATCAAGACTGAAATCTTACCTTGACCCTAGGTATCGTAAAATCCGAATTATTACAATGTTTAAAAGTGAAATATATTTTTTTTGGAACGAACCACTTGTAGCTGTTTATTTATAAAAGGAATGACATTCGTCAAACAAAAAAATAGGTACCGTAAAACAGGGTGAATAGGGACGACTTCAAAGTTTGGAGTAGATTTTAACTATTTTGTTCGTTAATGTATTATTCGACAGTACTTTAATCTGTTCCGGTGACTAAAACTGCACTTACATCTACTTTTCACAGCGTTATATCGCAGATTTCATGAGACAAACTATAAAATGTGGCCGATTTCTAGTTATTTCGTGGTTGGGGTCAATAGGGACAGAAGAGGGATGAAATTGTAATTCAGCTAGGGCTGCCTTTTAATTGATTTTTATCCGACATAAAAAATAATAACACTAAGTAAGTTAGGTATTCTCATCATTTAAAGTACCTACTTTGCCTGATATCCGATAATCAGCATAAGTAAGTAGGTATCTACCATTTTAAAAGATTTTCGTAACCAAATTTTGACGCATTTCACAGCTTCACTTTGATTAGCTTTTTTACTGTCACATTAAGTCTACGACACCTGATATTGCCTGTATGGAGAAAATAAACGTTATACTCTACAAATAAATTTTAATCAAAATATTTTCGATGGATATGCGAGAATACCAGTGAATTCAAAAAATTCCTGAGTTTGTCTCTATTCACCCCTGCATCCCTAGTCACTCCGTTTTACCCGGTACTTAAGGAATAGCTTTTTAATACTTTTTTCAATTGGGTGAGAGTAACTCTCCTGAGCTAAGTAGCAGTAGGGGCAGTAAATAATAAATAAAATTCAAAAGCTTACCTTAGAGAAGAACTTAATATCTCTGGTGCTAGTCTTAAAACTACTTCTTCTGCTAAACGTAGTTGAAGGTTTCAACAGCTTCATATTAATAGTAGCTCTGTCAATGTACTGAATCAGCTTTTCGAGCAGCGAGTAAGCGAATCTTAACTCTATTGCAACACCGGTAGCGGTTTGTTCTGTGCTGTCAGTAACTTTGCTTGGCCGGTGTAACTTGTAGCCTTGGTACTGAAGATATTTGAGGAACTCTTGAGAACGTTCGCGGTCTTTTTTCTTTTCTTTGTCTGTTAGGAGGTCGTATGGCACTAGTTGAGGATGGATTCCACCTATTGGAAAAAGGAAACGTTATAGATTATAACTAATCTAAAGTTTTTCTCTCCAAAAGCGTAAGAAATCTTTTGCACAAAGGTAACAAACGCTGTATTGCGAGGCAGTTTATAGACATACAATCCACTAAATTCAAAGTCCCCAGACTTAGAACAAAAATATTTATGAATCGCACAAAATTTTGTCTCGTGTGTGAAACTAATAATTGGCATTCTTTATAAAGATTTCGAAAAAGTATCAGGCGATGTAACAATTTTTTTACTTGAATTAAGAACAAATTCAATAAGCTAATTTTATTTCTTGCGCCGCAATAAGAGACCGTTTCGTCACTATCATAATAGAGATTTTAAAACTATTAACGTAACAAAAGCGTCCCAGATCCTTCCACGTGATCTTTTTTTGCAAGCCTGCATGCTTGATGCACGTTCGTATCAATTCATCATCCTTTTATGGTCGTTCTCGGCAGTATCAATCTGCTAAGCTAGGCAATTATAAATAATCTTCACCTCCATTAGTAACAAGTTCTTCTTTCTTTTTCTTAGCCCAGATATCGTGAGCATTCTCAGCTAGTCGCTCAGCCATGTTTTGCATTTCCCTGGACAGCGTTAAGTTCGTCATGTCGACCGGGTGAGGGTTGTAGTTGAATGGTGTTGCTGAATCAGTCTGTAATATTATATTTATGTAAAGAGATTTTTGTGGAGGTTATACTGGATATAGAGTTAAAGCTGTTTATGCTAAAAGATGAAGCATATTATAATAATCATTTTTATCTAAATGAAAGGCAGCTACTGTTGGACTAAAGTCTCCTATAATAAAGTTCATTTTGATCGATCCTGAGCCGCTCTTATTCGAGAGCGCCAAAAAAAATAATCTGTCATTCAACAGTGGCTTCCTATTTATACCGATCTTTATTTGAAAACCCAATTTTATGCAATTAATCGTTCAGCGCTGAATAGCTTGTACAGTATGTCAATATGTCTTTTATAGACAGCGCTTTAGCGCCGAACGAAAAATCAAGATTTCAAGAATATTGAATTAAAGTTTGTTTTTATAAAGCTTCTGTAAATAAAAAAAATCTTTTCATAATTGTATAGTTAAACAACATACCTACAGCTTTATTGAAAAATAAAACAAGACTTAATTTTTTACTTTTAAGTCTTCAAACGTATTACAATATTTTAGTAAGCCAAATTAAAATTAAATATTTTTATTTTACCACTAAATTCATTAATAAGTAAAAATTACGACAAAACGAAATAAAAGTAAAATAGAAGCCAATTTTAATATAAAAAGTTAGTAAAATAAAATAAAAAAACTAACTACAACTAGGACAATCTAAAACATCAATCTACCCTCTAAGCCGTATCTTACTGTAGATGTTTAATACTTGGAGGCAAATGATGTCTATACTACCTTCAAAACTAGAGTTGAATAATTTAGAGCCATGATAAGGTCAAGTTAAATAATTACTTTAATTATTATAATAGAATTCATAAATATGTCTGTTTCTAATAATATATTTTAAATAAATAAATAAATTATTTTTATTTATTTGTTTAAAATCTTTTTGCACAAATAGCATGTAGGTATAGCGGCGTAATTTTTTTATTTACCTTAAATAAAAAAGAACTTTAGTAAGTATCTAAGTCATAAGCTATGATAGATCATGATATCATAGCTAACGATTAAGATACTAAAGATTTTTATTATTAAATATGTTACATAATATGCACCATTTTGATTATAAAATGGACTGGCCTGTTGGTCTAGTGGTTAGTGACCCTGACTACTAAGCCGGAGGTCGTGGGTTCGATTCCCACATGATTGTTTGTTCTGTGTCTGGGTGTAATTTATCTATAATATGTATGTATTTACAAAAAAAAAAATGTATATAAGTAGTATATCAGTTGTTTAGTACCCATAACACAAGCAAATATAATTGCTTAATTTGGGGCTAGATGGCGCTGTGTGAATTTGGTAGAATATTAAAAAAAAAAAAACATAAAATTTTGCAGCATAAAATCTCACCCTGCCATGCCTGCTGGTTTCAGCGCGATAGGATCGTTCGGGACAGTATTGACAGATAATATTCTGAGCATCAAATTCAAATTTCACAGATACCCCAACTTTAATTAAAATAACTTAAACTCTTCATTATCATGGCTCTTTATTCAATCAGTTTATGTAATACCAAACAAAATGATGGTATCGTAACTCACCACTATATCGGGAGGTCGCTGTGCGTGGCAGGGATATGAAAACAACATACACAGTCAAGGAAACATGCCAAATGACGTCATTACGTACATTACATTCATTCATTCGTTCGTTCAGTAAGAAGTGTAGTCAACCACATTCATATATAAATAATTCAACAAATGTTTGAAGTGTTTTTCCATTTAGTCTTTTTTTAGATTTTAGATAGGTAGTTAAAATTAATCGATTAAACAATTACTAGTCTAATGTTTTCGGACTCTTATTGGATGGGTTTTGAGTTTAAGTAAACTATAGTTATTTTTCAACTACTACACATCTTTCGGTTTCGAAAAAATTTGGTTTCGGCCGAGACCGAAAATTCGGCTACCTTCAAACTCAAACTCAGAACGTTTATGGCGTTTTGATCATAAAGTATGATACTCATGAACATCAAAATTACATAAAGTCAGCCAATTAAACAATGTAGCATGTACAATTTAAGTTTCGGCTAAATGGCAAAACGGTGAGTAAACATGTCAATTGAGGTGCAAAAATGTATAAAGGGAATCGAACATAAAAATATGTAGGTATAATTAGTAGAAATATGTACCGTCTTTTCAAGTTCTTCTATTTCCTTCTGAAGGCATGCGTGTAAACCGTATTTTTAGCACTTATTCAATGCAATAATTAATTCTAATAAGGTATTTTTAAAGTTCCAACTTTAGCTTTTTGGAAAATGCACTTACTCCGTTTTAGAGTGAATTAGCAGATATAAAACCAAATACCTCCGGATATTCACTCTGGAAAACCTGGACTATTTTTTTAGGGGTAAAACATAGAAACTTTTTAATACATTGAGATGTAAATACAAACAAATGAATTCGTGTTATTTTTTACATTGGTAAGTTTTGAAAACAAGAATCGTTGGAAAACAGTTTCGGTAGAAGAAATATTATTCTGTTTTCGTAACTGGTTTCGAAACTTTGGTTTTGAATCTAAAGCATGTATTTGAATGTCTAAGATTAAACTTACGCCACCAGTTTTCGATTGTCTTCTCATGGAACTGCGATTAGTGCTAGGGATATCTACTTCAGAATGTTCGACTGACCAGCCGATAGCGAGGAGTGCCTTCAGAGATTCACGAACTGGTTCCTTGTAGCGCTCTTTTTCCTGCAATAAATAGAGGTTATTTTGGCCTTCATCTTGTGCTAGTCCTATCCTTCGTTCTCTTCTGCATAAGTAAAAATATATATTGCAGAGAATATTCTATATGTATTGAAAACAAAATCCAGGTGAAAATCTTCTAGGTAGTAGTTAGCACAGCCGTAACATTCATTCAACTAAAGCAAGAAAGAGCGACCGAATAATAGCTCGCTGCAGCGTGTTTCGTGCAATCGTGTTCCGTCGCTTTTTTTCGCTTTAGTAAATGACGAGTCTCAGTGACAGGAAAACATTGAAGTGAAGAAGAAGTAAATGCGGTTCCGTACTGCTATATAAGCTGCTCCATGTTTTGGTTGAATGGTCCTGTACTAAGTAATATTTTTAATCAACACTCAAAATATATCATAATCATGTTAAAAAAAGTTTTTATGTCAACATTTAATAGCGAACTTTCTTAGCGCGTTCGCTAGCATAGACACATATTTTTAACATCTATACTTACATAATCATTAAGCATATTATATGGCTTCAGTCTAGGATGGCTCTTCTGTGAGTCAGACCACGCTTCAGCATAAACCCAGCTGTTCTCGATCTTTCTAGAAGCCCACGCGTCATGGTAATGTTCGGAGAACTTCTGTACAATAGTGTTTAGATCGTTGTTGAGAGCTACCGATGACGTGTTGATTGGTTGCGGATCGTATTGAGGGTTATCGGGACCACCTGTGATAATGTTGACGTTACGTATTTGTTTTTAAATTTTGGTTATGGTCAATAGTGTGGTAATTATTTATAACTACACTATTACGAAATTAAGGCTAAAACGTTGTGGGTTCTATACCTTAAATCTTGATGTGTACTTTTTTGTAGAGGAGAAATGCGTTTACGAATGCCACTCCATCCGTTACGAGGCGGCCATATCCGGTTCGCTGGCCTGAGATGGTAGACTAAAGCCCTCCTGCGCACCTACTCTCGGCTTAACTGAGGGGCCGCCAGAACTTGATACTACATCAACGGCCCACCAACACCGGTGATAGCGTCCGGGTGCATGGAGAACGCTGTCCCTATGCGGAAGGTTGCGTACGGGGTCATAGACCCCGCTCCCTCAGCCACTAAGGCGATATCGCGCACGGCGCCCCGTTCTCTGGCGGCGGAACGGATCAGCGAGGAGACTTTCCTCCCTGAGCCGCTCCGCCGCCTCCTTCTGCGAGATGACGTCCTCACAGAAAGATGCGACCGCACTTCAACATTTGTTGCTGCTGGCCATGGAGCGAAGCACGGCTGGCTCATGTGTACGTATATTAACCTTGGACATTACTGACTTACACTAAAGAGAAATATTGTGAGGAAACCGGAACTTAATTTTCAGAACTGCAAATCTTGAGCAAACCTGGTAACTAACGTTCATGCCTTCTTTGTATGAGAAGATGCCTTAATCCTACAGTGAAATATTTAAAATTTACTTGGAATATTTTAGTTACCTGTAGTCTGTTCTTTGCCATAGAATTCATCATCATAGTTCTTCGAGAGAGAGTAATCAGGAGGTAAAGCGCAACCTGAAAAGAAAATACGATATTACTTACGTACCAGAAAACCTATTTCACTAAAACCAAAACTGAAGATCATGCGAATTCGTCTACAAAATTTGTTCAGATACCTTTATTCTACAAACCCATTATTTATATAAAAAATATGTGGATAGCTCCATTGATAAACCGAATGCTCCAAATAAATTGATTTCCAGAAACAATAAAGACCAAAAAGTGGAAGTCTGTAATCAACTACTAACCAATAGCTATAAGACAAGGCAGCGCTTTGCCGAACAGTTCAGGATCGTAGTCCATCTTGCTGAGAGAGTCGAAGATGTTAGAGAACAACATCATAGTGAGACGCTTCTCCTCGTCTGAAGACGCTCCATATATTCCCTGACCGCCGGTACTGCCGTAGTACTTCGCGCAACGCTCGTAGTGTAAGGTCAGCAGCTGTTAGATGAAAAGACATGATTATACACTAAGTTTTGAAGCCTTGTAGCACGGAGGATTTCACAAACAAAATTTGTTATGGTAACCGCATAATAGTATTTTATCTAAGTGTCTCCGTGCTTCGGAGGGCGCGTTAAAGTCGGTCCCGGTTGTTACTAAGTTGATAAGAGTCGTTAGGTCAAGTCGAATGCCTCTTTGGGCGACCTGAACAAATACTGACATTAGGTTGACCATTAACCACTCGATATTTGATTTGACCTGTATATTCAGGCAATGAAACAGTAATTTGAATACTATATACTCACTCTAAGAGCCACAGTCGTATATTCGGACAGTCTGGAAACATCGACGGTCAGTTTCCTCAGTAGCTTCAGCAACATAGAGGGCTGCATCGCCGATGTGAGAGCGACCAGGAAGTCAGATACCGCTTCACGCTGACCCTTGGTTAACATGCGGTTCTTTGATAACCTGGGCAGAAAATATAGTTGTTTAGTTTGGTTTGGTAGTGAAAGCAAATATTATACTTTGTATTTATAACATTATTATTATACTCTTCTCCCGTCGCCAGTAGCGTGATGTTATATAGCCTATAACGTTCCTCAAGAACTGGGCTATCAAACGTAAAAAGAATTATTCAAATTCGACTGATAGTTTCAGAGATTAGCGCGTTCAAACAAACAAACTCTTACGCATTATATAATAGTATAGATTACCTGTAAACAGTATGTAGCGTAGCATCCAATAGACTCGCGTAGTTCTCAGCCTCGTTGTAGAAGTTGGCGTGTTTAATCAACAGAGGTAAGATTGAGTTGCCAATGTACCGGTTCATTGACAGAGCCATATCGGACTCACAGCCATCGTTCTGTTGGATATAAAAATATATGGATTAGGTATATTGTTGTAACAAAAACTTTGACCGTTTTAAAAAGGTTTTAAGCGTTTTCTACAATTGGAATCGAGAGCGCAGAATTTTGCATTCAAGTAAGTATTGAAATAAATATAAATAATATACGAGTATAGGTTAAGAGAAAAATGAATAAAATACCGCCATTTATAACACATAATTCAAAAAAAGATAAATGCCTGTCTTTAAGAGAGTTTTAAAGCCAAAGAAAGAGCTATTAAACAATTTATAAAAAACAACGCATTGAACGAACGAAAGAAAAAGCAAAACATTTTCCATAATGTAATTAAAAAAAACACTATATTATTGTCTTTAAAATTATTAAATTTTCATATACCTAACTATTTAGTTATGTCATTTGGTTAGGATGATAAATCATAGAATTATAACCCCTATTCCGTTATACTAAACGTTAATTCCCTTTAGATACGTAAATATCTTTTAAGATTACTTACTCTATCCAGCATAGTGGCAGCTCTTAAATCAGGCAAGAATGCTTCTTCCAATAACTTGTAGAACAGTTCTTGTGTTTCAATACCGTATACACGTTCTAAGAACAGGCCGACGCTTTGTTTGTGACCTGGTATTAGGCCTGACGGCATATCTGTCAACAATAAAATAAATGTTGAAGATATCTATTTAATACTAGCTGCGCCTCACGGCCTCGCCCACGCCTAAAATGAATTTTGTCTTCCTCGGGAACCAGACCGATCTTCGGGATAAAAAGTAGCCTATTTCCGACTCCGGCACCGATTCTATCGTCGATTCGTTACCAGTTTAGCCGTTTAGATGCTGAGTAGAACAGACACACGGCTTTTTTTTGTCACACAACGGAGTGCGAGGCAGTAGCCATTTACAGGGCACGATTCCAGATTTCGAGTTAATACTTTGAATTTCTCGACGGTAAACTCCCATATCACTTTATTCAACCAAGCCGAGACCGGAGTTAAACCCGAGACCTCTGCGTGGCAGTCCGTATACATAGTTATTACTGAACTATCAAGGTAGTCAATTAAAAAATACAATCACACAAATTGCCATAATTTTTTGGCGATTTAGGTATAAACATCTTTATTATGAATAAAGCATTAAATTAAAACAAACTAACCAGATTTAGGTCTTTCTTCACCAGCAGCAGGGTTGTTCAGAGTGAATCGTAAACTCAGTACTCCTTGGAGGTCTTCCAACGGCACCAGAGACCGAAGGATAGCGCGCGCTCGGAGAGACTCGTTCTTGCCCTGAAAGCAGAGTAAAGTTAATGTAAACTGCCAGTTTGATAGCCACTAAAGAAGTAAAAAATATTTTAAAATAAGTAAATTAAAATGTTCAGGTCAGTGATTATGTTGTTAACAGTTTTCATTTAATTATTACACAGGTAATTCTTTTGCTCCTGACCTTGCATTCTTAGTAGTTTTTCCATAATATCAGTTGCCCGCCACCTTTATCATCGGTCCACTTGGTGAGGAATCTGACTGTCTCTAGAGGCTATATTAACTTACAAGAGCAATGACAGCGGCATCAGGCGCACATCGTCCGAGCAGATCGACTAGCGTGCAGTAGAAGTTGAGGATCGCAGCGCCCGTGTCGATGTAGTCCTCGTCTTCGTCTGACTCTGGCAGAGGATGACTAAACTGTAATAGCATAAAACAATAATAAATTCTACTAATATTATGTGTGTGTGTGTGTGTATTTGTGTGTTTTGATACCATTTAGCACCTAAACGGCTTAACTGATTTCGATGAAAATTGGTATGAAGATAGATTCGGTGCCGGAGACGGACATAGGCTACTTTTATCCCGAAAATCAGTCTGGTTCTCGAGGGAGACAAAACACGGGGGCGCAGCTAGTATTATAATAAAAGAATAAAAAAATGTATGAAGTCTACTTGAAGAGTCAACAAACCGCAGGGTAGCTAGTGGCGAGCTGAATGTGAGTGGCGACACTATGGTTTTGAATGTCCCCGATAGACGATCAGAGCCTGTTTCGCCTCGGCTAGCCTTTATTGGTCAACTCGAGTGACAGTTCAAGAGTGCCCGCAGCACTCTCAAATCTGGCTTGTCTTAACCGGTCGGTCAGAGAGGGACTCAAATTTCACTCCAGGTCTGAGACCCGCGACGATGAATCCGGTACCAAACTGCTCGACACCTCTAGTCCCGCATCTAGGATTTGCCCTGTTGTCCATTATATTTTATGATCTACTTACGCTAACATCTCCTTCCTGTTCCATCTCCCTCAGTTTTCGTCTATCAGCGATCCTCTCGCTCATCTTATTCGCATCCACGATGGCCTTCAGCAATCCTTCGCCCTCACCCCTTAGAGCAGGGCCTAAACATTCTGGGCGACGGATCAGTAGGCGAATTACTAAATTTGCGTTTTCTTCTACGCTTTCTCCGTTAACCTAGAAAAGAATGGAAGCTTTAGTAATTGCCGAGATCTTGTATGAGTTATATTGGCTGATAAGTTAATGTCTGCTTGACGGCATGATGGATGCTTGGTGGTGCTGTCGTACAGTTACCACAAATCCTAACTTTTAGGTAATTATAAATTTCTTTAAAAGTTAGGCCTTTGTTTGACTACTTTTCACACTTACCTAGAGTAGGTATACTTATTTACTTGGGAATTGAAGATGCTCCAGTTATTTTCTTCACCTATTGCATCAAGCAAATTTATTTTTCTAATCAAAGAGAGTCTAGCCTCTCTTTGGCATACTGCAAGCTATGTTAAGCCTCATATAATAAAGATCGTGTCTATTATTGTAACTTTAAGTTCGTACTTTGAATTTTTGACAGATTTGACAGATTATCGCTTTTTCTAAACCATTGCGGGTTCAGAAAAAGCACGGTATGCACTTCCAAAAGAAATAATAAAAGTTATTGATTAACTTACCCAAACACAGAACCGAAGGAAGTCAAGATATCGTTCACCCTCTACTGGATCCCATCCAAGGTCTGGGTACCCTTTCTCCACCAGCTCCGAATTGCTTTGAAGGCCGCAACGGGACAAATATACTGCTATCTTTTCTAAGTAGTGTTCTCTGAGCAACAGAAATGAAAAGCAATTAAAACATATAGTTATTTATCTATGTTGAAGGTTTCTTTATTTTTGTTGCATTATACAGAAGTCAACTTTCAAGGCTCGTGTCTTTTTAGAAAAGCCTAGCATACCCCTTGTCTTCTAGAGTATATAGGCCGTTTATTATAATCTCTTTTTATATTGCAATGTGAACGTTCATAGTATTAAATACACTTTGGGTTAAGTCGCCAAATATAAATAAGAATTTAAAAAGTGGCATAATCTTTCAGCTATATTAGGTTCTATAAAACAGGCAGTAAGCCTATTGCTACATTCCGAGCACCCATCCTTAATATCCGTAGTCGCTCTCTACAATACCCGAAGACTAAAAAGAGTGGATCAATTATTTTATGATTACCACGACAAAAATACATACCTCAAAGCCAAAGCCAGCTCAGTATTCTCCATTAAACTGGAATAAGCCACATCTAAAGGCGTGGATCCTCTCAGCGAAGGTCTCGACAGCAATATATTGGAGTTTTCCAGCAAGAAATCAAAGTGGTCAAACATGGCTTTTTGATTCTGTCTGCCGGTACGACAGAAGTAGCAGAGGAAACGACAGCAAGCTACTACCATCTCGTGAGAAGTGTCCTGCAAAGTGATTACTGGTAAGAGAACGTTCTTGGAGATTTGTTTAGTGTATGTAGTGGCTGAAGAACTGCCTATTAATACAGAAAACTACAATCTTAACAAAACTGCCTAGGTAGTGTTTGTTGTACTTCTTATAATTAGTAATGAAGTAGGAAATCATGTCCGCAGTAGCAGATATCCAGATTTTGACAAAAAGAGGGGCTCGAGTTTTCTGGCAGTTCTGATGGCTTCACCTCATCAGCAAACTGGCTGTAGGTTAATTAGCTGCCATTTTGTTTTTGGTATTTTGAAATTATTTAATAGTTCCTGTACATACCTTCTCCTTGGTATCTTCAGCGACGGGCTGCGAAGTGGGTTGAGCATCAGACTGTGCTTGTGCTCGGCGGCCCAATGTGTTCATCATCACGGCCATCACATTCTCGTGTACTCGTAAGACTCTGTATCAGTAAGCGTTGCATTAAACGAGCGTAACATACTGAGATGCATCAGAAGATACTCTGATCTGAACTATAAAAATAATAGAAATAGTAATGTAAAATAAGTGGTTACCATGTTTACCTGATAAGATCTGGATGTTGGAAGAAAGTGTGATTGTTGACGAGTTTCCTGTAAAAATAAATGTTAATTAACGATGACTTGTGGTTTACAAAATGTTTCCCGTGTGGGGAACCGAACCCACATTCTCGTGCACAGCAGTCGCTTGCACTCCTCCCACTGCACCAAAGCGGCAGTCGAAAGTAAAAAATATATTAAAAGACCGCCATTACATAGTGGTAGTGTATTTGTCATGAAAGTAATTCGAATTGTGACTATAGGACCCTACTGACTGCCAACCATCAGGACAGTGAATCCATATTGGTATAAATTACTTTTCGCGTCTTTGGTAGGTATTTTCATTTTTTATTTGTTTATCTTATTCCGAACTTACCAAAGCCTCTTCCTCATAAGTTCCTCTTCCTCCTGGCTCATCTGTACAGGCAGTAGAGCTCGGATCTGACTCAATCCTACCCACATTTCAGCCACGTCCAGTTTAGTCTTAGCGTTGATGACGTATGTCTTCTCTAATGCTCGAATCAACTCGCCTACTGCGTCGTATTGACGGACTAGTAAACTAAGGATGAAAGAAATTGAATTTGATTTTAACGTAAATAAGAGCGATTTTTGTAAAACTTAGTGAAACCTATTTGATGTACTAATCTTACTAACTAACTGGTATTCTATTGCACAAATACCCAAATACTAGTTAATTTTCATTTATACATAACTTTTTTGTCACTAAAATTTATGTTAAGGAGACAAAGTTATTCCACAGTAAGGTTTTAGTATTAGGTACTACATGTAATAATACTTAATTTAGTGGAAGGAGAAAGTTGAAAGGATATACTACTTTAAATCCTTCGTTTGTCAATTGTCAAATTCTGTTGCTTAGTCAAAGGCATGATGAGTCAGTTTTAATAATACAAGTATTTAAATTACCTGAACATTTCTCTGACGAGTTTAGGCGTCTCAATCTGTGACTCCTCGGCCCAGCTTACAATGGTCTGAATTAAAACTTTGCGGAACTTCTCTTCGGGCGTTTTCTTAGGTGGTTCTTCTATTGCCTAAAAATTTGATAATTTTTATTTTTATTTTTCTACATTTTCATGCCAAGTGTTTTTTGAACAAATTGAAAAATAATTAGGTGTTTATATAGAATTTAGGTAGCTTACATTATAAAATGTGGGTTGCTATATTCTTTAAGCCTTGCTGAGGCAATATTAACACAAGGAATGAGAAACAGGAATGGAGATTTAAATGTTTCGCTTTATTACTTTACTATACAACGATATTTTTTAAGAGGGTTAAATCATTGATTCAGAAATCAGTAAGGACTTTTTATATGCACTTAATTTAAAACAAAGATAAAATTTCTTTACCTTAGCTTCTTCTTCAAGTTCCTTGACAGTGTTTATAATATTGTACAACTTGCCGAACGCTCCCGGTTTCACCTCTGGTTCAGAACTCTCCTGATAAGTAAATATGTGATTTGATGTAATAGAAAATACTTCTATCTACTCATACAAATAAACTATTTAAAAGAATAATTACGTTGAAAGAAACAGAAAAATATAGGTTTTAATACACTTATTAAATTTGCTAATTTATTTTAATTTAAATTCTAAATGACAGTAAAAATGTCGAAATCGTTATCAGTCCGTATCCGGGCAAGCACCAATGTGATTTTTCAAATCTTAAGTACTTTCTAAGTTTATCTTGGATATTTCTGACTGACGGTAAAGGCAAACATCGTGAGGAAACCTAGACTTAAATGCCTGAAATTACTTATCCGCCTTGAGTAAGAGTGGTGATTAATGCTCATGTCTCTCTATATGAGAAGAGGCCTTTGCCCTGCAGTGGAACAGTAAACAGACTGGTATTATTATTTCAATTTAAAAAGGGCTGAATTAAGTCAATATTTTTTAAAAGGGAGACTAATCCTTTACCTGTCCATCAGGCTCCTGTAGTGCATTTAGCGACACGTGCGCCATGAGACTTTCGTGGAATTCATTCATGCGAGCGATCAGGTCTTCACCACATGGACAGTTCTCTTTGTCTTCTTCTTCTAAGTGCTTGAAGCCTAGGCAATTGGAGAAAGACCTTATACTATGTAATATATCATGAATTCCAGATAGTTTTGAGTACGATTTAAACCTGAACTCGTTACTCGAACTAAATACATTTATATACATCTAAATCATTTGAATTTGCTAAAGTGTAAATGATTCATGAAAAGCAGACTTCACCACCATGTGGAAATAAAGCCAAAGAGAAACTGAGGTTCTTGACAAAAAAAAATCATGTTTTTGAATTTTAATTACAAAGCCATAAAGTTCAAAATCGCAGTACAAGCGTATAATAACCAATCTGTAAAGCAATTACTTACTTAAAATAGCATTCATCTGCTCTCTGGGTGGACAACGGAATTCTCTGGTCTTCTTAGCGGCGACGGCACTTGGAAGATCTGACTGTTTAATTTCTGTGTAGCGTCTGTAAAAGAATAGACAATACTTATAGTATATCAGTAGGTACCTATAAAATTTAGACCACAACAATTTTACTATGCATGTATTTTCAACGAAATAGTGATAGAAGAAACACAAGAACAGCAGCATATGACGATGTTCACTAACGAAGTGTATATAGAACCTAGCAATCATAGTTTGCCTTACTAGGACAATCAGTTAACCGATGATATTTTTCTATCCGTATGAAGGCGACAAGGAAATCATCAAACATGGAACAGACAGAAGCGTCGTATAATAAGACTCCCAAGGTCTCAATGCCAAGCCACCAAGATGGATAAAACCTGCCAATACTACGCTTACACCTATGTCCCATGGGCGTAAGCTCACACTGGTCGTTTACAGTAATGATTATATTACCTCAACTGATCCGTCTGAAGCTCTCCAACGAAGTCATGTGCAAACGCAATGATGGCTTCTACTCTATGCCTTAGCTGTATATCGTTCAGATGTTGCAACAGGTAGCACATTTGTAACTTAGCGCCTTCCGCCATCTTCATATGCAGGAGACCCTTACGATGTTCGTCTTTGCCCTCTGAAGGATTAGTATTATTATATTAGTAAAGTATTTTTTATGGGCTTGAAATTATAAATTAGCGCGTAGAAATTAGCACACGTATTTGTGATAATAATTTGCCTGCTCAGCTCACTTTTCGATATAATTATGAATAAAAATACATTTTATCTCTTTCCCGATACAGTACTAAATGTTTACCTAAAAAGCTTATTAGAACTTAACTTCAGTATTTAACAAAAATGTTCAATGTAATGTAAGTAAACTTTGAAAATATTTATCACTTTAAACGATACATTATTGTTGTATACCTTTATCAAAGGTGGGATCCCAGGTTTCAGGGTTGGTCATAATCAACAGTTTCTCCACGTCTTCATCACGCATCATACCAACCAGTAGGAGACGGTCTACCAATTTGATTAAAGGTCTGAAAGGCAATAATAATATGGTCAGTTAGCGATGTGATGCGTTTGTTTGTTTGCAACTTTGTCATGTACCTTATCATCATATCAATTGAAAGTCGTCCACTGTTGGTCATAGACCTTTCACAATTTTGACCTTGGTCAGTCGTGAGCTGCCCTGATACATCAGTCATATCATCATCATTCCAAGGCAGGCTAGCTGCTAACATAAATGCCTCTTCCAAAGCACCATCTTTCCCAATTAACGGTTATTTGTATCCAGTTTTTAACGTCCGTTGTAATTCGTAGCTCCATCTAGCAATGGGGCGTTCTACTTTACGTTTCCCTGTACATATTGTTATATCAGCCCGTTATTACTCCACTGCAGAAAAAATATTAGGAGAAACGACCAGGTTTTTGTCTGCTAACCGTAGCTAATACTGTATGTACCAGGGATTATACCGGTTTCGGTTATGAAGTTATTTCGGATTATCCGGCAGTTTCGGATATGGTTACAGAGTTCCACATCCCTAATTAGTATAAAAGAGAAGTGTAGCACTTACAAGAACAAATTTTCATTGCTGCCCCCGACAGGATCTCTGTTGTGCACTTGGTTAGTCTCCACAGCCTCTGCTAGTGCTTGCATCACAAATTCACGCACTACTTCTAGAGGGAAGTATGGTGAATATAGGTTACTGATCTCTGTAATACTCTCCCTGAAAAAAATTAAAAGCTATTTTGTATAGATTGTTTTTCTTATATCGTGGTGGACGGAAAAGTTGCTCTTATTAGGTCAGAATCGTTTTATCTTTTCAAGTAAAAACTATAAATAAACAAACTCTTTTATAATAATATAACTCATTACAAAATCTCTAAATAGTAAAAGCAAGATCGCAGTTTTTAACCAACTTCAAAAAAGGAGGAGGTTTCTCAATTCGACTGTATAATTATATTTTTCTTCTGTTTAATTCTCCAACTTTTGCTAAACCGCGCAACAGATTTAGATAATTACTTTGGAGAAAAATAGAATTACAAAGATTTATAATCATATTTTAGTATCCTTGAGTGAAGTTGGGTTGGATCGTTAGTTACAAAATATGACACTAAAATTAAAACTTACGCAATATCAGTCATTTTCATTTGGGGCCTGACACTCTCAGTTTGTAGCGATCTTAAACTGTGGCCCATATCAGGCTCTTCATACAGTGACTTCAACTCTGGACCCAATGGGATTACAAACTCGTTCTTACAAGCTTCCCTGCAAATTAAAAAACCAAAATGTTATACAGAGTGTATACGACGGTATGATATTAAATGCAATTACGAATAGTATGTATGTGGTTGCTGTAGTATTATTATTATTATTAAAAAGCGAGACAAGGAAAGAATCAACTGAATATCTTCAATAGTTTAGACACAGGACTACTTTTTTAATTTCTTTAATTCTAAACACTCTGTAAGTACGTCAAACGGTCACTGACATAGTCATAATCCATGTCGAAGGATAAACGTTGCCGCTCATTAAATGTCAGTGAACATGTCACAATAAATGGTGTATTACTTTGTTACTACAATATTTTTTTGAAAATTTAGATTTTTTTGTTTTTCG
Source organism: Parascotia fuliginaria (assembly GCA_963082885.1). Taxonomy (NCBI): domain Eukaryota; kingdom Metazoa; phylum Arthropoda; class Insecta; order Lepidoptera; family Erebidae; genus Parascotia; species Parascotia fuliginaria. The sequence continues at coordinate 4,776,480 of OY720197.1, forward strand.
TCAAATCATTTTTGCAATTAATTTGAAATCATTATACGGACTGGTAACAGCTGCCTTTTCATTTAATATCAAACCATACATCGTCGTATACACTCTGTATAGATACTTTAATATAACTATTGACACATACATATATAAGTTTATCGCTCTTTTTTATATTTATCGTGGTATCACCTCACAAAATCATAAGGAAAATTAAAAAATTACCAGTATACTTCAAATTTTTGTCACTGAATGTATAGAGAAACCATAGGAGGAGATATGTATGAGATCCGAAGATCAATCCTACAGGAATTTGCGCTACAGTGCTTTCACTATTCTTGCTTTTTCTTGGAGGCCAACCGGAAGATGAGGTCGCCTCATCTTCCGGTTGGCCTCCAACACGCAATTATCAGGCCTTTAAAGATAATATAACCAATTTATCATGTCTTAAATTTCGGTAGAGATATTCTATATGTACATACATGGTAGTAGCATGTGACTCCAAATGCAACGCGATGAGTAGATCGTAGAACCCTTGTCGCAGCGGACCTGACATGTACTGCGACTGGATCGCGTACAACAACTGCTTCTGGTCCACGTGTTGACATAATGCATGAGCAGCTCTGGAAGAATTATGAGAATTAGTAGATAGATTGTGGTTGAAGTTCGTACAGAATGTGATTTTTTTATAACCAAATAAAGGCGATCTCTATTTTGGTTACGATAATATACATATGTATACCTACAAAAGAGGTTAAGTGAATGATTCAAAGTTTCGTAATTTTTTTACGAATATAATGGATTTTACGTATGGCATTAGATATCAATTAAAAACTTTATATTTCATTAGGTTTTGCGGCGCGGTTTCATCCGCGTCTTTGCTTGCTGCTCTGCTCCCGTCGCCAGTAGCGTGAGAACTGGGCTATCGTACGCAAAAATAATTTTTCAAATCCGACTAGTAGGTAGTTTCAGAGTTTAGCGCGTTCAAACAAACAAACTCTTCCGCTTTATATAATGGTATAGATTTGACTAGTCGGCCTCGTTGAATCAATGGTACTTTGCATGGACTGCCGGAGCAGATCTCAGATTTGCTCTAGGTAGAGAATTCGTTTTGATACCTAGTGCTTTTTCGATTCGACATCGTTTCTACCTTCGGAGAAAAAAATCCATGGCTATGATATAGTAATTAATACTTATGAATGTCATAAAGAAGACAAACATATGTGAGACGATTGCATATTTAAAAACCTAATGTTAGCTAAATTCTATTAGCAATAATAATTGAAACAAGAAACGTCGAACGAATATAGATACTGTTATCTACATACCTGTAATTACTCTGGTAACACAACGCTGCATACAACGTGAGCGTGTGTGAATGGAAGCTGAGTAGTTTATCCATCTCTATCAACTCGAGAATGTCTATGCACCGGTCCTCCTCTGTAGACAAATGTAATCACTTAACATACAAATATAAAGACATAACAGAAAATAAATTATGTATAGTTGCTTATGACACATGTGTCAAATGTTAAAATTTCAATTTTATTTCAACAGTAATAAGAGTCACAGAAACGACCTCGTGAATTAAACGCTGTGTATTATGTTTGAGCAATGACGAGTTTATTGCATTTTCATAATATAGTAATAACATAATATAATATTATACTGTTATTACGCTCAATAGTTTACTCCATGGCTCTTTACAACTGAATGGATTTCGAACGCTTCAACCACTTTTATACAGTGTATAAACTAAATAGTGCAAGAATATTCTAGATGCCATTAAAATGTCCAACTATCCAGTTAGAACAAAAGACAATTAGTTGACATCAGAACACGCAAATATAAACCTTATACAAGTAATAATAAGGCTTACCTGGTATATGTAAAGCCAACATGGACACAGCGTCTTCACACAGCATGGACCAACCTCGGATGTCAGATAATTTCAGAGCGTGTACTTGTAGAGATTGATTTGGTACCTATAAGTACAAATGTAACAACTTATTACCTCAAGAATTTTATTGTTTATTTATTTTTATTAATTTTTATTAATTTTTATTAATTTTTATTTATTTTTATATTTATTTTTTATTTATTTTTTTATTTATATTATTTACCATACAGGTCTACCTACCCCTTCTGTAAGATCTGTAATACATTACGGCCAAGTCCATGTTGGGAACCTATTGCAATTAACCGCGCACAACTTCAGAACCCGGGTTAATATTGAGAATTTAATTTTAATATCAGCTCTGTATCTATCACTAACCTATCCAAGGATCGAACCCAAGACCCGTCCCGAAGCAGTACTAGTAACGTCTTTGATTAAATACAAAATTATTTTTTTTTAATCTAACCGGCAAATTCTTAAATTAACTCGTTTAAAAAAACTCTTTAACTTTAAAATAATAAGTAGATAAAGATTTAAGAATTTTGCTAAAGCAGGTGAGTAAAACCACTTACTCTCGCCCATTGATGTGGTTTCAAACACTGCACTTTTAATCTTGGAGGGAACTGCGGTGTGACGTGTTTGTCACTGGTAGGCAGTACTGCAGCAGATAACGGTAAACTGGTGGAAGATCTACCGAGCTCAATCTGTAGGATTTCCTTTGAGGTTGCTTCTACGAATATCGCTGGGAATAATTTTGTTTCGGGCTCCATCTGCGAAAAATAAATTAGATCCATTCTTCACAAGATTCAACAAAGCGAGTAATTCTGGCTTGTTAATTAGCCTGTTATCCTGATATTTTGATATCTTAGCATGTTGTGACTTAATATTCTGGATTTTGAAGCGATTTTAAATATCTTTACAGTAAGCCGCAGTTACTACCTATCTATAAGCATATATTTTTGGTATTTGGTAGTGGTAGTGAGGCTAAAACTAAGAAAACCAGTTACTACCAAAACTAAATTAGTCCTACCTTAAACTTCATGCTAGTATCCTTCCCCTCACAAGTGAAGGAGACTGTGCCAGTTGACGTATCCACTGAGCATCCGATAAACATTCCCTGTGAAGCTCCCTTAGCGGTTGCTTCGGCCATCACTTCGTTGTACAGCTCGTCAGCTCGCACCATGTAGCAAGATTGACGGTTAACACTGCAAGAAATGGGTTTCATAAAGTAGCTGTTGAGAATTGTGTCGAATATTGAATTTTCAGCCTGCTGATAAGCAGTAAGTGGAATGGTGAACATCGTCCCAAAAGCCAACGTGGCAAATATGTGGAATGCTGTTTTAAGGCCCGCTTAAAAGACCCGAGAATTTGCAGGAAACACGATGATTGTTTGAAATACGTTCAGTACTTTATACTTACGAGAAGTATTCGCGGCGCTTTAGATTTCAAAAAGGATGACACATTTCCCTTCCGGCAACATAGTGCGATCGCATAGTTCGATTAATCGCACGAAGAGCATTTAAAACTCCTCTTCTACAAAGAATTACTTAACCTAAAACTTAATCATTCGAGTCCAGAGTTTGCAATTTTATTGGGATTTGGGACAAGCCTATGTTCTGTAATGAGCGTCTTTCAGCTGAAATTATGATGATTGATCATAAGTTGTTTACCTTTCAATAACTCTATCATAATCATCGGTGATGATGACGGATGACTTGGTGACCTTGCTCTGGTTGAAGTCCTTGGAGTGTAAGTGATACTGTGTGGTCACCCAGCCGATGTACACGTGAGTCGGGTCTTGACCGGGGAATATTCTGTTAAGATGGTAGTGGATTAGCAGATTCATAATTTTTATTAAACGTCCGCATTAGGGAGCAAGCTCTGTGTCGCAGAGTATTTTAAAAATATACAATTAATAGGCACAAAGCATACTTAGAAAATGTTCGATCGAATCCACAACTTTGTGTACAACAGTCGTACGTACTCCAGTTGTGCTACAGTGGCAGTCAAAAATCTGTAGTTTATAGGTGATATTTTTCAAACATTATAAGGAAAGTTTTTAGCGTTTTAAGCCTGTTTGATTTTAAACTTTAAGTATGTTGCATACTGTGTTGCAATGCTAGGTTTATAACGTAATACATTTAATGAACTGTTGATGCAACCAATCATTACGAGAAGTTTGTTATAAAATGAGAAGAATCTGATTCTCGAGAATCGGCTTATATATTTTGGTTCAATATTACATTTGTATTTGTATGAATTAGGATTCATGATAAATAAAATGAATATTTAAACGCGAAAAGAAGCAAATGTCTCACCTGACACCATAAAAGTACTCATTGATGAGTTTTAAGCACTCTCCGTCAAAGATCTCATTGCCCACCGTCTCGGTAGTAACCGCGGACAGAGTGCTTGTCGTCATTTGCTTGCGGTCCTGAGTCGGCGTCGCCATCTGAAGGTTCGACTGTTGGGAATCAATGGCGAGGGTGAGGATGATAGATGAACTAAGCTTATTAGTTTAAGATTAGAAATAAGAATAGCGTTTACTTGACATATTAAAACCAAAGCTAACTTTGAAAATTATGAAGAAGGTTGATTTTGCAATGGCTTGTAGAATGCTAAAATATTAAATATACCAAGTAGAATGCAGTTGTTAAAGATAGACTTTGAAGAAAGACTAGATATTTTATATAGAGTAGTTTGAAAGATTATAAAATTAGTATGCGAGTGTTGAATTATTTTTATTTATATTTAAGCGCTGTATTATTTTAGCTTTCTAGGAAGTGAACTGCTACACTGTGACTTGCGTAGGGGATGAAATTGCAACATTTTGTACAAGATTGCACACACATGTCATCTTTACAAGCGTGAGACTGCGAGCAATTTTATTGGCACTTATGCGTACAATGGGATTTTCCGATTCATTAAGGAATAAGGGTAAAAATTGCCATACTTATGCATATTGTAGTAGCTCATAATGTCATCAAGATTATAATAATTATAATTCTGAATATTTATTAATGACTAACACACGTCTCAAGTAGTCAAAATTATTATACCTACGTAAATATAACAATACATTATTTTGCACAAAACAATAATAAAAGAAAAAAAGATTAAGACTCTAAATGTCAGGTCGGCACTTCACTTGGCGTGTTTACCCGAACACGTTTGCTGAATGAAATGCTACTTGTATTAGTCCAAAGCTCTATGTTAGTGTAACAAGGCCAAGACTTACGTTCAGTCCAACCTGGCTTCCATACAAGTTGGGCCGACTTGCACGCGGTTGCATGCCGTTATACCTTTGATTCGCCTTCATCACAAAAACTGATTAAGATGTGGACTCATTACGAGAACGCACGATTCAAGCATTCATTTTTGAACTTAGTAAAAACTTATTTGGAATGGCTTCGTAAATTGCAACAACTACATTCAATATCGAAGGTTCGCGAACGAATGCATCATAATAATGCAAATTAAATAAAACAGGGAGGGAGATGTTTCGTGCGTCCCTGTGTAGATGAACTGGTTTCAGAAATTAATTTTGATAAAATAAATAAATAAATGTTGAAAGTAGTTATATGTTAAAAGAGAATCTTTGAGTATTGATAGGTATGTATAAAATAATATTTCTATCATCACATGAATCGGATTATAAGGTGTAGTTAGTAGGTAATTTTTTTTTCGAGTACAACCTGAGATTTTGTAACTTTTTGAAATGTCAAACTTTTTGTTATTAGTTGAATATTTTAACAGAAAAATGATTCCTCAATCGATGCTTTTAATGAGGAATGTCATTGATTATTACCTCAGCAGTCTTTACTTATTCACAAAATAAAACCAAATGGAATTTTTCAAAATAAAACAAACACAATCAAATGGTTTTAGCTCTTAATTTATCAGCAATAAGGTTAAAGTTACCTGTGAGACTTTAATCTGTGGGTTAGGTCTTCTAGGACCTCGTTCAGGCGATACTTCAGGATCGCTGAATGGGTCTGGTGTTTTAGATTTGCGAGATTTAGCGCGATCATTACTTTCACCACGTTTGCTTCTGAAGAATCTGGAAGGTAATAATATGCTTCACTCTATATGTTTGATGTTGCCATTTAAACTTATATGGAAATTATTTGTTGAATTCTGCAGTAAAAGTTCAGACAGTCCAATATCCTGCGACGTTACTGTAACGACGGTACTGACTTTATTATAATATAGGTTTAAAAATGTGAAAAAGCAATTTACATCACCACTAGAAATATTACTTGTCAAATCTCAGTACTCAATATTAAAGAAAATTTGGTTTGAAATTTTAGAGTAACTAAATTCTGCAAACTCTTATGAATTCCTTCTATCTAACGCATCCAGTATACATTAGTTACTTGCTAATGCTTTCAAAGATTTAGTCCAATAGACTACATAGATAGCCTAAGGGGTATTCTGCACTATCTTAGTCAAGCGCGGCAAATCAAGAATACGTTGATTGCAGCGTAATTTGTAATTATCAAAAGTCCCCTCATTTTATCTTCATTAGACTTGTAACTTAGAGAACTGTAATTTTCATATTATGACTCAGGAAAAATATATACGTAGTCAGGGTTTTCATCATACACTTACTTGAATGGTGACCTTCCACGTTTATCCTTCTTATCATCAGGTGATAGAGTTTGGTTTCCAAGATCATACTTCGCCATCTCAGCTTCGCTGGTAGAACGGTGCATACCATTCACTTGCCCTACGCAAACAAAATACGCACTTAAAACTGATGCTATAAGAATCAAATTGAATTGTTACTATAAACGTTTTCGATGTGAGTATTAAGAAACTGTTCTTACTTTTAATTTTTAATTTGTTTAATGTCATGAAAGTGTATTATTTTGTCAAAATGATATGTAACTTCTTGTTGCTATTGAATTGATATGGGCCTTTTAACACAATTGAAGAATGTGTAATTCAAAAACCATTTATAACGATGTTGACAGCGACTTTGCGCCAATTTTCTGCAATGGGTTCAGTCATCAGTGGTGGTAAGGTAAGTACTATCCTAGATTTGACCAAGTCCGGTGCCAATAATGAACGCTATTGCATTATTAAATTTATGTTTATGTTTAAACAGGTTGAGCCAAAACTTAGATGCTCCAGTTTCTTAGTCAGCTGAGCCTATCACAGGCTACCACACAATAACCAAATTTTGGCTCCTCCTGTATAAATATGTATGACGTACAAATCCACACAGACTTTACACTGATGTATATACAAACAGTCCTATATAAAACTCGTATAAATTGTAATTGTGTATAGACACCTCGCGTTATGGAGCCTTTGCGCGGCGGTCGTGAAGGTAGTCTCTTCATCTTGGAGCTGGGAACCTCTTCCTGGGCATCCTCGTAGTGCAAACCTAGCGCGGGGAAATATAAGGGTGAAAGCTTTGGTTTAGGGACAGGTGTATGCAATATGTGATAGATATTTCTTATTGTAAGAAAACGGCTTATTACTCGTGATGATACCGATCTTAGAATTTGGAACCAGCTGAACCTCTTATGACTAATGTACATAGACATCTTTAGACTGAAGAGTTGAAGATGGTAAATACTACTTCATACTTTTGTCGCTCAATTAAAGCCTGAACTTTTTACCAGCGCATGTCTTGCCATTTAATAATGACTCTGGGTCTTATAAGCGAGGCGTAAAGAGCATCTCACTAAGGCGCCATAGTGGAGGTCACCATACCACCATGGAAATTATGTCCACTACTTCTGGATTCTACTGACTGCTTGCTGCTTGCTGCGGAACCGCTAAAGGCAGTCATCGTCATCATTATTTCACCCGAAAGTTGTACAACGCGAAACACAGACTTTTGCCAAACATCACTACTTCGATTAGTATAACTTAGTTTTGACAACTAAATTTGGACTTGTAGAGTAGATGTTTAAATTTTTTCAATAAATGTAAAAATTTAATTATCGTTCACATATTGGATACACTTTTGGAAGTAGGACATAAGTGCAAACAATATAAATATTTTAAACAATTGGTACTACTAAGCTAAAGTAAAATACAGCGGGGTAGGTACTGTTCTAGTTCATTCTTACTAAACTTTAAAAGTTATTTGTATTGTGTATTTACAATAGGTAAAATATTCTACGATTGTTTAAACTAATAATATTTAATTTTATTTGAAGTAATTATAACATATATTTTATTTAAATATTAGTGGCTGGATCGAACACTATGAACATTTAGTAACTAAAAACTTAAAGGCTTTTCATTTTCAAGTTAAATTAAAATCTACGCCTCTACAATAGAGCTTATATTCTAACGTACCTTTGATGTCGTTCATGGTGAAACCACTTCTCATGATTTGGTCGATGTGAGCTGGCATTTGAGCCTCGACTGCTTCTTTCATCAATAGCTGCTGCCTGTCTTTGATTTCTACCCAACGACGAGCTTTTTCTGCCTCGCTGCGAAATTATAAAAATCATTACTGTACGCATGCTATTGCTTCTGAAATGGGTGTTACGTTTACGTGTCATGAGTGGCAACGTAGCAATTTAGAGTCATAAACCATGAACTTTTATCATTTAATCGCAGCTATATTTTAAAAATACATTCTGATAACATGCTGCATGCATGAATTAGGTGAAAGCTGTGTAAAAATTAAGGAATCATTGCGTTTACAGATATATCCATAGTAAAATGACTGTAAGCATTATGGTTTCTTACTTTTTATATAGCTTTCACCAAATTCTAGCATGTTAACAGAACATATTTTTAAATATAGCTGAGAAATAATGATAAAAATTAAAAACCACTAAATATGACACTAAATTGCGACGTTGCTACTCATGACGCGTAAACTCTCACGGATTATATTATCCTGATTATTTCAATCGTACGCAATAGTGATATATTTTGAACCAGGGTCTTTTAAGCGGGGCGGAAACAAGCATCTCATAGTCTTTTGTCTGTGTCAAATAAATGTTTTTTCTTTCTTTCTTTCTTCTTTCTTTCATAAAGAGAGGTCAGCTAAGTAATTCTTAAGATACTTACGACACATAAAACTAAATAATGTTAATGGTAGGTATTTAAATAGGTCTTCCAATTAATAAAAAAATACGTACTTATTTTTAAGTGTCAAGCGATTCATAGTTGTGCATAAAAATTTAATTATTATAACCAATCAAAAGATGAACTTACTCAATAAACTCCGCATGGCAGATGACAGGTAGCGATAGTCTCAAGAACTCCCAGTTAGCCTTCTCCATAGTTTCAAACGTATTGTGTGAGATCTTCAAACATGGTGGTGTCTCTGAAGAAAATAAATGAAATTTATACTAATATTATAATGCGAAAGTAGTCTGTCTGTTACGCTTTCACGCCTGAACCACTGAACCGATTTTAAAGTAATTTGGTATTGAGATAGAATAGACCTAGGGAAATAACATGGCTTATATTTTATCGCGGAAAAATAGCTTGAAGAGGTTGAAACAGGGTATAAAAGTTTGTGTGAAAATTGCGATAGCCAACATTCACGCGAGTGTAGCTGCGGGCAATAGCTAGTTGTTAATATTAACGACTGCTTCAATAGTTTATTGGTACCTATAGTGACTACCAAAGGGCACAATTACAAATAGTAGTACCCGTAACCGACGTGTGTATATTAAAAGATTAATGAATATTGAAGAGGCACAGGCATGTTTGGATCGTATCAAATGGCGTTCTATAGTCTCTGCTTACCCCATTAATAAGAGACAGGTGTAAAGTTATGTATGTACATAAATATGTCTATCAGGTACCTACCTCTACCTGGTAGTCTTATATATTATTATGTACGTATATATTCTCGGGTTTAATCACCTCAAACCTAAGGGTTTAAACCCGAGTACCTGTACCTAAATAGCCTGGAGTCTAAATTTGTGCCTAGTAGGTAAATTTCAAATATTCGTTTTCTGTTAGGTCCTATGTAACACAGGGCAAGCCTAGATGGGATCCAATAAGGCCAATTCGTGGGTAAACCTTTGCCTATCTCTTCGAGTAAACAGAGACGTGATAACAGGTATACAATGTATTTTAATTAATAAACAGTAAAAAACACAAAAAATTCTGCTCTATGTTAATAAACCTAAGGTTGATTTTCGTACCTGACCCAGCTGGTATCCTAGTGACATCAATTTTAGTGTCTGGTATTTCATCTGTGTTCTCGTAGATTGGCTGGTCCTTGGTGTACCAATGGGTGACATCACGCTTCATATTGCTATGGAGAAACAAATCATGAAAAAAAACGAAAAATAAATAGAATAACCTTAGAAAATTAAGTTATATAAGTTTAATTAAGTTTTACTCTAGTCAAGTAGTCGACATTTTAATTAATAATATACCTATTATTTAACTTTGAACATCACTGAATGATTACATCTTTCTTAAAATTTATTTTTACCTAGTTTTCGGCGGCGCGGTTTCACCCGCGTATTTGTTTACTGCTCTACTCCCGTCGCCAGTAGCGTGATGTTACATAGCCTATAAGAACCTACCTTGAGAACTGGGCTATCGTACGCAAAAAGATTTTTTTAAATCCGAATTATAGTTCCAGAGATTAGTGCGTTTAACAAACACACAAACTCTTCGACTTTATATAATAGTATAGATTTTGTCTCTTAAACCTACCTTTGATCTATGTCTAACAAAATCTTACATTCCTTCATATAATTTCTTTAGTTAAATATAAGTTTTCAATTTAAGTAATTTCTTTGAGTAAGTTACTTACACACAGAATGGTTCGTATCCCTCCTGCAGACCACATGTGGTGAAGTACTTCAGTGTGTTGACATCCTGGCCATATGTTAACCTGTTGAAAATATGGTAATCTATTATGAAGATGTCCTTGACATTGGATTATTTAAAGATATGTGTACAATAAATGGTACAATCTCGGTATAACAATCTCGAAGATAAGTTATCTAATAACAGCTGTCTTAGAGATACAGGCTACGGTAGTAGATCCACGCTGATTTCAGCATGAATGGGCCGGATCGTTCGGGGAAGTACTACCCTCTCATAGAAGATCGACTTAAGAGTAGTAGTATCCGTACTACTGCGTTTCGTTCGGTGAGTGAGAGCGCCGAAGGCCCAATTTCCCCCCTTTCCTCTTTCCTCACCTCCCTCATTCCCTTCCCCTAACCCCATCCCCAGCCGCCATAGTGGAGACCACCATACCAGCAGTTTCAAGACGATGGCTTTTAGTATAGTGGCCGCCTCTTCTGGATTGCACTGACTGCTTACCATCAGGCGGGGTGGAGTCACTTTGGTAGGCTAGAATATAAAAAAAAAAAAAAAAAAAAAAAAAAAAAAAACAGGCAAATAGGTATATTATATAAGAGGGCACAACTAAATTTTTCAAGGCGATTGTCTTACACAGCTTTTATAAAAATAATTGCATATGCTACCTTTTATGTGATTGTTTGACTACCATTATTATCTCACTGATTGCGCTAATGATTAATATCATTAGCTGATCATGTTATATAAAATACTATATTAGTGGGCGGTAGTGGATAGTTCCCGACATCGGCAAATGTATACTGAAGCTTAAAATTAGTCTTTCTTAAAAAAACATTTCAACAGAAGTATCTTACCTTGCTTTCTGCCCTACTCCCAAAGTACAAGCAGGCACAAAGTTGTCTCCTTGAACCTCAGCGAATGTGGTCTCTCCACCCAGAGCGTCCATCAAAAGTTCTCCGTTCAGAGAGAAACCTAACACGAACGAATATATTAGAAGCTGTGTTATAAGCTTTGAAGTTATAAAAAACTTTACTAAGGAGGTAACTTAACTTTAACTTGGATTCTAACACTACATATTTGTATAAATGTATTCAAACAAAGGTCCTGTCTAATCTAAAGTTAAGTCAAAGTCTGTTATTATACTAAGCTTCGATTTTTTTTTATTTTGTAAAATTAATATTTAATGCTTTTTTAGAAAAATTATAAACTAATAAATAAGAAATTGATTACAAATAAATATTATTTTTTAATATTTATTTATAATTTTTTTTTAATTATAATTAAGCAAGCATGTTACTTGTATTTTACTTTAAGTGCAGATTGCTTTATACATTATTTCTTTGAGTCTACAAGCTCCTATTGACTGCTTACCATCAGCCAGAGCGGCGTTATCTTAAAATACGCTAGTTAAGACTTGTAAGATTCTATGTTAAAGCACAACCTTAGAATTAAGTTAGTAACTTTGGAAAGTGTTATTTACATGAAATCGAAAAGGTTAGTATTTTCTGTACGTATGAAAGAATCAAAGTAATATAGATTGACTATGCTATTTTTGCCCCACAACGAATACTAATTGTTACAACATACTTAGAGTTGCTGGAATAAAATTAGAATTAATTTTGATTCAGCCCGAATAATAATTATTACAACATACTTATTTAGAGTTGCTGGAATAAAATTAAAATTAATTTTGATTCAGCCCTTTTTCCTGATTATTTAAAAACCTAAATTAGAATACCTACAATATATTTTCTGACTTATTCTACCTACTATCTGATTCATGCACTCGTTGAGTCTTCAAAAAATCCATAATGTATTTTTAAATAAAACTAATAAATTCATAAAATATAAATCTGTCTAATTTTAATTCATCACGAATAAAATATTATATTTATATTATTAAATTTTAAAGTTCAAAGAACGCTAGATATTGGTACATGAATTTATATGACAATGATTTTGGCAAGGGGGGTAAGGGCGTGATCAATCAAATCAATCTATCAATCGTTTGCAAGTGCAACTATCAATCATAGCAAGCAAAGCGATGCGGTGTGCACTAATGTCGAACAATTTCAAAAGCATTTAGCGGTGAAGCATCCAAATTATCTGGAGTGGCATTTCATTGATTTTGGCAGGAACATTTTTTTATTATAGCAACACATATTTGGATAATTAAATATTTAAACATTAACGAAAATATATAAATTAAATGTTACTTATAAATTTATCATAATAGTTAATGATACGATGTTAATAGGTAGGTACTAGGTAGTATTTGTTTCAATTGAACGATATTATTTTTTTGTAAATAAAATAGTAGTCGTGTATAAAGTTGAGTACAGTAGAGACTACGTCGTGGTTTACGAAGTGAAATTTTAATTCGGTTATGTACAAAAATAACAACTTGTTTAAAAAAAAAGAAAGAAACTTTCATCGTAATAATGATGCCTAAAGCGATATTTCTCATTCATTTAATCAAATATTAGTCGATAAAAAATTCAGGTAAGTTATTATTTATTAAGTAATTATTTATATAATTATTTTATCAAATTTATTTCTATATTCTATTATTCTAAAAATGTTTTATTTGATTACTGTTTGTGTTTAACGAATTAGTAAGGTTTTTAGATTTCGTCCATAGCTAATATAATATGTAGCATGCTAAAATACCTACTACATAGCTTAATACATTTTCTAAGGAAGTTACATAATAATATGAATACAAACGATTGAAAATGATTTTCAAAAGAATGTTCTGGAAAATCACACGATGAACTGTTTAGAAAAAAATCAAACTGGAATTGGGACTATATTACAATTTTCTTGGTAAACGTGAGAGTGTAAGATGGAAAATACACAAAAATGTTCCTGCCATGTCCAAAAGCCAGTATATAATGTATCATCGGAGGTATTTACTTATCGTCTTATCAATGAGATCTAGGAACACTCCGACCACATCACCGACTGCCCATTGCTTGCCGAAAGACTCAGTGCTACCGCTGTATACCTTTTCCTCCTTGAAAATCGGGAAAAATAGTTTTTTACCTTATTGTCTTCAATGCAAAGTTTAATTACGATAAAAACTATTTTCATAAATCATATTATTTTGAATGTCATTTACTGATTTTAAAGAATCCAGAATAATTTAAAACTAATTCATTTACTTGCTATATTAAAGCAAAGAAAGGATGCTTATCTAAATAGCTGCTTTAAAATATAATAAGAATCCTTTCGCTTCTTCTTTAGAATTTTACCTGATCAAGTCAATCAAATCAAGACTAAATGTTGACGCAATCAATTCGTACCTTTTTGGATGCAGAAGACTTGGACTTACAGTTAGAATTATTGTGCTTTATAATGATTTTAAAAATATATTACTACTAAAGGTCTTACTTTTAATCAGTAAAATTAGATGGTGTTGTTTTAATTTCTTGTCGACCTCGCTCTATTTTCTACCCAATATTAATAATAACATAAAAACAACTGACACAAGATAGAACAGTTTACAGAAAACCTAGAGAATAGATAATTAAGGTATACGGGATAAACACTACATTCCACAGAGGAGCACAAAATATAGGAAGTTATCTTACAAAAAGTTACCACCATTTAACCACATAGTTAAAGGAAGATACCTGGCACGTGGTGCTATTCTGATTTAGTTAAAAATAAAACAAATTAATTAAAGAACAAAACAAAATAGAAACAATTTTCAGAAAATAATTTTATATTTTAACATAATGAGTTTTTAAAATAGAATTCACTTATTAATAAATTTTAATTTAAGAAGATAGAATTAGAATATTGTTTTTATTCGAAGATATTTTTATAATCAATATTTTATTCGGTCACAATGTAAAATATGTTTTTTGGCCCTTCGAATTCTATGCTCGTAGTTATGGTTATTTGATAGTTGTGGGTTATTTCAAATTATTTTTAAAAGCATTATTCCAGTTATTTGACTCATATTTGTTTACTGTATAAACTAAATCAGAGTAGACCCCGGTCCCCTACGTCGTGGTAACTCACTAATAGTTTGGTCGGGGACGTCGAGGAAGCACCCCACTATGTCGCCAACTTTGAGCTGCTGCCCAAATATGTCGCTCGACCCGCCGTGCACTTTTTGCGACTATTTTCATAAGCACACAATTTATATTTCATGCCCATTTTATTTAGCATGAATTTGTGAAATCTGATGGAACATCTCATAGAATATTTGTACAAATTATCATCAGCCTGAAAACGGCCACTGCAAGATATAGCACTTTTTAAGGTAAGGTGAAAACCCTAAACATACATACGTAATTAAAGAGAAATAAAAATTTTAGGTAAAAGCTATGATTTTTAGCATATGGAAGATTTTGGTATAAAAGATATTTTGATTGATTTTGAAGTATCAAACAGAAAAAAATATCTATCTAAATATATCTTAAATAAAAATATATCTTAAATAATTAAAACTATAACACTATAACATGAAATATATATTTGTACAAATAAGCCATGAGAAGTTTATATGTATATGGTTTGTTTCGCAAATTCTTAATTTTTGTAACAATTAACTTTACTTGATTGTAGCACATTAACTACAAGAATCCAAATATATGAAGGTATGTGAAATTCGTATAAACATTTAAAATTTATTATAAAAATCTTTCTAGTTATTATAAAAAGATTATAAGCCGCTTTTTCCACGCGTATAAGCTTGATTTGCACGGTTGTAATTTTTATATATATATATATATATGCTGGAAACACCTATCATATTTGTACCTAATGAAAAAATGCATAAGACCACGTGCAAGTTGTTAAATTAGCCGCTAGATATACAAGCTATGAAAACCCTTAATATGGAACTAAATATTACTAACTGAAATTGGCACTAAGTCTATTCTTTTGTATTTTTTTGGTCTTCGATCTTTTATCACTATATTTCGACCACATATTACTATTCTATTTTATAGATATTAGTCTCA
Source organism: Parascotia fuliginaria (assembly GCA_963082885.1). Lineage (NCBI taxonomy): Eukaryota > Metazoa > Arthropoda > Insecta > Lepidoptera > Erebidae > Parascotia > Parascotia fuliginaria. Next base: position 4,792,107 of record OY720197.1, read on the forward strand.
AACACTTGGTTAGGAACAGTTTGATCCTTTTAAATATAATAATTTAGATACCCTTATAAGCGCGTATCATAAAACCGTGAAAACACAAGCTTATACGCATTGAAAATAGGCTCAACTCCTAACTAAGCTGTAATTCTACAGTAATTTTTATTATAAGATTTATCAGTATAGTGACACGATATAACTTACATTGTATCCATCGAAAGCCCAAGAGTTCTCATCTTGGCCGAGCATCATGCCGGGTGGCATATCAGCATGAGCCCAACCAACCTGTAAATTGATTATTCTAGTTAGGTGAGAGGATAATTATATTTAAGTGATATTGGGCTGGTGGTTGCTGTATTATTTAAGTGAAAGAGTAAAAATTACCACTAGGTATAGTTAAAAGTTATTATAGTACCCTCTAGTCGTAATAGCCCAGTGGTGAAGGCACCCAGCATCTTAAACACGAGGTCGGGGTTCGAATCGGGGCAAGTACAAATGTGATTTATCATATCATATGTACTTTCTAAGTTTATCTGGACATTACTGACCGACGGTGAAGGAAAACATCGTGAGGAAACCTAGGCTTCTGTGGAAGTCTGAAATTGCCAATTCGCCTTGAGCAAGCGTGGCGATCAACCTTCTCTGTATGAGAAGAGGCCTTTTCTTTCAGTAGGATAATAATGGGCCGTTATAATAGTTACCCTCTTAGCAAAAGTTTTTTTTAAATATAAGTACATATGTTTAAAAAAAATCTATTTGAGAATTCAATCACATGAAAAAAACAAGAAATATTAATAAAAAGTGCGTGTGAGGAACGATCAGTGAACTATTGACGTATTTCTTCAAGGTTTCAAAGTAATTTCTCGTGACACAACCACGAGGTCTCTAGTCAGGATTTCTCCTGCTAATTAGCATAGATATCGTACTAAAAATCTTAATAACTGTCATAACATCTTAATTAAGCACGATAGCATAGCTATTGTACTAAAACAACTAACGATAGCATCGAATAAGTAATAGAAGAACTCTCACCCGCATAGGTCCAGCAGTAAGGATCTCAAACTCGAAGTACCACTTGCCGGAGCTAACCGCATAGTTCTTCTCAGCTCTATACGTTCTGAAGTCAGCTTGTTTCTGCTTTGAAGCCTCGAGTAATAAGGCTGCGGGAGATAATTTGTGTAATTGATGGAATAAATTTTCAAAAAGCCTTATTAAGGTATCATATAAGGTTGAAATTTTTTAAAGTCATATGAACTTTAAAAGTATATTTTGAACACCACTGACATACAGCAAAAGAAAACACCATAAGAAGGAGCACAAACCGTTATATTAAAATATATAAAAAGTGCCAGTGGGTCAAAGTGTTGGCATTAAGATTAGTCCAAATCATTGAATGAAAGCTTTCAATAAACGATTGAGGCTACTCTTATTCAGAAAAGGTTTATTATCTCACCTTCATGTTGTTCTCCCGTAGGTGGATCCAGGTTGTATCCATATACGAGCAACGTTCTGACTGTTTCCGATGCAGTGTCTCTGTTGGCTTTCTTGATAGCATCGTCCACTTTTGGGTATGGAACTAAATGCGGCGAACGGTGCATTTCGGAGTCCTGTCGAAAGAGAGGGATTTAGTTCGATTCTGGTATAGTCTAGTTCGAGTGCGAAATGTCTTCTATGTTTGAAACATCCATAGCGTTTTAGGCTATCTTAGCATAAAAAATCGGATTACTGTGTTATCTTGGCACCTCAAATGGCAGCATGATATTAGTATAATAGGTGTCTTCCAAGATATATGCAATAGTTACCAGGCTTGGCAGAATGGTTAATGACCGTAGAAATGAGATAATAGATATTTGATACATAGATAACGAGATAAACATCCATTACCTGGTATCTATTCAATACTCCTTCCGTCAGAAAAAGACATGACAAGCAACCTAGAGGAGAACTAGGTACAGTAACTAAATTAGTTTTCGGCAAAGGGACCAACATAAAATAAGCTTTTTTCTTCGTAGACTGGTCCAGGTAATTGATTTGCTACAACACATACATCGCATAATGACTTCTTTGTATACCTAGTCCGTGACTTCTTTCTTCTTCGATGTGATGCTCAGTATCATCTTGCTGTGACCCTCACACCTAATAATAATAGTCACATACTAAGTGTGAGAGTCACAGCAGATGTCACTGGTGTGGTTGATGTCTTCAGTAGAAATATATATACATAATTTTCTAAAGTCTTGAGTTGAAATAGGTACCTAACTATGATGTAAGATGGAAAGAATCACTATGAAACAATTGACAAGCTTAATTCTAACTCGCCTAATGAGGTACGGTGTTAAAAGTATTTGCTCGTTTTTTTTTTTTGCTCTAATATTATATCCCCAATTATGTCCTTTCAAGGTAGAACTCTAAAATACCCGTGGTATTTTCTAATTTGCTCAAAATGTGATATGAAATATTTTTGTTTACAAATTTTTGCATCAGCAAGAACCAACTCCAATAGCCTCGTAACTCAACTGTTGTCTAATTAAAATAAAGTAGAATTTTCACAAATAAACAAGTTTAACAATTTTCTTGCCTGACTCACTAGATACTCCTAGATGATCAAGACAACAATTTTATAATGATTCGATCTTGGCACATCTATGATCCTATATTACTTACTTCATTAAGTCCATAAGTCCATCCCTGCTGGATCCTCTCCCTCGCCCACAGGTTGTGCGTATTCTCGGCCAACTGGTCGACCAACTCGTCCATTTTCGGTGTCAGGGTGACAGCACTCAAGTCCAGTGGTGCTGGTTTGTAGCCGTTAGACTGTTTAGAAAATCAGAGTGTGAAAAATCGATTTAGATTACAGGAGTTCTGGTTCAGTAACAGTAACGCAGATCGATATTGCTGTGTTATGGAAAAAGGCGTGACTGTAAGATTCGATACACGGAAAAAACGCCTATATGACTTGGCGAATGTATCTAACCGCAATAAGGTACGGTAAGTACGAAGGACACTGTTAGCTGTTTTTCATTTATACATTCACGGGCAAAGTGGTTATGGTTCTATGGTCTAGAAACAATAGATCAGTATGGTTTTTACTCTAGAAAAGATCACATACTTAATTAATTAAAATAAGTTACAGCTAGTAAAATTAATAGGATTAATAGGACTCCAATATTGACATTAATATTAAATTTTTTTACTATTGCTATAGGCGTGTACAATAAGTCTGAGTCACATACCGTGTGGGCCCTAACTGTTCTAACATACCTGCATGAATGGTTCATTCGGCAATCGCACGTTACGTATACGCGCTGGTGGCTTGTCCAAGCTGATGTAGTAGCCCAGCGCCAGGATTGTTCTGAAAATATCACATTATCAATCTTCATCATCATCATTATTATATAACTAGCTTTCCATGGCGCGGTTTCACCCGCGTCTTTGCTTGCTGCTCTGCTCCCGATGCCAGTAGCGTGATGATACATAGCTTATAACCTTCCTCGATAACCTAGCTATTATACGCAAAAAGAATTTTTAAAATCCAACTGGTAGTTCCAGAAATTAGCGCGTTCAAACAAACAAACAAACTCTTCCACTTTATATAATAGTATACATGGTAATAACTAAACATAAGCATCATCATATTAACAAGGCTTGAGCCGCCCCCATCCATCGGTTGTCCATCACTTTAATCAGATCGTCCGTTCACCCTTTTACAAGGCTGTCCGGGATGCGTCTTTTGCTCCATAATCGCATCCTTAGTTTTAATTTATTATACAACTGTTAAGAGTTCAGTTTCGACCTTTCGAGTTTAGTGGCGACCACGAACCGGAAGACGCAGCGTCGGCAGACCCCTCACAAGGTGGACCGACGACCTTATTCACCTTAAAAGCCACGGTGGCGAAAATTGGGAGAGGCTTATGTCCAGCAGTGGACGTCTCTTGGCTGATATGATAATAATGCAAATTTGTACCAAAAAGCACATAGCTAAACTCGTATTTTAGCAGTTCAATTCAATGAAGACTTACACTTATAGCTTTTTTTACATTTAAAGACTTATCATTGCTTTTTGTGGGTACATATTTCTTAGTTGTGAAGTAGGACACGTACTTAAGCGTTTGTACAGCTAGTTGTATGTCATATCTCTTCTCAGCAGCCGGCAGACGTTCAAACGGCACAAGGCAAGGGTGGATCTTGTGCAGATCATCTCGTTGGTCCCCATACATCCAGCCAGCTTCGATCTAGATAACAGTATAATAAGTTACCATCGCTTAGAGGTTTTAAATGATAGTCTTATTTCAATTGAATGTAGCATCAATGACGAAAAATTGTTGTGGTTTGATGATTAGAAATTTAAATTGAAGCTTAGAATTTAAACTAGAATTTGTATTCTTAAAGTATTTTATAATCAAGAAAAATTAAAAAATAGATGATGGATTGTGTGAAAGGTTATGTGGACCGAAAGGAACACTGTGTTGACAGATTATTCTTTAGAATATTTGTGTGATCCTCAAATATTTTTAAGACCTATTTGTAGGTAATATTACAAAAATATATATACTGTAATATTCTGATACTGCAATATTGCTTGCAAAACAGGTCTTGTTCTGTAGTATGACAGTCGTCTAGTAATAAAACAATAATATCATATACTACCTTGTTCATAGCCCACATCTCGTGAATATTCTCAGCTAGTTTGTCTCTGATTTGTTCGACGTACGTCGGCAGTGTGATCTATAAGTATAACATAAAAATATATATAATTATTAGCTTCAAGACTAAAGACGTCCGTTGTCGAACATACCTCATTCAAAAGAAAGATTTTGCTATAGTCTCACGCTTAGGGGACAGTTTGCTGCCACAATATATTATATTAGAATGCAGGTAAAGGTTTTGACCGTTACTTGGTGTTGCCTTAAGTCGCCTCGTCTCTTACAACATCCACGGGTAGAAATGGGGTAGTTCCATATTCGAGATCGAAAACAATACGACCTGATAATACATCTATACTATTGTATAAAGCGGAAGAGTTAAGAGAAAAAAAAGAAAGAAGAGAAAAAGAGAGAAGAGTAATCTCTGGAACTACCGTTTGGATTTAAATAATTCTTTTTGCATATGATAGTCCACTTCTTGAGGAAGGTTATAGGCTATCACGCTACTGGCGACGGAAGCAGAGCAGCAAGCAAAGACGCCGATGAAACCACGCTACGAGAAGCTAGTAGTAATATAAAAAGAAAAATATATTTGCATAAACACGACGCTATATTAACTTAATTTTGTTTAAATAAATAACACTCATGGAGACCAGTGGCGTGCACTCCCTGGAGGCATGATTACCATTATTTTATACTCAGCAATATGTATATTTTCACGCGTAATGATTTACTCAACACAATATTACTTTATATCTATCTACGATACAACAGCGCCACGGTCGTGCGCGCGGAATAATCAGAAAACAGAAATGCCTAAAAAAATACACAGGAAAGCTTCTAATGCTCTATATGTACACGCACGCACACAGACGCACGCGGTTGATTTTCTTCGCGATTAAAGCACTGCTTAATTTTATGGACATTAGAATGAGAGTTGAACAACACGCCAATAGAAAGCATCAATTTTGAATTAAATAGAATTAACCAATGCCGATGCATTTCATGACTTCTCATTGGTTGATTTGTACTTTGAGTATTGTCCTATTATATTTTGGTAAACGATCTAATTTAGTTTAGTTGCGTAATATATTTATATTTTATTCACGTCAAAAAATAGCTAGTCATCATTATTGTTTTTGTTTTGTTTTGTTTGAGTGCAGGCAATTTAATTAAATTATGGTGTTTATGACTTATATTATAGGTAATGTAATTTTTTTCTTGTGGTGTGATTGTGTTGTTATGGGTGATGTGATTCAGTGGTCAAATTTATTTTTGTTATAGGTACTTACTTAATAAAGATTCAATACCAAGTGATTTGTGATGTTAATGATAGGTTACAGAAAAGACAAACTAAAATTTTATAATAAGTAAGTACTTTAACAATTAAAATATAATTTGCCTAACCGGTGTTACATATATTTACAAAGTAGGCAATCGGTAGGTACCTACGTAGTCTCTTGTGTTTTCCGTGATAGCTATTTCATAAGTTACAAAACGTTCGTAATACCTTACCGATCTAACAATACATTTTAAATTCGCAAAGAAGCATCATCATATGACTGCCTCTGTGGTTCGGTGGTACTGTGTATGGACTACCACACAGAGGTCATGGGTTCGATTCCCGCTCGATGCAAATATTTTTGTGCATGAACATGTCTTTTTGCATTGGTCTGGGTGTTTCTAAGTATTATATGTATGTATTTACAAAAAAAAGTATTTAAGAATGTATATATCCGCATTATAGAACCCACAATACAAGCTTAAATGCTTACTTTGGGTCTAGATGGCGTTGTGTGTAGTTGTGGAAATATTAAATTATATTATTCTAAGTCAATTGGAGGTGGTCACTCAAAATTATTATAACCATTAATTAACACATTTCGGCAAATTATGTTATGCCTACCCCATCGAAAATGTCTGTGCATGCCACTGATGGAGACCGCTTCTTTGATCTCTCGTTATTCGCGTCTTTATTTTAATATCAATATTTCTTTTCTTTTCTATTTACCTGTAAAGTATCCACGGGTGTTGGCACAAAAGCAGTGTCATCCTGCACTAGAGGCGGACCCGCTAGCGCGCGCTTCGCTAAATTTCCGAAGTAGAAGCAAGGCTCTAGGCTCAGTATCTGCTGTGGTAACAGAGATTCTACTAGTGGAGAGTAACCCTCAGGAGCTGCGTAGCGGAGACGACCGTGTTCACCACCCATTAGGAAACGACAACTAGAAACAAAAAAATATAGAAATTAATGAATTGTCTAGATTTTCCAGGACATAATGTGGATAGAGTTGTAAACCCTGATTCGATCAACTAACACAACTAACCGTCTTACCTCGAGCATCTATCTGTCCATACATACTCAAAGCTTCAATTTTCTCTTTGAGTCATATAAATAAATTGGAGTAATGTGATATTGGTTGTTTCAATGGCAATGATTAGCATCAGAATCAGTTTGAATTCTGGTACCAAGGTATATAGGAATGAGATTCGTAGACACTAGACACCAAAAGTTGTGGCTGACCTTCGAACTATCAACAATCACTTTATCAGCATGTTGCTTGTTAATCTTAATTAGTGTGCGCTTTACCTTAACTTGCTAGAACAGCTGATAACAGGAAAGAACATGCCCTCCAGGTTGAAGTTGGTGAAAGACCCTGTGACTCTGATGCCATTAAACATGAAGTTTATAATGGGAACCGTCAGATCTAATGCGCAGCCGATCACGTCACCTGAAATATATAGAATATAAGTAACGGATGATTAAATACTAAAAATATTTATCTGTTACTGTACAGTTCAACTTTTGTGTGTGTATTAAACATAAAATTATATTTGTTTTATAAAAAGACCAATTTCTAACTATGGAAATAGCGGAAATAGCACAGTGTCGCCAAAACTTTACAATAACGGGCACAACTTTACAACCTCTTCAACCTCCGTCATACTCACAACTGTAAGCATACCGATATGTACGCCACTATCACAGAGGCTTTTGTTTGTTAATTATGATATTCACAGTATTATTAATTTTTTAATATAGTTATGGAATCGAGTTGGATTGCTATTGCTATAGCCATCAAACAAACAAAAACTGAAATACTACAATTGTATTGCAGGGCAAAGGGCTCTCACACACAAAGACGAAATTTTGTAGACCAAACTTACCTTTCCTAATATACGGTTCTTCAGCGTGCGTCCTATTCACAGGCGTCTTGCGTCCTCCAGACCATAGGAAAGCACCGTCAAACCCGTAAGAGGAAAGGTCGTCGCCAACACCATTACCGCCCCATTTCTCACCACCGCCAGGGTAGGGAACGTAACTGGAATGCAATTAAAGTCAAGTTCAAGTCAGAAGTGAATTATCCTGAATAGAGGAGATGTTTTTGGTACTCTAAGCATGAGGCATTTATCGCCAAGCTTGCTTAAGACGGATTGGCGATTTCAGACTTCATCAGAAGTTCAAGTTTCCTTACGATGTTTTCCTACACCATTAGTCAGAAATGTGCAAGATAAACTTAGAAAGTACATATTATTTGAAAATCACATTGGTACTTGCCCGGATTCGAACCTACGATCTCATGTTTACGAAGCGGGTGCTTTATCCACTGGGACATTTCAACTTTTTTCTATTTCTGTTAACCTATATATTTTAGTGATACTTGAATACGCTGTAAATGATAGCAGGATTGCTTAGGCTTTAAATAGAGTATTGTAGTGTAGTGATTGCGTCACTGATGTCTCAAAAATGTCTACTTGTTATAAAATTTTATCAGTTTTTTGGTTACCCAGTAGTATTAGCCCATCCGATCCTGAGATGCGGCATCATATGCGTGGTCTTCTCGATGTGGTCCATGGTCACTTCGAAGTACCATTTACGGTATACTGCAGAACCTTCCACACGACCCACGAAGATGTTAGGCCGGACACTGTAAATAAAATAAATTGATATAATATCGAGTACCTAATAGTTAAATAATATTAATATAACATAATATATCATAGTGTAAATAATAATAGCACAAGAATATTAGTTTTCATGCTAAGGTATTTCACTCGGTGAGGGAGAGCGCCGGCAGCCCAAATATCCCCTCGATCCTGATCCTTCTTCCTTTTCCTTTCTCATCCCCTTCTACGTGGTCGCCAACGGTTTGCTTGTGTTTTCTAAGCATTATTACTTTCGTAATGCTTGTTGTGTTCAAAAACACAGCCATCTCTAAGGTTACGGTTGCCACTTACCATCGTGGGCCGTATGCTTGTTTGCCACCAAAGACGAATAAAAATAAGTCCAAATCATTTTCACCGAAAACAAAGATTGAATATAGGGTCAACAATTCCAAAAATTTAAAGTCAACTACAATAGCTTTGGATTAAGTGTCCGCAAGCTATTAATGTGTTTTGATTCAATGAGGCTTTTTTAAAATGACGCCCACGAGGTGGCAACACTGAGGCGTCAGGTCCAGGCACCTGTCAAAGCGCTTTTAATCTGATCTTGATAGATCACCGTGAACGATTCTATTGATAATTGTTTATGAATATTGATTTTAATTTTTGTGGAAGCCCTTTGGAGCCAACTGGTGACGAAAATTTTCGTAAAAACCCTCATTATTTCGAATGTCCTAAAAGAAACAAATTTTGCAAAAAACATAAAACAAGTTCTGTACTGTGAGGAACTCTACAAAATATAAATTGACGGACATAAAGTACCTACAGCTAGACTTGTGATACAAATATTTGTGGACCACCCTTATTTTTGTTCAGTTATTGTTTAAGCGTTAAACTTAAAAGTGTGACCATACTATTTCATGATGCTCATTAAATTCCACGACTTACCTAGAAACATGATCAACCAGCTGAGTCTGCAGCAATAAGTTCTTCCCCGGCAATAGATAATCACAGATGTTGTTTTGCGAAGACCGTACTGCTACACCGTTACCGACGCATAGAGAACATAATACGTCTAGTACTTTTGGGTCACGACCGTGCTTCTCTAACAGCGATATGATGACTTTTATGTGTTCATCCTAGGGACAAAATAGTAATTTATAATAAGAGCACAGTCCTAAATATTACACACACTCAGTACTAAATAATGCATATCTTCTAATTTCTTTGATTTGCGGTGTTTCAAAGATACTTTTCGTATCGATAGTACAATTTATGCTATAACATTAGGTCCTTCGCCTTCCGCAGCCAAAAAAAACTTACAGAAATATATAAGTCAAGCCGATTCAAAATTTATCAACGTAAAAATTTAACCAGCAAGAAATTATGACCACTATTTCTCGCTTTAAGACTTACTCGCATCATATTCAAGGCTTCAGGAGAGTCGATCAGCACACAATGCAGTACGTCCAACATGCCAGTACCCTCGCCTGATGCTTGAGAGCCAAGTCTTGAGAACAGCCAGTTGAGTCTGTTGGAGTTGGCGAACTGAGCGCAATTTGTGTGATTACCCTTAATGATGGCGGCTGCGGACAAGAGATGGTTAAAATTAAGGCTGTCGAATTTCTACTAAGCGATTGCAAAATATTTAAGTTTTAAATTTAATATAATAACGAAGTTGAGATATGTTTACTTTATTTATCGTAAAATATTCTTGCAAATAAAATCATTTTTTGCCTTTTTATATTGAGTCTTGAAGACTCTGTATAATCACTGTTTGAGGGGCGAAGAATCCTAAGAGGAACTTAAAGTTAACTTTAAACAGTTAGTCTTGGATAACACTTCTGTGTGTATGCTTCAAATAAGCTGGAATGTTGTCTGAATACCACGGTATCAATTTGTATGCAAGTAGGTAACGTCTACTGGTGTTGCCATTCAAAAATAAACATCTGTAGTGTAAAATATATTTTTCATGACTCACCGAGCAATTGATACAAATAACCAGAGATCATCTCCCAACTCTGTCCCGACTCGTCTCCCGCAAGGAAACCGGCGAGGAAGCCCTGAGAAGTGATGACGTTAATCTTGTCAATAGCCTCCAGGATAAGGTTCAGGATACCTTCCTCTTGGAACAAGTCCTGACGGTTGCGGAGAGCGCGGAATTTGTTCTGTTTTTCTTCGTGTTCTGTCAATAAAATACACCATTATAAGCCAGGGAATTTTTCTTGTAATAAATTTATAATCATATCGATTATTGTCAACGTTACAAAAAAAAATTTTAATTTTCTTGTAGTAGGTAGGTATGTCTGAAATTTAATGGTATAAGTTGTAGTGATACACCATTTTGAGGCTAGCAATTATGCTAAGAAACTACAACTAAGATGTTGGCAACTGTTAGGAGAAAACAACGAAGAAAGAGAAGTTAAAGAAATGGGATAGAGAAAGTAATTTGTAGGCATAAGTAATAGAAAGACTCTAGTGCCAAGCATAAGTTAAAAAAAAATAGGTTAAAAAAAAATGTAACGTCCTGAGTTGCTGACCGTAAAAAGGGCACAGCAATGACGAAAGAGAAATTAAATAAATGCGATAGAAGAAGTAACAATGCCTCTGAAGTAATAGGACTCGGTGTGGCATCTGTCGAAGAAGAATACCATTTTGTTACGAGTCTGTTAATGATTTAAACGTACCCATGTCCTCGTCAGGTTGTGCGAAGTAGTTGATAAGATCTTCGAGACACATAACCATCTCGTTGAGATTTACAGACGCGAAGAACATCGAGTGACGACGGTTTTCTTGTAGGGTTTCAAGGCCACTGGAAACAGAAGTACTTATCTATAGCACAATTATTATTCTAATATGATGCCCCAATACTAAAATAAAAGTTAATTTTAAGTAAGATGTATAAGTATTTCTGTTGATAGAGATAACATGAGACGGTCACTTAAAATTAAGTGACCTCAGTATTTAAGGATAAGAAATTTTTAAGGCCTTTTAAATTATTAGTTCTTATATACATACCTTGAAGTAATATATTCTGGTTATAACTTTAAGAATATTATCAAAACTTATTACTTCTAATAGACGGTACGGTATTGAAGAATACCCTCCATATACTCATATAATTTACACCTACGCCACAAAGTAAAAAATACATACAGAGAGAAAGCTTCCTACAAACGCTCAAATCGGTGGCACTACTACAAGCACGCAGGGCATGTGTGCGTGTCCACTGGCCGCTTGTCGCGTACACGGCGAGACTGGAAAAAACCGGTTGACGCCGGCACAGCCAGTTGACAATCTCAGGGTCAGTGCGACGCATGTTAAAGTTAATTGTTAATATTTATATTCATGAAAAGTTTGATTAAAATTAATAAAAAAATAATGTTAATGATATTTAATAAGAATGATTGTTTATTTTATCGCGTTATAAGTTTACCTCTGTGAACTTACCTTCATATTTAACAGGTTCATCAAATTCTTTCGAAGTTTGTAGGTAGGTTTAGATTTGTACCTACTTAATTGAAATATACACGAATTACAATGTTCAACAATCACGAATGAAAAATCACATTGGCAACAAAACTTTTATAATATTATCAGCTTAAAACACTAAAATATATCGAATTGAGCCACTTTATAAGTAGCTCTATTCGATATATTTAGCAAACGACAGATGTTTTCCTATTGACTATGTTAATCCTATTCGTTTTATTGAGATATCAAAATCAGTAGGTATATATATAGAGGTTATTCCGGTCTGATCCCCTGAATCTCATACACTGGGGATTGCTTTTATTTTTGTTATTTTCTATTCAGTTCTGATCGCGTAGGAGATCAGAAACAAAACCTAACTATATTAAAATATTTTATTCCAGTCGTATCCTATATCGTATCGTATAAAACTCAATTCCTTAGAGTTGAGAGAGCACAAAGGGCTGTTCTAAAAGTTATGATTAAAAAATCATATCGATATCCCACAACACAGTTATATTTGGATTGTGGGGTTCTGACAGTACGACAGCTCTTTGTGCTCCAAGCCATTCTTAGAAAGCATGCTAGCATTCCTCCTCTTGATCCTAACAAACGAGTTAACTGTCCCACAGGCACACGTCACAAAACATCTTTTGCTAAGCACCAATATTACACGTTAAGCACACATATCTATAAGAAAGTGCATAAACTACTAAACATAATTGAATTAAATTCATATGATCTCAAAACTAAAACGTCAGAATGGCTTCTCCAACAGGATTACCCAAAAACTGAATCTCTCCTTACGTACATCGCCTAAATTATACTCATCAACCCAATTAAATCTCACCCTTCATCCTTTACAAACAAACACACTCACACTCGCATGCACAACACACTTATACACGCACACATACACACAAACACACACACACACATACACACTTACACGCACTTTAAAATTAGCTCATATCCTAGTTGTGTAAGTAAGCCTGTCTTCAACATATTTAAATCTTTTAAATCAGCATAGTGCCATTGACATCACATTTCTTTCGTATTCAATCAAATGGTAGAACGATACAAAGTTCACTTAAGATGTAAGATCTACCTAAGTCAATCAATAGCCGAACACTGTCTCTTAAGATACAGGTTTACCCTAGTTTAAGAGACAGGGTTAATAAATTATGTATACAGATTCTTTAGTTGTTCAAGATGCCTCGTCTACCAATTATTATTATTTATTTATTTTTCTTTTTTTATGTTACATAGATAATAGACTAAGGAAAATGAATATTGTATCAACCTGTAATCTGTAACCACTTTGTTGAAATAAAAATATTGTATTTTTTAATTAATATTGTATATTGTTACATAAACTGCTTTTCTTTTGAATGTACTTACCTATCAAAAACTCTGAGGAGATCAGACCGGTATTACTAAATTTGCAGAGAATCAGAACGGAATTAAAGAATAATTATAACCCCAGGGGATGACATCTGGGGGATCGGACCGGAATAACTCCATATATAAACTATTTAACAAATGTTTTGTTTGTCTTAACCTATTGTGACAACCCTACCAGAATAGGTAACAATTTTGCACTTTCTTAGGAAGCTTTGCCTCTGTACGGCTACTCTGTGCCTACGCTTTGTAATATTAGAATACGTATTCATATGGAGGTATTCTTACTTACAATCATACGAATGTTACTTACTTGATGAACTTAGTGAAGAGTGAAGAACACTTCCTAATAACTCTGGCTGTACGTGATTCTTCCTCTTGCGAACGTGAGAAGTCCAGTCCGTCGTCCATCTTACCTTCCTCGTGCAGTATTGCTTGCTTCTCTTCAACTTTACCCAAGCCTTTCTTCTTTGTCTCGTATGACTATAGCGGACAATTTATAGATTGATTTAAAATATTTTACCGGTAATGGTGTATTTATAAAATTATAAGAAAATAGTTAAGTTAGTGTTCAAATTCAATGAAAAAAAACTTGCAAAGTTCACAGAAATCTCTATACGCGTAATATTATCTTTTTAAAAAAATAATATGACCAATAATATTTATCTAAGTATTAGATTTTAAAGGCTATTCGATATCTCAAGTGATAAATGTAAGAAAATAATTTCTTCTTCTTGCATTCAGTTGAGTACACTCATATTGTCAAGTATCCGTATGTAATCTAGTATATAATCCTCAACACCCATTTACTTCTATATAATAAAATATTTTATACTCAAAAATAATATTTCACCTTATAAGACAACCACAGCCCCGTCTCCGAGTGCTGTACAATGACAGTGGAGTCACCATACTTGATGATAGGAGCTCCAATTACTTCTAGATCTTTGTCTTCTAGCACTTGTTTCTGGTCATCTTTCTCTTGACGTAAGCAGAAGGCGCATGATGCAGTCGTGGCTTCCTCTCTGAAAATTCAATGTGTACTTTAGTATGTGAATATTATTATTTACTGGGATAAGCTGTTTACCATTATTTTATGTTTTTTATCGCGTATGTACTGGATTTCCTGCAATGCCTGCAAAATATTCTTTCTACCGTGAAGTTTTTGCGTTCCTCATTATTATCAAAATTGTTTACAGATCCTATCGGAAACTCACAAGATATTCATTTCAGAGAGACCAGTCAAAAATTTAAGTTTTCAGTTTTATAAATAATAGTGTTTGTACATTTGATGCGAATTTCTTACAGAATTTAGAAAGGATAGTTTTTGACGATTTAAAATATGGCAAACAAATCCACAAATCAGAAAAATCTTTGCATTACAAACCTGCTAACTAAATACAGCTCGTTCTGATCATTAACACCGAGATATCTGCCGGTAGTGATGTGTCTGATCCTCATCGGATGGTACCAGTTGATGAAACCTCCCGCCCACTTGGTACGCGCCAGTTCGAGCCGCCAGAGCGATCTCGCTTGGGACATAACGGAGCCACCTTCGTAGACTACGATACTGGAAAAACAGGATTTGTTAGTATAATATCTTGCATATCGTCGGATCGTAATTAAAAAAAATACAAGATAAATCTGAATTTGTTTTGTGTACTTTCCAAGTTCAAATATCATGAGAAAACTAGGTCTATCTTTACAAATTAAAGCGGAAGAGTATGTTTGTTTTCATTGAACGCGCTAATATCTGGAAATTTTTGACGGATTTGAATATTTCTTTTGCGTTTAATAGCCTAGTTCTTGAGGCAGGTTATATGCTATATAACATCACGCTATTTTTGGTACGTAGGTATCCAAGGACGTAACTTAACGGGGTTGAAAGCGGCACTGTGGAAATGCTGCTTTCATATAATTAAGTAAAGAGATGTACTGGCATGATGATGGTTACAGGATTTGTATTTTAAGTCTTATATATTCCCAAGTTTATCTTAAAAGTTACCTACTGTCACACAGAAAAGAAAAAACACAATAAAACATTTTTCCTCTTTATATTTTGAATATATGAAGAATATGAAGAGTTGGTATTATAAATAGTGGAATTTAAAAGATAGAGATTAACTATTTTCATAAGATTTTCAACACCGCAGGTATCTACCTACTCAGTTATAAAACTGGGAACGCCTTAACAGAAAACCCTAAACTGACCTAGATACGATGCGAGGCCAATAGAAATACTTAGAGAAGTTTATGAAAATGCTTTCCTGGTTTCTTTTTGCTACGTTTATATGTATTTTATTACTAGCGGCCCGCCCCGGCTTCGCACAGGTATTATGCTAATACTAAATATACTACAGAATGTCTTTTTAAACAACATTCACAGCTTTTTCGTCATTAAACAATACAAACATGGTCATTGTTTACCCGGCCGGTACTGCCGCAACCGCTATGTCCTTGCATTACATTAGAAACCTCCAAAATTACCAGTGTTTCTCTACTATATTTTGCACGTATAATACAAATAAACCTTCCTCTTGAATCACTCTATCAATTAAAAAACCGCATCAAAATCCGTTGCGTAGTTTTAAAGATCTAAGCATACATAGGGACAGACAGTGAGAAGCGACTTTGTTTTATATTTATGTAGTGATAGTGATGATAACAAACATTATCTGTAACAACGTTATAACACTATCTCAGTTTTCTTTTCTATGGCATTGTCATATAGATATTATGGGTATAATATGTAAGAATGTATGAATAAGTGACCCAATTTTATTTCTCTTCCCTGTTCTTGCGTCAAATTTTTATATGACTTACATATTATATTTATACTAGCTCTCCGCGGCTCGGTTTCACCCGCGTCGTTGCTTACTGCTCTGCACCCGTCACCAGTAATGTGATGTTTTATAGCATATAACCTTTCTCCAGAACTAGGCTATCATACGCAAAAAGAATTATAAATCAGACTAGTAGTTCCAGAGATTAGCGCGTTAAAACAAACTAACTCTTTCGCTTTATATAATAGTAGGTACAGATTTTACTTTCTACATCTATCATGCACCAAATAATAAACTATAATTTATATTTTCTTTATTATTTTGTATAAAAAGTTATTGATACCTAAAGCCTATGAGGTAGTGGGTACAAACCCTGGCAAGTACCAATGTGATTTTCCAAATATGTACTTTTTAAGTTCATTTTGGACATTTCTGACTGACGGTGAAGGAAAACATCGTGAGAAAAACTCGACTTAAAAGTCTAAATTGCTAATCCACTTTGAGCAAGTGTGGTGATTAATGCTCATGCCTTTTCTATATGAGAAGAGGCCTTTGTCCTGCAATGGGGCAGTAAACAGGTTAGTATTATTATTATAGCGCCTTTTACTCGCCTCTTATTCAAGTAAGGTCGAGATTCTCAGTATAAGTGGTAATCTATGGTCGATGTTTTAAAACAAGTACCAATATAACTTTTTTCTATATTAAGGATCAAAACCCACAAGAGTCATAAAATAAATAAGAAATACCTTTTATTTTTTTAAACCATACTTCTATAAAGGGGATTTATGATTGGCTTGCCTATAAGAAGTTATATAATTATTGTGAGTGCATTATTAAAACTGTCTAATAATTTATGACATAATACTTACTTTTGTCCACCATCCTTGCTCCAAGTGCTCGGTATAGTGAGACATTCGTCACCTCCATGGAAGAATCTCAGGACATCTCCTCCGAAGACGTACCCCACGTACTTCATACGAGATATACCAGTACCGTACGGTTGTACTGACCAATGTGTCACGTGGAAAGACGCATTTACTATTGATACTTCGTTTTCTTTTGTTGTGTGCTGTAAATAAGCGTGTAAAAGGCTTAGAAGTAGCAAGAAGTAGCATATAGTCAAGTTACAAAGATACCTAGTTTCCGATTCTACATACCTTATCTATACATAGTATAAAAAAATTCTGTCTGTTTGAAATCGTTTATCTCAAGAACAGGCAACAGTTTTCACTAGTACAGCGTGCGTTTCGTAAGGTTTTGGTTTACATTAACCTATTGCCTTAAGGAAACGATGAGCTACGATAATAGTAAATTCAGACAGAAAACTAAAAGTTTTGAAGCAAGATTTATTTTAGTTAGTTTCATCGATGACAGTGCATTTGGTGTAAAGAAATTTAGTTCTTAGACTTAACACCAGAAGCGTTGATCGTTTTCTATACATTTTATGCTGTCGCCGGTAGAACAAACGCACTTTTACCTATGCCAGAGCTACTGCCCATAATTTATTTATCTATCCAGTATTAAATGATAGATCTTCTTAATTGTACCTCAATATGGAATTTATAATTTAAGTTTTATTTTCGCAATTATACTAAACTGCATAACATAATCACATCAGCTGAGCTTCATAGATAGAAAACTTATTCCATCTACCTAGCTCATTTACAAGTACATAACATTTACATTTAAAAACAAATGAATTGTGCATACAAAGTGCGAAAGAGACTATACGAAGACAGAAAATCACGAGAATGTTCACAAAAAAACAGTTACACAACATTTAAAATGTGTTTTTGCGTGTGATATACAAAAAATATGTTATTAACATTTAACATAACATTTTGTGATTTAATGAAAATTTATATTTCACAGTAAGTTGAAGAACAAAACTAAGATTTATGTGTATAACATAAATAACAATAACAATTAGAGCACCAATGATATGTAACAATAACATTTAAAGTCATAAATGACTCGATGATAAAATGTAACATACAATATGTAACATTAATTTTTTATGACCTCACCGATAGAATAAACTGTAATCCTTTATTGTGACGTGATGAGTCATCTGACGGCGACAGTAATACTTTACCCTGAGGTTAAACAACGAATAATTTATGACCTTGACCTCACATTGTTGCCAAATAATTTAAATTATTTAACAATTTAATAACAAGGCATTCACGTTGAAGTCAGAATGATTATCAAGAATGTAATCATGTTCATAAAAATAAAATTTATATTTTTTGCTATAATAATTTTGATAAATAATTATAGTATATTATATTTATGACATTCTAATATGTATTGGTAAATTTATAAAATTTTATTTTCCAGTGAAATGATATTTAATAAAAATGTAAAACATATTTAATTATTCAATTATATAAATAAAACAATGTAGTGAATTTATCAGTTACGTTTGTTAATGATAACTTATTTCTTTGTCTGACAAGAAAAATTGAAGAAGAAGGTTAATTGATCACATTATATTTGTAATCTAAAATAAATACCTATGTAAACTTACCAAGTATCTCTCCGTGGCTACGGACACAAGGATCAAGTCATCACCAACTCTCACCTTCTCACCTTCAGACCTGTGGGATACAAAGTAAATAATAGACTAATCTAAGAAATATGGAGACCAAGTAAGACAGAACTTTGACTGGTATCGCAACAAGCATAGGGCAATAATAACTTGGTTATAAGAAACATTTCCAAATGAGAGATTTTTTTCATAAAGAAGTTTTATAGTGTGTGAAATTTTATATTATGATCTCAGATTTAGAATATAGAATCATTGTTATTCTTCCGAGTGTCGTAAGATAATATATAAGAATAGAAATAAGGAAATAATAGATGATGGTTTATTAATATTTTACTGCGGTGACTGATCAGCCTGTTAAGCTTGATGACTGTGGCCAAATGTTTCCTTTAGGAGACGCATATAAGTGCAGATGTAGAGGTCTACAAGTGATAGAATAAAATTATTATATGGAACTAGGTGATACAAATACATATAATAGATCTAGACGTAGACGTAGTACACATGGTTTAATGCTCGGCGATTTTATAACATCTATACATATAATAAAATTGGAGTGTATGTTTGTTATATTGAAATAACTGTTTTTTACTACATGTATATGGATATATATACGGTTAAATAACATTATTTACAATTTTTGTCTCTCTGTCTGACTGTTTGTTCCGGCTAAATTCTAAATGGAAATGGGTGGATCGATTTTGACGGGACTGCTATTGGCAAGTAGCTGATGTAATAAAGAGTAACTTATGCTACGTTTATTTTAGATAAATTCTTTTATTTTAGAAAAATAAAGTAATGTTGATCGACTGTTAGGCGGAACGAAGTTCGCCGGGTCAGCTAGTAAAAAATAAACGTGTTTCTAAATATATTAAAACTGCCCTCAGGTCAATCAAATGTGTAAAGTTTGTATGTTACGCGATAAATCACAGAATAATCAAGAATTTTCTTTCGCAAAAAGGTTTTCTCGAGGAGATACATAACACTAACTTTACTTGCCTTATCCTCTACTCATTATTTAACAGAAAAAGAACAGGTTTTTTTAAGGGATTGCGTCAATTATTTAGATTTCTAGCCGATAATAAAACATGTGAATACTAATTTATTTAAATACTGATTTTCTTGCAATTGTTCTTGCATGTCAAAATTAAAACATTCTTATGATATTTAAGGAATGCAACTTTATCTTATTTTAACTCGTTGTGTGCTGAGGAAGAGATGTACACAAGACACAATGTCATTTCTATTGTGTCGGATATTATAGCATACGAGAGAGAAAAGAGGGACCACTGTTATTGTGTGAGAGTGGTAACTGCTTAAAATATTTAGAATTGAGCTAGAATCGTAGTATCATCTTTATAAATAGAGATTACAGGATTACTTTTAGCTCTCGCTCTTCTTCATTTTATTTTAATCCTCCATTCTCCAGAAAAGTAACAACTTGGTTATGTTACTACCGCGCATCAATTTCTACAGTGCCAGAAGATAAACCAAGCCTCTGTCTTCTGCAATTGTTTGTGAATAAATTACTTCTTGCTTTCTCTGTATGAGAAGAGCCTTTACCTTGCAGCGGAATAGTAATAAGCTTCTATTATAAATTACCTCTGCTTGCTAGCCGGATGCAAGGTCCACCAACAAGCTTCACCCTGAGAGTGCTCTTGCAGACCGACGTCAAACGCCAGTTTGTCTTGTGATGATGATGTAGATAAACATGCCAGGTACTGCAGACAATATAAAATATCAATTATCATATAAACTATATTTACAACTGTTGCCTTATTTATCATATTTGTGGTATATTTTTAATTTTATATTTTAAAATGCGATTTCAATAAGTATTTAGATAATAAGCTTTAGAGACCAATCAATTGCAGATAATATAATACTCGTAATATCTATAGATATTGCCGCATGTCAAGTCCTGTTTGAACAGTGTTTTTGTGACTAGCAATCCTAAACCGATAAAAAGTTGGTAACGTTGCTTATCTACTTAGATCTTGCGATCTCAGAAGTTCTTGCGCAACATTTTGCATATTCCGCTTTTATCGGTATAGTGCCGCGTGAGATGTATTAAACTTTGATCATAGCGAGAGATGGGACACGTAAATGTTTATTAGTTATGTGTTATACGTATACTTACCATGTCGCTGTTAAGATGTCGTAGAAGAATAGCATTGCCGTATAGAAGTGTGCGATGTCCAGAACCAGTGCCTTTGCCCTGCAATAGAGCAATTCAAACAGTTTAATATCCGCCAAAATAAGTACCCTATGTCAAATAAATTAGAATGGATTTTAGATTAATTTTTTTTTTTTTTAAATTGAATATTGTAGAATCAAAAAACAACTGATGGTTGCTAAGCAACTTATATTGTTCGAGTCTCTGTCTATAAGATTTTAAAAATATAAAATAGACATAAAAAAAATACCTAAACAGCTAATTTTCTTATATGATAATCTGAAGTTTATAATTGTTATTATAACGTAAATTTTATATAAATAAAATGTTATTTTTATATTGTTAACTACTCCGAAACATTATGCATGTTAATAAGAAAAGGAAGATAGAATTTGTGAAACTAAAACTAAGAAAATTCATGCTTGGGATTAGAAAACTAAACTACTGGGTATACTATCTTACTAAATACAAATAAAGATTTATAAGGGATAAGGTTGCTACAAAAATACGAAAGATATTAGTAGAAAATGTATAATTGGGAAAAAAAGTAAAATGGAAAGAAAAGTAAGAAATGTGTAAAAAAAACCATAATTAATTTAGTTTTTCTTTTATGTAGGTAAAAGGTACCTAATGGTAATAAAAATATATATTACATTTAAATAATTTCGTACTTCAGTAGTATCGAGAGTTCGTTTTGGATTTTAGTATTTTATTCATGGAGTAGGTACCATGTCAAATAAAAAGATACATAAATAATTTACAACGCTCTATCCATTTGTACAAATGTCATTATTTATATGCAAAAATGAAATGCAACAAAAATGTAATCAAAAATATATGGCGTAATAAACGATTTCAAGAAATTAAAAAAGAATATATCAGATAGTATGTAGGAATTATAAATATAATTAATTAGTAACTTTATTAGATATAAAAAAATGAGTTTTTTAAGTTAACCACATTACAAAAAAATGTTAATAAAATTTTATGAGAAAAATTTCAAGGTCAATATTAACCAATTTTTACAAATGTAATGACAACATGCAATTTTTACCAATATACAGATATACTCACTAAGTTCTCTTTTCCCTGGAAAAATATAAACCACGATCGCAATACGTAAAACGGAATTATTCACAAGGTCACAAAATAATATTTGTTAACACAATAATATAAAATAATGGTGTACAGTCATAACAAAGATTTGCTTTTTGAAATCTTTACAGTCTCAGGAATTTGTTTCACCATTTCCTTCTCTAGGGTTATTACAAAACAATAAACAAAAAAAAAAAAAATGCTGATGTTATTTATGTCCTACATTGTACTATTTGCAGTTAAAAAAGGCTCATACAACTTTTGACACGCAAAGACATTTTTAATTTACGATCTCGTAAATGAAGTTTTAAAAATGTTCAATGCCACAGTTAACTAAAATGTAGGTATTCAGTTTAATTTATTGCGGATTATTGTCTTTATCGACGCTACAAATATCTACGGATTAGTATTGTTTTTTATTTAATAAATATAAAATTACTAATATAATAATATATATAAAAAAGGCAATAGATACAAGACATTTTAACATCAGTCTATATAAATAAAGTTAATAGTGAAACCAATCCTTACAGTATATAAGCAGAAAACTGCATATGGTACGATACCGTACTAAGCATGGTATGCCACCGTACCAAATGCGGTAATCTGTTCATACATACACAAACTGCATATCGTACCGTACCGCGCTATATGCGGTCATACCATATACGGCCTGCATTTAATGAGAACATATAATTGTAGTGTTGTTTAGTTTTAAATTGAAAATTATTTATAGGGTGGCATTATACTTTGGAAAGGTTTTCAATTGTTAATCTTACGTACAAATAATATTTGATTTACATAGGTATAAACAGAATATTAAAGATTATACTTACAGTTTCGGAGCCGGCTGCTGTTACTAACTCTTGTAAAGCTCTTACTGACAGCGCCTAGGAATAAAACAATGTTATGTTTACCGTTATTTTTACTTGTGTTACATTGGAAATAGAAAAAATTGCCAACTTTAGAATACTATTTAATAATTTTTTTATACGACTAAGGTGACAAACAAGCATACGGTCCACCTGATGGTAAGCAGTTACCGTAGCCTATGGAAGCTTGCAACAACAAGAGTATTACTAGCGCGTTGCCGACCTTGTTAATAACCTTTTAACTACTTTCTTGAAAATATTTTATTGTAGGTTGAACACCTACTAAAAATAGAGTATCTATTCCTTTTTAGACATTGAAACACTATCTGAGTAGTGTCGTACGCCCGTTTGGCAGTAGCTCTTCATAAATTCTACTAAAGAATTGTCGACAAGAAGTGAAGATATTGTGTTTTCGACTGCAAGTAGGTATTTTACTTTTTTTTACTTGGTGGCAGCGGAGTCGAAACCTGCTTGATGCAACCTTTACAGTATCGAGCTTTGTGGTAGTCAATTTTTAACAGTAGACAAATCTACGACACTTATTCGGTTTCGAGATCGGTTTTAATTCAAATATTATTTTTTGAGAAAAATAATGTAAATGTAACTTAACCACTAAGCAAGAAGGCAGTTTTTAAATATCTATTTTTGTCAACACGGAAATTTTATATTCTTTTATCAAATTCTACTATACCATAAACTAGGTCAGCTCCACATACCTGCTCAATAACAAACACGCACTGCGACAGATCAGGTGGTATGTTCTTATCCGCGATGTTCTCTAGGAAGCAGTGCCGGTTGCCGAACCCCTCGGCCGCCAGGCACACTCGCTCCCCTGTAGCTGTGCACGATAGGCACACCATGTCTTCCTGGAAACGAATAATTCATATTAATGTTAAAATAAGCTTTTTTTATATTAGTCTGCCAAATTCCAATCTGCTCAATGCTAAATAGTTTGTGGGGTCCAGAGTGGAGGCCGTCATTCCAAAAACCACCGTCTAAAGGATTTTGCCCACTACAATGTACCATACCGTATTAGATCGTAATAGGAACGTGTTAGGCAAAAAAATATTCTTTGTATTGAAAAGTATGAGACAATGCTCAATAAACCGTTCCGTCACAGACCAGGTACCGTAGCGTATCATGCAAGGAGCGTCCGTAATTTTCGGCGAGAATATCAGGCGCCGCTCTAGTGGGCATAGTATTGCATATCGTGTTGCTTGCCGATTCTGATAAGTTCATAGCACGTTCTACTATGAACGTGCTATGAACATATGTAATGGTACGCTATAGTGGGTAGACTCCTTGAAACTTCTTTTGGTCAACCTGATGGTGGTAAACGTAACCTAGACATGACTGTTTCCTCTAAGCATATCACAATTAACTAAGCCGTTGTCGACCGTGTAGATAAGACAGAAAAAGGACTATGCCTTTGTGATTGAAGACCCAGTCTTCAGCACTTTCATTCGCAGAATGACACGCTTGGTATACAAACTAATACTTTACGTCCACATTCTATGAAATAGCAGTACTTCTCCGGTTGATCCGGCCCTTTCCTGCTGAAACTAGTAAGTTCTACTACCGTTTTATTATATCTGCTAAAAACTAAAAAACTCCTAGCGTAATTAAACAGCACCAAGGTAAACCGACAACATAAAGAAGATCGCTAAAATAGACCTTTTATTGCTCTTTCTTGTTTTCCCACAACTCTTTGTGATTCACTATTTTCCATTTACTATTCTATTCCACCGTATTCCCACGAGGGGTCAGCAATCAAGCATTGGAAACACTTCACTGAGTACAACAAACTTTACTATTTCCACACACATTCTTTCTATTCGTTAGTTGAATACGAGTTTATGTAAAGTACCTACTTGCTACATAGCGCTTGTTCTCTATCTCTATCTATTGTGTTTAAAAACAAAAGAAGGTAAAGTATAAGAAATAAGTCTTGGTCTTACACTGAGGAGGAAAGGAGAGAAAGAGTTCTCGCCTAAGTGTCATTATATCTCTAAGACATCATATTATGTGTACTAAATATAACTAATATAATAATATAATATCTTAACAACTACACACAATTATAGCTTGTGTTATGGGTTCTACAATGCGGATATACACACCTACCTAAATACTTTTTTTTTTGTAAATACTTACATATTATACATAGAAATATCCAGACCAATGCAAGTAGACATGTTCATGCACACAAATATTTGCACTGAGCGGGAATCGAACCCGCGACCTCTGCGTGGTAGTCCGTACACAGTACCACCGAACTACAGAGGCAGTCAAATCTGAGTTTACTTTGTGGCATTAGCATGTTTGTTAAGTACCCCATAACATAGCATTTGTTTTCGAGTGCGAGAGATATCTTTTAAAAAGAAAATGACAAAACATAAGTAAGAGTTGATTCGTATTGAATTTGAGAGTCGTGATATGCATTCCTTCTCGTCTATGCATCATCATATCTCTATCATTTATAAGACACTATCAAGGAGACAAATTAGGCTTCCTCCGCCTATAAACGACCTCGAGTAACCCCAATTACAAATTTACTGTTGACATTACAAACCACTCCATAAAGAGTTTCTATTCTCTGACGGGAATTAAGTCGTTTTATTTCGCAGCAATGTTTCATTTTGTATGAAAGTTTCAAGCGCTCCCTAAAGACTTGTTACGTTTAAAGAGCGTAACTGTTATCTTGGAAAGATAATATATATCGAACAGAAATACTAATTAGGGTTTTCTACAAACTGTTAAAATGGTGCGCTTAGAACGCGAGTTAGTATTATCATCATAATAACATGATGAACGGCAATTAGCGTTGTGATAACCAAAATTAAAAGTAATTTGAGCATGGAAAATTAACTAACAGGGCTAACCTACCAAAAATAAAAGTATACCGACCTACCGAGGTATAGTACGGGTAGTCGTCTATACCAATATAAAGCGGGAGAGTTGACCTCGCTAATCTCTCAAACTACCATTTGGATTTGGATAATTTTTTTGGCGTTCTCGAGGAAGGTTATAGGCTATGTAACATTACGCTACAAACGATGGAAGCAGAGCAGTAAGCTTGAACTAATATATAAAGCGGAATAATTTGTTTGTATGTTTGTTTGTTTGAACGCGCTTATTTCTGGAACCACCAGTCGTATTTGAAAAATTCATTTAGCGTTTGATAGCCCAGTTCTTTAGGATTGTTATAGGCTGTGTAATATCACGCTACAAGCGACGCGAGCAGAGCAGTAAAAAGACGTGGGAGGAACCGCGCTGCCAGCGAGAAGATAGTTAATAATAGAAAAGTAATGTTAGAGTAATATGAGTTTTGATAAATACAAACTTCATTCAACGGTTGTCAGGAAGGTAGTCGCTTCCGATTTTACAACTATTTCTAATAATTTCTATTGTTTTATTTACCTACTTATATTAAAACACAAAATAAGTTAAAATTTAGTTTTAGCTTCGGAAGCTTAGGAAGGTCTCGTTGCATTTTACAACAGATAGAAGCATTAATTCTTAGTAAACACATAATTATTTCTTAAATATTCATGCTATGACTGCGAAACGAATTAAGCAGACTAGCGCGAGTTCGGTGACTGTTTTATCTTTAATGAGTTCACTGCTACAAATACTTATTGTCCTATCTTGGATTGGCTAAAATTATTTTAAATTCATTCTGTAACTAAAATACAAGAACGTACGGTATGGCCTCTAGCTAAGAAAATGACTCGAAAAAGTTCTCGTCTTTTCCTTCCTGAAGACATCCAGCCTACACTGGATGTGGAAGGACCTGGGGCCCTATCACAACCTCTTATAGCAATCCTATTATAATTTACTTTGTCTCTATCCTTGTTTTTAATGGTAAAAAAGAAAACACAATACACAAATTGACATTAAAATAATACTGCTGAAGTAGTGGTACGCCCCTGGAGTGCCTCCGTGGTGCCGTGGAAGCGCAAGCGACTGCTGTGCATGAGGTTGTGTGTTTGAGTCTAGGTGTACTTTGTGTCCGTTAATTGTATGTTTGTGAATTCCTTTGTGATACAGGGCTTGTTACTTAGTGCGGAAGATGTCTTTTTAACACACAAACAACAAAAAAATAAAAAGAAGCGAGTGTTATGTCATAAATTGGAAGGACTTAAGAGAACTGAATAGCCATTGGAGCAGAAAAGTTCTTTATTACTAGAATATAAATATATAGGTATACTTATATATTTTGTAACTACGTTTCGAGTATAATTACAATTACGGATCAGCCTAGTGTTTACAAAGTCCAAACGGATAAGGTATCCATTTTTATTTTTATCTACAACAGCAACTTCTTCTTCTTAGCGTATCGACACGGGCGAGTTAATCCATGAGGACCAATACGCTGCCACTAACAGGGCGTTGTCTCTAGCGTTATACAGGTCCATGCGTGTACAGGTGACAGGGCACCAGCGGGGTTGAGGAAATAATAAAATATAATAATGAGCATTGTCACAGTCCTGAACCAGAAGTAATAGATGACTTAAAATTGAGAGGTAGATTAAAAAGACGAGCGAAGCATAGTATGGATGGACCGGCACAGGTAATACAGGCGGCGATTCAAGATATTCCTAGTGGAAGTGCCCCCTACTTACCCAGTATAAATGCAATGCGAATGGTTGTAAATAGAGCAAGGATGAATGGTGTTCCTACATCTCCAAAAAAGCTCCATAATCTAGTCATTCCAGATAAATACAGTAATTTTCTGCTGGCTCACTACAGTACTGAAAAAGATTGTATTTTATTGTTTGGTACATCAGAAAATATAAGACTTCTCCAACTGTCACCATTTTGGATCCTAGATGGCACATTTCGTACCTGTCCAACAGTTTTTTATCAAATTTATACGGTGCACGGATTAATTGGAATGCACGATACCGTCCAAAAGGTGGTACCATTGGTGTTTGGGCTCCTATCCAACAAGAATGAGAGAATTTATTGCTTATTTTTTGAGCTTCTCAAGTCGCGAGCATCTCAATTTGGAACCAATTTGCAACCTGACGTAGTAATTACTGACTTCGAGAAGGCGTCCATAAATGCGGTGAAACAAGTGTTTCCTGAAACTAAACACAAGTGTTGTTACTTCCATTTGGCTCAAAATATTTGGAAGCATATCCAGTCTACTGACCTCTCCAAACAATACTCAGAATCGACATCTTTTGCTCACAAAATGCGTCATTTGGCCGCGTTAGCCTTTTTAAAGCCGGATGAGATACCTGAGGCTTTTGAAATACTAAAAGAAAAAGTATTACCCAAGGATGCAGTGAAAGTCACTGATTGGTTTTCCAAATACTACGTCAACGGTACTTATAAGAAAAGGATAGCTCAAAACCTCGAAACATTAAAGACAAAGTTGCAAAAAATCCTCCATTGTTTCCGCCTGAGATCTGGTCAGTAAATAGCTCGATAGGGACCACTGTCCCAATTACACAAAATGAGGTGAAATCATGGCATCACCGCTGGAATACTCTATTGGGCAGAAAGAAATGGAATTTATATAAAACCATTGAAGAATTAAACAAGGAACAAAACATACAGAATTGATAGTTGAAAAATTAAATTCACAGTCTCAAGAAACCAACAGAAACAGACACAGAGAGAAAAACAGAAAAAAGAAAATAGGAAAGAAAAAATTAAAAAACATTTGCAAAAAAAAGGAAACAATGGACTTAACCACATTTTTAGATGGTCTTGTATACTTGTGCTATTTTAAACGTTAACTTTTTTTAAGTTTTTTTTTTAATGTTCGATTTGGTTGATTGTATTGAAATGGGAAAACGGTTGATTTGGTTGATTGAAACATAATTATTACTTTTTCTCTATTTAGTTGATTGTTATATGAATAAATAAAGACTTTTTACGATGACTTTTAGAGGTTTAGTTATTCGAGATCACATTGCTACGGTATTCAGATTTTAGTCGTAACGTGCATTAGTTGTTAAGTGTTTCGAAAAAGTGAATATTAGAGATTTAATTATTCGAGATCGCATTTTCACGGCGTTAAGTTTTTCGGGGTAGCGTGCATTCGTTGTTAAGTGTTTCGTATTCGTAAACTTACGGGGACGTGTTATTCGGTGTTACACTTTTCTAAGTCAAGTATCACACTCCTATAGCCCCATCGGTTCATACTCTCTTTACTGCGGCCGACTTGAGATCGGAGCCTGTTCAAAGACTTCCTTGTCGGCCAAGCAATATCATTTCCAGGTGGAGTGCGCTCTGACAGCGGTATAAGTGATGCTGTGCGGTATCTCTCTTGACAGAGTTTCAGCCTGGATTCAGCAGCATTTAATAGCAACAAATAGCAATATACAGTTTCTTTCAATTTGCCCTTGATTCCGCCAATGGCCGCTCGACACTAGCGCCACTAACCGATCCCATTTGCGCAATGATTGTATTCTCAAGGTAGGGCTGTCACTCAGTCGTTTGCAACACTGACGTGAAATAAATGCATGAATTTTAAAGGAGCTACAGCCTTTTGGCAGTCATATAAGGCAATCTCTCAACTGAATACCTTACATATATTATCCTTTCTGTTACTAAGGTAAAAGCATTGTTCACCACGTTATTTACCTAATATACCTACAAAGTAAGAGTTTTAGTGATTAAAGTTTAGACTTATAATTAATTAATAAGTTCAGCTTTGCACGTTTCTTTCCTTTAGAAATTCCTCAATTTTTGTCACCTTGGCCGGTAGTGAGCCACGCTCTATCAATTGTTACAAGACTTTTTTGTCTCCTTTTATTAATTTATAATTTCAGCATTTTTGTCTCACATGGACTCGGCGTTTTGCCGCGCTTACCACAATATAACACTAGATTCTACCTTTTCCTTTACAAACAGATTTAATTAAACCATTTGAGATTTAAAGTAAAACTAAATATGCACGTCCTCATCCTAATTTAAATTTATTCTCAGGTAAGCGGTTGCGAAAAAGCATTTTCAATTATAATAAAATGTAGAATTTTAATTAGGACAATGTAATTTAGGTATTTTTATACAGAGGTTTGGGCGAGTGATGTGTGAATATATGAAACCCACTTGAACGATGAAACTGTCGGTACTCATAAAATGCTACAGATTAGAAAAGTATTAAAATGCAAGACTTTGTATATCGCTCTGGGCACGAACAAGCTTAAAATAATTTATCCAATATGAGCATAAGCATAGACGATGGATAGCCATGAAGAAGAACAAAATATATTCTGAGGCTTAAATTGTACCTATATATATAAGATAAATAATACACTAGACTCTACTTATTAAGAAAAACATTTCAGTGTTTGTAAGTTCTCTTCGGTATAGTATCAAGTATTTTATTACATGATACACTTGCTTGAAATAAAGCAAGTAATCTCGCATGCATGTGTCCTGTAAGCCAAATCTCATTCATTCGATTCCGTGCTTGGGTACTTACAAACCTTTTCTTGATAATATTATGTTTCAAATAAAACACTCATTTAATTTATTAGTCTAATTATAAAAAACCTTAATATTAATAATCTTTTTTGTATTTAAAGAATAATAACAGTCCTCATGGTTTTACGCAGATAATATAAAACATTATCTGTAGTTCTAATTAACTTAACGGCCAGCCATTTTGTTGATTACACGCAGATATTTATTATTATAGGTGACACAGGATGTCGAGCTATCTAATACACTCCCCTAATCTCCTAAGATATAGGTATACGCATCAATCAAGGTTACGTAACTTGGGAGTTTTTGTCTGTCCTTGAGTTCAATTCTATTGGAAGTGAAATATGAATCAGTAAAGATGAAAGAAAAACTGTTTATGTACTTGTTTTAGAGACTTACTGACGTTCACAAAACTCACGTTATGAATAGGGAAGAAAGGATATTGTTTAACAATAAAAAATACCAAAAGTGTGTCAAGAGTGTCAGCGCTTTAATTAGGTAACATCGTATGAATAGGACGTATAACTTGTCTGAAGGGGATGTGTGTGATGCCACCTTTATTATATGATATAAAAAAGCCTGACAGCATGATTGGCTGTCAATTATACTATCAAAGCTACTGCACAGACGTCAGAAAAGTTCTGACGGAATCGAATAAAGTTATGTATAAATAAAAAAAAAGTATGAGTATGTATAGTTTAGGAATTATTTTGCGTATCCCAATGACAAACAACGAGAACCCCACGTTGATGAAAACTAAAGATATACTAACTAGATTTCTCTACAATTTACAAAATTAGCAAACAAAAAAAGGATAGAATCTCTATTATAACTACTAGTTAAGTAAAATAATTTTGGTAGCACTTATTTTGGAAGAAGACAAGGAAACTTATCCGGAGAATTAAGCATCGCCGTCGGCCGTCTGAGATGGACGTAATAAATTGTTTAGGCGTATTAAATATTTATGCTCTTATCTGAACAGAGAAATGAGATTTTTACGGGATTGCTTTAGCGTTGCTGTGATGGATTGCGGAATAATTTAATAGCTATTTGAATAACTAACTCTGGACTACCTCAATGGTTTAGAGTAGTGTATGGACGCAGAGTCTGTGTACTACTCGGGTTCAATAGTTGGGTCAAGTAATTTCTTCTCGACTAAGTTCTTTTGCTGAAATTGTGCGTAAAATTACTGCAGGCTGCCCTGTTACACAGGTCTCAAAATCCGAGTAGTTCATGAAATTCGTATTAAATATCTCTGCTTACCTCTTCATGAAAGGCGTGATGCTATGATGATGAAGATTCATTCAAGCAGTCATATAAATAGTCAAATTCATAAAATAGTCTTTTGATATGCATGGATGAATTGGTTCCTTAAGAATTTGACTATTTAAATGACTGCTTTATATATATATACGTAATCACCATATATCATTAGTGTCGTGATGGCCATTAGGGTATGACATGTAAATGTCTATTTTATAAAATTGTACTGCCTATATAATCTTCTTAATGCACAATAGATAAGTGGTTTAAGTTCAGATAAAGAATAATATCAACAATATAAGTAGACATAGATACATCATGTATTTTTTTACGAGACCAACATTTAACGGGATTTAATTGTGTGAAGAATGAAGAATGTTGTGGCAACCCTAGTGAAAAGAGTCCGGCGACCAATTACCGGTTCTTTTCATTCAGAATAGCGTTTTCATTTAAACCGTTCTTTTGAAAATTATTGCGGTTTATAAACGGATCAAAACACCTTTAGATCATTAAGTAACTCTTTGTATTCATTTATAAATGTTTTAGGGACATTTTGGTAGATTTACGAATAATTGTTTATAGACAGATTTAAAATTGGAACATAGGGACATAGCGAGATTTCTGTTAAAGAATTTCAAACTCAAATTGAACAAGCTGCCGGGGTAATACTTTTACGACAGAAATCGCTGTAATGCGTCTTAAAAGCGCTATTTCTTATCTAAGTAAAGTCAAGTCAAGAGTCCAATTATGGCAAAAGCTGCCTATACTTGAAAAGCTCTGTACAACAGTGGACTTAAGTTGACTGAAATGTTTAACCTTCTAAACGGAGACGATACTTAAAATAATTAATATTATGTACATTATGTATAAAATATGTACATTATACATTTTCGGAAACTTAACTTCTCAAAGTGTCACATGTTATTTTAATGAAATGTAAAATACATACTAATATTATAAATGCGAAAGTAACTATGTCAGTCTGTTTCGCTTTTGTTTATGGATAGAAAACAACATAATATATGCTATAATTAATCGGGAAAAACTGGATTGAAGGTGTTGAAATGAAAGTTTGTATGAAAAATGCGACGTAACCGATATTCACGCGGGCGAAGCTATATAGTATTATATAAAATATTATAATAAAGCTATGTGGCTAAAATTAGGGAAGATCTATGTCGAACAGTGGACGTCTTTTGGCTGATGATGTAGCTATGTTCTGTTTGTTTTTTATATTTATCTCAAAAATAAATAAACAAATTATACCCAGATTTGCTCACAAATTCAAACAGTTCTTATTTACCTCTAAAGCTACTACGGTAGCATGTCACCGACATACATTAAAATGAAAGTCCGGAGTGTTTGAACAGAATTTTTTATTTGTTTTACGGAAAGGGTCGACAACGTTATATTTTTACAAAGTAGAGAATATAAATTTTCCAGTAGCTTTGTTTTTGTGAAATGTACCTATTACAATTAAAACAATGACATAAATGACAAGTTTTTTAATTTAGGTGGCACATAAGTCTCATGCTATATCCTGTTATTATAATAATATTAATTTTAACGGTTGGTACAATTTTAGTCATTTGAGTATTAGACCAAACGTTGAACAAAATATAATACCTATATTTTGCCTAACAAGTAAATAAACAAAACATAATGTATGTAATCGTTCATTGGCAGTCAAATCTTCTTCAAAATAGATAGTTTCCTTTTTAGAATTAATTTTGACATTACTTGGAAGACACAGCCAAACTGATGAAACAAAAGGTCGTTAAGGCTGTAATTTATACTGATTCATCTTAAGCTCTATAAAGAACAAGACCGATTGAAATCTAGCTCGATCTACTTGACTCTTCAATCTCTAAAATTAGTATATTCTTCAGGAGTTTTACTCTTTACATAATAAACAGTTCGTTGTTAAATCTTGTGTGATTTTTTTTGTGAAAATAAAGTATTTGAACAAATAAATTTAGTTCTCAGATTAAACACTAGAGGCGCTGTAAATTTTCGCATGACAATCTTTTTCGCTTTTTAATGAATATGCTGTAATGTAGTACAATACATTAGGAAAGCAAAAAAACAAATGCACCTTAACTTATATTAAAGCTACGAGAACATTTGAATAAGTTCACCCGGTTGCCGGCTGAACTTAAAGAAAATTTCCATATTTACTTTGTATGAGTTTTAAGACCGCAAGGCTTAAAAGTTGCCAGGTTCCTCTAAGTTATGTAGGTCACTGTTAAGTAACGCCTGAGAAATATAACTTGGTGTTATATTCAGTTTTTTAAATGAGGCTATATCTCGCCTAGTAGGTAGCTTAGTTAGAGAAAATGTTTGTTGATATTGTGCTCGCGTTTTCTTGCATGAAAAGAGCAGCAACATAACGTTTGTTTGGTAGAAATATGTTAGAAAATGCAATAGTGTTTACTTTATTTCTATAAATATATACGGAACTGTTGGAAAGTCTTCACATGCAATAGTGTTCACGGATACAAACGACGATGAATAGTTGCAGCCAACTAGTACAATAGTAATTATTTCGAGGTCTTTCAGTTCAGGGTCAATTCAAGATTGATCGAATGTTTAAAACTGTGAGCTATTGCTCTGGCTTCTTAGTGGGTTAATCATATCTATCTACCCGTTCGAGGAAAAAAAGCGTGATCAAACTATGTGATAACACTATAAAAAAGTATTAATTTGTAGCAAGATAGGATTGTGCGCTAACTGCTTAACATCAGAAGGAATGAGTCATTTTGGTAGGCTAATATAAAAAAAAATATCATACAAGATACTCAAATACTCAATAAGAACTAGTATTTACCAGATCGCAACGCAATGATAACGCAACATTATGCATAATCACACAGTCTGTTTATGACATTGGTATTTATTACGCAAATCTCTGCGCCCGCGCCACTAGCATGGTGCACAACCTTGTATAATGAATCGTAAAAACTAGTATTTCTGTGAAAATATATCAGTTTAGTTTTAATTAATCTTACCTAACTGTACTTAACTATATAGATATATACTAGCTGTTGCCCGCGACGTCGTTCGCGTGAAAATTCAGATGTGTGTGTGTGTGTGTGTGTGTGTGTGTGTGTGTGTGTATAAGAATATTGCCTGCCTGATCTTACCACAATTGTACATTGGATCAGTAATATATACCAGTATATTCCGTCTTTATAGCGAATCTTATTCAAATCTATTCACCCGCTACCACTAAAACTGAAGAAATTTCAACAAACTTGCAACTCCTATTTTCTCACTTAATAACGGTAGTTTCTTAATATTAAACAATGAGTATTTTCTAGTAATTTAGATAGGTATAAAAATTTTTGAAGGACATGTTTTTTTTTTTTTTTTATATTAGCCTACCAAAGTGACTCCACCCTGCCTGATGGTAAGCAGTCTGTGGAATCCAGAAGTGGTGGCCACCTTACCAAAAGCCATAGTCTTAAACTGCTGGTATGGTGGCCTCCACTATGGCGGCTAGGAAAGGGGGTTAGGGGAAGGGAATGAGGGAGGTAAGGAAAGGGGAAAGGGAGGAAGTTGGGCCTCCGGCGCTCTCATTCACCGAGCGAAACGCAGTAGTACGGATACTACTACTCTTACGTCGATCTTCTATGAGAGGGTAATACTTCCCCGGACGATCCGGCCCATTCATGCTGAAACCAGCGTGGATCTACTACCGTATAAAATGTTGTCAAAAGACTTTTTACTGTTTACGCTAGTGCTACACTCTGGCGCCAAAACATTGCAGTATTATCTCTTATAGCAGAGAACTTGTTAATTAAAAGTCACGCAACATTTATATTCAACATCTTTATAATTGTACTTTGGTCGCGGTTGG
Organism: Parascotia fuliginaria; assembly: GCA_963082885.1. Classification (NCBI taxonomy): domain Eukaryota; kingdom Metazoa; phylum Arthropoda; class Insecta; order Lepidoptera; family Erebidae; genus Parascotia; species Parascotia fuliginaria. The sequence goes on from OY720197.1 coordinate 4,827,531, forward strand.
TTTATACCGGTAATATTTATTAACATCGTTACTCCGAAAATAGCCAAATATATGCGTGGCTTTAACTGCGAGGCAAACCACATATGGTCACATTGGATATGATTTGCTACCAGATTTGCGACTAGAATCGTATTTGGTCTTGGTTAATCGGGTTTTTTTAATAGCTATTTCATTGCATTTATAGGAGTAAAGAAAAGGTGTAAAAGAATTTATGCTTTTACAATCACGTAAGAAAATGACTCATTGTACTCTAGCACAAACTTCACTTAATTTAAGCTAATAGAATATAAATGTAAGATTATTCCATGCTAATGTTTTTCGCTCGGCAAGTGAGAGTGCTGGCAGCCCAATTACCCCTTCGGTCTCCTTCCTTTTCCCTTTTTCCTTACATAGTCTACTGTGTGTTTTCTAAGCATCATTTCTACAATGCTAAAAACATATCCACGTCAGTATAAAAAGTATAAAAAGAAAACTTAGGTACGTAGTCAGTTTTATATCAACCAAATGATGATATGATAAAGCGGCTGGAAAATCATTCAACAAAGGTATGATAGTGGCGGCCTGTGATAAGACTATCGCCATATGATTACCGCATAACAGCAGTCTAGGATTTTTTATTGCCTACAGCCGCAGACGAGCCAACAGCCCACCTGATGGTAAATGGTAACTGTCGCTCATAGACTTCTGCAATGCCAAACCCTGTATAAGAGCAGCTGCCTACCGTGATATTAAACCGCTTTAAACCTCGTTTGAAGAGGAATATGTTATTACATCTCTTTACGTGTCAATAAACGCAATTATGAAACTATCAAGGGTCTTACCACTATCTCATAGAGCAGTATTATTTTAATGTTACATTGTGTTTTGTCTTTTTATTTTGTACCATTAAAAAGAAGGATAGAGACAATAAGATTGCTTTAAGAGGTTGTGGTAAGGTCCCTGGTCTGCAGAAAGCATTACTTGCCTTTTAAATGTCAGCTTAGTACATACAGACACATGTCGATTTGTTTTTCCAGCGTGACATTAAACTCCTCTATGTCTTCAACAATGATGGTGAAGACATACATTCAGACCGTAGCCGAATTTAGCAAAGCAAATACATATTATCGCAAGTAAATATGACTGGAATTGCGCTCTAAACCTGTTAATATAAATCGCCAAGGATAGTACTATAGCAAGACTTTCAACCTCAATTCATTGGCGAATAAATCAAGTATATGGTTCAATGCATTAAAATGGACAACAGGTGGTTAAAGATACACACACAGCGTATTTTTACAACAAACCTTTGCATGGGTAAGTATATAATATACTAACTGTGACCCACGACTTCGCCTACGCGTAAAATATGTTTTGTTGTATCCCTTGGGAACCTGAAAGATTTTCGGAAAAAATAAGCCTATGTCCGTCTCCGAGACCGAAGCTCCTCCGACACATAAATTTTCATCGAAATCGGTTCAGCCGTTTAGGCGCTGAGTGGTAACAAACACACACACATACAAATTTATAATAGTTATTTTATTTATATGGCATTTATGTTACGGTTGTCCGCCAGAGCACTTAGAGTTTTTTTGAAATTGTTTGTACTGTATCCCTTAATTTTACTCATTTTAGATCCAGAAGACGATCTCCTTTGCGTTGGACCGATCAAATCAAGGCTCTAACCCAAAAACCTCTCAATGAATGCGCAAGACAAGCTTCCACCAGAGACAGATGGAGAACCGTAGTGAGACGCTGCTGGGAAACACGCTTGACCACGACTACTCTGTCAAGAGTAAACTACTGAGAAGAAGTAGACATTTTAGTGTCACATATTTTGTAAGTAACAGCAGGTTCTGTTTTTGGTATGCGAGTCTCAAGTCTTATTTTTTGCAGCCAACGATCTGAGTTGTAGAAAGTGGGCTATTCTTGCTCGGGCACTCATCTCTAACCTTTATATCTTTATACGCAATACTGTAAAGTTTGATGCGAGAACGGAGACATTTCAACTGAGAGACGCTGGTGAAGTCCTTTAATTTTGAAGGTGTGTTTTGCGTATGTCGGCAAAAATCCAAAATTAGCCTTATAAATCTACAAGTTTAGATCATGTACCTCTATTTGTTGATCTATGAATTTATTTATGTGTAATTCGAAGAGAAGCGAGAGGACATTATTGTTTAAGACAGTTACATTTTGATGCTGTACTAAGACTGTTCTGTAAATATTGTACTCTTTGTTAATTAAACTTTGTCTTTAAACAACAAACAAGAACATTGACTTTGTAGCTAATAAGTACCTACATGTACTTCTTAGCGATTTTTTAATTAAATCTACACTATTATATATTATAAAGTGAAAGAGATTGTTAGTTTGTTTGAACGCACTAATCTTTGGAATATTTGAATATTTTTTTTTGTGTACGATAGTCCAGTTCTTGAGGAAGGTTATACCGTATAACCTGCTGATGCTACATAGCGTAACGCTATGTTGCATCACGCTATTGGCGACGAGAGCAGAGATATATCTTAATGTGTGTTACATGTTAACTAATATTGGTAGCATTGTACATTTTAAGTATTACGATCTGAAAACTCTTGACTTTATTCTTCTCGACATTCTCAGAATATCAACGTAAAGTGTTACTTTTCATTTAATTACGCTTCGATCGGTAAGCGAGCGTCCGAAATCTAATTATTCCCTCGATTATTTTTCTCCTACTTCTTTTTGTATTATCGACAACGGTTTGATTATTGTAACATAGCCTTGTCCATTAACACACCATTTTAAGAAAATAAGCTTTCTGCATTTAGAAGCAGAAAGCTTATTTTTAAATTTTTTTTAAAACTTAGGTTGTAAAAAAACTTAAGTAATAAATATAATGCAAAAATTTAAAATTTAATAATAATAATAATAATAGTAATAAATTTATTTACCAAAAAGAATTACAGATAAAGTCTAAACAAACATCAGGTGACATGAAAAACAGAGATACAATTTCGTACTTAATATAATACAATCATTGTTACCGGAATCTGTGTGCACAGAAGATAAACCCTGCCTCTTAAACTAGGTTATCCTGTGTCTTAAGAGACAGTGTTCGGCCATGTATACATATATATTTCCTTTAAATGAGGTACAGTAAGTGGGTACTATTGGTCAACCTTCAGAACGTAAATACATGTTTCAAAGATAAATAATATCACAAACAATCTAAATGAAAAGAAGAAACAAAGATGAAAGAGAGTGTGTGACTTAATGTGCGTCTGCGTGTGTGCGTGTGTGCGTGTGTGCGTGTGTGCGTGTGTGCGTGTGCGTGTGCGTGTGCGTGTGCGTGTGCGTGTGCGTGTACATTTGTTTCAAAGTAGGTACGTATAGTTGCAATTGAGGAAGCAAGAAATTAAAGACCATCCACAATATATAACTCAAAAATTTGAAGTCTTTTGCCACCACACACAATATTATCTCACTGCCTTTTCGGTAATGGTCTCTTCTCATACAAAAAAGACTTTAGCATTGATCACTACCTTGCTCAAGCTGGATTGACAATTTTAAACAAGTTCTTTGTCATAAATTAAACCATAATCCACGAAGACCACCTGCGCTATCGGACTAGATTTATAAATAGGTTATAGTTCTTAGTAATCACTCCGGGGTTTTGGCACAGTGTATTATCGGTTAAACAGTATGTCTGCTGTCAAAAATGTCTACTATTTATAGAATAGAGCTACATGTTCGGTATCATTGTACTAGTTTGTCTGGTGATTGTCGGGTGATAAGTGTAACAAGCTGGTGAATTATTAAACGTGTATAGCGCCCCTAGTGTTTATTCTGAGAACTAAGATTTCTCTTAGAAATATTACACACCACTAAGAAAAACTTTATTACTTCATGGTATTGCTGATCAAATTAAAGCTGGAAAAAACACCTACACTTGGTTGTGTTACAGCTATTCAAATGTACAACAAAGGTCTGAAAAATTGTAGTTTGAGCAATCAAAAATTAAAAGCACAAATATGATACCTACTAGACGCCACATTATTTTTCGGATTTGTCGTCTTAACGACAGCTAAGCTACTACAGTATTGAAAATAAATATAATTGCCAGATAATGTTTCAGGAAAGGCTGGCTATTGATTGCCTTGGTGACGTAGTAAGAGTGTTAATGTTTGCGCAAGATTGCGAACTGCCAACCTAACTCCTTAGCCGTGTGTACTTCCCTACATACAAGACTAACTACTTGGGAAGTTAAAAAAAAATCTCGGTATTATCACACAAGCTAAGTTCAATCTTTGTCTAGTATAAATTACTATTAATAAGTAAAGTAACTCCCTACAAGAGCATAAAGCAACATAATAATACCTTAGCTAACAACGCCATCAAATTAGAAATCGCTTTGATGAAGCCTGAATTAGGCCAATAAATAACAGCCACCTCGTCGATCAGGCGTCTAATTATTAGTATAATTACGCAGATTGTTACTGGTATCATTAATACTAATTACATATCTAGTTAATTTTATGTGTACAATAAGCAGTGCTGAGTGGGATTTTTTTCATCCAGATTTTCCTAAAGTTACAAAGGTACATAGACAATTTAGAATATCTTCCCGTGAATTCCGTGAGAGACTGTTAGGAGAATATGAACGAGCAGCCCCTCTATTTGTGACAAGTGAGTAGGTTACAGCAATCCTCTATTTTTGGAAAAGGTCTATGTTTAGCACTAGACGTCTAGACTAATGGAACTTTGTTTAGTAGGATGACAATGAAGTGTCATCAGAGTCTAATCGGTCAGCGTTAGACCTAAAATTGGCTTTCCTGAGCCATCCAGAGCCTCTTATAATAATAATTTCTTAGAATAATAACCGACAAATATTATAAACCTACTAAAATAATATCTGCAATTAATTAAATTTTCAATTTGCAAAGAAAACAATAAGAAAACGACTTTAATAAAGTTATTCATAGAGTACATTATCAAGTTTGTTTAATAAACATAAACAATAAATATTTTAGGATAAATTTTGTTGATTTCTCTCTGAATTCTGAATTTCATTATGTACATCACTTTTATAAGACGTTTGTGTTGATTAAAGCCCTTATTGTTATTAAATGCTGAGTTCTGAAATTGTTATTTAATGGAGTAGGCCAATAGGTAGGTATGGTTTCATTGTCGGTAAATGATTTCTTTTTAGATTCCATCACGAATTCCTAAGTCCAGTTTTTTATATTATGATTTTTACGATGCCTAAACAAACTAAGTACGTATTAATTTTCGTTTTAGACAATTACTTCACTTAGGGACCAAACCTTGCCTTTTATAAGCATTTATTTAATGAATACAGAGTACGTCGAAACTCAAGACAAATATTTGTGATTCGCACAAAGATTTTTAGTAGTACTTTTACTCACTGAGGCAGTCAATACATTATGTAAACTAATAAAAACTAGTGCTGGGTGGATGTAGTAAGGTTTGCAAATGTTATTATTTTAGGGTTCCTATGCGTTACAAAACACACAAGAGTAATATCGGAATATTAATGTACCTGATTTTGAAACTCATAAAACATGGGTAGTATGAGTTGATCTATACAGGATAAAAGAAAAAATAGCGGAGACTTAGATTTCGCACCTCTACCTCTGCTGCACTTATGTTCGCATCGAAAGTTAGTACTAATAAAAACTAAACTAAGTTATAACTTACAAAAATTGTAATAATCTGGCGATTAAAAAGAGTGGCCTGAGTTTCTTGCCAGTTCGTCTCATGGCTCTACTTCGTCAGCTATATATAGGTTAATTTGCTGACTTTTGTAAGCTTTAACGTTCATAAGCGTTAATTTAATTAACCTATATGAATAAATATATTTTCATTTTCATTTTAATGTGCTGTCTACTTATACCTATGCATTACCCGTATATGATGAATTTATCAATTAATCATTATTTATTGCGTCAAATACGGTAGTTACAGAGGTGTTACACATATAATTTGGTGTTACATATTTGGCCGATAAAAGATAACATCTTGAAGCAATCTAGACTTGTAACGAATATAAAACTAAAATTGCCAATCTGCTTTTGTTAAGCGTAGTGATCAATACCTAGCCTGTAAAACATTTTCACTGACTCAAATAACAAATATGTCTAAGCAAGAAATTACTGCATAATAAATTAAAAATATACTTCTAAACGCGTAAGCTCCATAAACGGCTATGAATAAAACACAAAAGGTAAGATGATTTCGAACCACTGGTTCGTAAAACGCTATTCGTGTTTGGTATGATAATATGTTAAGTGGCTTGCTTTTAATATTCTGAGAGAATAGGTAGCTTTTTATATCAGCAGTAATCATTATTTTAAAGTTAAAAGATAAATGTTTGGTGATTGTAACATAATTTCGTCCTTTGTACGCAAACTGACTATGAGTTATCACGATGTGCACAGAGACTTTTCATAATTTTAAGTTAAATACCTGTATTATATAAATTTCACTTTGATTTTGATTTATTAATCTTGGACTGAAATAAACTAAATTTTTAGACAATAACATTTAACAGAAAATCGATTTTGTATTGCTATGTCGGTTAATTTTCTTCTAACGTTGATCCCGAATAACTTTCAAGAGGGACGTGATTGAACATTTAGCAAAGATGTCATAGTGAGTTTATGCTACCCAATTTCCATGATAGCAACATAATTTATTATCAATCCTAAACTCATTTTGAATGGTAGTTAATCATTTTGGTAAATTGTCATTCAACCAATTCCAAATTCATTTTGAGTGGTAGGTAGACATTATATTTTAAAAAAAAGAGTAACAGTCTTGCAAGTAAAAAGAAGAGCCCGAGCTTCTTGCTAGTTCTTTTCGTCTCATGAATCTACCTCGTCAGCGAAATGGCTGTAGGTTAATTAAATAACTGACATTATGTTTTTAATATGTTGTTTTAATAATGATTTTAAATTTAATAGTATGAATATAAATAAAACTATGGATAATAATCACTCTAAAACAATATACTTAAAACCGACAGACCCATTGGAAATATATTCTGTAATTAATAAACTTAACAATACTAACTCCGTAGGTGTTGATGAAGTCAATACGAGAATTCTTAAACTTTGTGCAAGGTTTATTTGTGAACCGCTGAGTTTCATAGTTAACTTGTCACTTAAAGAAGGCACTTTTCCTGAAATTCTTAAAAGATCAATTGTTAAGCCAATGTTCAAAAAAGGAGACTTGACAGAAATGGATAATTACCGTCCAGTGACTTTGATCCCGGTCATATCAAAAATTTTTGAGAAAGTTATGCTTTGCAGACTCTACGATTTTGTATCAAATCAACAAATATTAAAAGAAGAACAATTTGGTTTTCGTCAAAATAGTACAACATCATTAGCTTGTTTCAATCTTATAAAATATGTCACGGAAGCTATTAATGACAGGATACCTGTAACAGCTATAATGCTCGATATAAGCAAAGCTTTTGACTTTGTAGATCATTCACTGCTCCTCTACAAATTAGAAAAATATGGCATTAGAGGAGTAGCTAACGACTGGATAAAAAGTTACTTATCAGATCGTTATTAATGCGTTGAGATAAGTAAAGTACAAGCAAATAATCTCAAGGTATCGAGTCAATCGAATTTTAAAGTTAATAAATTCGGCGTACCACAAGGCAGCGTGCTCGGACTATTTTTATTTCTAATGTATATAAATGACTTTCCCAATGCTACTAATCATAAAACAGTTTTATTTGCAGACGACACGACAGTAATTATTAAATGTGAAAACAGGACTACGTATGAACAAGAAATAAATATTACACTTAATAAGATAATTGACTGGTTGGAAAATAATAATTTAAGAATCAATATAAATAAAACTCAAATAATACAATTTCAAAGCTACAATAGACAACGTTTAGACTTAAAAGTAAATTTTAATAATAATAAAATAGAGGAAGTAGTTACAGCAAAGTTTCTGGGCATAATACTTGATAGAAATTGTAACTGGAAAGCTCATATAGAATATGTTTGCAATAAATTAGATCGGTTTGTATTCGCAATTAAAAGATTGCGACAAACCGTGTCTACAGAAGCAGCACTCAGTGCATACCATGGGAACGTGTCTTCAGTGCTCTCATATGGTCTCTTGTTGTGGGGAGGATCGGTTGATATCGAAAAAGCATTTAGGATACAAAAAAAATGCGTTAGAGCTATCACTGGAGCTTGGGCTACAGATAGTTGTAAGCCACTGTTTTCCAAATTTCGCATTCTTACGCTGGTCTGCATGTATATTAAGGAAATATGTATTTTTGTAAAACTGCATCCACAATACTTTAGTTTATATTCAAATAAGGTAGCAAGAAATGATAGAAACAAGTTTAAACTCCACCGTCCGAGATGTCGTTTAGATATAGTGGAGAAAAACGCATATATTAAGGCTATAGAAGTGTATAATAAAATACCAAATAGGTTCAAAGAATTACCGCTATTGCTGTTCAAGAAAAGGTTGACAATGTGGCTTGCAGATAAATGTTTTTATACATTAAATGAATTTATGACATACAAAGAAAATGATAATAATTAATACTAAAATTGACTATTTTATATTGTTCTTCTTTTTAATCAGATACTTTTAAATAATATTATAACTTGACTATAAAAATTGAAATCCTAACATAAAAAATATATTTTGACATTATTAAAAAAAAAAAAAAAAATTATTGTATTATCTAAAGTTATTGTATTTAATATTAGTAATGATTAAGTTTAAGATTCACAAGCTATTGTTATGGCAGAATAAGTACCTATTATGTTGATTTCTACCACCACTTTTTGTCACTACATTCTTGTGAATAAATAATTGATTTGATTTGATTTGATTTGATTTGATTTGATTATTTTGACGTTCTTAAGTGTAACTTAGGTTTTAAATGCCTAAAGCAATTTTCTTTTGATTTGATAGTCATTTTTTAAAATAAAGTTCGACTTACCGTACGCAAGAATGAAACATCATCTTGCTCGCTTGCGCCCCCCTCAGCTTCCGCCATATTGTCGTTTTTCAATCAACTGTCAGTGGTTCACTGCGACGTTGCCATAACACGAGAAATGCATCACTGCGGACAAAAGAAAATTATGGTTATTAATCAGAAATATACAAAAAAGTAGTACCAAATGTAACAAAAGTAAGTTAAACTTAAAGTTTCTCTCAGAAGGAAAATAGCGCGTTAGATCTACAATCGGTTTTCAAAATGCTAATCGTGAAAAGTTTCAAATTAAAATATGTTTTATCCATATTTTATTATATCATGACGTTTATATCATTAAGTCATAAATCTATCTAAAGCGGAAGAGTTTACTTGTTTGTTTGTATGTTTGATTGTTTGAATACGCTAATCTCTGAAACTACGTATTTGAAATTTATTAGATTTATAGCCCAGTTCTTGAGGAAGGTATAGGCTATGTAACATCACGCTATTGGCGACGAGAGCAAAGCAGTAAGCATAGACGCGGGTGACAATGCGCCGCGGAAGGCTAATAAAAGAAGCAAATAATATAATTTTATGTTTTACATGTCATAAAGTTTATTTATGTTGTTTAAATAAATAATTAAGCTTATTTTATAAATAAAAAAGCCTATAATATTATAACGTCACAGTTATGTTAGTCCTTGTAGTAATTATAGCTAGTGTTATTGTATTACCTATGCTTGTTTTTATAGAATGTAATATCTGTGTAACAACTTCCATATCGCTAGAGGCAAAATTCAGTTCAAACTATTGTTTGAAATAAAAACATTCAGCAATAATACGAGTTTTAAATAACAATAGACAGATTTATATCTAGCTAGAAGCCTAACTTGACTTCGTTTGGGCTAAAGTAAATTCATATTTTTTACATCCAAGTTTTCTCAAGATATTTTTTGGCATTATTCAGTAATGACTAAAAACGCACAGTGGTCAAATTACCTAAATTTGAACAAATTTGATAGTGTCTTAACCACTAGACCATATTTTGTTATTGCTATGATTAATAGCTAATTATTTAACTTTAATTAATTTCAATACCATCTACTAAGTATCTATGTCTAAAAGTAAAAAACGGACACGAACACAAAAGGTTTTAAAAGGTTTTACTGGTTTTAAGAATTTAAGAAACTCTTTTGTAAATACCGATATCTATATCTATACATATAATAAAAATGTAACCGATCGCTGTCTGTACATGGAAGATATAATATGAGAAAAAAAAAATTGGGACCTTTATTAACGCAAGTAGAACCCAAAACAATGATTGTTACAATTTTTGTCTGTTTGTCTGTTTGTCTGTGCGTTTGTTCACGCTAATCTCAGAAACGGCTTATCCGATTTAAATATGGTTTTCACTGATATATTGTGGTAAGCTTCACTTAACATTTGTTTCATGTCAATCGGTTCATAAATAAAAAAGTTATGCCAATTTAAAGAATCACATCGAATATTCGTTAATAAATTACTACGGAATTTTAACAGGTTGCGGAATAGCTGATAGTGTTTTTATTCCTCGGATTCCTGTCATTCTAAACAATTTTTCGTTTAGTTTTAAACGAGTCCAGTTTCCAGTGAGCCTATGTTTTGCGATGACTAATTAATAAAGCCCAAGGTAAGACACTAAAAGTTGTGGGTGTGGATCTAAGTATTAGCTGTTTTTCGCACGGTCAGCTTTATGTGGCTCTATCACGTGTTAGCATTCCTAGCAGCCTGTATGCTTTGATCCCTGATGGCTATACGTCTAATCCATACATCCATACATATTATAAAAGGCTTTGTCCTGACTGACTGACTGACTGACTGACAGACAACGTACAGCCTAAACCGCTGGTCGTAGCGACTTAAAATTTGAAGGGTGTGTTTGTCTTAATGTCTAGAAGTGTACTAAGAAAGGGATTTTAAAAAATTCAACCCTTAAGTGTATGAAAAGGGATGAAAACGATTGTATGATACGTCTACATTTTTAACTTACAGCTTTGAAATTTTGTTCTGGAATAATTTTATTTAAATAAAAGATTCTCTTTTTTTTAACTGGGATGGATTTATAGGGGTGAAATAAGGGATGAAATATTGTATGCAAAGATCTTTGCTTTTGAAGTTGGCGACTTGAAATTTGGAGGGAGGGGGAAGGGAGGGGGAGGAAGAGGAAAGGAAGGGAGAAGTGCGGGGTAGTGAGGGGGAAGTCAGGGCAAAGGGAGGGTAAAGTCAGGGGGAAATCGACTGCCTCTGTATTTCGGTGGTACTGTGTATGGACTGCCACGCAGAGGTTGCGGGTTCGATTCCCGCTCAGTGCAAATATTTGTAGCATGAACATGTCTATTTGCATTGGTCTGGGTGTTGTATGTATTTACAAAAATAAAAGTATTTAAGTATGTTTATCCGTATTCTAGAACCCATAATACAAGCATATAATATGCTTACTTTAGGTCTAGATAGCGTTGTGTAAAAAAAAGAAAAAAGAAAAAGGGAACTCAGGGGGTTGTGAGGAGGCAGTGAAGGGCAAGTGAGGGGCAAGTGAAGGGCAAGTGAGAGGTAAGTGAGGGGGAAGTAAGGTCCGGCAAAATTGCGTTCCGTGGACATTAAGCACACACTGCAGCATAGTCCGCTTTGACTGATTTGTGAACTATAAATTACATCAAAGTGTCATTCCGTTAGGGTTCTCATGTATTACAGAACACACAAGAGTAATATCGGAATATTAATGTACCTGAGTTTGAAACTCATAAAACATGGGTAGTATGAGTTGATCTATACAGGATAATAATTAAATTAGCATAAGAGTGGTTCACGATCGGAAAATACCTTATAAGGGCTATGTAAAAAGTCTTTCCAGTGAAGTTGAAATTCTAAATTCTTTGTTTTCATTACTGCCTCTGTGCCTTGGTGGTACTGTGTACGGATTACTACGCAGAGGTCTCTCTCGGGTTTGATCTTCGAGTCGGGTAAAAAATATTGGGTTTTTCTGTCGAAAAATTCTCACTATTATGCCGGAGTCTGGAATTGTGCCCAATAAATAGCAACAGACTTGCCCCTTGTTACATGGGACCTAAAATTAACGATGGTTAAACACCTCTGACTACCCCTTCGGAGATATAAGGCGTGAAGCTATGTAAATGTATTTCATTTTCATAAATAAACCTTAATAGACGCAAAGGAAGTGAGATGATGATTATCATAATCCAAAAATTCTTTGATATTACGGCGCCCTCTAAAAGTTATAAAACTACTTTACTACTAATTACTTGACACTAGACTGCTTACAATTTCAGGTAAACAAACTATGTCTTAGAGCTTAGTTTCGTAACTATATGTATACTATGTAGTTATTTGGGTAAAAGTTTCAAGCACAACAGGTTGGGATCGCGTTATTTGGTAGTGAAGGACAATTCTGTAGAATCATTTTTGACATTAAATCACAAAAATTGTTAGAGGATAGGTAGATATTTAGTTACTACTAGCTGACCCAGCAAACTTCGTTCCGTCTAACAATCAACATTACTTTATTTTTCTAAAATAAAAGAATTTTTCTATAATAAACGTAGCCTAAGTTACCCCTTATTACATCAGCTACCTGCCAATAAAAGTCCCGTCAAAATCGATCCAGCTATTTCAGAGATTAGCCGGAACAAACAGACAGACAGACAGACAAAAATTGTAAAAAAAAATATTTTGGTGTATGTATATACAGAGTGTATACGACGGTTTGACATTAAATGAAAAGGCAGGTGTTACTAGCCCATATAATGATTTCTAATTAATCACAAAAGTAATTTGACGAAAAACAAAAATTTGAAATTTTCTAACAAAATAAATAATATTTTAATAGTAACGAAGTAATACACCATTTTACTATGACAAGTTCACTGAACTGTAATGAACGGCAACGTTTATCCTTCGACGTGGACTATGACTTAAGTCAGTGACCGTTTTGACGTACTTACATAGTGTTAATTTAGAATTAAAGAAATTAAAAGATTTGTCCTGTGTCTAAACTATTGAAGATATTTAGTAGATTTTTTTTTGTCTCGCTTTATAATGTCACATACTATACGTAATTGCATTTAATGTCATACCGTCGTATACACTCTGTATATATTGATATACATGTAGTAAAAAATGGTTATTTCAATATTACAAACAGACACTCATTTTATTATATGTATAGATTGTAATTAAATAATCATATTACTCTTTAAATTTTGTATATAAAATTGTGTTACACGGTTTTTTATTTTGATTTATGTTCATTTTTTTACTTTACGAACTGCACAGAAAAATAATAAGTTTGTTTCTTCAACATACATTATTCTTTTTAAAGAAAGAGGCATGTTTGGATCGTGACAAAACTGTCAGCTTATCTCGTTAATGAAAGACGTGATGTTGTATAAATATGGACATTTAAATTTAGTAATTTAATTTTTAGCTGTTATTAAATAAACATTTCCAAGTTACGCCGCACCCTTAACGTTGATTTACAACGTTGGCGCCTTCATATTGCGTTGTTTCACGCTTAAAATAAATCATTGTTACTATTTCATTAGCTGTAAAGTATTTATAGTGCCCACACCTTAGTAGTACCGTGCGGTTTTACAGAATTAAGACTTGTTGATTCTTTCTTTCTTTAAGGTTTTGCTAGGAGATGGCAATATAAAATTCTTCAGAAATATCTCTTATTGGTAAGTCGTAACTCATGGATTTCTTCAATGCGGCTCTTTAGTCAACTGGCTTTGCGAAGCCGCTGCCTACCGGGATATTAATGCTCTCTATTAACCTTTATAGTACGTACGGAATATGAACAATGATATATTTTTATTATTTAAAAAGAAATGTATTAGTCTATGACGTTAGAACCTGAATAAATAGTTACCCAGATTTCGTGTTTACCTGACCTATGACGCTGAGATAGGATAGGTAGGTAATGTTGAATATTGTATTAGGTACTGTGATAAGTCTAGCATTTAGCACTAACATAGGCTATAAATAATTTAAAAAAAATCATTAGACACACACATAACCAATATACTATATGGCTAATAAAGGTGAAACGTCTTAACAAAACTTGACAGTAGTAGTAAGTATTACCTGATGCAATCTGAGCTGTCACCAACGTACTTAAATGCTTAATAGTACCGTACTGAAGTAGCCTTAACCTGGCCCTAACCTTGACCTACGAAAAAAAAACTGTAAACAGACAGTGATGTGATGATGTACGAAGAATTTTTATGATTATTATTTCGGTCTCCTGTAAGTTAAGTTCTTAGAGCTTAGAATAAATTAGTGATATATCTGGAAGTGAATAGCGACCGTTGAGACAGAGAGGTTCTAGAGTGGCGACCACGAACCGAAAGACGCAGCGTGGACAGACCCCTCACAAGGTGGACCGACGACCTTGTGAGGGTGGTGGGTAACCGATGGATGAGGGCGGCAAACGACCGGCCACGGTGGCGAAAATTGGGGGAGGCCTATGTCCAGCAGTGGCCGTCTTTCGGCTGATACGATGATGATGATGAATAGCAGAACTAACTGTCTACAGGATTCTCCATTATGTCTTAGTATTTACAAAGGTTTCTTACTATTAATCCTAGCTTACAAAAGTCATAGTCATTGGGATGTGTATGACATTGTCGAGCAAGGATTATGTTTATGTTATGACCGTGAAGGCTCTGGTCTTATGTAGTCTCTCCATCTATCCATAGGCATTGTAAGGCATGATTAAGAGAATATTAAGTTACCTGCGCCAGTAGCATTATCAGCATATTATTTAAAAAAAAGTAAAGGGACTGGATTGGGCTGTAAGGGCTAATCTCCGGTATTTAATACTGATTCGATTCTTAAATTTCTTTTACCAGTAGAAAGGTACATTATCCCTGAGTGCTATTAGGCTATAAATAATATACATGTATCTAAGCAAGTAGTGTCAGGCAAGAGCAAGTATAAAAATAAGTTCTTACTTTTGTCTGAGACGGAATTCTAACAAAACATATACAATATTAAGTTATGTGAACGTCAACAGCTTGCAGGGTCATTGCCTTATAAATACTACTTGTCGCGAAATATGTGACATGCAAAGTAGAAAAGCAGTAGATATTAAATACAATATTATTCAAGTAATAACAGCAAAAGCACGTAACAAAAGAACGTAAATGACTGTTATTATAGAATTTTGAACTTTATTTTTATAAGCAAATAGTCTTTTTTTGCAAATTATCGGCTATAATTAAGCAGCACATTGACGCAATGTAGTTATAAATAGTTTGCGTATTTATTTCCTATAACGTCAGGAGTGTTTAAAGATAGATCAGCGTAAATCCGAATGTACGAAGTAATCAGTATAAGAATGTGGTGGATCGATGCCGGAATTGGTACTCTCAATATTAGCTCAAAGTAAAATTTACATATTATTGCGTTTGGTTGAGCGACTTTCAAACCTCTTATTTATTTTCTCTATTCACAGCTAACTCTTTGTATTATGGTATTATGGTAACCACTTACAACCTAGTCGGCTTATTAGCCACCTAAGTGGTCTTAGCGTTTACCAAACTTTCTAAAAATATTTTAAATCCGTCACCGATGCAGACAAACGCATAATTCTGACAGATTTAGTAAACGTAATTTTACTAATTAGTACTTCTAGTCCTTTCAGTACAAAATCTGATACCATTAGAACTAATTTTATAATTAGCTAATCTATCTCTATTATGTACAGCGAAAGAGTTTATTTGTTTGTGTCTAACTTGCGACGTTGCCACTCATGACGTGTAAACGCTCCTAAATGATATCTCTGGTATATCACAAGTACCTAACAAGTCACGGTAATTGTTTACCATCAAGTGGGACATGTTTGTTTACCTAGATATTATAATAACAAACAGTGTATATAAGGTTATTTGTAACATAAGGAAAAACCTTGAATTAGACAGTATTATTACTAAAATGTAATGATCTTATAAGGTTAGCGAGGAACCAATGGATGAGGGCGGCAACATTAAGTAATATGTTTAAGTTTATCTTGGACATTTCTGACTGACTAACGGTGAAGGAAAACATCGTGAAGAAATCTGGACGTAAAAGTCAGAAATTGTCAATCCGCCTTGAGCAAGCGTGGTGATTAATGCTCATACCTTCTCTATACGAGAAGAGGCCTTTGCACTGTAGTGGGATAATATCGGGGTGATCTCTTTTTATGGATCTCATAATAACCGACAGCGTTACCCATGTGCTAAAAATCGAATCACTAAGATTATTAATTGTGATATGTGTCCCTTTAGAAGTAGCTTTAAGCTGCAGTGAAAATTTTTAGCCTTATGAAATCTATACGAAAGAGCTAGTCTCAGGTTGTACCAGTCGGATTAGATTTTCTTTTAGAATTTAGTAGAATGCTCGAAGATACAGAACATCACGCTAGAAGCTACGGGCGCAGAGTACCAAAGATGTAACATAACTTTAACTTTTTTTTTTATTAATGTTATGATTGTGTACAATTTTAATTTATTTCTTCTTTTTGGAATTTATTGTTGTCAATCGTAAGTAGAAGAAGTATCGATTTAATCAATATTTTTTTCCTTAAACATACCTATGTAAGAGCCTTTAATTATTAATCTGTCAATGTACATTGTTAGTTTTTAACATTAGTCCGTAGGCTATTTGTAAAATAGAATAATTATTAATAAATAAATCATATAAAGCAGAAGAGTTTGTTTGTTTGTTTGAACGCGCTCATCTTTGGAACTACCAGTTGGATTTGAAATATTCTTTTTTCGTATGGTAGCCCAGTTCTCAAGGAAGGTTATAGGTTATGTAACATCACGCTACTGGCAACGGAAGCTGAGCATTATGCAAAGACGCGGGTGAAACCGGAAAACTAGTAATAAATAAATACATTAACGTGGGTGTAACCGCATTGCAGACACCTAGTTACTCGTACTGTTTCGTCAATATAATAGACAATTCAACATTAGAATAATATTATGACCACTAACACAAAAGAAAACTGATTGATTGATATAAAATTTAAAACGCGAGCCAAGTATTCGAGGTTAGTAAACTAGCTGGCCCTAACCCTAACAGTAATACAACCTTGTGTTGTATATAACTGAGTTAATTATATTTAAATAGTTCAATGTCAATACTGATGCATTATAAATGATTTAGTGTAGTCTATTATATTTAAAGTATCTAGCTATTTAATAATAGTGCGTTACAAATATATTTACTTGTTAGGAATACTTTTACTAGTTTTGAAATTGGCTGAAGTGAAAATAAGCTTAAATAATAACAAAACGCTTCTTTCCACGAAGAGGTGGGTAGTGTTTAAACCGTTTGCCCGACTTGGAGATCGAACATCAGTCCTCTGAATGGCAGTCCGTAAACAGTACTTTCCATGAATATACTTAAATTACTTATGGAGTTATAAATATAGGGTTATGCAATAGATGTGTGAATGTGTTTAAAACACATTATATATTAAATGCTTTACCAAAGACGTCAATTGTAGTTTCTATATTGAACGGAGGTCGAAGATATCTATATATTCATTGTATTTACTAATTATTTATTACTTCCTGAGGAAAAAGAAAATAAAAAAGCAAACATTCTCTGAATCAAACCACAAATAAATCGAGTGGTATTGTTAAAATGTTTGCTTACTCATGGACCAATTTATATCTGTTTAAAACATATCTATAGCTACTATCTTTTTCTTTTGAGATCATAAGATTAATATAGACAATTCATCATATATTATAGAGAGAGATAAAATTTATTTATTATTATTAGAATTATTAGAGAGAGATATATATTTTTAGAGTTTAAATAATTTGATTTTAGTAAGTATCAAATAGAATGAGTCTTTTTTTCTTTTGCCGTAAAATAACGAAGATATTTTTTTTTCTCCTGGAGAACGAAATTAATATATAAACATACAATAAAGGGACACAAATATAAATATTTGTGAAACACTCGACTAGAGGCGAATTAAGCACCTTAATCACTAGACCTGTACTCATATTCAGGTTATAGTTCTTTTGCCATCAGCTTCATCTTACTCGGTCTACTGGACTGCTATTACATACGTTATATATAAAGAGAGATTTATATTTATAGAGTAAACATAACAGTTATAAAGCGTAAAGAAATCACGACTCTACTGCAACTTACTAGCGAAATACTAGTAAGGGTATTACGAACTGTCAGTCGTATATATGTACTAGCTTTCCTCAGCGCGGTTTCACTCGCGTCTTTGCTTACTGCTCTGCTACCATCACCATTAGTGTGTTACATAGCCTCTAACCTTCCTCGAAAACTGGGCTATCATACGTAAAAAGAATTATTGAAATCCGACTAGTAGTCAATCAAACAAACAAACAAACTCTTAAGCTTTATATAATAGTAATATATTTCGTTATAGCAATCAGTCAACAGAATGAATCCGAATAGTCATCCGGCAATTAAGCAAACCTCTAACATTTCAAATGGCGTATACATAGCAATGCTGCAATAGTCGTAAAATGTTTAAAATAGAAAAATAAATTTAAAGAAAATCTTATGAACATGTCGTAACTTCTTTGTAAAAAAGGATCTTTTTTTGTACTCTTTATGAAAGCAAACAAGCTTTAAAATCTGTCGACAACAGTATCTGCTTAGCATAATGCGGGTTGTGTGGCATCTCAGTGGCGTAAAAACGACAGGTTCTTCAAATCAGATTACAGTTGTATACTTTGTAGGTTTTAGCATAAATATACTTAATATTAGCAGACTAACTAAAATATCTATGTATACTACTTGAACGGCCTGAATCATTACGTTTAAAAGCGCCCTTTTTTATCTATGGTGGCCAAAGCAGCCGATACATTATTAATCACGCCTTTGTGCCTGAAGGGGTAGTCAGTAGTGTATAACACACATGTTCCACATTCCACTTTGCGTCCCGTGAAACAAGAGGCGAGAACCTATCGCCATATATCCGCTACTCATTTTATGTCTTTTACATTTATATAATAAGGCAGAAATTCTCGATAGAAAACTAATTATCACTTTGCTCGAGTAGGGAATCAAACCCGAGACCTCTGTGACGGTTGTACACGGTACTATTGTAAAATCGACGCAGTCTACGGAACAAAACTCGTAGATAGACTAACACCCAGTTTCTGAAAGGCTGATCAACGCAAAAATTAACTAATAGCCTGTTAAATCTCATGTCAAGTGCCAATTGGGTTGCTAAAAGCATGATTATTTAGTTTAATTTGATCATCCTGTCAGTTGACATAGCTGTTAAATTTGGTTCGAGAATCGTATGTTAACCTCCATATTGGGTTTCTGAAACGCTAGTTATGTATTAATCATAGATCATACGTCGGTCAAAAGCTTTGTCAACTAATCGGTGCTCGTCGGCAAATTAACATGTGAAAACCATTGATTTTTTATGTAAAACTCAGTTTTTTCTTCGAATTTATCTTATTAGGGTATGTCAAAACATATTTCTAATGCAGTATTATTAATAATATTTGATTTTCTTTAAAAAAAGTGTATATTTTGCAAATCTTGATAAATGAACATTGTTCCTGGTTAGATCACAATCATGTCCGTTTTGGATATTAGCATGAGTATCAAACATTTAGTGGTGATGGTGATCAAAGGACGCGAACTTTTACGACGAAAATGATATCCAGTTTCTGAAAGACTGATCAACACAAAAATTAACTTAACAATCATATGTCAAGTGCCAATTGATTTGACATTCGGTTTGTTTTCATACAAACCTAATGTCAAATCAAAATAATCGTAGATTAGTTAGTTTTGCACTGATTATCGTTTCAGAAACTCGAATTGATTTAACAGCCATGTTAAATTAACATTCGTGTTAGTTGAACAATGATTTGACAGACCTTTCAGAAACCGGGTGTAAGTGTGTGAGTCATAGAAGTCGATGTAATAAATAACAAGAAATTGGGGTACTTTGTCCTTTAGTGTATGTTAACAAGATAATGTTTATCTTGTAAACATACACTAAAGGACTTATAGAGGACACTCAGACATTCTCTTCACTCGATTTATGATATGAAAGTATCGAGTCAAATATGAAAAGATTTTTGTAAAGCATTGGATAACAATATGGTAGTACAATTTTGAAGATAATCTGTATATTAATACGTGAAAACTTTGTACCCCTTTTTACGAAAATTGCGCGGACGGAGGAGTATGAAATTTTGCACACTTATAGTTTATATAGAGAAGAAGTGCAGAATACCGTTATTTTTTTAAATTTTGTAAAAAATATATTATAGTCGAATTTCGATCACAAATTTTAATAAAGACGTATATTTTTATAAGACTTTGACACTTAGATCACTTAACATTACGAGCCTTATGTAGGCTCCTTTCACTAGCTTTGTTAAAGAACTATGTAATGGTACGAGCTTGTTGTCACTTGCCACAACACCAGACTTGGGACTAATACTGGGACTTCCACGTCGTCAGAACCACATAACCTGTAGTAATACCGACCACGTTGTGCACCGCAAGCACATTCTTATCTTCCTTTTATATCACTAGCTTGCCGCGGCACGATTTTACCCGCGTCTTTGCTTACTGCTCTGCTCCCGTCGCCAGTAGCGTGATGTTACATCGCCTATAACCTTTCCTTAAAAAACATACGCAAAAATATTTTTTTAAATCCGTCTGGTAGTTCCAAAATTAGCGTGTTCGAACAAACAAACTCTTCCGCTATAGATTATATAGATAAAACATATCATAATTATGAAATACAAGTGATCTGGGCCGAGCGTTGTGCTTTTGTTATTCGTTTATTTTCTTCTAAAACGAACTACTACATACGTATTCTTTTCAGAATGTTTTTATGTCTGTTTTTAAAAGTTTGTGGTAGACAGTGATTTCACTGAGCCAGACATGGTAGAAGTCATTAGTTAAACCATCGGCTTGTTTACCCTTAACATATTAAGAATCGCCATAAAAGCAATATACTAGAATATGTGTATAACATGACACGAAGCCTTCAATCAGTAAATTAGGGACTTAACGTGCCACCGACAACGCAATCTCCGTTGCCGTCTGAGTTAGGGATGGTAATTGAAAATTTAAATATGAATATATTTACATTTTAAATATGAAGCAATACGTACCTAACTACTTCCACTACTGGCTTTTTAATATATTTTATGCTTTTTAGTCATCGTGGACTACCACTCAGAGGTCGCGGGTTCAATTCCCGCTCAGTATAAATATTTGTGTGCATGAACATGTGTATTTGCATTGGTCTGGGTGTTTCTATGTATAATATGTATGTATTTACAAAAAAAGTATTTAAGTATGTATATCCGCATTCTAGATCTCATAACACAAGCTATAATATATGTTTATATTGGGTGTAAATGGCGTTGTGTGTAGGTGTTGAAATATTATTTATTATCATCAATTTAAGAGATATACTCTTGTTGGTGGAACTGATGAAGTTATCGCCACTTGTCTCGTTCTAAAAACACCTCCTTTACTGCTTTATACGGCATGACATCGGCACTTTTCTTGATCTGGCTGATATAGCTTATTCATGGTCTTTCCCTGCCTCGTGTTCCTTCTATTTTTCTTTTAATGATTACAGTTTATAATAAACACTATTGTATGCTGGTTGTAAAGGCCGCAGCTCGCCAATTATGTATGCCAGATATGAAATTTAAAACCAAATGTCTTTAACAAACAGTGCTTGGCAACGAGTGAGAGAGACCTTGAGTTTCTAGCACTTTATGATAAATACTACAGCTCTTGAACCTTGCACACATATAAACTAAATGCAGTATTTAAAGGTCAGATATATTCGGTTGACTTTTGTATTAGAAACATTCGTTGTCTATATTGTTGTCTTACACTATCATACTGTTAACAATATCACATAACATAGCTTCATCCTTTTTCCCTGAGAGAGTAGGCAGAGGTATTAAGTACCTACTTCTTATTAGCCCTGAAAAATTATACGCTATTAAAAAATTACGACATTACTGAAGCAATAACTAATGATAAGAGTCTACGAGAACGCTTACTTAAAACACTAATTCACCTACGACATGTTTTTGGCCGACTGACACAGTCAAGGAGGATTATTTTTTTTTTGAGTGTATGTATGTATATATGTATGTAGGTGGGTATGTACGTCTATTTCTTTGGCACGCTCTACAGCCTAAATGACTTGATGTATTTTACATATGAGGTATAAAAAAATTCAATGTAGCTTCAGCACGAGAAAAAAAATTGGTTTCTTTCTTTTCACTTTTTGTTTTTTAATAATATAAATTGCTTGTTCTTATCAATAAATAAACTCTGACAAGTTATTACAGAGCTCACGTAGACCTTCACTTTTCATTATATAAGGGTACCAACAAATTACCATTTAACAGAGTATACAAACTCATAAATTCTTACGTGTGGTTGTAAACAGCGGCTACAGGCTAAGCAAATGAAATACGTCATTGTGCTACGAAATGTAGACCCTCGTAGAGGTCGTAGATGACCCGTAGCAGTGCTACGTATCACGATGATTTAATATTATGAAGTTTAGGCAATAAAGGTTCTGAAAGTTTTAGTTTTGTCGGTAGTAGATTCACGCCGGTTTCAGCATGAATGGCCCGGATCGTCCGGGGAAGTACTACCCTCTCATAGAAGATCAACGTAAAAGTAGTAGTATCCGTACTACTGCGTTTTGTTCGGTGAGTGAGAGCGCTGGGAGCCCAATTTCCCCCCTTTCCTCTTTCCTTACCTCCCTCATACCCTTCCCTTAACCCCATTCCCAGCCGCCATAATGGAGGCCACCATACCAGCAGTTTAAGAAGATGGCTTTTTGTATAGTGGCCACCACTTCTGGATACCACTGACTGCTTACCATCAGGCGGGGTGGTGTCACTTAGGTAGGCTAATATACAAAAAAAAAAAAATATAAAAAATAATTATCTAAGTGTTGCCTTGCTTAAGTTGGCATTCAGGCTATCTGGTAAAAGGCGACGTAGATAATGTTTGTATGTTAAAATACGACATGGTTTTCTTATCTCCAGTCTAGAGCATGTACATCTTTAAGAACTCCAGGTGATAAAATTGCCTCAAAACTGGTGATTCGAAATACCATCGACAGTTCTGAAAACCGTTCCGACAATGTGATATTTCATGTAAGAGATTAGTTTCGTAACAAAATTACATTTAATGTTGAATTATTGCCAATTTAATTAGAGTTCTCACTGTTCCTACTGTTACATGATTTATTGAGCAATTTATTGAGTTTCACTGTAATGGTGTTTTCGGATTTAAGTTTTTATGCAAAAGAATGAAGTTATAAGTGAATATCGCGGTATATATTTCACTAGAGCAATCAGTCTACCAAATGATTGTGTAAACCAAAAGAAATCACTTAACATTCACAGCAACGTTCATTAGTTATTATTACCTCATGTCCTCTTTATTTTGCCACATTCATTTCTCCTTTTTCATACATTATCGACTACTGCTTTCTTGTGTTTTTTAGTATTGTTTCTGCAATGCTGAGAGTCCTCAATTGTAGAGTTAACAAAACGTAGACCGCTTCCAAACTGAAGTTAATATTTTGTATATTAGGGCACGTTCAATTTAGACGTTTCGTGTCGGACTGCTGCCGCACCGCAGGACGGCACTCGAACGACAGCAGGACGGAGAACGTCCTGCACGCTTAGTGCATAAATTGTATGGATAAATCGACTGGCGGTGCGCAGTACGACAACCGCTCCGCTAACGCACTGCAGCAGTCCGACACCAAAACGCCTAAATTGAAAGAGCCCTTAAGCTCTTTTAAATGAATTTATTCTCTCTATGTATTCTATCACAGTGAAATATTCCTACGTATTAATTACAAATGTTACTTATTTTTCCATTCTTGCCAAAAACCATATGAAGCGTATAAGATTAATGTCTGTGAGAATAAATCCATATGCCTCATATACTAAACATTACACATATTATATTATCGTCGCTTGGTAACAATAACGCGAATGTGACAACGAAAATCACATTTTATTTTATATCATTCTACACTTTTCGCGGCGAAATATTAACCACTAACGGGACAATCCCACCCACATGCCCATCACTGTGACTCCTGTAAGCCAGGATTAACAGTGATATCCAAGAAGAAACACCGAGCTTTGACACTCGGAAGTCCCGGGGACTGCTAAACCTACTGCCTTGGACCCCGCAACGAATTTAATCAGAAGTAAAAGGAGGAGTTGGAAATAAAATGTCCACTTCCCTCCATTGCAAAGCGGGAGACATATTAACCACTAGTCTACTAAAGCGAAGCTGAGTTACTATGCATACCTAACCTATTAGTTACTGACTTATGTGTATTAAAATATTAATGAATGTTGAAAAGGCAAAGGAGGTTGTTTGGATTGCAGCAAATGACGTTCTATAGTCTATAAGTTCACGCCTGTCTCCCATTACTAGGGTAAGCACCCTAGTAATGGGAGACAGGCGTGAACTTATGTATGAATAGATGTATATATGTACACCTATCGGTTAATATTTCTCCATTCTTCCATTCTACAGTCTCGCTTCAATTCTATAAACATTCTCTAACATTTTAACCAAAGGTTGGTTCGGTTTTTAAAATCATTTCATAACCGCAAACAATTTGACCAAATACGCAAATGCGTTATTTTCTTAGTACAGTCTCACCCGTTGCAAGAGTATCATATCGTGAATTATTTGTCTTTTATAAAGTATGTTACATAGATGTACATAGCTTCACGTCGTGCTTTGAAGTAGTAGGTAGAGATGCTTAACACCAATGTTTCATCAGTTATGTTATGTTTCATGTAACAGGGAGCGAGCTTGTTGACATTTACCGAGTACCATTCCAGACAAAAATTGGAAATTTCTCAAAAGAAAAACCAAACATCTGTACCCAACCCGGAAATAGAACCCGTACGTCTTGCCACTAAGCCGCAGATGCAACTTTCCAACAACCTCCAAAATGGCAAGGTCCTACCCTGACATTAAAACTATGCGCCTTTTGAATTATTTCTTAAACCTTGTTACGCAACACCAACTTATATCCACAGTCGTAGTTGCGGCAATTCACTTGTTCTCGCTTACAATTGTGACTTTTGGAACCGCAAATTAAGTTTGTAAAGTCGAAGTTACGTCTGCTATTAAACTTTGAAGCTAAATTAAGCGTTTTAATTAGTACATACATAACGTAGCATCACGCAATTGTCTCTTTAAGTTCTTGAGGAAGGTCATAGGCTATGTAACATTACGCTACTGACGACGGGAGCAGAGCAGACTGTCTACCTTAAAGAGACAATTGCGTGATGCTACGTTATGTATGTACTAATTAAAACGCTTAATTTAGCTTCCAAGTTTAATAGCAGACGTAACTTAGTAAGCAAAAAAACGGGTAAAATCGCGCAAAAAATAAATGAATAGTATCTACTAAACAACTGAGTCAATAAAAGAATAACTTAGTAAACATATAGCTTGTCGTATGCAAATCTATGTGTTGTCTGTGGCTTATGTCAAATAAATGTATTTTCTTTCTACTTTCTTGTGCAATGGTAATTGAATAAAAATTTTGAAAATGTATAATTAAGGGACTACTCACACTTATTCAGTTCAATTCAGCTTATGCTCATGGAAAACAACGATTTTGTATGTAGACGGAAAGCTGAACGGACGCGTACGCGTCTCCATACAAAATCGTTGTTTTCTATGGGCATAAGCACAATAGAGCTGAATAAGTGTAAATTGTTAAGATTCCATTAAATGTCGTCGTGGTGTTCTTTTCTTCTGTCAGTTTCTCTGCTTACTTCTTCTAAACGACGCTAAAAATTTTAATATAATAATATTCTACCACATTCACACAGCGCCATCTAGCCCCAAATTAAGCAATTTTATTTGCTTGTGTTATGGGTACTAAACAACTGATATACTACATAAATACATTTTTTTTTTGTAAATACATACATGTTATAGATAAATTACACCCAGACACAGATCAAACAATCATGCTCATCACACAAAGATTTGTCCTGGGTGGGAATCGAACCCACGACCTCCGGCTTAGCAGTCAGGGTCACTAACCACTAGACCAACAGGCCAGTCATAGACACACATCAGAAAAGTCAATAATACTTGAATTATATCGTAAAAAAATATGTTAGTAGGTACTCTTGTGCGAAACTGGAGCAAGTCGTAAATTATAAAATTTTTGACATATTTATCGCAGTAAGTATACCATTGTGTTTTGGAAAGTACGGAAACAAAAATTACGCAATTTCCCAAAGGAGAGACTAATATTATGTAATATTATGTTAAAGTTCTGTGAATGTTCTCTTAATAATAATAATCTTATCTTTAGTGATATTATTGATAAATATATACATATATTCGTTCATATAATAAAAAAGAGACCCTTTTTTTTGAGCTGACGCTTTATTGAAATATTATACCCTATGCCATTCATTTGCACAATTAATACGAATTTAATGACACCTCATATGTTAAAATCCATTAAGCCATTTAGGCTGTAGAGCGGGCCAAGGAAATATACATACATATCCATATACACACATACATACGCTCGAAAAACATTACCCTCCTTAACTTCGGTAGTGGGGCAAAACTCTCCTAAAAGTCTAAAATTGCGAATCCGCCTACATCAAGCCTTAGAAGAGGCCTTTGCTCCACTCGGAAAGTGACAGGCTGTTATTATTATTATTAAGATAGAACAGTACAATGAGTATAAATATTACGTCAAAAAAGAAATATTTTTCAACGTTATCATCACGTACAAATTACGTAACTAGATTAAATAGATGGTAGGGATCTTCCCAGGCTTTGTAAATAAGTCATATGTTAATGAAATCATTTGCTATACGTAATTACATGATGTTTCAAGACATACTGGACCGAAGGGAATCAGTCTGGTAAACTAACTTCTATATAGTTCTATTATTCAGCGATGTGAATAATATAAATGTATTATTGGAATAACCTATTCTTATTTTTCATATGTCATAGATCGCTAACAAGCTTACCGCCTACATGTTTGGAAGTTGTATGTTTATTAACACATCAAAATGAAAATTCTTATAAGTAGTCAGTGGGTTCCACGAGTGGTGAACAAAAGTTTCTTTCAGCTAACTCATCTTGTAGTTAGCTGAAAGAAAGAAAGTAAGAAAACTATTTATTGTTACTGCAGGTATGTCGGTGAAATGATTTCTTACGCCCACTTTAAAGACGGGATCAAATTAAATGAAAATTTAAATAAATAAATAAATAATTTTAGTTATCAGTCAGTAACAAGAAATGCTATTTGTCTGATCATAAGTTAGGTATTTCGTCATAATGACACTATTCCATTTAATGCGATTTAACTATCTACCAATGAAAACATGTGAACTAGACGTTTCAGAACTATGTCATTGGGCCAAACAAACAACTTAATCTTAGATTGCCGACTTTGCAGAATATATACTTCGTATTATCTTCATAGACAAGGTTTCACCGTCCTTTAGTAGAAACAGCAGCAAAAAATATCATAAGCTATTATATCTATTTTTGTCATAACGTCGCCGTCATAACAAACAATCGCCTAAATGTTAAAGTTTATTCGACTTTAAAAAAATGTAAATATTAATTTAGATTACTTTTAAAATTGAATCAATTATATTTAAAAAAAAAGATATCAAATCAAAGCATTTATTTCATTTTGATCATAAAGTATGATGCATATGAAAAGTCAAAATTACATGAAGTCAGCTAGTTCACTGACGAGGTAGAGTCGTAAGAAGAACTGGCAAGAAACTAACGCTACTCTTTTCAATCGCCAGATAATTATATTATCCTTAATTTTTAAGTAATACCGTAAAGTAACTAACGCTACTCTTTTCAATCGCCAGATAATTATATTATCCTTAATTTTTAAGTAATACCGTAATAATTTATTATGTGAATTATAAAGTCAATGATCTTCTATCACCCTGAAGACCACCGCTTTCACTTTCAGACATAATTTAAGTTCCTGAAGTTTACAATAGTCCCCACACTTAGCCGGTAGTAGTGTTAAAAGTTAAAAGTGTTTTAAATTTGACTGGTCATGTAGCCCATATAAATACATTTTTTACATACATACGAGTATTATTGATTAGTTGATTACATTTGGCATAATATGAGGGTGTTGTTTAGAATAAAATATTTTTTTTTTCTTAATAGTTCGTTAACCTTCACAAGGTCGAAAAACAGGGTGGAGGCCGATATAGATTGGGCTAATCTTTTTTGCGTATAAATTACTATGTTTACGAATACTCAATAGTAATAACTACCAATAAACATAACAACTTAGTATGGAACAGACAAGAATATAGAATGACCTTCAATATTTGAAATAGATTTTTTTTATTGCCTACGGTGGTAGAAAAACCATAGGCTTACTTGATTATATTTGTCACCGCCGTTCATGGACTTCTACAATGTTATTCTGATTCAGCAAGCCGCTTCCTACAGCAATAGTAATGTTCTCCTTACACTTAGTTACTTCTCCTTAGACTGCCTCCGTGGTGCAGTGGAAGCGCAAGCGATTGCTAAGCACGAGGTTGTAGTTTTGATCTCCACACGTGACAAAAGTTTGTGTGATCCATAATTATTTGTTCCGAGTCTGGGTGTACTTAGTGTCAGTTCGATGCATGTTTGTAAAGTTCCCTTTTAAAAAAATAAAAAAATAGATATACCTAGTTGGAAGAAGGTCATGTCGCCGCAGTTAGTTATGTAAATAAGTTTTTATAACTTAATTCTTATCATCATTTCTACTATTAGTGCGATCACCTATCTCCCAATTTAGCACAACCGCTTAATATCTTGGGTACGCCTATGTCCAGCAGTGGTACGACTACTATCAAACTTTGTTCACATTACTTAAAAGTTTGTATGGAGACTGGGACGGGTTAACTTGCTCTCCGAGGTACAGAGACAGTAGTCTATACAATTTACATGAATTACGAGTTGTTTAAGAACTAGTTTTCGAACAATTTCGAAGTACTTACATTAATTCTATTAGTGCCACTTTGGTAAAAGGTCTTCCATTTCGACAGCGCTATCAAAACAAATATTTTCAGTGTTCATTTTGGAAATAATAATGTTTAATTTACAAAATGGCTTAAAGACAAAAGAAAATTGTTGAGACGGTTTTCTAAAATGGCGCCCACGAGGTGGCAACACCGCTGCGTCAGGTCTAACTGTCAAGCGCTTTTTTAAAGGTAACTCCTGATTGGCCCAATGTGAAAGTGGCACCCTCATTAAATAGGTATGAATAAGTACTAACAGAAAGCGATATTGTTGCAATGTTCCAAACACAATTTTAGACGCAGGTGGTCTAACATTGACAAGTTTCAACAAAGAAATTTAATAATATTAAGTATTTAACTATTAGAGATATTATCTATTTTCTCGATACAAGAACCAAACCGCGTTTGTTGCCCAAGGTACTACTTTAGTACCACGGGCAGTTTTTATCCCGCAACATTACTAGACTGCTTGTAGTATTACGAATAAAAGTGTTACAAAGACGGGGTCAATCACCGCTTTGTGTAAATATACACAGGCTTGTCAACAAAGAATGTCCTTGTTTACCACCAAGGTAATGCCATGCTTAGTGTATTTTATAGGCACATAGAAATAATTGTAATGTATGGCTTGTTTGACACGGATAAAACATACATTTATAGACACATAGCTAAAGCTTGTTTATAGTATATTCAATTTTGTTTCGTCTTGAAAATATACAAGTATAATTTATCATAAAACGGTTTACTTAGCATCTCTACACAAATATTTAATTATTACAAGTTGCGCCCCTCGGCTTCGCTCTCGCCTAAAATGTGTTTTGTCTTCCTAGAGAATCGATTTCAGGATAAAAAGTAACATATGTCCGTCTCCGGCACTGAATCTATCTAGATAGCTATTTTCATTGAAATCAGTTCAGTTTAGCCATTTAGGCGCTGAGTGGTAATAAACACACATGCATACATACACATATTACTAATGCTCCGCTTACCAGTATGTCTATCACAGGTTTGTATCTGTGAACTGTATTATTAGGCTCTTTAAATGTGTACGTACGAAACTCTTTGTTAACTATTACAACTTGGCCTTTGCCGGTTTTTATTTTAAACAAACATTACATACAACATAAAGGTATATTTCAAAAGGTTATGTTACGATCTCTGACATAAACGCGCGAAAACAATAAGTACCTATAATAAATTGAGATAATCCCGTACTGCTAATAGAACGAAAGTATGATAAATGCGACAAAATGTTCAAGTAACCAGCACTGTACAAATCATTGTTTGGAAGCCCGAATTAATGCATGACCATTCGTTTTGAAGTTTTCCTGCAGAGGCATTGTAATCAATTTTTACACTGTCTACTAAACACTGCTATGTTGTGTAGTTTATTTTTATTTTATTTGTCGACTGTAATAAAACGAAAATGTATTTAGATTATATTCTGAATAATTTTCTTGCTTTTACGAAGTTGTGATAGATACGATCAGCCTGAATTCTGAGCTTTGTTTCACACTTCAAAATAATTTTAAACAAAATAAACACAATATTATTATCTTTTACAAAATTAACATTCGCACTAAGGAATATAATCTGTCTCAGGGGAACTATATAAACACAAAGTACAC
The DNA here is from genome assembly GCA_963082885.1 of Parascotia fuliginaria. Lineage (NCBI taxonomy): Eukaryota > Metazoa > Arthropoda > Insecta > Lepidoptera > Erebidae > Parascotia > Parascotia fuliginaria. The sequence continues at coordinate 4,858,256 of OY720197.1, forward strand.
CTATACTCGTAACATCGTCATAGCAAATGGTCGTTCGCTCAAGAATACAAAATTTTGTTAATTCTCTTCAATAAAGAACTCACTGCACGTACGCACACATATTTAAGTAAAGATATTACATTTACATTTTTATTTTTTTCTTTACTGAAGTGGAAATGGTCACGATACATATCCTGCAGAACTGACGGCCGAAAGGTTCTAGAGTAGTGACCACGAATCCGCCAAGGTGGCGAAAATTGGGGGAGGCCTATATCAGTGCAGGTTTTTCAGCTGATATGATGATGATGATTACATTTACGATATGCTCTAGACCCTAGAGTAATCATCGTAGGATAAACCCAAACAACGTTACTAAAAGTTAAAATGTAATGCAGGGCAAATTGATAAAAATAGTAAACTTTCCTCCTTGACCATTCAACAGTTTATTTCAGTCCTCCAAAGCAAAAGGAAAGTCTAGTAGCTTAGTGTCGTAGAAGTTAAAACTCTCTGTATTTTTTGTATTTGTTAGAGACATACAAATTAAAAGATAAGGGCATTTGACGCAAACTTTTAATTAGAATGTTTGTTACGCTGAACTTTTGTCCGGATGTCGTAAATTGTTCAATCGCTCGGTAATAATAGTCTCTGTCTAAAAATTCTAGTAATAATTAGTACCCAACGCATCTCATAAAACCGTCATTGTAGAGGTCACAATGCCAGCAATTTGAGAATGGCATTTTCAAGAAGCTAGGTTCTAAAAGCTAGCAGCTTTTAGAATGGTGACCTTCACTTCTGAACTTCACTGACTGCTCACCATTAGGTACAATGGAGTCCCTTAGCGAGTCTTGTATTCTGCGAGTAACTTGTGGACCAGTCAAGAAGTAAATGCTTGGAGAAGATTTATGTTCAATAGCGGACGTCGATGTTGATACAGCAACAAACTCAATAATGATGATACACAATTAATCACACTTACTAACGATATATTTATATTTCTAGCTACTTTAATAATATGTAAGATAGACGTACATTCCACAAAATGTGAGAGATTTTCGTCAGAACTCCAATAGAGGTAAAGGTCACGTAAGCTTTTCATCCAGATTAGATCCCAACTAAAACACATCCGGGGTCGGGAAACACGGTATAAACGCCGTAGTAGGGATCTTCAGAAAGGTTTATGCTCAATTTAGAGAGACTTACTAAATATAAAAGGTTGTATTTTTTACATTAAACTCTTAAGTCGACCGCTATTAGAAGTATAGATGAACGATAAATAGATTGGAATCAAGTTAAAAGTTTATACCTTCTAGTTACGTAGTCATCTAATACTATAAAGCTTAGGTAGAAGAATGAGTAATATGTTCATGAAGAACGAGTAATATTAACAGAGCCTCTATCTAAAGTGACAATTTAATATATACAATTTATCAAGTTGTGGTATATTGTTAAATAAAAAAAATCAGGGAACAATAAAATTGGCATTATTTACGTCGTATCTTCTAAATAAAAACATACTAAGGGTGAAGCCAAACGAGTATTTTTGAGTTACGAGTTGCATAATTTCGGTCACAAACAGACAAAATTAAGTCTTAAAATCTGTGTATGCAAAGGCTATTACTATAACTTATATTTTATCAAAAACTGCTTAAGTGAAATAAACCATGTTCAAAAAAATTAAACTATATAGGTCTTAGAAAGCCAAATAAGAATATTAGTTAACCCGCGTACCTATCCAGGACGGAACATGGCAACAAAATGACGAAGCAAGAACTGACGTAAGAACAAAATTGTGGCTCCATCAAAAATAATGCAAAAGGGAAGAATAACGAATTTAATTTAATTATTATTGGTGAACAAACATGAATAATTTTAGGGTAATAATTTTAAGATAGGATAAGTTCGTTTTAAAGCTAGTCCAGAATTTGAATTTTTATTATAGATTGCTAACCTTTCAGAAAAATAAAATCAAGTTACTACACTCATATTTTAAGTAAAATTTTATAACTGCACTTGGTCATAAACTTGACCAATCACATTAGTCCAACCAATCAACTGAATCTACAAAAACATAAACAATCCTATTTTATAAATATTATACTTATAGTTTCATGATATTAAGCTTTAGCATAATATGTACCTGCTATTAGCATATGGGAGGGTCTGATGACCTGTGGCACAGGTTGCGAAACCTATTCAGTCCTTCACAAATGAAAAATGGTACTTTCCCTGTCTAGCCTTAAGTTTTTTATTTGTGAAAGGATAATAAAGGTATTTATTATTATTATTATTTTTACATACTTGTAAAAATTCCACAATAACTTTATGTTAGCATCCTGACGATATTTTTCTTACATATTACTTGAAGGATTGATGGGTTCAAAAAGAAAATTATATTTGTACTCTAATACAAGTACCTACATATTTTAGGTTTGGTTTTAGTATCAATTTTATCAGCAAAATTAAAGATGTCTCTTTTTATCCTCTTTCTATCCTTGTTTATTTACTTACATATAATTATAATACATTGACCACTTCCGAGAAGCTACAAGCTCTCTAATGAACAATTCAAGATCACTCTCTAAGGAACGATACGTAACATTGCAAATAATTAACTCATTGTAATTAAGTTGCTAGTGTTTGCATTTACTTCGATGCTTAGTATTAAAAAATATTATGAAACAATCTACATAACTTACGGTAGCTACTTGAGCGCGACTTTTGTTTTGAAAGTGCTGTCATGAGGAAAATTTAATAGCGTTTCTGTATTCTGTGACACAATCTGAAATTCTTGCTTTATTTAGATCTCCTGATACAGCACGTGTCCAATTTGACACCGAATTTTCAAGTAATCTTGTACAAAGCAAGCCTCAACCAAAATACCTTTTATATGAAACAACTTAAACAATAACTTAGAAATAAAAATAAGAGAACTTATTAAAATATAAAATAAGAAAATGAATAATTAAGTTAAGATAGAGACAGAAACGGATTAAGAAATAATATTTGACAAATTAAACCTACAAAATTGCATGCTCGAGGCGAATTATGGAGATACCAATTTATATATTGTGTGTTATCTGAATTACATATTTTAGCACTAAATAAGAATGCAAAAAAAGTACTTTACAATGGAGCTTTGGCTTTTCTATAATTTAAAAATACTTTTCATGTTGACGTAAACGCAAACTACTTCTCCGTAACTTAAAGTTAATTCTAGCGTGTACCAAGTAACTGAAAACATTCATAATAAATACAAGAAACTTTTGCAACTACGTTTAAAACAGAACAATACAGAGAACTTTAAATCAAGACTATTTACATTTCTTTTAAGACTTCAAATACTTTTTACATGACTGGGATAGTTTAAACGAACGCGAAAAGCAAATACCAACACGCGAAATTCATAACTATATGCATTTAGTTAAAGTAGAACTATAGAATTCTTTAAACTCGATTCACAATCAGAAACATAACACAGGATAGAAATGCGTGCATCTGGAATATGATAAGTTATAATATAACACTGAGGGTCTATAAACTAAAGGTTTGGACAGACAGACAACAAAGTGATCCTTCCTATAGGGTAAACCAGTCAAATGTGCCCCACAATTCGAGAAATCGAAATAAAATTAAAAAATTACTTGAAACATGTTTATTAAAATAATCAGTCTTAACCTCTGACTCAATTGCCATAATAAAAACTAATAAAATCTTCTAAAACATAACAAATAATAATCGAGATCAAATGTTTCTTAAAATGTAGGTTGGGGCACCTTACACTGATACATCAGTCTTATGTGCCCCGGCGTAGCCTCTCACATTGACGTCTTTTTCCCTTTTCCTTTCCCCTTATTTTTTTGCTCCGCATTTGTTACATTTCTGTCCATGACTTGTACAGTCTTCATGCAACCAGCCAGAACACTGTACACATTGAATCCAGTCACTTTTTTTTCGACTCGCCTCATTTACTCCCATTTTCTTACTAGTTACAGCCTCCACCGCTTTTGTCAAATTTTCTTCCGTCCATTTTCTTGGATCAACAGCTTTAGGCTTCCCCATTTCCTGAAACATTATTATTTAATTGAAAACTAACATAAATTAACAACTAAAAACAATAACTAAGTAGGGCACATTACTCGAAAAAAATCAGGGCACATTTGACAAAGTTCAGTGTAATGTGCCCCACTCAAAATGATCAAAAAATGTTTTGAGTAATGGAACGTAATTATGGCCCAACAAAAGTTCAAAGAGGTTAGTTTTAGAATTAAACTTTAAATTCACTAAAATTTACATATAAAATACTTTAACTTAACGTAAAAATATATTCAAAACATATTCACATAGTCGTACAAACCTTTTATTCACTTTTTCTCACTAATACTCATTGAAAACCGGCACTGTGTTGTTTACATCGCCGCCATACTAGTGTTACTGACCTGTTTGCATCAAATTCGCGCCAAATTTGAAACGCATTTTTGAGTTCCGCAAGTGGGGCGCGTATTCGACTGGGGCACGTTTGCCTGGTTTACCCTAAGGGTTCCGTATTGCCACTTGAGGTATGAAACTCTTTATAAGATCGCAGAAAATTCGAATTACTTTCCAGTTAATGTCAATATAAAAAATAACTCGCGTAATCGTTCAACAAAATTAATGCAATGCTAAACTAGGTTTTGGTTAAGTTGCTTCAATTTTAAAACGCATTCTGAAACCCTATTTCTTTTATCTTTAAGCTCTTTTGAAGCAGAAAAATACAATGCAACATTAATTTATAATGCAATGCATTGTTAGTGTGCATTTTCAGCTTGAATAGGCCATTACGGTATCTTACAAAATAGGTTTTCATACATTATTTTTATAGTAATGCTATGGCTATATTGGACAAACACATTATCTTCATAATACAAAAATGCGAAGTTTTTCGTTAGTTTCGTTTAGGCGCTGAGTGGTAACAAAAACACACACAGTGTTTTTGTTACCACTCAGCGCCTAAACAGCTGAACCGATTTCGATGAAAATTGATATGTACATAGAAAGCAGAGTAAAAATCTTCGGCACTCAATATTTGTACTAACTATACATTATATTTATATACAATCAGTAAGTAATACATTTATAAATTATTTTTTATTGACCAGTAAAACCGAGAATAACATTAAATATCATCCGTCTACCGAAATAAACCTCATTTGGATCACCACATAATTATCCTCTAGCGACCTAAAGCAGTTTAGCTTTACGACTTCGGTTCGAAATGTTCGCAATGCGCGATCGATATCGGTAAACATGGGGACACTATCGGCCACTGGGAATATACGCATTCTGTGGTAAAAATGTGAAGAAATGCGAACAGTTTTTGGTTAGGTATTGAATATTAAAAAAAAAAAATTTCGGTAACAAGCTGATATGCTGCAATAGGATTACTATGCTGCCCAACAAAATAAACATAGTTTTACATACCGATAGTTTGTCTCAGCGGTGAAAAGTGAAAACGTAAAGATTTTAATGTCAAAATTTAGTTCTTATATTAAATACTAAAAGCGCTATTTTTTACAATAATATTAGACTCGACGTTACATAATTTGTATAAAGTTAGATCTACGTGATATCTATTTCTAACAATCTGGCCTAAATTCAGTGTTAGATCTGTCGTGGCTACCCTCGTCAAGGTCGTAATCAAATTGGTTGAAATCGTACCGCTGTCATACTACACTATTTATCCGAGATTGTTGTTCTTAACGCGATCGACACGTTCATGACGTTCAGTGTTTTGATTGACCCGCTCCAAGTTCTTAACCAATCAGAGAGCCAAATGCGGTAAACAATTTGATCGCGTTAACATTAAAACAACTCGCATTAGGCACCCAGAGCTAATTTCTTACCCGGGCAAAATGCTCTATAAAACTTTGGGTTTTTAAATTGCATATCTAATATAAGAGCAAAGTAAAGATTACAATCTAAACCTAATTATGGATTTCGTAAGGTTTGCGTAAATAAACTTGTTTATTAAACATAAAGTAGATAAAATGCGTTCACTGGAAAAAAAACTCTATTTGCGCCACAGTTCCGAATAGCGATTTCGCGTGACAGAAAGTATGGAATCCTCAGCGGCATCAAAATCTGATTTGGAAGTAATTTGAAGGACAAAGCCAAACTGGCGAACAAAATTATTTATCAATCATAAATTAATACAACAAAGCAATTTTACGGATTTTAGGTATTATATACTAGCTTTCCGCGGAGCGGTTTCATCCGCGTCTTTTGCTTAATGCTCTGCTCCCGTCGCCAGTAGCGTGATGTTACACAGCCTATAACCTTCCTCGAGAACTGGGCTATCTTGCGCAAAGAGAATTGTCAAATCCGAGTGGTTGTTTCAAAGATAAGCGCGTTCAAACAAACAAACAAACTTTTCCGCTTTATATAATAGTATAGATGTCTAAATTTATCATAAATTTGAATCAGTTGTTAAGCGACATAGGAGTAGGTACAAGCCATTTGAATGCGCGAGCGTCTCCCGTGACCCCGATACTCTGGCCGTCTGGAGGAACACCGTGGGTTTTAGTCGGTATGCCGGCCGCTGTCTCATTGTGGCCGGAGAGTCCGACATAAGTCGCCTTGCCCAGGCGGGTGCGTACGCGTAATGCGTTTCCCACGATAAAAAAAAAGGTACAAGCCATTTACATTCATACTTGAGCAATGTATATAATATATTTCAAGCGTTTTCAAAACCTCATATTATTATAAAATACTAGCTGCCTGCCCTCGCTTCGCTTCGGTATCAAAAGTTTATTCTACAACAAACACCTAAAAAAATACTATTGCGATATTACTGCGAAATATTATTGCTGTACTACAAATTTAATTTTGCTGTCTGGAAAATATGTTAAACATAATAAAATATGTTACCCATAACATTTGTAGCATTAAAAGTAAAAGATATTTTTAAATCGGTTACGTAGATTTTGAGTTTATCCATGACAAATAAACCTACACAAATCAATTCCTTTTCTTCAAAATATTAGTTTAAATTTATTAAACTCCACTCCATCAAACATTTAAAAGAGCTGTTTACAAAATTACTGCACGTTATATAACTCTGTCGATCCGGTAGATTCATGTCGAAACCAAGAAAGATCTTTTACCCTAAAGATATAGCAAGAAAGTGGTAGACATTTCTGATCAGAGGCCCTAGACAAGTGTCAAAGATTTCTATTCTATTCATAGAATAGATAATAAAATGTATGAGATTGATTGAAGCGTTGGCGTTAGCTTATGTCAAACCAATACATTTTTTTATCTATTCTATGAATAGAATAGAAATCTTTGACACTTGTCTAGGGCCTCTGTACTTTAAGCGTTAATTGTATGTTTGTGAAGTCCTTCGAAACACAAGGCTTTTACAATTTGTGTTCTTATTAACGTAGTAAATAGCCTTGAAACAATTAGTCGTATTATCCAGAAAACTACGTCATTGGTAGACTATTATTACTATTGACGACAGCAAGTTTAGCTAGAAATAGACTTTTAAATTAAGACTTTTTAAGATAGTTTTTTATGTAAATTTATCTATATACTTTTATATAAAGCGAAAGAGTTTGTTTGTTTGTACGCGCTAATCTACTAACCAGTTGGATTTAAAAAATTACTTTTCCATATGATAGCCCAGTTCTCGAGGAGGGTGGAGGGTATAGGCTATGTAACATTACGCTACTGGCGACGGGAGCAGAGCAGTAAGCAAAGACGCGGGCGAAATCATGCCGCGGAAAGCTAGTTAAGACATAAAATACAAATAAATATTTGTCCGTTAGTTTTGGCTGCAGAGACACTAGATAGAAGTTTTTTTAATGAAAATCTTTGCCCAAAGCCAAGAATCCAATAACACTAAAATAAGCATTCTCCAAGTTCCTTTTCGTTGGCGATATTATCGAATATAAGATGGTCCGGTTCAAATATTTTGAATAACAGATTAAGGCATCAAAAGAATAGCTGAAACAAGAATTTATTGAAAAGTTTTGAACCACAAAAAAAGATAATGAAATAAAAAACTTAGTTACTAATGTTTTGATTTGTTATATGCGCAGTTTCATTTCTATTGAACCTATTCACACTTACTTTAACTAAATTTTTCAGTGTTCCTTTATTAGCATAAATACTATCACACATACATTAAAATAATATTATTCGATAGTATTTCAATTCAAGTGACAATACTACGTACGAAATTCAACTCGATTTTTTGAGCAGCACAATCGTTAACCATCAATCATACCACTGATTTCGTTTCGTTTATTACTCATAAATATGCAGTAAGTCGCTATTCTACGCTTCCAAACGATGAAACAATGATCACAAATAAAGATATGATACTTATGACCTCTGCTCTCAGAACCAATGTTACTCATGCATTTTACAGTAGGTACCTACAATACCTACATGCAACTTTATGTTAGGTCAAGGTCAATGCACCAAATAGTATAAAACAAAAACAACATATAAAAATTTATTTCTGAAGTTTCATGCAATTTATATCTAAAGATAATTTGTACACGAACAAAGCCGGGGCGGGTTGCTAGTTTATTCCATTTGATGGCCGTCAAACTATGACATTGTCCAGATTAGTTGATTTTTCGTTAATCAGTCTTTCTCAAACTGGGGGTAAGAACGGCGAAAAGTAAAATACCGAGAACCGGAAACTTTTATGCAGAGTTTATAAGTCCACGTTGGACCTTTTCTTATATTACTCTAATAACAGTAATAACACATAACAAAGTTATTCTCTTGGACATTTTAGTTGTTTTTACCTGCGTTGTGCACGAACCCTCCCGGTCCCTCGCGGAGGAGAGTAGCGGCACACTTCTTGTGCTGGGATTGGGGATGTCTCTAGGCGCTGTCGGCGTGAGGTATACTCGTGGAGTATGGCGGGTCGAGAGGGCGACACTGTCGTGACGACCGTGATAGAAACAACAAGTAGTCTCTCAATCTTGTATTGACGTATATAGGTACTCGCTCGGTACTTGCAGAGCTTCAGGGCTTCAGTGGTACTTGCGGGCTTCAGTGGTACTTGCAGAGCTTCCAGACTTCCTGCAGTACTTGCAACGCTTCAGGGCTTCAGTTGGTACTAGCAGAGCTTCCAGGCTTCCTGTAGTACTTTCTTCAGAGCTTCTTTCTTCTTTCTTGAGAGTTCTTCTTTCTTGATTGCTCCGTTGCTCGCCGTGAAGTGACGATCCGTGCAAATGTTCCGCCTTTTATACACGTATCGTAGGTACCTATCGAACGTTCTACAAGGTTCCGACCAATCAGCGTAGTAGGTACCAATTGTTCTACAATATTCCCGCCAATCAGCGTTGAGTGCCCTGTCTCGCGGTCTTATTACCTAAACGTGATGCTATACAAAGCAAGAATATTCTCGAATATTATCTAAATATTATTAAAACATTATGAAACTATATAATAACAATAATCATTGTTGTTCTAACAAGAAATTAACATATTCTAATACAATCTTAAGTAGAATCTTTACGAAAACAAACCTAAACACAAGTATTAACAATAGAATATCGTAATTAACATTACAAGTGCATAAATCAACCCTATCTATCATAAAACACTATTTAAACATCATTAATTACATAACTACGCCCTTATCTATATAAAACTACTATGACTTAGTACATAAGATAACAGAATATAAACATATCTAAGTAAATTACATCTTTATAACGACATATCACCCCTATCTGCCTTTGAGAAACCTATTCTAATAAGATTATATCATAATTTCGTATATAAACTAACGCTATTCTGTTATATAAAGCTAATATATAAGGTGACCCTATCCTAACTATATTATTTATATGTTCAACTTATCTCTATTTAGACGTCGTCGTGCACATCTCTCCCGCCGTACGACTCGTCGTATTTTGTTCCGGTGCTAAGGCGACGTCTTCTATCGGCAGGATCACCATCTTTCTCACTGGTCTCCGTAGTATTCCAGTCTTCGTCTTCACGTCTACGGTGCGCACGATGCCGTCGGGTCCAGGGTACGTAGCTACCACCTTGCCGCGTAGCCACACGTTGCGAGGGAGATTGGTGTCGATGAGTTGCACTAGGTCACCAATCTTGACTTCATGCCCCTTGCCATGGGGCTCCCGCCGGTATTGAAGCTCGGGGAGGTATTCCCGGAGCCATCTTGTCCAGAAGATGTCTGCCAGGCGTTGTGATGCACGCCAGGTAGACCTGCTCGCGGCGTCTTGCTCGGAGAATGTTCCTGGAGCTGGAACTCTTCCTGGTGAGCCGAGCAAGAAGTGGTTCGGCGTCAGTGCTTCTGGGTCTTCTTCCGAGGTGGACACGTGGGTGAGCGGACGGCTGTTGACTGAGAATTCAACCTCCGCTAGCAGGGTAGCCAGTACTTCTTCATTGGGGTGACGCTCGTGGAGAGTCACTGTCAGGGCAGTCTTGACAGATCGCACCATTCGCTCCCATGCACCACCCATGAACGGTGCACCAGGAGGGATGAATCGCCACACGATGGTTTTCTTGGCCGCTTCTTCTTTTGTTGCCTCGTCGATTGCTTGTCGTAGTTCTCGATCTGCGCCCTTCAGGTTGGTCCCGTTGTCTGACCATATCTCTGATGGGCATCCTCGGCGTGCGATGAGGCGTCTGAGTGCCATTATTGCGGAGTCTGTGCTGAGTGTTGCTGCTATCTCTAGGTGGATAGCTCTGGTGGTCAGGCAGGTGAATATCGCCACGTATCTCTTCTGGTGACTGCGTCCAACTGTTACTGATAGCGGACCGAAGTAGTCTACCCCCGTGAATGTGAAGGGTCGCTTGTGATGTGCGACACGGCATTGAGGTAGATTTCCTGTTCGCGGGTACGGCGGCGCTTCTGTCTTCATTCTGCAGTGGAGGCAGTGCTTCAGCAGAGTCTTCGTAATGGGGCGGAGTCGCGGGATCCAGTACTGTTGCCGGCACTCGTTGATGGTAGCTTCGACGCCGGCGTGATGCAATTCCACGTGAACCTTCTTGATCCACAGCTGTACAACGTGATGTCCTCCGTCCAGTATCATTGGCCTCTTGAATTCTTCTGTTAGCTGTTCGGCTGCGGCGATGCGGCTTCTTAGTCTTAACGTGTCTTCTGTGTACTCTATGCTTAGCTGACGCAGACGACTGTCCTTGCTGAGAGGCTTCTTCTTCTGAATGTCCTCGATCTCTTGTCCGAAGCTGTCTTCTTGTGTGGAGCGCATAAGTAGTTCTTCTGCACGGCGTAGGAGTTCTGCAGGGACTGGTACATACTTCTGTTCTGTCTTCCCTATCTTCTGTGTTTTCTTCGTCTGTGCGGGCTTGGGGACTCGACGCCAGTCAGGGTCCGCTTCTCTATTCTTCTTTGTCCGCTTGTAGTTCACTGTGTACGTCCTTGTTCTGCAGAGTTGAATGAATAGAAGAACTCTTGCTGTGGTGTAGCGCAGTCTATCCCAACTTGAGAATCTGGATGCGTCAGGAAGGGCTTCGGCGATCTTCTGCGTCTTCTGTCTTTCGGCACTGATGTGGTTGACCTTCTCTTCGCCTGTAGGTCCTTCTGCGGGTGACGACGATTCTTCTATTGGCCAGGAATCTTCATCTTCATACAGGAACTGTGGTCCCTGGTACCAGCGATGTTCTGAGTTAAAGTTGGCTGGTACGTGCCTGGTTGCGTCGTCAGCTACGTTCAATTTTGTTGGCACCCATCTCCACTCCTTGACAGCTGTCGCCTCTTCTATGGCTGCCAAGCGATGAGCCACGTAAGGCCTGTATGACCTGGATCCTGTCCTTATCCAAGTCAGCACGGTCCTGCTGTCTGTCCAGAACGTCTTGGTTATTGGCTTCCTCTCGTGCTCTTCTATCACAGCCTCCGCCATTCTTGTGCCGAGTACTGCTGCCTGCAGCTCGAGCCTCGGGATCGATGTCAGCTTCAGCGGGGTGACTCTTGCTTTGGCCAGCACGAGGGAGACTCGCACTTCTTCGTTGGGCAGGACAGCTCTCCAGTACAGGACTGCGGCGTAGCTACTCTCGCTGGCGTCTGTGAACACATGTAACTGTAAGGAGGTTGCGTCACTATAGTTCAAATACCTTCTTGGGATTGCCACTTCTTTAAGGCTCTTCAGATGACCAATCCAGTCCTGCCACTGCTCTGCGAGGTCTTGATCCAGGTCTTCATCCCACGCGGTTCCTCTTCTCCATACCTCCTGGAGTATTTGCTTTGCTCTTATTGTTACCGGTGAGGCGAAACCTAGTGGGTCGAACAGCGACATGACAGTTCGAAGAGCTTCCCGTTTGGTGGGTGTCTTCCCGGAGATGAGTGCTTCAGGTACCCGTACGAGGTTTAGGTTGAACGTTAGCTCGTCTGTAGTCGGCTTCCAAATCAGGCCTAACACACGTTCGATGTTCTCTTCGGTCTTGAACTGCAGGTCTTCTGTTCCTTCATTACTCTCCCCTATCGCTTGAAGGAGTGCTTTTGAGTTGGACCTCCATTGTCGCAACTCGAAGCCTGCTGCCTGGTGTATGTTCTTCACTGCTGTCGCTACTTGCACTGCGTCTTCGAGCGTCGCGAAACTGTCTAGATAGTCGTCGACGTAGTGTTTCTTAATTATGGCGTTCGCGGCTTCCGGGTACTTGTCCATGTGTCTTCTAGCGTTCTCATCCTTCACGTAGATCGCTGTTGAAGGTGAACTCGATGCACCGAAGATTAGTGATGTCATTCTGTACTCTTCGGGTGGCTCGTTGTCCCTGCGATCGCCGCGCCACAGGTACCGGAGGGCGTCCCGGTCTTCTTTCTTGAGTTTCACCTGCATAAACATCTCCCTGATGTCTCCTGTGACGGCTATGGCGTGCTCCCTGAAGCGCATGATCACTCCAGGCAGCGACTGTAGGAGATCCGGGCCTTTCAGCAACACGTCGTTTAGGGAAACTCCTTTTGTCTTGGCGGCGGCGTCGTGGACCACTCGTAGTTTCCCGGGTTTGGCGGGGTTCATTACTGCAAAATGAGGCAAGTACCAGGTTTTATCCTTGTTTTTAGTAGAAGGTGCAGGTTCGGCATACCCTTTGCTGACGAGTGCTTCCATCTGTTCTGTATACTTTTCTTTTAGCTGCGGGTTGCGATCTAATTTCTTCTCTATTCCTGCCAACCTTCTCAGCGAGTCGCCGTAGTTGTCTGGTAGCGCGATATCTTCACTTTTCCAGAGCAGCCCTGTCTCGTATCTTCCTTCTGGCATCTTCTTTGTCTTCTGCTGTAGTTGTTGGAGTGCCTGTTCCTCGGGATCAGACTTCGGTTTCTTGGGGGCGATGCACAGTGACTCCAGCGCGAAGTATTCTTTCATCATGTGGTGCATCTCCTCTTCTGCCACGTCTGTCATGTGGTGCACTCTTGCCTTTTGTATTCCCTTACCGAGAGTCCTTGTATAGCTCCCGTGTAGTACCCAACCTAGAGGGGTCAATGAGGCAACAGGTTGATCCTTATTACCCTTTCTCACCTTAGTTGCCAGAAGAAGATGCCAGTTGTCCTGCCCTATCAGGATACCCGGACGTGCTTCTTCATATGTCAGGATGCTGCTCATGTCCCGGAGATGCTTACAGTTCTCTATGCAATCTTTAGGCACCTGTTGCGTAGACACCATCAGCCGCTTAATTGTTCTAGCTTGCACTCTGTGTTGCCTTTTATTCGGTCCGGCGATGGTGATGGAGACCCTCCTTGACTGGTCCTCAGACGTAGTCATCTTGTTGATCGCTTCGATCTTGAGAGGATTGACAGGTCCGCGGGCGCCGATGTTGTCGGCTATCCTCTCGTCGATCAGGGTCACCGTCGATCCATCGTCGAGGAGCGCATAGGTGTTCGCCTTTCCCTTTGGGCCAGACACCTGTACAGGTATCAGCTTCAGGTACGACTGCTTGGCGGCTGTCCATGCGGAGTTGATGGCCTCGGTCTTTTCGCTGTCATCCTTTTCTTCTGTTGGGAGCTTCTTCCCTTTGTGCAGCGTTCTGTGATGCAGATGCGGACAATTATTTATACCACATTTTCTAATTTGACAGCGATGTACCTTACCCCGGTATCGCAGACACCTAAAGCACAGGCGTCTGGCCTTGGCGAGGTCCCATCTGACGTCGATGTCCGCTTTCTTGTATTCGGCGCAGTCAGGTGCAGCGTGTCCCGTCATTTCACATACTGGACACTTCGGTGTGTACGGCTTCTGCTCGGTCGCGCTGTTAACTCTCTGCGACCTTCTCGGCTGGCTCGATGACGTCGGGCCTGGTGCGTGCACGTTCTCCGGCAGTGCGTATGGGGCGCACAGTTCAGCTTCTGTTTTCAGGAACTTTTCCATCTTCAGGAGGTCTGGGTCTTCTTTAGGCTGACTAGCTGCGAATCGATAAAAATTACTCTTTTGAGTCGGTGTCAGCTTCTCTATAATTGCTTTGGTTACCTCCGGGTGATGTAGGTAGTGCACGCAGTTCAATGTCTTCAAAGTCGATACAGCGTTGGTCACCCTTGATGCGAAGATGCAGACTTCTCGCGGTGACTCGGTGAGGCGTGGCAGTGTCTTCAAGTTTTCCATTTCCGCCATGGCCATCGATTCTGGTCTTCCGAACCTGGTCTCCAGGGTCCTCATGATCTCCGTCGGGTCGGTGATGCTGAATAGGAGACTGTTCACTGCTTCCCTGGCCCTGGACTTAAGGTTCCTGCGAAGACGGTTCAGATTTTCTACATTAGAAAACATACTTGCAGTTTCAAAGTAAGCGGCGCGGAAAGGTAGCCATTCTTGATGTGATCCACTGAACTCTGGCAGGTCGATGATCTTTGGTCGTTGTCCCGCTTTTACAGCTGCGGTAATTGCTTCCGCGAGCTTCATTATGTCCGTTGGCCCCTTATCCCCTCCCGCCGGTGTTGGCTTCTGTTCCAGAAGTCCCTGGCTACGACAGCGAGCTTCAGGTTCTTCTGTCTTCTGTACTGCAGGGCGGTTGCGCAACTCCGGCTGGGGGTCTTCTGGCGGCGGTAGCGGCGGCTCCTGGTTGTCCAACCAGGTGTCGACGCGGGCCACGGCTTCTCTCTCGGTGCAGGCTGACCCATCTTCTGAGTGTTCTCCCCTATCTTCTTCTTCTTCTTCTTGTGCTGCTTCCGCTTCTATTGTTGCTATGCGGGCGGCGGCGAGTTCGACCTGTAACCTAAGCAACTCTTCTTTTGCTTTGGCTAACCTTATTTGTGTAGCTAGCGATCCTCCTCCCCGTGAGGAGGGCGCGCGCTTGTTCTTCATATCCGCACTCCCCCGATGCATCGAGGTTGGGTGCGGCGTGCGACTTCCGGCGGCGCGTTCGGTAGCGTTCCCTTCCACCTCCCTGTCGGCGGCGGGCGCTGTTGTCCTTGTAGCGGCGGTTGTGCCCGTAGTACCCGTGGCGGCGGTGGTACCTGTTGTACCTGTGGCGGCGGTGGTACCTGTAGTAGTCCCCGATGTGGCGGTGACCTCCGTTCCTGTACTGTCCGAGGCTTCAGCAGACGTTGACTGTCCCTTTCCTACCGAGCGAGTTATCGGCGGCATGGTGACAGTGCCTTACCCTCAACTCCACAAGCTACCCTCCCAGAGACTCCCTTGATCCGGCTCGAAGGACCATAAAATGTGCACGAACCCTCCCGGTCCCTCGCGGAGGAGAGTAGCGGCACACTTCTTGTGCTGGGATTGGGGATGTCTCTAGGCGCTGTCGGCGTGAGGTATACTCGTGGAGTATGGCGGGTCGAGAGGGCGACACTGTCGTGACGACCGTGATAGAAACAACAAGTAGTCTCTCAATCTTGTATTGACGTATATAGGTACTCGCTCGGTACTTGCAGAGCTTCAGGGCTTCAGTGGTACTTGCGGGCTTCAGTGGTACTTGCAGAGCTTCCAGACTTCCTGCAGTACTTGCAACGCTTCAGGGCTTCAGTTGGTACTAGCAGAGCTTCCAGGCTTCCTGTAGTACTTTCTTCAGAGCTTCTTTCTTCTTTCTTGAGAGTTCTTCTTTCTTGATTGCTCCGTTGCTCGCCGTGAAGTGACGATCCGTGCAAATGTTCCGCCTTTTATACACGTATCGTAGGTACCTATCGAACGTTCTACAAGGTTCCGACCAATCAGCGTAGTAGGTACCAATTGTTCTACAATATTCCCGCCAATCAGCGTTGAGTGCCCTGTCTCGCGGTCTTATTACCTAAACGTGATGCTATACAAAGCAAGAATATTCTCGAATATTATCTAAATATTATTAAAACATTATGAAACTATATAATAACAATAATCATTGTTGTTCTAACAAGAAATTAACATATTCTAATACAATCTTAAGTAGAATCTTTACGAAAACAAACCTAAACACAAGTATTAACAATAGAATATCGTAATTAACATTACAAGTGCATAAATCAACCCTATCTATCATAAAACACTATTTAAACATCATTAATTACATAACTACGCCCTTATCTATATAAAACTACTATGACTTAGTACATAAGATAACAGAATATAAACATATCTAAGTAAATTACATCTTTATAACGACATATCACCCCTATCTGCCTTTGAGAAACCTATTCTAATAAGATTATATCATAATTTCGTATATAAACTAACGCTATTCTGTTATAAAAAGCTAATATATAAGGTGACCCTATCCTAACTATATTATTTATATGTTCAACTTATCTCTATTTAGACGTCGTCGTGCACATGCGTATTTACAAAAATAAAACATATGGATTTGCAGAAGACAAAAAATCTTTTTATTAGTCTTCGTGTAAGTCGGAAGGATAAATACAAAAATGTTGATGCCAAACCCATTAAGCACGTTCTCCTTGCAAGACCCTTGATTTAAGACTGTTTATGGGGGAAAGTTTTGATTTGTTTGTTTACGAAAGGCTTTGTCTGTTCGAGACATTGTGTCAGAGGAATAATAGTAACATTTTATTAACTAGCGATATGCCTACTCATCACTCGTTGCTTTTTATAGTTTGTTTTTCAATTACCTATATAAAACGTGTAGGTACGATCTATATTAAATACTAGTTTTACGCGGCGCGGTTTCACCCACTGCATCCTTCCTTCTGGCATCTTCTTTGTCTTCTGCTGTAGTTGTTGGAGTGCCTGTTCCTCGGGATCAGACTTCGGTTTCTTGGGGGCGATGCACAGTGACTCCAGCGCGAAGTATTCTTTCATCATGTGGTGCATCTCCTCTTCTGCCACGTCTGTCATGTGGTGCACTCTTGCCTTTTGTATTCCCTTACCGAGAGTCCTTGTATAGCTCCCGTGTAGTACCCAACCTAGAGGGGTCAATGAGGCAACAGGTTGATCCTTATTACCCTTTCTCACCTTAGTTGCCAGAAGAAGATGCCAGTTGTCCTGCCCTATCAGGATACCCGGACGTGCTTCTTCATATGTCAGGATGCTGCTCATGTCCCGGAGATGCTTACAGTTCTCTATGCAATCTTTAGGCACCTGTTGCGTAGACACCATCAGCCGCTTAATTGTTCTAGCTTGCACTCTGTGTTGCCTTTTATTCGGTCCGGCGATGGTGATGGAGACCCTCCTTGACTGGTCCTCAGACGTAGTCATCTTGTTGATCGCTTCGATCTTGAGAGGATTGACAGGTCCGCGGGCGCCGATGTTGTCGGCTATCCTCTCGTCGATCAGGGTCACCGTCGATCCATCGTCGAGGAGCGCATAGGTGTTCGCCTTTCCCTTTGGGCCAGACACCTGTACAGGTATCAGCTTCAGGTACGACTGCTTGGCGGCTGTCCATGCGGAGTTGATGGCCTCGGTCTTTTCGCTGTCATCCTTTTCTTCTGTTGGGAGCTTCTTCCCTTTGTGCAGCGTTCTGTGATGCAGATGCGGACAATTATTTATACCACATTTTCTAATTTGACAGCGATGTACCTTACCCCGGTATCGCAGACACCTAAAGCACAGGCGTCTGGCCTTGGCGAGGTCCCATCTGACGTCGATGTCCGCTTTCTTGTATTCGGCGCAGTCAGGTGCAGCGTGTCCCGTCATTTCACATACTGGACACTTCGGTGTGTACGGCTTCTGCTCGGTCGCGCTGTTAACTCTCTGCGACCTTCTCGGCTGGCTCGATGACGTCGGGCCTGGTGCGTGCACGTTCTCCGGCAGTGCGTATGGGGCGCACAGTTCAGCTTCTGTTTTCAGGAACTTTTCCATCTTCAGGAGGTCTGGGTCTTCTTTAGGCTGACTAGCTGCGAATCGATAAAAATTACTCTTTTGAGTCGGTGTCAGCTTCTCTATAATTGCTTTGGTTACCTCCGGGTGATGTAGGTAGTGCACGCAGTTCAATGTCTTCAAAGTCGATACAGCGTTGGTCACCCTTGATGCGAAGATGCAGACTTCTCGCGGTGACTCGGTGAGGCGTGGCAGTGTCTTCAAGTTTTCCATTTCCGCCATGGCCATCGATTCTGGTCTTCCGAACCTGGTCTCCAGGGTCCTCATGATCTCCGTCGGGTCGGTGATGCTGAATAGGAGACTGTTCACTGCTTCCCTGGCCCTGGACTTAAGGTTCCTGCGAAGACGGTTCAGATTTTCTACATTAGAAAACATACTTGCAGTTTCAAAGTAAGCGGCGCGGAAAGGTAGCCATTCTTGATGTGATCCACTGAACTCTGGCAGGTCGATGATCTTTGGTCGTTGTCCCGCTTTTACAGCTGCGGTAATTGCTTCCGCGAGCTTCATTATGTCCGTTGGCCCCTTATCCCCTCCCGCCGGTGTTGGCTTCTGTTCCAGAAGTCCCTGGCTACGACAGCGAGCTTCAGGTTCTTCTGTCTTCTGTACTGCAGGGCGGTTGCGCAACTCCGGCTGGGGGTCTTCTGGCGGCGGTAGCGGCGGCTCCTGGTTGTCCAACCAGGTGTCGACGCGGGCCACGGCTTCTCTCTCGGTGCAGGCTGACCCATCTTCTGAGTGTTCTCCCCTATCTTCTTCTTCTTCTTCTTGTGCTGCTTCCGCTTCTATTGTTGCTATGCGGGCGGCGGCGAGTTCGACCTGTAACCTAAGCAACTCTTCTTTTGCTTTGGCTAACCTTATTTGTGTAGCTAGCGATCCTCCTCCCCGTGAGGAGGGCGCGCGCTTGTTCTTCATATCCGCACTCCCCCGATGCATCGAGGTTGGGTGCGGCGTGCGACTTCCGGCGGCGCGTTCGGTAGCGTTCCCTTCCACCTCCCTGTCGGCGGCGGGCGCTGTTGTCCTTGTAGCGGCGGTTGTGCCCGTAGTACCCGTGGCGGCGGTGGTACCTGTTGTACCTGTGGCGGCGGTGGTACCTGTAGTAGTCCCCGATGTGGCGGTGACCTCCGTTCCTGTACTGTCCGAGGCTTCAGCAGACGTTGACTGTCCCTTTCCTACCGAGCGAGTTATCGGCGGCATGGTGACAGTGCCTTACCCTCAACTCCACAAGCTACCCTCCCAGAGACTCCCTTGATCCGGCTCGAAGGACCATAAAATGTGCACGAACCCTCCCGGTCCCTCGCGGAGGAGAGTAGCGGCACACTTCTTGTGCTGGGATTGGGGATGTCTCTAGGCGCTGTCGGCGTGAGGTATACTCGTGGAGTATGGCGGGTCGAGAGGGCGACACTGTCGTGACGACCGTGATAGAAACAACAAGTAGTCTCTCAATCTTGTATTGACGTATATAGGTACTCGCTCGGTACTTGCAGAGCTTCAGGGCTTCAGTGGTACTTGCGGGCTTCAGTGGTACTTGCAGAGCTTCCAGACTTCCTGCAGTACTTGCAACGCTTCAGGGCTTCAGTTGGTACTAGCAGAGCTTCCAGGCTTCCTGTAGTACTTTCTTCAGAGCTTCTTTCTTCTTTCTTGAGAGTTCTTCTTTCTTGATTGCTCCGTTGCTCGCCGTGAAGTGACGATCCGTGCAAATGTTCCGCCTTTTATACACGTATCGTAGGTACCTATCGAACGTTCTACAAGGTTCCGACCAATCAGCGTAGTAGGTACCAATTGTTCTACAATATTCCCGCCAATCAGCGTTGAGTGCCCTGTCTCGCGGTCTTATTACCTAAACGTGATGCTATACAAAGCAAGAATATTCTCGAATATTATCTAAATATTATTAAAACATTATGAAACTATATAATAACAATAATCATTGTTGTTCTAACAAGAAATTAACATATTCTAATACAATCTTAAGTAGAATCTTTACGAAAACAAACCTAAACACAAGTATTAACAATAGAATATCGTAATTAACATTACAAGTGCATAAATCAACCCTATCTATCATAAAACACTATTTAAACATCATTAATTACATAACTACGCCCTTATCTATATAAAACTACTATGACTTAGTACATAAGATAACAGAATATAAACATATCTAAGTAAATTACATCTTTATAACGACATATCACCCCTATCTGCCTTTGAGAAACCTATTCTAATAAGATTATATCATAATTTCGTATATAAACTAACGCTATTCTGTTATAAAAAGCTAATATATAAGGTGACCCTATCCTAACTATATTATTTATATGTTCAACTTATCTCTATTTAGACGTCGTCGTGCACATGCGTATTTACAAAAATAAAACATATGGATTTGCAGAAGACAAAAAATCTTTTTATTAGTCTTCGTGTAAGTCGGAAGGATAAATACAAAAATGTTGATGCCAAACCCATTAAGCACGTTCTCCTTGCAAGACCCTTGATTTAAGACTGTTTATGGGGGAAAGTTTTGATTTGTTTGTTTACGAAAGGCTTTGTCTGTTCGAGACATTGTGTCAGAGGAATAATAGTAACATTTTATTAACTAGCGATATGCCTACTCATCACTCGTTGCTTTTTATAGTTTGTTTTTCAATTACCTATATAAAACGTGTAGGTACGATCTATATTAAATACTAGTTTTACGCGGCGCGGTTTCACCCACATCTGGGCTATAAAACACAAAAAAAAACAAATCTGACTGGTACCTACTTTCAGAGGTTAGCGCGTTCAAACTAACAAATTCTTCCGCTTTATATAATAGTATCTTTGTTATTTATCCCCAAATACTAACATAATTATTAACTGACCTTTGCTATGTCTGTTCCTTTAACGTAAAATTTAGCGACAGAAATACTTTGATCGTACAACTAAAAGTTCCCTAGCTTTTAAAGTATAACATAAAGTATTTCTTGTTACGTAATAGCAACTAAAGAATGTATCTATAATATCCGAAATAACTTTAGAAGCAACATATTTACGCACGACATCAAACATATTAACATAATTACCCACATGTCGGTCAACTATTATTTCTACGGCCCCTCAAATAATTTATTTGAAGAAATTGGTCTATTATCTATACTATATTTCACTTAAATAACTTAACAATTTTGAAGAACAAGCTGTATTTAAAATGTTCCTTGTACAGACTATTCTGGCCGTGTTCAATAAAATTTATTCATATTTGAGTGAAATCGATCGGCCAAATTAGTATTCATCGCTGGTACACAAGTTTTGTAGTAAAGTCATGTTCTGGCTTTAATACTACGAATATGTAGATTACGGGACTTTCAGATTTGAAGTTTCTCGTAGTGGCATAGTAGTTCATTGAGCTTCTATACCTACATTAGAAGTTCTTTAATATACTATTCTTTATTTATTATTATCATACACTCCTCTTTGCCGCAATATTTATTTAATCCGTTTATTGTTGCACATTTGTTCTTACGACTTTTATTCTAATACTAGCTGTTGCCCGCAGCTCCGCCCGCGTAAATGTCTGTTACATCGCATTATTATTATTATTTATAAAAGATTTTTTCTAAAAATATACGTAGCCTAAGTTACTCCTTATTACATCAGCTACCTTCCAATAAAAGTCCCGTCAAAATCGGTCCAGCCATTTCAGAGATTAGCCGGAACAAACAGACAGACAGACAGACAAAAATTGTAAAAAAATATATTTTGGTGTATGTACCGTATATTTATTCATATACATGTAGTAAAAAACGGTTATTTCAATATTACAAACAGACACTCCAATTTTATTATATGTTTAGATGAATTTAGAACGTGTAATGTGTACGAGTAAATATTTTACTAAAGAGGTATTATTTGCCTTGAGGAGAAAGAAATTAAAGTGTGAAATAATCCAGACTTAACTTTAGTCATCTACTCTATAAAATAGTGTCGTCATTTTAATAATAGTGAATAATTTATAAAAACATTAGGTCCAAAGTAATTCGATGTAATACATGTGATTTACAACCACAATAACGAATATTTTCCTGTCTGGAGAAAACAAATTCTTTGAACAGAAATCTTGTTATTCCCGTACCACACGTGTACTAATTTTAATCGTCCTACAAATTGGGTCAGTTTTCTATCCGAGACGGCAAAGTTCGTTGGTGCCTACAATTTATTGCGTGTTTCTTTGCCATGCGTATCGCTGATGGATTGGATATATGTCTCTTCTGGTGTAAGCAAGTTTTGTAAATGTCTGTATTAGCAATATATGTGTCAATTGTGTCTGTACTAAAACTATATCATGTAATAATGATAACAGCCCGTTATATTATTGCAGGGTAAAAGGTCTTCTCTTTTAAATACTGTTATGTTGTTCTTCACAATGTTTAGGACAAACTTAGGAAATAAATATGAATTTAAAAAATCATATTTTTATACAAAATGCTAGATTAGAGACTAGACTATCATGACTTCCACTGAAATTATGGTTTATCTATATATGAGCACCTTTGGATAAATGATATCATGGTGCATTTTCTGTGTGCCCGAATTCATCATATTTTTTAAGATTATTGCGAAGGAGGTTTTGTATTGCATATTCGACGTAGAAAATAATGGTTACGTTATTACGTCAAAGAATCGTAAGGTAGTAGATCCACGCTGATTTCAGCATGAATGGGCCGAATCGTCCGGGGAAGTACTACCCTCTCATAGAAGATCGACTTAAGAGTAGTAGTATCCGTACTACTGCGTTTCGTTCGGTGAGTGAGAGCGCTGGAGGCCCAATTTCCCCCTTCCTCTTTCCTCACCTCCCTCATTCCGTTCCCCTATCCCCATTCCCAGCCGCCATAGTGGAGGCCACCATACCAGCAGTTAAGACGATGGCTTTTGGTATAGTGGCCGCCACTTCTGGATTCCACTGACTGCTTACCATCAGGCGGAGTGGAGTCACTTTGATGGCTATAATATAAAAAAAAAAAAAAAAAAGGTGTCTGTGATAATTTACGATTTTGAGCAGTTTGTAAATGAGCATAAAATGAAAATTAATGATTCCAATGGAATGGAATATATAATTTACGAGTATTTTAATTAAAATACTTTTTGCTTATGTGTATTATTATAATCATCTTAAAAACAAGACCTTGTTTCGGAATCAAAAGTTAACTTTGTGTGTATTGATAAAAAAAAGCTCCTTGAGCGAGCGTAGCGATCAATGCTATGCCTTCTCCTTATAAGTAGAGGTCTTTATCCTGCAGTGAACAGTAAGTAACAAGCTGGTATTATAATTAACAGATTTTCTGTACCTACATTTTGTCGAATCGCCGTCTTGGAAAACAGCTAACTGGAGATTGTAAAACAAGCCCTAAGTTTACAAGATCATACTAATTGTATGCTTTTGAATCTTCAATGACTAAGTTTAACTGTGTCTTCTACCGTAGAACTGTTCAGTAGAACAAGTGGGAACAAATGTCATTAACAGAGAGACACTCTTAGTCTCAGACGTCGGTCTCAGGAGTAAATCGAGTATTAAGACATTTTATGTAAGTTTTACGATTAGAATGATGTATATCATTCTTAAGGACGTCTGTTTTAGATGTTTAATCTTTGACGCAATAACATCGCATATGCGTAGGTATTATTACGGAATAAGCGCATCTAATTTAAGTATTTTTAGATATTTTCCGATAACGCTTATTGTTAATTGTTGCAAAATTTGAAAAGTAAGATGACATAATATCAATTACGATTGTAAGTATAATTTTATTATTTCTCTCTTCAAAGAGATAGATTTTTGCCAGTCGTCAAGTAGACAGCATTTTGTAAAGATATGTATAAGGTACATTAAAATACTTTATAAAAGATCATAGGTTATTCGATGTAGCCTGCACTTACCTAATAAGACTCGAAAACAAATCATAGAATTAAATAAATGAGCTGCACTAAATATAATTCCTTAGTATCTTCAACAAAAAGCCAATCTTAAATAAAAAGCCGCCTGGTACTACAGGTATCCAGAATCAACCTGCTAACCAACAGATGGCGACACAAGTACGTAAGTTTGTTTAGAACAGTTAGTAGAAAAGTTTAATTTTACATAGAGATATAAACTTTATAAAACTGCTATCGTATATAACTTAAGTCTTTTGTCTACCGTTTTTTGCTGTGTCATAATTTTTCTGTAAATTTAATCAGATAATTGAATGGAAATATTTTAATTGTACTATAATTGTAGAAAGTCATAAACTTGTTGATGAGTGATTGCGTTAGTGAAGGATAATTTAAAACCTGTGCGCCATAAACTACCGAATAATTCTTCACTTCAAGTCTATTTAAAGGTCGACTAAGAGATCGCTTCTAGCTAAAAATCAGCCTTTTGTTACTATTTATTTATGTGGGTTATTTATTAATGCTTACCCGTGCTTCCATTTTACACGAAAAAATAGGTCACGTCGCTTTACCTATACATAAACGTCTCATAAATTTTTTGAAGATTAGTGTTACATTTAGATACAATCGCCGTACCGCGGGGAAGATACATAATAACAACACAAAGTACTACAATATAAAAAAATATACTCAGTTTTCTAAAAGAAAGTTTAAGCTACTTTTGCTTTACTACTTACTTTTGCCGGTCGAAGGTCTAAAATTTGCAGATTCTGCTTAGAGTCTGAAGGGACTACAATGCATGTCCTCTGCTCTTGTGGACCACTCATGCACAAAAGAAGCATCCATTTAGGACAGCACCAGGCGCAACCAGATGATATACAGTCTCTCTCTGCTTAGACAATCTGGAAGTTCCTAGACTCTATACGACTAAGCAGAGAACTATAAATAACAAGGGCGCTACAAAAGATCTATTCTGGTCGAGGTAGCAAAGAGGCCTCTGACGGCCTCTAGCCTAACAACTATCATCATAATAATATTTACTTTTATTATTTTAAGTTTTGAGGGTCCAATAAAACACGTCGTAATCTTTACAATATCAACTATAATATTACGTACTTATACACAGAAAAGTAATTTTTAAAACTCAGCTATTCTAATCCTAAGTCAAATCCCAGCACAACACTGGACTAGGTCAAATGCTTACATTTCCACAGGCCATTACTTGCTTTATAAATATGCATATTGCACCAACGTTACCTAATTAAAGCAGCATAAAGGCGGAGATACATATGTCTGTAAAACGGAACAATTTACAGGTATGCCAGTTACTGGCATGCAAAAGTAACTGGTACAATGTAACATAAATATTAGCAAGCTAAACTTGCTTATAATTTGCGTCCTTACATGTCTGACAGGTACGGAAGGACTGGTTGCCAGCTTACAGCCCCCGCGTCCCTTGCATTTTTCAACCATTGCATGCCAGTAGATAGTACAAAATCATATGTTGCGCAATCTACTTGCATGCCCGTTACAGGCATGCCAGTTTAATCGAATTCGTGTTTCACACATGAAAGTAACTGGCACTTACAAGTAGCTTGTGTGCAAGTGTGCCAGCTACCACTATGTGTATTCTAGCTTTAATTATACTGTGTGCTTACGTGCATACGAGGTAGAAAGGTCATAATATTACAATACTTGTTTATTTAAGACAAGGAATTGTGCGATCGCATCTTAGTGATATACGGTGAAGGATAATATAATATAAGGTACCTATTTAAAATATTAAGGTAATTAATGAAAAAGTTATATGCTGAATCTAAGTACCTACTTATACTAGGTACTTGTCTTTTTATATGTTAGTAAAATTAACAACAATTATTTCAGCAGCAATGATAGAAATGTGTTTATTTGCTAGCGTTTTCTGTCTCACTTCAAAGCAAAGGCCTTCTCAAGATTCATACAGGAACGCTTTTTTGCGCCGCCCTTGGCGAGATTTGTCCATCGATCATCTTGCAAAGGCAGTAGTATTTTTTCTACATTTACAGTCCTTATTTTTGAAATTATCAGATATTGAAAATGAAAATGAATAATAGATTGTTAGCCTAGGGTTGAAAAGAATCAATTCCCGAGGTAGTTAGACCGGCTATAGTCCGAGTAGGAATTGATTCTTTTACCCGTGGCAAACACTCTACTTTACTACTTTAGAATATGAGGAAAATAAAACTAGTTGTTTATCTAAATAAACTATTTATTGATAATAATATATTAGTAGTACCTATTTAAAATTAATAGTCAAATTAGGACAATTCGTGAAATTTAAAAAAATATATTTATATAATATTATAAAATTATTTATATTTATATTATATAGCTGCGCCCAGCGGCTTCGCCCGCGCGAAAATTGCTATATGTTTAATTAATGTAACTCGGGAATCAGAGCGATTTTCGGGTATAAAGTAGCCTATGTCCCGAAACCAAATCTATCTACATACCAATTTTCACCGAAATCGGTTTAGCGGTTAAAATTTAATATGGTGGTTAAGTATCTTAAACTTTCTAAATCACCACGCAATTTTCTTAATTTTTCTTTTATAAGAACCTTCTCCTGATAATAACAAACACAACAAAAAAAGAATTAACGAAATAGATCTAGCCGTTCAAGCGTGATGCCATGACCAAGGGAAATAGGGATTCATTTTTATATATATATAGATAAAATTATATTAAAAAACTGAGACTAAAGATATTCGTTTTTATACGACGCTAAATTTAACTTTTGTCTGCTAAAAATGCACAGGAAAATCATATTCAGAAATCTGGGGACGTCATGTACTCGTATTTTTTTGTATAATATTGAGTAATTTATGAGAGAATGGTGTGGGTACTTCTATGAATAAAAGTACACAATTAGGCGAGATAATATTATTATTATATTAGCAAGTAAATATGTTATTAATTGAAATATCATCATCATCATACAAGCCCTTTAATTATGCCATTGCATGGAAAGGCCTATTCTCGATTTTTCTATAAGTCTTGGTTTCTCCGCGATGTTTTCCATTTTGTGTCCAAAGTATACCTATGCAGGACTGCGTAGGGCTATTATAAATAAAATATTTTCGTTTATATTTTCGTTTATTTGGAGAGAAGAGTATAATATAACACACATAATAAGCACACTCAGTTGTCGCTAGCGGCAATATGGAATTGCGTTGAAATAATCTTGTAAGTTATAAATAAGAATAAAAATAAATAAGGTAGACCTTAGAATTCAAAATGGAGTTGCAATCTCAATGATGACGATGACGTTCCTAATTTTTTTGTACTAAAACTAAAGTATTATTATCGCTCGTGTTTACTGTGATGTCGAAGTCACTTGCTAAATAATTCTTCTGATGTTTTGTTGCAATTAGTTATCCCAATAAAGGAGGGAAAATACGCAGAGGATGATGTATGTATGACAGTTATAATAGCCTATAAAATTTTAAGTACGCTTCACGCCGAAAATCCATTGTTTTAATTGTAACCCAGTTTTTAAAGCTCACAGCAAGTCCCATGGTATCATAATATTATTAAAATTTAAGCTTACAAATTTTCATTTTGAAAGTGTCTAGGAAAAACATTACTGACTGTCATCAAACGAGCGATTTTCGCACTTAAGTACAAGCCATAAAGATCATTATAAATTCTATGTCAAAGATATCACATTTGAACTTTTATGTATTTTCTTTCAGTTAGTTTAGTTAATTTTTTGTTCTTACCGCAGATTATGATAAGCTTTGCAAACTTTTTGACATATCGCGGAATTGAGTAAGTAATAAATTATATATTAAAGTTTATTTATAAGACTATGGAAAAATAGAAACGTTGTCATATATCTAATTTAATCTGACCTAAAACACGTAAAACATCAATTAACAAACAACTTAATTACTTAAACAACGATAAAAAAAAGAGCGAACAAACCTTATCACCATCACTCAACTCACTTAATTCACGAACACTTGAAACTTATGAACGAAACGCGACACAACACTTGACGAAAACTCTTATTTATAAGACACACTTTTTGTGGGAAAACTCCTTGTTACGTACACGTCATACCGCGGCGAATGCCGCAGAAAACTGAAATCTGCAAAGCAATAAAGCTTTCACTGTGAGTGTTGCTATATTAGTAATTTTACCCCTGAATATGGGTAGATAAAAAGTAATAAAAGAAATATTACAGTTTGTATAAAGATCATTTAGGTCATAACGGTTGAGAGCCTTCTGCTCACCGACAGTCCGCGTATGGTTGTGAAAGCCATCAGAGGCTAACAACCCACACCACACAAAAAAAAGAGACTAGTAACTTCGTTCGAATTTTAAATAAATCATAAATCAAATATATGCTAAATGCAACGATTAGAGACTTCGGCCCTCTACGAAAGCGTCATACTAGTAACACGTACGAGTATTTCAGTTCAGTTTCAGTAAAGTTTTCTCATCAATAACAACAAAAATTGCACTTTACACTATATTATATATTGCACTGCAAAATTGCACATTACACTTAATAAGGACCTTTTTTCCTTGCCTGATTTTGCATTTTCTCTTTAAGAAATACGTGTATACTTACTTAATAAAACATATTTAATAGTTAAGTCAATAAATTAAGTAAGAATTAGATAAGATTTTGGTGTAATTTTAATGCAGTTTTTAAAGAAAAGCTGGCAACTAGTTTTCACGAGTGCACAGTTGCAACTTTCAAGTAATTTATCTTTTTACATGTGAACGTTTGAATGATAAATTTAACTGTTTCGGGTCAATGCAGTTTCGTTTAAGCTTTATTAAATGCTTAATACACACATTGCGATGGTAATTAAAAAGAGTGGCCTGACTTTGCCAGTTCCTGGTCGGCTCTGCCTTTGCTAGCGCATCGTCCGTAGGCAATTTGGTCATATCGTACATCTATACATATAATAAAAATGTAACCGATCGCTGTCTGTACATGGAAGATATATGAGAAAAATACTATTGGGACCTATATCAACGCAAATAAAACACAAAACAATGATTTTTAAAATTTTTGTCTGTTTGTCTGTGCGTTTGTGCGTTTGTGCACGCTAATCTCAGAAACGGCTTATCCGATTTAAATATGGTTTTCACTAATATATTGTGGTAAGCTTCACTTAACATTTAGTGTTTGTTTCATGTCAATCGGTTCATAAATAAAAAAGTTATGCCAATTTAAAGAATCAAATCGAACATTCGTTAATTTACTACGAAATCTTATAGAAGCAGATATTTTAACAGGTTGCGGAATAGCTGATAGTGTTTTTATTCCTCGGATTCCTGTCATTCTAAACAGTCTTTCATTTAGTTTTAAACGAGACCAGTTTCCAGTGAGCCTATGTTTTGCGATGACTAATTAAAGTAATTAATTAATTAAGTAATTAAAGTAAAGGTAAGACACTAAAAGTTGTGGGTGTGGATCTAAGTATTAGCTGTTTTTCGGTCAGCTTTATGTGGCTCTATCACGTGTTAGCATTACTAGCAGCCTGTATGCTTTGATCCCTGATGGCTATACTTCTAATCCATACATCCATACATATTATAAAAGGCTTTGTCCTGACTGACTGACTGACTGACAGACAACGTAAAGCCTAAACCGCTGGTCGTAGCGACT
Source organism: Parascotia fuliginaria (assembly GCA_963082885.1). Classification (NCBI taxonomy): domain Eukaryota; kingdom Metazoa; phylum Arthropoda; class Insecta; order Lepidoptera; family Erebidae; genus Parascotia; species Parascotia fuliginaria. Next base: position 4,888,028 of record OY720197.1, read on the forward strand.
TGAAGTTTGGAGGGTGTGTTTGTCTTAATGTCTAGAAGTGTACAAAGAAAGGGTTATTAAAATTCAACCCTTAAGTGTATGAAAAGGGATGAAATCGATTGTATGAAACGTCTACATTTTTTAAGTTACAGCTTTGAAATTTTGTTTTGGAATACTTTTATTTAAATAAAAAATACGCTCATAATTTTTTTTTACTGGGATGGATTTATAGGAGTGAAATAAGGGATGAAATATTGTATGGAAAGATCTTTGCTTTTAAAGTTGGCGACTTGAAATTTGGAGGGAGGGGGAAGGGAGGGGGAGGAAGAGGAAAGGAAGGGAGAAATGAGGGGAAAGTGCGGGGGTAGTTAGGGAGAAGTCAGGGGAAAGGGAGGGGAAAGTCAGGGGGAAATCGACTGCCTCTGTATTTCGGTGGTACTGTGTATGGACTGTGAGGTAGCGGGTTCGATTCCCGCTCAGTGCAAATATTTGTAGCATGAACATGTCTATTTGCATTGGTCTGGGTGTTTATATGTATAATATGTATCTATTTACAAAAATAAAAGTATTTAAGTATGTTTATCCGTATTCTAGAACCCATAATACAAGCATATAATATGCTTACTTTGGGTCTAGATGGCGTTGTGTAAAAATAAAAAAGGAAGAGGCAACTTAGGGGGTGTGAGGAGGCAGTGAAGGGCAAGTGAGGGGCAAGTGAAGGGCAAGTGAAGGGGACGTAAGGGAAAGTGAGGGAAGTGAGGGAAAGTGAGGGAAAGTGAGGAGTCAGAAGTGGTGGTGAGTGAGTGGGAAGTGAGGGAAAGTGAGGGAGATGGGAGGGAGACGGGAGGGAAAGGAAGGGGAGGGGAGGGGAAGGGAGAGGAAGGGGAAAGCTATTGTAGTGAAAATTTGCCTTTGTGTATTGTATGTTGTTTTACGGGGGATATCTTTAGGTAGGTGAAAGAGGGTTTGTACGAATGGTGATGATGATGAGATTAGAAATAGTATGCAAAACAGTATTTAAACAATATAAAAATGTCTATTGAAAAACGATATTCATGCGAGCGAAGCCGCGGGCAAAAGCTATACATATATAAAAACGAAAGGTCACTCACTCACTCACTCATCTCATCACGAAATCTCAAAAACTACAAGTGCTAGGAGTTTCAAATTTTGGAAATAGGTGCTCTCTAAGACGGGATTTTGCGAAATTTATTTTCCTGGAGTATAAAGGGGAACAAAATTTGTATGGAGCTTCTATAGTTTTTGAAAATAGGAGTGCCAAGTTTCGTTAAATATCGCAAAATTTCGTCTGTTTTAGGGGTAGCGGGTGAATAGATTTAAATCGGATTCGCCTTAGAGACGGATTATACTGATATTTATTACTAATATACAATGTACGATTGCCGTAAGATTAGGTAAGAAATATTCTCATACTGGCACACATCTGAATTTTCACGCGAACGAAGTCGCGGGCAACAGCTATATATAATAAAACTGTAACCGGTCGCTGTCTGTACATGGAAGATATATGAGAAAAATATTATTGGGACCTTTATCAACGCAAATAGAACCCAAAACAATGATTGTTACAATTTTTGTCTGTTTGTCTGTTTGTCTGTGCGTTTGTTCACGCTAATCTCAAAAACGGCTTATCAGATTTAAATATGGTTTTCGCTGATACATTGTGGTCAGCATCACTTAACATTAAGTGTTTGTTTCATGTCAATCGGTTTATAAATAAAAAAGTTATGCTAATTTAAATAATCACGTCATAAATGTGGTATGTATTTAGCTTAGCTTAGTTTGTTTTTAAGTTTGGTTAACACGTCTTATTTCTTTATTAAAATGTAGATACTTTATTAGTTAAAATGTAAATACAAGTTAGATTTATATTTTCTGGATTTATATTATATTTTATTTTTTGTGATAAAAACATGTTTGTTAACACGTTTCATGCCCCACCAGGTTGCGCATAATCTCGGAGTGGTTCGTCGTGCAGGTTGGTGACCGGATAGTGGGACCCGGCGACCATTTTCGAGACGGTACGGGGGCCTTTTGCGAGCAGTCCGTATCATGGAAGCCCGGAGGCCTAAGACCCTTGAGCCTTTACAGCTGCGAAGAGACATCGCCTCCTCAACGGCCGTCTTCTATCGCCTTTACCACGGAGAGTCTTCTCAACAGCTCTTTAAATTAATTCTACCCTCTCCCTTTTTATCCAGAACGACACGTGCGGGACTGAAGTGCTACCCTTTCACAGTGCAATCTAAAGGGTCTCGAACTAAACGGTTCAGCACTTTATACTTTTGTCGCTCAATTAAAGCCTGGAACTCTTTACCAGCGCATGTGTTCCCACCTAACTTTCATCCTGGGACTTTTAAGCGAGGCGTGAAGAAGCATCTCACTAAGCCGCCGTAGTGGAGGCCACCATACCAGTAGTTTGGCTTTTGGAATGGTGTCCACTACTTCTGAATTCCACTGACTGCTTACCATCAGCCAGAGTAGAGGCACTTTGGCAGGCTAATATAAAAAAAAAAACTTATAGCGTTTTTATTCCTCGGATTCCTTTCATTCCAAACAATTTCCCGTTTAGTTTTAAACGAGTTCAGTTTCCAGTGAGCCTATGTTTCGCGATGACCATTAATGAGTGTGGATCTAAATATTAACTGTTTTTCGCATGGTCAGCTTTATGTGGATTTGCCACGTGTAAGTAATCCTAGCAGCCTGTATGGCTTTGATCCGCGATGGCTATACGTCTAATATCGTAGATAGAGAAGCATTTACTGTAAAGATTTTTCTTATTCACCTAAACGAAGATGTTTATAATTCAAAACAAACCAAAAGATATATCCGAAAAATGCTGCCCAAAATCACTATTCCACGCGGACGAAGTCGCGGGCACAGCTAGTAATTAATAAATTATGCAACACTTAAATTGTAAAATCAAGGTATCTAATTAATTGACACAAAACTATGACGTCATATTTTTGTATTTTCAGAGTTTTTAGAGTTTTGACAGTTCATAGAAAGTACCTGTACCTATTGATGCAGTTGTTTATCTCTATTGTCATGTCCAGTAGTACAATTAATCTGCAATTAATCTAAAAAAATCTCAATAACACCAACGAATTTAAAAAATGTATCTTACTTATTAATATTCGTAAGTACATAAGTTTTCATTTTAAACTCAAAACGTCAGCTTTCATTTGTCTCTAAATACTAAAATAGGATACATCATTAAAAAAAAATTGGCAGTAGAACTGCCATCTTGTCGACGTCACATCTATCCGCTCTATTCGGTTCTTTGATATTTTAATTTAGTACCAAGTACCCTATTAAACTGCCTCCACTCTAACAGTCTTAGACGGTAGTAGATTCACACTGGTTTCAGCAGGGGAAGTACTATCCTCTCATAGAAGATCGACTTAATAATATTAGTTTTCATGCTAATGTGTTTCGCTGGGTGAGTGAGAGCGCTGGAAGCCCAAATCCCCTCAGTCCTCTCCTTATACCTTTTCTGTGGTCGGCAACGGCTTGGTTGTGTTTTCTAAGCATTATTACTTCTGCGAAGCTTGAAAAACACAGCCAGCTCTATAGGTTACCGTCACCAATTACCGTCACCAATTACCATCAGGTGGACCGTACCTATGCTTGTTTGCCACCAAGGTTGTATAAAAAAAATTCTGTCCGGTGGTATGCAGTAAATGAAATCCAGAAGTGGTGGACATCATTTCAAAAGTTATAATTAAAAGCTGAAGTTTGATAGGGTAGGCATTATAGAGTTTTAACAGGGTAGGCATTATTTAATTATGCTGCTAAAATTGTGATTTTAGACAATTAATAGGTAGGCAATGCTTTTCTGCCTTTATGGAGTGCAGGCCACTGGCTGAAGGCATGGTGGTGTCTACCCTTTAGTCGCTGAGTACCTAAAACGCAGCCCGCTTTAAGATGCTTTTCACGCCCGGCTTAAAACACCGCTGGTAAAAAGTTCAAGGTGTTCTGCGAATAGACAGAAAAAAATTAAGTATTGCTGATCGACAATGCAGCATCAAATAGAGACCAAGGTTCCGTAGGTTACGTCGCCCTGTCGCTCTGTAATCAAATACTTTGAGCTAATCACTATGGATGAATGCCAGATTCCAATAATAAGATAATACCTAATACAAATTGTTTCTGAATCATGTCTTTGGTTAGCGAGCAAGTATAAATAAATATAGGTAGGGCACGCTTTTTCTTCGCAGGTTTGCTGCTCGTATTGTAACAGTCCTTTAAACTTTTTTAAATTTAATTATTCGTTAAACAATAATTACTTACAAGCTGCGCTCCACGGCTACGTCCGCGAGTATATGTTTTGGATCCTTTGGAACCAGATCGATTTTCGCAATAATAAGTAGCCTATGTCTGTTTCATACAACTTATGTATTTCATAGTAAAATATAGCCACATTTCGACAGCTGTTTAAGTTCCATGTATCAAGGAGCGAGTCTGATGGTTCGTAAACAATTTCAAACTAACAATTACTGAAAATTTCTCTACAGAGAAGCTGAATATAACATTTTCTGAAGCAGTCTATCAAACTTAAAATCTCTACACGGCAATCCGTAGACGCTATCATTGAAAAACCAAGACAGTAAATTCGAAAAGTACCAAAATAGTTTGAAATGAACACGAAAACAAAGAACCAAAACAACACACTATTATATACAATATTTCAAAACACAAGACATTACACGAACTCGCGATAATTTTGTGTGCAATGTACTTGATGCCATGACGCTCAAAATATAATAATAATCAGTTATTTTGGCGTTAGGCAAAATAGAATAAAAACACATGAAATAGACGACAACATCCTACACAGTATGATTTGAAAGAATATTTCTGGACAAGAAAAAATACCAGACGTAAGAAATACAATTTACACGTAGCATCACGCCTGTTTTTCTCAGACTGTGACGGGATAGGCAGAGGTGCACAACACTCACGTTTCATCAGTTATGTTGGTACTGTGTAACAAGAGGTTAGCCTGTTGGCATTTACAAAGCACAACTCTAGATTCAGGGCTAATAATGAGAATTTAGATGAAAAGTCGTGATGGCTCAATGGTTGAGGCACCCGCTTTGTATACACAAAGTCGTGGGTTCCAAAACGGACAAGTACCATAGTTACTCTTTAAAATTCATATGTCCTTTCTAAGTTTTATATGAAGATCTTGGACATTACTAGTTTTTAGGTGAAGGAAAACATCGTGAGGAAATTTGGACAGATAAAAAAAATCTAATATCGCCAATCCGCCTTAAGCAAGCGTGGCGATCAATGTTCATGCCTCTGTATAAGAAGAGGCCTTTCCCTCTAGTTGAATAGTAACGAGCTAGAACTAGATTCAGGGCTAATAATGAGAATTTAGATGAAAAGTCGTGATGGCTCAATGGTTGAGGCACCCGCTTTGTATACACAAAGTCTTGGGTTCCAAAACGGACAAGTACCATAGTTACTCTTTAAAATTCATATGTCCTTTCTAAGTCTTATATGAAGATCTTGGACATTACTAGTTTTTAGGTGAAGGAAAACATCGTGAGGAAATTTGGACAGATAAAAAAAATCTAATATCGCCAATCCGCCTTAAGCAAGCGTGGCGATCAATGTTCATGCCTCTGTATAAGAAGAGGCCTTTCCCTCTAGTTGAATAGTAACGAGCTGGTATTATGGATGAGACTTTCTCGACAGAAAAGGCCAATTATCACTCTTGCATGGCAGTTTGCATCTACGGAATCACTGACGCACTGAGGTCATAATTTATACAATCATTATTCATAACTATGAAAATATTATGTACTTACAGCCAAAACCTATTTCCATTTCAAAAGATCATCAAAGGAATTGTTAAACATCAAAGACATGAATTTATTCACCGGTCGCTGTCTTGACCTTAAGTCCAAGAATTGGCTAACAAAGACATTAAGAAATGATCTACGGATAACGGAAAACTTGTTCACTGTCTGAAATTATAAAGCGTTTGGTATTTGAAAGTTCAAAGTAAAATACATAAATTAATAAAAAGAGTGTGTGTAGGTACTCATGTAGGTACGCACGTAAGAAGTTATACTTCTTTAGCGTAACAATCCAAAAATACCAAATAATAACACAACGCATACATACACAGTTAACCTCAAATCTATAAATGCACTTAAAACAGTATATTAAAACCACTTTTACCACTAATATTCAAAATAAATATTTTACTGATAAATTTATGATCAATAAAAAATATCAATCACCGTCATAAATATAATTGAATTGATATAAACGCCAATATATTTTTTATGATTATTTGTACTGATACGACATACAAAGGTTCGCAACTAACTTCAGGGTGTAAAAGGACCGCAACTAACTTCAGGGTGTTGCTTTTTTCTGTCGGTGTGCGCGCGCATCGTAAAAATTTACTCTCATCATTTTTCCCAATCGCGCCAAAAGAAGTATAACTTCAAAAATGTATAAAATTACTACCACATAAGTATATAAATATAACTAAAAAGGAAGAAAATAATAGGTACATAGAAATGTATGTTTAATTTATTACTATTTTTTGATCCAAACGTCATCACGTCACACCTTATTTGTATTTAAATTACATAATATCATTTTAGTTTTACTATGTTTTTGTTTTATTTACTTAGCGGTCTCCCGACATGAGTGAGATGTTATTTGGCTACTATCTTCAATGACTAATATAATGAATGACTTCCTGAATATAAATTCACGAATAGTGTCTGCTAGTTACACCTCTAAATAAGATAATAATATAATACTTGTCATTTATAATAATAATTGTAACTCATTGTTGTTTCCGCGCTTTTCTTTTGTTGGAGATACATACTCAGGTTTTAGGTCCAAAATTGTTTATTTTTGGTTTGGGACTTGTGTCTTTTGTAGTGTTCGTGCTCCAACTGTTGATAGTCTCGTACAGTTAAGTATGCTGAAGCAGTCTGTAGTTATGCTGGATTAATCCAATTAAAGTAGGTATACATGAAAGACCCTCAAGATGCAAGCATGGCAAAATCAGAGAATTTTTAAATTTATATACACCAAGATTGCGATTTTGCTTACAGCCAGTTTTCCAACCAGGGTAAGCTGACTGAGGAAATTGTTTTTAATTGCCGAATTATCACAATATTAGCAGATTCAGAGTGTTCTGCAAAATGATGCAGCAAAAACACGACACTTTATCGGATTTATCACATTGATACAAAAATTTTGATATTAAATAATATTGTTGTAACAATGTGCTATGTACGTAGGCCACTTCAACGTGACTTTCTCTAAATTTGGCTCAGTGTCTACCTTACTTCATATCTGTTTATTTTAATCTTACAGCATTATTATTCACGCATTCGAAACGTTTGCCATGATCGTTTTATAAAGTTTTAAAATCACACTAATTGCTGCAGTTAGGTACTTACTTATATCGTAAACCTGCAGAAAATCTCAGTATCACAACCAGGGTAATGTCGTGTTCCCTCAATAGTTCTCTATTGTCCCTGTATCAACAGTCTATAGAGAGTAAGGCTTGGGCTACAAATACCAACATTTTGTACCCTATCTTTGGTGCAACCGGAGTTGATTAATAACTTGACTTTCAAGTGAGTGACTAGTTCATTTCACGCCAATGTTATAAATGAATACTATGAAATAAAATATTGAATAAGTTAAATAATGAAGTGCTGACAGTCTAACCACGCAGGCGAAGTCGCGGGTAACAACAAGTGTTGGTATCATGTTCAAACCATGATTGCCTCTGCCTCTGTGGTTTAGTGGTACTGTGTACGGACTGCCACGCAGGCGTCGCGAGTTTGATTCCCTCTCAGTGCCAATATTTGTATGATTGAACATGACTATTGCATTGGTCTGGGTGTATCCCTGTATAATATACCTTTATGTGCTTACAAAAAAAAAAGTAAGTTGATATGTATATCCGCATTTCTAAAGAACCATTATCACAAGCTCTAATATTGAATAAAATATGAATATTAAACGCTTACTTTGAGCCCAGACGACGTTGTGTGTAGTTGGTATGACATTTGTAGGAGATTTATTATCTCCTGACTTTTAATGAAATAATATCCTCAGTAAAATAAAACATTAGTTTTATTATATAAACTAGAAGGAAATATTACATGGAATCTTAATTTTAAATTCATGTCCAACTGACATCTCAGTGATGTGTCGTAGCACGATATTTTATTTATGGTCAGTAGGCACGTGCCTAATCGCCACACCACCCCCCCACGGAGACAACAAACCAAGCCCAAAATGACAAAAAAAACTTATCAATAAACCAATTACTTACAACTTATTAATGTAACAAAATTAAACATACAACCAAAATTAATCTAAATTCTTAAATTTAACCTGCCTGCCCGAGCGTGTGGTATATTGTTTAACTGGAGGGTCAACCTGTATTGGCTGTTGTGGAATTGAAGGCTTAGACAAAACAACTGGTCGTGGTGGTGAAACAGCAGGAACAGGTTCAATTGGTTTAGGCTGCTCATTCGAATGATCAATAAAAGCAGGCTTAAGTCTGTCAACACTGACAACAACCTTGTTTCCCTTAATCAAAAGAGTGAATGTCTTACCATCGGTTGAGCGCTCCAGGACCTTGAACGGCCCTGAATACGGTGGCTGCAGTGAACGACGAATAGTATCATCCCTTAGGAAAACATGAGAGGAAGTCAAAATATCCTTGAAAATAAATGATGATCGCTCACCATGTCTAGATGCCGGAAGTGGTCGTACCGCTGACATTTTGTGTCGCAGCTGTACAACGAAATCAGCAGGGTCTTCAAAACTTTTAGAGTTGGAAGAAGGACATAACATTTCTCCAGGGAGCCTCAGTGGCTCACCGTAAAGGAACTCTGCTGCCGAAGCTTCAAGATCTTCTTTATAAGCCGACCGCATTCCTAGAAGAACCATCGGCAGTGACCTTACCCAAGAGTCGGTGTGACACATTAAAGCGGCTTTCAGTTGACGGTGGACCCTCTCAATCATCCCGTTAGCACAAGGATGGTATGACGTGGTCCTAATGCGCTTAGTAGAAAATTGATTTAACAGCCTGTGAAACAAATCAGACTCAAATTGAGAACCCTGGTCTGTAGTAATAACAGACGGAACACCAAAACGAGAAATCCATTCTCTGGTAAAAGTCTCGGCTACTTCTTCTGCACTGATGGATCGCATTGGCCAAACTTCTGGCCACCTGGACACTCTGTCTATTGCCGTCAAACAATAACGATACTCGTTACAGAAGGGTAATGGTCCGATAATGTCGATATGAACATGCAAGAAACGACCTGATGGTAAATCAAAATGACCAGTAGGAACAGAATTGTGCCTTGAAACCTTGCTGCGTTGACACGCTTGACAAGACCGAGACCAAACACGACAGTCCTTTTTCACCGAAGGCCAGACAAAACGCTCAGTCACAAGACGTGTTGTTGCTTGAGCGCCAGGATGGCTTAAATTGTGCAACTTATCAAAAGCTGCGCGGCGAAAAGAAGGGGTCAAATAGAGACGCGTTTTACCCGTCGAAATGTCGCAATAAATATTAGTATTCGTACCAGGTAGGCATATTTTAGTTAGCTTTAAGCTAGAACCATTACGCAATAGGCATGCGAGTTCATGGTCTGAGGTTTGTGACTCAGCAAGAGCTTTGTAATCTTCTTGTAAAGATATGGCGTCAATGTCGATACGCGACATTGCATCAGCAACAACGTTATTCTCACCCTTAATGTACTGAATATCAGTAGTAAACTGGCTTATAAATGACAGCTGATTTAATTGCGGCGGAGGAAGTTTTTCACGCCTCTGTAAAAAGGCATACAAAAGAGGCTTGTGGTCTGTAAAAATTGTGACCTGTTGAACCTCTAAGATGTAACGAAAATGTTGAACACTTTCATATACTGCTAGTAACTCCCTATAATAAGCTGGCCACTGAGTTTGCAGTGGTGACAGCTTTTTGCTAAAAAAAGAAATGGGAAACCATTGACCATTTATTTGTTGCTGTAAACAAGAACCAATATGAACACCAGATGCATCAGTAAACAAGCCTAACCTTGCGTTGCTAACCGGATGTTGCAAAAGGGTTGCGTTGGCGAGGCTCTTCTTGCAAGCCTCAAATTGTTGCAGAAGCTCAGGCGACCAAGGAAATGGTTTAGCGCCTTTACTGTTCGTTGAAACCAACGCAACAATCAAGGGAGCCTGGAATTGCGCAGCACGAGGTACAAAACGACGGTAATAATTAAGCATGCCGAGAAAACGGCGCATACCTTGTACCGTTTTGGGAGGTGGAAAATCTAAAAGTGCCTGAATACGCTCATGAGGTGGTCGAGTACCATCGCTACTTACGTTATAACCCAGAAAAACTACTTCTTTAACACCCAGAACACATTTAGATGGATTCAAAACTACTCCGTACTCTTGCAAGCGTTTAAAAAGGGTGCGCAAATGATGTAAATGGGTAGATTCGTCTTTAGAGAAAACAAGAATGTCATCCACGTACGGAAAACAGAAATCTAAACCTCTTGTGACCTCATCAATAAATCGTTGGAAGGTTTGTCCAGCGTTTCTCAAACCAAATGTCATATAAGGAAATTCGAAGAGGCCAAACGGGGTCACAATAGATGTTTTGGCAATATCCCCATCGAAAACCGGAATTTGGTGATAGGCTTTTACGAGATCTAAAGTGCTAAATACTTTGGCACCAGCGAGATTATGCGCAAAATCATTTATGTGCCGAACCGGATACCGGTCTGGCACAGTCCTAGCGTTCAGGGCGCGATAATCGCCGCAAGGACGCCAGGTGTTATCTTTTTTAATGGTCATGTGTAATGGTGAAGACCAAGCACTTTTAGACGGCCTAGCGGTTCCACATCTTACCATTTCCTCGAACTCTTTTTTAGCCGAAATAAGCTTCTGCGGCGCCAAGCGACGAGGGCGGCATGAAACGGGAGGTCCTTCAGTAGTGGTAATGTAATGTACGGTGTCGTGCTTAATGATCCTTGGAAGGCCAGGCGGTTTCGCAATATCTGGAAAATCCGCCAAAAGATTTGTAAAAATTGAATTACCAGAGGCTACTGCGCGAATGCTAGGCTGATTAATACAAGCAGCTGTAGCGGCAGAAGTAAGCCCAGTAGTGCCATCAACTAATTTATTATTTCGGCAATCAGGTAATAAATGATAAAATGCCAAAAAATCTGAACCGATAATGGCTGTGCTAACATCAGCAATCACGAATTGCCAGACAAAATTGCGCCGAAGACCAAAATTCAATTTAAGGTTGACTGTACCAAAGGTTTGTATACAGCTCCCATTTGCTGCAGTCAGGTCAAAATCTGTAGCTTTTCTGCGTGATGGCAGCCAACGATGTGGAAAACAACATAAGTCTGACCCCGTATCGATTAAAAACCGGCGCTTGGTCACATGATCTGTGATAAAAAGACGGCGGCTCGTATTATAACAGCCAGATGCCGCCGCTACTGACTGCTTGTTGAGTTTTCCGACTTCCAGTTACATGGGGAAATGCATCGGGCAGCTTTTAAGCCCCATCTCCTGTGGTACCAGCAATGCTTGGAAGAAACGGATCGATCGCGTGGAGGGCGACGCTGCTGTTTTGACAGTGCAGCTACTTGATTACCTACCTCTTTTAATTGTTCGGCCAATGTAGTTAATGAAAGGCCTGATGAAGATGCAGGTGATGTATCTAATGAATGGCCTGATGAAGATGTAGCTGTAGTAGAACAAATGGCTTGTTCTGGCGCTAACTCAAAAATCTTGTCCGCCAATTCCGCAACCTTATCTAATTTTAAATCAGACTGTGCCACCAATATTGCCTGAACTTGTTGAGGCAGGCGGCGCAGCCATAAATGGCGGATGATGTTATCGTCTGAAAAGGCCGTAGTAGCAAGCGAACGTAAATGACGAAGAAATTGTGATGGTTTCCTAACACCAAGTTCTTCATCATTTAAGAGCTGATTTACCCTTTTACTCTCGGAGATAGACAGGCGTTGAATAAGAATTTCTTTCAATTTTTCGTACTTTCCTTCTTCAGGAGGGTTAATTATGACATCTTCAACCTCACCTGCCAGTTTCTGATCTAATTGACTGACTACATAATTGTATTTGGTATTATCAACGACAATATTAGCGATATGAAATTGGGCCTCCACTTGAGCAAACCAAATGGCTGGCTTATCAGCCCAAAACGCGGGAAGTTTCACTGCAACTCTACATACCTGATTTTGACCCAATGTTTTCTGTAGTTCTGTATTTTCTGCCAACAATGCGTCAAGTTGGGTCTGCAACTGTTCATAAGCCATAATGTAATAAAAACTGTAAAAACAATAAAATACCACACACGCGAGCAGAAAAATACATAAAAATACGATAGTAATAATATTAAGCATTGGTTAACACCATTTAGAAAATAAACACCAAGTATACTTGTAAAGAAAAAAAAGTAAGTAGGTAAGTATGCAAGAAAACATACAATATGCGCAACACAAGGTGTAAATGCAGATGTTTAAACTTCTAGTTAGATGGCAATGCATTTGTCCGAGAGATAAAAGAGAAAGTCAAGTACGTCTTGTAAGGCAAAGATGTTCAAGTAACTCATAGATTAACCCCGTTACTCATAGATACGACGACTATACCGGCGCCGAAGCAGACTGGAACGTTATTCAGCGAGATATCGCGCAGTTGGCAGATCCACGCCCTGTGCTTGCAGTGAATGTAGTTTCTCGAATCGAATGCTCAGGACGTTGGTAAAAGACTTCATAAGTTTCAGAAAAAAATATTCCATTGACAGCAGTCGAAGCATAACTTGCCGTAGTAATCCATAAGTAAGCGTAGTTTCGTTTTAAGTCGCGGGTCACCAATGTAGGAGATTTATTATCTCCTGACTTTTAATGAAATAATATCCTCAGTAAAATAAAACATTAGTTTTATTATATAAACTAGAAGGAAATATTACATGGAATCTTAATTTTAAATTCATGTCCAACTGACATCTCAGTGATGTGTCGTAGCACGATATTTTATTTATGGTCAGTAGGCACGTGCCTAATCGCCACACATTTTTAAATTATATGATTGTCATATTTGTATCCGAATTATGGTACACAACACAACGACAAGACTCGATAACACTAGTTCTTTGATAAACCATCCCTTAATTTACGGTAGTCAGAGACTGCCTCCGTAACGCAGTGGAAGCGCAAGCCACTGGTGTGAACGAGGTTGTGGGTTCGATCCTCACACAGGACAAAATTTTGTGCTATCCATAAATATTAGTTCCGAATCTAGATGTACTTTGTGTCAATTATATGTTTGTAAAGTCCGTAATGCTTAAGTTGTCTTTAAAAATATATGCTGGGTTTATTTCCATCTGCCCCCTTCGAGCTTGACAACTCAATATCCGGCTGTAATAGTCTACAAAGACGCCAAAAATATAGTTTTGGCTTTAGGTACTTCACATAGCACATAGGTATACCAAGCACATAAATATTTACATCCAATAAAATTAGTCATACAAATTACACTTTCGTTTTCTTTTCGTCGCACTCTCACTCATCGTGTGCACTAGGATGTATAAAAATAGCTTTGTTTTAAGAGTCAACGACTTTAAGGCTTATTTACCTTGATCCAGAAGCTGGCGCCAGCACCACTGGATCAACGTAAACGTTTTCAATCCAGTGCAGCATCCAGTGTATCAGCCGCAGTAAACCAGCCTTAACTGTATACTATGCAGGTAGAACAATATACTTAATAATAAAATACGGACAATGAGAACCCAAAGTATTACGAGGACAGATTGACATGATACCGTAGGTATTCAATAATTCTATCAATAGCTGTCTTCCTCTACAAACATGGAGGTACAACTCTATTACTAGATTAAATGTCAAACCACCATTACAGACGTAAAACTAGCGATAGTTACATGACCTACAAATTACTATTGTTAAACCGGCTCAAAGCCAAATTGCCAAATAAAATTGATTGCCTGGGCAACGGTGTATTTATAGTTATGTAATGAAATTGAATCTATAATTTCTTATAATTTTCTGTAAAAAATTTGCTTGGAAAATTTTGCATAATTTTTTTTTAATAAAAATGGTAGAATTAGAAGAAAATACATACCACATGCGTTAGTAGCGCATTAATAAATCCTTTTTTACTTGTCAACGCTGCACGCACTGTTCACACATTTTTCACTGCTCACAAACACTTAAAATCTAAATTCTAGAACACACGTCCTTTTCAACCAATCACGTGGCCTTTCCAGTCGGAATTTCGGGAATTTCGAAAATAGGATTAAAAAATCCCAACTTTCAAACGTCCGGGCTGCGCGAGCGCCGGACTGTTTGAATTTAGAACAGATCAAGAACGCGCATGCGTGCCGGTACTGCGCTATTTATATTTTTGCTGGGCTTTATACAATCCAGTTAGTATTGAGCTGTCAATCCCACATTTTACAATCTGATTTAAAGTAATACTATACCTAGCCGGAGCTCAATATATTTTGGATGGATCTTATTTTGACTGAGAAACACTTGATCGAACCCGGGAGTTTATGACTTTCGCCACTTTATCGTGAAATTAAAAGTCATTGGCCTAGAGACACGGGGCAATTGAGAGAGTTGTTAATAGTTGAAGTAATTATTTTACATGCCTTCTCATTTTTCTTGAATGAATGTTTCATAAATATTAGAGAATAGGTTACTCACATGTTATGCCACGTGAAGCGGTAGATATGGCATATTGTCCAAACAAACATTTATAACAACCTACAATAAATGAAAATGGACAAAATCTAATATTTTATAAGCCAAGAAAAAAATATAATGGTAAGGGTCATTCCTCGAAACAGGTACCTAAGTATATCTAAATTTTATACAGAGATACCTTTGACGATATCGGAGACTTTTTCCTTTTGAAATAGGCCCGAATCTTTGATTTATCCAACTCTGGGCAGGAACTTAATAGTGGCGAACCCTCTCTCCAATGTAGCTATAGGTAGAATAACGACGGAGGTTTGTTAATTAGTAGAACGATATTTTATGATGATGAACTAAGGCAGCGACGGACCGGCCATCATTTGGCTGATATGATAAGCTAAAATAGCAACCGTTAGGCGGACAGCCGGCGGTTTTTTGGCAATTTTGTGAAAGGAAGAATGTCCCTTTGTAAAATCAGTAGTTTTAAACATATTATTGTGACTTTGTCGGACTCTGAATTTGTCGCCAAGGACAGGCACCCCGATTAATACATAAAAGTGTGCAATCGTAACGAAAATATTGCGTTTATCACAAAATTGAACTATAGTCGGTTGGAACGTTTGTGAATATCTACGTCTTTTGTCACTAATTGTGAAAATTACGAAAAATAATGTTATAAAATAAAACAACTTTACCTCGGACAGAGCATTTATTTCTTTCTACATTATTATTTTCATCTTTTTACATCGCTGGTAGGTTAAGTAAACCTAAAGAGAAGGGTTATAATTTAAACCATTATTCCGATAATAATAATAAGTATAAATATTATTTATGAATAAAGATAAAACAAAATAAAGATATATACAAGTATAATGATTAATATTCACAAAGAACTATACAGACTGAAATTTATTTTATTAGTATACTTTTAACCTGTCAAATTATAATTGCAAGTGCTTTAAAATAGCACTTGGTATTCTAAAGCACTTATTATACTAAACATCAAGTGTTTTAAAATTAATACTAGAAAAACAGAAATGTTTTAAATTGTTTTAATGTATATCATTACTAATGTTTTGTTCGTTATTCAATTAAAATTTTCTTTTTTATGTGTTAATTTCAAATTTTTATTTTTGTGTAATAATTATGTGTACTATGTGTTATGGACAAGTGCCTGAAATAAAAATATCCTGATTTTGAAATAAGGCTTCAATACAAATTTAAGTATGTTTACCAAACTTTGTTCAAGACTAAAAAGGCAATCATAAAATCCTATGATAAACAGTGGATGTCTAGTACTAAAGCACTTAATATCATAAACTCTTAGTTAAAAGCATACTAAGAAATAAAACTCTATTATAAAACAGCTATTCCTCAATTCGGCTGACTTGTCCAGTGTCCAATATAGCTTCAGCACTAGGTATTACAATAACATCCAACACCCCCACATGACATCTATCACCTTCTTCAACCCTACCACCTTCTTCATTCGCCGCATTCTCCAATTCTTCACTCACTTTCTTCTCCATATATTCGGCTATATTAATCTCTTCAGTTCTATCTAAATCTATATGTTTTGCTATATCTACACCTTCTGAGCAAAAATCGTTGATTTCTGTACATATTTTTTTGACATCATTAAGAGTAAATTCATCTTGGTTGTTAGTCGATATTCTTACTAATTTCTCAAGATTAGTCGAATCATCGCCTAATGTGAACACTACTTGACTATCTGTAGTCTCAGATATTCTGAGAATGTCAGAGTCTGAGTTGTGAAAAACGCTGTGTGGTAATGAATCAACATTTGTTAACTTCATGTTGTAAATATTAGATTCGCTTCCCATTATTGATGTGGTTGAAGTGTCTAGTGTAGGCAATTCCTAGAAACAAAAATAAACATTAAAATCAGTGCAAGTAAGTAAGTATAATTTTAATAAACATGATGGATGATCTTTGGTTAATTTCTGAAATATAATCTACTCTTTTTTAATGAAGCCTTTGCCAAAATGAGAATTTTGCCATTTAGCAATATTCATATATATAACAAAAAATTTTATTTAGTTATGTATGTATGTATGATATTCTGTATCCAGGCAACACTGCTGCCTTTTGGAGGTATTGCCATCCTTCCTTTACATTTTGCCAAGTGGCAGATATATTTGCTGTAATTGCTACGCTAAAAAGCAGATTGCTAATTGCAGTGGCGGTTGTCTTATCACAAGACACTGCCTGTCCTGCGTTGGGTAAAGTTTCTGCTATCATCTTATACGATAGTTTGATAAGCCAACCGAATAATGCGAATGATGTCAGCATCATTATGTTGAGAGATTGCATTGCATTAGAGCAATTGTTGATCAAACTTTAAGAATATTTTGTAGTATCTTCATAAATAAGGTTTAATTTATAACAATAACTAGCTACCTACCAATCTATCTACATACCAATTTTCGTCGAAATCGGCGTGGTAATAAACACACACATACATACAAATATTCGCATTTATAATATAAATAATAACAATAATAAAAAGTATTGTTTTACCTGATCGTCATGATAACTGCCAACGCTGCGAGAATGCCGATGCCTTTTCAGGTTCATTGCCGACTGTGGTGACTGACCGTCCACCGCGTCCTAGCAACAAGAACGCGGTTCATATCAACATCAATAACAAACAAAATAGTTCATCTTAACATAATATACGTGTATGGCATATCTCTAAACAATGCTAGGAAACAACCAAGCAAAGAAACTTGAACGTTTGACCGTTGAGCTTCGAAAATAAAATCCTTTAATATAGATATTTTAGTGTTTGCGCTACGTGTGGTGTTCAGTATATAACACTTTACTGTTCACTGGCTTGACACTAGACGATATAGCTACGTATAAGATATAAGTGTCGCGCACCAATACGTGTTACTCGGTCAACGGTCAGGGAGCGACTGCCTGTTCTATGCGTGCACCGGAAGGAGAGTGAATATTCCCCCTCCGACCGCATTCACTACAGATATAATTCTTTATTAGAGGCGAGTAAGAGTTATACATTATAATATAAACAAGGTTCTCAATGTTTATGTTTCTTATGTTTCTTAATATTAACAACTTTCACTTTCACATTGGGCCAATCAGGGGTTAACTTTCAAAAAGCGCTTGACAGCTAGACCTGACGCATCGGTGCTGCCACCTCGTGGGCGCCATTTTAGAAAACCCTTTCAGCTATTTTCAATTGTCCTTAAGCACGTGAATTATCCATTTTGGAAATTAAACATTAAAATTTCAGAAAAGAACACTGGAAATTAATTGTTTTGATAGCACTGTCAAAATGGAAGACCTTTGCCAAAGTGGCGCCAACTGGTGAACACCCTCATTGGCATGCATTGTGACAGTATATGGTACTACGAAAAAGCTCTGGTTAAGAGCTATAGGCCAACAATTTCTTTCATGCTGAAACCAGCTCAGTTCATCATCATTATAATATATCAGCTGAAAGACGTCCACTGCTGGACATAGATCTCTCCAAATTATCTTCGCTATTACCGATTGTGAACCGTATTCATTGGTTGCTTGTATTATAGATCTAGAATAAAGTCGAAACTCTTAAACCCTAGACCCCTGGGTCTGTAAAACTCTTAAACCTTAGACCGTCTGGGGCTGTAAAGACCTGGGTCTGTAAAATTCTAGACTCTGGGACTGTAAAACCCTAGACCCTGGGTCTGTAAACCGTAGACCCCATAGACCCTTAACTCTGGGTCCAGGGTATACGGGGTCTAAGGGTATCTTAAAATAAGTTATACCATCACCACACTCACCAATCACCATTACAAATATTAATACATATAGTTACAAACCTTGAACCGATTGAACGGGCGATATTTGCATCGTTCAGACGCGACTAGGCTTCTTAAGGACTGTGTACGTGGACATTGACTGTCTACCAACCATCGGTACGTGCCATACAACTTTGTAGTGTCCGACCTAGGAAATAAGGAGGCATTTAGATTGGCAACACAAACATTGCGTAGTAAAAGAACTTTGAAATTAAACAAGACAGAATTATTATTAAAAGACATAACAAATAACTTTACGAACGTAATTAACGGACACAAAATATACCTAAATTTAAACACTACTTTGATCAAATATTTTATCACGCATGAGAATCGAACCCGCAACCTTCCCGCACTATATAACTAATCCTACGTCACAGACTTCACAAACATACAATTTAACGAATACAACACACACCCAAAGTAAATAAATCATAATCAAATATCGAGTGGTTAGTGGTCAACCTAGTGTCAGGCTTTATTCAAGTCGCCCATAGAGGCATCCAACTTGACCTAACGACTGTTATCAACTTGGGTAACAACCGGGACCTACTTTTAACGTGCCCTCCGAAGCATGGTGACGCTCAGATCAAATACAACTATGCGGTCACCCATCCATGGGCCAGCCGCATTCTATTTTGCTTAACCTGCTAGTCGTTTACCTATGAAGGGGCGCAACGAGCTATTAGCTAAAAACTAACTAAAGAAATAAATTTTGTCTCGTATTAAAATCGAATCCTCAATCTTTTGGACAGCAATCTGACTTGCTCCTCTTACGTCATTATTATAGATAATTAAAAATCACTATGTTTTTTTTTATATTTGTAACAATAAACACACTTTTAAACCAACACAACATAACAAACGACACAAAAAAATACTAAACATCATAGACATTTTCATCACATTTATACTAAAATCAACCTTATCATCATAAAAATACAGTATACTTACATATTAGCGGGAGCTGTGAGTAACCTCTGTAGGTTAGCTAACGTGGGTCGTATATCTGTTAGAGGTAGACCGCGACCTACTATCAACTGTGCTATACATTTGTTTAGTAAGAATAGAGCGTAGCGGAACAATGTCGTATCTCCTCCACGAGGAAATAGGGGGATGCTGAAAAGGAAAATAAATAATGTAATTTTTTGTCAGCCTACGTAAGTAAACCACATAAATATAGCCTGTGTTACTCTGATATTGTAGCTTTTTTAAGAGAAATAATTTTTAAAAAAAGTTACATAGATTTTGAGTTTATCCATAACAAACAAACATACAAAAATCAATTTTTCTCTTTGTAACATTAGTTTAGCCATACATAGAAAAATATCGTAAGAAAATCTGGATTCGTATTCTATTACGCTTTTTATCTACAAGGGGATAGCGTGAGGTGTATAACACCCATATTAGACGGTAGTAGATCCACGCTGGTTTCAGCATGAATGGGCCGGATCGTCCGGGGAAGTACTACCCTCTCATAGAAGATCGACTTAAGAGTAGTAGTATCCGTACTACTGCGTTTCGTTCGGTGAGTGAGAGCGCCGGAGGCCCAATTTCCCCCCTTTCCTCTTTCCTCACCTCTCTCATTCCCTTCCCCTAACCCCATTCCCAGCGAGGCTACCATACCAGCAGTTTAAGACGATGGCTTTTGGTATGCTGGCCACCACTTCCGGATTCAATTGCCTTCTTACTATGAGGTGGGGTGGAGTCACTGTGGTAGACTAATATAAATATATATATATATATTCTGGTAGGTCCCATGTAATAAAAAGCGTGTCTGTTGCTATTTTTCAAGCAGATTTCGACAACAAAATATTATTTTACTGACTCGATGATCAAACCCGAAATTTTGATGTAACAGTTACATAGAAATATGTGGGTCTTTTACTTTCACAATTTGTCACATATATTAAGTCTTACTTCACAGAGATAAGGCACACTTTAAACTGGGAAAATTTAGTTTAATACTGAACATTACCACATCTTAACTAACCCTAAGACTTTATGAAATACTTACTTGGGGTCAGGCAAATCCGGTGTAATATCCAATATCTTGCTGGCCGATCCTAGCAGAGTGATCTTATATCTGAGTGGCTGGTTGAGTATCGAGGCGGCTATACAAGCGGCTTGTGCGACGTAGCCGCCCGCTACTGAGTCGGTCACAGTACTGCGAGGGTTGTCGTCGCTGCATATTGGGAGCGGGATGTCGCATATTGTCCAGGTCGTTGTGTCTTTCTGTTGGAAGAATAAATACGATTATACAACAAGCAATATACCTATATTTTTAAAAAACAAAAAACCCGCCTGCCTACCCCTCATATGTTAAAATCCATCAAGCCATTTGGGCTGTGGAGCGTGCCAATGACATAGACATACATACCTATACATACATAATACGCTCGAAAAACATTACCATCGTTAACTGCCGCAGTCGGGCAAAAATTACGACTCGAAAAACAAACATTAAAAATAATTCAGTTTTAATGCCATAGGGCGGTTTCAAACTGGCGTATTTTTCTGTGCGTATACGTTCATTTCGGTATACGCGTGTGCGTACACGGGCGCTTCAAAAAATCAGACGCGCGTAAACGAGCGTATTCAAGTTTACTCAAACCGGTAGAATTTATGCAAATAACGTGAATTCGAGACACTTTCACTGACTCACTACGACGAGACAACGATTGATAGTTTTGTACCTAGTTATATTTCATGTATATTACCTGTTCTATATAAAATATATGATGTAGATGCGTCAATAGTTCACATCTCATAGCACAGAGCGAGTGATGCGAGGTGGCTGCTAGCTCGCGCACCGCCGCCATACATTGTCGAGACTCTTTCACTGACTCACTACGACGAGACAACGAGTGATAGTTCTGCATTAATTCCGTACCTAGAATAAAAAATACGGTAAAATAAACCAAAAAACAATTAAAATAAATAAACATTCAGTCTCTTTCGATATCAGAGTCGGATAAAGAAAATCCAAAGCAAGAAAGAGAACGAGTTATCGTGGGTTCTCGTTTTTTTCTTCAGCGAGAAACTAATATCAACACACGAAAAACCAAGATTCGGGTGACTGGTAGCTATAGAAACTATGTCTAAACGATCATATGTCTATTTATTTACTTTTAAGTAAACCTTTTTATAGACTACAGTAACCCTTTACCATCACAATTACATACTTAATAATTAAATTATATAAAACGGAAGTTTGTTTGTTTGAACGCGCTAATCTCTGGAACTAAGTACCAGTCAGATTTAAATATATTTTTTTTTATATTAGCCTACCAAAGTGACTCCACTCTGCCTGATGGTAAGCAGTCAGTAGAATCCAGAAGTGGCGGGCACCATTCCAAAAGCCAAACTACTGGTATGGTGGCCTCCACTATGGCGGCTTAGTGAGATGCTTTTTTACGCTCCGCTTAAAAGACTCTTTTTAATTCTTTTTTGCGTATGATAGCCCAGTTCTTGAGGAAGGTTATAGGCTATGTAACATCACGCTACTGGCGACGAGAGCAAAGCAGTAACCAAAGGCGCGGGTGAAACCGTGCTGCGGAACGCTAGTACTTAATAACTAAATAACCCAAACCACCTATATAAAACATTCCTTACACTCACCGACATCTTGATTTTCTTCAAACAATTTCGCGTGTTTTTCCTTTAATTTTCTAATACTTGCTAATTTGGCATCTCTCTCGTCGGACAATATGATACGTTTGAACCGTAATATCTCTAATTGTTTTGTTAGTCTTACGTGTTCTGCTCGTTGGAAGGGTGATGGTTTGGCCTGCAAAACCAGAGTGAACTGTTAACTAACTATAAAAAGAAAATGGATTACCGCTAGATAAAGATACAA
This sequence comes from Parascotia fuliginaria, assembly GCA_963082885.1. Taxonomy (NCBI): domain Eukaryota; kingdom Metazoa; phylum Arthropoda; class Insecta; order Lepidoptera; family Erebidae; genus Parascotia; species Parascotia fuliginaria. Next base: position 4,910,461 of record OY720197.1, read on the forward strand.
TTTAAAAGCTGGTTGTAAAATACAATAACCGCAAAAGATGGCGCGCTATGTCTAACAGTGGTCTGTCGTAGGTTGATGGTTCTTTTTTTTTTTCATGCCGATATTGGCAGACGAGCAAACAGCACACGTGTTGGTAAGTGGTAACTGTCGCTTATGGAAGACTCAGTGTCCCTAGCATTGCCTGAAATGTCAGGGACTCTGCGAACGAAGCTGCTGCCTACCGTGAAGGGAGTGGGTAGGTAAAATGAATGAGGGAGGTGAGGAAAAAGGAAAGAGGGGAAATTGGGCCTTCGGCACTCTCAATGATGATGGTAATTGAACTTTTTATCAGCATTTTATTTAAGTTATGTTTGAAACACTTTTAATGTGTGTTTTGATCTCTGATCCAGGACACAAAACGTATCAATTTTGAACCAAAATAAGCTTTTTATAACGTTTTCTTTTCCATGAAGAATTTTGTACATCAAGTTGAAGTAAAATCATCTTATAATGTTGTGGATAGATATGTATGTACTTCATCTTTACGTATCTTCAGTATCAGGCGCATCTACTACTTACAAGTACTGCGTTTTCTTGTTTCTTTTGCGACTAGCATCGACACTTTAGTTTTACTAAAATAGAGTTGTAGAAAATAATTTAGGCTAAAACAGCTAGATTTAATTTTCAAAGAAAACTAATTTACTAACCTTAAAAGATAAGAGATCATTTAACTTGGAGAAAGTCAATCTCGATCCATTGGATACAATAGGCCTTTCTTCCTTAATCCTACCGTTCTTCGCACTCAAATCAGTTTGCGACGATGACTTATCCTTACCTATACTATCGTCTTCGGGCGAAAACAAATTTCGTTGAGATCTACTCTTGAACTTTAACCTAACATCACACAAATCATCTTGCTGCGGCCAATTGTCGTTCGTCAAAGCAGATTTATTATAAATCCTCTCCTTTATCTCCTGGACCGCTTCTTGTCTTTTCTTTATCGAATATTGCAACAAATGCAACTTCTGTAATTTTGTTGCGTTGTAACTTGGTCTAATCTCCGATTTTAGAAAACTTAACGCCATATATCTATATTTTGGAACACCATCGGCCTCACTCCGCAAATCATAACTCTCTGCCGTTTCACTAAGGTCTATTTTATTCGACAAATTCTCCGCAGACGCGTTATATTGATAATTATCACAGTTGACACCACTCGCAAACTCTTTTACATCTAAATTTTCAGGCGAATGTTCATATATATGATTCGGATCGCCCTTCGCATTATCCGAATTTTGCTCCCTTCGCCTATAGTAGTCCGCTCGTTGACTCTGGCTAATATTTAAACTAGTAGACGTCTTTAGAGTCGGAAAATTCTGCTGGAACCCTCTCTCAACTGGACTATGACTTTTAGAATACTCTTTATCGGATTTTTTCGTATATTTACTCGGTGATATAGACCTTGATTCTTTGCCTAATTTGTGATTCAAAATATGTCTAGCTTCTAAAGTGATTTTAGATAAATTGGTCCTGCCTGAAGAGTCTGAAGATAGAGAACCGTGTTCTATTTCATTTTCTGGAGGCATTACATCTAATTTGAGACTTTTGTAGGAGCAAAAGTAACCGCCGTGCATTTGAAAAACTAGTGTGTTGCTTTTGAAGCAATCTGATGTGAAATTTGAAGCTAGATTAGCCCCGATGTATCTTAAGCCACTAAAGTAAATGCCCCAAGTTTGAATAATAGTGTCCTGTTGAGATTTGGAGCTGTCATCATTTGAATGTAGTATGTGACACCAAATTCTGATAACGACATTCGCTGACGACACGCGATGTGTTGTTTCTGTAACGAGAAACATGAATCATTGATGACGTTTGTTATTTCCCTGACAGCTGCAATGATAACGCTTACACACATTTTACGATAGGAGAAATAACTAGAAATGATTTTATCTCAATAGGCAGTTGGTTTTGTAGAATACTATTTTATATTCATCATCATAATATCAGCTGAACGACGTCTACTGTTGCAAATAGGCCTCTCCCAAATAAAACGGCAGAGTATTTATTGAAAACTTAAAGTTCAGAGACCATAGGTACGGCCTATTTATTTTTGATACAAATTAAAACAGGAGAATATAAAATAGATGTATAAGGGCGACTCACGAACGGCCAAGGTGGCGAAAATTGGAGGAGGCCTATATGAATAAGTGAGATCTTGACCTTGACCTTGCAAATATTTTGCGCTGTTTGTTTTCCTTCACTGTTTGTTAGTAATAATAACAATAATATCAGTCCATTATTATCTTACAGTAGGGCAAAGGCCTATTTTCACGTCGACAAGGCAAGAGCATTGACACAGAGCAGTGACCTGGTACCCAAAACACAAGTTAAATCTTACCTTGGGTGCCAGAGCCCAACTTAACATTTGTGTGAATTGTACTGTTGTATTATCTAAATGTATTTATTTGTGCGATTTTTTATGATAATAAAAAAGAATTATTATTATTATTATTATTATTACATTTGCTTAAGATTTAAATATTAGACAATTTCTGGTTTTTACAAATCCCAAGTAATACCCAATATGGAGGCCTCTTATCTCATAATCTCTTGCACAAAATGCGGGTATCGCAACCTTTAGACGTCACTTTCTACACATGTCAAGCAATTCGGTACAAATTAAGGTCAGGTTGGGGTAAATAAGAGCATTACGTAAGGCGATAACGTTTGACACAGTTACTACTAGATACAATCTATGATTCATCCAGATGTCAGATTTATTGCACTAGTTCAGTGTTGTAAATAACACAGAAATAGAATATGACATGTTTCTGATTTACATAAACAGTTTAGGCGCGCGTCTTTTGAAAATGATTGAGATTCATCATTCTACAGATGGGTAAAGGCCTTCTCCAATTTTATTTTAAAGCTACTCCTGCACTAAAAAGCTATTGCAATTAATTATAGTCGTTATTTAATTATAGTCAAAAAGTCACTGAATAAGGCACCCGCTTTGTAAACACGAGGTAGTGGTTTCAAATCCGGGCAAGTAATAATGTGATTTTTCAAATTATATGTACTTACTTTCTAAGTTTATTTTGGAGATTTCTGAGTGACGGTGAAGGCAAAAATCGTGAGGAAACCTGGATTTAAAAGTCTGACATTGACAATCCGCTTTGAGCAAGCGTGGTGATTAATGCTCATGCCTATATGAGAAGAGGCCTTTGCCCTGCAGTGGGACAGTTAAACAGGCTGGTATTATAATAGCTGTTAGGGCCAAGTACAGCACTGGCTTCATACACACTTTTTATAATTCATATGTACTTTCTTAGTTCGTAATTTCAAATTCATATACACATACTTCTTAGTTCATCTTAGACATTGCATTTTACATTGAGCATTGAGAAAGAGGGATGAGCAATTCTCAGGCCTACTTCGAGATAAGAGGCCTTTCACTGCAGTGGGATAATAACAGTCTGGAGGCCTACCTCCACCTCTTATAGTTCTTATTATTTTAATGTTACTTTGTGTTTTGTCTTTTTCTTCTGTACCATTAAAAACAAGGATGGAGACAAAGTAAGATTATAAGAGGTTGTGATAGGGCCCCTGGTAAGATGAATAGGTACCCACCTGAATCGATCTCCTTCCATTTAGGATGTGGTGATGATATTCTTTCACTGGTATAAAATGGTGCAGACATGGTTGTGTGATGTAGTGTTAAGTAGAAGCTACATGGTGAAGTACAGTACTCGGGTGGCCTGATGTTGTAGCCAACAATCTGAAATATAACAAAGTATCAATGTAAAATGCTTCTTTCTCTTTGTGTTCGGGCAGTCTATATAAATGAACTAGCTCTCTGCGGCGCAGTTTCACCCGCGTCTTTGCTTACTGCTTTGCTCCCGTCGCCAGTAGCGTGATGTTACATAGCCTATAAACTTCTCCAGGAGCTCCTAACTGTGCTATCATAAGCAAAAAGAATTATTCAAATCACATATATATCATAATAATAGTTCCAGAGATTAGTGCGTACAAACAAACTCTTTCACTTTATATAATAGTATAGATTGAAGTCTATTTATCATCTAATCACAATAAATGAATGGTTGAGACAGAAACCACATACATATTAATAACCACAGATTCTCTTAGACATTCACAAAAATTACATAATAAAATTCGTCAAATTAAAACAATGTTGGTGATGTCACAACGGGCAAGGCACATGCTTTATTACACAAGGTTGTAGCAAGTACTAATGTGACTTGCAAATTATTATTTTTTTTTTTTTTTTTATTGCACACACAGAAATATACATAGGAAAGAAGATACATATATAGAAATCATGTACAAAGGCAAGCTTAACTCAGAGCTGAGTTCTCTAACAGCAAACCTTAGAGTGGTAGAGGAAGTAATATTAGTGAGAGTATAATGAAGTGTACAAATAAGTAAGAAGAAAATAACAGAGAAAGACTTAACCTAGACAATAACATAGCTATTTATGGTATACAACACTGTATACTTGCTATTATAAACATACATTCTAAGAATACATAAATAGTATAATTATAATTAATGATAATTATATATAGTTAAATATACATACATATAATAATATACATGTTTACAATTAGGTATATAAATACATAGATATATAATGTTTACTTATATACGATAGATAAAAAATGTTCTCTTGTTCTTTTCTTGAAAATTTCAATAGAAGGACTGTCACATATGGCATGAGGAAGAGAATTCCATAGCCTTACTGCCTGTACAGTAAAAGATTCGTCATAACAACTAGAGTTGTGAAGAGGCATTTTAAATAAAATTAATATATACAAATAATATAAGTATATATAAAAATAATATATAAAATAATATACATAAATTAATATATACTTTCTAAGTTAATCTTACTACTGATGTACAGTGATAGAAAACAATAACTGAAATTGCCAATCTGTTTTAAGCAATCATTGTGGTCAATCCATGCCATCTCCATATGAAAAGAGGCCTTTCTCTACATCGGGAAAACAAGCTGGTATTGTTATTATTAAAACAATATGCGATTATATTTTCTTTATATCCTGATAAGCAATAAGGCGTATAATTAGGGTTATGTTACTTTTCACAAAGGTGATGTAATATTACTGTTATCTTTACAGATAAACAAATATAAAATGCATTAAAATTATCTGTATAACTATATTAACTGTATGTGTGGTCTAGATGCTAAGGTTCAACTTTTACCAATCTTTATTATCTGTCACATAATATTTAATTCTGTTCTTGAGACAAACATTTGTGTCAATTAATTAAGTCTATAAAGTGACTTAACTGCTCTGTAGTGTGGAAATTTATACTTGATTTCGCCATTTTATATCAGATTTTTTTTAAAATTTGTTTTGGAGTCCTAGATTTAGCAGTCTTCGGAATGCACAAGTTGTGTCATATTGGCATAGTACCCCACTGCTCTAACTTTGTAAAAGCTTTTTCACATCCAAACGAGTCAAAATTAAAAGATGATGTAAAAAGATTTGCTATAAGTTCCGGTACTACATATTCACAGAGTATAATTGGAATTGCTGTCAACATGCTGAAGATGAATAAGGAAACACAAATAAAGTTTTTATTAATAGACTAGCGGTTCGCAGCACGGTTTTACCTGCGTCAGGTTACATTTTTGGTTACTGCTCTGCTCCCATAGCCATGCTCAAAAACTGGGCAATTAAACGCAAATAAATTATTTAAATGTCACTGTTACAGAGATTAGCACATTTAAAGTAACAAACAAACTGCCGCTTTATACATTAGTAGCGATGTTGCTTTTGTTTTGATATATTCATGGGTCATTCATTAGTATTGTGCATATTATAATAATCTATTTTATCATAACTTTGATTTCATACCTATGAGTAAGATTGTGATTGTGTTTTCTTAGCATTTTACTGCAATTGTATGTCTACGGGTTAAGAACCGTTACCAATAGGTACCTGACTTCCAATTTAGGACAACAGTACAGATTGCAAACAGAATAATCACTTGGTAATCTAGTAACAAGCCCAACTGATGTTGCCAACGCATTTGCTGAGGAATTTCACAAAGCATACTCAGTAGAACCAGCAATATACAACATACCAAATATCAATAGAATTGCCCGAGTTGATGCTACTCTGTCTGACATTTTGTTTGATGAAAAAGATGTTGCAAAGGTTTTAAAAAACCTTAAGGTAAACTCTTCACCTGGACCCGACAATATACCAAATATGATACTAAAGAATAGTGCAGACCTAATTGCAGCAGTCTTATCAAAAATAATGCAAACCTCCTTCATTAACAGCTGCTTACCTAAAGACTGGAAACATGCGATAGTGACACCGGTGTACAAGAATGGCGATAAAACGGACCCAGCGAAGTTTAGGCCCATAAGCCTTACTAGCACCTTAGGCAAATGTATGGAGAAAATTATATCAGATCGTATCAAATTATTCCTCAACAGAGAAAATATCATATCGTTAAAACAACATGGGTTTGTAGAGAAGAGGTCCACAGTAACCAACCTACTGACTTGTGTGAATGCATGGTCCAAAGAACTTGATAAAAAAAGTAGTGTAGATGTGATTTACCTTGATTTCGAGCGCGCCTTCGATAAAGTTCCACACCGTCGATTGTTATTGAAGCTCAAACACTTCGGGATACAAGGAAATCTCCTGAAATGGATTGAAAATTACCTGCTTCATAGGACATACCAAGTTAGAGTTGGTAACTCGCTGTCGGAGCCAAAACATGTACTAAGTGGGGTCCCCCAAGGATCAGTGCTCTCCCCTGTACTATTCAACATATTTACTACAGACTTAATAGCATTAATTGACAGTGAATCCTGTTTTTTTGCTGATGATGGAAAGCTCTTCGGTAACCCAATAATTCAGTCAGGACAGTTGCAGTCAGATTTGAATAAGCTACACGAGTGGACCGTAGAGTGGATTGCCAAACTCAATGCTACAAAATGTACCGTACTAAGACTTGGCAAAGATAATCCTGGAGTGCCATACGTAATAGGCGACACAACTATTGCTACGGTCAAGACACAAAAAGACCTTGGAATAACCATTACCGGTGATCTAAAATGGGCTGAGCACATCAACAACATTGTCAAAAAAGCAAACTCTTTCCTTTACGCCATACGTCGTGCTTTCCAACACATGGTGCCTTCAGTTTTTCTCAAAATTTACAAAATATATGTCAGACCTCTCCTAGAGTACGCCTTCCAGGTCTGGAATCCGTATTTTGTGAAAGATATCGAACTGCTGGAAAGTGTTCAGAGGAGAGCAACAAAAATACCCTATGGCCTGCGTAAGAAGCCATACAAAGAACGCCTGCAAATGCTTAAGTTGCCTACACTAAAAGATCGGAGAATGAGAGGTGACCTTATTGAGACGTACAAAATCCTAAGTTATAGTTACAATTTGCCCAATATCAGAGATATGTATTTACTACAGCAAAAAGCCTATTCATGTCGTGGACACAGCCTCACTATCAATCGCACATCCTCACACACACTAGTAGCCTATCACACTCTGAACAATCGCGTTATAGATATGTGGAACAAGCTCCCAGAAAGTGTAGTGTCTGCTAAATCAGTAAATAGTTTTAAGTGTCGTTTGGATAAGTGGCTTGAAACAAAACAAACTTTTAACTGAAAACTCCTTTATATAATTTCAAAAATTTTAATCGCTCAACAATTGTACTTATGATAAATAAAAATAAAACTCTACTCCAGTGCAGTGATATGGACATATCAGCAAACATGCTGCTCGTCCATCATTAAATAATAATAATAATAATAATAACATGCAAATCAATCTACTCAAATCTTATGCATGAAAAGATGCTAATCATCAGAATTTTGCTGCACTAACCAACAGAAAAATGAGATATAATCTTAATGGTTTTAATAATTAATACTTATTAACGTATATCAAGGATACTGAGACAAAAAATAATAATAAAGGAGACCATTAACATTGCAGACGTGAACAGAAACGCGTAGGTGTTTGTTGGTAAACGTAAAAAATGGTGTTAGAAGTATTATAATCTATTTTTAATAAAAATACCTGTATTAAGCTTCGTAATCTTAGCTGTTGTGTAGCAAGAGGTGTCCACTCTCTACATCTTGGCCTTCCAAACATTATTCAACAAATTTATACGCGATATAAACAACAAAGGTTTCAACTACTTCATACACCACGCTATAATGATTCTAAATATGAAAAACACATTGCTTCAAGCGAGATAATGGTTAATATAAACTCGATAATTGTTTAGAATCGCTAAATTATTAAAAATAAATAAAAATGCATTGTTCAGCTGACTACTTGAATGTCAAATTAATGCCACTTGCCAGTGGCCATTTAATCAAATAAAAACTACCAAGTATTGCGATATTTATTTTATTTATCAAAACTTGAAAGGATAATCCGTTATAACATTTTATTTAATATTCCAAACATCATCATATTAAATTTATTATTATTATTAAATAGTTTTCTTCAAAAATAAGACCACGTTAAACTGACATTACCATTTATTTACGTATTTGATGTGGCAACTCTAAAGAACAGAGCTCCAAAATCTAGCAGTAAATCAGAATATATATAAACTCTAATATTTTTCTGTAATAACCCCAAAAATACTTAACACTTTACTGTTCACTGACTTGCCCTTTGCCCTATCCCCTCATCGGTTGAAGCGCCACATAAGAGGGGATAATTACTTTACTCTTTGCTGGCTTGACACTATTAAATACGATAAAGCCAGTTACGGAGATAAACATATATTTGTACTTGAAATATAATTAATAGATGCTAGGGGTCGGTAGGCAAGTGACTGGTATGTAACAGTACATAATAAATAAATAATAAATTAATGTTCATTTATTTTGACTTCGTTATAGGTAGGTATATGAAGGTAGATACATATTATAACACAATCGGATAAAATGAAACTCATACAGATTTCGCGCATGCGCGCATGTGCTTATTGTGCAGGAAGATCATAATAACAACCGAGTGATTTTCAATTACACATTTTCAATTAAATTTCTCATTAATATTTGAAATCGACAATCATTATTCATTTCTGTAGGTACAGCTGTAACTTTCAGTCTATAATATTGTATATCATGAAGCGTTGGTTATTTTTTTGCATTATTTATTTAATTGCACATTATACGGATGAACAACTGGTTGTGGTAATAATATCCTTTTCTATCTTCGAACTTTTCAACTCTCCTTTCAAACAAAGGCTGATCATTGTTATAGTAGCTGGCGCGAGTACCATTGGATTAACGTAAACGTTTTCAATTCAGTCCGATAACCAGTTAACAATGCAAAAGCTGTGTTCGAAATTTGAATTACGTTTATAAGCCAATATAAATCAGCTTTATCAATGTAAATCAGCTTTAAATATTCAAGTAAATAACTACCTTGTTAAAAAATATGTGAGTACAGACAAGGGGTAGGTTGTACTTACGCCCATCAAAACAAAACAACAAATATAATTGACGCGCATTTCGTAGTAAAATAAACGAAACTAAAAAAAATATAATCACTTTGATTATTTGAAGAAACACAATGATAGTAAAGCTTGTAATGAAGCTTTTATTCATTATTTTTTCGCTAGATGGCGTTAACGTTTTATACAGTTTTGTTTTTGTTTTTCTAATATTGATATTTTTCAATATGTTTCGATTGCAAACGGTAAAGACCCTGTTATTTTTTAAAATGAGAGCCTTTTTATATTAGCCGACCAAAACAACTCAATTCTTTTCACTCACGGCCTCACTGGACTGGTGGACACCATCCAGTTATTTTCTGGATAAGGCTTGCCTAAAGGCCATAGCTCATTAGATCCATCCGGCACCCGACCAGCACAGCCTCCTCACTCGGTGTCCACTCATTGACGACCGGTGGTTCGAGGTTGGACGCCGCGTGATGTACCCAAAGTATTTCATACAAAGAATACTAACCGCTCGAGGCAAGGCAATGCTGGTCTAGTGCCGGTTAGGCTAATAATGAGCTATGAACTTAAGTACCTATCTGTAATAGGTATAATCTCGTTAATTATAAAATAAACTTTCACAGCTAGAACAAGATCCGAAGACTGTAAAGAGCTACGAAACAAATCAAATGGTCCCGGCTTCAAATGACAACTTATCAGAAGGAGATACTTCAGAAGATTCTGGTAAAAATGTTCCTCAAGCATCAGGGGATGACCAATCATTTAATGATAATGCCAAACAGTCTTCAGATGATGAATATGAAAAACTTGTCGCTACTTTAGAAGAGAACGGTACTTACTTATAATAATATTTTAATACTTAATCTAAATATCTATATTATTGTGAAAGGTATTACAACATATACCTCGAACTAAAGGGAGGATCCTCCGACAAGGCCAGATGATCGTGCCTTACGGGCTACTGCCCAATAGTTGGTAGTCGGGACTTGTTTATATAACAGAGTTGGTGTAAGAATGTTGACATCGCGAGTCAGGTTTCCATACATTTTTGGTGTTTTTGTATAGAAGTTTGCTGTAGTTGTTAATTACGACATCTATGTTTTTTATGCTGTAAACTCGTAGTCGTCGTCTTCGATTGTGTTAATTTCTGTGCTTCACTATTAGCCAGATATGACGCCACACTATTATATTGTTACGTGTCAGGATGGGGTTCGATGTAAAATGCCAGTTATGCGATGATGAGTTTATTTAAGACTCACACAATATACTAACAGTAACAAAATAAAGCAATAAACACTTTTACTGCACTATAACGCTTCGTATATCGCTCTTCGTAAACTTCCGTATCGCTTAGATGTTCGCTCGAGATCGCTGTATTCACAACTGAACGAAGTGCCGACGTTCGAATCCATTTTATAGTCATTCAATAGCTTTCTAGAACCTTCCTGTTATTACCACAAAGTTGCCGACAATTCTCGATAACAAAACAATGAATGTAGGTACTAAGCTGCGACGCGTAGATATGCCTACCGCCGATGAGCTATTGTTATACGTGTAGGTAGGTACTTGCGAACGTTCTAGCGTAGGTATTCGTCGTATACGTGTAAGTAGGTACTTGCGAATGTTCTAGCGTAGGTAATTGTCGTAACATTGCCCCCTTTTAATCATGCTCGTCCCGAGAAGCGTTGGAACCGAGATAGGGTGCTAGTCGATCAATGTGGACGATCTTCGGCTTCTTTCTATCGCCCTGCCTTATGCGATAGGTCACGTCATTAATCCTTGTGATTAATTTATAGAGACCCTCCCAGCGAGCCTGTAGCTTCGGTGACTTGCCGATTTTCCTGAGAGGATTATGTAACCACACGAGCGTACCTTCTTCTAAGCCATGATTATTTGCTTTCCTGTCGTAACGAGTTTTCATTTTCTCACTAGACTTAAGGTTGTTATCTCGCACTAGATCATGTGTCTTATCCAGCTGTGCCTGCAAGTTTGCGACGTATTCTACTGTCGGCTTTGGCGTATCAGGAGGTATTCAGGTAATCAAGTCTACTGGTAGGCGTATCTTTCTTCCGAAGTTGACTTTGGCCGGCGTAAATCCCGTAGTGTCATGAACCGCAGACCGATATGATAACAGGTAGAGTGGATTATAACGGTCCCAGTCTCGTTGATGTTCCTCGACAACCTTGGCTAGATGGTTTTCCAAAGTCTGGTTGAAACGTTCTACCATTCCGTCAGACTGCGGGTGCGCTGGTGTTGTCCGTGTTTTATGTATGCCAAGTAGATTACACATTTCTTGAAACAGGGCTGACTCGAAATTTCTTCCCTGGTCACTATGCAGTTCCAACGGCACACCAAATCGACACACTACTTCTTGGATCAACTTTTTAGCCACGGTCTGAGCCTCTTGGTTTGATGTAGCAAAAATTTCGGGCTATTTGGTCAAGTAATCTTGAACTACTACTATATAGCGGTTGCCATCTTTTGTCACGGGACATGGGCCAGCTACGTCAATGGCAATCTCTCTCTCCACGGGGCCCCGACACTGTACAGCTGTAGCTTACCTCTTGACCTAGTACGAGGTCCTTTTACCGAAGCACACGTAGAGCATTTTGTACACCACTCCTCAATGTCTTCCCGGCAGCGTACCCAGTAGAAGCGTTCTCTCACCTTTACCAAAGTTTCTTCACACCAAGATGCCCACCTGATGCACCATCACGCACCAAGCGTAGAACAGGTGCAACTTTCACCATCTGTAGAACTTGCTTATTGCCGTTAGGTGATTCCCATTTTCTATATAGCACGTCTTGTTCCAATTTCAGGCTGTCCCACTGAGCCCAGTAGGCCTTCGTAATTGGGCTTGCGGCTGATACGTCCTGCGATAATAGTTTCCGACCTTGAGACTTCCAGTCCATTATTAGTTTTAGATCTCTATCTTCTTTCTGTGCTTGGTGATTTCCTCTTTGTCCCAGGATTCATCGGTCCCCGGAGTCCTGACAATTTTCACTACTTCCTTGGACTCATGCTTCAAACAGTGTTTACAATCGTAGAAGCATGGACGTCGCGATAAGGCATCAGCGTTGGAGTGAATCCTTCCACTGCGGTGTTCTGTTACAAAGTTGTACTCCTGTAGTTGTTCGATCCATCTCGCGACTTGGCCTTCAGGATTCTTAAATTAAAGTAGCCACTTCAGTGCCGCATGATCTGTTCGCAGTGTGAACTCTTCCCAGCAAGTATTTATTAAAATGTTCTAAGGTCTTCACAACTGCTAGTAATTCACGCCGAGTTACACAGTAGTTTCTCTCAGGCTTCGATAGAGACTTGCTGTAGTAGGCAATGACCACTTGTTGTCCATTTTGCTCCTGAGATAACACACCTCCGATTCCAATATTGCTGGCGTCTGTGTCCAACAATAAACCTGTCTTCTCTATTAGGGTAGCACAGGACTGGAGCTGAACACAGCCACTCTTTGAGTCGTGTAAATACACGTTGACAATTCGAGTCCCCAACGAAGTTCCTCTTCTCTTCTATGAGGTGGTGTAATGGCTTAGCTATTTCAGAAAAGTTCTTCACAAAACGCCAATAGCACTAAGGCCCAGAAAAGCTCTTACTTCGGTTTAAGTTGTTGGTATAGGCCATTCTTGCACCGCTATTATTTTGTCTGGGTCCGTTTGAACACCTCTATCTGAAATAATATGGCCTAAAAACGAAACCTTTTTCTTGAAAAAGGCGCACTTCTTCGGATTAAGTTTCAGGTTTGATTCACGAAATCTCTTAAACACTTTCTCAAGATTCTTGCGATGTTCCGTGAAACTGCGTCCCATAACTATGACGTCATCCAAGTACACCAGACAGGCATCTCCCAAAAGATCCACTAATACGCGTTCCATAAGCCTTTCAAACGTAGCTGGTGCATTACACAATCCAAATGGCATTACCCGGAACTGCCACAGGCCTTTTACAGTACCGGTGGTGAATGCAGTCTTCTCCTTATCTTCTGGCCGGAGTTCCACTTGCCAGTAGCCACTTTTCAGATTTACCGTACAGAACCACTTCATGTCTCCATGCATGTCTAAAGTGTCGTCAATACGGGGTAAAGAATAGCTGTCTTTCTTGGTCACGTTATTCAGCATCCTTTAGTCTAAATAAAACCTGGTACTGCCATCTTTCTTCTTCACGAGTACTACAGGTGAAGACCATGGGCTGGATGATGGCTCTATGATCTTGGTTCGTGCCATATTCCCAATCAGCTCGGCTACTTCTTGTTCTTTTGCTAGTGGCACTCGTCTAGGTGTTTGTTTAATAGGCTGCGTAGCACCTGTGTCGATAGGGTGTTTCACTAACCCCGTTATTCCATGGTCGTTTTCTTTTTTAGTAAAAATGTACTTGTAGTCCAGTAGCAGCTTCTCTGCTTCCCGATATTCATTGGGTGACAAATTTTGCTTCGTGGTCTTATAATAACCTTCCTGTTATTACCACAAAGTTGCCGACAATTCTCGATAACAAAACAATGAATGTAGGTACTTAGCTGCGACGCGTAGGTATGCCTACCGCCGATGAGCTATTGTTATACGTGTAGGTAGGTAATTGCAAACGTTCTAGCGTAGGTATTCGTCGTATATGTGTAGGTAGGTACTTGCGAATGTTCTAGCGTAGGTAATCGTCGTAACAATATAAATAAGAATATATAAAGGAAGAGTATTTTTGTTTGTTTGAACGCGCTAATCTGTGAAACTACCACTCGGATTTGAATAATTATTTTTGCATATGATAGCTCAGTTCCTGAAGAAGGTTATAGGCTATGTAACGTCACGCTGCTGGCGACGAGAGCTGAGCAGTAAGCAAAGATGCGGGTGAAACCGTGCCGCAGAAAGCTAGTTAATATTATAAATTCGAAAGTTTGTGTCCAGTGTACGTGTGTGGAGCTAGATTTCTCGAAAGTAATTAGCTCGGTCTTTATGAAACCGACTTTGACATCATTAACATTTTTGTTATAGAACTACCCAAAGAAAACAGTGACGGTAGCCAATCAGATAGTCATTGTAGTTCACATGAGTTCGAAGAAAAATCAGGCGAATCCGAATTATTTATGCTGAAAATACCAGAACATAGCCAGGAGACTCCAGAAAATAAGGCGCGTAAAATACGAAACTGGGTATGTATTTTTATTGACTACATATTTTAGAGATATTTGATAAACTGCTGATGCTTATAAAGAAACGACGAGGTTCCGCAAACTGATAGCACTACTAGATTTACTTACTAGATTTATTGGGACTTATTATAAACACTTCGTTGATAGATGAGCTCCGTGCCTTGGCGAATACCTAGATTATGTAGGTATAACTCATTGCTAAGGAGTGTGGTCTCTGGCCTAAAATTTGAACCGCTCCATTTCTCAGACATTATTATCAGAATAATCATATAATTGGAAACAGCGTCAGTAGTTGCCAAGCGTGTTGCATAACCCAAAACGTAATGTACAGCAGGTAGACTTCCTTCTTCTTCTACTCTTTAGTTAACTGCCATTTATTTCAAATAAACTGTAAACAATATGTATTATTAGAACAGGTGGGTATCAGAAGTAACAAAAGGAAACCTCGCAGAGATCATGGGCACAAACCCTCATACCTACCAACCAGACGCTTACAATGATTTGGGCAGAAGATTTGTACCGCAATATGTTTACACAGAAGTAAGTACATAGGTACTAGAGTAGTTATATGTGTGAGCTGTGGATAGCGCCATCTAGCTGCTAATAGCGTACACGAGCTTCTGCCAAAAACTAATAGCGTACAGTGACATCTATCGCTAGTATTTATTGCAAAATTGCAATGCCAGGTTTGAGTTTATCAACATGAGCTTATGATCAAATATAAAAATGAAGAAAGATCATTAAGATCTCTCCTCTTTACAAAGTTTTCGTACATATGTACCTATAATGATTTAAAAAGAGAGGCCTAGTCCAGGTGGACGGCTTTCCATATGGACGGTAAGCCGTTAGATGAACCTGGAGACCGCACAGGATCGTTCTATGTTAGAAGCATCATATCCTGCAGTGGACGTGTTCACTCTTTAGACTGGTGATGAAGATTCGATGATAATAATGGCTTTTTCCACAGGTTAATGAGTCCACAGCATATGCACCAGCGGGACAGGAAATTATACCCATAAAGGTAAAGTTTAATAAAGTCATAATAATGGGTGGTAGAAAAACAGTATCTAAAACGGACTGACCTGAATTTGACCGTAATTCATAAATGTTATGATATTTTTTTTTTTATTTCTTTGAGCAAGCCTGCGATCAATAATGCTCATGCCGCCTCTAAAAGAAGCGTCCTTTCCCCGTAGTGGGGTAATAACGGGCTGTAATGATGATGAATTCTTCTTAAATATTAGGTACCCACTTAGGTATATGCCCGGACACATGCACGCCAGAGGAGCATAACACTCGTAGATGTCTTCAATAATGCAGTCAGGGTGGCGACTTATTGAGCCAGTAAAAATTATAAACGCAAAAGAAAGCAGAAGAAGAAGGTAGGTATATTTCAAACTTTAAACATTAATTGTGTTACAGGCACCTAAAGAAGTAGTAGCTCTAGTTGCCAAAGATTCAGCTCTCAAAGTAGCGAAACAGCCAAAGAAATTGAAGGATGAAATGCCCGAAAAAACGCTGTTACGAACTGGGGTAAACATTTTATACATTAATACGGTTAAAGTAATGATTTAATGTTTTTTTATTGCCGAGACTGGCAGACGAGCTAACAGCGCACGTGATCGTAAGTTGTAGGTACCTAACTGTCGCTCATGGACGACGACGAGTCTGCAAAGTTTGCGAGTGGACTCTGCGAAGCCGCTGTTTACCGTGACGGGAGTGGGTAGGTGGTGGGATTGAGAGAATTGAGTAAAAAAGGAAAGGGGGAAATTTGGCCTCCGGCGCTCTCACTCGCCGAACGAAACGCAACAGTACGGATACTATTACTCCTACGTCGATCTTCTATGAGAGGGTAGTACTTCCCCGGTCGATTCGGCCCATTCATGCTGAAACCAGCGTAGATCTACTACCTATTAAAAATGTATCTTGGCGAAGGAGAAATACGTGCCTACGTAGTACCTATGTACCATTCAAGCTAAGTTCTGAGCGGCTGAAACCTTGATCTGCAGGTACCTTCTTATGTCTTTCAATCGTAGTTGGTGAAAGGAAAATCCCTATTACCATAATATATTTCGTTGCTAAAAGGAATTAAAATTGCCACCCAGTATCTACCTAGCGAATTTTTTTCTTTCTTTCTTTTTTATTACCTCTATAATATGTATATTAGATTCTTCCCCCCGCGTGGTGGCCGGGAAAGAATAGCCCCAACCCTCTCTGTCCGTGGGTGTCGTACAAGGCGACTAAGGACAAAATGATGTCAGTCCATCAGTCTACCGAATAACGGCGGTTAAACCGTTACGAAAACGGGTGGTAGGAAAATCAGCACAACACAGGACGGGCAGCAGCGTCCTGTGATAAAGCTACCACCACTGCGATCGCCAACCCGCCTGCCAAGCGTGGCGATTATGGCAACATCCCCCTAAATGGAGCTACACCAGAAGAAATGGCCCCCAGTCCCCGGTCATCCCGCTATTCCTGGCTACGGTAGCGGCCATGGTAACGGCG
This sequence comes from Parascotia fuliginaria, assembly GCA_963082885.1. Taxonomy (NCBI): domain Eukaryota; kingdom Metazoa; phylum Arthropoda; class Insecta; order Lepidoptera; family Erebidae; genus Parascotia; species Parascotia fuliginaria. The sequence continues at coordinate 4,927,613 of OY720197.1, forward strand.
GGGTAGGGGGTGCGAAGAATCCCCGGGTGCGGCCAGGCTACCCAAACCGACGACCTTTGGCCCTGGCAACATACAACGTGCGCACACTGCGGAATGACGAGAAGATTGTTGAACTGGAGGAAGAATTGAGCAGGCTACGATGGGACATAGTGGGACTGTCAGAAGTCCGAAGACAGGGGGAGGACACGATAACCCTTAAGTCCGGTAACCTGCTCTATTTCCGGGAGGGCGACCAACTGTCCCAAGGTGGAGTCGGGTTTATCGTCCACAAGTCCCTCGTGAACAACGTGGTGAAAATCGAGAGTGTGTTGACGAGGGTAGCATACCTTATACTCAGAATCACCAAACGGTATTCGCTGAAGGTCATACAGGTTTATGCTCCCACTTCGACATACCCCGACGATGAGGTCGAGGCTATGTATGAGGACATTTCCAGAGTTATACATTCCTCTAGGACCCAATACACTGTTGTCATGGGGGACTTCAACGCGAAGCTGGGTAGACGAGGCGGTAACGAGTTGAGAGTGGGGCAGTTTGGATTTGGATCCAGGAATCCCCGGGGCCAAATGCTGGCTGACTTCATGGAGAAGGAGGGCCTCTTTATGATGAACTCCTTCTTCAAGAAGCGCGATAGCCGCAAATGGACCTGGATTAGTCCTGACGGTGTCACAAAAAATGAGATTGACTTCATCTTGTCGACCAGGCGGCAAATATTTAATGATGTCTCAGTGATCAATGCGGTGAAAACCGGAAGCGATCACCGGATGGTAAGAGGCACATTAAATATCAACCCTAGGCTGGACCGGTCTCGACTGATGAAGTCTGCGCTCCGACCTGCACCGATTCAAATTCATAGCTCCGAGAGTTTCCAACTCGAACTTCATAACCGCTTCGAAAGCCTCGGCGATTGCGTAGACGTGGACGAATACAGCAACAGGTTCGTGGAAACTGTCCGTTCGGTAGGGTCGAACATCTTTAAAGCCCACCACAGTAAAGGACCGAAAAAGATCACCGACCAGACCCTCAAACTTATGGACGAAAGGCGCAGGATGGTACTGCGGTCCCCAGAGGAAGCTAGTGACTATCGGCGGCTCAACAGACGGATCTCCAAGTCTTTGACTCGCGACCTTCGCCAATTTAACACACAACGTGTTAAAGAGGCTATAGAGCGCAACAAAGGCTTGAAAGTGTTCGCACGAGGTCGGTCTGTCGGGCAGAGCCGACTTGTCAAGCTGAAGACTGGGGACGGCAGGCTCATCTCGTCTAAGCCAGAGGTTTTAGAGGAGGTCGAGAGGTTCTACGGACAGTTATACACGACACAACATGCACCTGTTAGCTGCCTAGCATCAGATCCAAGAGCTAGGTTAACTCGACATTACACCGAAGACATCCCGGACGTCAGCTTGTGCGAGATTGGTACGGCTCTCAGACAGCTCAAGAACAACAAGGCGCCGGGTGAGGATGGAATCACAGCCGAGCTACTGAAGGCAGGCGGAAATCCTGTCCTGAAGGCCCTTCAGAGGCTCTTTAGTGCCGTCCTCTTCGAGGGCAAAACGCCACAGACGTGGCACAGGGGTGTGGTGGAGCTGTTCTTCAAGAAGGGCGATAAAACCCTTCTGAAGAATTACAGACCTATCACACTCCTGAGTCACGTCTACAAGCTGTTCTCGAGGGTCATTACTAATCGTCTCGCAAACAGGTTCGACGACTTCCAGCCTCCCGAACAAGCCGGTTTCCGAAAAGGTTTTAGTACCATAGACCACATACATACGCTGCGGCAGGTTATACATAAGTCCACAGAGTATAACCGGCCCCTGTGCTTAGCGTTTGTGGACTATGAGAAAGCCTTTGATTCGATCGAGACCTGGGCTGTGCTGCAGTCTCTCCAACGGTGCCATATTGACTATCGATATATCGAAGTGCTGAAGTGTTTGTATGAAAACGCCACTATGTCAGTACGAATTAATGGTCAGAGCTCAAGGACTATCCAGTTGCAGCGAGGAGTACGACAGGGAGATGTTATATCTCCGAAACTGTTCACCGCTGCACTGGAGGACGTGTTCAAGCTTCTGACCTGGAATGGACTTGGCATCAACATAAACGGCGAGTACATCACTCACCTTCGATTCGCGGACGATATCGTGGTCATGGCTGAGACCGTGGAGGAGCTCAGTGCAATGCTCGATGACCTCAGTAGAGTCTCTCGACAAGTGGGCCTAAAAATGAACATGGACAAGACTAAAGTCATGACCAATGTCCATGTTACACCCACTCCTATTACGGTCGGAGGCTCGATGCTCGAATTCGTTGACGAGTACATATACCTGGGACAAACAGTCCGATTAGGTAAGTCCGATTTCGAGAAAGAGGTCACTCGTCGTATCCAACTCGGCTGGGCAGCGTTCGGGAAGCTACAACATATCTTCTCGTCCGCACTACCGCAGTGTCTCAAGACCAAGGTCTTTGACCAGTGTGTGTTGCCAGTGATGACATACGGAGCAGAGACGTGGTCGCTAACTATGGGTCTTATCCGAAGGCTCAAAGTCGCTCAGAGGGCGATGGAGCGGGCTATGTTAGGCGTCTCCCTGCGCGATCGTTTGAGAAACGAAGAAATCCGCAGACGAACCAAAGTAACTGACGTGGCTCGCAGAGTTGCTTCTCTGAAGTGGCAATGGGCAGGACACATAGCTCGCAGAACTGACGGCCGCTGGGGCAGAAAGGTTCTAGAGTGGCGACCACGAACCGGAAGACGCAGCGTGGGCAGACCCCCCACAAGGTGGACCGACGACCTTATAAGGGTGGCGGGCAACCGATGGATGAGGGCGGCGAATGACCGGCCACGGTGGCGAAAATTGGGGGAGGCCTATGTCCAGCAGTGGACGTCTTTTGGCTGATATGATGATGATTCTTGTGGAAAAATTCTTGGACAAATCTTTGTGTGATGAGCATGATTGTTTGTTCTGTGTCTGGGTGTAATTTATCTATAATATGTAGGTATGTATTTACAAAAAAAAAAATGTATATATGTAGTATATCAGTTGTTTAGTACCCATAACACAAGCAAATATAATTGCTTAATTTGGGGCTAGATGGCGCTGTGTGAATGTGGTAGAATATTATTATTATTATTATTATTCTGGTATTGACTAACTGTGTTCAATTTAAGGAATTCTGGAATGGAGTGTGGAAAGAAGATGCGACTCCAAAATTAGCGTTGCGAACTCCAAATATTAATCCAATTTTGGTAAGATCTAGAAACTAATTATGATCGACAACCATTAAAATACTTTATAATATATATTTTTTTTTATTTTATTGTTTTTCAGAGTGTTGTAAAAGTAAAAGTAAAACCAGGCAGCGAGTTCTATGATCTAGTGGCAAGAATGAAGAAAATATCACCAAGATTATTGTATATTATAAATGAGGAATAAAACTATTTTTGAAATAAATATGGATGAGATTTATGTACCCTATGTTAACTTGTCTGTTATTTTTATTAAATTTAAAAATAAGAATCGGTAGTTACCGGCGGCGGCAAAAGGCAAGTTATTAGTTGATAAATGGGTTAACTTAATGAGTGTTAATTTAATGTGATACTAATTAATTTAATATGATACAGTATTACATTAAATGAAAAGGCAGCCTATGCAAACCCATACAAATATTTTAGCATAACCATTTAGGTGATTTCGCGAAAAACACGTGGAGCGGCGACATCAATAAAACGTTTCATTCGATATAATACTTCGGTCGAATCGCAAAGGAGTTGGTATTGCTGTGAAGTCCCTTTTGACTTTGACTTTTGACCGGTTGACGCACACACAGCATGGTTAAATGTACGAAAATTTAAAAAAATGATCCTTCGTCCAAACCTCAGAACAGTGAAGTAAGTAGAAGTGCCTTGTGGGCGGGGCACGCGCGCCACTGATATGAGCAAATGCTCTTAAGTTGATAGAAACTTACTTTAACGTCAAATAGTCGCTCTTGTAGTGTACCTTCGTGCAAAGTTCCGAAAAAAAAAACAAATTATGCCGTCTAGCGCTGTCCTAACTTGTAGCAAAAGAAGTGAGGGGTGTAATGTGAGCCGAGGAGGGATTTCTTTTCATCGATAAGTCCGAAAACCTTTAAATACTAGAAATATTTGGAAATATTTAATAGTAGTATGTAATTTACAAACGAAAACGATACAATCGCAACATAATGTAACATCATACATTGCTGACAATGCCGTAAATAGAACCTCATTTTATATGAGTGACTGCGTAATGTATTGCGTTCACAGCGATACGCAGTCAGGTATAATTTTACGACAATTTGTCAGTCATGCCATCTTTGACATTAAAATTATTGCCAGTAATATAATATTTTGCTCATCTTGGTAGTACGAAGCCATAATTTTTGTGTGCAAGAAGTGTGCAAACATCATTGTTTGGTCTTAATAATAGATAATGTTACTAGGTGTGGAATATCGCTTGAAATATTATTACTGTATAGTATAAATGTATAGAAATACACTAGTTTTTGTTTCATTTAAAAATACCAAGTGGTTAAGATTTTACAGGCATTTGAGTTTGTCGTAAATAGCGAGTGCCGCGAGTAGGCGCACGACGTGATGTCACAGGGCAACTCGCTATTGCGCTCTGTGGCCGGTGGTACGCAACTTACGCATACAGAGGCTTGATTTTGCTGTTTTGTTCACGCATTATTCTGCTATTCTTTTCATAACTTTCATTAATGGTGTCAGTGTGTAGTAAAAATAAAGTATAAAATACCTGCCACGGAAAAAGGATTTAAAAAAAGTCAGTCGGATACTTTACTAAAAATAGATGGACATTATGGCTGCTGAGTATTTTTCCAAGAATATTCAAATGCGAGGAATAAAAGTACAAAAATTTATCTACATAGATACCTGTTTACCGCATAACGTACCTACCTAACTGCTTTTAAAATCAATTATTAAGTTACCAACTGGTACCTACAATATTTAGGTACTTACATACAATACCTAAATATATATCGTTGCCTTATTTAAGTCGTAAATATTTTCTATTCTGATGGTAGATATTAGTGGCATAGAGTGACGTTTTGTAAGAGGGAAGCCGGCGCAAAATTGGCTTACCTTGAAGAAAATTTTCTACACTTTAATAGATATTATAGTCTTTGTGATTTATCTCAAAGGGAAGCCGGTAGGAATCGGGTTATATGGACTCTTCGCCACTGGTAGATATACTATGACCCACATTTTTTCTATTTGTATCATCCTATTAATGTTATAAATGCGAAAGTTTGTGTGTGTGTGCGTGTGAACCGATTTTGATAAAAATTTATAAGTAGATAAATTCGATGTCGCAGACGGACATAGAATACTTTCATCCCGAAAAATTGATCTGGTTCCCGAGGGAGACAAGACACATTTTTGGATATATTCAAGCGAGGGGGGAGGAGTTAAGGGGCTCAAGCCCACTCTAAATGCATCAGCATGTTCAAAAAATGTATGTGCTTATCTGCGACGGGGCTCTCGTAAACTACTTTTAATACGCCAATGATCAAGCCCGCACCTCTTCGCTCCTTCCTCGAAACTCAAATTCTTTATCCGCTAGTCCTCTACTACTGTAGGTATGTCTAAACATTGACAAAAACGATAGGTATCATCTGTGAAATAAAGTAGATAGATATACTAACTAGGTACCTATACATTATATTATATTTACTCGTTTTATGGAAGATCAGAGTATAGATTTATCATAATATTCTGTCTGTATCGAAGAATGACTAAATACTTAAATAAATGGATTGCGAAAACATTGAGTAAAACTGTACAAATAGAAAATAGATATAAAGAGTTACAAAGAACTTGTGTTTATATAGGCAAATGAAAATTAAAAACCAATTTTTCTGGTGCATTGATGATGATCATGTTTGTACATTTTGTGTGCCAAAATGTACACATGATTTTCTTGTGTTTGGATTAGAAATAGTTTATCGCTAACTCCTAAATCAGTACTAAACTACAAACGTTAACGAGAGCATGCGGGCGGTTTTGACCTATGACGTCACAGCAGCGAGGGCTGGCCGGCGGAATCTCGCCGAGCATACATGTTTTTAAAATTCAATATCTCTAAAACTATTGAATGTATCGAAATAATTTTTTTACACATATTTTTTATTTTCAGAGAATATGGAGGAGAGCTAAAAATTAAAAATAGGTAACATTCTTCGTTATGACATATTATTTATATATTTCGTTACCTATGATTTGTTGTTTATAATATACAGCTTTCTTCAGGCTACTTTTATTCAACATATCATATTCTTACCTCATGTAAAGTTGGTCATGCGTGATATTGGCATGATATCTAGCTACTAGCTAGATTACCAGTTATATCATATTTAGGTAAGTACATAATTATGCAATTTATATCTGTACTAACGACCCGCTCTGGCTTCGCACGGGTGCAAGGCTGATACTATATTCACTTAGTATTACTGTGAACGTTTTATTAGACATTACGAAAGTAGTATATTTACTACAGAATGCTGGTACCGCCGCAAACCCTGTGTTCCTGCATTTATAATCTGTATATCTTCGAAAATATTCATTTAAATTACATGCTGTAAAGAGCCATTTTGATCTACATTAAATGCACAGTGTATTTAAGGTACCTACTTAATTAAATAAAAATTAATGCTGTATTGCTTAAAATCGTTTCGTAAATAAGGCATTATTTCTCGTAAAAAGTAAAGGATAAAAATGGTTATTGTGAGTTATTCCTAAGAAGTGGATATATATACCATCGCGGACTTTATGTAGAATTTTTTAAGGTGTACAATACCGTAGTACATTATTTTGATCTATCTTATAGGGTTCAGCCAGCGTTTGCAATGTAAACAAAAAAAATGTGTTTATTTACCACATCACATTAAAAACCTCTAAAATTATCAGTGATTCTCTACTATACTTAATATACTTAATTATTATGCATGTTAAATACATATAAACCTTCCTTTTGAATCACTCTATCTGTTTAAAAAAAACCCGCATCAAATCCGTTGCGTAGTTTTAAAGATCAAAGCATACATATGGACAGACAGACAGACAGACAGAGGGAAGCGACTTTGTTTTATACTATGTAGTGATATATTCCATTATTTTTAAATTATCCATTAGTATTTGCCACATTTAAATCATACTGAGCGTAACACAGTTTCCGACCCCATAGAGGTCGTGGTCTCGATTCCGTCTAGGTGCAAATATTTATGTGCAAGAACATGACGATTTGCATTGATCTGGCTGTTTTTATGTATAACAAGTAGGTATGTATTTACAAAAAACGAAAATTATATATTTTGCACACAACTTTAAGTTATTAAATTAAAGTTTCATAAACAATGTCTTTTATTTTACTGATCTTAGCAGTTTACGAACCGATGATGTTTGCACAATGAGTAATAACTGGCAATAATTACTAAGATGTCAAAGATTGCGCGTTTAAAAAACAACCCTAAGACTATGACGATAAGCTTATTTTTAAATGTTGGAATTATCGTGCAAACTTGACCAATGTCCGATAAGTATCATCCAAACCTGACCAATTACCGTTAAGTCATGTATGTATTGTAAATACGACGTATCATTTATGTGTGTGCAACTGGCGACAGTGGTTACTCAGTATATAGTGTATAATCTATGGTGGTTACGGTACAAATGTTGTTCGATAGCACTTCTAACCTCCATATAGTGTTCTGTGGTCCAAACCTTTAAGATATTAGGCTTGTTTTTTCGTGTACGGCGTCGTGACCGTATGGATAAGCAGTAACACGACGTGTCTCATGTAGGACCGCAAAATGTTTATTTCTGTCTTCTTCTGATCAATTAGGTACGTAGATCATTATGTAGTTAACTACCTACATGTCAATAGATGATTAACTATATAAAATCAGATCTGGGTACTTCAGGTATAACAAAACAAATTATTATTTAATTTAACATTTATATTATTTGCAATATTACAAATTGAAACTAATATCACAAAACACAAACTGACGGGAGAACTTTAAAATACGTAACTGAAGGTTTAGATTCCTGTTTGTTTCCAAGTAAGATAAATATTAAAGGTTTCCTCAGCGGATGTTAGAATAAATCTGAAAGGATTTCAGTTAGGTATTAGAAAATTCAAATACTTTAACACCTTAAGGCTTAAATCATTACCCTCCTTGAATTCGGCACTCGGGTAAAAAGCTACGCCACTCCATCATTAGGTGCATCCATCACATAATGAATAATAAGATTATTATTGTTTTGTTGATCCCATACTATGGTTCTAACTCTTGGCTTTATAAGATTATGACACGTGAAGAAATATTTTCTTACTAAGCGTCCTCTAATCGAATTAGGATCAGTTTCGTCCATAAACTCTAACATTTTTCTCGCTGCGTCTAGTATAACTCCTGTAGTTTTAATTCTATTTACTTCATTGTATAAATATAAAGTTGAAGTAAAATGCTCTTTCATATGGTTGGCTACCACAGCCATTCTTTGTTGATGTTTCTCCATTCTCATTTTTAACATGCTTTCTTTTGAACGACGAGATGGGTGGTATATATTTCTGACTTTCACTAATAATGGATAATGTATTGTTAGTATACTTTCGAAGTTTATTGTGAGTATCTGTAAATAAAGGTATAATAATTTAGGTCGCTGCCGTGAAGTTGATAAAGGAACACTGTTTTGCATCTAATACTGGTAGTAATAACGAGGGGTGGTACGAGTAGATCGTCTTTTACGAACGCCTGAGGTTATTGCTGACCATCAGGGGCATTTGTTTCCACTTCGTTGTTTTGCCTTTCATTCCAAACGGTGATTTTTTTTTGTTTTGGACTAGATCTTAATAAATACAACATTAGCGAAAAGAAGGGATAAGACGTAAATAGACCAGATTTTTTAAAGGCGCTCTGTATTTAAAATTTAGTCTCTTCAGAACTTTATAAAGGTATTTTAAAAACATTATTTGGGTGTCAGAAATAGACAAAAATTGGAAACTTACAGTTAAAACCAATATCGTTGCAATAGACATTGTTCGAAATGTAATCGTCTTGTTTAATTAGAATTCATGTCGGAATAAAACGGAATTTTAAAATTGTTTTTTTTATTGCTTACGTAGATCAAGATAGATAAGTATAGGTAGATCGCACTGAGTCTCGCAGTAGAGTTTACTAGTACCTACCTAGGTACTGTAGATGATGGCGTGAGGATGGCTCAAGGTTAGGTGATGCCGTCACACAATGTAAGAATGATCGCGACGCGATTTCAAGCAGTAGACAACGGCTTCGTAGACTCCCTGGCATTGCAAAAGTCTATGAGTGACAGTTAACATTTAAGTGCCATCAGGTGGAGGCTGTTGGCTCGTCTGCCACTGTAGGCAATTAAAAATAAAACCTCTCGTAAATAATAAAATAAAATACATTTATAATCACTACTAATTACAATAGTTTCAATATCTACACAGTATAGACTGGCATAGTACAAAATAAACCATCTTTAATGTGTCATGGTCAGCCGATTCTCTGAGAGTTCTAAAAATGGGAATGGGGCAAGTGGTTCGAGAGATTATCGCGTCTGTCTGTCTGTCCCATTTAAGCCCGCTGTCGATTTGCAGACCCAGGTGCTGTACGCTGTCAACTCTTGTAAGCGTTGGTCAGGAGAACAATGTCGATGATGCTGAACAGGAGTGTGCCTTTATAGTACCTAAAGGTTGGGGGGTGGGAGTGTAATCTGCCTTAAAGAGAACGGGATGTAAGACGTTTTGGCTAGGTTTATTGTGAGCAGAACTATGAACGTAAAGATGCTCAACTCAGTTTGAGCCCTAACGTTCTTCCAGGTTTGGCCATTCACTACGATAGCTGTGTCGTCTGCATACGCGTATAAGTTACAGTTTGGTAATTTCAGACTACAAAGATCATTTACATAAATCTGGAAGAGCGTAGGGCCCAAAATACTACCCTGCGGGACACCATACGTCCGGCTTTTGCTCGTGGTCAAACTATTTTGCCAAACTGATTCGGCTATGAGGTATTCCATTTCCAGTCCTCTAGTAGCAAGTGCTGTTTGATCCCCTGGGGTATGGAAATAGGGAATTAGTGGATCAATAGTGGCTAGCAGAAAGTTGTAGGTTTGTATGATCGAAATACTTTGTATTTTTTTTATAATGTCTATTATTTCGGTTCTTCCAAATATTAAAATTCTTATTTTCGAAACATGACTCTGATGAATTTTACCTTTATAAACTTTTAATCAACTCCATCATTGTCGGGCGTTTTTACATGATGCCAAGTGATTTTATTCGGTAGCCTCTGCCACGGGTCCTTATGACGTTTGGTCATCGCATTAGCGATACAAGCCGCCGTTGCTTTCGCATACGTCTCATTAAGGGACGCCTCCACCTTAGCTATTATTGTCCTAGCGTCGTCTAACACCTGTCTAGTCCGTAAAATACGATTTACTTCCTTATAAAGATATTCAGTAGCCTTCAAATTATTTTTCATAAAATCTATTACCGCATCCATTCTATACTGATTTAGTTTTCGGGCTCTTAACGCATTTTGCAACTTATTAAAGCTCTTCTTCCTATTCTCTTTGTGCAGATTGTGTAAATTAGTAATTCGAGGATTCATACGAAGCCCTGATGTTTCTTTGCTGTTTTTTTTAATATTTTCAATGTCCAGGTCTGCTTGACCCTGGTATTTAAATTTGGACTTAAAACTTGATGGATTTGGATTTTGACCATACTCCTGGATAACATTTTTCATAAATATCGTATTGTTATTAAACTCATTAGAAATAGTGGTGTCTGCGTAGATTAAGATAATCTGCAAAATATTTGAAAAATATAAGCCATTGTCATTCTCATTATCAGCCCTATAGAAGACTGCTACTGCTGAACCTCAGGAAATAAGAACATTTGCCATAATTAATACGCTTGGCATTGGCAAGCATGGTTCTGACCGCAGTAAGGTGATAAGTAGGAAGATAGACCTGACGCCTATGCCGCTGCCCCGATATCTGATAACCCCTTAGTAGTCTCATAAAACACCAAAAGAGATGGGATAAGTAACCCATCCCTAAGATACTTATTATCTTTAGGGAATTGTGTTAAGCCCTGAAAACTACATAATTAGCCTAGTCTTGTCATGAGAATCGAACCCACGATATCTTGCACTGTTGTACAACATTCGCACGTATTCTAACTGCTCCATCGAAGCTAAGTAAGTATAGGTACCTAAATTTGCTTAAAACTTACAATTGTTATTTCTAGAAGGAATGTTATAGACATCGTAGGTAGGTAGGTACCTATTTGATATTAAGGCAGTAACCAATTCAAATTAGTGGTCGTGGCCGTTAGTGGTCGTGGCCGTTAGTGCGCGAGGTACCTAAACTGAAAATACTTGATCTTATCCACGTAGGTAACATTTAATGGCATAGCTTTATTCATGTGTATGAAAAATTAATTACTTAAACAATAAAAGTCAGTTACGAAGATAAAATCGGACATAGCGTATCGAGAATTTAATTTCTGGTTTCTGGTACTAGGTATCACTATGGTACGAAATTGTGGATTTATGTTTTTATTTATACTGTTCTTCTGGGCAAGAGAGGTGTGTAGAACAACTTGATTATAAAATAACTGGTAGGTAGGTACCTACATTATTCACTAAAGTGAAGAACCACACACTGAATCAAAGGTCTCAAAGACAAAAGACATGAGCATTGGTCACCACGCTTGCTCTAGACTTTTACAGAAAATATAGAAAATTAGCGTTGAATCACATCGGGTAACAAGCAACCACACTGTATGCTGGCCACTGGGGAGTGCTGGGAAGTATCTATGCTCTGCAGTAGAGCCACAAATAATGCAAATTATTGTGTTACATACTGTAGGTACGTACGTACAGCGTAAACAGAAATAAGTAAGTAGGTTAAAAATACTAGTAAGTACCTACTAGTATTTTTAAATTTTAAGGTTACAAAGTGACTTATTATTGTGGCTCTGTGGCAGAACACCAAACTTTTTTTAAAATAATTTAGTGAAATAACGCAGATTACAAAATTCAGAGTAAGTACCTACCTAAGAATTTAAGATTCATATGAGTATACCTAGTCCTGTAACAGAGTAACAGACTCCCAGACGGACAACGGTTATAGAGTGATGCTTAGTAAATAGGGATTGATGCGCTCTTAGAAGCATAATATTGCAAAAACTGTGCCTAATATAATAATACTTTAACATAAGCATTATTAGGTACTAGCCGCGCCCGATGGCTTCGCCCGCAAGTAAATTTTTTTTGTTGTATCCCCCGGGATCCAGACCGATTTTCGGCATAAAAAGTATCCTATGTTCGTCTCCGGCACCGATTCTATGTACATACCAATTTCATCGAAATCGGTTCAGCCGTTTAGGGGCTGAGTGGTAACAAACACATGCACACAAACTTTCGCATTTATAATATTAATAGGATATCAATATCAATTTAATTTCAGACCCAACCAGTGAAATATTCATTGTTGCCACCAATACGATTTGTGAATGCTCCGATAACTGGATTGTTACCTAAGTTGATACCAACAAGAACTCCCAAAATGGACGGAAACAAGAAATCTTAACTACAAATAGAGAATGGAACATTTAAGTCCATATATTGTGATCTTATTGAATAAATAAACAATTGATTATAAAATTATCTATTTATTCATTGTAAAACTGAAATATCAAAACAAAAATTTACACAATATCTTAGTGAATGTCTTATTCTGTTGTATGCACTACTTATATCATTGTAGTTTCATTAATATCCATTCAGTAGTTTTTTGAGAGAAAGAGTTAGAATTATAGATAAATTAGTGAGATGAGTAGGTATGCCATTTGATTTCAAAAAATATAATGACAATTTAATATTTTCATAAAAACTAAAAACAAAAGTGTTTTGTCCTCATCTCAAAATTTATACCTTCCATTAATGGTATAAATGGTAAGAGCTGTCCCAATACCTATAATGGTATCAGTGGTACTAGTTAAAACTGCTTCTTGTCTGTGGATTCCAGATATACTAAGATGTTGGTTTGGAGATGGGCAAAGTAAATACCATTTATGTACTGTGGTATAATGTAAATGTAGTTCTAATAATTGTGTAGTGGTAAAATTTACATGGTTTCCCTGATAGTTACCCATTGTCACAAACTGTTTATTAAATACAGAATCAAAACTGAAAGGATTTTGAACAGTAAGTGTAAGATAATAATAATAATACCACAACAACCACACAACGCCATCTAGACCCAAAGTAAGCATATATTAATAGCTTGTGATATGGGTTCTAGAATGCGGAAAAACATACTTATATACTTTTTTTTTTTAAATATATACATATTATACATAGAAACACCCAGCCCAATGCAAATAGCCATGTTCATGCACACAAATATTTGCACTGAGCGGGAATCGAACCCGCGACCTCTACGTGGCAGTCCATACACAGTACCACAGAACCACAGAGGTTGTCATTAAATAAAATACAATATTGTATGAAACATCATGTTTATCCCCACGAAACAATGTTGCCATCATTAAAATCATCTATTTTTATTCTCTTCACACTTGGTGGTAAATTTTCCCCATATGAATCTAGTATAGGGTTATAAGTCCATGGAAATACATGTGTGATGCCATTATGATCATATAACACGGTGTTGCCATCATTTTCTTCAGACTTATTTGATTTCTCATTCATAATATTTCGTACCAAGTCTAAGAAGGATGGATATACTGAATTTGTGTCAGAGTCATTTTTTGATGCAACTGAAATAAAAAAAAGCAATTTAACAGACTAATTTTCATTTTCATTGACTCTATCATAATAAATGTATGAGGGAGCCTAAAGAACATTTGCATTCGTATGCGCAGCATGGAAAACAAAAAACAAGTTTCCACCTGCTTGCAGAATGCTCAATGTCCGCATTGATCAGATAGGAACTCCTGGGATCGGACAGACTGGACAAGGAAAACATAAGCAATCTGAAGGTGGAACAGATGATCAGATTTATTAAGGATACAAGAAGGTTTGAAGGGGTGTCGTGAAAAGCTAGATCAACCACACCCTTCCCAAGGGGAGAACCGGGGAAATGGACGAAGTGGCCCGCAGGCACTGAGGGTGGATCGTCCGTCGGCTGCAGGTGTCCCATTGGAAATAATAATAATAAAGACCATTTAATTTTAGACAGATGCCATTAGGAATAAATTTAGGAGATAGGGTTTCACAAATATACTCACCATACTCTCTGAGAGCATTTATTTCTTCTCTAGAGTAATGAGAAAAGCGGCAAATACTTCCAAACTGACACTGTCCGCTTGCAAAACGTGAACATGGCTTCTTCTTACTTTCTTCCGCTAGTATGGTCTCGGGATCTGAAAATACATGAAATAAATAACATACAACAGCTATTTTTTTATTTTTTTTATATTAGCCTACCAAAGTATTATGTCCGGATTAAACAATAAAACACATTATTCTTATGTAAGAATGTATTGCAGTTAGGTAGCTCAAATACTGAAGTGAGGGTAGATCCATATTCATACATCTATTGACATAAGTTATTTTGTCTAGACCCACAAAGTAAAATAGTACTTATAGATAATAACATGACATACCTCCCCTCCAAGTTAATATAAAGTATAATAATACACATTTAACATAAACTAAAGAAACTTCTACATTATATATAAACCAAACTCTAAATTCTATTAACACACACAATAATTTAGTTCAAGTATAAATTGTCTTTTGAATTACGAGGCCTGTGATATGGAGTCTTGGAATGTTCGCTTATCTTAGTTTTCATTTTTCCGGATGCCTCATGAGGTGTTTGAGTTCATGGTGGTGTGAGGTTGGGATTCCCAACATCTCAGCCCATTGATCAGCATCTGGAATTTGTATAATTCTATCAACCTCCTGTCTGTGCTCCACCTCCAAGTCAATATCTTCATTTGTATTTTTCAAGTGTGCCGCTTCTTCAGAAGTTGGCACTGTCCCGTTTCTCTCTTTCTCTTCATCTTTGTGTTCTCTGTCGATTAACAAAAGAGCCGTCCGCAGATTCTATTCTGTAACTTGATGGTCCATTTTTGTCAATTACTTTGCCTGGTAACCATCTTGGACCAATACTACTGTAATTTCGATACATTATATTTTGACCCTTATTAGTCTGTCTACCTTTTTTCTTACTATTATCGCAAATCTGATTGTCTGTCTTTTTATGTGTCAGATTGTCTGGATGTATTGTATCCAACAGTGTGCGTAATCGCCTTTTCATTAATAATTCTGCTGGGGTTTTATTTGTTGTGGTGCAAGGTGTAGTTCGAAGACCTAGCAACAGATTTGGAACTTTTATATCCCAGGCCAAATCTTCCATCTTCCGGAGTTTATCCTTTATGGTTTGCACCATTCTTTCGGCTAAACCATTAGTAGCTGGATGATAAGGTGCTGTGGTGATCTGTTGTATATTGTTAGCCTGCAGAAATCGTTTCATTTCAGTTGATACAAGAGATGTGCCATTATCGGACACTATTACCTCACACAGTCCGTGTGTAGCAAAAACTGTTCTTAGTAGTCTTATTACTGTGGCGGATGTTGTATTGTTAACAATGAATAATTCAGGCCACGGGGAAAACGCATCTACCATAATCAAAAAATATTTGTTATAGAAAGGTCCAGCGAAATCCACATGAATTCTTGACCATGGTCTTGTGGGTGTTATCCACTCGTGATAAGTCTTCGCAGGCATATGTCTGTGTTCTAAGCATTTGATGCAACCGCTTACCATAGACTCTATCTCATCATTGAGGTGTGGCCACCACACAAAGCTTCTAGCCAAAGCTTTAGTTTGTACAATTCCTGTATGTGTTTTGTGTAACATTTTTAGTATAGCTCCGCGCAATATTCCTGGTACTACTACACGGCAACCCAATAACAAACAGTCTTCATGTAAAGTTCTAAACGATTTAGCCAAAAAGGACGCAGATCAGCTTCCGTTACTCTGGCTGGCCAGCCGCGTTGTACGTAGTGTATGACTTGGGATAACAACTTGTCGCGTTTCGTTTCTGAGGCAACATGTTCAGCTGTATACGGGAAATCTTGTGGTGTCTCCGCCATTAACAAAACTTCACCAATCTGTAGTTCTGGTTGATCTGGAATTGGTTGTGGCCAGCGACTTAAACTCTCAGCGTTCCCGAGTTCTGCTCCTGGCTTATAAGTTATATCATAACTATGTGAAGTCAACGCAATAGCAATCCTTGTCAGTCTTGGAGACAACATGTTAGGCATAGGTTTCTTTGGATCAAAAATTCCTAACAGTGGTTTGTGATCTGTTACAATCAGAAAGTGTCTTCCCATTAAATAGTTATAAAACTTTGTAATACCGAACATGATAGCTGCTGCCTCCTTGTCGAGCTGCGAGTAACGCCGTTCATGAGTATGCAGTGTCCTGGACGCCATTGCAATTGGGCGTTCTTGTCCGTTTCCCATGTCATGCGACAATACTGCCCCAACTCCATATTCCGAACTGTCGCATGTAAGTATTAATGGTTTTGTTAAATCATAATGTACTAAGGTTAGGTCAAAGTCGTTTTGCTTTCTCGAACGCGTCCTGTTCACACTTAGTCCACTTCCATGTCCGTGTTGTCTCCTACAACCTATGAAGTGGTTCTAGCAAAGTCGCTTTGTCTGGCACAAATCTCTCGTAGAAGTTGTAGAGGCCCAGAAAAGCTTGCAGTTCTGATTTGTTTTTTGGTTCTGGAGTTTTTACAATAGATTCCACTTTACTTGGCGCTGGATGAATACCTACAGCGTCAATGATGAAACCTAGGAATTCAACCTTTTCCTTTGCAAATTTGCATTTGCCTTTATTAAGGCGGAGTCCTGCCTGCTCTATTCTGCTTAAAACTGCGTCCAGTCTTTCCTGCATTTCTAACATTGTACGTCCACAAATAATTATGTCATCAATCAGTACAGCTACACCGCTAATGCCCGCCAGTAATGAGCTCATTAGTCGTTGTAAAATTCCAGGACTAGCTTTTACTCCAAAAGCCAATCGATGCATAGTGTACAAACCCTTACACGTGTTCAGAGTGAGTAGTTTTGCTGCCTCTTCATTAACAACTACCTGTGTGTAAGCTCGTTCCAAATCTAAAGTCGTGAAAAACTTTCCTCCGGCGACAGTAGCGAAAATTTCATTAGCTGTAGGCATCGGATAGGTATCCGATTCAGTCGCTTCATTTACTGTACTACGGTAATCACCGCATAATCTCACTTCACCTGATCGTTTTATTATAGGTACGACCGGCGTTGCCCATTCTGAGTAGGATGTCGGGCGTAATACTCCTTCTCGTTCTAGTCTATCTATCTCCTTTTCAACTCTGTCCTTGATGGCATAAGGAACAGGTCTAGCCTTAAGAAATTTCGGCGTAGCTCCTTTTTTTAAATGTATAGCTACAGGATGTCCTCGGTAGGTACCTAATCCTTCCTTGAAAACGTCTACATGTTTCGCCATGACATGAGTCATCTCGTCATCTCTGTATCGGCCGCGTTCGAAATGACATTGATGTTCATAGTTATATTCAGTGGGGCTAACCAATCCCGACCCAACAGATTAGGACCTTTACCCTTAGCGATGATAACGCTTAAATCACAACGTATTTGTTTGTATAGTACAGGCAGCGTTACTTTCCCGAGAAGGCTAACCGGCGTCTCGGTCCACGTTCGAAGTGTGAGGTGCACGGGGCGCAGCGCGTCGTGCGGCAGGTGCGCGCGCAGTGAACGCCACGTGACCTCGTTGACAATGGAGAAACTGGCGCCTGTGTCCAGCTGCATGCGCACTGGCACGCCCGCCAAACGCACTTGTATTTCGTACGGCGGTATGCGGCTGCTGCTCGTCGTCGCTGACTGTACGCAGTACACTCCATTCAAACTATCTCCTTGTTCGTCGGCAAAGTTTACGTTTCGTTTGTCGTTTTTCTTTTTCAGGCAAATCTTTTCTAAGTGACCGGTTTTCTTACAGTATCGGCATACGGTATTCACATGACGACACTCTCCTGAGTGTTTGTCTCCGCATCGATAACACAACCTGATAGTTGACTTTGATCGGACCGTGTTAACGTCCATCGGCTCGACGTCGGGCGTTGTAGATTGCGGCATCGACGACGACGAGAATGGCGAGATCGATGATGATGTAGTACCGGTGGTGGCTGCGTCTTGAATCATACGAACGTCCTTTCCCGCACTTTCAGCAGAAAGCATAGCGTCTACTATGTCTTGGTAACAAACATTGTCTTTCTTCAATAACTCGTATTGTAGCTTAGAGTCATGCATACCGCACACTAGTCTGTCACGTAACATTCGCTCTAAGGGCAAGATTCACAGACCGCACTTTGACTTTACTTTGATGCAAAGATCTACTTTGTACCAAAAATATGTTTGAATATGAAGTTGAAAGTAATCTTCGGCAATACAAAGCTTACTTTGCGAAGGTGCCTTTGCTGTAAAGTAAAGTCACGATTGTGAATCTGGGCCTAAGAAACATATTTTTAGTACAAAGTAGATCTTTGCATCAAAGTAAAGTCAAAGTGCGGTCTGTGAATCTTGCCCTTAATCCACAAAATTGCAACCCGCACTAAGTCTTCTGAGAGTAGCGATGTAATCCGCCGCGGATTCGTCGCGTGTTTGATTACATTTGTAGAACTTGAACGACATTGAAATCTCGTTCGGTTTTGGACTGTAATGTTTCGTAAGGATTGATTGTATTTCTTTAAATGTCACATCACTAGCTTTCTTTGGGGTAATCAACGCAAGTAACGTCTCAAACACTCGCGCACCGCATAACGACAAGAAATTAGCACGTTTAACACAATCTTCACTGACGCCATTCGCCTCAAAACAAAAATTTAGTCTATCGAGATAATTATCCCAATTATCTGTTTGCGGATTAAACTGTTCGAATTTCACTGCTTTAGAAGTAATTTTTAACACTTTTAACCAAACGTCGCCACTATTATGGCCGGATTAAACAATAAAACACATTATTCTTATGTAAGAATGTATTGCAGCTAGGTAGCTCAAATACTGAAGTGAGGGTAGATCCATATTCATACATCTATTGACATAAGTTATTTTGTCTAGACCGACAAAGTAAAATAGTACTTATAGATAATAACATGACACAAAGTGACTCCACTCTGCCTGATGGTAAGCAGTAAGTGGAATCCAGAAGTGGCGGACACCATTCCAAAAGCCAAACTACTGGTATGGTGGCCTCCACTATGGCGGCTTAGTGAGATGCTTTTTCACGCCTCGCTTAAAAGACCCAGGATCAAAATTAGATGGAAACACATGCGCTGGCAAAGAGTTCCAGGCTTTAATTGAGCGACAAAAGTATGAAGTGCTGAACCGTTTATCTCATTTATACTAATTAAAAAAGTAGAAAGGTTTGTTTGTTCGAATGCAATAATCCCAGGAACTAGAAGTTTGATTTGAATAATTCCTTGTGTGTCTGATAGCCTAATTTTTGAAGAAGGATAAAGGCTATGTAACATTACGCTACAGCGTTTTTAGCGAAATTAAAGAGGTAAAGTTTGTGAGTTTGAATGTAATCTCCAGCACTACTGATCCGATTTTTTAATATTCATTTGCCAAGTTATAGCAAGGTACCATATCACTAAAGACTATAAGGCTATATCTAATACACGTTTGTATTCGCGGGCGAAGCCGCAGTCTCACTCTAGTTTGGGTTACAGGCAAACCTTAAAAAATCTTTAAAGATATATTGTCAAAGTCAAAATCAAAGCATTTATTTCATTTTGAGCATAAAGTATGATGCTTATGAAAAGTCAACATTACATTTTGTCAGCCAATTGACCTACAGCCAGGTCGCTGATGAGGTAGAGCTGCGAGAAGAACTGGCAAGAAACTCACGCCACTCTTTTCAATCTTTACAGTTATTTGAATGAGTTACAATTTAAACACTCAACGCAACCAAAGAACCATACAAAGTAATTATTACAAATTAACCAATTAATATAATACTAAGATTAAAGAAAGAAAAGAGAGGATTTCAATGTATGGTAATTTGACTATGTATATTAATTAAACTGGTAAATGCACCTCCTGGTCACATTGCACGACAAAGTAATACTGGATTGAATATTAAATGTATGCTATGCCAAGATTGACCAGTCATCCCAAGTAGCACCCGTTCACGAGCATGACGCACGGGCCAGCCATCATCACCCTCGCCATATTAGAGGGAAGGTGATGACCTGGCCAATACGACACCACAAGCAATGACATTTTAGTGAGCCTGACAATGCAGATCATGGGTGGTAAAAGAACCCTAATAAAATGTAT
This sequence comes from Parascotia fuliginaria, assembly GCA_963082885.1. Lineage (NCBI taxonomy): Eukaryota > Metazoa > Arthropoda > Insecta > Lepidoptera > Erebidae > Parascotia > Parascotia fuliginaria. The sequence continues at coordinate 4,948,055 of OY720197.1, forward strand.
TATGCCTTACGAACTCATAATGATCATGATATGCATCCACTTCACATTAAACTTTTACTACAATAGTCAACATAATTACAATAATAGTCAATATAATTACTATAATAATAATAAATATACTGAATGATAATAATAGTCAATATATATTATGTACAATAATAAAAATATCAATATACTTAATGATAATAATAGTCAATATAGCTACAACAATAACAATCAATATAACATTAATCTTGCATTAAACGAGCAACTATATATTGGTGATGATGACTTACCTTTAAATTGTTGGTAATGCTCCTGAACTACCTTTTGGTGTATAATTCCATTATTATGAGTCCTTACAATAGACGGCGCTGCAACCATGGACTTATCACAATATTCACAATAATATCTTTTGCCCATTATTTTAATAATCTAGTAATAAACGTTAAAATAGGCACGACACACCGATTGCTGATAGAAAGAATTGAAAGTTTCTGCTTCTTCTTTTGATAACAGCTAAGTCGACGCATACTGACTGAGTTAGCCAGTATCGAGTATTAAAAAATACTTGTTTTTATGAAGCAAACTTAAATATAACTTGTTTAAAAATGGGTTGAAATACAAAAATAATAAAATTCAATGCATTTGTTTTCTTTTCGATTTGTATTTTTGACACTATTTGACATGACATTGACGCAGGGTTTGATTTTTTTTTTATTTGCCCAAAGGGCAGAATACAGTCTTTCGACCATACTGCCTAGTCAAATAACAGCAGGGTTCGATACGGACAGCTTTCAAAATATACGTTTCGTTCATAAATATATTATATTTTTGAACGAATACATTATAATATATTATATTATAGAACGAATATAAATATATTTTTGTATAAAAAAGATCTTATTACGTCGTAGACGTACTTTTTAAAAATACAAACAAAATTTTTTATAATAGGAGTATAAAGTACTATCTCTACAATACATACTTCTTCTATTTCACTAATTTCCTTTTTTTATCCAGTCCAACTCCTCTTTTTACTTCTGATTAAATTCGTTGCGGGGTCCAAGTAGTAGGTTTAGCAGTCCCCGAGACTCCCGAGTGTCAAAGCTCGGTGTTGCTTTTTGGTTGTCACTGTTAATCCTGGCTTACAGGAGTCACAGTGATGGGCATGTGGGTGGGATTGTCCCGATAATTTCCTTTTTTTTATTTTTTATTTTAGCCTACCAAAGTGACTCCACTCTGCCTGGATGGTGAAATCCAAAAGTGGTAGACACTATTCCAAAGTGCTGAATCATTTAGTTTAAGACCCTTTAAATTCCACTGTAAAATGGTGCACTTCACGTGTCGTTCTGGATAAAAAGGGAGAGGGTGGGATTATTTTAAAGAGAGTCAGGGGAAGTAACGGAGATTTTTTCAGAAAACGCGCACACCTGTGTTTTCTTGGCATTGAACTCGACCAAGTTCTGACACCCATTTAGAAAGACGGTATAGACTTGGTCGAGCTTAGCGACAAGGTATTTTTTATATTAGCGTACCAAAGTGACTTGTTTTTGTTGATTTTGATGCGCGATATACGCTAAAAGGTCACCCGTAGACCGTCTCGACCTGAAGCCTTGGCGGTCATTAATTAACGAGTGACCCCTAGGTAGCCGACTAGTTGAGAATTTATTATCTGCTCAAGCACCTTGCTGAGAACTGAGGTGACAGTTATGGATCGATAGTTGCCTGGCTCGAACCTATCCTCTTTTTTGGGAATCGGTTGAACATTCGTCTCTCGCCAAGCCTCCGGCACAATTCCCGAGGAATAAGATAGGCGGTACAGGCGCGTCAATGCAGGAGACAACTCCGCTGCGCATTTCTTGAGAACCACCGCTGGAATACCGTCCGGTCCGCTGGCTTTCCGGACATCGAGTGACCTTAGTTTCGCACGGACATGACGATGCTTTATACGGATATTAGGCATAACGGAGTCGCAGCCAGGTATAGTCGACGGGTGCAAGCCACGGTCATCGATTCGGGAGTTAGCCGCAAAGAGTTTTACAAGCAAGTTTGCTTTCTCTTGCGGCACATAGGCCAGCGATCCATCAGGATAATTTAAGGGGCGCAGCGAAGGCTTGCAGAAGTTGGATTGCACGGCCTTTTCTAGTCACCAGTAGCTACCCGTGGGATGCGAAATGAGTTCTTGCCCAATCCTTCCAATACGCTGGGCATCCACTCTGATGTAAGCCCTCTTGCATTCCCTAGTGGCTTTGTTGTATGCTGCTTTTAGACGATCCATCCAAGCTAGGGTCGCGCCGTGCTTGGGTCCATCCAAGCGCGGTAAGCCGACTCGTTTTGTTTTACTAAGCTCAGGTATACTAACGGAATAACACTCAAACAAAAAAGGCCGACGATTGTAGCTCGTCGTATAAGCGGTTTGTCACGAACAATTTAATTAAACTGTGAAGACTAGCAGGGTTAATGTGTTTTTAAACTCTCTAAACTTATATATTTTTTTATGTTATAGAAAATAACTGTGCATGGGCGCCGCCAGGATTAATTTTAAGAGGGTGCATCTGCATTTTGGCACAGTGGGAGCGCAAGCGACTGCTGTGCACGAGTTTGTAAGTTCGATTCCTATACGGGACAAAACTTTGTCTGATCCATAAATATATGTTCTGAGTCTGGGTGTACTTTGTGTCCGTTATATGTAAGTTTGTAAAGTCCCCTTCAACACAGGTCTTGATCCCTAGTACAAACGTTGTCTTTTTAAAGAAAGGAAGTATTAAAAAGAAGTATAAATGTGACAACGTAATATATTTAGTATAAATGTGACAACATAATATATTTATTGAATGGACTAGATAATAAACTTGGACAGTAACATAAAGATGCTTCAATTCAATGACTACATAACTAATGAAACAATATTTTCTAGGTATTTTTCATATTCCTCAAAAGGGGCGTGCAAGTTCATTCCTCTGCAACTTGTTGCCGGCGGTGCCCATGTATCTATGAGAGTTAGTTAGATAGGTTTGACTACTGTTGAATTCGTGCGCAGTGTTATGCAAATCGATGGCACACGTAGCTGGTGACCTTTTCAAGGAGTTTTAACAAAGTGGCCTTCGCATTCGCACCACACACACATATTGTTTTTGCATATAGTATGTAAGCCCAATTCTTAAAGAACATTTTGCTAAGTAACATCACAGAGCAGTAACCCAAGACGCGAGTGAAATCGCGCTGCGGGAAGCTAGTCAAATCTAATATTAAAAAGAGTGTGGCGTACAGAGACAGCAGCGGAGCCCTACAAATGCATCGGCGCGTGCGCGCGGCACGCGAGCCAAGTCAATAATGATAGCGAAACGCGGCGACCACTTCTTAAATAGTGGCACTTATTTTATACTGCACACACACATTCACACTCACACTGCACACATTCACTGTAACTTGTGATATTCGTATCAAGCAGACAACTGCAGCATATTAATGATTTCAGTTTGAGATTTTAATATTGTATAACGCTCCTGATTGGTCAACAACCAAAATGCGCTCATGTAAATACCATACCTGTGTCAGACTACATTTGTATATATAAACCGTGCCATTTTTGTAAATAAACATTGTACAGTCGTCTCTCGAGTATTATTCAACACTACCTATTAAGTCTACGGTACGAAGGTGGAAACACTGGGCCGGTCTAATAAGTAGCTCTACAGCAGTACCAAGTAAATCAGCTGATACAGTTCATAGGGAAAGTACCTCGGCCGTTGACCCTCTTTATCACTAATACCTACAGTAAATCAGATGATACAGTATATTAGGGACAGTACCTACAGCTGTTAACCCAACAGCTGTCTTCATACCTACCTAGCATACATACCCCTAAATTAGTGACCCCAGATACGAAACGCACCTCGTCGACCTACGTACCACCGATCAGCTGACTGCAATCTGTACATCATGACCGTCACCGCAGTATCCACACCCACATCAAGCTCGCCATGTGTTCCCGTTAGCCTACAGTTACAATTACTATCAAAGCAATAGAAAAGTTAACAATAGAAATCGCCGAACTCCGTGTAAATCAAAGATCTACATACCGCCCGTCGCACTCACCACGTTATCACGAACGATCAAGGCCAAACTCACGACCGCGATCTCGCTCAAACTGCAAGCCTGGGAAAGCCGACTGCTTATGTTTTTATCACCACCGGTACGGAGATGAAGCTCGCAAGTGTGAACCACCATGTGCCAAAGAGAAGCGGGAAAACTAAAACGTACATCGACTATGGGGGGCGTCGATGTCAACAAAACCAGCCACCGCCTGTGTGTCATCGACATCAACATGAGAGAGAGATTCCTAGTCGACACGGGAGCCGACATATCCGTATTAGCCGTACGAAAAAAAAATCAATCGAAGCCGACACTAAGTACATGCAAATTATACGCAGCGAATGGCACTGAGATACGTACCTACGGAGAGTGCACACTAGAGCTCAACCCAGGCTTACGTAGAAGTTTTAGATGGACATTTACCGTTGCCGACGTAAAAACATCGATATTGGGTGCCGACTTCTTAGCAAAACATAAGCTATTAGTCGACCTTCACCGACGAAAACTTATCGACCGTGTCACAGACCTCCACGTTAACGCCATCAAAGTTCCATGCACCGAAGAAACCATCCTCACAGTTAGCCACAACCACGCATATCACGACATACTAAAAAGCTACCCAGATGTACTACGGCCCATATCACTCAAAACCGCAGCGAAACACGTTACACATCGCATTGAAACCACCGGGCAACCCATTTACTTGAGACCACGCCCCCTGCCGCCCGATAAGTACAAAGCAGCGAAGTTAGAGTTCGAGAAGATGATGGAAATGGGTATCTGCAAGCCATCCAACAGTCCGTGGGCGAGTCCACTTCACGTTGTTAAAAAGAAAGACGGCTCACTACGTGTGTGTGGCGACTACAGACGACTGAACGCCGCTACTATACCCGATCGATATCCCATACCACGACTACAAGACTTCACGTACCAACTGCATGGAAAAAAGATATTTTCGAAACTAGATATGAAAATGGCCTACTTTAGTATACCTATAGAAAAAGAAGACGCACCGAAAACAGCAATTATCACCCCATTTGGCCTCTTTGAATTTAACTGCATGACGTTCGGCTTACGTAACTCACGCCAAACGTTCCAACGATTTATGCACGAAGTACTACGCGGACTAGACGACATAGTATTCTGTTACATCGACGATTTACTCATTCATTCTGAAAACGAAATGCTGCACGAGCGCCACCTAAAGCAAGTACTTGAACGACTGAACAACTACGGAGTTACGCTAAATATCGACAAATGCGAATTTGGGAAGAATAAAACACAGTTTCTCGGCTACGAAGTTACACCCGACGGCATAAAACCCACTGAAGAACGCATACAAGCCATACTCGACTACCCGAAGCCCACTACAGTACAAGAGTTGAGAAGATTTTTAGGCATGATTAACTTCTACCGTAGCTGCCTACCCCATCAAGCCGATCATCAATACCAACTGAATAAGTACTTACACAATAGTAAGAAAAACGACAAGTCACCGATACAATGGACACCCGAAGCAGAAAAAGCTTTTGAATATTGCCGCCAAAGCATACTCGAAGCTACTATTCTAGCCCACCCCGTACCTAACGCACCGTTATGTTTACTGACCGACGCATCTGATACTAGTCTCGGCGCCGTACTACAACAAAAGATCGACAACACATGGAAACCGCTTGCCTTCTATTCCAAAACAATAAGTGATACACAGCGAAGATACAGCGTGTACGATCGCGAATTATTAGCAATGTACACAGCTGTTATGAGTCTACGCCGCCTAATAGAGGGCAATGACTGCACTATATATACCGACCACAAGCCACTGACGCATGCACTAACAAGAACGCCAAGTACCTGCGATACACCGCGACGCGAACGACAGCTACACTACATAAGCCAATTTTGTTCAAACATTAAGTATATACACGGCAACAAGAACGAAGCGGCCGACGCCTTATCACGTATAGCGGAAGTGGAAATATTACACGCGACGATCGACTACAATAGCCTAGCGGCAGACCAAGAAAACGACATCGAACTTCAATCATGTATGAAACAATCAAATTTGAAATTTACCCGTGTAAACCTGCCTGGAGTTCAACGCCCGATATGGTGCGAGACATCTACTACAAACATACGACCATACCTCCCACAGACTTATCGTATTCCAGCCTTCAAAGCGCAACACGAATTAAGTCATCCCGGCGTTCGAACAACAAGAAAACTAGTTACATCAAAATTCTTTGGCCGTCGATAAACAAAGATATAAGTACATGGGCGAGAGCGTGCACCGGTTGTCAGCGCGCGAAAATTCAAAAACACGTTATCAGTCCCCTCGGCACGTTTCAACAATCATCTCGCTTCGAACATCTACATGTCGACATAGTTGGACCGCTACCGCTCTCTAGTGACTATACGTACTTAGTTACAATGATTGACCGATGTACCAAATGGCCCGAAGCAATACCTACTCGAGACATCACTGCAGAGACCGTGGCTAAAGCTGTATACGACGGTTGGATATCACGATTTGGCTGCCCCTTACGACTTACTACTGACCAAGGAAGACAATTTGAGTCATCTCTATTCAACGCGCTAATGAAAAGATTCGGCATCACTCGCATACGCACCACTGCATTTCATCCACAAGCAAACGGACAGATAGAACGATGGCACCGCACATTAAAATCAGCACTAATGGCGAGAGCAGCCGGCAACCGATGGAGCGAAGAACTACCTACCGTCCTACTTGGCCTACGTACTGCCATACGAAAAGACACATCTGTCAGCCCTGCCTTGATGACATACGGATCACCGCTACGAATACCATCTGATTTTTGCGTGCCTACCAAGCCGAACATTGAAGATGCAGAGTTTGTTCGTCAGCTGAGTGAAACAATGCACTCATTCACGCCTACACAGAGACCGCACCATTCACAATCAAACACATTCGTCTATAAAGATCTCGCAACGTGCTCGCATGTGTTTGTGCGCAACGATACCGTACGCAAGCCCCTCACACCACCATACGAAGGCCCGTATCAAGTATTACACCGCAGCGCAGACGGCAAACAGTTCACCGTGCAACTACCACTTCGTACTGCAGTTATATCTATTGATAGATTAAAGCCAGCCTATATGTATAACGACAACGACGTTCCCGATAAGCCGCAACCTATCATCACGACTACGCGATCATCGGAGCAAGCAGAGAAGACACCACTTTGGCCGCCGCCGCCGTCCAGCCCATACGTCACACGATCCGGCCGACAGCGACATGTAAAACACAACGTACGCTTCGCCGGAGGGGGAGTGATGTGGCGTACAGAGACAGCAGCGGAGCCCTACAAATGCATCGGCGCGTGCGCGCGGCACGCGAGCCAAGTCAATAATGATAGCGGAACGCGGCGACCACTTCTTAAATAGTGGCACTTATTTTATACTGCACACACACATTCACACTCACACTGCACACATTTACTGTAACCTGTGATATTCGTATCAAGCAGACAACTGCAGCATATTAATGATTTTAGTTTGAGATTTTAATATTGTATAACGCTCCTGATTGGTCAACAACCAAAATGCGCATCATGTAAATACCATACCTGTGTCAGACTACATTTGTATATATAAACCGTGCCATTTTTGTAAATAAACATTGTACAGTCGTCTCTCGAGTATTATTCAACACTACCTATTAAGTCTACGGTACGAAGGTGGAAACACTGGGCCGGTCTAATAAGTAGCTCTACAGCAGTACCAAGTAAATCAGCTGATACAGTTCATAGGGAAAGTACCTCGGCCGTTGACCCTCTTTATCACTAATACCTACAGTAAATCAGATGATACAGTATATTAGGGACAGTACCTACAGCTGTTAACCCAACAGCTGTCTTCATACCTACCTAGCATAGATACCCCTAAAAGAGTAAAGATTTAATTTTTTGTATGTTTGTTTATTTGCAACGATTTAATAAAAATCTGCATTACCGATTTTACCTTTAGAAATCAACGAATTGAGCGAATAACATCTAAGCTTAACATTTTTTTACAGTTATTTCCAGAACTTCAATATTAAAAGCACTTTCGTAAATCTGGTTAATGCAATACGACACTATTGCTATGATATTTTCCGTAGAAGTTTGTTGTGAGATCGAATCGAACCGTAGCGAAGCAAGAGCGGACCTCAACTCTATAATAAATTCTTAAAGTAGATAACCTTTACTGAATAATCGTCAAATTTATTATAAATTTCATTTTTAAAAACAATGACAATATCTAAAGTTTAGTTAAAATCTAGCGACGACTTCTAAACGAGGGTCTGTAGCTATCTGAGAAGTAACGTGGTTGTGGATAGTATGCTCCAGGGTATAAGTTCTCGCTGTACGGCTTCATGTTTCCTAGCGTTGGCTGAAGAGACGCCTCCGTTAATCTTGATAAAATATCAATTTTGGATTCTCCTTGACGTGATGTCAGTAACTTTGAAGGTGAATATGAATAAGCATTTGATTCATAATCATTGTAATCATCCATTGATCTTGTTTCGGTGTCTGATCGTCCTATTTTGTTACTGCCAGGTCGGCCAAACAATTCTGGACCTAGCCTTCTATTTGGCGTCCAATTTTGGTTCGTGACGTGGTCAACAATAGGTGAGGATGTCTGCACGGTATACACAGCCGGACTGACCACTAAACCATTTCTAGTCAATGTAGTTCGATAGTGCGGAATCACTACTTCACTTATTCGGCTCATTGGGTAGGGTTCTGAAAAAAAAATAACTTAAGTAGGCAATTACTTATTATTTTTTTTTCAACGCATCATAATTATTTAATATATAAATAGCTAAAAGAGAAAACATGAAAGTATTTAAGTTGAATGATAAATGTAAGTAATTTGTCTTTTTTGACTACAAAAAGGAGGAGGTTATCAATTCGGCCAAAGATCATAATGACCTTAATAAAAATAACCTACCTACTAGCAAAAATAACCCTACTTGATTAATCTATTAATATATTAATGTAAAATATAGATTTAATACAAGAAATCGAACGGAATCTGATAAGTGCGTGTCAAATTTTGTTTATATATTATCTAAACACAACTATCAATGACGTCTGCCTTCACGCGTATGAACGCGTTCGGGTAGTCTACTCTATATATTGTACTCTGTGGTCTACTCGGGCATATCTCTCGCGCGTGCCATTACCGCCCCGTGCATTTCGATAGTTTGTTGCTAAGGCAGAATTAAAGATCCTTCTTGGCTGGCACCGACTACAAAATAACTGGTTATAAATTGTAAATAGTAAAGAATTATAGGTATCAATGATTGCGTTGCTTCCCCTATTATTGTTCTTAGCTATGAAGTAATTAAAATATTATTTTCTACTTCTTTTAAGGATAGAACACGTAGGTACTGTTTTGAAGTCGGTTTTCGTTTTTCTAAAAATAATTTTATTACTTACACTTCACACATTAGAGATTTTTCTAAATAGTTTATGAAGTAATGCAGTTAGATAAAAATTCAAGATAGAAAGAAGATTTAGTATTAGTACCGCTCTGAGAGACGTGTTATGAAATTCTTTATACCCAACAGTTTACGTTCTTCTAGTCGACCAAAATGTAATGGTTCCATGACGGTACTCTCCAATCCACTTCTTCCTTTAGTATTTAAAACTATATCAGCCGTGCCATTATGTTGTCTATCTTCTGCCTCTTGTTCTTTAGGATTGGCTTTAGGTGGTTCTTTTGCACCATTTGGGTTTACTTCGCGAGATTCTGTTGAAGTCGGCATATTCGCTGGCTTTGCATTAGTACTATTATCTGTATCGTCAGTTATATGCTCAATCACTACTTCAATTTCTTCTACTTGAGAATCAAGGTCTATATTACGATCTGCTGGTTCACCGTTAACAAACGTATCTGTAACTACAACTTCTTCGAACTTTGGTGGTGTGCCAGATCTTGATCTTTCATCGGTATCGTTTATGAGATCGTCAAAAAATCTTCGGTAACCCTGGCTATTTTTTGCTGGCAGTATGCTTTCAAGAGCTCGTTTGTAATCGCTCTCTTTTAGTCGTTGTGTTTTCCTAAGAATTTTAAGTTCCTTCCCTTTCTCTGAAGTTTTATCAAAGTCTTGTCTTGACTCCGTTTCATATTTATCTTTGTCACTTTTAGGTTTATCATTTGCTTCTTCAGATGCAGATCCCTGTGAATTGTAATGTCTTTTGTAAATTTATAGTTTTTTACACAATGATAAGCCCAGACCATCGGGGAACCAAAATAAGTTTACAAAATGTAAATATGTTTTATTTAGAAAATAATTTTTGACAAATATTTGAAAATTTAAAAAATTATAGATGGGTACTTACATTTTTCCCTTTTTTAAACCAATTTTATTTTATTTCCTAAATTGATTTAATATCAGACTGTACATAATACTATATCATGTGTTAATATTATATTATAATATTATAATACTACGCATGTGTTCCCATCTAATTTTGATCCTGGGTCTTTTAAGCGGGGCGTGAAAAAGCATCTCACTAAGCCGCCATAGTGGAGGCCACCATACCAGTAGTTTGGCTTTTGGAATGGTGTCCGCCACTTCTGGATTCCACTTACTGCTTACCATCAGGCAGAGTGGAGTCACTTTGGTAGGCTAATATAAAAAAAAAAAAAAAAAATCTAGCACTTCTAGCAGATGAAAATTTAATTCACAAAGTTACTCATAGATGAAAATATTTATATTTTATTATTTATTTAAGGTCCTTATATAGAAATATACTGTGAATTGAACTTTAGTGATCAGAACAGACGACGCGGGTGAGGCAAGATAGTCATATAGTATATTCAATCCCTCATGATTAAAATCAAATATTTGTATAAATAAATTCGGTATTTATTTACCTGATTTTGTTCAAACCCAGCACTAATGACGATAAAAACGAATAAATATATTAAATTTTTTTTATACATTTTCCACAATAATGTAGCAACAGGATATGTTTGTGGGCTAAACGTTACTTACTTTGTGAACATACAATACGGGCTTCTTCACGATCGATGTATGAAATCAATTAACAAAGTATGTATTTTTATGACAGCCATGTAAAATTGACGTTATTCTCACCTGGTTACTTTTTAACTGCTGATTAACGGTCACGGTTTTTAGTTTAATCTTTGATTTACTCGCGATAAATGTAATAGTAGATATATTAAAAGTAAGTACCTGTTTTCTACAAATATACAAGACTATTTCAACTAAATTTCAGCGTAAAGCTTTTAATAACAGATTATTTAATAATCGTTATCATTACATCGGGCCTGTAATGATAATGATGATAAATAAGCTGTTTCTCCTTTTCCTTTCCTGATTCTCCTCAACTACCCCCACCCTCTTTATCTACCTCACCCTCCTTCATCAGATGAAGGGGGTAGGTCCTATCCCACTCCATTCACGGTAAGCAGCGGCTCGTCACTGAAGTCTATAAAGTCGTGAAGAAACCTGGACTTAAAAGTCTGATATTGCCAATCCGCCTTGAGCAAGCGTGGTGATTAATGCTCATGCCTTCTCTTTAGAGAAGAGGGCCTTTGCCCTGCAGTGGGACAGAAAACAGCCTGGTGTATTATTATTAATTATGATAATGAAGTATTGAATTTTTTAGAATTATATCAGGGAGAAAGCCTGATATTCAATCCCAACCATAAGCAACACAATCCACGTCCATCTCGAAAAATGACAAGAATAAACTGAACGTTCGTCGTATACGAGTAGTTGCATTTTTAACCATCGCATGGCCATCACGCTGCGCGCTGGTCCAGCGCTGGGTCATCGTGTAGAGCAGCTATGAGATATACCAAGTTGTTCGCAATGATCTCTATAAGCGCAGAATTAATTCCAGCCAGTCACTTTGAATATAGTAGGTACGTGTCTCGAACAATACTCTTTACAAAGAAATGCTTCTTTTTGTTAAAAAGAAAATTGTTGACGTTTTGTAAAACCGGTTACCTACTCTGAATGCAGCACGCAAAAGTACAAGTATTTTTTTAGTTTTTTTTTGATAAGCTCTTTTATTTATATTTCAATTCAATGGTATGTATAATAATGTACCTGATTTTAGGTATTAATTAGTACCTTTAGTTGGTGTTTTAAGCCGCATGATCCGTAAAAAGTAAGTACCTTATGTTGACACGAGTCATCAAGAACAACGTACTGTGTGAGCCAAGGTTTGGCAAAGAATACAATTTTATTAAAAAAATTGTGCATGATAATTATAAGCTTTGTTTTCGTGTACTAAGACAGATTAGTAGTACAAAGAGATCTGTGTTCAATTTAGATAGGTACTGATGATGCTTATAATGTTTATTATTGCGCGTTTACACAGAACCTCCCTATTTACTGGGTCAGTTTTAACGAATACGTAACTACTGTAGATAATGATCACACTGCATTTATAGGTTTCTAATGGATACGTTATTTTTACTGGATAGAAAATACAGTCTCGTGTGTGAACTTGCTCGTACTACTACATACGCCGATAAAAGCAATTGCCGAATAGAAACGTATACGATAAAACGAGCCTTTGTAACAAACTAGCTGTGGGAATGCGCACTTAGCCCAAAACTGGGAGTAGTTGAATGCAAACTTGAGATAAGTTTGAGTCAATACTACAAGGAACAATTCCTCCAAAGAGAGAGAAACCAAAAAATGGTTAATGTTTCAGACTGCAGCAGCAGTAGACCGCAAATTCCAGCATTTAGCGCCAACGCAAGCAGATGAAGATGCCTACGATTATACGAAGTTTAGAGAAGGCGTACATCCCACCAGGTGATTGTAACAGAACTGCAGTCTAAGACATATTATGTAGTTGATCTTTGCTGATTTCAACACGAATAAACCGGATCAACCGGAGAAGTACTACACTCTTACATATCGGCATAAAGCATTATCTAAACTATCTATACTGTTATATAAAGCGGAAGAGTTTGTTTGTTTGTTTTAGCACTCTAATCTCTGGAACTACCAGTTGAATTTGAATAATTATTTTTGCGTATGATAGCCCGGTCCTTGAGGAAGGTTATAGACTGTTTATGATCACGCTACTGGCGACGGGAGCACAGAGTAGTAACCAAAGACGCGGGTGAAGCTGCGTTGCGGCAAGCTAATTCTATACTAATGCGTTTCACCCCATTTACCTCTTTTTGGTCCTTTTCCATCTCCTTCGTCCTACACTGTCGATATAGGCTTGATTGTGTTTTCTTACCATTATTTCTGCCATGCTTACGAGTACACATCCATGTCTATAAGTTACGGTTACCACTTACCATCAGGGGCCTGAGTCTGATATCACAATAGTGTCAAAATGGTTGATCATTAATTTCATAATGATTAGTTTCAACCAATAATAGTGACAGAAAGGTCGATCATGAACTCTTATTGGTTGATTTTGACAAGTTTCAACCAATAAGAAATCAATGATCGACCATTTTGACACTATTGTGATAGCAGACTTAGGCTCCAGGTGGACTGTATGTTTGTTTGTTTGTCACTTATCCTACTACTTTTATCCTAAAAATCTAATTGGTTCCCGAGGGAGACAAAACTCTTACGCGCGAGCGAAGCCGCGAGCAGCAGCTAGTGTTGTATAAAAATTCTATTTATTACTACTGACTCATAGTTATAACACAATGTTCCACCTGCATATAGTATGGTCTCCTTAGATTACCGAACCACTCCATATGTTAGTCGAAAGAGGCGACTAAGCACGAAATAGCTATTTTAGACGAAATTTTCTCGGACTAATTTGTTCATACTTCCACACCTTATCTCTAGATTTCGGATTAACAGAAAGAGAATCCTTTGCCCAATTACTGCCATTTTAGCCTATATTAATGATTGTTTAATATAAGAGTAATCTTATCTAATCTCTGAATACCTAATATGTATAAAGACGCTTTGCCGGCTGTTTGCGCTAACTTCTTTTAAACCTGGAGAGTGCCGCAAGCCCGATTTCCGCTCTTTAATTTTTCTTCACCTCCCTCAATCCCTTCACCTACCCCACTCCATCCACTTCACGGTAGGCAGCGGCTTCGCAGAGTCACTGTCATTGCAGGAACTATACCAAAGACTCTCGGTCGTCCATGAGCGACAGTTACCACTTACCATCACGTGGGCTGTTTGCTCGTCTGCCACTGTTGCAATGAAAAAAAATACTTCGCAACGGAATTTAATACGTAATTTACGACCGCCGAAAGAAATGCTCGTATCTTTCGGCAGGTTTATCGGTCAGAATTAGAAAAAAAAAATGACAAATAGAGAACTTGACTAATTCATGATTAAAACAGTACATTACATCCAGCTATCAACCTCTAGAATTAATAAAATAAGAAAATCATATATTTTCAGCCTTGCAGGCTCCATAGGTCATCTCGTGAAAGGTGCATTAGGAGCCGGAATATTAAGTGGTCATGTAGCCTATTCCAAGGGTGGAATTTATATCGCTTTGCCTGTAAATATTTTAGCTGGTATATACATGGGCATCTGCTTATACGTAAGTAATCTTCATTCAGGTTATAGCCAAACTCATTTATTATCATTGTGTTACTTACAAAAACGGCTCTATAGGTCAGCAATCAGCCGACAATTGATAAGAATTTCCGGTTGCTCTTTTTAATCACCAGATAATTACGAGTTACAATTTACCACCAAAAAATATTATTAAAAAAATGTGTATATTGCCATTTCGCACAATATCTTAGTATTTTCACCAAGACTCTTACAGCTATAAATCAAAGTTCTATGTCAACGCAATCAAACAATAGATAGATACCTATTATATTATGTTTATGTCATTGATATTAACTACAAGTTTGTATGGAACCCGTTTGGTGCACGAGGCTGACTCGCAGTTGACTGGCTTTTTTTAATGTTTTCAGTTTCTAGTACGTTCCGTACAAATATTATTAAAAAGAACAAGAAGACCCTTCATGTCATATGCAGACGCTGGTGAAGCCGCAATGATGTTATTTCCTAAGAAGGGAGTAGCGAAATTTGCACCAGCGTTCAGGTTAGTCAGTCACCGTGACATACTGTTAGCATGGTGGCCTTCAATAAGGCGATTTTATGTTGTATATCGGGCAACTCTAGGCTTCGGGCAATCACTGTGAATTTCTATAATCGCTTTAGGAGCCAAAGCCTCTGAAAGGCAGTTAGCATAATAATACCAATATTTCTGAACCATCGAGTCAGTCATTAAACGGGTCATTCCTCGTGGTCCCACTATGTTAAGACCCCGAGGAAAAACAAATCCTGGTATCTACCAGGATTCGTTTTTCCTCGGTGTTTGTTTCACAATTTGAGTTTGTGTATCTACACAAACGCAAATTGTGAAACAATAGGTATAATCTAATTATTTTTTTAAATAGTACTAGGGTAGCAGAAGGTTGTAGGAGGGGTGGGTATGAGGTAATTGGAATTTGGAAATTTTTATCTGGAATATGGAATACTTAGGTATAATTTATAATGCGGTCCTGGTACTAAATAAACTTCATTGCTATTTGTGAATCAGTGAAAACTAATATTCCCTAGCAGTACAAACGTTTCGAAAAGAATTCAAATCAACCCAAGTAATGGCAGTGTAGTAGGGAAGCATGGACATGAATTTCCACTCATCCCTACCAAAGTCAGTGGTAGGGTAAGCGAGGATGTAGTTTCAATCATCCTACAGGTGATGGTGGGGTAGAATAGAGTTGTAAAAAGTTCCACTCGTCCCTACTAGGGGGACAGCTGATAGAGACAATTAGGACAGCCGCTTTAGTTGATGATTATTAGTCGACGATCATTGTTTTTTCTTTCGATTAGATATTGCATAGATGCTGCCATAACGGTTGATTTATATGGATCCTGTTGTTGTTATCAGCTAATTATTGCCAAATCTATGAAACAACTGGTTGAAAATAATCTCGAAACAAGCTTGAACGGAATTGCGCCAGGTAATTCTTGTTCACTTGTTATCACATAGAAAACACTTATAATATTGCAGCCATAGGTAATTACATACTTACAAATAGCTTCGAGCCTATTTATATCGACCTTTTTTTTTAATCCACACCATGTCACTACTCAAATTCCTTTGTTCTGCCCGGTAGTTTTCCACACCTTATTTGATAACAACCTCATACAGTTGTTTTCAAAGGCATAAAGATTATTCCGCCAGTGTTTTCTGGGCGACGACGTCCGTCTTCTTGTCGGTCACAATCTTCGTCCATTTGTCATGCCCATTCTCATTTTAATTTTACTGTCTTCAGACCCTCGTCTGAGACACCCGTTCGTGATCGTATGATGCTGTTAGACCTTAGAGCATTAAACCAACCGGAGAGGCCACTGACAGGCGTACCTCTCTGCCAAAGGTACCAGACCACCGGTCATACCCGTTATATAAAACTAGTTGACGCGCGTTCCGCATCATAAGTCACATATCAGTGCATGCGTAATAGCGTCTCAATAGAAATGCCGAATTGCAGTGTATTTTGGTGTAAAAAGCGTTCAGCGACATCAAGTCTACAAAAGGATAATATTACATTCCACCTGTAAGTATTATTTTGTTCTAATATTATTAAATATTAATATAGCAATTTAACCAAATAAAATGCTAATCAACAAGTGTTGCCAGGCTTATCATCAATACTCCAATCTGGGGTAATATTTTAAGTTGAATTAACATAAAAACTAACCTTTCCTTTTTTATATCTCGCCTTGTTGACATATCTAATAAGTTTCATTTTGGATGTACATTATTGTGTCACCGTTCCCATATTTATTTATTTTTAATTAAAACCAATCTTTTTTTACCAAGTAATGCACAAAATAATATTAAATGAACAAGTAAAATGAGATTATAAATCCAAATATACAAGATTAGTGCACTTTATTCTGAAAGATAATTGCTCATTTCTTACAAAAATAAGCGTATTTATTTTTAAGAAACTGGTCACACTTTAACATAATTAGAGATGAGACAGTTTAATCACAAATATCGATATTGGTTTTCCAGTATAAAATTAATTTTTTTTTGTTTGTTTTAGATTTTCAAAAGAAGCAGCGCCTCGAGTCGCTTGGGTCCAATGTTGTAGGAACCATATAAGTGGGTTCCTAAGCGTACAAGTATCTGACTAACAGCTTAAAAGACAAAGCCTTCTGTGCTGCCAGCACTGCTACCTCCTCCCTACCCCCCAAGCGGCGGAGAGCTCAGTTTTTAGCAAGTAAACTCGCTGTGCGCTACCTCCTCTTATTGCATTACCTAGGATTAGTTAAACTAGATTTATAAGGTTAATTTAAATTGCACAGTTTTTCAGTATTTTATTATACCTACTTAAATAAAGACTTTCTGAAATATTCTGTTGTTTTTTTGTTATCTGAACAGATAAAATATCTCTCTAATAAAAATCTACTCATACATTCTCATGTCAGTGTCTTGTTACTATGTAATCAGAACAAAATCCTCCAATTACAAGCTCTGCTTAGTTGGAACGAAATTTAATAGCAACAGACAATTAATTCAAAGTATTATTTGGTTTGAATATACATACATACTTAGGAGTAATACACGTAAAATTGACACGTAATAATTAATTACAATCTTTAATCCACACTAGAACAGATTTCAACAGGTAGTGGTTATTGAACATACATCCTTGTGCGCAGTAGTAAATCATTATTTACACAGATTATTTGTACTGATACGACACACAAAGATCCGCAACTAACTTCAGTGTGTAAAAGGTTCGCAACTAACTTCAGGGTGTTGCTTTTTTCTGTCGGTGTGCGCGCGCATCGTAAAAATTCACTCTCATCATTTTTCCCAATCGCGCCAAAAAAACTTAAAAAAAAAACGGCTAAATGCCAGTAGGACTCGCGCGCCGAGGGTTCCGTACTATCAGGGATCGGAAGTATTGAATAAACATTAGTAAACATAGTAGGAGAGCCCGACCGCATAACCAGATTTGTTTGTCGAACAATGTTTAACAAATAAATTTAGCCTGACCGTATGACGGGCTTTTTTGATAATAATTACGAAAAAGTGTGCTAGTTAGAAACACTGATTTATTCTTCCTGTAATATTGACATAAACATGAATCAACAGAATTACTTCTATTTAATTCATGTTTATGAACTATTTACTTTACTTTCATCTATTTCAAAGTGCTTAAATATAAAAAAACCTTAAAATTATAATAGATTATTATTACCTAAAACTGTTCTATATAATATAAGATAATGCTCATTTTAATAAGCAAACATAATAATCATGAAAATAATTAAATCTTTCGCGTACTTATATGAAATCCTAAACATCGATACTAAATATCGACAGAGTCAAGCTCTAACTGTTTTATGCTAAGGAAGCGTAAACTAATAGATGTCCCTGTGTGTGAATGTGATTGTGTGTTGTGTTTAGTTTAAGCTAGTGTGTAATAATTTTATTGTGTGCGTGTATAACGACGCGATTTAAAAATGCATTAGTAGTTAACATTGTAATTAGTGTGCGTTGCTCGCGTTACCCCGTCCCCCGCCGAAAGTGGCAGACTTTTGCGCAAGGGAAATAGAGCGCGTGTCCACTCCTGTTGGTTTAATGCTCTAAGTGTTAGACACATGGCCTACTTAGTTTAAAAAAAATAAACGTGACATATTTATTTTAAAGGTTATCCCAGCTTAAGAATATATGTGCTCATATTTCTACCATTGCTGATGTTAGTATGTCTTATTAGACATTTAAAATATTTGGCACCTTTTTCAATGGTTGGAAATATAATAATTGGTAAGTTTATGCATCTAAAATCTAAATACTGTTTATTATATAGCTATATAAATTCTGTCTACCCTTTTAATCATTCCAGTCTCTGTTCTCCATTTTAGAACTTTTGACTCTTTGACAAGACGCAAATAATAAGTAGGTACTTGACCGACCTTAACGATTGTTTGAAAAAGTACGTTTACAACTTTGACGATTCCAACCGTTATTTGAAGGAAATTTTGAAAGCGCAACAAGTTTGAAAACTTACTAAATGGAGCGCAGCAAAAGTATTCCTCGAAACATTTAGTATAACTTAGAGAAAGACCCCGTCAATTGTATCTATTGTTAAAAAGAACGACCATTGTTTCGATGACACCTCAATTTTTAAATCAATTACTAACTAATACATGTTGGTTTTATTCAGCGTTCTGTGTGGGCATGTCTATTTACTACTGCTTTGTTTTTAATCCCACGCTTTCGGGCATGAAGAAGTATTCGGATATGGATGGCCTCCTTCAGTATATGGGCATGCAAGTGTTCAGTATGTCTTGCTGCGGTCTCGTCATTCCAGTAGAGAGTAACATGAAAGATCCAACTAAATTCGGCGCTGCACTGGCTATTGGTATGTAAATACTTTTTAGTTTTGAATAAGGTTTGATTTAATAAAATCCGTGGTCTTCGGTCGAGGGATCCTGTTAACGATGCGAGGGCCTTATCCACTAAACCATCACGACTGTTTCAATTTCATTTGTATCTGATTAAATATACTTGTTTCAGGAATGTTTTTTATAATATGTTGCACATTACTCATTTCGTTTTTCGGCTACGCTGCATTTTTGGAAGCTTCTACGGCGCCTATTACAGTGAATTTTCCTATGACCACGTAAGTATAATTTATTTATAACAAAATCAGTTATTTTGGTAAAAGGTTCGATTGCAGCAAGTAAAGTGGTATTGGGTTTATCCATTGAAAAACTCACAGCATTAAGTTCCTTACTGAAAAGTGTCCGGTAAATGGCAAAAGGCACGTCCCATGGGTCCCATAGAGGTCCCATTATAAGATAAGTGACACTTTCATCCCATCAGTCCCGTGAGCCGAAGTGACTAATGTTTTAATCATAGAAGTTCCATTACCAGCGTTCCCTTATAATAAAATACCAGGGTTGTAAAAAATATTAGGCGGTTTTTAGGTTTTCATTTCATAGCAACCAAGATTAAGCTGTATAATATATTTCAGGATAGCTAAATGTTTTAAAGCATCCATTATGGTCATGATGGTGACGACGCATGCAGTGAATTTTTGGGTGCCATTTAATCTTTGCTGGTATTATCTAAAATACAAGCATAACCCGGCCCGTATTGTAATGTGGGAGAGGATTTGGCGAGCATTTTTTGTGTTTTTGATAGGCATGGTTGCTGTTACATTCCCGTCTATTGTTGCACTCATGGGATTCGTAAGTATTAATTTATATATTTTTTAAATCTTTTTCTAAGGGTGTCGACGGGAGCGAGTTAAATTTGTAAGGACCTGCTGCTATTGATAATGCATTGACTGTAGCATTGTACAGATCCATGCGTGTACAGGTGACTGGATACGGCGGGTAGGACAATAAATGGCCACGGTCCATGGAGAGATACAACACAAGCAAGCAGTTTTCGAGCTGCACTGCCGAGCCTTATCTGTGCATGTTCTCTTTAAGCACTCTTACAAGCAAGCGCCATGTCGCCAACGGCAAGTGTACCAAAACCGTCGACAGTGGTCAACGGCTGCCGTTATCTCTGCCATTGACATCGTGCCGCTCATTTGTGAAAGTTCTTATTTAGGCCGATTTTCAAAGCCTTTTCAAAAACTTTTGTCTGCTAGGCTATGTCATATGCAGATGGAAGGCGCTTTGTAACTTTGTAATCATTTACATTTGACTTCGCCCAATCTCGTTCACTTTGAGATTTCGGTCCACCAGATCTTCGATCCATGCCTTTTTACGGTAGTTGGAACCTTGCTGGTTTCAGCATGAATAGGCCGCATCGACTATAACTTGGCAAAATTGTACGTGACAGTCCCATAGTCCGTGGGCGACATGTGACATTTGTCACAAACAAATTTGCTAAGCTATAGGGGACGTACTACCCTCTCTAGAATATCGACGTTAATAATTTCCATACAAATGCGTATCCCTTTTAGTCCTTTTTATTTTTGATGTCTTCCTTTTGATTTTTTGCTAATTTTTTTTATTTTATTTTCGTCTAGATTGGCAGTTTATGTATTACCAACATGGCCTTTACATTTCCGTGTATCATATACTTGCTTACAATGTATGAAAGGCCAGGCTATGGTGCATTCAAGTGGCGACTCTGGGTATGCCTCGTGTTTTTAGTAGTTGGCATCTTCATTCTATTTTGTGCAACGTACGTCAATTTTGGAAAAATGGTTCAAGTATTTACTGTTACGGTTGAAGTATAAAATAAAATTTCTTGGATTTTTATTGTAAATTGTCATTGTGGTGAAGTATGGTTTATTGTAAATTGTCATTGTGATTGAGTATTAAATTTGATGATATAATATACATTATAAAAGAACTTGTTTATTTTTTTTGCTTTCGGTGTGTTGGGACCGATTATCATAATGTACTAATTCTTATTAAAACGAAACGGTTCCTACACTCTGTCTTTAGGTACGTTAGCTACTCTACCGGAATGACCAGTTGATTCATTGTCACTATCGTAATTATAAAATATGTATATTTTTTATTATGTCCGTTTGAACTGAGAAGCCACTTTTCGTATCTTAATGTGAAGGAGACGGATATTTCTGGGCCCAAAATGTAATAAACAGATGCGCCCACTCGCGCAATTTGGCCTACACAGCTGAGGGGATAAGTCCGTGACCGCTAGACCTACTTCATAGTATAAAAGCTGTTTTTTTTTTGTGCTTGTGGGCTTTGACAGGTAACAGCTGGTAACAAAGGTAAGCATAATTGCTGCCCAAAAACATCATAGTATGTATAAAGCGTATAATTTTAGTATGTTCTACAGGATATTAATAGAATATCATACCATTTGTTGCCAGACACTTTGTCCTTACAAAATGGCAAATCCCGGCCAGATGCCTTATTATAAGGTAAAACAAAGTAATTCAAAGTTACAACACAAACATCCAGTCAAATATAACTTGCTACTAGACAATCATTCATGGTTAAGTCCGACTCGAACTTGGCCACTTTTTGTTATAAACTAACAATTCATAATCGAGTGACTACGTATAAATTTGTCCTTTTTAACAGAGGGCCGAAATTGACCTTTGTTATCCGTTCTACACCCAGTAGTACCACCAGTGGTACTATGGCTACTTTTTCATTACCATAGTACAACCCGTGTACTGGTGGTACTAAGGTTATAACTGTGGTACTACTGACCACAATGGTATCACGGTTATGAAGAAACTACCCTTGTACCACTTGACACTAGAGAAACAACTCGTACCTATTAGGCGTAGAAAGTTCTACAAACTTGACAAAAATGGAAATTGACAAAATAGAGGTTTCACGAAATAAGAAATTGATGGAAGCTGTTATTTTAAATTTCAAAAATGCATTTGACTATATAGACCATAAGATACTACTTCAAAAACTTTATGGCTACGGTATCAGAGGAAACGTCCTCAAACTAGTACAATCGTATCTAAGCGACAGATATCAGTGCACAGAGGTTACAAGAATTTTTCCTAAGACTAAATTGGTTACAACGTATACATCTGAACCAAGGCGCATAAATTATGGCGTGCCTCAAGGAAGTGTTTTGGGCCCATTACTGTTTTTAATATACATTAACGATCTTCCGAAAGCTACATGTCATAACATGGTCCTACTCGCAGATGACAGCACTGCCATAGTTGAATGCAATAATCCACACAATTATCAAAACGATATTAACAATTCTCTTTTCTGAAATCATTAATTGGCTTGATAACAACAATTTGATTATAAACTTAAATAAGACAAAAGTAATGCACTTTTATCAGCGACGAAAGAATCATCCTTAAATGTTTCATATAAATGTAGAAAATTTGAAGAATCTAATCATGTCAAGTTCTTAGGTATTACGATTGACAATAAACTTACATGGAAGCCTCATATTGAAGAATTATGCAACCGATTGAGCCAATCTGCATATGCACTCTTTCAGTTATCGAAAAAAGTAAATGTTGACTTTACTAACAGCATATCATGGACTAGTTGGTTCATTTTTACGATACGGGCTTATTTTTTGGGGGCACTCCACTAACAGAAAACTTGTTTTCAAACTGCAAAAGCGTGTATAAGGTCAATGTGTAATATGAAAGTAACTGATAGTTGTATACCTTTCTTTAAATCTTTGAAATTACTTACACTGCCATCACTGTATATTTTGGAAACATCATGTTTTGTGAAAACTAATTTGAACCTATTCGTTAAATTGTCAGATGTTAAAAAAACCCCTATGCGTGCTAAATATGTAAGTCAATTATGTTATACAAAATGTAAAACATCTCTTATGTACAAAAGTTTCTTTGGCATTGCGCCAAGAATTCATAAGAAAGCACCTGATCAGATAAAAAGTCTACCTGTTCACTAGTTTAGGAAAACTTTACAAAACATTCTAATTGATAAATGTTATTATACGGTTGACGAGTTCTTTAACGGCAATATTTGTAACAATTAATGTGACATTGTAATAATTTATTTATAATAATTAATGTAAGATAGTAATATGGTTTTAATTTAATTTTCATTGTAGACTTATAAATAAGCCATATTTTTATGTCTTTACATAGACAAAACATAGCGTACTTTAACCTATTTATAAGGCTGCTATTACACTATCATAGAAATATGATCATAGATGTGTGTCATTTTTAAATGAAGAACATAATTACGGTATAATATCTACATGTGCTTCATATTGTCTATGATCGTAGACATGGGATCCTTTTGACAGCTAGCGTATAAATAGGATCATACTCAACATACTAGTACAGTCTGTATCTAAATACAATGTGCTAGTGTGTTGCTATGATCCTACTTGTACGCTAGCTGTCAAAAAGGATCCTTTAACTAGACTGTGACACTAGAGTAAACGCCTTTGTTATCCGTGGTACACCCAGGATTTCCACCAGTGGTACTACGGTTAGTTTTTTAAGGTCAAAGTCAAAGTCAAAGTCAAAGCATTTATTTCATTTAGATCATAAAGTATGATGCTTATGAAAAGTCAACATTACATTTTGTCAGCAAATTGACCTACAGCCAGTTCGCTGACGAGGTAGAGCTGTGAGAAGAACTGGCAAGAAACTCACGCCACTCTTTTCAATCGCCAGATAATTACAGTTATTTGAATGAGTTACAATTTAAACACTCAACGCAACCAAAGAACCATACAAAGTAATTATTACAAATTAACTAATTAATATAATACTAAGATTAAAGAAAGAAAACAAGGAATTCAATTTCATAACCTCGGCACCCCTGGCGGTACCACGGTTATAAAAATATGATTGTAGTACAACCGTAGTAATAACCGTGATACCACTGTTCTAAATTTTACTCTTACTATAATAATAACCAACACAGACAAGGTAAATTTGTCTGTGATGATAACCAAGTGTTATGGAATAATACTAGTAATATAATTAAGTTCCTATGTTGTTTTTTATTAATCTTAACAGAGTATACACCCTATTCTCCTGTTGGTTTCCCCATCCTGTAGAGATTGATGGTCGGAGCACACGATGCGTTGCGGCGCCCCACAGGAAAAATTTCGCCGTATCGGTGGGCACACGAGCGGTGCGGCGCCACCGCCCAGCAGTGTAACAGTCTGTATAAAAATGGATTGTAAAAGACGACTGAGCGGTGCCGCTCCGATCGCACCGCATTCATCTCTCCCCGCCTCGTCTTGGCAGTTGCAAGTCCGGAGCGGCGCCTCAACGCATGGTGTGACTTGCCACAGATATTTCTATGTAGTACGACGCAGCGGCACCGTTCCGGCGCCGCGCCGCCGCCGCGCCGCCGCCGCAACGCATTGTGTGCCCTGACCCTTAATCAGTTATATTAATATGATTGACAGGAGGTCCAAATTATCAGCTTCCCGGCAATTTTTTGTCATTTAATTGCTTTCCTTCACTACACTTCACACCACTTCCCAAAACGAACATATCCCAGAACGACCATTCCTAAAACGACTACTTCCTAGATCGCCCACTTCCCATATAACATATTACTTCCTCAGATTGACTACTTCCCAAATCGTTCACTTGCCAATATGTCAGTTTCTCTAAACGCCACATGCCTAGGATACATAGGGGTATTTCAATAGGAAAACAAATGTCAATAAAAAAACCACATCCCTGATTGATGCCGGCAGGTACAATTTCATTGCGACAAAAAAGACATATTCCCAACTGGGGCAAACGGAAATTTAAAACAACAGCTTCCATCAATTTCTATTTTCATGAAACCTCTCCGTCAATTTCCATTTTCGTCAAGTTTGTAGAACTTCCTACGCTTATAGGTACAAGTTGTTCTTCTAGTGTTTAGTGGTACCACAGTAGTTTCTTCATAACCGTGATACCATTATGGTCAGTAGTACCACAGTTATAACCTTAGTACCACCAGTGAACGGGTTGTACCATGGTAATGAAAAAGCAGTTAAATACATAGATGGAGCACTTAGTCTGACAAAAAAAAAAAAATTAAAAACGAGTCAAAACGTGTACAATAAGTTGCGAGTCATGCGAAGATAAGTAGGTATGTAAGGACAATTATAAAAGTTGGTTCTTATCCCAACTAAACTTTACCTTTATGATAAATAAAACAACAGTTAAACAATGATATTCTTGTTTCACACAATTATACGTACAATACTTAAAAAACAGCACTGTCCCATGGCACATCACATTGCCGATTTTGGTAAATTCGGGCCTATTTACCCTACATCAAAGAGAAGCAATCTTCTCAAGTGCATAGCCCTTAAATAATTTTAAAAAAGCACTGCGTTAGTGCAACACGAGACTGTAATAACTTTTTTTCAAATCAAATAATGATGTATGTAATCAAAATCAATCAATATAATCAACCAATTAATCAAATAATAATGCTTTGCCATTTGAATAAGTGCCAGATATAAACAAAATTACACCAATAATACCAATAACAATATTCTTCCATAATTTCCAGTTTCCAGGGCCTAGACCAGGATGTTCCCATATTATTAAGGTTTCAATTATAGCAGGAAATATGAAACCCATGTTGGATAAACAAAACGATCCAATCTGGGAAATTAAACAAAATTAAATTATTATAAGTATATGTGTCTAAGTGTGCTTTGTGGTTACACATGTGTAACCATGGGTCTTAAGGGATCTATTCTACTGGCTTTATATACTAATGACAAATAAGTAAGTTAAGTTTGAATTGTACCTTTCTATGCCATGACAAGGTTCATAGTAAATACCAAACATAAACATGTAATAAAAATAATTGAAGTTGTACTTACCAAGCCCATCATATTGCCCAAATTTGGAAAAGCTATAGCGATTGCAGTAATTATGCAAAGAATGATAGCTCTGTATACTCGTTCCCAGAACCAGTGCTTTTCTTCAGGATACTTTTTCTCTAAGTAATACCACACTAAATGGAACGGTGGCCAGAAATTCAGACTGAGAGTGATGTAAATCATGATGCCAATCAACACCTTCAGAGCAGTTGGAAATCTGATGATGTAAGTAAAAAAAAATTACATGTAACCAAACCTATTACACTATTACTTACGTACTACGCCGGTGGATAAGGCACCCCGCTTCGTAAACACGAGATCGTGGGATCAAATCCGGGCAAGTACCAAAATGACTTTTCAAATCACATGTACTTTCAAAGTTTATCTTGCACATTTCTGACTTACAGTGAAGGAATACATCGTGAGGAAACCTGGACTTCTGAGGAAGTCTGAAATCGCCAATTTGCCTTAAGCAGGCGTGGCGCTCAATGCTTTTCTGTATCAGAAGAGGCCTTTAGTGGGATATTAAAGGGCCGGTATGATGAAACCTATAAAACTATACTATACAGACAGATGTCCTCATAAACGGACGTAGATTTATTCATATCATCTTTTTTTTAGTAGTGGTCGTTTTACAGCTGAGGTGGTAATGATTTATGAATTTTCTTGGCGTAAATTAAAGTGGCAATCTTACCGCTTAATAGAAAGTGTCAACCCAGTGGTTGTATAAATTTACTAGGGTCAATCGAATAAAGAATTATTAATGGGCTTTAGAGTTCTATGATACAGTAGGAAAAGTTTTAAAAATACGAACATATCATTAGGAAAATTAAGTGTAACTGGACTCCTCATTTTTTCACCGAATCCCCAATATCCGAAGAATCCGGTGATCAACACTCCCGCCACGACTATGCTCATACCTGTAATCAAAATAGAAACAGTAAAGAAAATTAAAGCACAAGTTAAATGGACTTAACTCTTTGCACATTGTTTTGGTTAAACATGTTGGATTTCTCAATTTCGTTTCAACAGATCTTACTTAAATTAATTCCATTCTTCATATTTGTTTCACGTGCGGTACTAAAATCCCATGTTTACAATGTGAAATCTTATTTCACTCGTTACTAGCGCGCGTGTTTCCAACCAATTTCGGTTGCAGGCCTTTATTATGTTGAGCATGTTAAAAAGCTTACATATCGAAGGCTACCATGGTAGCGGTTAGATGCAATGGATTTTGGTACGGTGTTCATGGCTCCTGGAACCAACTAGCTTAACATCGGGCAGAGTAGTCATTTTGGTAGTATACATACATACATAGTTCCACGCCTTTCATCCCCGAAGAGGTGTTAAACCACCTACTTTTCGCCATTTAATTTTAAAATTTTAGGTCCCATGTAAAAGCGGGCGAGCCTGTTGCCATATCGGGCATAATTCCAGACTCCGGGCTAATATTGAAAATTTTTCGACAGAAAAAGCCAATATAGCTTTATTCGACCCGGGGATCGAACCCGAGAACTCTGCGTGGAAATCCGTACACAGTACCACCAAACCACGGAGGCAGTCCAGCAGTTTTGGGAGTATAATATTAAAAATACACCGAGAACTCGTAATTTTACGCACAACTTACCGCAGATTAAAACAACTGGAAACTTTTTAGGGTCCTTCATACTGTTTTCAATAGGTAGTGATACTCCTATTCCTTCCATACTGAATACCACTACACCACTAAATTCGAAGAACCCTAGTACGTCTTTAAATGCTGGTCTCTCCGATATGGGTGGTGCCACTCTCAACGCGTATACGACAGTCGCTATAATACACATTACTGAAACATAAAGATTTTAGAGAATTTTTGCATACAATTTAGTCAATATGAAATTCCTTCTGAAAACCATACTTAGTTTCTGCCCTAAATATGGAACCACTCCATCTCTTCTGATGGATGTCTTAAAGGGACTATGGGAATATCAAAAACAGATATAGTTACAACCAGAAGTGGGTACACTAAGAAAGTATACAAATAAAGCAGAAGACTTTAAAAGAACTAATCCTAAGTCATCAATTCCCATACTAAATAGTTAGGCAGCATCATCATTGTCATCATATCAGCTGAAAGAAGTCCACTGCTGGTTACGTCGAAGGCCTCTCCGAATTTTCGCAACCTTGGCTGGTTGTGAGCCGCTCTCATCCATCGGTTGCCCGCCTTTACCAGATCGTCGGTCTACATTGTGAGAGGAATGTGCTATTCCACTCCTTTGATTCTTATATCAACTTCTGAATGATATGATGATGGTAAAACCTAATTTTTGGATAATTCTAGGAGATTACGAACAGTATAGTTTTTACATTACGTTGTTCTGTGATGGCAGAATCGGTGCATTAACGAATAAGGATGCTATCGTAAGCTTCTACCACAAAATTAAACTATTTCTACTGCTGGATGAATGCCTCTTCTCATAAAGAGAAAGCATAAGCATTGTTTAATAAGCTTGTTCAAAGAGGGTTAATCATTTAAGTATTTTTGTAAGTTCAAGTAGGTTTTGTTCATTATTTCAGCAAAAGTAAATTTACAACGTGAAATGTCATAACTACAACCCAGTAAATAGGTGTATTAGATACCTTTACCACATAAACTACACAAACTTATATAAAGTTAAAGATACTTACCTATAAAGAAATCCGCAACCAAGCTGAACGGAGCTAGATATTTAAGAGATCTTATCATGCCTAGCAAAATAACTGGTATTAGTATCATAATTATATACAATCGCAGCATATTAACTGGGCCATCAGAATCTGTTTTCAATACTAACTGCTGTATCGTCTTTGCTATAATAATCTCATAGCAACAACAAGCACCGAATAAATCGATGCAAATTATGGCATCTACAGCGTACCTGTAAATATTCACATTTTAATACAGAAGGCGAAAGGCATGCATTTCATGCGGTCCGGGAATTGGACCAACTGCGAATTGGACCAAACGCGAAATTAAGCTTTTTTTAAAAAATTAGACCAAATGCGCAGAGACGAGCAAGAAACTCAACTCTATTTTTCATTATTATTTAGAAGAGAGATTAGGCTACTCGATTATCTGTTCTCTCAGACTTACCTAAAAAGTTTTCCAAATTTTTTATATCGAGGAAAAGGTCCTTCTACTAGAGATTTTTCAGCAAGGTCAGAATACGACATATCGGTTATTTTGAGTTTAACGTATAATGTTTGCGCTGATGTTACTAGAATCTGGAAACAAAAGTATTTAATAGTAAAAAACTCTCGACTTGAGCGTATATACGAGTATAGATTATAAATATTCGAGGAATAGATTATTCTGGTATCAAGTTAGTCGAATTCGCATTGATAGACCCAGCGTACTTTCTGTACCTACTGTAGCCTATGAATGCAACAACAGGAAAGAAGTATTAGCAAACAGTTCATTTCATAACCTCGAAGAGTAAAAATGGTTGCTAAAACTTGCAGATTTTTTTTATCTGTTTCTCCGTTAATTTATTTTTGACTAAGCAGCAGACTTTTGTAGTTTTCCCTATCGCCCAAAGATTATTTGGAAGGTTTATATTCCTGCATACTTTAGTAAAAAAAGCGGTAAATTTCAGAGATTCGTAATCATATCGTAAAAATAAGGATCCATGTGCAAAGACGAGGTAGTATTTA
This sequence comes from Parascotia fuliginaria, assembly GCA_963082885.1. Taxonomy (NCBI): domain Eukaryota; kingdom Metazoa; phylum Arthropoda; class Insecta; order Lepidoptera; family Erebidae; genus Parascotia; species Parascotia fuliginaria. The sequence goes on from OY720197.1 coordinate 4,978,120, forward strand.
TATAAAGGTACTCACATGCATACAGTAAGTGATATAAATACCAAATACGATGGTAAAGACAAAGGACGTCCAGAGGCCTGCCTTCATGACAGCTTCGGGTATACCTAAAATACCACCACCGAGGCATCCCTTTACTAAATTGCCGATGCACTCGATAACGCTGTAATGAAAAGCAAAATGATTTACTTTCTGCTAGTTGAAAGTGCCTATAGTCTATTGCTGACGACGTTATAACAGCGTCAGGCAACCGATGGATAGCGGTCTGTATGCAACTATTTATGATGTCGATAGCCTATCTTATGAATGCCTTATAACTTAGCATCATGCCAGCGATCCTTGTCAGGTACGTAAGGTTCGGTTTTTTTTTCCGGGCTAATCCCACCCACGTGCACATCACTGTGACGCACCGTGAAGAACCTTCACAAACACCGAGCTTTGACAACCGGGGGACTGCTATGTATCGTAGATTAGCTAATTTTAGTTGACGCTCACGTAAAACTGTTATATAAGTTGTTCCAATTCGCTGATCTGACATCGACTGCTAACTGCTATCGTAATATGACTCGAGCCGAGACAATATGAGTCTCGGGCTAAAGCCTTGAGTTTTGGGCTCAAGTCTCGAGATAACTCGAGCTCGCGGCCTAAATATGCTGCAGCTGCGGGGACATTTTTCTACAAAGCGTTAATGCTTGTTCTATCAAGCTTTCACTATTAAACTAAAATAAGCAGGTCTTTCAAAAAGTATTTTGTACTTACGTAGTAGGTTTATAAACATGCTTTCTAGCAGCTGCATAGTCCCAATCCTCTTCGGCGGGCCTCGCGGGCGTCGCGGTGCCGGGCGTCTTAGTTGGTCTTTTATCTGACATTGTAGCACTAACAATTCTGTCATTAACAGCACTTTTTTGTGGATTTGATGTTGAATCCTTGCTTTTAACCTAGTAAAAAGTTAAAAAAGGTACCGAAATAGGGTCAGCCATTAGCCAGATGATTACAAAAGGGAATGTGTTTAGTGACGGCTGATAGAAGAAAACATTTTACACCAACCTCAGTTTATATGGCAGCTGCCTTTTTAACTGAGAACTCTACTGTGAACCTTGGTAAACAGGTATTATAATCCTACTAATAATAAAAATGCGAAAGTTGTGTGTGTGTATATGAGTGTGTGTTTGTTACCAGTCAGTGCCTAAACGTCTGAACCGATTTCAATAAAAATTAGTATGTACATAGATACAGTGCCGGAGACGGACGTAGGATACTTTTTATACCGAAAATCGGTTTGGTTCTTGAGTTACACATACCATTTGCCGCGCGGGCGAAGCTGCAGGGCGCAGCTAGACAACAATAAAGTGGTGGCTTATTTATAACGATTAGCATACATTTACATTACTCTTAGTGATAAGACGTTTATGTAGAATACATACTATAGCTGTAATAATTATACTTCGTATAAAACTATGGCGTATCTAAGAACGGTATGTTATTTCAGATAAGGTCTAAAAAAAAGATCGGAATGAAAGACCTGTGTTGGGTACTTTTGCCTTCTTTATATAAGAGAGCTTCACTCTAGAGTGAGCTGGGATGAATTGTAAAAACGAGAATTGCGAAAGAGTGAATTATGTGAGAAAGGTTGGCGTATGACGTAATGTTGATGACTTCGAGCGTTAAAAAATGTCGAGGCAGTATGAAAACGGCGGATTTATACTATTTGCCTGTTTTTCACTTTTAATTTTTAACATTCAATAAATACCTTTAATTTTTCTTTTAATAGTCTGCCTAATTTCTATTACAATGGCTTTCACTAGATATTTAGTTAAATTGTTACATGGTCCAATAATAGGTTGTCACATAAAATTTCTCTTTTCATAACTTTAGTGTGTACTCTTTTACAAATTATGGTGACAGAATATTTGTATTTAGAATGATTTATAGCAGTTATGCTTTATGCTTTTTAAAACCTCTTTATTAAAAATAGCCATACAGAAAGAAGAAGATATATATATATTGTCCGACTTCCGAATTTCAATATTTTAAGCGCCTTTGTAAATTTGAAACATTAAAAACTTACATGAGTTTCATTTAGTTCCATTATTTTAACACGACTATTATCTACAGCAGTAAGATGGTATTTCAATTAAAAATGTTCTCAGCAAATACTTCGGTGTAACAGGCAGTGTACATTCGCGAGCAAAAATTGTACCGATAAACATTTTTTTTATCGTTATTTACATATATAACTTTCATAGTTATACGTTTTTCTCCGAAGGTGCAGCAGAGGTAAACATTTTGCCACTTTATCCGAACTAAGGATCAAACAAAGGATCAGACCTATGAGTGGTAGTCTGTACCTACACAGTACTACAGTAATAATATTAGTTTAGATTAGATTAGGTCTCCAATTCGATTCCGGGTCGGGTTAAAGTTTCTGCATTGTAATTTGTTAAGACGTGGGTCTCATAGATGTGACACGCCTGCTTATCCTTTCGGAGAATTAGCCGCGATAAACAAGAGAAATTAATAATAATAAAAACTTGCTGTTTTTATGGACAAACTTGGTAGCTTTTATCCCATCTATTTCAGCTAGTTAACAAATGATACTGAAACATTGTTGCAAATGGAAAAAGCCTTGTCCGGTCAATTCGTATAGTGATTGATGCATTGATTTGACGCAATTTGTTTGCAATTGTCTCAATTTAAACATGAACAGTACATATAGCAGCAACGTTGGTAAAAATAATATTTTACGTGTTATGCCATTGCTAATCTTACCAAATGACTTCACTTTGCATAATTGTCAGCTGTCAGTGGGATCCAGCGGTGGTAAAGAATTGCCGTTATGGTAATTAACGATAGTAGATCCACGCTGGTTTAAGAATGAATGGGCCGGATCGACTGGGAAAGTACTATCCTCTCACAGAAGATCGACGTAAGAGTAGTAGTATCCATACTATTGCGTTTCGTTTGGTGCGTGAGAGCGCCGGAGGCCCAATTTCTACCTTTTTTTTCTTACCTGCCTCAATCCATTCACTTACCCCACTCCCTTCATGGGAAGCAGCGGCTTAGCAGAGCATTGCAGTAGCAATGCCAGAGACTCGAGTCGTCCATGAGCGATAGTTACCACTTACCATCAGGTGGACTGTTTGCCACTGACAACAAAATAAAAAAAATATGGTAGATTATGGTGGCTTCGTAAGATACTTTTCACGACTACGTTAAGAGACACGTTATCAAAATCGGAAGACAACACTTTTTTATACTTACTTGGTGGCAAATAAGCATACGGCTTACCTGATGGTAAGTGATAACCGTAGCCTATAGACATGGCTATTGGCTATATTTTCTAATCATTGCAAAAATGCTTAGAAAACATAATCAAGCCGTTGCCGACAATGTTGCATACACGTTTATGGTAGTAAGTCCACGCTGGTTTCAGCATGAATGGGCCGGATCGTCCGGGGAAGTGCTACCCACTCATAGAAGATGTATGATGATGTAAGAGTAGTAGTAACCGTACTACTGCGTTTCGTTCGGTAAGTGAGAGCGCCGGAGGCCCAATTTCCCCCCTTCCCTTTCCTCGCCTCCTTCATTCCCTTCCCCTAACCCCATTCCCAGCCACCATAATGGAGGCCACCATACCAGCAGTTTAAGACGATGGTATGGTGGCCACCACTTCTGGATTTTCACTGACTGCTTTCCATCAGGCGGGGTGGAGTCGCTTTGGTAAGCTAATATATATAAAAGATGTGCTGGTAAGGAGTTCTACGTTTTAACTGAGTGACATCAGTATGAAGTACAGGAGGCCTACTACCATCTCTTATAGCAGTATTATTCTAATATTACTTTGTCTTTTTCTTTTGTCTGTTTGCTTATCATTAATCGTCTTGATTAAGCTACTTCGTTTATCTCTGCATTACCTTAGTAAAGAATTGAGGTATTATATCGGTGGATGCATATGCAATGTGCATTAAGTGTTATCAATAAATAAGAATACACTTTAGTTCCCGCAGCGCGGCTTTACCAGCGTTAAGTTACCTCATCTTTAGTTACTGCTCTGCTCCCTTCGCCAGTAGCGTGATGTTACATAGCTTTTATTCTCCTTCAATAACTGGGCTATCAAAGCAAAAGAAATTATTCAAATCCGACTGTTAGTTCCAGAGATTAGCGCGTTCAAACAAACAAACAAACAAACTTCCGCTTTATATAATAGTATAGATAGATTTAATTGGAGAACCGACGATCGACGACTAATGAGTCGAACTAGTGAGAACAAACCGATCTGATAAGGTTGGCAGGCAACCGAGTCAAGTTGGAGATAGGTACCTTGGGACAGGCCTATGCTAGTAGAGGTCTTTTTGCTGATATGATATCAAGTAAAACAATAAATACCAAAGTGACACATTTATTAGCTATGTTTTAATAACAATTCACGGAATCAACAATTAACATTTTTGCGCATAACAAGATACCCTACTACTAAGAGTTTTATAGTATTTCTTTCAAATAATAGAAGATGTATTTTCATTATAACCAATAATTATGTATTTCAAATAATAATTTGCCCTCGTAATGAAAAGCAGTGGCACTAAGGAAAATACCGAAGCAAATGATAATCAAATTCTTTACTATTCTCCACCTGAAATCACAAAGAGGTGTCATACTTTAGTTATATACCGTTTATATTTAATATTATGTGTATGTTTATAACCACGCAGCTGTCTTTGAGCACCACGTAGGTTACCTCCAAATAATAGATTTTTTATTGATCTATTGTTTGAAGTGTTACTAGAAATAAATTATTAATAACCAGCGGGCAGTCAAGACGTTTCTAACGATACCTCATTTGTCAAATTATGATGGCTGGCTTAGAAGATACGAGGGAACAGATAAACATACATACATATATACATACATACATACATAGCCTGTTGAATACATAACCTTCCGTTTGGCTTTGACGTAGTCGGGTAAAAACAAAAAGCCCACTTGCCTAAAACAAACTGAAAAGAAAGAAACTAATTTTTTTTTTCATACTGACGCTACATTGCAATGTATGTCACTCCCACAATGAATACGAATCTAATGACACCTTATAATAAAACCATTAAGCCATTAAGGTTGTAGAGCGTGCTAAAGAAATAGACATACATACATACATAAATACAAACATACACTGAAAAACTTTACCCTCCTTGACTTCAGAGAAAGAATAAAATAAAATAAAATAAAATAAAATAAAATAAAATAAAATAAAATAAAATAAAATAAAATAAAATAAAATAAAATAAAATAAAATAAAATAAAATAAAATAAAATAAAATAAAATAAAATAAAATAAAATAAAATAAAATAAAATAAAATAAAATAAAATAAAATAAAATAAAATAAAATAAAATAAAATAAAATAAAATAAAATAAAATAAAATAAAATAAAAGTTGTTTTATTTCAGTAAATCTTTTACAATTATGTTGCCGGGGCTTGACCGGGCAGACGACGTCAACAGGTAAAGAAAATTACCTGGTCTTTGTAATTCGGTCTTCTCTCCAAGTGGCTAGGCATTCTATAAATGCGGGGAATACAAAACCAATAAAACCCATGAAAAAATGACCAATCTGAAACAGAAATAGGACATCATCATATAAAGCATTACATACATATTATATTATATACATACTCTTAACGCCTGTCTCTCGTTAATGGGGTAAGAAGGGACTATAGAACGCCATTTGCAGCGATCCAAACATATCTCTTTATTCTTTTCATACACACACTTCAAATACAGGTTTTTTTTTTATATTAGCCTATCCAAGTGGCTCCACTCCGCCTGATGGTAAGCAGTCAGTGGAATCTAGAAGTGGTGGCCACCATACCATCTTCTTAAACTGCTGGTATGGTGACCTCCATTATGGCGGCTGGGAATGGGGTTAGGAGAAGGAAATGAAGGAGGTGAGGAAAGAGGAAAAGGGGGAAATTGGGCCTCCGACGCTCTCACTCACCAAGCGAAACGCAGTAGTACGGATACCAGTACTTCTCCGGATGATCCGGCCCATTCTTGCTGAAACCAGTGTGGATCTACTACCGTCAAACTTGCTTGTAATTAAGCTTTTCGTCAACACATCATCTATTTGATCCGCGTATGTTCGTCTAGGGCGAACCCTTACTAACTTTCCCAGCCATTTCCGCTACATAAATCTCTTTCGTTTTCCTACTTCCATCCATCCTTTCTACATGTCCAAAACACCTTAACATACTCCTTTCAAGTTTAGTCACTTTAACATCATTCAATCCACATTGCTGCACAACTGCTTCTAAGTCTAAAATTGCCAATCTGCACTGATTTCATTTATTTTTACCTTTAATAGATATACAATCCTTACAATACCCAGCTGAGTTAATAGGAGATCTCTTAGATTAAGAAGTAATCAAATAAGTAGGTAACTTACAAACGCTATAAACGGCATCAAATTGGGAAACGCCAATGCAACACAGGTCACCACAAATACCATCAATACCCGATAAATTCTTTCCAATGTTACCAATAATTTACGCGAGCATCTGAAATTACAAATAAATAAATAAACCGAATAAAATGTTATTAGTGCGACCGGATAATGGTTTCTGTAAATAATAGCGAACATGACTGCCACAACACATTTATTCCATATCTCTAAAAATGTGCTCTATGTAGCAGAGGAGTGCACACTGCACAGGTCCCTAATTAGATGCTCATCTTCACTACCAATTTTGTGTAATAAATAAATATATATAATATATTATGTATATAATAAATAATAATATAATATTGGATCATAAATTTTTGTACACTTTGCTCCACAAAATTGTTTCATAAATTACTTTTATTAAGTAGTTTTTTGAATATTAAATTACAAGTGTAATAATAATAAATCGTTCAAGTACCTTTTATATTTCTTGCATACGTAATGCCAAAAAATTCCGAACGCCACAAAAAACTGGACGCTGAATGTGACACACAGCATGAAACCTATGAGGAACTGCAGGATGGTCGTTAATCTGAATGAAGAAGATAGTATTAGAATTTAGTAAAATAAAATATACTTACTGTTGGTTTATATAAAGCTCGTTAAAGTACTTATATTTTAGAACGTCGCTGAGACAAATGGAACATAATATGCGATTTAGCTAATTGAAAGGCTGCAAAAGGTTTTAGGGTTGATACCCATAAGGAAAAAAACATTGCATAATTATATTTGTTTTGACGTAACTTCAAATTGAGGGAGACTACGGTATTTGACTATTGGATTAGCTATATCGATATACTGCCAACAAACTGCTGAGCAGTTTGGCAATTATCAAAAAATGTAAATTAGATTAAGATTTTTTTGAATAAACAAAAAAAAGTATGAATATATTTTTTAATTAATTAATAACGAAACTTAAAGATCAATACTAATGGTCCTGTTTCTGGATATAACCAATTAATCAGCAGGATTTTATGTTTTGATCCCATAGATTTGCACAAACTAATATTTAAAAGCTCACATTTTAACTGGCATATGGATCGTGATAGGACTTCTACATGTTTCACCCCAGCCCCAATATCCAAAGAAACCAGTGGCAGCTGTCAATACTGTCACTATCAGCATTGCTGGAACAAACTTTTTAGCATTAGACCAATTATAGCGATGTTATCTTGTTTCACACGTGGCGTTTATGGAAGCGGCACAACAAATTTCTGTTCTGCGCCATATACGTATATTATCATCATGTCATGATTCTCTTGGTTCGATAGTACGTATGTTTTTGAAGTACGCCAATACGAATATTTACAAGAATGAGATGAACCATAAAAAGAAGATTCTCAAGAATCTCGAATCAAAAAGAACTTCGTATTTCTGTTTCTAAATTAAAATGAGAAATTGTTTACCACCGTATGTTTCCTTAAAATTTTGATCTTGGATCTGAAACCGGGGCGTCTAGCATTTAATAAAGCAATTATAGTAGATACTACATTGGTAGCATGATTTTTCAGATCTTTACATAACGTAAAAGACCTTACATAAAATTTTCATGGTGAAGGCCATCAAGTCAGCAGAGCTGAACGGAGTAATTTTGGCAGACTAATATAAAAAAGACAATTGGTGATAAATCGTTGAGATGACCGTGAATCAACAGCCAGCAAGCAGATATTTTACTTGAACCTAAATTCTAGTACCACTAGGCAGTGTGGAATCATTTTGATTGACGCCATGATGTCCACACGACTTCTGAAAATCTCCAAAATCATAGGTGCCTCTCCGATGCTAGAGGTTGGCCGTCACCTCCGCGAACTTATTTCTGTCTTGTGCCAAGGGAAATAGTTCTTCTACGCTGAAAATAATGATCCATTCTCGGATGTTTCGTTACTCACAAATATAACAAAACAGGGTCTAAACTTTTAAATTTCACTCACCATACTTGATCATAACAGAGAATTCCTTTGGTTTTCTCATATTATTTTCCACTGGTAAACATATCGCTATACCACAAGTGCAATACACACTAACACCAATTACTCTCATGAAGTTATGTGTGTTCTTCCAAGCGGGACGGTTTTCAATATCCTCACCTGTTTGCAAGCTATAGTACAGAGTAGTTAGAACACATACAGCTGAAAGAAACCTTCATATTAGATTAAATACAGCACAGTATCATTGGCCAACGAGACTGTCGTGGGATGATTGGATGATAATGGAAAATGGTCATAATCTTAATCTGCACTATTATGTAAAGCGGGAGAGTTTGTTTGTCTGTACCCGCTAATCTCTGGTACTACCAGTCAGATTTGAATTTTTTATCGCTCAGCTCTCGAGGAAGGTTATTGACTATGTAACATCACGCTTCTGGCGACGGGAACCGAGCAGTAAGAAAAGACGCGGGTGAAACCGCGCCGTGGAAATCTAGTATTATATACAGCAAAGGTAGTCTGTATAGGCCTCTCGCAAGGTAGACCTTCGACTTGCTAAGGGGACAACTAATTGATTATAGTTGCAGGACCAAAGTTAACTATAATAATAACGCTGGATTTGTCTGAAGCCTTTGTGTATCAGGCTTTATTCTCAGTCGATATTTTTGCGCTTCCGATGACAAACGCATACGGCACAGATAATGATAGGTGGTAATCGTTACCTATGGACATGGTTCAGTCCCTTTAAGTACCGCAGAAACAATGCTTGTCAAAACTGTAGTGAGAAGGGTGAGGGAAGAAAAGGAAGAGAACAGATGGGGTACCTGGGCCTTCAGCGCTCACAAAATTCTTGTATGTCTTACTAATATTATAAATGCGAAAGTTTGTGTGTGTATGTATTTTATGTGCTTGTTATCACTCAGCGCCTAAATGGTTGAACCGATTTTGATGAAATTGAAAATTGGTATATTGATTGATTCGGTGACAGAGACGGACATAGGCTACTTATTATCAAGTAAATCGGTCTGGTTCCCAAGGGACAAAAACACATTTTAGGCGCGGGTGAACCGAGACTTACCTAGTACAAATATAAAACAAACTTTCTTACCAATTAAAACGTCTGATAACATAGAAAATGGTGCAAGAATCTTGAGGCTCCGGATCAAGCATATGCATATTAATATGGGAGTTAAACATAATATATACAGCCTCACATTATCTTCAATCCATGGTAATAAGTCTATGTTGAAACTTTCAAATGCCTGTGACATATATTTTTGTTACATTACAAGACTGCTTCTTTGATTCTTGAGATTGTGATTTCCTATTGAGAAATGCTCAGTATTTTTCGGAGTCCGAAAATGTGCTAGGTTAATGCTGGAACAGGCTTACCCACTGTTAAATAAGATCCAACAAAAACTGGCGAAAAGTGGGTAATACCTACCTCTGCCTACCCCTTCGGGGAATAAAGGCATGCAACTATGTATGTGCATTTATTTAATATTAAAACTTTGACAATTTAATCTAAATTACATTAAAAGTGTAATTGCGTAATCAACATACCTGCTTAAAAGTTTTTGCTATCATGATTTGATATATGCTGCACGTACCACCCATACATATAACTATACAAAAGTCTACTGTATACCTGGAATGTAATATGCAAAATAAATTCAACGATGCAAATCAAGTGGTTGTAATTCATCATCACCATATCAGCCGAAAGATGTCCACTGCTGGACATATATGCCTCCTCCAATTTTTGCCACGTTGGTCGGTCGTGGGCCACTCATCTTCGGTTAGCGACCACCCTCATCAGGTCGTAGGTTCACGTTGTGAGGGGTCTGCACACGCTGCGTCTTCCGGTTCGCGGTCGCCACTCTAGAAGCTTTCTGCCCAACGGCTGTCAGTTCTGCGAGCTATGTGTCCTGTGTGTTATGAAATACTAATTTTTCGCTGCACGGTTTCACCCGCCTCTTTGCTTACTGCTCTGCTCCCATCTACAGTAGCGTGATGTTACATAGCCAATAACCTTTCCCAGAAACTGTGCTATCATACGCAAAAATCCGGCTATTAATTCCAGAGATTAGCGCGTTGAAATAAACAAACAAACTCTTCCGCTTTATAATATTAAAGATAACTAAAAAGGCATAGGTAATCAAGAGCGAATTGATTGTCGTAAAAGAAGATGGAAGTACAAGGAATGCGAAGGAAAAGAAAATGGACTAAGGCCAAGGGTGCAATTAGGCCTGCATGCTCATTTATGCTGGAAAAAGAACTGCTAATATATAACATGCATTATAACTTGCCTGAACACTTTACTACACTTTCTAAATCGTTTCCATGGTCCTGTGGCAGCGACTAGTTCAGCCAAATCTGGGTATGATAGCTTAGTCAGTCTCGTTCTACTATACATTAATTGTGCTGTTGATCCCAGAATCTGAAAACAGGAAAATTTTGAAAACCAGAATCTGATCCGATACCAGATTGTGTGTGGTCAAGATATTTACCTTCACCGTACCTAAGTAAGTAAATGTGCTATAATTAGAAAATATGTCTAAGGCGACATTAATTAATTAGTGAGTATCGGGTCCATTTTCTCGGGTGTGGCCAGACTCTTGCATAAGAACTCGGTCATCATATCTTCATATAATGTAAGTAAATAAAAAAAGGAGAGCAGAATGAAGTAAAGTTTACTTATGTATGATCTCCTTATATTGATACTATCTATTTACTCGTGCCAAATAGCACGCTTTTAAAATGTATACTTATACTCCTTTGCCTGACTGGCCTGTTGGTCTAGTGGTTAGTGACCCTGACTGCTAAGCCGGAGGTCGTGGGTTCTATTCCCACCCAGAACAAACCTTTGTGTGATCAGCATGATTGTTTGTTCTGTGTCTGGGTGTAATTTATCTATAATATCTATGTATTTACAAAAAACAAAAAATGTATATAAGTAGTATATCAGTTGTTTAGTACCCATAACACAAGCAAATATAATTGCTTAATTTGGGGCTAGATGGCGCTGTGTGAATGTAGGTAGAATATTATTATTATTATTATTATTTGCGTATATTATTCGGTCATAACTGAAAACATTACTATATAAAAAAATAATTAAATGCATACATTCATAGCATAATAGTTGATAAATCCGATGGAGAGTATAGTGCCCAAAGAAGTCCAGAGGCCACCGACCATGAAAGCCTCGTGCATTGTCATCACACCCGCGCCGAGCGTGCCCTTCACTATGTGAGCAACTGACTCCAATAGACTGGAAAATATTAGAGATATCAAATTAGATATTCTAAAACACAGACGTGAAATTAATGTCAACAGAGAATTTTACTCTAGTGCGATTTTACGTTAGTGCCATTTTTCTTCGGTGCCATTTTACGCAACTTAGTGCAGCTTACATAAGCAACTTAGAGGTATTTTTTTACTAGTGAAATCATTTAACCAAATCCAGTCAAATCTTTTAATGAGAAGAATGTCAGGAAATTGATCCAGGATAGAAAAGCTGTGTCAGCAAGTGGCAATTATGCAAAACTGTTTGCTAAAAAATTCTAAAGGAGATTGAGAGATATTGTATTTCTTAGCATCAGCCGGTTACCACTTATCATTAGTTGGATAATATATATTTGTCAGTTCTGCTACAAAAAAAAAACTGGGTTCAGTCTCGTGTAGCCCCTAATGGCTACCCTAGTGGAGACATGAGGATTTTTCAGTCTTGTTGTCTCCTTTAGGCTGGGGTGATTAATTTGGACTAAAACCCTAATTGATTAAAAAAAATTGTCATACCTAGTTTTATATAGGCCGTGTCTCTCAAAATCGTTGTCAAAATGATCTCTCTCAGTTCCCGGATAGTCATGAAAATTCTCATTGTCTACCATCTCGTTATACTTGTTTACTTCCTCGCCCAAAGTCTTCAATAATAAAGGAATATCAGCTTAACCTTTTAAACCAATTCCAAAGCTAGTACCCTCAGTGAGATGAGATTGTTGTTGACAGAGTACATATTTGAAAAAAAAAGAACGAATGAATGTGGATAAAGAAGTAGAGGACTAAGAGTAGAAAAAAGAAGAAAACTATGAAGAATTGTGTCGTTCAATTATTTTCTGTTTAATAGTACAAAATTTGGTTAATTGCGAATCTGGTAAGCTGACAATCTGATGTGGCTGGAGAGGAGGCACGGCGTCCTCACGTTTCGGCTGACACAGGTACTCACCGGTCACGGGTGCTTCGGCACGTACCTGTGTCTCATAGGCCGGGAGCAGACGTCCGTTTGCCACCATTGCGGAGTCTGCCCGCGCGACACGGCGCTCCACACGCTCGTGGAGTGTCCAGCGTGGGCGGACTAGCGCCGCGATTTAGTTGCGGCCCTCGCGACGGTCCAGCTCTCGCTGCTGACCGTGGTTCTGTCCATGGTCCACAGCGAGAGGGCTTGGGAGGGAGTCGCCTCCTTTCGCGAGCAGGTAATGCTAGCCAAGGAGGCGGCCGAGCGGGAAAGGGAGCTGACCACCTTGCTCTCCGCCCGTCGCGACCGCCTGCGGGCGGCGATTGGGCAATCGCCGCTCGAACAGCACAGGCCCGAGAAGGCGGCGTACGTGTTCCACGAACGCCTCTCGATGGAGGAACGGGGGCTAGGCCCCCCAAATCAGACATGGCCGTGGCCCGTCGGGGTCGCGGATGAATGCGCGAGCGTCTCCCGTGACCCCGACACTCTGGCCGTCTGGAGGAACACCGTGGGTTTTAGTCGGTATGCCGGCCGCGTAAGGCGTTTCCCACGAAAAAAAAAAAAAACTGAGAATGTGATGAATTGAGAATTTGTTGAATTAAGACTCAACTGCTCCTGTGCCAATTGGAGTGTCGTTGTACCTAATATAACTACCTACTTCGTTTAGTCGCTTTAGCGATCATTCCAATATAACAATTATTTTACAAAACATAGTATTACACCTTTTTTACCAAAGAGTAAATAACTTTGAATAAATAAATCTGAAGAATGCAATTAATTTTGATACATTAATTTTGGTACTATTGTTTCGATCAGTGGCTTATTAATAAATAGATATCGTCCGTAGCTTTGCTTGCGTGACTTAAAAATGTACACAATATATTTATGAATGTCTTATTTTGATGTATGATGTATTGTAAAGTTTCATTAAAATCCATTCAATAATTCTTGCGTAAAAGAGTAAGAAACATCTATAATTATATATGTACAAACTTTATAATATTAGTCAGATAATTATTTAAGGTTTACCATAACACTGGATGGAACGTGCATGAGATCCTTGTACTGAAAAATAAAAAGGCCAAGTTTATTCGAATTCGAATATTACGGAAACAAAAATCAAAGGCTTCAATAGCATTCAGAATAGCTAAACTCGTGATGAACGAAACGAATAAGAAGTTGCTCCAATGCCAAGTTTTGGAGATATATAAGCGAGGACTATGCATATACATTCTGGCAGAAGCGAATAAAGATTTTGAAGGAGGTTACTCTATACAGTCAATACACGAGTAGATATAGGTACGCGCGCATAAAATCAAACCAAATTAATCATTGGCCATTTTGCTGATATTTCTCTTAAAACTGTCAAACTTGTAAGATCGCAATACCTAGCGCACGGTAATAATAGATAGTATTACCGTGCCTAGCGTATGCATTATGATGTTTTTAATACTAACGTAACAATAGTGTACCAATAAAATGTCTGTGTCTAATAAAATTATAACAAGCTCGTTGCCAAGAAAATCGGTCTTCAGGCGAATTTCGACCTACTTGCATTTAGATGGATTGCCAAAATGAGCTTAATGGCAAGTTATAATATGATACACTACGTCTTCGAACCTAGTGTATCATATGACGTTGATACATGACGTTGTTAATTTGTATTTATTCAAATAAATTGTAGTTAACATGATTATTCTAAAACAAATTAATATGTTATACTGGTATAAAAAATATCTAGTCCTTACCGAACTACCGGATCGGAGAGATAGGTTACTCGTGCGCTGAAAAAAATAAGAACGTTACAGTCAAATTTTATAACTTCTTTGTGAAAAGTACTTTTACTCTTTTAAATCAGATCAATGTACATACATACATAGCTTTACGCCTTTTATCCCCGAAGGTGTAGGCAGAGTTGTTTCGCCATTTTATTTTTGGGTGCCACCCGTACCCGCGATTCGCCATTTTAATTTTTGTAACAGGTTTCATGTAACAGGGGGCGAGCCTGTTGCCATATATCGAGCACAATTCCAGACTTCGGGCTTCGAGAATTACTCGACAGAATAACCCAATATCACTTTACCCGATCCGGGGATCGAACCCGAGACCTCTCCGTGATACACATACACAGTACCACCAAACCACAGAGGCAGTCAGTTCAATGTACTTTTGATTATTATTATAAACTTCTGTTTTAACTACAAGATTGTTTTTTATAGCCTACCAAAGTGACTCCACTCTACCAAGAGTGGTAGACAAAATTACTTGACAGTAGGATATATACTGTCACAAATGTAAAAACAGTTTTAAAAATCAAAGCATAATTTCATATTATGTTTGAGTTTTAGTAACAATACACTTGCACAGGACTACACTGCTTAATTTTACAAACTATTTATAGCGCCATCTTTGGAGTACCCGTGAAACAAACATAATTTTTGACCTAGATGAAACTAACTGAATTCATACAGCAACTTCAAGCAAACATGTGTTATCTAACAGAGCAAACTCTACGAATTTCTGCATTAAGTAATTAGGTGGCGTTTATATTAACTTCACTTTGAATAGTTATCAAAAGTTCAAGTATGAAGTGCATAGTTTATACCGTAACATTGTGTAATCAACATGTTAATCTTACACATACTTATTAAAAATTTATAACCTACCATGATGAGACTCAATTTATTCTTTAATAAACTAACTTTCTTTTCACGTTGCTATGTGCTATCAACCATACAATTTCTTATCTTATCTTATCTATTAACCTTTGGTTTTGGCTTGTACGCGAATTTTAGTTTGCGCCTATTTATAATTTTATTCTACTACTAGCAGCGCCCTGCGGCTTCGCCCGCGCGAAAATTGCTATGTGTTTAATTAATGTTACTCGGGAAACAGAGCAAATTTCGGGATAAAATGTAGCCTATGTCCCGAAACCAAATCTATCTACTTACCAATTTTCATCGAAATCTGTTTAACAGTTTAAATTTAATATGGTTGTTAAGTATTCTTAAAATTACAGCGCAATTTTCTTAGTTTTTTTTTCATAAGAACCTTCTTCTGACAATAACAAACACAACAAAAAAAGAATTACCGAAATTGATCTAGCCGTTCACGCGTGATGCCATGACCAAGGGAAATAGGGATTCATTTTTATATATATAGATTGCAAGTTCTATGTGCCGCACACGAGTAACAGCAGTTGTTACAATTAAACGCATGTTTAAATGGAGTTAAATATTGTTTTATATTTTATACCTCTAGTATTTATTTAATATAATCACCAAAAATCAATCAAATACTATTATTTAAAGCGGAAAAGTTTATTTGTTTGTTTAAACGCGCTAATCTCCGGAATTACCAGTCGGATTTAAAAAATCTTTT
The DNA here is from genome assembly GCA_963082885.1 of Parascotia fuliginaria. Taxonomy (NCBI): domain Eukaryota; kingdom Metazoa; phylum Arthropoda; class Insecta; order Lepidoptera; family Erebidae; genus Parascotia; species Parascotia fuliginaria. The sequence continues at coordinate 4,994,158 of OY720197.1, forward strand.
TGCGTATGATAGCCCAGTTCTCAAGGAAGGTTATAGGCTATGTAACATCACGCTTCTGGTGACGAGAGCAGAGCAGTTAGCGGATGAAACCGTGCCGTGGAAAGCTAGTAGGTACAATTACAACGAAATTTTTTTTTTTTTTTTTTTTTTTTAAATAGTGTAGCCTACCAACGTGACTCCACCCCGCCTGATGGTAAGCAGTCAGTGGTATCCAGAAGTGGCGGCCACCATACCAAAAGCTATCGTTTTAAACTGCTGGTATGGTGGCCTCCACTATGGCGGCTGGGAATGGGGTTAGGGGAAGAAAATGAGGGACGTGAGGAAAGAGGAAAGGGGGAAATTGGGCCTCCGGCGCTCTCACTCACCGAACGAAACGCAGTAGTACGGATACTACTATTCTTAAGTCGATCTTCTATGAGAGGGTAGTACTTCCCCGGACGATCCGGCCCATTCATGCTGAAATTAGCGTGGATCTACTACCGTAATTAGCTATGTTTCACTTATTTTTAATGTTTAAAATCGTGATGGCATTTTCCTATGCTATAGATCAACACAAGTTAAACAGTGGAATGTTATTTTTTGGTTTACTACTATAGTACTTATCTCTCATAATTATTTTGTAAAACGTTATAGTAAACTTTGTTAAATTGGCAAGAATTAGTTTAATACTCACGTTATATGGTTTTTGTGAAGTTGATTGTTCTTCATATTTTGAATCTGTGGGTTCCTGTGGTAAAAAATGTGATTTCTAAAATATTTTAAAGTTAAAACTGCTTACTTATCTACTAGTATAAATTTAATTTATTCAAGAAATCAAGATTTATGTAATAAAAATAGAGATTCAAGGTTTATGTAATAAAAGAATAGAGAATTAGTTCAGATCCTGAAAGCCTTACACAGAATGCTGTTGCCTTTCTGTGTTTAATGATTTACCTGTCGTAGCTGCATTGTTTGACCGCAATTATTCGGAAAATAATTACGCTAGTAAGTTAAACATATAAATAAGTATACAAACAGTAGAGACTACTTCGCCAGTAGGCGATGTGGTCGACATTTCCCGACCCCTTTTACTTTCCTTAGTATTACCCGAAAATTCACTTAAGTCGTCAATTTAGTCGACAAGGGTGGCCACTAAACGCAATAACTTTCTTAAATACCCTGCAGTTTCTCTGACCTAGATACTATCAAATGGTAAGCGGTAACTCGGTTAGGAAACCTACATTTAAAAATATCTGAAACTAATCAGCCTTGAACAAGCGTGATAATAAATACCCATGTCTTCTCTGTATGAGAAAAAGCCTTTGCCCTGTACTAAGATAGAAACAGTATGTTGTTTACACCTCGATTTGTATAGTGTCGGTCTGGGGTTTGGACTAGATACCGTGCACCGTTTAACTAAAATAAATAAATAAATAAATAATAATATAACACCAACTACACACAACGCTACCTAGACTCAAAGTAAGCATATATTATAGCTTGTGTTATGGGTTCTAGAATGCGGATATACATACTTCAATACTTTTTTTTTGTAAATACATACATATTATACATAGAAACACCCAGACCAGACTAAGAAGTCAAATTTCGTTTAAAAGTTGTTTGTTTGACCAGTTATTAAATGAAGGCAACGTAATAACAGGTAGTTTATTCCACAGCAAATCCAAGACCTAATATAAGCAAGGAACACAGCAGCAAACATTGTTGGATGAGATCAATATCTAGCAGTCCATTCCAAATCTAATTTCGGACAATGTAAACAATCCTCCATATTGCCATTGTCTATGGTTTCATGAATTTACTAGTGATGGGGAAAAGGATGATAAAAATAAAATTAATGTCATCATACATAATTAAATAATAATTTCTCATTCTTTTTTTCTAACATTTTTAAATAATATTACGTTTACTAATACTCTATTTGCGTAATCGATTAATTCTATTTGATTTGTTATTTTTATTACTCCAAATACTTGTATTTATGTTAAATATGGTATTGTATTTTATTGTAACCATTGACTTATAAACTATTAAGCATTGACCTCTAATTACAACTATTTGACCACGGACTGAAATGGAATACTGGGATACTTTTATATATTTTCCCGCCTGATAAAAATAGTGAAATATTGATTATATGGAATTTGTATATATGTTACGATTTTATTATACTATATTACAATAAAACAAATGAACTCAGACTTGCGAGGGCAAATGACAAAATATTATGTACCTATGATATGTATTGGTTAAACTTATTTTTTCTGATAAATTACAACATTGGTTTTCAAAGACAATATAGAGTACAGAAAAAATAAAACTGTCAATCATTTTGACGTCTTAATTCGACCGCAAAAAGTAATTCGTAATTTTATTAAATAAACTAGATTTGATTATTAATCATTAGTAGAAATAGTTGCAAAATGAAGTGTATAGTTAACAGAATGTGTATAAATCCATGTGTCATCGTATAAGGAGTTTTTGATAGAAAAATATTGAAAAAACTGTTTGTTTACATTGTCCGAAAATGGATTTGGTCGATACTGTAAAAGTGTTAATGCCATCACGTCAAACAGTTTTTTAGAGCACTCTCACATTTATTGGATGTTTAAATTTTATTAGATAACTATTATAATTTTCTTGTTTTTACAATATCGTTTTTACCTTTAGCGATGCCTGCGTCTCAAAATCAGGCATTTTCAGTAAAGATTTTATAACATTATAAATTAACACTGTTTTCTAAAATATACACAACTTCATTGCAATGCTTGAAGAAACTTTAAATAAGATATTGGACACAAATTTAGCTTTGAAACTCATTATAAATACTAAGACGATAATAACAAAATTATAACATCAAAGTTGTTATTCTATCTAATTTATTAAACTCCAAAATAATTTTTTGTTGTTTTTATATTTCACAACAGAAACTAAATTTGGCATAAACTTTGACGAAATATAAAAAAAAAACATTAAATTTTTTTCTATTTATGTTTACTATGGTAACCTAACAAAACTGTTTTATAAGAACTTTTTTCTAGCAAACCGTGACGTCCTAAATTTTAGACGTTATTCGGATGTATTCTAAGTTAGTCTTACCAAATTACGGTCAGAACATTATCTACCTATTTTGAAGATATCCATTGCTATGATAGACCTAAGTGTTAAAAGTAGTTTGTCATTCTCACCACGTTTAGCACGCGGATTGTTGGGTGTTAAGGTAAAAAAATACTTTTTTATTTACACTTTCAGAAATCAATAAAAGAAGCGGTTATAGGCTATATTTTATTACCTATGTTTAACATTTTTTTTTTGCAATTTTCAATATTTGTAATTTTGCAATACAGAAGATAACAGTTGCAGTACAGTATAGCAATAATATTGCACAGACGTAGGTAGGTAATATTGCAATCATAACTTATTTAAGCGTTTGTTGTGCGACCGAATGATACTTTTGATAGCAAAGCTAGGGCGGACGTCTAGTAAGCTAATAATAGCAGAAAGATTTTGCCACTTGTAAACTACAAGAAAATAACTTCATTCTTCTACTTAGTCTAACCAATATACACATTAAATACTATTCTCATCATTATTCCGATCTGTGATTTATCCCACTGCAAGTAATGACCTCTTCTCATAGAGAGAAAGCATTAATCGCCTCGTTTAAATTTATACTATAGCATGGACTTCCAGAGACACGGCAGCGATTGATAGGTAACGCACAAAACTATTGTATTATAAAAAAAGGGGAAAATATAAAAAATTAAACTGACAAAAATATAAGCCGACAAATTTAAAAGCATATATTTTTTAAATTTAATATAGAGTAAAATTTAGCTGTGACCGGCTGAGATGATAATAAGAAAAGATCCTGTCAAGATAATTTATTTACAAATTTGCTCAGGTGGATCACTAATGAAACCACCAACAATCCCTCTTGTACTTGGGTTGTTATTTTCTTGGTCAAGTTCACAGGTATTGTCACTAGCTTCACATGGATCTTCAGCGTCTTTTTGAGTTTCTAATTTTTGTGGTTTCTCTTCGCAAGAATCATCACCCGATTCTTCACATGTATCTTTCGGTTTTTTCTGTCTCAAAACATTTTTTGAGATTTCCATAATAGTTTTTATGATCGGAGATCTTAGGATACTTTTTTCTAAAGTTTTAATTTGCTTTTCTTCCTCATCTGCTTGATTTCGGTATGCCCGATTTCTTTTTTTGGTTCTGCTATCCTTATTGTAATTATTGTTAAAATTTCTGTAATGATCGTACCTAGATCTGTCATTTTCGTAACCATCATCATATCTATCATTTTTGTTTTTAATAGTAGGTCTATCATTTTCACGTAGCTTGTTATTTCTATAACTACCATCTCTATTTCTTTGAGATTTATTTAGGTCTCGGAAGACATAATTTCTATTATATCTATCATTTCTTGCTCCAAATCTGTTTCTTTTATTTTCATCGACAAGTCTATCCTTCCTTTTGTTTGAAAATTGGTTTCTTTCAATTCTGTTGTTATTGTTGACATCATATCTATTTCTAGTTCTGCTGTTTCTGTTGTTATACCTGTCATCGTTATTGTTGTCATTTCTATTATTAACATACCCATTCTTTTGATTTCTATCATCATATCTGAAATTTCTGCTGTCGATCCTGTTATCATTCTCACTGTACCTATTATTTCTGTCATCATTCCTACCATTTCTCTTATTTGTACCATGGGTCTGATCATAATCGTTATTGACTTTATAATTTCTATTTTCAACGTTTCTGTTATTTTGATAATCGTACCTATTGTTTCTGCCATTATTTCTATCATTTAGATTTCGATCTCTATAATAACGATCTTGAGCGCCATATCTGTCATTATCTCGATTATAATCTCTTGTATCCCTGTCCTCGTACTTTGGGCGTTTATTTTGATCTCTTTCGTTTTGTGACGTGTAATATGAGCCTCGATGCCATGATAGTTTTCTATCATACGATTTTTGTCCCTGTACCTGTAGAAAAACAAGATAATTAGATCTTATAGCTAAGATCTCTTTGTGGTTAGTGTAATATTTGTTTTTTTTTTTTTTTTTTTTTTTTATATTATAGCCTACCAAAGTGACTCCACCCCGCCTGATGGTAAGCAATCAGTGGAATCCAGAAGTGGCGGCCACCATACCAAAAGCCATCGTCTTAAACTGCTGGTATGGTGGCCTCCACTATGGCGGCTGGGAATGGGGTTAGAGGAAGGGAATGAGGGAGGTGAGGAAAGAGGAAAGGGGGGAAATTGGGCCTCCGGCGCTCTCACTCACCGAACGAAACGCAGTAGTACGGATACTACTACTCTTAAGTCGATCTTCTATGAGAGGGTAGTACTTCCCCGGACGATCCGGCCCATTCATGCTGAAATCAGCGTGGATCTACTACCGTAACAATGTGTTAATGCTGCTGTTACCAATAAAACACACACAATTACTGTTTTATAGCTAAATGTTGAGTAAAATTATCATACATCGAAAAAATCATTTTGTTTAAATGAAATTCGAGAATCAATAATATGAGTGTTGTGTTACTATAAAATTAAAAATAATACGGTACGTCTTCATCCAACGCGGAATTCTCAGCTCTATCATCAAAGTTGTTTTCATCAGCCCTGTTCAGTAGGTTCAGTTGACGTTCCAAGTCATTGCGGTTGGCGTTGTCATCTAATACTAGGATGAGAGGACGGTCTTGGTTTGAAGCCTTATGGTAGAGACTTGATAGAAGACCGGAATAGTCTTCAGCTAGTGATGTTCCGACACTCTGTAAAAATGAATGGTTATTTTTCTTTTAAGCTTTTGATCGCCACGTAGGTCACCGGTGTCAATAGGGTTTCTATTAGGTATATCTGGTAACTTGGTGTTCAAAATATTGAAATGAAGCCGCGCCGCGGAAAGCTAGTGTTAATAAATTACTCGTATTGTAATTTGTAGATTCATATTTGATATAAACCTAATGTTTTAGAAATTATTTATTTTATTTATTTATTAAACATAATTATAACAGTATTTAAGTACAATTAAAAAAAAACCGGCAGACGCAATGTGGGCAGACCACTCACAAAGTGGACCGACGACTTTATAGGGGTAGCGAGCAAATGATGGATGAGGGCGGCTCATGACCGGCCAAGGTGGCGAAAATTAGGAGAGGCCTATGTACAGCAGTAGACGTTTTACGGCTGATATGATGATCAATCCAATTTCAATAATATAATGTTATATTATAGCTTCGGCCTGCGGCTTAGTCCGTGCGAAAAATGATTTGTGTTTAATTTATATAACTCAGGAACCAGATCGATTTTCGGAATAAAAAGTATCCTATGTCCGTCTCCAGCACCGAATTTATGTACATACCAACTTTCATAATCGGTTTAGCTGTTTAGGCGCTGAGTGATAAGAAATAAATGCAAAAATTTGTGTGTGTGTGTGTGTGTGAGGTACTCACAAACTTGCATTTATAATATTAATAGCATAGTGATAAATGGGTAGTTTATTATTATGTTATAGCGATTGTTAATTTTATTTTTCTGGATTCGTACCTAAAATAGGTACGAATGGGCTCTCAAAAATGGGTCGAGTCTACAACTTTTAATGCAGGGTCAAATCTTTAGGGTCGAATGGGCTCGTAGCCGTTGTTACTATTTGTATATTATTTTGTATAGGTATTAATTAATACCGAGTTTTGTGATTTTGCATTAAGTCAAGAAAATAATTGCCAAATCCGATTATTCTTCACATAGTTAAAAATAGTTTGAATCGTACATTTTTATTGGCCGTGGTCTATATTTTATATACAGTTTAATCCGAAATAAATAAGGAGTTACTTTCTATAGTAGACATACAACTTTTGCGTTAAAATGGAAGCAAATAATTAGCAATAAGTATAACAGTTTACTATACTGTGCTTAGAAATGATCTTCATGATCTAAGTTATGTATAAATCTGAAAAATATTTCAAAACAAAAAAGACCTGCAAAAGTCAGTGATCTTCTCTGATACTGCAAGTGACGAAAGTCCACTAAATGACGAATTTAAAGAATAAAAACGGATAAAATATATTTAAAAACTACTTACAGTGAGTAAAAGCCATAGTATGATATTGTGTAGTATCATAATACTGGATCTAGTAGGCGTCATTTTGGCGCCTCCTATGTTAACACAATAAGCTTCTTGAAAACCAATGCTCCGTTTAATATTTTAATCAATTTTTATTTGGTTGATTGATATGTTTCAAATTTGTATGATTTTATTACTTGTTTACAATTTATTTTTATTCTTTAATCATTTTAATTGAAACAAGAGAAATTAATATCATGCTGATGACGATACATTTTATTAATTTTTGGTAATGGAACATTTTGTTTATACCTACTTTACTAGCGCAACATAGTCCTTCTTCGAACAAGGTTTAAAGAGAGCATTAATATCACGTATCAATTACAGAAGTTCATGGGCGAAAGTTACCACTTACCATAGATGGGCTGTTGGCTGATCTGCCACTCTGCCGTCGTAATTATGACTGCACCGTTGGTCTAGTGGTTAGTGTAACTGACTGCGACGCCGGGTGTCGTGGGTTCGATTCCCGCGGAAGGCAAATATTTGGGTGATGAACATTTGTATTTGTCTTTAGTCTGGGTGTTTCCTATGTATTATAAGTATGTATTTACAAAAAAAAAAAAGTATGTATATGTATTATATTTCAGTTATCTAGTACCCATAACACAAGCTCTGCTTAGCTTGGGACTAGACGACAGTGTGTGATAGTGTCCACATATATATATTAGTAATCGACATTTTAGATTAATTATACCATAACAATGTTTTTAAATTAAGGTTATTGGTAAATTGTATTATTATACCCATACTAAGTCAAAAATTAAACATTTAGGATTTCACAAAACGTAGGGAACAGTAGAGAATGATAAAAAATCTTTAACCGCTTTTTTCTCGATACCGCCATTTTACAGTTACTGCATTTACAATTACGACGGCAGCACTGTAGGCAATATAAAAATCAGTCAACCGCAAGATGACCAAAATATGAGATGAGAAGCCAGAAGAATGAGAAAGTTTCTGTGCGTTGTGCAGCCTTTGATAAAATTGCTGCCATCACCAATCCATCTGCTTAACGTGGTCTTTAAGTAAAAGGCTTAGAGATGTTACCTCTACGTCGTCTTTTATATTCTTTACCACGAACAGTGTTCTATAGACCTCTAGGTTTTTAACAAGGTTGGCAACGCGGTAGTGATGCTCCTGGTGTTGCAAGCGTCCATAGGCTACGGTAACTGCTTACCATCAGGCGGGCTGTATGCTTGTTTGTCACCTTAACCCCAGTTTCAAAGGTTGATCAACGAAAAATTAACTAATCACCTTATATTAAATCTCATGTGTAGTACCGATTGGGTTGCTAAAAGTATGACTAATTAGTTTAATTTGATTTGGATCAATTTAAACTAATTATCTATGCTTTTAGCATGCCTTTAGGTACTTCACATTAGATAAGTTAATTTTTCGTTTTCATCGTTGACTATAAAAAGGAAAAGAAAATCAAATTAAATAATGAAAATAACTAATCTGTATTATTTTATAGTTCAAATCACTGCGTAATCACATTATCCATTTTATTTAATAGCTTTAAAACTCATTATTAAAACTGAAACTACTATTAATTGGTAACCATAATTAAATGCCCACCACCGCTTTATATTTACGAGTATATAAAATTTTACAAGAAGATAAACAGTGGAGTGGGCTTTGGTCTACAATTTGGACCACCTCATTCTTTCCAAAGACCAACGGGCAGTAGTATACTATAATAGCCCAATTCTCTAGGAAGGTTATAGGCTATGTAATATCACGCTACTGACGACGGGAGCAGAGCAGTAAGCAAATACACGGGTGAAACTGCGCCGCGGGAAGCTAGGAGTTATTCCGGACTGATCCCCTAATGTTATTATTATTCTTTAATTCTGGTTTGATCCCCTGCCTATTTAGTCATTCAGTTCAATATAATAGGTAGTCATAGCAACACTGCTTAAGTAATTATGTTTCTTCTGTTGTTAGTAGCTTTCGAGTACAAGTAAAATATTTTGCTTCTTGTGTCAAATGTTTACTGTAATCGACGAATCAAACGGCGTCCAAACTACCTGACAAATTTTTTTCCAATTATCCTTCTCTTAACCGGTCCTGGGCCACTTAAATCTATCTGTTGCTTGCTACTTCTATCAAGTCATCGATCTATTTTGTGAGGGAACTGTGCATTAAGTTATACGACACATACGGATGGCATCGGTTACATAAATTCTTACTCGGCCGTGACATGTAGTTTGCAGTAAATAAGTAACAATTGCAGGCAATCTGAACGTCAATCATATCGACGTAGTTGACTACTATGACGCGATGAAGGCACAATGAATACTGCAGCGTGTAACTATTGTAATCATAGTCAGCTGATACGAATAATTGAAATACTTTCAATTGAAATAGTAGTAAATCTGATCTGTAATAATGACTACTGGTATTATTTAACTTTTCCTCGGGCACCATATAAGGAGTTCATCATTTATCATTCAGAATTACGCACCTTATTTTCACAGACCAAGTTATAAGATTAGTATAAGAAGGCGTTCTAAAGAAATAATAATGACAATTTAATGATTACTATTATATTAACAACTAGCATCCGACGGCGCGGTTTCACCCGCGTTTTGCTTACTGCTCTGCTCCCATCGCTAGTAGCGTGATGTTACATAGGCATATAATACAGGTGTTTATTCTTTTTCAGATAATTTTTTAAATTTTTCTCGCCGTAAGAACCATCTCGTACTTAAAGGAATATTATAAAAAAGATTTAGCGAAATCGGTTCAGCTGCTCTCGAGATTTGCGCATAGCAACATATTCAGCGATTCATTTTTATATAGATATTATCTAGCCTTTTTTAAAAAACTCAAAATATATGTTGATCAAGAAACCCTTAACCTAGACCTTACTAGTCTAGCCCCCAGTTTCTGAAAGGCTGATCAACGAAAAACTGGGGGTAGGTTAAGTTATTTTAATTTCACAAAGACCAATGTATACATCTTGGTCTTTGTGAAATTAAAATAACTGTTCGTTATTTTGAATAACTTAGTACCTAAATATATAGATACTAGATACACATACAAATAGAATGTAGAAAAAATAAATTATATAAAAAAAAATCATAATTTTCCTTTTGCCTTTTAGAAAAGAAACGTGCTCTTTGAAAATTTCTTAGGCAGTTCTTTCCTTCCTTATAGCTTCTTTATAGTGTGTCCTTTATCATTAGCAGTCGTACAGTCTCGGCCGGAAAACACGAACTTTACTATCTCTGAAACAAAATAAAGACTATTTCAGAGAGTATTATTTCGTACCTATAGGTAGGTAGGATGTGATAACATTTCTTATTGGAAAACTTGTCGTTCTAACTGGAACAGTTTGACGGAGATGCAACCACCAGCATAAAGGAAGACAATTAATGGGATGATTTAAATCTGAAGTAAATTTATGTATGGTAGTACCATAATTTTAGTTTGGTGTGTTACACACCTTAAACTTTTGGAGTAAAAAGCAAGTGTCTTCGTGTCTCTGTGTCAAATACTTGAAAAGTGTCACAAGGACATAAATTAACGGGCCAGGATCCGTTTTAACGCTGTGTTTACAAAATGTATGTGTAGTGACACTGCATTTAAATAATGTTCCATACATTTTTTTTTACTGATAATGGCAGATGAGCAAACAGTCCTGGATGGTAAGTGGTAACTGTCACTCATGGACGACTCAAAGACCCTAGCATTGCTCTAAAATTCCAGGAACGTAGCTGCTGAGTGGGGTAGGTGAAGAGATTAAACTCAAACTCAACTCAAACTCAAAACATTTATTTCATTTTGATCATAAAGTATGATGCATGCACTTCCTCGGTCGATTTGGCCCATTCATGCTGAAACCATGCTACTACCATATAAACATTTGCGTAGTATGGAATGGGGTGCTACGGACGCGACAAACACTTTCTTCGGAACTAATACTACTTTCAATTTGACTCTGATTAGTATTTTTATTTTATATTTTAACTTATATATATTATCCTTACACTACTTGATGGTAAGCAGTCAGTGGAGAATCCAATGTATAATATACCTCAAAAGCCTCGTCTTTTAAGAATTTATAACTTTATCAATCTAGATATTATTATTAATAAATAATTAAAAGACAGATTGGCAAATAAATATCTTTATTTGAATTGCTGCTGTTTTCTCCCATTTTGTTTCTATTTTTGCGTCATAATTAATTGTCATAATTATTTATTCTGTTAATATTATTACAATTGATATTATTCAGAATTGTTATTGTAATTATTGTAGTTGGTATTATAAAATCAGTTACTCCGGATATTATGGTTATAGTTAAATCGGTTTTTGTAAATATCATTGTTATAGTTCTCATATCGATCGCCATGTCTAACATCGTTATTATCAAGTCGCGTATACCGATTGTTGTAGATATTATTATCATATCGGTTATTGTAACTGTTGTTATTATTATAATTGTATCTCTCACCGCTACGAGCATTATGGTTGTTATTACTGGTGTTGCTGTTACTATTATTATAACCTAAACGATTGTTATTATTATAAAATCTGTTATTGTAATTGTTATTGTTATTATTATCGTACTGATTATTTTGATTATTATAATAATTATTAAATCGATCATTATTTCTTCCATAATTGTTATTATTTAATCGATTGTTTTCATCTTTATTGTTATTATTATCAAATCTGTTGTTGTAGTTATTGCTGTTTTTATTATCAAATCGGTTGTTCAAATTTTTATTATAACGATCATCATTTCTTGCATTGTTGTTATTATTGTTGTACCTGTTATTATTTTCGTATTGTCCGCCGTTACGGTAGTTGCTATTATAGTTATTATTATTTTTATCACTATATCTGTAATAATTATAGTTATTTTCGTTCCTGCCGCCATATCTGTTACTTCTGTTGGATGAATAGTATGAACCTTGATCTGATGGTTTTCTTTCATGTTGTCTGTTTGACTGCGAAAAAATGGTGAGATACAATAAATTAAGTAGTTGTTTTGCTTAATTTTATTTTAAGAGATTTAAAAAAAACGATTAAGTTAGAGAAGCCGTTTAATAATGATTACCATACTAATCGAACACGGCGATACAGTCCGAAGTTAAAATAATCATCAATGATAGTAACGTTGTATAATAAAATTTAGTTGTAGTTAGGTATTATGTAAAGTACCTATATTTTTAATTCTTTAAGCATGATTTATTTAAAAAGAAAATTGTTACACTGAAACTCAATTATATGATTACCATACTAACCTCTTGAGCTAATTTATAAAGATATAAAAACGGGTACGGAATATCTTCATCATTGTCAGCTCTGTCATTATAATCATCAGCTCTGCTTAGTACCTGTTGTGTCATATCTCTCACGTTGTTGGGGTTAGCGTTCTCATCCAAAATGAAGATTAAAGGGCGATTTTGGTTTGAATTTAGTCTAAAGATACTCGATAGGAGATTCGAATATTCTACGGCCGCAGACATTTGGCAGTTCTGTAAATTGGAATTAGTTAGATTCGTTTCATCATCACCATCATTGACAGCAGTCTGAAGACGACCACTGCCTCTTCAAAAAGTAGGTGTTTTTGTTCGTCAGCTAGCTTTCTATGAACGATCTTTTTTTTGAAACCCCGATTTTATGCTATGGATCGTGTTTTTACTATATGTTCATGATTGACAGCGCTTCACCGCCGAACGAAAAATCGGTATTATTAAGAATCTTGAATTAAAGTTTGTATATAAAAAGACATGGGATAGATTCGGTTTATGGGTTTTATATTTTTTATCTACGATCCAAGTTCTAAGAAATTTTACTTTTACACTATCTACGTAGTTGCTGTATGCTGCAAGTGAAAAACGAGAAGAAACTCAAAAACTTTAAACACTTACAGCAACGAGGACCCATAGTATTATATTTAAAGTAATGGTGTGATTGTGCATAGCAGACGCCATCTCGTTTAGTTTGAAGTCTACTATCCAAATGCACTTTAAATCATATCTGTTTAATGAAATTCAACGCTTAGTTTAAGAAATTAATCATTTTTCTTGTTGCTCATTATTGATTTTTGTCAGATTTGCTGCATACGATTACTGTTTTCCTACGAAGCATGTTTCGTCATTCGATTTCAAGTGCATGGCGTTTATGTATTTTCTGTTATCGCATTGATATTTTTCATCATACTTACTCTTGCAGTAGGTTCATTATCTATTTGCTAACCTCTCAGAATTAATACAATATTAAATTATTATGAATACAAGTAACAACTTAAGTATAAGTTATCGTTTAGAAGTTCTCCTATGCAATGTAGCAGAAAAAATGTGACGGTGTTCTTAATAGGTCTTTGAGATGCCTAAAGGTCTTTCAAGAACATCTTCAATCTTACAGTAGCCTAGGAAATAATATTAAATGCGTATTTATAGCATCCTTATATTCCTGTTTCTCTATTAACGATACTAAAACCTCGCGTATTAATATTCTATCTAATCGCAGTACTCGACTTCTGACCAAGAATTTTAAATGCAGTGTGAAATCAAGCCGTGAGAATTACCCGTCTTGAAATCATATTGGTAACAATTGTATATGCTAACTAAATAGATATGACTGCAACATGGTCTGTTTAAATTAAAAATATCAACATTTTTTAATATTCATAATTACTAAAATTCTTTAACTGATAATTGAAATATTGTATAGCATGAACTAAGTTCACACCAAATCAAAATTAATTGATTAAAAAAATATGTTGATAATGTGAATATTATGTAACCAATATCCATTCAAGCAAAAGTATAAAACACCATTTTTAAAACCAGTTTTAAAACCATCCTACTAGCAAAGAAACATCCACTGACATTAGGCCTATCCTTAGTATTTCCACTTTGACCAAATATGATTATGAGAATATATGTAGGTACCTATAATATGTTAATAGAATATATGCCATAAATAACTGCACAAAATAATGCATCAAAATACTAAAAAAAAATCCATATAATATGCAATATAAAAATATTTGTCACTGTAGACAAATTTCAGCATTTTATCCATAAATAATCTTCAAATGGTACACGCTTCTAAAGTCAAGTTTTCAGAAGCATTCTTGCTTGAATGCCGGTGTAATATGTCTCTCGGAATGTCTTTGGGAGACGGCTTTAAAACGCTCTATCGATTTTCCTTTGCCGAGATGACATCCCACTTTACAAACGTTTAATATTACATTATAATTTTAGGAAATATTTAACGCTTCTAAATTTAAGTCTTTTGAAACACAAGTTTCAAGATTCTGTAACATTTTTTTAATGATATTTGAGACAGATAAAATTATAAAATTCAAGATCAAATTCTTTGCGTTTGCTTTTTTGCATTGCTTTTTATTGTTCATAAAGCGATGAAATTCATGAATAATAAAAATTATAACTGTTTGTTAAAGAATAGTAAATAGTATAGTTTACTAGCTGTTGCCCGCGTGAATGTTGGTTGTGTCAATAAAACTTGTAGAAGCATTACAAAAACTGTTAACGAACTGCGCCTATTCTTTTATGGTGTTTATTATGGCGGCTTCATTTGATAATTATGCACTCTTCGTTGAAAATACTCGGGATCGAAATTAGTAGAAATTATAATGCCGTTTCATTGCGCTTCTTTCGATTTTACCAAATAATTAAATTGAGCTTCAAGCTCTGTATTCTAAGTAGGGTAATTTAATTGTAGTATTGTAGTATTACTAGTATAAATAATCGCCAATCCGCTTTGAGCATGCGTGGCAATTAATGCTTCTCTAAAAGAAGAGGTCTTTTGTGGAATATAATTAATAATATGATGATAATTATTAAAATTTATGTTTATTTGTGTTTTATTGAATTTAGAACAAATTATCGCCTTTTAATCATCTAAGCATAATTATACATGTGTTCAAAAGCATGATGGTTACCATAGGAACACACAAAACAACAAACAAAAAAAGAAACAATAATGAATTTAATTAATTTATTTAGGCCAAGTTGGTGGCATAGTTTTACCTTTGCCAAATTTTGTCTTCTCTCCGCATGAATCTTCCTCGGATGATTCACACGAATCTATCGATGGTTTTGGTTTCGTTTCACCACATGAGTCTACAGAATCTTCACATGAGTCTTTTTTGTTTGTTTTATTTTTCTTCCCTCCAGGTGGATTACAAATCATCAGGTAGTCGTACACATCTTTGCAGCTCTTCTCGCATTTATCTTTCTTTTTTACTTTTCTTTCTTTTTTACATTTGATAGTGCAATCTATATACAATGTACAGCGAGAACGGAGTGCTCTCCCGAATTTTTGATTAGTTTCTATTACCTCGGGATCGTTTTCATCTCCCGTGGCCTGTCAATAATTAAATCATTGTTAAAAGTTATTTGCTAGTTAGTTTTTGACATGACATTTCATTTATGTTTCTACAAAAGCGATAAAAAATTATATAATAATCTGATCTATACATTCTAATTTGTAAATAAATTAAACTTATTTGTTTGTTTTTCTATTTTGAACTTTTAGTTAAATATCTTAATAATAATTATTTTTCTGTTTTCGAAAATATGCATAAAATTGTAAATAGTTTTTATGTGCCGGTAAATGTAAGGATAGTTTTGTACAACATTTAAAAAAAGAAATTCACTAAAAATTTAACTTAAATAATAATTAATTAAGATAATATATATAATAAGTATAGATAATATTCTATAATGAACTAATTAAATATTATTGTGAAGTTATTTAAATGGTAACTAACTGCTTACTTTTAGAATTTGTTTCATATAGTGTTTCGCTTTTGCGTCATCAACTGTATCATCTGGTACTTTCCCTCTGTCTCCGCCTGTCAGGACCTGATGGTCGTCAGATCTCAATGATATTTTATTATTATTATTTGAAGATCTAGATATTATAAGAATCAGCGGACTAGCATATGAGCGTTTTCCTAAAAGTCTCGATAAAATTTCATATGTATCTTCTGGTATGTTTGCAGCATTGATATTCTGAAAGCAAAACAGGTGGCGCTGAGTTTACAAAAAAATTTCTGAAGAAATAATTGCTAATGAACCAAGTGCATCATTTCAAAATATATAAATGACAAATTTTTCATACTTTTATACTTAATAATGCAAGTTAGTTATTATCTCAATGCAGGGCAAAGGCTCTTCTCATACAGAGAAAGCATGAACAATGAACATTGAACACCACGCTGATTATAGCATATTGGTAATGTCAGATTTTCTACAAGGTGTTTTCCAAAAAAAATAAGAAGACGGAGCAAATCGCCAACCAAAAGGACTGAATGAGGACATCCAAAGGTTGATTCGCATGGCAGAGTAGCATCATAGCGAACTTTCGTACGAGCGACTCTCAGCAGTCAGGAAGGTCAAGATATAGTTTTATAAGATAAATATCTCAAATTCTCTGAATGGATTAATAACAAATTACTCACGATATTGATTAAAGTTATAACAAAAAATCGTAAAACAACACGTTCTGCTCTCACCATGTCGGTATCAGCTACATAACCAGTTTCATATATTTCATCCTAGCTATTGTTTTGTTACACTTTCGTGATTTTAATTAACTATTAATCTTTCGAGTTTTGTACTGTATAATAAAGTTTAGAGGTAGGTATATGCTCCATTTTGCAACTGGGCTGCACCGGCTGTAGTTAAAAGCTGACTGAAGAATTGATGTCCACCTATTTAAAGATTGTTTCCATAAGCCATTTACAAAATGTTTATATAATAAATTGAGTTATGTTCATCGAAACTATATATTAGGAGTAACTAAACATGTGACATGTAGAATTATCTCGGTGGCAAGATCAAATGGAAAATTAAAAAAATATTAATTTATAATTAAAATATTATATAAATACTAGCTTTCTGCGACACGGTTTCACCCACGTCTTTTGCTTCCTACTCTGCTCCCGCCGCTAGTAGCGTGATGTTTTTCTATTTTGAACTTTTAGTTAAATGTCATAATAATAACTCCCGCCGCCAGTAGCGTGATGTTACATAACCTTTCTCGAGACTGGGCTATCATACGCAAAAAGAATTTTTCAGATCAGACTGGTGGTTCCAGAGATTAGCGCGTTCAAACAAATAAACAAACAAACTCTTCAGCTTTATGTAACAGTATAGATAGATATACTTCATTAAATCTAAACATAAAACCGAAAAACGTGGGTGTGCCGCCTCTGCTTACCCCCTCAGGTGTCTAATATTTTAAAATTTAAAACAATATACCCTTTTACGTGTCCTTTATATGAAATGAAAGTAGAGTACTCTTGTTAAGTACACACCCACATACTATTTTTCGTCTCTAAGTAGTAGAAAGCTACTGATTTTTCGTGTCTGTTTCATCAGACAATCCTTATCTGGACAAATTAAATTATCCTTTTTTATATAATCTATCAAAGTGACTCCACTCTGCCTAATGGTAAGCAGTCAGTGAAATCCAGAAGTGGTGGTCACCATTCCGAAAGTCTTCGTCTGAAACTGCTGGTATGGTAGGCTCCACTATGGCGGCTTAGTAAGATGCTTTTTCACGCCCCGTTTAAAAGACCTAGGCTCAAAGATATATGGAAACACATTATTTGCAAAGAGTAAAGATATTTTGGACATCATCTGCATGAAAGAAGCAAGTAAGAATTTATTCTTCTTCTTCTTCTTTCTTTGTCTGAAACGACTCAATTTTAAGCAGTACTATTATTATAGGTATGTTTGCAAGTAGGTACTTCGCGTAGGTACTGCCGGGCTTACAATTTGTAAAATAAATATAATAATATATACTTTATACTATTATAATTAACTATTATATATTATAATTACTAATTACCCTAAATGTAGTTTAATTATTTGTTTATTTTCTATATTATATCTAAGTCGTATTAAGCGTTTACACATATTTTCATGAACTCACACCGCCTGTGTCACAGGTTTTATTACCTAGTATAGGCATCCTAACACTGTATACCTATTTATAAGATATTATTTAGGACCTATATTGTTAAAATGACTTTCATGACCCAATAAAGATAGAGAAGAGTTTGTTTGTTAGTTTGTTTGAACACGTTAATCTATGTAGGTAAAAATCGGATTTTGCACTATTTGCTTACGATCGCCCAGTTCTTGAAGAAGGTTATACTAGCGACTATATATTAGCGACGGTAGCGAAGCATTAACCAAAGGTGTAACGTAACGTGTGAAACCGAGCTTTGGAAGGCTAGTTAATTATTATTTTTTTTTTTTTATTGCCTACAGTGGCAGACGAGCCAACAGCCCACCTGATAGTAAGTGGTAACTGTCGCTCATAGACTCCTGCAATGCCAGGGGCTCTGCGAAGCCGCTGCCTACCGTGATATTAATGCTCTCTTTAAACCTCGTTTGAAGAAGGATATGTCATAGCGCTCGGGAAACACCGCAGCTGGTAGTTCGTTCCATCGCGAATAAAAACCACGTTATATCGCGAAGTAAAACCACTGAACAGCAAGTAGTATATAAAACTACACTTATTCACAGACCTTAAATACTTGTATCAAGGTCCAACTATTTACCGTAAATATTCAAAAAGCTATACTAATAAAAAATAATACTATGCATACTAAGATCGTAATAAATAAAACGATAGGAAATCTCTACGGCACCAGCAGAATTGATAGGTGAGCCTTATAAAAGCTCTTCAATTTATTAAGGGTAACATTTTGGCTACAGTTTTTTATGGCAACCCTTAGAATTGGTGATTTTTATCTTGAATTTTTATGTGGTGTTTTGAAGTAGATTCGATAAAAATATCACCATCATTATAAGTGTATCTTGAGGTTATTTCTTTATTTATTTGAGAATTTTGTCCGCAGTGCAGCATGTATGGAACATGTATGGTAGGTATACATCGTGGTTTATAGGCATTTCATGTACTTATAGAATTGCATCGTTTGATCTCTTTTTTTCTTTCGATGTAGGAGTATGCTTCATTACGCATATTTTCAAATATACTGTAAAACACCTCTTGCAAATATGTCACCAGTAGATATTAATTTAGTTGAGATTATTATACACCAGTATATTCACTTAGAAGTTAATACTTCTTTCGAAAATTCGGTGATAACAATTTTTATGTACACGTTTAGATCATCAGAAAATCTAAAGTTAAAAATATTATTATTTTTTTAATATCATTATAGTTAATCAAACCGACTTATTCTGTTGTTCGTTGTTCGACAATATGATATAATATTTAAAATTCCTACGCAAAAAACTACCAATTAGGTACTCGACTATAAAATCCATTTAAAAGTTTTCTGAAACAGATCGCTTTTAGTGATAACACGCCTACATTGTCCACCTACTCATTTAAGTTGTCCATTTTATTATAAAATATATTTTCGGTTTGCAATAGAATATTCTATTCTAATAAAAATTAACCTACTATACTTATTTTAAAATATTATATAAAGATGAGTTTGTTTGTTTGTTTGAACGCGCTAATCTGTGCAACTACCAGTCGAATTTGAAAAATCTTATTGCGTATGACAGCCCAGTTCTCCGAGGAAGGTTATGGGCTATGTACATCACGCTACTGGCGACGGGAGCAGAGCAGTAAGCAAAGACGCAGGTGAAACCGCGCCGAAGAAAGCTAGTTTTAAAATATAACCATTTTAGCCATACATTTTTGGTTTTACTATTTTTCTGTCTAATTGATCTTTTGAAAGGGGGTTGTAATCATTTCGATTCTGCATTGTAATTGTAAGTTTGTTCTTCCAGGTTACAAGTTTTATTTGTAGCCTTTTTTATTGTCTGACTAAATATTAATTACAAAGGTTTTAGTAAAAGCTAAACGGTGCAGTCACTTATATATTGTATGACCACAGCCTGACGATATTCAAGACCGTCTAGTGCAGTGAGGTGCAATTTCCATACGTCACAGTTTATTGTGTGAAGATAACTCATCATTCATTGCATAACATATTTCAAGTGTTAGAATCTTCGTATAGGGTTGGGAGTTTTGGAAAGACATGCCTCAAGTAAGAAGACAAATACATTTTACCTACGCATTAAATCGATCTATACATACTAAATGTCCGTCCTCGCTTCGCTTCGGTATCAAAAGTTTCATTCGGGCTCACAATAAACGCCTACGGAAAATATCATAGCCATATTGACGTATTGCGTCATAAGTATTGATTTTAAAAATGACTTAAAAATAATGTTAAGTCTAATAAAATATAACGTATATTACCCGTCCTATTTGTAGCTTTCTATAGGTAAAGATTTTTTAAATCGGTTACGTAAATCGTTGCAAACAAACAAACAAACAAAAATCAAATCATTTCTCTATAATTATAATATTATTTTGGAAGTTTAGATTTATAGCTGAAGAGTTTTTTTTGTTGATTGTTTGTACGCACTAATCTTTGGAACTACCAGTTGGATTTGTATAATTATTTTTGTGTTTGATTGCCTAATTATTGAGGAATATAACATCACGCTATAAGCGGAGCGGAACAGTAATGAATAACGCGAGTGAAACCACGCTGCGGGCAGTTTGTAGTGTAATAAGTACTTTTGTGATTCTATGGAACTGTTCATATCCAGTTCGAGTAAAGTTAGATTGGGTTTCTATTGAAAGGTAAATAATAGTTCAAAGTTTTAAATATGCTCGCACAACGACAAAAGACTCTCTCTCTGTTAATTATGACGCAACATAGAGTGTTAATGCCCTTGAGAAAAAGGCGTGAACCCAAGACTTCTGAATGGCAGTCCACACACAATTCTACTTAACCGCCAAAGCAGTCATGAATTATAATTTAATTTATTTTACCCTCAATTAAAACCGCTTTCATAGATCAATGTAATATTTATTTATTAGGAATATAAACAGGAATACATTTCACACAATCCACCGCACAACCCTGCCCGTAGTTAATAATTCCAGCCCTACCTCAGTTATGGCTACCTTCGTTTACATACCGAATTGTTTACTATACAATTCAACCTTATATACTATTTATTACACCTTAAACCATATATACTATTTATTATGTACTAAGCCCGTCTACGCACGCTATATGTTTATTCAATATTATTGCAAATAATTGAAGTTCTCTATTATTAAAAGTCGATTCCAGATTCGAAGTCCAGGATTCCTCACGATGTTTTTCTTCACCAGTAATGTCAGTAATGTCCAAATAAACTTATAAAGTACATATGATTCGAAAAATTACATTGGTACTTGCCCGGATTCGAACTCCCGACCTTGTGTTTAGGAAGCGGGTGCCTTCACCATTGTGCCATTACGAGCATTGCGTTCCTTACGTTGAAGAAATTTCACTGAAATGTAAAGGTCACACTTGACCAACAGCTAAGATGAGTAGTTATGGTTTACCAAAAAATGGACTAATAGCTAATCTACTTCCATTTTATTCCATTTACTCACTTTGACGATCGCTGCAAACAAAACTTCAAGTTTCCATTTCATTTAATCTTTGTAGACAACAGTGGCGAAGGGTCCATATAACCCGATTCCTACCGGCTTCCCTTTTGAGATAAATCACAAAACTATAATATTTATAAAAGTGTAGAAATAGACCATACGTCGTGCTTCAAGCTAAGCAATTTTTGCGCCGGCTTCCCTCTTACAAAACGTCACTCTTCGCCACTGGTAGACAATTATGGTTTATAATATCTCTCCTTATTTAGTTAATTACTACAAAGGTACTGATGTAAATATTTTATATTTTAATATCCAATTCATAATGAGTCAAGCTCCAGTTTTATTACGAAACAAGAAAAATATATTATTAAAAAACGAAAAGCCCGCTTGCATAAAACAAAGTTAAAAGATATAAATCCTTTTTTGCTCGTGCTGACGCTTACATTGAAATATTACCCTAAATCACTCCCACATTTAATACGAAACTAGTGACACCTCATATGTTAAAATCCATCAAGCTACTTACGCTGTAAAGTGTGCCAAAGAAATAGACATAGATACATACATACCCTAAAAAAACATTACATTCCTTGATTTCGGCAGTCGGGCAAAAACTAGTGTACCGGTAGGGACAAAAATGGATCAAAAATTATAATTTAACATTTTAAATACCGTAAAATCCAATGAGGTCCAATTTCCCCCCTTTCCTCTTCACTCACCTCCCTCATTCCCTTCCCCTTACCCCATTTCCAGCCGCCATAGTGGAGGCCCCCATACCAGCAGTTTAAGACGATGGCTTTTGGTATAGTGGCCGCCACTTCTAGATTCCACTGACTGCTTACCATCAGGCGGGGTGGTAGTCACTTTGGTAGGCTATAATATATACAAAAAAAAATGTTTATGACTTTTTGCAAATCATCTACTTACATAATAATAATGTAGACTATTATTGCCTACGTGGTACGGCTAGGAACAAAAATATATTGTGTTTTGTCTTTTTCTTTTGTACCTTTAAAACAAGGATAAAGACAAAGTAAGGTTATAAAATTATTGCTTTACGAGGTTTTGGTAGAACTCCTGGCCATTCATATTGAAATTCTGAAAATGACTGAAAACTTTATGATAAACATAATAAAATATAGCCTATGTTACCCGCTGAAGTGAAAGAATTTTTCAAATCGGTAACGTAGATTTTTAGTTAAATCGTTGCAAACAAACAAACATACAAAAAATCGAATCTTTTCTCCTTATAATATTAGTGAAGTCAAGATGAACTAAGTTAAGTCGACGTCGTTGATGTGTGTTCCATGTAAAAGCAGGCGGCTTGCTTTTATACTTCAGGCTAACATTGATTATTTCTAAATGAAAAAAAAAATGTGGCACTCGGGGAATGCCGCGGTAAAGCTATTGCATAGCATTTTTATCAACTTATTTATATTAAAAAAAAAAGAAGAGCTGCAACTTGTGTTTGTGATAAGATAAGTGTATTAACTATACTACAGTGTGATAAGCCAGAATTGTAAGCATTTTGAAAATTTATAAAATATGAAGCGATTGTTTGTGCACTTGCGCTCGGATTTCGATTGCGCCCGGCTTTGTCAAGGCTAAAATATGATATTTTGTATATAGAGGGTATATTGTTTTTTATTACATATAGAGTTTAATGTAATTAAACATAACTTTTTCCAAATACGGGTATTTTTTTCGAATAATAGCCATTTTTATAACTTTAGCCGTCAAAAGTACCGACCTTTTTTTAAATGAGTATTAACAATATAAAAATTCATTATACGGACCTAATATATGTTTTCTTTTGAAGTATATTAAATGACGATTCTAATGGCATACGTTTTATATACACTTGCCATATAATAATTAAAAGATATCACGATATTATTATTAGATCTCTTTTCCAATTCAGTCCATCCTTCTTTGGAATGCTCTGCCTTCAGAAATCAGGATGTGTACCAGTCGTATCGTGTTTAAGGCAAAAGTTAAGTCATTACTTCTAAGCAAATTAGCAGAATCATCACAATAATAAGGTAATTATATATTATGTATATATTTATATATCTTTCTATATAATTATATGTATTATTTGTAGATTATATTTATAATAGGAATCTATATACGTATTGCATATTTGTATATATGTTATTATTACATATTTTTTAATTTTCTAGTCTTAATTTATACATCTACCTTGCTTCATCTCTGCATCACCCATTAGGTTGACTGGTAGAGAATGCCTCAGGCATTAAGTCCGCCTTTATACATATGTTCTGTATATGAAGTTTAAATAAATAAATAAATATTAAAACTGCGCAGCCGCGGTATTTAAATGTAGGCGGAGTGGAGGGTGTTAGGTTTTATTTCGGTTACGGAATTTTTGATTCGGTCGCCGCGCTCAAATCCCACGATAAAAGCTATGCAACAGCTTAAAAAAATTTAAATATATAGTTACACTGAGGTAGTCATAGTATTCAAATGTTATTATATTTAATAAATGAACCTTAATTAGGTATAAAAATATTTCTATGAATTTTAATTATCCTTTGAACTAAGGTAGGTTACATGTTTAAAATCTGCTAGGCAAATTAATTTATGTTACAAAATATGGTACCCAAATTAAAATATCTTCTTGATTCTAAAAAGCATTATTCAGTCATAAACTCTAAAATATCTACAGCCAACCTAACAGCGTTCACTCTATTGACTGTTCAAACAGGACCGCTAAGGGGAACGGATCCGGCATGTTTGGAAACCACTTCATATGAACCAACGAATTCTGCGATGCGTTGTTTGCTATCAGTATCACCTGGCCGAAGTGGTGTGCAAAGTTAGTAGCGCAGTTATTAAATAGATTTTAATGTTATAAAAGCATATTGAAATTTAAGCTAGAAAAGGTTAAAATATGCTACCACCCTCTTCTCGTTGGTGTTGTAAAAAGCGACCGAGGGACACCAGAAAAGGCAACACCGTTTAGGTACCAAATTATCTGCTTACTACTATGAAAAACACTGTACTGTAATGACTCCACCCTGCCTGAAGAAGTCAGTGGAATCCGGAAGTGTCTTAAACTGCTAGTATAGTGGCCTCCACTATAGCGCCTGGGAAAGGGGGAGGTGAGGAAAGAGAAAAGGAGGAAATTGGGCCTCTGGCGCTCTCATTCATCGATCGAAACGCAACAGTATGGATACAATTACTCTTACGTCGAACTTTTATGAGAGGGCAGTGCTTACCCGGTGGATCCGTCCCAATCAATCTACTACTGTAGATATAAATAAATCTATGTTCTGTAGTGGACTTCTTTTGGATTGTGATGATATATTTACAGTTAAGATGATAAAAATGAATAAGAAATAAGTCATAATACAAATAGAATAAAAATTTTGTGAGTATTTACTAGGGGCGCTGTTCGTTTATCATGTAAATTCATCTTTTACTGATTTTATGAGAATAAAGACATTCTCCCAAGGTGAAGTTAAAAGTTAAATTTCATATTGATGTGCATAAGCACCAAATTTAAACTGACATCAAATTCCTGCTGTCTTTTATTTTGTGCCAAATTTCGTTCGATATTACAGATATGCCTGACTTTAAAATGAACGTTCAGTGGTGACACGGCACTTTATTATTGGAGTTAAAACCTTAATATTGAGTTATTCTTGTAACTGAAGTTTCGATATAATGTTAAACAACAATTTTTTTATTAATTTAATCTATAAAGATTTTAAATATGTTTTTGTTATGATGCACGGTGACAGTGAGAAAAATTTAAACTTAAGCTATAATTTTCACAATTGTAAGGACATGTATTTTTAATTTTATTTTTATATTTAGCCTGCTCCTTTAAATAAATTTTAAATAATGCATGAATGAGCTAGAAGTCTTTAGGCAGACAAATATTTTGTTTCGGTACATGTGACCTAACCGCAAAAAATACATAAATACGTTTGAAATTTACATAATGTACAAACATTAACATAAAAAGTATAACTGTTATTACTCTTGAAACACATAACGCTGAATAGCTTGGCATTTAAAATTTTCATTTCACATTTACCTTAACTGAAAATTGAGACTGGAAGTTAAACCCCGTTTTACTCATTCAAAACATACAACAAAAACATTTTGTTAGAAAGAAAACATTTGAACGCGTGTGTAGATTGTACTAATTTTAATAATGAATATTATGGCTCACTAATTGATCGTGTAATAACCACTTCTTATGGTTCCCAAACGCCTCAAAAATACTGTTAACTACGCCTATATTATGAACGTCGCATTAAAATTGGTCAGTAGTGGATCCAGGATTTGGGTTTAAGGAAGGTTTGACCTCGTCGGAGTTTTATCGAGGTAAACACTACAAACATTATCTATTTTTAGAGCATGCAGATGCACAGTAGTGTAAAGACGTCCACTGTTGAACATGACAAGACTCATAAAAGAGTTGAAAGAGTTTGGCGTAGTCTCCAAGCTTTATATTCAAATATCTCTTCATACCTTGAACATCATAATTATACTGCTAAGCTTAGATTCGAATTTGTGTAAATGTTTCTGTTTGTTGTTTCAATCTTTTGTTAAAAGCAAAATAATTTATGCAAACGTAGTTAAAATTATGTCGTTGTTAGCGCAGACGGTGTCGTACAAATGGTGCTATAATTACGTTCTATTTTCTTTAATTGACACTTATGGTATTAAATATAAAACTGAAATTTGTTTAAATTATTATTGTGACTTGTGATAGCTACTTTATAATGAATAAAGTGACACACACTTTCAATCCATCACATTATTTTATTCAAAATCAATGAAATGTAAAATTACAGGGTACGTAAATATTCTACTAGATTAGTATCAGTAATCTAGTAGAATATTTACATACCCTGTAATTTTACATATTTCTACCAAAATCAGCATATTTCTACCAAAATCAGTACTAGAGCATTATTATTCTATTCTGTCGTCATTCTTGGTATCAGCATTTTAATATTCCATTTAAATGCATTCCAACTTTCTCAAAAAAAAATTATTGTGTGAATTGTAAAATAAATGTCTGTAGGGAGTGTAAGTGCAAAAGTTAATTATAAGCTTTTAAGTCCTCTCACTTCTTATTTCATAAGGCAGCTGTTTTTTATACCAGCAATATAAAGAAATTCGTGCAATATTATTATATTTTAAAGTAAACAAAAAAATTTACTCGTATGTAACCCAAATAAAAAGCAAATCAAAAGTCTATATTTTCAGTCAATATTTACATATTTTGAATTCAATATGATTTTAGAATCGGAACGGTATACAGCAGGTATCTAATCAAAGGGCCAGAATTGGAATTTTAAATAGGAACAAACCACATTCACCTCGACCTCTGCTTTGCTGTTTACAACTTTGCTACTATTGGAAGGTAATCGTATAGAGTGAGTTGCAGGTGAGATAATTTCGATTTACAATTTTGTTTCTACGTCAGCGCGAACAATACCTAGCTAAGAATTAACACAGGCAAAAAAATAAAATGATCTGGTATTGAACTATTGAAAACATGTCATGAACAAACGATAGTTGGAGTCTTAAAGTTCTCTAGTGGAAATTGATTAGGTGTAGTGTAGTGTAGTAAAAAAAATGTTTTTGGTCATCTGTGGTATTTGATAAATGTGTTGTTCTTTACAAAAATATTACTTAAATTGCTGATGTGCTTGTTGACCCTTCTTTGTCCGATGTTTATCTATTGTGGATTCGTAATATGGTCACCTAATATGATTGTATAAACTAAGAATAACATATGGTTTAAGAACCTTATTTTCTCAAAAGAATTATAAAAGAATTCACTTACAGAGAAAATTAAACATAACTTATTAATAAAAAATGAGCCGAACATAAACTTGATTCCAACAACAAAAATCTTAAAGGGGACAAGTTTAAAATAATCTGTTTGAGCGACTGTTCGTATCATCGAATGAACCATGTTTTTATTCAATAATATTATGCTACTAGAATACTAACATTGAGTAGTGAGCTCTGGATCTCAACATGTACCTAATAAGCTATCTTTACCTAAATTATATCACTGCAAAAGTAATCATCATCCTGTTTCTGTAAAAAGAGATCCTATAGTTGGGCACCACTAATTAAGTAGATTTAAATTTAACTATGCAAATGAGCCATCACAAAATCAATTAAAAGTCGCAAAGATTTCATTGTAACATTAGTACTTCCTAACACTTTAATATCCATTTCTGCGTAGAAAGGGTCCTGAGCCCTTTTCGTCGGGTCGCGGGGTGCTTGCAAAATTTACGATTTACCTAGATTTACAACCGTCATAAAGTATTCAGTGGGCGGCGAACATTTTGCTTTTCAAGTTTTGTTCAACCTGCTATATAATCTTCGTGTTACATGGATGTAACAATTTGTCCTCCATTCATTTTAAGCTGATCTTTAAATAGAGAAGAGTTAAGTTGCGGACGTTTTAGTAGATTGAATAGTTCTTCCCTATTTTATCTATCGTTTATTAATTATGTACGATCTCCAACTTATTCTTTTTTAACAGTTGTTTTACAGTGTGGGTTTTTTCAATCTGTTACATATTTAATCAGTCCTCAAGTTAATTGAGTTGGGTTAGTTACGAAACTTGATCGGACTTCAACGTTTTTTATTGTTAGGTCAACTTGTAGATTGATCGGTTAGCAACTATACCTACGCATAAGATTTTTTTAATGGTAGGGCGTCGCTTTAAATGAGGTTGATAGTACATTACGGGTTATAAAGGACATGAGGTTGATAGTACATTACTGGTCATAAAGAACATATAATATTTTTGTATTTTGTTTGTATTGTCATAACTAATTAGCCCTAATATCTGGAGCATCTGTGCACATATTATTATACTCAGAGCTACAAGCTGGCTTATCTCTATTGCATAGATTTACTTTGTTATTTAACATTGTATATCGATAAGTGAGCCAATAATTAATAAATACTGTACATCTGGTGTGGTAGAAATACAGCATCTCTGTGCAGAAGCGCGACGTTTTTTGTAATCTTCACAGACTTTGTAGAGGGTTCATCCATTCTAGCTGGACTAGTTATATCGTTATCATCTATCACTATTCGTCATCTGTTTATTTATGTATTTAAGGAAACTCTACAGCTTTTAAACAAACACAATTTACAAAGAAATATGAATCTGGTCGTAATATGATCATTGTGCTACTTGACTGCAACGGAATTCCTCTATAAAAGGGTATTATAGATTAAACTGCTACACAGGTATTTCGAGAGCACCGCAAGCCCAATTTCCCCCTTTTCTCTTTGCTAACCTCCCTCAATCCCTTCACCTACCTCACTCCCTTCACGGTAGGCAGCGGCTTTGCAGAGTCCCTGGCATCGCAAGTGCAATGAGTTGACCATGAGCGACAGTTAGGTACTACTTACTATCAGGTGGACTGTTTGCTCGACTGCCACGGTCGGCAATAAAACAAAACATTCTCCAGAATAAATTCCTAACCTCTTTTCATGTAATAATATCCAGATATCTCCCAAACATGGCCTTTTTACTGAGGCTTAGAGCATTAATTTCAGTATGGTTAAGAGTAGCTTGGACCAGCCTCGTGTGCAAGGTATATTTTATGCTAAGTAGCTAACCAAATCGAAATTCAAATGAACATTGTAAAACGACTCTGTAGAGTTTAATTTTCATTTCCTGGCAAATATTTTCCAGAGCTATAACTGAAGACCTTTATAGCATTCAAATAGAATAACAAAAACTCTAAAACCCAACCTCGATACAAGTTCCTGATTTATCAAATCTGAATTTATTGATTTGTAAACAAATTCTTTCTGGTCTGAATGAAAAAACGCAACCCTTAAAGCCTTTTCAAATTGATTTTGTACAGTTCTTATTTATACTAAAAGAAATTAGAAGTTTTTTACTATTACTTATGATATTTGTTAAGCCTTAGCCGCTTCATTGATTGCTTTTAGTTTTATAATAGTCACATTAGTTTGTTATTTAGTGTTTACTTTGTTTCATTTCAATTTATTTTATTTCTTCCGAATGATCAGACTTTCTCAGCGTCAGTCTTACTT
The DNA here is from genome assembly GCA_963082885.1 of Parascotia fuliginaria. Classification (NCBI taxonomy): domain Eukaryota; kingdom Metazoa; phylum Arthropoda; class Insecta; order Lepidoptera; family Erebidae; genus Parascotia; species Parascotia fuliginaria. The sequence goes on from OY720197.1 coordinate 5,023,830, forward strand.
ATCCATCTGTCATATGATATGACAGATGGATAATTTTCCTACTTCTTTCTTTTGTGATGATGATATTATGGTTGGACATTATTGTCCAAGCGTCCGGTTCTGCCAATTAATTTATCTAAGAATGTTTAGATTATATTTCAATATGGATAAAACTGGTGATAATATTAACGCACTGGCTTAGAGTACGTAAGATATTATTTCCAAAAACACTTTACAAGAACCGATTCTGAAAATTCCTGAAAACTATCTTACTTTTAGCAAAACTAAGAGCTCAAACTGAAAACTTGTCCGTGAACTTGAAAACGAACTGTATACTACCGTAATTAACGTTTTACTACATGATAAATTCCCGTACTAGTTTCCAAGACAAATAGCCGTGTCAGAGAAAATGTTTGAACTCATTGAACAATTAAGAATATTTAAGTTTGTAGGACAAAGTGTAAGATTAATTATGCAAACTGTTACTGACTTGGGGTATAAAGTCAACATTAAACTCTTTGGATGGTCATGACGTGTTTGTTAGATATCTTTATGTAGAGATTTTGTTCCTATTATTATTCTTTTCTTTCATTATTGTATTTTGTATATACAAGTACTAGCTTCCCGCAGCGCGGTTTCACTCGCGTCTTTGACTACTGCTCTGCTTCCGTCACCAGTAGCGTTGTTACATAGCCTTTCTCAAGAACTAGGCTATCATACGGAAAAAGAACTATTCAAATCAGACTGGTCATTCTAGAGATTAGGGCGTTCAAACAAACAAACAAACAAACTTTGCCGCTGTATATAATAACTAGCTTGCCGCAGCGCGGTTTCAGCCGCGTCTTTGCTTACTCTGCTCTGCTCTCGTTGCCAGTAGCGTGATGTTACATAACCTGTAACCTTCCTCGAGAACTGGGCTACCACACGCAAAAAAAAATTTCAAATTCGACTGGTAGTTCTAGATATTAGTGCGTTCAAACAAACAAACAAACTCTTTTTATATATTAGTATAGATATAGATTATTGCGCATTGAACAAGATCTATGCTCATGCTTTCTCTCAGATAAGAGGCATCTGTAGTAAGTTAATTGGGCTGGTATGATGATGATACCTAGTATCGGATTTATATTTATACAAAGTGGAAGAGTTTGTTTGTTTGATTGAACGCGCTAATCTCTGGAACTCCTAGACTGATTTAAAAAATATTTTTCCGTATCATAGCCCAGTTCTCGAGGAAGGTTAAAGGCTATGTAACATCACGCTACTGGCGACGGGCAGTAAGCAAAGAAGCGGGTGAAACTACTAATAAAACAAAATTTTACTGATTTTTTTTGCCCGCCTTATTGTAAAAGTTTAACGTAATATTATAATATCAAATATATTTTTTTTTCTTGAAAGTTCTTTGATTTTCTACAAAATAGAACAAAGCAATCCCTCAATAGCTTGTTAATTAATTCACTGCACCTCATGCATTTAAATACCGTCTTACATTAATTTATTCATAAACCTCTTCACTTACATAAAATAACTTATTCAAAGCTTCAAAAAACCAATTCTGTAGCAAAGGTTCTGTAGGTAAAGTTCACTAAAATTTCATTATACATATACCAAGTTGAAGTTAGAATTAAGTTCGCAAAACTTACGCTCGATGTAAGTTAACATAGGTAGGTTAAGTTAGATTTATGTTAGTTTTGCACGAATTGGACTACCGACTCGAGTACAGTACTTAGTATATAAATGTTTATAGTAAAAGTTAAACTGAGCTTTGGTTTATTAATATTTTTGTTTGAATTGGCATGGTTGCGTGAACGAACTGAAATAACTACTACTAGATAAAAAAATGTGTGGGATTGACATAAGCTAACGCCAACATTATCATTAGCAGGTCAATCCCACTCCCACATTTTTTGATATACCTATTCTATGAATAGAATATAAATCTTTGCCAATTGTCTAGGGCCTTAGGGGAGACAAGAACCAAACTATAAATAAAAATTTTCATCATATTGAATTACTGTATTGACAGCGCGTCGCAGAGCTACTATCGTGACCGGACACACGCACGCGCTGCAACTGCGCTTCTAGAAATTGTATGAAAACTAGTAGTGGCGCCGACGCCAGTTAGCGTGCCACAGTGGCGCCACTGCAGCGCTTACTCACGCCTTTAATTTGAAGGCGCTCTAATACTGTAAGGCTGCCAATAGACGGTGATTTAGTAACGCTGCTTACCATTTAAATGTGTTTGGAAAGTCATTTAAATTGCACTGAATTGTAGGTTTGAGTTAGACAATTTACTTATGTTGCACTGATTTTGTGTCCAACAATAGTACCAGTACCGTTTGTTGATTAAAATTTTTATAAGACCTTTTTGTAAGTTTTAGCGTGAATGGGCTGTATCGACCGCGTCAGTATAATTTACTTCTCATATCTATACTAAGTTTAAACGCGATATTCTCTGAAACTACCAGTCAGATTTGAATAGTTCTTTTTGCGTATGATAGCCTAGTTTTTAACAAAGGACTATATAACATCACGCTACGAGTCACGGGAGTAGAGCAGTAAACAAAGACGTAAAATAACACGACAAAACCGCCCTGCGGACAGGTAAATAGTATCTGTTTAATCGATCAATATATTTAATCGATTAATTATGACTCTGTTTGGTACATTTTATAAACAATTCGTGTGGCAACACTATTAATAGATGCTTTTGTGACAACACTAATGTACATAATTTTTAAAATAAAACGGATGGCTCATTCTTTCTTTGGCTACAGACGACGAAGGTGGACTCGAGTCATAAAGTTTATGTAACAGCAATAAAGTGATTGCAAAATGTTGGAGTGTGTTTTAATTTTAACATGTTATTGACCGTGAAACAATAGTCGGTATCTATTTAGAGTATTGCGTTTCGTTGCGCTTCCCCATTATTTCTTCTGTCCTTGTCCTTCACATCCTGGCGACCGTAAAGAAGAAGGAAATGAAACATAATAATATAAAACTATTTTAACTTATGATACGTATCGTTATATTTAAGTTTCTGTAAAAAGTAACCCACCAAAATCCAAAATTTCTTTGATCTTTACAATACTTTTACTAAAACTAATAAAATATTTAATTACACGACTAAGTAATATCAAGAACCATAACAGACGACCTGCGAACATTTAAAATTTAAATATACTGTGACCCATTTTTTATAATAAACGTAATTTTATTACAACAAAAGCTACATAATACTTTTAACTAAGACTTAACGAGTGTATGTAGCACCCCCTTTATTTCGCTCGTATAAAATTCGTGTGTTTTAAAAATTAACAGACTTTATTTAAAATATATGCCTTATTATGAGAGCATCAAAACGTTTAGTGATGTAACCTTATTTAAGGCTTATCGATAATTTTATTTATTTAAATCTGTATGCACTAAAGTACACTAGAGAGCTTAATGCCTGGCATTACCAGCTAACCTTGTGTGATGCATAAAATATGAATATGGTAGAATAATTTAAGAATTAAAGAATTTTAAGATTACAAGTAAGTAATTAATAAAATCACTACATTGCAATAAAATTGTTTCTTTTTGTTATAATAAGTATTGAATTTGCCAAACAGCAGCCTACGTGATGTTGAGTATTTACCGTAGCCCATTGCCAATATAATACTGTGTTCTCGAAGTATTTCAAATTTAATGCTAAGAAATTTCTCCCCTTTCCTTTTCCCTCACCTCCCTCAATCCTTTCACCTACCCCACTCTCTTCCCGGTAGGCAGCGGCTTCGCATTGCAGAAGCAATTCTTGATTCCGTACATATAGGTATTTACTCATAATTTTTTGATAGAAAAGCTTAATATCATTTTACACGACTCGGGTATTGAATCATTGAACCATTCAGGCAGTGTCATACCTATTTATACATAGTATATAAGGAATTCGAGAGCGTCTGTTTGTTTGAAATCGCTTATCTCGTAATTACCTAGGAGATTTGGATGCGATTTTCACTGTTATTCAAATGTTTTCTTATTATGTTTAGATTAACCTATCACCTATAGCCGAGCAGCAACGCCAATAGTAAAGCAAGCCGGGAAGCCGCTACTTTTAACACCGATGCGAAGCAAGGACATACCGCTAGTTCGGTATACAAAAATTAAATCCCTAATAACTGGATTGAAAAAAAATTATGGCTATCGATAATCTTTTATCGTATCCCATCATTACTAGTAGATTATTTCAAAACACTTAATTACATTATAACTGAAAGAAATGGCTCTGAAAAACCCTGAGTTTAAAAAATATTGTAATTTTTGAATAACTATTACAATTTACCGCATACATAAGCTATGAAGAAAAGCTTCAATTTGTAAAGATTAAGTTTTATTATATTTGTTAATATCCTAACGTTTGATGTTATTTTTTTATTTGTTTTGTGCCTTTTTTGTGAAGCCATTTGCGATAAATAAATAAATAAATATTATTTTGTTTTTAATTGGGCTCGGTTTGGCAAATAGAAATAGTGTATAATTACTTATTACGACAAAAACAATAAATCAGTATTTAATTTTAGCAAATTTCGATCTAAACATTGGTGATATTAAAATTTTTTTATGAAATAAATAAAGGTAATAAATATATCTACTAATTTTTGTGCAAATATGATAGTAGAAAATATACGTACCGCTTCAGTTATTTTTTTATTTCTTGTTTAAAACATTACATTTACTTTGGCACTCGGTCAAGTGACAATTTCATCAAAGGAAGCTATTCGATAAAAGCGCCTGACAAATAATTCACAGCAATTCTCCTACACATAGCTCGACACTTTCTTTCAGTTTATGATTAAACCTCTAAAGCCCAAGTTTTATGTGAGACAGGACATCGCACAAGTCGTTACGGTTGGGCCCGTATATCTTGTTGCAATAAAACCTGCATACAATTTCCACTGTTGTTAGGTTCGTTATCCTTTGAATTTGTAATGCGATGCTGCGGTATAAATTTTCTTCGTTTTTCGTTTGAGTATTTCTTTTTTTGGACTGTTAAAATGCTGTTTCTGCCATATCTTTTCTCAAGATAGTAAGTATACTCTGTCTTATAGACACGTAATAGTAGGTACCTATCTTTTTATCGTATATTTTCACGAGGATGTGTACTTGGTCCGAGCAAGTACAAGTATGATAATTTAAGACTTAGTTTATCTTTGACATAACTTATTTACGCTAAAGCAAAACATTGTAACGTACCTATATTAATATAAATCTGAAATTCCTAATTCGCTTCGACCAAGCGTGATACTTAAATAGGTACAATTATTCCTTCTTTGTAAAAAAAAAACATTCAAATTTCTTAATAGGTCAATGCATTGTCTGCGTGCATGTCTTAGTGAGTGAAACTATGCCGGGCTGAACAAATACAAATTAAAAGATCTCTAGAATTATTTTCTCATCGATTCTAAAAGCACTTCCAAGATAGAGTAAATGTTTTTTGTTACACTCGGCGTAAATTTTCGGACATTTCAAATCTAAAATCCAACAGCAACTGCTTAGTATCAGGTATTGGATAAGATAAATATATTATTCAGACTGGAGAAACGCCCTAACTATTTAGAACGTAGTATAACGAATATATCAAGAATTATTAAGCAATTTTGACCTCTATACCTAAAAAAATAAGGTTCTATAACTTGATCTAGGGTTCGTCGTATCGGACGTTATTGGTCTGATTTAAAACTCCTTGTGTGGTCATTTAGACTGGTTTATTTCTTTAATACTGATTGTGAATGTTAATATCGAATGAAGTGTACTTTTGTGAAGAATATTGTGTATGCTGGACATGGAATAAACAATAGCTTGCAATAGCTTTGTACCTATAGTGGTTTACTTTCATCTCATTTCTTAGGTAAAATTTAACAGATATGAAATCATATTTATATGATTTAAATATGATAATGTAATACCGGCCTTAGACATCCAAAAAGAAATTTGATAGCCTAGTGGTTAGAGCACCTGCCTCTTATTAATAGTAGCGGGTTCGACACTCGGCAAGTGTAAAATTCGATTTTTTAAAGTATTGTACTTTCTATATTTACCTTGGAGGTTACTGATGTCCGGTGAAGAAAACATCTTGAGGAAACCGGGACTTGAAACATAACGTGCTTATTAAGTAATTTATCTTTTTAAATTATTGAGAATCCACCTAAAGCAACAGCTGGAACTCGAACACATTGCTAAGTGGTCAATGCCGTTGCACATTTTTATTCTAGTCATGAGCCCGGAAGACACGTTCACGTTATTCTAAAACGTCTTGTAAATACTTAGATCGTATTACTTTTTAGGATTCCATATCAAAATGATAAATTACCTCGCAAAAGAAGTCTATTGTTAGAGATAAGCCTTTCTCAAAACACCACCACTTTAAACGTTCGTGAGCATCTTTCATCCATAGATTGCCTTCTACCAATATGGTAAAGGTTGTCGGTCTACCATCATCAAGTGAAAAGTCAGTTAACGCTGCGCGCTGTGACAGACGAGCAAACAGCCATGATGGTAAGTTGTAACTGTTTACCGTGAAGAGAGTGGGGTAGGTAAAAGGGGTTGAGAGAGGTAAGGAAAAAGGAAAGGAGGGAAATTTGACCTCCAACGCTCTCACTCACCGAACAAAACACAATAATACGGATACTATTATTCCTACGTCGATCTTCTATGAGAAGGTACTACTACCCCGGTCGATCTGACCCAGTCATGCTGAAACCAGCGAGTAACTACTACCTAATAAATGTTAGTGTCTTTAATAATACAAATATTTATTTCTATCTATTAATATTAATTTATCTACGGAATCGTCCACCAGACCACGACTCGCACTTAGCAGATTTTTTATTTATGTAACCGAGCAATTTATGAAGAGTGATCAGAAACAGCTAAATAATTTCAATGATGTAATCAATGAGTAATGGTTAGGTCGTTATCATTACTAGCTATTACTAGACTATTTAGTAATGCTAGACAACTTGTACGATTAAACCAGAGACGTATTATGTTTAACAGATTATTTAATTTATTGCTTTACTGGTGTAATGAATCACTTGAATAATATATAAGTAGCTAGTTGTTGCCCGCAGCTCTGGCACCGTTATGTCGGTTTTTTATATTGATGATTTTTTATATAAACTTTCGTCTCCTATTTCAACTCTTTCAAGCCACTTTTTCGCGACAAAATATAGCCTATGACGTTCCCCAAGATAAAGTATATCTCTATTCCAAATTTCAACAAAATAGGTTCAGTGGTTTAGGCGTAAAAGCGTAACAGACAGACAGGCAGAGTTACTTTCGAATTTATAATATTATAGTATGGGTTCGTTTACATTGTGTAATATTCCGATTTTTTATATCTGACACATAAAAAATAATATCAGGCTTAGGTGAATCTCTACTTAGCTATTTGAAACTGATTTTGGCACAACTTTGGTGGTATTGTTCACAGTAACTTATGCAATGTGTTTTCAAAAACAATGTTAAGAGTACACCAGCAAGTTGTAGCTGACTGCAATAAAAAGAGAAAAAGGAAGGAAAAGGAAAACATAAGAAAACGTGAGGGTAATTGGGTCTATATCTTTTTTACGTCCATATTCTATGAGGAGGCAGATACTTTTACTACAACTAATACAGTTATAGTTCGCATATTGCAATATAGTTTTTTTTTCATATTTACCTACCAAAGTTATAGTAAGAAAGTGATGGTAAGCAGTCAGTGGAATCCAGAAGTGGTGGCCACCATTCCAAAGCCATCGTCTTTTACTGCTGGTATGGTAGGCTCGTCTAGTAATACTTCGTAAAATAACCTATAGCTATTGTTTTTCGAAGAGAATATAAAAAAAAACTTATAAGTTAGCACCTTTAGTGATAATAGGTTGTAGTCACGCGTTACGCATAAAACTTAATGGAGTGCAAGGTTAACTGTCAAAGTAACAGATAAACAAGGGGTTATAAAATGACTTGAAACCCATATTACAACACATAAGCGTAAAGGTTTACCAGGTTTTTAGCACGTAAATATAGCATTTAACTACTTAAACTCAAATACATTTATTAATTTAGGTCTAATCAAAAAATGTCAAAATAACAAAAACAAAATATCAGCCAACAAACTGAGTGCAATTAATTGGTTGACATTTTCTTTTATTTAAATTAACGATCTTATGGGTCAATTTATGTGATATATATGAGTAAATTTTTGTATTATACAATGTCTCGATTATAAAATCCTATCCTACTAATATTGTAAAAGTGAAAGTTTGTGTGTTTATGTGTGTTTGTTACTACTAAGCGCCTAAATGGCTGAACCGATTTAGATGAGAATTGGTATTATAATATAGATTCAGTGCTGGAGACGGGCATAGGCTACTTTTTATCCCTTAAATCGCTACATTTACATTAATTAAACACATACCGTGCGGGCGAAGCCGCAGGATGTAGCTAGTTAGTAATAAACTACAAATAGCGTTTACCAAACTTTATCATCATGTACTTAATCTACAAAATTTGCTTTTACAGGATTATAACAAAAATTTAAGGTAGCTAAATTCAAATTTGCGTTACGTGTATTATAATTATAAATCTACGCCCCAATCCGGCCCTGTCGGATTACTAGGGTTTAATAATACAAATAATTGATGAATTATATTCTCTAAGCTCTGACTTTACTATGTAATGGTCTTATCGATTATTTGTTTATTTATTTTACTTACTTTTAGTATGTGTTTTTTATTAAAGTAGATAGATAATATAACAATATGTAAGGATGCATGTTTAGATAACAAATTGCTTTCCTGTAGTCTCTGCTTACACTATTAATCGGAGATAGGCGTGAAGTTATGTATGTATATGGTAAGTTTGAATATTATATGGTATCTTGTAAATCATTCTTGACGAATAAAGTGTTGCTTACAATTTACCGAACCAATGCATGTTCTTGAATTTGGTTCATGACCAGACAAATATAAAACCGGGCTTTGTTCGTACATTTCATTATATTTAACACACTATTTTTTTTTATATTAGCCTATCAAAGTGACTCCACTCTGCCTGACTTTAAGCAGCCAGTGAAATCCAGAAGTGGCGACACCATTCTGAAAGCCAAATTACTATAAATTGGCCTCTACTTTATGGCGGCGTAGTGAAATGCTTTTTAATATTTATTTTTAAATTTAAATATTAATTTCAAAACATATTTTATATACCTACCTATTTATGTGTTCGAGCAATTTTCTTTCTTTTTTTCTATAATCTAAAGAAACGAACCTATTGGTATTGTTATGAACGGGCTGTTTGCCGCAACTCCACGACTGTGCGCGTATTTTGCGTGTGGGTGGGCGGCGATCACTCGATCCACCCCAGCTCCTCAAGGAAGGCCAGCAGACTTCTGATGTCCCCGACGATCTCGTGGAGTAAATCCGGGTCGCCAAAGTATCTTGCCCTGTATGTGGCGACCTCAGGGCAGTGTAGCAATATGTATGCTGTTGTTCCGCATGCAAGCTCTGCACAGCAAGCTGTCTGTAATTCCCATGACAAATATGTGTTTTTATTGAAAGAACCATCACCGGTGATGTCGGCTATGACTGTGCGAAGTTGTAGTTTCGACAGTCGGAGCACGAGCAGCGAGCATTTAGCTCTGGCAGTGCTTCCTTAGCCTGCCTGCACTCGGTATGGTTCGTTTTTGTTATTGTGTTGATCTGGTGGTGTAATTTCTTACCAGAGTGCGTAGGTGACCAAAGGGGATGGCAACAGCGGGTTCTGGTCCCACGGCATTCATAGCTGAGCCTTCACTCGCAAGCACGTCGACTGCGTCGTTACCTCGGGAGCCGCTATGCCCTTTGATCGAAACGAACCTATTACTGAAACACATTTTTCACAGCTTCGATCCGTCCGAACGTGACACAACAAATATAACAACTACAATAATCGTTTAAGCGTTAAAATCAAATTATTTACATCGTCGTACAACGTTCAAAAGCGTAAATGAACTGTCACTCATTGCTCCAACTTTAAACGGTGTAATCGCTTTCCCGTACATAATTTTAATTCCGAAAATTTCGGGAGTAAAATCCGACGAACCACGAATGGAAAGTAGCATGTTCAGGGGTGTCATAGTGCTAAATGGTGTAATGGAAAATTGTAGGAATGGTTTGTTATTATGACTCTTTTTAATCGACTTCAAAAAAGGACAAGATTTTCAATTCAACCGTATTTTTTTCCCATGTGTTCGCGTATTAGGTACTTCGGCGTTTATGAACCGATTTTGATGTTTTTTTTTGTTGGAAAGGAGATATCCCAAAGGTGGTAGGTACCATAATAAGAAAACCAGAATCTGATGATGGCATCCTAGAGAAATTGAGAAGATCCTTTGAAATTTGTAGTGGCATAGTGCATATGTTATTATTTTAATTGGAATTTTTTTATGGCTCTACTATGGCTACGAGGCCATTCGACCCTAAAGATTTGACCCTTTCATGGTTTGAGTACCCATTCGTTCCTTCTCGGGAGTACGTATAATGTACAGACGGTACAATAATCTGTATCAGTATAATGTTATTTAAATTTAAATAGGCATTTAGCAATGCAACCAAAAATATATTAACTGGTTTATTTAAAATAACTTCTGTAAATAATTAAAATCAGAGATTTGTTCAGAAATCAGTCTTATAAATACCTTAAAGTTATAAATTACATACAAAGTGCATAAATAATTCAAATCACAGCCATTACAGTAATTATATAATAACATAATTACTGTAATGGTTGTATATATATATATATATATGTATGGTTATATATATTTATGGTTATATATATATATGGTATAATTACTGTAATGGCATTACAGTAATTATATAGTAATTACATAACAGTAGTACATTAAGTACAGTCGGTATAAAAATATTATAGTATCAGTTTCATGATATTTAAAAAAGCACTTGGCTATTATATCAAAAATATACTAACTGGTTTATTCAAAATAACTTCTTATAATTAAAATTACAAATATGTCACAAGCAGACTAAACTTGTGAAACGATGTCAGGACTCCGATTGTGACAATGTAATTTTGTAGAATTATAATCATAGGTTATAAATGTATCACTACAAGAAGGATAACTTATTATAAAAGTTAACTTAGCTATTTGCAATTCCAAAATGTAATTATTGTATTTTTAAATACTATTTAATTGCATAATAAGTAAGAACAAATCATTGAAAAAAAGGCTTCATATGATTTGGTTTACAATCAAATTACCACCTGGTTTTACATCCTCCGGCGCTTTCACTCACCGAACGAAACGCAGTAGTACGGATACCACTACTCTTAAGTCGATCTTCTTTAAGAGGGTAGTACTTCCCCGGATGATCCGGCCCATTCATGCTGAAATCAGCGTGGATCTACTACTGTAGAATGAACCAATCACAATTCACAAGCCTACGCCGATGCAAAATAAAAAAAATGTTTTTTCGTTCAGTATAGTTTTAGTTAAGTATAGTTATATGAAATAATTCAAAACAAAAAAAAAAGAGTGTGTGTACTCATGTACGCACGTAGAAGTTATACTTCTTTGGCGTAACAATCCAAAAATATCAAATAATAACACAACGCATACATACATAAATATTTGAATTGATATAAACGCCAATATATTTTTTATTTATTCACACTGATTATTTGTACTGATACGACACACAAAGATTCGCAACTAACTTCAGGGTGTAACAGGTTCGCAACTAACTTCAGAGTGTTGCTTTTTTCTGTTGGTGTGCGCGCGCATCGTAAAAATTCACTCTCATCATTTTTCCCAATCGCGCCAAAAGAAGTATAACTTCAAAAATTCTTTAAACAGTATTAATATTTTTCAAGTAAATTTTTAAAGTAAAAAGCACTTCATTCAGAGTATCGTTCATAACCTCGGATTATTTCTCAACATTCTTAGAGGCGAACGCAAAAGATCTTTCTAAGAACCTATATATTGTTAAAGTAACACAAATTATTAAATGTTTTAACATAATTTAAAATAAGTTTTTTTTCTGACTGTACTGTTTTCCTTCTAAAATTGTAGAAAACACAATGAGGTACGTATGGGCTTTAAAATAAATATTAATTTTATTTTTTCTGGATTCGTACCTAAAATAGGTAGCAGTATTATTGTGACCTTACTTTGTGTTTTGTCTTTTTCTTTTATACCATTAAAAACAAGGATAGAGACAAAGTTAGATTATAATAAGATTGCTAATAAGAGGTTGTGGTAGGCCCCTGTATCCCAAAGAAGTACTTACTTACTTAGGCTTCAATCTGCCCTTTGAAGTTCACTGCAGAACCTGTAAATCACATACCTAGTCTACTTAGGCCATAATGCCGGTTCTTCCTTTGCATTCTGTCGTTCTAAGTATTTAATCGTCTTACAGTTGATTTAAATCATGTAACAGAATCTCATTCAACTTTAGTAATTAACCTTATAGTGATTATCGTGTAATAAAATTGTCTGTACCAACCCTAACGTTGTGAAATTAATTAATTATTGAATTATGAAAACAAATGAATTAATTAATGTTCGCGCATTCGCTCACATTTTGTATAACCATTTATTAGTACCTATAGTTGATTTAATGACAAACTTTATGTGCGTGCAATAATTGGCTTTGTATCTAATGAAGCTTTATTAAAAAGTTTTGATTTAACGCGTATATTTTAGAAATTGATTTAGTATTAAAATTATTATGGGAAATAGGTATTAATTATGAAATGCCTTACTAAGAAAGCGTGACTATCTGATGATTGATTTTGATGTGTTTTAAATCATATTATGTGCCAGTTAGGTACAACTATGGCGGAGCTGTTGTGTGTCTTGCTCAACAGCAGAGCAATTTTAAAGGTTGATTTACATTAATACTGTAGCTGGCAATATTTTAAATAGAATACCATTGATAGCTGGCGCCAGCACCGATGGATTAGCGCTAAACGTTTTCAATCCAGTGATGCTGGTGCCGGCTAGTGGATCAATTAAATCAGCCTTAATAAATAACGAACACTTAGAGAGGGAGTTTACAAAGACGGATACAATTTATCCAGGCTTTAGTTACAAATATTTAGAAATCACACAAATATTTCACAATAGTAATCTGTAAAAAACTGGTGGTGAAGCGGAAAAAAGATTTTTATACTTATGAACGTCATAACTAAAGATATAAAGCAAGAGAGCTGTGAGAAGAAGTATTAAGAAATACAGACTACTCTGTTTAATCGCCATAATGTTATAACTTGTCATGAGCTATAATTTCAAACGCATAATGAAAATTATATGCCTGTCTCCAAAATCCCAAATATTAACAAACCATTCAACGAATTGAAACATACCTCAAACTACATTCATCCACTCAAACATAACACGTTGTAATTGGACGAGTCTAATTTATTCACTTCGAAATGGCGCTACGAGTGTAGTTCACGGTTTGATGGTCAAAGCGTTACTAGCATTGCCACTGTTATAAATGAATTTATCTAAAAGGTTTAGTTGCTTTTGTTTTGTAGTAGTACTTGAGTAAGGAAATTGTGCGATAAGGAAATGAAGAGGAATTCTCGTGAAGTAGAGATCTCGTCACAGGAGTTTGAAAAAAGAAATGGCAGATGGCAAAAAAACATTTTTTTGGAAGATGATTTTGTTTATTTATCTTAGGATTATATTTTCTAATAATATATCTTATAACAAAAATATATTCCAACAACTACACACAACGCCATTAAGACCCAAAGTAAGTATAAATATATCATAGCTTGTGTTATGGATTCTAGAATACAGAAATTATTTTTTTGTAAATACATAGAAACACCTAGGCCAATGCATTAGACATGTTCATGCACACAAATACTTGTACTGAGCAGTAATCAAACCCGCAACCTTTGCGTGTCAGTCCGTACACAATACCACCGAACCACAGATGCAGTGCAGGGGCGGCCAGGCAATTTTCTAATGTCTGTAAAGTCAGGATATGGGAAGAAATCTGTTTCTATTGCAAGAATAGAACTTCTGAGCTAGACTGGATGTCTGTCTGGATTGGAATAGAATCAACCAGTTGATTGATAAAATGTGTCACTGACGTCGTACAACATAATAATATATATATATATTAATTCATCTACTTACATGACTAAAATGTCGTTCTACCTGTACTAAAGTTGATCTAATACTGCTCTGCTCCTGTGGAATATAGCGTAATTTTAAATAGCCTACCTTTCTCGTGAATAAAGCTAATCAATACAAAAATATCGTGTGGAATTCTATTGGTGGTTCGAAAGATATGCTCATTCAAACAAACTTTTAAGCTTTATTATGGTAGTAAATATATTATTTTACATCCTTTTAAGTGTTTCGTGGTAATCATTGAGCATAATTAAAAAGACTAATTAATTTATTAAACTGTTATCAAGTTATCAATCATCCAATATAGTTTGACCTATGATTACATACAGTGGATTCGGTCGATATAAATGGAATCAATGATTGGAAACACGATAGGGTCGTGAATTTTGTATGGAACAATAATTCTTAGGGCAGGGGTGACCTAACAAGGTACTCCAATTTACTCGATTTTAGTTAAATTTTGTGTCTTTTTGTTAGTCCTTTGTATACAAGGTTTATTGTAATATCTGTAATGAATCCTAAAGAATAAAAAAGAAGAAAAATTGTAAATCCAACTAAGTTGCAGTCTATTTTTAATAAATAAATCTTTATTCAAGTACCAATGACTCGTTTTGTTGGTAACAATTTGAACTAAGAGCGTTTGCGCGTCATGAGTGGCAAAGTCGCAATTTAGTGTAAAATTTCGTGGTTTTCAGTTTCTATCATATAATCGGCGCTATATTTCAAAAATATGTTCTGTTAACATGCTAGAATTAGGTGAACGTAAAAAGTAAGAAATTATTTCGTTTACAGTTCTATTTATAAGCAAATAATACATTTGAAACTTAAGTTGCGTTATTTTCATTGTAATATAACTGTTAGCATTATGGTTACTTACTTTATATACAGCTTTTACTTAATTCTAGCATGATATCAAAACATGTTTTAAAATATAGCTGAGATTAAATGATAAAAATTGAAAACCACGAAATATGACACGTAATTGCGACGTTGCTACTTATGAAGCGTAAACCTTCTAATTGATATGTTAGTTTACTTAATTCTATGACACATACAATTATAAATGAGGCGCTACAGGCTTAACACAGAGGTGGAAAGCCTGGAGCAGTGACTCAAATACACGCAGTCGAGCCTACTTACAATGCAACTTAAAATGTTATTGGGCACCATTGACGCACCAGGGACGCGCATCGCTTCCATATCGTGGCGTAGAAGCAGTGTACTGCAGTCCTGAAGCGCTACAGTATCAGCATTTAGGAACTCATGGGATACCACAATGATACTCAGTCAATAATGACATTTAGTACCTAGTGCGTATTGCTATTAATATCATGGCAGTATACAGACAACCAAACATGTCTTGTTTGAGATATTGATACCTACCTAAACTACACCTAAACTCATTCTTATACATCACTGTTGGTATGTTTGTCCTCTATTGCGTGCTCAAAGCAATTATCAGATTGTAATTAAACGTCTCAGAATACCTTGCGAGGGTATTCTGAGACGCCGAAGATGGTTCTTCGAGAAATTACGTGGTATTGCAACGTATGGCGGTTGCAGCTAGTAGATTAGAAAATTATGAAAATTACTTAAAAAGAAATTAAACAAAAATATACCCATTTTGTTTTATTTGGACACTTTATTGTTACATAATTTTAATAATCAAATGTAAACTACGCTTATAAAGCATAGTTCTATTATACCTACTCATAAATCAAAACTGTCAATTGCCTCAACACATTAAAATTACGAAAATAAATCTAGAAGAGCGTATAAGATCAGCTTTATAACACAAAAGAATCACGGGTCCACAAAAAAGCTGGCCTTGTCTATGTCAGAGGGTCCGGGGGTCTGAATATTTCAGCATTAGGTCACCCTTACACCTCATAAAAGTCGCGCGGGCCACGCAAAAACTATCATAATTCATACTCGAACCGGCTGTGATTTGCCTTTCGTGTTTTTGTAGACTTGTAAAGGGAATAGAGGCTTCGTATTTTATTAATCGTTTGCTATAATGTCTCATAAAGGTTTACATAAAAGTGTTTTAACATCTTACATCTTAAGTCTTATTATACAGTTTTTTTATACGACTAATGTGACAAACCAGCATACGGTCCGCCGGTGCGCCTAATGGTAAGCAGTTACCATAGCCTATAGTCGCCGTTCAACACCAGTATTACTTGCACGTTCATGGAGTTATTCAAGAAAGGAATTAAAGGTTCGATCCCTTTAATTCCTTTCTTGAAGAACTCTATGTTCTTCTCCTCTCCAAGGAAAAGTTTGTACTTAAGCGACAGAATATCAAATCTTTAGATTTTTTGTGCCTGAAATAATTTAATTCTATCTTAAAATATTACTTGCTTTTAATATATCGGTTTACAGATTATTATCTTTATTGTAGATAATTATTTTTACATTACTTATACACTATGTACAAAGTGCGGGCTTATTACTGAAGGTTATTTCTTTCAGCTTTGGATAGACCGTAGATATACAATAGTGAAAAGAAAGAAGAACGTTCTATTTATTCATGATCTATTTTATCAAAAAGGTTACAGTTGTTGAACAAAGGAGTAAAAAAGTTAGGCACCCTCCACAGTTGATTTGGTGGCGTTTCTCTCAAGACTGAAACATAAAATATTATCTACATTACAATAGGAAAAGGAATTTTTAATGTGGTTTCTAAACAAATGAATGATGAAAATATTTTAATATTTAATTTTATTTGCTCTAATGAGTGGAAGAGGGAAACATAGCATTTATGTGTCTATCCTGTAGGTATTTAATATCTGTCACTTTTGTTTTCAAATATGACTAAATTCAAGATTTCTCTATATAGCTCAGAGCCCTTTTAAACAAGGATTTCAATAGATAATAACCATCCTATAAAGTGTACCGACTAAAATTTCTATTTTTGGCCGTTATAATAAAAGCATGACTCAGACCTCTAAGTCGAGGTGTGAACTTCTTTGTTTCACTTCAGTTAATTGCACCTATAAATAATCGAGTTCCAATTATGCAAGCTTGTAACAAAAGTTCCTATACTTTGTAGATATTTTAATAACTACTATATTATATTTTAAGGGCGACTCACGACCGTTTAAGTTAGAGGGGATGCTTGGAAAAGACTTGCAGCAATGGTCAGTAAAGGTGAAGGTTGGTATACTGCAAAGTCACAATCTTTTTCTATCTGTTTCTTCGCTTACTTTTTCTAAACCACGCCAGGGATTTTGATACTAATTTTACTGTAGTTTAGACATTTTTTACTACAATGTTTATATTTATATAAACATCGCTTAGTGTAGTAGAAAATTTTAACGATTTGTAATGGTATAAAAACACATTAGTACGCGCAAGGTCGCTAGTACATTATAAACCTTTAATATTCACACAAAGTGTAGTAAATAAAGGAAAAATAAATAAAATTCCTCATAAAATACAAAATTTAATTTATATTTGACAGGTTTGATTTAAACAAATAAAACTTGATCACGTATTCCGGGTAGCGAAACGTAATTTTAAATGAGAAAATTGTGCAAATATTATTAAAATTTGTATTCTTTTCAACCATATTTCTGTTTGTTTCTCTATATTCTTTTGTTTTTATGTAGTTATCCAAATGAAAACAACCCAACTTCAAATTTCAATGATTTTTCTATTACTTAGATTTTATGTTAGACTAGCTTTTGCCCGCGACTTAGTCCGCTTAGAAGTAGAAAATGATTCTAAAAGGTTTTTTAATTGTTTTACTACGATATTATTTTTTGTTAAAAACATATAAATTATTATGTTTGAACGTTTGAATACATATTACATAATAATCTGTACTATAGTGATGAGATTTAAAGGTTCAATATCGCTATATTAATCCGCCCTTAGCACAGTAGGACCACGGGTACATAGTGGTATACCCTAGTGCCACCAAACAAATTACCTGTAGAACAAATTGGTGGGACCACGGGCCCTTACCCAATTTGGGTATTTTGTTTTTCCGTCGGGTGCTACAATTACCAGACTACTCTGTGCGCTTACTCTGAGCATGCCATATTAAACGGGCCGTGGGAGAAGCAGCTTTCTCTCAAGTCTTCGCCCGCTACCTTATGAGTTTGACCTTAAGCTTTGTTTATGGTCATTGCGAAGCAGACGTTGATAGGAAACTGCACTCTCTTGAATTCGAAGGGGTATTTGATGGTGTTAGGGAAATCCTATGAATATCTACAGACTCTCCTGGAGAACAACCGGTCAGTACAGTTGCCTCGATTATCTACATTTGTTTTCACTTGCAATCTGGTTCCATTGCATAATTTTGGTGGATTTATATTGCGCAGCAATATACCTAATAAGCGCGCCGTAGGTACGTGCCTAACAAACACTGTAGATAAGTATTTAAGTATGTATATCCGTATTTCTAGAACCCATAACACAAACTATAATATATGGTTACTTTGGGTCTAGATGGCGTTGTGTGTAGTTACTATGTATAATATTACTGTTACTTATCATATAGCGTAAATAGGCCACCTAAAATAGGCAGGTAAAAAATAGACAGCACCACCTTTTGACCCAGCTGATCAGCATCAACGTCCTGTGTCCCTATCGCACCTGGCAAGTCTATTAAAACTGTTCGCTCTAAGCTGCGCCTGATTGTTCCTAATATAACAAACTCGACCCGACTCCGTCTCGATTTATTTTCGCAAACACGTCAACTAAAAGATGACTAAACAACAAATGAAAATATAACAGATGATATTATAGGTAACGGTAAAAATAAAACATGCGGCAGATACCATTTTTGAAGTTGTTTGGTCTTATGATCGCAAGGCGGAAGAACGGTAGAAGATCCATGCTGATTTCGGCATGAATGGGCCGGATCGTCCGGGAAGTACTATCCTCTCATAGAAGATCGACTTAAGAGTAGTAGTATCCGTACTACTGCGTTTCGTTCGGTGAGTAAGAGCGCCGGAGGCCCAATTTCCCTCCGTTCCTCTTTCCTCAGCTCCCTCATTCCCTTCCCCTAACCCCATTCCCAGCCGCCATAGTGGAGACCACCGTACCAGCAGTTTAAGACGATGGCTTTTAGTATAGTGGCCCCTACGTCTGGATTTCACTGACTGCTTACCATCAGGCGGGGTGGAATCACTTTGGTAGGCTATAATATAAAAAAAAAACGGATATTCAGGACAAAGCATTTTTTTAATATAGATGAATGGTCTCTCGAGACACCACTAAGTAAAATTTCGACCAATTACACTGAATCATAATTTATTTCCATCGTCTAATCTCGGTTTATCTGCATAGCATATTACTTGAATAAATCGTTCTCTATATTGTATAGCCAGCAAACATTTCACGGAAGTAGATCTTTTAGCATATAGGGGACGGATTGACTGGAGATGTAAAATGTGTAAATGAAGACGTAAAGTGTTAGTTTTGTCCGAAAATCAGTGCTTGGAAGGCATAATTACCTCCTCGGTCCTCTTTATTTTCTTTTTCTCCCACATTATCGTTACCCAATATGGTCAGTATAATAATTTATGCCACCACTGAACTGAATTTAAAATAGCACAATACACCAGCAAAACTGATTTCAAATGACGGAGTCGATATGGATTTTCAGTTATACATGTTTCAAACAAAGCGTCATCATTCCTATGTTCATTATCTTCTAGTAAATGCCCGTATGTAAGGTCGATATCTTTTTTTTTTTTTTTTTTTTTTATAGTATAGCCTACCAAAGTGACTCCACCCCGCCTGATGGTAAGCAGTCAGTGGAATCCAGAAGTGGCGGCCACTATACCAAAAGCTATCGTTTTAAACTGCTGGTATGGTGGCCTCCACTATGGCGGCTGGGAATGGGGTTAGGGGAAGGAAATGAGGGACGTGAGGAAAGAGGAAAGGGGGGAAATTGGGCCTCCGGCGCTCTCACTCACCGAACGAAACGCAGTAGTACGGATACTACTACTCTTAAGTCGATCTTCTATGAGAGGGTAGTACTTCCCCGGACGGTCCGGCCCATTCATGCTGAAATCAGCGTGGATCTACTACCGTAAAAATCATCTATCCTCAAGAAAATAAGCAACATGAACAGTTTACAAAAGTAGGCGCATTGTACCAACATTTTCAGTGATTTAGATGAAACGTGAAAATTATTTCATTAAGTTGTTTAAAAACATCTAACTGGTTACCAATCACAGCTGATCCACGTGTTTTACGATTGTAACTACCCTATTGTTTAATAATAATAACAATAATAAATTTATTAATTTCTCTCATAGGTTTACAGTTACAAAAAAATTGGTATAGCTTATAAGTAATATTAATTAATAATGAGATAATTAAAACTGTTTTACAAACGCATCTGTTTCACAAAGTTGAAAGAATACAGAGTAAGTAGTTTGTCATAGATTTTCTGAACATTCCGTCATGGTGTCAGGGTTGTAATACATCTTTAGTTCACCTTCAAGATGTACGTTCATCTAGATGTACTTATTATCAGTAATATGGTCCCTAATTAATATGGTCTACCATATTGATGAAAGTTTAACTTAAATTGGACATATTTATGTCTCGAAAACTATACATTACCTATTTTAAAATGTTGTGCTTAAATTCATATAAACGCATCATTATAAAAATCTAATAGTAGTTTTACAAACTAAATTTAATAAAAATTTCACCGGATTCACTAAATCGCATTTATAACTTTCTGAATATAGATTAAATTAACCTAACTTTTTTGTTTATGAACCAATTTTAATAAAACAAACATTAAATGTTACACGAAGCTAGCTTGCTTCGATACATAAGTGCAAACCGCCATCGAACTGCACCGGCGCGGTTGCTACGCGCCTCGTATACATAACACTTTCATTTTCAAAAATATCTAGTATTTATGGACGGATTTTAAAAATTCTTTTGTTATTCTATAGGTGTTTCTATCCGCTATGTATAGTGTATAGTCACTTGTAGATATTCACCTTGTAACACATATTAATAAATATTTTTGTGACATTTTTAAGGATATCCGGGATACCCGGTTTTTTTTCGAGACAAAAAGTAGCCTATAACCTGGCCAGGAGTATGATCTATAAATGTAGTGAGTTTGATAAAAATCCGTTCAGTGGTTTTTGATTCATGCCTGCACATACAGACAGACAGACAGACAGACAGACAGACAGACAGACAAAATTTTTCTAAATTACATTTTTGGCATCAGTATCGAATAAATATTACCCCCTGATAGTATTTTTTTAAATATATTCAATGTATAGATTTTATCTCGCTAGAGATTTATTATAAGTATAGATATAGATATAGATGTTGTGCTTGGGTTCTTCGCTGTTTGACACCACGAATTATTGACACCACGGTGTCAATCGCAGAAGAACGTTTTTTGAATTGGCTCCTTGGCACCACGGTGTCCATCGACGAATACCTTATATGGCTTCGTTGATTGACACCATGATGTAAAACAGCAAAGAACGGCTCATTGGCATTTTTATTATAACATAACAATCGTGCACAAAAGTGTTTACACGATTTTTATTTAAATAATACATTTTTTCTTAAAGTGCTTGGAAAGACAAAACTGTTTAGTTACCCATAAAAGTTTTACTACTACATCTCTTGAAATTTAATTTTAAATACTTGAGTGGTAACAAACCCACACACATGCACACACACACACAAACTTTCGCATTTATAATATTTATTTATTTATTTATTTATTTATTAACACTTCATACACAAAAACACATGTATAGGCGGACTTAATGCCAAAGGCATTATCTACCAGTCTACCTTTATTTTATTTTTTATTTATTTATAGGCTAATTAGTTTTCAGTTTAAGACTGTTAAGCCTTATAAAGATTGTTATACTTTTAAACACACAGTATGTTACTGTGAATTTAACCTGTTATTCGATTTGATATTGATACGTTTCGAATAATTTTGAAAAGGACACTGCGCGTAGGGGATTCTACTTTAATCTAGTTTGTTGTGTTAATCGCTTAATTTGCGGGATTATTTTTGTCGATAGGAGAGTGGGCAGACCACTTTTGTATAGGTGGGTTTTCAGAGTATTTACTTAAAATAACAAAGTTTGTAACATAAATACATTTTCTACTAAGCGATAGTTAAAAGCTAGGCAGAATCTTTCCTGCTGTTAAACGTTGCTTCCAACAGAAACAAAATAAAACATGCTGTTATGATTGAAGAGATACACTAAGCAATTTTGATGGAGGCAGCTTTCTGTGTTATATTTCATTTTATTATAAACTAGCGGCTCGCCCCGGCTTCGCACGGGTGGACATTTTCTTAAACATTTTGAGATAAATAAAGATGCTATTGTATGGGAATATAGAAAAGTGAGTTTTTTAGGCAATTTTTTAAATTTTTGTCTCCGTAAGCACCATCCTCGTACTTCAAGGAATATTATAAAAAAATAAATCGGTTCAGCTGCTCTCGAGATTTGCGCTTAGCAACACGTTCAGTGATTTATTTTTATATTATAGACTAGCGTTAGCTATTTCCGCGGCGCAGTTTCATTCGCGTCTTTGCTTACTGCTCTGATCCCGTCGCCAATAGCTTGATGTTACATAGCCTTTAACCTTCCCCAAAAACGAGGCCATCATACGCAAAAAAAAATTAAAATTTGACTGGTAGTTTCTGCGATTAGCGCGTTCAAACAAAGAAACAAACTCTTCCGATTTTCATAATAGTATACATAGGTATAGAGTTATATTGTATTCCAAATAATCTATACATATAATAAAAATGTAACCGATCGCTGTCTGTACATGGAAGATATATGAGAAAAAATACTATTGGGACCTATATCAACGCAAATAGAACCCAAAACAATGATTTTTAAAATTTTTGTCTGTTTGTCTGTTTGTCTGTTTGTCTGTTTGTCTGTGCGTTTGTGCACGCTAACGGAAACGGCTTATCGGATTTAAATATGGTTTTCACTAATATATTGTGGTAAGCTTCACTTAACATTTAGTGTTTGTTTCATGTCAATCGGTTCATAAATAAAAAAGTTATGCCAATTTAAAGAATCACATCGAACATTCGTTAATTTACTACGAAATCTTATAGAAGCAGATATTTTAACAGGTTGCGGAATAGCTGATAGTGTTTTTATTCCTCGGATTCCTGTCATTCTAAACAGTCTTTCATTTAGTTTTAAACGAGTCCAGTTTAAAGTGAGCCTATGTTTTGCGATGACTAATTAAAGTAATTAATTAATTAAGTAATTAAAGTAAAGGTAAGACACTAAAAGTTGTGGGTGTGGATCTAAGTATAAGCTGTTTTTCGGTCAGCTTTATGTGGCTCTATCACGTGTTAGCATTACTAGCAGCCTGTATGCTTTGATCCCTGATGGGCTATACGTCTAATCCATACATCCATACATATTATAAAAGGCTTTGTCCTGACTGACTGACTGACTGACAGACAACGTAAAGCCTAAACTGCTGGTCGTAGCGACTTGAAATTTGGAGGGTGTGTTTGTCTTTATGTCTAGAAGTGTACAAAGAAAGGGTTATTAAAAATTCAACCCTTAAGTGTATGAAAAGGGATGAAATCGATTGTATGAAACGTCTTCATTTTTTAAGTTACAGCTTTGAATAAAAAATACGCTCATAATTTTTTTTTTATTGGGGTGGATTTATAGGAGTGAAATAAGGGATGAAATATTGTATGGAAAGATCTTTGCTTTTGAAGTTGGCGACTTAAAATTTGGAGGGAGGGGGAAGGGAGGGGGAGGAAGAGGAAAGGAAGGGAGAAGTGAGGGGAAAGTGCGGGGGTAGTGAGGGAGAAGTCAGGGGAAAGGGAGGGGAAAGTCAGGGGGAAATCGACTGCCTCTGTATTTCGGTGGTACTGTGTATGGACTGTGAGGTCGCGGGTTCGATTCCCGCTCAGTGCAAATATTTGTAGCATGAACATGTCTATTTGCATTGGTCTGGGTGTTTATACGTATAATATGTATCTATTTACAAAAATAAAAGTATTTAAGTATGTTTATCCGTATTCTAGAACCCGTAATACAAGCATATAATATGCTTACTTTGGGTCTAGATGGCGTTGACCTCGCAGCATGTGTGGGACCAGCTGAGTATCCGCGGAGTCATTGTGTGGGTGGTGTGGGTCAACCCGCCGGCCAGGGAGACCCGTATAAACGGTGGTGCCGCTGGCCGCCGCGGCATTGTACAAGGGCCCAATTAGACCTAACCAAAAAAAAACAGACTGCCCCACCAGGTTGCGCATAATCTTGGAGTGGTTCGTCGTGCAGGTTGGTGACCGGATAGTGGGACCCGGCGATCATTTTCGAGACGGTACGGCGGAAGCCCGGAGGCCTAAGACCCTTGAGCCTTTACAGCTGCGAAGAGACATCGCCTCCTCAACGGCCGTCTTCTATCGCCTTTACCACGGAGAGTCTTCTCAACAGCTCTTTAAATTAATTCTACCCTCTCCCTTTTTATCCAGAACGACACGTGCGGGACTGAAGTGCTACCCTTTCACAGTGCAATCTAAAGGATCTCGAACCAAACGGTTCAGCACTTTATACTTTTGTCGCTCAATTAAAGCCTGGAACTCTTTACCAGCGCATGTGTTCCCACCTAACTTTCATCCTGGGACTTTTAAGCGAGGCGTGAAGAAGCATCTCACTAAGCCGCCATAGTGGAGGCCACCATACCAGTAGTTTGGCTTTTGGAATGGTGTCCACTACTTCTGAATTCCACTGACTGCTTACCATCAGCCAGAGTAGAGGCACTTTGGCAGGCTAATATAAAAAAAAAACTTATAGCGTTTTTATTCCTCGGATTCCTTTCATTCCAAACAATTTCCCGTTTAGTTTTAAACGAGTTCAGTTTCCAGTGAGCCTATGTTTCGCGATGACAATTAATGAGTGTGGATCTAAATATTAACTGTTTTTCGCATGGTCAGCTTTATGTGGATTTGCCACGTGTAAGTAATCCTAGCAGCCTGTATGGCTTTGATCCGCGATGGCTATACGTCTAATATCGTAGATAGAGAAGCATTTACTGTAAAGATTTTTCTTATTCACCTAAACGAAGATGTTTATAATTCAAAACAAACCAAAAGATATATCCAAAAAATGCTGCCCAAAATCACTATTCTACGCGGACGAAGTCGCGGGCACAGCTAGTAATATTAATAATAATGGTGCTGGCATTATAAATAAGCGAGTACAAGTACCTGGTCATGCATAAGCTACATTAATGATAACAAAATATACATTTTAAAGTATATTATTTCTCTAAATTTACGTGTAATATTCGCAACACCTTACTACCTACAAAGCTAATATAAAAACCATTGCCCTTTATATCCGTAACTATGTAACTGTTAAATACTTCAGAATACACTGAGGGTAACTTAGGTTGGTCGGGTGTCTGGCGTCAAGTGACATTTATGGGGTGACCCAAATGTCGCAGGCAGAAATAGAAGTGTAGGTAATCGGTTGTTTTAAGAAAAGTCATAATGAAGTCATCAAATTATAAGGGCTTGTTTCACAATCGGCAGTTAATTTTTATTCGAGGGATAAACAAGGTCATTTCATTCATTATATTAATTAATTCATCGCATAAAAGGTTACTGAGTAGGTAGGTACCTATTGTGAAACATCCCTAAGACTACTGTGTATTATTGACTACTAGCTGCGACCCAAAGCTTCGCCCGCGCGTAAAATAAATTTGGTCTCTCTCGGGAACCAGAGCGATTTTTGGGATAAAAAGTAGCCTATGTCCGTCCCCGGCACCGATTCTAATTTCTATCTACATACCAATTTTCATCGAAATCGGTTCAGCCGTTTAGGCGCTGAGTGGTAACAAACACACATACAAATTTTCACATTTATAGTATAAGTTGGATTTAACTAATAATAATGTTAATGTATAACAGAACTACCTATAAGAATAATTATCTTGAAATATATACAAAGGCATGCGTAACTCAAAATTGAGTTCTCTCACAGTAAATCTTTAAATGATGAAAAGTTTAAGGACTATAAAGTTTACGATACGACGGTTAAAGTTCACATATATAAAACAAAGCCGCTTCGGCCGTCTACGTACATATAGAAAATTTCACCCTGCAACGAAAATCGTGGTAGACGGATTACACAGTAATTGAACTGGAGAACTTATATAACAGTCCTACTACGCACTTGCATTCGGGTAAAGTTTCTGTGAATAATACTTTTTGTTTCTACAAAAATACCATTTCGTCACCACAGTCAATTTAAGATAAATAAAAAAATTAAAAATTATTCTAGACACTTCTTCTGGTTTGTACATGCAAGTAGTAGTTTTAAATAAATACGAATTTGATTTTCAACAGCAACACACGGCCCTTGCACTAACCCTTTTTAATCCATACCGGGGGTCTTCTATATTTAGGTATTGTTGGAAATTTAACATTACTCATAAAGTATAGTTAATATTTTAGACTTATTTTGATAAATTGCAAATTCATCAAACGAATAAAAGAATAGGTACGCTCAAAGACCAAAAACGCTAAATGAGCGGCAAAAGCAGCTAACAAGCTCATTATCAGCTATTACTATCTCCTGAATTCTGTTTTTTGTCTGTACTGATGCTGTATGCCTGCATGCTGTGGTCTCTTGTAATTGAGGAAGCATGAGACTTGTTATTTTTATGTTTGAAATGTGATGAAAGTGACATGTATTTCCTGTTAGAGATCCTTATAAATAAATAAATAAATAAATAAATCTATTACTATTATATAAAGTGGCAGAGTTTGTTCGTTTGATTGTTTGTTTGTACGCGCTAATCTCTGGAACTGTAGCCGAATTTGAAAATTCTTTTTGCGTATGATAGCCCAGTTCTCGAGGAAGGTTAATGGCTATGTAACATCACGCTACTGGCGACGGGAGCAGAGTAGTAAGCAAATATTATTATATGAAATATATTACTATATTATATTATATTGGTTTAACGCGTTCCAGTCAAATTTAATCAAGTCATTAGAGGTGACTTTGCTGGATGCCATCCGTGTAGATAGCTGTAATCCAAATTATAACTACCTAATTTGATTTTTATCATCCTTGGACTATCCCTCCAAGAGGTGACTTCTGATGGTAAGCTTGATTACGTCTAGAACGCCTATTACACTTAGTGTTCAGAGAGCCTAGTGCGAGTTTGTTTTACGTTAGCGCGATCGACACGTTTAAGACGTTTGGTGCTCTGATTGGCCTGCTCAAAACTCTTAACCAATCAGAGAGCCAGACGCGGTAAACGTCAACTCGTACTCAAGACCCAGTACGGGTTTTTGCTGTTTTTTATTATCACAATGCGTTGTAGTCCTCACAACTAATCTTAATACAGTTTTTACTATCATGTAGTGCATTTTTTTGGGCAGGTTTTTATGATACATGCAAATTATTTCGACTAGGTCACGCTCTACTAAATTCTCTGTGTGGTTTTCGAACTCCTTAATACGTTTATTTAAAGATAAAAACAGAGCCTGGATAAAATGGAAAACCTACCACAACATTTCAGACTATGAACAATAATAATTTTCTCTATATAGGCGTAGATTTGATGCAGCTGTTAAGAAGCACTTTAATAATTATATTAACTCTACTGAAAATAATATTAAAAAAAATATAAAATACCTATGGAATTACATTTATAATCGTAAAAATAAAGCTGGTATACCATCTACAATGTTTTATAATAACCAAAAGTCTAATGATCCAGCCGAGATCTGTAACATGTTTGTTAATTCATTTCACTCCGTTTATGAGCCCTCAACCTTTATTGTCGATACATGGTCCCCACCTGAAGAAACTATTGAACACCTTGCTCATATTACAAAATTAAATATTAGATTTAGTGCTCAAAAAATTTGAAATGCGTTGAAGTCATTAGACTCTACTAAAGGCCCAGGACCAGATAACTTACCACCTTACTTTCTTAAAAAGACTGCAGATAGTATTCACATACCTCTTTACATAATATTTAATAGATGTTTGTCAGAAGGCATTTTCCCCGAGATATGGAAAAGAGCAAATATAACTCCTGTATTTACAACTGGATCACGGCAGGATGTTCAAAACTACTGGCCCATACCCATTCTATCTACCTTGTCAAAGCTTTTCGAAAGACTGGTCTATACTGAAATACATAACACAATTTATAAAATTATCCTACCACAGCATGGGTTTATTAAAGGTAGATCAACAACTACAAATTTGCTTGTGTTTGCTGATTACTTATTTAACAATATGGATCAGCGGATTCAAGTTGATACGGTTTATACGGACTTTCGAAAAGCTTTTGACAAGGTTGATCATGATCTGTTACTTACCAAAATAGCCTATAATGGTATTCGTGGTGATTTACTACGATGGTTTGCGTCTTACGTTACAAATAGAACACAAAAAGTTGTTATTCGCGGGTTTCATTCTTGTACTGTAAGTGTTACGTCAGGTGTCCCACAAGGGTCAATTCTAGGGCCCCTTTTATTTATTCTATATATCAATGACATCAATGACTGTTTTAAGTATTCTAGATTTTCTCTATATGCCGACGACTTAGAAAATTTCAAACCTATCCGAAATCTCTCAGATTGTTATCTTTTGCAAGAAGACTTCGATCGTTTTTCAGAATATTGTAAAAGAAATAAACTCAATTTAAACATTTCTAAATGTTCTACAATTTCTTTTACTAAAAACAAAAATTTTTTTTTTTATTATAGCCTAATTCCATAAAACAGTCTTAATGAGAACACTATCCGTAAAGAACCTTGGCGTCCAGCTTGATGATAAGTTACTCCTTGATCAGCACATTCATACTGTAATTAATAATGCATATCGCATGTATGGTATTGTGATAAGAGCTACAAAAGACTTTCGACGCGCTAGTAGTTTCATCCATCTTTATAATTAACTAGTTCGCTCGCAATTAGAATACACAGTGGTCGTGTGGAACCCTCTTTATAATAAATATGTAGATAGTTTACAAAAGGTCCAGCGTAAATTTCTTAAATCTATTAGTTATAGATGCCACCGGTACTGTCCGTCATATGAGGATTTACTTGGGAAATTTAATGTAATGAGTCTAAAGTCCAGAAGGTTATATCTAGAGACTATGTTTCTCTATGATGTATGTAATCACAGATACGACTGCTCCGACTTAAACAACAGAATACATTACTATGTGCCCAGAAGTGTGATGAAACGAGAGGTGCCCACGCGTCCAGTTTTTGCAGTTACCTCGTGTAGAACCAATGCAGGAGTCCGCGCACCCCTACGCCGGATTACTAATATTTATAATAAATTATTCACAGGACTTGACATCTTCTCTTTGCGTGCTTCTATATTTCGCAATTGTCTCATCAACACCATTAAAATGACGTAGCTGTAATTGTATTTTAATATGTTTTTAACATAAACATTATTATTATATATAAGACTAGATTATAAACAAATTTATTTTCTTCAAATCAGCTTGTAGCAGGTTTCTCTTATATATGCCGTGGACAACGTTTTTTTTTTTTTTTTTTTTTTTTTAATACGAATAAGGTGACAAACAAGCATACGGCCCGCCTGATGGTAAGCAGTTACCGTAGCCTATGGACGCTTGCAACACCAGGAGCATCACTAGCGCGTTGTGGGTTGCACATTTGTATGATGTAATTAGTTAATTTAGCTCATAAGACTTAATGTTTTACTGTTTGTTGATCCCTAATAAATAAAATAAATAAAATAAAAATAAATAAAATTATAGGTAGAAGACAAAGGTCAAGAATTTCTACAATTTGTGCGGAGTAAGGTTGGGCTGCTAGGAATAATATAGCTTTTCATTACACGTAAACGTAAAATGGTCGAAAATCTACCAAGCGCGATTCCCATGATATACGAAGTTTCTACATAGGTACAAGTTGAACGGAACTCTCGGTACGGAGTTAAACTCCCACTAGACCCATTTTTAGTTTTAGATAAACAGACCACCTTTTACGATATTCATTGAGTGCAGCTTTAAGAAACGATTGCGTAAAAATGCTTGTTACCTAGTTTTTTTGCCCTCGCTTAACTTCAGTATTAAAAGTTGCAGTTTCCCGCTTTGTTCACTATAATCGATGCAGCTCGGTTATAACTATAAGTAAAAGGTTTATTGAAACGAATATTATAAAGTGAAAAGATTTGATTCTTTGTATGTTTGTTTGTTTTAAAAAATTCTTTTACCTTTTTGAATCAATAAATGAAGCGAGTAACATAGGCTATAAGATATGTTTAACATTTTTTTTTGTTATTTTCAAGATTTCAATATTTTAAGCGCCTATGTAAACCTGAATGATGCAATATGACACTATTGCGATGAAATTAATTAATTGTATTGTATACAATAATAGTGAATGGTATATACTATTATATAAAGTAGCAGTGTTTGTTTGTTTGAACGTGCTAATCTTTGAAACTAGTTTTCAATGCCACTATTGAAGCCCATATAACACTTCAACATATGTGTATACCTGAAGGGGGATTTTTTAACGTTTACTTTTTAGAATCCAGTTTTCCCCCCTGGGGGAGGATTTTCTAAAGAGAATTTCTAGACTTTTTTTTCTTTCCATTTTTCTCCCTTAAAGGTGGCTTTGAAGGGGGATAAGTGGAATAGCATATTTTTTCAATTCCAGTATTTCCCCTGGGGGATTTCTACTAATACTCTTGCAATTGGATTCCAATTTTTCCCCATAAGGGGGAAAATTGGAATCCAATTGCAAGAGTCTTTCAGGGGGAATTTGTGGCATAAGCCGTTTTCAGTAGTAGTAGATCCACGCTGGTTTTAGCATGAATGGGTCAGATCAACTGGGGAAGTACTACCCTCTCATAGAAGATCGACGTAAGAGTAGTAGTATCCGTACTACTTTGTTTCGTTCGGTCAGTAAGAGTGCCGGAGGCCCAATTTATACCTTTCCTCTTTCCTCACCTCCCTCATTCTCTTCCTCTACCCTATTTATTCCAAGCTGATATAGTGATGGCCACCATACCAACATTTTAAGACGATAGCTTATGGTATGGTTACCATTTCTGGATTCCACTGAATGCTTACCATGTGTTGTGCTATCACACAAAATGGAAGGTTTCAGTATCACGGAGAAGACAGTCTGCAAATTCTTATTATATATTCATAAAAATCGCAAAGGCCTAGTGAAGGCACCCGATTCGTAAACACGAGGTAGTGGGTTCGAATCCCGACAAGCACGAATGTGATTTTTCTACATTTATTAAGTTTATCTTGGACATTCCTGACTGACGGTGAAAGAAAACAAGTGAGAAAACCTGAACTCAAAAGTCTGAAACTGCCAATGCGCCTTGAGCAAGCGTGGTGATTAATGCTCATTCCTTCTTTATGTAAGAAGAGGCCTTTGCCCTGCAGTGGAACGGTAAACAGAGTATTATTATTCATAAAAATAATTATAGAAATTTGCAACATAAACCGTGGTTGGGAAGTGTAGGTCACATGTGTACCTAAACTTGTTTGTACTTAGGCACAATAAGCGAAACCTGTTAGCATAATATTCGGGTTATTCCGGTCGAAACCCTAGATCTGATTGATCCCTTCTGGTTATTATTGTTCTTTAATTCTGTGCTGATCGCCTAAATTTAGTTATTCCGCTCTGATCTCCTTAGTCTTTTGGACAGGTAGAGTCAAGAGAAAGGCATTTCATGTATTAATTAACTAAAATTAAGAATAATAAACGCAGATGTATAAGTCTCCGCTTACTTCATTTGGGAGACAGGAATAAAGTCATAATATTCGTGTCTAAGAAGTTGTTGTTTACTCACTTAACTGTCAGGCGCAAGAGATTTTCATAAAATATTTTTGTCGGGATGGTGTGGGCCCAAATTCAGGTCTCTTGAGAAGGTTTTATATAGCAGGCTACCAACAGAACTCCACTCTGCTTAATAGAAAGCAGTCAGTGAAGTTTATTCAGGAGGATATGGTAGAAGAAGTGGTCGACATCATGTCAATTTGGCATGGTGACCCTACTACGGTGACTTATTATCGTTTATTCAAGAAGATTAAAAAATAGAACGATTTTGTCACACGCTCTACATAAAACAAATATGCTTACAAGCAAAAATCTACTTATCTCAAACAAATATATTTTTCTAAAGTTAATACAACAAGTTATTTATAACGCGTTGCAGTCTTGTCTAATAAAAGCTCATCATTCATAGTGTTGTCTTTGTCTGATGTTAGCTGCTATCACATATGACTCTCTCATTCACACCCTCGACGCTGATCAAGCTCTTTTCTCAATTCGATACAGGTGCATTTGTAGTATATGCTCCGTTTTAAGATAAATAATTAATTGATAAAAAATGTTAATAAAATGTTAAAAAAATACGAAGAACTAGAGAATGCTCAATGAAAAATGTTATAATTGGTTCAGTCTTAATTATGAAAAAATGTGTTGTAAAACTGCTATACTGTCGACAATGTTCACCTACTTTTTTTAAATGTGAATTAGTGTTAATATTCTGAGAGCTGTGCGTGGTATGTATTATATATTATATCCTTAAGTGTGTTAAATAAATTAAAGTACTTTATTAATACTTTAAGCAATTAATAACTCTCGTTAGAGAATTATATATATAAGAATTATTTGGGGTGATAAGTTTCTACTGTAGGGTGAAAACCTCTTTTCATATAAAGAAGGAATTGATGATGACAAGAGGTCATTGAACTGCAGTAGAAATTTAAGTGGGATTGATGAAAACAAAATTGATGCTACAGTTTTAAGATCGCAAAAATAACGCAGGAGACACTTTAGGCTTGATCATTTAATTTTATTCTGTCAATCCAATTATTAATTTAGTGTTAGGCAAGCGCATGGTAGGACGTGTCCAATAGCAAGATTTACCGATGATGAAGGTTGTTAGCAGACAGGGCAGACCTCCTTTACAAATATTTGGGTACTATATAATGTTTAGCAGTTAATTCTCATTAAACTTAACACTATATCTCTGAATAGACAATAAGTACTGTCTCTTTAACTTTGTTTTTTTTTTTTTTATATTAGCCTACCAAAGTGACTCCACCCCGCCTGATGGTAAGCAGTCAGTGGAATCCAGAAGTGGTGGCCACCATACCAAAAGCAATAGTCTTAAACTGCTGGTATGGTGGCCTCCACTATGGCGGCTGGAAAGGGGGTTAGGGGAAGGGAATGAGGGAGGTAAAGAAAAGGGTAAAGGGGGGAAGTTGGGCCTCCGGAGCTCTCACTCACCGAGCGAAACGCAGTAGTACGGATACTA
This sequence comes from Parascotia fuliginaria, assembly GCA_963082885.1. Lineage (NCBI taxonomy): Eukaryota > Metazoa > Arthropoda > Insecta > Lepidoptera > Erebidae > Parascotia > Parascotia fuliginaria. The sequence continues at coordinate 5,057,298 of OY720197.1, forward strand.
CTACTCTTACGTCGATCTTCTATGAGAGGGTAGTACTTCCCCGGACGATCCGGCCTATTCATGCTGAAACCAGCGTGGATCTACTACCGTATTAACCAGTTAAATAAAAACCAGTTAACCAGTAAAATATTACATTTCATATTAAGAAGACTTCATTTTCCGTTAAAAACCAATTATTATGCTTCATATTTTTATTTTATCTTAATTCCCTCTATTTACTGCGCTCTGCGGTTGACCTTGCGTAACTGTGAAGGATCAAGTTTTTATCACCAGTAGAGACGGTTCCTTTGCGTCATGCTTGACAGGTTCCGTACTTAGTTTTATTTGTTTATTATACTAGCTACCCGTCCATGCTTTGCATGTAAGTACTTTTATACTTGATGACATGATTACAAATCGAAATTAATATCACGGTAGGCAGCAGTTTAGCAGAGCCCCTTAAGTTCATAAGCGACAATTACCACTTACCTTCAGTTGAGCTGTTGGCTCAACTGCCCTACAGTGGCAGTTGAGCCAACAACCCACAATAAAAAAACTATACCTAATAATGCATTATTTTATACTTATAAATCTTCCTAAAGTAATGTTTTAAACGGTAGTAAAATACATATCAAAAGCCTTTGCGTGATTCAAAAGATATTTGCGGTAAAACAGATACAAAAAAGTAACTTTACTTTATACTGTTTATAAGGGACTAACTTCCCGTAGCGTGGTTCCACCTGCGTTAAGTTACATCTTTGAATACTGCTCTGCTCCCATTGCCAGTAGCGTGATGTTACATAGCCTGTATCCTTTCTCAGGAACTGGGCTATCAAACACAAAACAATATAATATTCAAATCTGACTAATCTCTAGAACTACCGAGATTAGCGCGTTCAAACAAACAAACAAACTCTTCTGCTTTATAAATTAGTACTTGCTTGCCGCGGCGCGGTTTCACCTGCTTCTTTGCTTACTGCTCTGCTTCCGTCGCTAGTAGAGTGATGCTACATAGCTTAAAACCTCCCTCGTGAACTAGGCTATCATACGTAAAAAGAATTATTCCAATACGACTGGTAGTTTCAGAGATTATCGCGTTCAAACAAACAAACGAACAAACAAACAAACTCTTCAGCTTTATTTAGTATAGATAAATACTATATACTTTCAAGACTAAGCCGTGCGTAAACGTATTATGTTCAGGCTCATTATGATTGAAATAAGAAGTAGTAATGGCCGGGTAATCATTAGTCTAGTGCCGTAAAAGGAATTGTTATCCAGATAAACTTGATGTGAACAATTGCTATAAAATTAATTCTCGATCTAGACATGTTAAGTTGTGAGAAATTTAATCATTGGAATGTGGTGTGGGCAGGACTCATAGCTCACATAACTTGCTGGCAGATAAATGGAACTACCAAGTGCGAATTTGTTTTACTTTAACGCGATCGACACGCTTATGGCGTCCGGTGCTCTGATTGGCCCGCTCTAATCTCTTTATTTAAAGCGTAAAAGTAAAAGTTAAAGTAAAAACAACTTGCACTCGGCACCCTGAATGTTGCAGTGCAGGCAGACTGTTCAAAAATTGACGACCTGATTAAGACGGAAGGCAACCGATGAATAAGTGTGGTTTACGACTATTCAAGGTGAGTATAACGACCTATGTGCACCAGTGGACGTCTTATAACTATACGTATTATAAACCTCATTCTAACATACCTAGCATGCTAGCAGTTACAGTATATATTTTATACTTGAGAGCTAAATGTTCTTAAATATAATGTAAAGTTTGCCAATATTTACCGGTTTTAACAGCCTGTTTACTATCCCACTGTTTAGCAACGGCCTCTTCTCATAAAAAGCAAGGCATGAGCATTAATCACCACGCTTGCTCAAGGCGGATTGATAATTTCAGACTATTAAGTCCAGGGTCCCTACCACAACTTCTTAGCAATCTTATTATAAATTTACTTTGTCTATTTTCTTGTTTCAATAGTACAAAAGAAAAAGACAAAACACAAAGTAACAGTAAAATAATACTGGTTTAAACGGTGGTGGTAAGCCCCTCAGGTTACCTCAAGATGTTTTCCTTTACCGTCAGTCAGAAATGTCCAACATAAACTTAGAAAGAAGGGACTTAAGATTTAGGAAATCACATTGGTACTTGTTGTTTACCGGTTTACAAATTAATATATCAACTTTGAAGTCAGGTCTTTCGGAACTGATAAATGGGAACTACTAGGACCCTCAAGATCCGTCTTCACAATCATCATCATAATCATACCGGCCCGTTAGTATCCCACTGCTGGAAGGCCTCTTCTCATATTGAGAAGGCATGAGCATTAATCACAATGTGTCTTCACAATATCGTCACATTGGTTGCTACTAGCAAACAAGAATATGGCCGATGTGATGGTAAGTGGTATGTTTTCTAAGCATTGCAAACATGACGAAGCCATTGCCGACCATGTTGGGAAAAAGGAATGATGAAGAAAAAGTAATTGTGATTTCGGTGCTCCCTAATAAATGGAGCCAGCATATGCTTCACACTTAATTTAATAGTAATGCCATGAACCCCTTGTGTTATACGGCTGCAGTATCATATTTATTTTGTTAATGTATCTATCTTGCGTTCACACGTGCATGGGTGTAGATGTCAAATGTTATCAAAGGCGTAAAACGAAGCAGCGAGGTGGGGCGAAGCGACACATAGAATAGATATTCCATATGTGTGGTAGGTATTACTTAGTATAATTTTTTTTGTTTTTTATTTATTTATTACCAGTAAATTATGCTGTTAGCGCATAATCTATGGTAAGCTTAATAAAACCACGCCGTACGCCAGTTTGTCACCAAATACTGAAACCATAGTCATTACTATAAAAAAATTAAAGATTTTCTTTTTCCGACAGTGTTAACTTTAATTTGTATTTACTCTAATTCGAAAATAAAAAATTACAAAATGAACTTTTCTCGTTGATTAAGAAAAACAAAACAAAAATGTTGCCAAGAAATTTTAATTATATTACAAAAATTCCTACTTACTAATCACGAATACATGACGAAGTTCTTTCCGAAAAAAAAACTTTTTAAACATCCAAGGATGGAAGGGTGTTTTTTTTTTTCCGTTTTCTTCAACCCTGTATAATTAATCTCCCTTAATGAGAATCGAGAGTTATTTTGTAATTTTTTTCAGACCATTACGGATGTAAAAAAAATAAAAAAAAAATTAAACGACGAATGACATTTTGTACCCTTTGTAGAGTGAGTTAGGCCGTAGTTCAAAAATAGAATGTTTCGAATGACATCATATGAAAACATTTCTAAACGTCATCATAGGTAGTACGGTTTGCAAAAAAAAACATTGTGATAATTTATGAAATAAAAACCTAACGTTATATAAAAAAATCTCTACTGAAAGTTAAACATAAATTAAAGTTGAGTCTCAATTAGTATTAGGTATTATGTGAGCGTGGGCAGACCCTTAACAAGGTAGACCAACCAGGAAGAATGGCAGGCAATTGTTGGATGAGGGCGTCTCACGACCGGCCAAGGAAGCGAAAATTGGGGAAGGCTTATGTCCAGCAGTGGACGTCTTTAGGCTGATATGATAATGATGGTGATTGATAATAATATTGAATAAAATGTAATATGGCGATACTGCTCCTTGTGTGTCGGGTGATTGCCGACATCTTAGGTTTGATCGTTATCATTCGTTTGACAAATTGCTAAAGTTAACTAAATATGGCCTCATGTAGAATCATTACTTCATTGGACATGGGACGTCCATTTTTTAATGTAAAATATATATTGTATAGTTTTATTTCATTTTCAGTAAACTATACTTGCAAAAACAGAAATCATCAACTAGATTTGACCATTTTTTAATCCATAACATTGTAGAGGAAAGAAAAGAGAGAGAAAAAGAAGAACTAGACTAATTTCAAAGACCTAAACAAGATCTATCTATAAAAATCGAAAACTACGAATATTATATTCGAATTAATAATATTAATAATCATTTACCTTAGATGCGTTAGTGCGAAGACATAAAATAATAATAATTATAAACAATTAATAAATAAGTTTTATTAAATTATACTTCATATAATTTAATAAAATATCTCATTACACAAGTCATCAAAGTATTACAATAAAGAATAAAATAGTACAAAATGCAATCAAATATTTTTAAATTGCTCATTTAATTTTATTTCTAAAGGTATATTAAGTATAAGTAATATATTTTATTGAAGTGTAGGTATTTTATGCTGCTATTTTGCGCACTAAAAGTAGTTTGTGGTCTGCTAAGAATCTAATATAAATTAGCCTTTATTCACAGCTAGTATAAACTAATAATATATCAAAGCTACCCATATAATTCCAAACGTTCCAGAAATATTTCGTACGTAAGCTCATTAGTAAGCATTTAAGCTTTTAAAATAATATATAATACCAAGGCTAAATAGTCGCCGACACGCCACTTACATAAACAAGTTTAATTATAATTTACTATATTTACTAACGCAAAAATATAATACTGCTTCACTTAGAAGAAACGACATAAATACACCAATCAAGCTTAAAAAAAACACTTCTAAGTGGTTTACGTTAAGGTGTAATTTTCTAAATCATGTGTTGAACAGATACGGCGTTCGTGATTGGCAGGGCAAAATAGTGAGGGAGTCCTGCAGAGCCGAGTGAATGAAATAGCTACACGAATCTCTGTAAGTGCAAAAGAGATAGAATATATGCACATGTCACAGAGTAATCTATATATATAGTGTAGGCAAATAATTTAATTGCTATCATTAGTTAGTTTTATTATGTCAAACAGCAGAATTGTCATTTTAAATTGCAATAACTAAACGGTAGTTTGACTTTAAATTGTTACCTATCTTGTTAGATCGTCGGTTTTATTCTGTTGTTATACATAATTTTGCTTGTTGATAGATTTCGATAAAATAGTTTTTATTCGTTATTATGGTGCTCTATGTTCATTATTATGGTCTCTTGTGTGCTCCAATAAAACATTCATTCAATTATTCATTATTATGGTTTATATCTAACACACTAAATATAAGCTGTTAAATGTAAGCATCATCCATAGGATAGAGTTTGCCTTAATTTCTGCACTTGGCAGTAAGAATGAGTGACCACGGTAAAATGATAGTTCATAAGCAGGTAACACTACGTATTGTCTTAGTCGTCCCTTATGGCAAGAGGCCAACTTGTAGACCAGGCCAGTTAAATTTGTATACTATTGTATTATTTCATACACCTGTCATGATACTTGTATATAGTAAACAAATAAAGTACCCACCCTTTCAACAAATATGTTTGATCCCACGTAAAAGGACGAGCCTATTGTCGGCACAATTCCAGCCTCAGGGCTAATACTGAACAGTTCCCGACAGGAACACAATAGGGCCTTTGAACGATCGAAACAGGAACCACCGAGGTACTTATAGCATACAATATAAATGTAAAGATCATTGAGTAAAATATTATTAAATTTGTACCACCCTAAATATGCTGTTATAACTTATTTTTATTTAAACTGGTTCTTGCACTCATATATTTTTTTAAATTTAATTTGTCATATTTCTTGTGTGTTTTAAAAAAATAAACTTAACTTTTCTGCCTGCCCTGAATCATAATGAGGTGATAGGCGTCACGTCGGATTATTTTATTATCATTCTCTCCTTTAAGCAGTGGTCATCTGAACACAAATTCTCCTTTCTTTCATGTCATATGTTACGTAATCTGTTCATGTTTTCTTTATATTATTTTCTACATATCCATAATTATTGAATAAATTCTGTAAAAATAACTTTGTCTATTTAAAATGGTTAAAGGTACTCAACGTTACTTAACAATACTAACTCTTCAAGGCATTAACATTACAGTCGCAATTTAGCCCCTTTAACATCAAATTGATAGCGCCAATAAGTACCATTAGTCTTTCCGAGACATTAAATAACAACGTCTCATTAAGCCATTTAAAAAATCTTAAATGTCGCATCTGTTATTCTTACTCTGTGGTTAAGGGCGGGAAAACATTTTCAGCCAGTGCCCTGTTAGGCTTCGTGTCTCGTGGACGTCTTCTTACGATTTCGATTATCGAATGTCGCGTTTGACGTTTCGTGCTAAATGAAAAATAATCGAAAACGAAAATTTAAAATAAATAAAAATAAAAGTGGAAAACTGTATTAAATTAATTAATTTTATGTGTTGATTTTGTATGTGTGGACATTAGTGTGATTGGATTTTATGGTTTTCATTAATGGTAAGTTCGTGTTTCATACGGTAGCATTAAGATAATTTGTCGAAACAAACACTGAATAATAGGGTGGTAATATTTTTTATTATTCTACTATTTTTTGCTGCCAGTACGACGTGCTCTTATTTTTAATCGTATTACTTGTTTAGTATTTTTAACCGACTTCTTTTGTTATTGTGCGTAAAGAGAGAGAACAAAAATACTAATTGATTTTTGTTTTCTATTTTTATCGAATATTCTCTAGATTGAACTGTCAACTGCGTTGTTACCCGAGCGCTATGGAATGTCCTTCTTCAAACCAAGTTTAAAGAGAGCATAATATATCACGATAGGCAGCGGCTTCACGGAGCCCCTGGCATTGCAATAGTCCATGACAGTTACCACTTACCATCAGGCGGGCTGTTAGCTCGTCTGCCATTATACGCAATAAAAAAAAATTTAAAGCTTAAGACCACTAGAAATATCAAATCCGCAAATCGTTATCAAAGCAAATGTAGTAAATAATTCAAAAAAAATATTAAATGTTATTGTTTTAAATTATGTTATCGTTAAAAGAACTTGCATGATTCTTATCTTTACTGTCTTGACTAAAGATCTTTTGTTGTTGAGAGTATTTCTCATAAATGATGAAGATGAAAATATGTTTATTCATATAGGTTAATTAAATTTATCACTTATGAACGTCAAAGTTTACAAAATGTCAGCAAACTAACCTACAGCCAGTTCGCTGACGAAGTAGAGCCATGAGAAGAACTTGCAAGAAACTCAGGCCACTCTTTTTAATCACCAGGTTATTACAATTTTTGTAAGTTACAATTTCAAGTAGCATACAAAGTGACTCAGGCAATCCACTTAACTCTATAGGTAATAAATTACTTACAGCTTTCGAAAATAAAAAGTAAAATGTGTGCTTTACAGGCTGCCTCAATTTGCTTATTGCTACAAAAGGTAAGGGCAACATGTGAACTGTGATAAATATTTCTATGTAGGTATTATTACGATATAGATGTTTTCTGTAAAGAAGATAGGTGAGAAGTAGAACAAGGTACTTATCGGTTTAAGCTGCCAGCTCTTTGAATATGGCCATAATACATTATACTGTATTATCTATTATTTAACTAAAAAGTTGTTTATTATCTAAAAGTACACTCATTATTTGGACTCGTTTTAATATTTTTGTATAAACATAGGTACCTACCTGTATAGATATGCCTACCTAGAAATTCTATTTTATATAAGTACAGATTATATTGATTAATTCAATTTCAATAAGAACTACTTTACACAAGGTTGACTGGTAGAGAATGCTAATTGCACTAAGTCCGTCCATCAAAATATTTAATTGTATACCTACCTATCTATTTACTCATACTACGCTACTGTTCACTTAGTGATTATACAATTAGATTGTAGCAGGTATACTGTTTACTATCCTTAGTTAGTAGGTAACCGCTATTATTGATTTATTAAGCAATCTTCAAAATTAATAATTCATTAGATTTTACTTAGATTGAACACTAGAAAAATCTTTAAACATATAAAACGAGAGAGTTTGTTTGATTTCATCGCGGCAATCTCTGAAACAACCAGTCGGATTTGAAAAATATTTTTGCGTATCTCGAGGCAGGTTATAGGTTATGTGACATCACGCTACTGGCGACGGGAGCAGTGCGAGTAAAACAGCGCCGCAGAAAGCTAGTATTTAGTATAAGTAATGATATTAAAGACACGTTGGGTTTATTTATATCAAAATACACTAAAAATACTTATTGTCATTAGTGTTAAATAATAGTTTTATTATTATAAATGATCACAGTGGCTCATAGATGGCGTTGATAGTCTCAAAAGAAACACGAGCATCTTTTTTTATAAGATAATATTATCTTTTTCGTTTGAGTACAAATTTCTATCAGATAATTTATAGTAATGGTTGTCATTTTATACCTTGAAATAGAAATTTAATATAATTAATTGACAGTTGCACTTAATTACTTTAATTACCTAGAATAGTGATCACAATTAAAATGTTTGTGTACTCTATTGACAAAGTTAACAGTGCACAAAATTTACAATGAAGTTTATAGTAAATAAATATTCTATTTAGTCCGGCTAACGCAGTACAGAAGGGTAATGCTTTTCGAGCATATGTAAGTATGTATATATGAGTATAAATGACTTGATGGATTTTAACTTATGAGGTGTCATTAGATTTGTATTAATTATGGGAGTGACATATGGTATAAAAATTCAATGTAGCGTCAGTACGAGAAATAAATAGGTTTCTTTCTTTTTACTTTGTTTTAGGCAGGCTGGCTTTTTGTTTTTAAATAATATATATTGCTTGTAAGTGATAACTCTATTATCTCTATTACTGAACTATCAAGGTAGTCAATATCTCAATCTCTCTATACAGAGTGTATACGACGGTTTGACATTAAATGAAAAGGCAGGTGTTACTAGCCCATATAATGATTTCTAATTAATCACAAAAGTAATTTGACGAAAAACAAAAATTTGAAATTTTCTAACAAAATAAATAATATTTTAATAGTAACGAAGTAATACACCATTTTATTATGACAAGTTCACTGAACTGTAATGAACGGCAACGTTTATCCTTCGACGTGGACTATGACTTAAGTCAGTGACCGTTTGACGTACTTACATAGTGTTAATTTAGAATTAAAGAAATTAAAAAAATTGTCCTGTGTCTAAACTATTGAAGATATTTAGTAGATTTTTTTTTGTCTCGCTTTATAATGTCACATACTATACGTAATTGCATTTAATGTCATACCGTCGTATACACTCTGTATAGGTACGTGTAGCATAATAATAATTATAGGCTTATGTTACCCAACGATAAGCGAAAAGTAATCGTAAAAGTATCGTAGTACAGCAATAAAAATGTTAAACAGGTAAATAGATAGCACCTAGGTCTAAAACCAAATCGTTTTTGCTTTTTTATTCCCTTCTATTATTTCACTGCAAATATCCATTTACATCCTTGCAGAAGATTGTCATAGTCACACAACGGCGATTATTTGGTACACATGTCTTATACCTGGTATTTCTTAGTCGCTACATAGGCGTTCATAATTCGTTGCGCTCACTGATCGGTAAACGGTCAGCGGGTTAACCAACAATAGTGCGACTGGTTCATGGATGGGTGACGGTATAGTGGTATTTGATTTGAGCGTTCTCGTGTTGCGGAGGGCACGTCAAAAATCGGTCCCGACTGCTATCATGTTGATAACAGTCGTTAGGTCAAGCCTAAGGGCGACCTGAGAAAATACTGATACTAGGTTGATCAGTAACCACTCAAGAACAAAAAGAAGTGACTCACTGATGAGATGGTGGGTTTTATACTCTAGACGGAAGAACTCACGAGTGGTTTAATTATATATTATCGTATTTGTATCTTTCAATGGTAGCCTGTTGTATAATAATAAACGAAAGTGGATACTCCCAATTGCTACTACTGAAAGCTTAACTCTATAAATTTTGATTTATTACCTTCATGCTAAAGTGCTTTTAATAGTACGTAGTAATGGTTAAAGCACTTGCTGACACGATTTATTAAATACAAAAATTTTCCTTTGAGGCTTGCGTATATTTCAAATATTTATAATAGGTTGCTAATTGTAATCTGTTTTAACTTTTGTATATTTATTTTATCATTAGCCTCGCCTTTAAACGAGTGTAAAATATAAAACTTTTGGAAAAATCTTTGAATAATAGTGCAATCAAACTCCTTTGAGAAACAGAAGGAAACAACGACGTTTCTTTATACTAATTAGATTCTATGTCAGTCATAGAATGATTACAAAACATGGGCCTTTACATAGATTTCGTAAGAAACCGATTTGAAGCTATAGTCAGCGTTTAGTATTGGCGATATTTACTACGCCTGTTAGACGAGTTCGCAAGTGCAGTTCAATGCAATCATACTGGCTTTTCCCGTAACCAGTTTGTACGTGACCAGCGCAAAATATGTGGGGTATCAATTTCTAAGCCTTTACTTTCCTTATTTTCATAAACATTTGAAATACTAGTCGTAAGCAAAATTAGATCGTATGCAATTCAAGTAGGTACCTAATTCAACTAATTCTGAGACGTCAAATTGTCACAAACAAATCAGATATTTATTATACGTTAATGATAGTGACGTCAACATAGGTCAATGATTCTTGTCCTAAATGTTCAAGGTCAAAGAAAATGTTAAACTGTAGAAACAGACTAAAAATGCTTGTAATGTTATTTGATTGCTCAATTACAAATTCATTATTCAAATTAATACCTATATTTTCTGTTGCTTGCGTGCATTGCGTCTAGTTAGGTAACCCGCTTCCTTCACTAGATCCTCAGTACACCTCGTGGAAAGCCTAAAAAAGTCACGCTTTTGTTAGTAAGAGTTTCGAGTAGCAGATGGGTTAAGACTGTTCAGAGGCCCATCCACAACCTTTTAAAGCAATCTTATTATAACCTTACTTTGTATCCTTGTTTTAAATGGTACAAAAAAAAAGACAAAACACAAAGTGACATTAAAGTAATCCTGCTTTAAGAGGTGATGATAGGCTTCCAGGATAGGTTAAAGAGTAAATGCTTGAGAATCTCAACCTAATTATTGCACAACTGGGTACAAAGAAGCCTCATCCTGGAACTGAATAGGATTTTACAGAATAGAAATACGCTGAGAAACGCAAATTCACTTCTGTTAGGAAAATTCCAATTAAATAGATTGACTACGAGTATAAATTAAAAAATAATGATTTTTAAATGCAAATTGCACGACTCTTATAAATTGTCCAACTTACACATTCATAATTAATAAGAATAAATATATCAAAAGTTATGCAGCTTCTAGTATATTCGTTTGGTGTAGTGTGCACTCGACATGATGCCGTTTGTGATAGCCGCATTTATTCGTTATGCCTGGTTGACATATCAAAAGCATCTAAATCTAACACTACAGGCCTTAAACTTTGCAAAACCATTATTTAGCAAGTTTATTAAAGCATTCATACTTGACATTTTCTTAAATTTGCAGTGCGACACGATAATAGAGTTAAAAATTACAAAAAAAATAAAGAACAGTTTCTACAAAAGTAACACATACTTAAGAAAAAAATAAAATATTTAACCAGAGCATGAGTTTTCATTCAATTTTAATCGTTGATAAGACCGAGCATCATCGACCAGTAGTTTGCCATGAATTTTAGAATAGTGTTATTGATATTTTAATCATTTTAATAGGTTAATCATCACCTTTATTTTAGCCGAAATGCATTCATTGCTAAACATAGGTCTTCACCAAGTATCACCGATTTAACCATTCGTAAGTCGCCGTCAACCATCAACGGATTAATAAAAAAAAATTAAATACCAGCCGTGAAAGGAAACCACATTATTTGAATAATTAATCTCAGTAGCAAAATCTTACACAAATAGTCTGTAGAATTTGTCACGTTCAATGCATGAAGATAAAAAACTCCAGTTTAATTTACATCAAAAGGATCTCGATAAAATTCAAATTTTACACCACAAACGTGATTTAATGGATATCCTATACGATGGCATACAAACCTCTGCGGTACAAACATACATTTGTCACACCTAAAAATATATTTCGTCACACAACCTCTTAAATCAACTTTCCCTTACACATTTTAAAAAAAGAACGAAATCGTTCAGTAGCGTAACACCTGTTGTCTGTGCCCCGTTCCCAGACGAAACCCGTTCTACAGATAAAAAATATACAGAAAAAACGATGGCGGTCGTCTTAAGGGAACCTCGAATGATTATTTTGTTTCTTATTTTATCGAATGCAGGTGCATGGATGTTTTTTAAGGTTTAAAAATAAAGTTGGTATTTAATTAAGTGGATATAATTAAAGTAGACTGTGCTATATTGAGTATGGCACTTTGCGCTTTATAGCAGAATTATGAATATATTTTTTACATGGCTGTATTCTATTCTATTTATATTATGTACTTATTGCAAAATCAATATTCAGAAGATTTACAAGGAGAATAGAACGAAAGTAGATCGATAAAGTATTAAAATTTGAGCCGCCGTTACGCACCGAACGAAACGCAATAGTATAGAAAATAATATTTTACGCCCATGTCATACATAAATAAAAATGAAAAATTAAATTAACAAGTATAAACCTTAAAAATAACAAAATTCAGCCAATGAACCTACAGCCAGTCTGCTTGAGAAGAACTGGCTAGAAACTCAGGCCACTCTTTTTATTCGCTAGGTTATTAAAATTTTTGTAAGTTACAATTTCAAGTAGCATGTAAAGTGACACATTGTCATGCTTATTGTATTCACCAATTAGATAGCGAAACAATATATCTCAGACTTACTGACGCTTATTTTCTATAACGAAGTAAGGTAGTTGTGTGGTCTCAGATAACTATATACGATGTCAGCATCTCATGTTCTTGTTGTGTGCGGTGTATGTAACATTATGAGTATTGATAGGTAGCATAACAACGCCTGTTATTACTTCTAACTTGCTATGAGGTTTATTTGTATCTAAGAATTTTATTGGGGAAGAGTTTGTTTGTTTGTTTGAACACGCTAATCTCTGCAACTACCAGTCGGATTTGAAAAAAATCTTTGTGCTTAGTATAGCCCAGTTCTCGAGGAAGGTTATAAGCTATGTAACATCATGCTACTGGCGACAGGGGCAGAGCAGTAAGCAAAGACGCGGGGGCAACCGCCATGGGTAAAACTGCCCTGCGGGATGCTAGTAAATAAATAAATACTTCTGGTCTGAGATATTATTATAATGTCATTCTTAGCATGCCTTCCTGTACTAATCCTCATTACTTGCAATTATTTTTTATTAAATATGTTATTTTTTTTCCTTTTGGTCTAGAATATTATATCAAACAACTCTATCTCTTCGAGTGAGTGTCGTGAAAGGAGACAAAGAATACCAAATAATGAGCAGCGTTATCTGCGTTCTAGTTGTTATGGCAAACGCTTGCAGGGGTTTACAGTAGTGGCGATAGATAGATTATAATATAACGGTACATACATAAATGTAAGAAAAATATGAGACGTTTTTGCGTCAATCCAAACGTATCTTTTGCTTACGTGTTTATCCTATGACGTCTCATCCCACTCATTATTTTTTCCCAACTCAACCTATTTATATTCTTCAGTCAACCCACAATAGTTCTTACTTATACACAGCAAAACAACCAAACCAGCTTTAGTAATAAGATATTATATTACTCTATTGAATCTAGCTCATACGAGACAATGTTACCCATACAAAACACTTAATCATGTAAATCTACTTTTATTAGAGGACCCCGACTGCATACGTTGGCCCCAACACTAACAGCTCTAGAAACTGCATTGACTCCAACGCTAGGAGAGCGTTGGTAGTGCTATTTTCTAGATCTAGAGTAGTGCCGTTGGGTCTGACGTTAGGGCCAACGTATGGAGCCGGTCCTATGGTGGCCAACAACATGTTATTATGTGAAGGAGGTCCTAGCTTTAATTAATACAGATATTAACAAGAGCTTAGAATATAAATTGTGGTGTTTGAAGCATAATGGTTATGCCGTTTCTTATGCATGAGATTAAGGGTTTAAAACCGGGTTACTGTTTCAAACTTGTCCATTAATCAGCCTATTGCAGTTACTGGATAAAGGTCTTTTTGCCAGACTGCCGAAGCCAAGGACCATAATGTTTTCGAGCGTATGTACCTAATATGTATGTATATCTATTTCTTTGAGGTGTCATTAGATTTGTATTGTGGAAGTGACATAGGGTATATATTATTGCAATGTAGCGTCAGCATGAAAAAATACTTTTGTTTTTTATTAGTATTAATTGAAATGAGTGTCAGATGGCAAGCAGTCAACTATATTTACTCAATTATAAAAATATTATTATTTGCAAACTAAATAATGTTTCCTGCTGGCGACTCTATTGTTATATAATAAAACGAAATCATAATATTTACACACGAAAGCTCAATGGGCTTGCCACGCAATGTGAACTTGCAATGGTAATACAGAAATGGTCCTCAACACTCTTGGCGGATAGATTGGTGGAATCATATTCTGTAATTTTCATGCTGGGAGTCCTAAGATAGAAATGCAGAAGATGACACGGAAAAAACGCCTCTACAGTATAACAATTCATTTTTCTGCAAGTTAAAAAAATGTGCTGTGTTCTTCTTTCTTAGCTTTACTTCGGCAGTCGGGCAAAAATAAAGGACAAAGGTGTTTCGCGGAACATAAAAACTGCGCTGTGATTGGCTGATTTAAGGTTAAGCATTCGAATGCACAGAAATGCAATAAGAAGTCTGCCTACTATACAGTACCATACCATGACCGTTCTTTGAACGTATCAGAGGCCCTAGACAAACTGCATAGATATTCTATTCCTAGAATAGATTAAAGAATGTATTCTATGAACATAATAGAAATCTATGCCACATGCCTAGGGCCTCTGGATCAGAAAGCAACACAATACGCCCTACTATGCCCACTACAGCATCTTCTGCTAATCTTGCCGATAAAATTATGGACGCTCCGTGCATGGCACGCTACGGTACTGATCGGTGAAGGAACGGTCTAGTCAGCATAGTCTCATACTTTTTAATACAAAGAATATTTTTTTAGCTGATTCGTTACAGTTATGGTCAGTTTGTAGTGGGCAGCATCCATTAAATCGTAGTGTCCGTAGTGCAAGTAAGCAAGTATCTAAAGTAAGTAAAATTTTGACTGCCTCCATGGTGCAATGGGAGCGCAAGCGACTGCTGTACACGAGGTTGTAGGTTCGATCTCCACACGGGACAAAACTTTGTGTGATCCATAAATATTTGTTCCGAGTCTGGGTGTACTTTGTGTCCGTTATTAGTATGTTTTTAAAGTCTCCCGCGACAGGTCTTGTTCCCTAATGCGAAAGTTGTGTTAAAAAAACAGATTTTGTTGCTTTTGTTTTAAGTTATAATGTTATATGGTTCAGATTTCCTTTACTGAAAGACAGTAATGTCCCAGTTGGAGTTAAAAAATTATAAATTTGAAAAAGTCACACCATTATTCGCTCGGTTTACCACAACCTCTACAGCATGTTCATAGATCACAACTTCAATAATAATAAGACGGTTATTTCTTAGCATTACGTAGACCATGTCTGTCTGAAGGTAACGAAAATCAATAAAAGTTGTAACATTTCTTTGAACAAAAGTAAATCTTTAACGATCAAGGGACGCAGCGATTCTCCGTATACACATGGTGGTATAAAAATAACTCGGTTATTTTAAGTTGAAGTCGCGTTGAATGTTGTACAAGGCGTTGCGTACAATTGTTGAAGTTGGGTGCTTTGTTAGAAGTTGCAAGTTTGTTTTACATACACACAATTACAAGGCTCACCTTGCTGAAGCAGTCTTTCACTAGCGAAAACATTGACTTAATACAAAGAGATTAAATATATTGTAGTAGTACCTAATTAAATGGGGATAAATATATTAGGTAGCTTTACATCGCTATTTCATTCAATTATACTTCTTGCCCCCTTTTTATTCCCATTTTAGTATAACGCCCATATTTAAGTTTAAAACAAAAAAAAATACTATTGGTTTTTATTTATCTGCTACCTGTTACAAAATAACAATAAAATTACAAAAAATCTAAATATCAAAAACACCAATCCGATGAATATTTTATGAACCAATTTTTACTATTCAAAACAGTAGCAATCAAGCGGAAACAGAAAAAAAGGGTCTAAAATATTCAGAGCTGGGAATCGAATCCGGGCTATGATTACCTGCGGTTCTATAACAAAAGTCATTATGTTGTCAGTGACCGCCGTGATTTCTTCGAAACCTTGGGTTAAATATACATTTAGTTACAAAACATTCTTGTTTCACTACTTTTTACAACGTAGTTATGGTTTAGGTGAACAACTAGTCTTTTGTTGGGTAAATTAGATTTTTGATTATTGATTAGTGTCCACATATTATTATTATTATTATTATTATTATTAATGACAAACTCAACAACAACAAACAAACCTCTTGGTGGCAAATTTTGGCTATGAGCCGTCACGCAAGATTGCCCCCGTCAATTTTGCCAAATAAACGTTTTCTTTCTTTCTTTTTTCTTTCAATAAATAAATAAATATTTTTTAAGCCAAACTGGTACTAAACTTATTAGGGGGCAAATTTTGTGGGGCGCATGGGCTCGTAACCCAAATATTTTATTTATTTATTTATTTTATTGTATTTAGGAAACATACAGTCATAATACTTAAATGAAGATACAATAAAGCTTACATAAAGACTAAGATCTAAGAGTGCCATATTATATTCATGGTAGTCACAGCTCATCGACTACTGAAGCAGAATTACCTAGACCAACGATGCTTCTGCCTATTGAAGCTGAACTTACTCGCTTTATTCTGCTATCAGTACAGAGTTTTCTTTAGGCACTTATTATGTCCATTGTTAAACACAATCGTTTTCCATACCATATTTCTCAATTTAAAATTGACTGCAACCAGCTTTTACCAGCCCTAACCTCCATCTAGCGATGCGACGACCCACTCTACGTTATCCTGTACGCGGTCTCCATCTCATATGATTACGGCTCCAGCGATAAATACAAATAATATACTTAAAAAGAAAACCTCGCAAACTGGTGCAGATTCACCCATAAATTCGTACACATCTTGTTTTATAAACAAAGTTGGAACTCATGAAACTTGGTTGTTCGGGATATTATCGTAAGGCACGTATGCGAGTTATCGTGGACCGTGCTCGTAAATTACACATCTTTAACTTCGATAACCTAAGACTTTTTAGACACACGCACAAGTGTACTAAACTTGGTGAATTGTTGAAGCAAGTTATGTACCTAAAACCTATACATGTTTTACTCGAAAAACGTCCACTATTGGACATACGAGTAGAGCTCTTCCAAGTTTCGCAATGTAGAATATCTCGGCCACGTAATAAGGCACGATAGTTATAGAATTCTCCAGCTTATTATGATAGGCAAGGTGGAGAATGTACTTGTTTTATGATGTTGTTCATAAAATATAATTTGCTCGCTTTATGATGCTGTTCGTAAAATAACCATTAACCTTTGCCATACATGCTTACGACATATTGAAAAAGATAGTACTTTTAACGGTTTTAAGGTTTTAAACTTATTATTATAATTTTAGCCGAAAGATATTGAATAATTTTCACGATTCGGTAATTTTAAGGCGCGTAATAAACGATTGTTTGATATATTGACATCATAAAATTCAGATCATAGCTAAAGACAGAATTAAATAGCTTTCATACTGAAACTCCCACCCCAATATTGCAAAAATATACCTGTGCTACGAAGATTTTAAGTGAAGTGAAAATGATGCAATGGAAGTTTCCAATGTATTATTTGCATCAATAGAACTGTAAGCATTATGGTTACTTACTTTTTATACAGCTTTCACGTAATTCTTAAAAGTGTTTTGAAATCATTGAAATCCACGAAAATATGACACGAAATTGCGACATTGCCACTCTTACGTGTGAGCGCTCTTAACAATGATCGAATTAATTAATCAAATGAATTGCCTATTACCATCACAAGATTATGTATACACGTGTTTCTCGTTTAAATAGTTTATCAATGAGCGACGTAACTTGATATCGTATGAGAAACACCTGGCAATTTGCTGATCAACTTGAGTCAAAACATGGTATCAAATTAGATAAATTGCTTGTTTTGAATAGGTCATATAACTACAAATACTTATTGAAATGTTTTAAAAAATATGAATAATATGTTAAGTCGAAATGGCCCTGTGGATAAGGCACCCGATTCGTAAACACGAGGTAGTGGGTTCGAATCCGGGCAAGTACCAATGTGATTTTTCAAATCATATGTACTTTCTAAGTTTATCTTGGACATTTCTGACTGACGGTGAAGGAAAACATCGTGAGGAAACCTGGACTTAAAGGTCTGAAATTGCCAATCCGCCTTGAGCAAGCGTGGTGATTAATGCTCATTCCTTCTCTATGAGAAGAGGCCTTTGCCCTGCAGTGGGACAGTAAACAGGCTGGTATTATTATTATTATTATTAATATGTTAAATCCTATGTTTAGCTAATGTTTAACGTAATTTTTTTTGTCAACTCCCTTATAGGGAATAAGCCCTGTTTCGCGGGGACTTAACAAACATACAATAATAATTAACAAACACAAAGTACACATATATTTGACTGCCTCCGTGGAGCAATGTGAGCTCTAGGTCCCATGTAATAGGATACGATATAGATAAAAATGACAACTGAATACTTAGTATTCTTTTAGCCTACTAAAATGACTCCATTCTGATGGTATGCAGTCAGTGATATCCGAGAGTATCACTACATAATATAAAACAAAATCGCTTTTCACTGTCTGTCCCTATGTATGCTTAGATCTTTAAAACTACGCAACGGATTTTGATGCGGTTATTTTAATAGTTATAGTGATTTAAGAGGAAGGTTTATATGTATAATACGTGCATCTTATAGTAGAGAAACACTGATAATTTTAGAGGTTTCTAATGTAATGCAGGAAAATAGCGGTTGCGGCGGTACCGGCTGGGAAGCCTTTAAAGAAAACATGTTTGTATTTTCTAATGACTAAAAAGCTGTGAACGTTATTTAAAAATACACTCTGCCGTATATTTAGTATCAGTATAATACCTGTGCGAAGCCGGGGCAGGTCGCTAGTTGGACAATAAGTATCACAATAGTCATCACCTTAAATTGATGAGTTTGTGGCCTTCACTATAGCTGCTTTATGAGATAATAATTCACAACCATTTTAAAGACCCTGAAGCGAAATTGAAGCCGTTGTATAAAATTTCGAAGATATATAAAAAAGTTAGGAAAGATAAACTCGTGCAAAAATATTTCCTTAACAAATTAAGTATTTTTTTTTATTCCTTATTTTCTCTAAACAAAAGTTAAGACCCGAGAACAACGAAACACAATTACGTCTACAATAAATTGCAGTGCAATTTAAAGAGTCGCCATTACCCCATCAAATACCATTAGTTTTCCCACACTGGTCGTTTATTTCCATTAGCGGACTCAGGTGAAGACAAACGGTATTAAGGTCCAGGTTTTCTAGTTTGCTATGATCTTGTGTTAATTACTATATGTAATTGTTAAATAGGTTGTTAAAAGGTTGAAGTAAATGAGGTGTTAATTATTAAAAGTATTAATCGGTAGTTGAATTTTACGATCGATAAATGCTTAGCCAGTCTCAATACTCTGTGAACATCTTGTATGCTATAACCGTGACAACTTATTACCTAACCTTTTTCATAGGATGTCTTAACTACTAACGGGTGCTTTCTATATCCAATCTTTAATCTAAGATTTCTTTTAGACCAGTAGGTATGCAATGCATATTATGTATGCAATGGATAACTGAATCGCTATTAAATCACAGTCTAATGACTGGGCTGGGGTTAAGCTTTATAGTATTATACCACTTTATATATCATTTAATCAATCTATCATTCTGAAGACATTTTCTGCTGGACAAAGGATTTTCTCAATGAGATTTTCCTTAGCTTTATAGGGGTGTGACTTCAATACAGTGAGAATTAGTAGTGTACAGGTCACGCTCCTGACTGTATGGTTTGTTGTATCCCTCGGGAACCAGACCGATTTTCGGGATAAAAGTAGCCTATGTCCGTCTCCGGCACCGAATCTATCTACCCAATTTTCATCGAAGTAGGTTTAGCCGTTTAGGCGCTGAGTGGTAGCAAACACACACACACATACACTTACAAACTTTCGCATTTATAATATTAGTAGGACTAGTTAAACTTAAAACCAACAAATAAAAAATCTCCTTGAATGTTCACATAATTCATTACCCACGTATTTACAAACATTAGTAGAATAATCTCATTTATCTCCTGAACTATGCCAACGAAGAGTCTTAAAATGTCGCGTATGTTTCAAGGCACCGGCGGATGTACTACGATTGAAATACCTCGCGAAGTCTAGAAATAGACGGCATCCAATATGTCCGTATCGAAGATACAACTTACAGGCGCTTTATAATATGTAGAATGTTGTCTGAGAGATTTATTTGTTTAATAGCAAATTACATCACATATATTCACGTCTATACAATTAAACTTATATGGGTATTGTAACTTTTTATACCTAATTTTAGTGAAAAACAAGCATTAGCCCACATTAGGTAAGTGGTAATTGTAACTTATAGACATAGCTGTAGACATAGCATTGCAAAAAATTATAAGAAAACACAACCAAACCCATTGCTAATCATGTAGTATTTATTTTTCATGGATCCCACTTTTAAATGCTATTTTTTAGGTATTAACGATGAGTCCCATTTGGTATTGTTATTGAATCCCATAGTAAACAGCAAACAATAGAAATGGACTGAGGGCGTAAGTGAACTGTCGGCGCTCTCACTCACCAAGCGAAACATGTAAACTGAAGTTTTACTTCGATATTCTAGTAGAGGGTTTTTCCCCGTTCAATCGGGCCCGTTCGTGCTGAAATCAGCGATGATCTACTACCGTTAGAATAAGTTACTTGTATTACATCCATTTCCCACCTGTTTTTTGCAAAACACTATGTTTTACAAACAGTATTCGCTTGCTCATTCAGGATAAACAGCATATTCTGTTATGTTCTTACCATGGTATTTGTAAACCGTTAACACGTCCTTACTAAGTACAAGTTATTTAGCAACCGTTAAACTAGTAATGCTATTTTTACCCGACTACAGAAGGAGTAGTTATTAACACATTGGCGATACAAGTTGCAGTCTAAATTGCTCTGATTACGGTAATCGCTTTCTTGATTTTATAGTAGAACATTTACTTAGCTTTAGTATCGTGGGAAGCTGATAGCGATGTAAATTGTGAAATGTGTTCATCTAGGGATGATATATTTAATAAGCACGTAGCATACGAGTAGTTTCCTTTGTAGGCAGCCTCCTCACAAGGTGGATCGACGACTTGATAAAGCTAAACTGCAAAATGGCGCCATTCAAATCTTTGTTTGTTTGTTTGAACGCGTTAATTTCTGGAACTAAGTCGGATTTGAATGATAGCCCAGTTCCTGAGGAAAGTTATATATAGACTAGTAAAATCATGCTACTGGCGACGGGAGTAGATCAGTAAGAAAAAACGCGGATGAAACAGCGCCGCGGACAGCTGGTACTATTATATAAAGCGAAAGAGTTTGTTTGTTTGTTTGTTTGAACGCGCTAATCTCTGAAACTACCTGTCTGATTTGAGTAATTATTTTTGCATGTGATAGCCCAGTACTTGAGGAAGTTTATAGGCGATGTAACATCATGCTACTGGCGGCGGCGGGAGCAGAGCAGTAAGGAAAGACGCGGGTGAAACCGTGATGCGGAAAGCTAGACTAGTATATGAGGAAAACAATCCTGCTTAAGGCCGGTATTATATTATCATATTTAAATCATAAAAATATGATTCCATATCTGTCAAATTCTATGATCATAGTTATATGATGACGTTTTTCATTTTCACATATTACACTTATTGATCATAGATATGTCATATACCATCAAGCCGTGTTTTCCGTTGCTATGGGATCCTTTCCCTTCCCTTCAAATCAACACACTAGCACCTAGTGTTAATGTGTTGATTATGATCCTACTTGTACGCTAGCTGTCAAAAAGGATCCCCTAATTATGATCTTAGAGAATATGAATCACATGTAGTTATTATACTGTCATATGTTCTTTATTTAAAAATGACTCACACATCTATGATCATATTTCTATGATAGTCTAATAGCGGCTTAAGATGGATTGTGACTTATTATTATATAAATTTTTACTAAGATGTAATTAAAGTAAACAGGTAGGTTAAAAATGGAATTAGAAAAATCTGTTTATTTTGGGACTGCCCTTGTGGTTCGGTGGTACTGTGTATGGATTACAACGCAGAGGTCTCGGATTCGATCCCATCCCGATCGGATAAAGTGATATTGGGTTTTTCTGCAGAAAAAATCTCAGTTATTGGCCCGAAGTCTGGAATTGCGCCTGATAAATGGCAACAGGCTGGCCTCCTATTACGTGGGACCTAAAATAAGAAAAAAAATGTGAAAAGTAGGTGGTTAACCACCTCTGCATACCCCGTCGGGAATAAAACGCGTCAAGCTATGTCTAATTTGGGATTCGCTATACTGAATATATAATAATATATAATACTATAAAAAATTATATCATTTTTATAGTGAACTCTGATCTTTTTTTACTAATGCCTTTTGCTTAGTGAGTGAAAGAGAACCCCAGTAATTTCTTCAATTTTCTTTATTTTCCACCCTCACACCTTTCTTTCCACGTCAAAGGCTTGGTTGTGTTTTCTTATAATAATTTCAGCAATACTTTGATAACATAGCCACGTGTTCGGTAACTTACCATTGAGTGGGTCGCAAGCATGTTTAGGCCGTAGTTATATAAATGTAAAGAGAAGAATAGAAACTGTGAAGGTTGTCTAACAAAATGTGAAATGTCAAGGTTTATGTTTATTGAAACATTGTAAACTTATTTCTCGTTAGAGAATTTCTGTATTTTGGTTTCATAACTCGTTGTTAGTACGAAGTTTTCGAATATATACTTTAATTTTATAGATAAGAAAATCATTTAGATAATTTTCGTATTTTGGTTTTGTAATTCGTTGTTGATATAAACGAAGTCTTCGAATGCGTAGGAAAAGTCAACAGAATGAGATTAGAAAAGAGTTAATTTTAGTCATAAGTAAAATAACGTTAATTCACTTTTTTTTTGTATGTAACTAACATACAAAAAAAAAGTGAAAAAAAAAAAACCTCATATCTCGGTCATTAATTTTTCAAATCGGTTATCTTTATTTCTACGGTAACTGCTTACCATCAAGCGGGCCGTATGCTTATTTATAAAACGCTTCCGAACTATTTTTGAGGTTTATAACTAACTATCGCAACAATTTTAGGCTTTATCGATATAAAAACACCAAAAAGAACTGTTTTATCATTCCTGCCATATCCTAATACAAAACTGTCAAGTAACAAATTTCAAACTTGATCTTAATAAGTTATAACGTATCACATAAAATCACATTCCCACTACATCCCTTCCGTATTCGATTCCCGCAGTGCGCATGCGGTTAACAACTAACCGAACTTTAACCATAGGTAACCTAGAAATGAATTATTGTGAATTGAATTGTGAAATTCTAAGTATGATGTGAGGTACAGCTTAAAAATATTTGAGTGTATTATATACTAGCTCTTGCCCTCAGTTCCGTCCGCGTGAATATTGGTTATCGCGTAATTTATTTTTACTAAATATTACCATGTTTATACATTGACGATTTTTATATAAACGCTTGTCCACTATTGCAACCCTATAAAGCCATTTTTTCGCGAAAAAATATAGGTCTAGTATATGTCTGTACCAAATTTCTTCAAAAACGGTTCAGTGGTTTATTTAGGCTTGAAAGCTTAACATTACAGACAGGCAGACAGAGTGAGGTACACCCTAACGAAGCACACCTAGACGAAGCACGCCCACAGTATTCTTACTTTAGCATTTTTAATATTAGTATGTATTTTCGTTAAAACTTTTTTTGCCTTATATTGCCATATCAGCCAGTAAGGTCGCTTTTTCAAAAGACAGCCTGTCAAACTGATGGTATGTTGGCCATTATGTCAGAAATTATTTACGTAATGCAGACAATTAAAAGGAAACATGCCTTATGATTATAAATCAAACTTCTTTTCAATTACCAGCAACTATCTACATCATCTGTAGTAGTTGTAACTTTCTTATTTAGTTCCTCTTCCTGTTTTTTATGCAATACAACACACTTCTATGTTCACATTGTAACTTACATAATACCCACTTGTTGTCATCCATGGATGTTTTATACAACTTTTTCTATAGATTTGACACGAATGTATAAAAAGTTTAGTATATTTTTACTGTACAGACCACATACATTGGGATAGAGCGGCGATGGTCGCTCCTCCATAACATCATCATTAACCTCAAACAAACTCGCTTATGGTCTGCGACCAATCGCAAGGAAAAAAATCTTACTGTAAAAATATTTCGCAAGCAATCTTACAGTTTTTAAAGGTCCAACACTATAATCACAGCTATTTTTTTCTTAATGACTATCAGAACATATAATCATAGCAATATTTTGTCGTGTTCTCACAATAATTATGTTTAATGTGCTTAAAATGTCAGGCAAGAATATTATTTGACTGTTTAAAATTTATTGTTCAGTTTGCCATCATGACAGGTATTTAAAGTAATTGCTTCGGATTTCTTTAACAATGATTTGACGTTTACTAATTTGTAAATATTTCTTTAGCCATTCTGCAATTAGCTTTCTGTAGTGGGTAAAATATTTTATCTTATTTATGGGTGGAGTTCTATGTACGGAGTGCCACTCAGACGTCTTGGGTTTGATCTTTCAATTGGGTAAAATAAAAATATTTTTTTTTGTTGTGAAATTATTTTTAAAAGCTCGGAGTTTGGTGTTGCGTCTGATACAGCAACAGTCTCGCCCTCTGTTACATAGAACTCAACATATCCTACTCTAACTTACTCTTTTATATAACATCTAAAAGTTGGAATTGTTTGTATATGCCAGAACACCTCAACTTTGGGATGCTTTGTGCTAATGACCATACTTAAGATTTTCAAAGTAAGCACCACGGAAGATCAGAATTCTTTGAAATCTTTTAAATCTATTGACATCTCTTATTTAACATCATTTTAATTTAATTATTTGTTATTGCTTCACAGCATGAAATAACTTCACGCCTAACACATTTATATCCAGAAATATTTGTATGTCTTTAGTTTCGCTAATTTGTTATACCAGTATTTGTATAACCTTATCAAATCGGTCACAGTGGATCCGAGTACATTCACAATTAGTTTCATTTTATTTTAATTGTTTAAAGCCGTTGAAATGATTGAATGGATATTATGTCTCTTGGCGTGGTTTGTGTGCGAATTGTAAGACTAGAAGACAATACAATGCGGATACAAAATGCCTTTATAAATTTTATGTATTACATTACTTTCATGTAATGTGTTTTTTATTTGGGACAGCCATTCCAACTGAAGATATTTGAATTAAGGATATGAAAATTATTACACATGTTTTAGGGCAAGATTCACAGACCGCACTTTGACTTTACTTTGATGCAAAGATCTACTTTGTACCAAAAATATGTATCGTAGGCCCAGATTCACAATCGTGACTTTACTTTACAGCAAAGGCACCTTCCCAAAGTAAGCTTTGTATTGCCGAAGATTACTTTCAACTTCATATTCAAACATATTTTTGGTACAAAGTAGATCTTTGCATCAAAGTAAAGTCAAAGTGCGGTCTGTGAATCTTGCCCGTAGTGACTCGCTACGCGTCAAAGTACTCCTGGACATAGGCCTTCCCAAAATTTCACCAAAGCAGAATGCGTACACACAAAATAAAACTTTATCTTGTTATTATATATATTATCTTGTTAGTAGAATATCCTGCGACAAGGACGGGTTGATTTTAAAAAGTACTACTCGTAAATGGTATTCTAGAATAGAATTATTTATCAAACTATATGCTTTATTTAAAAGCGTAAGCGGACCTTTACCTACTGTTTATAGAAAAAAGCCTGTATAAAAGGCTCGGAAAAAAAAACTCTTATCTATCCCACGTTTCAGTTTCAGTAGTCGGATTAATTCCACCTTTATAAATGTATATGACATCTATATATGTTATGTAAGTAGGTACTGTTGTCGGATTGGCATATTTTATGTGGTTTTTTAAAAGCTGCACATTTTCGGCATGCATTATTTAATATGATATAATATGTAATATGTTCTATGTGTATGTACAATAACGAATAAATGTGAAAACCTTATGTAAATAAATGATATTGGAATTGAAATACTATCAGCAGATTCAAAATTTACATCTAATATCTGACTACGTGTTGAACTCGATCTAACTACGAGCTGGGCAGATAGAGAGTTGTAATATGTTAAAGGCATTGTACGGATTACCACGCAGAGGTCTCGGGTTCGATCCCCGGGTCTGGTAATGTGGTATTGGGTTTTCTGTCAAAAAATTCTCAGTATTAGCCCAGAGTTTGGAATTGTGCTCGTTAATGCTCGCCCCTATTACATAAGACCTAAATACAATGGCAAAACGTAAGTGGTTATACACCTCTGTCTACACCTTCGAGGATAAAGGCGTGAAGCTATGTATGTATGTAAAGGCACTCACAATATTATCTTCTATCAATCTAAAACAATATTGCAAACAATTTAATTTTATAACGCACTGATCTCGAAATAACCCAACCCATGCCATTTATATAGAAAAATATTCGATGCCATTTCTAAGCACGTAACAAACTAACATTGAGATGCAACCAACTAAAAAAGTTGTCCCATCATCCGCTAAATACACAAGAACTCTATTACTCTCTATATTAGAAGTACTCAAAGCTCAAGTTAAACTGGCGTATTCTTAACCATGTCTGATGTAAGAAGAGCTCTAAAGTTGTGTAATGTGTTAGCAGTGACAGGTCTGATTATGTCGGTGTTAGATGTGAGGATTTTTTACTAAGGGTCAACAAACTGGAGTGAGTGAGACGACCTTATCAATTATCGATACATTGCGGCTTGTACAGTGTGTTTGATTAATGGTTAGTTTTATGGTTGTGAGTGTAATGAATTGTTATAGGCGCGTGCTGATTGAGTACAGCAGTGGTTAACGATTTTAGAGCACTGGTAATATGATTGTTTATTAAAAAAGATTCGTAATACTCGAAAAATTAATAAAATAAAAAGTGTTTCTATTCTGTACACGGACATAAACGGATTAAATAGGTGATCTGCTTACAAGCACCCGCATACAATTACAAGCACCCGTAACTGACGTGTGTCACGTGTGTGTATAATGAATATTGAAGACGCAAAGGAGGTATGTTTGGATCGCAGCAAATGGCGTACTATATTCTCTGCTTACCCATTAATGGAAGACAGCCATTAAATTATGTATGTATGTTTGTATTTCATATTCGATTCCCAAAAAAACAAGACACAAGAATAAAAACAAAACCACCACCTTATACAATCAAGAAAAAAAGTGCCCTTTCCTCTTTGTTTTCTATAAAACAAGGTGTCTTTTCATTCTTTATTTTGTAAAAAATATCACAACAGGTGGGACTTTACAAACCGAGAAACGTTATCGTGTGAATACTAGTTTTACGATGTACTGAATTGATTTTCTACACCATGTATAAGGGGTTCGATGGGCGTTCCAGGAAAAGTTAACATTCAGACCTTTCAAGAAATGTCTGGTGAATTATACGTTTGTATTATGTCATTCAAGTTTTGAGTAGTGTATCACACAAATGAATTATTAAGAACCTAAAGAAGAGTAAAAAAAGTATAGTCATAATATCAAATATTTGTAACTTGAAAGTAACTTAAATTTGTAACTTTGACTTTAAAGGGCCTGAAGTCTTTGGAAGTTTTTTGTCTTTTAAAGGATATTTCTATCTTTAAGTTGTTGGAGGTGCCGCGAGCGCGTACCAACCTATTGCTTCACGCTCCGCTGACGCGAGCGCTGCGTACGCTCAACATCGTGGCTGGGCAAATTGAACGGATTCACAAAGGTCACATATAGTGTAGTTAGTAAGTTAGATTAAGTTAAGTTTTATGTTATTGTGGTACACTATCGCATTAGGTCAAGCGTTACCTGTAAAGATAGTTGTATGTTGTGTATACAAATAAATAAATAAATAAATAAATTAAATCTAAATTTTCTTTATTGGATATCCCAAAAATGTAACCTTATTTCGATAGAATAATTATACAAAATGTATTGGAATAGTTTATCTCCGTAAACCATATTATGCCCGATTGTCATAATACAGTATTTGCAAAATAGTTCTGTGTAATAGATATTTACCGTTCTATTGAATAAAAACAAGACTGTGTGGGATGTTTGAGATATTTGCGTACGCAAAAGCGTCTTTATAAAATAATATTTCATCTCTTTCTCACTACACATAATGTATGTTTTCCATCACTTTCCTTCTTATTGATAAGCAGTGTGTAGGATGGAAACGCTGTCTGGTATTTTTGTTTTGTATTCATATTTTATTAACGTATATTAAATCTCGTTTTGTATATTTATACAAAATCGTGAATAAATTTGGTATTGTGTTTAGTTAGTAAGTAATTGGGTTTATTAAGTAATACGCAGTCTCGCTTTTTTTTTTTTTAAATATTATAGCCTGCCAAAGTGACTCGACCCCGCCTGATGGTAAGCAGTCAGTGGAATCCAGAAGGGGCGGCCACTATACCAATAGCCATCGTCTTAAACTGCTGGTATGGTGGCCTTCACTATGGCGGCTGGGAATGGGGTTAGGGAAGGGAATGAGGGAGGTGAGGAAAAAGGAAAGGGGGGAAATTAGGCCTCCGGCGCTCTCACTCACCGAACGAAACGCAGTAGTACGTATACTACTCTTAAGTCGATCTTCTATGAGAAGGTAGTACTTCCCCGGACGATCCGGCCCATTCATGCTGAAATCAGCGTGGATCCACTACCGTAAATCTAGCTTTTTTGTCGATGTACCTTTACGTCATCTCTGTCTTAGGTGCTGTGCTTATTACCTTATATTTTTCGAAGGAGAACATTGTAAATGAATAGTCTGAATTATAAACACAGAGTAGCGATGTATTAAATATTCAGTGTTTTAATTTTTTTGTATAAATTTAGTAACGACACAATGAGCCAAGAGACAAAATACGGAGTAAATAATCCTGTGACTTAACTTAAAAACGTTTAAGTATAATTCCTATATTTTAAATTTATACTTTTTTTTCGTGGAAATCACACTCACAACTTCGTACACAGCTAAAACATTTAATGGTAATGCACCACCGAGACCGCCATGTTGAATTATGTTGCAACAGTATCAAGTAAATATTAATATAAAAAAATATAATTTATTTGGACTGGGTAACTGTGAACAAAGTAATGTTGTACTCGTATACAATAAAACCCTTATTTCGATTTATTTTTACAACCTTCAATCAGTCATCAAGAAAGGATGATGAAGAGGAAAAAGATTTTATCCATTGGCTATACGGCTTTTGTATATCAATTCAATTTAAATAAATGAGATTCTCGGCAAAATTTGAAGGCATTGATAACGAAGAAGGTCTTACATGGTTTCGTTTTGATGTACTATAGAATTGATAAGGTTAAATTTATTTATTAAACTAAGTATGTACTCTTTATTTATTATTATAAATATATAAATAAGTACGGTATTTGAATTTTCATTTCTATGATATCACGATTTTTAGACGCCAAGTTTTAGAATGCTGGCCATCACTCCAGGTTCCCGCTCACGGCTTACCATCAGGCATAGTGGAGTCACTTTAGTAGTCTGAAAATAAAAATAAAAATAAATTGGTGAAAAAAATACGAGTACTACCCAACCAAGTTTTAAAATACATATGTCACTTTAAAGCCTCGACATCCAGTAACATTCTGAACATACTAAAATCTCAATAAGACCGCAACATGCGCGGTAACCGAACGGTACACATCCGTGCGTAGCACCTGCTGACGATTGGTTACCAGTTTTTCTCTCAGACTGCTTAGATGCTGTATTTTACACATCAGAGTCTTACACATATAATTTTTGTGTTTAAAATGTATTGTGTAATAATATGTGTGACTGGCCTGTTGGCCTAGTGGTTAGTGACCCTAACTGCTAAGCCGGAAGTCGTGGGTTCGATTCCCACCTAGGACAAATCTTTGTGTGATAAGCATGATTGTTTGTTCTGTGTCTAGGTGTAATTTATCTATATTATGTATGTATTTACAAAAAAAAATGTATATAAGCAGTCTATCAGTTGTTTAGTAGCCATAACACAAGCAAATATAATTGCTTAAATTAAGGCTAGATGGCGCTGTGTGAATGTGGTAAGATAGATAGATAGATAGAATATTCTTTATTGCACACCACATAATATTACAAAACAAATAACAGAACAACACAATAATAAGTAGTGACAATGGGCGGTCTTATCACTAAAAGCGATCTCTTCCAGACAACCTTTGGATGGACTTGAGGCAAATATTAATCGGCAGTTATGGTGTACAGGTACATTAAATAATAATTCGAATCAATAAATAAAGTTATATACAAACAAATTAACTGTCTAATATATATACATAATACATACAATATATAATACATATATATAAATATTATAACTTAAATACAATATATACTTACATACTAATACATATTATAATACATACAACGTGATTGTGACACTAGAGATAAAATATGTAGAAGATATATATGTATATAAGATATTATTATTATAATATTATTATTATTTGCAGCTAGTAAAAGTTTATTTTTGTCATTTACTTATTTATTCGTCTAAAGTTAAGTGTATTGTATAGAGTTAAATATCATTTCATTTAGAAGTTTATTGTTTTCTTCCAGTCACCTACGTTTTAAATATAACGATTGATTACTAAAGAGTTCGGAGTTTCTTTCCTCATTTACCTCTCTCTTTAGTCAGCAAATCTAACAATAGCTAAATTAGCTGACGTTTCATTTGCCGTTACCTTCGACATCTATAGCCGTCAGGGTGTAGTTTAATTAATAAAATGATTGGGGATTATTGTTTTCGTTTCTGAAAAAAATTTATTTATTTATTTACTAGGTTTGCCGCTAGTAAAATATGTCTTGTTGAATCCCTCGGGAACCAGACCGACCTTCGGATAAAAGTAGCCCATGTCTGTCTCCGGCACCGAATCTATCTACATACCAATTTCATCGAAATTGGTTCAGTTGTTTAGGCGCTGAGTGGTAAAAAACACACACACACACACACACCCACCCAAGCTTCTGATTTAAACGAATCTTAATAGTAAATCATGTTTTAGGTTGGGTTAAAGATTTTTTATTGTAGTCTTTTTGTTTTATATTTTTCAACTCATCATGTACTTAGGAGCAGATCTACACGAGAGACACAGTGTTATTTGTGTCTCTGTGTGTGTGTGTGTGTGTGTGTTTGTTACCACTCAGCGACCAAACGACTAAACCGATTTCGATTAAAATTGCTATGTAGATAGAGTTGGTGGCGGAAACGGACATAGACTATTTTTCATCCTGAAAATCGTGTAGGATACAACATGTTTACGCGCGGGCGAAGCCGTGGGGCGCAGCTAGTACTGTTATAAGAAAAACGATTCCAAACTTAAGGTATTAACACAGCATCGCGTCAAGTTCAAATTGCCGTTTCTCGACAGAAAAGCCTAATATCGCTTTACCTATACCGGGCATCAAACCTGGGACGTCTGTTTTCCGTACAGTATAACTAAACCATTAACATAACGTAACAATGTAAGACAAAAGCTATCGGTTACAGGTTACAGGTACCTGTAACCTGTAATGCAAAGTAAATTTTTCGATAATGTTATGTGGTATGTTTTAACTAGACACTAATTTTATAAATAGTACTGTATTCGTCTACACTAGTAAAAACATAAAAGTGTGCAATAGAAACTCAAAACTTGTGTTTATTTGAAAACAGAGCATTGTAGGTTGGAACGCCTGTGCATCATCATCATCATCATATCAGCCATAAGATGTCCACTGCTGGACATAGGCCTTCCCCAATTTTCGCCACCGTTGTCGGTCGTTCGTCGTACGCCTGTGCATACTTCGTTCATATTATTCTTGAGATTAACGATTTTATAATTATAGACTAACCGACGCTTTCTAGTGACTGCCATTTTTATACTGTGTAAAGGATATTACTTAACATAAAATAGCACTAAGACTCTTTTAATACTATTCAAACGGTACATAGAACTGCATCATTTCCTTTACATAAAATGCTCTTGGTTAAACATTTATATAAATTACTATTGTATTAAAGTGGGTATTAAAATACTAGTTATTGCTTTAATAACTACGCTAATAGTTTATTTTATAAACTTAGACATTAATAATAAATATGGTAGTGGTACCATATTTTTTATGTTTTAAACATAATTTAGAAAGAAAAGTTTTTTCATGATGTTCTCGTTCTGTTGTTTGTTTAGTTCAGATGTTATCCTCAGTGTGACTGCCTCAATAGCGCAGTGATAGTTCGTGCGGCTTTTGTGCAAGAAGTTGCGGATTCGATTCCCACACGGGGATTGTGTGATCTATGAATATTTGTTCCGAGTCTGAGTGCACTTCGCGTCCGTTAATTGTGTGTTTGTAAAGTCCTTCGCGACACAGGGCTTGTTGAAACGCAGAAGTCTTTTTATAAAAAAGTAATGACTAAGGTTAGTAAAACTTAAAGTCAGGGTTGTCCAAGATTAACTTCAAAAAGTCAAATTGGTATTTGTCTAGTTCTGAACCCAGCAACCTTACAAAAGCCTTTTATAAAACAATATTTATTATTTATTATTCATCAACTGAAGTCTGAAGACTTAAGTCAAAATGGTCCAGTGGATAAGGTACCCGCTTCGTAAACACGAGGTAGTGGGTTCGAATCCGGGCAAGTACCAATATGATTTTTTAATCATATGTACTTTCTAAGTTTATCTTGGACATTTCTGACTGACGGTGAAGGAAAACATCGTGAGGAAACCTGGGCTTAAAAGTCTGAAATTGCCAATCCGCCTTGAGCAAGCGTGGTGATTAATGCTCATGCCTTCTCTATATGAGAAGAGGCCTTTACACGCAGTGGGACAGTAAACAGGCTGGTATTATTATTATTATTTATTCATCAACACGTACGAGATACTTTAATAAAATCTTTCCCACAAGCTTTGAACTATAAATCGCCGGTTCATACTAACACCTGGCGTATAAGAATGCAACCTTAAACGGTGTGTGGTTTAAGTTATAGGCTATTCGTGAAACCAGTCCTTAAGCATTTAAGTTTTTATGCAAGGTTGAGTCTAAGTTTGATGAATACTGTTCTGAGATGAACATTATATATATTACAGTTAGGTACAAATATCATTATAATTTTCGTTTCCATTTTATTTTTAACTAGCTTCTGCAGCGCGGTTTCATACGCGATGACCCAATAAGGTAGCTTGTAGTGTGTGTTACATAACTTATACCCTTTTTTAGGACTGGGCTATTAAACGCTACAATAATTATTTAAATACGAATGGTAGTTTTAGAGATTAGTGCATTCAAACATACAAACACACTCTTCCGCTTTAATTAGTAAAGATTATTCGAATACCAAAAGAAAATTTTAGTAATAGCGCCATGAAACCGATATACGTTACGTACTAATACGTTGATTTCGAAAACAAATTGCAACTTGTTAAAATTTATACTATTTGGCGATTAAAATAGTGAACCGAATTTGTTGCCAGTTCTTCTCATGACACTACTTAAGTTCGCGTATTGGCAGTAGGTAAGTTAGAAGACTTTTAGTGTGCCCGATTTTTTTTTATTCGTTTGCTTATTGCCAATGCAATAAAAATCGGAGCAGGCCACGATCACTTTTATATCGCAGGCAAACATGTTTGATTAATTACCTAAAATATGATATAAAAACACTAATGCAAACGTTTAATTTTAATTTATACCAAAAAGATTTTCGAAATGAAGTTGAATTTCTACTGAGTTCAAAATGTACTGTTAATCTAGTACCTTGCTAGCAATCATTACCACAGACTAATCGTCGTATCCCGGGAGGTTTTACAAATGTCATGTTCAAAGCGTTAGGTCATTAGTACTGCCAATTGTTGCCGCATCAACTCGTATTGAGTCAATAATGTACGAGTGATAGTACTTTGGTATGTAACTTGTGCCGTAATTCGGTAGTTCATTATGTCGGTTAATTAAATCTAGAATAAAGTGTGTTTCTTTCTAATTTTGATTTTTGGGGCATATTTTGTTTATAGTATCTCGCAAAGCCACTATGCTATCCATTTAGAGAACGTCTTCTAATCCTTCAAGTGGCATGAATGCTAATAGAATAGATTAAAAAATGTACATATATGACATAAATTAATACCAACATAGTCGATAGCTTATGTCAGTCTTATACATTTTTGAATCTATTTTATTCTATTAGCATTTATGCCATTTGTCTAGGCCCTCTGACTTCTTAGCATCAGGTAGTGTAGTCATTTTAGTAGACTAGTCACCTTGCTAAAAAAATTATAAAAGTTTATTGCCATGTGAAACCTTGATCTTCGAAAATAGAGTACCATGCTCTCATCGACATGATCATTGATCAATTATTCTCAAATATCAGTATTTAGTCAAATATTCTATCTGAAATGTAATGAAATGAGACACAGTAGAAAAGTTAATCATATTGACCTTTATATCTATCTAAATAAATATAATTTTCAGTTGGCAAAACATCACCTAAATACCATACGAGGACTAACATCTTCTTAATTTTCTGATCCATAATTAATATTATAAATGCGAAAGTAACTCTGTCTGTCTGTTACGCTTTCACGATTAAACCACTAAACCGACTTTGCTAAAATTTGGTATAGACATAGATTAGACCTTAGAGAACATCATAGGCTATCATTTACCACGAAAAAATGGCTTGAAACAGGGGACGAAAGTTTGTATGAATAATCGTCAACGTATAAACAAAGATTTGTTCATGTGCGATATAACCGACATTCACGCGGGCGAAGCTGCGGGCAACAGCTAGTAAACAATAAATCGCTCTCAGCTTATGAATTAACTTTCGATACGATTACTATTACATTGTTTGTTTATAGAGACGCACTAACCAGTGTAAATTGTAATAGCTTATATTAACTTAAAAGGTATTACATGTTTCATTTTACCACTATTGTTTCAATTTTATTATTGAAATTTATTAATTCTAGTGAATATTTTTTCGTATAAGATGATAAGTAATGTAACTTGGACATGGCTGTGTCTAGGTAGAATACTAAAGAATACAAAAAAGTTTTTTTTATTTATCTTGTCATCACTAAAATTTTTAATCTATGAAATGCTGATTTAATATAATACTATAGTGCAAAGTATTTTGATGTCTGTGGCACCAGGATGCTACCTAAACTATTTACACGGCATCGCGTCGCTTTGTTGCATAATTATTGGCCAAAGATATTTTAATATACGCACTTCTGGATTTGTCAGACCAATATCTCGTTCCCACATTTACTTTCATAGAAAAGATCTTTAGTTAAAAATACGAGTATTATCTAAACACTAATTAACTTGCATCGCTTTAACATAAACGGTGCTATATTCTAAACTAAAATACTAAGGTAAACAAGCAAGTCACTTTAAAGTTATTTGTCACCGTGATTTTTAACGTTATTTTAATCTCGTAGGAATCTAATCTAGAATGTTTTATAAAAAAGTCGCATGCCCACCAACACGATCATTTAAAAGCGCTACTTTCTTACTACAAAGTGTAGTAATTACTACTAGTAAAACAAAGTTGCACTTATAGTTTTTGCCGCAAGATTGACATCTGACAACCTTTCATAATGTGCTATTATTTTATCGTTTTGCCAGTTTGCATGCAATGGACTTGGAACATATTTTTATTGTTCTTTTACAAGTTTAGTAATAAATGCCTTTGCTAGGTGCTCGCAAGGAGTCTTCAACAGTGGGAAAATAATATACGGGTACTTTAATTTATACTTTTATTATTAACTAGCTGCGCCACACGGCTTGGCTTATTTTCTTTGACCTTATTACGTTATATTTTTTGCGTGAATGTAATAATACTGTAAGCAACAAGTAACCATGTAATATATTACATCTGCTAGTTTATAAAACACTAGCTGCGCCCGACGGCTTCACCCGAGCCTAAAATGTGTTAGTCTCCCTAGGGAACAGACCGATTTTCGGGATAAATAGCAGCCTATGTATTCGGCACCGAATCTATCTAAATATCAATTTTCATCAAAATTTAAGAAAGTTCAGCCGTTTATGCGCTCAGTGGTAACAAACACAGTCACACTACTTAAAACACAAACTTTTGCATCTATAATATTATTAGGATTAGGATTATTATATAATAGTAGCGGAAATACTACTACACAGGTAAGATAATACATACAAAACTACAACCATGGGAAGAAATGGAATGGTTCTCTATTCAATACTGAAAACCACACGGTAGTAAGTAGATTGATGAATGTTGAGAAAAGAAGTAGGTATGTTTGTACCGTAGCAAATGGCGTTCTATAGTCTGTGTTTATACCTATAATGAGTGACAGGCGCTAAGTTATGTAGTTGTATGTGTAAATGACACATACAAATATTGTATGTGTTATTTACACATACAAGCCAAATATATTATTAAAAAACAAGTCTGACTAAAAAAACTGAAAATAATGAAACCAATTGTTTTTTGTGCTAACACTTTATTGAAATATTATGTACCCTATGTCACCCCCACAATCAATACGTACCTAATGACACCTCATATGTTAATATCCATGAAGCTATTTGGGCTGTGAAGCGTGCCAAATAAATAGACATACATACCCACATACATATATACATACGCTCGAAAAACCTTGCCCTCCTTGACTTCTGTAGTCAGGCAAAAAGACCAAGTGTATTTTTACACAGAAAAAGCAAGTCAAAATAAGTGCGAAATAATTCAAACGTCAAGTAAATGATAGGCAAACGAACTGGTGAAGCACTATCAACTATTTACCTTTTTTTACAATTTTGATACGTAAATTGAATAACTATTTAATCTGAAACAATTTTCGTGTACACGATATAGTAAATTATAGTATTGTATTTGCATTCGTGCAGCTCCATTTTTTATTAACCAAGTCTTTCAGTAATGTTCTATTTATTTTTAAGGATTTTCTTAGAGGACGGTGTTTGGGCATTTAGATCGACGGAATTTATCTAGGCATTTTTAATTTTGATGTTTATTAGCTAATTTAAAAAAAAAAAACTTATGCTTACAAGGTTGAACTACGACGACTGGGTACCTATTGCTGCAGGTCGCTCACGAGCGGCAAAGGCGGGAAAAAATTGGGGAAGGCCTATGTCCAGCAGTGCACGTCTTTCGGCTGATATAATGATGAAATTATAATTATAATACACATTACAAAAAAAATACTGCCGGCTGATTTAGTAGTGTGTACAAAGTGACGAAATTTTTGCAGTTTTTAATTTTTCTATACCACTAGACCTATTCCAAATTCCTGTGAATCATTTGTTTTGGCTTGAGGACGGTGAGACCTATCTAGGGATACCTCTGGATCGCTTCTGCACCCTCTGAAACACACAAAAATAGTTAAAGTTCTCGTCTTGTAGCTGGTGATCAGCCGCGTCTTTTGACATCCCTCGCGTCCAGATCGGGCGAAGGAAAATTGAAAAACAACAACAACAGAGTTTTCAAATTCGAATCCGGAGTCTAAAATGGTGTCCAGTAATAGTCAACATGCTCGCCCTCAGTTACATGGAACTTATCATACCTGAGACGAGACTGTTATGCAGCTCTGCCGTAATGCTGGACTCTATTCTTCAAAAAAATTTAATTTCATTTTACCAGATCCGGGATCAAACTCGAAATCTCTACGTGTCAATCCGTACACAGTACTACTGAATCAGTGACACAATCAATATTATTTTAAGCATAAAATATTCTGTGTCTTTCTTTTTCATCAAGTACTGTTTATTATGTTTATTTTCGAGTCAAATTGTATTTTACCCTCTTTTTATAGGGGAAAATTCAATAGATACTCGACTCTTCAGGGAATTGGGTAATACCGGTTTTTACCGATTAAAAGCGCCCTCGGTAGCCTCTTAAAATTTAGGGGAAATACGTGGTGTCGGCTAAAATCGGCGTCTATACACACTCTCTTTTTTGCTTTTATTCGATAATGTCACATACGAATCTTTGTATCTAAGCTTTTGGGAATTACGTAAATATGTTTTTTTAGGGTTCCGTAGTACAAAGTAGTATGATAAAAATTTAAAAACATTTTGTTTTAGCATACACCTAAAATGGGGATGTAATTTTTTTCTCGTTTACCCCATGATAAGGGGTGTCGTTGAAATCATTGGTTTTTGAAAAATATTGAGTTTGTGAAGACTATTTTAGATTCAGGTATACTAGCGCAACCGTTATATTTTTAAATGTGAAAAATTATAATAATAGTCGAAATCTCTAAGTGTCAATCTGTACACAGTACCACTGAATCAGTGACACAGTCAATATTATTTCTCTGGTATATAATTCTAATAAAATAATAGAATAATTCTTTTCGTTCTAAAATTAGAGGCAGTATAAATACAATTATACTTAGTTCTCTCTAACTAACGATAATCAGTGAGGTAGAGAAATAGTAGACACTTAGATATCCTTTATTCCCGTTGAGTCATACCAGAATGTGCAACACTGTAATCCAATGAAAAAAAATCCCGGTAAGTAGCACTGTAACTTATCGTCTTTTTCTACAAAATCTACCAAGACACTATTCTCTATAAACTAATTGCTATAATTCTGGTGTTAGAGAAGATTGCTTGGAGTGTCGTGGACTGAGTTTTGCACGAATAATTTGATACTTCAAAAACTCGGCATCAAGCAGCGCCTATTCTCCGTAGTACAATCTCGCATTCTGGACTTCTTCGGACACGTTTCCAGACGCGACAACTGTTCCATAGAAAGCCTCGGCGTCCGGGAAAAATAAGAAAGCACTAGACTGCGCAGGAGGTTATCTAGCGATGGACCGACCAGATAAAGTCTGATGTGTGCGGCTTTTTAAACGAATGCAGCAAGATGACCTCTAACAAAGAGAGCTGGCGAGACATCGTGAGGCGAATGTCATCTGCCTTCTGCAATGGTTTAAAAGTGAAGTTGCCATTTAGTTATGTTTTGTGTTATTTTTGAGAACACAGCGATGTATATACTTTGCTTACGACAATCTCTGACCATCAGTTAGACCGCTAGCTTCGTCATTATCATCATCAGCTTACAGCAGTCCACTACTGAACATAGGCCTTTCTGAAGGTGCGCCATTTTGCCCGATTTACGCTTTGACCGTCTACCGTTTAAACGGAATACATACCATTACAATGTTAAGCTTGTATCTCTATCATATTACTTCATACGAATTGACTCAAATTTTAACGTGTATATTTAAACCCTACTTTTTATATCAATTCATACAAAGACCTCTCATTATAACGTAGGTAATGTTTTTACCTTCTAATTAAGGTTTTATTATATTTGCTAATGTTGTATTTATTATTTTGGGCTAGTCACAAATGTAGATAAGGTTTTAATGAGATAATAACAACGCATTATCAAGCCTATATTATTTTAAGCCTTGTTAGTTATAAAACGTGCTTATTTTTCTAGTTTTAATTTTGGGTCAGCTATACGGAAGCCATTTTCTGTCGAATTGGGCAAGGGAAAATAATATACTTGCCTTTCATCACCATCTTTTTGAATGTTCAACAATGGTATGGTTAACGGTAAACACTTTTAAAGACATTCATGTTGGATCCTTCAGGAAATGGCGAGACATTGTTTTTTTTCAAATTAGGTGGTAACAAGCATACGTCCTTGATTGTACCCAAGTGGTGACCTTAACATATAGGTAGATGACTGTGTCTTCTAAGCTTTGCAGAGATAATGCTTAGACAACACAACCAAGCCGTTGCCGGCCGTGGAGAAAGGGATGAGGAAGGAAAAGGGAAAAGAAAGAGGACCAAGAAGGTAATTGGACTTCCGGGGCTCTCCCTTACTGAACGAAACGCAATAGTATGGATACTACTCTTACGTCAATCTTCAATGAGAGGGTAATACTACGGTCGATCCGGGCCATTCGTGCTGAAATCAGCAAGGATCAATAACAGTTGAGAACTACTGAGACGACAAAGTCTCATCAATCCGATCATCGAACTAAACAATCGGTCGCTGACGCTAGGCCATAGCATCTTCACTATTTATTTAACCACTTATGTTCACAATACAACATATAAATTGAAAATTTAAAAACACTCGACATAGTGTATATGATTCTGTAAGTCAAGTCCTTTCATTTGACACTCATAATAAGGGAGTTGTGAAAAGTATGAAATCCGCCATTTTGTGGCGCCGGCCATCTTGGAGCGATTTTCATCAAACATATCTGAGAACATTCCTAACTAATTCACCTTTGAAACAGAAAAAAAAACAGAATCAAAACCGGTTCATTCGTTAGGAAGCTACGGTGCCACAGCCAGACACACACACAGACACGTTAAACTTATAATACCTCGTCGTTTTTGTGCCGGAGATTAATGAATGACTTTAATTTGGATCGAGAATGGTCGAGTATGTTTATTGATAGACAATATATGAAAAATTACAACGCTCGAGACAGGAACACAAAAGCATAGTACATTCATTTCATAAATATAAATTACAAAATCTATCACAAAAACAAGTGAAGGGAAACAACACGTAACTTAATACAATTTTCCGATACCACTCGTATTGTCTTGACATCGGCAACAAAATGAAATTTGTCATCATCCGAAACAATTGTCTAAAAGGCCTCTGATGCGAGTGGATCGCTGTCGTGCAACTTTTTCCTTATGGAAAGGAATCAATCAAGTTGAAATGTCTAAATTTATATAAAAATATACTTACCGTAAAAATATATGGTTTTAGGAAAATAAAACATTGTTTATTTTTCTCCAATTTTGTCAGCCAATTATTTATAAACTTTTGTGTTTCTATGTATAATATGTATGTATTTACAAAAAAAAAAAAGTATTTAAGTATGTATATCCGCATTCTAGAACCCATAACACAAGCATATAATATGCTTACTTTGGGTCTAGATGGCGTTGTGTGTAGTTGTTGAAATATTATTATTATATATTATTATTATTATTATAGAAGTATTCGTATTCAACTGGAAGGGATTTAATTTATAACCAGTTTTTTTAATTACAATATAGTTTTAACGCTTACTTATATGAATAAATAACAATACCTGCATTGCGTATGCAGCTAGCTATCTAGCTGCATCAAAAGAACATGCTTGTTATTTAAACTAAACTTCATAGATATTTGTTAAGTTATATAGAGCACGACATTACATGTTACAATTTCGGAACGTCAAAAACTATTTATATTTGGCTTCATAACTTCACATGATTTAATTTTAAGAAACATGGTTACACTAATTTAGTCAGATAAACCAAACATATATATTGTATAATCGCGTTCTCTAAATGTTTATGCACCCTTGCATTCACCGCGTGAAATAATTTTAAAAGATAATCTCTAATTCAGCTACTGATAGAATTATTGCACATAAATGAATAGGTTGGATCGTAGCCAACATTCAAAACGAAACGAACAAGCTTTTACAAACTTTAAAGGATATTATATTTCAATTTAAAAGTAATAAAGTCGAAATTTCAATGTATTTCATTTTCCAATTATCTACTAGCAAATTTCAACTCAATATTGTCCCCCATAAAGCTGTTTTTAAACTAGCGGATACCATTGCAATTATGAATAAAAAAACGAACGGCCAGGAAGTATGGGCTACTAAAATAAAAAAAGTAATTTGCAACGAACTTAATGCAATTTTCTTAGACTTAATTTTGATAGTCACAGAATGTTCGAGAGTTTTAGAGTGGAAGTATAAATCAAACGATATAGATGCAAATCGCTGAAAGAACACACGCTTTAAACAAATCTTATTTTTAAATTTAATTTGGAAAGTAGTTATCCAAATGCACTTTCTGATTGTAAAAGGTAATCTACCGTATAAATCTACTTACTATTATTAATTAAACCTGCTTACAATTAGCGATGGTCTTGATAACATAGAAGCATAATAATATGAATTTTAGGTATACATTTCAGACATTAAATGTTTAGCAAAATTAACTAGAAAATGTATGCAAATAATCAACAAATACGATGGAAGTTTCTAAAGGGAGTTAAGCAACCCTTGATACACAAATTACGACCCATTCAAAGGTACTTCTATTTCAAAAAGCCAATTTGACTGTACTCATAACAGTCTCCCTAATAAACTCCACAATAACCTCTACGTAGCTTTCAGCTTAATCATCTAATTTAATTTTTGTACGGCAAAGGAATAATTAACCATACTTAATATTAATACGTTCTCAAGAACAAATAGGGGAGTCAATGAGTGGCGTATTTATTAATAATCTTTTAATAATACCTTTCAGGCCGGCTTCACACGTTGGCTCTAACACTGGTCCACACGATACTCGTCCAACGTGTGAATCCAGACAATAGCATTGGCTCCATTATTGGTTGCCAGTGCTATTTTCTACATCCACACGTTGGACTAGCGTTGGGACCATCGTTGGGCCAACGGACCTTTCAAACGAAACATGCGGCCTGTGGTTTGTGGTTCACTTTATATCCGTGGAATATTTTAATTCATTCGTATTATAATTGGCTAGAGTATTAAATAAGGGACTAAAATAAATTTTCATAAGTGTGACGGTAATTTGTACATTTTGTTTGACAGAGAGATTTTGCTTTTATCTTTTGTTATTGACATGAATATTATTGTTCGGGATTTTATGCTGACGGATAAATAATATAGAATATCAGTTATCATTAAGTCAGTACTTTATCCAATTATAAAACAGAATAGAATATTAATGCACACCACATAAAAACAAATAACAGGAAAGCAATTATTGAATTTTCTATCGAAAAATTCTTAGTTTTAACCTGGAGTCCAGAATTGTGACCGGGATTATGCCTAACTTGACCCGAAAACCTAACTCGGTTGTGGGTTAGATTAGGAACAAACAAAAAAAAAAATATTCCTAAAGTAACCGGGTTAGGTTTTTGGCCTTGCTCCTTGGTACATTGGACCTAGTATAACTGGCAATACATGGATGTTCACATCTCTTGCAAAGCCTTTTGCCAAAGCAATGTCTCTATTAAAATACATACATAGCTTAACCCCCTTTTTAACCAAAAGAAACAGAGCTTTAAGAGTAAATTGATGGTATAAAACAAAAGAGTCTTAAATTCTGTTTAACCATTCTGGTGTGAACTGACCAAAGTTTGAACATAGGAATTTTTATTTAGCGCTTACTCGGACTTAGATTTTACTTTAAACTTCAAAGTTTTCAATAAAGTTCTCTGATAAAGGCGACAAGTTGG
This sequence comes from Parascotia fuliginaria, assembly GCA_963082885.1. NCBI lineage: Eukaryota > Metazoa > Arthropoda > Insecta > Lepidoptera > Erebidae > Parascotia > Parascotia fuliginaria. The sequence goes on from OY720197.1 coordinate 5,100,818, forward strand.
AGATCGGACTTAGAATGTAAAATGTGAACAGAACATTTTGTCTTAGAGGTTCTCAATTTTTATTAAATCCGTAGTTTATTGTCAATGGGACTTTTTATTTTAAATACCCCCGACGCAAAAAAGACGGGGTGTTATGTGTATGTGTCTGCCTGTGGCATCGTCGCTTCCGAACGGATAAACCGATTTTGATTTTGTTTTTTTGTTTGAAAGCTTAATTAGTCGGGAGTGTTCTTAGATATGTTTGATGAAAATCGGTCTAAGATGGCCGGCGCCAAAAAATGGCGGCTTTATAATTTTCACAACTTCCCCAATATGGGTATCAAATGAAAGGGCTTAGCTAGTAAAATACTACACACTATAAAAATATTCAAATCCAAGTTGCTTAGGGGATTTATTAAATTTTTTATTTAATAATTATTACACCTTTTCATTAACTTATACAACCGACGGTAAATAATTTAGATAGTCAATTTATTTTGTCAAAGGCTACATTTAGGTACATATAGATACAGTAATTCTATTTCTATCTTATTTTTAATATCTTTCTTTCTGTATCTACATTCTTCCTATTAATAACTATGTTTAATTTTGCTGTCATTACCACCTTCCATAATAATCTCAGGGTATCAGATCTGGGGGGTCAGATCTGGGGGATCAGATCTGGGGAATCAGATCTGGGGGATCAGACCGAAATAACTCTTCCAATCTAACAAAATTAAAATAAATGAAAAGAAATATAATTTTATTTACCTATTAGGAAATCTATACTATTTTAACATATAAAACGGAAGAGTTTGTTTGTTCATTTGTTTGAACGCTCTAATCTCTAGAACTACCAGTCGGATTTGAATAATTCTTTTTGCGTATTATAGCTCAGTTCTTGAAGAAGGTTATAGGCTATGTAACATCACGCTACTGGCGACTGGAGCAGAGCGATAACCAAAGACGCTGGTAATATAATGTACAGCGTATCTCCAGCATAAATATAGACATCCCTTATTACTCTGCTTTAGAACACCAAAATCTTGTTGATAGATGTTGTCGTATAAGGATATTTATAACACTTTTATGTTTGCTTTGTTAAGTAGTATTGTACCAAGTTATCGTAAAATAAAACGATTTCCCGTCGTAAAAATAGTTTATATCACGCCAAGATATGTTTGTAATTTTATGACGCTGTGATCGGTGATACAGTTTATTTATAGCAGATAGAAGACAAAGGTGTAATTAAAACCATTTAAACAGAAAGTAATACAAGCACATTTAGTTAACAAATTTAATAATAAACGTTATTTTCATAAACAATGTTTGGTTTTTAACTTAATGGTTGAAGTCTCCTTTTAAGCATAAATTATATAGGTATATTAATTATTTAAATAATCTACGACAGAACATTTCCAGAAAAGTCGACAGTGACAGCGCGGTGTCAAATCGCCACTCTTGTCAAAGTGTCCTGGCTTTCGTAATCATAATTAAATTTGTTTAAAGATCATCATAATTTTATATTAAAAAACCTAAAATATAATACATACCTACATACTTATTTTTGTAAATACATACTTAGAATACATATGAAACACCCAGATTGAAGGCAAATACAATTTTGCATCTTACAAATATTTGCCTTCAGTGGCAATCGAACCTACGACACCCCGCGTCGCAGTCAGTAATGCTAATATAGACCAACGATGTAGTTATATAATATTATATAGATAGAAAGGTATTTGTGTTATATCACAATTTACGTAGCAGTTAAACATAGTAAGTAAGTATAACAAAACAAGATCAATACTAAACTATATTTTTAACCGACTTCAAAAAGGAGGAGGTTCTCAATTCGGGTATACCACCCGAATTGATTTTCTTTGCACGTGGTACGCGATTTCTTCGCCAATAATTATGAGTGAATTTTAATGATTATTTTTTTGCAAGGTAGGTCATGTTTCAGACGTGGTCCCTTATAAATTTGATGGCAATTGATTTAGCGCTTATTGAAAATGTATATAGATGCTGATTTGGTTGGTTCAAGTTATGTTGAAGAATTCTACTTTTAGTTTTTATTTAAATTTGTACATAAAGGTATAGTTTTGAAGTCGGTTCTTGTTTTTCTTAAAATTATTTATTAAAACGCAAGTTAACGTGTGCTAATATTTATTCTCGACATTCAGAGATTTGTATATAAACAACTTTCACTAATACCTTAGTGAATAAACAGTTTCTTAATAACTTTGTCCTCAACTAGTTTGTGGATTGTTTTTATAGATCACGGTAATAAACTATTCTTACAGTGTGGCTACTTTAACAATACAGGAACGAATAATATGAACATAGTGACAGAAGTTTTAGTACCATTGACTTTTAACTGATGCAGTACAGTGTGTAACACTATATGTAGTTAGTGTAAATACAACGCAAGGAGGAGGATATACATCAGAATAAGACCTAGGCTATGATTTTTGATTTACGTAAGCGAAGCTGCGGGCTTCAGTACTCATAGCTACGGCAGTATCACATCTTGTAAAGAAAATATTTTAAATACCAACTCATAAAAAGCTTGATACGGCAATACTTATATACTAAAATCCTTGCTAACTGGTAGCTACTGTGTATCTCATTTTTTACCGATAAAACTCTATTCTATTCTATTCTTTTTCTCTGATCATTATAATTCCCTTTAAAATAATGCAGAAAAGTTTATAAAATGCAAAAATAAAGGTAATTAGTTATATTATTACGTATCAAAAAATATCTATTTAATAGAGGAAAAATAGCTATGAGGTACTAGATAAATAGATGACATTAATTTGAAGTAACCACTTAAAAAGGTCTGTAATTGAAAATTCGCCTTGAGCAAGCGAGGTGATCTATGTTCGTGCCTTCTCTATGTGAGAAGTGACCTTTCTCTGGCAGTAGAACAGACTGGTATTATTATTATTTATTTCATTTCATCAATTTTGAATCAAATTGTCTTAAAATAATATTTAATTTATTATCAGGCTATTTATTAGTAAGACATGAGATGGAATATTACCGATGAAGTAAAATAAGTTTGATTAGGAACTGAATTCCTTAGCCTCAAAAGAGACATATGTATAATTCATGATTTTTGTGTCATGTACCTAACCTAAATAAATTTGATACCTACACAATTCCGAAAAGGCTATATTGACTTAGGTCATTTATGCATTGTTGATAGTCTAGTTACTACATCATATTAATTGATACAAAAATAGTTTACCTACTTAAATAGCGTGTAGGTAATTTGATTTTTATCTTAATTGAATATAATTTTATTTTTATTTTTTTATTTTTATTTATTATCAATTCACAATACAGGATAGACTTAGTATGAATAGCATAAATAAACCTCTGAGGTTTGTCTTTATGCTACGAGACTCGAATTTACAAGCATTCAGCGAACTTAATAAATCTTAATTTTAGTTTGACAGTATAGGTAACTATGATCAAGGTGAGATACAACATAATATCTACAACACAGAGTAAAATACTTAAGTACAATACATCTTGATTATATTTATGATATTATTGAATATAATAAATACAAGCTTCAGTTAAACCAGGTAAGTACATCATTACGTGATATTCTCAATATTGTTAATGAAATATTCTTTCAAAACAGATTTATAATTATTCTTTGTAATTTTATTTCGCAAATCACAAGGTAGTTTATTAATTAAACGGGTATATATATATAGCGGGTAGTTCTTTCACCGAACGTATTCTCGACGCGTACCGTATATAACTTGTTTTGAGCGATGCTTCTTGTATATACAGCATGTTCAACTTTTTCAAATAAGTTTGAATTAAAAAAAATTTCTTTTAATACATTTAATTTTAATTGGATGTGAACAGGTAAGACATTGCAGTGTTTAAAAAGGCCTACTTCATTATTTTTATATTGTAATTTCGTTTTTGGTGATACTACTCTTTTTAATATACGTAACTGTAATTTATAGATTTTATTGAGTTGTGTGCTATAGGTCCGTCCATAACTGCTAAGACAGTACTGAACATGGGATTCTGCCAATGAATTATATAGCATTAGTTTAATTTTATACGGTATATGTCTACTTAGTATGGTGATATTCGCTAGGAATTGTCTTAATTTGTTACAGACATGTTCGATATGGTCAGTCCAAGTTAGTTTACCATCTATTTTTAGTCCAAGATATGTATGTGAATCAGTATGTTTAATAATAGGACAGCTACAAAAAGAGGTAGTGTGGAGGCAATTGTGTTCGTGGGCAATTATTTGATTAGTTAGCGCCTGTTTAAGGTAGGGTGACTTGATGTGCATGAGTTTAGTTTTGTTTGGGTTGAGTACTAAACCATTGTCATGACACCATTTATTCAATTTGTTAAAATCAGACTGTAGTAACTGGCACGCTTCATTTGGGTCTTTGTCTGCAATTAATATGCACGTATCGTCAGCAAACTGATAACACGTACAATATTCTAAGTAGTTGCTCATGTCATTTACGTATGTTAAAAAATGAAGGGGGCCAAGTACTGATCCCTGAGCCGTTCCCTCAGTAACAGGAACAGTGTCGCTATGGGTATTGCCAATTTTAACTTGATAGCTGCGGTTGTTTATATAGCTTTTGCACCAATCCAATAGGGGACCACGTATACCACATGTCTCAAGCTATTCTAAGAGCAGTGTATGATTAAGGGTATCAAACGCACGTGAAAAATCAATGAATAGGGCCAGCACATGTCTCCTCTTATTCATGTGCTTATTGACTGTATCAGTGAAGCTAGATAGCAGTTCAGTAGTGCCTTTGCCTTGTTGAAAACCGAATTGATTTTGATATATAATGTCATTGTGACTATAAAAGTTGTGGATTTGTTCACATACGTACTTTTCAACAATTTTGTCTACTGTAGAAAGAAGAGTTATTGGTCGGTAATTATTAAAGTCGTTTCGTTTGCCTTTTTTGAAAACGGGCCTCACGCAACCCTTTTTTAAAGAGTCAGGATAGATACCTGTTTTAATACTAGTGTTAACAAGGTTCGCTATTGCTATTGATATTTCTTTATTAATTACTTTTAAATCAGAGACGGTAATACCGTCGTCGCCTGGAGCTTTACTTGAATGGAGATTCTTGATGATTTTTTCTATTTTATCAGTATTAGCATTCTGAAAACGTAGAGATGAGTTTATTGGTTCACAGACAGTTTCTGAGTCTAATATTTTTTTATTACAATTTGGAATTATGTCTTTAACTGCCTTACCAAACCCCTCTGCAAAAATGTTCGTAATTGCCTTTATGCTGAAACCTTGTGCATCAAAAGCTTTTAAAATTACTTCATCAATTGTTAATGTTACTCGACCTAGCATTTGGTTTATAATTTGGTATATTTTTTTTGTATTTTTGAAATTTAGTTCTATGTTTTTCGTGTAATATAAATTTCTACTTTTTTCTAATAATTTGTTTGCTTTATTCCTAATTTAAGCAGTCTATTTGATGGTAAGAGGTATTTGCCTTCATGGACTCTAGCCAAGCTTACCATGTTACTAATTAAATATAAAAACACTTGATTTGTTGTTAAATGAACAGTTTTATACTAGGCACTGCAAATACTATATTTTACTTAGAAGCACTAGCTTGCTTTCATAGGTACAAAAATAGACGTAAACAATACTCGTTCAAGAATAATAAATGAAAACATTGAATCAGTTTCTTAAAAACGTGTCTTAAGTAACCTAAAGTTGTTTATTCTGTAACTTATATCATTACATCTTTTTAACTTACCAAAGGAAGGTGATACGTAGGTAGATTGGTAAAAAGTTTCTTATTTTGTGTAGGCGCTTTGGTGTAAAAAAGTTTTAAACTTTTTAAAGTAGATTATAAATACCATTTAAATTTTTATATATCTTAAATTATACCCATGTAAAATATCATAACGCATTAGCAATAATATTTAAACCACTTAATATTCAGCCTTACCTACCTTCATTGTTGAAATGTAATATCTTTTCATTCACGAATACCTACAGAAGTATCTTATATTGTTTTAACCACAGGGGTAATATCCATGAGAATTGAGCAATCAGATTTTTAATAACTGCTTCAAAAACTTATGTAAAGTAAATTTAAATGTTTCGGAGTTAAAAATATTTCTTGATTTTGACTTAATAATAACGCATGCTAAGAAAATATTGAAAGGCGTTTTAGTGACTAATTTGTTAAAAAGTGGACTAGTAATGTTGTTCCTTAAATGATCTGGGGGCAACGGCAGTGCACCCGCCAAGTCGAGCAAAAAAAGCGGCACGTCCGTACCATCTTATATTTTCGAAGCATTTCGGGCCATTTTCGACTACCTATAACTTCGTTGTAGATATAACTAAAATTCTAAATTTTCAATAAGCCAGTAGACGTTGTATAAGCACTGAATATTTAAAATTTCATTCAGTTTAAGCCAGTAGTTTAAGAATTATAACTAGCCAAAGTTTCGAAATTTTGTCACTCACTGACAGACCGATCATCAAAACTCTAAGGCACTTCTAGCAAACGTAGAAGCTTCAAATTGAGAATACACTAAGTGTTTACTGTATAGATTAAGAGAAAACTATTTTTTTTTGCAATTTGGGTCCAGTTTTCTAGATACACTAACTGCATAAAAAACTTTGTAATGCCATATAAATATATGAGATTTCAAAGTTACATTGCAGCTACAAAAATAAATGAGATGCCATCAAAAACATCTTGTAAAAAAATTTCTTCTACCGTAAAAAGTTGTAAGATCCATGTAATACCAAGTCAGTTCATTTATTTAGCCCCTACTTAGGGGACCTTCAGTCTTACGTCATTACCTACGTAATTAGCTAACCTAACAACATCTTAAAGCGACCATTATCAATATTAAAAATCTTTTATGTTTTAAATAAATAGATTGACTTGGCCATTGGTCACTAGGGATCCGCCTTCGCTTCGATATCGAAAGTTTCATACGATTTCACAACAAACTCCTACGGAAAATATCACAGCAATAGTGTCGTTGTCTTTGTCAAATATTTATATATAAAACAAACAGATATTTGCTAATAGAGATGTCAAATCTATTGTTTCAGTTTTATATATTTAATCTAAGACACATAAAGTCAGACCTAAATAAAAAAATATAAATAAAATTACAATTTGTAAGAAAAATTTAAACATCAATTACGTAAAAAAACTCCAAAAACTCATTTAGAATATTAAAAATAAATCCATGATTACATTCTATACTTCAAAGTGAATTATTGAGAGTACCTTATTTATTTCGACATCAGTCAATAATATCTAGATAAACTTTGGTATATGTTCAAAGAAACATTACCTTTCGTTAATAGAGAATCAAAAAGTAAGTAGAATAATAATGATGTGTAATGTTTATATGAAACAAGTATGCTAGGCAAAAAATATGGGTATTAATTTTTATTATTTATCTTATGAAAATGTTACTAAATAGGTTTTAATTTCATTTGTATTTATAATAATTAACGTGTAGGCGAGGTATAATTTATAAACGTTTTCATTTTAAACATTAAATTAATTTCGGTTAAAGTGGATGGAGTAGTACGTTGATTAAAAGTAGTCATTTTCCCTTTTTCAAGTGTCGAAATGTAATTGTTATTAGCAAGATTTAAGAATTCCAAAACAAATACTATTTACCTTGTAACCATGGACTAATAATTTTTTTTGGTAAATTGTCAGGTAACAACCAATAAAAATTGGTAGGTAGGTCTTAAAATATGGCCGAGTAACTACGTCAAAATAAGAACGAATTTAAATTACGTTTTTAGAAATTGTCTTCATTACTATTAGACGGATAACTTCATAAAGGTCTTTTAAAATATGTTCATAAATTTACAAGCTGTTATTATAGTAACTAAAACAAAGAAATAAATTTGGCCCACAACACAACACATTAATTAATGTAATAACTTGGATATGATAAAATCGTGTAAAAACCTATTCCACTATCCAACTATATGAATATTCATAATATTTTATTCATGAATATAACCCATGCAAATTGCGGAACCCGTATAATTTAATTGAGCTTCCTACTAGAGCTAAATTAGCTAAAACTATTCAAAGAATTTGCGGACGGCAGCGAGGAGTCTTGTTGGATAATATTAAGAGCTGACTAAGTTGGATATAACTGAATATAAGGATGAAAAGTTAAACGAACTTAATAGCGCTTTTATTCGAGAAAGTAATAGGTTATAGACTTAACAAACACAAATAAAAACACAATAGTTACATTTAAAGAATATTAATAACCCGAGGAGATGCGATCTGTGGGATCAGACCGGAATAAATTTTAAATTATACAACGAGCAGATCGTAGATGTGAGTCTAAAGCAGACTGCTCAGTGACAAATAGAAGCAAACTCATACATTACTGGATTGGACCCATTTACTGTCCTACTGCAGGGCAAAGGCCTCTTCTCATATAGAGAAGGGATGAGCATTAATCACCACGCTTGTTCAAGGCGGATTGGCAATTTCAGACTTAGTCCAGGTTTCTTCACGATGTTTTCCTTCACCGTCAGTCAGAAATATTCAAGGTAAACTTAGAAAATAAGTACATAATAAATGATTTAAAAAATCACATTGGTACTTGCCTGGATTCGAACCCATTACCTACTCGTGTCTACGAAGCGGGTGCCTTTTTGGGCACTGGGCCATTTCGGCTTAAATTAAAGAGTACTTGAAAATTTTAATACTAATAGACGATATTGGTAGATTCGTAATTCGAGATCTTGCAAAATCTTCGAAGCTTATTCAAAGAGATAATGCTCGCGTAAATTCGGAACCATAAAATGTCTCATCCACGAAACAAGAAGTTATTGAATTAGTAACTTTGCTTGCAAAACTTTGCACCCGTATTCCACACTATGCAAAACTTAACAGCTTTGTATTTTACGCGAATTATCTTTTTGAATAGATCTCTTAGTTTCAGGGACGTCTCATCGAAATCTTTATGTCTTTTGTTAGTCACTTTCGGATATTTTCTTTGTCAAATTACTAGCTCGTTAACTATCTTACCTGTATGCATTATCCTCACCTTTCTTTCAAAAGTTTGTCAACGAAAGGAATTAAGTTGATGCGGTGAAGATCGCTTTTAGTTCGTATTGCAGTTGCTCGTGCTAACTTTTTGCTTTAATACAGTTTTGTTCACTGCTCAGTAAAGATACAATTAGAAGAATATTTATTTGTAGTTGACCCTGATATGCTGTTGACTCAGACCTTGAGCCAAAAGGGATCGAGCCCTTCAATCAATTCAACACAAAAACAACATTCTAATATCAAACTTTGAAAGATATTGCAATTATAAATTAAAGATTATACAAGATAGTAGGTAGAAAAATAAATCCCACGGTAGTAGATGCACGCTGGTTTCTGGGCCGGATTGTCCTGGAAAGTACTACCCTCTCATGGAAGATCGACGTAAGAGTAGTAGTATCCGTACTACTGCGTTTCGTTCGGTGAGTGAGAGCGCCGGAGGCCCAATTTTCCCCCTTTCCTCTATCCTCACCTACCTAATTTCCTTCTCCTAACCCCATTCCCAGCCGCCATAGTGGAGGCCACCATACCAGTAGTTTAAAACGACGGCCTTTGGTATGGAGACCACCACTTCTGGATTCCACTGACTGCTTGCCATCAGGCGCGGTGGAGTCACTTTAGTAAGCAAATATAAAAAAAAAACAAACCTAAGACAGCAATTTTCAGCTTAGCTAAACATGACACGTCGATTGTAAGTAGTATTAACTTCTTTATTATCTCTATTGTCTTATCCTATATTACCGTCATTTTCATTGCCCATGTTAGTTTCATCTCAAACTATAACATTTGCAGTATAGCTTACTACCCATTTCTGCAATCTAAGATATTTATCGACACTTGGTTCTCTGAACGTACAGAATAAATGTAGAATATCGTACTGTCTTCAGCTATTTTTAACTGACTTCAAAAGAACGAGATTCTTAATTCGGCTGTTTGCTTTTTACGCGATTGCTCTGTTATATTTCAGAGGTAGTCCTATTTGAAATGACCGAAATTGTTTTAGCACTTTTTGAAAAATCTGCTATTACTAATTATATACACAGTATATATACAGTATAGTATAAGTATATACACAGATGAGGATGAAATGGGACCCTATTACTAAGACTCTGTTGTTCGTCTGTCTGTCTGTATGTCACCAGGCTGTATCTCATGAACCGTTACAGTTCGACAGTTGAAATTTTACAGATGATTTATTTCTGTTGCCGCTATAACAACAAACACTACCTACGTGATTATATGCTCTTTTTTGCTCGATGTTGATACCGGCAACAGGTAGACGCCTGAAATATTCACAGAATACCTATTTAGTTATATATTCACTTTAAAAATAAATAATTATTTTAAAATAAAACAAATACTTAAGGAGGGCTCCCATACAACAAACGTGATTTTTTTGCCGTTTTTTTAACTATTATTATAAATAGAAAAGATTTGATTTTTTGTATGTTTGCATGTTTGCACCGATTTAATTCAAAATCTACGTCAAAGATTAAAAAACATTATTCATCCTCAGAAAGCTACAAATAAGACTGGTAACATAGGCTATACTTTTTTTTCTAAGATAATTTTTAAGTAATTTTCAAAATTTGAATGCTTTAAGCGCCTTTGTAAATCTGAATGATGCAATACGTCGCTATTGATATGATATTTTCCGTAGTCGTTTATTGCGAAACCGAATAAAACTTTAGCGGCTGTCTGGTTACCTATAGATAATGGTACGGAATCCTTCGTGCGTGAGTTTGAATCGCACTTGGCCGGTTTTTGTTGTTTCTAACAAATTATTTAATGAGTGTGTTGTTTCAGAAATTGTAAGTAAAAAAGTTTGACCATTAATTTTTAGACAAAACATTTCGTATCAAATTTGTGCTAAATTTATATTCCTTTCTATCTAATCTACTTGATGTCGAACAAAATAATTTTACGAAAACAAAGACAGCGCAACTAGATATTTAATTTAATTTTACGTAATAACCTAGTGAACACTTTGTAATAAGAAGTTTGCGATAGTTAAAATAAGGAATCTCATTTTAAGATTCTTTTGAAAAGATGAACTACAAAAGATTTTGTATCCCTTTCCCGTGGTCAAAGATAAGGCTTAAGTCGGAAAGAGATGGAAAATACAACTCAGTCAAACAAGCGTAGGTCTTAGTCAAACCTTACCAATGTTTCATTAATAAATATTATGAAAATTAGTGTTTTTATGTAGATGAGTTTTAGTTTGTCAGCTAGATAAGTTAAATTAGATAATGATTTTTAGTCTATTCATACATTTGAACATTGTATGACTTTTAGCTTTTCTATTCACTTCAATTACAGCTACTACGGCTTCAGTTACCTACTTACGTGTAGCACTTTCTTCATACTAGGGACCATTAGTTGCTTGTCTTTTTAATTTCAGTGGGTATTAGATATCTTATTCTTTTCGAGTACTTACCGAGTTCTACAACTCTTAGTAAGTCTTAGATATATCTTTCCCCTTTCCTTCCGAGGACTATAAACCGGTGCAGTAGAAATTGCCGTCTTTTGCAACGCTCCAAGATGATTTATTCATAACATCCCCTTCTATAATACAGTACGGTTAGGGCATGTTTATGCTGTCGTGTACCGAATAGAATTTTGAAAGCATACAGCTAACTTCAAGTAATTTATGTTTATGGACTAAAGTTTTATCTATGTGCAAACTAATTTTCTTTCTATTACTAACGTATTTTAGTATCATGTTTTAGTGCTATATTTTAAAATATAAATTTTCTTCATGTTACGTTAAACCCAGCTTTTATAATTTATGCTTCTTTAAAAACAAAACGAACGAGGAGAAATTTAAATGAGAATGTTTTGGGCGAGTTTGATTGCATCTCTTTTGATGTTGTAGCGTATTTTGTCAATTTGTCAAATAACGTGGAGTTGTTGCTGTTGGTAATGGATTTCAATGAAAATATTTTCTGAGTTCAAAATATATTATATTATTATTATTTTAGTTTTAAACAATACTATAATATAATTCTTTAATTTCAATGATAATTAGAGATTATTACTTAGTCCATGTATATTATTGAATACACAAAACCAAAAAAAAATTATAATAAAAATAATTTAACTAAATATAATAAAATTATATTAATTGCTAGATTTTGATAATCTTAATATATTCATATCTTTTAACATTTTAACAAATATGAACTTTAAAGATAATACAAATATTATATCACAGCACTGATATATTTAGTTTGACTGTCCCATTGATTTTACAATTTTCTTCGTTTAGGTTAACAATCTCTGGTATGCAATGTATATATAAATTTTAACGTTATAATCCTATCGGCCCATTAATATCTCAATGCAGGGAAAGGCCTCTTCTCATAATTAATGTTTTCCTTTACCGTCAGTCAGTAAAGGTGAGATAAACTTGGAAAGTACTTTAAGAAGGAAATTTGACCAATAGCATTACATATGAGATATTACGATTTATCTATTATGTTTTTTAATATCTTTTAATTTCTTTTGAAATGTCAAAGTCGAAGTCAAAGTATTTATTTCATTTTGATCATAAAGAATGATACTTATGAAAAGTCAAATTACATGAAATTAGCTAATTAACCTACAGTCAGTTCGCTGACGAGGTAGAGCTGTGAGAAGAACTGGCAAGAAACTCACGCCACTCTTTTCAATCGCCAGATAATTACAATTTTTTTGTATGAGTTAACAATTTTAACACATTGACGCAACCAAAGAACTATACAAAGTAATTATTACAAACAACTAATTATTTAATAACATTTTTAAATAAAGAAAAGAAACGAAAAAAGAAAATTATTTAGTTTCATCTAGTGTAGTAATTTGACTACATATTTTAATTAAAATTAAAAAAAGTAAGTACATTTCCCAGTCATATTGAACTACAAGGTAATACTGAATTAAGTATTAAATGTATGCCATGCCAAGATTGACCAGTCATCCCAGGTAGCACCCGTTCACGATCATGACGCACAGACCAGCCATAAATACATAGCCAGAAATAATTATAATATGACTTATCCTGTAAATAACAAAAAGATTGTACGCTGTAATTTTAGCAAAACGAGTAGTTCTTAATTTATCATGATTAATATAAGAAATAAACAACATAGACTAATATTTTTTGTAACAAAATTATTCCAATCTAACATATTAATTTGCTTTGTTTCAGATGAATCATCACGTCAGTTATGGATTATAACGAACAAAATTTGTGAACACAATAAATCAAGTGATGGTTAACATATAAAATGGGAACTCATAGCATTTGTAAATATAAACACAATGTAACTAAACCAAATTATAACGTTATTGATGATAATGTCAGGACAGATAACATTGATGTTAAATATATAAAATACAGCCAAAAATTTAATATGAATGGAACTAAAATATTTGGTAGTTTATGCAGGTCCCGGGTTACTAGTAGAAGTGCCAATACATTGTTTCTTTTGTTGAGGATATCGGTAAATGTTAGTATAGTGGTTAAGCAGTGGATGATGTTCTTGATTTTGGTTAGTTGTGCGAATGCGTATAAGGAGCAGAGATTTGCTATTGAACCGCAAGATCAGGTGAGTGCTTCTTCCTAACTCTTTAGGAATAGATTTATATTTATACACACATCATACTATTTAGAACTTACCAAATAATATTTCTTTTTGAAACTTTCGCGTTGCATGATATAATAAATCTAAATATAGCGGTATTCACGCGATCATTCATTGAAGTCTGCTTGTGACCACGGCCGGTGTAACCTGGTCGAAAAGTCAAGCAAAATAAGGTATGTAAATACCTGATGCATCTCGTGCATTCCCGTATATTTAGATTTCTTTCCAAATATCTTCACAAAGTGTGTTTGTGTGTGATGAAACAGTATTAGCCGTAAGGTGTAATGTAAAGTCTCTGGTATACTCTTAACATAATTAAGGTTCCCTGATTACACTTTATCTTACTGCATGGGTATCTCTTAAGGCGTATGATATTCTAATAAGTAGTAGTTCGGTAATCGTATCTTAATACGATTTCGTTTAATGCAGGTACTTAGGTCAACAATACCTAGGTATTGTGAGATAATTTATTTATAAAATTACGGTAGTAGATCCACGCTGATTTCAGCATGAATGGGCCGGATCGTCCGGGGAAGTACTACCCTCTCATAGAAGATCGACTTAAGAGTAGTAGTATCTGTACTACTGCGTTTCGTTCGGTGAGTGAGAGCGCCGGTGGCCCAATTTCCCTCCTTTCCTCCTTCCTCATCTCCCTCATTCCCTTCCCCTAACCCCATTCCCAGCCGCCATAGTGGAGGCCACCATACCAACAGTTTAAGACGATGACTTTTGTTATAGTGGCTACCACTTCTGGATTCCACTGACTGCTTACCATCAGGCGGGGTGGAGTCACTTTGGTAGGCTATAATATAAAAAAAAAAAATAATAATAATAATAATTAAAATCCTGTACTTGATTATGACCTAAGAATAACTATATCACAGTAAACCAGTCTACAGATACATACTACCGTAAATATTTATTCCATATATAAAAATATCAAACAAAATTCAAAAGTTTTCAAAATTACAAACCTTAGGTACTATTTATCTAATTTATATTTTGAGAGCAAACAAAACATTTAATAAAATGAGATCTCTAGCTTAAATAATAGAAAACATCATACTCACTGTCAGTAACAAAAAAATTTTTTTGAAATTTATTTTTTTATTAAAATTTTATTAAATTATTTAGATATATGTCCTTCATTTACTCTAAATAACAAAAATTTTGTTATTTAAGCCCCACTATTATAAATTACCCATAATAATTAATGTACAACACGACATTAGCTCTAATATTTAAAGTTCTCTAGTATAATAATTGTTGAATCACATAATTTTTGCGGTAGAACAGTTTCGGTATTTCAAATTAATTTAGCACTCATTACTGAAATGAGAATTATCGCACACACAAAATGTGTCATTAAACTAAATTATTTCATTGCAGTTCGTTGTATTAATATGGAATTCATTGGATTTAACATCGCTCGTGTTGTTTTGATCGGCTTTTATGAATTAATATGAACTTGTTTAATTTGTATGTAAATTTTTATCCTGAATAGCTAATGTTAGATTTGTTGTGAATTTTTGCATATTTTGTGCAAGAGCTTATGAAAACAAATTTTAATTACTTTATATTCTTCTGTTGGGATAGAGAGCTAATTAGTAATAAAAACTGCCTCGGCGCGGTTCAGTGATACTGCCACATTCAAGGTCTCGGGTTCGATCCCCGGGTTGGGAAAAGTGGTAATGAATTTTGTTTTCGAGTAGTTCCAGTTTGTTAGCCCGAGTTTGGGATTGAGCCCAGTAAACAACAACAGCATAGCTGACGAATTTTAGATAGCACTTGAATACGTTGTGCAATTTATTTATTAAAACATTGAAGTAGAATAAAACATCTCTTCACATGTAATAATATTAGCTTCAAAAATGGACACGACGAAATTGTCCAGACTCGTTCGGTTTCCGAAAATATTCGTAGAATTAATTCCAGAAGGTTTGTCATCTATGAAAACATGCTTTCAAACGATGGAAAGGAGAGTCGGAATTTTTAATATAACAAGATACCAATACAAGCCTTTTCTACGACAACTCAGTACTAAAAGAATAATATCGGGCAACATTTGCTCGAAGAATTCTACGGGGAAATATTTGATTTAGAGAACGGGACCTAAATTAAAGTTGTAAAAATGTGAAGTAATTTGGTATAACGAATTTTTCTTTTTCTGACTACAGAACTGGTATGAATATGTCCGTGGAAGTGCTCGTGTAATATGTTATTTAAAAACGTTAAATGGGATATGCGTTATTTTTCTTAAGAATTATCTTTGCAGCTTGGGACTATGTTTATTTTATATTTTGTATTTTATCTTATTACTTTTATGGTTCACGGTTTTAGGTTAATTGGAATTGTGTTTTTTTTTATATTATAGCCTACCAAAGTGACTCCACCCCGCCTGATGGTAAGCAGTCAGTGGAATACACTATACCAAATCACTATACCAAAGCCATCGTCTTAAACTGCTGGTATGGTGGCCTCCACTATGGCGGCTGGGAATGGGGTTAGGGGAAGGGAATGAAGGAGGTGAGGAAAAAGGAAAGGGGGGAAATCGGGCCTCCGGCGCTCCGGTGTGTTTTGTCTCCCACGGAAATCAGACAGGATAGTAGCCTTAAGAATAATTATATATTAATAACAAACAATATTCCAGTATAAAGAATTGCTGTAAATATTTGTCTAGACTCGACGACATTTAGTTTTACGAGTCTGTAATTCAAAGTAGTAAGAAGTTTACTTCTCTTATCTGTTTTAACTTAAGACTATACTTACGGTAACAAGCACTAGCAACAATATAATAAAAATATCACGTTAAATGGTTACGTTTATTCTTTCTTTAATAGTAAAACACCAATAATATATCACATAATTCACTAGATCAAACATAAGACACGCATCAGCTTCATAAGTGCCTAAATGCCAACGTGATTGGTAAATTTTATTAGGTGACTATCTAGGTAGTCCAGTAGTACTCTATGTGGGATACCACGCAGAGATCTCGGGTTTGATTCCCAGGCTGAGTAAAGTCATATTACTATTGAGATAAGTGATATTACTCATACAGGATCAACGTAAGAGTTATATTATCCGTACTATTGTGTTTAGTTCGGTGAGTGAGAATGCCGGAGGCCCAATTTCCCTCCTTTCCTTTTTCTTACCTACCTTAGTCCTTTTACCTACTTCACTCCCTTTATGGTAGGCTGAGACTTTGCAGGATTCCTGGCATTGCAGGAGCAATGCTAGTCGTTCATGAGCGACAGTTACCACTTACCACCAAGTGGGCTGTTTGCTCGTCTGACACTGTCGGCAAAAAGAAAAGAAAAATTCTCAGAATTGGTCCTGGATCTAGAATTGTATTCGGTGGATGGATGCAGTAGGCTTGCCTCCTATTACCTGGAACCCAAAATAGCTGGCGAAGTGTGGATATTATACACCTTTGTCAACCCCTTCGAAAAAAAAAACCTGATATTACGTTATGTTATTAGCAGTGCACTATCGTTTTCCATTTTCATAGTCGTCTTTAGCTACTCATATAAAATGTCTGGCTTTTTTTACGCAGAGTGCTGTGGTGGGATCTAGAGTGACCTTACCATGTCGAGTGGAGGACAAGGTTGGGCAACTTCAGTGGACAAAGGATGACTTCGGTCTTGGCACGCATCGTCACCTCAATGGCTACGAGCGATACAAAATGGTTGGGAGTGATGAAGAAGGTAAGAATGTTTTTATTTCGTAGTTGTAATAGTCGTAGCATAGCGTAGCAGTGCTACGAGCGATGCGACGTAGCATTTGCTGTCTACGAAGGCTAACTTAAACTAATAGATAGTACTATATTCATTTTTTGTTTTAGTATTGAAGCACTTCAAGTATCGAAATTGCTATTTATTATATAGATTTATCATGAATTAATGTGTGAATAAACGGTATGAGTACTAATTCGGCTGCGTAAAATATTTTATGAAAAATGAACAGCGCACCTAGTGTTTACTCTGAGAACTAAATTTTCTGATATAAATTGTCGAAATAACAGACGTTATTGTAAACTCCAGATTATTTTTTTTTTTATTTATATTAGCCTACCAAAGTGACTCCAACCCGCCTGATGGTAAGCAGTGGAATCCAGAAGTGGTGGCCACTATACCAAATGCTATCGTCTTAAACTGCTGGTATGGTGGCCTCCACTATGGCGGCTGGGAATGAGGTTAGAGGAAGGGAATGAGGGAGGTGAGGAAAAACGTAGGGGGGAAATTGGGCCTCCGGCACTCTAAAAAAAATCTATTTGCTTAAATCTTTTATCATATCCTATATTTTGGTTCGTTTTTTGCAAATGCGTTGGTCTGTATTCCTCCGTTCTAGAAGTTAAATTTCATGTATTAAATTGTATATCCAGCATGAGTATTTTTTTTGCGTATGAAGCAGTAGAAACAATGTATTTTATACAGAAACTGTTTTCAGGTGACTATTCGTTGGATATTCGAGAAGTAACGCTAGACGATGACGCGTTATATCAGTGCCAAGTTAGCTCTGGACCGAGAGGTAAGTTACAAATATATTTTCTTACAAATAAATAAAAAAATAAAACGCAACTATAGCTATATTTAATCAAATTTTTATTTTATTTATATTTTTATTTATAATAAAAGAAATGACGGACAAGAGAAAGCTATTTATTTTACTGGCATAAGAAGTCACCTGAATGAAAGTTGTCAAATCATAAAATAAAAAGATTTTCTTTATCTTGATTTTTTAAATCAAGAAAAAGAAAATCTGCTTAGCTCTTGTCGGTGGAGCATCCGCCATTGTTCTCGGTCTTTTGCTTTGTTTTTAACCTTTTGATACAACTCAATTTTAAGGTTTTCTTTAAAAATTATCATAGGATGACTAATAAATCTATGCCAGTCTTGACCAGCCTCAAGTATTGATCTTTAAAAATAAACAATTTTGACTTTGGACTTTAATATCTATGCTATTATATAAAGCGGCACAGTTTGTTTGTTTCAACGCGTTAATCTCTGGAATTACTAGTCGGATTTGAAAAAATCTTTTTGTGTATGATAGCCCAGTTCTTGAGGAAGATAATAGGCTATGTAACATCACGCTACTGGCGACGGGAGCAGAGCAGTAAGCAAAGACGCAGGTGAAACCGCGCCTTGGAAAGCTAGTAAGACTAATATTAGACTATGAAAATACAATTTAACGCGGCTTACATACGCTTGAAACAAAAAAGTCTTTTAATAATATATTATGAAAAACAAAAGATTCTTCCTGTGAAATATATAGAAACAAAAATGTTACTTTAATTTATAACTGCTTTGTCACATTGTCTTTATGTATTTAGACTTTATTTTCTATCAAAGAAAGAAAATTATTTTCATGAATCTTATAAGCAATAGCTCAAAGTAAAACACTTGTATGGATTTACTGTATGACAAATTAAAAGTAAAAAGATAAAGTATTATAAGGACGTCGACGAGGAAGGAGTTCAAAGAACTCGTGTAGACAGAAAAGCGGCAATTTCCTTAGAAATGTCACACACTGCCGTTTCTACGAATTGTCACCCTTAATATCGTTGGTTTTAGGATTCGGTACAAAAATAATTGTGAAAACCCTGACTGTTCGTCAGTCTAGTCATCAAAACTGTTCTTGTTATGAAACATTTTGTATCTCACTAAGTTTGTTACTTTTATTTTTTTTTATTTATTACTATATATTGTTGATATGTTCTGTAAACTAACTTGTTGAGAACAAATAAATGTTTTTTCTTTCTTTCTTTCTTTTCTTTCAAATAAAAAATGTTTTAAAATGTCACATTAGTACTTATCTGGATACGTAGAAAAAAAATAAAGGAAGTATCGAACGTAACTCGCCTGCCTTACGAATCCATCAATTTTTAAAGGAAGGTAATTCCGCAAAGACTATCAGCTTCTTATTTATTACTTTTTAAGTGAAAAGAGATAAACCATCAGGGAGTTACACTCAGCGGGATTTAATAGCTAGCTCAAGGTTTATTATCTTATGTATAAGTATATTTTAAGATTAAGCTGATTGTTTGAAGCAAACTGTTTGCGTTTCAAATAAAGTTATATGGCGATTTATTAGTTTTCTGTGTCAATGTAGGGCATTAAATTTGCAGTGTTTGCTATAATTACCACGATTGGCAAGCAAATCGCCTCAACCACAGGCCGCTACTATCCGTCCTGTGTTGTACAATGTTTTATCAAAGGGCCTCTTCTCTAACAGAGAAAGTACCAAAATTGGTCACAATATTAAAATTTCTAAAGCCTGGTAACCTGTGACTTCTGTACTTCATAATAATCAATCTACATGACACTATTTTTGTGATTTAATTGTTTTATATTCCAATTTTTAGCTAATATTTATATCATACAGTACGCACAGTGAGGTCATGCCCTAAATAAGGGCGCAGTACTTTTGGAGTACTTTATAGCAGCCATGAAAGTCGATGTTTGGTGTCTATTTCAGTATAATTGAGCTGTAAAACGAACTAACCATGTTGAACTGTGAAAACTTTTAATTATGACTTCCGTAGATTTAACAACTAGCTTCGTTGCCAGACTTTTTAATTATAATTTGTTGTACTGCGGGTTTTTACCGCATTAGTGTCTACAAAAGTTCTACACTCAGTTCAACGTGATATTCTTTCTTTCTTTCTATATCTATGGTATAATCCTGATGGCTTAGTAGTTATGGTACTCGCCTTAAACCAGAGGGGTTCGAAACTGGTTAAGTCCCAATGTGAGTTTCTGAAAGAAATATCAGCTTTTTAACTTTCATCATAACAGTCGAAAGGTGTTCGACGCGGAACTGCTGGACAGGCATCCTTCAATTTACGCCGCCTTAGCCAGTTGTGAGCTGCCCTCATCCATCGGTTGCCCGCCACCCTTATAAGGTCGTCGTCGTTAAGTTTACCTTTGACATATCTAATTGGTTTACGGTAAAAGAAAACAACGTGAGGAAATCTAATATGAAGTCCGAAGTTTAAGTATGACGTCGCCAATTTGTCTTCAGACAAGACTATCTTTTTTTTCTTTTGATGAGAGTTTTATTGGAGCAAATAGAGTGTTCATGGAACTATTTATTTTTGAAATAAAAATCAAAAAGGACATTACCCTCAGCAAAAGCACGTGTCTGATTTGTCAATTTCAAACGCGGAATGTTTGACAGGTTCGATAATATTTAAATAAGTGCGTGCGATTGAAATCGACCAATCACAACCATGCTTTGGCTGCTTAAGGCGCTAACGTTTGGCGAGCATATGCACAGTCAAGTGGTTTATTTCTCTGTGAAGAAGAGGTTTTCACCATGCAATGGAAAAAAGTATGATATTAAGTATGACATGTAACGATATGAGTAGTTCATCAATGGTTTTTCAGCCTAGTACCTCATCATCATGATATCAGCCAAAAGAGGGCCACTGCTGGCCATAGTACTTCTCCAACTTTGTTATCTGGGCCGATCTTGAGACACCCATAGCTTAAAATTTATGCATTTACCTGGAACCCTTTTTTTGTCACAGGGGAAATGCATACCACGCCGACTTTGGGTCTTTGACGTGGTTATGTGGGGCTCGCACATAACCACGTTTGAAACGCATTACGCGTACGCACCCGCCTGGGCGAGGCGGGGGTTATGTCGGACTCTCCGGCCACAATGAGACAGCGGCCGGCATACCGACTAAAACCCAGACGGCCAGAGTGTCGGGGTCACGGGAGACGCTCGCGCATTCATCCGCGACCCCGAAAGGCCACGGCCCGCTCAACGTGAGCGGGCCCCGTCTGATTTGGGGGGCCTAGCCCCCCTTCCTCCATCGAGAGGCGTTCGTGGAGCACGTACTACCTCAACCCCTAAGAATTACGATAGTTAATGTAGGAGGGGTGATTCTAGTAGTAGATTCATCATAAATAGGCCAGATCGAATGGTTAAGATCTTTATATTAAGTTGATATTAAAATAATAGTATCCGTATTTTTATTACGTTTCGTTTGTTATACAGCGCCGGAGGTTAAATTACGTCTCGGTCCCTTTCCCTCTATCTAAAGGTAGGCAACGACTGTACTTTCTGCAATCTACTAATATTATAAAAAGAAAAGATTTTATTTTTTGTGTGTTTGTTTGTATTGATTTAACTAAAAATCTACGTTACCGAATTGAAAATTGTTCACCTTTAGAAATCAATAAATGAAGCGGGTTTTATTTTATTAAGTTCAGAATTTCATTATTTGTGAATTTGCTATACAGAAGACAGTTAAAATAAATTTGCAGTATAGCAATAATATTTTACTATTCATAGGTAATATTGTAATTATAATTATAATATTTACCAAAGTGTTTGCTACTATTAGACATGTGGGCTTTTGAAGATAGGTTGGACAAAACAAACAAAACAGATCCACATAAGTTATGGACTTGGACTGATAGTTTATAATCAGAGTGGAGGGTAGGCTAAAAAGTGTAGATACGTATCATAGTTTATTTTGTTTACAAAACCTTACAAAAGATATTTCTAAAAATAATTGGTATAAAAATAAATATATTTCTTTACAAAGTGTTTTGCGAACACTAAAAAAATATATATGACTCAATAAAAACATTACATTGCGTACAATTTCGCTACAAAATAGAAAATACAAAGCTTATATCTGGATAGTGTGGCATATTCCTTTGAGTCAACCGCCGATCGGCTTTGTAGCAAGACAACGGATGGATGCCGCCCCAGGGGATTCAAGGATCTGCTAACCTGTGGAGGAGACAAACTAATACTTAAATTTTTTAACCTTATGCTATAAATTCATTGTTTTTTTTTTATATTATAGCCTACCAAAGTGACTCCACCCCGCCTGATGGTAAGCAGTCAGTGGAATCCAGAAGTGGCGGCCACTATACCAAAAGCCATCGTCTTAAACTGCTGGTATGGTGGCCTCCACTATGGCGGCTGGAAATAGGGTTAGGGGAAGGGAATGAGAGAGGTGAGGAAAGAGGAAAGGAGAGAAATCGGGCCTCCGGCGCTCTCACTTACCGAACGAAACGCAATAGTACAGATACTACTACTCTTATGTCGATCTTCTATGAGAGGGTAGTACTTCCCCAGACCATCCGGCCCATTTATGCTGAAATCAGCGTGGATCTACTACCGTACAAATTAATACCTACTAAACAAATAAAAATACGAGTTTTCTACACCCCTCTCTGCTTTGCATGTGGATTTTTAACCGTTTTACGACATAATTATAAAGCGTTGAATGTCGGTTATATCTCTGTTTACATTGACGATTTTTCATACAAACTTTCATACCCTATTTCAACCCCTTTTTAAGCAATTATATCGTAGTAAATGATAGCCTATGTTGTTCCCCAAGGTCTAATCTATCTCTATACCAAATTTCATTTAAATCGGTTCAGTGGTTTAGGCGTGCAAGCGTAACAGACAGATATAAATATGCGCACAGTCGTGGAGTTGCGGAAAACAGCCCGTTAATACCAATACCAATACCAACAGACAGATAGAGTGACGATTATATGTTTGTAATATTTATTTACATTTACTTTAGATAAAACAGTTAGTACAACAATTACATTAAATGAAGACTCATTATAGTGAAAAGTAACAATAAAAATAACTAAACAAAACTAAAATAAAAAAACAAAACAAAAAAAAAACAAAAAAATTATTTACTTTCTGTCTTTCAGCTCAGTTCTTTCTTTGTCATAAATGTGCTATTTTTGTTAACTTGTGATGGGTATGCCCGCGCTGGGCTTGCGACAAAGGTATATCCCACAGTAATATAAAATGTTCAAATCATTCATTTGATGTCTATATTTCTAACAAAACGATCAATACTATTGTCGAACCTGTTATTATTGCCTTAAATAGCCTATTAAATCTCATATAATTATTACGCTAACTAAACCAAACATATGGCAAGATTCACATATTGTAGGTATATAGGTTACTGTACAAACGGGTGATAGTATAATTCTATTTCCATTTATCGCATCATCAATGTAGAAGTGATGTAAAATGAGAAGTGCGATTTGATAGTTTCTATTCTTTGTAAATGACTGAAGGTTTATTTATGAATAAATGTTTTACGTCTTGCTTCTCTTTCACTGAAGGTGCCTTATATGAACTTAATATGTCACCATAAAATTGAATCAACATACTCGTACTGAAAGTATTTGTTTAAACACACAAGGTTGCCACATATTAAAAATAATTTATTGGAATCCAGGGACACAATTCAAAAAAGGATTACAATTATTTTTTAATTAAGCTAGGGATGTGAATTTACAATAGTCAAGCTTTGTTTTATACAACGTCGATGGCAAACAAGTAGGCCTGATGGTAACTGGTAACCGTAACCTATGGAGATGGTTGTATTCTCGAAGAATTGACACTACTAAGCCGTCTCCGACCATAAGAGGAGAAGGGAATGAGGAAGGAAAAGGAAGAAAAGATCGTATAAACTTAGCGCAATCACTCAATGATGGTGGAATATTTATTATCAATATGGTTATTTATTTTTTTGAAAATAAATATATACAAATAGTGAAAGATTTATAATTATGACTGCTTCCGTGGCTTTATGATAATCTGTATGAACTGCAATGCAGTGGTCTCGGGTCTCTATCTCCGGGTCAAGTGACAATGTTTTTTTTTCTGACTTTATGAGGGCTTTGAGCAAAAGAGCCATTTCTTTTCTATTATTTTTTTTATTTTCCACATAAATAGTCTCATGTTGTGTCAACCCTACGTAAACGTAAACAGACCATGTTAGCAAATGTATAAGATCGATTTCTCGTTGTCAGCTCATCTATCCATCAAATATCGTTTAGCTAATAATGTCAATATTTGAAGTATGTTAGTATGATTGCTGATAATATTATATATGACTTGAATTATTTGTTGAAAGTAGTTTTCTGTCTAGTTCTAAGTCAATGGTAATGTAATAACAAGTTGTTATGAGAATTTAGTGTTGTTTAGTTTAAACCAAGCAAAAATTATCTCATTTGGTACTTAAATATCCATGTGCAACAGTTTTACCAGCTATTATGGTTTTATTTGGATCTGCTCTTTAATTGTATAATATGATTTTTTTCCCATAATTGTTTATTTTACCATCACTATCATATCAGCCGGAAAACCCATTGGGATTCAATTGGGAGAGGCCTATGTCCACTGCTGGACATAAGCCTCCCCCAATTTTCGCCACCTTGGCCGGTCGTGAGCCGCCCTCATCCATCGGTTGCCTGCCACCCTTAAGGTCGTCGGTTTACCTTGTGAAGGGTCTGCCCACACTGCTTTTTCCAGTTCGTGGTCGCCATTCTAGAACCTTTCTGCCCAAACGGCCGTCAGTTGGCTCGCAGTGTTTATTTGGCCTGACACAATTATGACAGCGTCACTGTCTAAAGGCATATGGTTCTTCCAAAGGGTTCCTATGTTCAACCCGCTTGTAACGTGGATATTTTTACCTGTTATTTCCATATTTGCCTCTTACGAGACCCTTAGGAAGAGATAAAGAGAGTATTACCGTTTTAGTTCGGAGTACGAATATTTATATACGTTCATACACAGATTCATATTTATCTATTTATAATAATTATAGTATTTTTATTATAGAGTATAAGTATAACATTCAAAATGTCCAATTTATCATACAAATATGTGTCAATAACTACTCGTTGTCCTATAAGACATTCAATCATTTGCCAAAGAAAAAAAACAAAAGAGCAACGTCCAAAAAATATTCATGTCCATTTTTCGAATCTCCGTGGCAGGCTGGCAGCATAAATGGCAATTCTCTTTATTTAGCTCGTTGCCGTATTGGGGGATGAAAACCGTTGATTGAAGAATGTGGATAGTGTTTATGAGCAAAAATACAAGACAATATTGTTAGCAAGGGAAAAAATATTGAGTTATTGTAATATTATTATTATTGACTGACATGAATATTTTCAAGGATTTTTTTTGAATTTGATTATTAATGTTGTTGTTTGGTATTGTTATTTTTATAACCGACTTCAAAAAAAAGAGGAGGTTTCTTAATTCACCGTATATATTTTTTTTTATGTGTGCGCGGATAACTTTGTTGTTTTTATTAATAAAAATAATAATCATGGTCTCATTACACAGGTAATAATATTTAAGACCAAATAAAATATTCCTTTGGCTTGTCGGTAAAATCAAAGTTGTGGATATTTTCAGCAGAATATCTTCTTTATAAAAAAATTAATTCGTCTAGGCAGTTTGAATTGTGTCGTCACTCGTAGGTCTCTTGTTATTTTCGAAATTTGTAACTATAGGTTAGTTACAAATTTCGAAAATAACAAGAGAGTGTTAGAAAGTCAAAAACTCAAGTATTGCTGAGCCCGCGAGCTTAACTGGCTGTGGGCTCAGTTGACCATAATATCCATCCTTTTTATTTTCTATATATGTATGTCTTGTTATAAAACTCACCTCATTCTGGTAAAAATAATGTCCTTGACGTTTCTTTACGTTCATTAGTTTATTCAAAAATACAGTTTGTCATTGGAGCTGTCAGATTGTTTGTGCCTCCTCATTGAAAGCGGGTCGTGGTAACAATTTGTTAAGTCTTACTTTTGTGATTCCATACTAATATTATAAATGTGAAAGTAACTCTGTCTGTCTGTCTGTTACGTTTACACGCCTAAACCACTGAACCAATTTAGATGAAATTTGCTATTTTGTCGCGGAAAATGGCTTAAAGGGGTTTAAAGTTTGTATAAAAAATCGTCAATAAGTATATAAATAACTAGCTGTTGTCCGCAGCTTCGCCATTTTGCAACGCATTTTGCATACAAATTTTCATACCCTATTTCAAACCCTTCATGCCATTTTTGGTTAGGCGTGAAAGCGTAACAAACAGACAGACAGACAGATAGAGTTACTTTCGCATTTGTAATATTAGTATGGATATATTACTTAACTTAACTTAACTTTCAACGGTTTTATAATAAATTATGAGATATTGACTGCACCGTTGGTCTAGTGGTTAGTGTAACTGACTGCGACGCCGGGTGTCGTGGGTTCGATTCCTGCGGAAGGCAAATATTTGTGTGATGAACATTTGTATTTGTCTTTAGTCTGGGTGTTTCCTATGTATTCTAAGTATGTATTTACAAAAAAAAAAGTTTGTATATGTATTATATTTCTGTTATCTAGTACCCATAACACAAGCTCTGCTTAGCATGGGACTAGATGACGGTGTGTGATAGTGCCACGTATTATTATTATATTATATTATTATTCAATGATCAAGTAAGTCATTGAGTTTAGGTGGTGGAAATGGGATTTGTTTCTATTAGGTACTTAACAAGTGCAATAATAATATTTTTTATAATACAACTTCGGTAAACAAGATCCTGATGGGATGGTAAGCGTAACCTACAAACTGGGGGTCTCCATCTCATAAATCATTTAATATTACTTTTTGTTTTGTCTTTTTCTTTTGTACCATTAAAAACAAGGATAGAGACAATGTAAGGTTATAATCAAATTGATATAGGGGGTAGTGGTAGCGCTCCTGGCTGTGTTAGTTAAGCATTGCTAGGCCAACTATAACCTAGGCTATTAGTATTAATGTGATGTATGTGGAACTCCTTCTTCATTAGACATAATGTAGAAGGAGTTACATTGTGTCAAACAATTGTCTTGTCTTGTTAGTCCTCAGTTCCAGAACATACGCCATCATTATTGAACGCCCGGTTTCTCAGTGAAACAAAAGAACCTTTTTACTAACTATTAATAAACCAAACTAGTTTCTACTCTTTTTGTCTTTTATGACAAATATTTAAACATTGTTGTGAGACATTTCACACGTTAAAGCACGATTTTATTGATAAATTATTTATTTATGCAACATTAAAATGTAATACTAGTTTGCAAAATACAAACGAGATGTAAAAAGTAAGGCAATATTATGTATAAGTGCATGCATAAGGTATGAGAACCATACTCCGGGTGGTCTTACCTTCTAAAAGTAAAGCCGCGGTATGTAACTTGTTTGAATTGTGTTTTTGTACTGCTATTGTAACTCTTTGGATAATGAAGCAACTGAATAAATCGACGTAAAACATTTTTGTATTATTGGCAGATGAGGATTATTTTAATACAAACAAATCGTTATCAGAAGAAAGAAGAACCGATTGGATATTTATAGTATGAAATGTGTAGAAACTAAAGATTAGTTGTTCCTTAATCAATGTAGCCCAGTAATGCTGAAACCAGCATGAATCTATCAAAATTCAATAGGTACCTCCACGTGACGTGCTGCTTATTATAATAAGCAGTACTTTAAGACTGCCCAATTTTGCCTTCAAAGTTTTTGTCACTCGCCGTCACGTCGATCAGTAGCCCTAATTAGACATAAAAGATTATCATCATACAAAACATAAACATTTATAATATCGCTATTAATTAACATTCCCGCTCATATCACGTACAAAATCTTACACCGACATTATTTATGGTAATCCCATTAGCCGATATGACGTGGCTGAAAAGGTAAACTTATTATTATTGTATTTGGAAAAATAAACATAAAATATGCCATGGAAAACAAAAAAGGTTTATATTTGCTACTAGCTGGCCCGACGAACTTCGTACCGCCTAACAGTCGATTCTTTAATTGTTTTTTTTTTAAGCAATTTTTGAATTTTGCACTCCTCCATTCTCGTACTTCAAGGAATATTATAAAAAAAGAATTAGCGAAATCGGTTCAGCTGCTCTCGAGATTTGTGCTTAGCAACATATTCAGCGATTCATTTTTATATTTGCTATATATCGATGCGTATGGTGGTAATGAATGTCTTTGGCCAACAGTGGCGTGAGGCAGGATAGGATTAACAGAAAACGCTTTTGCGAAGAGTATTGTGTCCACGGGATCAAAGAATATTTTTATTTTTGACACTTGACAAAAACTGTATGAATTGGGGATGTTAAACAGAAAAAATGTGTGAAATCAGTATTAAATAAGAAATACAGAAAATTACAGTAAATTAAGAATGATGACATTTTGCACTATCATTGTCTAAGCTACAACATTTTGCAAGAGGTTTTGGATTCCACTTACTGCTTACCATCAGGCAGAGTGGAGTCACTTTGGTAAGCTAATATAAAAAAAAAACATTTTACCTGCCTCATACTAATCTTCTTTGTGAATACTCTTGTTGATTAAAGAACTACCATTTTCAGATAGCCGTTGTATATCTCTAGCCAACTCACTGTTTGGTAAAATAGCTATCAGTGTCAGTTCCTAAAATCTTGTATCTTTTAACTCTATCCAAATCAAATGAATAAATTAAGCCACCAATAATTAATTCTACAAAGAATATATTTTTTTAACGTTAACTTCCTTACATTTATTTTCCTTAATTAAAAGAGGGTAAAAGGTTTTTCCTTATGCTTAATATGGAAAAATGTATTCTTAAATACGTTGAGATGGGTCGTGTGTTCCTAAGAGGAAAAATACTTTCTATGTTAATAGTAAAATTTTACATTGCCAAAGAGTTTTAAACAAAGCGTGGGTAATGTAAGTTGACCTTATTACCCTACATACAAAGCATTACGTTTTTCGTCGAAGAGGTAGGCAGAAACGTGTTGCATTCGCGTTTTTTATAAAATATAAAACGCACCTATTGCGATAACATGTTACTATTTCAAGGAATTGATATATTTTTTATTATCGGATTATTTTTAGTCACCTTATAAAAGGCAGGAATCCATCAAATGGCATAAACTGCTCCTGAGAGAAATAGAACAGGTTAGTTAAGCATAGATTTGTTCATAGCTTACCAACACCTGGTCTGTACATTCATCTAGTTTTCCTCGTCGCAGTTTCACCCACGTTTTTGGCTACTGCTCTGCTCCCGTCGCTAGTAACGTGATGTTACATAGCCTATAATCTTCTTCGAGAACTGGGCTATCATTCACAACAATAAGTTTTCAAATCTGACTGGTAGTTCTAGAGATTAGCGCGTTCAAACAAAGAAACAAACTTTTTCGCTCTATATATTATAATAGTATACTCGTAGATAAGCAACCAATTTCTATGATAAATAAATACACATTTCACCCACATTCAAGTAAAGGCTCAATCCCGAAATCATTTTGAATTTCTATTCCGCTCCCCATTCTATTAGTCACTTCTCCATTTGAGGGGCAAAGAAACCATAAAAACCTCGTGCAATATTCCTATGAAGCCTTACAAACTGTTGCCGAAATGACATGGTCGAGAAGGGGAGATACGAACGTTAGGGTGCTGGCACATTTGTGATATTCAAGCCTGGTAATTTGATGTACTTAACTATAGTATATAATTTTGGGTTTTACATGTTATTTAATCAATTATATTTTTTTTAAACAAATCAGTTAAAAAGACTTATGCGTGATAAATGAGTTTGAGTGATTTTGTGTTAGTGTTATAGTTTAGGCTTAGTGAAAGTTAATCACGACGACAATATCATAACGTACACAAATAAAATTAATATGTCCTGTATGTGACAGGACATATTAATTTGTGTCCTGTATGTGACAGGACATATTAATTTGTGTCCTGTATGTGACAGGACATAATAATTTCTGTACGTTATGAAGTTGTCGTCGTGATTTTCTCTCACTGCAAAAATAGAATATATTTTCTGAGTTAATAGAAAAATAAATGAAAAATAATTTTGAAAGTAAATCCGAAGGTTTTATGACTGACGCACGAGGTTGTGGGTAAGATGTCCACACTGAACAAAAAATTGTGTGATCCATAAATATTTGTTCCGAATCTGGGTGTACTTTGTGTCCGATATTAACTGATTATCTTATTATTTGATTTTATTCTAAAACACATTATTATAATTATTTTCAATGTTTAATTTTACTTTTATCTAATTTTTCAAACTTGTATGCTATTTTATATTTTTTTTTATTTATGTTGCCTTGTTTTATTTACAATTTAATTTTATTTATAATTCGATTATTCAGTCCGTGAAATCACGAAAGGGCGCTTTCGGAAGATCAGCGTTTAAGTCAGTTTACTGACCTAAGCACATAGCTGAGAAAGGGGCCTTTTTTGTTTGTTAATGCATGTTTCAATTATATTATATTATTTATAAAAAAATGTAATTACTCATTTGCAAACAAAATAAATTTATTTCTTTCTTTCTTATTTGTAAAGTCTTTCGATATTTGTAAAGTCTTCTGCGACACAGAGCATGTTCTTCAGTGTAAGAGATGTCTTTTTAAAAAGAAAAATAAAAGTGCAAAACCAAACATGTCAACCACCTTAGAACTGGTTAATCGCTGCAAAATCGTTGCATAATTATATTAGTATCACCGAAACGCTACAAAGTTTCCAGTAAGATAAAACCTTAAGGCTCGAGGGGAAGAATCACGATGTCCCATGACTAAAACACCGAGAGGTTTGTTCGTTATCATTTTGAATTATTCAAAAGTAAGACGTATAGTAGCTAGATGCGTCCCTTTGTCCTATTATTGTTATGTTTCGTGATATGTTGGTCTTATTTTGATTTCAAAGGAAGATTTAATAGAAGTGGCGGCACGGTTAGTCAATGCGGAGATGCTTGCAATCGGTGTGGAGCTACTTAGCTGAGACAAAAAACTGTTACTGTATTGATATGGTTTGGTATATTTTGTAACTCATTAAATGAGTTAATCTGGTCGAATCCTTTTTCCAAAAACTTTTTTATACAACGTAGCAATAAAAAAGTTACAAATATATTTGACAAATTTTGTACATTGACGTCTTGCTACACAAAAAATAGATATAATATATGCCATTGTGTATATACTCAAGCAATCAATATAGAATCTCTTCTACTTGATTTCAACCAGAATAATATTTCTGATTCCTCTGAATGTTGATCTAAAATCGGCAAAGTATGTAAAACTTGGAACATAAATCAATTGTCTGACCCAAGTAACCCATTCCATTGACGGCAATATCTCGGTCCGATTCCACTTTCTCCCAACGGATGTTTTTCACCTCACTCTTGCAAATTATCCAGATAAGAACTTGGACGTCTCCGCCTAACTTTATTATAAACTTTAATCTCAACTCTCTAACGTTAAATTATTAAATGTTGAATCAATTTTTGTTCACGAACTTTGAGATGACAATGATTCGTTGAGGTTTTAGTCAAAATCCGCTTTGTATTTGTCTTTCAAGTTGAATCAATTTTTATCAACAGTCGGAGGAGTCAGAAATATTATTCTGGTTGATATCAAGTAGAAGAGATTCTATATTGATTGCTTAAGTATATGCAATGGCATATATTGTATCTATTTTTTGTGTAACAAGACGTTAACGTACAAAATTTTTCAAATATATTTGTGATTTAGTTAAAAATTTAAAATAATAAGTACTGGGGACTGAAAATCGAATAAAGTTGATTGCAATCAATAGATAAGAAAATTTAGATTACCATTTGATACTTTATTAGAAACAAATCACCATCTAGCAAAAACAAAGGCCACATTAATTAGAAGAACATAAGACTCACTTCGGCAAATCGCAACGAACCATTTGCACTTACTCAATAAAACAGAAACACAATTAACTAAAGCATAGGCAAATCTGGAAATGGGAACAAAAACGTCTATTTCAAAATTACTTTTGTGTATGAAAGAAATTATTCATGTCGCAAAAATAACAAATCACAGGCCACAGAACACTTAACAGTAGAAACAGCATAGAGCACACGTATAATACAGCATATAGTAGTACAAGTTAATTGTGAACTAGACGTTCGTCAAACATGGGCCGGCAAAGAAAAAGCCACTTTTGCACGGTCAAAGGCAAACACACCCACAAATTGTTCAACCACAACGGCTTTGTTTCGAGGCTAGAGAATGGTACAAGTTATGAAAGGCGAGATTAGTGTTAATGATTAATTAGATTATTTTTGGCTGAGGGCGACTCATGACTGGTTATTATGAAAACGCTTGGGATGCATAAATCCAACGGTGGATGTCATTCGACTAAGTTGTTGAGATTAGATTTATACTTATTTCTACATAAAATTACTTCAACATGGATTGAACTATAAATTACGTCAAAGTTATCAAAATAGTCTCATCCTACTTACAAATTATTATTAGCCTAAGCTTTGATACTTGAAAGCTAATTATGATTGCAATATTTTATAAAATGCTTTTTATTCATACTTGTTTCTTTAACTGAAATAATCTTATACAGCGAGTAATCGCTTGCTTAGTGCACTAAATTCTAGCATTTTTATAAAAAGTGAGTTGACGAATTTATTTTACTTGATCAACCAACAATCGTTGTTTACATAAATCGCCTGTTTGATCCAGCTTACAGTTGATTAATAGTGTTTTCATTTCAATCTATTGTAATCCTTATAATGTCCCTAGCTAGTACTCCTAACTCATACCATACATAACCAGAACCGAATTTAGGCAGGCGTCGGTGAGTTAAACGGTCCCGTAAAGTTGGACAATTTTACAACACTGACACAACTATTATGTTTGTTCAACCCCTTTTTGTTAAAAAGGTACCATTTTAAAGTGCTCTCACCACCACTCATTTTAAGATGAGATAATTGCACTAATACAAAAAAACCTAAAGTTTATTTAGTAGTCTGAATACAAGTTGAAGAAATACAATGGCAAAGATTTCTATTCTATTCATGTAATAGATTAAAAAATGTATTGGATTGACATAAGCCAGCGCTTATGTCAATCTCATAATTTTTTTTATCTGTTCTATGAATAGAATAGAAATGTTTTACACTTGTCTAGGGCCTCAGGAGCTTTAAGGATGGATTAATAATGTATACTAACTCTCCTTGTATAATCATAATTTTACTGCACTGTAAATAGACGAATTTACGAAAAAATACGAATTTTAAAAATTGATACATATTCTTAGCTAAATGTTTGTTTCTGAGTGCGTTAAATATTATAATAGTGTTCTGTGTTACTTCTTCTTTTGCCAGCAAGTTGGTTGACTTCTCTTAGTTATGGCATTCATAAGTAGTACGTATTATATAGAATAATCTTTTACTTTGAAAACAAGCTTAAAATTAGGTTATCATTTCCACAAAATTTAATCACAGCTATAATATTTGTTCACTTTTTACCTGCTCAATAAGATCAAATTACGCTTGCCCGATAAATTCACTTAGATCCAAAGATCGTATTCTTAAAATAAATAGTTCTTCTTGAATTCTCAAAGTATATCGATGCTTGTAATGCTGCTCACGTAACTGGACTGAACAGAACCAGTTGGCTGACTAGTCTTGACTATCTGTCATAGTACTACGGCTACCGAACTAGCAAATACTGTTGATCTGAAACCCCGTAGCAAAAATCTGATATGCATTTATTGACACTTTTCTTGTTGACTATAACTTTGCATACCTTAAAATTAGAAGTATGTGTAAACTTAGTAGATGAAGTTGTCTTAGCACGTTTTTGTATATGTGTCAAAGTATCAATATTTATAGCTATACATGAGCCTAATATGAATGAAAAACCACAAATTATCAAAGTCTACAAAGTAATTTACAATTTTACAAATTACAAAGAACACGAACGTCTTTCAACTGACAAGCACTTAATAAAGTATGAGAGATATACAACATTTATCACAGCAATACAACTGTTGCTATCAAAAGTTCAGAAGCCACGATCAAGCACATGCCAAAAAGTATACAGTGAACATTGCTATTTCAAACGTAAAACCATTAACAGCGATGTGGAACTATCAGAATAAATCAAAACAACTTGTTCCAACGACGCTGTATAAAGAAGGTTTAGTAAACTGGCAACTTTTAGTAGCGTAGGGCAACCTTGTGCATTGGATAGTTGTGCTGCAGCGAAAATATATAGCTGTGTTGATTTTATTTTTGAAGTTTATGTTTTCCATACTTATTATTCTGTATTTGGGCATTGTAATGTTTGAGTCCCTTTTTTTTAAATTTCAACTCATACCAAACTGTAACTATCTTGCGATGTATAAAACTGGTTCCAGTTTTTTGGCAATTCTTTTCATATATACTATTTTCAATTATTATTAATTTTTGTTTTTCTTGACGTACTTATGAAAGTCATTTACATGGTGTAGATGAACAAATAAGTTTGACATGACGTGACATTTACAAGCAATTAAAAATCCCAAGACTGTTATACCCTAAAAAGCTTAACAACTTTATTCATAACTTTGGTACCGCAGGTCTATTTGAACTTTTAAACGTTACTGAATGAAACACCAGCGCTCCGAGAGTTCGTGACTCTTTGGCGTTAATTGACGATATTTCTTTTAGTTTTATTTGTTTGTGGACTACATAGTCGAGGTTTTTGGCAAGCTCTGTTAATATAGACACGTAGTGAAGGTACCCTATTCAACTTCTAGTTTGAGGAAAGAAATATTTCGCGTTGCAAAACATGCAATGCAACTGCTGGACAAAAGTTGTAAGCTTAAATTATATACGTGTCAAAACTTTATGTAATCTTCATGTTACGAGTCTAAGTGATGTTTCCATAGGTTTGTAAAACTTTCGCAAACACTATGACTGCTAATTGAAGATGTTTTTTTCTCAACTCTCGTCCATTTAATTATAAACTGTTATGACTAGTTAAAGGAAAAATCTAGAACTTTCAAACAATATTATTACTTGATAAACTCTAGCCTTTGTGATGCCTGTTTGTTCAACTTCAGCTTCAACTTCAGTACAGTAATATGTTTATGTAACAATTATTTTAGCTTAACAACTGCTTTTAGCGCTCGCTTAGCTATAAATGAGTTAGGTTCTGCGGTTCGCTCAGTGGCATGTAAAATACTACAAGAGTATTTAATATTTCAGTATGAAGTTTCATAATCTTGGAGTACATTGTTATTGCTCGATAGTTAGATATTATCTTAGATTCTGTGTACAGACGCCACGCAGAGGTTTTGGGTTCGATCGCATTGATTTTGGGTTTTTCTAACAAAACATTTTTAAATGTTAACAGGCTCATGCATTGTTACATAGGACCTAACATGACGAAACCTGAGGATTATATACCTCTGCCTACCCCTACGAAGAAAAGAGCGTGTTGTTATTTTATGTTAATTTAGTAGCTGTTTACTTATACAATCTGATCATGTATAATTTATGTGGATTGTTTTTTGACCTTACCAACTCGTAACTGCTGAAACTAAGTTAGTTTGATTCAAATAAAACAATAAACCAATAAACTGAGTATAAAGTATGTTAATGTGGTTTGTTTTACGTATTGTATAAAGGTTAGTTTTTGTGATGAAGGTTACATTGTTTTGAATCGGGCGTTTAGGGATTTGAAGAGAAAATTTTGGTACGATCGAGTTACAAAATTTAGGATAATAAGTTATCTGTTTGTTTGGGTCATATTATGACCCATATATTGGTTATTTTTATCTGCCAATACTTATTTTCAAATATTTTAATGGGTTAACATATACATAATTTAACAAAAATTGCTCATTGCATTCATCATGCAAAATAGTTTATTTTTGCTATTTGTTTCGCCGTTTATTTCTTTTAAACCACTCAATGGACTTTGATGTATTCTTAACTATCGTTCAGTGATTTTTTTACAGAAGTTTTATATTATTAAAAATATTATTATTATTATTTTTCACGTGCGGGAATCATCATTATCAATTAAAAGAGGTCTACTGCTGGACATAGGTATTCCCTAATTTTCGCCACCATGGCGGTCTGGGAAGCAGGGATTGCTACTACAAAATAAAAAAGTATATAATATATTTATGGCAAAAAACGTTTGTTCACAGGTGAACCAGCAATTCGTTCCAGATACGCTCGCCTTCTAGTCCTAGTCCCTCCAGAGCCTCCCAAGATTCTGAGAGGTCCATTTATTCAAGCGATAGAAGATAGAGAAGTTAATTTAGAATGTGTATCTGTTGGAGGGAAACCTCCGGCTGAGGTATGTTTGTATGTTTTATCTTTATTTTATTTGTAGACTGTAATTTCTTTTGCTGCTGTAGCAGAATTCATGTCACCTCATTTAGGCCTTTATTGTCCTCAAAATAGAATTTCAAACTAATTCATTCGAGATATACTCACTGCCTTACGAAGGGACTAAAGTATAATATGTTTATTTTCTACTTAAACCTGGCAAATCTTTATCGTTCTCTTCTAATTTTGAGCCTGGGTCTTTTAAGCGGAGCTTGAAAAGCGTCTCATAAATCCGAGTTCTACTGAGAGCCATCATACCAGCAGTTTGATTGTGGGTTCAATTTTCACAAAAATTTTATGTGATTAAAAAATAACTATTAATGTTGGCAATAAATTACCGACCAGCATATTTAGTGAGATATCATCAAAAATAAAAAGAAAATATCAGCTATGCAATTTATTCAACCTTACCAAAGACTTGCATTATAATATTCTTGTAGATAACCTGGGTGGATAACGATGGCGGTGTGTTGACACAGGGAGTCAATTACACTGTGGAGGCTATGTCAGACGGACGAAGATTCACCGCTAGGTACTGTTCAATATTTCACTACTAATGTTAGTTTTATATAACTAAACCGAAGGAGAATTTCCTTTGTTAATTGAAATGATTGCCTCCGTGATGCAGTGGGAGCGCAAGCGACTGCTGTGCACGAGGTTGTGGGTTTGATCCCCATGGTACAAAATTTTGCGTGATCCATAAATATTTGTTCCGAGTCTGGGCGTACGTTAAATGTATGTTTGTTAAGTCCCCCGCAACACAAGGCTTGTTACATAGTGCAGAAGCTATCTGTTTAAAAAAAATGTGGCAAGTAAAGTTAAGATGAGTGAGCTTTCTGGCTTGAATAGAGAAGAACTGCTTACGTAGCGCGCAAGCTTGTTTGCCAATAAAACTAATTATAAAATATATTGTAATATTTATTGTCAATAATTGGACCATCGAAGTGTCGGAGTCATAGTTGTCTGTGCCCTGTATGCCATCATTCTAAATTAACCAGCAATAACACAACTTTACCTACAAGATTTAAGGAAGGTTTTGTTCTATTCTACTATGAGAATACGCGCTATACCCTGACTTTCTAAACTGATATAGATTTTTGTGTACTTACTAGATAAAAAACAAATGGTAGTTTATACTTACCCTGAATAAAACAAGATAATAATTTAAATCAGATCACCTCATCTTGTATCCCTGTGAATGAATGTTATTAATATGTGTATGTTTCTAGGTCGGTTCTTCGTTTACGGCCGCGACGACACCATCACAACCAGACTCTGACGTGTCAAGCACAAAATACCGCTGATCGTGCTTACAGATCTGTAACTATTAAGTTGAAGGTGAGTCATATATACACTTTCATACATAGATGTATTATATATAACTATTTTTTGTTAACTGCGATTATTTACTTGACTCAGGGTGAAAGAAAAACTCGTGGGAAACCTTAAAATAACAATACTAGTGCTTTCTTTGTATAAAAAAGGTTGACCCGTTACTACCTAATAATTGATCATAGCAACTGAGCTGACTAATATGTTAGCTAATTTTTAAATAAATACTCCAAAAATCGTCTAGATGATACTTTTAGTACAATAATATATAGCACAATTAAAACTGTAACCTAAACACTATTAAAGCGATCCAATCGTGTACTGAATTATGTTAAAATCAAAGAATATTCATAATATTTTCTAGATGATTCCAGTGGCTTCATAGCACAGCTTAATTGACAGTTCCTTTAAGCCGATATTATAGGCTCATATTAACAAACTTGAGAATCCCGACATAATGTAATGAAAGTCAAAACTTTGCAACGCTAACTCAATTATACCGAACACATTACTTGTCTTTTTGATGTATAAAATTTATATTGTTATCAAAATTAGTACTAATTATTTGTAACTTTGAGAATGCTAATCATATAATACATACCTACTTACATATTAACGAGACTTGCTCGATCAAAAGCTCATGTTGCTACCCTTACTGCTGGACTATCACACCATTCTAAAAGTAGACGAAATACAAACCTAACTTAGTTAATTGTCATTTTTTCTTGTCATCTTTTCATTGTGTATGTTATCATAGTAACTCGCTACCCGCAGCGCGGTTTCACCTACGCCTTTGCTCTGCTCCCATCGCCAGTAGCGTGATGTTACCTAGTCTATAACAGTCCCCAAGAACTGGGCTATCATACGCAAAAAATTCAAATCTAATGAGTGGGTCCAGAGATTAGCGCGTTCAAATAAACAAACTTTTCCGCTTTATATAATAGTATAGATATACTAGCGGACCCGACAGACGTTGTCCTGTCTTAATTATTATCTAATTTTTCGCAGAACCTTCTCCTGACAATAACAAACACAACAAAAAAAGAATTAACGGAATCGGTCCAGTCGTTCACGCGTGATGCCGTGACCAAGGGAAATAGGGATTTATTTTTATATAAATAGATATTTTTAATCTCCCATTCTACAAACCCTCTTTCACCTACGTACAGATATCCCCCGTAAACTTTTCACTATTTTCCCCTATTTCCCTCTCCCTTCTTCCCCACTCCTCCCATCCTCCTTCTCCCCCACTCCTCCCATTCCGCTTCTCCCCTCCCTCCCCTCTCCTTTTCCCGTCATTTCACTCTCCCTTTCCCTGGCTTCTCCCTCATTTCCACCTCGCTTCCCCCTCACTTCCCCCTCATTTCCGTCACGCTGTCCCCTTCCTCTCCCCTCACTTCCCCATCCTTCCCCTTCCCTTCCCCCTTCCTTCCCTCTCACTTCCCCTTCCTTCCCTTTCACTTCTCTCTCGCCCCCCCTTTCCCCTCTCTTCAATTTTCAAGTCGCTAACTTCAAAAGCAAAGATCTTGTCATATAATATTTTATCTTTAATTTCATCCCTCTAAATCCAACCAATAAAAAAAAAATTATGAGGTTTTTTATTTTAATAGAAGTATTCCAAAACAAAATTTCAAAACT
Source organism: Parascotia fuliginaria (assembly GCA_963082885.1). NCBI lineage: Eukaryota > Metazoa > Arthropoda > Insecta > Lepidoptera > Erebidae > Parascotia > Parascotia fuliginaria. Next base: position 5,140,496 of record OY720197.1, read on the forward strand.
ATGAAGAAGTTTCATACAATCGTTTTCATCCCTTTTCAGACCACCCTTAACATTTAGGGGGATGAAAAATAGATGTTGTCCGATTCTCAACCCTAGCCGATATGCATACAAAATTTCACGAAAATCGGTCGAGCCGTTTCGGAGGAGTTCAATAACGTACACCGTGACACGAGAATTTTATATATTAGATAGGTTACTTGGAATTAATATCAGTGTATTTAAAACCTGGTCAAGTGTGAGTTGGGAACACAAAGAGTCTGTATTAACCAAATATTGATTGTATTAAGACCCTTTTAATAATAATAAATAATAAACAAAAAAAAAACAAATTTATCCGCTATGTATAATAATATTGATTACCTAGTTATACTATGTTTTATTTAATTAAAGTAAAATAAGAATATATTATTATATTCTACTCTAAAACATCTGTGTTAGTTGGCAACCCGAATAGCAAACTAAATATAGTTAGCCTAGCCTGTATAGCTTTGTTGAATACAGCACAAGCACATCCGTATAAAAAAAGCTACTCACTATCTTTGTTATATGCCAACGTTTAGAATTTGAAAAACCGTAAAAACAATGTGTATTTTTATTCATGAGCAAAAACATTAAATGTATATATTCATTTTTATAAATAAACCAAGTCTTTCTTCGATTATTGTGCACTGGCCCATATTTTCCAGGTTTTACGTGACTAAAGACTAAATATGAGACACGTAATTTGTATAAACTTGTACGAGTTAGACGAGGCAAATATGATGAAACCTATTAGTTTGGAACGAGCAAATATGTTAGCTTTACTGCTGATATATATATTCTTCAAATATATATATATATATATCTAAAGAATATATATATATATTTGAAGAATATAATATTGTTCTCTACATGAAATAAAATATTAATTTGCTACACATTATTTTATAGCGACTATACCTACCCGTACGTCGATATCAAAAGTACGGGTTTCCAGCTTGGTTCACCATTATCATTGCTATTCGGCTCCTATAGGTAATAGGTTATTGTGTATTATAATGACAAAACCTGTCTAGAAAAATGCGCTATATAACAGTGAAAACTGTATCCAAATATATGAAGCGATTCTTGAGATTACTTAACGATTTAGTACAGACAGGCGCTTTTTTACGAAAAACTAATAAAGTGGTAGACTTTATTATATTATGCGGCCCCACTGCTTTGTCCGCGCCTAAAATGTATTTTGTCTCCCTCGGGGACCTGAACGATTATCGGGATAAAAAGCCCATGCCTGTCTCCGGCACCGAATTTATTTACATACCAGTTTTCATCGAAATCGATTCAGCCGTTTAGATACTGAGTGGTAATAAACACTCACATTTATACAAAGTTACGCATTTATTATTAGTAGGACAGAATTTGTCTGAAATTAGATTTGAAATATAAAATAATAGTAAAATTTAGCGTTTTCTGATAATTTTTTCTTTTTACAACCTAAACAGTTTCCGATTCTACTTGGAGCTGATTTATACAGTCAATTTAACACCTCATTTAGTGTCATGACACCTAAATTTTACTGATGTCCGTTTGGTAAAGTAGATTAAAGCCCTCGATTAGTTTCAAACGTGACTTAGGATCGTTGTCTGAGCGGAATAACTTTATCTAAAGGATTAATTTATGTTTAAAATTACAGTTGAAATAAAATGTGAAAGAGATCTCTTTAATTTTTACTTAAAAACAACATTTTTAAATTATTTTTTTGTTAGAATAGCTACTGTTCTAATTTTCAAAGAGAAGTTTCTTTTCCTATGCCAGTGTAAAATTTTATATATTTATTATACGCTTTATTGTACGCCATTTACATTGCTTTACCGCTAAAAGCAATTTCTTGGTAGTAAACTACATGCAGTATTACTAGGTCTCTGATTAAAAAATGGTTGTGTAAATTTACCACAACGTTAAGGAGATGTAATAAACTTGAAATAATAATAAATGCGAAGTGCATTGAAGTGGTAGGTAAAAGAAACAAAATGCCAAAAGGCGAACTCTTAAAATTTCACCCAAAAAAAGGCGCGATTATAGCAAACACCTCCTTTTGAAACAGGTCTATGTTCTACAGTGTTTATAATGTTACCAATTATTTAAATATAATATCGTATTATTTATGTTACGCTAAATTAAATCAAAATAATATACTTATTATATTCATTCATTCAGGTTAATTGAATTAACACATAAGAACGTTAAAAATTACAAAATGTCAACCAATTATCCTACAGTTACCCAGTTAAATACCCAGTAGAAGTTAAAGTATTCTGGTACACAAAAACAGCCACAACATTAAAGATTTATTACAGGCAAACTAAATATTCTTTTAAACTACACAATGTATAAACTTTTAAATTTGAGTTTAAAGTTTGACTTCAACTGGGTCAATAATATAAGACTCAAATACGGAGACTTCTTAATACAAAGAAAAAGTGCAGCAAAGTGTTAAGCGTTGTTACCCACTAAGCGATCAACCCGATGTGCAATATGCATCTCATAATAATACTTTAAGCCATTAACAAAGTTTCATTGTATACTAATGATTATTTTGTACCCATCTCTGGTTTTACCCTCAAAAATTAGATAATTTGATACGACGATTAAGCCGACATTTTGTTTAAGACTTTATGGGTGAACTTTCCTTGGGCTTATCTTGGCCGTATAATTTTATATTAAAATGTATGTAGAAGGAAAAAGGGGAACGTTTGTAACCATTTTTCGTCGTACGTTGTGCCTTAGAGATGTTTTCTCGAATTACCATAAGATAATAAATTGGTTAAGAAAATTCCTGAGGTTTGCAAGATTTTTTTGCAGTATTTTTGCTATGCGATGATTTAACCCAAATTGGGGTTTGCTCAATTTTAATAGTGACGTCAGCTATTTTGTATAAGTGTAATATTTAACCTAGTTAAAAGGTTTCCTTCATGAGTTTATTGTTAGAACGGCTTAGAGAAAATCAATAAGGATTTAAAACGCCGTGTTTTTATCCTTGACTTGTTCACACATATTCGTTCGCTTAAATCCTGTTTGTTCATATATGACATTTTCACCTGACATTTTTAGTGATTTAAAATATTCATGTACAATTTTCTCTTGTTTGGCTGGCTCCCTGTTATAAAGGACCTTACATAGCTCGCAAAATGTAAGATGTTATGCAAAATGCACCTCGGCCTAATTTTTAGAGGGAAAAAGAGCGAGAAGCTATGTTTAATTTGGCACTTCTAAATTATTTGCTTCTTCTTGTTTTATTATATCGTTGACAGCCTGAGATCTGTGTCCTCATGGCGTACCGTTCGTTATATAGAAAACATAGCAAGCGTTGCTAATTTAAAATATCCTATGAATGTCATCGGAAATTTTATGTTATATTTGCAGGAATAATATTTTATTATTTACACAAACTCGATCAAACATATTTGTTGAAAATAAATACAAGTAAAGTAAACCTTAATTTGAGTTTGTACACACATAAATTACTTCTTAAGCCGAGCTTCCAATAAACGGATATAAAGAAAGGAGAAACGAAATAAGGAAATAGACAGTTGGTAAAAAAATCCGTGCCGCAATTTTTGTACATCTCCTTTTAGAAAATTCGCCGATTCGGCTTACCGACCTGACCAGTTTAATTTGGTCTATTGAGATTATCTAATTCGTAGACTTTACCTTAAATGGGGGAGATCAAAAGGTTTTGGTTGTGGTTTTACACTGGAAAAGTGAAAATAAGGAGAGCTGTGTAAGGTTCTAATTTCGTGACGACGCCCTGTTAGGGTGTCAGCAGATCCTGTATATCATGGAGCGAATGATTTTTCTTTGCGGCTTCCACACCGTTATGCCAGGTTTAATGGTACAAATCTTTTGAATTTGTAACCGCTATTTGGAGAATACAATTTTCTGGAACAGAAATGTGACCAAGTAGGAAATCTTCAAGGTATGTTTTGAGTTACAATGTTTAGTATCATCATAGAATCCAATGTTGGCTTTAAATAATTCATAGGATCTTATGTATCACTGTTTTTGTATTCATTGTAAATATTATTAGTTTAATTATTTCGTTTCGTATTTTCGGCGTTTTCAGATCGATGATAATGATGTGAATAAAGCCAGTTTCTTGTTATAAATAAAAGTGTCTGAAAAAAGAAATACCGACGCAAATAAACAAGCGTTTCGTTTGCATGCAAAGCAAAAGAACTTGTGGCAACAACTAACATAAATAAAGGCACTAGTTTAAACCAAAATATTAAAATCTTTCTCGTATTTCGTAAAGTTTCCACGACGTGTGTTTGTTAAATATAAATGTTGAAACGTGAATGGCACTTGGTCCTTTCAAACGTTTATTGTCACTTCAAAAAGGCTTTGTTAGTTTAATTCTCTGCTGCGTATGGCTTCGTCTAGACATAAAGCTTTATCGGTTACAAAATAAAGCGTGTAAAGGATTAGGGATGGCTTTGCGATTATTGGACTAAGTAGATTAAATTGCCAAGTTTGTTAAACGCTTAGGAGATATTGAACTTTTGAAAGGCAGTACAAACATGTAAAAAGTGAAAAGTTTCATATCATTTGGTGTATGCAGCGAATTTTTCATTTTATAATAATTTTTATTTCAAAATTGACAGTTTCTGATGATTAAGAAGGGTAGCTTGAGTTTCTTGCCAGTTCCTCTCATGGCTTGTAACCAAATTGGCTGTAGTCAAATTAGTTGACACTTTTTCCGATTTCGGTTACGTTTATAACTATCATTTAAAACATTTAACATAATAAGTTCGATTTTGATTTTATGTTGGTAAACATAATGTTCAATTCATGTGTTCTATTCAAAGTAGCACTAAAATTGTTGCTTTAAATTGATTTGCTCATATAATACCTAATACTAGCATCCCATTTTCTTCAGAAACATCATATTGATCGTTCAGCTCTATGTTAAAGATTCGGATTGTGAAAGGTTAGTTTAAAGGTATATACGATTTGGAACTTTGCCAAACAGATATAGTAGATGCCTTAGTGTATAATTTGGAGGAAGCGTTTCAATTTGAAGACGACGATAATTCGGAGAGAAATCCCTTTATTGAAGTATTCGGAATGTAGGTGAAGCGTTTTGGATTTCAAGTTCTAATTTAAGATCTGAGTTAAATTGAAAGTAATTCTAAGGATATGCAGATAGTTTAATATTAATGTAACAGGAGAACGTTAGCAAATTTAATTTAGTCCTGTCTAAAATGTTGACACAAGTGATTCCATAAAAATGTATGAAAAGGTTGAAGTGCTTTTTCACACTCACATTATAAATGATTACTGTCAATGAGAATATTACAAGAAACGAGAGGGTTATGACATGGGCATAATGAAATATCTGGATCTACGTGTGTTCTAGTTGATAATGGCATTTGCCTCAGGTAAAAAGAAGGACTTCAAAATATGTTCAAAAAATTTAATGTAATGTTTGAAATAGTTATCAAACTTCTCAAATTGTAAAAAAAACTTTAGTTTAAAACTGTCGTTTACCATCCGTTTCAAAATGGGAAGGTTTAAACAGATCTATTCCTTATACACTAAGCAACCGACATGAGCATAATAACATAGGATACTAAAATAACATCGTAAGGTTGGAGGGCGGTATAACGACAAGTTTTGCTATTGCGGGTTCTTAACGGTGACCCGTAGTGGGTTTACCCTTAAGTATGCCCCAGAGCACATAACTCTGACCTACGTGGCGACGATTCTTCCAATTGGTTGATTAAGCCAAGCGTGTTAGTAGTGTAACATTCTGTAAATATGTTTGAATTTTTACTTCAATTAGCTAATAAAGGTACGAGGGAGAGGAGACCCTGTAAGACTTTCATAATTAATGAGGTCTACTGTGTCGTCATTCATTTGATAAGTTTGTAACAAATTTACATGATTATTTTAATGTTCTAATATTGTGTTAATTAAAAAAAACGACTGATACAGAGTAGTTTATTATTTAAAATGACATAGTTATGTGTTACTTTACTTTAAGCTTAGTATATTGAACAAAACCGACATGTTATTAGATCATAATGTTTATTTTGTTGAAAGAATAAGTTACAATAATTAACTATGTGTCGTATGTAGCTAAAGTAATCAGGTATTATCACTTTTTGCAGCTTTGAGTTATTTTGCGTTTGTCTCAAGTCTAAAATATTTGTATGTCAGAATTTAGTTCTCAGAGTAAATACCAGGGGCGCTGTCCAATTTTTATGTTTATCTTTTACGCTATTATCCAGATGAAACAACAGTACCTTATATCATGCTATAGCTAATGCATTGCCTATTAATTATTACCAATGTTCATCGCATTTAACTCAACCTAGTTCTGAGTTTATACCGCTGATAAAGCTCACACACAATAGTGCGACTAAAATTGTCTCTCAATTCTCTAAGGTGTCGTAAGAGGCCATTAAGATGTTGCATTGTGCTGATAAAGTACGTTTCCATCTATAGACTCTCGAATAAACACAAATCTTCTACTCAACACAATAGATAGTGTTAATACTGAAAACTTAGCTTATGAATAATATGAGAGAATATGCTGTGTACAATTTAACAGATTAAGGTTACTAGCTTTCCGCAGCGAGGTTTCACCCGCGTCTTTGTTTCCTGCTCTGCTCCCGTCGCCAGTAGCGTGATGTTACAAAGCCTATAACCTTCCTCGAGAACTGGGCTATCAAAAATATTTTTTTAAATCCGACTGGTACTTTCAGAGATTAGCGCGTTCAAACAAACAAACAAAAAAACTCTTCCGCTTTATATAATAGTATAGATAAATGATCATAGCTGAAAATTAGGCTAAAATTATCAAATATAAACGCGTTTCTAATGGATTAGTTATATTTAAATTAGTTCATCTGATTCGAAAATTACATGAAGCCAAAAACATAGCATAAAAATGGGAAAATGCCAGAAAATATCGTCAGTATTTTCTCCAAGAAAGAAACAATAGCGCAGCAACGTTACGTATCGGCTTGACCTAAAATAGCCGACAATTTTTCACTTGAGAACTTTAAAAAAGACTTAAAAATAAAAAGCAACCATTCGTTGTGTCTGAATCAGAAACTGTATTTGTAGAACGACGTAGCAAAACATGTGATGTTACAAAAGAACCGAAGAAAAATCCATTCTTAACATTATAAACGCGAAAGTAACTCTTTCTGTCTGTCATGCTTTTACGCTAAAACCACTGAACTAATTTTAATAAAATTTGGTATACAGATAGAATAGACCTTGGGAAACAATATATTATTCTTTAAAACTGGCATAGAGGAGTTGAAATAAGGGATAAAAGTTTGTATTAAAATGAGATTATCGACATTAACACAGACGGAGTTGCGGGCAACTGCTGATAACAAATAAATATATCCACAGTGTTCTTGTATAAGAAACTTCAACGGTTCAGTCTATTGTATGGTTTTTCCTATCTACTCGGCCAGCAAGCAGTGTCGCTTATTTTTTGGGGTTGATAATTCTTGCCTTTCTTTTTAAGTTAAGTTTGAAGTGTTTTAAAATTGTATGTGTAGTCTGTCAAAATGATTCCATTCTGACTAATAGTCAGCAGTTAATTGAATTTATGCGTCACCATATCTAATATGGTGGATTTTCAGTCATAAATTATGAATTACTTTTTGTAATTAATTTAAAAAGAAAAGCGTTAAGGAAAAGACTATAACAAATAAAACACAAAAAATTTAAGAGCCTTTGTCATTAAGAACAGTCTTAATTACAGCATAGGATTATTTATAAAAATTCTATATATCAATGATGGACAACCCCAATTATTTCCGTAGACAATTTAAAACAAACGAAATTATAGCGGTTATTTAAACGGTACAGGAGTATAATTGAGTATTCAATCAATAACAGTCTGCCTAGTTAAAGTAGTCTTTTCCACTTTGTAAGACATCATTAGTGAGACTGGTACATGCATTGGTATTCTCAATCTTCATACGTCGCCGAATCCTGGACGAGCAGTAAGAAAGAAAGAACAAAAATTGACGCATTTGTAATGTGGTGTTGAAAGCGTATGCTGCGTATTCCATAGACTGTACGCCAAATTAATGTCTCTATTACTAAGGAGCTCAGAGTATCGACGAGACTGTCTGCCATCTGCTGCCAAAGTATACTCAAGTATTTTAGACACGTCGCTCGTAAAGACCCTAACAGCCTGGAGAAGCTTATGGTAGTTGGACACGTTGACGCGAAAAGACCACGCGGTCGCTCACGTACCCGTTGGTTCGATCAAGTGAAGACGCTCACTGCCCTGTCGATACCCAAAGCCATAAAGACACCAAGAACAGACACATATGGAAAAGCATGGTGCGTCAAGAGATTTACAACACTTCAATCTAGACACGACCTTCATTATTGAAGACTACGACTCAGATTAATAATAGCATTAATTCCACTTTGATCACCTGGATGATATCACCTGAGTGTTCGAGACGGGTTAACTTGAAATAATTCTGAAATTGTTTTTACACAATTGTTTAACACTGTTTTCTACTATACTTACTACTTTGGTTCGCCGTTTAATAATGACAGAGGTAGTCTAGTAGAATATTGATTGGCAATACAACAAAAAATATAATTAAAATTTTAGTATTTATCTCTTTAAATATTTATGATATCACTAAAACGTATACTCTCGTATATTGAAAATACGAGCATTGATCAACATGATTACTCAAGGTGCATTAGCGACTTCAGATTATTTTTAATTGTTATGTTTTGTAGTCCAGCATTGCTTATGATGTTCGTCTTCACTGTATTTTATCTGATTTATAAATTGGCTACCAAGATTCAAATTAAAATTTTATGTTGTTGCAGGTACAATACGCGCCCAAAGTTCGTATGTCTGTGAAATCTGGTATAGTAAAAGGAATTATTCAAGAAGGAGATGTTGTAGTTATTGGTGAGCAATTTTTTTCTTAATGAAGTTTTTATGAAATTTACGTAGATTCATACATTCCAATTGGCGGTAAATGGTTAACGTAGCCTGTCGACATGACTGTGTAGACAGTTAGACTAAATGTAAAGCAATATTAGGAAAACACAATCAAGCCGTGTTTTGACCGTGAATAAAGAGAATGCTTAATTTTAGCTTTTTAGTACATTATTTGAATAACTATTAAAATTATATATTCTGAAATATTTCTAAGGAATACTTTTCATTATTAGATACAGTAATATAAAAGTCCTAAGTCGTACACAAGTAAATACCTAAGTCTGTTTCATCGGGCCATTGTGACATAGAGACAAAATATATTATGATTGTATAACTTGCTTATTACAGTTTCTTGATCTGTTTTAATTTTTGTAATTCGTAACAAAATTTGTCCGCAGGTTGCCAAGCTAGTGCTAACCCAAACAATTTGACGTACAGATGGTATGTGAACAATGATCACATCGCAGGAGACATCAGCAATGAACTGGTAAGTCAGAAATCAATATTATTTTGTTGTATTTCTAGTATTTCCTATGTAACAGTGCTTCTCTAGAAGCGTCAAGTACATACATAGAAAGTAATTGAACTTCTGGAAAAAGGAGTACATCTAATGCTTGCCGCTGCCACTGAAATTTTCAACCTTTGAACTTATTATTTAATCGATCATCTGTTCATCTGTACATAATTTTAGTGGTATCTCTAATCGTTGGTAACTTTGTACAATCAATTTCTTTTTGTGTAAAATATAGACACACATCGACTTGTTATTTTTTACACGGGATTTAAAATCGTAAGCAAAACATAGTTGTATCACATGCCTTAGCTATTGAATTAAATACTGTCAGTCATAATACTCACACGGTCGTGGAGTCGCGGAAAACAGCCTGTTCATACCATACCATACCAAAAGGTATAAAACTGTTATATTTAATATGAACTTTTTTGGTAGAAATGTATTCGGTCCGCCAGATGCAGTTAGCGTAAGGCCCGTAGTTATTTCTATCGGATACCTGCCAATGCAATGTTGCTAAATTCAATTAAATTGCTTGTTAGTCCAAACATTCGATATAAAAAAATATTAAACAAAACACTGTACAATTGAAACTGGGAACTGGTTCGTCTGACCACACTCCAATGTAATCAATGATATTACAGCATCAGCATAAAACTGCATCAGTAAATATATTTCAGTTCAACACTTACACTAATAAAAGAAAGTGTAAAGAGGCTTACAAAACTAACAATCTTACCGTACTAGCAAAGTTATAGATGGAAGTCAAACTATCACTTTGAGATAGCAAAAGAAAAATTATACCGCACAACACTGACGATCCATGAACTTAACTTTCTATCAAAAATGAACGGAGTATACTTCAATTAAAGTTTACCAGAGTAGGTTAAGAAGTTCCTTCGCGTTGATAATGTAATAAACCGTATCAAGCAAGACTCGACACCAAATCTGGGATCACAAATTTAAATAAACTATTGAAACTTAAAGACTTTCTTGTATATTTAGCAACGTTGTCTCTTAAACTTTAATAGAAACTAGAAGACGTCTCTCTATCTATATATATGCTAATAATTTTACTTCAACGGTTTTTTTTGGTGGCTTTCCTGCGGTTTATCTTTAAAATCAATAGATGCGCTAGGAGCACTATTAGTAATTTCTGCTTGCTTGCAGTACAGCCCCTACAACTTAATATGGCCCAGAAAATTGCTATGGCGCACAGTACTACTTAAATAGAGTTGTAATGATCGCATTTGAAAAAAAATAAAAAAATGGGGCAGACCTATGTCCAGCAGTAGACGTCTTTTGGCTGATACGATGATGATGATCGCATTCGAATTCTACAAAGTTATACGAGTATCTACCTCTCTTAATCAACTAACTCTACTGTGAAATAGGCTACATTTGGGTACCTCCATTAAAAATCCAAAACAGAGTAACAACCTTATATCATCTTAAGTGTCATTCTGTCCATTAATTTCGTACCATATTAAATTTTACAAGCCTTATTTGCATGTACTGTAGAGGCGTACTCCGAAAATATAAAGAGAATTTTCAAATTTCTTCTTGGCAAACCATGTACTTGCAAAATGCATCTTACATCAGCTATGTTAAAAAGGAGTAGTCTAAAAATACTCTATTTATTAAATGTTGTTTGTTTCATAAGTTTTCTTGAGTATTAAAATGAAAGTCGGCTCTTTAACTTTTGCAAATTTTAATTTCGCAATAGCTGCATCTTTTAGTTTAAAGTTGTTTTAATGATATTAGTCTATTATTTTCTTGTGTTATTCTGCTAGTTATTGTAATATTTAGCATATAGCAAAAGTTCAGTGCTTCAAAGATATAAAAGTTCTTAAAAGTATTTATATTTATTAAAAGTTTTGCTGTAACTGCGGGCCTGGAAGGTAGATTACAATAGTTTTAGTTGCGAAAGTACGCAAGCTATAATCGTTAGGACTAATGTTTAAATAAGATCAAAAAGTTCACGAATTGGAAACCAGAGAGACCACGAGTTGGAAAGGCATAGGTTGGACGTAGATTATTAGCGGAATTGGTGAAGATGCTCTAAAGAATAAATGCAGACGCGAAATTAATTATTATTAATAGATACACTGTCCTGCGATTGATACTCCTAGTGTTGCAGTAACTGTATAGATATAGAGAAAATGCGTCTTCTAAAATTAAAATTTTTACTTTTATTCTAATGTAAATTACCGTAATCTAAATCTTCCATGTTACTAATTTTATTTTCCCTTCCTCAGATAATAACAAACATTTCGAGGAGATTCAATGAGGCGACAATAAAATGCGAAGTGCACAACGCCGTTGGCAAGAGCGCTGACACGAAGACTTTAGAAGTGGCCTGTGAGTACCTACTTAAGAATTATAATACGGCTTAAGGTACAGACAGCAGACGAGGCGGGACTGCGACGCGTTATGAACGGTTGTACCTAAATGTACTAGCTGACGTAGAAGACGTTACGCCGAGCAAGACAGCGCTGTGTAACTCTTCGAATAAAGTGAATCATGACCCACCTTAAGCTCATTTTTCCAATTCATCTAAGTGCAAGTAGGTCGAAATACGCATGAAGACAGATTTCCTTGTCAACGAGCTTGTTATCATTTTATTAGACACTGACATTTTACAGAGTACACTCAAGAGTACACTCTTGTTTTGCATTATAAAAGTCCTAAGTGATACATGATAGTTCATACAAGTTTGACAGGTTTAAGCGAACTTTAGCACAGTCGGTCATTATTCACTTGGTTCTATTGTACAATACTTCACGTTGCGTCGCCATCGCTACTCCGTCGCGTGCACTGTATGTTCTGGCCTTTACTAGTTTAAGTAACTTAAAATCCTCTCAGAATTTTTTTTACTAAACTGATATCTTTTTGGTTCACTCGATTTTATTGTATTCTACATTACCTTATTTCTTTATTATATCGATAGAAAACATATACACAATAATACAAATAAAAGATATAAAAGGTGAGCTTGTTGTGAGTGGTGAAGGTTTTAAGTATTATTTTTTACCGTATTGTTCAAATTTTATTCTTCAAGACTGTAGTGCATACTTTATAATAACCTCATCGCACGGTCGTAAGTGGTCATTTTAGTAGTACAATCAGTCAATCAAATTATGACGGTAAACCATCACTTAAGCAGGCGACAATAATGATCCAACACAGAACAAGCAGGAACTTTTTATGATAAGACAAGCGCCACTGAGATCACCAAGAGGTGTGTTGAGACGATATTAATTTAACAAATATTTCTTAATCGCAGCATTTTGCAAAAATCAACCAACAGTGAACGTCTTTGGGTTGAAGATTAAAATTTTGTTGTAAAAGAATCTTTCTCCTTTTTCAACAAAATTTTAACCCAAAGAAGAAAATACATTTATTCGACATAAGTCACACACAAAACGAGATAAATGAATTGTACACTAACATCATAATAAAAAAAAGTAACAAACATCCTAAATCTAGTTAGGTTCTTAATTTATGGATTTATTAAAACAACGTACAAAAAATATTGCGGGCTCCAATCCGTTTCCCAAGCGTAGAGACTATGCCAAACAAAGCTCTTTGTAAGTGCCTTCTACTTATACTTCTGCCGTGATTTTAGGCCCAGTTTCCACTAAAGCGGAGAGGAGAGGAGATGTGTTATTTCCACCAATGGGGAGAAGGCATGCGTAGCCAGGTTACGCCAGGTTTATAGCGTACGCTACGCTTGCCCTCTCCGCCATTGTTGGAAACCAGGCCTTAAATATCACGCCTATATCCTACACATATAAAATAAACGAGTCTAGTATTTTTAGAACTATTTTATTTACACAAAACTAACCTTATCTTTTTTCTATTAATATTTTTCTTTTCAAATCAAAGAAAACGAAAACAATCAGCTTAAATATTCTTGCTTTTATATACGCAAGCTGTGTCCCTAAGGAGAACAGCACGTATAGAATGACAAGGAAATTTACACAGGAAGTAATGGGTATTTTTTCAAGATAGCTATATAATACGCTTGGGACACAAAATGAAATATTATTTCTCTCAGCTACCCAATCACGTATCACCGGTTCGATTGTTTTCTTCAAATCCGTATTTGTGCGTTGTATTTTCGTACAAATATTATTGTTATAATTTTTATAGAAAGAGAGAAATGGTAAAATGATTTTATTGATTCTTGGCTCAAAGTTCGTATTGTACATAGAAAATTACTTACGTTAACCGTTGTGAAGACTGAATTAAAATTCATTGCGACATATTTTGAATAAAATGTTTATTGGTTTGAATCTGATATACCTATATAGGTAGTAGATATCGAGAAAAAGTTATCTAAACTGAGGCCCTAGACAAGTGTCAAAAATTTCTATTCTATTCATAGAATAGATAAAAAAATGTATGAGATTGACATAAGCTAACGCCAACGCTTATGTCAATCTCATACATTTTATTATCTATTCTATGAATAGAATAGAAATGTTTGACACTTGTCTAGGGCCTCTGGACACACATTTTGGTACACAGTACACCTTAAGTGAGAGATGTTTAAACTGTATTTCTAGTAGCTTATTCTATAAAATTACATAAGGTGTTTGATGTTATAACCTCAAACACCTGAAGTAAGACTGATTATTATTACGAAATCCCAGAATCGTATTCAAATTTGAGTCGGCTATTAGCGGTTTGAATTACTAAATAACTTACAAACCAAAAGTAACATGGATATAACTGGAAATGGGTCGCCTAAATCCGAATTATACAAGTTTTGAGTGCCCCCAATGTAATGCCCGCACAATACGGAATTACAGCCATTTGCTTACAATTATGAAGCTTAAGGGTGATTCTTGACGTCGAACGGAGTGCTTTTGTGATAAAATTGGACGATTATTTAATTTACATAATTTATGTATTGTATTGTGTAATGGATATTAAAGGTATATAGGTTAATTTTAAAAGCAAGAAGAATTTTTACTTTGGACTGCTAGGTATAGCAAATTGGATATTGTAAATGTTAGTGATCCGTCTCCTTTTGGGAGAGATAAGTTTAAAATTTTTACTGGACTTGGCAGATAGTTAGTTAGTGGCAGATAAGTTGAAATGGTCCAGTGGATAAGGCACCCGCTTCTTAAACACAAGGTAGTGGGTTCGAATCCGGGCAAGTACCAATGTGATTTTTCAAATCATATGTACTTTCTAAGTTAATCTTGGACATTTCTGACTGACGGTGAAGGAAAACATCGTGAGGAAACCTGGACTTAAAAGTCTGAAATTGCCAATCCGCCTTGAGCAAGCGTGGTGATTAATGCTCATACCTTCTCCATATGAGAAGAGGCCTTTGCCCTGCAGTGGGACAGTAAAACAGGCTGGTATTATTATTATTATTGGCAGATAGTTGATGATTGTTGATACCATAGTAAAATTTATACTTAGCACATGTTGAGCTTTCCTGTTATTTGTTTTGTTAAATATCCTATTATGTTCTATTCTGTAGGGAAAGTTGCATATTAGCTAGCATTCCCTAGTCACCTTTTATGACATACAAAGGGTTGGGTCGGTTAGATATCCCAGAGCGAAAACGACACCGTGCATGGGACAAATATTGATGTCTCTTATAATGACAAAGCTGAAAGCTACTTACTGTCCATGAACTGTGTAATAAAATCTCTCTTGATAAAGAATTTTATTATAGTCCCTAAAACAAAAAAGGCTGACAAACCTTTTGTGTAATAAAAGCTGCAAAATATTAAACAGTGATTTACACTGTACATCTATACTATTATATAAAGTGAAAGAGTTTGTTTGTTTGTTTGAAGGCGCTTACCTCTGGAACACCATTTAAATAATTCTTTTTGCGTTTGATAGCCCTGTTCTCGAGGAAGGTAATAGGCTATGTAACATCACGCTACTGGCAACGGGAGCCAAGCAGAAAGCAAAGATGCGGGTAAAACTGCGCCGCGTAAAGCTTATGAGTTTTTTGTTTGAACTCGCTAATCTCCTTAGATGCAAACTATAAGAAAGCCTAATTCTTGAATTAGGTTATAGGTTATATTACATCACGCTACGAGCTATGGAAGCAGTACAGTAACCAAAGATGTAACTTAAAGCGCGTAAAACCGCGCTGCGATCAGTGTGTTTAAAATATACACAAAATTATATCAAAAACAATTTATTTAAAATGTTTCGTTTTCACCTCTGCTAATATTTTAATGAGATACCAAAATGTTATTTTATTATAACACGAAGTATTTATTTTTCATTTGTCTACACCATAGAGTGAGAAACCTAGCAAAGGTTTCCTTTATGGAAACCATCTTTGTATCTTTGTTGTAATAATACGTTAGTGGTGTATTGTACTTAAAAATGAGTTTCATGACGGTGTACTATTTTAATATCTATGCCAAAGATAAAAAGTCCAATAAAGTAAATCTTTTTCAATCTCTAATCGCAAAATATTACGATAAGTTGTTTACTATTGTTAAAAGAATTTGTAATTTTGTTGTAAGAAAACATTTTAGTGCAGTGGTGAAATTAGTATACCTAATGCGAATAATTGTAGAATCTGCAAATGAAAAATGGTTTTGGCTTTCGATCACACAGATGTTTGTTCAAATATCACCATTCCCGTTTTGCGTTCCCCGCATTGCACCAAAAGCCACGCATAATTAAAATTATCACGATTAACTTATTTTTCTTGCCTTATTTGCATTTTTGGCGTCAACATAACACAGTTTGCGCTACTATTGGTTTTTGTGTTTTACCTACAGACGACTAAATAGTCGTCAAGTCAAGTGACTGTTGTCAATACTTGAAATGTAAAACAAAAAAATAAGATTAGCATCTACGAAATGAAAGAGTGCTGCACTAAATATGTGCTTTTATTCACTCAGACTTCTGCAGATAGTAAATATATCCATTATAAACTTTACTTAAACACCCGACAAGTAATACTGGCTGTATAACCTTGTGTTTCAATAACAGTATTAGTAAAATAAATAAGTATAAACATGAAGAATGCATTTCTTTATTTACACAATAATTATTTATTAACAAAAAGTTTGAAACTGGCTGGTATTAATTGTGGGAGTCACAGGGTACTAATATTTCAATGTAGCGTTTCTTTTTTCACTTCTTTTTATTTTTTAATAATATATATTGCTTGTTAAGTATATATTATAAATAAGTTACTTTTTCCAGATGGACCATCAATAAAAGTAAGGCCGTCAAACGTGGAAGGTGAAGCTGGAGCGACTGCTACACTGTCCTGTATTGTGGATGGTCATCCTACACCGAAGATATACTGGCTCAGATATGAGAACGAGAGATTTATCGTACGTATTTATGTAACAAACAAGAACCATAAAACGGTTTATTCCAACCAGTTTTACCAGTAGTTCGATATTTGAACTATTGGGAATTATTTTTTCAAATTGTTAGACTGGCTATTCCTCCAGACTGACGGATCGAACTCTTGAAAAATGATAATTTCTAAATCCGAATGTAGTAATTACAGAGATTGCTGTGAAATAAAAATAATCAATAATAATCATGTTTATTATGATCTCCATGTCTTAGGACCTCCATGAGAGATAGAATTTGCTGAAGACGGACCTCAGTCACTGGAATTATTGTATTGATCTTTGCAATGTATACCTAGTCAATATTTATTATTTTATACTTTATATTATACTTTTTTTTTATAATAACATATTTTATTAGAACTATGAAAGCTGGCTCTATATTTGTAAAACATTTTTACTCTCGTCCTACTTTTAAAGCAAATTAATAATTGCACAGAAAATTTTAAAAGTGAAAATTAATTTAACAACTAATGAAGATTGGTAAATTCAAAAATATTATTTATTCATTCATTCCGTCAGTTCGTGTACAGTAGATATAAGTTTAATTTACATAAAATATGTATTAGTTTTAGCAAAATATATAGTAAGTTTTATTTTATATATCAAAATATGTATTAGTTTATAGGTTTGTTATAATATATTGTTATTATGCTGTAATCTCCATGGTACCCAGTACCCAGGATACAAGCACTAACGCATTATTACACAATGAAATGTAATTTGTTTAATTCACACAGAGAGTCGGCAAATCACAAAATCTGACGATAACAATTACACCTCATTCAGCGGGACAGTACTGGTGTAAAGCTAGCAATGAAAACCGACAAGATGTTGAAGCTCCAGCCATGGTTTATATCAAAGGTACGTCTGTCTTGAAAAGCCTTGTCTTCTTCTTTCGTTCTCCTTTTCGTTGTAAAAGACGTAAATGAGTATCATGATCACGATGACGAAATCCTTGGCTAATGGATGGACATTCTTTGTATGTCTATATGTCATTTATAAAATTAAATTTACAGAATTAACCCGTGGAATAGAGTACACAATTTAGTTTATTGCAACTAAAAAACGTGACTGAAGCGACTTTTCTGCATTGCTCAGAATTAGGGCTGTATTCTATGATACTTATGTATCTTTGTATATTTATTTGTTAAGGGTCAGTGTTAATATATCAATTACTTATACAATTACACTCTTGCTAGTTTAGTGATACTACACCGTGCACATACAGGTTTTGGATTCGATCATATTCCGCCAAGAAACTATCAAGATTAGCCCAGAGAATCAAATTGTGCTATGCAAATAGCACCAAACTCTCCCCTTGTTGCATGACCTGTGTCTACCCCTTCGGGGAAAATACTTTGTTTTCTTTAAATTAAATTCAAAACTGATTATTATCATGCATAGCGTGCGTAATTAATTTTATTTCTGTTATATTACTTAAAAATCATTAGCTTATAATTATTACAAGGCGAACCCGCCCCTTAAGTAATCTTAATCTAATATTAAGTGACCTACTTACCTTACTTTCGTTCTCTTGATATTCCAAAGACTATTGCTCCCAAAACATTTAAAATATACAAACGTTGAATAAGAACAAAACTCGACCAAGTTTAAGTCTACCCGTGCCCTCTACCGAGAGTTCATAACATCACTTTTCATTTCATCGATAAATGTACTGTCTTGTATAATTGACCTTATTGTTCCTAAAGACAGAGTAGATAATTTATTTATTTTATTAGGGCTTACAGATTATTACAATTAACACTTTCAATGGCTACATATTGCAAATAACAAATCTAGGCAGATGATTATAACGAATCATTATAAGAGTTAGAATACTCTGAAGCATAATACCTATTTACTAAGAAAATTACGATGGTTTTATTATCTTACATCGTATCATCAATATTGATGTAAAATGTGACATGTTATTTTCAATCTTAGTGGTGTTTTCAGAGAACATACATTACAGATTAGTAGTGATTCGTCATATAACTCTCTTTCACTTAATTTCAACGCAACATGGCCTTTTTATAAGCTTAATTAAATTACATGCTGAACGCTTATTTAAACTAATAACATAAAGAGAAAATTTGTTCCGATTTAACTCAAGATCTACGTAATCGATTAAAAAAAATGCCTTTACCTTTAGAAAGCTACAAATAGGACGGATAACATAGTTTATTTTTTTTGTCATTATCTTAATTTTAATATTTTAAGTGCCTTTGTTAATCTGAATGATGCAATACGTCACTATTGCTATGATATTATATCCGTAGGTGTTTGTTTTGAAACCGAATAAAACTTTTGATACCGAAGCGAAGTGAAGGCAGACTTTTAGTGAGTAATAATCTAAGTTTCTGACATTTTATTAGATTAATGTTTTAAATATCGTGCCTCTTAATAGTTAATATTTGTCTAACTAGAAAGTTTCTCTGTTATATTATCCATCTGCAGTAGTTATCGTTAAATGTACCTTAAATATTACGGTAGTAACTCGTAGTAGGAACTCAGTGTGCAAGTGCTATTTTGCTTCATTGCTGAGGTCATTTCAATTTAAACGCCTTGTGAACTGGCCAACTCAGCGGTTCCTAAGTTTAAGGTTCCAACTTTATGCCCATACATAACTTTCAAATTTAAATTAAATAGTGCCTCTGCACCCGATAAATCAGCGCAGCTCACACAGAGGTCCATGGTTCGATTCACAGGTCGGGTTAAGTGATATTGGGTTTAACTATCGAAACATTTTTAATATACGTTTAGCTGAAATTGTGCCCGATAAATGACATAGGCTCGCCTCCTGTTACAACGTGCCTAAATGCCTTTACCCATCCCTTCGGGGAAAAGAGCGTAAAGTTATATATAAGTTCTTATTTTAAAAGATCTCATTCAAATTATTGTTGATTTTGTATCAATTATATATCTTAATGGAAATTAGATTAAGTAGGTACGTTCTTGGAAGTTTGTATTAAAGATGTGAAAACTTTATAAGTGGATCGTATGGTAGCGAAGTGGATGAAACTTTTTGAGAGGTTCAAAAGAAAAAAGTGTATATACTTTCTTCCGACGACCTACTTTGAAAAATAAGTACAAAGAAATTCGCTTCGAGTAATGATTTGATACGGTACTGAAGAATTGCTAGAGGCTAGTTTTAAATATTCTAATAAAATAGAAATTTTTAACATTTATTAAGACAAATATAGTATTAGGTAGGTACTGAAGATTATGTATTACCAGAATATAAAATTAAAACAGAAATACCTGACTTTAGATACCTTTGTCTAAGAGTTAGAGTATATACGCAAGTGTTTTTGAATAAATTTTGAATTGATTAATCTTTTGACGTCAAATTCTAACGTAAAGCTGTCACTTCGATATAGTCAATCATTCCCATAATCAGCCTAAGTGCTGCCATTGAACACAGGTGGTTCCATACAAAGATAATATGATTGATATTATATCATTTTTAGTGTTTCATACCCAAACAGCTTTCCTGTTTGTATCTCTTGAACTGTAATAGGTAAAAGTGTTTCTGTTGCCGCAATAACACTAAATAAAAAATATTAAGATGCTCTTGTTAAAAAAAGGTCTGGAATTGGCATCCAAAAGTGATCAATGCTCATACTTTCTCTGTATGACAGGACAGTACCGACAGGCATTATTATCAAAAGGGTCTCCATACAATTAATATTTTGTTGATACAGACTCTTTGTGTTCCCAACTCACACTTGACCAGTTTATAAATACACTGATATTAATTTCAAGTAATCTATATCTACCTATACTATTAAACAAAGCGGAAGAGTTTGTTTGTTTGTACGCGCTAATCTCTGAAACTATCAGTCTGATTTGAAAATTTCTTTTTGCGTATGATAGCCCAGTTCTTAAGGAAGATTATAGGCTATGTAATATCACGCTAATATCGGGAGCAGAGCAGTAAACAAAGGTGCGGTTGAAACAGCGTCCCGGAAAGCTAGTAAAAATATACCCAAGAAATGACTGTCTACTTTTACCATCCTTTGTCTCTTTGGTTTTACTGAAATATACAACAATATTACCGAAACTAATAATGTTTTAGGTCCTCCGAAGATAATGTCGAATCAGACGCAATATGGCGTGGAAGGAGACAGCGTAAGGATAGAGTGTGTTTCATTTGCCGTTCCGAAGCCTGACTATATTATATGGACTTTTGGGGGCCACGAGATCAATTCATTTCATAATCAGGTAATTTCATGTGTTTAGTTTTAAATCAACTAGTGTATTAAGGAATTATGTGCTAATGTCTTGTGTAAATTCTGAGCTTGACCGTGTATAGTAAAAAAATTGTGGTCATTATGGAACCGCGGAATTTACTCTTGACTATGTGGTTTGAAGTGATTTATGTATTTGGGTTGAAATAAGAAAATATATTAAATTTAGGTAAAAGGATGAGTTAGAAAACTAGTTTGGGATGAGTGAAGAAATAGGATGACACCTCATAGGATGAATACGCAACCGCACATTATGGAATCAAATTAGAAATAATGTTTTGCCGAAAGTCAATCAGAAAATCAAAAAACAATATCTGTTTACATTACTATCGATAAAAGAATTGTTTGTTTTATTGCCAAAGTACAACAGTAAAACAAATTTAAAAATTCCGGTTTAGTTACAAAATAAATATGTTTCTACTCTTATCTTTGTGAAGTTTTATATAAAAGTTTTAGTTTGAAAAGTTGTCCCCGCTTTAGTTTTTATCTGTACATGGAAAAATGCTTTTGCAGGAATATGCATTTTTGGAGGAAACTCTTGCTGATAGGATGACTAAGTCCACGTTAGTCATACGGGCCAGTGAAGCAAGACATTTTGGTCTCTATAATTGCACTGTTGTCAATTTTTATGGAATGGATATGATTGAAATTGATTTGGTCCGTGGTCGTGAGTATAATATCGTTTTATTTGTTTGATTCTTAACTTTCTTTTTCTATTTAACTAAATATTGTTAATTATCTTTCATCAATTTTTATCATTGTAGAAATATTAGTTCAAAAAAATACTTCTTGTTTCAAGCTTGTGGTTATTTGCATATAAATCAAGAGAAAACATTAATAATAATAAATAATTCCATGTTAGATGCATTTGATTTTCTATTTTCTCCTCTTTCTTTATTGTTGTTATTGTTATACTTATTCTTCTTAACCAGATTTCTAAAAGCCTTATTTATTTCAGAATCTTTTCCTTTAGTGTTGATGATATCTGGAGGCTCATGTATAGCAATTTTCATCTTAGTCGTCATGTTATTTGTCATGCTCTGCTATAGAAAGTCTAATAAAACTGATGTCAAGAAACCTGATATCACAGACCTCGGCAAGAACTGCGTAGATCAGTACAAAGATTGTGATAGAAGCTCCAATATTAGTGATCTCAAATTGGAATTAAGACAAGTTGAGGGTAGTTGTGATATGGTAAGTTTTACATTACTTATATACTTTAACAATGTCATATGTTGTTTGGCCGATGATATCAATTTAGAGTGTTTGTGTAGTGTAACTCAAATGATATCCTACCTTACTTGGTGACCTGTGTGCACTTACACGTGCACGTAGGGAGAATCTGATGGCTAATTCTGACATTGCAGTTAATGTGGCCGCTCTGCTGGACCAGCACAATAAAACTGTGTTTTCTACCGAAACGCTAAAAAAAAGACAATGCCATTGAGTTATTCATTTTGTAACAAAACACACACTAAAACATTGTTAATACTAGTAACAGTTGTAAAGCATACATAATGTAGGTCAATTAAAACTTGAACTTTGTATCAGCGCATGTGTTTCCTCTAAATTTTGTATCCGGGTCTCCAAGTTGGATGTAAATAAACAGCGCCGGGCTATGGTTGTAGGAGTCACATAATTATTATCTATTTATCGTGATAGTTATTGCGATATTATCGGATACTACTAAAACCACTGACTAATTTTGTTAAACAATGATGCTGTTTTCGACCATGTAGGGGATATGGGAAGTTAAAGCGAAATGAAAAAGAACCAGAGGGTTATTGAGCCTTCGGTGCTGTAACTCATCAAGCAAAACGCATAATTATTATGCAAATTAACAGTCTACAATGGTTTTGTGTGTCAGATATTCATCTAATATTCCCATGATTCAGGTATTTTACGTCAACACTGTCCGGATTGACCTTCAATAAAATGCGCGGCAGTTTCTGTACATTTCCGTTGTTTAACAGTTTTTAATATACTATATTAAAATATCTCTTTCCTTATTAGGAGAATTCCAATGGGGGATCCGAAACAGACTTACACCCAACCCTTCATTTGACCTCAAATCTTGGACTACCATTCGCTGGTCCTGTTCTTCTGCCAGAGACTGGATATGAGAACGAGCTGATGAAGCAATACCAGAGATATAGCGGGGATTTCAATCAGCCTCTTAATAACTTGAATTTTAAGGTATGATTATCTATACTATTATTTAAAGCGCAAGAGTTTGTTTGTTTGAACGCGCTAATCTCTTAAACTACCAGTCGGATTTGAATAATTCTTTGCGTATGATAGCCCAATTCTCGAGGAAGGTTATAGGCTATGTTACATCACGCTACCGGTGACGGGAGTAGAGTAGTAGCAGAAGCTAGTGAAGATATAAGCGAGACAATACCTGCCAAATTCCATTGACACTTTAAAGTGTGACCATGACAAAATTTTACATCTAAGTTGTTTAAAAGTGGCGGGCGAAGGGAAGTTAAGGGTGGTTCAGGATCAATCAATGGGGCTTGGGAGGACCTACCTATAGCCAACAATGACGTCATTTAGTTGAAATGATGATGATAGATGATGACATGAGTTTATATTTATAAGTTAAAGTACAAGAAAATATACCAACATTGGTCAGGTTTCTTTATACCAGATTACACTGTAGCTACCTATTAAAATTATTACAAAAACGTGTGAGAACTACGTATTAAGAAGTAATAGTATAAAAATGTAATAGAATAATATTAAACCATTATTTCAGAATTTAAAATACTTTTATAAAGCGTTTGATAAGCCTAATCCCTGATTCTGTATTATAAAATATTAGCAAAATTGCCGAAGCGAAGTAATTTTAATAGCTAGCAAGCGACAAGCGGAACCTGATGTAATAAAATGTTTTTTTTTTCAATAGCCGTCCATCATAAAGAAAATTGTACGGATTTCCTCTTATTGAACGAAGTGGTATATGTAATATATTGCCTACCTAAGTATTGTAGAAGAATTATGCCATTTAACGTTGTAAGAAACCTTACGAGACCAAATTATGGATTATAATTTATTACGTATATAAAGGTTATGATTAAGAAAATAAATGACACAATAATACTAGATATACCTAAGCCTATGTGGTGCTTGCTGATTAGAGGTTTAGTGGTATTGTGTATGCATAGGCTTTGGGTTTCATTCTGGATAAAGTGATATTGGCTTTTACTATCTAGATATTTCTAGTACAATTTGTATCCGGGAAATGGTAGGCTCGGCCTCCGTTATACTGATTTTTTATACAACTTAGCTGGCGAAACATGTCATGGTTTTTCCATACGTCTGCTTACTCCTCCGAAGAAAAGAGGTTATTAGAAGTCATTAGGAGGTTTGAATAGAATTATCTAACAGTAATTGGGTACTGAGTCCTAACCACACAAATTTCTTACAGCTTCACGGTCAGACCAACGGTTATGTTCCTTACGTAGACTATTCTCGAGACTACGCTCCGCCGGTGCCATCCGACTCTCTCTCAGGGTCGTTATCTAGAAGTACTGATGGCTCTATGTACCCTAGTCATTGTGGATCATTACATAGGCAGACTAGCTGTGGAAGGTTGGGAGGAATTGTTGGACCTGATGGTAAGTGTTTCGATACTTATTATTTAAAAAATGTAACAAGTGATTTATTAATGATTTCGTTAGTGATTCATGAGTAAAAGCAAATAGATCAATTGATTTTTGATAAATTTAATAATGTGAATATACACGAAAAAACAAAATTATCTTTTGACTGTCTCTTTTGTCTGGAGGTCTACAAAAATTGCTGGCAAAAAATTTTATGAGTAAGGTCTATGTGTTGTCAATAATAGAGCTTATACACTCTATTCGTTACCTACATTTAGCTACTTTTGTTTTTAACCATTATTTATATTTGTTAAACAATCACTTAGTTAAATTATGTAATTTTATAACTTTTTAAACATCACTACTTTCTTCTTGCTTATTCAAAGTGTGCTTCTAAAAGGTTTAAATGACAAGACCTTTCATTTTTTTAGACGATAAGATTAAATGAATTAAATGATACGATCTTGTAAATTACTGCATTTTATTAGTATAAACGGAATAAAAACAGTTATTTTCTTTGGTCCAATTGATAGTCACAATACTCAAAGCGTAGTTAATGCATCCTTAGGTATTGTTAGCAATATATCTCTGTAGTTATTCGCAAATTTTGTCATCAACAAGCTAATGACCGGCTTTTTGATGTTCTTTTCCATTTCTTTATAATTTTCATTCGCTATATTTTGAATCTGTTGCACTAAAAAAGAAGAAAGTTAATTTAAATAAATATATTGTTTGAGGATGCAATAAATAACGCTACTACACTATTCGTATCGTATTGAGTGTTATGTTCAATTCAAAACTTGATGTGGCGATGGCACCGTTTCATTCTTACCTACAGTTTCTGAAAGGCTGATCAACGAAAAATTAACTAATCACCTGTTAAATCTCATGTAAAGTACCAATTCGGTTGTTAAAAGCATGGATAATTAGATTAATTTGATCTAGTTAGTTACTAATTAGATCTAATTAAACTAAATATTCTTGCTTTTACCATGCTTTTAGGTATTTCGCATGAGATTTAACAGTCGACTAGTTAACTTTTCGTTGATCAGCCTTTCAGAAACTGGGGGTTAGTGTATTTAATTCTATGGTACACGATCTAGTAAGCAGTGGTAGATCAGCACGAGATGCGCTTAGATTACTTATCATATCTATTATCTACACATCATTATTGAAGAAATAAATTTGACTATAATCATTATTAAAATAACTTTTTTTAAAAGATAGTATTATTATTATATATTGCAATCGATTCATTCCAGTGGGAAACATGTTAACACAGAAATACAGAAAATGTTTAAAGCTTAAAATTATGCATTTAAAAAATATAGATAACTTACATTTATCCTTATCTCCAACCAGTCCTTCGCTTACAAAACTCATTTTTCCCTGAAGATCAGTGTCTATTTCTGTGCTGTCGATCAAGATTCTGGGTTTCTGGTCAAGTTCATCAACGTAGAAAGTATAATGATTATGGAATATTAAAATATAATCATCTAAAAAATAATAGTTAGTTTTAGTTCTGAGTTTTACCTTTTGAATCGACCTAGGCTCAAATAGTATTTATTAAAGGTAAATGTCCTTGTTTTAATAAACACATAAACATTTAGTTATAAGTCAAAGCTTTTAAGAGCATTAATTTGAGCGAAAATGCCAGCTAAAGAAAATGGCATAAGTTAATAATGATGTTCTTTTTATGACCCGATCTGGGGGCCTAGCACCATCTCATAAAGCAGTATTGGATGAGGATAGAGACAAAGTAAGGTTATAGTTATGACTGGCCTGTTGGTCTAGTGGTTAGTGACCCTGACTGCTAAGCCGGAGGTCGTGGGTTCGATTCCCACCCAGGACAAATCTTTGTGTGATGAGCATGAATGTTTGTTCTGTGTCTGGGTGTAATTTATCTATAATATGTATGTATTTACAAAAAAAAAATGTATATAAGTAGGTAGTATATTAGTTGTTTAGTACCCATAACACAAGCAAATATAATTGCTTAATTTGGGGCTACATGGCGTTGTGTAAATGTGGTAGAATATTATTATTATTATTATTATTATTATTATTATAATAAGATCGCTATATGAGGTTGTTGTAGGACCCTTGATGTTTCTATGATAAATTTGAGTCAATTACAAGTTTACACGATGCATAAATTATCTACTATTAACATTATGATCACTTATAAAATGTATAAAATAAACCACAAAGCCTCCCCCACTCCCTCACATTTTAATCTTAGATACTTACTAATAGTTATAGTGTCCGTGCCGCTTCCATCTAATGGTACTCCATACATTACACCACTTACTTCATAGTGAGATGTAATTACTAATTTTGGACATCGTATAACAAATTCAGAAACTGATGTTGTAGTGTTACATCTGTAATCAATCAAAGTAAACAAGAAATTATATTTAAAAGCCTGATCGGTAAAAGACGATGAAGACAGTTTCTTAAAACAGGTTAAGGAGAATCAAATACTGTTGGATTGTGACGTATGACGAAAGCAATGATTACAACAAAAGGGCTGTTAAATAATTTTCTTATAGGTACTTGAGTTGCTGTCAGTAACTCCAGGTCAAATACATCATCAACTACATTTTTTTTGCAAATGTGTGAACTCCAGAAACATCATTAGCATACTTATAATATTCAAAACAATACTTACACTAATTTCTTCACTACGCAATCATTTAATCCCGTCATAGTAATGTTACTCATTTTGTATTTCATGGCATTTAGTGTACCAACAATCTCATCTTCATATATTGGATCAGAACTATTGACTTTTCCTTCGATTCCAGCTATAAGCAACTTGTATATACGAGTTGCTACCCGTGTCATACATTTTTCATCACTGTAATCACAATGTTTGACACCTGAAAACAACATTTATACAATAATTGTTATATATTTTTTTATATTAGCCTACTAAAGTGGCTCGGAAACCAGACTGATTTTCGGAATAAAAAGTCCGTCTCCGGCACCGAATCTATCTAAATACCAATTTTCATCGCTTCAGCCATTTAGGCGCTAAGTAACAAACATACATACACACATAAACTTTTGCATTTATAACATTAGTAGTATCTGGCTCAAAACTCACTAAAGCACGTAGATATCAAAACAACAAAAGTAAGATATTTTAAAAAAGACCATCGATGTGCATAAAGTTGTTAATTACGGTTAGATCAAATTCTAGTACTGGACAAGTAAAAAATTAAAAATAATTAAATTGTTAATTAAAAGTTAAGTAAACTTACATTGAATACAATTAAAACAACTAAACAACGCTAGGGCGAGCGCAAATAATTGCGTGTGTGAACTGTTCATTATGAAGAACGGTTAGAAACTGAAAATCGCAATGTAATCGACTGATTTATACATTGATGAGAATTAAGAAATCGTTATAGAGCAATGTCTCACAGTTCATAAACGAGCGAGTATGTAATCAGAGGATCTTTGAAGCGAAATAAGCTTGGAATTTTCCATTGGCAATAAATTGACATCTACCTTATAGCAGTATTAATATTTAATATGGCTGTGGTTCGAAACCAGGCAAATATTAAAACTTTTTTAGAGTACTTTCTTAGTTTAGCTTAGTCATTACTCACTTATAAATGAAACGAGTGAGGAAGACTTATAAAAAATAGAAGTCTGAAATCACTATTTTACTTTATGGCGATTAATACTCATAATATTGGTTTAGACAACGATTAAAATTAACTAATAATATAATCTATACATAGAATAAAATTGGAGTGTCTGTTTGTAATATAGAAATAACCGTTTTTTAATACATGTATATGAATACGCCAGAATAACATTTTTTAGAATTTTTGTCTGTCTGTCAGTTTGTTCCGGCTAATCTCTGAAATGGCGGGACCGATTTTGACGGGACTTTTATTGACAGGTAGTTGATCTAGTAAGGAGTAACTTAGGCTACGTTTATTTTAGAAAAAATCTTTTGTAAATAATAATAATATGCAATGTAACCGACATTTATGCGGGCGGAGCTGCGGGCAACAGCTATAATAAAAAAAATCGCTGTTTTATTTCTAACATTGAGACAAAATCTTTATAGTTATACAAAGCTTAGCGGCAATATAAAACAAGAAATAAAAAAGATAATTAAATATGACATTCAGTTTATATTAATTGTTATATTTTGCAAATTAATCTGCTTTGTATGAATACCTGATGTTTCAAAGTACGATAAAATAAAATATCATTAAGTTCTGTTGCTCTTTGCAGGAATTACCCTTGCAAAAAATATATTAAGATACTGAATAACATTGTTTCTTCTGCTATCAAAATTTCCGTTAAGAGCATGGCTAGCTACTACCCTGTAGAAATGTACTATTTCGCAAGTAGTGTTCTTATTTAGACTACTTCTGTGGTTTTATAGTACTGTGTACGGATTACCATGAATTGTATTGATCTGAGTGTGTATTATGTATGAAGTAATAAAAAAACACCGATTTCATGCCTCACACGACTATCGAGCACATTGGAAATGAATCTATGGAATTCGATAAAATATTGTCGCTGAGTGACGAAAAGGTTACAAAATGAAACTACAACGTTGAATGATAATTATTTTATTCTTAGATTAACATTTGCAATATTTACACATGCGTATCGAAGTTTGATGTGAAAATGTCATTCTGACTTTTAACTTTTTTCAAAAAGGTTAGGCTACAGGGCAAACCCTTAACCCTTAGATCGTCTTTGTTTAAGGCACAAATTGTAGCTGACTAAATTGTCCAGAGAATTTTTTCTCAAATTTTTAATGACATACTTCGTTTCCAAAATATCGAGCGCCAAAATGAAAAAAATCCTTACCAACGTGACTCCACCCGCCTGATGGTAAGCAGTCAGTGGAATCCAGAAGTGGTGGCCACCATATCATCGTCTTAAATTGCTGGTATGGTGGCCTCCACTATGGTGGCTAGGTATGGAGTTAGGGGAAGAGAATTAGGGAGGTGAGGAAAGAGGAAAGGCGGGAAATTGGGCCTCCGGCGCTCTCACTCACCGAACGAAACACAGTTTTACGGATACTACTACTCTTGCGTCATTCATGCTGAAACCAGCGTTTATCTCCTACTTTTTTTATTATTCCGGCTATAACTTTTATTGTTTTTGACTTTCTCGAATAATAGTTTTTGCACATTACAGCTCTTGTATCTTTGAGCCTATTTTTTTATATCATATCTTCAGAACTCGCCGAGATATAAGGGGATCGCACTTTGTCGTGAAAGCAGAGCCGCAAACGAAAAGATATGCTATATTATAAATATATCCACATTCTAGAACCCATATCACAAGCTATACAATTATGCTCATTTTGAGTCTAGAAAGCGTTGTGTAGTTATGTGTGGTTGTTATTTCTTGCTACAATATAGTACGTGATCTAATTTGACCAAACTTTTGAAAATTTAAGAAAAATATGCATTGCTAATTAGTGTTACGATATGTGATTCTGAAGAATGAACATGACGTAAAAATAGTGTCAATACAAATACTTTATTTATTTGTTATGTATTTACTCGTATTTGGCTCTTAGATAAGACATGACATATCTGGCAAAAGTAGGGTTACAAAATGCAAATCACTTTTTAATGTACTAACAATGCAATTTATACAAACTTAACTTTTTTATTCACAAGGTAGTGTTCTGAGAAATGCCAAGAACGTTATGCTTCACTTTTTAATCTAAACTAATATTATAAAGAAAATAGATTTAATGTTTTGTTCGTTTGTTTGTTTGCAACGATTTAACTAAAAATCTACGTTACCGATTTGAAAAATTGTTTCACGTTTAGAAATCAATTAATTCAGCGGTTAACATAGATAATATTTTATTATCTTTATCATAATTTTTAGTAATTTTCAAAATTTCTATATTCAAAGTGCCTACGTAAATGTAAATGAGGCAATACTATACTATTGTTATAAAATTTTTAAAAGGAGTTTGTTATGAGGTCCAATGAAACTTTTGAAATCCGAAGCGAATCGAGGACGGGCCTCTAGTCGTCAAACAATTACACCCTATGATAACTTTTAAAGGCTTTCCAATGTGAATGTGATTGAGTTTTTTCGTGTTTATTATACCTATTTTTTCTGTTCTGATCGAAAATTTAAAACCACTTTAATTTAATACTTCGCCACGCTTGGCAGGCGGATTGACAGTCACAATCGTAGTCAGATTTTTAGAAGACCCTTTTATTTGTGTTGTTTATAAAATTAAATCATTTATTTGTTTAAATGTGGTTTAAAACAGTTGGTATATTCATATACTGTAAGATATCCAGCACATTTGCCGTCTATATTTTATAACATATCTACATATATTTATATTTTACATAACACAAAATAATCATTAAAAATATAATCCTCCATATAATATAATAAGCCCACACAAACATAAAATTAAATCATTTAATAAAATTAAACTATTGTAAGGTAATAATACTTTACATTATTATAACTATATACTGCTTACCCATAGGTATTAAAATAATTTAATTAATTTATAGTTTTATTTAAGAAATTCCGTAACTGAATAGAAACAATTATTAACAAGGCGTTTAAATAATATTGTTTCTTAAACTTACTAATAGACAAGGCATTAATAGCTACAATTTAATGATTTGCTAACATTTACAAGTGATACAATACAAATAGATTTAGTATGAGTTTTTATCAAAATGCTTGTTTATTATCAAAACCAATATCATTATTTTAGCCGAAAGACTCCAGGGGACCTACCACCATCCCTTTTATCCCATTACTTTGTGTTTTGTTTTTTTCTTTTGTACCATTAACAACAAGGATAGAGACAAAATAAGGTTATAATGAGACTGCTATAAGAGTTTGTGGTAGGGCCCCTGGAATATCGGTCTCCCACAATTATTATCATATCTTTCACCGGTAGTGAACCTCCCTTATTTTGCTTTTACCAGGTCGTCAATCCACCTTGTGCAAAATGTACATAAAATAAAGCGGTTTTTACGTGAAGTTCCTTTTAATTAAGTAAATCATTTAGAACATTTATAATCTAAAATTTAAACTTAACGTAATATTAAATAATTTTACTGAAATTTTTAGAATTATTATAGTCAAAGTCAAAGCATTTATTTCATTTTGATCATAAAGTATGGTACTTATGAAAAGTCAAAATTACATGAAGTCAGCTAATTAACCTACAGCCAGTTCGCTGACGAGGTAGAGCTGTGAGAAAAACTGGCAAGAAACTCACGCCACTCTTTTCAATCGCCAGATAATTACAATTCTTTTGTATGAGTTAACAATTTTAACACATCAACGCAACCAAAGAACCATACAAAGTAATTATACAAAACAACCAATTTATTTAATAACATTTAAAAAAAAGAAAAGAAACGAAAATAGAGGATTTCAATTATTTAGTTTCATCTAGTATAGTAATTTGACTACGTATTTTAATAAAAAATAAAAAAATAAAGTAAATGCATTTCCCAGTCATATTGAACTACAAGGTAATACTGGATTAAGTATTAAATGTATGCCATGCCAACATTGACCAGTCATTCCAGGTAGCACCCGTTCACGAGCATGACGCACAGACTAGCCATCACCACAATACCTTATAACAATACCTAAAAAATCATTCTCACATTTTATCAGTGGGAACAGATCTTTGAAATATGGTAAATATTGTGAATAGATAAGATCAGGTAAAAATATAAATGTTTTTACAAATCGCAGTTTGAGGAAAATACTTATTTGTTGTTGTTTTTGTCGTGATTTTAATTCGTAGATTTTCAGGTAAATTATGCATTTGAGTAGGTAGTGATAGGTGTTATCTAAATTATCTAAATAAAACCTACTATTAGTATGACTGTGATGAGAAGTTAAAACTACTTAAATTTCACTTTATAACATTAAGACGAGAAAATGTGTACCAAGAGTAAAACTAGACAAAAACTAGCCTATTGAGAGTGTGACTATTCTACCAAAGCTTTTATTCATCCTAAGAATTTGTCCATTTGTTGTCAACTACTTTACCGAAAATAGAAATTTACGAACTTAAATTATCAAACTCGAACTCAAAGCATTTATTTCATTTTCATCATAAAGTATGATACTTATGAAAAGTCAAAATTACATCATAAAGTCAGCAAATTAACCTACAGCCAGTTCACTGATGAGGTAGAGCTGTGAGAAGAACTGGCAAGAAACTCACGCCACTCTTTTTCAATCTCCAGATAATTACAGTTTTTTGTATAATAATAATAATATAATATTCTACCACATTCGCACAGCGCCATCTAGCCCCAAATTAAGCAATCATATTTGCTTATATAATGGGTACTAAACAACTGATAAACTACTTATATACATTTTTTTTTTGTAAATACATACATATTATAGATAAATTACACCCAGACACAGAACAAACAATCATGCTCATCACACAAAGGTTTGTCCTGGGTGGGAATCGAACCCACAACCTCCAGCTTAGCAGTCAGGGTCACTAACTACTAGACCAACAGGCCAGTCAAAAGTTGTATGAGTTACAATTTAAATACTCAACGCAACCAAAGAACCAAGTCGAACTGGACTTGGTTCTTTGGTTGCAGTTCAGTTAAAAATATTTTAGTATAATATTTATTTTTCAGTAAAACATATGTATTTAGTTTTATGATGCCCTTGAAACATTTATTGTAAACTTTTACCCCATAGATAAAATACTTTACGTAAAATTCCAGTCTAAACGGATGCACGCAGATCAAAGTTGCGTCAATTACGAACAAGTTTATTTGGTAGCTGTGTGAACAAATACAGATTATTATCTACAAGTACTACGTCAATTGTTATGAAGACGGAAACGTAAAAAATGTACTTTAATAAACATTAACCTGCAATTGAGTCGCCCAGAAAATAACTCCAAATTTCAACTTTCCTAAAATTGCCATATTAATCTGTTTGAGAAATAGAAAAATACTAGGCAAATGCAGGTATTTTTTTTACAAAGTCGATCATGAGTTCTTCACAAAGTCGATCATGACTTTATCACAGAGAACACTCTCTGTGATAAAGTCAAAGTCAAAGTCAAAGTATTTATTTCATTTTGATCACAAAGTATGACACTTATGAAAAGTCAAAATTACATGAAGTCAGCTAATTAACCTACAGCCAAATTGAAGCGACGCACGTCTCTACGCAACTGTAAAGGCTGTTGTTAGTGGCCTCTGGGTTTTCAATACGGCAACCTGTTGAGTACGTCTAGTAAGTACTGTGCCATGCAGTACCATTCCAAAAATAAAAGCAGTACTTTACGCCAGAAACAAACCCGTCTAAACTAATATGATATTATAACAATAAAAGATTTGATTTTTTGCATGTTTGTTTGTTGCACTTTCACTCAAGATCGCTTTTAGAAAGCTTTTAACAAGACGGATAACATACGCTACATTTTATTACGTTTGACATATTTTATCAGTCATTTTAAATATTTAAAGCGCCTTTGTAAATCTGAATGATTCAATACGATACTATTACAATGATATTTTCTGTAGGCGTTTGTTGTAAGACCCAATGAAACTTTTGATACCGAAGTGAAGCAAAAGCTAACGTTTAGTGTCTTATATAGAAAACAATACCTATGTCTTAAGCATAAGAAAACTTAATCTTATTTGAGCATAAATTAATAGCTAGTTTATCCAAATCTGTACGATAAGATTCGACGAGTACAGTAATTTGTGATGTTTGTTTTTTGTTTATACCCATTTGCTATGGGGTGGGAGCCTGGTGTTTCTGTACTTCAGGTTTACAACTACAACAGACACCAGCTTCTCACATACTTACACCAATTACAAAATGTTAAAAAAAAATCTTTTCATTGTTATGCTGCTATACGTATCTAAATAACAAACGTTTTTGAGTTTCATTAAGGCCATTTATTTACAATCTTTTGCTCCTGCTCTTCCTTCATCATGGACAATTAAAAGTAATGATGAATAATAAATAGTATTGATGAATATCTGCGACTCGGTGCTTCGCCCGCACTTAAAATGAGTTTTGTCTCCCTCGTGAACCAGACCGATTTTCGAGGTAAAAAGTATGGCCTATGACAACGCAAAATACGCGCACAGGCGTGGATTTGCGGAGAATAGCCCGTTGATGCCATATCATTTAGAATCTATGTACATACCAATTTTCATTGAAATCGGTTCATCCGCTTAGGCTCTGAATGGTAACACACACACACAAAATTTCGCATTTGTATTGTTAGTAGGATTTATTTAGTAAAACATGATGTTCTAAATAGTTAAGATACTTGCACACACAAGTGCCAATATGTGATATTCAAAGTCATATAAACTTTTATCTTAGATACAGTGTAGTTAAACATATTAAAGCAGGAGATCTGCCTTGAGCATGAGTAATGACCAATGCTCATGTAATCTTTGTATGTGAGGAGGCCTTTACCTGAGTGGTTTGGTTAGTGTAGTGTAGTGGAATAAATGTACTTAAAACAGACGAAAAACGATTTGTCTGTTTATTATTAATAGATACCTAGTATATATAAAATCTAATTTTGTTGAATTTGCTTTCAATCGAACTGAATTGAATTTACTTCGATGACATTGCATACAGTATAATGGCTTCTTTTAAATGTTGATTGATGTCGCTCTTCTGATGAGACTATCCTCGCTTCTTTTGGACATAGATAGTACCTATAGATAGTAAGTAAAATCTAAGGGTGTTCGTCAATCGACGGTATCAATCGATGGCTAAATGGAAAAGTTGACGTCGATCGATAGTTTCTACCAGACCAATGAAGTGATCATCGACCCGCTGCCCGACGTCGACCGATGACATCGACCAGCAATCGATCGATTGTTTTAACGACTAGTATCTGTCGATCAATTAAAGCTACCAAAGTGCAAGTTGTTTTTACGTTAACGCGATCGAAACATTTACCGCGTTTGGCTCTCTGATTGGTTAAGAGCTGGGAGCGGACCAATGGGAGCACCGAACGTCATAAACGTGTCGATCGCGTTATCGTAAAACAAACTCGCACTCGGCCCTCAGATCAGTCGATCAACTCCGATCGACTGATGTAGTAACACCCTTAGTAAGTCTTTTATAAGGTTTGCTATTATATATTTGTTAGTCAAGTCCTATTTGACTATTGGCTGGAGAAATGCTTCAAATAAAATGAAATGGTAGTCTGTTTACGTAGGTGCAAGGGTCTTTGCAAGTTTGACTATTTGTCGTTTGATTTAATTTGTGGTTGACGATATTAGTAAGGTGCAAACAGTAATAAAATTTTGTGATGACGGCCGAAACAATTTTGACCAACTCATCCATTCATGCAAATACAACACACCGGCAGTTTCAGACGATGGCGATTTAAATGGTGGCCACCACTTCAGGATTCCACTGACTGCTTACCATCAGACAGAGTGGAGTCACTTTGATAGGCTAATATAAAAAAATGCACAATAATTGAACTCTCATATTCGTTCAAATACCATCTAAATGAAACAATAAACGAAATAGAAATATATTTATTTCAGTTAATAGTAACGTTAATAATGACTACATCATGCTTACATTGTTAACCGTCAACCGTGTCGTCAGCTGTTCATTTGTGTGCAGTATGCATTGTCGTAGGAATCAATGCAGTTACTGACATCCATACCTAGTATAAATTTATTTGACTACGTCGGTTGCATGTAGTATACCCAACTGTTATTGCTTACTTGATGCAAGAGACTGCATAATTTAATTTGTTATTTTTTACTTCAATAGACTGCAAAAGACCTATTTAAGTAAAATAAAATTATGAAGTCTGCCTTTTCTTTTTGCCCGACTGACGCAGTCAAGGAGGGTAATGTTTTTCGAGCGTATGTATGTATGTATGTATGTAAATAGGTATGTCAATTTCTTTGGCACACTCTTCAGCCTAAATGACTTGATCGATTTTAACGTATGAGGTGTCATTAGATTCGAATTGATTGTAGAAGTGACAAAGGGTATATAAAATTTCAATGTAGCGTCAGCACGAGAATAAAAATGGGGTTTCTTTCTTTTCACTTTGTTTTAGGCAGGCAGTCTTTTTGTTTTATATTAATATATTGCTTCTTAAATTTATATTTTAAATATATTTCAGTTTCACCTAGATAGTTTTTATAGAAGTTACGAAGTTCAGTTTTAATCTTTGTTGTCCAATTCG
The DNA here is from genome assembly GCA_963082885.1 of Parascotia fuliginaria. Lineage (NCBI taxonomy): Eukaryota > Metazoa > Arthropoda > Insecta > Lepidoptera > Erebidae > Parascotia > Parascotia fuliginaria. The sequence continues at coordinate 5,177,444 of OY720197.1, forward strand.
CCTAAATGAAGAGTTTTCAAAGTATCACTTATGTTACTTAATGCTTTCTTCAACAAATCGGTCATAGTTGGCCTTTTAAATATTTTTTGCGTTTCTTTCCAATTGTCATTCAAGTATTTTTTGGCTTGTTCCGCTGAAACATTTGTTTTGTGAATAAACGTAATTATGTTAAAGATACAGTTTAAAGCTTATACAAAATTTGAATTTAAGTGATTGATGAGATTGTATTCATTATATCAGCCGAAAGACGTACACTGTTGGACATAGGCCTTCCCCAATTTTCGCCATCTTGGTCGATCTTGAGCCGCCCTCATCCATTAGTTGGTTGGCTGCCACCTTTAATAGTTTGTCGGTAGGTACACCTTGTCAGGCATTTGCCCACGCTTCGCGTTATATTAAATGAATAACGAAAATCTACCTTAGGCTTAAAAGTTCAGCAACAGTAAAAAACATTTTTCAAGTCCACCATCATCGATGCCATAACAATATCATAATAACATACATATTGCATATTATACATATAAATACCCTAATGCAGAATGGATGCATTTCGCTATTTTAAAAAATACTTACATTTAGCTTTGTCTTCTGCTACCAAATCATCATCAGTTTCATACGTCACCATTCCTTTAATATCGGTATCAACATCAAGATCATAGAGAGAAACACGAGGTGTATTGTCGGATTCATCAAAAGATATCATGAATTTAGATTTATAGAATATACTATAATCATCTGAAAAAAGACAAGTGTCACTTATCAATACAATTTTTTTGGCAAAGGAAGAAAGGGGATGAGAAAGGAAAAGGAAAACGGAAGAGGACCGAGGGAGTATTTGGGCTGCCGGCGCTCTAACTCACCGAGCAAAACACATTAGCATGAATACTAATATTCTTACATCGATCTTCTATGAGATATTTATACACGCATTTAAACAAAAAGAAAGCTTTCCGCTATAAAAAAAATTATTGAATGCGAATTTGAGTAATTATTTTTGCCTTTAACATCCTAGTTATTGAGGAAGGTTATATGCTCCATATCATCACGCTACGAGGGACAGAGAGCAGTACAGTAACCAAAGATGAAACTAAGCGCGGGGGAAACCGTGCTGTGGCAAGTTACATTAATAGTAACGATCGATCGAATCGAACGATTGTTTGTTTAACTAAATTATTTAACTAAATGTGCTGACTTTAAAAATTTGTTATTTAAAGTCAGCACATTCACATCAATTTAATTTTTGAAGTAAATTGAATGTACTTCTTATGGTGTAATCACCATAAGAAGTACATTCAATTTACTGTTTTCAGTTGTTTGTTTAGTCGCCTTTTATACCTCAATCAAGATCAAGAGATCCGTAGAAAGAAATATATGGTGGTCCCATATTGTAATCCGAAGATCTGCTACAATTAACCTACCTTTAATGTTGTTTAATTTTTTTATTAATTATATAATTACTGATTGAAAAGTCTTACATAAAGTTATAACAATTTTGCCTTGTCCGTTAAACTCGAAAGGTCCTAGTGGTCCTTTGAATTCGAAGTGAGAGTTTGTTACCAAATTGTCGCAGCGCCAATTGTATTCCACACTTGATACCGTTTTATTGCACCTATAAAAATATATTATGATAGCTCAGTCAGGCTAAGTCTGGTATAAATGAGGTCGTGATTCAAATCCGAGCAAGTACCAATATGACATTTTTTATGATATTTTTTAAGTTTCTAATAAAAAAAATCTGCAATTGATTATCTGTCTTGAGCAAGCGCAGCTATCAATGCTCATGCTTTCTTTTTATGAGAAGAGGCCTTTCTCTGCAGAGGGATAATAGCAAGATCACTCGTGTTTACGAAACGGGTGCCTTATCTACTGGGTCATTTCTACTATATATCATGAGCCGGAAGGCGTTTATTTATTTACAACAAAGTTTTGCCATGGCCACCACGATAAGTAAAGGTTAATTTAAAAATTGTTTGTTAAGGATAACATTCTAATAGTTTCTCAGTTCAAATTAAATATTAAGGTACAAATTTTAAAATTTTCACAACATCTAGGTATGGTGACAAATTTTCTTGTCACCATACCTAGTAAAATTTGTATAAATATTAAGCGTAAGTCTGTGTATTTGTGCATATAATATTATGTAACTAATTTAATTTCAACACTACTTACTTTAATAAAGTAACCTTGCAATTACCCATTCCAGTCATAACAATATCAGTAAATTTATATTTGAAGCCTGATTTTCCTCCTTGGAGTTTGTCATAATGTAATGGGTCTGTAGTCTCGGCCTTGCCTTCTACTCCTGCCATGAGATACTTATGTGCATGGTTGGCTCCCTTTGTCATGCAATTCACGTCCTCGTAATCACAGCCAACGTTTTTGCCTGTAATAAAATATAACAAGAATATGATTATAACTGGTTAAGTAAATAATAAAAGAGTAGCCTAAGCCTAAAACTTTAGATGACACATGAACACTTAGTGGAGAGTAAAGTCATATTATAGCCCTCTTTCTTTTTTTGTCACTTCCCTTAATGCCTTCACCTATCCCACTTCCTTCATGGAAGGCAGTGGCTACGCAGAGTCCCTGGCATTGCGTGAGCAATACTAGAGACTCTGAGTAGTCCATGAACGACAGTTAGCACTTACCATCACGTGAGCTGTTTGCTCGTCTGCCACGAGACAGAATTAAAAAAATTTATAATTTTTTAACTTTATTAAAACTTAACTTATTCCACCTATAGCTTTCAGCATCATTTCATTTAAAATACGTTTAACTTTTAGATTTGCCTCTTTAATTTTAATCACTTTCATTTACCGTACTATGCCTGTCACCTTTCAGTTCTTGATCTCTAAACTACTCTAAAATTTTATAACGTTCATCTTCTTTTATTAACTTTACACAAATATCCATTAAAATTCTGCAAGCTACGTCAGCGAGATTGAGAGTTACATTTGTTTTAGGACCCTTTGAGACATCATATAGAACAGATCATGTAGGTTTATCTGTATTAAAATCTTATTATGTGTTGTTTACTTACCATAAATTGAATTAATTAAAAATATTGAGAGCACAAGCCACTGCAGCGGTAGGCTATACATGTTGTCGGCAGTATAACTTACATTAGTTGGCGTTTTATCCTTATAAAGTGATGAGCAATGTTGCGGTTTTAAATTTTAAGCGATAATGTACTCCGCTATAACTCCGATTAGCGTTTTATATAATTTCGTCTTCAAAACAAATCTTGTGTTATCTATTTTATCATGTAATATATGTTGTAATGTCCTCATTTTTCATTTTAACGAAGATATATCTTTCATCCATCTATAACTGCACAAAGGTCTCCTCAGCTAACTTAACTAAAACGTTTTTATTCATCCATTTCAGTCCAAGCAAGATATAATTTGGAAAAATTAAATTATAATATCTCTCAGATTGTACCTACTTATGTTATATAAAAATATTAATTTATATTCAGGCATAAAATTTTTTAAATACGATTTTCTATACAGCGGTTGCACAAAATCCTTATGAACGTAAGTTATACAATATAATGATTCTTAAATAAAATTGCGTGTGTAAACATTAATCTTAGGTAGTAAAAAAAACAAAATTCTTACATCAAAATTAAAAATTACTACATTATTGTAAAAATGCTGTCGACTACTGGCAGTGAGACCACCCCATCTTTTCCCATAATTTTCTCTTTTATAAGATGGACAATGAATGGAAACTTTCAACAATGGGAAATAGAAAGTATTTATAAATAAATACGTATAGGTAATATTTTTCAAACGTGCGGTTGTACCTGAGATTACGCTCAGCACAAACTAACAATAACACTGTGTTAATAATAATATTAATAATATAACTCAATGGTTACAATTTTATATATAACCTAGCTTTCTGCGGTGCAGTTTCACCCGCGTCTTTGCTTACTGCTCTGCTCCCGTCGCCAGTAGCGTGATGTTACATAGTCTATAACCTTCTTCGGAAACTGTGCTATCATACACAACAAAGAATTTTAAAATCCGACTGGTAGTTCCAGAGATTAGCGCGTTCAAACTAACAAACTCTGCCACTTTTTATAGTAGTATAGAATAGATATACGAGTAGATTGTTTCTGACTACAAAAAGTAGATAAAACAATAAAAAACACCTTTAATTACATATTGCAATGAGATATTAACTTAACAAAAGCATTATCCTCCTTTACTTAGACAGTCTTATTACGGTCGGAGGCTTGATGCTCGAATCCGTTGACGAGTAAATATACCTGGGACAAACAGTCCGATTAGGTAAATCCGATTTCGAGAAAAAGGTCACTCGTCGAATCCAACTCGACTGGGCAGCGTTCAGGAAGCTACAACATATCTTCTCATCCGCACTGCCGCAGTGTCTCAAGACCAAGGTCTTTGACCAGTGTGTGATGACAAACGGAACAGAGACGTGGTTGCTAACTATGGGTCTTATCCGAAGGCTCAAAGTCGCTCAGAGGGCGATGGAGCAGGCATTGTTAGGTGTCTCCCTGCGCGATCGTTCGATCGAGATACGAAGAAATCCGCAGGCAAACCAAAGCAACTGACGTAGCTCGCAGAGATGCTTCTCTGAAGTGGTAATGGGCAGGACACATTGCTCGCAGAACAGACGGCCGCTGGGGCAGAAAGCTTCTAGAGTGGCGACCACGAACCGGAAGACAAAGCGTGGGCAGACCCCTCACAAGTGGGACCGACGACCTTATAAGGGTGGCGGGCAACCGATGGATGAGGGCGGCGAACGGCGGGCATGGATGCGAAAATTGGGGGAGGCCTATGTCCAGCAGTGGACGTCTTTTGGTTGATATGATGATGATGATGACTTAGACAGTCGGGTAAAAGTGTAATTGCAAAATAAAACAACATTTCTTAGTTTTAAGTTTGTCATAAAGAAAACCAGTAGTTTTAACTTATATATGTAGTTTTGCGATCGTTTAATTTAAATAGTTTCTTAGCTTCTTATTTTTACTAGGTAAAATAAATATTTATCCGTGGGAATGGAACATTTAAATAATTTAATTGTTTTGGTAACTTAATGCGAATACAAAGCAAATACGAAAATTTATCAAAAATAATATATGTAAAATAAAAATAAAAACTAGTGTGGTTAAGTAGCTTGATTTTTGAAGCATAACTAGTTTTTTGCTGCTTAAAAAAACCTAAGATAGTAACGTTTTTAAATATTGACAGTAATATTAATGATTTGTTTGTAGTAGTAATGTTGATATTGTGCGCATATTAATATATTAATATAAACGGCATACGAAGGATCTATTTAGTAGATCTATTTAGTATCCTCCAAAAAGCTCGTATTTCTCTTAACTTTATACGAAAAATTAACCTTACCGTCAAAATATGCTATTATATTTTTCTCACTATAGTAGCAGAGGAGCTAACAGCCCACCTAATGGTAAGTGGTAACTGTCGCTCATAGACTTCTGCAATGCCAGGGGCTCTACGAAGCCGCTGCTTACCGTGATATTAATGCTCTCTTTAAACTTCGTTTTAAAATTACTATTCTGCAATACACATGCGCCATAGATGCGAACTTTTGCGCGTAATGGTCGCCACGGCTGAAGGGTTATTAGAACCTAACAATATGTTGACTCTATTTTGTCTGCAGTTATACCCTTGTCAAGTCCTGGGGTGATACTCACCGGAGAAGATGTAAGATACGCAGCTACGTACGGAAACCCATATCTAAGAGGCAGTGCACCAGTTGGTAAGTGTTTTAACTCTTTACAAAGTAGGTATATTACTAATTAATTTGTTTTGAATTCTATGCCGAAGTCATTAGAGTTCTTAATGAATTGGAATATTTTCTGCGACGACCAAGAAAAATTCAGTGACAAAATATCTACACCAATCAATACTGTCATTTTATTCCTCGTAATTCGTTGCACAACTCTTTATTAATCTAAATATTGTCTACAGGATACGTATCTCAAATTACTTCTACAAATCCAGTTGGCAAGCCTGCACCACCGCCATACTATTCTGTTAGAAATGCCAACCATCCTCCGCAAGGTAAGCATTATAATAACAAGCTGTCCGCGGCACGGTTTCACTTGCGCTAAGTTAAGTGTTTTGTTCACTGCTCTCGCGGCAACTTAGTACTCAATAACTTTTATAAACACCACAATTGGTAGTAGAGCGTAGCCTGATATTACATACCTAACGAATGCAAAAATAATTTTTCAAATCCAACTAGCGGTTTCAGAGATAAACACGTTGAAAAAAAGAGTGTGTGTACCAATGAGTATAAAACCACTCATGTACGCACGTAAGAAGTTATACTACTTTAGCGTAACAATAAAAAAATACCAAATAATAACACAACGCATACATACATAACAGTTAACCTTGACTCTATAAATGCAAGTGCATTTGCAAACAGTATATTAAAACCACTTTTACCACTAATATTCAAAATAAATATTTTTACTGATAAATGATCAATAAAAAATATCTATCACCGTCATAAATATAATTGAATTGATATAAACGCCAATATATTTTTTATTTATTCACACTGATTATTTGTACTGATACGGCACACAAAGGTTCGCAACTAACTTCAGGGTGTAAAAGGTTCGCAACGAACTTCAGGGTGTTGATTTTTTCTGTCGGTGTGCGCACGCATCGCAAAATTTGACTCTCATCATTTTTTCCAATCGCGCCACAAGAAGTATAACTTCAACAAACAAAGTTTTCTGTAATATGTTAGTCTATAATTAAATTTAACGTTACATCAATTAATTATTTAAACACTAGTTTGAAATTTCTTAAAAAAATCGTCTTGTGAATATTGATTGCTTGCTATTTAAACAATTTATTTTAGGCTCTTAACCTATTGACTGTCCATAACATTTTTTATTTCTTTTTGTTTAGTACTATCTAATAACTCTCCCTCATCGTCATCATCTTCGAGACCTGTTACCAGTCCGATGGCATCGTCCTCGTCAACAGCTAGTAGTGCACAGCCTCAAGTAAGTACACAAATGTTTATAGTAAGTACAGTACCTGTAAATGTGTGAATGTAAACGATTGTCGTTTACATTCACACATTTAGAGGCTCTTGAATGTATTGTAATATTTTTAATAATAAAAAACTATAATAACACCAACCTATTATTGTGCCAGTGCAGGGCAAAGGCCTCTTCTCATATAAAAAAGGCATGAGCATTAACCAAAAAGGATTAAGTAGCGACCACGAAGCGGAAGACGCAACGTGGGCAGACCCCTCACAAGGTGGACCGACGATCCTATAAGGGTGGTGAGCAACCGATGGATATGGGCTGCTCACGACCGGCCAAGGAGGCGAAAATTGGAAGAGACCGATGTTCAGCAGTGGACGTTTTTAGGCTTATATGATGACGATCATGACTAAGTCCAGGTTGCCATACGATATTTCCTTCACTGGAAAATATCTAATGTCCAAGGTGGATGTTACTTAGTATGAGTTATATTATTTTTGTGTCATTTTCTGTAGGCGCCTAAACCATCGCAGCAATCTTCAGGAGCTCTGTACATTCTTCCACCGTCCAGCCATGGAAGTTTGCAATCCAATCAGATCATTACCAAAGGTTAGTTTTTTGATTATATTGTTCACACATTAACCTTTTCATGCTCACTCAATCGTGATGTGACTAAACGTATCTAGCTCTATTCAATAAACATGCATCTATATTAAATTCTTCTATTCTTTGTTCTTCTACAGGTAACGGCCAGCTGACAGCCGGCACGCACGTATAAACTAAAACATGTAGTTAGAAAATAAATGAAATGTCTTTAAATGTAATCAGATTTCAATCATTTAATATAGACTAGTTATAACCAGCTGCGTCTAAGACGCTGTGTAAAACATTTACTCATTATTTAAAGTTGCATTGATATTGACTAAAGTAAAAGTTTACTTTGAACTAAAAACAAAATAGGCAGTATGAAAAGTGTAAAAGGAAGAATGAAACTGGTATTGACTATCTTACTGATACGATAATGCTATTAAAACATGATATAAATCTAAAGAAGATGAAGTAACAAAATTGAAAAAAAAAGAGAGGATGAGGGTCATTTGAAAGCGCTAGACAACCAAAAACAGAATTGGAAATCGTAATTACGATAATCTTATCAGTAGGCCGTTACCCATCCTGTGTTAAATGATTTTATCATTCGGTTGACTGATTGCGCTAGTAAATTATTTACGATCACTAACTTGTACATTACATACTTCGCTAGTAAGCGATGGAATCGTCATATATGCAAATACCTGAAAACGAGTGAAATGAATGACATTTATTTGAAAGTTATACGTATACTTGATTTTTACAATAACATTATAGTAGTGACGTTTATTAACTTGATACTATTATTAACAAGCAAAACTCTAACACTAATGAAAGGTTAACACTTTGACGGTAACACAGGCGAACTTTTCTTAAGTAAAATGTTTTCTCTCCGGCTTTAATTCGGTCTGTCGGTTTTACGGATTAATTACCGCATAAAATAAAAGTTGCATGACACGTAGTCGTTCAGCTTCTGTTTATCTTTATGACTTTAGTTCCTTAACCCGCTGTAATAAGATTAGTTTTACTTTAGTTAATAGCGATGCAGAAATTAGCGTAAAAGATGTTCTATTTCACGGCTTTAATTAAATAACGAACATTTTGACAAACGAGCCTAAAATTAAAAGCTTTAAGTGTTTATGTCAAAGAAAATTAAGTTAAAGTTATGTGGTATTGATTTTTGAATTAGTTTGTATTTTTTTATTATTGATTTTTATATTATAGCATAGTAAATAGTTCGTTTTAGATACGAAAATCAAAATCTATGAATAAAGTATATAATTAAGTTTCAAAGTAATCGTTAATTTCATAACTGTCAATTAAGTGGTCAATATAATTTTAAACCTCAAAAAAACGATTTTATGATGTAATAAAAGTTAGAAATATAAAATATTTTAAATTGTAATATTTCTAAATATAAGTAATTATTACCTTCAGATATCTTCTGATCGAGACTGATGATAAATTTAGATTAGTATTTGATTTAAAACTTTGTAAATAAAATTTATAATTATGAAATTTGTTTTAAATTTTATTTTATCGGTGTAGTTTTTATGTTATTTTTTTTTGTGCTATCAAATAATTAGTCATTTATTATGTTTCTAATATACTTAGACTAACCTTAAATACGAAATTTCAATTGTTTTAATTAAATATAGTAGTCCAAAGTTGTATTATAGTTAATTTGACTGAAATGGTTTTAATTTAGCTTTAGTATAGACCTGCATTACTGATAGATCAACTTTTTGGACTCAATTAAGTACAGTGAAAACGAAAATAATAAAGAGATTTTGATTATTTACTTGTTTTATTTCTGTGTTACCTTTTTTGACAGATTCTGAACAAATTTTTTTTTAAACGTTTGACACAACGTAGGCAGAGCTCTCACGAGGTATACTGGTAACCTTATTATGGTGGTGGGCAATCCATGGATCACGGGCCACGGCTCACGACTGATCAAAGTAGCGATGATTGGGAAAGATGTATGTTAATGGACGTCGTTCAGCTGAAACGCAAAATATCGACAAAAACTTCATGATTGGTTTTTGGAATAACTTTTCCATTTCCATTCTATTTTCGTTCACGACTCTTTTACGGACGAATAAACAGAGTAAACGCTCAGAGAAACTATTTAAAACACATTTTAATATGAAACAGCTGGTCTTCACAAAAAGCACTATTGGCATGCGACGCGCAAAATGTGAATTATAATAAATACGAGTACATTTTACTTGTTTTTTTTTTTCAAATTTTAACACCTGTTATTTGGAATAAAAGATTCTTTTTGAAGTATGCATACCGAATTTGATATTCTTATTTTTTCCTTCCTCATTCCGTTTGTGATGGTCGGCAACGGTTTGGTTGCGTTTTCGTAGCTAATTTTCACGTAGTCTGAAGTTGGCAGTCATTCAGTTATACCTACTCAACTTGCAAAGATGGCTTATCAAAGTGGCATAGATTTCTATTCTATTCATATAATAGGTTAAACAATGTATTAGGTTCAGGAATCTGCTTTTTCTGTCTGGTGAAAAGATTGTTTCAGGATACTTGATTATTAGGTATAATATCATCAAGCAATATAAAGTATTCAAATCTGTATAATTATAATTATAATGATGGTGCAAGATTGTAAGGGAGAAAGTGATGCAGAGATCACGACCCTCAGCACTGAGGAATATACGACGCAAGGAGGAGGATAATTATAATAATCACATAATAAATTCAAAGCATTATTTCGGTTTCAAAAAGATATCAGAATTATGTAGGTACCTACACTTTAATGAGAAGGTTCTCACATTATTATTAAAGCTTATAATTTTTAATTTCAGTCCATCGACTTCTAACAATTTACATATTAATATTACTAAGAAAACTAAAATTTGACTAAACGAAAATTATTATAAAGAGCTGCTTCTAATAGCATAGAATTATTGAAGCGTGGTATGTTTTTTAAACACAATTTATTTACCTATTTTAATTTCATGTACTGCCTCTCACATCATATATGGAGTTTCGTTAAGCCTTTGTATTAAATTTGGTAATGTAAGGCATTAAATCCGCCATCATTTCTATTGTATGAAATTTAAGATAAATAAAAATATAGATATTATAGATTATATAAATTTGCAAAAATAATAACCTGAAATATAAACTTATGTCTATTTATTAACCTGTAGACGTTCACTGCTTGATATATATCAAGTAGTATACGTCCACGAAAATAATAAAATTATATAGACTACACACAATTTCATCAAATTTTTATTTATATTTCTTTCACTCCACCTGATGGTAAGCAGTCAGTGGAATTCAGAAGTGGTGGACACCATTCCAAAAGCCAGACTGGTATGGTGACTTCCACTATGGCGGCTTAGTGAGATGCTTATTAACGTCCCGTTTAAAAGACCCAAGATTATAATTAGATGGGAACACATGCGCTGGTAAAGAGTGCCAGACTTTAATTGAGTGACAAAAGTATAAGTTTGGTTCGAGACCCTTTTGATTCCACAGTGAAAGGGTGGCACTTCAATCCTGCACGTGTTTTTATGGTGAAAAATGGAGAGGGTGGGATTAATTGAAAGAGCACTTCAGAACACTTCGTGGTAAAGGCGATAGAAGACGGCCATTGAGGCTATGTCTCCTCGCAGCTGTAAAGGCTCAAGGATCTTAGTGGCTTCTGGGCTTAAGATAATATGGACTGCTCGCCGCTGCAACCTATCGAGTGCATCCAGTAAGTACTCGCAGAAACAAACCTGTGTCTTATTAAAAAGACAAAGCATTTTATTAGGCACCACAAATAAACTCATTGTTCTTCTTCTCCTTTTTTTTATTGCCGACGATTTGTGTCAACTATTTTTGCCAGCGACAAGTGTAGAATAATATTCTTGTTGATGATAATAGAATGGTAGATTACAATGATAAAATAAAAAAAAAAGTGGATGAAATTAAATGACATCCATCTTCCGTGAAAACAAAAGATGGAATCCTCAAAACTCATTGTTAAAAACCAACGCACGGTTCGTTTTAACCTAAATACCACATTCCTAAATAAAAAAATTTTGAACATGTCATTTCAAAACATGTCAAAATAAACAACAGCTTCTATGACACAAAACGAGACTGATTCATTTTACCCAAATTGGCATGATCAAAAAGCTCGAAGAGTGTATGCCGCTTCGTTTAATTGATTAACGACAACAAAATGGTGTTGAAATTTTACTTCAGTTTGTTGAATCACACAAATGACAGTATTCTGAATCGGTTTGTCGCTCGTAAAGAAAAGTGTTAATAGTTAAATAATGAGATGGTAGGTAAATTTTGTCCTGATCGTAAATTGAGTAAAAAATTATGCTTGTGAGTACTTAAATATTAGCTATTAGCTGTGTAGACATTATAACAATTATTGCAGTAGTTTGCTCTGAAGACTGTAAAGATGATTCAGAAGCTGTTAAATAACTGACACTTATCAATTGCTTTAATTGTCTTCTTCTTCACGATAATTTATACCTGGTGTTCCCCTAGTCTTATCAATGTCCTTCGTAAATACGCTAATTTGTTGTACTTTTCAATTTCCACCAAGAGATGAAAAAATTTCGGTTTTTAAAATTAATATCAAGATTTATTTAAAGACATAGCGTCAGTTTGTCCAAAGTCACATTTTGCAATTTAATTCGCTATATTAACATTTTATTCATAGAAATTATTAACATTGTGCTACTCACTAATAATAATATCCTAGGTTTATACTATTATTGGCTATTTTTAGAACATTCATCATCATTATATTAACCAAAAGACGTCCACTGCTAGACACAGGCCTCCCCCAATTTGCTACCGTAAAGCAAGATAAAAGTAAATAATTAACGTGATTTTTAATGATTAAAAGTGATTTTTGAAATTCTATATTCTATAAGTTTAAGATTGTGGCTAGTAAATACAAGCGCCATTGCAATCACGAGTATTTTTGTGATACCTCTCGCTTGTTTCCAGACTTAAAAAAAAATCCCAGAGGTAGGCAAATTTAAAACTGGCATTTTAAATTCGCCTACCTCTCGTTATACAGTCGTCGCTTCCATTGCGCTACCAAATAAGTTATTTTTGTATGTTTACTTCATAGTAAGTAATCAAATATAGCAGACAGTTTGAGCTACTTCGTTTGGCCGGCTCATCACCTTGTCTCTAATATGACGAAGGTGATATGAGATGGCTGGTCTGTGCGTCGTGCTCGTGAACGGGTGCTACTTGGGATGACTGATCAATCTTGGCATGGCATACATTTAATACTTAATCCAGTATTACCTTGTCGTTCAATATGACCGGGAGATGCATTTACATTTTTAATTAAAATTCGTAGTCAAATTACCATACTAGAAGAAACTAAATAATTAAAATCCTCTCTTTTCTTTTTATTTAATCTTGGTAATTAAATTAATTGGTTGATTTGTTATAATTACTTTGTATGGTTCTTTGGTTGCGATGATGTGTTAAAATTGTTACTTGTACAAAAACTGTAATTATCTGGTGATTGAAAAGAGTTGCGTAAGTTTCTTGCCAGTTCTTCTCACAGGCTGTAGGTTAATTAGCAGACTTCATGTAATTTTGACTTTTCAGCATCATACTGTATGATCAAAATGAAATAAATGCATTGAGTTTGAGTTTAAGTACTTTTTTATTTTAAAACTAAATCACTTGTTTTACTTGACTGATAGCTAGCCGTATAGGTTAAGCTCGATTCCACTTATTGAGTATGCTAAGAGTCTTCACTGCTACTAGTTTTAAGCATGTAAGCATGGCTTTTACTTAATTGTAATTATCCAAATAGTGAGCATTGTAGCAGAATCAAAGTAACGATATCAAACCAACGCAACTAATTCATTTTGATTAAACTTTGATTTAGAAATAAAACACTAGCTGGGATTTTTTTTTATTGATAATGTTCTTAGTCTTCTACTACTTTCAAAATTGTATGTAATGTCATCATGAAAACAATCCTAATTAAAATAGGACAGTACACATACTAGTATTGTTGCAGTCTATAATAACATATTATCAATATTATGTGTTACACTCTTAAGAGATGTCTTACTTAAAGTGAAAATAAAAATATCATATTTACAAAATTCTACCACAAAAAACTAACAAAATAGATTCAGTGTCTTGAAAAAATCTATTGTTACTATAGGTGCTTCTGTGATCTTTCTAAAGCCTTTGATTGTGCAAAACATAACGTGTTCTTGGAAAAGCTTATTTTATTTTTGAAACATTATATTTGAAACACTACTTTTTATTTAGTTGCCACTTACCTAAGCAACAGAATACAATGTATTAGACATGAATAGAAATATGTCTTCGGGGTTATGTATAACAATGAGCGTCTCTCAAGGCTTAATTCTAGGCCCAGTTTTTTTTAGTTTTTTATGAATTAATGAATGAAGCATAAAGCTAATAACAAAACTTAAGTTAATAATAGCATTTTTATTATATTATTAATAATAATATAATTTTAATAACTTAATGATATGGTAGACTGGTAGATAATGCCTTAGACATTAAGCCCGCCTTTACATGTATGTGTATCAAGTTTTAAATAAAATAATAATAATAAGTAATAATGACTACAATCCAGACCAGATATACCATAGTGTTCTAGTTTGACATACATTTTAAGCTAACTCAGGAAATAAGTCTTCCACAGGAAAACCGGTTATATAATTGTTGAGGTTATTCATGAAAATATCCATAAATGCATATAAGGATGGTGCCCGAAGATTTTTATCAGTTTCAAGATAATTGTCATGCATCAGTTTGAGCATCGCGTCAGCTGAAACAATTTTAAACCATTAGTACATGTTTTTATGATACCTAGCATAAGATACCTACCTGTTTTTTATAATATAATTTTTATTTTTTTGGATTTCTTGTGATCACATACAATACAAAATCCTTTATTTGGGGGCCACGAGTTGAGTGACATAGCGTTTTAAATGTGTCAAATAAAGAGCAACGCCTTCTATTACTAAGTACCACGTAAGCTCTTCAGGTACTCTAAAACGCAGGTTTAGGTTTCATTTACTCGTCCACGCTTTTTCTTATCAACATTCTTACACAACACTAGCAGTCGCCCGCAGCTTCACTTCCGTGACTTAAAAATTTACATAGAATATCTATATGAATTAAAATCCATTGTTTACCATACTTTTAATTTTAATGCAAAAAATTCTCACTACAATAACTTTAAAAAGTTATTTTTTTATACAATGTATCACTCCTAATTTTTAATTTAAGTCAAATTATCATAGGTACAACTTTTCAACTATTTTTAAAACAAAATCTGTCTATTTAATTTTTCACATTAAATAGACAGTTCTTTGTTTTAAAAATAGTAGACAGATCTTTCCATGCAACATTTCATCTTCAATTTCACCCTTCTCAAGTCACCTTGTCAAAAATATTCATGTAAGTAAATTTATTTGATTGATATGTCCCGAAACAAATTTTCAAAACCATAAATTAAAAAAACCGGACTAGTGCGAGTCGGATTCACCCATTGGGGATTCCGTACAAATTAATTATTTAATTATTAGGTACCTACACATATAAAATAGGAAAGAGGCTTTTTTATTCTTCTTCATAAATCAAAAACATTATAAGATTAATTAAAAATCTGTTTAAAATTGTGTCAATGAAGCACTTTCATACGATACCCCACATGACACGGTTAACTCAATTTAAAATTTGTACCACCGTTCCTGGCAAAAAGAACTTGTTTTTAATGATTTAATTACAAATTAATGTGTAAATTTCAGATTTTTCTCTACAAATAAATTTGGCATGTAATACCGTCACATACTACAAAGTATAAGACAGTATTACTTGCCAAATTTCATAGTTTGAGGTCAACAAAAAATACCTTATAAATTTTGATTCGTTTGAGAGTGTCAAAATATAAGATTTTTTGCCACGCGGTCGAATTTTGTTTATACAATAACTTAGGAGTTTATTTTTTTTACAGTTTTACGAAATTACAGACAGTGTACGTTTTAATCTCAACGAGGTCTTCACGCGATCCCGAGATACAGGGTCTTGACACACAGACGGACAGATAACAAAATCATCCTATATGGGTTCCGTTTTTTCCTTTTGAGGTACGGAACCCTAAAAACAAAGAAGTTTCATACAATCCTTTTCATCCATTTTCACACATTTAGAGGTTGAATGTAAAAATATTTTTAGTAAATTTACCTCTAGTCATTAAGACAAACACGGCCTACAATTTTCAAGTCGCTGCGACTTGAGGCTT
Organism: Parascotia fuliginaria; assembly: GCA_963082885.1. NCBI lineage: Eukaryota > Metazoa > Arthropoda > Insecta > Lepidoptera > Erebidae > Parascotia > Parascotia fuliginaria. Next base: position 5,193,343 of record OY720197.1, read on the forward strand.
ACCGATAAGTAGTAGCCATAAGCTATAATCATGGCTGTGTTCTCCTAGCATTGTAGAAATATCGCTAAGAAATCACAACCAAGCCGTTGACGACCGTATAGGGAAAAGAAAAAAGGAAGGATAATAAAGAGGACCGAGGAGGTGAAACGTCTACCGCTCTTACTCAAAGAACAAAACGTATTTGTGTAGAAAGAAAAAAAAGAGAAAAGAATTTATGCTTACCCTTTTCTGTATCACCATAGTACAAATTTTTAAAACTGTATACTACACGATCTTTAGGTTCAACATCTAGTAAATATTTCTTTATGAAAATAATTTTCTTGTCTTTAGTTGTCTTTGTCTTGTAAAATCCTTTAATGGTAAACAAATAGTTTTCTGAAAATAATTAACACGTTAGTTTTAATTTGTACTTTTCTTTACCTAATAATTATGCAGTTTATACTCTACTAGGTATCAAATAGGGTAGGGTATCAAAAGTTTCTATCGGACGAATGCTTACTACATAAAATATGATACCGCAAATTTACATTTGGTGTCTTCAGTATTGCATAATTGCTACAATTTTAAAATTCTGATAATTGCTAAAATATGTTCAACATAATAAAGTATAGCATAAGTTACCCGCTTCATTTATTGATTTTATTTTTAAAATCAGTAACGTATATTTTTAATTAAATCGTTGCAAGCAAACAAACATCAAAAAAATCTTTTCACTTTATAATATTAGTTTAGATTTAAATATTATATTCTAAAATCTACAGATTTACAAAACTTATCCCTAGTTTCTGAAAGGCTGATCAACGAAAAATTAACTAATCAACTGTTAAATCTCATGTAAAGTACCTAAAGTCATGCTAAAAGTATGAATATTGAGCTTAATTTGACCTAATTAGTTACGAATTAGATCAAGTTTAACTAATAATTCATGTTTTTAGCAACCGAAATAGTACTTTACGTGAGATTTAACAGTTGATTAGTTAATTTTTCGTTGATCAGTCTTTCAGAAACTGGGGGTTAGTCTTTACTATTGATTTGATGACTGAATCGAATTATTATTATGTTTTAGCTTGTAAAATTGTAAAACAACTGTTTTTAATGGCAATTACTAGTTTTATTTAGATGAGTTTCAAGATGACTTATCAGTTATCACCTTCGACAAGAGGAGAAGGAAACAGTCTTTTTTTGCAAAGTAAATGCTTATTTTTTATCTTTTCGTATTTTACACTTTTTTTATATTAACCTACCAAAGTGACTCTACTCTGCCTGATGGTAAGCAGTCAGTGGAATTCAGAAGTGGTGGCTGCCATTCCAAAATCCAACGTCTGAAACTACTGACATGGTTGCCTATACTATAGCGGCTTAATGAGATGATTTTTCACGCCTCACTTACCCAGGATCAAAATTTGATGGAAACACATGTGCTGGTACAGAGTTCCAGGCTATAGTTATGTGACAAAAATATGAATTGCTGAACCGTTTGGTTCGAGACCCTTTAAATTCCACTAGAGAGTATATAGAAAGGGTGGCACTTCAGTCCCGCACGTGTCGTTCTGGATGTATAGAGAGAGAGTGGGAATAATTCAAATTTAACGTACCAGCATTTATAGAAAATGCGCCTTCTCCTTCAATGAACTTATCAAATAAATATCCTAATATACTGCATTGCGATTTCAACTCGAACTTGGGAAGAAATATGCTGAATTGTAAAATGCCCGTTTCTTTATTGATGCTGGAATTATAAAAAAATGAATAAATTGAAAAATGCTGCTGTTGTGTATAAACCTATTTTTGCCCGACTGCCATAGTCAAGCCAAGGTAATGTTTTTCGAGCTTATGTATATATTTATGTCTATTTCTTTGGTACGCTCTACAGTCTAAATAGCTTGATGGCTTTTAACGAGGTGTCATTAGATTCGTATTGATTGAAGGAGTGACATAGGGTACATAAAATTTCAATGTAGCGTCATTCATCATATTAGCCACAAGACGTCTACTGCTGGATATAGGCCTCTCCCAATTTTGGCCATCGTTGCCGCTCGTTCGCGGCCCTCATCCATCGATTGCCCGCCAGCCTTATAAGATCGTCGGTCCACCTTGTGAGGGGTCTGCCCACACTGCGTCTTCCGGTCTCTCTACTCGTCAACGAATTCGAGCATCGAGCCTCCGACCGTAATAGGAGTGGGTGTAACATGGACATTGGTCATGACTTTAGTCTTGTCCATGTTCATTTTTAGGCTCACTTGTCGAGAGACTCTAATGAGGTCATCGAGCATTGCACTGAAGTCCTCCACGGTCTCAGCCATGACGACAATATCGTCCGCGAATCCAGGTGAGTGACGTACTCGCCATTTATGTTAATGCCAAGTCCATTCTAGGTCAGAAGCTTGAACACATCCTTCAGTGCAGCGGTAAACAGTTTCGGAGATATAACATCTCCTTGTCGTACTCCTCGCTGCAACTGGATAGGTCTTGAGCTCTGACCATTAATTCGTACTGACAAGGTGGCGTTTTCATACAAACATTTCAGCACTTCGTTATATTGATAGTCAATATGGCACCGTTGGAGTGACTGCGGCACGGCCCAGGTCTCGATCGAATCAAGGGCTTTCTCATAGTCTACAAACGCTAAGCATAGGGGCTGGTTATATTCCGTAGACTTATGTATAGCCTGCCGCAGCGTGTGTGTGTGGTCTATGGTACTAAAACCTTTTCGGAAAGCGGCTTGTTCGGGAGGCTGGAAGTCGTCGAACCTGTTTGCGAGACGATTAGTAATGACTCTCGGGAAGAGCTTGTAGACGTGACTCAGGAGTGTGATAGGTCTATAATTCTTCAGAAAGGTTTTATCGCCATTCTTGAAGAATAGCTAAACCCCACCCCTGTGCCGTGCCTGTGGCGTTTTGCCCTCGAGGAGGAAGGCACTAGCGTCATTACGAGAATAAAAATGAGTTTCGTTCTTTCCACTTTTTTAAGGCAGGCGGGCATTTTATTTTTAATAATATATATTTCTTATATCCTTATAAATCCTATTATGGTTTTACAATTGCAATGAACTCATGTCATATATACGTTATAATAAAAATAGATTAAAAGAGATTGAACTGTAGAAAATAAATATATATATACATTATTAATGACATTATCTGTAATTTGTATTGCATTATTAAAAAACCTAGACGCTATAGAACTGGCAGTAAGCAGTTCAAGCTTAAGGCTTGTAAGGAAGTAAATAGAGAATACGTATTTGCTTTGGGTCTGTCTCTTTGTAGCCACAACACCTATGGCATTTGGTTTTATTTTTTCCTTTCCGTTTTACTTGTTCTTTAAGCTCTTTACCACCATGTCTAATAGTGCCAGCATTTAAGGGAATGTGTCTTAAGTCTTCTGCTGTCAAAGTATCGCGTCACATAGTAAATGTTGTTGTCTTGTCTCACACGGGTCTTGTAATACAGATCTATTCTGTGGAGAAGTATAATCATAACCTAGGACGTTACTTGACTATACTTACTTGACTTCTGGTATAGTGGCGTCTTTAAGCCCAGTTATTACAGAATTTTCATTTTCATAATTAATTGTAGGTAACACAGCTTTGATGTATTCAATAGATACTGGATCTGAGGCTTTCAGTAAATTTTCTACTCCTGTAGTGAATAAAGGATAAGTATCTTTCGGATCAGGGTCATTTTTCACGTCCGCAGAATATCCTCGAGCTGAAAAAAAAATGTGTTAGTACAAAACATGTGTAAATCTCGTACTATCTGTTATTCACATTCAATGCACATTTTAAAGAACGTACACTTTATCGTTTTGCTTATTACAGTGCTGTTCAATCGTGAAATTTTTTTCTTAGCTAGTGTTTTGTTTTGGAAGAAAACGGGCTTTACCATATAAAAGGTTTATTTGTTATAATAAAGTGCTCCACCTACAAAAAGTTGTGTTTTTAGAACTTTTTTGCAATATACACAAGCACTTTCTAAGTTTCAGTTCTATGACGTTCATTGCTGGACATAGGTTTTCTCTATTAATAAGACATTTGGCTTAATAGGCGATAGTTTGACTGACGACATTGTTGGCTTATTGCGCTAGTGAAGAACATAAACTCCACTGTCTGAGCGTAAGCAGTTCTAATTCAAGCTGATGATGTCTTGTGAGGTGATTTTAATCACCTGAAAAGACATTATCAGCTAGCATACTAAAAAAACTCTCAGTTCGAATGATCATTGAAACACAAAAGTTCAAAGTCACGAAACTCAAACAAATTCACGAATCAGAAGACGCAGCGTCGATAGACCCATAACAAGATAGATCAACGACCTGATAAAGGGAGCGGGTAGCCGCTGGATGAGAGTAGCTCGCGACCCGTCAAGGTAACGAAGCTTGGTGGAAGCATTGTGTCCAGCAGTGAACGTCTTGCGGCTGATATTATGATGATGACTACGGTGGTTAAAAATAGTATATAAACTTACCAGATGCAGCATAACTCAGCCATAGTACAGTGCAAAACAAAATATTATAGCCAACCATTTTTGAAGACTATTTATATTGTTCTACAAAGTTCACACAGTGTCCACTTATATTTATACTGATAAATTTTATTATCAAAATTTTTACTTAAAAACAAGTGACCTATACTGTAGGTATATACATTCGTCTACTGAAATCAAAACCCGTATAATTACATGTAGCTCGCAGTTTCTAGAATCGCAAGACTGGCGTCAAAAGTAGGTAATACTCTTTGTATGATCAACAAATATAATTATATGATCATAATTATGCACATGTCTATCATCTTATAAGTTTAAACATAACAGGTTATTTTTATGTTTGACGTACTAAGGCAGTATAAAAAACAACATAACATAGATATAATTAATAATAACACCAGCCTTGTTATTGTCACACTTGACTGCAACGCAAAGGTCTCTTCTCATACAGAGAAGCATAACGTAATTGTTTTGTATAAATTTCAAGATAATTATGACATATTTATCTACTTATACACCCATAAAATCTTTCTATTGCTTTGTTTTGAATTCATGAAAACGTCATTGTCCGTGATTCTGTTGCAGCAAAAAAGATACCTACGTAAAAAAACTTGTTTTCATAGATCCGGCCATAAGTTTTATTGCATATGAAAATGCAATTTTTCTTATGAAGTACTTAATGTTATATTACTAAAACTTAAAATACTTAACATATTTATTAAAGTCTTAGGAAAAAATAAAGAAATATTCTATTCACAATGACCATCTTTGGTTTTATACAAGCCTTTAATCTGTCTGGTCACAAATCTATGCATTAATGCACTGTTTTCATGGGAAATTTCCAGATATTTTTTAAGAGACTCAATGTCACCGTGTCGTTTAGAGCAGGCCATGTCCTCTAAAACTAACCATAATTTGTACCTAATCTAAAGGGTTGAGGTCTGGGCTAGATGAGGGCCAGTCTTTAGCTCTTATGAAGACCATAATTAGATTCAAGTCAGGCTTGGGCAGTTCATGCCTTGTGATCAGGTGCAGAGTGTATTGCTGAGAGGTTTCACAACAGGATCCAATACTGTCTCTTGGTACACTTTGGCAGAAGTTTTCACTCTTTTTCACAAAAATGTAGCTTTGTGACGCCTTGATAAGACACGCCTCACCAAACACTGACGCAGGATGATGACTACGTTGTACCTTTCCGACCGCATGAGCAGCTTCTTTTGTACTGTGAGCGTACACTTTATCGTTTTGCTTATTACAGTGCTCTTCAATCGTGAAAAAATTTCATCGCTAAAAAGAATATTTCTGTCCCTTTCCACTTTCTTTAATTTTAAAGATCGACTTAGGATGCCCTGTACATCGACGATAAGCACCGAGCTTCAGGACTTGTTTTATAATACGCGACAGAGTTCTAACGGGATGGCGGGAATCTTCATTTCTCCATAAGATTTTTTGCTTCCTTATGGGGTTTCGCTGAATTCTGAATTTAACAGCATTAACAGCTTTTGTTTTTCCAACAGCACGCGGCCGCTCCAATCTTTTTTGGTCTTCAACAGAGGAAATGTTGTTGTATCTGTTGATAGTACGATATGCGAACATACGGCTGATACCAAGCTTTTGAAGTGTTTGGAATTTGTGCAAGGCGATCACTGCAATCCTATTTTCATTGACACCCCAATCCATATTATAATTTGATAATGAACACGAAAATCAAAAAAAGGTATATTATGTGTAATGGCGCAAAATCGAAAGAAGTGTTTAAAATAAAAAAAACGCCTTTCAAATTTGAAATAATTAAAAAGGTAAAGAAAGAAAAGTTTTTATGCAACCGTATTTATGGCCAGACTAGTTATTACCTGGGTACCTATGTACTAGGAACGCTGTCAACCGATGGATAAGGGGAGGTCACAACCGGGCAAGGTGTCGGAAATTGGGGAAGGCCTATGTCCAGCTGTGGACGTCTTTCGGCTAATATGATGGACTTATTTTATCAGAATCGATCCAAATTGTCCGAACATAAATAAGCCTTTGAAAGAGAAGAGATTGAAAATGCTTAATGGTTATTATTTGTGTTCAAAAGTATTTCCACCTCACTTCTGTGGTCGATAGGATTACTTTGTACTAGACTACTTTCACCTTCGAATGGAAAAATAATTTCCTATGCAGATGATACTGCACTCATCTTTCAGGGAGAGACTTGGGCTGAAGCGCACTCACATGCTGAGAAAGGTCTTCAGCAAGTGGTAAAGTGGCTAAAAAAAATCTCCTTAAGCTCAATCTGAATAAATCAAAATATATAACTTTTTCTATTTATAAAGCTACACAGCCATCCATGAATGATTTCATTCTTAGGGCTCATTCATGTACCTAATGACCCTAGCTCACTAACTTGCACCTGCTTACCACTAATCAGAACAAATATTATTAGATATCTAGGTATACAATTAGACCAATCGCTTACGTGGAGTGCTCATTTTGAACTGCTATCAGCAAGAACTCGCAAAATGATCTGGGTCTTTAAAAAGCTCAGAAACATTGTCAAGCCAGCTATTTTAAAGACCGTCTACTACGCTCTGGTTCAGTCAGTTTTGGGTTACTGCATATCGGCATGGGGTGGAGCATGCAAGACAAAACTTATTCACGTAGAACGTGCACAACGCTCAGTACTCAAGGTAATGCTGAAAAACCCTTTCGCTTTCCAACATCCACACTTTACAAGGAAGCCAAGATACTGACAGTAAGAAAATTATTTGTATTGCACACTATACTTCGCAAGCACAAAGTGGTTGAGTACAACCCCGCTGTCACGTATTCGTCACGTCGAAAAAATAGGATATGCGATACAATCTCCCACCATTCATCATTTTTCAGAAGGCAACTTAATTTTTTGGCACCATATTTGTACAACAAACTCAATTCTACATTAAATATACTACCCATGAATTCCAAAGAATGTAAAAATGCAATTAAAACATACCTTTTAAACCTGGATTATGATGGCACAGAATCTCTCTTAACGGTATTAAAGTAAAGTAACATACTAACCATATTGTTATAACCTTACACATACACCCTCTCCTTACACACCCTCTCCTCACACACCCGCACCCACACAAACACACACACACACACACACACACACACACACACACACACACACACACACACACACACACACACACGCGCGCGCGCGCACACGCACACGCACACGCACATGCACATGCACAGCTATACCTGTAACTGCGGGCGAGTGTCCTGGAGTCCTGAAATACAGGGTTGCCCTAGTTTAGGCTCCAGTCCACCTCGCATTCATATATTAGTTATAAGCACACTTTTTATTAAGTACTTTTCTGTTTTAATAATTAAGTTTGTGTGATCTCACTGTATCCTGTGGTGGTAAATAAACTTATTTTTATTATTTTTATTTTATTATTTGTACACAATTTAAGCAAGCGAATTCACTATTTTTTTATTGACTGCCATGTTACGGTAATGCATTTAAATCATACTTAGATAAAATAAAATTAATATCAATCAGATTTATGAAGCTACCTACTTGCTAGTACATAAAAAGATCGCTATACGATGAATAATAATTAAAAAAGAATTATTCCTGGCATGCAATATGCTGCCGGTCCACGAGAAATCAATGTTAACAATAGTACTGGCACAATTCTATAGTGATGAGTTTAAAATGGAACTAAAACATAGAATGCAAAGGAATATAAATATAAAACAATATGAAGCACCTGCGATAATATTTATGAAAAACGAAATACTTGATACCAATAATATTTAATAGCCTAGCCACTGAAATATAAAACTAATATTATTACAAATCCAGCTTTTAAAAATAAACTTTAAAGTAAGTTTAAAGTACATGCTTGATATCTATAACTGTTATAGTTGTAACTTATATACCATTTATTTAGCTACATACACACATAAATATACAACATACAATATAAACAAACACACAGTAACACAAACTATATTTACAAAATAATACTGTAGCAGATCCACGTTTCAGCATGAATGGGTTGGATCGACCGGGAAAGTACTACCCTCTCATAGAAGATCGACGTAAGAGTAATAGTATTAGTACTATTGCGTTTCATTCTGTGAGTAAGAGCGCCGAGGGTCCAATTTCCCACCTTTACTTTTTCTTTACTTACTTCAATCCCAGTGGCGTGCACTCCCTAGAGGCATAAAAGCACTGCCTACCCTAATAAATTCATCATAAGTTTACCTAACTAGCAATATGCATAATTTATTATAAATATTAAAACAGATAGATTACCATTATTTTATACTCAGCAATGTGTATATTTTCACGCATAATGATTAACTCAACACAATATTACTTTACATCTATCTACAATATAACAGCGCCACGGTCGTGCGCGCGGAATAATCAGAAAACTGCAATGCCTAAAAAAACATGCATGCAAGCTTCTAAAGCTCTTTATGTACACGCACGCACACAGACGCACGCGGTTGATTTTCTTCGCGACTAAAGCAGTGCTTAATGTTAAGGATATTTGAATGAGATTTGAATGACACGCCAATAGAAAGCGTCAATTTTGAATGAAACTGAATTAACCAATGACGAAGCATTTTATGATTTCTCATTGGTTGATTTGTAGTTTGAGTATTATACTATTACATTAAATATGTATCTATAAATGACATTCTATGAGTTTTGGTAAACGATCTACAATTAAATTAATTTAAAGTGTTTATGACTTATATTAGAAGTAATGTAATTTTTTTCTTGTGGTGTGGTGCGATTCAGTGGTCAATTTATTTTTGTTATAATAAAGATTCAATATCAAGTGATTCGTGATGTTAATGATAGTTTAAGTACAGAAAAGATAAACTAAAATTTAATATTGTAAGTACTTTAGCAATTAAACATATAATTTACCTAACCGGTTTTACCTATATTTACAAAGTAGACAGTCGGTAGGTACCTACGTAGTCTCTTGTGTTTACCGTGATAGCTATTTCATAAGTTACAAAACGTTCGTAATACATTACCGATCTAAATAACAATACATTTTCAATTCGCAAAGAAGCTTCATCATAAGTGACTGCCTCTGTGGTTCGGTGGTACTGTGTATGGACTACCACAGAGGTCATGGGTTCGAGTCCCGCTTGGTGCAAAGATTTGTGTGCATTAACATGTCTTTTTGCATTTGTCTGTCTATATATAATAATTATGTATGTATTTACAAAAAAAGTATTTAAGGATGTATATATCCGCATTCTAGAACCTATAATACAAGCTTAAATGCTTACTTTGGGTCTAGATAGCGTTGTGTGTAGTTGTTGAAATATTAAATTATATTATTTTATGTCAATTGGAGGTGGTCACTCAAAATTATCATAACCATTAATCAACACATTTCGGCAAATTATGTTATGCCTCCCCATCGAAAATGTCTGTGCACGCCACTGCAATCCCCTCACCTACCCCACTCCTTTTACGGTAGGCAGCGGCTTCGCAGAGTCCCTGGCATTGCAGGAGCAATGTCACGGACTCTGAGTCGCCCATGAGCGACAGTTACTACTTACCATCACGTAGGCTGTTTGTTGGCAATAAAATATCTCTGGTAGGTATGTGCCATGGAAGCAGCTAGTTTTACACTGTACATAAATTCACAGCATTGCTTTTCAGCTGCTCCCTGTCATTAGAACAAACAATGTGCATCAGATTTTATCTGACGCACACAAGAAAACTAATTATACAATAATTATTATACTAGACATCCGCCCTCGCTTCGGTATCAAAAGTTTCATTCCGTCTTACAACAAACGCCTACAGAAAATATGTTTACAATATATTACCTACAGCAGCAGACGAGGAAACAGCCCACGTGATGGTAAGTAGTAGGTACTTAACTGTCGCTCATAGACGACTCAGAATCCTTAACATTGCTCTTGCAATACCTGGGACTCTTTGAAACCGTTGCGTACCGTAAGTGGGGTAGGTGAAAGGATTGAGGAAGGTAAGGAAAAAGGAAAGAGGGGAACTTGAGCCTCCGCCTTCGGCACTCTCACTTACTGAACGAAAGGCAATAAATACCACGGATACTACGAGTATTACTCAATAAATACTACGGATACTTCGAGTACTCTTACGTCGACGGTTGCGGATATAAACATTTGCCGTCAGTAGGCTATTTAAATTCTTCAAGGTAAAAAAGTATAAAATTTACGAAATTTAATAACAATTACAAAAGTATATTTTACAAAGCGTTTAGTAATTTTTTATACACAGACGTCAGATATTATAGATTTTTATAGACATCACATATGTACTGTTAAAACCCCACTCTGACAGTACATGTGATGTCTATAATAAATTGCCTGAAGTAATTAAAAACCACATCATGCTCTCAACGACATAGTTCGTAGAGTCCTCATATCGGCCAACGTCCCGTGCATGCCCGAGCCTCCAGGTCTGAGCAGATCTGACGGGAAGAGGCCGGACGGGCTGACTCTGGTACTCTTAGTACTCTTAGTACTCGTACTCTTGGAAAAATGGCAAGTGCCTAATTTGGGACACCGCATGTGTCAGCACCGTTGCCGCTAGCCATCTGAGTCAGACCGTCCGCTTCCCGTCAGCCGCTGCAACAACAATACTACTGTGTCACAACCATCACGACAAGTAGTTATTGCAAAAGGGGGGTAAGCAGAGCCGCTCTGTACCGAGCACAGTTAAAGAAGTTAACACGTGTGATGAGGATGGCTTCGTTAAGGTGGAGAAAAAGAAAAGGAACCCTACTTGTCGCAACCTGTGTGGTACAGGACCGACAGGACCCAACATGCTCCTACGTGCTGCAACACCAACGATGCAGCTGTATGTGTCCCGCCTACACCACTCCACGAAGGTCGAGGAGATCGTGAAGTACATCAAGGTGAAGACGAACCTGACCTTTAGGGTAGAGAAGTTGGAAACGCGGCATAAAACCAACTTCACTTCGTTCGTGGTGAGGGCTCCAACTCTCCAGTTGAAGACCTTCCTCAAGGAAGAATTCTGGCCGAAGGGTGTCATATATCGCCGTTTCCGCGGTCGGCTACTAGATACCTGGCAATGTAATACGACGCCGACACTTCGTATACAGTAGTTTTTAAGTTAGAATTTATATAATATGTATTAGTTTATACCTAGATAATTATATTTATGTATTCTTATGTTATGGGTGCTAGATGCCTGAAATAAATGATTATTATTATTATTATTATTATTATATACAATTTCGTACCCATAGCAGTAGAGACCATGGGCAGTTAGGGCACAGAGGCAAAGAACTTCGTTCGCGAACTAGGGCGCAGACTCAATAACATGTGTGGTGACTCCCACTTCAGGTCGTTCCTGGTGCAAAGGTTGGCCATTGCCATTCAGCGCGAAAACGCGGCAAGTGTTATGGGCACCTTTGCACCGAAAGCAACCAGGAGCGGGTTAATTGATTAAAGTGAGATTTAAGTGGCTATTTCGATGAAATTAATCTTATAATTATATTCTTTTTTAAATACTTTAAATTAAATGCATCATAATTAAAAACGAAACTAAATTTAATAAAAAATAAAATCGCTACTATTATGTAAAAGCTACTACAATATAAATGAATACTTAGTTGACAAATTCTAGTCGGTATAGGTTAAGTAACTATACCGATTAGAATTTGTCAACTAAGTTACTATTTAATAATATGTAATAAAAAATAACATTTGACTTAATCATTAATATAATAATAAAATTAATATAATCTATATAGATAATAATAATTCAAATATATAATAACAACCTAGTATATATGATATTATGACACTATTTCAGACATTATAAAGTAGAAAACAATAGATAAATATAATTATAATAATTTTATTTTATTTATTTATAACTTCATATACAGAGTATATAGGCGGACTTAATGCCAAAGGCATACTCTACCAGTCAACCTCACAGGGTGATGCAGTGATAAAACAAAGTAGGTGCATTTGAAGTAGCAATCAAACTGAAAATATTAATACTTGATACATATAAGTATAAGATATACATAATATATAAAGAAAGTATATAAATACATAACCCTAACAACAAATAAATATTGTTGCGACGAATACCTAAGCTCTAGAACGTTCGCAAGTACCTACCTACTCGTGTACGACAAATACCTACGCTCTAGAACATTCACAAGTACCTACCTACACGTATACAACAAATACCTACGCTAGAACGTTTGCATGTACCTACCTACACGTATAACAATAGATCAACGGCGGTAGGCATACCTACGCGTCGCAGCTAAGTACCTACACTCATTGTTCTGTTTTCGAGAATTGTCGGCATCTTTGTAGTAATAACTGGAAGGTTCTAGAAATCTATTGAAGGACTATAAAAAGGATTCGAACGTCGGCACTTCGTTCAGTTGTGAATACAGCGATCTCGAGCGAACATCTAAGTAATACGGAAGTTCACGAAGAGCGATATACGAAGCGTGATAGTGCAGTATAAGTGTTTATTGCTTTATTTAGTTACTGTTAGTATACTGTGTGAGTCTTGAATAAACGCATCATCGCGTATCTGGCATTTTGCATCGAATCCCATCCTGACACGTAACAATTGGTGACAGAAGTGAGAATGCCAGTCACACCACGCGACGAGGGAGTACGCACTCGACGACAGGCGGCGGTAGACGAAACTCGTGAACCATCGATTATGGCCGATACTGAAGAGTCTAGCGCAGCAGTAGTTAGTGATCCCGGCACTTCTGCGGCGTCGACGGGTATGGGCTCTGGCTTCGACATGTCGTCCCTTTTAGCCGTTATCCAGGAGGGCCAACGCCAAGCTGAAGAGCGCCAACGCCAAGCTGAAGAGCGCCAACGCCAAGCTGAAGAGCGCCAACGCCAAGCTGAAGAACGGCAACGTCAAGTCATGGAGGAGTTGAAGGAAAGCCAACGCCAAGCTCTTCTAGACCTTAAGGAAGGTCAACTGCAAGCCGAAGACAGACAACGCCAGGCTATCCGAGAGGACCTTCGAGAAATGATGGACTCTAAGTTGGAAGGGTTCAGCACCGTCATCAGTACTCTTCAAGAAGACGTTGAAGTGGTAAAAAAACGCACCAGCAAACATGATGAAATACTCGAAGATGTCCAGACCACCATGAACCATCATGACAAGATGATTAAAGAGCTGCAGAAGACCAAGGTCCTTTATTCAAGTACTACGCCCGTGGCCGCGGCAGTCACTTCCGGAGGTCCCAAGTTTAAACTTCCCTCCTTTGACGGCTCGTCTTCCTGGACGGCCTTTCGACACCAGTTCGAAGTAGTTGCCAAAGGAAATGGGTGGGAAGATGATCACGCACTGACGGCGCTTACTTTGGCACTTAGAGGGGATGCACTGCTGATCCTAGAGAACTTACCTGCTGACCGACGAAACTTAGACGCACTCCTGAAGGCATTGGAAGCTCGATTTGGCGATAAGCACCTGGAGCATGTTTATCGAGCTCAGCTGAAGGATCGAACTCAGAAGTCGAGTGAGGGACTTCAACAATGGGCTGCTGAAATTGAACGTCTGGTACGACGAGCGTATGCCTCCAGTACATCATCTGTGGATCACATAGTTGTGCAAGCTTTCGTGGACGGCATAAGAGAGTTTGAGGTCAGAACAACTGTTCGGTTGGCACACCATACATCTTTAGAAGCGGCCTTAGCACATGCCCTTGAGGTGGAAGCTGTGCGAAACGACTACAAGTCGCATAAAGTACGGGAAGTTGTTGTAGCTGCTAGACCACGAGGTGAGCCTATGTGCTACGGATGCGGCAAGCGGGGCCATATCCGAATCAACTGTCCAGACCAGAGAAGAAGTAGAATGGTGTCAGCTACTACTCAGGTTGATGCTAGTCAAGATCCGTTACGTCAAGCCCCCACAGTGCAAGTATCACAGGCATGTGACGGTAATAGCCTGGTAACAGCTGGAGAAATCAATAGTAAACCTGTTCGCTTTACGATAGATACGGGCGCGTCGAAGACCATCGTACGACCAGAACTTCTGCGGCGAACAATTCAGTGGGAAGACGCACGACCATCTTGCAAATTGCAAACAGCGACTGGCCAGCCAGTGACCGTCCTCGGAGCTACAGATGTGAAGATCAAACTAGGAGAGAAGATTTATCATCAATCTGTTTTGGTGGCGAGCATAACGGATGACTGCATTATCGGCTTAGACTTCCTACGAATGCAGCAGTGCGTTGTCGATATTGCTAAAGGTGTTCTAAGCTTCCCAGATCAAGAAGTCTTTCTGGAAGGCTGTTCTTCGATAGCGGTCTACAGTGCCAAAACGGTAACCTTGGCACCGAGGTCAGAAACCTTAGTCGACGTAAGGTTCCCTGAGGGTGTGACTGCTGATCGTTGCGTCATGGTGGAAGATCCTGGGCGCTATACCAGTCTAATTACAGCCAGAACTTTGGTAATGACTAGAAGTGGAGCAAAAGTTAAAATTGCCAACCTCAGCAATTCGGCGATGTTATTACGGAAGAACGCGATCGTTGGACGATGTGAGGCTGTGAGCAGTCTGAGGAAGATCCTAGAGAACGTCCAGACTGCCTCTTCGGAAAATCATATGGGCCCATTGCTAGAGACCACGAAGAAAAGTTTGTCACCCAACGAATATCGGGAAGCAGAGAAGCTGCTACTGGACTACAAGGACATTTTCACTAAAGAAGAAAACGACCTTGGAAGAACGGGGTTAGTGAAACACCCGATCGACACAGGTGCTACACAGCCTATTAAACAAAGACCTAGACGAGTGCCACTAGCAAAAGAACAAGAAGTAGCCGAGCTGATTGGGAATATGGCACGAACCAAGATCATAGAGCCATCATCCAGCCCATGGTCTTCACCTGTGGTACTCGTGAAGAAGAAAGATGGCAGTACTAGGTTTTGTGTAGACTACAGGATGCTGAATAACGTGACCAAGAAAGACAGCTATCCTTTGCCCCGTATTGACGACACTTTGGACATGCTTGGAGGCATGAAGTGGTTCTCTACGGTAGATCTGAAAAGTGGCTACTGGCAAGTGGAACTCCGGCCAGAAGATAAGGAGAAGACTGCATTTACCACCGGTACTGGCAAAGGCCTGTGGCAGTTCCGGGTAATGCCATTTGGATTGTGTAATGCACCAGCTACGTTCGAAAGGCTTATGGAACGCGTACTAGTGGGTCTTTTGGGAGATGCCTGTCTGGTGTACTTGGATGACGTCATAGTTATGGGACGCAGTTTCACGGAACATCGCAAGAATCTTGAGAAAGTGTTCAAGAGATTTCGTGAATCAAACCTGAAACTTAATCCGAAGAAGTGCGCCTTTTTCAAGAAAGAAGTTTCGTTCTTAGGCCACATTATTTCGGATAGAGGTGTTCAAACGGATCCAGAGAAAATAAAAGCGGTGCAAGAATGGCCTGTACCAAAAACTAAAACCGAAGTAAGAGCTTTCCTGGGCCTCAGTGCTTACTACCGGCGTTTTGTGAAGAACTTCTCTGAAATAGCTAAGCCATTACACCACCTTACAGAAGAAAAGAGGAACTTCGTTTGGGACTCGGATTGTCAACGTGCGTTTACACGACTCAAAGAGTTACTGTGTTCGGCTCCAGTCCTGTGCTACCCTAATAGAGAAGGCAGATTTATTGTGGACACAGACGCCAGCAATACTGGAATCGGAGGTGTGTTATCTCAGGAGCAAAATGGACAGCAAGTGGTCATCGCCTACTTCAGCAAGTCTCTATCAAAGCCTGAGAGAAACTACTGTGTAACTCGGCGTGAATTACTAGCAGTTGTGAAGACCTTACAACATTTTAATAAATACTTGCTGGGAAGAGAGTTCACACTACGAACAGATCATGCGGCACTGAAGTGGTTACTCCAGTTTAAGAATCCTGAAGGCCAAGTTGCGAGATGGATCGAACAACTACAAGAGTACAACTTTGTAATAGAACACCGCAGTGGAAAGATTCACTACAACGCTGATGCCTTATCGCGACGTCCATGCACCCAGGATTGCAAACACTGTCTGAAGCATGAGTCCAAGGAGGTAGTGAAAATTGTCAGGACTCAGGGGACCGATGAATCCTGGGACAAAGAGGAAATTAGTAAGGCACAGAAAGAAGACAGAGATCTAAAATTAATAATGGACTGGAAGGCTCAGGGTCGGAAACCATTATGGCAGGATGTATCAGCCGCAAGCCCAATCACGAAGGCCTACTGGGCTCAGTGGGACAGCCTAATATTGGAACAAGACGTGCTATATAGAAAATGGGAATCACCTAACAGCAAGGAGCAAGTTCTACAGATGGTCATCCCGAGAGACAAAGTTGCACCTGTTCTGCGCTTGGTGCATGATGGTGCATCGGGTGGGCATCTTGGTGTGAAGAAGACTTTGGTGAAGGTGAGAGAACGCTTCTACTGGGTACGCTGTCGGGAAGACATCGAGGAGTGGTGCAGAAAGTGCTCTACGTGTGCTTCGGTAAAAGGACCTCGTACTAGATCAAGAGGCAAGCTACAGCTGTACAGTGTCGGAGCCCCATGGGAGAGAATTGCCATTGACGTAGCTGGACCATTTCCCGTGACAGAAGACGGCAACCGCTTTATAGTAGTAGTTCAAGATTACTTTACCAAATGGCCCGAAGTGTTTGCGACACCAAACCAAGAGGCTCAGACCGTGGCCAAAAAGTTGATCCAGGAAGTAGTGTGTCGATTTGGTGTGCCGTTGGAACTGCATAGCGACCAGGGAAGAAATTTCGAGTCAGCCCTGTTTCAAGAGATGTGTAATCTACTCGGCATACATAAAACACGGACAACACCAGCGCACCCACAGTCTGACGGCATGGTAGAACGGTTCAACCAGACTTTGGAAAACCATCTGGCCAAGGTTGTCGAAGACCATCAACAAGACTGGGACCGTTACATTCCACTCTTCCTGCTATCATATCGGTCCGCGGTTCATGACACTACAGGATTTACGCCGGCCAAAGTCAACTTTGGAAGAGAGATACGCCTACCAGTAGACTTGATTACCGGAACACCTCCTGATACGCCAAAGCCGACAGTAGAATACGTCGCAAACTTGCAGGCACAGCTGGATAAGACACATGATCTAGTGCGAGATAACAACCTCAAGGCTAGTGAGAAGATGAAAACTCGTTATGACAGGAAAGCAAGTAATCATGGCTTCGAGGAAGGTACGCTCGTGTGGTTACATAATCCTCTCAGGAAAATCGGCAAGTCACCGAAACTACAGGCCCGCTGGGAGGGTCCCTATAAAGTGATCACAAGGATCAATGACGTGACCTATCGCATAAGACAGGGCGATAGAAAGAAGCCAAAGATCGTCCACATCGATCGACTAGCACCCTATCACGGTTCTAACGCTGCTCGGGACGAGCATGATTAAGAGGGGGGCAATGTTGCGACGAATACCTAAGCTCTAGAACGTTCGCAAGTACCTACCTACTCGTGTACGACAAATACCTACGCTCTAGAACATTCACAAGTACCTACCTACACGTATACAACAAATACCTACGCTAGAACGTTTGCATGTACCTACCTACACGTATAACAATAGATCAACGGCGGTAGGCATACCTACGCGTCGCAGCTAAGTACCTACACTCATTGTTCTGTTTTCGAGAATTGTCGGCATCTTTGTAGTAATAACTGGAAGGTTCTAGAAATCTATTGAAGGACTATAAAAAGGATTCGAACGTCGGCACTTCGTTCAGTTGTGAATACAGCGATCTCGAGCGAACATCTAAGTAATACGGAAGTTCACGAAGAGCGATATACGAAGCGTGATAGTGCAGTATAAGTGTTTATTGCTTTATTTAGTTACTGTTAGTATACTGTGTGAGTCTTGAATAAACGCATCATCGCGTATCTGGCATTTTGCATCGAATCCCATCCTGACACGTAACAATATCTATCAATATATACATGCATAAATAAATACTAAGCTATTGTGATGATTCTGCCAATTTTTTGCAAGGAGCTGTCTCATCCTCATCTTGAATGTCAAACGGTTTGTGGACATCCTGATCTCGGGAGGGAGCGCATTCCATAGAAGAACAGATTAAATACATAATATATACACAACAACAATATTATGATAGTTTAATAGTTAATTATAGTACTTTTATTAAATAAAAGCCCTCTTCCTCCCTTCTAACTTTGCTATGCTCGATAGGGTCCATAGGTAATGATGCCATGTATTAATATCTGTAACATCTTATCTACATTGTGAAACGCAAATAAAATATTGAGAATTGAGTACTGAAAAGCTACGATGCCACAGACAGACAAACACACACAGAGACACGTTAAACTTATAACACTCCGTCGCTTTTGCGTAGGGGTTAAAAATAACAATGACTATAATTAATTAATTCTTGATACGTAATTAGATAATTTAAATTAATGAGTGCAATAATTACACTCATCAAACGTGTAACATAATAAATTTAAAATTGTCTTTTTTATTTTATATAAAATAAATTTAATAATTAAAAAGTGTGAATATTTAACTTTAACTTCAGGATTATTTAAGGCTTGATCATTGCAATCGTTAGTCAACAACCAGCGTTCAAAATGAACAGTGTATATTTGCAATTATGTGTGATCTCTGCTTCATTGCTTGGTTTTATTCAATGTAAGTATAATTTACTGGATTTATATAATAATACAAGCTGAGCCCTGCGGCTTCGGGAACCAGACCGATTTTCGGAATTAAAAGTATCATTTCATATTCTATGTGTACATATAATTTTTTATCGAAATTGTGTCAGCCGTTTAGGCGCTGTGTGGTAACACACACAAACTTTCACATTTACAATATAAGTAAGATTATTCACCTTAGCCGTAAGATGTCCACTACTATAAAAAGGCTCTTTTCGATTCCCAAAGTTGTTATCAGGTCCTCTCCTCAGTCAAATTACATCTATATATATACTATTATATAAAGCGGAAGGTTTTGTTTGTTTGTTTGAACGTGCTAGGCAGTTTTTGTTCTCACTAGTACTACGATATACTATATTACAAAATAGTACAACTAGTGGGAGTCTCTATTCCCACTTGTTCTACTTGTTCCATCGGTAGAACTAATGGGATATTTTGTTCTCACTAGTACTACATTTTGATAGGTTCTAGAAATAGAAATAAAGTACCAAATATGCATACGTATCTCAATATTAGGTTTAAAATACACTTAGATATTACTGGAAACATTACAACACTATTAAATAAAAGTCACATTGTTTATATAATGATAAATATTGTAATAATATTTATTTAAGACACATTGATTTTGTAAAAGAAAATCAAACATCTATATCCATAACTATATTCACACGTGAAGCACGACTAAAAGAATTCTTTACCTATTTTGAAAATTACTGGACGAGAGATGATTACGTAACCATAAAACTGAATATTTCCTTCTTATTCACAAACAAAACGTCGAAGACTTGAAATCGATAATATTGATTTTTATAAAATGCACAATTAATAACTAGCGAAATTAGCATGGGGCACTTTTTAGAAATGATTCGGTAATTAAATAAGAATGTAGAAATACAGCAATCAAAAACGTTTTCTAGTTAGATATACTAGAGGTCGTGCAATAATAATGCATATTGTAAACTTAAACTGTGCCGAATTGCATACTCCTCAAAGTTTTTGCTTCACGTGTTAATATAGTTATGAATATAGATGTAGAACATTTGACACTTTTATATTACAATTTATATTTTCTTTTACAACATCAATGAGTCTTAAATAAATATTATTACAATATTTTTCATTGTATAAACAATGTGTCTTTTAATTAATAGTGTTGTAATGTTTCCAGTAATATCTAAGTGTATTTTAAACCTAATATTGAGATACGACTAGCATATTTGGTACTTTACTTCTATTTCTAGAACCTATCAAAATGTAGTACCTACTAGTGAGAACAAAATATCCCATTAGTTCTACCGATGGAACAAGTAGAACAAGTGGGAATAGAGACTCCCACTAGTTGTACTATTTTGTAATATAGTATATCGTAGTACTAGTGAGAACAAAAACTGTCATTAGTTCTACCGTGGAACTGTTCAGTAGAACAAGTGAGAATAGAGAATCCCAATAGTTCTACTATTTAGTTATATCTATTTTCGTAGTACTAGTGAGAAAAAAAAATCTCATTAGTTCTACCGTAGAACTGTTCAGTAGAACTAGTGGGAACAAACAATTAGTTCTACCGTGGAACTGTTCAGTAGAACAAGTGGGAATAGAGAATCCCAATAGTTCTACTATTTAGTTATGTCTAATATCGTAGTACTAGTGAGAAAAAAAAATCTCATTAGTTCTACCGTAGAACTGTTCAGTAGAACTAGTGGGACCAAACGATTAGTTCTACCGTGGAACTGTTCAGTAGAACAAGTGGGAATAGAGAATCCCAATAGTTCTACTATTTAGTTATGTCTAATATCGTAGTACTAGTGAGAAAAAAAAATCTCATTAGTTCTACCGTAGAACTGTTCAGTAGAACTAGTGGGAACAAACGATTAGTTCTACCGTGGAACTATTCAGTAGAACAAGTGGGAATAGAGAATCCCAATAGTTCTACTATTTAGTTATGTCTAATATCGTAGTACTAGTGAGAAAAAAAAATCTCATTAGTTCTACCGTAGAACTGTTCAGTAGAACTAGTGGGAACAAACGATTAGTTCTACCGTAGAACTGTTCAGTAGAACTAGTGGGAACGAACGATACCAGTCGGATTTAAATAATTATTTTTGCAGATCTTGAGGAAGGTTATAGGATATGTAACACACGCTACTGGCAACGGGAGCAGAGCAATAAGCAATACCGCAATGAAACTGCGCCGCGGAAAGCTAGCTAAGGAATAAAATCCCATCCCATTTATTATCAATACGGGACAATATTAGTTATAGTAGATTTTTGCCTGGCACCATCAATGATATTATTATGATGTTCACAATTTTTCTTTAAATGTTAACTTGCTAGTTTCCTATAATTAATATATATTTTTTTGATTTATTGATAACATCTTTTTATATTAGCCCATCAAAGCAACTTTACTCTGCCTAATGGTAAACAGTCATTGGGACCTAAGAGTACCTAGTAGATACCATTTTAAAAACCTTCGTCGCTCAATCGATCAATTGAATTGGAAAAAAGGGCTTAAAGAAAGCATCTTTTACTACTTTTATCATGACTATTATTCCGTTCGAAAAGACGCATATTGTTGGGCATAGATCTATTACAATCTAGTACGATAACTTGTTTTGGCATATTTTTATACGCTGCGAAAACATGAACATTGCGACAAATCGAGAAGAAGAAAGTAGATGCTCTGGAGATGTTGTGCTGGAGACGGATGCTGGGAGTGTCGTGGACATCTCTATACTCAAAGAACTCGGCATTAGGCAATGTCTTTCAGCAGTTGTGCAGAGTCGCATTTTGAAGTTCTTTGGGCATGTTTCTCGACGTGATAACGACTTCATCGAACGTCTTGTCGTTCAGGGCAAAGTAGAGGGCACCAGAGGGTGAGGGTGGTCACCCATGAGATGGACCGACCAAGTGAAGTCTGTTGTGGGTGGCTCCTTGAACTAGTGCAACAGGATGGCTGCAACAAGGGAGAAAAGGCGGATGATTGTGAGGCAAATAACATCTGCCTCTACGGAAGTCACAACCTGATGACCACGACCACTCTACCAAGAATGTAACGACGAAGAAGAAGAAGATCTATTGTAAATTTTCCACAATCTCCGTGTACTGTTTTACAGTCACAGGCTACTTCAGTGCTGCTCGTCCTTCATTAGATGTTGCGACTTTTATGATTTGGTCAAGAAATATGCAAATAATCGTATGTACTATCAAACCAGCTGAATCATGACCCATTTTGCTAATATTTCGCTTAATACTGTCCAACTTGTAAGTTCTATCGTGTATAATGTACTTAGGACGTTTTTAATACTAACATAACAACAGTGCACTCAGTGAAATGACAGTGTCTAATAGAATGATAACAAGCTCGTTGCCAAGGAAATCTGTCTTCAGGCAAATTTCGACCTACTTGCATTTAGATGGATTACCAAAATAAGCTTATGGTAGGTCATGATTCTTTTGGTTCGATAGTATTTATTTTCAAATCAAATCGTTTATTGTTTCAAATTATTACGACATCTTAGCAAAAACCCAAATCATACATTTTAGTCAGAGACCTCAACCTCATAACTTAAAAATAAATGATGCTATTCAAAAAGTGGACTCTACAAAGTTCTTAGGCCTCATCATCGATAAGCAGTTTAACTGGAAGTCACACGTGGCAGAGCTATGCAAAAAACTTAGTAGTTCTGCTTATGCCTTATACAAATTATCCCCAAAAGTAAATCTTGAAACGGTACTCACTGCTTACCATGGCATTACAGCCTCAGTACTCCGCTACGGAATCATTTTTTGGGGGAAACTCGACCGACAATGGAATAGTTTTTAAGGCGCAAAAACGCTGTGTGCGAGCTATGTTTGGTTTGCAATTAACATACAGCTGTAAAGCCTACTTTGTTCAACATAAAATTGTAACACTTCCGTCTTTGTACATTTACGAAGTATCTTTGTTCGTACACAGCGACCCCAATTTGTTTCAACGTATATCCGATGTTGTAAAACGAAATAGACGCAAAAATTACAATAATAAGAATAAACTCTATTTGCATAGTGAAAAAACAAGTCTGATGTTCAAAAGTTTACTGTGTATGACACCAAAAATTTATAACAAAATTCCAGATTGTATAAAGGCTCATTACATTAATAAATTTAAATACAGTTAAAAAAAATTAATTGATAAAAGTTATTATAGTGTGCATGAATTTCTTAATGATAATAATTTAATAAAGATTTCTTAACTGTTTTTACAATCATATTTATTAAAATAATGATGTATACCTAAATGTTTATAATTTTGTATTCTGTGACTAAACATTTACATTGATATTAAGCATTGTATTATTTTCTTCTTTTGCTTTAGCTAATTTCTATTTTAACATTGTATTTACTTTTTTGTCAGTTGTTTTATTTATTTTGTATTTTAACATTGGCATTGTATTTAAATTTCGCTCTCTTGTTTTTATCTAATTTTTATTTTTTTGGCATCAACTTTATATTTACTTTTTAATCTCAAACCATTAATTTGACTTTAGTTATTAATTTATAACTTTCAAACGCCTACTAGGCACATTTTGGCACAAAATGTTAAAAATAAGAGCATATAATACCTAAAATGTATGAATAAATTATTTGATTTGATTTGATTTGATTTGACATAATATTAAAAAGTTGAGTCAAATTTTTTTATATTAATTACTTATTTTTCGAATTTTGCTTTTCCCTGCTTTTAGGAATTTGAAAATTTATATATAAGATGACAGTTTTATGAATTCTGTTTTCAGGTACCGAACATTGTGCTTATACTGACGAGAAATGCATGACAGAAGCAGCAATTAGTATATTTAAGTCTATAGTAGCTGGCATCAAAGGCAAAGTGGAAAGTTCTGATCCTTTATATGAAGATGAAATTGTGGGCAAACTGGACGCTATGAAATATAAACTAACAAATATCACTATGACTGGTTTGATTAATTGTGAAGTTAAAAAATTAGTGTAAGTATTACTTTGAATATTATTAGAAGAAAACAGTCAAATGGTGTTTTCTAGAATTTGTTAGATTTTCAATTATTTTAATTACTGCTGGTGATTACCAATTAAAGTAATCGAAGTTAAAACTAGCAGACATTCATCACACTACAGTTATTATAACCATCTAATTACGTATATTTTAGATATCAGTAAGATAGTATATAAAACAGAAATATAAGGAAATGGCATTAAAATATAAAATTTATCTCTTCAACGATAAATAATGACTTTTGATGACTCGTCCAAAAATGATATTTCATAGGTATTTTTATGGGCACATTTAAACATCCATAAAATATTATGTATATAAATACTAAAAGTGATCGTACCACCACAGTTCTAATTCCTGCTGGCTCCTTTCTAAGTACTTAACTACTTATACAAAACTCTTGTTCTAATGTACGTGGTCTTGGACCAATTATTGCATCCAAAACCGCTCATAAGCACCAGATGTTTCGGTATCATAACAGGCAGATCGACATTGAAGTCTTATCAGTATCATAATCTTACGTTTATACAGGTACTTCATACACGACTAGATTTCAATTTAAAATATTCTGTAAGCTAATGCGAGTACGATACATAATTGTAAACAGTAACTTAATAAAAAAAAACTTTAATGTGTCAGAAGAAAAGTATAGATAATAGGCTAATTCAACGTTCATAGGTTGCAGGAATCTCTTACTTAAAAGTAGGCAGAACTTATGTTACGACGGAAAAAAAAATATTGCCATGAGCGTTTGAGGGCAGCATTGAAATAATTCAAATTTAAATTCTTTATTTCCCGTAATGTGGTTATAACAATATGTAATTATATTAATTTTAATAATTCAGAACAACAAATTATGGTTTATTATATCAGTCAAGGAACGTCCACTGCTGTAGATACTGATAAAATTATGATGGCTCGCATTCAACTATAATATGGACAGTTCCGATTCTCTTCCGACACTTGACAAATATGCCTCAGACAGAACCATCAAACAGAACGCAAATTATTACGTGTCCTACATGTCTCAACACCTGCAGCACAAATATATCGACGCTACTAAAACACAAAATCTTCAGCGGAAGACCGGGTCTGACAAAGTCTGATTGCCTTTCTTACAAGTCGCAGCCCCAATCCTTCTCTTCTCCTTTGAGAAACTACATAATGCGTCGGTTCTCTTAAATAGATGTTGTAGATTTCAATAAAATGTGATGAAATTTTTGATTGCAGATGTGAGACAAAATCATCACTCTGTGAATATATTTTACAATGTCCAAAACTGGTATTCAATTCGTACTATAAAACTAGCGGGTCTCTGCATGATGTACCTGTTGACGGAGAAGGCACAATCACTGTAACTGCAGGTAACTGAATTCACTTTTCGAATTTCTTTCTACTTGGTGTACAATAACTCATTAAAGAAAAAATCATTACCATCACATCAGCTGAATGACGTCCACTGCTGAACATAGGCCTTCCCCAATTTTGGCCACGTTGGCCTGGCGTGTGTCACCCTCATCTATTGGTTACCCGCCACCCATTTTTGTTGTTAAATAAAAAATATTTAACAATAAATGGTTAAAAATTATTACGGATTCAAAGCCATCATGCATGGCGCAACGATTCTGGTAATCCAAGGTCAATAAACAATAGACTGCTTCAAATTTTGTTCTTGTCACCAGTTCTGTTCGATAAAATAAGGCAAGAGTTTCGTAAACCATCCTGCTAGACTCGAAACTGATAAAAAAAATTTTTTTCAGATGATTATACTGCAGTATTCCATGATCATTATACTTTCCATACTGATGAATATGACAATAAACAAAGAATCTGGATTGAGTATAGCGAATTGGATACTGATCTTAAGGGAAAATTGACTTTTGAAATCAATACCCTGGTCGGAGATAAAGATAAGTGTAAGTTTCTTTTTAAACTAGCCTACCAAAGTGACTCCAGTGTCAATCAGTGGGATCCAAGAGTACTATAGACCATTCTAAAAGCTATCGTGTGCAACTTGACATGGTGGAGTCCACTATGGCAGCTTTATGACATTCTTTTTGCCCGACAACCGAAGTCAAGGAGGGTAGGGTTTTTCGAGCGTATGTATGTAATATGCCTATTTATTTGGCACACTTTGCAGCCTAAATAGTTTAATGAATTTTAAAATGTGAGGTTTTATTAGATTCGTATTAATTGTGGGACTGATACAGGGTATGTAATATTGCAATGTAGCGTCGGCAAAAATGGGTTTCTTACTTTTCAGTTTGTTTTAAGCAGGCAGGGTTTTTGCTCTTTAATATCTTTTGTTTGTTCACGTCCCACTTAAAAGACTGGCTAATACCACACAATAAAAACTGTGCACACTATTTTAGTTTTGGCCTTTGATTAATTTGCGATTTAATTACTTGATCAAATTGGACTTAGCGTAAATTTTGTAGTACCTATCGGTTAGGTATAGAGATTTGTGATGTGTACATAATCATTTCCTCTTTTTTTTCAGTTAAACAAGCTAAAACTAAAGCAAGTGCCAATATGAAAGAAATGGAACTAAACATCGAAAAACGGATCCTCAAAATCATGATGGAAAAATTTGCACGAAATTACAGAGACATATTGCGGGTCGTACCTAAGGAAGACTTACGTTTGCTTTAAATGCTGTCTTTATCACTCGGACCACAGAATTATCTTTTAACTATTCTATTTATACTAATAAATTGATTTAAAAGTTTTAATTGTATCATTTTATACCTGATATTGTAACTTAACATCTTTAACATCATTTTATTCAAAGTTGAACAGGACCACGTCTGCCTAGATAGCTACGTATTTATGTGAACACACAACATAATGAGAACCTAAGGGCACATACTCGTAATACACGCTAGACCATTATAGGCTTACCAACATTCATCTTAATACTTGTAAAATATAATTTTACAACATAAAACAATAAGTTTCTTATACGAAAAAATGTAAGTTAAGTTTATTATATTCTATTGTTAGCATTTTTATAAATCTTATACTTACAAGGAAACAAAACAGGTAAGTGAAGTTTTTTTGAAACTATATCTAGTTAAACAATGAAGTGGAATCTGGTTTTGTCTTCTGCCTGTGTGTCAGTTTTGTCTTTAGCTGCCTTGTCTATCTCAAGTCTTAATACTTACCTATTATAAGATTTTATTTAGTTTTTGCAAATATTAGCGTAAAAATAATAGAGTTATTTAAAATTTATTGGCTTGGCTGATCAGGAGTGTACAACGTTTGTAATCTATGTTGTATTTTCTGTCGACGGAAATTTTATAGGATAGTAAGTAAGTATTAATTTAAATTTATTTTTTGCTGCAACCTGATTCCTTAAAGGGCATGGATAGGCAGACAACATGACTCACTAGTTGTCGGGATATAAAAAAAGACTCAGGTCCACAACAAATAATCTATAAATAACATTGACGACATATTTAGTTACGCTGGGGCGAAATCCCGTGAAGATGAGTTTTGGGTATCGTTTTGCGGTTGAAATTATTTCCAGTCTCAATAGGGAAACATTATGCAAGGAAATGATTTGATTTGAAAATCATTGAAATTTAATCTCTAATAATAATAATAATAAAATTAGAGATAAATAATACTCTGACTAGTATAACAAAAGAAGTCAATGTTATTAAAAAATTAATTCCGTGCTACGTGAAAAGCACACTTCATTTATCAAGGTATAGTTACTTAGAATGAAAAAAAAACCTTGGAATAATTTTTCAAAATATTAATTTATTTTTTGTAAATATATTTAAAGTATAGAGAAATACGCCTTAAGCAATTGTGGTAATTAATGCTCTTGCTTTTTCTGTAGTAAGTACATACATTACATTATTTATCGATATTATTCCATCTTAATTCAATATTAACAATTTATTGCGCTTCATTATTTCTTCATTTACATCAGTTTGTGTTTGTAACTTTGACTTGTATAACTTCAAAATCATAAACTTAACAAATGTATATGACAATCGATGTTAAGACTGTAAAACGTTTTAG
This sequence comes from Parascotia fuliginaria, assembly GCA_963082885.1. Classification (NCBI taxonomy): domain Eukaryota; kingdom Metazoa; phylum Arthropoda; class Insecta; order Lepidoptera; family Erebidae; genus Parascotia; species Parascotia fuliginaria. The sequence goes on from OY720197.1 coordinate 5,221,600, forward strand.
ACGTTTGAAAAACAGGTTTATGTTCTGCTTGCTTGCTGTAAGCAGATCATATCACATCTTAGCAATATTATTATTTTAATATTATTAAAATTATTCCAATCAACAAAGAACATTCTTCTAAATTAACAAAATAATTACACTGTGTTTCTTCAAAGGAGATCGCAGCATGCAAAAGAAAACTAAAAGTATATTCTTAATATTTCATTACACTTAGTTTATAAGAATATCGAGTTATTCCCAGTAGTTCCATGTATAGTATATAGTCTCGCATGAAACTAATGTGAGCATAAAATATGATTTTTATTCCCACTTGTTTCGTATAATTTTATAAACTAGTTTTTATCTAGCAATTCTTTTATGAAACATTATTTTTGTAGAAGGTAAATGCGTTTACGCATACCTCCCCGTCCAGGGAAACGAGGCGGGTATGTCGGGCTCACTGTATATAGAAAAATAAGAAAGTGCGGTTCCGTGATGCCAAATGTGGTGCAACGCTTAGTTTCTTGTATGGAACTTGTGACTTACATTAGTTTTATGTGGAACTGACTACATGGAACTACTGGAAATAATTTAATAATCTAAAAGTTATTCCTATTAGTTACATATACATATGAAACTTGTGGGTTACATTAGTTTCATGTGGAACATACGGAACATGGAACTATTGGGAATAAACCAAAATATGTGGCCAGCTGTAACTTTGAGCTTAATTTTTCATATTCCAACAAACACTTCTTGAATAGGTGGCAGTCCTCTGCCGCTGCCTAAGCACGGATTGAGATTTGCAATTAAACTATCCACCTCAGTATACAATGCTGGTGCTCGAATAAGTTTATCTATCTCAATATAATTTTTGTTAAGATATTTGTTCAGAGCGTTGCCTAAAACAGAACAATATGATTAGTAAGTTTTAATTAATATTGACAAATTCATTTGAGATAGTTTTAAAATCCAATACGTGTGTATTTATGTATACACTATCTTTGCTATTATCATCAACATCATCCTTTGGCGCCATAACGTCGTCTACTATTAAACATAGACTTCACCCAAAATCTTGCAAAGTAGATATTTATTAGCACTTTGCATCCAGAGTCTTCCTACTGCTTTAATCAGGTAATCTGTTCACCTTGCCTATAGAATCACATACATCTTTTTCTTCATTATCTTTTGTCAAAACTTAAGTTAGCCGTGCCATTAATGCGTTTATAATAATAAGCTCTGTATCACTCACCCTTTGCTGTATCACCGTTGTATAAATTACTGTAGTTTATATTCACGCGTCCTTTGGGCTCAAGTTCCAATAAGTATTTCTCTATAAGAATTTGCTCTGAGTTGCCATCGTATAATATCCATTAACTGTTATCATATAGTTTTCTGTAAAATAGCATATCAATTTAGTGTTTCCATTTTGTATTAATATTTTTCTCTTAGCATATGTTGTCCCCCTGCTAGGCAAAGGTCGTCCACAGATTTTCAAGGAATCTTTTTGTGTTGCGGTTATTCATGTCCTAATGCCACCTTTGTTTGAGTTGTCTTACTGAATTCTAAAGGATCTAGTACCGTAGTTTTGCTAAGATATTTTTTGAGTCGACCATTAAATTGCTTTAGCAGCCTTAGAATAAATGCCTACCGTGAAGGGAGTGGGAAGGTGAAGGATTGAGAGTGGTGTGGAAAAAGAAAAGGGGAAAAATTGGGCCTCCGACAGTTTCAGTCACCAAACTAAACGCAATAGTATGGATACTATTACTCTTAAATTGATCTTCTATGAGAGGCTAGTTCTTTCTAGGTCGATCCATTTTGTTCATGCTGATATCAGCGTGGATCTACTACCGTACAAATCTACATAATATATCCATATAATTGAATTCAGGCTAAAAAAGGTGGTATTCATCGAATGATAGTCCTCTTGGTGGGATGATTATAGCGAGCGTTATATTAAGCAATTAAACAATTATATCACACGTGTTGTTGAACGCCATATTATCTGCCCATGATGATTTGGCAAAAAAGGCTGGATAAATGACAGCCAATTTGACAGATAGTTCGTAAGTCCATATTAAAAGACCGTAAAGTATCTGCGCATTACTGCGTTTCATTTTGTCAGATCTAGAATGAAAACAATTAAATATATTTTGAAACATAACCCTCTGAGTATATTAGAACTTTTGAGTTTATTGCAAAGACATAATATATTAGGTAAATTGGATCCTGTGCTATAACGGCCTGAACAGAAAGTCACCTCCTAGGCTCCAGAGCAGCTTACCACATTCTCAAACCACCAGATTCTCAACACTCACCAGATTGGCAATTAAGATGATTCATTGACTGACTGGATTGTCTCGTCTTTTCCTAAGCTGTGTTAACGCAACCATTTAAACAAATCAGCAAACAAAATAAATTGAGCTGGTTCTGGTGGTTGGCAAAAATAACTTAATTTATCAGCAAGTAGTGTGGTATTAACCTTAAAATTGAATTCATGTCATCATTTATATGCAGCAATATTATTAATAATAGAACAAAAATTGTGATTCGGGGTTTATTAAATTTTTGCAAGCTTTGCAGCAAGTTACTTTTGATTTGTTAAATTGTTTTGTTACCGAGTGATTACTAAATTATAATAGAATACTGTTCTCAAATTCAAACTTCTTTATTTTTGATTTCAGCATGAACAAAGAAAAAAAGATTTTAAAATTCACACTTCTCTGTCCGTTACTGAATTTTACGACAGACTATTCTTTATTAGGGTATATAAATGGTATATACGTCGAAGGAGACGGTGTTTTCAATTTAGTGACTGGTAAGCACCATTTAAATATATACTTTTAAACAATCATAAATGTTAAACAAATTGAATGTACTATTTGACCACATATTTGCTTTACCACTTTTGGCGAAAAACTCCATCTTCTTCTTCTCCTTTTTTTTGGCAACAGAGCCGACGATTGTGTCAGCTATTTCTGCCAGCGTCAAGTTTAGAATAATTTTCTTGTTGATGATATTAATGGTATATTACAATGATAAAAAATAGAAAAAATGTGGATGAAATTAAATGACAACCATCTTCCGTGAAAACAAAAGATGGACTTCAAAAAAAAAAAAGCTCCATCAAAATTAAAATTCAATATACCTAATGACAGTGACAACTGTCACTGTATTGAGGTAACTTGCAAGCAAAAATAGACACTATTGTTTTAAGTTATGCAAACGACATTTATTCTAAGGCTGCTAAAGCAATTTAATGGTCGACTCAAAAAATATCTTAACAAAACTACGGTACTAGATCCTTTAGAATTCAGTAAGACAACTCAAACAAAGGTGGCATTAGGACATGAATAACCGCAACACAAAAAGATTCCTTGAAAATCTGTGGACGACCTTTGCCTAGCAGGGGGACAACATATGCTAAGAGAAAAATATTAATACAAAATGGAAACACTAAATTGATATGCTATTTTACAGAAAACTATATGATAACAGTTAATGGATATTATACGATGGCAACTCAGAGCAAATTCTTATAGAGAAATACTTATTGGAACTTGAGCCCAAAGGACGCGTGAATATAAACTACAGTAATTTATACAACGGTGATACAGCAAAGGGTGAGTGATACAGAGCTTATTATTATAAACGCATTAATGGCACGGCTAACTTAAGTTTTGACAAAAGATAATGAAGAAAAAGATGTATGTGATTCTATCGGCAAAGTGAACAGATTACCTGATAAAAGCAGTAGGAAGACGCTGGATGCAAAGTGCTAATAAATATCTACTTTGCAAGATTTTGGGTGAAGTCTATGTTTAATAGTAGACGACATTATGGCGCCAAAGGATGATGATGATGATAATAGCAAAGATAGTGTATACTTAAATACACACGTATTGGATTTTAAAACTATCTCAAATGAATTGAATTTGAATGTCAAACGGTTTGTGGACATCCTGATCTCGGGAGGGAGCGCATTCCATAGAAGAACAGATTAAATACATAATATATACACAACAACAATGATATGATAGTTTAATAGTTAATTTTAGTACTTTTATTAAATAAAAGCCCTCTTCCTCCCTTCTAACTTTGCTATGCTCGATAGGGTCCATAGGTAATGATGCCATGTATTAATATCTGTAACATCTTATCTACATTGTGAAACGCAAATAAAATATTGAGAATTGAGTACTGAAAAGCTACGATGCCACAGATAGACAAACACACATAGACACGTTAAATTTATAACACTCCGTCGCTTTTGCGTAGGTGTTATAAATAACAATGACTATAATTAATTAATTCTTGATAAGTAATTAGATAATTTAAACTAATGGGTGATTTTATTTATTATTATATTATTTTATTCCTAATTAAAATAATAATTAAAAAGTGTGACTTTACTTTAAATTTCAGGATTTATTTAAGGCTTGATGTCATTGCGATCGTTAGTCAACAACCAGCGTTCAAAATGAACAGTGTATATTTGCAATTATGTGTGATCTCTGCTTCATTGCTTGGTTTTATTCAATGTAAGTATAATTTACTGGATTTATATAATAATACAAGCTGAGCCCTGCGGTTCCGGGAACCAGACCGATTTTCGGAATTAAAAGTATCATTTCATATTCTATGTGTACATATAATTTTTTATCGAAATTGTGTCAGCCGTTTAGGCGCTGTGTGGTAAAACATACAAACTTTCGCATTTACAATATAAGTAAGATTATTCACCTTAGCCATAAGATGTCCACTACTATAAAAAGGCTCTTTTCGATTCCCAAAGTTGTTATCAGGTCCTCTCCTCAGTCAAATTACATCTATATATATACTATTATATAAAGCGGAAGGGTTTGTTTGTTTGTTTGAACGTGCTAATCTTTTCAACTACCAGTCGGATTTAAATAATTATTTTTGCCTATGATAGCGCAGTTCTTGGCAACGGGAGCAGAGCAATAATCAATACCGCAATGAAACCGCCCCGCGGTAAGCTATGGATTTTATTTCTCAAATTCCATACCATTTATTATCAATACGGGACAATATTAGTTATAGTAGATTTTATACCTGGCACCGATGATATTATTATGATGTTCACAATTTTTCTTTAAATGTTAACTTGCCTATTTTTTTATTTATTTATTGATAACATCTTTTTATATTAGCCCATCAAAGCGACTTCACTCTGCCTAATGGTAAGCACTCATTGGGACCTAAGGGTAGTAGACATCATTTTGAAAGCCTTCGTCGCTCGATCGATCAATTGAATTGGAAAAAGGGCAAGAAAGCATCTTTACTACTTTTATCATGACTATTGTTCCGTTCGAAAAGACATATATTGTTGTTTATAGATCTATTACGATCTAGTACGATAACTTGTTTTTGCCATATTTTTATACGCTGCGAAAACATGGACATTGCGACAAGTCGAGAAGAAGAAAGTAGATGCTCTGGAGATGTGGTGCTGGAGTCGGATGCTAGGAGTGTCGTGGACCGATTAACGCACCAACATCTCTATACTCAAAGAACTCGGCATTAGGCAATGTCTTTCAGCAGTTGAGCAGAGTCGCATTTTGAAGTTCTTTGACTCCATCGAACGACTTTTCGTTTAGGGCAAAGTAGAGGGTACCAGAGGGCGAGGAAGGTCACCCATGAGATGGACCAACCAGGTGAAGTCTGTTGTGGGTGGCTCCTTGAACTAGTGCAACAGGATGGCTGCAATAAGGGAGAAAAGGCGGATGATTGTGAGGCAAATAACATCTGCCTCTACGGAAGTTACAACCTGAAGTCCACGACCACTCTGCCAAGAATGTCACGACGAAGAAGAAGAAGATCTATTGTAAATTTTCCACAATCTCCGTGCACTGTTTTACAGTCACAGACTACTTCAGTGCTGCTCGTCCTACATTCGATGTTGCGTATTCTCGTGTGACTTTTATGATTCGGTCAAGAAATATGCAAATAATCGTATGTACTATCAAACCAGCTGTATCATGACCCATTTTGCTAATATTTCGCTTAAAACTGTCCAACTTGTAAGTTCTATCGTGTATAATGTACTTAGGACGTTTTTAATACTAACATAACAACAGTGTACTCAGTGAAATGACAGTGTTTAATAGAAAGATAACAAGCTCGTTGCCAAGGAAATATGTCTTCAGGCGAATTTCGACCTACTTGCATTTAGATGGATTACCAAAATGAGCTTATGGTAGGTCATGATTCTTTTGGTTCGATAGTATTTATTTTCAAATCATATCGTTTATTGTTTCAAATTATTACGACATCTTAGCAAAAACCCAAATCATACATTTCAGTCAGAGACCTCAACCTCATAACTTAAAAATAAATGATGCTATTCAAGAAGTGGACTCTACAAAGTTCTTAGGCCTCATCATCGATAAGCAGTTTAACTGGAAGTCACACGTGGCAGAGCTATGCAAAAAACTTAGTAGTTCTGCTTATCCTTTATACAAATTATCCCCAATAGTAAATCTTGAAACGGTACTCACTGCTTACCATGGCATTACAGCCTCAGTACTCCGCTACGGAATCATTTTTTGGGGAAACTCGACCGACAATGGAATAGTTTTTAATGCGCAAAAACGCTTTGTGTGAGTTATGTTTGGTTTGCAATTAACAGACAGTTGTAAAGCTTACTTTGTTCAACATAAAATTCTAATACTTCCGATTTTGTACATTTACGAAGTATCTTTGTTCGTACACAGTGACCCCAATTTGTTTCAACGTGTATCCGATGTTGTAAAACGAAATAGACGCAAAAATTACAATAATGAGAATAAACTCTGTTTGCATAGTGCAAAAACAAGTCTGATGTTCAAAAGTTTACTGTGTATGATACCAAAAACTTATAACAAAATTCCAGATTGTATAAAGGCTCATAACATTAATAAATTTAAATACAGTTAAAAAAAAAATGTTAAAAGTTATTATAGTGTGCATGAATTTCTTAATGATAATAATTTAATTAAGATTTCCTAACTGATTACTATGCAATTATATTTACAATCATAATTATTAAAATAATGATGTATACCTAAATGTTTATAATTTTGTATTCTGTGTGACTAAACATTTACATTGATATTAAGCATTGTATTATTTTCTTCTTTTGCTTTAGCTAATTTCTATTTTAATATTGTATTTACTTTTTTGTCAGTTGTTTTATTTATTTTCTATTTTAACATTGGCATTGTATTTAAATTTCGTTCTCTTGTTTTTATCTAATTTTTATTATTTTGGCATCAACTTTATATTTACTATTTAATTTCAAACCATTAATTTGACTTTAGTTATTAATTTATAATTTTCAAACGCCTACTAGGCACATTTTGGCGCCACAAATGTTAAAAATAAGAGCATATAATACCCAAAATGTATGAATAAATTATTTGATTTGATTCCATTTGAATTGATATAATATTAAAAAGTTGAGTCAAATTTTTTTATATTAATTACTTGATTTTCGAATACATTTTGCTTTTCCCTGCTTCTAGGAATTCGAAAATTTATATATAAGATGACAGTTTTATGATTTCTGTTTTCAGGTACCGAACATTGTGCTTATACTGACGAGAAATGCATGACAGAAGCAGCAATTAGTATATTTAAGTCTATAGTAGCTGGCATCAAAGGCAAAGTGGAAAGTTCTGATCCTTTATATGAAGATGAAATTGTGGGCAAACTGGACGCTATGAAATATAAACTAACAAATATCACTATGACTGGTTTGATTAATTGTGAAGTTAAAAAATTAGTGTAAGTATTACTTTGAATATTATTAGAAGAAAACAGTCAAATGGTGTTTTCTAGAATTTGTTAGATTTTCAATTATTTTAATTACTGCTGGTGATTACCAATTAAAGTAATCGAAGTTAAAACTAGCAGACATACATCACACTACAGTTATTATAACCATCTAATTACGTATATTTTAGATATCAGTAAGATATTATATAAAACAGAAATATAAGGAAATGCCATTAAAATATAAAATTTATCTCTTCAACGATAAATAACGACTTTTGATGACTCGTCCAAAAATGATATTTCATAGGTATTTTTATGGGCACATTTAAACATCCATAAAATATTATGTATATAAATACTAAAAGTGATCGTACCACCACAGTTCTAATTCCTGCTGGCTCCTTTCTAAGTACTTAACTACTTATACAAAACTCTTGTTCTATTGTACGTGCCTCTAAGTCTTGGACCAATTATTGCATCCAAAACCGCTCATAAGCATCAGATGTTTTGGTATCATAACAGGCAGATCGACATTGAAGTCTTATATTTTGTGTATTTTGTGTTGATTGGCAGTATCATAATCTTACGTTTATACAGGTATTTCATACACGACTAGATTTCAATTTAAAATATTCTGTAAGCTAATGCGAGTACGATACATAATTGTAAACAGTAACTTAATAAAAAAAAACTTTAATGTGTCAGCTGAAAAGTATAGATAATAGGCTACTTCAACGTTCATAGGTTGCAGGAATCTCTTACTTAAAAATAGGCAGAACTTATGTTACGACGGAAAAAAAAATATGGCCATGAGCGTTTGAGGGCAGCATTGAAATAATTCAAATTTAAATTCTTTATTTCCCGTAATGTGGTTATAACAATATGTAATTATATTAATTTTAATAATTCAGAACAACAAATTATGATTTATTATATCAGTCAAGGAACGTCCACTGCTGCATTCAATTATAATATGGACAGTTCCGATTCTCTTCCGACACTTGTCAAAAATGCCTCAGACAGAACCATCAAACAGCACGCAAATTATAACGTGTCCTACATGTCCCAACACCTGCAGCTTGCATAATTAGATCGACGCTACTAAAACACAAAATCTTCAGCGGAAGATCGGGTCTGACAAAGTCTGATTGCCGTCTACACGCTAAGAATCAAAAAAGATTTAACTTTCTTACAAGTCGCAGCCCCAATCTTTCTCTTATCCTTTGAGAAACTACATAATGCGTCGGTTCTCTTAAATAGATGTTGTAGATTTCAATAAAATGTGATGAAATTTTTGATTGCAGATGTGAGACAAAATCATCACTCTGTGAATATATTTTACAATGTCCAAAACTGGTATTCAATTCGTACTATAAAACTAGCGGGTCTTTGCATGATGTACCTGTTGACGGAGAAGGCACAATCACTGTAACTGCAGGTAACTAAATTCACTTTTCGAATTTCTTTCTACTTGGTGTACAATAATTCATTAAAGAAAAATCATTATCATCACATCAGCTGAATGACGTCCACTGCTGGACATAGGCCTGCCCCAATTTTGGCCACGTTGGCCGGGCGTGTGTCACCCTCATCCATTGGTTACCCGCCACCCATTTTTGTTGTTAAATAAAAAATATTTAACAATAAATGGTTAAAAATTATTACGGATTCAAAGCCATCATGCATGGCGCAACGATTCTGGTAATCCAAGGTCAAAAAACAATAGACTGCTTCAAATTTTGTTCTTGTCACCAGTTCTGTTCGATAAAATAAGGCAAGAGTTTCGTAAACCATCCTGCTAGACTCGAAACAGATAAAAAAAATTTTTTTCAGATGATTATACTGCAGTATTCCATGATCATTATACTTTCCATACTGATGAATATGACAATAAACAAAGAATCTGGATTGAGTATAGCGAATTGGATACTGATCTTAAGGGAAAATTGACTTTTGAAATCAATACCCTGGTCGGAGATAAAGATAAGTGTAAGTTTCTTTTTAAACTAGCCTACCAAAGTGACTCCACTCTGCCTGATGATAAGCATTCAGTGGGATCCAAGAATACTATACACCATTCTAAAAGCTATCGTGTGCAATTTCTGACATGGTGGCGTCCACTCTGGCAGCTTTATGACATTCTTTTTGCCCGACAACCGAAGTCAAGGAGGGTAGGGTTTTTCGAGCGTATGTATGTAATATGTCTATTTATTTGGCACACTTTACAGCCTAAATAGTTAAATGAATTTTAAAATGTGAGGTTTTATTAGATTCGTATTAATTGTGGGACTGATACAGGGTATGTAATATTGCAATGTAGCGTCAGCAAAAATGGGTTTCTTACTTTTCAGTTTGTTTTAAGCAGGCAGGGTTTTTGCTTTTTAATATCTTTTGTTTGTTCACGTCCCACTTAAAAGACTGGCTTATACCACACAATAAAAACTGTGCACACTATTTAAGTTTCGGCCTAAGATTAATTTGCGATTCAATTACTTGATCAAATCAGACTTAGCGTAAATTTAGTAGTACCTATCGGTTAGGTATAGAGATTTGTGATGTATACATAATCATTTCCTCTTTTTTTTTCAGTTAAACAAGCTAAAACTAAAGCAAGTGCAAATATGAAAGAAATGGAACTAAACATCGAAAAACGGATCCTCAAAATCATGATGGAAAAATTTGCACGAAATTACAGAGACATATTGCGGGTCGTACCTAAGGAAGACTTACGTTTGCTTTAAATACTGACTTTATCACTCGGACCACAGAATTATCTTTTATCTATTCTATTTATACTAATAAATTGATTTAAAAGTTTTAATTGTATCATTTTATACCTGATATTGTAATTTAACTTCTTTAATATCATTTTATATGCGTTTTATAGCTACGTATTTATGTGAACACACAATATAATGAGAACCTAAGGGCACATACTCGTAATACACGCTAGACCATTATAGGCTTACCAACATTCATCTTAATACTTGTAAAATATAATTTTACAACGTAAAACAATAAGTTTCTTATACGAAAAAATGTAAGTTAAGTTTATTATATTCTATTGTTAGCATTTTTATAAATCTTATACTTACAAGGAAACAAAACAGGTAAGTGAAGTTCATTTGAAACTATATCTAGTTAAACAATGAAGTGGAATCTGGTTTTGTCTTCTGCCTGTGTGTCAGTTTTGTCTTTAGCTGCCTTGTCTATCTCAAGTCTTAATACTTACCTATTATAAGATTTTATTTAGTTTTTGCAAATATTAGCGTAAAAATAATAGAGTTATTTAAAATTTATTGGCTTGGCTGCTCAGGAGTGTACAACGTTTGTAATCTATGTTGTATTTTCTGTCGACGGAAATTTTATAGGATAGTAAGTAAGTATTAATTTAAATATATTTTTTTTGCAACCTGATTCCTTAAGGGGCGTGGATAGGCAGACAACATGACTCACTAGTTGTCGGGATATAAAAAAGACTCAGGTCCACAACAAATAATCTATAAATAACATTGATATACATATTTAGTTAGTTACGCTGGGGCGAAATCCCGTGAAGATGAGTTTTGGGTATCGTTTTGCGGTTGAAATTATTTCAAGTCTCAATAGGGAAACATTATGCAAGGAAATGATTTGATTTGAAAATCATTGAAATTTAATCTCTAATAATAATAATAATAAAATTAGAGATAAATAGAGTTATACTCTGACTAGTATAACAAAAGAAGTCAATGTTATTAAAAATTAAAATCTGTGCTACGTGAAAAGCACACTTCATATAACAAGGTATAGTTACTTAGAATGAAAAAAAACCTTAAAATAATTTTTTAAAATATTAATTTATTTTTTGTAAATATATTTAAAGTATAAAGAAAATAAAATGAATTTTTCAGATTTTCTCAAAACCTGAATTTTGTCTGAAATGTCTGAAATTTTCAATACGCCTTAAGCAATCGTGGTAATTAATGCTCTTGCTTTTTCTGTAGTAAGTACATACATTACATTATTTATCGATATTATTCCATCTTAATTCAATATTAACAATTTATTGCGCTTCATTATTTCTTGATTTACATCAGTTTGTGTTTGTAACTTTGACTTGTATAACTTCAAAATCATAAACTTAACAAATGTATATGACAATCGATGTTAAGACTGTAAAACGTTTTAGACGTTTGAAAAACAGGTTTATGTTCTGCTTGCTTGCTGTAAGCAGATCATATCACATCTTAGAAATATTATTATTTTAATATTATTAAAATTATTCCAATCAACAAAGAACATTCTTCTAAATTAACAAAATAATTACACTGTGTTTCTTCAAAGGAGATCGCAGCATGCAAAAGAAAACTAAAAGTATATTCTTAATATTTCCTTACACTTAGTTTTTAAGAATATCGAGTTATTCCTAGTAGTTCCATGTATCTAGTCTCGCATGAAACTAATGTGAGCATAAAATATGACTTTTATTCCCACTTGTTTCGTATAATTTTATAAACTAGTTTATATCTATGAAACATTATTTTTGTAGAAGGGGAGGTATGCGTAAACGCGAGCTATACACAGAAAGTGCGGTTCCGTGCTGCCAAATGTGGTGCAACGCTTAGTTTCTTGTATGGAACTTGTGACTTACATTAGTTCTATGTGGAACTGACTACATGGAACTACTGGAAATAATTTAATAATCTAAAAGTTATGCCCATTAGTTACACATACATATTCGTTTATTTTAGCTGAGATTTAACTTAATACGTCCTAACGTCTGTCAGGAAACACTTCTTGAATAGGTGGCAGTCCTCTGCCGCTGCCTAAGCACGGATTGAGATTTGCAATTAAACTATCCACCTCAGTATACAATGCTGGTGCTCGAATAAGTTTATCTATCTCAATATAATTTTTGTTGAGATATTTGTTCAGAGAGTTGCCTAAAACAGAACAATATGATTAGTAAGTTTTAATTGATATTGACAAATTCATTTGAGATAGTTTTAAAATCCAATACGTGTGTATTTATGTATACACTATCTTTGCTATTATCATCAACATCATCCTTTGGCGCCATAACGTCGTCTACTATTGAACATAGACTTCAACCAAAATCTTGCAAAGTAGATATTTATTAGCACTTTGCATCCAGCGTCTTCCTACTGCTTTTATCAGGTAATCTTTTCAACTTGCCGATAGAATCACATACATCTTTTTCTTCATTATCTTTTGTTAAAACTTAAGTTAGCCGTGCCATTAATGCGTTTATAATAATAAGCTCTGTATCACTCACCCTTTGCTGTATCACCGTTGTATAAATTACTGTAGTTAATATTCACGCGCCCTTTCGGCTCAAGTTCCAATAAGTATTTCTCTATAAGAATTTGCTCTGAGTTGCCATCGTTTGTAAGACTCCTATAATATCCATTAACTGTTATCATATAGTTTTCTGTAAAATAGCATATCAATTTAGTGTTTCCATTTTGTATTAATATTTTTCTCTTAGCATATGTTGTCCCACTGCTAGGCAAAGGTCGTTCACAGATTTTCAAGGAATCTTTTTGTGTTGCGGTTATTCATGTCCTAATGCCACCTTTGTTTGAGTTGTCTTACTGAATGCTAAAGCATCTAGTACCGTAGTTTTGTTAAGATATTTTTTAAGTCGACCATTAAATTGCTTTAGCAGCCTTAGAATAAGAATAAATGTCGTTTGCATAACTCAAAACAATAGTGTCTATTTTTGCTTGCAAGTTATCTCAATACAGTGACGGTTGTCACTGTCATTAGGTATATTGAATTTTAATTTTGATGGAGTTTTTTTTTTTGGAGTCCATCTTTTGTTTTCACGGAAGATGGTTGTCATTTAATTTCATCCACATTTTTACTATTTTTTATCATTGTAATATACCATTAATATCATCAACAAGAAAATTATTCTAAACTTGACGCTGGCAGAAATAGCTGACACAATCGTCGGCTCTGTTGCCAAAAAAAAGGAGAAGAAGAAGATGGAGTTTTTCGCCAAAAGTGGTAAAGCAAATATGTGGTCAAATAGTACATTCAATTTGTTTAACATTTATGATTGTTTAAAAGTATATATTTAAATGGTGCTTACCAGTCACTAAATTGAAAACACCGTCTCCTTCGACGTATATACCATTTATATACCCTAATAAAGAGTAGTCTGTCGTAAAGTTCAGTAACGGACAGAGAAGTGTGAATTTTAAAATCTTTTTTTCTTTGTCCATGCTGAAATCAAAAAGAAAGAAGTTTGAATTTGAGAATAATATTCTATTATAATTTAGTAAGCAAGAAAAATTTTGCTATCACTCGGTAACAAAACAATTTAGCAAATCAAAAGTAACTTGCTGCAAAGCTTGCAAAAATTTAATAAACCCCGAATCACAATTTTTGTTCTATTATTAATAATATTGCTGCATATAAATGATGACATGAATTCAATTTTAAGGCTAATATCACACTACTTGCTGATAAATTAAGTTATTTTTGCCAACCACCAGAACCAGCACAATTTATTTTGTTTGTTGATTTGTTTAAATGGTTGCCTTAACACAGCTTAGGAAAAGACGAGACAATCCAGTCAGTCAATGAATCATCTTAATTGCCAATCTGGTGAGTGTTGAGAATCTGGTGGTTTGAGAATGTGGTAAGCTGCTCGGAGCCTAGGAGGTGACTTTCTGTTCAAGCCGTAATAGAACAGTCCAATTTACATAGTATATTATGTCTTTGCCATAAACTCAAAAGTTCTAATTTACTCAGAGGGTTATGTTTCAAAATATATTCAATTGTTTTCATTCTAGATCTGACATAATGAAACGCAGTAATGCGCAGATACTTTACGGTCTTTTAATATGGACTTACGAACTATCTGTCAAATTGGCTGTCATTTATCCAGCCTTTTTTGCCAAATCATCATGGGCAGATTATATGGCGTTCAACAATACGTGTGATAAAATTGTTTAATTGCATAATATAACGCTCGCTATAATCATCCCACCAAGAGGACTATCGTTCGATGAATACCACCTTTTTTAGCCTGAATTCAATTATGTGGATATATTATGTAGATTTGCACGGTAGTAGATCCACGCTGATATCAGCATGAACAAAATGGATCGACCGAGAAAGAACTAGCCTCTCATAGAAGATCAACGTAAGAGTAATAGTATCCATACTATTGCGTTTCGTTTGGTGACTGAAACTGTCGGAGGCCCAATTTTTCCCCTTTTCTTTTTCCACACCACTCTCAATCCTTCACCTACCCCCTCCCTTCACGATAGACAACTTCGCAGAGTCTCTGGCATATCAGGGGCAATGCTAAGGACTCTGAGTTGTCTATGAGCGACAGTTACCATGTCATGCAGCTCGCACCACATTAGACTTCTCATGACTGTGAAGGTGATGTGAACTGGTCACCGTGCGATTTGATCCCATTACACTTTTTCTTGTAGGGTTTTCACGAACAAACTACAAACTACAGCGACCCTCAAAACGAACACAACCTGAGCCATCGCTTAAATTTAGCTGAATTTATGCACCAGAGTCATGAAAAATTGAACATTTCAGATGGGCGCTACCGAGCGAAGTCGCGGCGGACATTCGAACTTTGTTGTGTGTCATACAAAATGGCATCAATAGGCCTTTCAACTAAATAAAAAAATCGATGAGATTTCAGACACGCTTTGTTTTGTTTGAGTTTAAAGATAGGAAGCGCTTAATGAAATACTCATAGATCGTAATTGCATTTACTATATATAATAATATGTGTAATACACATTGAATAGTTAGAAGTAGCAATGGCCAGGACAGCTTAACACAGAGTCATTGCTATAAGAATTCATTCACGAACAAGATAAAAACACTCCATAAAAATAACAGAAAGAGGTTACAAATTGTCTTTATACTTACTTCACTTCTTTTATAATTGTATCACTCAGTCCAGTTAATATACCATTACGATATATAAAATTAACAGTAGGTAAGTTTGCTCTGACTAAGTTCACACGTAAAGGATCTGCAGTTTCCAGATTTGCTTGCAGACATCCTGTAATTATTGGATATGCTTTTTCTGCCTTACTATTTACCTCTACATCGTTACTGATTTCTTGTTCTGTAAAAAGTAAAATATCTCTTAATTTGTAAACCTTTATCTTTAGGTTTAGCTTTATAAGATCCGCCTGCGTACACGACAGTAGATCGTTGCTGTTTTTAATTGTGCCTTTGCTGGTTTCAATAGTCACTTTTTTCAAAATATTAAAATATTATGCAAACTTACGTCCTGCAGCATAACTCAGAAATAACATAGATACTATCAAAATTTTGTGAACAACCATCTTTAAAAGTTCTTTTGTGGATAACACAATCAAATACAGGTTTCGCGTTATATATAGAAACGTCGTATATTTTACGATGACTAGAATTATGTCAGTAGTTTTTTATGACAAATTTTACCCAGTAACACACTTACTCTTCTATGTGGCAGGCAAGGGTGTGCCACAAGTATATTTTGTTTGATTTTTTATAAAGATAACTTAGTACTATTGTCTTAGTCTAATCAATTTCAACTTTAATGTGAAGGCCTCTTCTCAAGAGAAGTTCAGGAAAGAGAAGCACTGCTGGCACAGGACCACGCTGCCAATCGAATGTTAAATAAATCTTCAACCGATGTTTGACCGCTATGATAATAAAACAAAATATTTCACTTGTGAACGACAGCCTCGTCACTTTCTGAGTGCTGTCATTTCACGTATTGTGTGAATTTGCTATATTATTATGAGATTATGAAGAAGAAATTAAAAAAAAAAGTGTAGACAAAACGCAAACATACTGTATCATTACTTCAATTTTATTCTTCAATAAAATTATTTTTATCAACAATTTAATCATTAAATAAATAGAACGACGTCTATCGATTGTTTAACGACTTAATAAAATTACGCAAGTTATTAATAGATAATTTAGTCTATTTTTGACAGTTGATGCTAAAATAGTAGAATTACACCCAGCTTCTGAAAGGCTGATCAACGAAAAATTAACTAAAATGGTGTGAAAGAAACACTTTTCTGTGAAACAGATGGAGTAGTTTCATTATTCCCATCTGTCCTTCTGGTTTGTCCCCCTAGGGTGACAGATGGGAAAATAAGTTTTATCTGTCCCTATTCATAACATTTATTTATTAGGCACAACTACAGTGAACAAATATAAAATACAGAAGATACATAATGTCAATTTGACAATTAGTATCCGATTACGGTTAAGTACAGCATTTGGAAAAAGAACAGTACAAGTTGGGTAGTTAGGTAACCCCAAGTTTTCACTGACGACACAACATGTTCTAAACAGCTACCTATCCCACTCACTCTTTGAGAGCTACCTAGAGTTAGATAGATGTTTGCAACATGTTTTATCGTCAGTGAAAACGCGAGGTAAGAAATATGGTGCACAAGTTATGATAATATGAATTTTAAAAGGTAAAAGGAGATTAAATTAAGAATACATTAATATCAATAATAAAAAATAAAAATTCATTGCAATGAGTCAAAACAATTAATCAAATACACTTAATCTAAATAATTTTGAATACAATAATTATTGCAATAAACAAAAATCTTAAATAATCAAACTAAACTAATATATATATAAAATTATGTAGTATTACAGTATATTTTAAATAGCGCCACTTTTGCTTATCTGCTGACATTTTCTTAGGAACGTACTATGGGTCTCGTGAAATATGGCCATTCACGCTGAAACCAGCGTGGATCTACTGCCGTCAAATTCCATTATACATATGCAATCTTCTAAATAAGTTTAGAATGTTCCACCTAGTCAAAAGCTTTGCAGAAATTTGTATAGACGGAGTCAATTTGTATGCGTTTATCAAATTCTCAAAAAAAAAGTTATAATATAAAATCAGATTGGTTATTTTATTTTCCAATGTGGTATATATAGTAGTAATAAATGCTCTCTGGATTTCGAAAAGGTTTTTGATTGGGTATATAAAAATCCCAGACCGTATTGGCTTTTTTTTTATATTAGCCTACCCAAGTGACTCCACTCTGCCTGATGGTAAGCAGTCAGTGGAATCCAGAAGTGGCACTAGGTATCCGTAGTGCTGGGTAAATATAAGTTTGGAGTCGAGCCAAGCTCCAAGATCTTTGATTTCATTAAGATGCACCAACCTTTCATTGTCAATGGTGTATGCATAGCAAATGGGCGAACAAAAAAACTACATAACACATTGATATATTAT
The DNA here is from genome assembly GCA_963082885.1 of Parascotia fuliginaria. Lineage (NCBI taxonomy): Eukaryota > Metazoa > Arthropoda > Insecta > Lepidoptera > Erebidae > Parascotia > Parascotia fuliginaria. The sequence continues at coordinate 5,239,619 of OY720197.1, forward strand.
TCAGGAACATTCTGTTATTCACACACCACTGATACAGCAGGTCCTTGTCATTTTGCAAGGTAACTGCATCAGTGATGGCGTAATCCAGGCAATTACATTTAATTAAGTCAATTAGGTAATAAATTTATAGTATAAAAAGGAGAGGCCTTAAATTTAAGCCTTGAGGAATTGAAGAATGGGGCAATTGAAGAACGGGATTTAAATCTATACATTCTAACTATTTATGTGCGATGAGAGTAGTAAAAAATTACCCACCGCAATAATGAGCCATGAATACCAAGGTGTTTTGTTTAAAGGAGAGGCCTTAAATTTAAGCCTTGAGGAATTGAAGAACGGGATTCAAATCCATACATTCTAACTATTTATGTGCGATGAGAGTAGTAAAAAATTACCCACCGCAATAATGAGCCATGAATACCAAGGTGTTGTGTTTTTTGTCAAAGGATGCCTGATCGACTTTGTCAAACGCCTTTGCGAAAATGGTGTATATTGAATCTACCTGTATTCGATGGTTTAATGAGCCAATTATGTATGGCATATAGGTTAGTAAATTTAAGGAGGTAGACCGACCGGCCACGAAACCGTGCTGCCTGGGGCTAAGTAACGGCTACAATAATAGTAACTTAAATGCCTGTAGATTAAACTCTTAAATATTTTTGGAAAGCAACAAAGAATACTAATAGCCATGTGAGCTATTTTCCAAGCTTGAGGGAAATAACCCACAATAAGGTATTTTTGTTGTAAAGTAAGGCTAGAGGTTTTAGCAAAACCGCATTACATTTTTTAATAAATATCGGTGTTATGTCGTCAGGACCCGCGCCCCTATTCGTATCTATTGACATTAGAGCAGGTTTTATTTGCGGGTGTAACAACACGACAGATAAAATTGTTGTAGGCCTCTGGAAAATTGGGGGTAAATGGCCGCGTGTTAGGATTTCTGTATACGTTGAGAAATGTCTGGCGAATATGTTAACAATATCGACACCTTCACTGGCTAAGTCTGAGTTGTAGTCCATGTCATTGAGCGTGTTGTTTGTTGCGTTTTTAGATTTGGTGTATGTCCGACTGCTCTAAATTTTGTATATAAAAGATATAAAGCAAATTCTCGTTTCTCTCGTATCTTTAAAATAGAAAATATATCCTAGTCCCGAGGTTTACTATTTTTATAAATGAGAGAATTGAAATCTAAGAAAAGTGGCCTTTGTGGTTCTCGTACCACAAAGGCCACTTTTCTTAGATTTCAATTTACTTAGAGGTGTTTTTATCGATAATGTTCCTAAAATGTGCAGTGTGCATACAGTGTATCCAGAAATTTATTCACCAACTGAAAATCAGCGCCGGGTGTATTATGTCACCCAGTTTTATGTTGAGTCGGCGACCCTTTCGGCATAGGCGTGCAGAACAGCATTATACGCATTGTTTTTTTATTTTTTTTTTTCCTGTGTATGATTTGTTTTGTTTATATTGTAATTTAGTAAATCATCTGCTGCCATGTGGCGAATTAAATAAATTTTATTTCTCTTTCTTTTTTTCTTTCATCGCAGGTGGAATTAATGCACTGATGCCATGGAATCTGTGACAAGTCATACATTGAGAGTAGTCTGCTTTAAAGAAGTTATATCGTATTCTTTCGTTTTATTTCAGAGCAGATGACTTGCAGCAATTATAGGATATGTCTAATGAGGGAAATTTATGTCAGGATAAGGTAAAGTATAATATATAGTGTTTCGGCAGAATGTTAAACTAAATATAAAATTTTTCCGTAATGGTTTTTATATAGTTTAATTGCATCAAATTAGTTCTAGACATAAATAAAATTAATGCAGCACATTAGTCTTAAGGTTTCGTGTCGCTATTACAGAAGTTGGGAGAGACCAATCGATATCTGATTAATTAAAGTCTCCGTCAATAAGAGTTACAAGAGATATCAAAGGTAGACTTTATAAATGAATTTTCACATTTTATTTTATGTATTTATTTATTAATATACTCTTACATTTAACTTTATTCATCTGCAAGTATCTCTTCAATAGGATATGCTTGCAAACTATCGCTGAAATTATTTTTAAATACCATCAATACAACATCCAAAATAGGTTTTTGAAACAATTTTTCCATTGCTCTCCAATCGTCATTGAATATTTTTATAACTGTTCTTACTGCAACATAAAAAGCAATTAGAACAAAAATCATTGCAAATGAAGGTGAAATAATGTGCGAAACGATGAAACGTTTATTTGTCTTGCATCTTGAAACATATATATTTTCATATATTCAAAAATAATAAAACAGTGTTTAGTAGTTTAGTGAGTGTCTTGCAACGTTGTTAAATAATAATAATAACTACTACTCGCATGAGCTCCTTCATAATTCAGGAGTCGTAATTATCAGCAATTATCTTTTAATAGTTAGAGTCAAGCTCAATCTTAAAGAAAACAATACATCCGGTAAGCACTCTATTGCAAGCAATATAATTGCAGTAAACGGGACAATTTAGGACATGGATAATAAAAAGAGACTAAACAAAGTTTTAATAATCGTTGAGTAAAGAAAATACGGACTATCTAATACAGGTACATAGATTGCACATTTAAAAGAATTCTGTGACCGTTAGTGACTTTTATTTGTGATATTTATGGTGTTTGCCTGAACTGCGCTTGCGCTTGAGTTGAGTAAAACAGAAAATTATAACGTTCAGCAAACAGTTCGGATTTTGAAGGCCTTGAGATTACAATGGGATTATTCGATTATATTATAGTGTCTATACTAGCGGCCTGCCCTTCCTTTACATCGGTATCAAAAATATTGACTTTTAATTAATAAGACGCAACTAAGTAGCCAAGCCTATTCAGAAGCGAAGTCGAGTGTAAATCATGAAATGATGAATTTTAGTATACTGGGTAAAACTTACTCATTTCACTGTCTCCAACTTGATTCTCGACATTAAATGTAAGCCTTCGAGAGCCTTTGAGAGAAGTAAAAAATTACCCACCGCAATAATGAGCCATGAATACCAAGGTGTTGTGTTTTTTGTCAAAGGATGCCTGATCGACTTTGTCAAACGCCTTTGCGAAAATGGTGTATATTGAATCTACCTGTATTCGATGGTTAAATGAGCCAATTATGTATGGCATATAGGTTAGTAAATTTAAGGAGGTAGACCGACCGGCCACGAAACCGTGCTGCCTGGGGCTAAGTAACGGCTACAATAATAGTAACTTAAATGCCTGTAGATTAAACTCTTAAATATTTTTGGAAAGCAACAAAGAATACTAATAGCCATGTGAGCTATTTTCCAAGCTTGAGGGAAATAACCCACAATAAGGTATTTTTGTTGTAAGGTAAGGCTAGAGGTTTTAGCAAAACCGCATTACATTTTTTAATAAATATCGGTGTTATGCCGTCAGGACCCGCGCCTCTATTCGTATCTATTGACATTAGAGCAGGTTTTATTTGCGGCCCTTTTGATCGAGTTACCTTAAACGCAAGATGCCAATGAAGGCGTTATACCTAAACATAAAATTTGCCTAAAAAGCTGTTTGCTCTAATTGAGAGAAGCCGATGAAGCAGTATGCTTGAAATGTGAAATTGACTAAGAAGCAGATTGCCTAAATTTAAATTACCTATAAAGCAGTTTGCCTCAAATACAAGATGACTCAAAAGCAGTTTGTCTGAAATACAAGATGACTTAGAAGCAGTTTGCCTGAAATACAAGATGACTGAGAAGCTAAGTTTATTATGTGCATGCAAGTCTCGGGCAAGAAATTTACAAGTAGTCTTTTTACGACACGGTTCCATAGAATATTGCAAGATGTTGATATGTAGCACATAAGAAATAATATATTTGATATTTATGCATTATGTTTAAACGTTGTATGTTTACGTATAATGTTAGATAACACTAAATCGAACGCAAAATCCGAAACGTTAGATGCTCTGCCCTTTTTAATCGTTATTCTTGACTAAATCGAGAGAAAGGGATAAATCACTGGTAACTTCTATCTTCAATTTTCAAAGAAGGCCCAAATGTAGTGTATGTGGTCCAATGTATCAATATCTACAAAATGTTAAATATGTAGGAACTTATAATCAGCTGTGCACAAAAGGCTTACTTAGGTACACACGCAAACATTTGAAATTTTTCACAAATTTAGGCACTTTGCTTTGTAGGGATATGACAAATTAAGTATTTTGCTTTGTAGACATTTAACCACTTAGGCAATTTGCTTTGTAGGCATTTAACCACTTAGGCATTTTGCTTTGTAGGCGTCGACTTTAGGCAATCTGCTATTTAGTGAATTTTACATTTTAGGCATACTACTTCATTGCGTCTCTCATTTATGGCTAACAGCTTTTTAGGCAAATTTCATGTTTAGGTATAACGCCTTCCTTGGCATCTTGCGTTTAAGCTAACTCGATCAAAAGGGTTGCTGTATACGGAGAGAAATGTCTGGCGAATATGTTAACAATATCGACACCTTCACTGGCTAAGTTTGAGTTGTAGTCCATGTCATTAAGCGTGTTGTTTGTTGCGTTTTTAGATTTGGTGTATGTCCGACTGCTCTAAATTTTGTATATAAAAGATATAAAGCAAATTCTCGTTTCTCTCGTATCTTTACAATAGAAAATATATCCTAGTCCCGAGGTTTACTATTTTTATAAATGAGAGAATTGAAATCTAAGAAAAGTTGATTTGGGTATCTTTCCCTGTAAAGAGCTGCGGCAGAATTTGCATTCCCTCTGCATTCCCCATAAATAAAATGCATGTTCGCATATTCTTGGGGCGTATACTGAATACTGGGCATTTTGTTTTACAAACACTTTAGTCCAAATATTAGCCAAGTCGTCGTAAATATCGCTTATGCAACAAGTCCAACTCAGGAGAAGAAACGAATAGTCCAGTAAAACAGCCAAGTCGTCAGATAAATTACTACTAATTATGTTAATATTAACAGAATAAAATAACACACACGAAGTCGACGGGATCGAGTGACGCACTGTCCAACGATAAGGCCAACAACAAATATCTTACCGGTTTTAATGCTCACTCCCTCTCGCTCACACCCGGGCACATCTTTTGTCTAATCGTAACAATAGAAGGGTCGTACGCGCGCACGCAGGTATCATAGTCACGCTAGTATTTTATGAATTTTTAGTGTGCATAAAATATTTTGAAATGCAAATGCAATTGATGCAAATTTCGTTTATTTACTTTTAACAAAAATAATAACCTGTTATATTATTTTTCAGTATACCCCAATGGCCAGAGACAAATTAATCTTAAAAATGCTCGCATGATACAAAATTTGATATGTCACTTAATTTGCCCCTTTTGTACATTAATAGGAATAATTAAATATTTACTTAAGATATATCATTATAAATTATACCATTTTTAAATCTGTGATAGATTCAAATTATTTTAAAATTGTTGGTCACTGAGGTTTTCATACATTTTTTTTACACCCCAAATGCTTGAACTTAGGTTTAAAATATTTTCTTGAACATTTTTGTAGGAAAATCTCAGTTCAAGCTTAAATAAAAAAAAAATGGGCAGCTAGTGGTACGGTTTAGTGTTTAATATCTATCAGCACTATTAATGTACTGCATTATAACAGCAAACAATCGAGCAAATTTGTTGATTTATGGAAGAGGTGAACAAGGACGTGAAATAAGAAAATAAAAACACTTTTTTTTAAAAAAAGGTCATATTATCTTTGGTACTACTAAGGATATATTTATTTTTTTCTGGAAAGGTCATAAGGGCTGCTATATGCCACTGCCAGGTTATCCATTGTTTACCGGACACCCGTATAGTGTTTCGGCAGAAAGTTAAAGTAAATATAAAATTTTTCCGTAATGGTTTTATATAGTTTAATTGCATCAAATTAGTTCTAGACATAAATAAAATTAATGCAGCACATTAGTCTTAAGGTTTCGCGTCGCTATTACAGAAGTTGGGAGAGACCAATCGATATCTGATTAATTAAACTCTCCGTCAATAAGAGTTACGAGAGATATCACAGGTAGACTTTATAAATGAATTTTCACCTTTTTTTTATGTATTTATTTATTAATATACTCTTACATTTAACTTTATTCATCTGCAAGTATCTCTTCAATAGGATATGCTTGCAAACTATCGCTAAAATTATTTTTAAATACCATCAATACAACATCCAAAATAGGTTTTTGAAACAATTTTTCCATTGCTCTCCAATCGTCATTGAATATTTTTATAACTGTTCTAACTGCAACATAAAAAGCAATTAGAACAAAAATCATTGTAAATGTAGGTGAAATAATGTGCGAAATGATGAAACGTTTATTTGTCTTGAATCTTGAAATATATATTTTTTTCATATTTTCAAAAATAATAAAACAGTGTTTAGTAGTTTAGTGAGTGTCTTGCAACGTTGTTAAATAATAATAATAACTACTACTCGCATGAGCTCCTTCATAATTCAGGAGTCGTAATTATCAGCAATTATCTTTTAAAAGTTAGAGTCAAGCTCAATCTTAAAGAAAACATAACATACGGTTAGCACTCTATTGCAAGCAATATTATTGCAGTAAACGGGACAATTTAGGACATGGATAATAAAAAGAGACTAAACAAAGTTTTAATAATCGTTGAGTAAAGAAAATACGGACTATCTAATACAGGTACATAGATTGCACATTTAAAAGAATTTTGTGACCGTTAGTGACTTTTATTTGTGATATTTATGGTGTTTGCCTGAACTGCGCTTGTGCTTGAGTTGAGTAAAACAGAAAATTATAACGTTCAGCAAACAGTTCGGATTTTGAAGGCCTTAAGATTACAATGGGATTATTCGATTATATTATAGTGTCTATACTAGCGGCCTGCCCTTCCTTTGCATCGGTATCAAAAATATTGACTTTTAATTAATAAGACGCAACTAAGTAGCCAAGCCTATTCAGAAGCGAAGTCGAGTGTAAATCATGAAATGATGAATTTTAGTATACTGGGTAAAACTTACTCTTTTCACTGTCTCCAACTTGATTCTCGACATTAAATGTAAGCCTTCCTTTAGTTTCAGCCTTCAATTCACTGTTCTTGATAGAAATATGTTGTGTTTTATCATTATCATCAATAAGATGGTCGTACTTGAATTTATATGTTATTACATAATCATCTAGAAAGTAAATAGTCATTATCAATACCTGGAACTGAATTTGATGAAATAATTCTACTATCATAAAAATTCAAATAATTACTACAACTCAATTTTATCAATTTTCTTATTAAATTTTTATATTTGGCAAGAAATATTTATTTTATGACATTTTTAATTATAACGAAACATTGATTCCTGCTTTATAAATCGGTTAAGAAAAATAAATTAATATTTATTTCTTATTTTTTCTTTTGCAATTAAGTTGACGATATCGTCAAATTTTCTCGTAATTGAAATTTTAATGTTATATTTACAGTAATAAAATAGAAATAATATGAACCAATTAAATAACATTTAGACAACAGAAGATGATGTATTTAAAATAATTACTTTAAACATTATAATATTATTATGAGAATTACGAGTACCTCTACATAGTAATTCAACAGATATATAAGAAGAAAAATAAAAAAACTACATATTTAGGTAAATTAACATTACTTGTTATGTTTATTTCGATTACAGTAATCAGATTTCTTATATTACCTGCAGTAAGGTTAGCTGTGCCTTTTCCTTCCAGTTCTAAACCACACAACAAACCCTTAACATCGTAATACCAAGTCATAAAGAGTTTAGGACATTGGATATTAAATTCACCGGTGAATTCGACGCTGTTGTATCTGTATTCAATAAAAAAAAAATTAATCCGCAATAAAGCTGAAAACACTTTCATTGCTTAAGTATTGCTGGTGGTTAAAGCTTTCGAATTTAGAAAATATACTGAGATATGAAACTATCTCTTTTGTTCAAGGTCCACAGATGTTTGATCTGCAGTGAGATATTCTACTAGTTTCATCTTGATTGATGGTGATACATTACTAAGTAGATTCAAAACAAATACTTACAAAAAATTGGTAATTTGACAATCACGTAATCCAGTCATCGTTATATCTGAGAGATTAAAATGCATTGCGTTTAGTTTGCCTGTAATATTATCTTTGTGTATTGGATCTGAAGTTTCCACTTTATTTTCAATGCCAGCTACAAGGGACTTATATATACGATTTGCTGCTTTTGTTGTACACGCTACATCAGTGTGAACGCAAACTTTTTTGCCTGCAATCAAATCATCTGTATAATACATTATTGTCAAAAGAATTATATATTATAGCCATCTGATCCAGTGGTTACGGACGTTGATATGTGGTGGTTTGTAGTATAATATTAAAAATAAAATAAAATTAAATGTTCATTACAAAACTGAACAGGACAATAATTACTTGTAATAAAATTAACACATAAATAAACTCTCACACACGCACACACGCACACACGCACACGCACACACACGCACACACGCACACACAAACGCACACACACTCACGCACACGCACACACACGCACACACACACATACACACACACACACGCACACGCACACGCACATGCACACACACACACACACACACACACACACACACACACACACACACACACACACACACACACACACACACACACATACATGGTTTTCGCAGCGCTACCCCATACCGAAATACAATAAGTCATTATTGATAGTGCCAGAGCAATGTGGCTTTAATTAGGCAGCTGTGCTGTTGTTACATGACGAAAACAATACTTACATTGAATGAAATCAAACAATGAAGCAGCGATCACAAATAATTGTAAATACATACTGTTCATTTTGAAGGCTGGTTGTTGACTAATAATCACAAAGTCGTCAACTAATATTATATGCTTAAATACTAATAAATTGCAAGATAAGGAAAAATATTTGTTCTTTTTAATATGAATAATTTTATTAACATTAGGTAACCTAATATCAGTTTCTCACATATAATGTAAATTATATCTTCACTTACAACACGCTCCCGTTTTTACTTATAAACACTAATATGTTTTTACAACATGATTACAAACTTCTTAAAATTCTTTGCATTTCTCTAATATAAATGCGTCATCATCATCATACACAAAAAACCTTAATTTTTTTTTTTTAACGGTAATAAAAATGCATCTAAATCCTTTTAGTGGTTTAGGAGAAGTAAACAAAGAAACAGATAGACAAAATATATTTTATAAATTATTTTATAGATTTATTAACATTAAATTATTCTATGCTATGCACTGATGGACAATGAATTATCTCAAGCAGAAAAAAATGCCTTCAAAAACAACTTGTAAAAAACATAGTCTCAAAACTCAGATCTTCTACCATAATAAGTTGTGAGATCCGTATTACATGGATCTTACAACTAACTTCACACTAAACAATCAAATTTAACTAATCTATTTATTTTACTAATCTATTTATTTAAAACATAAAAGATTTTCATATTGTTATGGTCACTGTAGGGACAGAAGGTAGGGACTGAATAAATTAACCGACTTAGTATTACATGGATATCACAAATTTTCTACGGTAGAAGAACTGAGTTGCAAAACTTGGTTTGTATTGCTTTTATTGAAGTTGTTTTTGATGGCATCTCATTTCTTTTTGTAGCTGCAAATTTATGTAACTTTGTAATCAAAAAAAAAATTTTATATAGGATCTATGAGAAGAGGCCTTTGCCCTGGAGTGGGTCAGTAAAGAGGCTGGTATTATTATTATTATTATTATATAGGATTACAATGTTATTTATACAGTTGGTGTATCTAGAAAATGACTAAAATTGCAAAATAATATAGTTTTTCTTGATTTATACACTAATAATAATAATAACTTTATTGATGTAAAAACAAAACAATACATAAATCCACATGACAATATCGTTAGCTAGGCGGCTGCAACAACAGCCATCGACACTAATTGTATTCTAATTAGAAGCTTCTATAGCAGCTAGAAGTCTTAAGAGTTTTGATGATCGGTCAGTCATTGAATGACAAAATTAAGAAACTTTGACTAGTTAATTCTTAAAACAACTGACTCAAATTGAATGAAATTAGAAATGATACTGTGCTTATATTATAATGTCTGCTTGGTTACAGTAAAACATGTATATAATTAGTAAGTTAGGGATCTTTAATATACTGAATCTTATTAGCATTATTTCAGAATTGTGTTAGTTTTTATACGGGTTTACTATTGAATCTTATTAAAATAGACTTCTTATAAGCAGATAAGGATAAGTAGTTATACATAAATATTAAATTAAATTAACGTTTCATGTGATAGGATAAGATTAATTCGCATTATATATTGTGCATCTAGATAGATCCCCCACAAAAGGGTTCGCGTTTTGCCATGGCGTGGAGGCTTAGTAACAGTGGAACTTTTTTCTATGGCGAACTAAGAAGAACCTGTCGGGATCTCTCCACATGTCTCTCTGAATAACAGAGGGCATAGTGGTGAGTCCGTGTGGAGCGTGGCTATGACCTGACTTATGTCAGTCTTCCTGACACTGCCCTGCCAACTCGTAAGCCTGACTTTCCTGGGAGAGTGGGAACGAGGACTTAAGACTTAAGAGTAGTAGTATCCGTACTACTGCGTTTCGTTCGGTGAGTGAGAGCGCCGGAGGCCCAATTTCCCCCCTTTCCTCTTTCCTCACGTCCCTCATTTCCTTCCCCTAACCCCATTCCCAGCCGCCATAGTGGAGGCCACCATACCAGCAGTTTAAAACGATAGCTTTTGGTATAGTGGCCGCCACTTCTGGATTCCACTGACTGCTTACCATCAGGCGGGGTGGAGTCACTTTGGTAGGCTATACTATAAAAAAAAAAAAAAAAAAAAAAAAAAACGAGGGCCGCCATCTCTAGGGATGTAGCTTCGCAGCTACATCCGTAGAGATGGCGGCCCTCGTTAGAAAACCTCTTTAAAAAATTACGATCAGGGAAGGATCTAGCTTGCTGCTAGACCTTCAACTCTTAAAGTTATATCATATCGGGAACGTGGACGTGCTCTGCGTGCTTTCGCCGCTGAGTGCTGGCCTGTGTGTATATATTCCTTTCCTAATTCGTATCCTTTCGGTAATTCCTTTCCTTAATAAAATTGTTAAAATAAATAAATTTATGACTAATTATACATTTTAGTGTAGGTGTTAATATCATCTTCCCCGTTATAAGTCTCTGACTTTGAACTTTCTATAAGATGGTTCGTCGCTGGTAGAGGGCAGAGTCATGTAAAAGGCCCTCGGTAGGTTCCATGAGTGGTATTGACGCCTGCAACGAGACACACTACGTCAGAATCATGAAAAAGTTTTGTGATTCAACCCGTGCGCCAGCAAAATCGTGGTAGATTCTCTTTCTGAAGCAGCACTCTAACTTTCAATGTAGTATCGTTGGTGCACCATTTCTTTTTTTGTAGGAGTTCGGTCAAGTATTCCTTCTGCCATCTTCTCCAGCAGCGCTGTCAGATTTGCTCCAGCCGCTCATAACGCTTCAGCTGAGTGCACTTACAGTTTTATAGGCGAGCAGATGGTAACGCAGCTGAGTGCACTTACAGTTTTATAGGCGAGCAGATGGTAACGCTGTTAGTGGCCGGCCGATCAGGAAGTGTCCCGGAGTGATGCAAAGGAGATCATTTGGAGACGAGGACATAGAGTACAGTGGACGCCTATGTATCAAGGCAACGACTTGTGCAAGAAGTGCAGTTTTCCTTAAACTTTAGATGTTTGTTGCCCATTACTTGTCTAATGTAAAACTTACCGGATTTCACCCCAACCTCCCAGATTCCACCGAAGTTTGGAGCGTGAGCAGCTCTGTTAAGGCCTTGTGGCCAAAAATTGCTAATTTCTTTAGTAGCGGCCACATAGTTGCGGACGTTATCGCAAGAAATCTCGGTAGGTTAACCACGACGGGCAATAAATCTGCGTAAAGTAAGGATGAAAGCGCCTTCTGCCTCCAAATACACGCATTTACATGTTATACAAACGAAAATGCATAAATAACATTTTGTGATTCTAGATCCACGAACTTTTTTAGTTAAAACAAAAAACGGTCCAGCAAAATCTATCCCTACACTTTTAAATTGGCAATCCAGCGTAACGCGCTGGGAAGGCAAGTTCCCCATAATGGGTGATTAAGACTTGCCTTGCACAGTTCTGCATTTGATGCAATTGTTTACCTTGACCTTGAACTAAAAGGTTTGCCTTCGGACAACAGACCATATGCAACAGGCAAAGATTCCTGTTATGCCATGCGTCATAGAAGCTGAAATGAAACCTTTAATTCTTCTAAACTAAGCGCACCAAAACGTCTAAGCGTTGTAGGTTTACACAAGGTGTGTAAATATCTTATAACGTACTCATAAGCCCGTTTAATTTTAGAAGTTTACTTTAATTTTTATAAAGAATTATTGAGTGACTAGCTTCCCGCGGCGCGGTTCCACTCTTGCGTAAAATATGGTTTATTGTATCCCTCGGGGACCAGACCAATTTTCAGAATAAAAGGATCCAATGTCCGTCTCCGGCACCGAATCTATCTATATACCAATTTTCATCAAAATCCGTTAAGCCATTTAGGCGCACACACACACAGCCACACACACACATACAAACTTTCGCATTTATATTATTAATAGTATAATCGATTTTAGCAACAACGTTAGATTTTATATTAGGGATTTAAATTTAAAGATAATAAAAGAAGAATCGTACAAGAATAATACCTCTTTCTATAACCCTGTAACCAGAATGTGCCGATTATACAATGACATGGTGTCTCGACCTTACCTAACCTTAGATATATTTAATAGTAGTCTCAGTAAATTCAAAAGCGAAATTAGACGTATTTCACGTTTCAGCAGTTGAAATTCCGGTTAATAAAGAACATATAATATTTTTGTATTATTATCAACTATGTGATAATACAAAAATATTATATGTTCTTTATTAACCGGAATTCCAACTGCTGAAACGTGGAATACGTAAATTATATAAAATTAGCTAGTGCTAATTTTATATTTGGAGCATCTGTGCACACATACGTAGAGTTACAAACCAGCTTTATATTTCATATATTTACTGTTTTTCTTTATGTTTGTATCTTGTTTTGTGAGCCAATAAATCAATAAATAAATAAATAAATCGTCTTGGACTAAAAATTGCGTCAACCATAAGCCATAATTTTTAATATCTTAAGGATAAACGCCGCGTGAGATGAGAGGATTGTCCAGGGTAGGTACATAATGCCAGCAAGATATATTTGTCAATTTAAATATTTCTGCTACACTGTTTGCCACGACAGTTTTTAGCTTTCTGGTACTAGTATGAAGCCTTGCAAGAACGACACTATAGTCAATCCAATACACCTTACGTGCAATTGAGAACCTCTGAGAATCAACCACAGTTCTGCAGAGTTTCGCGGCTAATAATGCAAAAGACAGCTCAAAGCATGGTATAATGCATGCCTTTATTGGAGCCACATGTGACTGATGTGAGAGCATAAATAAAAGTTTAACTTGTAAAGTGCCTGTGTCATCAAGTACCATAGTTCTTTTGATAGGCGTCGCTGAAAGTATCTCTGCCACAACAGGGAGTCACATAGAACCTGCCTAGATATTGTGATAACCAATCATAATCACATTGTACATACACACATCTGTATCTGTAAACTTTTCTGTAAAAATATGAATGAAGTAGTTCATAATAATATCAAGACTTTATAAATGAATTTCTACACATTTTATGTATAATTTTTATTAATATACTCGTACGTAATTTGTACATTTAATTTTATTTATCTGCGAGTATCTCTTCAATAGGATATGCTTGCAAACTATCGCCGAAATTCTTTTTAAATACCGTCAATAAAGGATACAGAAAAGGTTCTTGGCACAATTTTTCCGTTGCTCTCCAATCGTCATTCAAGATTTTTATACCTTTTTTAACTGCAACATAAAAAGATACATATGAAAATCAGTACAATGAAAGGTACAATAATATGGGAAAAGATGAAGTTTATTTGTCTTGAAATATACCAGTATTTTTCATATTATCAAATATTATAAAATAGTCTTGTCCAGTCTAGTTGTTTTATTCAAACTCAATCTCAATTCAAAGGAAAGATCCGGTCAGCACTCCATTGCATACAATATTATTCAAGTACACGTCGTAACAATTCAGGCGATGGATAATAAAAAGAGACCAATCAAAGTTTTAATAATCGTTGAGTAAATCTAATTCGGACTATCTAATAGAGGTTTTACAGATTGCTATCAGTGGCTTTGTGACTAGCTTCCCGGTTTTACCAGCATTAAGTTACATCTTTGGTTGGTGCTCTGCTTCCGTCACCAATAGCGTGATGTTGTAATAGCTTTTATCTTTACTCAGGAACTGGGCTATCTACAGGTTTACAGATTGCACATTAAAAATAAATCTGTAACCTTCAGTTACATTTTTTTGTGATATCTCTTAGTTGCCTGGACTACGCTTGCGCTTGAGTTTAGCGAAAGAGACAAATATATTTTTAAGCAAACAGTTCGGATTTTGAAGACGTTGAGATTACAATGGGATTATTCAATTATATTATATTGTCTATACTAGCGGCCTGCTGCTGATTTTTAATTAATAAGGCACATTTAGGTAGCCAAGTCTATTCAGAAGTGAAGGCGAGTGTAAATCATGATTTGATTAATTTTAGAATACAGGGTGCAACTTACCCTTTTCAATGTCTCCAATTTGATTCTGGGCATTAAATGTAAGTTTTCCTTTAGTTTCAGCCTTCAAGTCACTATTCTTGATAGAAATATGTTGTGTTTTATCATTATCATCAAGAACATTGTCGTATTTGAACTTATATGTTATTACATAATTATCTGGAAAGTAAATACAGTCATTGTTAATACCTGGAAACGCATTTGATGTAATGATTTTTACACACGGGGTTCTCGCTGACAACCAGCGCTGTTGCACTTTAAAGCGCCTCAGCACTACGCTGAGCGACGGCTAGTTTTTCGCATGGACGTTACGCACATCTCTGGAAGCGAGTTTATATGCAAGTCCATGTTATTGTTTCTTTTTTGCTTTGTCAATCTATCTATACATATAATAAAAATGTAACCGATCGCTGTCTGTACATGGAAGATATATGAGAAAAAAAATTATTGCGGCCTTTGTCAACGCAAATAGAACCCAAAACAATGATTGTTACAATTTTTGTCTGTTTGTCTGTTTGTCTGTGCGTTTGTTCACGCTAATCTCAAAAACGGCTTATCCGATTTAGATATAGTTTTCACTAATACATTGTGGTAAGCTTCACTTAACATTTAGTGTTTGTTTTATGTCAATCGGTTCATAAATAAAAAAATTATGCCAATTTAAATAATCACGTCGAACATTTGTTGATTTACTACGAAACCTGATAGAAACAGAGACTTTAACAGGTTACGGAATAGCAGATAGCGTTGATATTTTTCAGATTCCTCTCATTCTAAACAATCTTCCGTTTAGTTTTAAATGAGTTCAGTTTCCAGTGAGCCATGTTTCGCGATGACAATTAATAAACCCCATGGTCAGACACAACTAAAAGTTGTGGGTCAGCTTTATGTGGCTCTATCACGTGTTAGCATTCCTAATAGCATGTATGCTTTGATCCCCGATGGCTATACGTCTAATCCATACATCCATACACCCATACATATTATATAAGATTTTGTCGTGACTGACTGACTGACTATCAGACAACGCACAGCCTAAGCTGCTGGTCGTAGTGACTTGAAATTTGGAGGGTGTGTTTGTCTAAATGTCTAGAGGTTGTACTATGAAAGGGTTTTTTAAAATTTAATTCCTAAGTATGTGAAAAGGGATGAAAACGATTGTATGAATCTTCTTCATTTTTTAACTTACAGTAATTTTGAAATTTTGTTTTGGAATACTTTTATTTAAATAAAAAACATCCTTATAATTTTATTTTAACAGGAGTGGATTTAGAGGGGTGGATGTAATATTCTATACAAAGATCTTTAGCTTTTGAAGCTAGCGACTTAAAATTTGCAGGGAGGGGGAGGGAGGAAAAGGAGGAATTAAGGAGAAGGAAGGAGGAAGGGAGGGGAAAGTGAGAGGGAAGTGATGGGGAAGTGAGAGGAAAGTGATGGGGAAGTGAGGGGAAAGTGAAGAGGAAGTGTGAAGGAAATGCAGGAGAAGTGAGAAGAAAGTCAGGGAGAAGTCTGGGGGAAGTCAGGGGAAAGTCAGGGAGAAGTGAGGAGAAAGTGAGGAAAATGTTAGAGGAAAGTGAGAGGAAAATGAGGGGAAGTACAGAGAAGTGACGGGGAAGTGAGGGGGAAGTGAGGGGAAAGTGAAGGGGAGTGAGGAGGACGTGAGAGTGAAGTGAGGGGCAAATAAACGGAGAGTGAGGGGGTAGTGAGGGGGAAATGTGAGGGAAGTATAGGGGGAGTAAGGGGGAAGTGAGAGGGAGTGAGGGAGAAGTGAGGGGTGAGTGAGGGAAAAGTAAAAGGGAAGTGAGGGAGACGGGAGAGGAAGGGAGGGGGAAGGGACGAGGAAAGGAGTTCTCGAATGGTGGAAAAAGGGAGGGGAAGGAATAGGAAGGGAGAGGAAAGGAGGAAATGGATGGAGAAGGAAGGGGGAAGAGAGGGGAAAGCGAGGAGGCAAGGTAGAGGTAAGTGGAGGAAAAGGCAAGAGATGCTGGAGGAGGGGCAAGGGATGCTGAAGGAGGTGAAGAGCAAAAGGGGGAGGAGAGGAGAGGAAGGAGGAAACTGTGGAGAGTGGAGAAAAAGGGCGACAAGGAAGAAGGGAAACTGGAAAGTTATTGTAGTGAAAATTTGCCTTTGTGTATTGTATATGGTTTTTACGAGGGATATCTTTAGGTAGGTGAAAGAGGATTTGTATGAATGGGAGATTAAAAATAGTATGAAAAACAGTATTTAAACAATATAAAAATGTCTATTGGAAAAAACGATATTCACGCGAGCGAAGTCGCGGGCAACAGCTAGTTAATATTATAACTTTATAGTTTGTATTGTTTTGTAACTGTGAGTAAAAGTTTCTTTTTATTCTTAATTGTGTGCGTCGTCCCTTGTATGTGAGAAATAAACTGTTTTTCTTTCTTTATTTTTAATTCTACTATCATAAAATTCAAATTTATAGCATAACTTATTTTTATCTAATTCCTAATTAAATATATTTTATTTTGCAAGAAATATTTATTTTATGTCATTTTGATTTTAAAGAAACAATACCAATTCATAAAAGTTAACGATTTTAATTGAATTTTAACCATATACGTCAACCACGTACGATTAAATAGAAATAATATCAACCAACAAAATGACGAATCACCGTTAAACATTTTAATTATTGTGAGAATCTTCTAAAAAACCAGACCAACCAAAAGAGAAATGTAATAAATAAGCTATTTAGATAAATTTATATTACTGGTTATATTTATGTAGATTAAAGTAATCAGATTAATTATATTACCTGCAGTAAATTGGGCTGTGCCTTTTCCATTCAAATCTAAACCATGCAACACACCCTTAACGTCATAATACCAAGTTATAAACAGTTTAGGACATTGGATATTAAATTCACCGGTGAATTCTTCGCTGTTGTATCTGTAATAAATAAAAACAATTAAAATCCGCAATAAGCTTGAAACACTTTCTTTGTTTAAGTAAAGCTGCTGCTGGGTGCTTTTAAATTTAAAATATACGGCTTGTTGTTTGCTGTGAGGTCTTCGATTTAAGAAACAATCCATCTGTTTCTGTAGGCGTGTCAGACGCCTAAGAAATTTCACCGCTCCGCCGCCATTTAGTGTCAAACTGAGTCTTCACAGTATCTAATCTCCGTCGTAATGGTTAACGTATAAGTGCTCAAGGTACACAGGATTAAAACATTTACTTATATTTAGTAAAACGGTGTTACATCTGCAATGATATATTCTGCTAGTTTCATCTTGATTAATGATGTTAAATTATTAGATTTAAATCACATACTTACAAAAATTTTGTAACTTGACAATCACGTAATCCCGTCATCTTAATATCTGAAGCATTAAAATGCATTGCGTGTAGTATGCCTGCAATATAATCTTTGTGTAATGGATCTGATGTTTCCACTTTATTTTCGATGCCAGCCACAAGGGACTTATATATACGATTAGCTGCTTTTGTTGTACACGCTACATCAGTGTGAACGCAGAGCTTTATACCTGCAAATAAATCATCCATATAATACATGTCGACAAAATAATTATTTATATTGTGGCCACTTGACCTAGTGTTAGCTTTACGTCGATATTGTGATATCGTATGCTATGATATTAAAACATGGAATATATAACCACTAGGTATCATCTCGTCGGTGTCTTAAAATGCGACTATAGTAAGAAACGGTCAGCAACGTAATTTAAGTATCAAAATCATATTATTGCATTCCCCAATTCACCCGCCAATCGAGAAAGGGAAAGCTTTGGGTAACTTCTTCATTTAAAAGAAAGGACAGGATCAACTATCAGCAAAATGTATATACACTAAAGATCGCCCAAGTACCGCTAGCAATGGACGCCTTAAGGTTGCGATGATGAATAAATAATTATTTAGAAAAATAATACTTACATTGAATAAAACCAAGCAATGAAACAAAGATCACAAATAACTGCAAATGTACACTTTTCATTTTGAAGGCTGACTGTTGTCTGACTGTCGTCAACTAATACTATATGCTTAAATACTAATAAAAGTTGAAAGAACAGGACAAATATTTGTTCATTTTAGTATAAATAAATTTATAAACATTAGGTAACTTAATATCAGTTTCTCACATATAATCTAAATTACATCTTTACTAATGACACGCTCCTGCTTTACTTCTAGGTACTATAGGTACTTATATGTATTTTACGACATGAATATAAATATCTTAACTTCTCTGAATTTTATTAATATAATATAATAATAATAATAATAATAATAATATTCTACCACATTCACACAGCGCCATTTAGCCCCAAATTAAGCAATTATATTTGCTTGTGTTATGGGTACTAAACAACTGATATACTACTTATATACATTTTTTTTTTTTTTTGTAAATACATACATATTATAGATAAATTACACCCAGACACAGAACAAACAATCATGCTCATCACACAAAGGTTTGTCCTGGGTGGGAATCGAACCACATGCATAATATATATATGCGTACATCATACTAAAAAACCCTATCAAAAATGGTTTTAAACGGTAGTGAATGCCACATCAAAATCCTTGCCGTGGTTTAGATGAAGTAAACAAAGAACAGACAGACAAAATATATTTTATATTATTAAAAGATGTATCAAGATTAAATTATGCTTAATAACGACATTGTTATTGTCGCCGGCAGCCATACTCTGATAGGCAAAAATTTATCGTTCAATTTATTTGCATATTCTAATATGTTGTTATACATCTATCTATAAATATAAAAGCGAAATGTCACTCACTCACTCACCATGAAATCTCAAACTACTAATGCTAGGATTCTCAAATTTCGCAGTGGGGTTCCTTTTAGGATTTTGCAAAATTCATCCCCTAAGGTGGTAAAAAGGGGTACCTAGTAATGTTAGTATGAAACTTCTTTAATAGGGGTTCCAAATTCCTAAAAAAATACTCATTAATTGTTTTTCTAAATTAAGTGATGTAAGTTTAAATGAGAAATCTTTTATTTTTTGAGTTATCGACTTCAAACATAATATCTACTTAATTATACTCTTTACTAAAATTACTTAGACATCATCTTTTTATATTTAGAAACTACCCTTAATATGTAGGAAAATAGGAGTTGCAAGTTTGTGGGAAACTTCGTTAGTTTTAGTGGTAGCGGGTGAACGGATTTATGATTGCCGTTACATCAGACAGGCCATTTTCTTATACAGGCATATATTAAAATTTTCACACAAACGAAGTCAAGGGTAACAGTTAGTACTATTTATATGACCAGTATAAGAGGTTGTATTAAGCTGAAGACCTAAAGCCGTTGTCTTACGCACGCAACAAATTTAATCAAATGTAATTATAGAGTTATACGGCAAGTTCATTGTTGTCCTAAAGTTTATAGCTTAAAATTTTAGTCAATACTTACCCTTACTAGTGGGACGCCTTGTTGGCCTTTGGCAAAGTGATTAAACCTAAACTATTGATACCATAAATAAGAGTAGTCGTATTTTGTAGTAACTTATATAGAATAGTCACGTACTTCTTGGGGTTTAGATAAGGTAATAATCATCATGATTATCCACAGTCTGCCTACTGTTGGACATAGGCTCTCGTACTTTGTGCCAAACGCTCTTGTGTCAGTCTCATCCATGTGCGGTCTATAACGTGTATGATATCATTCAGCCCTCTCGCTTTGGGACGGCCGACATTTTTAGATAAATTTTTACGCCAACTGTCATCACCTCGCCTTCCTAGGTGCCCTGCCCAGTTCCATTTGGCCATTACCTAATTGCCAACTTCAAAGACCTTTCTGTGTTTTTGGACACAATGTATTAGAATGCTCAATAAATTATATTACACTAGTTAAACAAGTTTTACAATTTCAAATTGTCTTTTATTTCAAAATATATTTTAATAATATTAGCAATTAGCAAGTCAAATTTTATTTTATCTAAAGAAATCTAAAATAAAAGTTAAGATTCTTTACGCCGCAATTTAGTGTCATATTTAGTGGTTTTCCATTTTAATCATTTAATCTTAGGTATATTTTAAAATATGTTCTGCTCACGTGCTAGAATTAGGTGAAAGCTGTATAAAAAGTAAGGCGTCATTGCGTTTCCAGTTCTATTTATATGCAAATAATACATTTGAAACTTGTTATTTTCATAGTAAACAACTGTATACGCGTATGTATTATTGTGATCCATTACTTGCAGGATTATTAAGCATTTATCTAAAACAATATTTTAGAAATATTCTTAAGATTACGGAAAAGGAATAATTTGTTGTACATGGTAAAGAAATACAGTACATTAAACGGTTTCTTAACGGACAAATCTATAAAATGAGTGATAGAAAAGTATTTTTTTCACAGACACGCCAAATTCTATAGAAGCTTTAAAAACATTTTACTATAAGGAGAATCAAGCTCTAAAGACTATGTAACTAAAGGAAGCATTCAACTTTTACTACGGGCAATGTCTTTCACTATTATCACTTGAAGTAGTAGTAGTTAGCCTAACCAATCACAATCACATTGTACACACATCTGTGTGTGTGAAAGAAAAACTTTTTTAAAAAAAGATGAATGAAGTACCTAGTTCATAGTATTATTATATCAAAGGTAGACTTTATAAATAAATTTCTACATTTTATTTTATGTATATTTTTTATTAATTTACTTTTACATTCAACTTTATTTATCTGCAAGTATCTCTTTAATAGGATATGCTTGCAAACTATCACCGAAATTCTTTTTAAATATCATCAATAAAGGATCCAGAAAAGGTTCTTGGCACAACTTTTCCGTTGCTTTCCAATTGTCATTCAAGATTTTTACACCTTTTCTAACTGCAACATAAAAATAAACATTAAAATAATCAGTGCAAACACAGGTAAAATAATTTGTGAAAAGATAAGGTTGATTTGTCTTGAAATATACATATTTTTTATATTATAAAATAGTGTAAAAGAGTGTTCATTAATTTTAAATTTTAAATAACGTTGTTTTATTCAAACTCAATCTTAAATGAAAGGAAAGATCCGGTCAGCACCCCATTGCAAATAATATTATTCTAGTATTTTTATAACAATTCATAATAATAAGGTAGATAAAGATTTATAGATGTCACATATTTGCCTGAACTGCGCTTGCGCTTGAGTTGAGTAAAAGAGAAAATTATTACGATATGCAAACTGTTCGGATTTTGGAAGGTGTTTAGATTACAATGAGATTATTCACTTACATTTATTAAACTTTACTAGCGTTCCGCCCTCACTCCGCATCGGTATCAAAAGGATTGATTTTTAATTATAAGGCACAATTAGGTAGCCAAGACTATTCAGAGGTGAGGCGAGTGTTAAGAAGAATTTTAGAATACAATATAAACTTACTCATTTCATTGTCCCCAACCTGATTCTGGGCAGTAAGTGTAAGCCTTCCTTTAGTTTCAGCCTTCAATTCACTATTCTTAATGGAAATGTGTTGTGTTTTATCATTATCACCCATAACATTGTCGTATTTAAATTTATATGTTATTACATAATCATCTGGAAAGTAAAATACAGTCATTGTCAATATCTGAAACCGCATTTGATGAATAATTTTTACACATGGCACTGTCGCTGAAAACCAGGCCTATTGCGCTTTGAAGCGCCTCTGCAATATGCTGGGCGACGGCCAGTTTTTTGCGAGGACGTGACGCACTTCTGCACGCGAGTCTTTTGCTTTTTTAGTTTTATGTTTTTGTTGTATGTATTGTTTTGTAACTAAATGTTTCTTTATTCTTTGTTATGTGCGTCCCTTGGGAAAATTAAACTGTTTTCCTTTCTTTCTTCTTAATTCTACTATCATAAAAATTCAAATGTATACCAATACTTAATTGTAATCAATTTTCCAAATAAATATACTTCGCAGGAAATATTTATTTTATGGCATTTTTAATTTTAATGAAACTTTTTATTTAATTAACATGATTCCTAATTTATGAAATGGACTAGAAAAATGTCAAAGATATCATCAGCTTTTTGTCAGTGTCAAGGGTAATCAAATTTTCTAGTTAATTAAATTTTAATGTTTTAATGTGATAGAAATAATATAAACCAACTAAATGACATCATGACAGAAGATGATGTTTAAGGAATCACCTTAAACATTATAATGATGAATATGAGAATTACATAGTTACAAAAAGCAGACCAATCAGAAAAGAAATCAAATGAAAGATATATTTAGGTAAATTTACATTACTGTTTATATTTATTTCGATTATAATAATCAGATTAATTATATTACCTGCAGTAAATTGGGCTGTGCCTTTTCCATCCAATTCTAAATCACGCACCAAACCGTTAACGTCATAATAAAAACTTATAACCAGTTTAGGACATTGAATATTAAATTCACCGGTGGATTCTGCGCTGTTGTATCTGTAATCAATAAAAACAAATAAAATCCAAAATAAGCTGCAATCACTTTATTTGAAAACTCTTTATTTGCTTTAGTTGCTGAGCGTTTTTAGATTAAAAAATATATAGCTTGTTGTTTGCTGTGAGGTCTTTGATTTAAGAATCATCTCATCTGTTCCTGTGGGTGTGTCAAAGGCAACTAAGAAATTCCGCCGCTCTGCCGGCCGCCGTCTTATATTTCAAACTGAGTCAAGAGCAGGAGAGTTATACGCGTACTATAAATTTCCTTAATGCGGTTAAAAATCATTACTCGTTTAGTACGTTTATATGAACAAGTATTTTCATCATTATACTAAAACTATTTCTTAGATAGATTAAGATTTAATTACATTTACTCTTAAACAAGACAATGATTTTATATAAGCAATATAAAAAAACAAACAATCTAATAATTGTCTTATTAACATCAAAGTGTTCAAGATACACAGGATTGAAACATTTACTCATATTTTGTAAAACGGTGTTTGATCTGCAATGAGATATTCTGCTAGATTGATCTTGATTGATGATGTTAAATTATTAGATTTAAATCACATACTTACAAAAATTTTGTAACTTGACAATCACGTAATCCCGTCATCGTAATATCTGAATCATTAAATTTCAATGCGTTTAGTTTGCCTGCAATATTATCTTTGTGTATTGGATCTGAGGTTTCCACCTTATTTTCGATGCCAGCCACAAAGGACTTATATATACGATTTGCTGCTTTTGTTGTACACGCTACATCAGAGTGATCGCAGAGGTTTATACCTGCAAACAAATCATCCATATAAATATTGACAAAAGAATTATTATACATTATGGTCATCACGTCAATATTGTGGTATTGTCTGCTGTAATATTTATATGGTCTAAAGCATGGAATATATATAACCACTACTTATCATTTCAAAAGCGACTATAGTAATGACAAGAAACAGGCAACAACGCAATCTATGTATAATATCATCTTACTGCATTTCCCAATTGACCCGCCAATCGAGGTGACTATAAGTAACTTCTTCATTTAAAGGAAATAGGATCAACTATCAGCAAGATATGTCGCAGGCAAATTGAATAAAGCCGTTTTAATACTGCGTTAGCATTTTGTAAACGCTCGCTGTCATCGGTGTTATGTAATATGCCGAAGGTAGATTGGGGTAATTTAAGTAAGAACTGTGATCCCCTGCGCTCGGGCCGGAATTGCTGGCCACATAGCAGATTGTAAATGACCGATTAATACAATTTGCCTTTGACAGATATTATGATAAAGACCGCCCAAATACCACTAGCAATAGACGCTTTGCGGTTGCGATAATGAATAAATAATCCAAAAAAATAATACCTACATTGAATGAAACCAAGTAACGAAACAAAGATCACAAATAATTGCAAATGTACACTGTTCATTTTGAAGGCTGACTGTTGTCTGACGTCGTCAACTAATATTATATGCTTAAATACTGATAAAATTTGCCTTTGTTCTTTTTAATATGAATAATGTTTTAATATTAGGTAACCTAATATCAGTTTTTCACATACAATGTAAATTATATCTTTACTAACGACACGCTCCTGCTTTCCTCGTAGATAGTATAGGTATTTATATGTTTTTACGACATGATTATAAATCTCATCTAATAATATGCGTACATCATACTCAAAAACCCTACCAAAAATTGTTTTAAACGGTAGTGAAAACCGCATCAAAATCCTTGGCGTGGTAAGCAAAAAAACAGACAGAGAAAATATATTTTATAAATAATATACCTAATTAATTTATGGTAAATACCGTCATTGTAATTATCACATGATGTCATGCACTGATGGGCAACGAAATATCTTAAGCAGTAAAGAAAATAAAACAAAATTTATTTGCATGTTCTAATAGTACTTTGTTATTATAAAATTGTTATACAAGTTATAAAAGACCCGTCTTAGAGGTTGTATTAAGTGGACCTATTAAGATTTAAATCTAGTTCATGAGCTGTAACGTGAACCAGTATTTTGTCATACGCCATCATAATAAAAAAATACTATTGTAATAATCTATAAACTCCCAAATCCAGCCAACATTTATTAGGTAAAAGTTTTAATAATTCTACATTTACCAGATGCTTATCTATTATCGTCATAATACCAGCTGAAAGACGTCCACTGCTGGACCTAGGCCTTCCCGCATTTTTAACCACCTCAGCCGGTTGTGAGTTGCCCTCATTGGTCGTAATTTTTCCATTTTATTTTTAACAACTTCACAGACATACTGTGTATAGATGGACTTAATGCCAATGCATTGTCTACCAGTGTACCTTTTAAGGTGGTGCAAAGAAACAAAGTAGGTAGTTATGAAGTTATGTAAAGGCATATGATGTTACACGGTTTTAATTAAAAAAAATAGTAACAACTTTTTTATCAGGTTCTTGGTATAATATGCAGGCAATTTGTATTAATCATATATAAATTACGCTATAAACGTTACCAGGAATGTGTATACCTAATTTGGGATGTTTAAACTAGTTTGAAAACAAATATAATTTGTTTAAAGCAGGGGGTAACAGTTTAGACTTAAACTAACCCAATCTACTTTCGGCATAATACATAACGCCGATTACAGCGAGCCTTTACAAAATGCCGAGGCAGTATGTAAACGGCAGATTTATTCTATTTGCGACATCTATACTGCAATATTATCTAGACACGCAGGAACCTGTCGAGCCAAGTTCTAGCCAAGAGAATTGGCGAGCAGCGCCCGTGTGTAAAATTACACGAACCATTTGGAGCTACTAAACCTCATGTCTCAAAAACTATTCAACTTAAAAACGAAAATTCCTAAATAAACTAGTACCTACCCTAAATTTTATAAACACAACTTAAATGGTTATGTATACCTACATCCAATAATCGTAAATTTTATGACTGTTTGACTCACCGACTGACATATAGTTAAAAAACTTATCACACTTCCAGATGACCTAGAAAGTTTAAATGTGGCATCCATCTAGGTAATTGTATATATACAAAGGAAACAATTAATATATATTATTAAAAACAAAAATCTCGCCTGCCCAAATACAAAGTGAAAAGAAACACTGACACTACATTGAAATATCATGTACCTACCGTATGTCACTCCCATAATTAATACGAATCTAATGCATACACACATTATATTTATATATACATACATGCATACATACACATACATGACTGGCCTGTTGGCCTAGTGGTTAGTGACCCTGACTGCTAAGCCGGAGGTCGTGGGTTCAATTCCCACCCAGGACAAATCTTTGTGTGTTATGCATGGTTGTTTGTTCTGTGTCTGGGTGTAATTTATCTATAATAACGATGTATGTATTTACAAAAAAAAAATGTATATAAGTAGTTTATCAGTTGTTTAGTGCCCATAAACACAAGCAAATATAATTGCTTAATTTGCTAGATGGCGCTGTGTGAATGTGGTAGAATATTATTATTATTATTATTATACATACCCTCTTTGACTGCTGCAGTCGGGCAACAATCAAAAAACAGTGAATGTATAAGATTTTTTGTAAATAAATTTACAATCGATCGCTTTTATCAACTAGCCAAGTCAAATTTAATGTTTATGTCAAATCTATACTATTATATAAAGAGTCTGTTTGTTTCTTTGTTTGTTTGAACGCGCTAATCTCTGGAACTACCAGTCGGATTCGAAAAATTATTTTTGCGTATGATAGCCCAGTTCTCGAGAAAGGTTATTATAGGCTATGTAACATAATGCTACTGACGACGGGATCAGAGCAGTACGCAAAGACGCGAGTGAAACCGCGCCGTGGCGAGCTAGTAGATTATAATTATGTTATTTTAATTGAGTAAATAATTCGACTATTTAAATTTCAAGTCATATTTTATAAATAAACATTGTTGTAGCAAAAAATAACAAGAAACTGCCAGCTTTTGACTTCTAACTAGAGACCTCTACCCAGCACCTCTTCATAATAATATGCCTCATAAACACATGCTCAGAAACTGACCTCCACGTTTACGCTTACCTTCATGAAGTTTTGAGAATAGATGCGCAGTACGATATGGTAACCATTTCTTATTGAATTTGTAATTTAGACTTCGAATGTGTCTATGTAGTATTCAGTTTGGTCACTGTGCTTATAAATTACCTACAGATAGGACACGACGAATTAACTTTATAACTGCTAAATCAAGATTAAAAATTATGCTAATTAAATAGCATCATTGTCATTTCGCCAAAAGACATGTACTCGTGAACAACGATTTATCTTAAGCAGAAAAAACAAATGTGTTTGCTTTTAAAAAATTATCTGCATCTATTTATTCATAATTATTATTATTCATAATAATATAATTTATTTGCATTCCACAGTGTGTATTTGAATTAGTATTTTTTTTTTATATAACTCACCAAAATGACTCCAATGCTAAGAGCTATTACCTAGCTAATCTAATAATTTAACAAATGAGTTGTCATTAGAACTGTCTTCACCGTCCACTGGTTATAACCAGAGGGCGATAGTGAAGACTTCTTAGCGAATATGCGATAGTCTACAAAATGGCCCTCTCAGTACTTCATTAAAAAATAAATGTTTGAAATACATCGTGATGGGTATCATATGAAAGGTTTTAATTTACTGATTTTAAATATATATAATACCAGCTGCGCCTCGCGGCTTTGCCCGCGCGTAAAATGAGTTGGCTTATTCCACAAAGCCCCCCTGAAAATCCCCCCTAAGGGGGAAAACTGGAGTCCAATTGCAAGAGTCTAGAAATCCCCCTTAGGAATCCCCCTTAAGGGGGAATACTGGAATTGAAAAATATACTATTCCACTTATCCCCCTTGAAATCCACCTGTAGAGGGGAAAAATGGAATGAAAAAAAATAAGAGTGTAGAAATCCCCCCAAGATAATCCCCCTTAGGGGGGAAAACTGGATTCTAAAAAGTAAACGTTCAAAAATCCCCCTTCAGGTAATAAACACATAAGCCGAAGTGTATTATGGGCTTGAATGGTGGCATGTTGCTTATTTCTTAGATAAGTATCATACGATTTTTATAAAAGCAAAGAGTTAGTTCGACCAAGGTGGCCAAAATTAGGGTAGGTCTATGCCCAGCAGTGGACGTCTTTTAGCTGATATGATGATGATGATGATGTTGAAAGAGTTTGTTCCACTATCACGGCTAAACCAATTCACCAATATTAAAGGTAGGTACTTAACTTATATGAATATATTATTCTTATATTTTGTACTAATAAAGTAAGAACGGGTTAAATCGATCACCTCATTTTTAAGATACCTTTTAGTCAAATGCCAAATACTAGTCAATCGTTGTATTTATATGATTGTATTTTGTTTTATATTATACTAGCGACCCGCCCCGGCTTCGCACGGGTGCAATGCTGATCTATACATAGGTATAATAAAATTGGAGTGTCTGTTTGTAATATTGGAAAACCGTTTTTTACTACATGTATATGAATATATATACGGTACATACACCAAAATAACATTTTTTACAATTTTTGTTTGTCTGTCTGTCTGTTTGTCTGTATGTTTCAGCTAATCTCTGAAATGGCTGGACCGATTTTGACAGGACTCTTATTGGCAGGTTGCTGATGTAATAAGGAGTAACTTAGGTTACGTTTATTTTAGAATAATTCTTTTATAAATAATAATAATATGCGATGTAACCGAAATTTACGCGGGCGGAACTGCGGGCAACAGCTAGTACTAAATAAAGCATAAGCATTGCACCCGTGCGAAGAAAAAAGCGGCGAACGTTGCACATTGTCTATATACATTCTGTAGTATACTTATTTGAGTCCGGGGCAGTGGTCCAACTGCTCTGTCCAACTAGTTGGACCATGGATCTTTACTAGGGGCAGTTGTCCAACTTTCAAAATAATTGGACCACAGCACCTTTTGAGAGTTCCGTGATCCTATTCATTTAAGAAATAACTTGCCAACTCTAAAAACCTCAACTGCTTCTTTATGCGTGTATGGTACCTATTCGTTTACGGTTATATTGAACCTCTTTGCAATAAAATAACAAAATTAAAGTCGGGTGACTAATTTTTAAACTTTATTTTTACAATGTTTTACGACATTCAACAAAATTGATCTAAAGCATGACCTACAGTAATTACACCCGAAATCAGTTGTAGCTGAATTTCTCGTATATAAACGTCATTCTCAATATGGACCTTACGTCTTTTGTGTGTGATTTCGCTTGATAAAGTTGTAAAATTTTCTAAAACATTTAATAGACGTAACATTGTAACATTTTTTGCATTAATGCGCCGGTTTAGTTTTGCATGTAAGCTTTCTGAAATGTTATATTAGTCCTATGCCTCTGGCTAAATACACTTATAAGCTGAGAAAATTCATCGACGCTCTATATATTGTATCAGTTTGTTAATTTCAACACCACTTTCTTTTTTTATGTAATCCCAGCATTCTACAAATTTAACACTCTGGAATAGTGGCAAAAGCATGAGCATAATAAAATAGTTCTTTTGACTCTTTTTGATTTAGTTTTTGAGATACCTAATTTATTGGCTATTCTCCAAATTATTATTATCAATATTATTATTGGTCACAATGTATTACAGCCTACAAATTTAACTGTCATACAAAATTCTTTAATGCTGTTCAGAATAGACATTTCAAAGAAATTTTGTTATTTACTGCAAAGAGGTTCAATATAACCGTAAACGAATAGGTACCATACACACATAAAGAAATAGTTGAGGTATTTAGAGTTGGCAAGTTATTTCTTAAATGAATTGGACCATGGAAACTCTCAAAAGATGCTGTGGTCCAACTATTTTGAAACTGTCCCTAGTAAAGACCCATGGTCCAACTAGTTGAACAGAGCAGTTGGACCACTGCCCCGGATCCACTTATTTACTACAGAATGTCGGCCCCTGGCCGGTACCGCCTCAAGCGCTATGTTCCCGCATTTTAAATCTGTACTATCTTCGAAAATATTCATTTAAATTACATGCTGTAAAGTGCCATTATTGATCTATATTAAGTGCTTCATTTATTTAAGTAATGTACTTATTTGAATAAGGATTAATGCTGTATTGCTTAAAATTCATGCGTAAATAAGCCATTATTTCTCGTAAAAAGTAAAGGATAAAAATATTTATTGTGGTTTATCCCTAAGAGATAGACATATACCATCGCGGATTTTTTTGTAGACCTTTTTAAGCTAATTACATTATACATTATTTTGATCTATCTTGTAGGGTTCAGCCTGCGTTTACAATGTAAGCGCAAAAAAAAGTGTTTATTTACGACATCATTTTAGAAACCTCTAAAATTATCAGTATTTCTCTACTATATTGTGCATGTTATAAAGATATAAACCGACTTGAATCACCCTATCTACTAAAAAAACCCGCATCAAAATTCATTGCGTAGTTTTAAAATCTAAGCAGACATAGGGACAGACAGACAGACAGACAGACAGTGGTAAGCGACTTTAATTTATGCTATGTAGTGATTTCATAAGCTTCTTATAAACATACTAGAATTTAACTTTCAGAAAATTGTTGAACTTGATTTGTTGTATAAAAGTGATTGTTTTTGTTATATTTTATACTTAATTGAACTTTGAACTATAAATTGCTGAACTTGTAACTAACTGATCAACCTCGTCAATTGCTGTACAAAATGTATTGTTTTATTTTATAATATTTTTTTTAATTTTTACTTGTAACTATACTTGATTTTTAGTTTTCCCAAACTGCTGAAATTAATTAATTAGTAAACGTTCCAATAACTAGATAATGATATATCGATAAATGTTTTTTGTACCACATTCAATGTTTTAGTTAAATATTTACTGTGTAACAAAAATTCAAGTAATTTACATTAGTATTCAATTAGATTTATTTCTAAATCTGTATCACTATTGGCTTTGAAATCTGTTAAAAATAAACTCTGATTATACTTAGATATATTTAGTTTTTTATAGCTACACCATATACAGTTCAGTTTATTACGTAACCAACATACTTTACCTAAATATTTTTGTTATTTAACAAAAGAGCAAATGCATAGGTAGGTACATTTATTCTCATACAGGGGGGATAAATGGAATGATCCAAAAATGATAAGGGGGAATTCTGGATTAATTTTATATTAGAGTTCAGTTTTCCCCCTTAGCGGAATTCCGTCAGGGGGGATAAATGGAATAATCGAAAATGACAAGAGGGATTTTTGGACTAACTTTACATTAAAGTTCAGTTTTCCCCCCTAAGGGGGATTTGCTCAGGGGGGATTTGTGGAATAAGCCAATGAGTTGGCTTGTCTCCCTCGGGAACCAGACTGATTTTCGGAATAAAAAGTAGTCCGTCTTCAGCACCGAATTTATCTACATACCAATTTTCATTGAAATAGGTACAGCCGTTTAGAAGCTGAGTGGTAACACACACACACACACACACACACACACACACACACACACACACACACACACACACATACACACACACACACACACACACACACACACATACACACATAGAAACTTTTGCATTTAGAATTTTAGTAGGATATAATACATTAATGCATTTCTTCAGAATAATTTAAATAAAAAAATAAATTTTAAAACTAAAACCCAAATCCAGCAAGAAATGGGCTCTTAAAAGTACATGACGGGGTGTCGGTCGACGCACACCCCTGCGCACGAGCCGAGCGAGCGCGGAGCGTAGTGAGCGTGCCACGGCAGCGGCCGGCAAGTGCTATAAACAAAATAATATATTATAATATTGTTGTCAAACTAGTTTTAACGTCCCCAATTAGGTATACCTACACCTGGTAACATATCCGGCGTTATGTAATGCCTGCGGCATAATAGCGCCATCTATGTTGTATATGTTGTACTACGTTGTCATCAACATTGTCTTCGCTTATATTGGTTTTCTAGGTTTTGGCTCAGTTCGGATCAGAGCTTGGATCTTGCCCCTTTTTATTAAAATATGGCACATTTTATTCGATAGGGGCAAGACCAAGGGATCAAGGGAAAAGCAGTCCATCCTATTAATATTATAAATACAAAAGTTTGTGTATGTGTATGCGCATGTGTGTGTGTGTGTATGCGCGTGTGTGTGTGTGTGTGTATGCGTGTGTGTGTGTGTGCATGCGTGTGTGTGTGTGTGTTTGTGTGTGAGTGTTTGTTACCACTCAGTGCCTAAATGGCTGAACCGTTTTCGATGAAAATTATAATGTAGATAGATTCGGTGTCGGAGACGGACATAGGCTTTTTATCCCGAAAATCAGTTTGGTTCCCGAAAGGTACAACAAAATGCATTTTAAGCCGTGGGGCGCAACTAGTGTTATCTAATATCAAGTTATCTGCAAGACAGTGGGAATACAGTGAGTACCAGCGTTTCACTGAGACAGCCATACTTAAATTCAGCTGGTAACGTGTCAAAATTCAAAAGTTAAAAATTAAAGTGAGGGGCTCAAAGTTCTTACCAGTAAATCGATTTTATATAAATACACACAGACTACCGTTTTCAGTAATAGGGTAATCTGAGATTAAAGAATTTGCTGTGATCTAAAAATAGGTACCTCTTTTTTACTTATTACTTACTTACTTTTTTTATTTAACTTTGGGAAACAAGCAAACCTTACTTACCTGATGGTAAGTGGTAACCGAAACCTATAGACATGGCTGTGTTTTCCAAGCTTCGCAGAAGTAATAATGCTTAGAAAACACAACCAAGCCGTTGCCGATCATGGAGAAGGGGATGAGGAAGGAAAAGGGCAACTGAAAGAGGCCGGTGCTCTCATTCACGGAGCGAAACACATTAGCACGAAATCTTCTATGAGAGGGTAGTACTTCCCCGGTCGATCTGGCCCATTCATGCTTTTTTTTTTATATTATAGCCTACCAAAGTGACGCCACCCTGCCTGATGGTAAGTAGTCAGTGGAATCCAGAAGTGGCGGCCACTATACCAAAACCCATCGTCTTAAACTGCTGGTACGGTGGCCTCCACTATGGCAGCTGGGAATGGTGTTAAGGGAAGGGAATGAGGGAGGTGAGGAAAGAGGAAAGGGGAGAAATTGGGCCTCCGGCGCTCTCACTCACCGAACGAAACGCAGTAGTACGGGTACTACTACTCTTAAGTCGATCTTCTATGAGAGGGTAGTACTTCCCCGGACGATCTGGCCCATTCAAGCTGAAAGCAGCGTAGATCTACTACCGTACTAGTAAGACGTAAGCAAGTAACACTTTCCGTTACTTGATATTAGTCACCTCGTACAACATTCAGAAAGAAGAAAGATAATAATATTTTGGGGTGGTCTTAAAACTTAAAGACTTCAGGTTATATTTTAACTCATTCTGTATTGTTATACTTTTTAAGTCTCTGCCTCTGTAGTATTTATAAATTAAAGCACAAGCGGCTGTTGCACACGAAATTGTGGGTTGGATTCTCTCAAAAATTTGTGTGATCCTTAAAAGATCCATTAATATCAATAAATGTTACATCTGGGTGTACTTTGTGTCAGTTAACTATTGTATGTTTATAAAGTCCCTGCGACACTGGGCTTGTTATCTAGTGCGGTAGTTGTCTTAAAAAAATACGTATATATTTCTTCACCTTTATTATTGTGTTTGCTTATGTCATACATCAGTAAACTTTAGTACATTTATCTTTTATTCATCAGCGATTATTTCATCAATAGGATACATTTGCAAACTATCGCCGAAATTCTTCTTCAATTTCATCAGTATAGGATCAAAGAAAGGTTTTTTAAATAATTCCTCCATTGATCTCCAATCTTCATTGAAGATTTTTAACACTTTTTTGACTGTAACATAAAAATAATAATATTACAAAATCTACAAACATGGTAAGATAATATTATAAAAAAGAGTTCATTTGTTTCAAAGCAATGTATTTTAGTTAAAGTGACAATTCATAAAATAATGTAGGTACTTACTAACAAAAACTATCCAAAGATATTTTAATAATCTGCATAAAATTATAAATAAGTTAGCTTAATTTGGACTACTGAAATTAAGTGTAAGTCGTTAAAAAAAATTCTAAAATATTGTAAGATCGATTTAGGCACAATAAGACAGCCGGTATACTATGTAAACATGAAGAAAAATAATATAAAGTCGAATTATAGGATTAAAAATTAAGTTTAATATCGCATTTTTGCAAAACAAAACTCACGTGTTTCAGGGTCTCCAACTTGATTCTCGGCCTCAAATGTAAACGTTCCTTTAGTTACAGTATTTATTTCACTATTCCTGATAGCAATATGTTGTGCCTTATCGGTACCAATAACATTATCGTAATCAAATTTATATGTTATGAAATAATCATCTGGAAAGTTAACACAATCATTATTATCTAAAGCCTCAATCGCTATAATAAATAATTTATTTTAATTGTACTACTTTAAAAACTGAAATTACTATCAAAATGTAATTTTTTTACCAAATTGCGTTGGTGAAATAATATATTATTTTATTATAGTTTATTTCAAAACTTTTATAGAATTTTAATTTAGTCATCCTGATTGAAGTATAGTAAATAAAATTTTATAATAAATTTTATTTTTGGAATATTTGAGGAAAGAAAATATTTTCTCGTTAAACTACATTAAGATCTTCGTTTACTACCATTATTAATAATGGTACCGAGATACTTTAATAATGGTAGCAGGTAACTAAGGCTCACAAATAGTCAAGTGGCAGATGTCCTATGCCCAGTGTTAGACGACTTTTGAATAAAATGATACTCTAACAAAAATTAAAAATCATATAATTTCATCATCATTATATCAGCCAAAAGACGTCCACTGCTGGACATAGGCCTCTCCCAATTTTCGCCACCGTGGCCGGTCGTTCGCCCCCCTTATCCATCGGTTGCCCGCCACCCTTATAAGGTCGTTGGTTCACCTTGTTAGGGGTTTGGTTAATATACTAATATATAAAACGGAACAGTTTGTTTGATTATGTAAACGAGATAGTCTCTGGGACTGTCAGTAGGATTTGAATAATTCTTTTTGCCTTTGATAGCCCAGTTTTTGAGGATATGTGACATCAAGGTTTTGGCGACGGGAGCAGAGCAGTAACCAAAAATGTAACTTAACGCGAGTGAAACCGCGCTGCAGGAAGTTGGTGTAAAATAACATAAATAAAAAATAAATAACAAATAGTATATAACTACCTGCAGTCATCTTTGCTGTGCCTTTTGAATTCATATATAAACCATGCAACAAACCGTTGACGTCATAATACCAAGTTATAATCACTTTAGGACATTGGATATTAAATTCACCACTGTATTCTGCGCTGTTGTATCTGTAATCAATAAACATTAATTCAATAAATTGACAAAACTAACTTTACGATACTTTCGATACTTTGTGAATACACCAAACCTATACTATTATATAAAGCGGTAGAGTTCGTTTGTTTTGTTTGTTTGTTTTTCGGATTTGAATAATTATTTTAGTTCTCGAGGAAGGTTATAGCTTATGTAATATCACGCTACTCGCGACGGGAGCAGAGCAGTAAACAGACGCGGTTGTAACCGGGCCGCGGAAAGCTTGTTTAAAAAAATTTTGTAATATGATTTTTTTTTGTCATCTAAAATATGAAACCAGCCTGTTTGTGGATGTTAAAACATAAAATATATTTTGAATAGCTGTTGCCCACGACTTCGTTCGCGCGAAAATTCAGATGGGTGCCTCTATGAGAATATTGCGTGCCTGATTTTATGGCAATCGTACATTGTATCAGTATTATCCGTCTCTGTGGCGAATCCAGTTTAAACCCGCTACCGCTAAAACTGACAAACCACTTTCACACAAACTTGCGGCTCTTATTTGCCCATTTAATAAGGGTGGTTTCTGAATATTAAAAAAAGAGTATTTTCTAGTAATTTGATAATCCTACTATAAAAAACTATAGAAGTTTCATACAAACTTTGCCACCCCTTAGGGGATGGATTTCGCAAAATTCCGTCTAAGTGAGCACCTATATCCTAATAGGAACGACAATGTAAAAATTTGAGATTCCTAGCACTTGTTGTTTCTGAGATATCGTGATAAGTGAGTGAGTGACTTTTTGCTTTTATGTATATAGATAGCTTTTGCCCGCGGCTTCGCTCGCGTGACTGTCGTTTTTTTCAATAGACATTTTTATATTGTTTAAATACTGTTTTTCATACTATTTTTAATCTCCCATTCATACAAGTCCTCTTTCACCTACCTGAAGATATCCCTCGTAAAAAGAATATACAATACACAAATTTTCACTACAATAACTTTCCCCTTCCCCTTCTCCCCTATTGCACTTTATCTCCACTCTCCATAGTTTCCTTCTTCCTCTCCTCTCCTGCCCCTTCTCCTCTTCACCTCCTTCAGCATCCCTTGCCCCTCCTCCAGCATCTCTTGCCCTTTCCTCCACTTCCCTCTACCTTGCCTCCTCGTTTCTCCTCTTTCCCCTCTCTTCCCCCTTCCTTCTCCCATCTTTTTCTCCTTTCCTCTCCCTTCCTATCGCTTCCTATCCCTTTCCCTCCCTTTCTTCCACCATTCGAGAACTCCTTTCGTTCCGCGTTCCTTCCCCCTCCCTTCCTCTACTGTCTCCCTCACTTCCCCCTCACTTTCCTTTCATTTTCCCCGCATTCACCCCTCACTTAACCCTCACTCCCCCTCACTTCCCCTCACTCCCCTACTCACTTCCCTCTCACTTGCCCCTCACTGCCCCCTCACCCACCTCACTTCCCCCTCAATTTCCCCTCACTTCCCAGTTACTTCTCCGTCACTTTCCCCTCACTTTCCTCTTACTTTCCTCTAACATTCCCCTCACTTTCCCCTCACTTCTCCATCACTTCTCCCTGGCTTTTCCCTGACTTCCCTCTGACTTCTTCCTGACTTTCCCCTCACTACTCCCGCATTTCCCCCACACTTCCTCTTCACTTCTCTATCACTTTCCTCTCACTCCCCCATCACTTCCCTCCCACTTTTCCCTCCCTTCCTCCTTCTCCTCAATTCCTCGTTTTCCTTCCCCCCCCCTCCCTGTAAATTTCAAATCGCTAGCTTCAAAAGCTAAAGATCTTTGTATAGAATATTTCACCTCTCTAAATCCATCCCTGTTAAAATATAAGGATATTTTTTATTTAAATAGAAGTATTCCAAAACTGTAAGTTAAAAAATGAAGAAGATTCATATAATCGATTTCATCCCTTTTGACACACTTAGGAATTAAATTTTAAAAAACCCTTTTTAGTACAACTTCTAGACAATACATTTAGACAAACACACCCTCCAAATTTCAAGTCACTACGACCAACAGTTTAGACTGTTCGTTGTCTGTTAGTCAGTCAGTCAGTCAGGACAAAGCCTTATATAATATGTATGGGTGTATGGATTGTATGGATAAGACGTATAGCCGTCGGGGATCAAAGCATACAGGCTGCTAGGAATGCTAACACGTGATAGAGCCACATAAAGCTGACCATGCGAAAAACAGCTTATACTTAGATCCACGCCCACAACTTTTAGTTGTGTCCGACCTTGGGTTTTATTAGTTGTCATCGCGAAACATAGGCTCACTGGAAACTGGACTCATTTAAAACTAAACGGAACATTGTTTAGAATGAGAGGAATTCGAAAAATAAAAACGCTATCAGCTATTCCGTAACCTGTTAAAGTCTCTGTTTCTATCAGAAAATGTTCGACGTGATTCTTTAAATTGGCATAACTTTTTTATTTATGAACCGATTGACATGAAACAAACACTAAATGTTAAGTGAAGCTTACCACAATGTACTAGTGAAAACCATATCTAAATCGGATGAGATTAGCGTGAACAAACGCACAGACAAACAGACAAACAGACAAAAATTGTAACAATCATTGTTTTGGATTCTATTTGCGTTGATAAAGGCCCCAATATTTTTTTTCTCATATATCTTCCATTTACAGACAGCGATCGGTTACATTTTTATTATATGTATAGATAACCGTAAATTGGCCAATCTCAATGCTCGAAATCTCCACTCCACGTCAGTTAAAACAGTGTACGAACGAAGCTGAGCAGACTTTCAGATACCCCGAGCTGTACAGAATGGAGTCGAGCAGACTGTGATGCACCCGCTCGTCACCACAGTTCTGACAGTGTTATAGTGTTCAGTTCTGTTTCTCCTCTCCACTCCGTCTAGCTCCACATCATTAAAAAGGCAACATCCAAAGTAAGTAAATGATGGTTTTCAATATTACAGCTTGAGATGTTTAAATAGATCACACTTGTAACTTTCAAAAGAAAAACTTACAAAAATTTAGTGACTTGACAATCACGTAATCCCGTCATTGTAATATTTGTTGTGACAAAATGCATATCTTTTAGGTAACCGATAATTTGATCTTCGCGTAAAGGATCTGAAGTCTCCACAAGAGAACTGTACACACGATTTGCTGCTTTTGTTGTGCATGCCACATCAGAGTGAATACAAGGTTTGCCTGAAAAGAAAAACGATACACTACTACATCTAATATAATTATCTTAACCTATTATAATTTAGT
This sequence comes from Parascotia fuliginaria, assembly GCA_963082885.1. Classification (NCBI taxonomy): domain Eukaryota; kingdom Metazoa; phylum Arthropoda; class Insecta; order Lepidoptera; family Erebidae; genus Parascotia; species Parascotia fuliginaria. Next base: position 5,278,400 of record OY720197.1, read on the forward strand.
TTACACAACTAGTGCCTTAATTTTATAGAAGATTATATTTATCGGTTCATTATTAACATACAAGCCCGTAATTACCCCACTGTAGTGCAAGGCCTCTTCTCCTCGTCTCGTAGAAAAAGTATGAGCATTGCTAAACGCAGATCTGATTGGCAATTTAAGATTTTTAAAGTAAAGGTTTTCTCACGATGTTTTCCTATATCTAAAGTAATAATACAAAGAGTAAAGATTTGATTTTTTGTATGTTCGTTTGTTCCGATTTAACTCAAGATCTACGTAAACGATATGAAAAATTCTCTCATCTTTAAAAAGCTACAAATAGGAAGGGTTACTAAGCCTTTATTTTATTATGTTTAACATACTTTTCTGTCATTTTCAAAATTTTAATATGAAGCGCCTTTGTAAATCTGAATGATGCATACGACACTATTGCAATGATATTTTTTCCTATGCGTTTGTTGTGAAACCGAATAAATGAAACTTATGACATGGAAGCGAAGCGAGGGCAGATGTCTAGTATAATATTATTTAGACTGCCTCTGTGGTTCGGTGGTACTGTGTATTGACTGCCACGTAGAGGTCGCGGGTTCGATTCCCGCTCAGTGCAAATATTTGTGTGCATGAACATGTCTATTTGCATTGGTCTGGGTGTTTCTATGTATAATATGTATGTATTTACAAAAAAAAAAAGTATATAAGTATGGTATATCCGCATTCCAGAACCCATAACACAAGCATATAATATGCTTACTTTTATCTAGATGGCGTTGTGTGTAGTTGTTGAAATATTATATTATATTATAATATAAAACATTACTAGATAAGTTAGAATTTGAATTAAATTAACTTCTTAAAGTCAATTATTATTCTACATTGAAGTAGACGTTGAAATTCTGGACAGGATTCTACCTAGTTTGTAAAAGTTGTTTTAAAAAAAACTGGTTTTGGTAATTAAGAAAAATATTTTTTGCGGGACAATACCACCCACATGCTCATCACTGTGACTCCTGTACGCCAGGATTAACAGTGATATCCAATACGAAACACCGAGCTTCGACACTCGGGAGTCTCGGGGACTGATAAACCTACTGTCTTGGACCCCGCAACGAATTTAATCAGAAGTATGTAGGAGGAGTTGGAAATGAAAATGTCCCTCCCCTCCATTGCAAAGCGGGAGACAAATTTAATCTGATTATGATTATGACCTATAAAAAGAAGCAAAAGAGAGCACCACGGATAAGTAATATTAAGGGACCTATGTGAGCTATATCCGATTCCAGTAATATGTATGGCAGAAACGCTTAAACGCACGGAAATTCAGCGAATCCCTAGATGATACAAAATCCTCATAATAAACTGGTCCTGATGTAACTTGTAAACTATTTAACATTATGTCGTTGTCTTGACTCCAAAGACTACATTCCCAAAAAATGTAATGGGCAGACTGTTCTTGATTGGAACACCGACAACTCGGAGAATCAACTAACTTAAACGAAAATAGTTTGCTCTTAAAGTTAATAAAATACAAAACAACTTTTAAAATTATCTCTAAAATCTCAGAGATTTAAATCGTTAGATGCGCCCATACCATACTTAAGGCGCAAGAAAACGTGTCATCGTTTGGAAGAGTGAGCTCACTCTTTCCTTCGTAGTCACTTGTTAGCAGCAGTGAACGGTGCACGTTGCTAACATTTCTTTGTTCTTGGTAATTAAGCCACATTATATCAATTATGCCTACCTGTGCCTTTAAAAAATGTACTTATAATATAAATAACACGAAAAAATCAAAGGGAATTACATTTCATGCGTAACTACAAAATTACTAACTATTTTCACAATTCTACTCTATATAATGGTCGTCTGTCGTCGCTGCGCACACATTGTTAATGTCGTGTGCGCGGACGTCTTAACTTCACACACACACACACACACACACACATACACACAGACTTAAAACGTGGACCGATTTTAAAAGCCTAGGGCGCATCTCACGATTTAAATCTTTGCTCTAAGGTAAATAGACTACAAAGTTGAGAAGCTTAGGTTAAATTTATGAGCGGAGCCGAAGGACTGAAAAGCGTAAAACTGTCCATTACTAAGATGAACAGAAGATCTGATAAAACTGCCAGAAGTCAACTTTTTGAATCGAAGAGAGCCTTTGTAGTAGTGGACATCTTATGACTGATGTAATTAATATATAAATCTAGTAAAATAATACGTACATTTAATGAAACCAAGCAATGATGCAGAGATCACATATAATTGAAAATATACACTGTTCATTTTGAAGCTGGCTGTTGACTAACGATCGCAAAGACATCAAGCCATATATAAATCCTGAAAGTTTCTATAATGGGGTGATTAATCACACTTTTTAATAATTAATTTATCTTCTAATTAGAAATAAAATAAAATAAGGTAATTTAAAATCAATTAAGCACGTTTTATGAGTCTTCTTACACTCATTAATTTAAATTATATCTTTATGCATCAAGAATTAATTATATATCGTCATTGTCATTATAGTCTAAAGTAATGCACTGATGAATAAAGACCTCATGCAATCTGTTGTAAGAATTAATTTTGTTTAAACAAGCCGGATTACTTTGAGAAGGTTGTTTTATACAAATTTGATGTCAAACAAGCATACGGTCCACTTAAAAGTAAGTGGCAACCGTAATCTATAGACATGGCTGTGTATATATATTTTTTTATATTAGCCTACCAAAGTGACTTCACCCCACCTGATGGTAAACAGTTAGTGGAATCTAGAAGTGGTGGCCACCATCTCAAAAGTCATAGTCTTAAACTGCTGATATGGTGGCCTCCACTATGGCGGCTGTGAATGGCTTGATTTCTGCGATGTTAAAAAACGTTGTACTGTAGTAGATCGTCCGGGGAAGTACTACCCTCTCATAGAAGATCGACCTAAGAGTAGTAGTATCCGTACTACTGCGTTTCGTTCGGTGAGTGAGAGCGCCGGAGGCCCAATTTCCCCCCTTTCCTCTTTCCTCACCTCCCTCATTCCCTTCCCCTAACCCCATTCCCAGCCGCCATAGTGGAGGCCACCATGCCAGCAGTTTAAGACGATGGCTTTTGGTATAGTGGCCGCCACTTCTGGATTCCACTGACTGCTCACCATCAGGCGGGGTGAAGTCACTTTAGTAGGAAATAATACATAAGAAAAAAAAACAAAGCTTCTGCCAAAAGGTTTTCTGCAAGGAAAAAAAAGAGGATCGAGGGAATAATTGGGCTGCCGGCGCTCCTTCTCACCGAGCGTAATACATTGATATTGGCATTAGTTCAATCTCATACATTTTTTTATCTATCTATGCCACTTGTGCCTAGGCCTTCTGATGGGAATAGACAAGTAAAGAAACAATGAACAAAATTGTTTCGTTTTCATGGCAACTGATATTTTACGTCGATATTTTATGAGAGGGTACTACTTCCTCAGTCAATCCGGCCCATTCATGCTGAAACCAGCAACTTCTACCGTAAAAACGTACGCAAAAGTAGTGTCATTTCTCCAGCTAGTCTTGTGGAAACCCAGCAAGAATGATTGCACAGCACATGATTTTGTGCTAGCTGCTAGCAAGCAATATGAAGGAGGGCAGAAGAGCTGCGAAACCGGCAACCTGTCCTTGCGTACTGGCATACTAGGACGCAATTCGCGTGCAAGTTTAGCTTGCATTACGTATCCACATTGCGTCGGTATGCCTGCTACTGTCCCGTATTACAGGCTTGTGTATCTCCATTTTTAGCTGCAGTAAAAATACTATTTGATAAGACTTAGGTTGTGTTGTTATTGTGATGTTTTATTATGAAAATTGTATGGTTTATGCACCTCGGAAAATTTCGTCTCATCAACTTTAAATTATGAAAGCATAATTTATGTTAAACAAGATAATTCATTACACATGATAATGTGTAATGAATTATCTTGTTAAATGTTTTTTTACGTCCACAAAAAATACAGAAAAATATTCATTGATTGCATCTATCTATCTATATCTATACATATAATAAAAATGTAACCGATCGCTGTCTGTACATGGAAGATATTTGAAAAAAAATATTATTGGGACCTTTAACAACGCAAATAAAACCCAAAACAATGATTGTTACAATTTTTGTCTGTTTGTCTTCACTAATACATTGTGGTAAGCTTAACTTAGCATTTAGTGTTTGTTTCATGTCAATCGGTTCATAAATAAAAAAGTTATGCCAATTTAAAGAATCACGTCGAACATTTGTTACTACGAAACCTGATAGAAACAGAGACTTAAACTAAACAGGTTACGGAATAGTTGACAGTGTTTTTATTTCTCGGATTCCTCTCATTCTAAACAATCTTCCGTTTAGTTTTCAATGAGTGCAGTTTCCAGTGAGCCTATGTTTCGCGATGACAATTAATAAAGCCCAAGGTCAGACACTAAAAGTTGTGGGTCTGGATCAAAGTATTAGCTGTTTTTCGCACGGTCAGCTTTATGTTGCTCTATCACGTGTTAGCATTCCTAGCAGCCTGTATGCTTTGATCCCCGATGGCTATTCGTCTAATCCATACATTCATACATATTATATAAGGCTTTGTCCTGAATGACTGACTGACAGACAACGCACAGCCTAAACCGCTGGTCGTAGTGACTTGAAATTTGGAGGGTGTGTTTGTCTTAATATCTAGAGGTGTCCTAAGAAAAGGTTTTTAAAATTAAATCCCTAAGTGTGTGAAAAGGGGTGAAAACGATTGTATGAAACATCTTCATTTTTTAATTGAATTCTTCGTTTTGGAATACTTCTATTTAAATAAAAAATATTCTCATAATTTCATTTTAACAGGGGTGGATTTCGAGGGGTGAAATTAAGGATAAAATATTCAATGGAAAGATCTTTTGCTTTTGAAGTTAGCGACTGGGAAGAAGGAAGGGAGGGGAAAGTGAGAGGGAAGTGTAGGGTAAGTGAGGGGGAAATGAGGAGGAAGTACAGGAGAAGTGAGCGAAAAGTCAGGAAGAAGTCAGGGGGGAGTCAAGGGAAAGCCAGGGAGAAGCGAGAGAGAAGTGAAGAGAAAGTGAGGGAAATGTGAGAGGAAAGTGAGAGGAAAGTGAGGAAAGTGAGGAGAAAGTGACGGGGAAGTTAGGGGAAGTGAGGGAGAAGTGAGGTGGAAGTGGGGAAGAAGTGAGGGGGAAGTGGGGGAGAAGTGAGAGGGAAATTAGGGGAAGTTAAAAGTGAGGGGAATTGAGTGGAAGTGAGGGGAAAGTGAGGGTGAAGTGAGGGGGAAGTGAGGAGGAAGTGAGGAGGAGTGAGGAAAAAGTGAGGGGTAAATGAGGAGGAAGTGAGAGGAAAGTAAAGGGGAAGTGAGGGAGATGGGAGAGGAAGGGATAAACAATATATAATTATTATCTATACATATAATAAAAATGTAACCGATCGCTGTCTGTACATGGAAGATATATGAGAAAAAATTATTGGGACCTTTATCAACGCAAATAGAACCAAAAACAATGATTGTTACAATTTTTGTCTGTTTGTCTGTTTGTCTGTGCGTTTGTTCACGCTAATCTCAGAAACGGCTAATCCGATTTAAATATGGTTTTCACTTGTATATTGTAGTAAGCTTCACTTAACATTTAGTGTTTGTTTCATGTCAATCGGTTCATAAATAAAAAAGTTATGCCAATTTAAAGAATCACATCAAACATTCGTTAATTTACTACGAAATCTTATAGAAGCAGGGATTTTAACAGGTTGCGGAATAGCTGATAGTGTTTTTATTTCTCGGATTCCTGTCATTCTAAACAATTTTTCGTTTAGTTTTAAACGAGTCCAGTTTCCAGAGGGCCCATGTTTTGGGATGACTAATTAATAAAGCCCAGGGTAAGACACTAAAATTTGTGGGCGTGGATCTAAGTATTAGCTGTTTTTCGCACGGTTAGCTTTATGTGGCTCTATCACGTGTTAGCATTCCTAGCAGCCTGTATGCTTTGATCCCTGATGGCTATACGTCTAATCCATACATCCATACATATTATAAAAGGCTTTGTTCTCACTGACTGACTGACTGACTGACAGACAACGTACAGCCTAAACCGCTGGTCGTAGCACCTTGAAATTTGGAAGGTGTGTTTGTCTTAATGTCTAGAAGTGTACTAAGAAAGGGTTTTTAAAAATTCAACCCTTAAGTGTATTGTTTTGGAATACTTTTATTTAAATAAAAAATACCCTCATATATTTTTTTTAACTGGGGTGGATTTATAAGGATGAAATAAGGGATGAAATATTGTATGGAAAGATCCTTGCGTTTGAAGTTGGCGACTTGAAATTTGGATTGAGGGGGAAGGGAGGGGGAGGAAGAGAAAAGGAAAGGAGAAATCAGAAGAAAGTGCGGGGTAGTGAGGGGGAAGTCAGGGGAAAGGGAGGGAAAAGTCAGGGGGAAATCGACTGCCTCTGTATTTCGGTGGTAATGTGTATGGACTGCCACGCAGAGGTCGCGGGTTCGATTCCCGCTCAGTGCAAATATTTGTAGCATGAACATGTCTGTTTGCATTGCCTGGGTGTTTCTATGTATAATATGTATGTATTTACAGAAATAAAAGTATTTAAGTATGTTTATCCGTATTCTAGAACCTATAATACAAGCATATAATATGCTTACTTTGGGTCTAGACGCCGTTGTGTAAAAAAAAAAGGGATCTCAGGAGGATGTGAGGAGGCAGTGAAGTGCAAGTGAAGGGCAAGTGAAGGGCAAGTGAGGGGTAAGTGAGGGGGAAGTGAGGGGGACGTAAGGGAAAGTGAGGGAAGTGAGGAGTCAGTGAGTGGTACGTGAGGAGCGAGTGAGTGGGAAGTGAGGGAAAGTGAGGGGAAGTGTGAGGAAAGTGAGGGAGATGGGAGGGAGACGGGAGGGGAAGGGAGGGAAAGGGGGAAAAGGGGGAGAGAAAATGAGGGAAAGGGGAAAGTTATTGTAGTAAAAATTTGCCTTTGTGTATTGTATATTGTTTTACGGGGGATTTCTTTAGGTAGGTGAAAGAGGGTTTGTACGAATGGTGATGATGATGAGATTAGAAATAGTATGCAAAACAGTATTTAAACAATATAAAAATGTCTATTGGAAAAGCGATATTCATGCGAGCGAAGCCGCGGGCAGAAGCTATACATATATGAAAACGAAAGGTCACTCACTCACTCACACATCACGAAATCTCAGAAGCTACAAGTGCTAGGAGTTTCAAATTTTGGAAATAGGTGCTCTCTAAGACGGGATTTTGCGAAATTTATTTCCCTGGAGTATAAAGGAGAACAAAATTTGTATGAAGCTTCTATAGTTTTTAAACGGGCGTTTTGATAATACGATTTCCAAACTAGGAACTATTCTTATTAAGTGGGCAAATAGGAGTGGCAAGTTTGGTTAAATATCGCAAAATTTCGTCTGTTTTAGGAGTAGCGGATGAATAGATTTAAATCGGATTCGCTTTACAGTCGGATTACACTGATATTTATTACTAGGTAATACAATGTGCGATAGCCGTAAGATTAGGTAAGAAATATTCTCATATAGGCACACATCTGAATTTTCACGCGAACGAAGTCGCGGGCAACAGCTAGTACTTAATAATTATCGTAAGGCCAATTTTTTAAAGTTATACTCAGGTCTCTCAAACTTGAACTGGGAACCAATGTATTTATGTACAAATGTTAATGAAATGCTGTAAATACGTTATAAAATCTAATATATAATATAATTTCTGTAACTGTTCCGTTCAAAATGATAAAGGCCCCAGATTTACGTTACCCAGAATGGTTCTCTTCTAATGCAGTCCAACTCATTGGTATTAAAAATGACTATCACAGACTATATAAACAGAGCAACAATCAATTATATTATGCCTTTTTTACATATTATAGACGCTTAGTAAAAAATAAAATTAAGATGGAATACTCTGCTTTCATTAACCGTATTCAAGATGATGTCGGCCGAAACCCTAAGGCTTTCTGGGAATTTGTGAAGAACAATCGTGAGAATAAAGAACAGGCAAGCTTTGGCGATATGTCATGTACCCAAGTGGCTGATGCTTTTTCCAAGTATTTTAGTAGTGTTTTCTTGCCTAATTTACCAGTCTTAGATTCTAAAAATGCAATTTCCACTGCAAATTTTCATCCATATGTCAGACACCACGTTGCTATTGATTATATCCATAAAAGTGAAGTTTCTAAGGCCATATCACGCCTTGCTCCAAAATACACACAGGGTCCGGATGGTATACCTCAGATAATAGTTAAGGATGGTTATAAGATCTTTACTGAGCCCTTACTATTTATATTTCATCTTTCACTTCATACAAACATTTATCCTACAGCCTGGAAGACATCTAAAGTCATTCCGATTCACAAAAGCGGCCTTAAGTCTGACATAAAGGACTACCGACCAATAGCTGTCCTCTCTGTATTTGGTAAATTTTTGAAATCCATCCTAAACAAAAAAATCTACAACCAACTACGCGGATGGTTTGCAGAGGAACAACATGGTTTCTTGCCAAATCGCTCAACCACATCAAACTTATTAAATGTTGTCACACTTCTCGCAAAAAATGTAAACGATAAAAAACAAGTTGATGTCGCCTACTTTGACTACCAAAAAGCGTTTGATAAAGTAGATAATGATGTGCTTTTAGAAAAATTGGCTATAGCAGGTTTCTCTGAAACATTGTTGAAATACTTTGCTAACTATCTGCTTGATCGTAAACAATACGTAGTTTATAGCAACGCTAAATCAGATCTCTATCCAGTAACTTCCGGAATAGGTCAAGGTAGCAATCTAGGACCCTTGCTCTTCATAATTTTAATTAATGAGCTTCCTAAACAAATACAGCTCTCCACAATACTGATGGTTGCCGATGACGTAAAACTCGCACTCCCATTAAGCAATACTTCCGACAAAGTCAAACTTCAACAAGACTTAGACAATATTTATCAGTGGAGCACGGAAAATAACCTAACGCTAAATATTAATAAATGTGGCATTATGTCTTACTCTAATAAAGCATTACCAATACTGAATGCCTACACGCTGAACAACGAGTGCCTCACCCGCGTATTTACTATACGCGATCTAGGAACCCAATTTCATTCGCGCCTTACCTTCAATCACCACATAATTCAGACCTGTAACACTTCACGTAAAAATCTAGGCTTTGTCATGCGCCAAACAAAAGACTTCAATAATCGTACTGCTTTGGTTGTACTATACAACTCATACGTTCGCAGTATATTAGAAAGCAACAGTGCTATATGGAACCCCCATGAACAAAAGTACACATTATTATTAGAGAAAATTCAGAAAGCCTTTATTCGTTATCTATACCTCAAAATATACAATTATTACCCATATATGTACCCCACTCCATTCGTACTCGGCATGACAACATACCAGAGTCTAGAACTAAGAAGAAATCTTACGCTCATAAAATACTTCATCCGTCTAATTCGTGGATCTCTGTCTAACCCATCTTTGCTGCAGTATATATAGATAAACGTTCCACCACCAATTAGAAACTCACTTCGGCCGCGAAAGCGTCCACTATTTTACATGCCTAGAAATAGTACCGTTACTCTTTTGAACAGCCCTCTGTACCTAGCTTTGTCCCATATCAATAATATGTTACTATTTGATGAATCTTTGGATCTATTTAGTGATAAGGAACCGACACTCTTGACCATAAGTGAGCGTTACCTTGAGTCAATTGCATCCCCTAGTACAATTTCTTAATAGAGACTACTATGTATCTACCTACTTTTATTTATTATTATAAGTCATGTACATATGTTAAAGTTCCTACTATCTTAAGTGTTGTTGTGTATAAATATTCTATTCTGTTTCTCTAATAATTTTAATTTTATGTAAGTTCTTACCAATAACTTGTACGTGTGGTTTATACTGTCAGTGTAAGTTGGTAAATAAATAAATAAATAAATAAATAAAATATAAAAATGTCTATTAGTAAAACAATATTCACGCGAGCGAGGCAAAAGCTATCTATATACATAAAAGCAAAAGGTCACTCACTCACTCATCACGAAATCTCAGAAACAACAAGTGCTAGGAATCTCAAACTTTGCATGATCGTTCCTATTAGGATATAGGTGCTCACTTAGACGGGATTTTGCAAAATCCATCATCTAAGGGGGTATAAAGGGGTGACAAAGTTTGTATGAAATTTCTATAGTTTTTATAGTAGGATTACCAAATTACTAGAAAATACTCTTTTTTTAATATTCAGAAACTACCCTTATTAAGTGGGCAAATAAGAGTCGAAGTTTGTGTGAAAGTGGTTCATCAGTTTTAACGGTAGCGGGTTTAAATGGGATTCGCCATAGAGACGGATAATACTGATATTTATTATTGATACAATGTACGGTTGCTGTAAAATCAGGCAGGCAATATTCTCATAGAGGCACCCATCTGAATTTTCACGCGAACGAAGTCGCGGGCAACAGCTAGTCTTTAAATATAATTGTAGTTGTAGTTTAATGTAATCTGTTTTGTTATTTAAATACCTAAGCCATTTAGTTAAATTATGCAGATCTTTTATATAATAAGGGTGACGCGCGATATATTAGCCAACAGAACTTGTGTCTAAAGTTGAGGGCTCTCTCGGGCGGGCTCTCGAATGGAGCGAGAGGAACTTAGTTTTTACAGTTTTCTTCTTACAGTCCAGATGTCTTTGTGGGTTCTTTAAAAACCGATACACGAAGACACATAGATGTTAGCTTGATGTAGGATGCTTCCGTCGTCTTAGTTCCAACGAATTGCTCTTCGTGTTTCCGAGGATATTGGGATTGTGTTCAAATATCCAGCGAGGTAAAGTTTAGGTTTCAAAGATAAAGTCAAACTGGTGAGCAAAAAGTATAAGGAAAAGAGGATGTACTCGCAATGAGTTGTTCCGGTCGGATCCCCCAGGTCTGATCTACAGCTGGTTATAATTATTTTTACCGACCGATAAGGTCAATGAGATATTGGTTTTAGATTCTAGTTTGTTAATTCTTATTTCTATTGTATTAATTTTTTTGTTCCATTTACATGATTATTAGATATTGTTTCAGAATTCACAGGATAATCCTTTGAATTCTAGGAAATATTTTTAATTTGTAATGAGTTCATACAACTTAAAATTACTAGCTTTACTAAATTACTAGCTGCGCCCTACGGCTTCACCCGCGCGTATAATATGTTTTGTACCTAACTACCGTATAATATGGGAGCCAGACCGATTTTCGGAGTAAAAACCTATGTCCGCCTTCGGCATCAAATCTATCTATATACTATCTTTATAGAAATCGGTTCAACCGTTTAGGCGCTGAGTGGTAACAAACACACACACACACACACGCACATACAAACTTTCAAATTTATTATATTAGTAGAGAGAATAAGAATAAAAATAAACAACGTCGTTCATGTATTTAGAACAATGGCACTTTATAAACTTTTGACATTGTAATGACGTATTTGATTAGAATATAAATTGCAAAATTATTTAAAATATTATAATGTTTTTAGTTTTAATTAAAATAATACCACATAATACAATACACCGTACATTTTTATTATATAATTAATACTTAAGCGTCGCCACAGATAATTTACCTAATTGAGATTACTTGCTTTATATTGTAACTGCCGAAGTAAAACAATTTACTCTACTTATTAGAATCTTCTATAATATAAAAATGAATCGCTGAATGTGTTGCTAAGCGCAAATCTCGAGAGCAGCTAAACCGATTTCGCTAATTCTTTTTTCATAATATTCCTTGAAGTACGAGGATGGATCTTACGGAGAGAAAATTTAAAAATTGCTAAAAAAAATCACTTTTCTATATTCCCATACAAAAGTATCTTTATATACTTTTGTACTTTGTACTATTTATCCCGAAATGTTTAAAAAAATGTCCACCCGTGCGAAGCCGGAGCAGGCCGCTAGTAATATATAAAACAAAGTCGGGTTTGTTCGAACACTTATAATGACTCAAGAACGGCTATTTTAATGGTTTTTTATTTGTTCAATATGTATATGTCCAGAGTAGCAGAATAACTATTAAAAACATTGGTAAATTAAAGAAAAAAATAATGAAAAGAAAAATATTTTTCCCAAACAAAATGTTCGTGGGTTTCGTACCTATCAATTTATTTGTTGTCAAATATTTATGCTTCCTTTAGAAATTCATATTAGGCTTCTTAAATATAGAACAAAACGACAAATTAACAAATGATAAAAAAAAACATCCAATCGATTGGTCTCACTTTAACGGGAACGAAGTCGCGGGTAACAGCTAGTAAAGCAAAAAAGCAGAATAAATACAGTAGAAATGAGAGCACTGAAAAGCATGTGTAAAATCAAACTTACAGATAGAGTAAGGAATAGCGTGATAAGAGAAGAATTTGGATTGAATGATGGTCTTGTGACAAAAATTTAAGTAAGTAAAATGTAAGTAGGGTGTTATTACGGTAGTAGATCCGCCGGATCGTCCGGGGAAATACTACCCTCTCATAGAAGATCGACTTAAGAGTAGTAGTATCCGTACTACTGCGTTTCGTTCGGTGAGTGAGAGCGCCGGAGGCCCAATTTCCCCCCTTTCCTCTTTCCCCACCTCCCTCATTCCCTTCCCCTAATCCCATTCCCAGCCGCCATAGTGGAGGCCACCATACCAGCAGTTTAAGACGATAGCTTTTGGTATGGTGCCCACCACTTCTGGATTCTTAACTGAACTTACACATTGTGTTATGTAAGCCGTTTACTCCGTTCATTACCTTAATTAATTGTATTTAATCAGTTCCCGTTCACGTTCAATAATCAACTGACGTACAGCGTCTAAACTATCATTATAATTCCGCGTTCAATAATCAATTGTCACGTATCATTTTATGTCTATATCTCTATCAATATAGTCAGTTAAATTTACTTTTAGTTTCAATGATATATAACTATTAGTTTGCTATACCGGATTTACGGCCCCTTACAGCCCTTACAGTTCTACTACCCGTTCTCTTTTAGATAGAATGCTGCTAAATTAAAATAGGTATATCATTTCTCTAGAAATAAATGTAATTGAGCTTAGATTGATTATCATCATAATAAACAGCCAAAAGACGGTCACTGACACAAAACACTTAGTTGCTTACCATCAGGCGGGGTGGAGTCACTTTGGTAGGCTAATATACATTAAAAAAAAAGGGTGACGAATATACACGTACCAAATAGGAGATGTGTTGACAAAGGGCACAATCAAGGTATTTTGGTTACTGTGTTTGTGTAATAAATAAATTTATTATTATTTATTAAGCACCCGTAACCGACGTGAGTAAAATTAGAAATTGTTTGGAATGAGAGAAATCCGAGTTTTTTTATATATATTAGCCTGATAAAGTACTCTCAGGCAGAGTAGAGTTATTCTGCCTGATGGTAAGCATTCAGTGGAATCCAGAAGTTGTGGACACCATTCCAAAAGCCAAACTACTGGTTTGGTGGCCTCTACTATGGCGGCTTAGTGAGATGCTTTTTCACGCCTCGCTTAAAAGACCCAGGATGAAAGTTAGGTGTGAACACATGCGCTGGTAAAGAGTTTCAGGCTTTAATTGAGCGACAAAAGTATGAAGTGCTGAACCGTTACATCGAGACCCTTTAGATTGCACTGTGAAAGGGTAGCACTTCAGTCTCGCTTGTGTCGTTCTGGATAAAAAGAGAGAGGGTAGGATTAATTTAGAGAACTACCCTGTTCGTTTCGACCCATTCATGCTGAAACCAGCGTAAATCGACTACTACTATTAATTCGTAATTCACTTTAATTCCACCTATTCCGTAATATGACGTGTTTTTATCGCAAAAAATAAAAAATAGAATAAATCCAGAAAAATATAAATCTAACTTGTATTTACATTTTAACTAATAAAGTATTTACATTTTAATAAAGAAATAAGACGTGTTAACCTAACTTAAAAACACACTAACCTAAGCTAAATACATACCACATGTATCACGTGATTTTTTAAATTGGCATAACTTTTTTATTTATGAACCGATTGACATGAAACAAACACTAAATGTTAAGTAAAACCAAATTTAAATCGGATAAGCTATTTTTGAGATTAGCGTGAACAAACGCAAAGACAAACAGACAAAAATTGTAACAATCATTGTTTTGGGGTCTAATTGCGTTGATAAAGGTCTCAATAATATTTTTCTGATATATCTTCCATGTACAGACAGCGACCGGTTACATTTTTATTATTATTAATTAATGTTGAAAAGGCAAATGAAATATGTTTGAATCGTAGCAAATGGCGTTCTATAGTCTCTGAATGAGAGATAGGCGTAAAGTTATGAATGTATGTATGTACGTATACACTTAAGATAGACTTCTTCCAAATATTACTCGGAAAATTTAGTTAACAGTAGCCCACGTGCAACGTTTTAATTAAATATTTCATTATAAGAGCATTTAATTAATTAACAGCCAAATATATATATATAATACCACATTATTTTTATATTGCTTAACATTGCAGACGAGCCAACAGACCAGCTGATGGCATGTGGTAACTGTCACTCATAGACTTCTGCAATGCCAGGGTCTCTGCGAAGCCGCTGTCTGCCGTGATGTTAATGCTATCTAAAAACGCTGGTTTAGCATAAATGGGCTGGGTCAACCGGGAAAGAACTACTCTCTCATAGAAGATCGACGTAAGAGTAATAGTATCCGTACTATTGGGTTTCGTTCGGTAAGTGAGAGTGCCGGAGGCCCAATTACTCCCTTTCCTTTTTCCTAACCTCCTTCAATCTTTTTACCTACCCCACTTTCTTCACGGTAGGCAGCTCGCGCCGAGTCCTTGGCAAAGCAGGAGCAATGCTAGAGACTCTGAGTCGTCCGTTAGCTCTTCGTTGTTTGCTCGTCTGACACTGTCGGCTATAAAAAGGCACATGTTACAGCTCTCGGGTAATACCGCAGCTGGTAATCCGTTCCAGAGCCTGCACGTGCGTGGGAGAAATCCTTAAATCCTCTACATTTAAGTAAGGGTTACACAGATTTTCAGTATATTCAAAGCATCTGCCACTATAAATCACTACCCACCTGTCAGACCACAATATAGTGCAAGCAGTACACTTTCCTTCAATTATCAGAAATTACGCTGACGGAAATTGGACTGATGCGTCAGCAATTAATGTAGCCGCTAACTACAGTATTACAATTATCAAAATTCGTATGAATGTGACGTCATTAGGTGATAATATAAAATGTCTGTGGTTTTCAAACATCATGTTGAGATGGTAAAATGATTCTAGAGGCTTTAGATTGAATTCATTATTCTAGTGTTTTAGCATAAACTTCAATACTAATTACATTAATATTCAGTTTATGATGATTAGTAAGTTTATTGTCGAATTTTTCTTTAATTAATTACGCATTTAGTTTTGTAGCTTCCGTATTTTTTATATTAAAAACTAGCGGTTCGCCCCTGCTTCGCACGGGTGGACATTTTTTTAATCATTTTGACATAAATAAATATAATCTCTCTTTGCTGTTGCTCACTACGCTGCGTGGAGCCACACCGGCGCGGCGCGGCGGCACGGCGTGTATTTTTTGGTTAAATTGTCATTTTCAATTTCGTAATATCTCATGAATGGAATGTCCGATTTTAATAATTCAAAAAATAGTCATCAGGTATTGAAACAGTCTTGAATATGAAATAATTTATTTGGATGAGAATTAGTGGTGGAGAGAACTACGTCTGATTTTGATGGGCATTTCTATTAACTTTCAAAATGTAAAAACGTAGTTTTAGTGACATAACTACAATAGTTGGACATATGGTCTCGCAAACTTTTTTGTAGATATCGTTATGTTCTTTAATATTGTGGAACATTTTTTGTTTTAACGACAATACTTTCCGCAACGCATGCGATGAAAGACCGCAATTTTTTTACACCTTGGGTTAGTTTTAGTAAGAATTTCTAAGGATCTCTATTTTTTCTAGTAATGTATATAGCATATGTTACTCAGTGATAATGTAGCTTTCTAATGGTAAAAGAATTTTTGAAATCGGTCCAGTAGTTATTCTCTTTATTAACATTATTTGATATTATTTAAACTTTCGATGTCCACAAGTTTGTATCGCAAAGCAAGTTGCTGGTGGATAATCCTGGCCACTTGGTAATGTTTGTGCAAATACTCTCCATTACCAAGACGCGAACAGTCGGGAACAATATACCTGAGAGACTCACCGGGGCGATGACATGCCCGACATATTATATGTCAATAGTGCCGTCTTTCAGGATATATTTACGGTAGGTGTTCGTCATGATAGCTTCATCAGGAATTGCACAAACAAATCCTTCGGTTTCTCCGAAGAGATCAGAAGCGTAGCCAGGCCACGGAAGTAGAGTGGTCCACACCAGGACCGTGTAAGGCTCGAAAGTACCTTCCGTGGAGCTCCTTGCTTTGCCACCACAGGCCTGCGCCAGTTCTCTTTAACCAAGGCAAGCGGGTAAGTCCAATATCCACTGCAACTACATCAAAATGCACATTCTCGCTTATCTTAAGAAAGTAGTCTCTAAGGTTGCATATCTCGCGATTGTGGAGGCTTTTGGAATTTAGAAAGCCTCGGCCGCCGCATTTCGCAGGATTTACAACCTCATGACGGATGAACGCAGATAATGCATACGGTATGAAATTAACAATGTGCGGACTCGTCTACCCAGGGCATCCAATTTAGTCTGTGTCCACTTGAGTATGCCGAAGCAGTACAGAACAAGAGGCATATTATTATTGTTACTATTAGTGTAGATATGTCACAAAGTTTTTATGTACTTTAAAAGTTTAAAGGGTCTACAAACAAACACAAACAAACAGACTATTCTGCTTTACATAATAGTATAGGTGAATAATCTATACGTCTCTGGTAAGCGTCTGCCTGTTCAAACGTGCTAATCTCAAAATATAATAAAAACTGCAAACTTTATAAAGTAAATAAAGCCACATATAATATGGTAATTCGATACTTATTTTGCAAGCTAATGAATCTAATGTAAATTTGAGTATGATTCATAAACGCATTGTGTATTATGTTGTTTAGACTTTATAGTACAGACTAATGCAAATAGTCATGTTCATGCACACAAATATTTGCACTGAGCGGGAATTGAAACCGCAACCTCCAGTACCACCGAACCACACAGGCAGTCAAATGTATAGATATGTAGTTAGCCAGCATTCCGCCTTATTATCTTAATTTATCAAAAGTTATGGAAATGATTGTTCCTTAACATTGTAAACAATACTTACATCTACGACTACCCTTACCGCGAAGGAAAAGAAAAAGGGAAAGGGGGGAAAGTAAGGGAATCTAATAATGGTTTTAACTCTAAATTAGTTTATTATTTCTTTTGATAGATGTCAAAAAATGTTAAGAAAATCTTGGAAAATATTTCACCGCTTTAATTAACTTCATTAAAGTAACTCTAAAATTAAGAAGCTTTGGGATAAAAATATCAAAGAAAAATTTGAAAAAAAAAGTTAGTTTTTATTAAGGTCCAAAAATGTATTAATCTTGATTACTCAGACTTATAATTGTCTAAAACTAACTGGAAGTGTAATAAATGTTTTTTAATTGTGATTGAGGCACAGTAGAATCAATAGCTTCCACGCTATATAATACTAGCTTTCTGCGACGCGGTTTCACCCGCGTCTTTGTTTACTGCTCTGCTCCCGTTGCCAGTAGCGTCATTTAACATAGCCTATATATAACCTTTTTCAAGGAATGGGCTTATTATACACAAAAATTGTTATTAAAATCCGATAAATGGCTCCAGAGATTAGCGTTTTTATTTTCAATAATAGTTTAGATAATACGAGTATAACTATTTTACGTCGATATTCTTCAATGTAAAAATGAAACTCTTTATACCTGATAATATAATTACAGTATCTACAGTAGCCCTTGGCTGTAAAGATCACAGATCAAACAATGGCATACAATAGGCACTCACTTTGTTGCCTGTAGAGCCTCTTAGCTTATAAAAGAAACGTCTTAAGTGTCGAATATGGGTCAATTTTAATAGTTTTTGTTATAGGTCTTTTGATATTTTAGATTTTAGATCTATGCATTTTAAGACAAGGTGAAATGCTTGATTTATTTAATATATATTACTGTAATTGAAATGAGAAAAGTATTTTAAAAATTAGGGAGGCCTAAGTCCAGCAGTGAACGACTTTAGGGTGATATTTATCTTTACAATAGACAAGAATTTCAGGCAAGTGTGAATTTAACTTACGCATAAAGTTGGAAAATTACTCTGAAATGTTAATAATGATGGGAAAGAAATCTTTCTTTATTTCTTTCTTACTTAAGTTTCATTTGGTATTCTTTTGTCATAATTATATCGTCCAACGACAATGTTTTCATAATAATTTTCATTTGCGAAACAACTCCAAAGTTAGGTTAGTATTTCATTCACGCTATCCACATTCACAACACTATCTACCGGAACCGGATGTACTAATAACACAATTCTGAATGCGGAAATGCTGTGTTTGCTACCACTTCCTGTCATTCGGATGTGCTTTGTAGTGGTATGGTAAAAAAGTTAAAATGATATATTGCCTGAAGCTAGTTAATATTTGACCTAAAGAGGTTGTAAGGTAACCGTATGGAATTTTGTGAATATATTGTATATGTTAAAAGTCAAAACTATTTACATAAACAGCATTTTTATGGCGTGTGGCAGTGTATTCCCCGCTCAATAATATGGGACCACTCTATCTTTCACAGTGAGTGTCATGAAAATACTAGGGGAAGAGCATTGTTCTCTGCGTTCTAAAAATAATTACTGTGGTCATCATTCTACCTACCAAAGAGCATGAAATATGGCCTATATTTGGCAGTGCACCTTAGCGTATTGCCTATTTCTATACCACAGTTACATACAAGCACTGGAAATGTCGGTGTTGCACAGCTCTGCCAATTTTTTTTTTTTATATATATTAGCCTACCTATCAAAGTGACTCCACTCTGCCTGATGGTAAGCAGTCAGTGAAATCCAGAAGTGGTGGACACCATTCCAAAAGCCTAACTACCGGTATGGTGGCCTCCACTATGACGGCTTAGTGCGATGCTTTTTCACGCCCCGCTTAAAAGACCCAGAATCATAATTAGATGGGAACACATGCGCTGGTATAGAGTTTCAGGCTTTAATAGAGCAACAAAAGTATTAACATATTAAACTACATCACTATATCTCTTAAAAGTTTTCTTATAAAGGTTGTCTAAGCATTGTTTTGACAGATAACCTTACTCAATCGATAACAAGTTGGAGCGACTGTCCGTTTGATAATTAATTATTAACTAATGGCTGTACACAAACATAATATATCAAATATCAGAACTAAGTTAGCTCTTTGAATATTTATCTTAATAACTATTTGATAACTGGACATAGTTTAATATTATGTATCAGATATAGTAACCAAAATGGGTTATGTTTTCGAAAGATATACAATGAACTTTGTATCCAATGATAAGCCAAGAGCGCAAACCAGCCATATTTCCACAGCGTAAAGGCCTCATCTTAACACAAAATATTTTTTAATTAAATACTATTTATTTCACAATTTATAATTATTTTATTTCACTATTTTTAGTGTTATGTAGACCTAAATCTTACTTAGGTATTATTTTTGTACACACTAAACATTTTGGCATATTGAACCGTATGAAATAAGCCCGACATGACTGCTGTTGAGAAATTCTCTCGACTGTCTATGGTCACCTGTAATGTTACTTATAGCCCATATGGGTGCAAAGTTCTCATCATTAGAAATGAATTAAGTCCAAACAACAAGTAATTGCTGTAAGTCGTTAAGGAGTTCCCTCGACTGTCTTTGTGCTTCATCATCAGATCGACTCCAAACCTTCATTAAATAGTAGTGCCTTAAAATACTTAATGATAAACATAACAAATGCACTAGTCACCAGTACGATTTTCGAAGGTTCCCTTCGATTTCTCTAGGATGCCATAATCAGATCCCGGTTTCCTTATCATGGTACCACCCTTGGGATATATTCTTTAAAACAAAAAAAGATCATCGAAATCGGTTTATAAGCGACGAAGTTATCCGCGAACACACATATTAAAGAAAAACATTATATACTGTCGTATTGAGAAACCTCCTCCTTTTTTTGAAGTCGGTTAAAAAGATATGAGCATCGATTACCATGCTTGCTCAGGATGGGTCAGCAATCTCAGTCTTTTTTACTATAATTTGCCATAATCACAAACGCAAAGTAAACTTAGAAAGTCGATAAGTGCCAAGCCGAATAATTTATAAGAAAACGCATCTAGTGCAGGTCCTTTGTAAGGTGGACAAATGAATATGCATAATATACATATGTCCAACATTGGACGCCTGCCAGCTAAAATCAAAGCACGGTACGGTAGTAGATCCACTATGTTTTCAGCATGAATGAGCCGGATCGTCCGGGGAAGTAATACCCTCTCATAGAAGATCGACGTAAGAGTAGTAGTAACCGTACTTACTGTGTTTCGTTTGGTCAGTGAGAGTGCTTACCTCTTTCCTCATCTCCCTCATTCCCTTTCTCCTACTTACCATCAAGGCGGGGTGGAATCACTTTGGTAGACTAATAAAAAAAAAGTTAATTTATTTATTAATACAAACTATATCATTCTGTACCAAAATTTTAATTACAAACACAAATTTCGTTTCAAACTACAAAAGCAACAGAATATTGGCCAAAACCAACGCATTTAATAAAACAAAAGAGCTTATATAAGGCGAAGACACACGTAAATCTCCGAGACGGCATGATCGCCGTAAACAGAGACATTGTACAGAGCCAATCTCAGCGGCTGTTTGGCATTAATCAGACTATTGTACCCGTGACAATGGACTGCGCTGTTAGAGCGAGGTGGGACTGAGAGCGTAGCGAGTTTAGGACGTAGGTTTTCTTAGTTTAGTTTAAGTTGAATACGTGAAGCAAAAGAATGGTAGGGATGTATAAATTGTGTTATTGGATATTATTTAGTTTCGAATCATTGTCATTGTCATCTATAAACGTAAGAGGGTTAGACGCATTTTTCGATGAGTGCCAGCCCTGACAGCACAATTATCTTCTCGGTCTTTTTATTTTCTTATCCTTCACAATTCCCATCTCTATTACTCTCGGCAATTATAATTTTGTAATGCTTAGAGAAGAGCCATGAATTCCGCTAATCGCTTACCGTCAGATGCATGTTTATTTTTTTATTTATTTAAGGATTGTCTACATTACATACACTTAAACTATTGACATCAAAATTACATTGCTGGTATATTATGCCCTACATCTAAACTATTATATAAAGCGGTGGGGTTCGTTTGTTTGTTTGTTAGAACGTGCTTATCTCTGGAACTACTAGTCGGAGTTAAATAATTATTTTTGCGTATGATAGCCCAGTTATCGAGGAGGCTATGTAATCACGCTACTGGCGACGGAAGCAGAGCAGTCAGCAAATACGCGGAAAGCTAGTTATTACCTAATATGTGCACAAAAATTGCTGTAGAAAGTGGGCTTCAGCCAAAGGCAGTCTCTACGAGCCAAACTTTAGATAATAGAGACTTACCATCTACTACCTATGTTGTATATAGCTAAAAATATATTCCTACGTTTCTTAGTGATTAGGCGTCGAACTGATAAATTCGCTTTCAGTATAACCGACGATTTACTCTCCCAGCTACAGTATTACTATTTGATATACCGTCTTGATTGCAATGAGACAATATTTAATTAAAAAACGAATGGTACCAGATAGTACTAAAGTGGCACTTTTCGAAAGTAGGTTGATTGGTTCATTACAGCGTGAGGCTTTTAAGGTTTCGCCTTGCTGATATGTTTGTGGAATCGGCGAGTTAATTGATTTTTCTGATTGAGAATCATTTATCGATGCTTTTTAATATTAATTTGGCAATGAATATATAATATATCTTTTTATTTTATAGTTTTTATTTTGTTGTATGTAGGCAATTTTTGTTCACTGGTTTTGGTGATTAAAGTAAGTCATAGTTTGTTATTTTGTGTAGAATGTTGGTAAAAAAGTTCGTATACATAGGTACTTACCTACTATAAAATACATAGTCAAATTTTTGTATGAAATTCATTGTTTCATTTCGACCAGTAGGTATTAAGACATTAGATAAATCTCAGCTCTAAAATTCTTATTAAATTACATGGACTTCTTGGCATAATACGCATTCAATACTTTATAATAAAAACACCCTCATGATCTGTTCAATTACATCAAATACCGTAACTGTTCTCAGTTCCCATATTAACATAAAACCTTGCAAGGTATCATAAACTTAACTACAAGAAAAACTAATAAAAAGTACTTCTAGAGAAACTGTTACTAATAAAAAGCAGTTCTAGTACTAGATTAGCCATAGGAAGTGAAGTTAATACTATTGTTGTAGAAACGCTTGATATAACTTATACGATAAAATAGAGTACATCGCATAAACAAGCAACAAATAAGATGGTTTTTCTAAATATAACTTACGCACTTGGGAACAATTAACAGGCACAACATACATCCAGAATACTAATATTTTCTTATGAACCACACAAAGTTTCATTCCGCTTGGGAATCGAACCCACTGTAGCCCACCTCCATCTAGGTAGTCGAATGTTTTAGCTTCATACCAATCCCACGTTCATTCATATGGCATGGCTATACATTATTGGAAAATTACGAATACTGTAATTTTACACCAAAAATAACAAATAAAACAAAGAGTGACCGCGTCGTTATAAATAATAATATTAAAAAAATTAAACAAATATTGTTTACTTGACCGCTTGTGTAACATTTGAGCTACACAACACCCTCACGAAAGATGCGGTGGTGTTAAATTGTAGACCTAAACAATACATAGATAATATACATATTTCAACGCACTGTTATCAACAGTACGTATTATACTAGCATCAATGTATCGAACCAACGATAACAAACATCGCACAGTTGATATAAACTTGTTTTTACGCCACCTATCTCGTGTGAGAACTTATTTATACAACTTTCTTCTGACAGAGCGATGCAAGTTAAAAATACATACGCAGTTCCCTTAGGATTTCTTGTCTAGTTGGAAGTATACATAGCTTCGGGCCTTTTATCCCGAAGGTAGGACAGGGGTGCGTAACACCCAAGTACCAAGTTTTGTTGGATCACATGGGCGAGCTAGTTGCCTTTACCGAGCACAATTTTAGATTCCGTGCTAATAATAAAAATATTTTGACACAAAAACCCAATATTACTTTTGGCCCGAGATAATTTAAAGTGAAATATCAATGATAAAAAGAGCACACATTATAAAAATAGTGATGCTGACGTCTCGTCAGAAAAAAATCTAACCCACAATATCTACTGCTGCCCTTATACGTTTCATAATAGCACTAAAGAAATATGACGTGAACTGGTTTGTCAAACGTAGTTGTATTGTAGTAGGGTGACATTTCACTTAGGACCGTAATACATTTGAGATAGGTCAGTATTTAGCAGAAGGTAATCGTAAGTTGAAGAGAATACATGTTTAAAGAATAGTCTTTAAACCGATACCAACGCCTCTATATTTTATCGAAGTTAGTAAAACAGTTTCGTAATTCCTATTTCAGCTGAAAAATACATTTGTGCATTATTCTAAAACTAAAACAAACAGCATCGCAGTAAAGGCTATAAAACCATTCAGTCACAATTCGAACTCCATTAATCGATTTTAAATCGATATAAACTAAACTTAAATCGTAAATTAAGGCACTGCACAATCGTAAATTCAATCGTAAAAACAAATCGAATCGGGATTTGATATCCTAAACTGTGATTGGTGGAATACGTAACGGTTCGTGTTTTGGAAATTCTAAATTTGAATGTAATGGAATGTAATGTTCGCAGTTTGAATTTTATGTAATTTTGGGTGACGTTAATTTTCATGGCATCAATAAAGTACGGTTGGAACATTAATGAGGTTTTGTAAAACCGCAACCTAATGTTACCAATAAATTCTAAAAAGTACCAAAATATTATTTTTATTTCATTTTTTCATCATGGTGTACTTGGAAAATTAAATCACAAGACAGAACGTTCTGATGTCGGTGTGGTTTTTCTTCTATTCAATCTATCTGTACTAATATATAAAGCGAAAAAGTTTGTTTATTTAATTGTTAGCCTAGTTTTTGAGGGAGGTAATAGGCTTTGTAACATGCTATTGGCGACGGAAGCAAAGCAGTAACTGAAGATGTAATTTAACACAGTCATGCGAAACCGCGGTGCGGCAAGCTTGTGTAAATATAAAACCCATATCATACTTTTCCAAAGCTGTAATATCTACTTTTTACCTAAAGATAGTTTTTTTTTATAATATATATTAGCCTACCAAAGTGACTCTAGCCCGCCGGATGGTAAACAGTCAGCAGTCAGTGGAATCCGGAGGTGGTACTACTAAGCCGCATGATACTTATCTTTTGACACAAATTGTGGTGTATTGTTTAAGGATGTTAAAACTTGCTTGTAAAAAAACAAAATGAAAAGAAATTCATTAGCAAAGTAATGTTTTTAAATAAAAGAAAAGCATGCATTAATACAATAGGGGACTACTACGAGTGTAACAAATTAATTAACGCCATACAATTTAAATTTATTTTACAAATTTAATAATGTCAAATATTATTTTCTTATTTATCATTCTTAAGTTAACACGCAATTTCACGAGCACCGTGTGTTGAAGAAAAATAAAATATTTCTCAATTTAACTATTCCTTTAATTCATGACCCTAAAGTTTCGCTCATAAAGCTTTCAAAGCATTTGATTAAGCCTCTCTGAGGGTTGGATAAACACGAAATGAGAAAACTTTAGTAAACAAGTACAGATTACTTGAGGACATTGGAAGAAATATAGAGAGTTATAATTGATGCTTGCGATTATATTTTAGTACTAGCTAGCGGTTTCACCCGCGTCTTTGCTCACTGCTCTGCTTTCGTCGCTAATAGCGTCATGTTATAGCCTATAACCTTTCTCGAGAACTGGGCTATCATACGTAAAAAGAATTATTAAAATTCGACAGGTAGTTCTAGAGATTAGTGCGTTCAAACAAACAAACAAACTCTTCCGCTTTAACTGTGAGCATTAACATTTTGTTGTGAAATCTAGAGTATTTGCGCTGGAACTACTACTTGCCATACACACAATACTATCCGGATAATACTAGCCCAATTTATCTCTTTTATATTTAAACCAACCAAAATTTGCTGAAATAATATCTATAAGTACAACACCGATTCAGAAATATTTCTCTTTAATAATAATACAATGATTGCAACTCATTATTGAAATAGAATAAAACAAGTTTTGATTCACGAACAGTTAACATGAATACAATACGTCTTATATCATAACAAACTTGTTCTCAAACCCTCTTAAATCCTATTCGCAATACTGAACACTATAGAACAGCCAGTGAAAGATCCCGACAATTTCCCCAACGTCATCGGGTTCCGGGAACGCTGTCCGATCCAAGCTATCGTTGAGAGTGCAGCTATAATAAACACAAACACATTGATTACACCGTTCACACCGTGGCCGCCGTGATCAGTTTATGTGCGAGAGAAACATCTTTATTATTCGTATATATTTGTTCTCTGTTACTGTTTTCGTTGTTACTTGAGTTTACTTGTATGTGTTTGACAGTATGACTTTTTTTAATCCAACTTTTGTGGTAACTAAGCACATGGAATACCTGATGGTAAGTGGTAACCGTTACCTAAAAAGATGGCTGTGTTCTTCAAGCATTGCAGAAAAAATAATGCTTAGAAAACACAATAAAAAGGAATGAGGAAGGTAAATGGAAAAGGAAGAGGACCTAGGGACTATTTTGGCAAGCAGAACTTTGCATCGTCTATAAATTGACTGGTAGAAAATGCCCTTGGAAAAAGGCCGCCGCTATACATAGTGTATGTGTACAGATTTATAAAAAAAAAGATCTCTTGATTGTCATTACTGTCTCAGCCGTATCTAATTTACAAAGAAGAACAAAGAGAATCATCTTAAGTAAATAATTAATTTCTTTCAAATACAAACTAAAAAAATGTTTTTCTATTTTTCAATCATTTTTCGGTAAAGAATAAGCATACGTTGCACCTGATGATACGTAATAACCGTTACCTAAGCATTGAGCATACTCAGCGACTAAAGGGCAGAAACAATGCTTAGACAATACAACCAAACCATTGTCAATTGTGTGGGGAAGGGGAACTCCTTACAGAAAAAGGACCAGAAGGATGTAATTGAATCTTCGGTGCTCTCACTCACCGAACGAAACGCATTAGTATGGATACTATTATTTACCGCCGATATTCTAAAAGAGGTTAGTATTCTGTGCTTAAATGAGCATGAAGCTACCAGTTACCGTATATTCAAAATTAACAACAACATGTTCCAACATTCAAATATGATTGCAAAGGGCAGACAAACAGCTCACATAATACCTATTGATGCAACTTACTCATGTCATAATAGTCATTTTCCATCATAATTGTTATCACAAAACTAATAATTGTTCTCAACTACATAATACCATCCCTATGTTCTACACAAACAGCCATGCAGAAGCACCGCTACAACAAATATTAATTGTATTAAACCAAACGCAAATATTCGGAGCGAGAATGCATTACTCGGTTTGCGTCCTATCGATTCGGCGAATATGAATTTTATGTTAGTGCTGCATTATGTCTGTGTGGTTCTGGACGTTTTGGTTCAGCGAATTAGTTTTGCCTCGTCTATTTTGTTGACTATATTTGTAAAAAGTTTACTGGCGATTGTGAAAACAGCCCTTCAAATTCATTAAACCAATCAATGATTAACATACAACTAATTAATATACTATTAGATACTGTTAAAAAATAAATTATTTAATATTCAATACCGCTTAATCTTATTAAAAAAATTATTACAAATACCCAAAATCAAAATTCTAATTTCAACTGAAATAATTCAGTTCGCCCCACCTAAAGAAGAACGAATCACAAAAAAAATATTCACACTCGATCTTTTGAAATTACAACAACACTGGACCCGTACTCCCATATTTCAATAAGGAACTAAGAATGGGGGCCGATCGGCAAACAATTTTTCGCCTTATTAAAGGAGGAAATTTGTCAATTTGTTACCTCTGAAGTGTAATAATAACTAGAAAGGCCAAATAAACAGATTTAAATCAATTTAAACGTTAATATTTATATTAGTTACTCTACAAACATGGATACTGCTTTTACGATAAGCAATTAACAAAACCTTTTGATTATTAGTTCTCAATGTGACCTCGCTCTGCTTAATGGTAAGCAGTCAGTGGAGTCCAGATGTAGTTTTAAACCAAAAAAAACTATGGTAGGGATGTATCAAATAGGTACTGAATGCAATCGTAGAGGCTAGGCAATCAAAATAATATTGATTGTGGTTGATTCTATATTCGCATAACAAAACACTTAATTTTTATACGTGTCAATTCTGCCTGCCTTTATTACTAAAAGAAATCTTTTAGACAAGTATCATTATCATCATCATATCAGCCAAAAGACGTCCATTGCTGGGCATAAAATTCCTCCACAACCGACCAAAGACGCTTTCAAAAAACTTGAAATTTTGATTTGGCTTTTCTAGTAACAAATACCTCTAAGTTAACCTCCATCCATGCCAAGTTTAAGGTGAGATTATGCAGATTGGAAATAAAGCGATAAATTTATTTTTCTTTGTTGTCAACGGAAAATTGTTTCCTTGGATGGATGAGCGAACTTATTTTTCAAATGTTTTTGAGTCTGGGTTTAAAGTATCAAGTTTGGTTATTTTTTTAATGTAGATTATCTAATTTAATATTTTAAGTAGTAAAATCGTGATATACAAATGACTCTTTACCGATTCTGTAATATAAATAAATGGAAAACTCCGTCCTGCAGTATGGTAAATTTTACTTTAAAGAAACCGCTTGTAGGTTATCAGCAGCTTAAAATCGCAGTTGAAAAATTGACATTAATAGACATCTAAGTATAGTATAATATTTTTAATCAACTAACTTATAATTTGTTAATCAATACCCAACTTGCCCAGTTTTTTAAGCATTACTACCACATGTTGTTTGGCAGCTATGTTATACCTAATTGCGCAATTATTTTCCATATTTAACACAGGTTTTCAGAGATTACCGTAAATATCTTTTTATCGTACCAAATCTCATGAATAATTCACAATTGTTAAATATTAATGTGCACATGTAAAAACGTTTGACTGTTAATAACATTTTGTATCCTTTAACTATACAATAGGTTATTTAAGTTTAATATCCTATGTCTTTAATTTAACGTATGAAGAAGTATTTACTACCGGCGTCTTTGTGATTCTTTGTAATTGACCTTCTCTGTATAGTACAGCGGCAATGTTTCACAATTGAATCCGCACTCTGCCGTTGATATCTACAAAGGATGAACTTTATTGTAATCGATATATCTGTGGAATTTGTGTGTTTGTAGTCTTCTGAGACATAAATCAGTATCAAGTTTAACGGAAAAAAATTAACATTATTCATTCATATCCAGAATATTGGCCAATGAGTTACGTTACTTATTTTGTTCTCTGAGTATTTATGATTGATATTAGATAAATAGTTAGTTCTTAATAAGATAAAGCAATGTAAAATAAATATCACAGTTTTCGTTTAGTAATTAAATGGTCTTACTATTCTGAAATGTTTAAGGCTCTAAAAGCTTAGGAATAGAGGTTTGCAAAGTATCAACAGAACTGCTAGGCACGTATTACCACCATCAAGTATTGTAATGAAATTGATGTCCTGTACAGTGTAAATTTATGCGTACTTTGGAAAAAAGAAGGTGACATTTGGCCCATTACATAAAATATATGATTACCGTAGAATTTTCACTATTTCATCGCAAATTTGCAACAAAATAAAAGTAAATAAGTGTTATATTCGTAGCATAAGAATATAAAGACAGGTCTCTCGAAGAAAAAGTAGTTTAATAAATTTTATGACGTGTTTGCGTACCTACGTGCGTGCGGGCGTGCCTACGTGCGTGCGTGAGTGCGTGCGTGCGTGCGTGCGTCCGTGCGTGCATCCGTACGTTTGTCCGCCTCTCTCTTTCTCTCTCTCTTTCTCTCTCTATCTCTCTCTCTCTCTCTCTCTCTCTCTCTCTCTCTCTCTCTCTCTCTCTCACTCTATCTCTCTCTCTCTCTCTCCCTGTATGTGTGTATGTGTGTGCGTGTGTTCCTTTTGAGTGTACTTAGCTATGTTTGATGAAAATCGGTCCAAGATGGCCAGCGCCACAAAATGGCGGATTTCATATTTTTTTACAACTCCCATAATATGGGTATCAAATATAAGGGCTTGACTAGTAGAATAATGTACACTATGTCGAGGGATTTTTAATATAGTAGCAAGCAACCACCTGATGGTAAGCCGTAATCGTTGCTTATGAAGATGCCTAGGTATGTTTTTTAATCATCGCGGCAATAATGCTTAGAAAACAAAACCAAGCCTTTGCTGACTATATGGAAAGAAGGGAATGAGCAAGGAATAAGGAAAAGGAAGAGGATTGAGGGCTTGCACTTATATTAAACACATACAAACCTAAACATCAAACACTTCTTTATCAACTCTATAAACATTAAACTGAATAGACTTTAATAAGAAACATAAATTTTGTAGCTACGAACGGAGCTATTATCTCTTATTTTACCTTTACATAATTTTATTAGTATTTTTCACCATTTATTCAAGAAAATGGGTCGAGAACAAATTCCCGAAACGCGTGGATCCTTTTTAATGGGCTCCGTATTATAAATCGCTATGATAATTGCCTTATCCGAACAAACGGATAAACTCTATTGAATACAATATTCTTTAGGGAGAGGGGGCTTAATTGATGTTCGCTCTCTGATATTCATTTTAATGGTTTTGAGTATTATTGAAAATTATATTCGTGCTGTTGAATTTACGCGTGGCTTGACTTATTAATATCATAAATATTACTCTTCTCGACATTGTTAAATGCCCTAAATGTATTCTCGTTCTTGTTTCGATGTTTAATTATTTTCATTTCTCTGTTTGCTTAATAACCTTTTTTATTAGGCCTAAATATTAAGATAGAGAAGAGAGAGAACACGTCTACTGCTGTACATAGGCCTTTCCCAATTTTCGCCAGCGTGATGTTACATAGCTTATAACTTTCCTTAAAAAACTGGGCTATCATAGGAAAAACAATTATTAAATCCGAAATACGCTCTAGTCTTTTTTTAATACTATATTTAAAATTGAATAATATTTAACTCCATCTACAATTTAAAACCAAGACCACATAACATTAGCCAACTGTTCAAACACATTCGAAGCAACCTAGAAAGCTAAGGCAGATGCCCGACTAACGTAAACGTATAATAATATATTTTTACTCGAGATAACAGTACAGTATAATGCTACCCACATATCTACTATACGTACGAATATATGTAAGCCAGGATTAGCAAAGATTATACTCTTACAAACATTGAGTTATAATACACGGATGTGTATAGCAAAAGCTACTTACTGTCTTGTACCCGCAGTATTTAAGGAGAAATGAGGAATAGGTATAAAATCTTTGACAATAGAGGAAATAGAAATATATTTTATTATTTAACTATACATAGAATAGTTTATAGCAACCAGAAAACAGCTAGTCTTTATGGTACAAAATAAAGTCGCACTTTTTCTTATACAGAGAGCTATAATAATTTGCAGTTAACAAACACTTCTTTTATAATCCTATTGAAAACACATAGTGGAAAAAAACTTTAAAGACTTCGGCCAATCAGCTGCAGCTAATAAATAAACGTATTAAAAAAAAACGATCTTTTATTAAGTAACACTCTTGAAGTTTTAAATAGAAAAAAGTCGATATAGCGTGAGTCAAGTACCTCATTAGAAGGTTATTATTTATTAATGGTATTCGTAACTGAAAAAGTCATAAAAAACACATGTATTGTGTACTAATCATTCAAAGATCTCGACTTGTTTCAACCCTCATTTTATCTCAAAAGAAAGAAACTTTGTTTGTAAAATTTCAAAGGCTTTTGATGTTAAACTTTGGATGGGGATTCGATAAATTAGATTTGGGTACTTTGTCATCTCGCTTTTTCTTAAAACTTGGTAATTTTAGGCTCTTGGGCGATGTCAACGTTAATATGCAAGTTAATCCAGTTTCTTTCAATATTAAAACATCAGTACACCCCTCGGTTTCATTTGTTTTTTACGGTTTTAAGTTTGCAGATATTTTAGGCGCAAGATGAGGGCAAGAAATATAATGTAAGAATGACGATTGATAAGAATGACAGAGAAATATTATGTTAAAAATACTTTTTAGTTTTGAAAATGTTATTTTACTGTTAAAGTAATTGATTTACTTATTTCTATAGGCTTTTTTTTATATATATTAGCCTACCAAAGTGACTCCACCCCGCCCGATGGTAAACAGTCAGTGGAATCCAGAAGTGGTGGCCACCATACCAAAAGCTATCGTCTTAAACTGCTGGTATGGTGGCCTCCACTATGGCGGCTGGGAATGGGGCTAGGGGAAGGGAATGAGGGAGGTGAGGAAAGAGGAAAGGGAGGAAATTGGGCCTCCGGCACTCTCACTCACCGAACGAAACGCAGTAGTAAGGATACTACTACTCTTAAGTCGATCTTCTATGAGAGGGTAGTACTTCCCCGGACGATATCCATTCATACTGAAACCAACGTGGATCTACTACCGTCAAAATTAGGATCTAGAATATTTTTTTTTTTTTTTAAGAATTTATTCACCATAAAAAGATACATTGTTTATAATACATATGCAAAATCGCCAAACTGCTGGACAGTTTGTTGGCGATAGTGGCGCTCTTGTTCTAACTATAAATTTGCACTTAATAGGTAAGTAGGTACATAATAGTTTTTACATAGGTAGGTTAGGTTACCTATCTTTATATAATATTGTTGGTGAACTATATTTATTACATTAAATATGACTATATATATTATGTTATGTAGTTACTTATGCATACATTTTCATTATTAGTAACTTTATTTAGGTATTATAGTGACTTAAATATTAATAGGTATTTTATTTATCTATAAGAAGTAATGTTTCAGTCTCTTTTTTAACTTTACTGTGCCCATTTCTTTGGATTTTCTTAATAAATCTATTTTGTTGTATAGTATTGGGGTTACATAGAGTCTAGTTCTCTTACCATAATAATTTCTAATGGATGGTATTACAAGTTTACCCTGTTCAGTCTGTCTTGTGTTATATTTATGACTTATCAGTTTTAGACTTATGTATATCTATGTTATATTGTTCTATTGCTAATTGGTATTCTACTTTTGCATGTAGTGGTAAAATTTCACATTTCTTAAATAGTTGGTCATAGTCTTGTTTACAGTCTGCTTTTACTTTTTTACTTACTAGGTATTTTATTAGCCTAATTTGAAGTTGTTTTATTCGATCTAATTGTGTTTTAAATGTAAGCCCATAGCTGCTTATACCATAACTTATCAGGGACTCAGCAAGTGCATAGTAAAGTACGTACAAAACTTTCCTATTAACAAAGCTACTGAGGTGAAAGAATTTACCCAGAATTACCTCTAATTTACCACACACTTCATTCACATGTAGCTTCCAATTAATATTACTGTCTACTATTAAACCTAAATATTTATATTTATTGACCTCTTCTACATATGTGCAATTGCAGCCATTTTTATTATTATGTAAACATTCGTATGTATGCCCTGTTATTTGTATTCTATTGCCCTGTTTTATATAATTACTGTACGGTGAGCTTATAAATATTATTTTCGTCTTAGCTAAATTTATAATAATTCCGTTGTCATGTGCCCATTTAGTTATATTTTCAAAATCTGTCTTTATGCAATTTTGCGCTTCTGTCGCGTTGTTTGATGAATACAATAAACACATGTCATCCGCGTATATAAACGTTTTACAATGTTTTATGACATTGATTACACTATTGACGTGCATTATGTACCCGACCGGTCCGAACACCGAGCCGGTCGGCACACCGAGTTTCACACTTACCTCGTCTCCCGTGGTACCGTCGATGGATGTGTACAGCGATCTGTTATCCAAGTACGATTTAAACCAGCGATTGACGGGGCCTCGAATCCCACACTCATCCATTGCACGCAGTAGCACATCGTGATCCAGAGTGTCAAATGCCTTTTTATAATCGACAAAAAGCGCCGCCACAAAGTTACCTTCGTTAAGCGCGTTGTTAATGACAATAACGGGTGTATCACTACTTTATTTTTTTACTCCGGTAACGAACTTTTGAGCATAGTTATAAAAGGCATATCCTACCTTTAGTGAAACATCTTCAAACTTCAAGCGATTAGTTATATTATTCGAGAAGATCTCTGTTACTGATTTATTTGGACTGATTTTGCATCCTTACTCCGAAATTGAAGGTATAACTTTCTTATCTATACATATAATCTGTACATCTATATACATATAATAAAAATGTAACCGATCGCTGTCTGTACATGGAATATATTTGAAAAAAAAATTTATTGGGACCTTTATCAACGCAAATAGAACTCAAAACAATTATTGTTACAATTTTTGTCTGTTTGTCTGTTTGTCTGTGCGTTTGTTCACGCTAATCTCAGAAACGGCTTATCCGATTGAGATATGGTTTTCACTAATACATTGTGGTAAGCTTCACTTAACATTTAGTGTTTGTTTCATGTCAATCGGTTCATAAATAAAAAAGTTATGCCAATTTAAAGAATCACGTCGAACATTCGTTAATTTACTACGAAACCTGATAGAAACAGAGACTTAAACTAAACAGGTTACGGAATAGTTGATAGTGTTTTTATTTCTCGGAATTTTCTCATTCTAAACAATCTTCCGTTTAATTTTCAATGAGTCCAGTTTCCAGTGAGCCTATGTTTCGCGATTACAATTAATAAAGCCCAAGGTCAGACACTAAAAGTTGTGGGTCTGGATCTAAGTATTAGCTGTTTTTCGCACGGTCAGCTTTATGTGGCTCTATCACGTGCTAGCATTCCTAGCAGCCTGTATGCTTTGATTCCCGATGGCTATTCGTCTAATCCATACATCCATAGTACGTATTATATAAGGCTTTGTCCTGACTGACTGACAGACAACGCACAGCCTAAACCGCTGGTCGTAGTGACTTGAAATTTAGAGGGTGTGTTTGTCTTAATATCTAGAGGTGTCCTAAGAAAAGGTTTTTAAAATTTAATCCCTAAGTGTGTGAAAAGGGGTGAAAACGATCGTATGAAACTTCTTCATTTTTTAACTTACAGTTTTGAAATTTGTTTTGGAATACTTCTATTTAAATAAAAAATATTCTCATAATTTCATTTTAACAGGGGTGGATTTAGAGGGGTGAAATTAGGGATAAAATATTCAATGGAAAGATCATTTGCTTTTGAAGTTAGCGACTTAAAATTTGCAGGGAGGGGGAAGGAAGGGGAAGGAGGGAGGGAAAGAAGGAAGGGAGAGGAAAGTGAGTGGGAAGTGTAGGGGAAGTGAGGGGGAAATGAGGAGGAAAAACGGGAGAAGTGAGCGAAAAGTCAGGGAGAAGTCAGGGGAGAGTCAAGGGAAAGCCAGGGAGAAGCGAGGGAGAAGTGAAGAGCAAGTGAAGGGAATGTGAGAGGAAAGTGAGGGGAAAGTGAAGGAAGTGAGGAGAAAGTGACGGGGAAGTTAGGGGAAGTGAGGGAGAAGTGAGATGGAAATGCGGGCGAAGTGAGGGGGAAGTTAGGGGAAGTTTGAAGTGAGGGGAAGTGAGTGGAAGTGAGGGGAAAGTGAGGGGGAAGTGAGGATGAAGTGAGGAGGAGTGAGGGGAAAGTGAGGAGTAAATGAGAAGGAAGTGAGAGGAAAGCGAAGGGGAAGTGAGGGAGATGGGAGAGGAAGGGAGGGGGAAGGGACAAGGAAAGGAAGGAGTTCTCTAATGGAGGTAAAAGGGAGGGAAAGGGATAAGAAGTGATAAGAAGGAAGAAGAAAATGAGGGGAAGGAAGGAGAAGAAATGGGGAAGGGCTAGAGAAGAGAGAAGAAAGCGAGGAGGCAAAGTAGAGAGAAGGAAAGGGCAAGAGATGCTCGAGGAGGGGCAAGGGATGCTGAAAGAGGTGAAGAGGAGAAGAGGGAGGTGAGGAGAGAAGCGGAAACTGTGGAGAGTGGAGAAAAAGAGCGATAGGGAAGGGGAGGGGAAAGAAAAGTTATTGTATATTATATATTGTATTCTATTTTTTTTACGAGGGATATCTTTAGGTAGGTGAAAGAGGGTTTGTATGAATGGGAGATAAAAATACTATGGAAAACAGTATTTAAACAATATAAAAATGTCTATTGGAATAAACAATATTCACGCGAGCGAAGCCGCGGGCAAAAGCTATCTATATACATAAAAGCAAAAGGTCACTCACTCACTCATCACGAAATCTCAGAAACAACAAGTGCTAGGAATCTCAAGCATGATCGTTCCTATTAGGATATAGGTGCTCACTTAGACGGGATTTTGAAAAATCCATCCTCTAAGGGGGTATAAAGGGGTGACAAAGTTTATATGAAACTTCTATAGTTTTTATAGTAGGATTACCAAATTACTAGAAAATACTCTTTTTTTAATATTCAGAAACTACCCTTATTAAGTGGGCAAATAAGCGTAGCGGGTTTAAAAGGGATTCGCCATAGAGACGGATAATACTGATATTTATTACTGATACAATGTACGGTTGCCGTAAAATCAGGCAGGCAATAATCTCATAGAGGCACCCATCTGAATTTTCACGCGAACGAAGTCGCGGGCAACAGCTAGTATTTACTAAATTTCAAGATTGAGTCGCTAAAATTGAGTATAATTTAAATTTACACTTATGACCAATACTTCAAGTTAGTATCACAATACACTACCAAAACGAAAGATATAAATAAAACAGTAAAAAGCTTGAAGTACCTATAGGTTTTTAAACGAAAACATCAATTACAAGCCAAACCACTGCAAATATTAGAAATTTAAAAATAAATAAATGGCTATTTACGTTTTATTCATAGCAATTGAAATTATTGTAATAAACCGAAACCCAAAATAATGAGATATCGATACAATATTGCTAAGAATTCGATCAAGCTTTCTATTGAGTAGGTAGCTCATAAAATAAATTTGAGAACTCATCTATTTTTTACGAAACTAAAGATATTACTATAAAAACTTTCAGCATCTATATTTTAGGAAAGGATAAATAACATAAAATACATAACTTTTTGCAGAAATTAGTGCGCATTCACACAGAACGTCCGTTTTTACTGGATCAGTTATAACAGATACGTAACTGGAGATAATGTTCACACCGCATTTACAGGATCGCTTTTAATGGATATAGAATTTGGAATTTTGAATTTGGATATAGAAACCGCTTTTTTTTTTGTTGGATCGGTATTTTTACTGGATCTAGAATACTTATATGTGTAAACTTGCTCATACAACTACATACGCCGATAAAAACGATTGCCGAATAAAAATGTATACCAATAAAACGAGATTGTAAAGCGGACTGGCTGCGAATGCGCATGCGCACTTAGAGTGATCGATAACGAATTTTTTTAGAAAATAGGAGTGGAAGATATTAATAAGTTCTATCCTTAGAAAAAAAGAATGTACCTAATTTGTATAATATCAAACAATAATTATTTTTAAGCTGATTGTCATAAGATGAAAATTGTCAAAAACCCGTAACATAATAATCTTGATATGTTATTAAAAACAAACTCGAGATGTGATTTAATGTATTTGGAAAACTTGTCTCTAACTTGAGGTTAACTCTTAATTGAAAAGGTTTTCATTACTTCTGTTAAAAATAACTTTGATTGTTTGTTTTCCTTGAAACCAATAATAATGTAAAGAGTAAAAAATCGAATCACAAACTAAAAAGTGATTTGATTATTGGTTGGTTTCATTATAATACTACTGAACATAATTGTTTTATCTAAACTAGCTTCGCCTTACTGCTTCGCCTGCGTGTAAAATAAGGTTCGTCTCCCTCGGAAACCAGACCGATTTTTGGGATAAAAGTAAACTTTGTATGTTTCCGTCTCTTTCATTGAAGTCAGTTCAGCTGTTTAGGCGCTGAATTACAAACATACATAAAAAGTTTTGCTTTAATGATATTAATAGAATTAATTTATTGAACAAAGTTGAAATTGACCACTTACTTCTTCTGCATTTTGCCAAAATATTTTCTTCTTATCCATTATCATGATCGCCGTCATCGTACACACTGCCTATTTATTTCATGTCATCCTTCAAAAGATCACCCCATCCTTTCTTTGGTGTCCCCTATTTTTCTCTACTCTTATGATTTTCTTCGGTTTTTTTTTTTTTTTTATATTATAGCCTACCAAAGTGACTCCACCCTGCCTGATGGTAAGCAGTCAGTGGAATCCAGAAGTGGCGGCCACTGTACCAGAAGCCATCGTCTTAAACTGCTGGTATGGTGGCCTCCACTATGGCGGCTGGGAATGGGGTTAGGGGAAGGGAATGAGGGAGGTGAGGGAAGAGGAAGGGGGGAAATTGGGCCTACGGCGCTCTCACTCACCGAACGAAACGCAATAGTACGGATACTACTACTCTTAAGTCGATCTTCTATGAGAGGGTAGTACTTCCCCGGACGATCCGACCCATTCATGCTGAAATCGGATGCAGTTTTATAAAACAAGAAATAACTCTCGTAATCACATCGTTATATTATTATCTAAATTTCTCATAACTTAAGCACCACATGGTTATCCGGGAAAGGGTAGGCAGAATATGCTCCAACGTTTTCCTATATTAGGTTTATGCCAATAATAGACAGGAAGTCTATTGTCATATTTCGGGCACAATGCCAAAGGAACAATGTATTTTTACTAATATTATCCTTGGTCGCTTTGTACGACACCCACAGAGTGAAAAGGTTAAGATAAATTTTTACCTACACGAAGATAAAATATCTTAGGATAACAAAAGAAGCACTACAAAGATCATAACTTGGACTTCTTCTAGATAAGTGACGATAGAATAATTACAGATTAATACCTATAAAGGTATCATCATCATATCAAACACAACAACGACATTATAGGCATCCCTCGAGTTTCACCACCTTAACAAGTCCTGAACTTCTCTTATCCATCGGTTGCCGGGCAACCCTTATCAGGTACAAGAATTTTGAAGGTGGTCCACATTGTGAGAGATCCTTATACCTTAGAAATAAGTTATTACGTTTGAAAAGAGTAAAAGAAACCAAAAAATATCACAGTAACAAATTTAAGAAATCAAGTGCCATATTATTTGGAATGAGACCAGCGCAAGACTATAATCAAGCTCGCAATGAACGTTTTACACTTATAGAAATAAATTGGAAGGAATTGTAGAAATCCAAGACGAAAAAAAGGTTTCGCAGCTACATTACTACTTTATCTTAAATCTTAATTTGTTGCTACTTTAGCTAGCAATAAAATTTATTCATTTTTATCGTTTACGGCATCGAGTTTAGGAAATTCTTCGAAGCATCCCAACTTTGAAACGCACTAAAATTATTTTTCGAAACGCAATAGTTTATTTATTTATTTATTTATTAATACTTCATACACAAAAACACATGTATAGGCGGACTTAATGCCAAAGGCATTATCTACCAGTCTACCTTGGGGTGATGCAGAGATAAATGAAGTAGGTGCATAATAAGTAAGGTAAATTTAATAATAAGTTATAAATAAATATATACGATAATTAATAAATACTTAATAATAGAGTACATATATTATATATAAAGATACTATATAAAAAAAAATATATATATATATATATATATATATATAATACACTATATACCATATATAAAATACACAACAGTATGAGATGATTTTGCCACATTATTTTGCTAATAATAGTTCTCGAACTTTGACTTTAAACGTGTAACGGTTGGTGGACTTCCTGATTTCAAGAGGGAGGGCATTCCAAAGAAGGATAGATTGGACAGGGAAAGAAGAATGAACAAAACCACTGGTATGTGAGAGACTTGCAAGAGTTAGATTATTAGATGAACGAAGGTTTCTATCATGGGTAGAGCTGAGATATTGAAAGTAAGGAGTTAAGTAGGGAGGTGAGTTTGGGGATGTAAGGATGGAGAAGAGTGTAGTGAGTGCACGCAAACTACGGCGTTTGACGATAGGTAACCAATTCAAAACGGAACGATAGGTAGACACATGGTCATACTTGCGAAGATTAAAAACGAATCGAATGCAGTTATTAAGAAGACGGTCAAGTTTGTTGAGAAGATCTGCATTCAGGTCGTAGTAGCATACATCACCATAGTCGATCAGCGGAAAAATTATGGCCTGCACAAGCATTGCCTTAGTCCTGCATGGAAGAAAATTTTTGAGACGATACAGAGCACGCAGAGTACCGGTAACCTTTTGACAAACATATGTCACTTGGGCTTGCCACCTTAATGTGGAGTCAATTATTAGACCGAGGTCTTTTACAGTTGTCGATAGATTTATTGCTGTCCCGTCAAAGATAATCAGTGGAAGATTTGACGTGTCCAACTTGCACGTAAGGCGTTGACTCCCTACGATGATTGCTTGACACTTTGACGGGTTTACAGTTAAACCAAACCTATCTGACCAGCATTTAATATGTGCGAGGTCCATATTAATAAGGTTAACTGCTGTGGATATACTGTCCACACTAGCCTGCGTATACAACTGCAAGTCATCAGCATACAGATGATACGAACACTGAAGATTTTTAGTTATGAGATTAATGAAAATAGAGAATAACAAAGGAGAGAGAATACCGCCTTGAGGGACGCCAGAGTCTATGTCACACCAACTAGACGACTTCTCATCGAGTCGAACTGACTGCTGACGCCCTCGAAGATAGCCAGAGAACCAATCCAGAGCCTCGGGAGAGATCATAAGATAGGACAGGATGGATAACAGGATATCGTGACTGACGGTATCAAAGGCCTTGGAAAAATCGATTAGAGCTAGTATCGTGACTTGGGTGTTTTCCATACCGTCTCTGATATCGCCAGTCACTTTGAGGAGTGCGGAAACAGTGCTGTGGCCTGGTTTGAAGCCGGACTGAAACGGGCTTACCAGTTTGTGGCGATAAATGTAGTTAGCCAACTGCTTGTGCGCGCAGGCCTCCAGCACTTTGGAAAGGAAGGGAAGAATTGATATGGGTCGGAAATGACTGGGTAAGGAAGGATTTTGTATTTTAGGTAAGGGGATAACGTAGGCTTGGCGCCACGTTGACGGAAAGGTACCGGAAGTGAGGGAGAAATTAATGATGTGGGTGATAGCTGGGAGGAGATGATCCAGAATGGTGACAATCATGCGGCGGCTAATACCATCGCTACCTACCGCATTGGATTTAATAGCGAGGATTGACTTTTTGATCTCTGCCTGAAGAACCGGAGAAAAGGAAAAAGATTCAATGTCAAATCGAGGTAAACCAGCTAAATAGTTGATTGTATTACACTTAGTTTGGTGATCCAAAGAAGTACTAGTGCTGAAATATTTATTGATATCATCCAAACTAAGTGTCTTATGGATGTCTACGCTATGCTGTTTGCCGATACCTAGGGTCCTGAGGAACTTCCAGATATCGGCGGGAGATGAGGAAGTGATATTGTTTAGAATGTGTCGGCGTTTTGCGTTTCGTATCATCTGATTACACCGATTTCTTGCAGTCTTAGTTTAGTGCACAAACAAAATTTATTACTTCTACTGGTGCGTATTGAGCAATACTTTTGGTGCGTTTCAATATTAGTGCGCTTCGAGGCATAGTTTTGGTGCGTTTCAAAGTTAGTGCGCTTCGAGAAATACCCCGTGAGTTTCAACAGATTTCACATCAGTGAAATCTGTTATCAGTGCTATCAAGCTAGATTTTATTATAATTGATTTAAATTGTTTACGATTCCGCTAAATGGATAGCAAATAAACCAATTAGCGCTCAGTTTGAAAACAAAGTCTATTTTGCTTGTAACTGCGTTCGGTTCTATTCAAAACATTATTATTTATCTAGTAATTACTATAGTTGGCTTTATAATAGACTTTATTTTAAATTACATTGATACTTGTTGGTGATTTTGGACTAAAAACCACGTCTATTAAAGTTTATTAGACTATTAAAATGTGACCATATCTATATATATTTTTTTAATTCTACTCGTGATATACCTTTGTATTTTTTTTTCAATTAATATTTGTAAATTATTTCTGTCTCTAAAATTTATTTTTAAATTTTATTTTATTACGAGCCTTGAGCCTTTTAGTATTTGGAGAATTTTCTTTCTTTTTTCTCTTTTCTTGTGGCAGCCATTTAGTCATTCAAAAAAAACTTTTCATTTACTGTATTTTTGTAAAATGGGAATTAGAGAATTTATCACATCGTTGTAGAAGCTGTGTTTACGACCAATTGTAGATAGTAAACAATTATTTTATACCAAAAAGAAACAGAGTAACAGCAATAAATCCTACAAGAAGTGATTTTTCAGTACTCTACACTACACATTGACAGCAAAAGAAAATGTTTCCAATTACAAATATAGTACTGTATGCCATCTTGGTGTAAAACTTTAAAAAAGAAAACAGCAATTCAAAAAAAATTCACATATACACACACCACCTCAACCACAATACCTCTGCAATCTTTTCACAAATTAAACTTGTTCTAAGTTAGTCCTAAATTATTCACAAAAATGTGTCATCAAACTAAACAACAGTCCGGCCTCTGCTGTCCATAATTTGCCGTTAAAACGGGCTAATTGAGGGAAATGTCGGCTAAAGGAAATTTGGCGAAGTGACTTTCCTTGTAGCGTTAGTAACTGTGGACTCTAACGGAGGCTATTGCGTGTTTTGCGCCTACTATAATACATTTTAGATTGGTTTAAGGCAAAAGATTAAGTTGGAAAGTAATATTTTATAATAAAAATGAAATTTAGAAGATTACTCTGATTTATGTCTACTCTGTTTTATGGTCAGCAATCAAGATCCGCTGCTCGATTACTTTATCTTGTATACAGTTGATAATATGTGAAGGTGTTCACTGCCTAGCGAAGTTTACTATATCTACAAAGTATCAGTCATAGCAAAATAGTCAAACAAAGGATCCAACTCCCATTCATCACATTCAAAGAATATATCAAGGATCTGTAATAAGACTGCAGCCATTAGAATGTTCAGTTCGACTGATCAGCAGCAAAATGATTCTAATGATAAAAATTTTAGTAGATCCACGCTGGTTTCAGCATGAATGGGCCGGAACGTCCGGGGAAGTACTACCCTCTCATAGAAGATCAACGTAAGAGTAGTAGTATCCGTACTACTGCGTTTTGCTCGGTGAGTGAGAGCGCCGGCGACCCAACTTCCCCCCTTTCCCCTTTCCTTAGCATCCTCATTCCCTTCCCCTAACCCCATTCCCAGCCGCCATAGTGGAGGCCAACATACCAGCAGTTTAAGACTATGGCTTTTGGTATGGTGGCCTCCACTTCTGGATTCCACTAACTGCTTACCATCAGGCGGGGTAACTCCACCCCGCCTGATGGTAAGCAGTCAGTGGTAGTGGCTTAGTCTTTGGTAGTCTAATATAAAGAAAAAAATAATTCCAGTAAAGAAAAATCTAAACAGGGACTAAGTAAAAGGCCAGAGGCCTTAGACTAGTGGCATCTATTTCTATTCTCTTCATAGAATAGATTAAAAAATGTATGGATTGACATATGCTAACGACAATTTTCTTAATTGTCGCAGAGCCGACAATTGCTGGAGCCGCAAGGTTCTGGAGTGGAAACCGCGTACAGGGAAACGTAGAGTGGGACGCCTCACCGCTAGATGGGGCGACGATTTATAACGGGCAGCTGGCAGAAACTGGATGCAAACAGCCGTGAATCAGGCAAGATCGGCCTTGGGAGAGGCCAATGTCCAGCAGTGGACTGCCGTAGACTGATGATGATGGACGACAATGTTGGCGTTGCCCGAAGGTTTGGGTCACGTAAGTAAATAAACAAGGAGTATTATAACCGCTGCCGCTCAAAACTTAGCCTTTTGACCCGATATTACTACTCAGTAAGTTCGCCTTAAATACTGAACTTTGGCTTTTCGCGATAAAAACTTAGTGAAAGTATTATTATTACAAACTTACTAAGTTGCGTAATAGTTTGTTTTAATTGCTACAGGCTTTTGATTTGCATTTTGAAGTTATGACATTTAATAACGTGTTCTATTAAATCCCATTATTATAAGGGCCTAACAATTATATAACAAAGGTTTAGAGCGCTATATTTAACCCACAATCAATAGTATCTGTTGCATGCCATTTAAAGTATTAAACTTCTTTAATATTAGCAATTTCAAGCAACACTTTCTATCATAATAAGCTAAGTCATGAAAACCGGGTTCTATAACTGAGTTGAGTAAATATTACTATATATTTTCTCTAAAATTCTAAATATGCATCAAGAAAAGATTGGCAATAAACTTATGGAAATATAAGTATCAGGCTAATCGCTCAAGAAAGCGATACTTGAAGTAAGCATTATCCAGCATGAAATATCTGGCTAAAAAATCAATCAATCAATTTATTTCATAAATATAAATTATATTTTATTACAAATATGTAGTTTCCCTTTGGTCCCAAACTAAGCTAGTGCTCGTATCTTGGGTACCATCGGGATAAAAATATCATGACTTTTCCTTTATAATACATTATTTATTCAAAATATCTCTACTTACCCCTCCAGTAAGATAAAATTAGAGATTTGTTATAATGTACAGTATAAGAAATTATCACAAAATACTTGACGAGAATTAAATTTTTCTAAGAATAAATCAATTGAAAACATCACCAAAATATTTATTAACACGAATATTTAACAAAAAATTTCATCATCATCATCATCATATCAGCCAAAAGACGTCCACTGCTGGACATAGGCCTCCCCCAATTTTCGCCATCGTAGCCGGTCGTTCGCCGCCCTCATCCATCGGTTGCCCGCCACCTTTATAAGGTCGTCGGTCCACCTTGTGAGGGGTCTGCCCACGCTGCGTCTTCCGGTTCGTGGTCGCCACTCTAGAACCTTTCTGCCCCAGCGGCCGTCAGTTCTGCGAGCTATGTGTCCTGCCCATTGCCACTTCAAAAAAGCAACTCTGCGAGCCACGTCAGTTACTTTGGTTCGCCTGCGGATTTCTTCGTTTCTCAAACGATCGCGCAGGGAGACGCCTAACATAGCCCGCTCCATCGCCCTCTGAGCGACTTTGAGCCTTAACAAAAAATTTACACGTTTTATATTTGTATTTGACTACCTTTCCGCGGCACGGTTTTACTTGCGCTAAGTTACATCATATATTATCATATATTACATAGCCTATAATCTTCCTCAGGAACTAGGCTATCAAACGCGAAGAGAATTATTCAAATCCGACCGGTAGTGCTAGAGATTAGCGCGTTTAAACAAACAAAAATACTCTTCTACTTTAAGGCCGGTGTTACATTATCATATTTAAATCATATAAATATTATTTTATATCTGTCAAATTCTATGATCGTAGTTATATGATGACGTTTGTCATTTTTATATAATT
This sequence comes from Parascotia fuliginaria, assembly GCA_963082885.1. NCBI lineage: Eukaryota > Metazoa > Arthropoda > Insecta > Lepidoptera > Erebidae > Parascotia > Parascotia fuliginaria. The sequence goes on from OY720197.1 coordinate 5,323,187, forward strand.
ATTACACTTATTGGTCATATAAACGTCTTATACCATCAAGCTGTGTTTTCCGTTACTATGGTTTCTAGTGTCACAGTCTAGTTATGGGATACTTTTTAACAGCTAGCGTACAAGTAGGATCATATCAACACACTAGCACAGTCTATTTACATACAGACTGTGCTAGTGTGTTAAATATGATCCTACTTGTACGCTAGCTGTCAAAAAGGATTCCCTAACTATGATCATAGACAGTATGAATCACATGTAGATATTATACCGTCATATGTTCTTCATTTAAAAATGACTCACACTTTTATGATCATATTTCTATGATAGTGTAATAGTGGCCTAAGTAATAATAAACATAACAAATACAAAAGCGAAAAACAATGATATCTATGCACGACACAACCTATCTCAAAAATGAATCAGTTACCGCCGAATCTAATTGAAACAAACCCAATCTTGGACCTAACTATAACCTTCATTGCAGGTTATGGCATAACGGGCGTTTCCTGTGCCATTCAATTATTTTTTACGATCAGGTGGGACAAAATGACCGTCAGATAAAATGGTGAACCCACGTCCAAGTAACAACCTACGGGGTGTTTCCTTGAATCATATTTGAAAAGTTCTGGATATTTTTGCAACTTTGGCCACCACTTAATTGGAGCGCTTAGAATTAAACATTTTAAATGCTTTTATAGAATCTAATTCAATTTTGTAATAGGTGCTTTAATGATTTTTGTGTTGATGTTTTAGTTTCATAGTTTATTTTGTTTTAGTAATACATTATTTAAACTTGTATGCGCTAAAATATGATAGACTAACAAATTTACTCCGGGATACTACAATGGCTATCGTACCATAATTTTACTCGTACTATGTGAAAGTTTTGTGAAATATTTGTGCATTAATTAATTTATCACACGTCAATCGAGGCTTAGCAAGAGATACCACTTCCAAGTTACCAGCCTCATCATCTCATCTAAAAGTAAAGTGTCTGGAACGGCTTTACAGACATTATAGCTAATGAACACAAGGTACAATTTTGACTCTCGAAACAAATATAGGTATGTACATCATTACTATTACATTTATAGACACAATTTTGACTCCGTTGTTTTCATTATGTTTTCTCACAAAATACGTTAATAGTTTGGTTGTATTTTTATAAAATTGTTCAAAGTACAGCTATGTTCATTGCAATAACCAGTTATCACCAGATGTGCTGTATGTTCTTTAAATAAAAATGAAGTACCTACTTAATTGAAATCTATAACAAAATGACTTTTACTCGTAGAATATTGACAATAGTTTTGATCCTAGACTTATTGAGGATCTGACCGGAATAAATATTTAAATTTATTTATGATCCCCTATACGATCGATCAGACTGGATTAGAAAATATTAAAAAGATAAACCGATCTCCAGGGGATATACGGGGGATCCGACCGGAATTAGTCTTATAATCGAGTGTGAAAAACATCTTACAAAGCTATATCTCAGCAGTTTGACGCGATGGCTTGCTTGTCAATTTGTGATCTTACTGCTTACAAACAAGCAAAGTAGAATCACTTTAGCAGGTTAGTAAAAAAAGGAAAAAGCAAATACATTGGGAGAGGTCTTTGCTTAGAAATCACCTTTGGCTAAAGAAAAACCCGCCGGCAAGGGTTCCGTATCATTATCTATATAAACAGCAAAAAAAACATGTTTGTTGTATGGGGGCCCCCTCAAATATTTATTTTATTCTGTTTTTTTAGTATTTGCAGCAACAAAAATACATCATCTGTTAAAATGTCAACTGTCTAGCTATCGCGGTTCATGAGATACAGCCTGGTGATAGACGTGCAGACGGACGGACAACGGAGTTTTAGTAAATCCCGTTTACTCTTTGGAAACGGAACCCTAAAAACTAAATCTAAAGTATAACTAAAAGGAAAATTTGAACAGGGATTGGTAATTTTATGCATAGGCATTGTGTTGTGAAGGTGGTATTATATTAGCCAGCTTTTGTTACAAATCCGGCTAAAGGAACTCATTAAGTTTATATGTAAATGAGCCACCTCTATTCTAAGAAAGCTTGTGACCTTTTAAACTATTTACTTTGATGTTTTCACTTTTATTTAGTTCTAAAGTTGTTGTTAGTAGTGATTTTTTTGTGCCGATATTATTATGTTAATTATTATGTTTACCCGAAAAACTATTTCTTTCAAATTTGTGAACTCAACCTACACATAAATGAATTTTCAGAGGTATTTAGTTCTACAACTTTATCCTCTTCGGATTGAACCACAACTACGCTTTAATATTTGGAAGTCAATCTTCCACCAAAATGTGCAAAATGCTAGAAGAAAGAAGGTATCTTTAAAGAAAGTATGTAACCTTAAAAATAGTTTTTATTTTCCGTGAATTTCAGATATCTTATTTATCCGCTTAGTTTTTCCTTCCTGAACAACGTAACCGAAAAAAAACAAAATTAAGAGGATAATGCCCTCTCTCCCCCAAACAGATTCTGCATGCTATGCTCTGAGGGCACTTGACAAGGGGCGAAGTACACCTCATTGTTCTATGACATAATAGGGAACCATTTTGTGTAGTCGTGTTGAAGCGTTTTTGCCGCGTAATACAGTTTTTATGGGCTAGTTCCTTTCATAATGCTCATGAATCATGTATTACAGTCAGTTGATTTCATAAGATATGTTTTGATAAATATTTTGCGTTAGTGATGTTGACTGAAATTCGTAAGTGAATTATTTATTAAGCTGTTGTTTTATGTTGTGCAAAATTATATTAAAGTCAATATTGGCTACGTTGTAGTTAATCTTAATTAACATCATTTCAACCGAAAGACTGTTAAGCATACACATTCATAGATACTGTATTAGCTACACATCAAACGAAATTGCAAACGGAGAAAATATTAAACTGATACAATTATTTTGTATGTATCTACCCTAATAGTAAGTTAACAAAGTTCATTTCCTTACTAAAACTTTAATTGTAAATGTTTTTATAATTAAATATATCCAAAATCCTTCATTGCTTTATTAAATTTTATGTTAAAATTTTATAAACATCACAATTCAATCTTAACGTCAATCTACGAACCCCATCCAATTATTTTTAAAGACTTCCCTTCAACCCCATGTGACGTCATCAAAGAACAATTTCCTTCTTCTAAAAGATTCACGTTTCAAATGTTTGGAATTCGATCCATCGTAATTCCGAATTCGACATAATTCCGAATTTTTTACCGTTATCCCTGTACGATAGAACTTGATACCATAATTGTATTGTACCATTACTTAAATTGGTATTACTAAAACCTAATGTAAGAGCGTCGATTTTTATAGACCTATAAAATGCCACTCAGCAAAATTATTGACAGAAAATTCACTTGCTCTAAAGAAAGTTTTTGCTTTTTCTGATTCGATTTTTGTTGCCTGTTATTATCTCTGCCTATGGTAAATTACTTTCTATTATAAAATTCAAAATAGGAAATCTCACTGGGTTCGATGTCGGCAGAAGGTCACCAGTAATCATTACATTACTGGTGAATGAAGCATGTCGTCAAAAACAAAATGTACAAAGTGGTAGACTATTTCAACTACCGAAGTAAAACTCGAATAGCAAAGTGCACTGGGACAAAATCCCAAGAAGGTTCGAGGCCCGCTACCTGGTAAATAAATAGATTTTTCTTTTATAAAGTAAAAATGAAAATCTGTGCATTGCTTAAAAATTATAAGAATACAATATAAGTAAAGTTTACGATTATTTAACAGTTATTTTTAATGTTGATTATAGAAATTGTAACTTTCCCTTTGTTATTTCTTTATTTTATTTCAACTTTGTAACTAAACGACGGCGACGTTACGAAAAAACACTAAACACAAGTATCTCCATAAATTACTTGAAATGTTTCGTTTCTTTAATGTAAGACCAAAAAATGTATATTTTCACTGACTTACGCAAATCTAAGGTATAAACAAATAAGTTAGTAACACAGATAATAGTTTCATTATAACTATCAAAAGACGTCCACTGCTGGACATAGACCACTCCCAATTTTCGCCATATTGGCCGGTTGTAAGTCGCCCTCATAGCCACCCATAACATAAGGTGGAATAATTTATTTTACCACAAATATTAGTGCTCTTTACAACCTCGTAAAACAATGTCAGATACTGTTATAATATCGTATTATAGATGTTAAAATCACGTAGAATAAAATTTATCTTAACCAAGTGTTTTACATTCTGAAGTGCTATGCAGTGTTCGATCATGTTTTATGTATTTCAAATAAATGCCATCTGTTGCAGGAGTTAACTGCACCGATACACAATGTTTTCCACGTGAGACGTCAGGTAATATCCGTTCACAGTTTATTTCCTGCTTATATCGCGAGTTTAAGGGAAGAGGTTTTAATTTTACTGTCTTTCTTGGATATGTGAGATATTTTCATTGTTTTATGGTAGTTATGGTTTTAATAATTTTAAGCAATGATAATTTATTATTTTAATAATAATAATACGAGCCTGTTTACTGTCCCACTCAAAGGCCTCTTCTCATATAGAGAGGACATAAGCATTAAACACCTTACTTGATAAGGCGGATTGGTAATTTCAGACTCCCTCGAAGTCCAGGTTTCCTCACGATATTTTCCTTCACCGTCAGTCAGTAATGTCCAAGATAAACTAAAGAAGTACGTATGATTTAAAAAATAACATTGGTGCTTGCCCGGATTACTTGCCGAACCTACTACTTGGTGCTTACGAAGCGGGTGCCTTGTTTGTCATTACAGTAGGTTGTCATAAGGTTAAAATTACAAATATGGAAGCAGTTAAGTAATTCACTGATTTAGTTTTTAATGGTTACTAGGCTGGAAAAGTGTAATCTAAATAAAATTCTTTTCTTTTAAATCGAAAGCTGTAAAAGAATGAAGCGAATGCTGGAAGGTGCACAAACTCAGTTCAAATTTAATTATCAGCTTTTGATATCATAAATTTCATTTAATTATCGGTTTTTGGTATCATAAATTTTCACATTCTTATAGCTATTTTAAATATTGAGAATACAGGATAGTTAATAACGGCTTCATTTGTACAAAAAAGGTCCTGCTATGGCCATAGTGAAGTCTACCATAGCAACGGATATAGTATCACCCATAGACTTTCCTATCAATGAAATACTTACCATCAGGCAGAGTGGAATAATACCAAATAATATACGTTAATTCTATAGGTTAAAGTATGCAATTCGATATATTAGAGTACACTGAATCAAAAATTCACAATGTTCAGTGCAGTAGCGTACTCCTTGGATAAAACTGCATTGCATTTATTTAAAGGATAGGGGCATGTATGAACCTAGGTAGGTTCATTCTAAATTTATATAGATGAGATTGTATGATTTATAACATTGTAGCACACAAACACTCTGCTTAACATTTTTGGAATACAACTACCCGCACGCACACGAGCAAAATGTCGCATGAAACTTAACAAAGATATGAATTAGAAAGATTTTTATATAGTGCAAAAAAATTATGCCTTATAGGAATTAAATTCACCACTTATTTGCTCAGCAGTTGAATACATTTCTACTGTGCCACTGAAGGAGTCGAATCAGAGAGCAAAGCAGAAATAATCCTAATATTATAACCTTTTAAAAAAAACACCTTCCTCTAACCCCATTCCTAGCCGCCATAGTGGAGACCACCATACCTGCAGTTTAAGAAGATGGTATGGTGGCCACCACTTCTTGATTCCACTGACTGCTTACCATCAGGCGGATTGGAGTCACTTTGGTAGTCTAATATAAAAAAAGTATTTTGAGGATCACAGCTATTTCGAATCAAATCAATAACATCAACAGACAATAGGACTCTGTTCGGAACCATCGGTTCTATACATCGAATAATGTTTCCGCCTCATTGCATGGTGAAGCAAACCGAAACTCTATTAAAAAATTGAATACCTTTTTTAATGCTTTTATCGTCATATCTTTGAAAAATTGCACCTATTTTATCATTCAAAGCGGCATAATGAATTGAAAGGGGAAGCTCTTAGGGGTTGGTACCCTAAAGGTGATGGATTATATGTCACTTTGATTAAGCGTCCCGTAGAAAAGCCTAGGTGAATTGTGAATGGAATTAAGGTAGTGACCCCGATACTGGCCTACTATAAACCAAAGAACCTACTTCGATAAGTATGCAAATTGCAGAATTTTAATTGTTTTATTTTATGAAAATCGGTGTTTGTTAGTTGTTTGAAATAGTTTCTTTTGTTAGTACTTAATTATAGTTAATTTATTGTTATAGGGTTTGGTGAATATAAATAGAAGAAATTAAAATCTAAATTAGAAAGTTAATAATAGGTAATATTTTATTATAAATTGTACGCCGTGAGGTTTTAGGTCTTTATGGAACCGTATATGTTAAATAAGCGACTAAGGGCATGTCAAATAACGAGTTCTATATTGCCTTTTTGCCGTCAGGCAACCTGGCTGTCAAGCACATTAACTGCCTATGGCAAATACCTTCCTTTGTGAGAGGCTTATAAGAACATAATTATATAAATAGATATAAACGATAATAATGTGGTAATGATTAAATGCAAATAAGGTTATGTAGAGTGTGTAGACACTAGAAAACCTTATTTACATACAATACAAAAAACAACAATTCAATTTAATCGAGATCGAAAAAATCCAATCACTATAATGCTGTTACTAATCTGTAAATGTTAAAAATTATGGATAAGACATATTGACAGTAGTGAATCTGTTGAGTTTGATAGATAAAATACAGCACTTAAAAATCGTATATTCTTCGTTGATTATAAAAAATTAAATGAAAAGAAAGAAGAAATAAAAACCATTTATTTGAGATAGATAAAAAGACACACAAATTCTTAAAGGTCAACACAAATAAAAATAATAATAAGACTATAGCAGATACACAATATGTTTTCATCACAAATAATTATATGTCTCACGACTGCGCCAGATAGGCCCAGTTCAGCAACATGCCAGACCGCTAGTGTCTGACGCTTCAACATTCAAATAGAAATACAATGTTAGTATAAGTATATATTTTATCCAATCAGTTACCGCTTAGCTGAGACGTTGTTTCGTTGAATTACTTTCAATCTCTTCACGGATAATTAGAAGGTTGCGTAAATCAATCCGAGTGAAGTGGCTGGATCCTGTCGAGATACAGATGGATTGCTTGGTAAACAATACATTTCTGAGGTTTGCGTAGCTTCCTTTAGTACAATAAAATTACGATAGAAATGTTGTCTGTATATGTATATATTTCCAATTTATCATCATCATCCACAGTCTGTAGGCACCCAATGCTGGGTATAGGCCTCTCTAAGTGAATCACACTTTCGCCGATCTTATTCTGTGCCAAGCCAGAAGTTACCCGTGATTCGTGAACGTCGTCCACCCACCGCGCCACAGGACGGCCACGATTCCTTTTTCCAGTCTTCGACAACCATTCGTTCAGAGATTTGCTACACTTGCCATTACCACCGCTGGGCAAGTGTCCCGCCCAGTTCTACTTATGGTTCATAACACCGAATTCAACATCGTGGACTTTAGTGTGGCGTCGGATCACAGTGTTACGAATTTGGTCTTGAAGTTTGCTTGCTCTATGGCACTCTGTGCGACTTGTTACTTGCACATAATCTCTTTAGTAAGCGTCCATGTCTCGGCACCATGAGTTAAGGTTTGGAGGACAAATACGGATGTTATTTAAAAACACTTAAACACACCTAATAAAAAAATTTACAAACCACCCCTTTAATTGACTGTAGCCATCAGGCATGATTCATTTTTATGATATGGTCGTTAATTAATTTAGTTATCAACATCATTTTAGTCAAAAGATGTCGACTGCTGATCATAGGCCTCTTGATCATGAGCTACTCTCATCCATTATTTACACGCCAGACTTACCAGAGGCCCTACCACAACCTCTTATAACAATCCTATTATTACCTTACTTTGTCTCTATCCTTTCTTTAATGGTACAAAAGAGATAGTAGGTCTCCAGGTCGTCGATCCACCTAGTGAGAGGTCTGTCGACGCAGCGTTCTCCAGTTTGTGGTCGTCTCTCCTGCACTTTTCTTCCCTAACGGCTGTCAGTATCTTGTTATTATTTTTAACATAATAAACTCTGTAATAATCACAGTCAGTAGTTGTCTGAAGCTTAAGCCAGTGTGTATCTCAACTTCATTAAGGTTCGATATAGAAAGGATTGTCAGTTCATTAATTATAAGGGCTTTACACTGTTTACTACGTTCATTTGTTATAGAATTTTCACTTATTATTTTCATTGCCTTCGTGTCAATTTGCTTGTGGATTTTCGTAATTCTGTTTGAGTTGTTAATAATTTTAGTTACGCACTTCGTTTGTATTCGTAGTAATAAATGTTTGAATAGAGTTTTTGAATGTTGCTGTTTAGTTTTTCCACATAAGCTCGACGGATGTTTATTAAGTTTAGAAAAGTTGTGTATGTAAAACTATGACAATATTGTAAACAATTTATTTATTTAGTACCTATGTCTTTTAATTGATTAAAAATAAACATAAAAATTTCTTCAAAGTTAAATGATTATTCCAGCTAACTGACTTTAATAACTACTGCATTATTTGTTCGTGGTTTGTATTACTTTGTATGAATATAATAATAATATACAAACCACGAATATACAGAGTATTTTGACAGTTCTTAGTGAGTAACTGCATTAATACTGCAGTTATGACGTAATAAGGATGATCTCTATTACATATAATTATTTCCATTATCTATATACAAGCGGTAGCGTGTACACTGTAGAGTGACAAAATTTCCTATTTACCAACATTAGTAAAAAGAACTTTACACAGTACAGTTAAGTGCAACCTCACGGCAAAGTACTGCAGCGCTCCATAGCGGCAGTTGACGGCACTAAAAGTCCGTTGTCTCACAAAGAATGGGTTAAACATGTTACGCCTTCACATGCCGACTCTAAATTTTACTTAGCCATATTTACGGAAAAGTTATTTAAAAGTTACTGTAAAAACCTAACATCTAGCAAAAGTAGACAAAAGTAAAACTAATTAGGATTAGCGCCCTGCGCGATTTCCACGGCTTATTACTATCGTTACTGCTTGATTCTTATACATAAAAGATTGATTTATCATATACTCAAACCTTCCTCAAGAAACCCACAATATAACAGTGGAAACCGCATCCCAATCCTTTAGGAAGTTTTTAAGATTAATGCGTTCAAACTAAGAGACGCTTTTTTTCACCCATCAGGTAATGATTTTTGCTAAATTCCGTCTTAGTGAGAGCTTACGTCAAGTCAAAATTTGAGATTCCTAGCACTTTTAATTTCTGAGTTTTCTTAATGAGTTACCTTAGACCTTTCGCTTATATATTATATTTATATAGATAACTAAAGTGGCCAACAAGCATACAGCCCACCTGATGGGCCTGTGGGATTACCGTAGCCTTTAGACGCTTGCAAACACCATGAGTATCGCTCATGTGTACCCGATTATGTGAAGAACCCTACTACAGTCTCTCGGGAAAACCGGAAAACTACGACTCCCTATCGAGGGTTTCCATTTTTTCCGTGTTCATTTCTCAGCCCCTTATCATACACGGAAGAAAGTTTCCTTGAAACCTCACTATATATTTCACAAGTAGTAATATGTATTAAGTTTTAATTCACCCACTAGGGACAGAGCACTAGAAGCAATAAGTACACAAACACACACGCACACTCACACACACACACACACAATCCAATTTTAAATACAAACACAGATAAATTAATAAATATATGGGTCACAGAAATGTGAGGATTTACACAAGCCATAATATTCAGTACCGGTTAATGGTTACAAAGATATAATAATCATTTCGAGCGTATGCGTATGTATGTCTATTTCTTCTATGTACGTATGTATGTCTATTTCTTTGGCACGCTCTACAGCCTAAATGGCTTAATGGATTTTAATATAAGCGGTTCGTAATTAGTTTCGTATTAATTATGGGAGTGACATAGAGTATATAATTTTGCACCGAGAATTTATATATACCTATTTAATGTTGCATCTAGCAATGAAATAACTCATACACTCCTTGACCCCAGTTTACACCACCTGACGTCCAATCAAAACTGAACCACTAGCCTCCTTCAGAGAGTGATGTTAGTATTTGCATAGAGTAGCCTAGGCTTAATTGGATCGCGTATAAGGGTAGTAATACACGGTCCTCCGGGCTTAAAGCTCGGTCGATACGACGGTTGACTTAGGGTTGTCGCAAACGAATTAATAATTTAGTACAATATAAGGAGGTGGGTGATATCAATTGTAGAGCTACCTACAGCCTTAATTAAGGATTGGTAATTTTAGATCTGTGTAAGTTTTGTTTACCGTATGACTACGCATGTATAGAAGAAGTCTGAAATGAAATGAAATATGAAATGAAATATATTTATTTGCAAGAATGTAGTGTAAGCCAGATGACAATAATATAGATTATTCCAGTACATTCTACCATCACAATGGTGTGCAAAAAGTCAATAAATTAGGTACAAAGTTACTATGTCTGTATGAAAGTAAGTAAATTATTGTAAGTATTAATTCAATTACATGTCATAATTATTTCTAATAAATTTAATTACATATTATATCGTCACTCTTTATAAGTCATGTATTCATGTAAACTATAAAAACACTTTTCTAACAGCCATTTCGATAACCTATTTTTAAAAATTGTTAGTGGTAAATCCTTGAATACATTTGGCAATTTATTATATACTATAATGGCATTGATATAAGAATTTCTTTTATATATGTAGGGATGGGTCTAAATGAATAAACTTTTATCACTATTGACTTCTTTATTAATATTTTAAACTTCTTAAAACTAATTGTACAGCGTCGTTCATCTTCTGGCTCTCACTCGTCTAATCTAAATATGGCGTCGTGCAGTGTACGTGAGCGAGAACTTCCGTTCCCCTCTCCCTCATACGTTCGGAAACGTTCACAATTAACATTAAATATAAGCTTGTAGAAATAAAAATCCTACAACTCGGCCGTCCTGCTAATCAGTCTGGCCTCAGACTGAACTTATTAGTATTACAAATTCACATTAAAACAACATAGTCTTACAATTGCTCATGGCAGTAGAACTATATAATGAAATAAACCATGGACTGGGTAACTTAAACATATAGTATGCTACTAATAACACTTATTTGTAAAGGAAAAACAAACCATAGTATAACCAATTATCAATATTTAGTTATAACTTACACCCTGATATTGAGTGAAACATAATAATATGACAGAATGCGACTTAATAGGTTATGTTTGTATTCATTCGTAAGGATTACACTGAACTTGGTTATTGGGTTTCTATTTTACAGGTTAAATACAATAACTTAAACATAAACTTGGCTATCTGAGATTGACAAAGTAAAGATGTATCAAGGCCATCGTTTCATAAAATCTAAACCTGATGTAGTCTTCCTTGGTCCCTCCTTACCTCTGTCTATCTTCTCCACCTCATAGCGATCCTTTCCTAATTCCTTAGTGACTCTGTATGGTCCAAAGAATTTTGGTTTTAATTTCAACGCATTACCAAATTGTGTCCTTTGTATTGCTACTAAATCGCCCTGGGTGTACTTCTCTCCTTCTTTCCGATTTTTATTGAATGTTCGCCTATTCTCTTCTTGAATCCTTAATATTTGTGCTTTAGCTTCTCTTCTCACTTCATCTCTCTTATGCATGAATTCTATCCTACCTTCTTCTTCTAAAAACTCTAAAATCTTTATGTCTTCTTTCATTCTTAGTTTAACTCCAGTTAACAGTTCGAATGGGGTGGTATTAATTGATCGTTGATAAGTACTATTAATGACTCTTTGAAGTTTACTAACATGCTTGTACCAATGACCAGGCTCCTCTAAACACATCTTAGTTAAAGTAGAAATAATAATACGGTTCATTCTTTCTACTTGGCCATTACCACGAGGAATACCGGTAGTTATGGTAATATGCTCAATTTCCTGTTCACTGCAATATTCTTGAAATTCATTTCCTGTGAAAGCTGTTCCTCGATCTGTCACTAGTCTCCGTGGGTTACCATAGTCTTTTTGATGCAACTTGAGTTTCTCAACAGTTTCTTTAGCCGTCACAGTCTTGACAGGGTAAATCCAGACAAACTTGGTGTATCCATCAATCATGGTTAGGATATAATTGTACATTTTCTTTGTAGCGTCCAATGGTCCTAGATGGTCGCAGTGTAGTGTATCCAATGGTAGTTCTCCTTTGTCTATGGGATTTAAAAAACCTTCCTTTTTGCCAGATTTCCTGCTTGCCAGTAAACATGGCACACACATAGAGATGACTTTATCAACTTTAAGATCTAATTTTGTTATATAAAAATCTTTTTCAATAATATCTTTAATCTTCTTTTTACCAAAATGACCAGTTTCATGAGTTTTCTGAATAATTTCTACATCCATCAGTTCAGGTACCACTAATCTCTTCTGTACACCTTTGTAAATAACTCCATTTTCTAAAAAATAATCTTCATATTCGTTTTCTTTAAGAACTTCTTTGATTACCTTCAATTTGTCATCTTCTTCTTGTGCTTTCTTTATTCTCGCATGTAGTCCGACATTGATCATACTCACATATCTGCTTAGTGCATCCACATGTTGCATCTTATCACCAGATCTATGCTCTATAGAATAATCAAAGTCTTGTAAGTACAGTATCCACCGGGCTACTTTCGCAGATACATCTCTTTTGGTTAAAGTCTTCTGAAATGCTTCGCAGTCAGTTACTATCTTAAAATGGATTCCTATGAGATATCTTCGAAATTTTTTGACACCTTCAATAACAGCTAAAGCCTCAAGCTCATAACTGTTACACTTCTGCTGAGCTTCTGATGTTTTCCTACTCATGTAGTGAACTGGATGTAAGTTACCATCGTTTGGATCTTTTTGTATTAAAATGGCTGCATATCCATGCTTGGAAGCATCAGTATGCAGTTCAGTATCCAACTGCACATCAAATATTCTTAACACTGGTTCACAACTCAATTTCAATTTTAATTCCTCAAAAGTTTGTCTTTGAATATCGCCAAAATAAAATTCACTATCTTTCTTCAGTAAGTCAGTTAAGGGCTTAGCCACTAATGCATAATTTTGAATAAATTTTCTGAAGTATGAAGTTAATCCTATAAAGCTATGAACTTCTTTTAAATTTCTAGGCACTGGGAATGTCATAACAGCTTTAGTTTTTTCTAACGAGGGCTTTACTGTTCCATCTGATATGATATGTCCTAGATACTCAACAGAACGTTGAAGAATTTGTGACTTCTTCCAATTGATTTCAAGTCCATATTCGGCAGCAACTTTCAACACATCTCTTAGTCTTGCTAAACCATGTTCTTCATTTTCTGAGAGTATTATTATATCGTCGATGAAGATTAATACAACTCCATTTCTTATAAAATCTGAAAATATTATATTAATATACCGTGTGAAGTACTTTGGACATACTGACAGACCGAAAGGTGCTCTTAGGAATTCGTATTGGCCTTCCGGGTTACTTGTCACAAAAGCTGTGTATTTCACCGAGTCTTCTTCAATAGGCAAATGAAAAAAACCATTTTTCAGGTCAAGAGTGCTGAACACTTTCACTTTACACAATTTATCGATGTGATCTTCTATTACAGGTAATGGGTATTCGTCTTTCACCATCTTTTGGTTTATTTTTCTGTAATCCACACAAACTCGTATACTCCCATCTTTTTTCTTGACCAACACCAATGGACTGGCATATTCCGACTGACTTGGACGAATAACACCCTTAGCTAACCAATCATCAATTTGTTGTTTGACCACACTCTCCTCTGTTAAAGCTAATCTTCTTGGTCGTTGCGCCACTGGTATGTCATCTTTCAAAACAATTTTCAGCTTTATTGGTGCTTCTTTAATCTTTACTGGCTTATAATTATCTATGATTTCTTGAATTGATAAACTCTGGTTGTCAAAACTAGAAAACACACAAATAGCATTTTGATATGAGCTATCATACCACTCAGGCCTTACTACAACTGAACCTTTATCAATCACAGTGATAGTATTTACTAAAAACGGCTGACCTAAAATTATTTGATAAGGTATGACTTCAGTGGGAACTATATGGAAACAAATATTGTAACTATGACCATCAATAACCAAATCGGTGTTAAACTTACCAATAGAAAAGACTCTGCAGGCTCCTAAACCAGTCAACAACATTTTTTGAGGCTTGAATACATCTTTTAATTTTGAAAACAACCCGTATGTAATTAGATTAACATCGCTACCAGTGTCAATTAAACAGTTCACCGTAAGATCACGTATTTTAACTTCTTTCACACTATTATTTATGACCGAGACACTTTTGTTTACGTTTAGCACATTTTGACAGTAAGGACTGAACCGCGGATTGATTTGATCGACCGAACTGAAATTTGACGTAGAACCATTTGACGTTCGTTCACTCATTTGCTCCTTCGGATTGCTGCTAGCTTCAATCACGTTCGTCGCGCCCTCTGGTGACTGATGTTGAACGAACATCGATCGTTGACCTGATTTTGCGCCGTCATTTTGATTATTTGATGTTTTTCGTTCCTTGCCCGCCATCTTACACTCCACGCCAATATGACCAAACTCATTGCATCTAAAACATTTTACACCTTTGGTACACGTGTTGGCCATATGATCTTTTTCACCACATTTGTAACAACGCTGACCCTGTTTTGCATGCTCTTGGGTCTTCGTTTTCGTATCACGTTGTCTTGAGGATCCCGCCATCTTAGTTTTCTGTTTAAATGCTTCATAAAGACATAATTTCTCTTTCAATGATGAGTACGATGTCACACCATAGAATAACAATTTATTAGACTCGTAATCTGAAATGCCGTCGACGATATATTGAATGGCCACGTAGTCAGGGAACTTCGCCCTTTTACCTAATTCTTTCATAACAAGCATGTACTGGTAATATGTCTCGTTTGCCTGTTTTTTACGCTTGCTCATAACTTCGTGCATTTGCTTGGTATTTACTAATTCCGGAAACTCCTTGAGCAATGCGCCTTTGAGTTCGTCGTATGATTTAAATGCTTTTTCAGTCTTTAGCCATAATTCCGCTGTTCCAGATAGACATCGTCGTGCTATTATTAATTTTTGATGCGGACTCCATCCGAATATCTCTGCATTATCTTCTAAATCTTGGGTCCATTTCGCGGAAGAGTAAGTCATGTCGTCTCCCGTGAATTTCGGAATTGCATCGATCATATAAAATGGATTGCACTTGCCGTCGTTATTTTCAGGTTTCTCTGCCATCGTTCGTCGTTGGAATGTGTAGATATTGTGCTACACAAGAGTTGCAGATCGATTTTATGCCGGCAGCCGAACGCCGCTCGCGCACCCACGCCACGCGGTACCTCGTGCCTCGTTTTGATAAAATCTCGTTGATTTCACTTAGACCCCTGTATCCCGGACGAGAATTTGTAGGGATGGGTCTAAATGAATAAACTTTTATCACTATTGACTTCTTTATTAATATTTTAAACTTCCTAAAACTAATTGTACAGCGTCGTTCATCTTCTGGCTCTCACTCGTCTAATCTAAATATGGCGTCGTGCAGTGTACGTGAGCGAGAACTTCCGTTCCCCTCTCCCTCATACGTTCGGAAACGTTCACAATTAACATTAAATATAAGCTTGTAGAAATAAAAATCCTACATATATATCTAGATTACACTTAGGTTGATAGAGTTTGTATTTATTTCGAGGTATTACATTTCTTTTATAAAGTAGTTTAGACAGATAGGGTTAACTCTAACCCTATCTGTCTGTAGAAAACAAGACGACTAAGAATAATTATCTATCTATACTATTATATAAAGCGGAAGAGTTTGTTTGTTTGTACGAACAAATTTCTGGAACTACTGGTCAAATTCGTATATTTCTTTCGCGTATGATAGCCCAGTTATTATGGAAGGATATAGGCTATGTAGCATCACGCTACTGGTGACTGGAGCAGAGCAGTAACTAAAGACAAGGGTAAAACTGCGCTGCGGAAAGCTAGTCTTTACATAAATTAATTTAAAGCTTTTATAGTTATTACTATCTTATTATTTACATATAATTTATTACAGCTGAAACGTGGGTGTAACACGGACTGCGTAATTCTTTCAGGATAACCGTATGAAGTATGCTAATCAATTACTTCTATAGAAAAATCTTAAATGAAATAACTCCCGTGTTGCAAACTAATGATACTGTACTGTTAATATTACTGCTAGGTTACATAACTCCACTTCTCCTTTAATGATCTCTATAAGCAATGTGAACTGGTTTATATAACCAATCAAAGTTTTTGGTTGGTTTTACACTTGGTCTTTCTACATTTTTTAGAACCCACGTCATTTTTAAACAGTAGCAACCCTAACATCGCAAGAGCCTCACACGGCACGTTAATGTGCATTATTCTCTACGGTGCATAACCCTATAAAATGTAGTAATGGACAAGCTTATGGGCAATAAAGTGTTATTTCGCTTGAGCTCAGAATCAACCGCGCCGTTTTGTTTGATGAGCCGATTAGATTCAAACGCAAGCGAGTTTCGTCTTTATATGCCTTTACGGTTTTATTAGGAGCGTTTGAGGGATTGAAGGATCGTTCGTTCTATACTTTGAAAGGTTAGTGATATATGTTATTATGTATTCAAGGCCTTATCACAAGGAATATTTTAATCGTAGCCATTTCACTGCTATAACGTTCGTTTTGTTAATAAAATAGTTTTTATATTATATATTTTAATCGTGATGTATTTCTGTCTAAACTTTGTATTTTTTTATACTATTAAGTTTTCGTACAAAACAGTATGTCCCCAGCTTAAATTCTAGTTGTACTAGACGTATTCTTTTTTAAACCTCTCTCAAAGAGTTGACATGCAGACTTGTGAGGAACCTTTAGTCACGCTTAAAAGTATTATAAAACTCATAGACATTTAAAATAAATTTATTAAAATATTATAAATACATATAGACGCACTTAAAGTGTGAATCATATTCCACAATATACCTTTAAAATGTAAGTTACTAGCTTAGCTTATATTGCAATTTACATTGAGTGCAGAATTATTTACCGACAGTGTGAACACTGCCAGATTTTATAATACCGCTGTGAAATTGTCTAAATCTTTCATAAACCATTGCTATTATTCAACCTAGGATATAAAGCAGCACTTCCTCTGTACTAGTTTAGATCAGATCTGGAGGTTCAGACCGGAATAACTCGTTTGAAATAATCCATACTTCCATACTAATATTATAAATACGAAAGTAACTATATCTGTATGTTACCCTTTCACGCCTTAACCCCTGAACCGATTTTGATGAAATGTGGTATTAAGATAGAATAGGCTTTATGGAACAACACATGCCATTTTTATTGTGAAGATATGACGTGAAGGGGTTGAAATAGGGGATGAAAGTTTGTATGCAAAATGCGACATAACCGACATTCACGCGGGTGGAGCTGCGTCCAACAGCTAGTAATTAATATTATAAATGCGAAAGTAACTCTGTCTGTCTATCTGTTACGCTTTCACGCCTAAACCACTAAACTGATTTTGATGAAATTTGGTATAGAGATAAAATAGTAAAAAAATAACATTGGCTATCATTTATTGCGAAAAAATTGGCTTTGAAGGGTTGAAATAAGGGATGAAATTTTGTATGAAAAATGCGATAATCGACATTTACGCAGGCGGAGCTGCGGGCGAAGGCTAGTGAATTTGAGTTTTGTCAAATTGCAACTACTATACGATGTACGATCATCATAGAATCAGATAGACAGGAATTTGTGCTCGTAATGTAAACAAATACGTGCGATATGTCATTGTAATTAGAGATATGTTTGTGGTAAGCAGTTAAGATAGCTATAGATGGATGCTTACAACACCAGAGGGCCTACACAAGTGGCAATTTCTATTCTATTCATAGATTAAATTGAAAAATGTATGAGAATGACTTAAGCTAACGCTAACAATGTCGTTAGCCCAAGTCAAACCCATACATTTTTTAAATAAATAATGGAGGAATATCAGCCGCGAGTTGTAATAGGAACATAATACTACCGCGTGGTTGCCTTCTATTTTTAGTCAAAACAAGGGCAAGTACCTACCAATGCGGCTTTTACAAATCGGTAGGACCACGGGCCCTTAACCTTTTCAAATTCACATTTATGTACCCTCTAAGTTTGAATACAGTGAAAAATAACATCGTGAAGAAACCTGGACTGGACTAAAATAAAATTTGCCAGTGCGTTGAGCAAGCATGATAAATGCTGATGTGTTCTCTGTTTAAAAAGAGGGCTTTGCCCTGAATTGGGACATGTAACAGACTGGTATTTTTTTATATTATTATAAAATTACCATAAAATCAGCACAATCTAATTTTATCACAATAATTGCGCCAGGCAACAACATCGCAACAAAAAATTAACCTGTAAAGCAGAACTTGAATAGTGATTTCATTGAGGACATAGACATTGAATGCGGTATTATCAAGTCTATCGTCAACATTGTGAACAATGTGTATTGTGAGCATCCCGATACTAGCATTGTACTCCGCAACAATAAGGTTGTGCACTGAAAATATTCTATGGGCTACGTGAACATCCGTAACTTGAGAGATAAGTTGTAACGTGACCAGTGCAACTGTAATGGAAATGTAGGTCGGATATTTTAAGAATGCTACGTTACGTTATTTTAAGAGTAGCTCTCATTCGATGGAAGTGGCTTAGGACTGGTCAAAGAGAAGATGCTTGGGGAATGTTCTTTTTTAATTTTAGACGTATAGGTCTAAGGCTTATTTCTCGAAACGCACAAATTTAACGCGCTAACAAAAAAAAATACTACTACTATTTGTGCATTTCGGGGAATGCTTTCTTGCGCTTCCACTGGTGCGTTTCAAAGTTGGATGACTTATTTTGGTTAGGATAGATTCTTAGGAGTTACACATAGCATCATACTTATATAAGTTCTTCCAAAATTAAATCTATGATCTGGTACATGCTACTATATCTATCCTAATTGTGCTATGTAATTAATTCACTAATGGATGAATTGTTATTATATATAATGATAATGATGGAAAACACGTACGGTAAAACAACATGCTCCATTACATTTTTTTGAAAAGCCAAATGAAGAGTAAAATACCGAGGGATATTTTCATTTCTATTTCTATGAATACTTACATTCGAAACACGTATTGAAGCGTGACTTTTATTCGTAACCTCAAATAGTGAGCAACAATTTTACAATATTTTTTGTAAATAAAAAAATGTATGTACGTGTTTTGGCGTCCTACTTTTTCTATAGTCCTTGCGAAGTTGAGAGAAAATATAAAATACAGATATTTTAAAAAACGTTTCATTTTCTTGTATATACGCAATTATTATAACTTTTATTTACTAGTATTTATTTTGTTTAGTGTAGAAAAAAGTAGTAGGAATATGCATTTATTTATTAATTTTTACTATAATCACAAGAAAAAAATGTCTATCCGTAATTATAGCATGCTTGATATTCCTTCACTTACAGAGAACCACATCTAATGTAAGCTTATGACATTACAGTGTTCAGTAAGAATAAAAAAATACAAAAGAATTAAAAAAAATAAAACCATACTAAAAATAGTTCATAAAAAGTGGATTTATAAAAACATGGCAGATAAACATTGCAGGTTCTTTAGAAGTCGTTTCTTAAAACGGTGATTACGATTATAATAATACCACAACAACCACACAATGCCATCTAGACCTAAAGTAAGCATATATTAATTAGCTTGTGGTATGGGTTCTAGAATGCGGATAAACATACTTATATACTTTTTTTGTAAATGCATACATATTATAAATATTGATCCAATCTAAACGACTCCACACTGCCTTAGCAGTCAGTTGCGTTAATGAGTGTTCACTATCCCAGTTTCTATCACAGTAAATTAGTACGGTAGCTTTACTATGACAAAGTAATACATTATATATACAGAGTATATACGACGGTTTGACATTAAATGAAAAGGCAGGTGTTACTAGCCCATATAATGATTTCTAATTAATCACAAAAGTAAATTGACGAAAAACAAAAATTTGATATTTTCTAACAAAATAAATAGTATTTTAATAGTAACGAAGTAATACACCATTTTATTATGACAAGTTCACTGAACTGTAATGAACGGCAACGTTTATCCTTCGACGTGGATTATGACTTAAGTCAGTGACCGTTTGACGTACTTACATAGTGTTAATTTTTTTTTTTTAAATTTGTCCTGTGTCTAAAGTATTGAAGATATTTAGTAGATTTTTTTTTGTCTCGCTTTATAATGTCACATACTATACGTAATTGCATTTAATGTCATACCGTCGTATACACTCCGTATAATAATACAATCTATAATTTAAAATACACAATATCGTTATAAATCAGAGGTATTTTCAGTTCGTATTCAAGTCTGGAAATAATTGTGAAACCTTTCATTTTACATGAATAAAGACTATGATTTTTATTTCAACTAAAACTGAATGCATTTTTGCTGATAGGACATATTCAATGTGAATGTAACGGTAGCATATAAATGCGTTATGTGATATTTTATTCGTAACATATTTTTAATCTTCTGTGGACACTCTGTATTTTTTTGTGTGACAGTAAATCTGATAATTAAAAGTTAATGTAACAGTAAATGTGACTTTTCACAATGTAGACTGATGACCTGATTTGGGTGGCGAGCAACCGATGGATGAGGGCAGCTTACGACCGGCCAAGGTTACTAAAATTGGGAAAGGCCTATCTCCAGCAGTGGACACCTTTTGGCTGATATACAGAGTGTATACGACGGTATGACATTAAATGCAATTACGTATAGTATGTGACATTATTAAGCGAGACAAAAAAAAATCTACTAAATATCTTCAATACTTTAGACACAGGACAAATTTAAAAAAAAAATTAACACTATGTAAGTACGTCAAACGGTCACTGACTTAAGTCATAATCCACGTCGAAGGATAAACGTTGCCGTTCATTACAGTTCAGTGAACTTGTCATAATAAAATGGTGTATTCCCCCCCAACGGGGTTCTCGCCTTGTCGCGGCGGGGGGGCTTAGTAGCCGTGGTTACCAAGGACCACGGTGAACCAAGAGGAACCCCAAGGAGGCGCCGCTCCTCTGGGCTTTGCCGATAAGCCCACGATGGAGCGGCTCTGGTGGGTTGCGGTGCTATTTGGGCGGCACCGCAACTGGGTCGGGCTGCAGTGTTGCTTCGGCGACACTGCGGCTGAGGAGTGGCGGGGCCGCGGCGGGAGAGGAGTGCCGGTATAACGGTGCGCCGCTCTCCCTACCTTCCGCGGCCTCGGCGGGGCCGCAACCGCCAGATTGCGGACGCGGTGGGGCCGCAGGGGAAGAGGAGTGTCGGTATTGCGATGCGCCGTTCTCCCTATCCTCTGCGGCCGAGTTGGCCTGCGGGCGGCGATCGGGCAGTCGCCGCCCGAACAGCACGGGCCCGAGACGGCAGTGCGCGTGTTCCGCACGCGCCTCTCGAAGGAGGGGGGGCTAGGCCCCTAAATCGGACGGGGACCACTCGCGGTGAGCGGGCCATGGCCCGTCGGGGTCGCGGATGAATGCGAAAGCGACTCCCGTGACCCCGACACTCTGGCCGTCTGGAGGAACACCGTGGGTTTTAGTCGGTATGCTGGTCGCGCTTTGAGTGCGGTCGGAGAGTCCGACATAACCCCCGCCTTGCCCGGGCGGGTGCGTATGCGTAATGCATTTCCCACGTAAAAAAAAAACTTTTGTGATTAATTAGAAATCATTATATGGGCTAGTAACACCTGCCTTTTCATTTAATGTCAAACCGTCGTATACACTCTGTATATGATGATAACGATCGGTTGTTGATCGAGATTATTACTGTTCATATCACTTCTAAGTTTGCCATGTGGTTAGGTTTAGAAAATGGAACCACCGTGAGTGTTATAAGAGGCGAGTAAGAAAGTAACTACGAGCAGCTGCCATAAATACACGTGGAGCTGAACTTTGTAATATCAGAAGTGTAAGGACGTAAAGAAATGATTAAAACTTTGATATTCTTTCTTAATTAAAGTTTTAAAGTTTAGCAATAAAATTTTGTTGTTCTTCGAGGAGTCTACCCCGACTCTTCACGATTATGGTGACAAATTAGGACTAGTTATATGAACAAACATATTGGTGATGAACCGGGATCGTGACTAGTCGGGACGGGCCCCTATCGAATGACATTCAATCGATTATGAAATGAAGGCAATGCAGAATTGCAATTCATCATTGCATTCAGTACTTATATCATCATCATTATTCTGAGAAAGTTGTTTGCTATTAACACCCTTTTTTCTCTCGCCTTTGCAATAAACTACGAAACACCTCAAAAGAACGATTACAATCGTAAAATAGACTCGGAAACAAACATACAATAATCGAGAACTTAAATCGAGTAGAACAATCGATGTCTCAGCGAATCGAGTCCGTTAACTCGTTATTTACGACTGGCCGTCGCGCGCGGCACTCAATAATTCAGCATTGACTGACGAGAATATTCGATTATCAAGAGATATACCTCGATTTGTTGTTTATATTTTGGTTTTATTGAAAATTTACATTTTTCAAGTTATTTTAGTGTGCCGGAATGACCGAGGAAGTACTACCCACTCATAGAAGATCGACGTAAGAGTAGTAGTGTCCGTACTAATGCGTTTTGTTCGATGAGTGAGAGCGCCGGAGGCTCAATTTCCCTCCTTGCCTTTTTCGTCACCCCCAGTCCCTTCATGGTAGATAGCGACTTCGCGGAGTCCCAAGCAATTTAGGAGCAATGCCAGAGACTCTGATTCGTCCATGAGCGACAGTTACCACTTACCATCAGATGGGCTATTTGCTCGTCTTTTTTTTTTTTTTTTTTTATATTGTAGCTTATGAAAGTGACTCCACCCCGCCTGATGGTAAGCAGTCAGTAGAATCCAGAAGTGAAGGCCACTATACCAGAAGCCATCGTCTTAAACTGCTGGTATGGTGGCTTCCACTATGGCGGCTGGGAATAGGGTTAGGGGAAGGGAATGAGGGAGGTGAGGAAAGAGGAAAGGGGGGAAATCGGGCCTCCGGCGCTCTCACTCACCGAACGAAACGCAGTAGTACGGATACTACTACTCTTAAGTCGATCTTCTATGAGAGGGTAGTACTTCCCCGGACGATCCGGCCCATTCATGCTGAAATCAGCGTGGATCTAGTACCGTACAGTCTGCCACTGTCGATAATAAAAAAACTTCTAATCTACGTTTAATAGGTACAAACATAGATAAACAGTTAAGTTGTTACTCATCCAACAATAATGTATGGAAATGAATCTTGGGTAAGTATAGCATGAAAGCAGATTAAATGCAGTAGAGATGAGAGCTCTGAGAACTATGTGTAGAATTAAACTTATAGAATTGTTAGAGTTAGAAATAGCGTTATAAGAGAAGAATGTGGATTGAATGATAGTATTGTGAAAAATTGAAAGAAGTATGTTAAGGTGGTTTGGACATGTGAAAAGGATGGATGTAATATAACGAAAGAGGTTTATGGAGCGGAAATGCCTGAGAAAGTTGGTAGGGGTCGAACTAGACGGACAAACACGTACCAAATACTAGATGTGTTGACAAAGGGCACAATTACAAGCACCCGTAACCGACGTGTGTATGAAAAGATAAATGAAAGTTGAAGAGGCAAAGAAGGTATGTTTGGATCGTAGCAAATGTCGTTCTATAGTCGCTGCTTGCCCCATTAATGGGAGACGAGGCGTGAAGTTATTTTGATGTGTGTGTATCCAATTTATCTATTTAGTCTTTTATTGAGTTTATCTCTCAGTTTCTGTTTTAATTTTATTTTGCATTATTTAATGATTAACATTCTTACCAGCAGTTATCTGAGTATAAAAACTTTAGATAAATATTGGCTTTAAAGTTCGTATTACTTACGACACTTTTGATGTATAATAGGACTGTTAATAAAATTTTAAATAAATGAAACTTCAGGTGCAAATTTTTGATTCTTTAAAGAGTATTAACAGCTAAAGCTAACAAAATTGGCACACATTCTCGGTTAAATTTTGACTCTTAAACAAGTCATTAGTAGGTCGTTTGTAGACTTGTATTTTGCTGAAATACACCTTGAACTTTATTTACTTACCTATAGCAAATATTAACAGTTTATATAATACATAAAAACATTTACTACAGTTCAGATGTTCCCTTTTTGTAGCAATATGTAAATTGAGGCAGCCTGTAAAGCACATAATTATTTTGCGTTTTATTTTTCTTGACAATATATAAAGTTGTAATTAATTACTGATAGAGTTAAGTGTATTGCCTGTGTCACATTGCATGCTACTTGAAATTGTAATAACCTGGCGATTAAAAAGAGTGGCCAGAGTTTCTTGCCAGTTCTTCTCATGGCTCTACCTCGACAGCGACTGGCTGTAGGTTAATTGGCTGACATTTTGTAATTTTTAACGTTCATAATTGTTTAATTAACTTATGAGTAAACACATTTTCGTTTCATTTCATTTCGAACAAATCTACTATTAGCAACAAAGTAATCAAAAGTAATTAATTAATAGCCACTACTTATATTATCGTATGACTAAATAATTTAAAACATTTAAATTCTTGGTATTAAACAGTAGTGAGATTTCTCTCTTAAACATCAGCCAGGCTGTATAGCTGTTAAGCTGAATATTTCAGTGAGAAAAGGCTCAAATTTAGTCTAACTTAGCGTTATCTGTTCTCTGTTGTATGATTTATTTGACACTTTCCCGTGTAGTAGTCATCATTATCATATCAGCCAAAAGACGTCCACTGCTGGACATAGGCCTCCCCCGATTTTGCTACCGTAGCCGGTAGTTCACCGCCCTCATTCATTGCTTGTCCTCTACCCTTATAAGGTCGTCGGTCCACCTTGTAAGGAGTCTTCCCCTGTGTAGTAGTATGACCGTCATTTACCTACTTGTTTAACAGTATCAAATCATATTATAAGGCAAAATTGAGTTACGAAATTTACCTGTCTGTTCTTCGCTTATTTCTTTTAATTTTTAATACAGTTTTCACTATCGTTTAAACAGAAAGTGTAATTCGTGCATATTACAAAAAAAGAGCAAAGCAAGGGCGGATCGCTTGTTTTTAATAAATATACTAGTACTGCGAAAGTTTGTGTGTGTGTGTGTGTGTTTGCGTGCGTGCGTGCGTGCGTGCGTGCATGCGTGCGTGCGTGCGTGCGTTCGTGCGTGCGTGCGTGCGTGCGTGTGTGTGTGATTTTAATGAAAATTAGTATATAGATAGATTCGGTGCCGGAGACGCACATAGGCTACTTTTATCCCGAAAATCGGTCTGGTTCCCGAGGGATATAACAAAACATATTTTAAGTCGTGGAGCGCAGCTAGTTACATTATATTTGTTTCATACAGCAACAGAGGTTTAACCACAATAAGTTCACAGAATATTTTTATCGTTTACAATACAATGCACTGGCATAAATCTGATGCAAATTGCATTGCAATACGACAAATATGTTCGTGAGAATCGATAACAGATATCTGAACACAAACAAACAATTGTACCATCAGCTTGAACTATAATATATTGGACAGAGTGGCGTTATAATTAATTAATTCATGAGTGGACTGTTTTTATTTATTTATTTATTTATTTATTATAGCCACACCAACAGTATACATATACACCACTACTGAGCATATTTCACTCTTACAATTTTCTCATGTGTAAACCTTTAACAGGTATGTACAGAATACACAAAAAAAAAATTGTCACACATTTTGCGACAAATAAACGTTGTTAAAACGTTGTTAGTTATTGAGGAGAGTTTGGTGTAGTAAGTCAAATTTGATCACATAAATATGCACAGCATCAAGCTCTTTTTCCTCGAGGGGTTAGCATTTGCCGATCATAAATCTAAGCCCTGATAAATAATACCTCTCAACGGAAAAAAAAACATCTTTACTAACCCGAAAATCAAACCCGAGATCTCTGCTCAGCAATCCGATAACAGTCCCAGTAAACTAAAACGTGAAAGTAAAAAAAAACTGAATAAACTTTAGTACAATTCTTGGCGAGAAATCAGAATTGACAACTTCCTTTACGAGTGTGTAAGGCAACCGTCAGTATTTTCCTTCTTCAAGCAATTGATCTTATTGTGCAAAAACGTTAGTGCAAACTCACTTATTTCCCCACGGTGCATCTCGTAGGCAATAGAAATAAAGAAGCTGCGAAACAAACGTGAAATACATCGAAAAGGGACATAATTTGTGTTGGAGCTATTGATATACGAAATTGAATTTTAACTGTTAGCTACAAAAGTTCATTTTACTTTAATAAAAGAAGTTGATACCCAGCTGTGACTTCCTGATCAGCAATAATTGAATTACTGCGAAGATTGCTTAATTTGTACGGTTTAGCATTGTTTGATGATAAGTAAGATTTTAATTGAACTTTGTGCGTTTTACATTTAACATTTAAGGGTTTTCGACTACTGGATAAAGATATATACACATTATGAGTTACACTATGGTTTATACAAAAAGGGATAGAAAATGTATTAAATAGTAGTAGTCGGTAGTTCAGATATCGGATAGGACTGAGTTCCTAAGTCCAATGCCGGTTAAAGCAAAAAGTTTTTTTTTTCCAGTCGTTTAGTTCATCTTTTTCAAATGTGTAGTATTTGCCATCAAATAACATGTTACTAATATTTACTTGCTAACAAATATTTACGTCACACCTTTGCTATTACTTAGGTACCTGTTTACAATGAAGATAGCTACACATACATAACTTACAATACCTACCAATATACCATCTAGACCAACAATAGTGCTCGTTTATAATTCAACGATTCGAATCGGTGTATCCAATGCACTATAGTGCATTAATTATCCATATAGGTAAAGGGGTTAGTACACATGTTACATACATATAAAAGTTAGGACAACAAAAGATAATTAGTATCGTTTTTGTTCTTTCAAATTTCTCTGCTTTTAAAATTATGGTCAGTGAAATTAAAATTTCTTTGTATAGTTATACATGTCTCACCACAAAATAATGTAGTCATTTAGCGTAATGCTTTGAGGAAAAGCGCTTGACAGCGGTAGGTAATTGTTACAAGCTAGGAAAGATTAAGGTTAAGTATTTTTTTTTTTTTATATTATAGCCTACCAAAGTGACTCCACCCCGCCTGCTGGTAAGCAGTCAGTGGAATCCAGAAGTGGCGGCCACTATACTAAAAGCCATCGTCTTAAACTGCTGGTATGATGGTCTCCACTATGGCGGCTGGGAATGGGGTTAGGGGAAGGGAATGAGGGAGGTGAGGAAAGAGGAAAGGGGGGAAATTGGGCCTCCGGCGCTCTCACTCACCGAACGAAACGCAGTAGTACGGATAATACTACTTTTAAGTCGATCGTCTATGAGAGGGTAGTACTTTCCCGGACGATCCGGCCCATTCATGCTGAAATCAGCGTGGATCTACTACCTTACAAAAAAGTATACCTTTTATCTCGAAAATCATGATCTTCACTCTGGTATACGTTTACACAAGTAGCCATAGGTCCCACTCCAGAAATGGTCAGCTCATTGTTATGCATATTAAATAAAGCAAAAAAGTCTCGTTTGTTTGAACACGCTTATCTCTAGAACTACCAGTCCGATTTAAATAATTCTATTTAAGTATGATAGCTCAGTTCTTGAGGAAGGTTATAGATATTAAAAGCACGCTACTGGTGACGGGAGCTGAGCAGTTAGCAAGACGTGGGTGAAACCACGCTGCAGGAAGCTAGTTTTGCATATTTCATCTATGAGTTCTGACAGAAACCTTGGTTCTTTGGTTTAATCACATTTAATAGCTTATCCTTCAGAGAAACCCTAATCTTGGCAATTATTTCTTACAGAGGAGATGTTACGTATATCTAAAAGTCTTAATAGATACACATTTCCCCCTAAATCAGGTTAAGTATACTCATTTCTCAAACATTAACCCCAAAAACCGATTAATGGATTCCAGCCAAATTCAAAAGCCATATCCATAGAACTTAGGCAATTAGACGCTGATTTATTACTGCGTGTAATAACAGGCGGGAACCATTATATTTTTAATATTAAAGCATAGGACACTATGTCTACTAAGCAAACAATTTGTAGCAGATGAAAGAGTGAAGTAGTTTCTTATAATTTTTGGACAGACTCAGTCAGTTTGTCTGGTCTTCAATCTAGAATATGAAAACATCCTTTTTCTTACCGTGGATAGGTAAGAGGAGACTAAGGTTACGTCTATTATATTAATTCATAACTCGTGTTTCTATGAAAATTAAGCAACGCCCATAGTACTTACTTTGAGAACTAAATTTCAAGCTGTCACTGCTGTCAGCGTCACATTTGAAGTCATGTTAAGTTATTGTACGTAAGCAACTCAAAACTTTTTGCCAATGCAAAGTTGGTCCTTAATGTTCACACTTAGGAACATTAATCCTTTAAGATCAAGGTATCATATTTTATCCGGTTCCTTGTGAAGCTAATGAAAGCGCTTGAAAACCGGTGATTTTTCATCGTTCACGTCAATAGATACCTTTAGGACGTGTGTTACACCGAAACGAAAAAAAAAATATAAATATCAAATTTATAAATATTAAACACAATTTAAAACTAATAACACAGATAAAAATCAAGCAGTAAGCAAACATTATACTTAAAATTAAGCCACCACGCTGTATATATATATATATATATATATGTTATATTAGTCTACCAAAGTGACTCTACTCCGCCTGATAGCCTGATGGTATACAGTCAGTGGAATACAAATGGTGGCTTCCACTATGGCGGCTAGGAATGGGGCTAAGGGAAGGGAATGAGTGAGGTGAGGAAAGAGGAAAGGGGAGAAATTGGGCCGGCGCTCTCACTTTAATATACATATTTTTTTATTAATAAGACTAAATTTGCGTCATTTATCATTCATCTACAAAGTCCATAAAACAATGCACAATACCAAAAGAAAGTATACATTTCGAAAATATTCTCAAAACTTTCAACACCCTGATTGTTTATTGAATGTTTAAGATAAAGAATGCAAAGATTCGAAAAGTTGATCTTTTGAAATACTTGTATGTAAGAAAGATTAAGTTAAGCAGCTTAGTGATAAACTTCCTCTTTGATATTTTCAAAGGGAATCACCTTTTAACATCAATACTGCTTTTAAAGGTCTTGTTTTTATAGGCCGGTATCTTTGACATTGTTCATGTAGAAGCTTTTCTTCGGAAATTTAAGCTAAAAAAATAAAATTAGGTAGCACGTTGTTGAATTATGTTTGCTATATTCTTAGCCTTTTGTTTCTATTTAGATAGTAGAATCTATACACTTAATATATAAAGCAGAAAAGTTTGTTTGTTTGTTTGTTTGAAAGCTCTAAAGCCCAGTTCTCGAGAAAGGTAAATCTATGCTATGTAAATCACGCTACTGATGGCGGGAGCAGGGCAGTAAGCTAAGGCGCGGGAGAAAATACGTCGCGGAAAGCTAATCTTAGAATAATAGGTACAATCTTTAAGCATGAAAAAATGATGTTTACACTACCCACTTGACTCGTATAGATCTATCTCTTGTGATTACTCAAATAAGAAAAACAAACGTATTTTACTTCAAAATGTCAAATGTGTCCCAAATATTTTCAATGATATAATAGTTTCTACACCAGTTTAGTATTCACCTTCATTCATAGTTTAACTCATTTCTCTTTTGAATTCAATGTCTACAAATTTCTATTTAAAGTAGGGTGCTCTGAATTTGGGTCTAAATGGTTATGGGTGAACCTTACTTCAGGCAACTGACAACTGTTAGAGAATAAAGGTTATCGAGTGGCAATCATTGACAGAGGGTTGCGGTGTTGGAATTGATTGATGTGGGGTTATTGACGACATGAAGAGGTACGAATCCATATTACAGACGACAGAGACAAAATACTGACCCGCTTTAACTTTGCACGAAATACTAAATAATTATTTCATCATATCATATTTAGAAATCTTTACATTTCTCGGCTTTGATTTACTATAATAATATAAAGAGGAAAAGGTTGTTTGTTTGATGGTTTATTTTTTAACGCGCTAATCTCTAGAAAAAACAATCAAATTTGAATAATTACTTTTGCGTTTTGTAGCTCAATTCTCGAGAAAGGTTATTTAACATTACGCTACGAGCGACAGGAGCAAAGTGGTAGTTAAAGATGTAACATAACGCGGGTAAAACCTCCCTGAGGGAGTTATACTTACACAATTTTAACTTTGTACGGTAGTAGATCCACGCTGATTTCAGCATGAATGGGCCGGATCGTCCGGGGAAGTACTACCCTCTCATAGAAGATCGACTTAAGAGTAGTAGTATTCGTACTACTGCGTTTCGTTCGGTGAGTGAGAGCGCCGGAGGCCCAATTTCCCCCCTTTCCTCTTTCCTCACCTCCCTCATTCCCTTCCCCTAAACCCATTCCCAGCCGCCATAGTGAAGGCCACCATACCACCAGTTTATGACGATGGCTTTTGGTATAGTGGCCGCCACTTCTGGATTCCACTGACTGCTTACCATCAGGCGGGGTGGAGTCACTTTGGTAGGCTATAATATAAAAAAAAAAAAAAAAAAAAAATTCATAGTGAAATGTTCTGAACTGTCAACCAACTAGCTTACTGTTACTGCTCTGCTTCCGTCACTAGTAGCGTGATATTAAATATTCTATAGCGTTCCTCAAAAACTGGGCTTTCATACACAAAAAGAATTATTCAAATCTGGTGGTTCCAGAGATTAGCGCGTTCGAATAAACAAACTCTTCCGCCTTATATAATAGTATAGAAAGTATCAAAATTTGTTCCGTGATTTAGGAGAAATTAGTGGTAAATACAGAAAGAAAAACAGCAAGTTAATGATATTCAGATATTATTTAAATATTACGGTGTAACATGTAGTCATACTTGCTACCTTAATATTTTGAGCATTTTTGCACCAGTCATCACTTCTAATAATGATGTAAATAGATGAAAAGTTGAACGATTTGGAAAAATGTAATGAAAGGCATTTTTAATATTTGGTTTAACGAGAATATTGTGTATTAATTGGTTTCAGATTACTATCAATGTTTCAGCTGAAAGTAGCTTACCTCGTCTATCTAATAACATTATTCGTCTTCTCCAAATATGTATCTTTTGAGTGGTTCCAAAGACGACATCATCTACAGGCCTTGGTCTAGGTTATCAGTCTACCTTGTTGGAGAGCATGTCGATGCTGCGTTTGCCGGTTCATGGTTGCCACTTCAGATTATTCTGCCTCAACTGCCATCAGTACTACCGATTTACGTATTCCTTAATCCATATTTCAAATTAAAATTAAAAATTCATGTTACTTAAATTAAAATTTTCATATTAAAATACAAATTATAATTCCCCTTACCTATATTTAAAATCATCGGACTGCCAGTTGGGTATGCGAACTAAAACTGCAGTCGAAATCTCAAGGTTGATAACTGCACAGGCTTCTGCTACATGGACTTTAATTTTGTTAGGTATTAGGTATATTATTATGCATAATTTTCAGTGATTATATGTAGAATAGAATGGAAAATATGTAACTATAAAATAACTTGTAACATTAGTTTGTTTTTCATATAAATAAAACTAAAAACATATGAGATAAATAGAAACATCAGTCAGTTAAAACTCATGTTGAACCCCAGAGACATTGAAATACTTCATCATCACAGTTTTACATAGATCTATGAATGTAAAGTGTAACAAATGTAAACGAATCTTTTTCCAAAACTGATCTACAGTTTTTTTAAGTACAAACATCAATGATTTAAG
Organism: Parascotia fuliginaria; assembly: GCA_963082885.1. Lineage (NCBI taxonomy): Eukaryota > Metazoa > Arthropoda > Insecta > Lepidoptera > Erebidae > Parascotia > Parascotia fuliginaria. The sequence continues at coordinate 5,355,218 of OY720197.1, forward strand.
AAATTGTTTGCTTGTTTATAGTAGTTAGATTGATAGCTAAGGAACCACCTTTTAAACACGAAGTTATGAAAAACTAGCTTTCCACAGAGCGGTTTCACCCGCGTCTATGCTTACTGCTCTGCTTCCGTCGCCAGTAGCGTGATGGTGCATGGCCTATAACCTTCCTCGAGCTGGGCTATGATACGCAAAGGATTTTTCTAACCCGATTGGTAGTTCTAGAGATTAGCGCGTTCAAACAAACAAACTCTTCCGCTTTATATAATAGTATAGATAACATCTATTTATTTATTTACTGATTTATTGGCTCACAAAACAAGATACAAACATACATCGTGACTCATAGCGGTTCGAAGTATTGATACAAAATAGAGCCTTACTGTGCACAAAAAACTCTTTCGACTGAAATTATGTAAATAATATTTCTTTCAATCACCTTGAAATTGCATGTTAAATTTAGTAACATGCATACTATTATAGTATATTAAAGTTTTTTTTTTTTTTTTTTACACCATCATCTAATCCCAAGCTAAGCAGAATTGTGTTATGGGTACTAGATAACCGAAATATAATACATATACATACTTTTTTTTTTGTAAATACATACTTAGAATACATAGGAAACACCCAGACTGAAGACAAATACAAATGTTCATCACACAAATATTTGCCCTCCGCGGGAATCGAACCCACGACACCCGGCGTCGCAGTCAGTTACACTAACCACTAGACTAACGGTACAGTCTAGTGGAAGAGTTTGTATGTTTGAACGCGGTTATCATTGAACTGAAAACTACCAGTCGCATTTGAATAATTCTTTTTGCGTATGGTAGCCCAGTTTTTGAGGAAGGTTATAGGCCATATAACTTTACAGTACTGGCGACGGGAGCAGAGAAGTAGCCAAAGATGCGGGTAAGCGATTAATTATTAAATATTATTACAGCACTGTTTCGTCTGTTTGTTGTTTATGTTTTATATTGTAATTTACTAACGTTAGGATTAAGAAAATTGTTAATAACACTTTATTAATATGAACCTGGTTCGAAATTAATTTAAATTACTTTGCTTGCTACTACTTTGAAATAAACTTGCCCTGCAGCAAAAAATTAATACACTACACATTCGTACACAAAGAATTTCGTAACTCTTGGTCCGCAACGTTTGACAAATGACCTTTAGAAATAGGATAAGGACAGCAGTTGACCTTTGCTCCCTCGGGACGTGCCCAAGTCTAGCCCTACAATGAAATATTTACCAATACGTCAACTATGAGTTTTTGACTTTTGTACTCGCACTATTAAGCAGATTGCTTTAAGCTGTTTGTTGTTTATAAGAATAAGGTTAACGTAATCTTTATTAGATTTGTTATATTAATTTATAGTTTTAATTTAAATTATAATAGAGGAAGGTCCGGTAGAAAACTACTTGAATTACGAAGTTAGAAATAAGCTAATCGGCAGTATATACTTAGAATATGTCAAATAACAAGCAATAAAATAAATATATAAATATATTATTATTAAAAAAAGACCGCCTGTCTAAAACAAAGAATCACAATTTTTTTCTCGTGTTGACGCTACATTTAAATATTATGTATTTTATGTCACCCCCACAATTAATACAAATCTAATGACACTTCATATATTAAAATCCATTAAGTCATTTAGGCTGTAGAGCGTGAAAAGAAATAGACATACATACTCACATACATACTTACAAATATACTTATAAACTGGTTGGCTCACACTATCGCTTACATAAAGTCCATAATTCGTTTACGGGACTTGGTGTACGTTTATTTAATAAATTACCTATCGACATAATGGATAAACCCTTAGACAAATTTAAACAAATTGTCAAAAAACATTTAATACTTAAGGGTTACTACACTGTTAATGAGTATCTGAACGATAAAAGTCATGGGATGCTCGCTTGACGAAGGAGTAAATTAATTTTACTCTTAATTTTAATGACATTATACTTTTAAGGACATATATTTGTTAATTATTGTATGAATGACATTTTTTATGATTATTATGAATGACATGCTTTATCAAATAATTTTTTGACATTAATTTATTGATACATTTTGACATAATTTATAAAATGATTTTTTTTTTGTATTAATTTTAAATGACATGATGCCCGAGCCATATTTGAACAGTTAAGTACACATTTTGTATTATTTTGTTAAAATTATATACTTAGTATTGTTAAATTTTTTTTACATTGTGATTTTGACTGGCCTGTTGGTCTAGTGGTTAGTTCCCTGACTGCTAAGCCGGAGGTCGTGGGTTCGATTCCCACCCAGGACAAACCTTTGTGTGATGAGCATGATTGTTTGTTCTGTGTCTGGGTGTAATTTATCTTTAATATGTATGTATTTAGAAAAAAAGAAATATTTAAGTATGTATATCCGTATTCTAGAACCCATAATACAAGCATTATAATATGCTTACTTTGGGTCTAGATGGCGTTGTGTGTAGTTGTTGAAATATTATTATTATTATTATTATTATTTGTGAAATAGAGGTACATTGTGAACTCCTGTGGTAAATTAAGTTCATCTTACTTTATACTTATACCAAAAATTAACAGTTTATATAATATCTACATAGAAACATTTATCACAGTTCACATGTTGCCTTTACCTTTTGTAGCAATATGCAAATTGAGGCAGCCTGTAAAGCACACATTTTACTTTTTAATTTTTCTTTACAACATAGAAAGCTGTGAGTAATTAAGTATCTATAGAGTTAAGTGTATTGCCTGCGTCACTTTGCATGCTACTTGAAACTGTAACTTACAAAAATTGTAATAACCTGGCGATTAAAAAGAGTGGCCTGAGTTTTTTGCCAGTTCTTCTAATGGCTCTACTTCGTCAGCGAACTGGCTGTAGGTTAATTTGCTGACATTTTGTAAACTTTGACGTTCATAAGTGTTAATTTAATTAACTTAAATGAATAAACATATATTTCATTTCATTTCATTTCATACATACATAATACATACGCTCGAAAAACATTACCCTCCTTAACTTCGGCAGTCGGGCAAAAACAAAAAAGCCCGCCAGCTTAAAACAAAGTGGAAAGAAGGATCATACTTTTTTCTCGTGCTGACGCTACATTGAAATATTATGTATCTTATGTCACTCCCACGATTAATAAGAATTTAATGACACCTCATATGATAAAAGCCATTACTCCATTTAGGATGTAGTTCGTGCCAAAGAAATAGACATACATACATACATACGCTTAAAACACATTACCCTTCTCGATTTCGACAGTCCGGCAAAAAGAAGATAAAACCAGAAAATTGTGCAACCATACCGTATTGAGGCAGTCTGTTGGGGCGAAGCCAAAATCAAGCCGCTACAACTACAATCAATAATCGTTACTACTAAAACAATAAAAATATAATTCTAATAATATTTAATAATAGGTACGCTCATTGCAATTTCAAACAAAAAACGTTTAGCATTAAACACAAAACAGTTTTAGGTACATTCAAAATAATTGCTCTGGAGTACCAGACCTGCGCATTTTGAGTTATTCGATTTTAAACCATAAATAAAGGTACTGAAAATACATATTTTCATAAAGTCCTTGTTTCTCATGGAGTGTGGTACACCAATGTTCCGATCCAAACATACCTTACTCATTTCCACTACATTCATCAACCTCTTTATGCATGAACGCCTGTATCGGATACTTTTATTTATGACTTATTTAGCTCAGCGTTTATATCAAATTATTTTTTAATATGGCAGGCGAGGCAGTAAATTGTGTAGTAAGTAATAATGACAAATAATTGATCTCTCCTCTTCCTTAAGACATTTGTGGCATTTTTGCTATCATAGTTACTATGCTCAGGAAGCGAGTTAGCGATTGTAGTGGTGGTCTTGTCATAAGAACTTTAATGGCAGTTTGGTTTGGATGATTTTCTTGTCACCCTTTCATGTAAAACTTGGCCTTGAAGTAACTACATGCAGCGGTATTCGAACAAATGAAATAAGAGCATTCGTTTAGCTGTGTTTCACTAATCACACGATTAACATAATTACGTTGTTTTTAAGGCATCGATGTCACATCCATGTTTCGCACATTAGGGTTTAAGTGATAAAGGGCGAAAATTTAACCGGGCACATTGCCAGAAGTACTTTAAGAATGAATGACTTTGGTATAGGCCGTAGAAAAGGCTGCAGTTGACATAATCGTAAGTGATAAAAGTAGCTCAGGAACATTCGCTACATCCTAAAGCTCTTTTTAAGGGTTAAGTACTTGAAAAATAACAAAACAATAATTAATTTATATTTCAGACCAAATGCATTGAATAGATTTTGCGTTAAAATGTACTACTAAGTTATTACGTTATTTAGGCAGTACCTATAGAAAAAAGTGATATTATTTTTAAAACGCTACAATTTTTACGCATTTTTTCTTTATAGCTGCAAACAATTCTTATAATGACGTAGCATTGCGTTTTGATGTTTAGAATTGTATAATAACCTCACTTAAAATAACTGCCTTTTTAAAATATAAACGTTAAAGTGGTGATACGCCCACTTTTATAATTATGAAAGTCAGTTAAGATTATAAGTAACTAGCTACGCCCTACGGCTTAGCCCGCGCGAATATTTTTGTCTCCTTTGGGAACCAGATCGATTTTAGGTATAAAAAGTAACCTATATCCGTCTCCGGCACCAATTCTATCTACATTCCAATTTTTTGCCGTTTAGGCGCTGAGTGGTACGAAACACACGCACACATAAACACACACAACTTACGCATTTATAATATTAATAGTAGGATTGTAAGCTAATCAAAGGATTTCAGAAAAGTGCGTGCGTCTGTTATTGCGATAAATGTATTTAAGCTCCATTTCCACACAGAACAAATTTTTGACTGATACATAAAATTTTTGTATAGCGTCTGGGCTTAGTTTAAGTTCGTTGTTTGTATGTTTGGAAAAAATTAAAATAAAACAATATTGGGTCTGTTCCCTAGTGCAAAAGTTGTCTTTGAAAAAATCTTAAGTTACTATACAGTGAATAAAAAACATTGATAGTATTTATTCAAAAACAAATACTAAACTCATTTTGAAGTTTAGTATTGCCTTAAGGCATCCCTTCACAAACAAAAGCTAAGATACCAACTTTAAAAACTTGCCAGCACTTCTGTACTCGAACGTACTTGTAACAAGGGCTGTCAAAATACTAAAGTTTCATCCGATTAAAGTATGAGAAGACCCTCACGTCTGTACTTTAATCTACATAATTGTATCACGTACAAATATAAATTTTATCTACGTGTTGTGTTTACGTAAATAAATAATAATAAATAACTAGATAATAAGTTTTGTAGCGATATATTGTTCTGAAAGAGGTGGTGATTTGAGAATGGTAATGTTAAAGTCAAAATTACATAATATATAGGATATCATCACATCATTTTATTTCGTGAAGGTGTAGACAGAGGTGTAAGGCAATATCCACGTCAGTTATGTTGGATCGCATGTCACAAAGGGCGAGTTTACTGCCACTTAGCGAGTACAATTTCAGACTCCAGTCTCTGTCTAAAGATCACCATGTTACTTTTCCTGACCCGGTGCAGCGCTGATCGAATCTGAAACCTCTGCGTGCTAGTAAAAAGCAGCTCTCAATAATAAAGGCACTTACAGTGTCGAAATTCTTAAACATTTTCACAGGAACTCAATAAACAAGAAAGCAGATGCTCGTGCTTGAAGCCAGTAAAAGACTTAATGACACAATTAATGAACTGTGAAATAAATAAACGCAATATATATAAAACGGTATCCCTGCTATAAATAGAGAGGGACAAAGTGGGGACACTCGATAACATAGTCCCTGTCCGTTCAATGGGACAACAAAATCCTATGTAAAAAGTAAGCTAGTCAAATAGCCGCATCTGTATATTATCGTGGATTTCTAAATCCGGCCAATAAAATTAGTCGGTTCTTTTGTTTTAGTGTTGTGCAGTATCGATAAAATTTGTTATTTATGTAACCTTTTCTTTAATGCAAGATTATTTAAAATGATTAGTTTATAAAGTTCTATTGAAAAGTGAAGATAACCTGCTTTAGATTTAACAATTCTGCTCGTACTCGAAAATAACCGAAGAATTTTAGAGGCGCCATTCGACAAACTATACGAAATTTATACTAAATCTTAGTTACACGCTTTTTCGATTACGTTCGTTCGGTTTTTAATAAGAAATTTTTGTTTTATTAAGCCTATTTTTTAAGTAACAGAAATCCTAAAATCGATATCTTCAGATCTTTTAAATACCTAAGCAATTTCTTTGTAAAGTTTTACGTTATTTCCGTTTTTAATAACTTTTGATATCGGTATCGAATCAACCCATACTTTAATCACTGGGACAAATTCAACAAACGCTTTTGTTATTTTCTTTACAAATATCGATATCGAAATATTTGAACACTGTTCTATCACTATTTTCTTTATCGGCACGCAGCCAATCGGCACAATGTCCTCGTGACGTATTACAGTACATTCTTCAAGCTCAAGCCTCCGATACCTATTTGTTTGTACTCCAAATCCAAGCTTAAGATGCCATATGATTATTGTTTTATTTCACGTTGAAACTAGTCTTAATTTACTGCATTTGCAAAAGTTTTAATGATTTATTAGATTTATTAATATTTTATAAGCTTCTGGGGTATGTACGGGTTACCACGCAGAGGTGTCGGATTCGTTCCAGGGTTGAGAAAAGTGAATTGATGAAGGTCGGGAATTGTGCCCAATAAAAGGCAACAGGCTCGCCCCCTGTTAAATAGGAGCCAAAATAAAAATGGCGAAACATGGGTGGTTAAACACCTCTGCCTACCTCTTCGGCGATAAATGGCGTGAAACAATGTATGTATTTAATTAACATACATTGCTTCACGCCTTCACGCTATACGAAAACCTAGTGACGGTTACGTACTATATAAAATTCTAGTCATAATAATCGATTATTATTTATTATGGAATTACGCTGCAGCAACCGAAAAGATGAAATTTTTTATCAATTGAAAGTTTTCAGCCTGTGATAAAACTGGATACTTTTTTAAACTTCAAAATAATCTACTTAACACTTTCCGGGACATAGGCCTCTCCCCACTTTCGTAACTTTAGAATACTTACCCATTAAAAAAAAATAAGAATAGAGCGTTTTTAAGCGTTATAAGCCTAAAATGATGGTGATAGTAGAGTTATATCATATGTTACGAGATATACTTTTCTTTCAAATTCAAGAAACAAAGCAAGAAAACATAAAACACTTTAATTTGTAAACTCTTTATTTTATATTCATCCGAAATTCAAGCACATAACAAAATTGAGTCTATCCATCGTGTCGCAGGTATTAATGACCATGGAAGGGTTAACTTCGATCCAGCTATCATTAAGCCGGCTCAAATCGTCGTGGATCACCACATTCATCCAGTGCCAATCGCCGCTCCAATTGATGGTGGCCGGCAGTCGCCAAACATTCTACGGAAAAATATTGATGCTATTTGTTAGAGGAATGGTGCAAGTTTTATAAGAGAAATATTTTTAATATTTTTTTATTCAGATGTAATATTTTAGGTGTCGAGTAAATATTAATTTCAATGTTGACAGCTTAATTAGGGAAATGGTGTTCACGCGAGGATCTATATTGATATTTCATTAAAAAAGTAATTAATAAGTAACTATAGCTTTCAGTACTAAATATTCTTCCACTAGTAAATAATATGAATGTCGGTAAATGATTAATGAATGTCATTAATTAGTAGTATGCCATAGTAGTCTTTGCCCGTAATTCTGAAAGTATACAGAGTAATAAACGGTATGTTCAGGTAGGTATATACTGTCCAGCGTTGCTTTAATAACAAAAACGCTTTCGCTAATAACTTAAAACCATAAAAATATTCTTCACGAAAGGGTTCAGTAATCCTGGGGTGTGTATTTTATTTGATCGCAGTCACGAGGCTTAAAGCTTATGTTTTACAAATATTGGTGTTACTGTGGATTGATCGTACATGGTATAAGCTGGTTTATATAAAGAATGCTACATTAATATAGGACTGGTATATAAATATTCTCAATTACATTTAAAAATATTAATTATAATGGTATAAAAATTAAAAATCTAATTGTATGTGTATAATAATAATAAAATTATAAAAATTTAGAAAGGTATGGAGTTATAACTCTGTGTCGGGTTAAGTGATTTCGTGATTTTCTCGTCAATTATTGGGCCGATGTCTAAAATTCTGCCTAGTAAATGCCAACAACTAAACTGATGGCATTTAGGAGAGAAGGTTCTGGAGTGGCGACCACGAACCGGAAGACGTAGACGCAGCGTGAGCAGACCTCTCACAAGGTGGATCGACGACCTGATGAGAGTGGCGGGCATTGGCAACTGATGGATGAAGGCAGCCTACGAAAGGCCACGGCGACAATAAAATAAACAATGATGACTAATAGTTAAAAACTAAACTCAGTGGTATATAATTTAGCCGAAGAGCCCACGACGGCCAGACCTTCGTTATTTTATAAAAGCTGAAATATTTTCTGTGCATGTCACCTATACAGGTAAGTACGACCAGGGACTATAGAGTTTGGGTTGTGGTTACTTGGGCAGGTAACAGGTAGTAAAGGTGTATAAAATAGTACCTTAAATTCTTTAAAGTCTATCGCTCAATTTTTTTATATTTTATTTAGGGATAACTTTAGAAATCTCGTCATCCATTGCCGGACACTTATGACAGTTGCTACCCCCTGCCAGACACCCCTAAACTTTAATAAATTATAATTATACTTTTTTATAGTATAAAAGCTAAATTTTATATATGTTACTTGGGGACCTATGAAAAAATGTTACCTTAATAGCCGGACAGTTTTAATGGTTTTTACACCTTGCCAGACACATTGAAAGTCCGCTGTAGGAGCGAGCGCGAAGTAACAACTGTTCTAGCGTAATTAGGGGTGTCTGGCAGGGGGTTTCAACTGTCATAAGTGTCCGGCAATGGATGACGAGATTACTAAAGTTGTAAAAATTTAGCGTTATTCTTTAAATAATTTAAGGTACTATTTTATACGCATTTACTACCTGTTACCTGCCTAAATAACCACAACCCAAACTCTATAATCCCTGGTCGTACTTACCTGTATAGGGGACATGCACAGAAAGCCTTTCAGCTTTTATAAAATAACGAAGGTCTGGCCGTCGTGGGCTCTTGCTCTAATTCTTTAATAGCTATAACAGCACTGCTATTCCGACTTTTTGTGTATAAACACACTATGTCGAAGATACGCGACCGAAATACGGCGTGATTGCGCCTACAATGCTATTTCAATTAGTAGCAACACATTTGCCGAAATTACGTCAAGTTTTGGCGTATAACCGAACTTCGGTCAAGCGTAAGTTTGGCGGGAACGAATTCTTTAAAGCCACACATCATACGCGACCAAAGTTCACATAACTGACATAACACTGAATTCACATAACGTTGCGCCACCGAATTTCAGTCGTGTAATTTCTACGCATATAGTTTGTCATATTAGCTATATACGTCGGAGCGTAAAATCAGCCGCGGAACTTCTGTCACGTATCTTCGTCATAGTGTGGATAGACACTTTAAGCAACGTTTTCATGAATCGAACATACATTTATAATATCTTGACAGTTTGACTTACGTGCGTACTTAGAGAAGGATTACAAAAATCGATGCCATTCATTTGATCGCATGTCGTGCGGCTTATTTTACACTAATATTTGTTTTGAGTGCAGATTTATGTCGGTTCAAACGAAGGTAACATTACAAGGTGACATCAAGGGTAGTAAAGGAATATTATGACACCAATGTTAATTTAAGCTAGAGGACAAAATTACAATTTTGGTTTATTTATTATCATGTGGGTTTTGATAGTCTTTTTATGGCTGTTTTGTTATTGACGATTTTATTATGTCTAAAGCTAGTAGCGCTAGTAGATTCTGTATGCATTAGTACAAATACGCTGGATCGATTGGTGACATCCCTACAGGGAAAGGCCTCTTCTCTAGAGAAGGCATGCTCATTGATCGCCACGCTTGCTCAAGGCCTGTTGCCAATTTTAGACTTTGTTTTAAAAATCCAGGTTTCCTCACGATCAGTAATGTCCAGATAAACTTAAAAAGTACCTACATATGGTTTGAAAAAGTAACATTGGTACTTGCCCGGATTAGAACTCCAGACCTCGTATTACGTCACGATTGGTGACATAAAGAGACCGGAATAATTAAAGTAATATAATATCGTAACATCCCATACTTTTGTGTTTTATTCATTTTTGATTTATGTTTCATTTTATCAACACACAAGCATGAACAGCTTTGACCGAGATAGTATACCTCCCGTTTCTTAGAATATCGATGTGAAGTAGGTAGCTATCATGCAACTGCGTTTCGTTCGATAATTCTCAATTATTGCACGCCTGAAGCTCAATATTTTTTTGTAAAACACTTTTTACTTCATCATTTCTTTCTAATGTTGAAACATGTTAAGTCACTATATAACTTAAAATGTATATATTGTTTGTAACACAGGTAATACATGATGACTTACCAAATACTACTACTAATTAAACCAAGCTAGTGAAAGAAAGTTAAGTGAAATATTGTTAGCAAGATTTATGTTGTAAACTTATTTATGCAAAGTTTTATTACAAACAACAAATTAAATAAAAAGATTTAATTAAAGTCCTTATGACCAAATACCTCCTACCGTTTTCAACTGAACAACCTACTGTTTTCTTTGTCATTAGTATTCTTGTTATAATATAATGTAGGTACATGTTCCTTTAATTTACTTTTATCATTAAATTAAATACGATTTAGTCAACGCTAAAAGCATCAAAGTGTGATGCTTTTAGAGTGACCATGCTATTAGTTTGAAACGATGACTTTTCTGCTTACCATCAGGCGGAGTGGAGACACTTTTGTATTCTAATACATAAAAAACCATTATATATTATTTTTATTTGTATCATCTACAATATTATAAAAAAGTGGAAGAGTTTGTTTGTTTGAGCACACTAATCTCTGGAACTACCAGTTGAATTTGAATAATTCTTTTTACCTATGATTGCCCAGTTTCTGAGAAAGGTTATATAAAGGCTATGTAACATCACGCTACTGGTGACAGGAGCAGAGTAGTAAGCAAAGACGCGGGTGAAACTGCGCCGCGGAAAGTAAAAAATAAGGCCCGATATTCGCAGATTTAAAATATAACACCTATCATACACATATACTAATTAGTAATCAAACCTCCTAAGGTAGTCACAAGATTTTACCCTAATATTTTCCCTAAGCAAAAATAAATAATATAAAAAGTAAGTTTGCCAAGTTTTCTTGCTAAGTGGATCAAAACAAAGCCTCCCCATGATCGGTAGTACCCCCAAGCCTTTATAGTGCAGTAGGGTTAGAACTGGGATCTAATTGATCACGTGTTTCCACTCAATCTGAGAGTTGTAGGGTTAGGTATTTTTATATACGTGATTAGTGTATGTTTTGCTTTGGTGTTTTTGTATACGATTGAATGTAATTTATATGTGGTTTTAACCAGGTGATTCATCAAATTTTGATGATTTATTCGATAAAATGTGGTAGGGGTGTAATAAACTGGTACCTAACTTAGACAGTCTTGTAGGCACGAAAGTGAGGATTGGAAATTCAACTAAGTAAGAATGTACTTTCTAAATTCATTTTCAACATACTGGTGTATGCTGAAGAAAAACATTGTGAATAAACCTGAATTTTTTATACAAAATTGCCAAGTCTGTCTTTAAGACATGTATGTGTCTCAACTTCAGTGCCGTCAGATTACGGGCCTTTCAGAATATCAGCGCTTTGGTTTGTTTGTTTGGTTTAACAACCATAGTGCTGGAAGAGGTCGCTTTTCTGGCTTACTATAGATTTTGTTTTGTTTTATTTTCTTAATTAATAATGTTAATTTTAATCTGTATTTTAAAACCAAAGAATAAATAATTTTCTTTCTGTTTTTGATGATTGAGAGGAGATTCAATTGTACCATCATATGATTGTATCTCTATAAATAGCGAATTTTAAATTACAGAAAACCACTACAAGTATTACGGTAGGTAGTAATTATATTACTAAGATCCTGTGGCTGGAAAAATGGCGTGTTTAATCGTGTAATATATAAACATAAATACGGTATCGGTTTTTATGGTACACTTGTTACGAATTATTTGCCTGAAACTGTAAATATTAACATTTCTTTCTTGTATAAAGACATGAATGAACATGCAACTGTAGACAAATCAATGAATAATAACCAACCATACCCTGGTTTATTCCCCTCCTCATGAAAGACACTCATTAGTGGATCATACGTCGCTCAATATTATCCTGTCTGAGTAGAGTGAATCAATGGTCGCCAAAAGTCACGTTTTGATTTGTCATGGGGTCGCGAGAGTCCTTCATTGCTACTTATAGCCCCAATAATTTCAAGGATTTAGAGATTGGTGCAAAGTTATAAGCGCAACGGAATGGAGCCACAGGACTTATACTGTTTATCAAAGTTCTTGAGACGTTTAGGAAGTCACATTCGTACCAAAGCTTTTTTTTTATATTATAGCCTACCAAAGTGACTGCACCCCGCCTGATGGTAAGCAGTCAGTGGAATCCAGAAGTGGCAGCCACTATACCAAAAGCCATCGTCTTAAACTGCTGGTATGGTGGCCTCCACTATGGCGGCTGGGAATGGGGTTAGGAGAAGGGAATGAGGGAGGTGAGGAAAGAGGATAGGGGGGGAAATCGGACCTCCGGCGCTCTCACTCACCGAACGAAACGCAGTAGTACGGATACTACTACTCTTAAGTCGATCTTCTATGAGAGGGTAGTACTTCCCCGGACGATACGGCCCATTCATGCTGAAATCAGCGTGGATCTACTACCGTACTTACATTGTAACAGCAAAAAATGTTGCAAGATTGAATAAAAAATTACCATTGCCGACATTTTTTTTATACGATAGTTACGCATCGCACAGTACGGTATGGTAAAATAGTAGATCCTTATATTTCAACACGAATAATCCGGTCAATCTGGGTACTGTTATTTCATATAAGTGATATCGACAAAAAGTTTTAAAATTCGTACTTTCGCATCTCATTTCATAAGGGAGAACCCCGAATGCTATAATAGTTCCCTTTCCTATTTCGTTAATTTTCTAATCTCTGCCTTTTTTTTAATATATATTATAGCCTACCAAAGTGACTCCACCCCGCCTGATGGTAAGCAGTCAGTGAAATCTAGAAGTGGCGGCCACTATATCAAAAGCCATTGTCTTAAACTGCTGGTATGGTGGCCTTCACTATGGCGGCTGGGAATATGGTTAGGGGAAGGGAATGAGGGAGGTGAGGAAAGAGGAAAGGGGGGAAATTGGGCCACCGGCGATCTTACTCACCGAAAGAAACGTAGTAGTACGGATACTACTACTCTTAAGTCGATCTTCTATGAAAGGGTAGTACTTCCCCGTACTATCCGGCCCATTCATGCTGAAATCAGCGTGGATCTACTACCGTACAAACCTTCCCTTCCCTACCCAAAACCTCCTTTCCTAAGGTTAAGCGATGTCTTGACTATAATAATATATTTAGTTACTCTGTGTCTGCAATCCATAGAACATAGGCTTATTCATATTATGTTACGATAACCCTCTAAATACACTGTAACTTCTAAATATATTTAGGTACCATAAACTGCTATATTCTAATACATTATACCATACATTTAGAAGATCGCAGTTTTGTTAAGAACTCTGTTTGTGAAAGCGACGTGGGTTTACGTCTGATTAGTAACCTGCAATGAATCCAAAGACTTCTTATTGCTTTCAAAAGGAAATTTTCTGATTGGTTTCCTTCAAAGTTTATTGTGGATTTCCCCTTTTATTTTCCTTTGACTGTTTTCACATAAAAATATGATAGCTGAATACTGAATGAGAAAAATTGGGAAAGAACGTTTATTGTTATTAGCGGTATATAAAGATTTGAGTGAAGCCGCGTTTCTATTTGAAGAGAATAATAATTTACCTAAAGTAAAGTTTGGCATGAAGGTGACTCAGGACTGACCAAGGTGGCGAAAACTGGGGAAGGCCTGTGAGCAGTGGACTTCTTTCGGCTATTATAGTGATGATGATGATGATGAAAGTTTGTCATAAACTGCCAGAGACATACACTTCTGCTGGGAAGCCAATGCTCAACAAAAAGCTGAAGAGTACCTTTGCTTAAGTCGCTAACCTCTAGAACTACTAGTCGAGTTTTATTTTATTTCTATGTTCAATGGTCTAATTTTAAGGAAGGTTATAGTCTGTTTAACATTACGCTACGAGCCACGCAAACAAAGCAGTAACCAAAGGCGTAATGCGTGTAAAACCATGCTGCGTACAGCTAGTCATAGAGCATTACTTACGAAAAGTTTATAAGTATAAAGGGTCTATCTACACTTCAAGGCCGTGCCCGGGACGTGACCTGGCCGTCAATCAAAGGAAGATTGCGACCGTTGCCGACACGGGCACGGACATGTGTGATCGAGTTCATTACAAATACAAAATACAATACAAAAATACTTTATTGGTTCTCTCACACAGTACATAACAATTATTACAAATACGAGTCCATAGTAGAAGCAGCGAATGTGTGTCTGTGTGGGTGACTTGTGGGTACTTGGAGGTCCTTTATTACAGATAACCAGCCTCTTCGCGCTCTAGATAGGTGAAATATGTATATATGGAACTAGTATGATCGTGTCGAAATTGGCAGATGGTGTAAGTAAACGTACTTACATTGACAATGTATGCACCGATTTTTTTTCACTTCTCACGGAGCACGGCCTGGTCACGTCCCGGGCACGGCTCTAATGTATGTAGATAGATTTTTACTTCTGACGGAGCACAGCCGGGTCACGTCCCGGACACGGACCGAATTTGTGTAGATAGACCTTTAAACGCGCATATTATAGTAGTATAAAGTCAAACAGTCATCGGTAACTTTTTTGTCATTTGTAAACAATGATTTCCAATTACCACTAACAAACTTCAGTATGTAGTCCAAGTTAAGACCATTAATTTATAGCACATTTATTTTGGTTATTATAACGTTCATAATTATCAAATATAATTATGAACGTTGTAACAACCCAACGAAGTTGTCAGTAAATTTTTCATAAGGCAAATCGTTGACTGAAATTGAAAGGAAGGATAAATAATTGATCCCCATACTCAGCTACCCATACTGAGGTCGTCAGCAGTCTGTCCGCTTCGAAGATTCATCTTCAAGTTGGGGTGACATTGACTCTGGCGTCCCTCAAGGCGGTATTTTATCTCCTTTGTTATTTTCAAGTTTTATTAATCTTTTAACACCTAATCTTCAGTGTGCGTATCATCTGTATGCTGATGACTTGCAGATTTATTCTCAAGCAAGTGTTGACTGCATCTCAACTGCGGTTGACATGGTGAACCGGGATCTGGAACACATTAAAAACTGGTCTGACAGATTTGGTTTGATTATAAACCCTTCAAAGTGCCAAGCCACCATCGTTGGCAGCCAACGCCTTATAAGCAGACTAAACTGGACTACTCTTCCGTCAATCATATTTAACGGGCTATCATAGATTTGTGTCCAAGTATTAAAGATCTAGGGCTACACATCGACACTACATTGAATTGGAGAGCCCAAGTTACGCAAGTCAGCCAGAAAGTCACCGGTACCCTGCGTACTCTGTATAGGCTAAAGAATTTTCTACCTTGTGAGACTAAGGCAATGCTTGTGCAGACTTTAGTCTTTCCTTTGATTGATTATGGTGACGTGTGTTATTTTGACCTGAATGCAGATCTTCTCAACAAATTGGACCGTCTTCTCAATAACTGCATTCGATTCGTTTTTTGTCTTCGCAAGTATGACCATGTGTCTACCTATAGATCCCAATTGAACTGGCTTCCCATTCGTCAGCGTCGTAGTCTGCGCGCACTCTCTACACTTTATTCCATCCTTGCTAATCCTAATGCTCCCACATATTTGACCTCCCAATTTAAATACCTCTGCTCTTTACACGAAAGGCCTCTTCGCTCCTCCAACAATCTCCTCCTTGCCTGTCCTTCTCATAAATCCGGTTTCATCCACTCCTCTATTCCTGTCCAATCAATATTACTCTGGAATGCCCTCCCTCTGGAAATCAGGATGGCAACTAACCGAAGCACGTTTAAGATAAAGGTTCGGACACTTCTCATGGATAAATTGGCAAAATCAACCCAATAGTTTACATTTATTGTTTTATATATATATATACATATATATTTATGTGTAATAATGTAGTACTAGTACTATATGTATGATTTTTATGTATGTTTATCATTATATTTATACGTACGTATGTGTATTGTTATGGTCTTATTTAGTAAAATATTCAACATTAGTATTAACAAATTTTACTACATTTACTATCTGCTATCATGCACCTACTGTGGTTCAACTCTGCATTACCCGGTTGACTGGTAGAGAATGCCGTTGGCATTAAGTCCGCCGTTATACATTCTGTGTGTAAGAAGCTTAAATAAATAAATAAATAAATACTCGCGGATTGGCAATTTTAGTATTTTTTCTTATAAGTCCAAGATTTCTTATGATTTTTCCTACCTTCACCGTCAGTAGGTACCCAATGTTTAAGGTTAAATTTACCTTGATGAGATGAAAAAGTCACATTAATACCTACTCGCCTGCTTTTAACCCACGACTTTGTGTATAGGGTACTTTTAACTTTAGCCAATGAACCATATCAACTTTAACCATCAGGTATAACATATTGATATGACAGGGTCTAATTGGTTACAAAAGCAACAGTTATCTAACTTTAGTTAATTTACCATACACTTAATTGAAGACTATTATAGACATCTAACTTCCAAACTTAGCAGTTAACGAAAGCTAACTATTAACCTTATCAAACTTCGTATGTACGCAACTAAATCTTACACAACTTGTAAGAAAGTTTGTATAAAACAAACTGCGAACAGCAGCATTAAATTTCAATCACAACACAATATGGTGGCCCAGTTTCTACTCCCGATTTTATCCTTATAGCTACCGTGAAAGGTGCGATTTTGATGTAAACCCGACATAATACCGCGACTTTTCGGATAGAAGTCGCGGTTTGTCGGGTTTTAATAATCGAGATATCGAGAAGAGAAGTAAAATGACATTGCAATTTAGTCATTTTAATCGTTGTGGCAATGTACAAAGGATACACTTTGAAAAGACATATTTTATTTTATGACCTTTTTTTCTGATTGTAATTAGCAAACGATTACAAGAACATGAGACATCGTAATCCTTATGTCTGGTATCTTGTACTGTTGTCTATTAATGAGTGGCCTGAGTTTCTGCTAGTTCTTCTAACGGCTCTACCTCGTCAGCGAACTGGCTGTACGTTATTTGGCTAACTTAATGTAATTTTGACTTTCATAAGCATCTTACTTTATGATCAAAATGCAATAAGCAATTTAATTTTTGATTTTGAGTATTCTTGACTAAATTGATATAAACTATGCTTAGTAGCAATAAATAATCCAAATGAAACGAGTAATTTCACTTCATCTGTTGCGTCGTGGATGTCAGAAAAAGCGTTAACTGAGTACTAAACATTACCTCGGTCACCAGTTCGCTTACAAGAATAGTTTAGGGGTAAAAAGTAATATATAGTAATGAACATCATCTAGCTGATGATTGTGAAGATTTATTTATTCATCATCGCGCGCCACTTCAACTATCACATTGCGCTAATCGGGGGTTAACTTTCAAAAAACGCTTGACAGTTAGACCTGACGCATCGGTGCTGCCACCATGTGGGCGCCATTTTAGAAAACCCTCTCAGCTATTTTCTTTTGTCCTTAAGCACGTAAATTATCTATTTTGTAAATCAAACAATAGAATTTCCGAAATGAGCACTGCTAAATATTTGTTTTGATAGTGCTGTCAAAATGGAAGACCTTTTACCAAAGTGGCGCCAACTGGTGGCGAAAATTTTCCTAAATACTCTCATAGATTAGTTAACTCGGTCACCTCATTAGATCTTATACTAGGTAATTGAGATTTTTTATTGTCCAAACTACTTTCTTCGGTCTCAACTCATTTAAAAGAGAAATACACTGTGTCTTTTAATAATTGATCATTACTCGTATCTTAGTAAAATGTCAATCAGCTTTACTTCTAAGAATAAATATAAACGAGTAAGTAATATTTTTCAAAGAATTTTTACAAGTAATAACGAAAGGGCACGGGTATTATACACCCACAGTTTGCTTTGATATAATTCCAGAATATTCTTATGTACACAAAATACGTGTCTAATTAAATGAAACTGGTGGGTTGGCATTTATATGGTAGTAGATAGATTGTAGTTGAAATGGTCCAGCGGATAAGGCACCCACTTCGTAAACACGAGGTAGTGGGTTCGAATCCGAGCAAGTACCAATGTGATTTTTCAAATCATATGTGCTTTCTAAGTTTATCTTGGACATTTCTGACTGACGGTGAAGGAAAACATCGTGAGGAAACCTGGACTTAAAAGTCTGAAATTGCCAATCCGCCTTGAGCAAGCGTGGTGATTAATGCTCATACCTTCTCTATAGGAGAAGAAGCCTTTGCCCTGCAGGGGGACAGTAAACAGTCTGGTATTATTATTATTATTAGATAGATTGTTGCTTTCAGTATGAGTGAACTGGTCGATTGTAAACATATCTACCTACCCTAGGTAACCTATCTACCCACATTGAATATCGATGTAATAGTAGTAGTATTTGATTGCCTCCGTGGTGCAGTGGGAGCGCAAGCGACCGCTGTGCCCGAGGTTGTAGGTTCGATCCCCACGCGGGACAAAACTTTGTTTGATTCTTAAGTATTTGTTCCGAGTCTGGGTGTACTTTGTTTCCGTTAATTGTATGTTCGTAAAGTTTCCACACAAGGCTTGTTACCTAGTACAGTAGTTGTCTTTAAAAAAACTGTGTTTTATGCGGTGAGTGCGAGTACTGAAAACCTCCTTCTTTTTCCTTTTTCTGACACTTGATGATTCTCTTTTATTATGATGTGATGGTTTAACACATTCACTGACTGTTATTAAACCATTCGCTGTCCAATAAGAGACAGAATAGAAATTCAATTGTTACATGGGAAAGGGAACTTGTTAAAGTACCTTTTAAAATACAATTACAAAATTGTGTAATTAGGTATCTAGTAGTGCGAGATTAGGTGATAATTTTCCAATACAGCTTTTCTTATATAAGTATTTATTTTATGCCGCATTTTTGTTGTCGCACAATGAACAGCCAGCATTACCATCGTGCCATTCGCTAGAATAGGTAATAAACTTCGATATTAGTTTTAGAGTGGCGCTCAAAAGTGTCAAGTTAGTTTGGAACATGTTATTGTGGGCCTGACATAGGTTGGACCGACTTGTCTTCTCTTAATGGAACTAATAAGCCAATATATCTTTTTGTTTTATTTTGTGGCTTTGGAAGATATAAGTTTTTTGAGAGAGTTGGACTAAATATCTATAATATTGTATAAAGCAGTAGAGCTTGTTTGTTTGTATGTTTGTTTGAACGCGCTTATCTCTGGAACTACCAGTCGGATTTGAATAATTCTTATTGTGTATGATAGCCCAGCTCCTGAGGCAGTTTATAGGCTATGTAACATTTGGCAACTACTAGTGATGAGAGCAGAGCAGTAAACAAAGATGCGGGTAAAACTGCTCCGCGAAAGGTAGTGTATTTTTTATCTGTCTTTTAGTGTATTATTTATCTGTCAATAAATAAAAAAAAAAAAAAAAAAACAAAAAAAGAATTCATGTATCGGTATGTTACATAGTAAGTTTTTCTGTTGCAAACAGGTTGAAGAAAGCTGATTACTATAATATATTATGTAAACTGAAATGAGATTTTGACAAATTAAGAACATTATGTGTCTGTTTATGCGTTTATGTATTGTGCGGCAGTAACTGTGGTTGACCTAAGCCTTTTTAAAGATGGCGGCATTCGTCACAATGCAGATGCCTGGTAGAAGCAGAGAAGCCTACATCTAGCATAGGCATGTGCATAATTATGTTGTGAGTATCAACTTTTGCTTTTCAGCGAATTTGTTACTATTAGTTGATCGTCTTGTTAGTCAAAGAACGGCCTGCTATACATACCTATCTAGACCTTCTCAATTACGTTTAAAAAGAGCTAATTGGAAACAATTCAGCATCACGCCACCCTAATTAATTCATCTGTCTAACTTGTTACTAAACTTTTATCTTATCTTTCTCGGTTCCTAGGCTATTATAATAATACATGTTACATTAAAACTGATAACCTAACTATTCGAAATTAATATGTACCTTCAAATTTAACAAAGAAGTATACGGGTTATGCTATGGTAACCATATAAAACCCATTAAGTACCACAAGAACCACTCTCACATACCTCTTGAGACAGTTCTCAGAATTCGGACTAGATACATGTTTTGTCTCGGGTAAACCATCTGTTAAGGCATACTCAGTTAAATATTATGTATCCGTATTGTGAATAATTAATTTATATCGTAATTTGATTAGTTTTGGGTTTCCATTGTTTTGTTTCGGACTAAATGCTTGGGGTGATAGCATTTAGAGCAATTAGAACTTATAATTAGACTGGCCTGTTGGTCTAGTTGTTAGTGATCCTGACTGCTAAGCCGGAGGTCGTGGGTTCGATTCCCACCCAAGACAAACCTTTGTGTGATGAGCATGATTGTTTGTTCTGTGTCTGGGTGTAATTTATCTATAATATGTATGTATTTACAAAAAAAAAAATGTATATAAGTAGTCTATCCGTTGTTTAGTACCCATAACACAAGCAAATATAATTGCTCAATTTGGGGCTAGATGGCGCTGTGTGAATGTGGTAGAATATTATTATTATTATTATTATAGTGCGTTATTATTTAGTAATTAAATTATAGAGTAGATACTTTATTTAGGGCATATTATTTTAGGACATTTCCAATACTTCATTTTTATAAATTTACTGAATTTTCTTTTCTTTTTTATCATCATTATATTAACTAAAATACGTTCATTACTGAGCAAAGGTGTTATAAACATTATATTTGCACTTGATACAGTTCTGACTTAGTTCTACCGTTTCATCCACTCATATTAATTTATTCGTGTCCTCTCTTACTTTTGTGGCATATTTTTTATAACGAAGAGTGAAATTACTACTAGTACATTGTACTAACTACATCGCAATTAATGTGTGTGTGTTTTTTACTAACATTTGTAATTGAACATTTTTGATGAATGATTCCCATGATAAACATCCACACACAAGTTTACACGAAAGCCTCAATGCGCGAATCAGATTCGCACTTGCCTGTCTTTTTTATATTTCGATGAGCACACAAGTATAAACCAATCAAAATATAATAAGGAAAACAGAAAACGCACAACAAACTCTTATTTTATAAAAGAACCCGTGCAAATGGTGATATTTTTTATATAACAGATGAACAATTCATATAGAAACACACGATGTTCGCGAATTTCTAACTTATAATAATAAGCGTAGAGATGCAATTACCAATTGTGATAAATGTTATTTTTAGGCTTTTTGAGTTAGAATGTTAGCTTCTTTGTTTGCTTTAAGGAAATGCTGTGTCGGAGACTACTTTACAGACATATTATTTGCAGACACAACATGCCTGAAAATATTTAGGGCCTGTTTCACCACTAGCTGCTAAAATATCTAACAGATCAAAACATCTTCTAGTTAAATCTGTCATATATTTTTAAAGAGTTTATTTGTCAGTTAAGGATATCAGGCACTTGTGGAAATGATTTTCAAGTACTATTTGTCAGTTAAGTTTTGAATAGGTTATCACGCATTTTATCAGCAGGTGGTGAAACAGGGCCTTAGAGTTATAATAATTATTCAGTCATATTTGTCTATTCTCACCTGTTCTGTTAAGTAGTTCTGTTGGCAGAACTGCTGGTAATTTTTCCTATTAGTTCTGTGACTTATAAGACTATAAGAAAGTATTTGTGGCGTATCTACCATGTTAATAAGTTACGCATATTATAAATTTAATAAAAATATTGACTCATAATTTAATTATTGTTTTTGTGACCCATTTCAAACAGATTTGTACATACATACCTACACGTATTTATTTCAACAAAGGGGTATGTAGAGATTCACATAAAATAATAATACCAGCCTGTTTACTGTCCCACTATAGGACAAAGGCCTCTTCTCATATAGAGAAGATATGAGCATTAATCACCATGCTTGCTCAAGGCGGATTGGCAATTTCAGACTTTTGAGTCCAGGTTTCCTCATGATGTTTTCCTTCACCGTCTGTCAGAAATGTCCAAGATAAACTTAGAAAGTACATAAAAAATCGCATTAGTACTTGCCCGGTTTCGAACCCACTACCTCATGTTTACGAAGCAGATGCCTTATCCACTGGGCCATATCGACTTTTTTCACATAACATAATACCTACTTATCTACAGCTACGTTGGCTATCAAGAAAAGAGCCTATTACCATTTACCAAGCACAATTTCAGGGCTAATACTTACAAATTGTAAACACAAAAAAAATCTCTTTCTCTGCCTGGTAATGTGTAGTCGACAATAAAATTGCTTTACCACCCTTAGACTAAATGTCGTTTGCACATCACAAAACAATTATGTCTATTTTTGCTTGCAAGACATCTCAGTACAATGACAGTTGACAGTTGTAATGAGTCTTATTGAATTTTAATTTTGATGGATTTTTGTGTCAAAAGTGGTAAAGCAAGTAGTCGACTATACATAATACTGCCTAACCACCAAGACAGCTAATATACAGTAGACTCTTTTAATTAATTTTAGTAGGTACTTCTATAAAGGTTAGCTATTAAGGACCTACAATTCACTAAACAAAGATATCACAAGGGCCAGAACTCAATCAATATAATATCTCTACCACTATTGAATTGCGAATATAGTGTGCATAAAAACGGAACGTGACACGATAACTAATAGACGGAGAATGTATATAGGCCGTTAGTTTTTAATCAAAGGAAAATAGTTTATATACAGATAAAATTAAGAGACAAGATGTCGAAGAAGTATTTGTATACTTTTTTTTTTATATTAGCCTACCAGAGTGACTTTACTCTGCCTAACCTTTAGAAATCGGCCGCTATAGAATAAGGCCGCTATTAGACTATCATAGAAATATGATCAAAGATATGTAAGTAATTTTTAAATGAAGAACATATGACGGTATAATAACTACATGTGATTATCTATGATCATAGTTTGAGGGTCGTCGAACTATGATCATAGAATTTGACAAATATGAAATCATATATAAATGATAATGTAATACCGCTCTAAATGAAGCGGGTAACATAGATTGTATATACGTTCAACAAATTTTTAGCAATTTTCAGAATTTCAATATTTCGTAAATTTGCCATAAAGAAGATAGCATAAGTAAATTTGCAGTATAGCTATAATATTTCGCAAACAATATTGCTATCGTATTAAGTAGGCGTTTGTTAATGACACCGATGCGAAGCGAGGGCAGGCACAGCATTTACTGTAAGCATACAGAAATTTTACTTTATTTATTATTTTACGCATTCAAACTTAATTTATATCTGAATAAAATATCAGTTATATTTTTAAATTGACGTTATCTGTTTTTATTGAAGAGCTTTTCATCGATAAAATGTTCTAATACGAGATATAATAATTAGATAACACGCACACCAAAACGATAATAGTTTGCATGTTTAAATATATAGTCAAACGGTACTCGGTATAGTCGATTATTCGATTATTCGTAGAACGTGACTCGACTTGAGTAAATATCGGTGAATGTTGTTATAACATAGATTCGTTGCTACCTAATACGTGAAAACATAAACAATTAAAATATTACGTTATTACCATACAAATATAATGGATTTGTAATTCGTACCTACTAGGAGAGAAAAAAGAATATTTTAAATTTAAAATTGAGAACGGCTTTTCAGGTCGTTCGCTGGTTTAGAGTTCAAGGTATGTCTATCTAGGTCTAAACTATTACTGTAATATTAGAATTTTGTAAATTGTGATTGACTCAAACGTTATCGACTTGTAGGCTTTTAGAGTGGTCGTGATTGTAGTACGTATGTTTTTTTTCGAATTAATATATGTTCTAAGATTACCTTAGACATAACAGACTAACTGTAAAGAAAAACGTCACGAGGAAACCAGTGTATCTAAAATACCAACCCACATTGAGCGTGGTGATTAATGTTCATGCCTTCTTTATACGAGAATAGGTCTTTCCCTGCAGTAATAATAACGAGCTAAATACTAATACACAAAATATTCTTCATATTACGTATACAATACAACCTTCTTGCTCAATATCAAACAATTAAGTAACTCTGCACAAATAAACGTCCCTTTTCATTAGCCCGATATTAGTTAGTATAAGGATATTATCATAACTACGTCTGCTAGTTAATAGTGGGAAAGGTTAGAATAATTAATAAAGGAATCTTTTTATATTACTACTACTGTATTCTGCTTGATGGTAAGCAGTCAATGTGGTCCACACGACTCTCTTTTTGTTTGCAAATTCATCCAAATTGCATCGTATCCTAAAATTTTTTAACTCATTTTATAAACAAACAACACCTTTTTAAAAATACATTTTAAATGCAAATGCGGTGTCTACGAAGGAAGGAAGAATTTCTGAGGTGATATGGAGGGATAGGCGGCGGAAGTTGTCGTTTCCCTTACTTCCGTTAGCGGCTTTACAACGTCGTGTGGGAATGGCTTCCTTTTTAGTTTTTATCGGATGCTGTGATTTACGTAAACTGTTTTACGAATATGTTATCATTGTTTTTATATTATGGACAGGTTTTAGTAGAGACTTGGTACCGACCAATGTAGGTGAAGTACCTAAAAAAGTACCTACATTTACTACAAAATGTAACAAGTCTTTTAATCGTCCTCGAAAGTCTTAGAATTGATGTTAAAAGTCAATGAACAATTCAAAATATGTACTAAACATGAATTAATAATATTAATAATATAATAATAATATTCTACCACATTCACACAGCGCCATCTAGCCCCAAATTAAGCAATTATATTTGCTTGTGGTGGGTACTAAACAACTGATATACTACTTATATACATTTTTTTTTGTAAATACATACATATTATAGATATATTACACCCAGACACAGAACAAACAATCATGCTCATCACACAAAGGTTTGTCCTGGGTGGGAATCGAACCCACGACCTCCGGCTTAGCAGTCAGTGTCACTAACCACTAGACCAACAGGCCAGTCAAACTTATAAAATTTTAAAATTACAAATGAATTAAAATTATTTACTCTGTGGTTCAGTAGTACTGTGTACAGATTGCTACGCAGAGGAGTGCGAGGTTCAAACCCCGGTTTGGTTGAAGTGCCATAGGGTTTTTCAAAAACATTACCCTGGTAATTAACAGCAAGCTCGCCCCCTTTTGCTTAGTACCTGCCCAACATAGATGGTCAGACATAGGGTTACATACCTCTACCTACCCCTTTCATAGATTTATTGTATGTAATGCTATACAAATTAAATATCCTCACATCAAACCTCCCCATAACAAAATCATTGGTTAGCAAACCACTTAATAAACCGAACATTTTAGGGTTACAAATTACCGGGAAACTCCAGCTTCGAACGGTTTTACAGGGCTTACAGTTCAAATTTATTGATAAAAGGCTTTATACGGCTAGGTGTACCTATGAAATTGAAGTTATCATGGGCCCCGGCGCCGCCAGGATTACATTCAGAGAGGTGCAACTGACTTTCAGGGAGGTGCATCTTTAATTTCAATGGAAATACTAACTTAAAAAAATATCTTAATCTTTTCTATGTATTTTCCCCGCACTTACATGGGCAAGTGGGACGCATGCTACTGACGCCCATGTAAGTTATGCTATTTGTTTTGAGTTGTATGCTTCAATTATAATTATGGGTTTAGTGGTTAAAGCGTCTGTTATGATTTAAAATAGGCCAAATGCCAATATGATTTTTATTTTATGCTCCATGTGGCAAACGCTGTGCGCTTTATCGATGGATAATTCATTCTGGCGATTTTAATATCGTTTTTCATAATCGTTTTATAATCAAATGCATCTGAAAATATATTTTTAAAGCAAAACTAATCTGTTATAAACCTTTTATACTTTTTATGGTATTCTGTAACTTCTAGTAATCATACTCGTAGTATTTTTATAATTCTGCTGACGTATTTTTGCAATTCTGTGAAGAAAGTATTCGTTTTTGTTATTTTTTTTGTTAATAAAAGACAACTCCCGCACTAGGGAATAAGCCCTGTGTTGCGGGGGACTTTACCAATATACATTAAACGGACACAAAGTACACTTAGACTCGGAACAAATATTTATGGATCACACAAAGTTTTGTTCCATGTGGGGATCGAGTCCACAACCTCGTGCACAGCAGTCACTTGCGCTCCCACTGCACCACGAAGGCAGTAAAAAAAATAAAGATATTAGTATAAAATCTTATTAAACAAATTTTATAAGTATCTATTAATGACAAGACTACCAACAAATCCTTTGTGTTAATTTCTCTCTGAAACTTTATTAATGAGAAAATAAACACAACCCTCCGTCATGGTATATTGTACATTTTTATCAATGTTGACCCAGCGATGGGCAGTTTGTTCTCTAAATAATATTGTAAATATAATATATACACAGGTGTGTATAAGCTTTGTGTATATTAGAAAATATTTTTGTTGTGCAACAATATTGTTGTAATATAAAGTTACAACATATCATCAACCTGATGGTAAGCAGTTTTTAAAACCTCGCTATAACAAGTAACTTAATTCAGCAATGCATATTTTTAGAGAAGCCGAAATGGCCCTGTGGATAAGGCACCCGATTCGTAAACACGAGGTAGTGGGTTCGAATTTAGGCAAGTACCAATGTGATTTTTCAAATCATATGTACTTTCTAAGTTTATCTTGGACATTTCTGACTGACGGTGAAGGAAAACATCGTGTGGAAACCTAGACTTAAAAGTCTGAAATTGCGAATCCGCCTTGAGCAAGCGTGATGATTAATGCTCATTCCTTCCCTTTAAGAGAAGATGCCTTTTCCCGGCAGTGGGACAGTAAACAGGCTGGTATTATTTATGTTTTTAGATTTGTTCCCGATAAGTCGAGTGCCTGTATTTCGAGTCTTAGAATCTATTGTTCTATAACAATAGACTCTAATGAATATATCATACTCGACACAAACGCTCGGCGTAAAGGGACTCAATATAACGAGAACTTTTCTTTTTTTATCATTAAACAAACAAACTGAAAGAAATAAACCCATTTTTTGGGTCGACGTTACCTTGCATGACACTACTTAAGTTAAAATCCATTAATCCATTTAGGCTGTAGAGCGTGCCAAAGAAATATACATACATACGCTTAAAAATCTTTACCGTCCTTGACTTTGACACTTGGGCAAAGAGATTGTTCACAAATCTAGAGCTTGACCCATGAATGTAAGGCAATCAATGGATGAAAGTAGTTTTTAACCAGTCAAAAGGAAGATTTATGTCTAGCCTAAGAAGTCTTTTGATGACGATAAAAATACTGATAAGCAACATTATTATTATACAGTAAATACATTCCTTAATATACACGGAACATTGAAAGAGTTGTTAGTACAACATGGAACTGACAACGTAGTGATAAGGGTATGTTACCCTAAATTCGGGTAATTTATATGTATACAACGTTCATGATTTGTATGAAGTTATTTCATTCTATGATATCGTTGAAGAACTTAGAATGTCACGGGAGGAATGTTAATTTAGTAACAGAATAGTTTACTAATAATTTCAAATTTTAATATATTTATGAAATTGCAGAACTGTGTGAAAATTTAAGCCAGAGAAGGCGAGGTGTCTTATTGAGATGTTTTCAGTGAACGTTAAATTAAGTTATTAAGTTACTTAATTATTTTCATAAATTCTTTAAACTGTTTTATTTAAAAAACTAGCTGTTGCCCGCAGCTCCGCCCGCGTAAATGTCGGTTACATTGCATATTATTATTATTTATTAAAGAATTTTTCTAAAATAAAAGTAGCCTAAGTTACTCCTTATTACATCAGCTACCTGCCATCAAAATCGGTCCAGCCATTTTAGAGATTAGCCGGAACAAACAGACAGACAGACAGACAGACAGAAAGACAGACAAAAATTGTAAAAAAATTTAGTTTGGTGTATGTACCGTATCTATATATTAATATACATGTAGTAAAAAAACAGTTATTTAAATATTACAAACAGGCACTCCAATTTTATTATACCTATGTATAGATAAATACAAGTGAAAAAAATAAATACAACTAAGTAGTATATCAGGACTATCAAAGTCATCATAACAGTGTTTATTTTATATATTAGGGGACGACTGTGTTGTGGCATCATCTAAACACCACATGGAACAAATAAACTGAAGGCAACAATGACTAATGACAACTTAATGCGACATAGAAAACATAGATGTCACTGTTCGAAAATTTCAGATTGGCTTGAACATTACAATAGTATTCTGACTAGCGAAAACTCAAAATGACAGTTATTTTTTTTTATTCAACCTGAAACAAGGAACAAGCCCTAAGCTGTGTCGCGGGGGACTTTAGAAACATACATTTAAAGGACACAAAGTACACCCAGACTCGTAACAAATATTCATGGATCACACAAAGTTTTGTCCCGTGTGGGGATCGACCCCACAACCTCGTGGGCATCAGTCGCTTGCGCTCCCAATGCACCATGAAGGCAGTCAAATACAACTTTTAAAAAACTTCGACTTGATAAGCATGATTATCTATCTCCGTCATAAGATACTCCTTTATCGTTGCTGGTATGAACATCCACGGTATTCTCTTTTTAACATAGCCTTCGTCTGTCCGCTCTACTATAAATTTTTTCAAACAAAATTCTCAGAAGAGCACATTCATATCTTTTAGGCGTTCCTGGCACAGCATAATTTCAAAACGAAAGATCAACAACCTTCCATCTTTGCGAAAGCATGAACTATAATGTTGTTTTATCTGACATTGTGAAACGGATAGCTTTACTTGCAAAAACTTTGATAAATGTAAATGCAAGTTTTTAAATTTACAAATAAATTAAATTAAAATTAATTTATTTCGGAGTTATTTTTATAGTGTGTAAGTAACAGTGATTTTTCTGCCTAATGTTAGTAATCAAATAATTAAAAATATACCTAGTATCTTACTATATTTAAATTCTAACAGCTACACAATAATTAACCTCGAAGAATCCAAGGACGCCTTCGAAGTAAAGTCTAATACATAATACCATGAATTTGAAACCGTTTTCAATTAACTAACGATTAAAGTCAAAGATGGCGCCCGTAACAATTAGACGGTCTATTTAACAACGAAATCAAGATATTATATTCTACTGTTTAACTAAGGTACAAGGAATCTTATTATTTTTATGTTTAATTACATTTACTGTAAATTGGGTGGACTGATGATCTTATAAGGGTGGCGGGCAACCGTTGGATGAGGGCGGCTCCTGACCGACCAAGGTTGCGAAAATTGAGGGAGTCTTACATCCAACAGTGGACGTCTTTCAGTTGATATGATGGTAACGATTTTGAATTAATAATTGAGTAGGTATCTTTTGCTATGAAAAAAGCAACTTATGGGTTACAGTGATTCTGTTCTTTAAGAATTGTTGAAACAATGAATCGAAACACAAACAAGCCGTTTTCAAAAGAGCATACGACGGGATAAAAAGAGGACAGATTTGACAAATAAATAATTGGACTTCTAGCGTTCATGCTCAAAAAATATTAATATGGAAACTAATATTTTATCTTTTGCCCGATTTCGGTGAGGATTCTCCGAAGATAACAATGCCATAACCTTACTTCTTTTTAAAAAGTAATATTTACCCATTAACATTGAACGGAACAAAGTATACCAGAAAATCAGTAATAAATACAGCGTAGAATCAAAAAGTAATATAAAGTACACAAACACCCAAAGAACAAAATAATCTTTCTTATAACCCATGTTCAACCCTTTAAAAAGGATTAATTTCGGGGCGGCAACGCACTCAATTTCCGTTCTGTCATGGTCGCTTCATTAAGTGAATAATTTATTGTTCTTTCAGGTAACACTCAGCTTGTTATGGGCCATTTTACGGTTAGATTTTTTGTACATAAAATTTTAAACACGTAAGTTTTTATGACTTTAGAATTTAGCTATAACAAACAGAGGAAATAACATTTTTAATGCTTTTACCTAAAAATCCACTCTGATGATTCTCTATCTCTTTGACTTGGCATTCAGTTGAGTTAATTTCTGTAGCCACCATCTACTTACGTACGAGTGAGGCAAATTAATATGATGTGGACTAGAAACATAAATTTCGTCGACCCGGGACTAAAGCAACACTGGAACTGGTAAAGAGTGTTAGTTTTGTAAAATTTTAATACTAAATCGTTTGATTCGCGACTTCTTCAAAACAATTTCTTCTAAATTACTTAAAACTATATAACAAAATAAATAAAAAAATATATATTTAAGTGGACCTACTCGCAATGCAAAACTAAGGTAACAGATTAGCTGAAAACACTTAATTACAAAGAAACTGAGGAATTTTTCAAATGACAAAATACTTATACAACAACACATTTATATTCAACACAAACATCACACTCGTACACTCATTTCACGCACATATCAATCACATTTTCCAACTAAATAATATACTTTCTTCCGTACTACACACACTCACATAAAATATTTATACACATACACTGTACATACATACACGCACATAAACACTTGAGTAATACTGTAATGAAATCTATCATATTATAGTTAAGTTTAGTTTATAACCTATTACATTGTCATAGCATGCCTCGGACGAAAGGGGACTCTTCTAACGTAGGTTTTGTTAAATTAACAAAAGAGCTCCCAAATCCTGTAAAAAATCGTGTGTAATGGTTGTAAATAAATTATTTTAAATTTTATTTTCTTCAGGTTAGTTACGCACTTGATTGATCGCAAATTAATATTTTTTTTTATTTCAAAAGATTTTTAACACTTTCATAGACAGTAAACGTATATGGCCGTGATAACAATAAAACTTCTATTGTGTCTACAGTAGTGTCCATGAAAGCGTTAACATCAGCTACGTAATAAACGATGCACAGATAAACGAAAAATAGTAGTAAATAGTAAATTTATAAATAAAAACTCTGGGGTACTGGTATACTTTTTGTAGGTTTAAATTACATTTCATTTAGAGACTTTTTAGTTACGAGTTTAACAAAAAATATTACAATTTAAAATATAACTTTAATATTAGGTAGCTTCCAAATTTGGGATACCGAATTGTATCCGGAAAAATGATTAGATAAACCTATATTCATATAGCACTTTTTAAAAATTCAACTATAATTTTGCTTCTTTTTAAAATATAAACGATACTTGAAAGATGCTTTATTCATACAACATCAAAAACATACCACCTTTTTGAACATAAAAGTCATTAAATTAGAAAACGAAGCGCATCCCTGGTGCGCCATGTGCGGGCCAGCCCTAACAACATTCTGGAATGCATTGCGACGAGACTCGACTGTATGTATGTGAATCGCTGCTGCAGGCTCTCTTCACATCTGTGATTAGCCTGTAGCAGAGTTTCGCATACTAACATTAGATATAATATTTTCGATGTGTTATTAGAATAACATAACACTAACATATTTTAAGTAAAATTGTTACTAACATAATGAGTCTTAGTTGCTTAATAAAGATTGATTTATTATTACTAAGTACTTCTGAAACTCTTCAAATCGATCTATAATAATTTAATAAAAAAACAAAAACCGACTTCAAAACTATACCTACGACTATATGTACAAACTTATACAATAACATAAATATAAAAGTAGAATAATTTGAGAAAACCAAAATATCTTAAACTATGTATATTTTGTTTTTGTTTAATTTTTCACAAAGCGCTGAACCAAAGCGGTGGAGAAATAGCGTAACAAAAATACAAAAAAAAAATACGACCCAAATTGAAACCTCCTCCTTTTTGAAGTCGGTTGAAAAACTTACCTTATTACCCAGACATATTTGAAACTGTATGGCTGATCCAACTGGAAAGTAGATATTAGGCTTCATTACAATTCGACAGGTAGAGTCAAAAGTTAAAGCGGAATCGCTCTACTAACGTTGTATTTCAGGCACGTTCAGGACGGCATTATGCGTAATGTCATCAGTGAATAATGTATGTTACATCGGTATTATTTTAATTTCCGCACAGTCAGTATATGAGTGATGTGTTAAATAAAAGCCTTGGGATAACATAATTACCTATAACTAGCGACCCACCGCGTTTGTACCCACGTCAATACCGATCCTGTAAAGATGTCGAGAATTTACCTTTAAAGAGAAAGTATTTTTAAAATGGTCTTAATAGTTTCGGGTTTATCCATTAGGAACAAACAAACACACAAAAACAAACTTTTTCTCTTTATAATAAAAGTTTAGATTTAGATGAGGTCTATACAGAAGCAAAATAAAATTACTTCAGTCCAAAAACTTTGCAATTCTCACGCTTCTGTTATTACGTGAACTACAAAACTTGGGCACATTTTTAGGGAATGGTACTTATTTAATTTGTAAGGTACTTATTGTGCCGAAATGTGTACGGAATATAAAACCTTAAGTAAGTAAACATAGGTGTACGAAAAGAAATATCGGGTAATCCAAGGGTGGATATCTTTCGCCCGAAACAATATCTTTCTAATAATATATACCCATATCACAAGCTATTAATATATGCTTTCTTCAAATAATCTTCTCCTTGCGTGTCCTTCCCATTCAACTGAATTTATTCATTCTTCATTTGTAATCCAGGCTGTTCTTCTCTAGAATGACCTACCTCTAGAAATCAGGATGGCCACAAACCGGTTAACTTTTAGGCTGAAAGTACGGGCTCTACTCTTCGAGAAACTGTTGGAATTATCACGTTGATTGTCTTGTTTTTGTACATATTTAGTGTATGTAGTAGTATTTATATATTATATGTTATGTATGTATAATAATTGTTAATCAGTATGTATAATAATTATTATTATTTACGTATTGTATTATGTTTTTATGTTGTATTACAACCTACACATTTCTTTTTTTTATATATTTTCATATCATAATTTATTTACTGCACCTACTTCGTTTATCTCTGCACCACCTAAGGTTGACTGGTAGAGAATGCTTATAGCATTAAGTCCGCCTATGTACCTGTGTGCATTAAGTTTAAATAAATAAATAAATATGCTTACTTTGGGTCTAGATGACGTTGTGTACCACAACAAGTGGTAATATTTATATATTATTTATTTATTGATGTTTAATTTCGCACCGTTTTATTCAAACAATAAACGTATACATCTAATATTCTTTGGTAATAAAATGTTATTTATGTCTAAACCATAGCGTACCTAGTTATAAAATATCTACTGTAGATAAAGTTCATATTCCTCTATATAATATAAGTACAATTAATTAATTCATTTGATGACTTGTAAGTTATGAAAACAATGTTAAAATATATTTAAGTTACCTGGGTTATTGTCGCATTAAAGGTCAAAATCAATAATTTTTGAGCTTTAAATTAGTTGAAAATTGCGAAAAGGTCAACAGTAACGCTAAGGGTTTTGATTTATTTGCGAATATCAAAACATTTGTATATTTTATTGCGATGCCTTAGAAACTTTTTTGTTTACGACTTCAAGGGACCGTACACCCCTGTCTTTGATATTAATTTTAAATTGCTCCACTTGTTCCTGAGAAAAAGGGTCAGACAGACAGACAGACAGACGGACAATGAAGTGATCTTATAAAGGTTCCATGTTTTCCTTTTGAAATACGGGGCCCTAAATCTTTAGAGTTATGTCAGCCAAGCATATTAATGACGACAAGCAGTGTGATGTGCAAAAGTAATGCGCACTTTTTGGGCACTTAAATAGAATAAACTTTGATATTTTCAATTGATAAGACCGCCCATTGTCACTATTTATTGTTACATATTTTTAATATCTAATGTAAGTTGTGTAGAATAAAGTATATTGTATTCTATTGTTTTGTAATTGAATCCTTTGTGTCGGGTATTAGGGATGATAGACATTTAGTTATTGTAATCAGAAGTTACTATTAAACAAAAATGTAGTACCACCTATTTTTGTAAGGAGGAGAAAGAATACATTTTTTTTTATATAAGCCTAACTCCACTCTCCTTGAACATACTCAATATGACCTATAAATTTATTGGTGAGTCCTTTATCTTCGACTCACGCTTTGAAAACTAAGATGGGTTTTAAAAGTCTATGCTATTTTTTACCGCAAATTGACCGTAGGCAAATTCACTGATATTTTTGGTATGATGTACATAAGATTACATTTAGTTAAATTTAATGCACATTACTGTATCAAAAGGCTGTCACTAGTTTAGTTCTTTCATAGTTTTATGTTATGTTGTAGATAACGGTGCTGGTTGCGTGATTACCAATTAAATTTTTCTTATGAACCTCTGTGTTACAATTATGCATTTATCGCAATTGTTTATATCTCAAATAAACCAAAATAAGTATCAAAATGGTCTTAGTAAGTAAGACCCTAAAAAATCATTTTTAGTCTTGGTTCTTTCTAACTTATAGCTATCCTCAGAATTTTTCCCTCGATTGGCAAATTAGAGTATGCGAGTCGTCTGGATATCGGTACGGATTCAACTTCGTTCTACTTGGCTGAAGATCGTGTTAGTTTTTCACTTCTTATAGTCACATCATTAGATTAAATAGCTACGACGATTGCCATTTAAATTCTTGCTCAAGTAGCTTTTTCCCATTGACTTTAAGTTGGATCTGATGTTGTTCAAAAGTTTACCGTTAGGATTCTCTCGGGTCAAATTTGGAAATGTGCCCGGTGAATGGCGATAACATTGCTCCTGTCAATAAGGAACAAATAATGTTTAGCAATGTGTAGTCATTGTCCGTTCGACAAATAAGATATTATTATCTACATAGTATGAAAAAAAGTCGCTGGAAAGCGTCTGTCAGTCTGTCTGTATGAGATATCTAATCTCAAGAACCGTTCAATGGATTTGGATACAATTTTCACTGTATTATAGTGCGTTTTTTGATAATGGTTTTGGTAATACAATAACTTATCACCAGAGCTGAATAATAACGATAATAGTGAACTTTTGATACAAATGCAAACTGAGTTCAAGTCACTAGTCCTATTAATATTATTAATGCATTGATATGTAGATAGATTCGATGCCGGAGACGGACATAGGTTACTTTTTATCCCGAAAATCAAGCCGAAGCCGTGCGGCGCAGCTAGTATTATATAAACAAAAAAGATTTTTATGACTAGCAACAGGTACCGGTACAACGTAGGATATATAAAAATCATTGGAAGTTTTCTAATCAGAAATTTTCAGTTTTAGAACAGAGTCTGCCCAATCCAATTTAACTAGCAAAACGTTGCTGTGTAATACATTTCTGCCTTACTTCGGCGAAAAAACGCTTAGAATTTATTTCTGATCTAAGTGTAGGTATTAAATACAAAAACTGTATGCCTGATTAATACTGATTAATCTGTCCAGTTACTTGAAAATACTATCGCAGGTCTAGTCTCCATTTGGCTTTAATAAACTGAAACATAAAAGATCAACGACCTACCCATTGATTGCTTCTACGTCACTACGGACGACCGCCATAATTGCTTTTTCTTAATTCAATTCTTTCATGGCAATGGAAGCTCTTTATTTTTCTTCATCAACTCGAATGTATGAAGTAGTTTTAGATATTAGAGTACCTATTCTTAGAAATTGGAACAAAACTTAATCAGTAATATCATGTTTCAGTCCTAGTACTAAAACCTTAACTATAAGCTAGACTAAAAAGTTTATGACAAAACTAGTGTTCTAATTAAATAACCAGGAACTAGGCTACAAGCTACTTGCCTGTAGTTGCCTGACCGAAAAAGTTTATTTGGGGAATCGACGATGACAGTAAAATATGAAAGTAAAGTAAGTACAATAGAAGGTTGTGTGAAAATAAAAAGGATGCTAAAGAATATAAAACAGCTTAGGGCGTAAACTTTGGGAGGGATGGAATATACAGGGAAAAGGAAAATCCTGTTTAAAATAATATATAACTACGTAATTGTTTTCCGTGGAATACCATACAATGAGTTGCAGAGTTACCTGCAAAGTAACATCACCTTACTCAAAGCATGTAGGTGTAACTGCCATTCTTTTCGGGAAAACGTCCAACATCAAAGATCTTAATGTTGAGACACCACTACGCCTTGTTAAACATTTTATTTATAACACAAAATTATACCTAAGTTGTGTCATCTCAGTGGTTGGTCCGCTTCGTATACACGAGGTCGTGGGTTTAATACCGAGCAAGTACCAATGTTGCTTTGCATTCATAATAATATTATTGTGTACTTTCTCTTACTTACTCTTACTTTTGTCTTCGGTGAAGAAAACCATTGTGAGAAAACCTGAACTAAAAAAATGCCTGAAATTGTGGTGATCAATGCTTATGTCTTCTGTAATGATAAGAGGCCTTTCCCTGCAATGGAAATAACGGGCTGATATGATGATGATGTACGAGTATAAGTTATTATATGCAAGTCGTGTTTGTATCATATTGTAAATAAGTCTAAGTCTAAGATTGATTATACCTACAGACTTTCATTTAACATATTTTTTTCTTTGTATAAATTTTTAAAGGTCTATCATAAACTGAATAAAAACCTAAATAAACTCACAAACACTGAAGATATTATAATAGAAAATTCGATGTTAAAATCTTCTCTTTGTGTATTGTCTTAAAGTTAATTATCCTGCGACTGGTGTAGACGTTGGGTGTCTTTCAAGAGCTTTGTGCGGCTAAGAAAATACTGCCGCTGCTGCGAAAATACCTACTGATAATGCAGTAACGTGCTAGATACAGGATTTCAAAGTATTTTAATTAAGGTTAATTATATTAGAATTATCCAGTTTATATAAAACTAGCGTACCACAGCACGGTTTCACTGGCGTCTTTGCTTACTGCTCTGCTCCCGTCGTCAGTAGCGTGATGTTACATAGCCTTTATTTCACGAGAACTGGGCTATCATATGCAATATACAAATATATATATATATAACTGTATATATATTTGTTAAACCGACTGGTAGTTCCAGAGCAAACAAATAAACTCTTTCGCTTTTTATAATAATATAGATTTACCTGTTATTCTCAGTAAAACTTATACAATAAGCTTCTAAGAATAAATAAAATTAGTGTTACTTTTTATGACTTTGCTTAAGGCGAGGTATTCCTGGAGATAGGCACTCGAAGGTAGTATAAACGCTAGCCCAGCCTTCGCCAATACAGTACGACGTATTTATCTACGATCATCATACGATGACAGCGGCGGGCCCGGCGCGACATCACGCGTTGACAGTTTGCGCACCGCAAGCTCCGTATTGTAAAGCTCGTGCCGCGCCACAATGCAGACACATACAGTAGGTATATTTTTTAACATGATTCATAAAAATCAGTATTTTGCTACAGTGTTGTGTGCAATTTAATGTAGGCTTATTAAACCTAAAATGAAGGTATAGTGGTGGTATTAAATAATCTTGTCGAAGTTACAATAAAATGTTGGATAAACGTTACATACTAAAAGTTATATTTTTTTTTATTTTTAATTATTGAACATCATGCACGAAAGTACAACGGTGGACTTAATGCTAAAAAAATTCTTCAGCAATCGGTTTAGGGTTAAGTTTAGGAATCACAATCTGAGATGGAAGCCAAAAGAGACAAATCTTTGGAGACCACGTACTTGATTTTTAAAGATGCGTATATGTAAATTGTTCAGTTTAGGGCTTGTTTCACAATTTAAATCATTAATTAATTGACAGTAAAATAGTTGATGATTAATACAAAAATCATGCAAAAAGTGTCACATCTTCACCTATAGAAACGTAGATATCGATACAATCTACTTCGAATTTTGCATAAACATTTTTTAACGGAATTGATGGCAGATTTGTTTCCGTATTTTATTAAAATTCATCCTTTAAAAGGGCTAGTTGATATCAATACAAGGTGTATTGATATCAACTTTAAAGCAAATCATCCCTAAAATAAACTTTTTTCCCTTTCTAGCCCCTTGCTTGATTTAAAATGCTTTTGATTTAAAATATTTTATTTTGACACATGTTTGAAAACTCAATCAACCTTCGTCAAATGAAGTTGCTATAGTTATTTTTGAATAGCAATTTATATGAGTCAATTCACTCACTTACTACTAAAAAAAGTTTATCACAATGAAAATAAAAATGAAAAGATTTTTTAAGAAAAAGCGTTGACATTGACAGTCATTCTTTTATATTTTACTTTTTTTATTAGATTTTTTTTTTTTGATTCCTAAAATAAATCTTAAAATATAATCAGAATGGATTTGATATATTTCGCTAAATTAAAACAAATCTGACATCTGGCAACATTCTTCCTAACAAATATTGAATGGCGGATATTATAATTTAGTTCAATTTTTAATTATTTGACATTTTAATACTAGGGTAAAACAAAGGTAATAAATCACAAGTTAACATAAAAAAATAAAGCGTATTTTTTAATTTATTGAATTTGCTGCACGCTGCCATAAAATGGGCCCATTTTATCGCATACTCCTTTCCTTAACACCCTCATTGAGTACTATGATAACACAATCATTGCATCGAATAATTGATATGCATTTCTCATATGGTAAATTACAGTATCCACTTTTGTTTTGCTACGGTGAGGATAGATACTTCACTTTTGTACCCCAGTAATATAAACAGTGGTATTTGCTAGTAGCAGCTAGTAGTAAGTTTTTATTCTACCGTGTAATAACAAATTATAACTATGTAATTAAGAAAGGAGAAGATTATAATCTGCTATATTTTCATTGGTCGTTTAGCCAGTTTTTGTTGATGGCGAAAAGAAATCGAGACGAAAAAATGTTGTTATATTAGGAACAAACAGGCGCTTACAGCTTACTTACGGACGTTGATGCTGATCAGCTGGGTCAAAAGGTGGCGCTGGCTACTTCTTTTACTGAACGGGAGAGGGCACGCTATATAAATGAGCGGGTACATGTCACTACGGTCAAATTGAGAGCGCGCCAATGCGCAACATAAATCCACCAAAATTAATTAATTTTTGATTCCATTTTTTTTGTCAAAATTTACGATTTCACCCAAGTCTTAGCTTATTGCTCTGCTCCGTTGCCAGTAGCGTGATGTTACATAGCCTATAATCTTACTCGAGAACTGGGCTGTCATACGCAAAAAAAAACCAGAGATTAGCGCGTACAAACAAACTCTTCCGCTTTATATAATAGTATTTAGAATTTTATTGACAATGATTGTACTCGTACCAACTTGTAATA
This sequence comes from Parascotia fuliginaria, assembly GCA_963082885.1. NCBI lineage: Eukaryota > Metazoa > Arthropoda > Insecta > Lepidoptera > Erebidae > Parascotia > Parascotia fuliginaria. The sequence continues at coordinate 5,394,884 of OY720197.1, forward strand.
CAAAGTCCAAGCCTGACGTCATAATTACATGTAATTACTTACTGCAACATTTTTATATTGTGACACCAATGAAACGTCAGAGGCCCTAGACAAGTGTCAAACATTTCTATTCTATTCATAGAATAGATAAAAAAATGTATTGGATTGACATAAGCTAACGCCAGAGCTTATGTCAATCTCATACATTTTTTATCTATTCTATGAATAGAATAGAAATGTTTGACACTTGTCTCGGGCCTCTGTTTACCTAAAATACATTTTTAAATAATTTTAAATTTTATAATAAAAATGAATTCATAACAGAAACATAATGTTAAAATATACTTATTTACATATTCTATTACTATTATTTGTTTAGCCTTTGTAAATCTATTATTTTTTTTATAACGCGCATTTTTCGGATAACAAAAAAAATTACACAGGTCCGACCTCTGACGCTGTCCCAGCAGGACTTAACGAAAAGCGCGAAAGCCTCAGCAAGGATAAAAACTCATTATCTTAGGAAACAGAGGAGAAGACGTTCTAAATTTTACTTTTTGATTTCCGAAAAACCTTACATTTTCAACGACAATTCATTTGATATAAGTTTCATTACACAAAAACTAATACACACTGAATGAAATGGGTTTTAAAATTAGTTTAGACTTATCTTTGAGACTAAAATCGATCGAGCCAACATTGCGTATTGAATTACCGAAATTTAAAGATCAAAGAATGATTAATGATATATTTGATTTTCAGATTTTAATTTCATCTCGTTTAGGAAGAAAACAGAAAACTAAGAACCTGTTTTTGAGCGTTTGTGGGAAAAGCTCGCCTTAAATTAAAAGTGCCATCTAGGGTTAGGTTAAGGCTAACGATTTTCTAAATTTTTACGTTTTTTTAAGTCAAGGTTAGAAATAAATTTAAATTTTTGATAAAAAATACAGTAAAATGAACTCACTAAGTCAATACTGTATCAAAATAAATTAAATAATACAGCCAAAAATATCCAGCTACCTAAAGAAATAAACAAAATCGACAATTTGCATACATCAATCAGAAATACGAAGACAATAGCTTTCAAAAAGTGCACATCGTTCGGAAACAGTCAACCGAATTGATTGGTCCAGTCCTGAGTAACTGTGACGTCACAGCGCCCACTAAAAGAGAACAACCATGTTGGTCCACACCTGCTGCCATAAAAAAAATCACTTGTCTTTTAAAATCGTTCATCTTCTTTTTGAAATTTATATTGTTTGCTAAGTACGAATATATTTGTGAAAGAGATTTCTATTAGATTTTTTATCACAATACGTTTTATTGTGCGTTTAGGAAAATAAATCTACAAATATTTTTCAAACAACTTTATAATTCAAAGAAATTCAAATTTTAGAAAACATACGAATATCTTTAAGCCTCATATTTTGATATAGAGGGTTGGCAGAAGTGTATATTACCTCATTTTTGCAAGCTACGCTAGGTTAGATTACATAAACAACAGGACGCGAGCATGTTGTCATTTACCGTGTATAATTTCAGGCTAGCACTGAGAAAACCCAATATCGATTCGACCAGAGATCGAACGCATCCTGTGCGTGAAAACCGGAATATAGTAGGTATCTATCATTGAATTAATCGATGCTGAAAATTTAACGGACTTTGTAAAAAATTCACTTTGCTTTAAGTAGGTACCCTGTAATAAAACAGTTAATTTCATCCCAGCAAAAAATCAGGTCAGATTTCTTACCTCTTCTACCTACGATCAGCAAAGAAAAATCAGTTTTAAAATTCTTGTATTAAAAACCTCGTCGGTGAACAATACATGTTGAGACAAAGGGAATTGAGTGGAGCTGAAGAGCTCTTATTTGTTAAGTCACTTTTCAACCACATTGTTGGTGCTGTGAAAGAAACCTCTCCGTATGGACATGAAAGAGAGCTCGGGTAATTTTACGTCACATTTTTCGAAAAGATTGTATTTTTTGCAGGTAATAATATTTTTATAAAATATAAAAAAAATATTAGGTGATTTAAAAAAAAATGATGTCTAAACTAAGTAGATAACTACTAAATCTAATTTGAGACGTAAAATAATTTTAAAATGTAATTTTATATTAATAATTTTAGTACTCAAATTTCAAACTTTTGATAAAATGATGTAATTTATAATTTATCAATTAATTTAATTGCAGTATTGATCTAGAAGAATTCTACTTTTAGCTATTGCTAGGAATTATACAAACCATCATTTGAAAATCTGACTGGTTAATTTGTGACAATACACGAGCTTGAAGTTGAAAACACGCTGCAAATGCAGAGAATGAGCAAAGTTGATAATTACGAAGACATCAAGCGACGAATATGTCGGTTATTACAGAGCTCGTCTCATTGACATGTTAGCACAGCTGTTCTGTGGAAACGAATCAAATGAAAATGTTACTTTTTTGATACAGAATATGTCGCAAAATATACTTGCCGGTAAATAATTATCCTCAGACATACGCTGCTAAAAAAAAACACAGCACCTACAGATACATAAATTAATTCGAACAATATAGTCTGCTTGGTTGTAAATGCTTATTCTCTGACACATGTGCTACTAAAAGATAAACTATACAAAAGCGGAAGAGTTTGTTGGATTGATGCGCTAATCTCTGAAGCTACCAGTCGGATTTGAAAAAAAATTATATCTTTAAGAAACAAACCCTCGTATATCGTACCCTCAATAAAGGCGGACAGTAATAATTATAATAATAATAATAATATTCTACCACATATGCACACAGCGCCATTTAGCCCCAAATTAAGCAATTATATTTGCTTGTGTTATGGGTACTAAACAACTGATATACTACTTAAATACTTTCTTTTTTTTTTGTAAGTACATACATATTATAGATAAATTACACCCAGACACAGAACAAACAATCATGCATAGCACACAAAGGTTTGTCCTGGGTGGGAATCGAACCCACGACCTCCGGCTTAGCAGTCAGGGTCACTAACCACTAGACCAACAGGCCAGTTAAATAAAACAGTAAAGATAAAACATACAAACAATCTTCAATATGAAGTATAAAGACGAACAGCCATTATATTGTGTGTGCCTAATCGATGCATAATATCAAAGCCTCAAACAAAGCTACGTGTGGCATAGTTGGAGTACATGTGTACGAACTAGAGTTTGTCTCGTTGACATCGACGAGTGAGAACATGGGTTGCATAGAAACGCAATTGCCGAAAAAATCATTCAAGTAATGTATTTTGAAAAAAATATCTACTGCCTCTTCTGTAGCTTATTTATTTGACAGCAGCAATGTTTGACGAATATTTTGTAGTAGCGCGATTTAAAACTACCCAATGAAGAAAATAACATATAAATTGAACATTTAAAAAACCTCCGAAATAGTGTACATTATTCTAATAGTCCAGCCCTTTATTTGATACTCGTATTAAGGGAGTTGTGAAAAATATAAAATTTTGTGGCGTGTTTAAAATTTTAGACCTATTTTCATTAGACATAGCTAAGAACGCTCCCGAATAATTAACCTTTCAAACGAAAAAAACTAAATCAAAATCGGTTCATCCGTTCGGAAGCTACGATGCCACAGGCAGACACACACATACACACAGACACGACAAGCTTTTATCACTCCGCCGTTTTTGCGTCGGGGGTTAACAAGACCGTGAGTAATCGGACAGGGGTAATAATTTACTAGGTACTTTCTTTCTGGTGAGTCGAGTAATTCCAGTTCAGGAAGTGTTATACTAATACACAGATTGTTTGTCTAATAATAATTAACAAACAAAAGCCCAGAGTCAAACAAAATTAATAACAATTTTATAATAACAACTCTACGCCGTTCGCTGTCGTTGAAAACATTAACATTCACCAAATCCTAGTTCATGTCGCCTATTGCAGTCGTTTGCATATGTTTAGTTAATTGTTACTCTGAACCTGAACTACTGCGTGACAAACTACATATTGAAGTCGTGTGTTGTAAGTAAATTTTGACAACGCGTTATAATTGAGAGGTAGACAGATTTGGGTCCTAATCTTTTGTTCATACCAACAAAATTAAGTTTTTGTTATTGATTTTATTTATTTACTAGGTGTTGCCCGCAGCTCTACCTGCGTTAATACCTGTTCAACCTCTTTAAGGAATTTTTGCCCGATGAAAGATAGCTTATGTAGTCTCCCAAGGTCTATTCTATCTCTATACATCAACACTAAAGTGATATTTAGAGCCAGTGAAATGCGTGCAGGTCACTCGACCAACGTTAGTGTACATGCGCATTTAAGACTTTTTGAATGTACCTATCTTTGTACTTCAAATTTCATCAAAATCGGTTCAGTAGTATAGGCGTCAAAGCGCAACAACAGACAGACAGAGTTACTTTCGCATATAAAATATTAGTATGGATTTTAGTTTCATGATTAATGTGGTAAATTTTAATTTCTTTTTGTTTTTAAGGTGTAACTTTACTATTACAAGCGTTTCTGACACCAATGACAGCGTATTTATACTTTTATGAAAACTGAGCAGCGCCACTGGTGTATACTCTAATAGTTAAATTTTCACTTATCATTTTACCTGCCAATGAACGAGACAATCACACGTTTACTCCAGAGGCCCTAGACAAGTGTCACAGATTTCTATTCTATTCATAGAATAGACTAGCTGACCCGGCGAACTTCGTTCCGCCTAACAGTCGATCAACATTACTTTATTTTTCTAAAATAAAAGAATTTTCTAAAATAAACGTAGCCTAAGTTACTCCTTATTACATCAGATACCTGCCAATCCCGCCAAAATCGGTCCAGCCATTTCAGAGATTAGCCCGAACAAACACACAGACAGACAGACAAAAATTGTAAAAAATGCTATTTTGGTGTATGTACCGTATATTACAAACAGACACTCCAATTTTATTATATGTATAGATTAAAAAATGTATGGGATTGACGTAAGCGTTGGCGTTAGCTTATGTCAATCCTATACATTTTTAATCTATTCTATGAGTAGAATAGAAATCTTTGCCACTTGTCTAGGGCCTCTGGTTAGAGCTAAAGAAATCTGTGATAGGCAAACAATTTTTGTGTTGTTGAAACAGTAAATACATAAATATAAATAATATACTGAAATTTCGATTGCATCAATGAAATAATATCTAGTGAATTATTAAATAATGATCATACATACTAAGTAATACCTTCCATGATACATATTATCATTTATTGCGAGGACTCCAAACACATGTTTTAATGGCTGCCCTCAGCAGATTTTTATTATTTTACCAGTCATACTTTAAAAATAAGAATACCAGAAAATATTTTCCAGCTACAAACTCTATTATAATAACAAAAGCTTAAACGAATAACGAAATTTTGCCCGAACCAAAAGAACGTCGCCCAAAAATACATCACATGAATTTTTCTAATTTTTTTTCCTGAAACCTGTTACTATACCTACTGCTAGGCGTCAGTTCAACATCAAAGGTTTTGTTTGCAAGCCTCACAAGGGAGACCCTTTATTTAAATTGGGGTAGTTAGGTGTACTATCTTTTAAAATTTTCTCCATGTCACGAATTTTTGCTCAACATTTTCGAAGGCAATTTTCAAGAGTAGGTACGTTCCGGTCTAGTGAATTTTTTTCCGGTGTAGTGAAAAGTTATAGATGAATGAAAAGGAAGTTGATGTCACTGCAATGGTTTCTGATACCGTTAGCGCTAGAATTACATTTATTTTTATCGTTTCTGTCTTTTTAATTATATTTTAACTTGACTTTCAGAATAAGAATACGCCACAGTAATATTTTTCTCTTAAATTGAATAGTCGAAATATAGAATTACCATTTTCCAGAATTTCGAATTGCTGGTGTTGAGTTTCTGCCAGGAAGTATATTTTGCAAACTTGTTTGAAGAAGTAAGTATATGTTTTACACTAGAATGAGTTCTATCTTTTCAGTAGGTTCCAGAAAAAGTGGCAGTACACAGTAAACAGAATTTATTGTTTTGAAAGTGAGAATTTATTCAAACAAGCATTTCTAGAAATCCTAATTTAACTAAATTTGGCTTTATTAATAAGCACAACAATGCAGTAAACAAATGTGATCTTGCAAACAAAGGCCAGTCGGAATTAATATTCTGTAACTATACGATGTCCATAGTGAGCCTTCAGGGAATAATAAAACAACCCGCCGTACCATATTAATATTTTAACTTCATAATTCAAATTTGTTATAGAAACTGATGTATGGACTTTTTGCTGCCATTAAACCTTTAAATGATGGTTTTAGTGCTGGAGGATTAATATTAGTTTTATGTTGTTTAAGTTTTGATTTTGATAAAATTAGAGGACGTGAAATATAGTTTCATACAAACATATAATTAAGGTTATAATAGCAGCATAATTATAATATATTATTTGTATCAATTAGTTAATTAATTACAATAAAGTTACAGAATACATTGTAGAAATGTGAGGTACTTAATCTATACTAAGCTTAAAAGCCTAGGCTAAGCTCAAAATTAACATATTCAAAGCTAATACTTAACAATTTTAGCATAGGTATTACTTGCCTAACTTAGACGAGTATTAGGAGTATTATCAAAATATAACTCGTTTGTATAATTAAAAGAAACAAATCTATCTAATACCATTTTTGAAGGTGTAGGTGACTCAGGACACTGAATGTTTCTTAATGTTCTTATAGCTCACGTTATGCGTAAACGAAAAGATTTTCTTGGTATACTTTTGTAATTCTTACAAAGACTCTAAATCTGAGTAGACCGTAGACATCGCCTTAGATAGACCAATATTTTAAAGAAATAAGGAGCTCATAAAAGGAAATAATTTATAAGAGATAACAACAAATAAAAAGTAAATACAACATTAATATTATTTCCATGCTTTATATTGTTCTTCATCCACTTTCAAATGACGATAAACAAAATAAAAATAACAGTTAAAATTCAAAGGCAGCCATTTAAAAATTCAAACCTACCGGAGAAGTCATTTATCATAATAAGAACACCTTGTTACGTAAAATTTAAGGTTTTAACTTTCGTACTTTTTCAACAAAGAATAAAGTACAATTTTAAGAATTAGACTTTGCAAGTTAAGCTTTATGTAGATGTTAACTTTTGTTTGAGAAAAGTATCGTCACTTTATGAGCTGTTTCCATGGTGATTTTGGAATAAAAGAATAACAAAGGGTTAAATTGCGTATATAATGGCCAAGTTAAAATGTGCTTAGGGAAAAGGGGTCACGTTGAAGATAATGCATCTTTAAAATGGGGTAACTTTTGTGTGAGTTTATTATACAGTATATTAACGTACGTATTTAGAGTTGAGTAACCAAGTTTTAGTTAAGAAATTATGTTATTTCTTATACTTTTTAGTGGCAGTCGACAGACATCTGTCAGTGACATCACTCATAGATTGTTCTTGCTGCTGTCGCCACTTGAATAAGCTTTAGTTCTTCACTACCGCTACTCGTCAGCGTGGCACACTGCTAAGATATACACTTGTTATAAATACAGTTAGTTAAAGGATACAGAAAATCTTCTTATAACAGTTTAAACGTATTTCTCACAAGGAAAATATTACATATTTAGTAAATATTGTGCTAGTTTTAATTTAATATTTGCGTTAAAATTTTTTAAATAATTAATATGGTTAAGAGCCGAAACATATAACGGCGGGCGCTGCGTTTCGGCTTTAAAAATGGCGCTTAAGTTTTTTTTCTAATTTGTGACTATATTCATGACGCAAGAATCACTTAAAACTTGAAAATTCTTTTATTTACATTTTTAATTTTTCGTTTCAAGTAAGTTCTACAATTTAAAGATTATAACTATACCTTTTAATCACAAAAACACATAAATATGACTTAAAATAAGAATTAACACTTCAAACATTCAAAGTAACATTTGCATGGGTGAGTGATAAAGAGATTAGTATATTATGATTAAATATATTTTACGTCTAACAATGAAATATGAATTGTGTAAAGTATAAAGATAATAATAATACTTACATAAATATATGTTCAGTCAGTTACAAAAAAAATAGTAATGTTGATGTTGTGTTGATTCTCCTACTGACTACACACTGCAATACTAATAGGTAATTACGTCTTTAAGTAAATATGCTCTGACGTGTTATATGATGGATTGTTTTATCTTTTAAAAAAATATTTAAAAACATTATTTTATTCTACAACATAATACTTAATCTGTTAATCTAAACATTTCTTCACACTTTCAAATACAAAACATCTTAAATTAATCAGATGTATCGAATCGTAGCTATAATTAAAACCGTTGGATAAGATTTGGCGATAACGGGGACCGAGCACTTAATGCGTCTCCATTCATTGCCAACCTCTATCTGGATAACGGGCAATTTAAAATTTAAATCGCTCTGTATAATAAGTGGATTGATGGTGCAGAAGTTTCACAGGAAGCGATTATTTTCACTTGGCTAAACTGATTTTACTTCGCAGTGACACACTATTATAATTTGTGAACCTTGTAAAATCTTTCTTTTACTTCACAGTAGTAGATCCTCGCTAATTTCATCATGAATGGGCCGGATTGACAGAGGAAGTACTACCTACACATAGAAGATCGATACTTTTGCGATCGATAGTATCCGTTTCGTTCGATGAGTGAGTTCAGTGAATTTAATAGTCAGGCAATTAAATAAGAACTCTATTGAATAAGAACGCGCAAATATAAACCTTACGCCATGGGATATAGTTTTACATTCGTTTACTACTACATTAGCAGTACTTCGTCTCGCTACCGTCTCATCGTCTTTTGTTCTAGGTGTCAGTTGACTCGGCTTGAAGAACATACTTTGACATAACGTGTTTTAATACAGGGGCAAAACTAGTGATAAGAATTTGATTTAGCAGCTAAATAATTATTCTGAGGATTCTTAATGTACGTCAAAAATAAATCTAAAACAATTTCAATGTCGTTGTTTTTTAATTTACTATAACACTATTGGCAAATTGAATCTAAATTAAAATCTGATCATATATTAAATACTTATGACACTTTAAACAACTATTTTAATTTGCCTACTTGCACTTACAAGCTAGAAAATCAAGAAATCTTATAATATTACGAGTCCTAATAAAATTTGTACAGAAACAATCTTACAATTTCTCAAACGAGCAAGTCTAGAAATTTTTATTCTTTTCTGCAGTTGCTAGTTTTATCTTGATTACCTTCAAAATAGCTTCCTTACTAAATTTAAGTCATTTTTAAAGAAAATTATTTTAACCGTCAACTGTTTTTTTAAATTTAGTGAAAAGACAAAAGGGAATCAAACTCAAACTCAAACTCAAAGCATTTATTTCGTTTTGCTCGTAAAGTATGATGCTTTTGAAAGTCAACATTACATGAAGTCAGTCGCTTGACCTACAGCCAGTTCACTGACGAAGTAGAGCTGTAAGAAGAAGAACCGAAATTGAAAAATCCATCAAGGATTGTTGATTTCTATTTTAAATAAATAAAAAAGTATTTGTGAAAGCTCTTGCATCAAGGCACTATATTATATACTACAGGTCACACGATCTTCTTTTTTTACTTAATAGCGCAGCCTTTGTAGGTGGAGCATTCATCACTCATCTTTTTTTCGCTCTCCTTTTTTACCTTTTGATACAACCCGAAAACTACTTGAATTTTAATTATAATTGACCTGTTTTTGAAATTGTTGATATTTATACTATTATATAAAGCAGAAGAGTTTGTTTGTTTGAACGCGTTAATCTCTCAAACTACTAGTTGGATTTGAATAATTCTTTTTGCGTATGATAGCCTAGTTTTTGAGGAAGGATATAGGTTATGTAACATTACGCTACTGGTGACACAAGCAGTAAGCAAAGACGCGGGTGAAACCGTGTCGCGGGAAGCTAGTATATTATAAATAACATCAACAATTTCAGATACAACCTTTATAGAAGCAATTCAGTATGTCAAAGACATTACGATTATCTTACTCAGAATCACTAAGTTCCATATAAATTTTCGTTAATGTCCTCCACAATTTGCGTCTGTACCCGTCTTCATTCCAAATTGCCACAATTAGATAAGCAGCCAATTTGCTATGTATTTCAGTTTCAAATCATCCTCCTGTATAGTTCCTTAGATCCCTTAAACAATTAAATTTAACTGTTATAACAATAACCGTTGAAATAATTTCGGGATGAAATGGGCAGAGGTTGGTTAAGGTCACATATTTTGCCATCCTGACCCAATCCGTGAAATATTTTAGGGTTGAATATACACGGATGTTTATTTTGCACGTGTATACTGTACCTTTATATGTTTCCATTCTGGCATATCATTATTTTTTTATCATCAAGCAGACTGCAACAATAAATGAATTAATTCCTGTTATTTAATAGAAAATTCTGTAGTTCATAAATCATTGTTTTGAATCTGGCACTTTCTGTTAATTTTTTTTCTTTATTCTCATGATAATCGTTGGCATTCGAAGTATAAAATAATAATATAAATTGCTTTGGATATTACTGTCATAAGGCTGAGGAAAAAAAAATAGGCTACATTAAATGAAACTTATTTTGAGCAATTATGGTCATCAAGACGTCTCTCTATGAGAACTGACCTTTGTCCTGCAGTTCACGAATAATAGACTAGTGCCAGTTATTGGAAATTAATTCGACGATAGTCTCGAATTAAATTATTGACTGTATATGGTGCGGACAGTGTGCACAGCGCGTGGTTATGGAGACAGTTTTCTGTATTTTGGTTTTTTTTTGGAACTTTTGATACAGTTTGACTTCCAGGCAAAATTTAGCATGTCAACCTAGTAGTTTTTTTTATATTTTTACTTAGTTTTTTTTTATAAGAAGAATTCAGTTAGCCTATAGTATAATCTAAACTAATAATATAAAGAGAAAAAAATATTTTTTGATTGTTTGTTTGTTTGTTTGTTTGCAACGATTTATATAAAAATCTATGTTACTGATTTAAAAAATTCTTTCATCTTTAGAAATCAATAAATTCAGCGGATAACATAGGCTATATTTTATTATGTTATTTTAAGTCGTTTTCAGATTTTCAATATTTTAATCGCCTTCGTAAATCAAAATGAAGTAATACGACGCTATTGCTATGATATTAATTTACCATAGGAGTTTGTGCAATCGATTGAAACTTTTGATGCCGAAGCGAAGCAAGGGCGGACGTCTAGTATACTATAAGAAGCGAGCGATACTCGACCCTTATTGGAGGAATAATAAGTAAAAATAAGTGTTCGCAATTTTCTCTCTTATGTTTCCAATTTGACAATGACAAAATATCAACTGCTATTGAAACCCTGATACACTCTATAGACTTTGCACCCTTTTCAATTTGTCTAAATTCACTCTATCAGTCAATCTGTAGTAAAATCCAAACAATGCTTAATGGTAGTTTAACATAAATCTGAATTTTAATAAACAATTTCGGTAAACTTGACAGTCTGTCTTTACATTGACGTTTCAATTACTTAGTACGAAGCAATTGCTTTTAGCGTATACAAATTACGACAGCAGTAGAGATAAGTATTATAAGTAAACGTGACAACAGAATACTACATCTTTCGATTTATGCTGTACAATTAGGAGCATCCATTAATGGTTAAAGTATCAATGGAATAGTGCATTTATACTATTATATAAACCGAAAGAGTTTGTTTGTTTGTTTGAACGCGCTAATCTCTGGCACTACCAATCGGATTTGAATATTTGTTTTTACGTATGATAGCTCATTCTCGAGGAAGGTAATAAGCTATGTAATATCACGCTACTGGCGACGGAAGCAGAGCAGTAAGTAAAATTAGTATTATAGCATGATAGAGAAATGCTATGCAATATCATTTGAACATCACATATGGTGCAGTCCATACTTTCATACTAATATTATAAATGCGACTGTCTCTCTGTCTGTCTGTTACGCTTTAGCGCCTAAACCACTGAACCGATGAAAATGCGATAACCGACATTTACGCGACCGGAGCTCCGGGCAACAACTAGTGTTACTTATTGCAGCGTACGTTAATGCACTGTATTTATGTGGTTGCCTATTTATACCTCGAAGTTGACGTTTTCCTGCTCTGATAGGTAGTAACATTTAACCTGAATCACCTGATGCAGTTTCTGCTTTTCATTTGCCCTTACAATAAGGCTTGTTACTTCTTTTACCAATTTTTTATTTTAATAATTATCCTCACAATAATTATTTACTTATTTTATTTTTTAGAAGGCTTACGAACAAATACAACATTAGAAAATAATAATATGTACATTTTAAATATTGCCAGTTACACGATGCGTTCGCGTCGTGCGATGAGTTTAAATATACAGATATATATAAATAAATTTCTTAAGAAATGTTCTAATTGCTATCGCACGAGCACAGTCATTTTTACACGATTTATTTCATGGCACGACGAGAATGCTTCGCGCCATTGTACAATCGCTGCCAATAAGGATGTTTAGGGAAATTTAAGAATTTTCATATTGGACCAATCAGGGGTTAACTTTCAAAAAGCGCTTGAAAGCTAGACCTGACGCATCGGTGCTGCTCTTTCGTGGACGTCTATTTAGAAAACCCTCTCAGCAGTTTTCTTTGTCCTTAAAAATGAGAATTTTCCATTTTGTTAATTAAACATTAAAATTGCCTAAATGAACACAATTTTTTTTTGATAGCGCTGTTAAAATGGAAGACCTTTTATCAAAGTGGCGCCAACTAGTGGCGAAAATTTTCCAAAACACTTTATACTTAATATTTACCTATGTGATTTTGTATAATTTCAATTTTTATTTTAACCAAAGACATTTAACTAGGAACCTAGCTTTCTTATTTTATCTGATATTTGTATACCTAAAATTACTAAAAGTGAGGCACCTCACAGTGCTATGCTTCGTAACTCTAAAAATATGTAAACATTCTGCTGACCTCAAAATTATGATGCCATAGCATAATATTATATCCGAAATACAATTGAATCCTCGTGTAATATCACCTGAGCATCAAAATGTTACGAAAATTAACTCAACGGGGAGTGAAATAGTGATCTTTCAATACAAAATCATCTATCAAACTGCTTAACTTGAGAGGCAGAAATTCGAACAGCTTCTATAAATTTCGCGCATTTAATCACGTCACTTAATATAGCTCCCAAAGCCGCGCAAGTTCGTATTAACGGTAGCTACATTCTGCCAAAGTTTCCAAGTTATTGTACACTACTTAACTCATATTGGCATGCACTGAATTAAGTTAATGTAATTTTGGGTGAAGAAGATTGGATACGGAAGATAAAGTATAAGGGATTGCGATTATGCTGGCTTAGTAAAAGAACAGACTAGATAAAGGTTGTTTTAGATACATATTTACTGCAAAATGTGGTATGGGACAAGATATATATCGATATGCTTATGTTTGAAACCTCAGCTTTTGGAATGGTGATCACCATATCTGGAGCCCAATGACTGCTTACCATCACGCAGAGTGGAATCACTTTAGTAGGTTAATATATATAAGTGCTAAAAGTTTATTGCTACTGAATATGAACAGTTCCATCTATCTTACACATAATCCCAAAACATCTGCTTTATCAAAATCATAAAACAAAACACATTCTAGACAGAACGGCTAATAAAACTAAACACAATTCTCACTCTCAATATTACACGAACAAACTCCCGAAGAGTACCAAAATCACCGCATTGCAATTTGTCATGCGACATCTGGTTCGGAGCGGTTTGCACCGGTCCTGAGCGGTTACGCGAGGTGTTATACGAAAATGGCAGATATTTCTCCTGTAACTAAAGTTACAACGGTTAGGACCGTTTGTTTTTATTAGGGGCTAAGTAATTTTTGATGTTTGGTTCGAACACGAAAACATTTAGTACGTAACCAATATACCTACTATATAGGATAAAGAAATGTATGATAAAGATCTTCAAGCAGTAAAATATAAGAATCGACGTTGTATTATGTAAATAAATAAATAATGGCTATAAATCTATTACAAAAGAGAATTGATTAAATAGAATTAAATGAATTTTGCAATAAAAAAGCTTGATACTTTTTTTTTTTTTTTTAAGAATGACTACCTAGTTATATATTCATCAAAATAAATTTCTTTTACAAATAACGCGGACTAAATTTTGAAAAAGAAAAAACTCATAAGTAGGTATTGGATTTGTTTTGTTATTTCGCATTGGTTTCGACCAGATGTTGTCTGTCAGCTGCCATTTATAAAACTAACTTTAGACTCGATCGTGTTCGTAAAATTTCGGATTAAATTTCAAAAATTTTGTATAGAACTCTTATCCAAAAGTTATATTCGTTTATCTAAATAAAAGTCACGCAGCAGTTAGGTAGTGAACTAAATATAGGGTAGAACCCAATGAAGGGATAACTTCAGTGCGAAAACTCTCGTTAAATTTGTAATATAAGTTTGAAAGTGTATCACAAATAATAAAAGTAAAATGAAATAGTAATAATAAAATGAAATAGTAAGATGACGCGCTGGTATTATTAAACCACTTTTTGGTAGTCTAGTGTACCTGTAGATTTTTCACACGCTTTACCTATCGATACTAAACAAAAATAAAGGCAGAATTGAGTTACTTGAGGCCTAGATCTAGCAGTCTTTCAGCATTATAAAATTAAAGTAGCTTCATAATCATTTTCTAACATACTACCCAGCTCGAATCAGTCACTCAAGATTTTCCTAAAGTATTAAAATTTGTACTATCAATAAAGTCCCATGGTCTCAATTGTGTAATTTAAATAATTAGATATTCATTTATTCGTTTTAACATCCGATCCATTGGATAAATGCGACTCAAGAAATCTGTCCTACTTATAAAATTATGTTTACCATCAGATAAATGTTCCTGTTCTACATTTATTATCATATTTTGTAACAAATCCATCTTAAGTATATTGATTCTAATGAGGATTACGCATTATTTTATACCATTACTAGCTGACCCGGCTAACTTTGATCCGCCTAACAGTCGATCAACATTACTTTAATTTTTCTAAAATAAAACAATTTCTCTAAAATAAACGTAGCCTACTCCTAATTACACCAGCTACCTGCCAATAAAAGTCTCGTCCGAAATCGGTCCAGCCATTTCAGAAATCAGCCGGAACAAACAAACTACAGACAGACAGACAGACAGACAGACAAAAATTATTAAAAAAATATATTTTGGTGTATGTACCGTATATATATTCATATACATGTAGTAAAAAAACGGTTATTTCAATATTACAAACAGACACTCTTATTTTATTATATGTATAGACTAGCTGACCCGGCGAACTTCGTTTCGCCTAACAGTCAATCAACATTACTTTATTTTTCTGAAAGAAAAGATTTTTTCTAAAATAAACGTAGTCTAAGTTACTCCTTATTACATCAGCTACCTGCCAATAAAAGTCCCGTCAAAATCGGTCCAGCCATTTCAGAGATTAGCCGGAACAAACAGACAGACAGAAAGACAGACAAAAATTGTAAAAAATGTTATTTTGGTGTATGTACCGTATATAAATTCATATACATGTAGTAAAAAACGGTTATTTCAATATTACAAACAGGCACTCCAATTTTATTATATGTATAGATTATCAGTATTAAGTGACCAAAATAAAATTTTAGAAAGGTACATTGTTAATTATAGATGGTTTGCTGGGTAAGTAGACATAAAATGGTAGGTAAGATAAGATATACATAAATACACTTACCGGTATAATATAAGAGTATTAAGTATTGAATAGATCCAGAATTGCATTTAAACAAAATCCCTTTGTAATTTCAGTTACTACTTATTTAAAGTAGGTTGTTAGCTCGTTTGCCTTTATCAATAATAAAAAGTTGCATTTTGCCGATAATGATACTGAAAACAGTAATCTAGGAAGTTCTACTCACAAAATTACTGTAACAAGGTGAAATCAAACCACAGCAGAAACATAATATTCCCTGCATCACATTGTACCTTGTAATTTATGAACTGTATGTTTAGGACAGTGAACACAATAGACATCATTACCAAGCTTGTTGTTAGTGCTTTTGCTACTAGATTGAATTTGAATTTCAGTGTTTTAATGAAACAATTGTCACAATAGTCACTTTTTTAATGTCAGAATACACTACTTTGATGGTTTAGTGGCACTGTATAAGAATGGCCACGCACAGGTTTCGGGTTAAATCCCCGATATGCCCGATGTGATATTGGGTTTTTATTGAATTGCGCAGTATTAGTTTAATAACCAGACTGATTTCCGGGATAAAAAGTAGCCATATGTCCGTCTCCGACACCGAATTTATCTAGATACCCATTTTCATCGAAATTGGCTCAGTCGTTTAGGCGCTGAGTGGTAACAAACACACACAAACTTTCACATCTATAATATTAGTAAAATAAATGTCGAGATGCTCTGTTATATGCAAAATAGACTTGATATTATTTTGATAACGGTCATCTACGCCTCAAACACAGGAAACACAGCTTAAACTTCCAGATTTAATGATCCGTACAGCTGTTATTTAGCTACGAGACAAAATAGTCATCAAAAATAAATCTGAAATACACGTGTCATAGTAGCATCAGTGCTGATCCCTTTCTATACGTGACTCTTTGTTTTATCGTCGCTAATGTTGGGGCTTCGAAGTACGCAAAGTTATGAGCGGACGAGGTTAGTAGCGGATTGATGGCCTTGATGGCTGTTTTTGATAAAATTGCAAATACCATAAGGGAGTTAGGAAAATGAAGAAAAAAAAGAACGGATTTATTTTATGCACTTACACACTCAAATAATAATTACAAATTGTAATGCTTTACTATATACAACTACATAAATCTATTATTTAAATATTACACAAATTACTTATAATATTATGTAAATCTTTGTTTGTACACAAACCAATTTTCTAATTAAATAAGAAACAAAATGCCGGATTAACCTACTTTTTTAGAAGTATTCTACAGGTTGCACGCGATGACAGCGTACTGGGACGCACTGAAGAATTAAGTCGATGTAAAATTTTAACAAATTTTTACGGTATTTTTCTTTTTCTACTTTTTAGTTTTCTTCCTGTTTGAAGTCGGTATTTTTGTTATCAAATATTTTATATTGACTTTATACGTTTTGTTTCTTTCATGCTGGTTATTTATTTGATTTATTTTATAAAACCTTTAAATCTATTACAAGTAAAGGATTGTGTATTTATTGTTTGGTAAAGAATATGTATTGATTTCTTGAAGGTATTATATTTATAGATATTTAATATAGGCTAGATATTATCTAATTAAATAGTCATGATATTTTAATGCAAATAATTAAAACAAATTTAATATTTTATCAAGATTAGGAATAACCTGTTGTAAATTTGTTTCAAAACAGCAAAATAAAATAATATCGCATAAAAATCGCTGATTTAACAGCCTCATACAATCGCAAATATGTACTGATGCAATAAAAGGGGAACATTCGCTTGTCCTAGTGAACGAACGAACCGATTTGAACGCTTTCTTGTTATGAGCAAATGTGCTTATGTTTTGCATACATATATGAACGAATGCGAGGGTAAATAGGCGAACTGTATGTTTATCCAGCAATTTTCTGCATGAATTTGTTTTCGTAGAAGTCAGACTGAAGATTTGTGGTTGGTTTTTAGAAAGTATTATTGCATGATTACTTTAAGAATGTTGCCGTTGAAAGCTAAGTCTCGCAACTTAGTTCTTCTATAGTAAACAGATGTGAGATCCATGCAATACCAAGTCAGTTAATTTATTTAGTACCTACTTTAGGGACCTTCTGTCTTAAGTTATTGCGTAATTAGCCAACCTAACAACATCTTAAAGTGACCATATATATCAATATTAAAAATCTTTCATGTTTTAAATAAACATATTGACTTGGCCATCACATGAAACCACAATGTATCTCAAGTAATACATATTATATTAAATTATATCGATTATGTTATTAGGTTAGCTAATCACACGTACACTTATTAAATTAAATGATTATTATCAATAGATAGGTCAAACTAGCGGTAATTAAGAGCAGCCTTCATCCAACAGTAAACCTTTTTAGGCGATATTAATAGTAATGATAAAAATAAACATCGTAAAGTTTAAACTAATAAGTAATACTAAAGAAATACATTTTAGTATATACTTTTAAAAGAAAACTATACAGAGGGCCTAGACAAGTAGCATGGATTTCTATTCTATTCATAGAATAGATTAAATAATGTATGACTAACGACAATGTTGGCGTAAGCTTATGTCAATCCCATACATATTTCAATCTATTCTATGAATAGAATAGAAATCTGTCTAAGGCCTCTGAAAACTATAACTATAAATATTTTTCTTCTTTAGGAGCTTCTGCAAGTTCTTGCATCTCTTAATACGTTTGAACCTCAACTTTCTTTAATCCATCTTAACCTATTATTTTGTAGTTTTCATGAAACTTTTGCCTATAATTTTACAAAAGCTGTATTGCCAGTTTAACAAATTTATAACCCATTAGGTAGATATATTATGTTTTTCTCAATATATTTAACGAATGTTAACACGTAACTCTTAAAACCGACCAGGGCCATTATAAACCAGTAATTTCGGCATCACAGACGTAACTAAGCAAAAATTTTAAAATAAAAATATTAATTAAACAGTACCCAGACCCTTTGTGTTGAATTCGTGTATTTATTTGAGCGAACATGGTCGGTTGCTGTAATTGCAAGGTTCATGGATTCGATGTGTAGAGTTGATATTGTCAAGTGGGGGCTTTTAAGGGTTGTACTGGTTTTATAT
Organism: Parascotia fuliginaria; assembly: GCA_963082885.1. Classification (NCBI taxonomy): domain Eukaryota; kingdom Metazoa; phylum Arthropoda; class Insecta; order Lepidoptera; family Erebidae; genus Parascotia; species Parascotia fuliginaria. The sequence continues at coordinate 5,413,728 of OY720197.1, forward strand.
TGTTTTCTTTAATAATATGTTAAGTGAAGCTTACCACAATGTATTAGTAAAAACCATATTTAAATCGGATAAGCCGTTTTTGAGATTAGCGTGAACACAGACAAACAGACAAACAGATAAACAGACAAACAGACAAAAATTGTAACAATCATTGTTTTGGGTTCTATTTGCGTTGATAAAGGTCCCAATAATATTTTTTCTCATATATCTTCCATGTACAGACAGCGACCGGTTACATTTTTATTATATGTATAGATAATGTAATTTATCTATAATATGTATGTATTTACAAAAAAAAAATGTATATAAGTAGTATATCAGTTGTTTAGTACCCATAACACAAGCAAATATAATTGCTTAATTTGGGGCTAGATGGCGCTGTGTGAATGTGGTAGAATATTATTATTATTATTATTATAATTTGTATTATTTTATTAATTTAGTCATAAAAGGGAGTACCTATAAAATGACAACGTAGTCACAATTATGAACAGAATAACAGGCTAGATGTATTAGTGTCTGCTAATCAATGCTTTTGTCTTTTCTAAATAAAAAGAGTCCTGTAGTGAAAATATAATGAGTTGAGGTAAAGAATATACAATACTAACTGAAGCTGTTTCTTAAATATTTAATAATTATAAATGTTTGCATATTTTTCATCAAATCATAATAACGGTCAATAAAATAGGTTTAGTTGTTTAGGAGTGACAGACAGAGAGAGTTGCTTTGATGATATTAAAAATATTTTATAGTAGTTACGGTCCGCGACTTCGTTCGCATTAAATTAGAATTTGATGCATATTTTGGTCAATAAATTAGGCAACAGTTAGTTCTTTTCTGATGTATAAGCTATGTGTATTACTGTAGTTTCGTTAAAATCAAGCATCCATACATCCATGTATGTATATTATTCAAACTTTATATTTTACTAGCTGCACCACACGAATCCGTGTGGTGCAGCTAGTAAAATATAAAGCCCGTGCGTAAAGTATGTTTTGTTGTATCCCTCGGGAACCAGACCGATTTTCAGAATAAAATTTCCCCCACACAATCTATCTACATACAAATTTTACCGAAATCGGTTCGGCCGTTTAGGCGCTGAATAGTAACAAACACACACACAAACTTTCAAGTAGATAATATTAATAGGATAATTTATGTAGGATGATGACTATGATGTGTTTCTGAGAAATTATGTACCGACATAAAATAATATTTAATTATCTTAAACTATTACATTTAACTAATAATACTATTAAATCGCAGTGCAAGTTATAGTAAAGCCTACCAAAGTGACTCCACCCCGCCTGATGTCAGCATGAATGGGCCGGATCGTCCGGGGAAGTACTACCCTCTCATAGAAGAGAGTAGTAGTATCCGTACTACTGCGTTTCGTTCGGTGAGTGAGAGCGCCGGAGACCCAATTTCCCCCCTTTCCTCTTTCCTCACCTCCCTCATTCCCTTCCCCTATCCCCATTCCCAGCCGCCATAGTGGAGGCCACCATACTAGGAGTTTAAGACGATGGCTTTTGGTATAATGGTCGCTACTTCTGGATTCCACTGACTGTTTACCATCAGGCGGGGTGGAGTCACTTTGGTAGGCTTTACTATTAAAAAAAAAAAAAGTTTTACAAATCTTGAGTGTTGGCTAACAATACGTTACTTTTGTTATAAACACACGCAAGCTCGTAGTTTCTTGTAAAATTGTTCACATTATCGGTATAATTAAGAAAATGTATTCTTGCAAAACTTTGTTGAGCACCTACTTGGTAATTTCTTGTTACAATGTATTCACGTATGCGGTTTAATTTAAATTAATACATAAAGTCAGAATTTATTATTGTTTGGTATAATAATATCTAAATGGTAGGTAATAGTTAAATAAAATTTATGTTTATCAGTAGGTACAATTAGATACTTTTGAAAACATGGCTGTTAACTTATAAAAATAAATTAATCTGTGCATAGTCTATATTTTTTATCATATCAGCCAAAACATGTCAACTGCTGGACATAGGCCGCCCTCAACCATCGGTTGCCAGCCACCCCTATATGGTCGTCGGTCCAGATTGTGAGGCCTCTGCCCACGCTGCGTTTCCTGGTTCGTAGTCGCCACTCTAGAAACTTTCTGCCCCAACGGCCGTCAGTTCTTCGAGCTGTGTCCTTCAGAGAAGCAACTCTGCGAGTCATGTCAGTTACTTTGGTCTATAATCTATGCCAATATTATATTTATAATTAATATATATTTAATAAATAAGCGACGTAACAACATTTTAACTTCTATTGAAATTTACAAGTATTAGAATCGAGTTAGAATTGAGAAAAGGCATGAACATTGAACATCATGCTTGCTCAGGTCCAGCAATAGTGCGGTATTATCTTATATGTGGTCCAGGTTTCCCCGCGATAATGTTCCTTTAACCAAATTGAATAACATCTTAGAAAAAAGAATGTACTTTTCAAATTCTAAAATACAAAAAAAATATATTATTTTGTTAACTTAGTTTTTCCTTTTACCTTACATAAGTATTTTTGTACAATTTAAAAAAAAATACGGACCCTTAGTAAGCTTACGTGCCGACATGGGTCTAACACGCAGAGGACCTTAGAGAATTTTAATGTAAAACGGGATGAGACACTTTCCTTACTCATACCAGAATTAACTTAGGAAGTGAGGTCTTGTAATGTATGAAACGTAGACATAGTAATAAGCGAAATATAAATTTAATAATAACTTTACTATTATTTTGTAAAACATATACCTTGGCAAAGTAAACAAAATTCAACTCATATTTACGTAACATACATTACAAGACAAACACTTTAAGTTAAAGAGTTAAAGAGTTTTCTTTGCCATTATTCACCTATTTATATTAACTTGGCAATTATTAATAAGTGGTAACCGTTGCTATGGGTTTCAAGGATTTCTGGACATGGCTGAACCATGTTGTGTGACCACTCTAGCTATGGTACATAGATTAATAGAAATCAACTATTTTCATCTATCTATTAGTCGTACGTAAGAAACTGCTGCACATTAGTTTTCCCAAAGGGCAAAGATAGCTAATATACACTACGTTAGTAGACGCAACAGAACATTGCTGTTGTCTTTATAACAAAACATAATAAAAAAATATTGCCATTTTTCTCAATTTTGATAAGAACGGAACCCTGTTGTATTGTACCTACATTTAAAAATCTTATAGGATATTGATTGTGTATGATAGTATAAATATTAAAATATATATTTATTTATTGTATAATATATGTAACAGAAATACAATTCATCACTGGGACATATCCGAATAACCCTAAAGTCATTCGAGTTATTGTCAACCCTGTCGAGTCAGTGTGGCGACCGTTAAAGGGTTAATTTAACGGTCGCTGCTTTGCTAGAGAAACGTGTGTTGCGTAGTGATGGGTATAATATCACTAAAGGTAGTATTTATTTTATAAATTTGAAATGTAATCATTTAAAATTAGTAGTAATGTATAAAAATTACTTTAAGCGTCATGAGTGGCAACGTCGCTATTTAGTGACATATTTCATGGTTTTCAAATTAATTTAATCTTAGCTATGTTTAAAAAATATGTTCTGCTAACATGCTAGAATTAGGTGAAAGCTGTATAAAAAAAAACCATTGCGTTAACAGTTCTATTTAAATGCAAATAATGCATTTGAAATATAAGTTGCGTTATTTTCATAGTAAAAATCTTAAGAGTAAACATAACGTCAGTCTAAAAAAGTCCACCACAAGATATATGCTTCTAGTCTCCTTAAGGCATATGATTGACGCAGTCAACACACTTGAAAGGAAGTCAACATCTATACTAGACACGTTCATAGTCGTAGAATTCTATGCAAAGCTTCGTCTTTTAGCTTTTTTATACCTATTTTGAGGCAAACAGGCGTAAGAGCTACCTGATAGAAAATTATAAACGTAACCTATTGTCATGCTTATGTTTTTTTAAGCTAAGGGAGGAAGGAAAAGGAAAAATGAAAGAGGACTATTTAAAAAATATTTGATTTGGATAGTCCTCGAGTGGTTAGTGGTCAACACAGAACACTATCTGTTCTGAGGTGGTCAACCTAGAGTCAGGATTTGTTTAGCTCGCGCATAGCGGCATCTGACTAGACATAACGACTGTTATCAACTAGGTAACGACTAGGACCGATTTTTAACGTGCCCTCCGAAGCACGGAGACGCTCATATCAAATACCACTATGCTATCACCCATCCATGGCTCACCCGCGCTCTATGTTGCTTTGCCTGCTAATCGTTTACAGATCGGTGAGGGCAACAAACTATGAGAGGACCATTGGGATAAATAAAGTTGATGGTTATTTTCCATAAACCAGCATTGAGTAGTAAATACAAATAAATCGACAATATTAGATACTTACGCATTACTATTAAATCTATCGATAACATCGCACATGGATATTCTACATATTCTCGATAGCCAGGTGCGTAAATTTCATGTAAATCATACCTTTACTTCAGCTGTGAATTGTTCAGAACCGTATAAATGTGACAATATCGATTCATACCAGATATTTTATTACAGGTATCGATACTCCAGGGGCTTATTGTACAATAATAAGTATAATAACACACGATCGCACTAATATATAGTAAAACATTTATGTAGGAATAATGTTTTTTCCTTTATATGAGTTTAGACTTATTATTGATGAAAATTTAACTATAATAAAATCACGACAACTACACAACGCCATCTAGACCCAAAGTAAGCATATATTATAGCTTGTGTCATGGGAATGCGCATATTAAAAGGTCTTGACAGATAGGCATACAGATAACGAAGTGATCCTATTAGCATTCCGTTTTGCCTCTTTAAATACGGAACTCTAAAACAGAGTAGTATTCTATTTGAGACTGATGACATTCATACTGAGAAGGCACTACAGTAGCCTAGGAAGTAAATTAGTTTACGGAACAATGGATAAGTAACTGTAAAATGGATCCAACCTGACGCTATATTAATAGATTCACACAAAAATCAGGAAACATGTTTCTAAAGGTGGAAAAAACCAATTGTCACTAACAATACTGGGAGAATGTCATTTCTCATAGCGATGACGTTTCCTATGAGCTTCCTCGAGAACGTCACAATAAAATTATGTTGTCATTGAATAAAATAAATTTTATTTAATATTATAGATTTAAAGGGCTATAAATATATTTATCTTATAAAAATGAATCGCTGAATGTGTTGCTAAGGGCAAATCTCGATAGCAGCTGAACCGATTTCGCTAATTAATTTTTCTAATATTCCTTGAAATACGACTTACGGGAAGAAAATTTTAAAAATTGTCTGGAAAAATACTTTTCTGTATTTCCATACGAAAGTATCTTTATTTATTCCAAAATGTTTAAAAAAATGTCCATCCGTGCGAAGCTTGGAAAAAATATAGGTATACAACTTATATTCTATTTATTCGATAATTAAAAATCTATATTCCGGAAAATGACCGGTAACCCTATTTCATACGTGTTAGACACGTGCCAGAGATATTTATTGACAACCAGTACCCTGTTAATGAAGTTATTGTTTTCGCTTAATTGTTTGAATATTTGTACATTATTAAGACTTATTCAAATAGTATCTCTAATAAGTAGATATATTGTAATCGGTTTGAAATGACATTAAATGTTTTATAAGTTTATATTGTTATTTTTTCTTATGATTTGAATAATAAATAATTATTACTTAACCGCACTTTATGGCACTTAATAATAATACCTTTTAAGTGTTAATTCTGCAATAATGAATCAACATCGGCTAATAAAGAGGCTTTCTATATTAACAAATAAATTCATGTTATCATTAGTGTTTCAAGTCTTGTTTTGGTTGCCTTAAAAGTAGTCTTTATACTTTGACTCTCGAAGTACCAATTCAAAATAAACAAAATGTCATCTTCATTCGATATATTGACAAATTTGTACCTTTTTGTAGGTGTAAATATATTATTTTGATTCCCTTAACATACCTTCTGAGGGAAATGAGACGGTAAATTATCATTCAAGTGCCTACATTTATTATTAATTTGTATTTATTTCGTTATATTATCTTTGTCTTCACTTTCAGCGACTTTATAGAGCTTATAAGATAAAATAGAGAATATCATACTAATCTATATAAAAACCACACCAAAATGGTAGGTGTATCAAGCCACGACGAAATAAACGAGGCTATTGATATAAAGACCTTATAATCAATCTTACTCTAAAAGAAATAGCTGGCTATTCAATTTCAATTAGTCAGACAGATAACAGTGTTAGCAAACCCATAAAAATTATGCCATGACCGTGACAACGGACAGTTTCATCGCATTTTCCAAGAAAATTAATTAGTTTAGACGTACATTGAAAACTTACAACGCCTGACAAAAAAGCTATAGCAAAAAAACGCAGCAATGTAAAAGGTGGTAAATAAAAAACTAAGATATTTAAAAAGGAATGTCAACACAATAGGCTATAGAAACGCGATGCGGTCACGCAAAGCCTTTCATCAAATTTGGTTTTATAGTAAAATGATCTTTAAAATTGAACATTAAGACTCAAACTTCTTTAAACTTGTTAGTGAAATAATGACATTTGAAAAGCTGTAGATAACAAAACAGTAATAATCAACGGTTATAATGACAAATTATAACAAATACCTACCTATAATATCACAACCAGTAATAGCACAACAACCACAACGATATCTAGACCCAATATAAGCATATATTATTAGCTTTTGATAAATGGGTTCTAGACTGCGGTTAAACATACTTATATTACGATTTTTTGTAAATACATACATATTATACATAAAAACACCCAGTCCAATGCAAATAGCTATGCTCATGCACACAAATATTTGCACTGGGTGGGAATCGAACCCGCGACCTCTGCGTTGCAGTCCGTACACAGTACCATCGAACCACAGAGGTTGTCAAAACCTATATTACAAAAAAAATACATGATAGTAATAGTACTTGATAATAGCTACGTAGAACGTAGGTACGTGAGCTGCATGCATACTGCCTAATGCATCAATAATTATATTAGCCAATAATTATTTACCTACACTGAGCATAAATTAATTTGACTCATGGTGAAGGTAAACATCTTAAGTTGTCATCACCCAGTCTTATAAAAAAGCGCACGCTATATATGTGGTGATCAAAGTTCATGCTTTCTCTGTATGAGTAGAAGCTTTCACTCAGTAGTAGTTGCGGCTGGGACGACGACAAATGGTATATAGAAAACATAGATTTTTGAATACATGATCCTCAAAAATAAACCTTGATGAGTTGAGTGGTGATTGCCCCCATCAAAAAATAACCAAGAAACACTTTATATACAAAAACCCAAACATATTTCGCTAGTTTAAAACACACTTGATGCGTTTGAATAGAGTTAAATAAGCTCGTAAGCAAGAAAATTGGAGTCCCAGTCAGTCTGAAACAAGAAACTCTAAGTTAACAAGAAACTCGTATGTGAAGAAATATAAACTTATCTCACAAGCTAGATGAGTTGTTGCATGTAATCCTTTGGAGAAATTTGCGATCTTATAATGGGCATTTCTGTTGTTTTAATTGACAATTATAAGACATATTAATAGATGAAATTGCTCTTAAAGGAGTCTGCCTCCATGACCGTGCTTGAACGTATCAGGTTCGGCATACAATACGATACGCTCTACTATGCTGTTTTTTTTTGTGTGGTGTGGAACCCACACCTAGTTAGCCTCTGATGGCTTTCACAACCTTACGCGGACTGTCGGTGAGCAGAAGGCTCTCAACCGTTACTCTACTATGCCCAAAAGAGGGGCTATTATATACTCGTCGACAATTTGTTGACGGTCCGTGCATGACACGCGACGGTGCTTGTCGGAGACGGATCTGTCTAGAGGGCATAGTCTCATACTTTTCAATACAAAGAATATTTTTCTGCCGGACACATTCATAGCACGGTCATGGTATGATACGGTGTACCTAGTGGGCAGATTCTTTAATATGGCATTCTAATGGCAGTATGTTTTAAATAATGTAAGCAGCCTGTGAAAATATTAACATAGTAGGATAAGTTAATTCTGTGCTAAAACATATATTTATTTATTTAAATTTTTAAATCATTGTAATTTATTTTATTCTTAAAACTTAACAATAGTTATCCTATCACAGACACTATCTGAATGAAAAAAATATATGACGATTCGTGATACTTACCTAAATTTTCGTTTCCATTTCAATAAATGCACAGAAATGAATATCTGAACAGAAGAAAGGCACAATCAGTTGTATTAACTGTCTGCCTGTTAACATAATAACAAAAAGATGAAACTCAGGACATCAATATAGTAGTAGGTACTCGCCATTGAGATAATTTACTAAAACATTTCCCTATTTACTAAGTAAATCGATATCAATTTTATTTTAAAGCAATCCAGCGTATTTCTAAAATCATTGTTAAATTTTCGCTTCAGTTATTCACGTCAATGTTTATTTTATTTTACGTAAAAAAGAAATACTCTTCGGATGGAAAATTAGTATTCCTAGTGATCCGTGATTCGACGAAATGAAACGTCCACACATTTTTACTTTAAACGCAAAAATAAAGCGCTTAAAAAAATTTAAAAATTAAATCGCGCTATTTTCAAAATAAATCTTAAATGTATAGTCGGCTAAAAGTGTGGGATTTCAGTTTTGTCAAAAAATTCTGTGACATCTAATTACCGCTAAGGTTAACTATCCTAACGCTGTGTAAGAAAAATTGATCTTGGTTATTTCATCACGTGCAATGAAGCTCAACAGCTGTATACGGTAGACAACATTTTCGGTTTTTTTTTTTTTTTTTTTTTTTTATTATAGCCTACCAAAGTGACTCCACCCCGCCTGGTGGTAAGCAGTCAGTGGAATCCAGAAGTGGCGGCCACTATACCAAAAGCCATCGTCTTAAACTGCTGGTATAGTGGCCTCCACTATGGCGGCTGGGAATGGGGTTAGGGGAAGGGAATGAGGGAGGTGAGGAAAGAGGATAGGGGGAAAATTAGACCTCCGGCGCTCTCACTCACCGAACGAAACGCAGTAGTACGGATACTACTACTCTTAAGTCGATCTTCTATAAGAGGGTAGTACTTCCCCGGACGATCCGGCCTATTCATGCTAAAATCAGCGTGGATCTACTACCGTAAAAGGTTGACCGTACCTACGTAAAACAAGAAATACCTTGTTGATTAAAATTTAAAAGAAAAACAGCGCAAGTGTGAATACAAACTTGTTACGTCAGTATTAAAAACGACCTTCGAAGATTTTTACCCGATTATTCAGAAAACAATCATAGACTCAGAAAAATATACTTTTGCAGTCGACAAAATGTTCTTTCATACATTGAAGTACGTCAGAATCATTTTTTTTAAATGCAAAAGAGAGTTTGTGACATCAACAAAAAATTACCAATTAACTACTTTTGCATTTTTCCTTAACTTACGTTGTGAGCTTTTGCTTCTATGATTATAGGTCTTTTATCATTGTACATCAACGGGAAGTGCCCTGTAGGCCTAGATTTACTCGCAATATACTAAGCTGTTATTACCTAAGGAATATTATGCATCGATTTATCAATGGCAGCTTTTAAATGCTAACAGCATACCAAAGCTTACCTATTTATCATTAGTTTTTAATACCAGCTTTAATCAGAGTATCTACACCTGTTGTCGGTGCAGTTTTATCCATTTGTAATTGTCATGAGCTAATTATTTAACCTCTTTTTATGTTGTTAACTTTAAATTTTCTTTATTTGTGTTAAATAGCTTTGTCTTCATCGTTTCATATTCCCCTTTATATATTTTTTATTATAATATAATATACACAGAGTGAATACGACGGTTTTAAATCAAATGAAAAGGTAGCCGTTACTAGTCCGTATAATGATTTCAAATTGATCACAAATATGATAAGCCGATAAAACAAAAATTTGAAATTTTCTAGCAAAATAAATAATATTTTAGTGGTAACAAAGTAATACACTATTTATTATGACAAGTTCACTGACCTGTAATGAGCGGCAATGCACAACCTTCGACGTGGATTATGACTTATGTCAGTGACCGTTTGACGTACTTACAGAATGTTTAGAATTAAAGAAATTAATATCAGTTGCCAGAGTAAAATAAGAAGAAGTAAAGAAATTAATATTTAATAAATAAATATTTTACGATTTTCAGTGATGTGTAGACCTAAAATCTTGCTTAGGTATTATTTTTGTAGGAACTAAACATTTTGGAATATTGAACCGTATGAAGTAAGCCCGACATGACTGTTGTTAAGGAACTCCATCGACTGTCTATGGTCTTAAGGGTGCAAAGTTCTCATCATGACAAACGAAATAAGTCCAAACACCAAGTAATTGCTGTATAACGTTGTCGAGTTCCCTCAACTTTCTTTCGACTCCATCATCAGATCGACTCTAAAGCTTCACTAAGTAGTAGTGCCTTAAAATACTTATTGAAAAAAATAGCAAATGCACTAGCTGCCAGTACGATTTTCGAAAGTTTCCCTCGATTTCTCTGGGATGCCATCTCGAGATCCTGGTTTCCTCGTCATGGTACTACACTTGGGATATCTATTTTCCAACAAAAAAAGAATCATCGATCGAAATTATTTATAAAAAAAAAGAGTGTGTGTACTCATGTACGCACGTAAGAAGTTATACTTCTTTGGCGTAACAATCCAAAAATACCCAATAATAACACAAGGCATACATACATAACAGTTAACCTCAAATCTATAAATGCACTTAAAACAGTATATTAAAACTACTTTTACCACTAATATTCAAAATAAATATTTTTACTGATAATTAATGATCAATAAAAAATATCTATCACCGTCATAAATATAATTGAATTGATATAAACGCCAATATATTTTTTATTTATTCACACTGATTATTTGTACTGATACGACACACAAAGGTTCGCAACTAACTTCAGAGTGTAAAGGTTCGCAACTAACTTCAGGGTGTTGCTTTTTTCTGTCGGTGTGCGCGCGCATCGTAAAAATTCACTCTCATAATTTTTTCCCAATCGCGCCAAAAGAAGTATAACTTCAATATATATATATATATATATATATATTGAAGTTATACGACCGTATATATATATATATATATACGGTCGAATTAAGAAACCTCCTCCTTCTTTTGAAGTCGATTAAAAAGTAGTCCTGTGTCTAAACTATTAAAGATATTTAGTTGTTTTTTTTTGTCACGATTCAAATGCAATCACGTATAGTATGTGACATTATAGTCACATGCTATACGTGATTGCATTTAATATCATACCGTCGTTTATTATGTATAAAGCGGAAGAGTTTGTTTGTTTGAACGCGCTAATCTCTAAAACTACCTTTCGGATTAAAAAAATTCTTTTTGCGTATGATAGCCCAGTTCTCGGGAAAGCTTAAAGGATATGTAACATCACGCTACTGGCAACGGGTGCAGAGCAGTACGCAAAGACGCGGATGAAACCGCGCCGCGAAAAGCTAGTAATATAATATGAACCCGTTACTGTCCCGCTGCATATTAAAGGTCAATTAAATAATACGCACTGTTAAATGTAGTATGGAAATTATATTATTATTTCTTTGAAGTCCAGGTTACCACACGATGTTTTCCTTTACCGTCAACCACTAATGTCCAAATAAACTTAGAAAGTATAATAAATTTGAAAAAGCACTTGGTACTTGTTCTCTGTTGCTCTCAAATCCACATCGTATACCCAATAAAAAGCAGGTGTATTTTAAATGCATTATGTATAGATAGCCTATCATTTCGCCTTTCTTAACCAGTTGTTGAACTTAATTAAATCACTATTATTCCACCGACAGTGTAGTGAAGCTCACATACATAATTCCTGTGTAACTCTTGCCGGATAAACTCGTCCGTCGTCTTACCATTTTAATATGCTAATGTGTTCTTTGATGCAACAACGATGCGACTCGCTGTTAAGTCTATGATAAAAGTACCTTACTATGTGATAGCTAGGTAGGTATGTAGTTCAGCTTTGGAGTGTTCTTGTAAAGACACATTCAATCACAAGATATCAATACAAAGTAAAACTATTAAAACTCTTTTATAAATCCAGCGCATGTTTTTTAAATCCCTTTTTAGATTTCCGTTTTTTAGATCTCTTTGACAAATCGGATACCAGACCTAATAATTACAATACAAATTTTAATAATAAATTCATCAAGGTATTTGTAATCAACATAAATACAATTAAAATAAAAAAAATGGTAAAATGAAAATCCAAAAAAAGCTGTCATTTAGAAACACAATCTAATGATTATGAATAAGTAGACATCGTATCTTCCATACTATAGTAAACCTAATATGATTTAACACAAAACCTAAATGAGTATTAGTAATTAATTAGGTAGGTATTCAAAACATGTCATTTTTTTTTTATACGACTAAGGTGACAAACAAGCATACGGTCTGCCTGACATACATCCACATCAAGTTAACAGTCTCAATCAAAGAAGAAAAAAAGATATAAATCTATCTAAGATTAGGATTCAAATCACTTGTAAATTACACAAAATTGACAGGATCGACCTCACAACTCTCAACGGTGCTATTACTATCTACCTAATCTACGAGATTTGAAAAGAATCACCACGATCCCATTTTATTTAGAATTAACATGCTATAACAGTAACAGTTTTCTTTTATCGCAAATGGTAGCGAGTTAGCGACCCACCTGTTGGTATAACCGTCACTTATGGACGCCGGTAGCAACAATAGTTGATTGTTTCTTTTCTACCTTAGCTTGCCAAAATAACTATATTCTGCTCGGTGGTATGCATTCAATCCAGGAGAAGCAGATACCATGGTGGTCTTTTGTGATGCTCATCATCAATCATCCACAGCCCATAGTTACTCATTGTTGCGTGTAGGCCACCCTTTGTGAATACTACTTAAGCTGGTCTTGTGCTGTGCCAAGCCAGGAGTTACCCGCGACTTGGCGAATTTCGTCGTGATGCTCTGTGCTGGTCAAAATTTTTAGGATTTAATTGACCGACAGAAGTATTACATACTAATCCGCTCGCGACCTATAGATTCCATTGTACAAGGTAGGTACTTTAGTTTTGCATGTGTAATTATAGATAGAAAGGAAGAGGTGAAGATCAATTCAAAAAGTTCTTTAGAACACTCCCCAGAGACAATATCTCTACGTAACAGAAACTGCAACTATAAGAATAAGAAAACGCTGTAGTTATTGTTCAATACACAAATTTACTTCTCATATTATTGCGCTGCTAGGAGTATTAGACAGCAGAACATTTAGTGGAAAGTATTGTTGTGTTAATTATAATATGCTGCCCCAGCCACCTGGTTGGCTTCTATTCGAGAACTCCTCGAGAGTAACCTCATAAGGGAAATCTTGCTGTGACCTTTTATTATCTAAAACATCATTCAAATATGACAGTTTTTACTTAAAACGATGTAACGTATTCTGTTTAATTAAAACCTCTTTTAAAATAGAACTAAGTATTTCACGATTGCTTTGCAATACTGCTTCTGTACCATTTCGCAAATACCTAACCCAATCGAAGTTTAATTTCACCCAAATTAGAAGTAGATTAAAATAATTAAGTACTTAACCAAAGAGACAATGTAGGTAACTAGACTGATGTATGGTAATTAATTTACAACATACAAAGTTAAGAAGTTACAATGTAATAAGTGAATGAGATATTTTAATTAAATTTACTACTTTGTTAAAATACCATTTTAAATACTTTAAATTTAGTTTTACTTTCCACAATCTTAATTAAATTAAAAAATAAGTATTGCTTTTGCTGAATAAAGCAATTTTCTGTTAAATGTTAAAAATAGTCAAAACTGTTTATATTTTAAACGTACCTATTGAAAATGATAATAATTAATTTAATAAAAGAATATAAATTGTTTGCGTTGATATAAATAAACTCTAAAAAATGATCCGACGACTCAAAAGTGATGCGACTTTTTAGAGCTATTTTTTTTTTTCAAATGAACATACTTTTGCGTTTTATAATACCTAATCATTCTTAACGTATAACATTTGGCTTTAAAAATACTTAGTTACCTCCGGTGCTATTAATTCATTAATAATAGGAAACACAATTATGTTGCTTAATAAGACAAGTCGTGGCATAACTAACAATGATAATCAACTTATTACGCTGTTAACTTGTTACTTTGTAGAGGTTAGATGCGCTTGTTCGTACTTTTACACGAATAATATTATTATTGAGTTGTTGTCTTCGATGTTTTACATCTAAGATAACTTGTGTTGATTATGAGAAGCAGAGTTGACTCGTAATAAGTGTAGGTATCCTGAGTGAGGTGAATACATAACATTATGTAAGATCAAGCGTTCTAAATACTTCTTTTTAAATTTCTTCGTGGTTTCCTCTTGTATAAAATATAATAGTCAATTTCGACTGATACAATTTCGTTGTATGAGGTTAATCCATAAAGACGGTCAACACATGGTGCCGCGCACCAACGCGATAGGAATCGGAAGATCTGAAGCAGATCTCGTGTCGCATTGGCCCCTAAGAAATCCGTTGACGCCAAACATGCGGTCGGTTCCAAAGAGATCAAGACCTTTTTTTTAAATTTAATTCATTTAAAAACAATACTATCAAGATAGTATTGTGCTTTCTGAGATGCTTAAGTTATATAAAAGAATATTATTTAAAGACAACAAATAAGATTGGAAAGCTTGTTCCCTACAGAGTTTCGGGCTGGTATTCGCATGCTAACCGTTCATTTATTCAAGGAGAAAGCACTTCACACGCTGACGAACAATGTCTATTGACAGATTTGCTATACAAGCAGCCATACTGCCTCAAGTAGAGAATATACAATTAGATTGTCGTGTCTTTTGATGCGTTCTGCTCGTGGCAAGTCATGTTGTGTTATGTTCCAATGGATTCTCTTTGTTGCAGTTTGGTGAAACGGAGGCATTGCTGACCGTGTAAGAGGAAAAAGATAAGGAAGAAAAAGGATTAATTGAGCCTTCGACACTTTCATATCTAGTAAAAAAACTCATACTAATATTCAAAGAAAGGTAAAACTCTCCTGTTAATCTGGTTCATTCATGCTGAAAATAGAAAGAATCTACTTACTACCGTAAAAATGAGTACCGTTTATGAGTTTCTTTTTTAATGCTGACTGTGGCAGACGAACAAAGAGCACACGTAATGGTGAGTGATAACTGTCGCTCATGGACGACTCTGCGAAGCCGCGTGACGGGTGAGGGGTAGTTGAAGAGATTGAGGGAAGTGAGGAAAAAGGAAAGGAAGGAAATTGAGCCTCCGGCGCTCTCACTCACAAAACGAAATGCAATAGTACGGATACTACTGCTCTTACGTCGATCTTTTATGAGAGGGTAGTACTTCTCCTGTCGATCCGGCCCATTCATGCTGAAACCAGTGTGAATCTACTACCGTACAAAAGTTGCGTTAAACCAAGTAAAAAATTGAAGCCTCGTTGCGTATAGTAAAAACAATACCAGTTGTTATCTTACCTTAAAGTGAAGTTATCATGCACAAAATAAAATATTCACTTCGATTACGATTTTTAAACTAGATCCGCAACTACAAAGCTAAAAGATAATAGTGGAAAAAGTATTATGTAATTTTTACTGAAGCAACAATTCCAATATCCACCCGATTACAATATGGATACGAAAGCTCAGTACCCAACGCAGCCAGATTAACGATAAAATATTTAATCCAATTGTAAACTTTTGCTCTATAAATTTTACTTTTTATTATTGAAAGACTGAATAAACTTTAACAATGGAATAAGAATTTTATTTAAAAGAACTTGCTCAATCGTGTTACTTTTGATAGACTCGTTTTGATTTAGATCATTTGAGCTACAAGGTTGTATATTAGTCATATTATTACATCCAGCTAGTCTCCTCTACAAACACAAAAGTTTCCTGGAATGCCGAGAATTCGTTGACATTGTATTTCTAGAATCACAAAGTATGCGATACGATTGTTCGTTAGGTATAATCTGCAATTTCAAATTGGAAATTCATATTTAAAATGGAATATCTACAACTTGTAATTCTTTTTTAAATTACCGAATTCTTTAAATATTAACTTTCATGAAATTATATTCATATTCTTATCTAAACATATTCTAGTTTTTTGTAATAATATATCGTTACGCTTTATCAACAATGTTTTCAAGTACGATTTTATTGCTGTTCTTAATTCCAATCCATAAAAAAATAACCTCAAATTTGAAGAATGAAACTGCGTCGTAACCGGTTTGTCAAAATAAATTAGAAAACTTCTGTAAAAGGGGTAACATCAAATGTTTGCAAGAGAAACAAAATGAATTACTTGGTGACTTTTATGTTTATAACTTTATTCGCTTTTGGTACGAGTACGTGAGAAATCTTTGACTTTGTTGCTAATTTACGTATTATTACACCCGTTCGTTTCTTCTGTATCTAAATTATCCATGCTAAGTTTTTGATGTCATCGGTTTACCAGGCTGTAAACATTCCAGTTTACATATGCCATGTGAGAGTGGAGAAAGCCTTCTAGTTTTATTTCAGTATTTATGTCCTTCATGAGATAAGGTTACCTGAATGAGTACCAGTCTGTTTACTATCCCACTGCAGGGCAAAGGCCTCTTCTTATATAGAGAAGGCATGAGCATTAATCACCACGCTTGCTCAAGGCGGATTGTCAATTTCAGACTATTAAGTCCAGGTCACTGACGGTGAAGGAAAACATCGTGAGGAATCACGATGTTTTATCATAAATATCCAAGATAAACTTAGAAATTACACTGGAACTTGCCCGGATTTAAACCTACTACCTCGTGTTTACGAAGCGGGTGCCTTATTCACTGGGCCATTTCAATGTTTTTTATAAATTTATTTTATTTATTGGAATATCAATCTTACTATAATAATAAAGATACATAGAAATTGCTTTGCAAAACAAGTATCTAATGTAATGGAGATGAATAGTATTTGCTGGAAGACTTTATCATTAGTCGTTGATTACCATTAAACAGCAATATGATGTGTACTGTATCAAAATACAAAATTTAATACACTTACTTCTATATTTATACTTACAATGAAATTAATTAACTGCATTAAGTGAAAATATTTTATTGCGATTACCTACCAACAGCAACAGCCTTGTGAACCACCATATTTCTTGCGAATAAATATTTCAATTCATTTTACCCACTTGGTAAAACTATTAAAAAAGGGTCAAATAACTTTAACGTCTATAAAATTCATAAACATTTTAAACTAAAGAATGTTATGTGTTGATATCTAGCGTAAATAAAGTATCCACTAAGATCCAGAATTCGAAATTTTGCCATTTTCAACCCGGGGATGATTAAAGCGGCCTTTTTCAACCAATTTATATTGTTTGATGTAAAAACTTCGTGTTCTTGCTAGTAGCGTTCCGCATCCAATTTCCCATTTTTCGTACATGGACAGCATAGTTTATTGTTTTTTTCGAGTTTGGTTCCCACACATTCTAAAATTTTTCACTGTTTATTTTAAGACTCCTTCAGTGTTTCAGTTGTATTCTATACACGCAGAGGTTTCGGGTTTCATGCCCGATACTTACAATGATATTTAAATTTTGCGTCAATAATAATAATAATAATATTAATGATTTATTTGTTACAACAATGTTTTCTTAGGTTAGTGAATGGAGCCTCCATTTAGGCAAATAAAGCCTGTGTTAGAAGGCACCGCTCTTCCATAACGTGTAGTATCCAAACAAACAAAAAAGAAAATGTTAAACTAACAATATAAAAAGCAAAGTAAAAATCATAGTAAAATAAAATAAAAATAAACAAAAAAAATTATGTAGTGTGTGTAAGTGCAAAAGCTTATGTTTAGGCTTGTGTGTGTGTGTGTGTGTGTGTGTGTGTGTGTGTGTGTGTGTGTGTGTGCGCGCGTGTGTGTGCTTGCGTACGTGCATGTGTGCGTGGGTGCGTGCGTGCGTATAGTCCTACTAACTTCACTCCAATAGTGTCTCAATTCCCTCGTAGCTGAGAGGTTTTATCAAACTTATAAGCATTTATCAAGAAGTTCTCACAATTTTTTTCGCGGGTTCGATTTCCACTCAGTACAAATATTTGTGTGCATGAACATTTGCATTGGGCTGGGTGTTTCTATGTACGAAATGTATATGTATGTATTTACAAAAAAAAAGTGTTTAAGTAGGTATTCATATCCGCATTTCTGGAACCCATAACAGAAGCTATAATATATGCTTACTTGGGGTCTAGGTGGCGTTGTGTGTAGTTGGCGTGAAATTATTATTATTATTATTATTATTAGCCACGATTCTAGAAATTGTGCTAGCAATAAGCTTGTTTCCAATTTTAAATTCAACATAACAGGCGTCATAAGGTGATGTTGATGCTTATCTCGTATGTCAATTGGTTTTTGTCAAATCAATCTGTCCACAACATTTTCACTATCACTACATAGTATAAAACAAAGTTGCTTCCCGCTGTCTGTCTATCTGTCCAACCCTTTATATGCTTAGATCTTTAAAACTACGCAATGGATTTTGATGCGGTTTTTTTAATAGATAGATTGATTCAAGAGGAAGGTTTATATGTATACAACATGCATCTTCTTCTTCGTCGTTACGCTCTTGGCAGAGCGGTCGTGGTCGTCATGTCGTATCATTGGAGGGGGCAGATGACATTCGCTTCACGATGTCTCGCCAGCTCTCTCTGTTGGAGGTCATCCTGCTGCATTCGTTTTACAACATGCATAATAAAGTAGAAAAACACTGATAATTTTTTAAGTTTCTGTGATGTCGTAAATAAACACATTTTTTGCACTTACATTGCAAACGCTGGCTGAACCCTACAAGATAGATCAAAATAATATACTACAGTATTGTATACCCTAAAAAGGTCTTCAAAAAAATCTACAATAGTATATGTTTATCTCTTAGGGATAACTTACAATAGGTATCCATTTTTTATCTTTTACTTTTTATGAGAAATAATGGCTTATTTACGAAGTGATTTTAAGCAATACAGCATTAATCCTTATCCAATTAAGTACCTTAAATACATTGTGCATTTAATATAAATCACTATGACCCTTTACAGCATGTAATTTGAATGAATATTTTCGAAGATATTACAGATTTAAAATGCAGGGACATAGCGGTTGCGGCGGTACCGGCCGGGAGCCGGCATTCTGTAATTAATAGGTATACTTACTACAGAATGTCTATAAACAACGTTTATAGCTTTTTCTTTACACGGGTGCAAAATAGGTATCAGCATTGCACCCGTGCGAAGCCGGAGCGGGTCGCTAATTATATTATATAACAACGTTTTGAGTTATTCTCCGAACCCTAAATTTTCGATGTCTTGAGGTTTATTTTTGTAACTAACTGACAAATCAGTCTGCAATTAATTTTAAAACATACCTCAGACTATTGCCTATCTTGCGCAAGTAAATTTTTTTTAATAATTTTTATTTAAATATTTGAAAAAAATATTTAAAAGTAGTTCTTCTGACTAATATGGCGTGTCCGTAACCCAGTTTCTTGAACATTAGTAACAATAACATTATTTCTAATTCATAAATTGATATGAATTATAACTATTACGAAAGAATATTAGTTGTTTCTTTACACCAAAAAAAATGGTACTAATATTTACGATTGTTTATTTATAAATAAAAAAATAGTGAGTATCCGGCACAAAAGTCTGATTCATATTCACGCGCTTCACTCGAACGTACCCAGCTAAATACGGAACATCAGGCGACCCCTCCCCGCGTTGGCGGTAGCCAGTAGCTCGGCTGACGTGGTCGCGACGTGACGTGTGGCTGGTTCGTATCGTCACGGAGATATAAAGATAAATATCTGATTCATATAGCCTTGGTACACCTATGTTTCTGATTAGTATGTTCGTTTTTATAATTAAGGTAAATGGTTTTCAAACTTGAATCTGCGGGAAATATAATACCATTGGGGAACAGAAACCTACGTATAAATAACAATCCTTAATTGCATACGTGTGATGATTTATCGATGTTAACGGGCAAAATTCTGATTGATATGTGTCTGATTCATATGGTAAAAATACCATATTAATCAGAATGTTACACATATTGTTAATGAAACGTTACATTGGCGGCACGTTACGCCTGTAACAATTGATATTGTCAAGTGCCATATCATGCTGTGAATGACTAGATTTAGGTGTTATGATAAGCATCGTGTGCATTTACTGTGATTTTAATAACTAATTGACTGATTTTTCTAACTAGAATTTCATTTCTATCCCTAATTCTGATTCATATGGCCCTAAAAATTTTAAAGTTAATTATCTCGGAAACCATTTTATCAAAAAGTGTGCCTTTTTCAGACATTGTATCTCAGGTTATCATCTTTCGTAAAAATATGTTTTATAAGCTTAAATGTGAAAAAAATTAGGCCATATGAGTCAGACAAAGAACGCAATTTCGGAGAAACACTCTTTTCCATTGTGTTGAAGTATCTAGTTTTCAGCAAAAGATTTTAAGTGAAACCGTACATATAAACCACGTAAAATCTTGAAACAAAAACAAAAATCTGAGAACCCAAAGGCAATAATTTTTCATCACATGTAATTACATACTTCTTAAAGTGCCATTACAAGGAACGTTATGGGCCCGTTTATTGGTGGCAACGTTACGCCATGTATTTCAGGGGAACATAAGTATATACGTAATAATATATAAGGGCGTTTTGTTTCAAGGACAGAGGGTATAGGTTACTGTGATATATGAACTAATTGCTAACTATAGACTGACTTATTAAAATATTAACTATAAGGAACAAACATAGAACATCTTAAAACTAAGTAGGTATGCATAGTCGAACACCACTTCTAACAAAATTTCCATCGAAATTAAAATTCAATAAGACTTTATATGAGAGTGAGAACTGTTACTGTATTGAGGTAACTTGCAAGCAAAATTAGACATTATTGTTTTGTGATATGCAAACGATATTTACTCTAAGGGTGTATGGGTTTGGTATTCCTTAAGTTGCCTCTTACTACACCCACCGGAAGAGATAGAGTTGTTTAGAAACCACCTGGTGTCTTTGGTCTAAAGAGCGAAGAACATATAGTGATGTTTAAACTCTTTGCAATACATACTTAAACTATGTATATTGTAACTATTCTATATAAGAAAACAGATGCAAACATAGCACAGGTTTAAAATCAATTCACCTTTAAATATACTGCGCAGTATTGAGCTAATAATAAACCTTAAACAAAGAGGTCAAGCAAAACCAGATATGACTTTATAAGCAAACTCTGAGAATGAAAAGAACCAAAGATTATTAAATCACGTATCACAATAAAAAGATTAGTGTTAGCAAAGAATACTACGTTTGGTTTAGATGTTTTTGTGACAACAACTGCTTTCTTGCGCATTTTTACGATATGCACAAAAAAACTGTATAAAGACGAGTTTAATGTCAAAGGCATTCTCTGCCAGCCAACATTTGGTTGATGCAGAGATGAACCCAGGTAGCTGCTTTAAGCAGTGAGTAGTAAGAATAAGTACTTACATATGAATAACAAAATACACAATTAAACAAATTAAATATTCAATATATGCATAAATATCATACTAATATATACATACAAATACCAATATATCTATAATATAAAAATGAATCGCTGAATGTGTTGAGCGCAAATCTCAAGAGCAGCTGAACCGAATTTATTTTTTTTATAATATTCCTTGAAGTACGAGGATGGTTTTTACGGAGAGAAAAATTTTAAAAATAGCCTGGAAAAAAAAATCTTTACTATATTGCAATACAAAAGTATCTATAATTGTCCCAAAATGTTTAAAAAAAATTTTCATCTGTGCGAAGCCGCTAGTACATAAATATATTTATCATGAACGCTAAGTTGATTCCGATAGTAACTAATCGTACTTCTGACAAAATCTTGCCTTAAACATGTTTAGTAGGTAGTATTATGTTCGAGGATTACTCTTAGCATTCGAACTCCGTGACCGATAGTGTTTTTTTTTATTCGGTCAGGGTAAACAGTTGCGGACTCCCTCTGTTATATAGTCAAAACATGCGTAGGTATACACACTACATCATCTCCGCTATCAATAATAGTTATTGAGCCTATGCCCAGCCTTGAAACAGCGTAGTCTAGCAAAAAAAATAAACCTAATCGATGATAAAAATGCCTGGCTGTCAAGAGTTTTAGCTAAATAATAGCACTAACACTATTAAACTATGCAAGTGGGTGGTCATAATTTGTTTCTTACATTCAATTATCATTAATCTGAGTCACACTTTCCTATTTGATTTTAGCATACAATAGAGTCGGTTAAAAGGGTTCCGTTGATATGAGCAAGAAAAGTTTTGGGAAACTTTTACATAATATTAAAGCATTAGTTTAATGGAATAAATTTTGTTTTTCGATCGTTCATATGGCGTAGTATTAATATTTATGAAATTATAGGAGATCTTCTTGAAGTAAAATATATATAGGTCTGTTTATATTTTCTTTTCTCTGTTCATGTTTTGTTTTCAGCTAAAAGTCTAACATTTCTATTAATGTTTTAATTTTTTTTATTTATGATCATAATCATAAGCTTGCTGGACATAGCTTCCTCCTATTTTTC
Source organism: Parascotia fuliginaria (assembly GCA_963082885.1). NCBI lineage: Eukaryota > Metazoa > Arthropoda > Insecta > Lepidoptera > Erebidae > Parascotia > Parascotia fuliginaria. Next base: position 5,436,483 of record OY720197.1, read on the forward strand.
TTTTATGTAATATTATGATTAAAGGACCCATTTGTAATAGTCGGTACTCATAATAAAGATAGGTGATAGTTATCTAGAAAGTTTTTTATTAATAAGTAGCTTTACGGTTTCACCCGCGTTAAGTAACATCGTTGGTTACTGCTCTGCTCCCATTGTCAGTGGCGTGATGTAACGCGCGATAAAAGCAAAAACTATAGAAGATTTTTTAAATCTGGCTGGTAGTTCCAGAGATTAGCGCGTTCAAACAAACAAACTCTTAGCTTTACTTAATAGTATAGATTTTATTTTAACGCAATCACATTTTAATTATTCATTTTATGATGGTTACCTATTAAAATAATTAAGGATGTAAAGACAATTTGTGTTTAGCAATGAATGTCAAGCAAATGATAATAATTCAATTACTCAATATTCGTAAGAATATTAAGTACGCAAACCACTTAATTTATAGCTTTTGATATTTTTATTCGTATACATTTGAGGTCACATAAGTATATAATACTATAAATCTCAAAAGCTCTTCTGAAGAACCATATAAATCATTTTAAAACCTCAGCTACATAATTAAGAGCACTAATGCTACTTCTTTTATTCTCGCAACTCGAAACAATGGTGTGTTCACTACCTTATTAGGGTTTATAGTGTTTATAAACGCATTTAATATTTCAAATTTGGAAACTAAGCAAACGTTGCGCAAGCGCCGACAAATGTGGCGCCACAAGTCAGCCGCAATGTCGTTAGTCAGTTTTTAGGTTGGATTAATGAAGATACCTATAAGAAATAATATCTAATAATAAAGTGACTGAAAAGTGATAATAAAATACAATACCTACCGCCTTTAAACTGGCTACTTACGTCTACTTACATTCTACTTACGTCGAATAATTACAAAGAAAATAAACTTTTTAAGCAAAAATCAAATATATATGTAAGTTACAATATAGCTTAGTAGGTAGAAATGGAAGATTTTTTTCAAATAAAATGATAATCATTGAAATCAGTTTAATCAGAAAGTGTTATTTGACGTTTAGCACAACCTTGGGGAATTAAAAATAATTCAAATGCGCAACGTATCTAATTAATTAAATAAATAATTAAGTTCTAAAGTTTCAATCACAGTGTTTCTGCATACACGTTTCAAGCAATCACACCCTATACCTTCTATTTACAAGTGTATCAATACGACGAATACAGATATCACAAAACATCGTACAGTATTGGTATATGAATAGAATAGTCGTATCCATACTAAAAGTTCTATAGCAAACATTGCCTTGTAAGATTTTGCGTAGGAGTACGAATTTGGGTCGATGTAGATCTACACTGGGCTTACGTAATACAAAAATATCAAAACATCATAGTCTAGTAAAAGAATCGAAAGTTAATAATTATAATAATATTAGCCTGGTTTTTACCATGAATAGGTAGGTACCTATTAAATTATTTAATTTAAGTAAATTTATAGGTATCTTATTGTTACAGATAACAAATTATATAGAGTAGGTATCATAGTTGAGATCAGGGTACCGCCTCTTATAGCAGTATTATTTAAATCTTACTTTGTGTTTTGTCTTTTTCTTTTGTACCATTAAAAACAAGGATAGAGTCAAAGTAATAAAAAAGCTTTATGAGCCATGAGGTTAGGTGGTATGCGTAAACGCATTTCCCCTCTACAAAAAAAAAAAACATAATAATATATAAATGAAAGTAAACAAACAGGGCTTATTTTAGTCAATACGAATACCTCAACTTTTATCACTGACGTATCATGAGGTTGACACTAGTACAAGAATAATGTTGCTGTTCTCAAATAAGATACCTACTTTATAGATATCACTTGACATCTGTAACGATAAGATAATTATATAACCTACTAAAATAATTAAAAGTAATTTATCTAACAGAAATAAACTCAAACAGCATTCATTACGTGTAAAGAATATTATAAAATTAACCCAGAAATCTTAGAATGACTTCCGAATAAGAACAGCTACAAATAAAACAACGGCGACATGGAATATTATAAATAAAAGTAAAATAAATCAACCAAAAAATATTATTACAAAAATAAGGGTGAATCAAAAGGAAATTTGTAACCCAAAGGAAATTGCACAAGCTTTTAATAAATTCTACACTGATCTGGTACAACCCCTAAATTTAACTACTAAGTATTCACTACAATTCAGTAACCCGCATTAAATTTTCCTAGCACCAGCAACTCCTTATGACATCTACATTATTATAAAATCATTGAAAAATACTAATAGCACGGGTTATGACGACGTAAGCACTAGCATTGTAAAAGAGGTTTCCAATATTATTGCCCCCATCCTCAGCCATACTATAAACTTGTGTATAGAACATGGAGTTTATCCTGACTGTTTAAAAACATCAGTAATAAAACCACTCTTTAAAAATAGGGAAAAAGATGATATGAACTGTTACAGGCCCATTGCATTGACTCCTATTTTTTCCAAGATTATCGAAAAGTATATTCATAGGTGCCTTTATAATTTCTTCGAAAGTAATAATCTGTTTGTGAAAGAACAAAAAGGTTTCAGGAAAGGTATGTCAATTGATGTCGCTATCTATGATCTAATTAAAAGTATTGTGCTTAACATCGATCACAAAATCCCTGTATCTACCTATACGGTAGTAGATCCACGCTGGTTTCAGCATGAATGGGCCGGATCGTCCGGGGAAGTACTACCCTCTCATAGAAGATCGACTTAAGAGTAGTAGTATCCGTACTACTGCGTTTCGTTCGGTGAGTGAGAGTGCCGGAGGCCCAATTTCCCCCCTATCCTCTTTCCTCACCTCCCTCATTCCCTTCCTCTAACCCCATTCCCAGCCGCCATAGTGGAGGCCACTATACCAGCAGTTTAAGACGATAGCTTTTGGTATGGTGGCCACCACTTCTGGATTCCACTGACTGCTTACCATCAGGCGGGGTGGAGTCACTTTGGTAGGCTAATATAAAAAAAAAAAAAAAAAAAAAAAATCTGCCTTATATATGGATATGACCAAGGCTTTTGATCATGTGGACTATAAAATTTTATTGCAGAAACTTAATGCATATGGAGTCAGAGGTAATGCTTTAAAATTAATAGAATCATATCTAAGTGACAGAAAACAAATAACACAAGTAACTAGAATATGTGATAAATCAAAAACTGAAGTAGTTTACACTTCGGATCATAGATATGTTCGATATGGTGTGCCTCAGGGTAGCGTGTTAGGTCCACTACTCTTCCTCGTATATATCAATGACCTACCCAAAAATGTAAACACTCCAATGGTACTATTTGCTGACGACTGTACCTTAATGTTTTCAATGTCTAAAAACAGTGACATTACAAATTATGAAAATGACATTAATAAATCAATTAAAAATGTAATCGAATGGCTTAACAGTAATAATTTAAAAATAAACTTAGAAAAAACCAAACTAGTACAATACAAACAAAGGGCAAAAACTTTTGATTTAAATATTAGTTATGCAGCTCAGCAAATTAGTGAAAGTAATACTCAGAAATTCTTAGGCCTATGGATCGATAATGACATGTCGCGTCGTGGCGAACACATATTGATCAATTATGTAAAAAAGTTAGCAAGTTCTCTTATGCTTTATTTATGTTAGCTAAGGTCGTAAATCAAAATGTGGTATTGACTGCTTACAATGCTTATGTTTCAGCAGCACTGAGGTATGGCATTATATTTTGGGGTAATTCTGTTGAAAGAGAAGAAGTTTTCAAAGCACAGAAAAAATGTGTCAGAGCGATCTGTAAGTTACGACTACCTGATAGCTGCAGACCAAATTTTAAAAAGTTAAAAATATTAACCCTACCATCACTTTACATCTATGAGTCAGCCATTTTTGTTAAATCACATCCATTAATGTCTGAAAATTTATCTAGCAAAAGACATTGTAATAAAATACATATGCCTTCTCATACTACAGCATTATACAATAAAAGTGTTCTAGCCATGGCTCCAAGATTATATAATAGGATTCCAAATGACATTAGAAAAATAAATAACATTAATATATTTAAATGCACACTTAGGACATATTTATTAGAAAGGACATACTACTCTGTAAACGATTTTTTAACTGACATACAAATTAAATGAATTATTTTATATTATTATTATTGACTAATAAATAATAAAAGCCTATAGCTATTTAATAATGAAATATAAATTGTATTGTTTTATCATTAGTTAATTATGTATGTTATAATATGACTTTATAATACCTACTAAAAATTTGCACACCAGAAATGGTAGATTACAGAGGTTCAAGAAATAATTATTGTACAACAACTTTATACCTGTATGACGCAAATAAATAATTTGAATTTGAATTTAAAACCAACATAACCATGAAAGTGAACTCCTTAATTACAACTATGATTGTCTAAATTATATCTCTTACAAGATTATTGGTTAACATTATTTATGATATCAAGTCCTATTATTATTATATTATAATAATTATTAATTAATATTATAAATGTGAAAGTTTGTATATGTGTGTGTGTTTGTAACCACTCAGCGCCTAAACGGCTGAACCTATTTCGATATAAATTGGTGTGTAGATAGATTCGGTGCCGGAGACGGACATAGATGCAAAAGTTTCTTTTCTCCTTATCTCTTTCACTGAGGATCATAAGAGGCGATCGAGGAAGTAAAATGGAACGGAAAGAAGGGACATTCGTACTAAATGTCATTCTACCACTTCCACTTTTGTATCTATCTACCAAGCGTGAGGCTGTAAACTCTTACCTTTGGAAGACGACCTGTATTCTATTGTTGAAGAATAAAAATAAAAATAACAAACAAAGAAATAAATAGGTAATTTCATAATAAGGTTGACAGACCACGTCACGTAATATTATGCCACTTGTCTTGTATAAGTTAGATGTTTTTATTAAAGTATAAAATATGTTTCTATACAGGGGCATAGTACAATAAAATACGAATTTATTTTAATAATAAAGTTCACAAAACATTGTTTGTTTATACTTCTTTCGTATGACTTCGTAGTACTGTTTATATAAATGTGACGTAGCAAGTCGCCATGACACTTTTGTTCATGATTTCTTTGACCTTTTCGTCTCATTCCGTACTTGGTTGTAATTTCTTGCGCTGTTTTAATGCTTCGAGAGATTTTCGTAGATTACTCTTACCTCTTTCCATCAGATGGGCTGTTATGCTTCTTTGCCACTAAAGGTTCAATGTAATTTTGGGTGTGTTCCTATCTAATCTTTAGTATTATATAGAACGGAAATATTTGTTTGTTTAAACGCACTAATCTCTGGAATTACTAGTCATAGTCCAGATGTCGAGAAAGGTTATAGACTATGTAATATCAAGCTACTGGGAACGGGAGCAGAGCAGCAAAGACGCAGGTGAAACCGCGCCACAGAAAGCTAGTTTTGTATATGGGTAGTAAAGGAGCTTGAAAAGCACGTTATAAATCCTTTATAGTGGAAGCCACTACGCCAGCACTTTGAGAAGATGGATTTTGGAATAGAATCCACCACTCCTCGATACCACTAACTACAGTGTATACAAAATAAAGATCTATCTACACACATCAGAACCGTGCCCAGAAGGTACCCGAGACGCGACCCGGCCGTGCTACAAAGTAAGAAGCTCCGTTGCTGGCACGCGCACGGCCCTGATATATGTAAATAGAGCTTAATACACGTATTTATTTCTATTCAATGCCTCTTTTACGAACATAATGAGATAGAAAACCTTTCAAGCATTGATAAAAATAATCTCATTTCTTTATCCAATAAAGGCTTTTAAATTTATCATGCCTATTACTGAACTAAACTTGAGCGTCCCTTAACAACTTACAAACAACATTGAATGAAAGAAAACGAAGGGTTGATCGTTTGTCGACCGCAGCACGTTTATCTTACCGCCCTATAATCGCTGCCAAACATTAATTACACCAAAATTTCTTACACAAGAAGTATTTTATCATTTAACCTTTCTCGAATTGAACAAAAACTTCTGAGCGAAGTTTCCTTATCGATTCCAGTCACAGTCTAATACAGCTTTTTACATAGATATTTAGATTCTAGATGTTATTCAATTGATATTAGTTCTAACTACTCTCAAAAGTGTAGTTCATTAATTTATTTTATTGCAAAACTGTTATAGTTTACATATATGTCATCGTTAAAATTAATTTGTATTTTATCGTCCAACCAATTACAGAAATAGACTAAGTAAGTGATGAAAGCAGTAGAATAGAGCATGTACCTATGTTAATCTATTTAATCAAAATTGATATGTTAAATGTTTTCCAAAAATAATCATAACCAATATCAAAAGTCTCTCTATTTAAATTAAAAATATATAACTTGCACCCGAAGACATATTAAAGAATATTCGGTTGCAAGTATACCTAGTATTTTTGTGCCTAAGTTGCTCCAAATAAAACGAGTCACATCTGATTTTTTTATATCTCTACCACAAAATTTTCCCAAACCGAACAGAAACTTTTCTACAGAAGTCCAATTAATTATATCGGATAATGAGCGAGGTTCGAACACTCGGTACGTGATTCTGGTCAATGCGTCACTCCTTTTCAAGTCGTGTTTCTTCCTTTCAAAGAAGTTTCACGTCTACATTGGTAACCAATTTTTGAAAACAAATTTAGATAATCGGTTTATTATATATCACAACAACTACACACAATGCCATCTAGACCCAAAGTAAGAATAATATTAGCTTGTTATTTATAATTTTATTTTTTTCTAAATGTTATACAAAGAAACACCCCGAGCAATGCAAATAGATATGTTCATCACACAAATATTTGCACGGGAGCGGGAATCGAACTTTATGTTCGGTATGCAGTGAGTGAGTTCTATCAGTGGTGGACACTACTGGCTTGTAAGAAACCTTTCACGCCCCACATATTAAATCTAACTGTAAAATTTAAAGGAAACATATCGTAAAGGGTTCTAGATTTTGATTGAGAAATTATCAGGTAACTAATTACAAAAAGGTATGAATGACACCATACCTTTTTGTAATTAGTTACCTGATATTCTCTTACTACTTAGCTTCGCACAAGTTTTTAAATAAAACTAAATTATAGTGAAAATCGTTTCAAAATTGGTTGCGTGATATGAGAGAAGTAAAGTTAACGGAGTAATAGTCAAAAGAAAACAGAGTCTTTATTTATTATATATCTATCTATACTATTATATAAAGCGGAAGAGTTTGTTTGTTTGAACCCGCTAACCTCTGGAACTACCAGTCGCAGTTTAAAATTCTTTTTGCGTATGATAACCACTAGGTTATCATACGCAAAAAGAATTTTAAACTAATTTTTAACTCGAGAACTATCTCGAGGAAGATTATAGGCTAACATCACGCTACTAGCGGCGAGAGCAGAGCAGTAAGCAAAGAAACGGGTGAAACTGCGCCGCGAAAAGTTGTAAATATGTATATGTATATTTCCTTGTTTTAAACGAGATTGATGCCCTCACTAAGTTACAGCTAATTCATTGATATTGATTTGTCATTCATTAACAAAAGTTAGCTATAGACCATGTGCTATAAAAAATACCATGTCATAACAAGAACTAATTCTTTTTTTATGTCTTCATGTATTATGAGTCTTAAAGTTTTGCAGTAAAGTGATATAAAGATGCCTGTTACAGTCAAATAAGAGAATACCTAGAGTGGGCATACATCTTCAAAACTATGTTATGTAACATTCAGGTCAAGGTTATACAGATTAATGTCTTTTTAATTGGTGATTTACCTAAGGATTGATTGAAAACGTGTAAGCAAAGGTTGTGCTATAATCATTTTAATTGGTATTGTTATCAAATAATAGATGGTTTAGCAAGTTTTATGAATTTGAGGTGTTATAATGACGGGTTTATTGATTCTATTGTACAAATGTGAGTATAAAAGTATTACAAAATGTAGCTGATGTGTGCAATAAAACCAAGCTGCGAGTTTTTTGATATTGAAATGAATATTTCTATTAACAACGCTCACTTTTGGATATTATTTGAATAGAGACTTAGCTGTGAATGGAAATTTTGTATCATACTACATTACTTCAGCCTGTGTATGAAATATATTTCAATAAAGTAGTTATATTATTTATGATATTATACAACTGAGAAATCGTTAGTTCAATGGAGAAGTGGGTACTAACCTAGCTTTGACAAATGACGGTTACAATACTTCTAATTGTGTTAATAACTACTTCACCAGAATTCTTCCAAACTTTATTATTTTACAAAAATAACAGAAAATATTTAAAATAAATCTTATATTAACCAATCAAATCATTTTTACTTTGTTCATCAATTATATTTGCTTGTGTTATGGGTACTAAACAACTGTTAAACTACTTATATACATTTTTTTTTTTGTAAATACATACATATTATAGATAAATTACACCCAGACACAGAACAAACAATCATGCTCATCACACAAAGGTTTGTCCTGGGTGGGAATCGAACCCACGACCTCCGGCTTAGCAGTCAGGGTCACTAACCACTAGACCAACAGGCCAGTCTTTATTGGGTGTAGATGGCGTTGTGTAGTTATTGTGGTATTATTTTTACTATTGTTTACTGTTTTTGTTTATTTTCAGCTAATGCCGGTGAAAGTGAACCTATCACGGGCTTATGACAAGTGGGTTGGTTCATTGTGGGTGTTGGTGTAGTGAATGTGAGGAATCGCCGGTGTATAACTGATTTATTCTTATTATTATTGCTAAAAATATATGTATTATTCATGCATTTCTACGATTCAGATCAATATGATAAACATGCGGACCACCACCACCTGTCCTGAGGTTATCGTAACCTATGTTTTCTATGCATTGCGAAAATAAATGCTTAGAAAACACAACCAAGTCGTTGCCTAAAATTTAGGGAGAAGGGGATAAGAAATAAAAAGGGGAAAGAAAGAGATCCGAGGGTGTATTAGGATCACCTTATTTAGTAGAGCTAAATTAAAAGCAAACTATTAATAACTATAACATCACGTAACATCATAAATGTCTGGAAGAGATCGCTTTTAGCGATAAGACCGCCCATTGTCACTATTTATTGTTAAATATTTTTAAATATCTAATGTAAGTTACGTATGGTATACAATAAAGCATATTCTATTCTATTCTAAATCATATAAGAAAGGCGAAAGTTGAAAAACAATTTATGCAATCATAAATATTATTTCCATTACCTTAAGATGCAGTTTACACAGCAGATATTTAATCTTACGTCTATGTTCCACTGCATGATATTTATTTATTATTATTATTATTTCTTTTTATATTATAGCCTACCAAAGTGACTTCACCCCGCCTGATGGTAAGCAGTCAGTGGAATCCAGAAGTGGCGGCCACTATACCAAAAGCCATCGTCTTAAACTGCTGGTATGGTGGCCTCCACTATGGCGGCTGGGAATGGGGTTAGCGGAAGGGAATGAGGGAGGTGAGGAAAGAGGAAAGGGGGGAAATTGGGCCTCCGGCGCTCTCACTCACCGAACGAAACGCAGTAGTACGGATACTACTACTCTTAAGTCGATCTTTTATGAGAGGGTAGTACTTCCCCGGACGAACCGGCCCATTCATGCTGAAATCAGCGTGGATCTACTACCGTATGAATACTGTATTATTTATTCCTTTCTCATTAAACAATAACAAAACAACCTATATTTTTACTTACAACTAAAAGGTATGTGGGTGGCTGGGTTTGGTACAACAATAAGCTGAATCAAAGGTATTGACTTCATGTTGATTTGTTCTGTTTAGAACTGGAAGTTTGTTACTGTTATTATTAATGTATGTATGTAAGAAATAAGCTATCTTTGTTTAAATGTTGATTTTAAATGTTATAGAGCTCAAGTGAGTACAAACATATGACTCATTATTGTATGCGTAAAAGTATACTGTCATAGAACAGAATAAGAAGGAGAAAGAAGAAAACCGAGTGGGTAATAGGGTAAATCTGATAATTATTTTAGACAATAATAATAGAGTCAACTTTACTTGGTACAGCCGACAAAAAAAATAAATGTAGTCTACTATCCTACGGTTTAGCTTTATTTCAATCATGAAACAACAAAATCGATTTCTCTTACACTCCGTTAGGAAAGTCAACCTTAGCGATAATTACATGTCACAGAAACTTTTGACAAAACTGGTAGATCACATTTTTGACCTATCGTACATACTTAATACAAAATTGAGATTCCTTTTAATCCTTTTACCGGTCCTGGTATATATTATATAACACAGCAAGATTCATCCATCACACAACAAAAACAAAATAATAGCATTGATCTATTAAAACAAAGATTAACTGTAAATTTAATTATCATTATTAATGTATTAAACTGGTTACAAAAGAAACACACCTTCATAACCATAAATATTACCAAGAACAATGCAAGGTCAGAATTAAGTAGACCATGTGTGATCTGAACTAACTCTTCATGTTTCTTCTATCAACATACATAGAGTGTTAAACTTTTATGGAGAAGGTATTAAAATGAAAAAAACTTTGAATTATAGTCTACTTTATAACGACGTACCTCTTATGTTTTTTGAAACATAGGGCAAAAACATGATAACAAGCCTTTTAAGTTTTCTGTATTTTCCGACTCCCGAAGTCAAGGAGGGTAATGTTTTTCGAGCGTACATTATGTAAGTATGTGTAGATGTGGGTATGTATGTCTATTTCTTTGACACGCTCTATAGCTTAAATAGCTTAATGGATTTTAACTTAAGAGGTGTCATTAGATTCGTATTGATTGTGGGAGGGACATACAGAATATAAAATTTCAATGTAGGCACGAAACTAAATGAGTCCCTTTCTTTTCAGTTTGTTTTAGACAGACGGGCTGTTTGTTTATACATTTGTTTTGACTGCCTCTGTGGTTCGGTGGTACTGTGGGATTACCACGCAGAGGTCGCGGGTTCGATTCCCGCTCAGTGCAAATATTTGTGTGCATGAACATGTCTATTTGCATTGGTCTGGGTGTTTCTATGTATAATATGTATGTGTTTACAAAAAAAAAAGTATATAAGTATGTATATCCGCATTCTAGAACCCATAACACAAGCATATAATATGCTTACTTTGGGTATCGATGGCGTTGTGTGTAGTTGTTGAAATATTATTATTATTATTATTATTATTAATAATATACGCCTTACGGCTAAAATTTTTTGAATGACAGCAAAAACCATATCAAAATCCATTGCGTGCTTTAAAAAAGTTAGGAAACAGACAGAAGAAGACAGCGACTTTCATCAATATCATCATCATTCACAGCCTGATCTAGCCTCTGCTAAGGATATGCCTTTCTTAGTTTGTGCCAAACTCCTCGCTTTGTTTAGTACTTTTTACAGAGTGATGGCTCTTATGAAATGCCCATGCACATATCTAGCAATAGAAATTTACAGGTTACTGATGATGAACAATGTAAATAGTTACATTATATTTGTTTGTACTTTGTACACTTTTTGAAGTTATACTTCTTTTGGCGCGATTGGAAAAAAATGATGAGAGTGAATTTTTACGATGCGCGCGCACACCGACAGAAAAAAGCAACACCCTGAAGTTAGCTGCGAACCTTTTACACCCTGAAGTTATATCAATTCAATTATATTTATGACGGTGATAGATATTTTTTTTATCAGTAAAAATATTTTGAATATTAGTAGTAAAAGTGGTTTAAATGTACTGTTTTAAGTGCATTTATAGATTTGAGATTAACTGTTATGTATGTATGCGTTGTGTTATTATTTGGTATTTTTGGATTGTTACGCTAAAGAAGTATAACTTCTTACGTGCGTACATGAGTACACACACTCTTTTTATATATTTTATTTATTTAACGCAAATAAAACTTCACAATTTTTTTTTGTAATAAATACCGCATCCAAAAACTATGCAATGATTGTTACAACTTTAAAAAAGCTTGAAGAAGCCTCCATGCTCTGCTTAGTTTCGTGGGAGAAACGAAAAGTGTATAAGGTCGAGTAAATTCCATTATATTCTAAACTTGTAATTATACATAGGGTTGTCGCAAGTCAGAAGAATAACAGTTAAATGTTCTTCACTAATACAAAACACATCAGTTTCATTATTTATTTTTTTGAATTGTTTCACCAGTTTTAGCCAGTTATGTTGGATTCAATGCACGAGGCGAGTCCGTTGCAATTTATCGGGTTTAATTCCAGCTTCTAGACTAATACTAAGTATTTCATTGCAGAAAGAACCCAAAATAATTTTACCCGACTCGGGAATAAACCCATTGTAGTCCATAATACAGTGTCACTAAACCATCGAACCACTTTGGATTTTTCACAGAAATATTTTACATAAAACATTAAAGTTAAGAAACTAATAATTATACTAAGATAAACTAAAAACTCGTGTATACTAAAAGAAAACTATGCAGACGTGAAAAAAAGTGAGAAATCTTTCCTAAACTTTAGCAAATTTGCCGAAAATGAGACAGCAAGTTTTCCAAAAGTTTGTCTTACACTGATCGATCACGTTATCTAGATAATTTAGATTAATTATCCGAGCTTAACGCTTTGAATAACATACAATTAACTACTAAGAAAAGTTTCAAAATTATAGATACTTTTGAAAAATCTGTATGATGTGTAGCAATTTTATCTTATTTCTACAGATGTATTATAGGTATTTACGATCTAAATTGCTATATTTGATTTTTCTTTTATTTCTAAATGTGTAATAATTACACTTTAAATATTATTTGCTAAATGTATTCTATTATTTTATTATTATTTTAAAGATAATCATTTTAAGATCATAATTATTTCAGTTGAAAAACGACAAAAGCCTCCAAGCACTTTAACTGATCGTGAATTGCCTTTATCCATTGGTTGCTTGAAAAATAGCCTACCTAAAAAGTAGACCTGAAAAAGTTCCTACCTACCTTGAAAGTATACTAGCAGCGCTTTACAGCTTCGCCTGCGTCTAAAATGTATTTTGTCTTTTTGGTGTCCATACCGATTTTTCACTAGAACGAGCCTATGTCCGTCTCCGGCACCGAATCTATCTACTTACCAATTTTTTATCGAAATCAGTTCAGTCTTTTAGACGCTATGTGTTAACAAACACACAAACATACATACATACACACGAACTTTCGCATGTATAATATTATTAATAGGATTTATACAATTTTATATAAACATTTAATGTGGTCATATAATTAATTTATTTTGTCTTGTAATATCAGCTACTACATTTTTACAAAATTTTTTACGTGCCAACCTTGCTGGTACAGTTAGCGACACGGAATGCATCGCGTGCGTACAGTCACAGACAGTAATTGAGGACACCACTTTTATCATTTCAGATTATGTTACAAATGTTTTGAATAATTAATAGCACTCTAATGGCCGACATTATATCGCTTTATCATTATCAGTCCCATTAATGGTAAGCTTTAATGCTAATTTCGAGTAACGGTTGAAACACTTGAGCCTTATTACTCGTTTTAATAATTCATATGCTAGTAAAAAAGAATAGGTGTAGAAGAAACAAGAATTAATTGAATATTGATATTGTCAAAGAGCTCAGAGTCTCTTTAGAACAGTTCAGTCACTACTATTAATATTACAAAGATAACGCTGTTGCCCTCTACCAATTATTACCTTACTTACCTTATTAACACCGGCAGAAAGGTTCAAGAGTGGCGGCCACGAACCGGAAGATGGATAGGCAGATCCCCTGACAAAGTGGCCGGCAACCGATGAATGAGGGCGGCTAACGATCGGCCACGGTGGCGAAAATTGGGGAAGGCTTATGTCCAGCTGTGGACATCTTTCGGCTGAATTGATAATGAGTCTCTTACTACTAGGCTGGATATTCTAAACTAAAAATCATACTGTTCATGGTTATGTTACTAAGAATTATGTCTACAATGTGTAAAGAACACAGTTATGTCCATAGTTTACTACAATAGGCTGGCTATGCGGTATGTCACAAATGGGTTATTCACCAACTCGACGCGAGAGACTGGACAGGCGTGTGTCCAGTTGGTGAAATTTGAAATTAGTATCATATCAAAACTTGCCATATGCGATTATTAACCTGACCTTACTTTTTCTTTGCAAGAAAGCTAGGTGTGTCCAGTTGACGAAAACATAAAATAATTTAATTAAAATTTCACTAAGTGGACACGCGTTAAAATCTTGGCATCCCCAGATAACGAAATAATAAGTGATACTAATTTCGAATTTCACCAACTGGACACACGCGTGTCCAGTCTCTCGTGTTGAGTTGGTTAATAACCCCCTACAAATAAGCAAAGTATAATTAAAAAAATATGTATAAATTTTACCTATCACCCACACATCAAGCTCGAGCTATATAAATACACATTAACCAAATATTACAACGTGGTTATAGCCGGAGGATAGGCACGTGTAGGTAATAATACGTATACATAACTCAATTGACACGCGCCGTAACCGGTTTTACAATTATATGATTATGTGTATAGCACTAATGAATATTACTTTAGGTAAGTTATTCAATTGAAGCAATATATAGGTATAAGTCCTTGATGCAATGGAAATGTAAGAGTATTTATAGCTTTTCGGTTGCAAACAAGCGGCATCATCATATATAGAAGGCAATTGATTTACTGCGAACACAGATTTAAGAACACCAATGTACACATTACCTATGTTTCACAAATAAAGTTTTGATTCTGTATCTGATTATGATACTGCAAGTTTGTTCAATATAAAAATACGGTAATCACCAATGCGATATCAATATTTTTTCTAAGTCCAGGTTTCACAATCTCGTATATACAAAGCGGGGCTATAACCACTAAGCCATCACGAATATTAATGTTACTATTTTATATTATATTATATGAAGTATGGTGGTAAATACTTTAAAGAGAAGGGACAGCATAAGTGGAACTCTAGCTAGGATCTATAACCTTATTAAATAAGTTGTTTTCTATAAAGTTCCATTATCCATACTAATATTATAAATGCGAAAGTAACTCTGTCTGTCTGTCTGTTTCTCTGTTACGCTTTCACGTCTAAAACACTAAACCGATTTTGATGAAATTTGGTATAGAGATAGATTGTTCCTCGGGGAACAATATAGGCTGTTTTTATTGCGAAAAATTGCACAAAAGGGTTGAAAAAGGGGATGAAAGTTTGTATGAAAATTCGTCAATGTAAACAGAGTTATAACAGACATTCACGCGGGCGAAGCTGCGGGCAACAGCTAGTACTTAATACTTATGTCACATACAAGCGAGTATCTACTATCATTTACTTTATTTTTTTATAACCTAGTTTCCTCACGATATTTTCTTCACCGTCTATAGTGTCATTTATTTGTGATTAAGCAACTTTTTGTAAAGTCGCTCGTGTCGTGAATAACGTTAGAATAATAATGTCATTAAAGTGATCTGGTGAGGAGACAAAAACTACTACTGTAATCTAAATGCCAATGTCTTCATCACGCTCTATATCATTTATTTAGACTGTGAGTTATGAAACTGTTGTATAAAATTTTAAGTTTTTTTTTTTCAATTATGTATATATAAATTAATACTCAAAGAAAAACCGTATACCATTTTTAAACACATTATGCTCACAGAGAATTGTCAGATTTGACATAAAATTTATTTAGAACAGCAAACATTAAAATTGAACTATACAATAATACCTAACTAATGTACCTACACCTAAACTTTAGAACTTTAATAAGCTTGACTATCAGTTATATCGCATGATATATGGCTGTATGTATTTATGTACATACAACTGTAAAATGTATTTTTATAATGCTTTACAATCTTATATTCCTTTTTTAAAGACAACTCCCGCACCAAAAAATAATATGAATAATTTGCGGTAGTAGATCCACGTTGCCGTAGTAGATCCACGCTGATTTCAGCATGAATGGGCCGGATAGTCCGGGGAAGTACTACCCTCTCATAGAAGATCGACTTAAGAGTAGTAGTATCCGTACTACTGCGTTTCGTTCGGTGAGTGAAAGCGCCGGAGGCCCAATTTACCCCCTTTCCTCTTTCCTCACCTCCCTCATTTCCTTCCCCTAACCCAATTCCCAGCCGCCATAGTGGAGGCCACCATACCAGCAGTTTATGACGATGGCTTTTGGTATAGTGGTCGCCACTTCTGGATTCCACTGACTGCTTACCATCAGGCGGGGCAAAGTCACTTTAGTGGGCTATAATATAAAAAAAAAAAAAAAAATAAACGATTATAAACAAATGCTTGTAAATCGTAGACTGTTATTGAAATGCAGTCTTAAAATCATTCTGTCCTGTCGGTGTAGGACTTTTCTCATGTAGAGAAAACATGAACATTGATTACTATGCACAAAGACGAACATGCGATTTCAGACTTGTCCGAGTAGTCAGTAGGTATATTGTGCTATGATAGCCGATCATAAATTAAGACCCCCACTAGACCACCTTTAAAGTAAATTTCGATTGCATACCACAAAACAATAATTTCTATTTTTGCTTGCTAGTGACTTTATTACAATGACATTTGTCATTGTCTATGACAGGCTGATCAAATTATTCATACTTTTAGCAACCGAATTAGTACTTCACATGGACAGACTTTTTTTGTCAAAAATGCTTTAGCAAATATGTGGTCGTGTACCTAGTTTTAAATACCAATAGTAAATCAAAAGTAACTCTATTTACGTGTTAGCTACCTGTTTTACAATAGTATGATAATATACGAGTCTGACAATCGCATTTACAAGTCGTGACGAAATAAACAGCTCGAAGAAGTTTTTGAACTTGAAAGCTTATCGAGTTTTTTGTACATACTCTTAAGATAAGTTTTGTCACCAATGTATTACCTTTTAATCCTCTTGATAAATTAGCTAGTGATAAGCTTAGAACCAATTTTAAATATTTTTTTATTTGGCATACTAAGTTAATAGGTATTAAGTTTTATTGAAACCTGTTCAACGTAATAAACATTTGCATTTTTTATTAATTGCAGGCTTCAATCTCTACTCATGGTCAATGTTAAATTAATTACTTGTCTATATAATATATATTCAAACTTTATCACAACAATTTATAGGTTTTAATTAAAAAAAATAAATTAAATAAAACAATTCACATCACCAATAAGTCAAGTTAAACAGTCACTTCGTTAAAATACTGATAAAGCAGCCATCAGTATAAAATGGAAGTCGAACTCAATACAGAGAAGAGGAAAAACTCGAATAATGAAGACAAAAATATTATACAAAAAACATTACTCCTTGTAGAAATTACAAAGGTACCACTTCACATTAATATAAGAAGCTTCAAATTTAACAAACTTTAGGCGACAAACAGTAAAATACGTTCTACCTCAGCGCTCCTAGTTTCGATTCCTTTTATAATAATAAAATTATTACTTGAATTTTACCAGCGAACGTTAACGTGAGTAGGACCAATAAACAGAAGCCGGTGTAAAACTAAAACTAGAAAGTTGTGTACCTACTACGAGTATTCGTCAGGTTGTCACTGTTCACACCGTTACCTATTGTTGTTACTTGTAATTTTGTGTTTGTATGAAAGTTAAAAACTATCAAACTTAACATACATTAAATAGCATCATGTCTGCCTCAAACGAGTAGACAAAGGCCTATAACATTCATTTTTGCTATAACTATTTTAGTTCTTATGTTACAGGGGGCGAGCCTGTTGCCATTGACCGGACTCAATTTCTAGTTGGGTTAATAATTTTGTGACAGAAATTCCGGGAATCAAACACAAGACCTTTGCTGTCACTCAGAGGTCTTAGGCTTGTACACAGTATCACCGAACTATTGAGGCATTCCTGCCTTTAAAATCAAATTTTACTTGTATTAAAGCTACAGAACCAAAATAAAAGACAAAATGACGAAAAATATTAAAACTGAAGTCAGTTTGTTGGCTTGCGACATTGTTACTTTGATGGTTGTAATAACATTTTATGTTTTGTGTTAGAAAATTGTAGATCGTAAATTTTCAGTTAAACCCGAATTGTTAATAACAGAAGTATAGAAAATAGGTAACAAAAAATTGTTCGCTTTCCCTTTCCTTCCCCTCTAAAACTAAAGAGTTTTGTTATCATGTAATTGACTTAAAACGTTGTCATTAATCGTCGTGGTTATCTCAGTCCATCACTACACACCCATTGCTTTAAGAACCTCTTCTCATAAAGAAAATGCATAAGCATTCATCACCATCGTAAGCTATCTGCTATCGATGTCCACGATAGGGTGAAGTGGATAAAAGTATAAAGAGTGCAGACCCCGTCACCAGACGGGACAAACGTTCAGAAGACAATGATAAGCATTCATCACGACCTTGCTCAAAAAATGTATCTAAATAATATAAACTAATGATACGGTGTAACAATATGAGCAACTGACAAAAGTTTGAGCCACGAAGGTTATATTCACGTCCGACGTGGATGTAGTGTCTAATAGCATCATAAACAACCCAGTATTAATTAGCTTTACTTTATTGTATGTGATTTGCAGGAACTATTTTGTTTGAGTTTATTGGATGTGCTTAATTACTTTGTATGACTATACTATTAAATATATCATAGTGGTACCGCGCTCATAGCTCGTTGCGCACGCTCATCGGTAAACGTACAGCGGGTTAAGCAACAAAATGTGCGTCTGGCACATGGATGGGTGACCGCATTTGATCTGTGCGTCTTCTTGCTTCGAAGGGTTCATTTAAAAGTCGGCCCCGGCTGTTACCATGTTGATGACAGTCGTTAGATCAAGTCAGATGCCTCTAGTCTGTAATCAAGGTACCTATGCCTCCAAATCAGGTATCAATGTGAAATTTTAGTTATTTTGTACTTTCAAAGCATCAATCTGTCTAAAGCCAGCGCAGTGATCTATGCTCTATACGAAAGCTATGCTCTGCTGTGGGAATACTGGAAACGGGCCAATATGCCAATTTCCCTATCTTACTGTGAATAAGACACAAACCCTTCCAATGTATAATCGTAAAGCGTTTGTCCAGCAGAAGGCTTGTTTTGTCTGAAGTTTATTTATAGATTTTTACACATAATATGCATAAGAGGAAGAC
This sequence comes from Parascotia fuliginaria, assembly GCA_963082885.1. Lineage (NCBI taxonomy): Eukaryota > Metazoa > Arthropoda > Insecta > Lepidoptera > Erebidae > Parascotia > Parascotia fuliginaria. The sequence goes on from OY720197.1 coordinate 5,455,635, forward strand.
TACAATGGAGTTTTATAAAACCTTTAAATCGAATCCTATTAAATCCGGTTACAAAGAAAGCAGAAGACAGTAAACAGTAGTGAATGCTCCACCGACAAGACCAGAGAGCCGATATTAAGAATAATAATTAAGAAGAAAAGACTTACGACATTATCTATTAGTCAACCTATCAAGTGATGCAGAGTTGAAACGCAGTAAGTGCATGGCAGTATAATATTGAAAAACAACTTTTATCGATATTTTAACTATTTATGTATTTAAAATAAAGTAACAACTGGTTTTCAAAAGGTATTTGCTAATAGTTTTCACTGTACTAACATTTTAAACTAAGTTATTTAATCAGGTATCTTTTTATTACTCTCTTAATCTCAGGTCGGCATACCTGATTTATTACAAAGATAATCTTTTAGATAATAATAACGGTAGCCGTGTTTTAATAAATTTGATTCACTACCGTACGAAGCTAAACTAGTGAATAAAAATTGTAGGCCATACGTGTTATTAATTAATTGATTGTTTTGTATTGTTTGTCTCTTTTTTGCATCTATTCCAGAGAGAGTAAGAGGAGTACTTTTATGAGATTATCAGACAACGGGCAGTGGTGATATCTATGTGCTAAATATCTAACCTTACTGGGGTCATCAAGCTCGGTGACTATGATTTTGGCAAACTTTGGAGGCCCTGGGATTCATATAGTAAAGTATGCCTAAATAAGATAGGAAGTAGATCCACGCTGGTTTCAGCATGAACGATCCGGATCAACCAGGAAAGTACTACCCTCTCATAGAAGATCGACGTAAGAGTAATATTACCTATACATTTGGTGAGTGAGAGTGCCGGAGGCCCAATTTCCCCCGTTTCCTTTTTCCTCACTTCCCTCAATTTTTCACCTACCTATTCCCTTCACGGTAGGCAGCGGCTTCGCAGAGTCTTTGAAGGAGCTATACTAGGGACTTTGAATCGTCCATGAGCAACAGTTACCACTTACCATCCCGTGGGCTGTTTGCTCATTTGCCACTTTCAGCAATAAAAAAAATGTCGCGTAAACGTGTCATTCAGTCAATCGCAATCAGATGGAAACACATTTCTTGTTCTTCATACTTACTCGTCGGTATTGTATACAATCATTTATCGACAGTTCAGTACAAGGAACAGTAGATAAGTAATGTGCAAGTCGTGACGCGATACGATCTTGTTTGTAAAACTTTTATCTTTATTCTACATCAAAATACTTCGAAAGATGTTCACTTGGAGATTTTTATTTTATTGAGTGGCAGTACTGAGAATGAGTTAGGTACTTAAAACAAATAACTGCTATTTACTCATAATTAAAGAGGAAAGGTGGTGAAGCTTGAGGTCTATTTCCAGTTGTATGTCTTTTGGTTGATATGATGAAAGAAGAAACGAAGATACTTTGCATAAAAACTGCTTGCCCCTTTAGAAATGTCGATGGGAACGACTATATTCAAAAGTAGACTTCTTACAGCTGAGATAATAATTATAAACATATAACTGAAAGTAATATCTACGCCCTAGGAAACTAAAATTATATATTATTACGAGTGTCTTAGAGTGATGAAATAATAATTAAACTAAAAATTGGAATAAAAACAGAGCCTTTAAAAAATAAAAGTCCGACGCCTTAGCTAATGTCCCAAATATAGCAGCTGACATTATTTGTAATTAATCATCATAATATATTAGCCGCAAAACGTCCGCTGCTGGACATAGAGGCCTTCTACAATTTTCCCCACCTTGGCCGTTCGTAAGCCACTCTCATCCATCGGTTTCCCGCCACTCTTTTATGGCCGTTGATCTACCTTGTGAGGGGTCTGCCCACGCTGAGCTTTCCGGGTCGAGGTCGCCACTTTAGAATCTTTGTGCCCCAACTGTCGTCAGTTCTGCCAGCTATTTGTCCTGCCTATTGTTACGTCAGTAAAGCAGCTCTGAGCAACAAGGTTGTAATTAATATCTCTACACAATTACCTACATAGTGTCTCCAGTAGGCTACTACTTGTAGCCTATATAGGCGGCAAGTAGTTGCCACCTATTTCCATTTTGCTTTTACTATTATTATTTCCCACACCAATTACTTCTAAATCATTAAAAGGTCTACGAAAACTATCCAATACATTCAAAGTTTCAAGTGTCATGTATCGCATAGTAAGTAGGTACTTGAATAGTGACCGGTGACCGCAAACGTGCCGGTAGAGAAAATAAAAATGATTTGTCAAACTAGTCTGACGACTTGTCTACTAACCACACGTGAATGTTGAAAATGTTGTGGATATGTTTGTATTTTTAATGAAAGGTTGTTGTAGTTCATGAGGATATGCTTGACTGTTAAAGTCAACATAAAGTTAAAATTAATCCATTTGATTCACCTCATCATTATTGAATACATAACATTTATAATGAACGCATATGCGCATACTCGTAACAAAATCTATTATTATTATTGTTATTCGTTGCCGCTATCTGTGTCTTTTGATTTCACTCTTTATCCGTGGTACGGTTGATTTGTCCGGCGAACTGGACCACGGGGAATTCTATTCTTTCAAGGTACGGTTGGCTGGACAACATTGGCCTCTTAAGTTGGACTCGCTTGAATGTGGTTTTCAAATATTATTTTTGATATTTAGTCGAAAGTACCTATTTTTCTTCCACTGCTCTTCCAGGTCTAGATGTAGGTACTATGCTTTTACAGACGTTCTCGATGTTCTCTCTGTGGTTTTATTCTTCCAATTTCGAAGACACGACTTAATAGTGAATTCAAATTTTGTCTTTGTTTTACGCCTAGTCTTTTCATAGTCATAGCTCATCCTCATATTTTGTAGCATAAACGTTTTACTGTCCTTATTTCTTCGTAAGGGTATGTTCATAAGTTCTTCATAAGTTCTATCCTAAATATACCACATCCACTAACATTGGATCATTGACAAACAGATAGTATCTACACACAGTCCGTTAACGCGTATTAGTTGATCGATATAGCGTGGCGCCCGTAACAACTTACATGTCGATCACTAACTTAAGGGGAATGAGCTATCGCTACACTAGCGATGAACCCCTGGCTGCGCTTCATTTATACTTTTTATCTTAAGAAATTTTTGAGTTTCTCGGCTGTTCTCTATTATAATACCTAGAATAGAAACGAATATTAGAATATGTTTAATTATTATTGTACACCACAAATAATCTGAGTGATAGTGAAAATAAGTGATAAAAATCTATTGTGTGATGGATTGATCCATTGTGGCGAAACAGATCGGGAAAAACAGCGACTCTTTTACTCTAAGAGAACTCAATCCTGAGTTGATCTCGAATTAAGTCTACCACATTTTTGCTTTACAACTTTTAACTAAAATTTCAATTAAAATTAAAATTAAGTACTTAAGACTCATTATAACTGTCAACTGTCACTGTACTGAAGTCACTTGCAAGCAAAAATAGACCTTATTATTCTTTAAATTTCACATTACTAAACATTAATAACACTCTAAAAACCACTAAGCTTTGTTTGGGGTGCCATACATTCTAATTAATATAAACTAAGTTATTTATTGCAAGATATTACTACAGTAGCAACATAAATAGCAAATACAAATTATATAAAATCCATTTTGTTTACGACGTGTTTCATATAGTTTTGTGACATGCAAACAACATTTAATTTAAGGGTGGTAAATCAATTTAATTGTACATATTATTATTTCAACCTATCATAATAATTGTATTTGTTGTGTACAATCTATAATTATTATATAAAATGGTAGAAATTGTTTGTCTGGAATTACCAGTCGGATTTAAATATTTCTTTTTCATATAGTAGCCCAGTGCTTGAGGAAGGTTATAAGGCTATGTAACATTACGCTACTGGCGACGAGAGCAGAGCAGTATCCAAAGACAGTACGGGTGAAACAGCGCTGCGGGAAGCTAGTAAAAACTAAGGATGGACTTTATAATGTTTAAGAAAAATACCTATCAATGCTGCGTTGTTAAGTAGAAGTTTGCGGTAAAACAGACAGCAAAAAAACATCTACTTTATACTATTTTGAGATACTTTACTCTATTCATATCGATACTATTATTAACTTTCCGAGGTCAAGTGGAAGGACTAATAAACTGGCTAAGCCATAATATGGGTTATTGAGATTGGATGTAAGGAAGAAAATATTAGGTAAACACTAAAAATGATTGATTGGATTTCATTTTACGACGGGATGAAGCGGGGTTAATTTATGAAACGAATATTTGATGTATTACAATACAATTATAGGTAAAGATTTTAAATTATCTATAAATAAGTATATACAAAAACTTATACAGAGCTAATTAAAAATTTTAACTATCATATTTTTTAGACGTTTTAAAGAGTTTTATTCTATTGATCTTGATCAACATAAGTGCTTGTCATTCTCATGCACAAAATTAAAGGTTCGTAACTTAGTAAGTATCCATGTGGCTTTTAGAAAGTCAATGTGTACATTTTCAAGTTCATTTTGAACATTCTGTGAAAGATAGTACCTGCAATATAAGAAACACAAATATTGCAAGCGTTATTTTTCTTATTAGCTTTATTTTTTATACGAAAAGAAAAGTAGATAAAAACTACGTTCTAAAATTCATTGACATTAAATTCATTTCATTTCAAACAGTCTTCGCCTTAACAATAAAATTTAAGAAAATGGTCATTTAATCTGCCTTAAAAAGCATAAAGGAGAAATAATTTAACTGTAGATCGGAGTCAAAGATAAATGTTGACTGGGACATTATTCTCATGTAGTATACCGCTACACTACAACGTTTATGACACTGTATTCGGTGATTATAACGATTATAATCTCATTCAGGCAATTTTTAGTCTTTTTGGCTGTTTACAAACAGTATCATATACGTGCTGGCGGAGAATTTACGCGCGAAAATATAAATTAATAAGTTTACTTGCGTTCCGAATATGTGCAACTACTGGTGCAATAAGTTGGGTTTCTATTCGGGCACGGGACAAAACTTTGTGTGATTCATAAATATTTGTTCCCAGTCTAAGGCAACTTTGTGTCTATTTATTGTAGTTGTTTATTTGTAAAATTCCCTAATACCTATTTGCTGACAAAGCTTGTTTAGCGTGTCTTAAAACGTAAATGTAAGTGCTTTATTTTGCTGACCAAAATTAATGTATTCTTCCTAACAATGAGCAGACACTGGAGACAATAATAAGAAATTAATTTTGCAATCCTTGCAAGTTAGTACATGACTGATCTGACTGATCTAATAGCCTTAAACCAGCTTGACAGAAACTGGCTTATCGCGAGATGACTTACCTCCTGGTGGATTCCATCCCAATTGTTATCGTGATAACCTCCGCTATGTACCTATATTACTCTGAGATGCTCAGATTTTATAAACCTATACGTCAACATACGCTTAATTTTTACCAGCCGATCCCGGTAATGAATCATCATTTTTGTCACCATTTCAGAACTGTATAAATTGCTCTGTTTTCTTTTTCATTATATTTTTATTAGTTGGCCGACTCAAAACACACTATTGAAGTTACCACTAGCCGTAAACAAGATTATATCTATACATATAATAAAAATGTAACCGATCGCTGTCTGTACATGGAAGATATATGAGAAAAAATACTATTGGGACCTATAACAACGCAAATAGAACCCAAAACAATGATTTTTAAAATTTTTGTCTGTTTGTCTGTTTGTCTGTTTGTCTGTTTGTCTGTTTGTCTGTGCGTTTGTGCACGCTAATCTCAGAAACGGCTGATCCGATTTAAATATGGTTTTCACTAATATATTGTGGTAAGCTTCACTTAACATTTAGTGTTTGTTTCATGTCAATCGGTTCATAAATAAAAAAGTTATGCCAATTTAAAGGATCACATCCAACATTCGTTAATTTACTACGAAATCTTATAGAAGCAGATATTTTAACAGGTTGCGGAATAGCTGATAGTGTTTTTATTCCTCAGATTCCTGTCATTCTAAACAGTCTTTCATTTAGTTTTAAACGAGTCCAGTTTCCAGTGAGCCTATGTTTTGCGATGACTAATTAAAGTAATTAATTAATTAAGTAATTAAAGTAAAGGTAAGACACTAAAAGTTGTGGGTGTGGATCTAAGTATTAGCTGTTTTTCGGTCAGCTTTATGTGGCTCTATCACGTGTTAGCATTACTAGCAGCCTGTATGCTTTGATCCCTGATGGCTATACGTCTAATCCATACATCCATACATATTATATAAGGCTTTGTCCTGACTGACTGACTGACTGACAGACAACGTAAAGCCTAAACCGCTGGTCGTAGCGACTTGAAATTTGGAGGGTGTGTTTGTCTTAATGTCTAGAAGTGTACAAAGAAACCCTTTCTTAAAAATTCAACCCTTAAGTGTATGAAAAGGGATGAAATCGATTGTATGAAACGTCTTCATTTTTTAAGTTACAGCTTTGAAATTTTGTTTTGGAATACTTTTATTTAAATAAAAAATACGCTCATAATTTTTTTTTTACTGGGGTGGATTTATAGGAGTGAAATAAGGGATGAAATATTGTATGGAAAGATCTTTGCTTTTGAAGTTGGCGACTTGAAATTTGGAGGGAGGGGGAGGAAGAGGAAAGGAAGGGAGAAGTGAGGGTAAAGCGCGGGGGTAGTGAGGGAGAAGTCAGGGGAAAGGGAGGCGAAAGTCAGGGGGAAATCGACTGCCTCTGTATTTCGGTGGTACTGTGTATGGACTGTGAGTTCGCGGGTTCGATTCCCGCTCAGTGCAAATATTTGTAGCATGAACATGTCTATTTGCATTGGTCTGGGTGTTTATATGTATAATATGTATCTATTTACAAAAATAAAAGTATTTAAGTATGTTTATCCGTATTCTAGAACCCATAATACAAACATATAATATGCTTACTTTGGGTCTAGATGGCGTTGTGTAAAAATAAAAAAGGAAGAGGGAACTTAGGGGGTGTGAGGAGGCAGTGAAGGGCAAGTGAGGGGCAAGTGAAGGGCAAGTGAAGGGGACGTAAGGGAAAGTGAGGGAAGTGAGGGAAAGTGAGGAGTCAGAAGTGGTGGTGAGTGAGTGGGAAGTGAGGAAAAGTGAGGGAGATGGGAGGGAGACGGGAGGGGAAGGAAGGGGAGGGGAGGGGAAGGGAGGGGAAGAGGAAAATTATTGTAGTGATAATTTGCCTTTGTGTATTGTATGTTGTTTTACGGGGGATATCTTTAGGTAGGTGAAGGAGGGTTTGTACGAATGGTGATGATGATGAGATTAGCAATAGTATGCAAAACAGTATTTAAACAATATAAAAATGTCTATTGAAAAACGATATTCATGCGAGCGAAGCCGCGGGCAAAAGCTATACATATATAAAAACGAAAGGTCACTCACTCACTCACTCATCTCATCACGAAATCTCAAAAACTACAAGTGCTAGGAGTTTCAAATTTTGGAAATAGGTGCTCTCTAAGACGGGATTTTGCGAAATTTATTTCCCTGGAGTATAAAGGGGAACAAAATTTGTATGGAGCTTCTATAGTTTTTTACTGATATTTATTACTAATATACAATGTACGATTGCCGTAAGATTAGGTAAGAAATATTCTCATACAGGCACACATCTGAATTTTCACGCGAACGAAATCTCGGGCAACAGCTATATATAATAAAACTGTAACCGGTCGCTGTCTGTACATGGAAGATATATGAGAAAAATATTATTGGGAACTTTATCAACGCAAATAGAACCCAAAACAATGATTGTTACAATTTTTGTCTGTTTGTGTTTGTCTGTGCGTTTGTTCACGCTAATCTCAAAAACGGCTTATCAGATTTAAATATGGTTTTCGCTGATACATTGTGGTCAGCATCACTTAACATTAAGTGTTTGTTTCATGTCCCTCGGTTTATAAATAAAAAAGTTATGCTAATTTAAATAATCACGTCATAAATGTGGTATGTATTTAGCTTAGCTTAGTTTGTTTTTAAGTTAGGTTAACACGCCTTTTTTTTTATTAAAATGTAAATTAAAATGTAAATACTTTATTAGTTAAAATGTAAATACAAGTTAGATTTATATTTTCTGGATTTATTTTATTTTTTATTTTTTGTGATAAAAACATGTTTGTTTAACACGTTTCATTACGGAATAGGTGGAATTGAAGTGAATTACGAAATAGTAGTAGTCGATTTACGCTGGTTTCAACATGAATGGGTCGGATCGACTAGGGATGTACTACCCTCTCATAGTTTTCGACGTAAGAGTAATAGTATCCATATTATTGCGTTTCGTTCGGTAAGCGGAGAGCCGGAGGCCCAACTGATGCAGAGATGACAAACCTCGCAGCATGTGTGGGGACCAGCTGAGTATCCGCGGAGTCATCGTGTGGGTGGTGTGGGTCAACCCGCCGGCCAGGGAGACCCGTATAAACGGTGGTGCCGCTGGCCGCCCGCGGCATTGTACAAGGGCCCAATTAGACCTAACCAAAAAAAAAGAGACTGCCCCACCAGGTTGCGCATAATCTCGGAGTGGTTCGTCGTGCAGGTTGGTGACCGGATAGTGGGACCCGGCGACCATTTTCGAGACGGTACGGGGGCCTTTTGCGAGCAGTCCGTATCATGGAAGCCCGGAGGCCTAAGACCCTTGAGCCTTTACAGCTGCGAAGAGACATCGCCTCCTCAACGGCCGTCTTCTATCGCCTTTACCACGGAGAGTCTTCTCAACAGCTCTTTAAATTAATTCTACCCTCTCCCTTTTTATCCAGAACGACACGTGCGGGACCGAAGTGCTACCCTTTCACAGTGCAATCTAAAGGGTCTCGAACCAAACGGTTCAGCACTTTATACTTTTGTCGCTGAATTAAAGCCTGGAACTCTTTACCAGCGCATGTGTTCCCATCTAACTTTCATCCTGGGACTTTTAAGCGAGGCGTGAAGAAGCATCTCACTAAGCCGCCATAGTGGAGGCCACCATACCAGTAGTTTGGCTTTTGGAATGGTGTCCACTACTTCTGAATTCCACTGACTGCTTACCATCAGCCAGAGTAGAGGCACTTTGGCAGGCTAATATAAAAAAAAAAACTTATAGCGTTTTTATTCCTCGGACTCCTTTCATTCCAAACAATTTCCCGTTTAGTTTTAAACGAGTTCAGTTTCAAGTGAGCCTATGTTTCGCGATGACAATTAATGAGTGTGGATCTATATATTAACTGTTTTTCAGCTTTATGTGGATTTGCCACGTGTAAGTAATCCTAGCAGCCTGTATGGCTTTGATCCGCGATGGCTATACGTCTAATATCGTAGATAGAGAAGCATTTACTGTAAAGATTTTTCTTATTCACCTAAACGAAGATGTTTATAATTCAAAACAAACCAAAAGATATATCCAAAAAATGCTGACCAAAATCACTATTCCACGCGGACGAAGTCGCGGGCACAGCTAGTTATAAATTAAAAACGCTCTTAATCTCTAAAATCATTATATCAGTGATAATCTTCGAGACACGTAACACGCGTGATTTTATGCAGAATAAAGTTATTTAAAGTATTGATTTAAAAACGGATTACTTTTATAGCCTTATTAACACTGGATTTGGAACTGTTTTAGATGCCAGTGTTTAACGATCGATACTAAGATCATCAGTTGGTAACACAGAGTAGAAAAAAAGATTAGAATAGTCATGGGGACGGGATCGGGGATAGACTCACCAACGAACATTATGTCTTTAATTTCTTTTCTTCGCATGTTTTTACGGCATCATTACTATTGATAACAATTTTTGACTTCTCTACTAATAATGCATGTTAATACATGCAGGTATAAATTATCTATAATAATAATCAGCTTGCAGAACTGATGGCCGTTGAGGCAGAAAGGATCTTGAATGAGCTGATCCCTCACAAGGACCAATGACCTGATAAGCGTGGCATACAACCATGGATGCGGTTAGCTCACGACCGGTTAAGTTGGTGAAAATTGGGCGAGGACTACCAGCAATGGACGTCTTTTGAGTTTCAGGTGATGATTAAACCTATAAAGCTTTCGTAACAATTGCTTTAGGCGATAATAAGAATCGTATCAAAATCTGTTACATGGTTCTTCTTCTCATCTGAACTCTTGACAGCAATCTATATCGTGTCACCCCAAAACTCAGCTAGGACTACTGCTTTGTCAGCAACGTTCATTAAGTTCATCTGCGTGCAGTTGTTCGGGCACGCAGGACACGTTATGAGGTGAGCCATCGTTTGTGGATAGGAATCATACTTGCACCCTAGATCAGAATTATCAGAGAAACCTGGACATATTTTGTTTAGTACGGCCAACCTGTGTTCGAAGTCTATTGAAAGACTTCCAGGTAAGCCATGATAATTCATGACCAGCCAGACTATCCTCCGACGGTTTGGCGATATGCTTTGGTAGATACCTAATGCTAGAGTGTGTTCTGGTCGTTTCAATACAGAAGTGACTAGATGTCCCTTCTAACATTTTCTCTATTCTGTGGTACGAAAACAGTGGTTAGGTCGACCTTATAGATTAAAAATCTCACGGCCCTGTTTGTTATAAAATCAAGTTCAACAAACATAGATATTACAAAAGTTTATGCTAATTTAATCATTCCTTTCTTTATTACTTTGAACTGTGAAAGATATTTGTTATATCTAGGTATCTCATTAATTATGTAAATTACTGGTTTTAGTGTGGATTATTTTTATTGACTTATTAACATTGTGAATGGTTAGGGATATCAGTAACTTATCAGATTTTCAAAATGTATTGACCTAAGAAGTAGTGTATTGACCTTAGTGAGAATAACTTTAATTTTATAGTATTGCCTGTCTATGTAAAAAGTCATACCCTGTCCTTTAAACACTTGATATAGGATCTAGGTCCAACAGGTCCTTTGATCAATGAAATTTAAAATGAGGTGAGGTAGTTACATACACACACATATCATAATCTATCATATGAAAGCTTAATTCTTGATGTAACATCACGCAACGACCCACAGGAGCGGAGCAGTAACCAAAGACGTAACTAAGTGTGGGTGAAACCCCGTCACAAAAAGCTACTCGTAACATGAATTTTCGAACAACTTGAAATTTTTTTTTAAACATAACATATTTTTGTTTAGATAATAGAAAGTAAAATATGCAAGATTTATAATATATGTAAATAAAACTAATCTAGCTAAATGATGGCCGTAAAACTAAAGTAAATTCAAAGTAAAATAAACATAAACATTTCGCTCGAGCAGGTTACCGTTTGTGTATCATTAATTAATTGTTTAGTTAGTTTTTGAGTTCAATTTTAAATTCTACTTATATACAACTAGCTTTTTGCGGTGCGATTACACCCGCGTATTTGCTTACTGCTCTGCTCCCGTCGCCAGTAGCGCAATGTTACATAGTCATACCTTCCTCGAGAACTGGGCTATCATACGCAGAAATATTTTTTCAAATCTGATCGGTATAGCGCGTTCAAATAAACAAACGTTAACACGATAACCGTGTAGTCTATTGTGTTTTTTCTGTCATGTTAATAATGCATAGATCTAAATACCCTAAGTCTTTATCATATTGCGTTTAACTAAGTAAATGAGAGGATCGGAGTTCCAGTTGTTGCATCGATCCTCTCACTTTTCTCTTCCCCATTCTGAAACAATGGCTTGGTTATGTATTTTTAACATTATTACTGCAATACTTAAACAACACAGCCAAGTGAGATTAAAGCTTGTAATGTCACCTAAATGTAATAAAAACAGCAACAAGTCTAACCACTTAAGCGTATTAATCAAATTACGTAACATTTCATAATATATAATATAAATATGTTTGTTTACCATCCATAGATACGAAACCGCTTGTCGGAACTCCAGAGCTTCACATTCACGCATAAAATATAACCGAAGTTTAGAAGAACAATAATTAAAATAGCGTTTTGGATGCCGCCGGCTGTGTTATTAATTACGGTCTAAATGTAGAGAATAGATGAGCGTTAAATACTAGTAACAATGTATGCTTCGTTTTTTGGTTGATGAACTTGACGTTTACAAAGTGGGACATTTTTGAGACTAGGTACTTTAGTGGTTGAGGTAAAGTCTGTCGTTTTGAAGGTATCTAGCATTTATGTCAAGGCAAGTTTCGCCTTTTTGCCCGACAACCGACGTCAGGAGAGTAATATTTTCGAGCGTAAGTATGTATGTATGTATGCATATGTCTATTTCTTTGGAATGCTCTTCAGCCTAAAGGGTTTGATGGATTTTAACATATAAGTTGTCATTAGATTCGTATTGATTGTAAGAGTGACATAGTATAATTACATAAAATTTCGTCAACATGTAGCGTCAGCACAAAAAAAAAATGGGTTTCTTTCATTTCTGTTTGTTTTACGCAGGCCCGCTTTTTGTTTTTAATAACATATTTGGCTTGATAAATATTGAAGATAAAGTAAATATCTTTCTTTCACCGTACTATGAGGTTCTTTAAAATAGAGATTAAAGATTTTTGTCACTGAACAGTAACCGATTAATCGTTGCCACATTAATTGTATAAGATTTTACAAAACTTTTTGAATCTTCTGAACTGGGACTGGAGTTTTACGGGCAAATATCTCACTGATCTTCTTCAATTCTCTTATAGTTCTTCTTGGTTAGCAAGTTAAGTAAATCCTTATGGAAACCAGTTACGTAGAAGTATGTAAAAACCCTTCATGGCAACCAGTTACGTAGAAGTATAAAAAGGCTTTCAAGGAAACCGGTTACGAAACTCCGGTTTTCTCCGGTTGACTCCGAATGAATCGGTGATATTTTTTTTTTTATAAATTAAAACTCATACGTAACTTAATAATGTGACTTCAAGACTCAATATTTAAAAGCCATATAATAATAATATCGTAAACAAATATTTTAAAATCTCTAGTAAAAACTAGTATCGTTGGTTTTAACTTACTAGAAAAGCATCTGTACATTCCAAAAAGCCTATCACCATAAACTGGAAACTCTGAAAACAGCGCAAACGATAAAGAACGTATTTTATAAAACAAAAAAAAAACGCCAAGCGTTGTCACTTGGCTCTTTGCCAAATTCCGGGAATATTTTCAGCCAAGCTTATTCTCTGTTTAAGGTAAATGCCTCCTGTTGTCTAGGATAGGCCATTTGCTAAATGATGAACTCTTCGATATTTATCTTTTTAGTTTTTAAATGGGCAAACGTCCAAAAGCTGGATTAAAAAAGTATTTTATAAAGAGGATTTATAAGGGTATAGGATCTACATTCATATAAAGTCATATACGTTTTTAATGCTTGAAATCCAGTATTATACTCTATTTGTTTTATTGCCAAGCTAAAGTTGTTTATATAAGTTTAATTTAACAAAGATTGACGGTCAATATTTTTATTTACAACGTCGCACATCTAATTATCTATACCATTATAAAGAGTGTATACGACGGTATGATATTAAATGCAATTACGTATAGTATGTGACATTATAAAGCGAGACAAAAAATATAAACTTAATATCTTCAATAGTTTAGACACAGAACTAATTTTTTTCTTTTATTCTAAACACTCTGTAAGTACGTCAAACGGTCACTGACTTAAGTCATAATCCACGTCGAAGGATAAACGTTGCCGCTCATTACAGGTCAGTAAATTTGTCATATTAAATGGTGTTTTACTTTGTTACTACTAAAATATTACTTATATTGGTAGAAAACTTTAAGTTTTTGTTTTTCGTCAAGTCATTTTTGTGATTAATTTGAAATCATTATACGGACTAGTAACAGCTGCCTTTTCATTTAATACCAAACTGTCGTATCACTCTGTATAAAGCGAAGGAGTTTGTTTGTTTCTTTGAAAACGCTAATCCCTGAATCTACCAGCCGGTAGCGGCGGGAGCAGAGCAGTAACCAAAGACCCGGGCGAAACTCCACTGCGGAAAGCTTATTCAATTCAAAAAAAGAATTTTTCTATGCCAACTGGTAGTTCCGAAGATTAACACGTTCAAACAAACAAACAAACTCTTCCACTTGATATAACAGTATCGATGATAGATCACAGTACACGAGAATCGTTTAGCTACATCCTAGAAAACTTTTAAGACTGCATTGCAGTAAGCTGCTGTTTACACGGTCTCGTATATTACATTAAATATAGATAATATTTTGCAGAAATTGTTCAACAATGTTTTCTCATATTTTCTCCCCTCATTTTATCTAATATACCTACACTATCGTCATATCGGTCCATTATTATCCCACTGCAGGGAAAGGCCTCTTCTCATACAGAGAAGGTATGAGCATTGATCGCCACGCTTGCTCAAGGCGGATTGTCGATTTCAGACTTTCTCAGAAGTCCAGGTTTCCTCACGATATTTTCATTCACTGTCAGTCAGTAATGTCCAGATAAACTTAGAAAGTGCATATTTATGATTTGAAAAATCACATTGGTACTTGCCCGGATTCAAACCCCAGACCTCGTGTTTACGAACTGGACGACTTTTAATAATAATAATAATATTCTACCACATTCACACAGCGTCATCTAGCGCCAAATTAAGCAATTATATTTGCTTGTGTTATGGGTACTAAACAACTGATACGTAACAAGCCGTAAACAAGATTATATTATAAATTAAAAACGCTCTTAATCTCTAAAATCATTATATCAGTGATAATCTTCGAGACACGTAACACGCGTGATTTTATGCAGAATAAAGTTATTTAAAGTATTGATTTAAAAACGGATTACTTTTATAGCCTTATTAACACTGGATTTGGAACTGTTTTAGATGCCAGTGTTTAACGATCGATACTAAGATCATCAGTTGGTAACACAGAGTAGAAAAAAAGATTAGAATAGTCATGGGGACGGGATCGGGGATAGACTCACCAACGAACATTATGTCTTTAATTTCTTTTCTTCGCATGTTTTTACGGCATCATTACTATTGATAACAATTTTTGACTTCTCTACTAATAATGCATGTTAATACATGCAGGTATAAATTATCTATAATAATAATCAGCTTGCAGAACTGATGGCCGTTGAGGCAGAAAGGATCTTGAATGAGCTGATCCCTCACAAGGACCAATGACCTGATAAGCGTGGCATACAACCATGGATGCGGTTAGCTCACGACCGGTTAAGTTGGTGAAAATTGGGCGAGGACTACCAGCAATGGACGTCTTTTGAGTTTCAGGTGATGATTAAACCTATAAAGCTTTCGTAACAATTGCTTTAGGCGATAATAAGAATCGTATCAAAATCTGTTACATGGTTCTTCTTCTCATCTGAACTCTTGACAGCAATCTATATCGTGTCACCCCAAAACTCAGCTAGGACTACTGCTTTGTCAGCAACGTTCATTAAGTTCATCTGCGTGCAGTTGTTCGGGCACGCAGGACACGTTATGAGGTGAGCCATCGTTTGTGGATAGGAATCATACTTGCACCCTAGATCAGAATTATCAGAGAAACCTGGACATATTTTGTTTAGTACGGCCAACCTGTGTTCGAAGTCTATTGAAAGACTTCCAGGTAAGCCATGATAATTCATGACCAGCCAGACTATCCTCCGACGGTTTGGCGATATGCTTTGGTAGATACCTAATGCTAGAGTGTGTTCTGGTCGTTTCAATACAGAAGTGACTAGATGTCCCTTCTAACATTTTCTCTATTCTGTGGTACGAAAACAGTGGTTAGGTCGACCTTATAGATTAAAAATCTCACGGCCCTGTTTGTTATAAAATCAAGTTCAACAAACATAGATATTACAAAAGTTTATGCTAATTTAATCATTCCTTTCTTTATTACTTTGAACTGTGAAAGATATTTGTTATATCTAGGTATCTCATTAATTATGTAAATTACTGGTTTTAGTGTGGATTATTTTTATTGACTTATTAACATTGTGAATGGTTAGGGATATCAGTAACTTATCAGATTTTCAAAATGTATTGACCTAAGAAGTAGTGTATTGACCTTAGTGAGAATAACTTTAATTTTATAGTATTGCCTGTCTATGTAAAAAGTCATACCCTGTCCTTTAAACACTTGATATAGGATCTAGGTCCAACAGGTCCTTTGATCAATGAAATTTAAAATGAGGTGAGGTAGTTACATACACACACATATCATAATCTATCATATGAAAGCTTAATTCTTGATGTAACATCACGCAACGACCCACAGGAGCGGAGCAGTAACCAAAGACGTAACTAAGTGTGGGTGAACCCCGTCACAAAAAGCTACTCGTAACATGAATTATCGAACAACTTGAAATTTTTTTTTAAATATAACATATTTTTGTTTAGATAATAGAAAGTAAAATATGCAAGATTTATAATATATGTAAATAAAACTAATCTAGCTAAATGATGGCCGTAAAACTAAATTAAATTCAAATTAAAATGAACATAAACATTTCGCTCGAGCAGGTTACCGTTTGTGTATCATTAATTAATTGTTTAGTTAGTTTTTGAGTTCAATTTTAAATTCTACTTATATACAACTAGCTTTTTGCGGTGCGATTACACCCGCGTATTTGCTTACTGCTCTGCTCCCGTCGCCAGTAGCGCGATGTTACATAGTCATACCTTCCTCGAGAACTGGGCTATCATACGCAGAAATATTTTTTCAAATCCGATCGGTATAGCGCGTTCAAATAAACAAACGTTAACACGATAACCGTGTAGTCTATTGTGTTTTTTCTGTCATGTTAATAATGCATAGATCTAAATACTTCTTTAGTCTTTATCGTATTGCGTTTAACTAAGTAAATGAGAGGACCGGAGTTCCAGTTGTTGCATCGATCCTCTCACTTTTTCTCTTCCCCATTCTGAAGCAATGGCTTGGTTATGTATTTTTAACATTATTACTGCAATACTTAAACAACACAGCCAAGTGAGATTAAAGCTTGTAATGTCACCTAAATGTAATAAAAACAGCAACAAGTCTAACCACTTAAGCGTATTTATCAAATTACGTAACATATCATAATATATAATATAAATATGTTTGTTTACCATCCATAGATACGAAACCGCTTGTCGGAACTCCAGAGCTTTACATTCACGCATAAAATATAACCGAAGTTTAGAAGAACAATAATTAAAATAGCGTTTTGGATGCCGCCGGCTGTGTTATTAATTACGGTCTAAATGTAGAGAATAGATGAGCGTTAAATACTAGTAACAATGTATGCTTCGTTTTTTGGTTGATGAACTTGACGCTTACTAAGTGGGACATCTTTGGGACTAGGTACTTTAGTGGTTGAGGTGGCAAGTAAAGTCTGTCGATTTGAAAGTATCTAATTAGCATTTATGTCAAGGCAAGTTTCGCCTTTTTGCCCGACAACCGACGTCAGGAGAGTAATATTTTCGAGCGTAAGTTACATACTTACGCTCTGTGTGTATGTATGCATATGTCTATTTCTTTGGAATGCTCTTCAGCCTAAAGGGTTTGATGGATTTTAACATATAAGTTGTCATTAGATTCGTATTGATTGTAAGAGTGACATAGTATAATTACATAAAATTTCGTCAACATGTAGCGTCAGCACGAAAAAAAAATGGGTTTCTTTCATTTCTGTTTGTTTTACGCAGGCCCGCTTTTTGTTTTTAATAACATTTTTGGCTTGATAAATATTGAAGATAAAGTAAATATCTTTCTTTCACCGTACTATGAGGTTCTTTAAAATAGAGATTAAAGATTTTTGTCACTGAACAGTAACCGATTAATCGTTGCCACATTAATTGTATAAGATTTTACAAAACTTTTTGAATCTTCTGAACTGGGACTGGAGTTTTACGGGCAAATATCTCACTGATCTTCTTCAATTCTCTTATAGTTCTTCTTGGTTAGCAAGTTAAGTAAAGCCTTCATGGAAACCAGTTACGTAGAAGTATGTAAAAACCCTTCATGGCAACCAGTTACGTAGAAGTATAAAAAGGCTTTCAAGGAAACCGGTTATGAAACTCCGGTTTTCTCCGGTTGACTCCGAATGAATCGGTGATATTTTTTTTTTTATAAATTAAAACTCATACGTAACTTAATAATGTGACTTCAAGACTCAATATTTAAAAGCCATATAATAATAATATCGTAAACAAATATTTTAAAATCTCTAGTAAAAACTAGTAGGTATCGTTGGTTTTAACTTACTAGAAAAGCATCTGTACATTCCAAAAAGCCTATCACCATAAACTGGAAACTCTGAAAACAGCGCAAACGATAAAGAACGTATTTTATAAAACAAAAAAAAAACGCCAAGCGTTGTCACTTGGCTCTTTGCCAAATTCCGGGAATATTTTCAGCCAAGCTTATTCTCTGTTTAAGGTAAATGCCTCCTGTTGTCTAGGATAGGCCATTTGCTAAATGATGAACTCTTCGATATTTATCTTTTTAGTTTTTAAATGGGCAAACGTCCAAAAGCTGGATTAAAAAAGTATTTTATAAAGAGGATTTATAAGGGTATAGGATCTACATTCATATAAAGTCATATACGTTTTTAATGCTTGAAATCCAGTATTATACTCTATTTGTTTTATTGCCAAGCTAAAGTTGTTTATATAAGTTTAATTTAACAAAGATTGACGGTCAATATTTTTATTTACAACGTCGCACATCTAATTATCTATACCATTATAAAGAGTGTATACGACGGTATGATATTAAATGCAATTACGTATAGTATGTGACATTATAAAGCGAGACAAAAAATATAAACTTAATATCTTCAATAGTTTAGACACAGAACTAATTTTTTTCTTTTATTCTAAACACTCTGTAAGTACGTCAAACGGTCACTGACTTAAGTCATAATCCACGTCGAAGGATAAACGTTGCCGCTCATTACAGGTCAGTAAATTTGTCATATTAAATGGTGTTTTACTTTGTTACTACTAAAATATTACTTATATTGGTAGAAAACTTTAAGTTTTTGTTTTTCGTCAAGTCATTTTTGTGATTAATTTGAAATCATTATACGGACTAGTAACAGCTGCCTTTTCATTTAATACCAAACTGTCGTATCACTCTGTATAAAGCGAAGGAGTTTGTTTGTTTCTTTGAAAACGCTAATCCCTGAATCTACCAGCCGGTAGCGGCGGGAGCAGAGCAGTAACCAAAGACCCGGGCGAAACTCCACTGCGGAAAGCTTATTCAATTCAAAAAAAGAATTTTTCTATGCCAACTGGTAGTTCCGAAGATTAACACGTTCAAACAAACAAACAAACTCTTCCACTTGATATAACAGTATCGATGATAGATCACAGTACACGAGAATCGTTTAGCTACATCCTAGAAAACTTTTAAGACTGCATTGCAGTAAGCTGCTGTTTACACGGTCTCGTATATTACATTAAATATAGATAATATTTTGCAGAAATTGTTCAACAATGTTTTCTCATATTTTCTCCCCTCATTTTATCTAATATACCTACACTATCGTCATATCGGTCCATTATTATCCCACTGCAGGGAAAGGCCTCTTCTCATACAGAGAAGGTATGAGCATTGATCGCCACGCTTGCTCAAGGCGGATTGTCGATTTCAGACTTTCTCAGAAGTCCAGGTTTCCTCACGATATTTTCATTCACTGTCAGTCAGTAATGTCCAGATAAACTTAGAAAGTGCATATTTATGATTTGAAAAATCACATTGGTACTTGCCCGGATTCAAACCCCAGACCTCGTGTTTACGAACTGGACGACTTTTAATAATAATAATAATATTCTACCACATTCACACAGCGTCATCTAGCGCCAAATTAAGCAATTATATTTGCTTGTGTTATGGGTACTAAAAAACTGATACGTAACAAGCCGTAAACAAGATTATATTATAAATTAAAAACGCTCTTAATCTCTAAAATCATTATATCAGTGATAATCTTCGAGACACGTAACACGCGTGATTTTATGCAGAATAAAGTTATTTAAAGTATTGATTTAAAAACGGATTACTTTTATAGCCTTATTAACACTGGATTTGGAACTGTTTTAGATGCCAGTGTTTAACGATCGATACTAAGATCATCAGTTGGTAACACAGAGTAGAAAAAAAGATTAGAATAGTCATGGGGACGGGATCGGGGATAGACTCACCAACGAACATTATGTCTTTAATTTCTTTTCTTCGCATGTTTTTACGGCATCATTACTATTGATAACAATTTTTGACTTCTCTACTAATAATGCATGTTAATACATGCAGGTATAAATTATCTATAATAATAATCAGCTTGCAGAACTGATGGCCGTTGAGGCAGAAAGGATCTTGAATGAGCTGATCCCTCACAAGGACCAATGACCTGATAAGCGTGGCATACAACCATGGATGCGGTTAGCTCACGACCGGTTAAGTTGGTGAAAATTGGGCGAGGACTACCAGCAATGGACGTCTTTTGAGTTTCAGGTGATGATTAAACCTATAAAGCTTTCGTAACAATTGCTTTAGGCGATAATAAGAATCGTATCAAAATCTGTTACATGGTTCTTCTTCTCATCTGAACTCTTGACAGCAATCTATATCGTGTCACCCCAAAACTCAGCTAGGACTACTGCTTTGTCAGCAACGTTCATTAAGTTCATCTGCGTGCAGTTGTTCGGGCACGCAGGACACGTTATGAGGTGAGCCATCGTTTGTGGATAGGAATCATACTTGCACCCTAGATCAGAATTATCAGAGAAACCTGGACATATTTTGTTTAGTACGGCCAACCTGTGTTCGAAGTCTATTGAAAGACTTCCAGGTAAGCCATGATAATTCATGACCAGCCAGACTATCCTCCGACGGTTTGGCGATATGCTTTGGTAGATACCTAATGCTAGAGTGTGTTCTGGTCGTTTCAATACAGAAGTGACTAGATGTCCCTTCTAACATTTTCTCTATTCTGTGGTACGAAAACAGTGGTTAGGTCGACCTTATAGATTAAAAATCTCACGGCCCTGTTTGTTATAAAATCAAGTTCAACAAACATAGATATTACAAAAGTTTATGCTAATTTAATCATTCCTTTCTTTATTACTTTGAACTGTGAAAGATATTTGTTATATCTAGGTATCTCATTAATTATGTAAATTACTGGTTTTAGTGTGGATTATTTTTATTGACTTATTAACATTGTGAATGGTTAGGGATATCAGTAACTTATCAGATTTTCAAAATGTATTGACCTAAGAAGTAGTGTATTGACCTTAGTGAGAATAACTTTAATTTTATAGTATTGCCTGTCTATGTAAAAAGTCATACCCTGTCCTTTAAACACTTGATATAGGATCTAGGTCCAACAGGTCCTTTGATCAATGAAATTTAAAATGAGGTGAGGTAGTTACATACACACACATATCATAATCTATCATATGAAAGCTTAATTCTTGATGTAACATCACGCAACGACCCACAGGAGCGGAGCAGTAACCAAAGACGTAACTAAGTGTGGGTGAACCCCGTCACAAAAAGCTACTCGTAACATGAATTATCGAACAACTTGAAATTTTTTTTTAAATATAACATATTTTTGTTTAGATAATAGAAAGTAAAATATGCAAGATTTATAATATATGTAAATAAAACTAATCTAGCTAAATGATGGCCGTAAAACTAAATTAAATTCAAATTAAAATGAACATAAACATTTCGCTCGAGCAGGTTACCGTTTGTGTATCATTAATTAATTGTTTAGTTAGTTTTTGAGTTCAATTTTAAATTCTACTTATATACAACTAGCTTTTTGCGGTGCGATTACACCCGCGTATTTGCTTACTGCTCTGCTCCCGTCGCCAGTAGCGCGATGTTATATAGTCATACCTTCCTCGAGAACTGGGCTATCATACGCAGAAATATTTTTTCAAATCCGATCGGTATAGCGCGTTCAAATAAACAAACGTTAACACGATAACCGTGTAGTCTATTGTGTTTTTTCTGTCATGTTAATAATGCATAGATCTAAATACTTCTTTAGTCTTTATCGTATTGCGTTTAACTAAGTAAATGAGAGGACCGGAGTTCCAGTTGTTGCATCGATCCTCTCACTTTTTCTCTTCCCCATTCTGAAGCAATGGCTTGGTTATGTATTTTTAACATTATTACTGCAATACTTAAACAACACAGCCAAGTGAGATTAAAGCTTGTAATGTCACCTAAATGTAATAAAAACAGCAACAAGTCTAACCACTTAAGCGTATTTATCAAATTACGTAACATATCATAATATATAATATAAATATGTTTGTTTACCATCCATAGATACGAAACCGCTTGTCGGAACTCCAGAGCTTTACATTCACGCATAAAATATAACCGAAGTTTAGAAGAACAATAATTAAAATAGCGTTTTGGATGCCGCCGGCTGTGTTATTAATTACGGTCTAAATGTAGAGAATAGATGAGCGTTAAATACTAGTAACAATGTATGCTTCGTTTTTTGGTTGATGAACTTGACGCTTACTAAGTGGGACATCTTTGGGACTAGGTACTTTAGTGGTTGAGGTGGCAAGTAAAGTCTGTCGATTTGAAAGTATCTAATTAGCATTTATGTCAAGGCAAGTTTCGCCTTTTTGCCCGACAACCGACGTCAGGAGAGTAATATTTTCGAGCGTAAGTTACATACTTACGCTCTGTGTGTATGTATGCATATGTCTATTTCTTTGGAATGCTCTTCAGCCTAAAGGGTTTGATGGATTTTAACATATAAGTTGTCATTAGATTCGTATTGATTGTAAGAGTGACATAGTATAATTACATAAAATTTCGTCAACATGTAGCGTCAGCACGAAAAAAAAATGGGTTTCTTTCATTTCTGTTTGTTTTACGCAGGCCCGCTTTTTGTTTTTAATAACATTTTTGGCTTGATAAATATTGAAGATAAAGTAAATATCTTTCTTTCACCGTACTATGAGGTTCTTTAAAATAGAGATTAAAGATTTTTGTCACTGAACAGTAACCGATTAATCGTTGCCACATTAATTGTATAAGATTTTACAAAACTTTTTGAATCTTCTGAACTGGGACTGGAGTTTTACGGGCAAATATCTCACTGATCTTCTTCAATTCTCTTATAGTTCTTCTTGGTTAGCAAGTTAAGTAAAGCCTTCATGGAAACCAGTTACGTAGAAGTATGTAAAAACCCTTCATGGCAACCAGTTACGTAGAAGTATAAAAAGGCTTTCAAGGAAACCGGTTATGAAACTCCGGTTTCCTCCGGTTGACTCCGAATGAATCGGTGATATTTTTTTTTTTATAAATTAAAACTCATACGTAACTTAATAATGTGACTTCAAGACTCAATATTTAAAAGCCATATAATAATAATATCATAAACAAATATTTTAAAATCTCTAGTAAAAACTAGTATCGTTGGTTTTAACTTACTAGAAAAGCATCTGTACATTCCAAAAAGCCTATCACCATAAACTGGAAACTCTGAAAACAGCGCAAACGATAAAGAACGTATTTTATAAAACAAAAAAAAAACGCCAAGCGTTGTCACTTGGCTCTTTGCCAAATTCCGGGAATATTTTCAGCCAAGCTTATTCTCTGTTTAAGGTAAATGCCCCCTGTTGTCTAGGATAGGCCATTTGCTAAATGATGAACTCTTCGATATTTATCTTTTTAGTTTTTAAATGGGCAAACGTCCAAAAGCTGGATTAAAAAAGTATTTTATAAAGAGGATTTATAAAGGTATAGGATCTACACTCATATAAAGTCATATACGTTTTTAATGCTTGAAATCCAGTATTATACTCTATTTGTTTTATTGCCAAGCTAAAGTTGTTTATATAAGTTTAATTTAACAAAGATTGACGGTCAATATTTTTATTTACAACGTCGCACATCTAATTATCTATACCATTGTAAAGAGTGTATACGACGGTATGATATTAAATGCAATTACGTATAGTATGTGACATTATAAAGCGAGACAAAAAATATAAACTAAATATCTTCAATAGTTTAGACACAGGATTAATTTTTTTTTTTAATTCTAAACACTATGTAAGTACGTCAAACGGAGACTGACTTAAGTCATAATCCACGTCGAAGGATAAACGTTGCCTGCGCTCATTACAGGTCAGTGAACTTGTCATAATAAATGGTGTTTTACTTTGTTACTACTAAAATAATATTTATTTTGGTATAAAATTTTAAGTTTTTGTTTTTCGTCAAGTCATTTTTGTGAATAATTTGAAATCATTATACGGACTAGTAACAGCTGCCTTTTCATTTAATACCAAACTGTCGTCTCACTCTGTATAAAGCGAAGGAGTTTGTTTGTTTCTTTGAAAACGCTAATCCCTGAATCTACCAGCCGGTGGCGGCGGGAGCAGAGCAGTAACCAAAGACCCGGGTGAAACTCCACTGCGGAAAGCTTATTCAATTCAAAAAAAGAATTTTTCTATGCCAACTGGTAATTCCGAAGATTAACACGTTCAAACAAACAAACAAACTCTTACACTTGATATAACAGTATCGATGATAGATCACAGTACACGAGAATCCGTTTAGCTACATCCTAGAAAACTTTTAAGACTGCATTGCAGTAAGCTGCTGTTTACACGGTCTCGTATATTACATTAAATATTGATAATATTTTGCAGAAATTGTTCAACAATGTTTTCTCATATTTTCTCCCCTCATTTTATCTAATATACCTACACTATCATCATATCGGTCCATTATTATCCCACTGCTGGGAAAGGCCTCTTCTCATACAGAGAAGGTATGAGCATTGATCGCCACGCTTGCTCAAGGCGGATTGTCGATTTCAGTCACTGTTCACTGTCAGTCAGTAATGTCCAGATAAACTTAGAAACTACATATTATTATGATTTGGAAAATCCCATTGGTACTTGCCCGGATTCAAACCCCCGACCTCGTGTTTACGAACTGGACGACTTTTAATAATAATAATAATATTCTACCACATTCACACAGCGTCATCTAGCGCCAAATTAAGCAATTATATTTGCTTGTGTTATGGGTACTAAACAACTGATATACTACTTCTATACATTTTATTTTTGTAAATTAATACATATTATAGATAAATTACACCCAGACACAGAACAAACAATCATGCTCATCAGTCTCATCACACAAAGGTTTTGTCCTGGGTGGGAATCGAACCCACGACCTCCGGCTTAGCAGTCATGGTCACTAACCACTAGACCAACAGGCCAGTCAGACTTTTATGTAAACCTTACTTAACACAGAACTGATTTTTATTTTTCTAGATATCAGCATAAACATAGTTGTAACTAGCTTAATAGTCCACAGAGATACCGTAGAACTGTAGCAATTTATACTAATATTAGCCGTTGCCCGCAACTTTGCAAGCGTGAATGTCGGTTATCGGTAGTCATACAAACTTCAACCCCTTCAAGACATTTTTCTGCGATAAAAGATAGCCGTTGTTGTGCCCCAAGGTCTATTTTATCTCTATATCAAATTTCATCAAAATGGGTGTCTTAGGCGTGAAAGCGTAGCAGACATACAGACAAAATTACTTTCGTATTTATCAGTATTTATTACAGAGGTAAAGATTATGAGTTTGTGAAGGGTTGGTGATAATCTATGAATCTGCTAAACTGACTTTAAAAATTATGTGTGCGTTTGAAAGCCTATATAGTTCTTGAGAAAGGTTATAGGCAATGTAATATCATGCTAGGAGCGACGAGAGCGAAGCAGTAACCAAAGATGTAACTTATCGTGACTATCAAACGCAAAAAGAATTATTCAACTCCTGTTTGTTCCAGAGATTAGCGCGTTCAAACAAACAAACTCTTCCGCTTTATATATTTGTACTAGCTTTCCGCGTCACCCACGTCTTTGCTAACTGCTCTGCTCCCGTCGCCAGTAGCGTGATGTTCCATAGCCTACAACCTTCTTCAAGAACTGGGCTATCATACGCAAAATAATTCAAAGCCAACTAGTTGTTCCAGAGATTAGCGCAATTAAACAAACATACAAACAAACAAACTGTTCCGTTTCATATAATACTAGCTTTCTGCGATGCGGTTTCACCCGCGTCTTTGCTTACTGCTCTGCCCCCGTCGCCAGTAGCGTGATGTTACACAGATTATAACCTTCCTTAAGAACTGGCCTATCATGCGCAAAATAAATTATTCAAATCTGACTAGTACTTCTAGAGATTAGAGCGTTCAAACAAACAAACAAACTTTTCCACTTTTCTAAATATATGAGTATAGATTAGTAAGAATTATGTAACAATAAAAAATTAACAAACATCAGCATCACAGATGTAAGAATATCTGTATATTTTTTGTTAAAATTTTTGTTACATTATTGTGTATGCAGCTTTAAAATTAAACTAATGATAAATTCAGTTCACACACGGTCGTAATGAATTAAGGTTTAGATTACATTAATAAACCGAAGCTTTAGTGAAGGATTAACTAATTATAATAGGTAATTGGTAGAATGACGTAATTTAAGGAAATTAGTAAGGCTTATTTGCTACGTGAAAGTATGCTTAATCAATTTTGAGGATCTGTATTTGTATAATCATTATATGTCGATATTTTGAAATAAATATAATGAATTCTGTGAGCTCGGGCCTGAGATATGGAATCATGTATGCTCTTTAAATTGGAATCGTAGGAGGTGAATATCTATATCTATACTTGTCATATAAAACGGTAGAGTTTGTGTGTTTGAACGCGATAATCTATGGAACTGCCAGTCAGATTTGAATAATTCTGTTTGCGTATGGTAGCCCAGTTATCGGAGAAGGCTATAGGCTATGCAACGTCACGCTACTGCAGACGAGAGCAGAGCAGTAAGGAAAGACGCAGGTGAAACCACGCTGCGGGTAGCTAGTAAGACAATACTATTAGGACTAGGAATAGTAATGGATACTGTTTGTCACATATATTTACTATGCCACTTGTCTAGGACCTCAGATTAGGTGTCGTACTTACATAATATTTTCTTAGGCTCGTATTTATAAACGCATCTCAGGTATTGAGTTGAGTACGCGCACTTGAATCATACCCCTGTCTCTATCTAACTAGGAGCCCGAAACCGTAGTTAGAAAGAGACGATATTAAGTACGCGTACTCAATACCTGAGCTTCGTTTATAAATACGACCCTTAGTCTCTAACCACGAGAAGAGACTAGACCTGAGACCATTAAACTTATTGGTTTTAGGCGCTTTACAGGTGGAGCAACTTTATTTGAAGCAACTATATTTTTTTATTTAAAAGTAGCCATTTGCTACCAAGTTGACAGTTGCCGTAACTTAAGAAGAATGAAAAAAACAAACTAGTTGCCAGTTGCTGCAATAGTTGCTCAGTCTGCAAAACGCCTTAAAAACCCTTAAATAAATTCCGCTATCGCTTCCTCACCCGCTATAGCTCATCAATAAACTCTCACAAATAATCACTTACAAAACACTTAAAATATATTAACGTACTAATGTTAACGATTTAGTAGAACAGTTAATTGTACAAAGAATAATATCTTCTCACATTGTTTAACTCTTTCCTGTATCAAATGTAGATCAATCATTGTGTTACACCATATTGTAGTAATGGGGTTTTGAGGAACATTCTTATTCATAAATGTTTGACTGACTTTTATTATGAAGAGATGAGGTCTGAATTTTATGCAATATTACCAGTTTAATAGGTGTAATGTTAATGTTGAGGCGCTCATAGCTCGTTGCGCTCACTGATCAGTAAACGATTTGCGGGTTAAGCTTCATAAAGTGTGAATGGTCCATGGACGGGTAACCGTATAGTGGTATTTGATCTGTACGCTCCGTGCTCCGGAGGGCACGGTAAAAGTTGGTCCTGGTTGTTACCAAGTTGATAACAGTCGTTAGGCGATCTGAACCAATCCTGACGCTAGATTGACCACTAACCACTCGATATTTGAATTTTTGAGTGTTAACCAAACCAAAACAAAATGTCTATACTCTGCTTAATACCTTAGGAAATCCACTGAATGTCTACATTGAGTGAAGTCAAGAAGTGGTTGAGATTATCTCAAAATTTCATTCCTTTGTGTCAAATTTTGGCGTGTTGGCTATCGCTGTCATGGTATCGTCGTAGGTCAGTACGACTTTGTGAGACAGTGTCATACTTCAGAATTTTCTCTTCTTCTTCTTATTCTTCTTCTCCTTTTTTTTGGCAACAGAGCCGACGATTGTGTCAGCTATTTCTGCCAGCGTCAAGTGTAGAATAATATTCTTGTTGATGATATTAATGGTATATTACAATGATAAAATTTAAATAAATAGAATAATTCTTTTCTTAAAACTAAGTACTTTAAGCACCTACTTGATTGTCTCTGCATCACCCAATGGAAGACTGGTAGATAATGCCTCAGGCATTAAGTCCGCTTTTACATGTATGTGTATAAAGTTTTTTCATAAATAAATAAATAAATAAAATAGAAAAATGTGGATGAAATTAAATCGATTTTAAAACTCCGAATTTTCTCTTGTTTATCCTTCTATTCGAATATTTCATGGGCCATGATTAGAATTTTGTTTTTATTTCGCATTACGCACATCGATGATAAAAACCTATAGTAGACGGAGTAATAGAAAATACATTTACATTCGAATCATCATTTATTTACATCCGAATTATAGATCCCATAAAACAAGCTTTAATATATGCTTACTTTAGGTCTAGATGGCGTTGTGTGTAGTTGTTGTGGTATGTATATCTATCAGTTTGCAGTTACTAGCTGCATCGAACATCTTTTTGCTTAGCCAATTACACGTATTTCGTCGTATGTACTATCTC
Source organism: Parascotia fuliginaria (assembly GCA_963082885.1). NCBI lineage: Eukaryota > Metazoa > Arthropoda > Insecta > Lepidoptera > Erebidae > Parascotia > Parascotia fuliginaria. Next base: position 5,484,420 of record OY720197.1, read on the forward strand.
GCTTTGAAGCTCTCCGTAAATCGAGATACCTTGTAATTAATCTTGTTCTAGCTTCTATCTCTAAACATCTGATCTAAAATTTCAGCTATGAACAAAACTGCCAGAATATAAATTACCAAAAGTTAAAAGTTTAATTCGATTATACAACAAACTTCTACGGAAAATATCATAGTAATAGTGTCGTATTGCATCATTTAGATTTAAAAAGGCGGTTAAAATATAAAAATATGTTAAACTTAATAAAGAATTGTCGGTGTCACCCGTCCAATTTGTAGGTTTCTAAAGGTGAAAGAATTTCTTATATCGGTTGCGTAGATTTTGAGTTAAATCGCAACGTACAAACATAAAATAAACTAAAATCTATTTTTTCTACTTATCTTAAATCTAAACTAATGTTTAGATTTAGATATACATAGGGATTCGAGGAAGGATTAAATTAAGAAAATGGCGTGCCTTGAGAGAGACCCACGCTCAGCAGTGGAATGTCGTAGGTGGTGATAATGACATAGGGTTTTCAGTATTTACAGTTTTCAGACCTTTCTAAATTCATCGTCCTTAAACCTCCGTATTCTTCTTCAAACAAACGAAATAATCTTATTGGTTGCTTCAGTGGTACAGTGAGAGTGCAACTACTGTGCACTCACCATACATAATTATGTATTTGTTTAGTGTATGGGTGCACTTTTAGTCCGTTAATTGTATTTACGCAAAGTACACATAGCTTTTATATTTTGATAGTGCGTAAGTTGTGATATTCTAATTAAAATTGAAGGAAACGGTAGTTTGGCTTTTGGGAGGGTGTCCATCACTTTTGAATTACAGTGACTTAAATATATTAGCCTACCAAAGTGACTCCACTCTGTTTGGTGGTAAGCAACCATCAAGCAGAGTGGAGTCACTTTGGTAAGCTAATATAATATTTAAAAAAATTAAGGTGAAAATATGAAATTTATCAATTTATCATTGTAATGCTACAGGACTGTTGTGAACTTACCGTGGATATATCTTAAAAAACAATAAAATTAAAACTCACTCAGATATTTATGTTCGTTTTAAATCTTTCAGTTTTCTGTTTGCAGATGATTAAATAACTAGTTAATTAATATAATACATTTAAAAGTTATTGCTTGTACTTAGCGAGTGTGAAATTGTTAATATGACTATTCACACGTTAAGAAAAATTTATGATGATTATTACTTTTCATTACTTTAATGCTTTTTGATGTGACTACAAATCATTGAAATTCTTTGCTTTTCTTTAGCATAATAATGCATGCATTATAGTAACGAACCTTTAAAAAAAAATGCTGTAAACGATAGTCAAAACCGCATATATCAAGCAGACATCAGCATATTCCAGAGGAGGCAGTAGAAGAAATTATGCAAGAGTAATTTTGGTTTGAAATAGTTATGCCGCTACCTTTAAAAAAAAAAGGTTACGCAAAGCCCATCCGTTTTAGCAGTTGTTATAAACACTTAAATTTCAAACACTTTCAACTGTTACATTAATATTTGACTAACTCAAAAGAACTCTTTTAAACGTCTATAAATAATAGGTTAAAAGTCAACAAAAGAATTAAAAAGAAAAACATTTACGGTGAAAGCCTACCAATGCAAGAAAAAGCGTTGGAAAAAAAGTAAAATGAGAAAATATCATTGTTATTCTACTTCACACGAATCCCTACCCCGTACCCCAAAAAGCCGCGGCAACGTGATACGAATACTAAATAATAATTATTTACTCGCGTTGCGGTAACCTTAAGACCAGGGTGACCATGATGGCTTAAGATTGATTCCCAACTCGCTTGAACTCGCTTCACCCTTTATAGCTGTTTAAAATGCATACTGTGTACTCACTGAAGTAATCATAGCGGCATTATTAATAATAATTAAAATTTAGTCTGTTTTTAATTTTTTAATTATTACTAGTATACCATTTTTGTTAAGGCACTGTTTTAGTATTTTTAATAAAATTTAAAGCATTATATATAAACTTATTATAATTTATAAATTTTGGCTATCTACACTATTATATAAAGAGGAAGAGTTTTTTTGTTTGTTTGTTTGAACGTGCTAATATCTAGAACTACCAGTCGGATTTGAAAAATTCTTTTTGTGTATAGGCATCAAAGCAGTAAGCAAAGACGTGGGTAAAACTGCGCCGCAGAAGGCTCGTTGGTTATAAAACTGTTGAATATCACTGAGAGATATTTACAGTACATTTCATTCTTGTTGATTTTAATGAGAATAAGTGGCAACTATCATTTATGGTATCACTCAGGTAACACTTCCACCTACCATATTTAATATCCTCTAATTATTATGAATTCTGAGAATAACTGCCAGCGCCATGAGAGCGATTTTCAAGACTAGGTTGCACCAATATGAGCGACACTATGCTCGCTAGCCGATTCCATAAAAAATATGGGACGTTTTTTGGTATAGTAAATTATTATTAATTTTTTTTACCCTATTAAAAGTCGAGACAAATCTTCTAACATCACACATAATATGCACCCTACTTACGGTGTATACGGTATGCGTGTGTACGTATTTGGAATGTTTTAAGTTTTTTCTTTGAAAAGATTTCAAAGAGCTTTTATTGACCTTCTGAGATCACAGGAGACGCTGTTAACAGTATTATTTTATGGAACACCTTTAACACACAATGTGATTTTTATATGAAGCGGTTTCGTGAGATTTTCCTTGATAATTATGTTAATTTAATTGACTCAAGTTTACAGTACACTTCGGGATCGACTGTCTATGTAGAAAGATTTGTCGTTACTCTATACCAAAGAATTTGTCCTTTAAATTTTTATGCCGTATATGTGAACGCACAAAAATATAACACAAAACCGCCGTAGAAGCTACTATGCGAGCCGTTCATCACGATGGTTTATTCCCCGTTAAGATGTTGTCCACTATTTTCGGACTCCGATATACTATACTGTTTACTATCTATTCTAATCTTCCTGATTGTAATCATTTAGTTAAATTATTAGTCAAAAATAACTACGATCAATACTGCTTATTTTTGGTCACTAAGAAGTATAGGTACCATTACATTTATTTGATAGCAATTCGACCATAATCGATTGACGTGTGCTAGTTAAAAGTGAAGACTGTTTTACAAACGACTTAAAACACAATACAAATGTCCAAAACATAACTCCAATATTGATTTTCACGACAAGGGAATCGAATTTAAGACTATACATAGTACTATTGAACAAAGGCAGATATAATGATTGACGATTGATTGGCTGGCCTGTTGGTCTAGTGATTAGTGACCCTGACTGCTAAGCCGGAGGTCGTGGGTTCGATTCCCACCCAGGACAAACTTTTGTGTGATGAGCATGATTGTTTGTTCTGTGTCTGGGTGTAATTTATCTATAATATGTATATATTTACAAAAAAAAAGAAGTATTTAAGTATGTATATCCGTATTCTAGAACCCATAATACAAGCATATAATATGCTTACTTTGGGTCTAGATGGCGTTGTGTGTAGTTGTTGAAATATTATTATTATTATTATTATAATAAAGATTCCAGAGATATTATTAAAGTTCTTTAAGAACTAAAATCTAACTTTTAACAGTACGAGGTGTTTAGTTGTTTATTGCAAATAAACCTTTTCATTTAAAGCCAAGATAGTCTTGTCAGATATATATAACTAAAAGCTAAACAGTAACATTTCTTAAACATTAATTTGCCTCAACGGCAAATACAAGTCTAAATAAAACAGACTGATATGTATCACGCGTCTCACACGTAATCTTAGCTTGTCAGAAATAAATGACACGCCTTCATCTAGAGGCTTGAATAATATAAAAACATGCTTTATTTCTTATTTTGGAGCGCCATTGAAAATAATATCTCTCTAAATTTTGGGCATTTGATGTTGTATTTTGTTTGTTGTGTTATCATAGCATTATTATCATCATGTCAACCAGAAGACGCCCATTGCTGGACATAAGAATCTGCTAAGGATCTACCCTCTTATAGGTTTAACGTCAATTTGTATACTTTGTCCAAATTATATATTTTTTCTTTCTTTCTTCTAAGGATCTCGACTTTATCTAGTCCTAAATTGGCCTTTTCCATCAATTGTCCGCCAAATTTACCAAAGCATCAGTCAAATATTTACTTTAGATTTACTCTATTTATTATTTTTTTGGACAACACAGTTGCGGTAAAAATGCTGGACCACTGATAGCTTTTTCTAAAAGTCAACCTTTGGATGACGATAGCTTCTTTTATGTGTTGTGTGGGTTGTTGCTGATGGCTTTCACAACCTTAATCAAACAGTAGGTGAGCAGAGCTCTCGACTGTTAACAAGAAGCCTGAATGCTAGACTATTATACATGTAAAATAGAATATCTGTATTTGTCCCTCTATGTTTAATATTCATATAGATAATACGAACATATACCACTAATAAGCGCCAAGCATGGTAATACGATGCAAACCTTGCCATCCTTTACCACCGGTAATTGGTTAGAATAGACCAGTCAACCCTACCAACGTATTTAGCATATTGTACTAGTTATTACTCCTTATAATTGTGACACAGTTCGTAGTACTGGGTCTATATTAAATAATGTACTTCAAAGGTACAATGCCTTGTTTGGAAACTGTTGCACAAGTTGAGTATTTAAGGCTGGGTTATTCAAAATCTATTGTTGATTCAATTTTTAATGTTGTGTTAATTTTGTTGTTTTGATCGAGAATAGATACTGTTGCAAGTTATAGATATGTGTTTTACACAAATAGATAGACCTAATCAAATAATACACTACCTAATTATTCTAGACCGTGGCTTTTTTATTTATTTATTTTATGTTTTTATATAAATTAATCTATTTTTTGGGTGATAACCACGGCCCACATAAATAAACGGTTACTATCGCGAACAGGAGCAGAACTGTATTTTCTAAACATTTCAAAAAACATGCTAAAGGAATACATAAGAAAAGGAAAGACTTATTTCTTTCTTTGTCTTTAGCTTAGGATAATTACGCCCCCGGGCGGCGCTCTCGTTCATCGACCAAAATCCAATACGTACCGATACTATCATTTTATGTCGGTTTTCAAAAAAGTGGTACATACGTCCTCGTTCAATCTATTCATGCAAAAACTGCTATACTACGAATCTAAAATACTGAAAACATTGACACAAAATTTGTAAATTAAATTAAAATTATACTGTAATTGCTGTTACTATTATGACGTAAAATTTTAAAAAATAGGGCCAATGATTTTCTCGAAGACGCCTCACCGTAGTTAATTGACGCACAAAGTAGGGATTAGCACAGTGACTGCAGAGTTGGCGATTCACATACTGCATAAGCTGCAGGGTGCGTGGCGAAGAAACATCTATACCGCATGTAAATGCGTTTTGTGTGTGTTACACCACGCATGTTATCAATACAAAAAGAGCCACTTACAAGCAACGCAAGAACATGCACGTCCAAGCTACGCTGCGTAATGAGGGGCAATGTGCGAACCCCCTTTCTGTGCTGGAATGACTCCGCCTTAAGTTGAACGGGTCATCTAGTACTACCAGGCGATCGGCTAGCAACCTTTCACTGCCTATTGCAGTATTACAAACTTTGTTCTAAATACCTTAGATATAAGAAGATCACGTAGGATTTATTTCGCAATATCGAATTCGGTACTATTTTGCTTATTAGAATTTTACACGGGTATAAGTCGATAATGTACGAGTATCATAGTCACCGTGTCTGTGGTGCATTGATTTTGTGTTTGATCCCTGGGTCGGTTAAAATAATATTGGGTTGTCTGTGTGCTTATTTAATAGCTATAACCCAACATAGCTAGCGAAATTTTGATGTAAAATAAAGCTATGCTTACCTTATAGTAAAAGGGTCATAACTGGTTAGTTTCTCCAATTCGCCAGTTTTGATAATTGGTCAGTTTACTCATCTCGTCAGTTTGGTGAAAGCCTAAACTTATTACTGGACAACTACTAATCTATAATTAATTATAATTTGACAACCTCTGTGGTTCGGTGGTACTGTGTATGGACTGTCACGCAGAGGTCGCGGGTTCGATTCCCGCTCAGTGCAAATATTTGTGTGCATGAATATGGCTATTAGTATTGGTCTGGGTGTTTCTATGTATAATATGTATGTATTTACAAAAAAAAAGTATATAAGTATGTTTATCCGCATTCTAGAACCCATATCACAAGCTATTAATATATGCTTACTGTGGGTCTAGATGGCATTGTGTGGTTGTTGTGGTATTATTATTATTATTATTATAATAAATACAATAGTAAACATGATAAAGATATCTGACCACTAACTAAATAAGGTTAATATTTTCCCTCCACTTCAAAAATAAATTGATAGAAAAAGCCCAAGGTTACCAGTAATGAACATAATACCAGTCGAAAACTCGATCTCGGCCTTTCATTTGTTGCCGCTACTTATTTTTTTACTTATAATCTGACATATATCTAACCTGTGGTTAGGGCGAGCTAAATATGGAGCTGGTTTCTGTGTTTTATTTTATATTTTCGTGGAATGACGCGACGATTAAATTTTGATTTCAACATTTTATTAATGTTACTAGTCGATAAAGAAGCCTAGTGATATTACTAGCCTAGTAATATTGGTACCTAGGTAAGTTAAAATTAATGTAATTTTTTTTTAATTGATATGTAAAATGAATTGGTCCATTTATAAAAGTGTTTTTTTTTTGGAATTTGTCATTAAATATCGGATATAGATATTGAATACGGTAGTTATGACTTATATCCCCATTCGTTGGTAGAGGCTTATATCTATAATCTACCACCATAGAGACATAACTACCATGCTTGTCCACCGTTGTGCTAGTCTTAGTAGGTACAGGACATCGCATCGCAGCCTCTTTTGGGTCAGTTTGCTGCGGCATTCAGTGATGGTCTCATTATTATAGCTCGATATGATGGCGGTAAGTTGTATACTTATACATTGCTAGTCGAAGAAAGAAAGTAAAAAAAAATTTACATCGATATTCTATTCTATAAAAAGCAAGCTAGCTAACAATATGCAACGATTTCTCATAATATAATGTCAAATAGCCATTCATACTATTGATATAGATTGGAACGGGAGCCCGTACAAAGTTATGTACCTACCTAACAATCAATGAACGCCAAACACTACCTAAACGTACTCCACAATGATTTATTGTATCAATGTTTTATATTCATTTCATATAGAATTGATACTGAATATATTGTGTGACGTGAAAAGGAAGAGGTATTACTTTGAGTTAACTACAGGTGTTTATTTTTAGATATTAGTGAATTATTCAGACAATTAATATATCTGCACTTGATGGCTGTTGAATCAAAAAGTTCTGAAGATACAACATGGACAAATCACTTACATATTAGCTGGTGTCTTTGGGCCTTAACACAACCTCTTATAGCAGTCTTATTATAGCCTTAATTGTCTCTATCCTTGTTTTTAATGGTACAAAAGAAAAAGACGAAACACAAAGTGACATAAAAATAATACTGCTTTAAGAAGTGGATTTAGGATCTCTGATAATTATGGCAGGCAGAATAGAGGTGGCTCACGACCGATCGAAGTCTACGCTACCACTAACCGAAAGTTGCAGCGTGAGCAGACCCTTTACATGATGGACTGGCAACCTGATATGAGTGACAAGCAACCAATAGATGAAGACGGCTAACGACTAGGAGTGATGGCGAAAGTTACAAGATGGTGCGAGAGGTTTATATCCAGCAATGGACATCTATTCCCAAAAAGATAATAATGAAGTATTCTTACCAATATTTTCAGTATACAAAAACAAATATGGTTTTTAACTTCTCTTAACAGGATTACTCTTATAATTGACAACAAACAAGCCACTTTTAAAGTCTTTTAAACTTTAGTAAGCTGTTTCTCAGCGTACACGAGACAAACAAAACTTTGCTCTTTATATTATTACAACCTTGTTATGTTTACTTTATAAGACGAAAAGTAATCATTTACTTATACTGTTAAGTCTTAATATTATGATACTAGCTTTCCGCGGCACGGTTTCACCCGCGTCTTTGGTTACTGCTCTGCTCCCGTCGCCAGTAGCGTGATGTTACATAGCCTTCCTCAAGAACTAGGGTATCATACGCAAAGAAAATACCATGTGATATATCATACGTGAAGAATTATTCAAACTCAACTGGTAGTTCCAAAGATTAGCGCATTCAAACAAACAAAGAAACAAACTTTTCCGCTTTATATATTAGTATAGATTTACAAGAAAAATTTGACAAGCTCGGTGGCTTAGTGGTACTGTAGCAAGTTTGCCACGCAAGGGCCTCGGGTTCACTTCCCGGTTCTAGTAAAAAGATATTAGAGTTTTAATGATACGCTTCAAAAATGACTACACTCTACCTGAAGCTTAGCAGTCAGTTGGGTCCAGGAGTCCTGTCAAGAAACCGGTATTGTGCCCGTTAAATAGACCATCCCTCCATATTACCTGACCACCTTCCATAACTAGCGAAATATGGGTGCTTTACCTTACTACTTACCCTTTCGAGAGAAATAAAACATAATACTATTATAACAATATAATGATTCCCGAAAATAATATATTTAGTCGTTTGCAACCTTGCCTAACTTCCAAGCCTAGTTTTCTATAAATCTAAATAAATAAATAAATAAATATTACCACAACAACCACACAACGCCATCTAGACCCAAAGTAAGCATACATTAATAGCTTGTGATAAGGTTCCTAGAATGCGGATAATCATACTTAAATACTTTTTTTTGCAAGTACATACATATTATAATAGAAACACCCAGACCAATGCAAATAGCCATGCTCATGCACACATATATTTGCACTGAGCGGGAATCGAACCCGCGACCTCTGCGTGGCAGTTCATACTCAGAACCACCGAACCACAGAGATTGTTACATCTAAAGGACGACATTTCTCGGTAAGAGAACAAAATCAACTATTGTGAGTACTCACAGGACCCAGTAATAAGGTAACGTTTGCTGCAATCTTATTACAAAAAAAAAAATTGAAAGTTATAACAAAATAAATATATTTTATAATCACAACTTCTGCATTTTTATTGCCATTTATCACTATTAACGATCTACTTTTTGTAGCCATATCACCTTTCATTTAATATTTTCTCGGGCTTCTGTTTGTGCTATTAATATTCAAAAGGTCATATATTCATAGCCATTTCAACTAGTTTTCATTAATCAAAATAACCTTTGTCTGTTATTAATGTTCTTATTGAAGGGCATAACAACAAAGTAATGAATTTTGAATAATAATAAAGCTTGACAGTTTTATGTGATATATTTTAAGAGAGGTCAACCAATTGATGGGCTGTCTCGATGATTCAGGGGTCTGTGTATGGACTGTCACGTAGAAATTTTGAATTCAATGCCTAGTTCGGTTTATTATTTTAGGCTATCAAAGTGACTTCACTCTGACTGGAGCTATGCAGTTTGCAGGATTCACAAGCGGAGTCCACAAGTTCCATCAAGAAATTTCTCCAACATGGAGGCTTTATAAGAAATAAAGTATTATTGGGATTTCTTTTCTTATTTAAATATTAGCGTCTTTTTATTTATTTATTGCACACAAAAAGATACATAACAAGGAAAATATATAAATAAAAATTATGTACAAAGGCAATATTTATAAAATATTTTAAACTACATATATCTTGCTTGGTGATCTAGTAAGTAATCATCAAGAAATTCTCAATGTTAGTGTAAAGTTTAGAATAAAATTGTACCTATAAATAGCAATAGCCTCTCCGTGTTAAATAGGACCTAAAATAGAAATACGTAGGTGTTATTAGACCTCTGCCTATTCACAAGAGTGATGTTAAATTACATAATGACAGGTCAAAAGATAAACTCGGCCAAACTATAAATTCACACACAAAGAAAAATTTACATGAAAGCCATTAAATATTAACTATTATAGCTATGAAATATCATTATTATGAAACTCATGAATTAGTTATATATAAATAACGTGTTGACTGTTGTTATGTTGCGTACATCATTAATATAAATAGAATTTCTCTTTTATTGTCCAAAATATAAAAGAATACATTTACAAAATGTTGCTCTAACATGAGTTAATGTATGTCTCATTAGTGACAGTAAAATATTTGAATGGAAAAATTTGTCTACTACTATTTATCTTTGCTATGGCTCTAAGTACTTACTTGACGTATTTGACATGTTGTCGCAGCGCGGGGTCCGTATCATTGCAAGTTTAAAGCCATTACAACTGCGTAGAGATGCCCCTTCAATGACAGTCTACCGCTTTTAAAACAGCAAGTGTTCTGAGAATCCATTTCATCTCATTCACTTCTTTCGTATACAGCTGTAGACAAGATCTATGAACATAAAAGATTTTGAATCTAACGTTTCGGTATTTATTTATTTATTTCAACTTCGTACAATATTATGTAATGGTGGACTTAATGCCTGAGGCATTATCTTCCAGTTTACCATAGGGTGAAACAGAGATATGTCGAAGCAGGTGCACTTGGGAAATGAGTCAATAAGTACATACATAACTAAATATAACATATACATACCTACATATATAACACATATAAATATATACATTAAATTCATATAATATATATGATTAATACATTTGTCGATTAATTTAAATCTGAAACTGTGTGCAATGTTTGCTTTTAATTTTCGAATCAGGTCTTTTGAGCAAAGCATGAAAATGTTTCTCTTCTAGTAGTTAAAGTGCGGTGCTACTATGATATAACAGCACATGAACTGGTATTCAATAATAGGACCATTGACCTTACTAACTGCTCACTATCTGACAGAGAAATCAGTTTGCAGGCAAATGCAAAACAAAATATATTTTTATGAGAAAATGAACAAGCTTCTGGTGTACCTGTTCATTTTTTTTAACTGTGCCTTTCAGTACGATTACTATGTATGATCTATGGCTTCACCCGCTCGTAAAATATGGTTTGTTGCATCCCTCGGAAACCAGATGGGATAAGGGATTTATATATCCGTCTCCGGCACCGAATTTATCTACATACCAATTTTCATTGAAACCGGTTCAGCCGTTTAGGTGCTGAGTGGTAACAAACACACACACACACACACACACACACACACACACACACAAACTTTCGCATTTATAATATTAATAATAGGATAAGTAATTTGGTTTTGAACTGACAAACTTATTTCTACGAAGCTGGTTGTCAAACACGACTATTTCTATTCATAAAACAACGTATTTCTCATTAAAACATAAAAAAAAAACAATTATTCCATTAAAACTAAAAAGGTCAATATTTAGAAAATCTAATTTGAGCCAAAGTTACCTAAGGAACTCGAAGCGCAACGTAGAGGTACAAAAGTCCAATTTAAGTTTTCTTTTAGACCCTTCAATTTTGGCTCGAACCAGGGGCGTAGTTGGGCTTAGAAACAAACTTTAGATGGTGCAAACTCGCTATGTAATTAGTTCGGCTTTATTTGATGATGAAGGTTTACAATTCATTAATGATTTGGTTGAGACTTTGCTAGATTCATTTTCTTTATGTAGGTTTCTGAGAAATGTGTGAGATTTTATTTTATATATCTGGTTTTTAGTTGACGTTACTGGTTTAGAATTTTTGTGTTTGGTACTTTGAGGTTTTGTATTCCTAGATACTAATAAAAAATCTTCTAAAAAGTAGACTAAATCATTTGACCAATGGTACCTAGTGTTGATTAATAAAAAAAAATATTCTGCCAAAAATACTCAATATACTTTTTTTTAATACGACGAACTAAACCAACGTTTCTAGAACTGCTTTTTGGAAACGTTATAAAATACAATCAAATAAAAATAATACATATTTAGTCTATTTTGACGATTTAATTTAGTCTAATTTCGAAATGATTACCAAATATTGAACCATTATTTCTGTCAGTTTACTCCATCGAATTAAAATACGCCTTAAAATATAACTATTATAAATAACTAGTACCTAAATAGGTGCCTGTGTTACAAAGACGTTGATCCACTGACGTCACCGGTATCTGCCAGGCGTTTACACAAGGTGGTTACTTAAAAGTTTTCTCAAAGAAATTTGTATTTTTAAGCGATCCACAACAAAGTTTCAATAGCATGATGGTTGTTTAAGTATTTAAATATAGGAAGTAAAATATGTGAATCCTTACTTATATATTAATTAAGAAAGTTTGTATAGATGTGTAGATGTATAGATGTTTGTTATTCTTTAATTAAACTTTACAGTAATAATAATAATAATAATAAAAAAATAATGAAAATGTTTATATCAGTAATCTTATTACAAATAAATTGCTGAGACTTCCCAGTGAGTAATCACAAGATACTCGTGTTGGGAAGCTTATAAGTACATCAGAATAACATGGGCAGCCATTTTATAAACATATTATGTTAATTTACCAAAATATGCACCAAATCCTAATTTAACAAAAGCTACTTTTAATTTAAAGAAAGGACATTTATTATTGTTTGTTATATTTTTTAACTACAAAATATGCAGACAATCATACGATCCATCTAATAGCCTGCGCAGACGACGGACTTTCCTCCGCGGCGGAGAAAAAAGTATGCTCCGCGAATAAAAAGTTCGCCGCGGATTTACCGCGAACTCAACGCACACGGCGTGCGATCATTTGTTGTCCGAAATTGTAAATACAGTTGTGCATACGTACGTCACTCTCGAGCGCACAACGCGGACTAAAAGCCTCCATGTGCGTTGCTTCGCCTAGTCACAAGAGCGCTATTTTATTCGGGGACTCCCCCGTACTTTTGTCCGGTCCGCTCCCTGCATGCACTCAGTTATTCGGGCGACTTTTTGTACGCGGTACTTTTAATCCCTCGTTTGCGTTACTCGATACAGTTGTAAGCGATCTATTTTAGCGGATAAAAAAGTACGCGGACAAAAATCCCTCGTCTGCGCAGGCTATAATAGTAACTGTTGTAAAGTATTAATATTAAACAAAATGCGTAAGTAATAAATAAATTAGACATTAAAAAGCCGCAATTCAAATAAAATAAATAAGTACTTATAGTTTACAAGTAGAAGCGACTTATATAACAGCATTATAACTAAGTAGTTTGCCGCGGTGCGGTTGTCCCGCGTCTTTACTTGCTGCTCTACTCCCGTAGCATTACATAAGCATTACATAGTCTATAACCTACCTCGAGAACTGTGCTATCATACGCAAAAATAATTTTTCAGATCCGACTGGTACTTCTAGAGATTAGTGTGTTCAAACAAACAAACTCTTTTATATAATAGCATAGATAGATCATTAATTAAATAGGTATTTGAAATCATCAATATTTGCTCAACCAATTTAATGGTAAAATAACCATTTAATCGCCTTTCTCTATTACTCGGTTGGATTCACCAATTCACTTCATTAACTATGATAAAGTTTACAAATTTTAATACTATTATCTTCAGTATAATAACCAAATCAAATGTTAGATACGATTTTTGTGTATTTTGCAATAAATTTTATTGAATCATCGGCAAAATAATATTAGTTTTTATTCATTAAACAATTTATTGCTAACGGAAATTACTAAGGAGCTTTAAAACACAAATATTAACACAATTGCTTTCCGCGGCGCCATTTCACTCGCGTCTATGCTTACTGCTCTGCTCCCGTCGCCAATAGCATGATGTTACATAGCCTACAGTTTTAGCCTTTCTTGAGAACTGGGCTATCATACGCAAAAATAATGTTTCAATTTCAACGGGTTGTTCCAGAGATTAGCGCGTTCAAACCAACAAACTCTTAATAATAGTATAAATTTATATAATTTTAACTTAAATTGTAGTATGTATCATCATCATTATCACGATCAGAAGATGTCCGCTACTGAACGTAAGCCTTCAAAGTGTTTTGCCTCCTTGGCCGCTCGTGAGCCACTCTCTTTCATGTTGACATTAGTGACAGCATATTAAATTTAGTGCTCAGAATATACACCAGGGGCGCTGTTCATTTAAGATACAAAACTTTTTATGCTGTCGCCAATGAGGTGAGCCCAAGAGTTGCTGTTATTTAATCGTAAGTAATTAGACTGAGTAATGTTAATCTCGTAACTGGTAATAAAATATATTCATTATTGTGTATTTAGTAGTTTTAAGAATAACAAGCTAGAAAAACTCTAGAGGAAAAAAGACTATGTTTTATAGATTCATAAAAATATATTTATACTTATTTTGTAATAAAAATGTATTTGATATTTAGAGTGTAAATTCTATAGCAGGTCCTCACAATGTGCTAAAACCAATAGAAAGTTAAAAATAAGCAAATTACAACATCCAGACTCAACAAACTATTTATGAATAATAATTCTACTAATCTCCTCGAATCACGATTATAGTGCAATGGAATCATGACCTTTGTATCTCCTTTCTTATAACCATTGAACTATCAACTAGACACGCAAAGTCAAATATTAACAATAACATGCCTTTAAACCTCATTCGTATCAAGAATAAAATTGTACTAAATTACAAAGCATGTGCATGAAAATATTCTTTTTTTGAAAATATTCTCTTTGCTCTGTGATACATTTCACTCTCTTAAAGAAAAAGTATTTTAACAAAATATGCTTTTGCAAATTTTTATCTTGTAGCAATAAGGATAATAGTGATTATTCCTTGACATTATTTTTTAATTTGCGCCTCTTGTTGATATTTATAGGTTCTCAAATGACATATTTTTAATCAATCTGCAGTATGTATATCATATACTGGAATAGAGGCATAAGTCAAAATACGTTTACTTAGAAATATTGGTCATTATCATGATTGCTACAAAGTTTAAAATTGAGAAATGGCATTTTACATAATTGACTTATTTTTATTTCTTATTCCATATCCACTGCGATATTGTCCAGATGTAATGCTGTCTCAGATGCAGAAACAAATATTAATATACAAAGTAAACCAAAACCTTACTACAAACGTTTCGACTAATCTTACTCTTTTTTTTATTCACAAGAAATAAATAATTTCTTGGCATACGATTCTGTTCTACCCACTATTTTTTGTATAGAACAACTGCGTTATACATTTTTCAATATCTGAACACATTGCTCGTTCATATGGTGCCTCTACACTAGCGAACTAGCTGTAGGTTAATTAGCTGACAATTTTACGTTAAAGTGTCACAGATGTGATCGAAATTAAATAAGAATATTCTATTCTAAAAACGATTGAGTTCAGTTGATTAAAAAAAATGGTATCATTCATTTGCATCATCATTTTAGTCGCACTTTGGTATTTATTTGAATAAGTTCTTTCATTGATTTTCGACTACAGTAAATCGTTTTACCGATCTAAGTTATATTAACTTTTACCTACAGACAAAACTCTATCCTGCCATTGATTTACTCCTTCTCATTAATTAAGTATAACAACGAGAATTTCTTACATATTGCTTCCTTTACAGATAATATAACTTTATTCTTTACAATTCCGTGTATCTGAAATATGGATATTAAGTTGCGCTGACAAGATCAGGTGTCGTATTTCTTACATTGAGTTCTCTTTCATTGTCTTCATAAATTCTTAAAATGATGGCGAAGCTTTATTCATATGATATTTATAACTGTATTGTTACTCATATTTATGTTAAAGATATTCCCAAACAGATGAGAGTATATTGTGTAACTTAGATCATAAGCAAGCATAGTTTTTTTTAAGATAGTAGTTACAATAGCTCTATCATTTATATCTATATCTCTATCAGTTTTAAGAAGTCTAATACTAGAAATAAGCCTCTTCATAAGGTAATAATTTAATATAGTAATAATTTAATTTGTACGGTAGTAGATCAACGCTGGTTTCAGCATGAATGGGCCGGATCGTCCGAGGGAATACTACCCTCTCATAGAAGATCGACTTAACTTCGTACTACTGCGTTTCGTTCGGTGAGTGATAGTGCCGGAGGCCCAATCCCCCCTTTCCTCTTTCCTCACCTCCCTCACTCCCTTCCCCTAACCCCACTCCCAACCGCCATAGTGGAGGCCACCATACCAGCAGTTTAAAACAATGGCTTTTGGTATAGTGGCCGCCACTTCTGGATTCCACTGACTGCTTACCATCAGGCAGGGTGGAGTCACTTTGGTAGGCGAATAAGAAAAAAAAAAGTAAAACTTTTACGCTTAGCAGGCATATCGGTGACGCATAGTTCTTACTTGGTATGTAAGTAAAGATGCTGACCTTTACCTGATATTTTCTTAGTCACCTCTTACAAGGGGAAAGGATTAAGGGGTTTCATAATGTAACGCACCCATAAAGATTTTAAGCCATAATCTATGAATAATACTCCCAAACCACGTCATTTCCAACCGTTGGGGCATGAGATAGAAAATAAAGAAACTCTTGGAGATAATTATATTCTATTTTGCTTGTGTTTTAAAGATTACCTAGATTATGTAGTAGTAGTATTTACTTCTTTATTCATTTATTGGCTCACAAAACAAGAGACAAACATAAAGAAACACAGTAAATATATAAAATAGACAGCTAGTTTGTAAGTCTACTTATGTGTGCACAGATGCTCCAAATATTAAATTACTTAATTATAATAATAATAATATAATTATTATTATCTCTGTCCTAGATTTAGATTGAATAGCATTTTGAACATCTAAGCTCATTAAAAATAACGTCACTAAAAAACATAAAGAACAATAGACACATTTGGGCATGTACGATGTTAAATAAAAAAAGGTAAGATTCCAGACGACTCTTATTAGTCGTCGCGACACTTTAATGAGCCCATGAGACTTTAATATGACTTTAAATTAATAAAAATATCTGCAAAAGTTCTGTACATTGCATTTATGTTAATTCGAATAAATATCATATAAAAAGATAAATCTGCAATTCATAAACATTTTCTGCACATATTTTGGAGAATTACGAGTTTTATCCTGCCGAGACGAATGCCATAAAATATATAAAAAATCTTATTAAATCTAAAATAACCGATGCCAATCTTAAAAACATAAATTACGTCTTTATTTATAAAGTTTTGAATATCAGTAGCAAACTACCAATTATATTATTAAGACTTATAAATAATACGCAAGAAGCTACAGCTTCTTCGTAGCTTGAGGCAAAACACAGAAACCGTAATTTTAAACCAATCAAGTGCAATTAAATCTCAGATTGAGTAACAGGAGTAGAATATCATTAATATTGCAAAAAGATTCAATAAAGTGTTTACAAAAAGTCTCTCAAGGTATTAAAATTAAATATTAAAAGTTAATAAGATTGAAAAATATTACAGTAATTGTTTATTGTTATATTTGTCAAGTTATGACGAGATTATCTGATAAGTTCGTGGTTGTATATCATATATGTTTTTAATTAGGTCAATCAGGCAAATGATGGTGTTTAGATCACTGCAACCGTTAATTATTGAAGTGCTAAAAGAGGTGATTTTGGCAAAACTTAGAACACTTGAGATACCTCTATGTTCATCAATGACGGTATACCAACTGAAAGAGTCTAGAGATATTTTTAAACCTAAAAGGAATGGAAACCAGAGGCGCAACTAGCAATGTTTCTTATTTTGTCCGGCGAACAAAATATCCGCTCTTGTACATTGTTATATATGTTCTGCTTTGCTCAAATAACGCAATTTTGACACAAAATAACAATTCTGACATAATCCCTGACATCGAATTGCCAAAATGTTATCTCGTCAAACAATTACAAAGTAGCTTAACTAAATTTCGGAAAAATAAAAACAAAAGGTAAAATTATTTGGATCAAGATAGATCATATCGTTTTACAGACGGAATCACGAGACGTAACTAGTGTTTACAAACATCCAACTGATTTATTAAGTGGTACAATATCATTTAAGTCATCTTTTGTTTCTTAAAAACCATATTTAGCTTTGTCCTTACTTAAGAAACTAACCCTTATTATCTTCTAGTTAAAGACAACATTTCTCTGAAATTGTCTTTAGCAGTTACAATGTTATGTTGGTTTATAGTTTTTGTCGGCCTAATACACGGAATGCTTTTTTTGTGATCGTCTGATCACCTCCATTTATTATTAGATTAATGATATAAAATATCTATTGTTGCTAAACTTGTATGTTGTACTCCCGACTTGGTTCATATGAATAGGTTTGCATTACAAAAGGTTTAATTAATATTTTTTATTAGTTATTTTTGATTTGTTAATTGAATATTGATGTATTAAACATTTTTGTAATTGAAAATTTATATCAATGCCGATTGATCTAGCCTTTCAAGCTTGGTTTGTTAAAAACTTACAAATGCCACTTTACTTTTCGTTAGAGTACAGGTTGTATTCAAGAATTTCCTCTCTAAAATAGTAAATATAGTTATGGTTTACCATGTTATAATCAAAAATAATTAGTAAACTACACTATAGTTCCCGGTAAATCACAAAATATTTAAAATTTTAAACTTAATTAATAATATGTTGATTGCAAATACCCTTTAAATGAAATACAGCAATTATCATCACCTATTTAATTAATCAAATAAACAGTCCATTAAATTAGCCATATTACATATCGCTAAAATTAAATTACTTATTAGTGTTCAAATAATTTTGAGACTACCTCGGTAATTCAGTGTTACTATGTGATGCCACATTACATAGAGATCTCGGATTCGATTTCCAGGTCAGGTAATGAGATATTGGATATTTCTGTTCATTCCTGTCTGCCCCCGTTACATGGGACCCAACATAGCTAGCAGAACGTGGGTATGTGTTACATATTTCTGCTTACCCCATTTAGAAGAAAAAGGCGCTTAGCATGTCCAGCGTAACTTCGTGTTAAATCTTAGCCTATTGCGTCTGATTTGACTGTAGGTAGGCTATTAAACGGCACTGCCATGTCGCTCTTCATTTCAAGTCATGATTAATGATAGAACAAAGTAACCAGTACTGAACAAAATTATTAATAACATCATCTAGTTCAAATCGTTCTTCATTTCCAATATCACTAATAGTTCACTTAAAAAAAGAAACGTATAATAATATAACAGGAATATTTTTGTCTGTATGTCACAATTTTTTATTGAATTTTATGAGCCATCAGGCTATTTGATGGTAAGTTAATAACTGTCGCTTATGGACCTTCAATATCACCTTCCAGGTGCTCTACAAAGCCAGTGCTTAGCGTGAAATAAACCGTCTCTTTAAAGAAGGACGTGTCATAGATATATATTCATCATTATACCAGACCGTTATTATTTCACTGCAGGGAAAGATCTCTTCTGATAATATGGAGAAGGAATTAATCTCTAATTAATAATAGATAGATATATTAGCAAAATAAATCTCAATTTATTTACTGCGTTGGTACTCTTTGAACTAGTACATTTAGGGTTAAAATATCATATATCTGCTACATTTCTTTTACTATGACAGACTGGATTACCTGTCTAGACAGATGTAATCATTTAGTTGGCTTCTGCAGCTACCATGAAAGATAAAGATACTTCATCGTCTGATGCTCTTTGGATTTTGTTATGAAGATTAGTTTATCTTTCCCTACGAATATGTATTTTTAGAATTTGAGTTTTCATTTAGTTTTTTTAATCAGTCAGTGAAGACCAATAATGGTGGACATCGTCCTCAAAACCCTTGTGACAAATTCGGCTCCGGCGGTGGCAGCATCGTCAAAACTTTTGTCATGCAAGTGTGTGATTCTAAACGCAAAACTACAAAGTGTAAAGTTCATTGCTGTCCGTCCTCTAACCGTTCTTTATCGTGACATCACACGCAATAAAACTATTACGAGTCAAATCATAATCATTTGTGTCGCAGTTAATGTCGTTCTTCGATTGACCGTAAATCCCTTTTAAATTACAAGCAAAGTCACAGAAAAGTCAATGCTATAAATAGTTTCATATTTTAATGATCTGTATTGTTTTGACGTCATAATAGAATAGACGCTAGATTAATGAGAAGAAAAAGATTGACAGACGTATAATATATTATGTTATACTGTATATATATATATTTCCTTTAATAGGAATAAAGTTGCTATGGTTGCGGCAGACTACTTCATATTGATCAAAAATGGAAGCGAAAGAGCTTAATCAAGTAGCAAAGCCAGATCCCTAAAGTTAAGAGTTTGGTTTTTATAGTGATTTGGGCAAGTAAATGTGCTTAAAAGAAAGTGCACTTACAGTCCATAACAGTGTACAGTACCGCTACTAGTATCATGCCAGTCTAAGGAGTCTTAATAGAGTAACATTATAAACCATACATACTTAATTGTCTATATGTTTTTAACCAAACTTTATTGCTTTCTTATATACATAGTTTATTGTCAACAATAATTTCATAGTACCTTGCTACTCTTAGAAAAAAAAATCTTCGCGCTCTTTAACAGTTAATTGCTGTTTTCCGTATCATCGCCAATTATGTATTTTTCAAGCGTAACAACTGCAGCATCTAATACACCGTTTCATTCATTTTCCTTCTCAGCAGGGGTTCTAATATTTCAAACTAGTTAAGTGATGAAATCAATACCGTTACCAATAATTAGAGTACTAAGTTTACCGTGATGGTCCATTTAGTACGTAATGTTCCAACTTTTTGACATTAAAGGTGATAATTTAGAGTTAAAGTCAATTTTATTTCATTCTAGTTAGCATGTAAAAATGTGGTGAAATTTAAAGAAACGTAAATTAAGATTACTGACCAGATATAGTAAACTCGATCTTCTTTGCAGGGTGTTAGCAGAATTAAAATAAATACCAAAATAATAAAAAAAAATACCCATAGCACCAAAGAGGTGTAAAATTAATACCTATTTATATTACACCTCTTTGGTGGTATATGTATTTATATACATATATATATATATATATATATATATATATAAACAAAAAAAAAAAATTTTTTTTTTAAAAAAAAAAAAAACGTAACTCAAAAAAATATGGAACGTTATAGGACTTTGTTATTTGTCTGCCAAGACCCTTTTTCTTAGAAACCAGTGGGTGTATCAAGCTGAAGTTATTTTTAATGTTTATAAAATACGCATGTACTTACCGTTCTTAAGAAGCTGTAAAAAATAAACGTTTCTACGTCACCGCAATAAAAAAGGGGCAATTTTTGTTACATAGGTATTTATTATTTAGATTGTTTGGGTGACGCATCATTAATTTATTGTTATAAAATCTATTGTTTGCGGTCATCAGTGACCGATGTGGCGCTTAAAGACTTGATAAAAAAAAAACATAGTATTATTTTACTTTATTTACACACTTAGTTACGTCTAATTATTGACCTTAGAGCTAACGAGAACTAACTATAAATTTAAAATAAATCATTGATATCGACACCCAAAAAAAAGCTGAAAAGTTTGTTTGTCTAAACGCGCTAATCTACCAACTATCTACCAGAATTTATTAGCCCAGTACTTGAAAAAGGTTATGTAAGATCACGCTACTTGCGACGGGAGCAGAGCAGTAACCAAAGATGTAACTTATCGCGGGTAAGACCGTGCCGCGGAAGGCTCGTGTAAAGTATAAGCGATTACAATGTTGACAGACACGTCGAAGTTTGTAAGTCGCAGATTTATTATACAGTAGCTTTACGATGTTCGGTCAGACAGGTCAAGGCCGTTTAAGTCAAAATAGCTAAATGTGAGTGTATTTAACTGCTATTCCAAAACAAATATTTTTTTTATGAGATAAAAATATAATAAAAAGACTATGAAATGATTTTTTTTTGAATTAACATAAATCTATGAATCTGAAAAATAATCTTTTTAATCTTTACTTGACTTTTTCTTTTTTGGCACTGTTATTGAAAAGACAAGGAAAAGGCGCGTAAGAAGATGTTTATTAACATTTATCTCATCATCATCGGTTCTAAGAAAGGCCACTGTTGGATACAATAAGTTATCCTTTAAGTGAATGGATTTGCCATGGTTCAGAGTCATAATAAACACACTTACCAAGAAGATTCAAATAGGGTAGTGGCGCTGCGATGACGTTTTCTGGTAGTCTCTCTGCCTCTTACAACTTCCACAGAGAGGATGGTTCCATATTCAACACAGAAGGTCACAAGGCGCACACTAAATAAAATTAAAACTTCAAAATTAACCTCAATTCCATTAAGATTCCTCTAAGAGCGTGCAAACGCTCGTATAAAGGAATGACACCAAAATCCAATATGGCGTCTGTCAACGCATAAGCCGCCATTTTATGAATTCACCTCGTGTTCAAAATGGCCGTTCGTATTGCCGTATTGCGGCCAGTATCGTTCTCCTTAATGTCCACAATAAATGTCAAATTGCAATCGTTACTTGTAAAAATTATGGTGTACATTTGTCCTAGTACGTGTTTCGGGCAAGTAATTAGGAGTTAGGGGTAGTAAAACATTTTTTTTCTCATTTCATTCCTGTGATGCAATGTAATTGCTGTGGCTTATTCTGAAACAAGTAAATTTACTACCATAAAATGTTTCTATTGTGTAATTTATAGAAATTTGTTCCCGGTTAAACGTTCGCGAAAATCCAACTTTTACTGTAATCCATAATGGTTATAGCAGAAATAGGATGTACTACCCACTCTTAGGTCGACGTAAATTATACATTTTCAAAGTTATGCGTTTTATTCGTAGAGTACACTACTTTTATGCTTGAACGACGGTTTTGCATTTAGTTAGTCGGAAAAAAAAAGATCAATAAGTACAATATTAAACTGTTTACAGTCCTCGACATACACTACAGACCTTCAAAAGGTTACGACATAATAACACGTTGGTTCATCAGCCTCCGTGGACAATACCAAATACTACAAACATATTATTATTATATGCCATCAAAAACAACTTGTTAAAAAAAACAATTCTCGCAACTCAGTTCTTCTACCGTATATTGTTGTGAGATCCATTAGACTCAAGGGACCTTCTGTCTTAAGTCATTACGTAATTAGCTAACCTAACAACCTCTTAAGGTAACCATATCAATATTAAATTGTCCGTCTGTTTGAACGCGCTAATCTCGAGAACCACTCAAAGGATTTGAATGCGGTTTTCACTGTTATATTGCAGGTTTTTCGAGGAAGGTTTAATTACATAATACGTCAACCTATTCTCTATAAGAGCCAAGCAGTAATGATAATAGTAAACCAAGCGGGAAACGGGCAACAACTTTTAGTACCGCTGTAAAGTGAGGCGGGGTGCTAAGAACTTCATATACAAGGGTCATAAGCACCTTTGACTGAAAAGCGTTTATGAAGTATTTAATGAACGGTGAAGTTAAAGAGATGTCTGGATAGCAAATAGCATTCTAGTCTTTGCTTATCCCATTCATAGGAGACAGGCGTTTTGTAATGTAATAATAGTTAATATTACTAGCATGTTATTACTATAAAGCAAATATCTATTGTCTTATAGGGAAGGCATGAGCATTGATCGTCACGCTTACTCAAAGAGGATTAGCAGTCCAGATGTTTTCTTTCCTGGTTTCCATATTTGTCAGTATTGTGGAAATAAAAAGCACATCCATCACGATATTAAGTTATAGGTACATAGGTACTTATATAATTGTATATAACTACTAGCTGTTACCCGCGACTTCGTCTGTATGTCTGTATGAGGACATTGCCTGCCTGATTTTTTGGCAATCCTACATTGTAGTTTTCAGTAATAATCAGTATAATCCATTTCTATGGCGTATCTCATTTAAATCTATTTACCCGTTACCACTAAAACTGCCGAAATTTCACAGAACCTTGTGACTTTTATTTACTTATTTATTAATGGTAGTTTTTAAATATATAAAAAAATGGTGCCTTAGTAATAAGTTTGAAGTCGATAGCTTTAAAATAAAAAAAAAAACTCCATACAAACTTGCACTCCCTATTTCATCCCTTAGTAAGGGATGTTTAAAAAATAATTAATAAAATTTCTTTAAATAATGAGTATTTTCTGATAATTTGGAAACCCATCTATCAAAACTATAGAAGTTTAATACAAAGTTTGCTACCCTTTTTACCCCTTTAGGGAATGAATTTCGCCAAATCCCGTTTTACTGACCACCTACGTCCTAAAAGGAACACCCATGCAAAATTTGAGACACTTACGACTTGTGGTTTCTAAGATTTCGTGATGAGTAATTGACCTTTCGATGAGTGAATTCTCAAGTAAATTTTCCCGTTTTATAAATCTGACTGAGAAGTTTTACAAACTACAAACGAGTTTAAAGTTATTAACTTACAGTGCTTAGCTTGTTACGTCCCAAAAACATTTGATAAGAACTTGAAGAGAACTTTAAGATTATGTTAGAAGGAAGAAGGATGCAAATGTAGACTAAAAACCGTTAAAGTAGTCCTTGTTATAGGTCAGATCCCCTTTATCTGATCACCTAGGGATCGGTTTATTTTTATTATATTTTTTGTTTCATAGATTTTTGGGACAGTTAACAACAACATACATATCTTCACGCCTGTAATATTGTTCGTTCTCATAAGTTGCTTTATGACAACGTAAAAAAGTCGAAATGGTCCAGTGGCAGTGGCAGCCGCTTCGCAAACACGAGGCAGTGGGTTTGAATCCGGGCATGTACCAATGTCATTTTTCAAATCTTAAGTACTTTCTAAGTTTATCTTGGACATTTCTGACTGACGGTGAAGGAAAACATCGTGAGGAAACCTGGACTTAAATGTCTGAAATTGCCAATCCACCTGAAGCAAGCGTGGCGATAAATGCTTATACCTTCTCTATATGAGAAGAGGCCTTTGCCCTGCAGTGGAACAGTAAATACTGTAATACTGGTATTATTACAGTATTTACTGTTCCACAGTATTGACTGGCCTGTTGGTCTAGTGGTTAGTGACCCTGACTGCTAAGCCCGGAGGTCGTGGGTTCGATTCCCACCCAGAACAAATATTTGTGTGATAAGCATGATTGTTTATTCTGTGTCTGGGTGTAATTTATCTATAATATGTATGTATTTACAAAAAAAAAATGTATATAAGTAGTATATCAGTTGTTTAGTACCCATAACACAAGCAAATATAATTGCTTAATTTGGGGCTAGATGGCGCTGTGTGAATGTGGTTAGAATATTATTAGAATATTATTATTATTATTAACGTAAAAGACACGAAGGAGCAGATTTTTATTGACGTAAAAGTTGGATCGACTGTAAAAGAGGTATCTATCTTCTCATAAAATATTATAAAGTTATAGAACCTTGGTCTTTGTTAATTAATGAGAATCAGTTATCTGCTTTGTCCTTCTTCCCTTCTTAATTTTCTTCGTATTTTTCATGTTCTATAAAATAAGACATGAGATAAAATAATGGCCCATCCCTCTTGAAGACCATCCCTCATTTCAAGACCACCCCTCTAATTTAGTAATGTCAAAAGTTAGCTCAGAAAAATAAAAATTGGACTGAAAGACGGATGTCTTAAATACTGGACTATCATTAGTTAAGTTATAAGTTTTTAAAATTTATAAATCGTTCGTCATATCGTCGTACTTTATGTCTGATATTAATGTTTGTAAAACCTGTCGCGATAAAAGATTTATTTTATCGTGCGGAAGCCGTTTGGGTTTCCTTACGTATAGGTGCCGATGGGACTTTGTCCGTTCGTCACAAGACTGTATCTTTAGAACATGGCGACTATAACAACAAATAATGTAGAAAGAGAGACATTAAAAAAAAATACAATATCTATTTTTTGCTTTTTTGGATGATAGTAGTAGACTTTGTACATCTTCAACGAAATTTCTTTAAGAAATACCGTCTTTTTATAAAAAATAAAAAAAAAAGTTTTATTTTTTAGATCATAGATTAAAATTGCAAAGTAGCCAATCTTATTTTAAATAACTGTTTTACAGAGTATATTATTTTAAATGTAATCATTTAAAACTACGCGTCGCTATTACGTAGTCAATAAGCGACCGACATAAGTATGCACATGAGACAATTTAAATATCTTAACGTTATTTTCTAATAGTAATTTTGATGGTAATTTTTCTACGCATATATTTACAGCTCTTAAGATGGCCACCACGAATTAAACGAGTTTGTTTAAAACCAAGTACCAATCCAACATTTACATAGGATATGTTAGTTGATCTTTGCTGGTGCTCCCATCGATCAGGGATGTGCTACTCTTTCATGGAATATCAGCGTGGGCTTTATATACCTTTGTTTTGTACCATCAATGTTACTAGTGATACTACTATGACTGTGTTCTTAGTACCATTAATGGCACTACCGACACGTGCTAGTTCTCTGATGTCTTTAATAATATATTTGTACCATAAATGGTACTAGTGATACTATTATGTGTCCTTAGTACCCTCAGTGATACAACCGACACGTGACCCCTCACGTGTCGGTTGTATCACTATACTCAATATGGGAATATATCGGAATTCTACTAGTGTTTCGCTCGATGAGTGAAACCGCCGGCAGGTCATAATTACCTTCTCAGTCCTTTTCTTTTTCCCTGTTACTTCTTCATTCCCGATCTTTTCATGTTTGGCAATGGCTTGGTTGTTCCATGTCCATAGATTATGAGTACCACTTACCAGTGGGCCGTACGCTTATTTGCCATCGAAGTCATGTAAAAAAAAATAATTATTATGTAGGTACAAATCGCACGTTTCAACTTAGCTGCTTTGAAGTTAGATTTTTCAGAATTTCGTGCAAGTTGCATTACATCAGTTCCATAATCCCTCACCTTCTGTCACTATATAGTCTCAAAAAAAGTTTTCTCCGACACCACTCGCTCTAAGTTCATCAGGAGTTAGACATAGTCATTATAGATAAAACATAGTGAGAAATTTTTTTTTTTTTTTTTTTTCTCTTTATTTAAGGACTTTTGTTAAAAAACATGTCAGTCCTATAGTATCAAAAACATAACTATCTTCAAAATATAACTATAATTCTAATAAAAATAAACATAGAAGATTTTATAAAATAGTATATGAAACGTAGTTCACGCTTCACACGACCATTTCATAAACTCTTCTTGCTGCGTCAGAACTAGGTTCAGCTAATATACTATTAACTGATCCCAAGTTCGCCTTAACAATATTAAAATCCAAAAACAGTTTATCTCTGGCTCTGCGATTCCGGTCACACTTTAACAAGAGATGATGGACATCGTCGATTGTACCACAATTTAAACAATTGGGTGAGTAAAACTTCTTCATCATATGTCCAAACTTTCTTGATAGAATATGACCGGAACGCAACCTCAACGCTGTGACAACAATACTCCTATTTAGTTTAGACTCAGTAAAACAAGGACATCGAGGAGGTTGATTTTGTAAAACTTTATACCAAATGCCTTTCTCTTTTGATTTTTTATCGAAATATTCTTTCCAAATGTTATAACAATAATTTTTGAATACGTTTAAAATTTCCGAATAATGTGGTAAAATTTGAATTAAAACACCCTGTCTAGACCCTAACTTTGCTAATTTGTCAGCTTCCTCGTTGTCCCTTAATCCAACATGCGAAGGAACCCATTGTAATTTCAGAGAAATGTTTTTCTTAACTAAATTATTAATTTTTTCTAACACTTCACAAGCTATGGGTAAACCTCTTTGTAGTGTTGAACATTTAACTAAGTGAAGTAAGGCACTTTTACAGTCAGTAAAAATGACAACTTTTGGTGATAAAATTTGTTCAATATATGATAATGCCTCTGAAATTGCAATGAGTTCCAACGACATAACACACACAGAGTTATTAATTTTAAAACATCTTTTAACTTTTCTATAGGGATCATAGAAAGCAGCACCTAAACTGTCCTTATCTTTGGAACCGTCTGTATACAACTTATGCCAATCGTTATATTTGTTATCTAATTCTCTAAGTATATCATACTTTAAAATATTTACATTATATGTTCGTTTAGCATGAACAACCGAGCTTAAAGAACATATACACATATTACTAACATCTATATAACTAATCCAAACATCTAATTTAAATATTTCTAAAGGATAGGACGAGGTAATGATGCATTCATCTTGGATTTTTTTATAACATGAGACTAACAAAGGTTTCTTAATTTTTTCCCAATATTTATTAAATGTTAAACTATGAAGCCTACCTAATAAAGTAATAGTTTCGTTATTTGCCCAGGATTTGCTTTTTAAACAATATCTAAAAGCCAGATACTTCCTTCTGACTTCTAGTGGAGGAATACAAAGTTCACATTCCATGACATGGATTGGAGTACTTTTAATAAAGCCGCCTATGATTCTCAGAGCTTGATTTTGCACTTTTTCTAACTTATATAAATTACATTTAGCACTATTATCATATAGAAAACTTCCGAAATCAAGCTTAGACCTTATTACAGATAAATATAGTTTTCTTAGATGTTTTTGATGAATACCCCAAGATCCGCCGGCTAAAACTTTAAAAAGATTTAAATATTTGACTGTTTTTCCTATAATTTCGTTTAAATGTTTGCGCCAAGACAAAGATTGGTCTAACCAAACACCCAAATATTTAACAGAATGGGAAGAAGTCATGAAATGATTACCTATTATAAGTTTAATACTATGTTTTTTGCGTCCTCTATTGAAAATACACATTTTGGATTTATCTGCTGACAAAGATAACCCTAAATCAGCCAAGACTTCAGTCATAACGTTTAGGGCGCATTGTAAATTATATTCACAATATTGTAAACTAATATTATTTATATACAATACAAAGTCATCAGCATATTGAGCTACATACACGTTTTGTATCATTTGAAAAATTTTACTGGTGACTATATTAAAAAATAACGGAGATATTGGATCACCTTGAGCCAATCCCTTACTAGTATATCTCATAGTACAAATACTTTGAACACTACCCTCTGTTCTAATTGACAACCTTCGTTCACTAAGATATAACCAAAAATATTGACAAAACTCTTTCCGACGTTTAGTTCGTCTAATATTTTACAAGTCTGAAACACGGAAACATTATTGTACGCATTTTCAATATCTAAAAAGCATGCTACAGTTGGTAAATTATTTGAAAAACCAATTTGTATGCTGGTGACTAAACGCACTAGGCAGTCCAAACACGATTGTCCTTTTCTAAAGCCAGTTGTGAATGTGCATAATATCTTATTATGCTCTACAAACCATTCAATACGTTTAGCCAATAAATTATGAAAAGTTTTACAAACACATGAAATAAGTGATATAGGCCTAAGTTTAGGTATAGCTCCAGGTTCGTTTGCAGGTTTAGGTATAGGGATCACAGTAATGATTCGCCACGGCTTTGGAATAGAACCCGATATAAGTATCAAGTTAAATATATTCACTAAATATTCTTTGGCAATTCTTGGTAGATGAAATAACATAGAATATGTTATGCCATCTTGACCAGGTGCAGTATCTTTCTTTTTAAGAGAATTACAAAGTTCCTGAAAGGTAAAACTTGATCCAAGCAATTGGTTAACAGATGTAAAATCCGGTTTTCTTTCCAAAACTGTGTCTGGTGCAAGAGAACATAATAAGTCTTCCTGCTGTTTTTCTGAAGGATAATATTTGTTTTTCCTATAACCTTTAAACCACCTCATACGATTCCACATTTCAGAAACAGATACAGTCTCATTTATTTCAGAACAAAATTTTTTCCAATGGTCATATTATATATTATATATTATCATATTCACTAGTTCTCTGATGTCTTTAATAATATATTTGTACCATAAATGGTACTAGTGATACTACTATGTGTCCTTAGTACCCTCAGTGATACAACCGACACGTGACCCCTCACGTGTCGGTTGTATCACTATACTCAATATGGGAATATATTGGAATTCTACTAGTGTTTCGCTCGATGAGTGAGACCGCCGGCAGGTCATAATTACCTTCTCAGTCCTTTTCTTTTTCCCTGTTACTTCTTCATTCCCGATCTTTTCATGTTTGGCAATGGCTTGGTTGTTCCATGTCCATAGATTATGGGTACCACTTACCAGTGAGCCGTACGCTTATTTGCCATCGAAGTCATGTAAAAAAAATTAATTATTATGTAGGTACAAATCGCACGTTTCAACTTAGCTGCTTTGAAGTTAGATTATTCAGAATTTCGTGCAAGTTGCATTACATCAGTTCCATAATCCCTCACCTTCTGTCACTATATAGTCTCAAAAAAAGTTTTCTCCGACACCACTCGCTCTAAGTTCATCAGGAGTTAGACATAGTCATTATAGATAAAACATCGTGAGAAAATTTAAAAAAGCTTAAAAATTCCTACTGTAGAACAAAAGCCTCTTCTCACAGAGAAGCCATGAGCATGAATCATCACGCTTGCTCAAGGCGGGTTTGCGAAATTCCGTATTTTTTACATACTTTAGACTCTGTTTAACTACATAAATTATATTATTGGCGCCATATTAAGTAAAACTAGATTCTAATGTGTAATTATATTTACATACAAGTGTAATTATGTGGTTAATATATTAAATATTTGTTTAAAATCATATTACTTGTAAAGGCTATTTTAAATAAATATTTACATAATTAAGTACAAAATTATCTAAATGACAACTATGCTATTTAACATAACATCACGCTTTTTCCTTGAAGTGTTAAACAGAGAAATTTATCATTACCAGTTATGTAACACGAAGGGAGCTTGTTTCCATTTACCAGGAACGGTTTCTCATCAGGAAAATCAGATATCGCTTTACGATCATAATGACTGCACTATTAGAAGCAGCCATCAAGTCCTTCTGCGTGCCGGTGTTAGTGCACGCAGGGCACGATGTTAGGTAGGACATCGTTTGTGGTACAAAAACAGACACTCCAGAATGGTACTATCTATGAATCCCCACCTTTTTTTTTTTTTTTTTTATATTATAGCCTACCAAAGTGACTCCACCCCGCCTGATGGTAAGCAGTCAGTGGAATCCATAAGTGGCGGCCACTATACCAAAAGCCATCGTCTTAAACTGCTGGTATAGTGGCCTCCACTATGGCGGCTGGGAATAGGGTTAGGGGAAGGGAATGAGGGAGGTGATGAAAGAGGATAGGGGGGAAATTGGGCCTCCGGCGCTCTCACTCACCGAACGAAACGCAGTAGTACGGATACTACTACTCTTAAGTCGATCTTCTATGAGAGGGTAGTACTTCCCCGGACGATCCGGCCCATTCATGCTGAAATCAGCGTGGATCTACTATCTATTAAAACCTGAACATGATCTCCTTGCTTCAGTCGACTTGAGTCCGTAGTCTGTTTAGGGAGTTTCTGATCGATCATGGCAATGCATATCAAGGCAGGAGATTCACTTTGGAGAGACAAAAGTGTTATTGTATTAAATTTAGATTGGTAAGGCTGTTTAAATTAATAATATTATTGACGAGAAAGCAATCATCAGTAAATAAACAAACTGATACCGGTTTAAATACATTACGTTTAAAACAACTTGTATTTAATTAGATTATTAAATGCAGAAAATCGAGCAACACGTATGGTAAAATAAATTGTTATTAATATATCGAAATATTTGGTCAAGTTTGTTCGACGTGATGTTAATAGGTTCCGTAATATAGTGACTTTGTTTGTCTTTTCAATCGAATTACTGAACTAAACCGGTATTTCAAATTTAGACAATCAAGCAAGGTTTCTTATATTTATAAAACAATGGGTAAACCTTGCGGGGTTTACTGGCTCGCACTCTTCTTTCTGATATCTACCACCCAGGACAAACCTTTGTGTGATGAGCATGATTGTTTGTTCTGTGTCTGGGTGTAATTTATCTATAATATGTATGTATTTACAAAAAAAAAAAGTATATAAGTAGTATATCAGTTGTTTAGTACCCATAATACAAGCAAATATAATTGCTTAATTTGGGGCTAAATGGCGCTGTGTGCATGTGGTAGAATATTATTATTATTATATATTATTATTATTATATCTTTCAAAAAATAGGCACAATCTAGACATTGATAATAATAAATGAGCTATCGATTTACATCATTGGCCAAATACTTATTAATGTTAGGTTCTAGCACCTCTATTTTTAAGACAAATTATTAAAATACTATATTGCTACTGTACTAAGTCCTAAAGTCTACAAAATCCAGTCTCATTTTTCTATAGGATGTTTCATGCACCAGATTTTTCAAACTAAACAGTAAGACTAAATAGCAGAATGCTAGCAAATTAGCAAAATTGTAGAGCGAAACAAATGAACAACAGACAGTTATTACGCACTGGTGCGAAAATAACGTTATCGCCACAAGTTTCTATTAATAAACGGGACATTTTTGATTAGTTATTTTGATTTAGAAAACTCACTACTTAAGAATCGGTTTATTATTTTTATTTCTGATTCTTCCATTTTACTTCTGCTTGAACTCGTTGCGGAGTTTAAGACAGTAGGTTTAACTGTCCTCGAGACTCCTAAGTGCCATAACTCAATCGTAAGGCTTTTACAGGAGTCACAATGCTGGGTATGTGAGTGCAGTTTTTAATGTACCTAACTCGCGCTAGAGTATAAACCTGTGTCGCGAAAAAAACAGAATTAACGTGCACAAACTACGTCCGATTGTACTGACAATAAATACTTTGTAAGAGTTTAAATATGTTCAATTTTCTATATCATTGAGAAGTAATAGCTAAACCACCTAATTTTGATCCTGGATAATTTAAGCAGAGCGTCTTTACTAAGGTCTGCCATGATAGGTAAGCATCTCACAAAGCCTCCATAGTGAAAGCCACCATACTAGCAGTTTCAGGTGATGGCTTTTGGAATTGTGGCCACCACTTCTGGATTCCACTGACTGCCTACCATCAGGCAGAGTGGAGTCACTTTGGTAACTTAATATTAAAAAAATAACCGAAGTAAAAAGCTTCAACGATACAACATCGATCATAATAAAAGTAATACGTAACCCTAAATATTATAACGTTAGTCCATCCGGCGAGTACCGAACGGAAATAATAAAACAAGCTCTACATACCGCCACTCTAGAGATAAGACTCTTATTATAAATAATTGCTTTGATTCAAGAGGCTGTTTGGTGCTTCAAAATTAATATGTAGTTGAGAAATAAATTTATCTCGAGTAATATGGATCTATGAGATTAGTGCGGTAGCTGGCCTTTGCTACAGAAGCTACAAAGTAGAATATATATTGTATATACTAGCTGCGCCTCGCGGCTTCGCCCGCGCGTTTAAAACACCGATTTTCGAGAAAATAATAATGTAGTAAATAATGTGTATGAAAATTAGTATGTAGATAGATTCGGCGCTAGAGCGCCGAACGAATCGGTTTAGCTGTTTAGGAGCTGAGTAGGAACAAACACACACACACACACACACACACACACACACACACACACACACACACATACACACAAACTTCCTTCCACATTTATAATATTAGCAGGTTAAATTATATAAATATAACTTGGTCAGCTATGGATTGGTTGCAAGACCTCGATTGCGTTTCATTAATGGATCAAAAATAATTATACTTCTGCTATCTTTTGTTTTACTTGTTTATTGTTATGTATTTGGCAGTAAAAAAACTTTATCATTATGTAAAACCAGTGTCCCGGAACCAGACTTCTTGACTTCGGCAGTCGGGCAAAAAACCACTTCTATTCAGAGAATTGCCTATATTCAAATCGGTCCATTAAAACAAAACAATTTAATATAGAATCAAGTAGAGAACAAGCATGTCACCATTCGAATTCGTTATAGAAGGAAACTCAACTTGTAAAGAATAACATAATAAATGGGTTACATTTTTCAATCCACTCAAACCTTATTTTTCCAATCAAGATTTGTCCCATTTTTCCAAAGAACACTGTTCTAATAAAGTTCGAGAGACTGAGGAATGAGTGTCGAAATGAAAATAAAACGCCGTCTCCATTGTGACTGTGATTTTCACTGGTAACGCGTTAGTGCGGACATACTGATGTATGGGTTGTACAACATTATATTTTATTCTTTAGGTATAATCGGTAGTTTTCGTCGAATTGATACCAATATTATAAATTCCAATACCTATTTTTTTCAATTAATCTTAGTGGTAACCGTAACCTAAACTGTTTTGCCCTAGCATTGCTCTAACAAAGCTAAAAAACTGAATCAAAGCGTAACCGACCGCTTAGAAGGAGAGTGTGAGAGAAAATGGACAAGAATTAAGGTAGTAGTTAGGCATTCGGTACTCTCACTAATACTTAGGTATTACGACTAGTAGGTGCTTTTCCACTACCTATATATTAAAATGAGCAAGGATCCAAAAATTTATCTCTTGCAAATTTCACGCTTAACAAAACACACAAAAACTACGCTCACCCATTTACCATGCCGTATGTCCACCACACACGCACCGTTTACCGAATAAATGGGTTCATTAGGTGGAATTTAAGACAATCGGTCTTGGGTTACCGGCGAGTAATCAGCGTAATTGCTCGCCAACCTATCCGCTATTTTCTTTCGTACGTAGTTGATCGAATATCTTTTTAGATGTCAATGTTGGGATATTAAAGAGACTTGGTAAAGTTGCGGACTATTTTGTAAGTTCAGTGTACAGATTATTTGGGTATAAGTACAATTACTTCGGACTTCTTTTGGCAAAAATCATGATCCTTGCTGTTAGTGATATATGCCCATGTACTTTTGATAGAAAACTTTAAGTTACACTCAATAGTTTTAAAGATTATTACTGATTTTGTTCCTAGTAAAATCTGTTCCGAGGCTGAGTGTAAATTGTGTCCGTGAATTGTATGTCTTCAAAGTTTTCCCGAGAAACTGAGCTTACTTTCAAGTGCAAAAGATTATCTGTAAAAAAATGTTCAGTTGCTAAAATTCTTATTACTTACCGTTACAGAGACAGCATAATTTAAGGACCACTTAAAATTAGGTGCAGTGCAGTAGTTAATTTGAGGTTTTAAAATATGATTATTTTTAAAGATGATGATGTCTACAGTTTTGTGTTTCAGCTAGTGAAGGCTTCAAGTGCTCCTAATAAAAACTGTTTCGGTACCAAAAGAAAGCATAATACATGCTTTTTATAGTGGAGCAGACAATGCTTGCCTCTTTTCAGATCCATGGCCGGCGAGCTTACTTGTTTTCAAAAAATGAGGACAAAACTATAGGTGGCAAATAATAGACTTAATGCGATGGTCCAGCGATTTACGGTCACGTTCATAAGCCTAATATTGAGGTTACAAAACAATAGTATTACTATTTTTTTTTATTTGGTCTTAAAATTTGTTTCATATAAAAAATTCAAAAATAAAATTATTATAAAATTATTATATCCTAAGGTCAACACAAATTTAGGCCGTAGAAATACTAGAGTTTGTGGTAATTTATTTTAAAATAACAAACAATAATATGTATTCTTGGTATTTTGAAATACCCTACCTGATTCCAACCCTGTTTGGAAATGATCTGGTTGGTGGTACTGCCTTTAGATTGCATATATCAATAGCTAATCTGAATTTTAATGGAAATCATTTTAATTTCATGTCGTATGAATAATTTGTGTCAGAAATATATTATCAGAATAAAGCTGACCACAAAAATGTTGCCATGAACATTTGTTTCCGATACAATGAGTCGATAGAGTTGCGCTACTGGTCGATACGTATTCAGACGGAAAGAATATCGACATTCCTAGTTATACGCTAGTAATGTAATGTAAGCGCCACACCTGCGGTCGGGAGTAGTGAGGAGGAAAACGATTTAGTAAAAATAAAGTGTAAATTATATCGACAGTTTAATTTTATTAAATTACTATAGATTGAGTTCAATATTAAAAAATTGGAAAGTGGGTGTTTTTAAATGATATAGATATTAATTTTGAAGAAAATTTTGTAGTTGAAATCTTTATAATCATTATGATTTACAAGTCTTTTACGATTTAAATGTTAATTGTAAAGAAGTACTACAATAAAAAATCTAGTAAACAACAAAATTGTGAATCTGTGATTATTAAATCAAGCTTCTATAAATTAAACACACAAATTTACAAGAACCTATTAAAATTTATATGCAATTCAGTAATAACCACTAGTAAATAATTTAAAGTAAATGAGGACTATAAATATTCTAAACAATGCATATTATACAGAGTGTATACGACGGTTTGACATTAAATAAAAAGGCAGGTGTTACTAGCCCATATAATGATTTCTAATTAATCACAAAAGTAATTTGACGAAAAACAAAAATTTGAAATTTTCTAACAAAATAAATAATATTTTAATAGTAACGAAGTAATACACCATTTTATTATGACAAGTTCACTGAACTGTAATGAACGGCAACGTTTATCCTTCGACGTGGACTATGACTTAAGTCAGTGACCGTTTGACGTACTTACATAGTGTTAATTTAAAATTAAAGAAATTTAAAAATTTGTCCTGTGTCTAAACTATTGAAGATATTTAGTAGATTTTTTTTTGTCTCGCTTTATAATGTCACATATTATACGTAATTGCATTTAATGTCATACCGTCGTATACACTCTGTATATCTGATACATCGATATCATCGATATTTTATCGATATTGTGGGTACATCACTAAACTCAATTACATAGAGGCGGCTAATCGCGAATATGCGTTGAATATATTGATAGGTTACATTTGAATACTAACGTAGCTAAGCAGATTTATATGTTAGATACTTATTCTATTACACCATAATATAGCTACGCGGTAATCTTCTGTAACTTCATACGCGTAGAGTTCTGTTTTGTACAACACAGTGATTACTTGGGCTACTCTTTATTATACACTACTCTTTTTCCATCTATATTAAACTCCGCCTTTAGCCTAATTAGTTCTAGTATAAAAATACTTGTATAACTGAATTACTAGGCAGACTAATATCCGCTTGTTAGTTCTGTAGTCAGACTTATCGAGTAACAAGTAATCATAAACTTTCGAGTGATAATCAGGAAAAGACTGGACTGGACAACTTTTTGCCAGCTCCCTATGGATATTATAAAATGGTAATCTCGCTTAACCATTTGGACGAACGGAATGATCTGCTCTGTTTATAAAGTAGCTTCTAAAGTGCTTATAATAGCGACCTTGTAACCATTATCGTCTTTCCAGCTGAAATACTATTTCTTCTAAACTTGTCTTATCCTTTGATTACTTACGACCCTTACCAAGTCGCTTAATTAAAGCCTGGAAATCTTTACAAGCATGCGCTTGCGATTATCAACATGCGTTGATCTTGATCTTTGAAGCGGGAAGTGAAAAAGAATCTTACTAAGCCACCATAGTGGAGACTACCATATCAGTAGTTTGGCTTTTGGAATGGTGTCCACCACTTCTGGATTCCACTGACTGCTTACCGTCAGGCAGAGTGGAGTCACTTTGGTAGGTTCATATAAAAAAAAATCGTCGGTCCATTACGTAAGGTACGAAAATACGAAATCAATCAATGTGTAAGATATAAAAATACGAAATAAAATTATAGATAACAAAAATCAAAATAGAAAAAAGCTTTTGGAAAAACAATAACATAATCACAAAATGACTCCTTAGCATAGTTCATCTGATTACGACTGAGACAAACCAACATCAAAGCAGTTCACCCTTGATATGCAAACGTTTATGTAAAACTACTAAAGTGATAGCAATCTACTATATTATAATATTAATGGCAGTAACACGATCACTTAACTACGCATACACAGCTTAATGGACGAACGGCGGCTTTTAGGGACATTATGATGTACTATATAATATATCATATACTTGATAATTTGTAACTAAAGGTTCGGGGTAAATAAATGAGGTTTTAGTTTGAAGGACTAATACAGCATCACGACGATACGATATTGGATGGGTAGGCAGTTGTTTCGTTTGTTGTATTAGGTCCTATTTAAAGACCGGTACGGATACTTAAAACTGATTGAAAATCTAGTATAGACTCATCTGTATAATATATTATATAAATGAAAATAAAATGCTGTTCTTTGGTAATAATATACTTCAGGCTGGACCGATTTAGCTATTTTAAGACTCGAAATGTTCGTAATGGTTTGAATTGATTAAGATACAACAAAAATTTAAAAACTATTACAGCAAATGTTTAAATTCAACAAAAACTTTTCTATACCTACTTATATACAGAACATTTGTACCTACTTGAGTTTAAAGTTCAAACGATTGACATTCATAATTATTTTTTCTTTATTTATTATTCATAATGACTTTGATTGTAAACACCAAAAAGTATTTAATCAGGCGAATAAGTAACATTTGGCTAAACTAACATAAGAGGGTGTTATTTCTCCAATACGTAAACTAAACAGGATTATAGCGTATTTTTTTTTATTTTCTTTTATTAGTCGTTTTCATTATTTACTAGAGGAGAGTTTTTACTTATATAGAAATTACTCGAAATGTTTAAAGAACTTTATTACTATCTCAAAAGAACAAGTACATAGTTCACTTAATGAGAATTTTAACAAATTGTAGAATACATAAACAATAGGTATCAGTAGTTCGTCGATACAGTGAATGAACGTAGGTATGTATAACTTTAACGTCAATGACTCAAAAAGTACTTTGTGCGTGTTTACTTTATTTTAATATATTAATTTAATTTTCTTTTTTTTTGTATTTGAGTGGTTGTGTATGTGTGTATACGTGTGTATGTGCATATATATATGTGTATGTATGTCTGTAGGTGTGAGTGTATGTGTGAGTGTAAGTACGCTTGTCTGTTTTTGTAGGTGTTATCAGCTTAGTATATATTGTCACTTACGTGTTTTTTAAGCTTTATTTTAAAACTAATAATATTATCGCATAGTTTTATTTCATTGGGTAATTTGTTATAAAGTTTTATCCCGTCATATAGCATGTTTCTTTTACCATATTCGGTTCTAGGTGTAAAAAGAGTCGGTTTATTTTTATTTCTTAGGTTATATGTATACTTTTTTTTAGAAATTAATTTTAAACGTCTTTGCTACGGTTCGGTTCAAACCAATTTTTTTAACAAATAAATCAATGAGATATTTGACTTTTTTGTTACAAAAATTCTTTTCTTTTTCCAAATCATTGAAAGTCATTGTACTGCTGAATGCATTTTTTTTACTTTAAGGGTTAGTGAAACTTATATGATTATCAACATTTTAGCCGCAAAACCGTCATATTTTGCAAGGGGCGTCTTCGTTTTGGTGTATAAGAACCAAAAATTGGGTCCATATAATGTGCAACGGGAAACTGACTGCTCACCATCAGGCAGAGTCAAATA
Source organism: Parascotia fuliginaria (assembly GCA_963082885.1). NCBI lineage: Eukaryota > Metazoa > Arthropoda > Insecta > Lepidoptera > Erebidae > Parascotia > Parascotia fuliginaria. Next base: position 5,523,724 of record OY720197.1, read on the forward strand.
AATAAAAGAAAACTTCAAACAGTTTTTGATCAAAGTGAGATAAAACGACGGAAAAGACGACAGTAGGTAATCAGTGGTTTGTCGAAAAAGAACGTAAAAATATTTATTCGGTAGAACAGAACACGATTATAGCAAATACAAAATGGTTTACGTGTATTTTGGTTTGTAGAGAATAAACTTAAGAACAATGCGATACGAGTGAGTAAATACATTTGGGAGAAATGTTTGCACATTTCTAAATTAAGGTAACGTTTATCATCAGGTAAACATCAGGACGTATGTTTTTAAAAACTGAACAATTTTATGATTACAGTGATAGTTTGGCAGCTGTGAGGGTTTTCTGTCGGCTAGGTATAGTTTTGCAATTAACGAGGACGATTCGATTAAATTTCAGTCTTATGTTAATGCTGATCAAAAATCACGCACCTTCGTGTATCTTTGATTCTACTTAGTCATTACCAAGTAAATTTGTATGATATTTTTTTAGAATAGTTGATTATATAATATACGTTTAACGTGGACGCTAAACCAAAGAGGGAGAGAAAAACTAGAGGCATTTGAGATGTCGTGTTGGATAAGGATGGAAAAATCTGTTGGACAGAGATAATAACAAATAAGAAAGTACTAGAACTAGTTAAAGAGAAAATACAGTTGTTAAGAACTGTTGTTATTAGAAGAGGAAAGTTTAACCACTTATACGAATCGATAACTTTTCAAAGACCATTTAAGAAGAAAAAATTGAAGGTAAACGAAGATGAAGCAGGCTAAGATGGAGTGTTATACAACAAGTTAATGAAAACCTTGAAGACAAGTCGTATTAAGAGGTTCAGAACAATGCAAAATTCAGAGAAAAATGGCAGATGCTTCATCGACAAGAGCTGAGCTTTTAAATCAAGAAGAAGAAGAATTTGAAGAACAGTTTTCTTTTGATATCAAATTTTTAGTGACCATGAATTATAGCAATTGCGTATTATATCAAGTTTCATTAAGACACTAACACAGTATAAATATAATGTAACATCAGCCACATATCTTATGTACGTCTACACGGCGTAGCACAGGGGTGTTTTTATTATTACTCCCGTCCTTTTTAGTCGTTTTAGCCACAGCCCTAAATCAAAAACTCCCGCACAGATAGCAAAACGCATCAACATTAATAACCAATACTTAAATTAATTAAATATTATGTACTAATATATTTTAAGAGTGATAAATCCTTGATGGGTACAGCATGAATAGACCTGATCGACGTTCAGTATCTATTCTCACACAGACTATCGATATAATTATGTATTAAGCTTTAATTTAAACAAAAATTTGAACGAACAATTACAAAATCTTAAACCGAAATTACAGAAACAACACACAAGCTACCGAAGAAAATCAATTTAAAACAAAGTGCCGGAATGGGGTGACAATGCAAGGGCGCTCACGCAACGTCAGGAAGGGAATAATTTAGTAAATTACCGCCCGGACCACGGCCGACATCTGGACGGCACGGATTTGATAAGTACACAACACAGTGATGATGCTATGATATTTTTAAGATATTTTTATTATAAATTTAATAATTGAATTTTAATGTTTTTTATTACAATTTAATTTAATTCAATATTTGCACACCGTAAGGTAAAATATGGCAAAAGAACTTTAATTGTAACGGATCATCTTAATGTACCTATATTTGCAGAAATAAATAAATAAATAAATGAAAATGCTAATGAGTTTTTCTGAAATACTAATTAACCATTTAATAAATATTTTACGGTAGTAGATCCACGCTGGTTTCAGCATGAATGGGCCGGATCGTCCGGGGAAGCACTACCCTCTCATAGAAGATCGACGTAAGAGTAGTAGTATCCGTACTAGTGCGTTTTGCTCGGTGAGTGAGAGCGCCAGAGGCCCAACTTCCCCCCTTTCTCCTTTCCTTACCTCCCTCATTCCCTTCGCCTAACCCCATTCCCAGCCGCCATAGTGGAAGCCACCATACCAGCAGTTTAAGACTATGGCTTTTGGTATGGTGACCACCACTTCTAGATTCCACTGACTGCTTACCATCAGGCGGGGTGAAGTCACTTTGGTAGGCAAATATAAAAAAAAAAAATTCTACCACAACCCTTCACACCTGCCTGTCCTATCTATATATTATTTGGGTTGCTTTTCTTGTTTTCTATTTTCTCTCCATCCTTTCTTACTTTTACATGTGGTATATGTGCTATTCTTTTCTAACAATTTCAAATTTCTCATCCTATACTATTGTATAAAGCGAAATAGTTTGTTTATTTGTTTAACCGCGCTAATGTCTGGAACTACCGGTTGGATTTGAAAATTCTTTTGTGTATGATAGCCCAGTTCTTGAAGTTAGTTATAAGTTATGTAACATCATGCTACTGGCGACGGGAGCAGAGCAGTAAGCAAAAACGCGGGTGAAATCGCGCCGCGGAAAGCTAGTGTTCTTAATAAAACAAAACGTTTTGAGAGTATTAAAACTGTCACACTTTTTAGCTCTTTTAATCTTAATATATTTATTTATGTTATGTAAGTAACGATCTAAAAAAAATATTTTAATTATGCAATATTAGATAATAGTGTACTTGAATTGTGCCGCCAACTCTCTATTTAATTAATTTCATATTATTAATATTCAATGTGAAATTTAAGTTATTCTGATATTCTATCAATGCTTTTATAAAAACTGTTATTATCAATATTGCATAATAAATCAAATTAGTATGTCTGTGTTATCTGCAGATATGTTTCCTTATAATTTTGATCCCAAGTCTTATATGCGGAGTGTGAAAAATAACTATGATGGCCTACACTATGGCGGCAATTTTAGTAATTTTTACACCCCGCATAAGAGACTCGGGATCAAAATTATGCCAACAGTTTAATATGAAATGAATTACAATAGCTGTTCACCAATAACAATGACTATAAGATTTTTTTTTAAATATAATATATTTTGAAATATTTAAAATTGAACAATTTAATGATGACGGCGATCGCTTTTGGGCTTCCTTGACTTTGTGTTTTGGTAGATTAATGTAAAAACATTTTTATTTTCTTATTGTTTTTTAATTGATAGCAATAAAGATATCTAGCACTCCTGCATCCCACTGACTTGATAGCAGGATGCTAGATATCTTTATTTAGTAGCAGCCTTATTTTAGTAGGTTAATTAACAAAGAAGTATAGGCATTTTTTTTCATCTCTCATAGCTCCCACTGTCCAACATACATGACATCAAACTTATGTTAGTCCTCGGTTATGTTGGAAAAGTTGACGATTACTCAGTTATGTGGAACACGTGATGCAAACTACGTGTAGTTAGTGAAATTGTACAAATTTAGCTTTGAACCACGTACGACCTTTGCTATTGAACTACGTGAACGTGATCTTTGCCGTATGAGCCAGTGTTTTAACACATTTACGAAGGCTAGATGACAAGGTTCCCAATTCGATTTGCTGTCTATCCTTGATTAATAAAAACTACAAAAAAAAATTTTTTTTGCCTATTTTTAAATCTGACTGAAAATGAGCCTAATGAAATAACTACACGTTTCTTGAAGATAAGCCGTCAGTGAGATCTAGGAGTGGTGAATACTAACCTAAAGTCGTAGTCGCCTCCACTTTAGCGGCTATGTGAAATGTTGTTTACTCGTACGCGATGTTTCAAAGACTCGGGATTAAATTTGGTAAATATATACAATAAAGCTCCAGGTTTTATTTGAACGACGACGTAATACGTAGAACTGAACTATTTGGAATAATGCATCAGATAGGCTAATAAGTATGAAACTTACTAGCCAAAAAAACGTTGCTTTTGTGTTATTTTCATTTTGCTTAATAAACCTACTTATTTTATTAGCTTTGATTTTGTCTTTGACTTGAGGCTACCATTTTGAAATAGAAAGAAGTAGCCTTTGAACTTTGATTGACCTTGGTAAACACTTGTATTGCTTGACCTAATTTCATTTTCTTACATATTGAACTTTCAGTGAAAAAGAAGCATAAGATGAGGTTTAGTGAGTAGTAGTAGATCCACGCTGGTTTCAGCATGAATGGGTCGGATCAACCGGGGAAGTACTACCCTCTCATAGAAGATCGACGTAAGAGTAATGGTATTCGTACTATTGCGTTTCGCTCGGTGAGTGAGAGTGCCGGAGGCCCAACTGATGCAAAGATGGCAATCCTCGCAGCATGTGTGGGACCAGCTGAGTATCCGCGGAGTCATTGTGTGGGTGGTGTGGGTCGACCCGCCGGCCAGGGAGACCCGTAGAAACGGTGGTGCCGCTGGCCGCCCGCGGCATAGTACAGGGGCCCAACTAGGCCTAACCACCCTAGGAGGCTGCCCCACCAGGTCGCGCATAATCCCGGAGTGGTTCGTCGTGCCGGTTGGTGACCGGATGGTGGGACCCGGCGACCATTTCCGAGAGGGTACGGGGGCCCTTCCGTCCGGCGGATCGGCTACCACCATGCCACACAGTTAAATGACGAAGCAATACTCGGCACCTTGTCTAGCCTTGCTGCGAGGGCAGTCATCTTTTCCACGCCCCTCCCTTCACCCTCCAACATGGCAGCACACAAAAAAGCAGCAGGTCTAACAGCGGCATCTTCCTCCCCCACCAACCCGCTATTTGAGGTGGAGTTCACTAACATCCGTGGACTCCATTCAAACCTTAACGCCGTCCACCAACACCTCGAGACGGCACGGCCAGCTTTGCTTTTCCTAACGGAGACACAAATACGCCGCCCTGACGACACGGCATACCTGCACTACCCGGGCTATGTGCTCGAGGAGCGCTTTCGCGCTAAGGCCGGAGTATGCGCATTCTCAGGGCGGATGTTTGCGTTCGCCGTCTGCGCTGCCTAGAGGACCCATCCTACCCCATCCTTTGGCTTCACGTTGATCTTGGTTCTCTGAGCCGGGTCTACGCGTGCCTTTACCGTTCCCACTCCGGAGATTTGGAGACAACTCGACTCTTTGACCATCTGAGTCAGGCGGCAGACTTAGCGCAGGAGCGGTTTCCGAACGCGGAATTGGTGTTTCTGGGAGACTTTAACGCCCACCACGAGACCTGGTTGGGTTCTCTCAGAACAGACCATGCGGGACGAGCCGCCCATGCATTCGCTCTCACGCACGACCTGACGCAACTGGTAATCCATCCCACCAGGATACCAGATATTCCAGGTCAAGCGCCCTCTTTGCTAGACCTACTGCTGACGAGTCACCCAGACCAATACAGTGTTTCGGTCCACGCCCCACTGGGTAATTCCGACCACTGTTTGGTCTGCGCCTCAGTGCCTCTTGTTGCTCCCCCACGACGTTCGGAGGTAAAGCGACGACTATGGCACTACTCGTCAGCAGACTGGGACGGTATGCGGGATTACTTTGCTTCCGTCCCATGGGCATTACGCTGCTTTAAAGACAGGGATCCGTCGCAAAGTGCTACTGCTGTCGCTGGTGAGATCTTGTTAGGTATGGAATATTACATTCCATCCTCAGATGTCACCAGTGCCGGCAAAACGCGTCCCTGGTTCAACCGTGAGTGCGCCGACACTGTTAAACAAAAAGAATCGGCGTACCGCGCTTGGATCAGGGCCCGAGCACGGCGCGACCCTAGCTTGGATCGCCTAAAAGCAGCGTACAACAAAGCCACTAGGGAATGCAAGAGGGCTTACATCAGAGCGGATGCCCAGCGCATTGCACGGATTGGGCAAGAACTCATTTCGCATCCTACGGGTAGCCGTAGCTACTGGCGACTAGCCAAGGCCGTGCAATCCAACTTCTGCAAGCCTTCGCTGCCCCCCTTGAAATGTCCTGATGGATCGCTGGCCCACGAGCCGCAAGAGAAAGCAAACTTGCTTGTAGAACTCTTTGCGGCTAACTCCCGAATCGACGACCGTGGCTTGCACCCGCCGACTATATCTGGCTGTGACTCCGTTATCCCTAATATTCGTATTAGGCATCGTGATGTCCGTGCGGAACTAAGGTCACTCGATGTTCGGAAAGCCAGCGGACCGGATGGTATTCCAGCGGTGGTTCTTAAGAAATGCGCAGCGGAGTTGTCTCCTGCATTGACGCGCCTATTCCGCCTATCTTATTCCTCGGGAATTGTGCCGGAGGCTTGGAGAGAGGCGAATGTTCAACCCATTCCCAAAAAAGGGGATTGGTCCGAGCCAGGCAACTATCGACCCATAGCTGTCACCTCAGTTCTCTGCAAGGTGCTTGAGCGGATAATAAACTCCCAACTAGCCCGCTACCTAGAGGGTCACTCGTTAATTAGTGACCGACAATATGGCTTTAGGTCAAAACGGTCTACGGGTGACCTTCTAGCGTATATCACGCACCAATGGGGTGAAGCTATGGACAGGCATGGCGAGTCCTTGGCCATCGGCCATGACATAACCAAAGCCTTCGATAGAGTCTGGCACCGTTCGCTTCTGTCCAAGCTTCCAGCATATGGTCTGCCACCCCAGCTGTGCAACTGGATTGCCGCATTCCTGCGTGAGCGCCGCATTAGAGTCCTTTGTGACGGATCGGCCTCCAATTATTTGCAGGTCAACGCTGGGGTGCCTCAGGGGTCCGTCCTGTCGCCCACCCTGTATCTTCTGCATGTCAATGACATGTTGTCCCTTGGCAACATTCATTGCTATGCAGATGATAGTACAGTGCATGGGCGATATCTCGGACATCCTGCGGCTAAACAGACTGACATCGAGGCAAAACGCCTAGAACTTGTCGCTGAGCTCGACCAAGTATTATACCGCATTTCTAAATGGGGTTGTGAGAATTTGGTCGAGTTCAATGCCAAGAAAACACAGGTGTGCGCGTTCTCTGCAAAAAAATCTCCGTTCCTTCCCCTTCCCTCTCTTCAGAACACAGCGTTACCACTACAGGATAGCCTAAGTATCCTGGGTATGGACATCAGCCGAGATCTCAACCCCAAGAACTACATCGAGTGCGTCATTAAAACCGCCTCCTGTAAACTCGGTGTCCTGAACAGGGTGAGGCGGTACTTCACGCCCGAGCAGCTCTGTCTTCTTTATAAGACACAGGTTCGTTCCTGCGTGGAGTACTGCTCTCATCTTTGGGATGGCTCCGCACAGTACTTACTGGATGCACTCGATAGGTTGCAGCGGCGAGCAGTCCGTATCATCGGAAGCCCGGAGGCTACTAAGACCCTTGAGCCTTTACAGCTGCGAAGAGACATCGCCTCAATGGCCGTCTTCTATCGCCTTTACCATGGAGAGTGTTCTGAAGAGCTCTTTGAATTAATCCCACCCTCTCCCTTTTTATCCAGAACGACACGTGCGGGTCTAAAGTGCCACCCTTTCACAGTGGAATCTAAAGGGTCTCGAACCAAACGGTTCAGCACTTCATACTTTTGTCGCTCAATTAAAGCCTGGAACTCTTTGCCAGCGCATGTGTTCCCATCTAATTTTGATCCTGGGTCTTTTAAGCGGGGCGTGAAAAAGCATCTCACTAAGCCGCCATAGTGGAGGCCACCATACCAGTAGTTTGGCTTTTGGAATGGTGTCCGCCACTTCTGGATTCCACTTACTGCTTACCATCAGGCAGAGTGGAGTCACTTTGGTAGGCTAATATAAAAAAAAAAAAAAAAAAAGGTCTACCTTTTTGCCAAAGTGTGTGAAGCGCAAGTGCAGTAGTAAGTGCGGGTCGCTAGTATGATATTAAAATTACTTTTAATTGTATCGGTTGTACTATGTTTACTATTTTTTATTTATTGCTTTTATAACAATCCTAACTAAAGATGTAACTTATACAGAAACATAACATAATTATTTAGTGTGGTATTAATTTTATATCAGTAAACTTAAGCAAAAAAAAACACACACACATAACAACAGTATATATTATTACCTAGGTAGTTGAATCTGTGCTTATATGTTTCTATAGTCACGCCACTCAATTATACCAGTGCCCTACCTCGTTACAACTCTGAATTCTCCTGCGAAGTAACGTTAGAAATAAACTCAAAGGCCAGAGTACACTAAAACATAGTTTCTCAATATGCTATCCTTTCTAAGTGAAGGGATAAATTGTTAAAGACCTCGCCCACCGGCTGCAGTGGTTTATTTGGCACGTCTGCTTTGACATAGCGAGTGCGTTGCTAAACTAACCTGGTTACACTGCGGGACAAAATTATTATCATACTCATATTGTTTTAATCCCAAAACTCAGTGTTTAATGAATTTTGAATTGTACAGTAATAGGTTCAGTTAAATCTTAAATAATGTTTAAAATAAATTGTATTCTCTTCTTTATAATATAATTTAAAATTAGTATCTTATTTTTAGCAAAAAAAAATGCTAATAAAAATAATAATAATAGAGCAAAGTAAGCATATTATATGCTTGTGTTATAGGTTCTAGAATGCGGATATACATACTTAAATACACTTTTTTTGTAAATACCTACATACATATTATACATAGAAACACGCAGACCAATGCAAATAGACATGTTTATGCACACAAATATTTGCACTAATGATAGCTTAGTACCATTTAATGAACAAAATTAAGAAACAGAGCAAATACCAAATTTTCAAAGTCTCATGTGCTTACTAAGTTTATGTTGAACATAACTTAATCATGAAAATCAACGCAAAGCAATTTATATTTGTAAAACTATTTAAAACTTATATTCATCTAAAACTGTTAATCTGGACTAAGCAGTTGTGATATTTATGCTTTCTCTGTGTGTGAAGAGGCCTAGGCCATAAATCTAATTGTGTGCTTGTCAATCTATATTTTACAAAACCATATAAAATGAAGATTAAATTTTCAATTAAGATCAATAACATTAAGTATTAATGTAATTAATATAATTTTACACGCGTTAACTTCATATACAGCTATGGTTAATCAGTAGGTCAGTATCTCACTATAAACGTGGGAGCTTACAACTATTACAATAGCAACAAGGTTATTAGTTGATTATCTTCACTTGCTCTGGAATGTGTTGTAGGCTTATTATGAGAACATCTGTTATTTCTTAAGAAGTTCAATGGTTACATTTGCATTGATGCCGTCTGCTGATGGAGTATGTAGAACTTAGCGGTCGTATGTATACCTACTTTACCATAACAATCAGTCGAATGATGCCTGATTACGGATTCGTGGAGGTTTTTATTCAGTTGTGAGTATATTTTAACTGAAGTTGTAATTAATTTATCGCTTGAAGAAGTTACGTAGTTGGGATATTGTATAAGATTTTGTTTCATTTTATAAAGATATCTTAAAACTTGACTATAGAAAAAAAGTAAGATATCAATAATTTTATATAGTAAAACACAATATTTAGATAAATATCTTATACCTATGAAAATAATAAAATAAAAGCATCTCATATTATTATTATTTTATATTTTTTTGAATAATCAAACAGTAAGTTTTACATTTTATACTTTCTTATGGATACTAAGGAGATGATCAAAATGAAAAAAAAAATTATGTAACACTAAAAAAATATAAATGAAGAGTGTACCACAAGTACACCTTTTATTTATAATAATTATTATTTTTAATTATTTAACTTATAAATAAAAATAATAAAATATAAATAAATAGTATACTTAATTTCGCACTCAAGTGTACAGTACAGTAAAGTGATGTTATCTGAACCGAGATATGTACTACTGGGCATTCTAACAGATTTTGCATAAAGATAACTCGAACTGACGTAGCAATTTCGATTAGTGCCAAGCCCATATGGCTTAAAGTTCACTGGATGCTTTTAGTACGTTTAATTCAAATTGGGTTCAAATAATATTGTAGGCGTTGGGTGATAAGCATGAATTATACAGTACTGGTTTTTTTAGTATTCGATCCTTGATGATATTACATATGACTAAACCTAGGAAGAGTGTCATCTGCGTAATTTTTGCTATTGCGTTTGTTTAGTAAGTAAGTACGCTGTATATAGAATTATTCCCCTGATCATCTTTCTTTCCTTTTCATTCCACCTTCTCATTTCAAGATCGCCAAGGGCTTGTTTGTTTTCTCGATTGTTTAAGCAATGTCTAGTGAACACAGCCTTGTTTTTAGACAACTGAAACTTCTTACCATTTAGTGAGGCAGCATAATTATTAATTCGTCTTATAAGATAATGAAAAAATCTTTTTGTTTCTTATAAAACTCAGTGAATACTAAGTTAACTTAAAAAGTACAATTACTTTAAAGTCACATTCTTTCTAGCCCAGTTTCGAACCAACTACTTTCCCTACTTAAAAAAGTATTTAAGTAGGTATGTATATCTACATTTTTAGAACCCATAACACAAGCTATAATATATGCTTACTTTGGGTCTAGATGGCGTTGTGTATAGTTGACGAAAAATATTATAAGATGTTTCAAATCTCTTGTCTCACATAGTACATAATAATTCAAACAGTTAGTGAATATTCTGTTTGGTATTTTTACTCATATTTATTATGGGTGTGAACAAGATGACCTAAGCGTTGATCGTCAATAGCTTTAGTGCCCTTCTAGCTTTTGCAACCACACCGGCTTATTATGACCTCGTTTAAGCCAGATCTTTCGACAAGGCAGCCAGACATTTTGTAGTGCAGGTATTTAAATTATTCTGTTAGGTGTATTGGTCTATTAATTCTCTAGATTGTATTGAGGATACTGTTTTATTTATAGTAGAATCGACAAATAAAATTTGTTTGGAACAGTGGTAGCAAACTTTTTACTAAAATGTTTGCATATAGAAACGCGATAAATACTCGTAATATTATAATTAATGCTTACTTTCGGTCTAGACGTCGTTGTGTGTAGTTGTTAAGATATTATTATACCTAATTATTATCTCTTTAATTATACTTTTTCATATGCATAACATTTTTAAATAAGTATAAAAAATAAAGAAAAAAATTAAATTAAATAAAAATATATTTCCACCGGCAACGAGACTAGTGTCCAAGCTACCGGCGCGGTTAGGTTAGGGTACCAGGGGGACCGTCGGGGTCGCGGATGAATGCGCGAGCGTCTCCCGTGACCCCGGCACTCTGGCCGTCTGGAGGAACACCGTGGGTTTTAGTCGGTATGCCGGTCGCTGTCTCATTGTGGCCGGAGAGTCCGACATAACCCCCGCCTCGCCCAGGCGGGCGCGTACTCGTAATGAGTTTCCCACGAAAAAAAAAAAAAAAAAAAAAAAAAAAATGCTACCAGGGAGAGAAACCTCCTCACAATACGTACCGTGTCGAGCAGAACTGCCTTCTGGATTTTGATTTTGACCTTAGACCCATCCACCTAACCATATTATTATAATTACTTTACGTAAAAGAAATTGTATTATTTTTGTACCTATGTTTATTAAATTTTTAGCGACGCGAGGTCTTGATCTATTTGACTTGTATTATTTTAATTTCTTACAAAATATAGCACACGTAGTGGTGGCCAGGTAGATATAACCTAAGTCCAAGTCTATGAATGATCAAATTGGAAAAATATACCAATAATTTGAGATTTTACCCGAAATATACTTATAATAATAAGCTCGCTCACACATGGCATATAAAGTAACTGGATAAACAAGTGATGTGACACAGTTCTACCTACCCTTGCCGAGATAACGGCGTGACACTTTACAGAACAATAAATGTTTTTCACACATTCTCATTCATCACGACATAATTACAATCGTATAAACGATTTACTAAGAATCATTGTATCACATCATGATTATATTCATAACTAGCAATCTACCCCAGCTCCATATGTGGGTACTAACAATTTTAATAACTGTTTTTCAACTCTCGCCTTTTACTATTATAATGCATGTTTTTAATTTCAATTAAAGCCTGGAACTGTTAACATGTGTTCCCATCTAAATTTGACCCTGGGTATTTTAAGAGGGCAAAGGCGCCATTGTGAAGGCCACCATACTAGCAGTTTGAAATAATGACTTTTGGTATGGTGGCCCCACTTATGGATTTCACTAACTGTTTACCATCAGGCAGAGTGAAGTCAATTTGGTAGGCTAATATACCAAAAATGATCCTTTCGGAAGAAATGCTCTGAACAATACTAAAAATGGCATCAAAATCAATTTAGAAGAATCTAACGTAGAAACAGACGAAAGAATTTACAATATAATCTATACTATTATATAAAGTGGAAAAGTTTGTTTGTTTAACGCGCTAATCTCTGGAACTACCAGTCGGATTTTAAAAAAACCTTATTGCGTATGATTACCCATTTTTTGAGGAAGGTTATAGGCTATGTAACATCACGCTACTGGTAACGGCAGCAGAGCAGTAAGCAAAGACGCGGGTGAAATCGCGTCGCAGAAAGCTAGTTATAAATATAAACAACAAAAAATCCGTTCAGTATTTAGAAGTTAGCGGCAAAGAGTTGGTGTTTATGTCAAACAGACAAAGAAACAGTTGTTTTGCTATAGATAAACATAACAGCTAAGTATGTCACTGTGTAGGCGTAACCTTAGTTCCCAGCAGGTGAACGTACTGATAATATCAATAACAAAACAAGTAATATTGTTGTTTTGATATTTAATAGGGCATGTATTAACTATCTGAATAGTTACGTAGCTGGTTTACCTGTTACTGGCTATAAATGATCTAAAGACGTTTATTGTGAAATTAAGGACTGTTCCAAAAAAAAAATTCAAAACAGTGAAGTGAAATTCAATATGCAAGAAACAGTCTCGTTACCAGTTATTCCTTATCAAATAAGGGAAATAAATAGGATGGATTCATCTTCTAGATTAGAAACCATAAAAAGGGTACACCTAGCAGTGTAGCGTGTAACGTATCTGATACATACTGTTTCACTTGAGTACGTACGTTTTTTTTATACGACTTTGGTGGCAAACAAGTATATGGCCCAACTGATGCTAAGTGGTAACCTTAACCTTTATAGATGGCTGTGTTTTTCAAGCATTACGAAAGTAGTAATGCTTAGAAAACACAACCAAATCGTTGCCGACCACGGAGAAGGAGATGACCAAGGAAAAGGGAAAAGGAAGAGTAACGAGGGGTTATTTGGGCTGCCAGTGCTCTCACTCACCGAGCGAAACACATTAGGTCGCTGTGAGCACAAAGGCGACGCACCATGAGGACCCAGGAGCCGTACCCACTTTAACGTTGATACAGTATCAGATACGTTACATGCTACACTGTTGAGTAATCTGCTATATATCACAAGTGACTTACACACTATTTGCCTGCGTCATACATTATGACTAGTCACACAATACCTAGTCAAAAGCTTATTCTCGATACACTGCATGTAGTGTAGTAGATACGAAGGTTATTGTAGATCAGTTCGCTTGTTATTAATATTTTCCTTTAGACTAATTTTTAAATCTGTCCCCTCCTATGTAATATCATGATAATTCTTGCACTGCTTCTATCTGATTGTATAATAAGATAATTTTATTGTTTAGTTCCACATTCCATTTATATTACGTAGGCAAATTAGCCTTATTATTATATTATTCTTGTCTCTAATCACGACTTAAAAGTCTAGCCAGTTTTGTTTTACATAAAACATTGCAATAAAATCATAGTATTATTACAAGGGTGAGTACTGTAGCTTTTACCATGAAATGCAACATAGCCCTTATACTAATAATATAGTAATTAATCTTGGTTTCAAAAATCGTTCAAGTGGAAGTCGGATTCGCGCACCGTGGGTTCCGTACAAACTAACGATGTAATAAAAGTAGCTGTATCTGATAAAAATAGCATCCGCTTGAAGGTGGCTCAAGTCTAGTCAAAATGAAGATGCTTGGGAGGGCCTATGTTTATCGATAGGTGCCTTTTATGGCTTTTGATGACAAATGTTAGTTAATTACGGTAGTAGATCTACGCTGATTTCAGCATGAATGGGCCGAATCGTCCGGGGAAGTACTACCCTCTCATAGAAGATCGACTTAAGAGTAGTAGTATCCGTACTACTGCGTTTCGTTCGGTGAGTGAGAGCGCCGGAGGCCCAATTTCCCACCTTTCCTCTTTCCTCACGTCCCTCATTTCCTTCCCCTAACCCCATTCCCAGCCGCCATAGTGGAGGCCACCATACCAGCAGTTTAAAACGTGGCTTTTGGTATAGTGGCCGCCACTTCTGGATTCCACTGACTGCTTAACATCAGGCGGGGTGTAGTCACTTTGGTAGGCTATACTATAAAAAAAAAAAGGTGGGGATTCATAGATAGTACCATTCTGGAGTGTCTGGCTTATCACACTTGACGGTTTTTAGTATTCAAAGTAAATACCAGAGGCGCTATACATTTTCAAATATACTCTAATTTGCACTGTACTGGTGAAAAATACATTGAAACACACAGTAGAGCACAGAAGTCATTAAAGTAATGAATTACACTAAGTTTAATAAATTGGATGATATATTTCTACTAGCTTGCCGCGGCACGGTTTAACCCGCGTCTTTGCTTGCTGCTCTGCTCCCGTAGTGACAGCATCCACAGCCTATAATTGACCTTCGAGAACTGGGCTATCATACGCAACAAGAATTTTTAAAATACGACTGGTAGTTCCAGAGATTAACGCGTTCAAACAAACAAACTTTCCCGCTTTATATGTATAGATATAGAATAACAGGCGCAAAGTATTGCAGATTTAACTATACACGTATGGAAAAGTTATATGACACTATTATATACAGACTCATATAACTTCTAATTATGTATAGTAATTAATCTTGGTTTCAAAAATCGTTCAAGTGGAAGTCGGATTCGCGCACCGTGGGTTTCGTACAAACTAATATTCAATATAAATAACATGAACGTCATATGTTTTGATTGCGTTGACATAAAACTTAGATTATTCACAGCGTAAAGAGGTTATAGAAAAGTGTTCAATATAAACTTTAGGATGATACCTCCCTTCCGTTTCGGTTTCGTTAGCTTTTCGAGATATGGAACCCAAAACATATAAATTTCAAAACAAACATTGAAGATACAAAAACTATGGACAGGTGTTACGACGTACATTTTTTTATTACCACATTAGAGAATCGATTAGATTCGCGTGCCGACTAAAATAAACCTCTATGCCTTGTGTTGTTATAATAAATATACCTAATATTTCTCGAATATAAATAAATCATCTTCAGTTAAACAAGAAGTATTTACTTCTTATGTTATTCTATATAAAGATTATGATTTATAATCAATTATTGTAAAAGCGGACCGAATCGGAAGGTGCAGCGTGGGCAGATCCTTCACAAGGTAGACCTTGGAAAGGTGGCAGGCAACCGGTGGATGAGGGCGGCCCAGCGACGGCAAAAATTGAGAAAGGCCTATGTCCAGCAGTTGACATTGTCTGGCTGATTTGATAATGATGTTTTGACTTGCAACGTGCAGCGAAAACCTCACAAACAGAATTCGTACCTAATTTCAGCTTCATATAAGTTAAATAAACTACAAACTTTCTAGTTAAGTCAAGAGGTTATCTTTTGTTTTTTATATTAACAGAAAACTATTACCATTTCTAGTCATATCTTTTACTAGCTTTACGCGGCGCGGTTGCACCCGCGTCTTTGCTTACTGCTTTGCGCCCTTCGCCAGTAGCGTAATCTAACATAACCTTCCTCAAAAACTAGGCTATCATACGCAAAAAGAATTTTTAAATCTGACTGGTTGTTCCAGAGATTAGCGCATTCAAACCAACAAACTCTTCCGCTTTGTAATAATAGTTTAGATTTAAACAAAACAATATATTACATTTTTAATTATACGTATATAAAAACATAAATATAAAAATATGGGGACCCACCGGTATCGGGTACAGGGACCAAACTACCGGTGGTTAAGGCTCCAGAGATAGAAAGTTTTTCACAATACGTGCTGTGTCAAGCAGCACTGCCTTCTGTTTCTGACCCCAATCATATCTTAATTATTATCGTTATTATTAACAACGTTCTAATTAACCAAATTTATATGAGAACATAAAACTAAATTGAGAAATTAACGTATTTATCTCTTTAAGTTTTCATTTAGAAATTTCATGCCGAATTTCTGCTTACTCGAATACATAACAGTATCAATTAATCCACGTTACATTTCAACTATTATGTTTGCGGTTTGATAATAATTTACACTATGGTGTCAAAGACAAACAAAAGTCAAGTACAAACAATCTTGGTGATATTGGTTTAATTATAATTATGAATGACTAGCGACCCGCCCCGGCTTCTCACATGCATTATGCTGATACTAAATATACTACAGAATTTCTTTTTAAACAACGTTCACAGCTTTTTCGTCATTAGACAATACAAACATGGTCATTGTTTTCTTTAGAGACCGGCGGTTGCCGGCCGGTACTGCCGCAACCGCTATGTCCCTGCATTACATTAGAAACTTCTAAAACTACCAGTGTTTCTCTACTATATTTTGTACATATTATACATATAAACTTTTCTCTTGAATCACTCTATCTATTAAAAAAATTACCGCATTAAAATCCGTTGAGTAGTTTTAAAGATATAAACATACATAGGGACAGACAGCGAGTAGCGACTTCGTTTTATACTATGTAGTGATGTAACTACGCAGTACATTGATATAATATTAGCTAGCATCAAAATGATTCTACTCTGCTTAAACAGTCTGAGGGGTACAGGTATGGTGAATACATTCCAAAAGCTATTCATGATAAAATTGCAAACCCTAAGTAGGACAAAGTTTGCTCTAAATACTAGTATTTTTTTTATTGCCAACAGTGGCAGATAAGCAAACGGCCCATCTCATAGTAAGTGGTAACTGGCGCTCATGAAAGAGACCCAAAGTCTCTGACAGTATTAGTAAAACGAATCATCATCATATTAGCGACGGCGACATTTTAATACTTGCAATATATATATTTTAGCAATCTATTTATTTCGTATTAAAAATAATTTTAACTCATATTTGCTTTTTTTTCGTAAGTAAGGTAAATTGTACAGTTATTAAAACCATTCGAAACGTAATAACTGACCAATGCATTCTAAAAGCAAATAAAAATTTATCTATAAACTGCAAAAAGCGGTACATGATATCGCATGACCAAAAGATATGGTGTATTTACGTCTTCAACAAAAACTAGTATTCAATCCAGTACTTACAAGATACCATATAATCAAAGAACAGAAAGAGACAACGATATAAATTCGTATAGGTTTGAAAGAGAGAAAAGTGTCGCGTGGCTAGAAACTGGATACCATAGGTTATCAGTTTTTATGAGAACTCGCTGCACACCTGATATATTGCCAACGGTCGTTTTAGTTCGCGCAATTTTACTGGCGGGAAATATAAAGTACACTTAATATTGGTTAAACAGATAGAATATTCTTTATTACGTTACTTTTTGACAAAATTGTAACTTATCATTTAAGATTATATCCTAATATGGATAATGATTGCAAACTCCGTTGCCCCATACAACTACAGAAAATATATACACAGGCGTGTACACAATAAGAGCTACAAATAAACTCCACCAAAACCATTTTCCTCTAGATCGAGCTCTAGGAACATCGACACAATATCTACAAGCAAACTAATGAGTGTAAGCAAAAAATAGGAATATATTTAACCATTTCATCTATTTCAGAGAAACTAGCAGCCTTACGTTACAGCAATAATTTCAGTACACAACCCGATTCAATTGAAAATATTGTCCGACTTGTCTGACCAACTGTTTCCAATATTTTATTCAGGTCTCGAACTCAACCCCACTGGAATAACAAACCGATATTGTTATCTAGAACACAACAAAAAAAAAATCAATCCTACATCCATATTTTTTTTGTTCAAATAAAGTCACCCAGCTGTTCATACTTAACTCATTTCTAAACAAATTGGTGCATCTAAATTTATTCAATAGAACTTGCATGAAAAATTGGCAGTACGATAAAATAAGTCATCTGTATCACTTTATTCTGTGGTCAGTGTAAAGGAAAAATTTCTTATTCGGAACGCGCACGTTGATAGTACGGCGGTTCTACCTCGTTTTTGAGGCTCTGCAGTGATGCGAGAATGAGAGAAGTAGATACGTAGGCTGGTTGGGTGAGCGAGACATGTATATTATTGCACCGGTAGTGAGGAGTGAAAGAGATCAATAATGAGACGCACGAGGAGTTGAAAAGGGATTTCAGATTAAGGTCGTTGTCGAGTCAAAGAGTATGCTTGTGTGGAAAATTGTAGAGACGCAAATTAGAACAATAAGATGAAAGCTTTTAGAGAAGCATCCATGAGGCATTTATGAATGTAATCCTTAATATTCGTAGAACTTTTTACATTTCTAAGTAATGTTATGTGTTATCATAATATATATACTAGATCTTTATTGAATTCGTATAACTCAATTTTGTGAGAGTTCATTTGTGGCTAAAAATCATGTAGTTTCTTAACTAGATTCACTAGTTGACTAGGATGTAAAATTGAATAAAATATTTAAATATTTATGTTGTATATTTTCACTTGTGTTTTTATTAGTAGTTCTATTGTAATTATAGTTATTTATCAATGTTGTAGCTGATTAATAAATATTTATTTTACTCGACGCACAATATAAAATAAAATTAATACTTTGGTTTCCACTCAACTTTCATCGCTTTCTTGTCAGAGATCAACTACCTTTTACTCCCTCTGTTTAATTACATGCTCTTTGGCCTTTAGCCTGGCCGGGCGAGCGCAGCTTTTACATACACCCTCAGTCACTAGCTGAATGCCGTGGATATTAGTGTGTTCAGCTCGTAAACGACAGCCGTTACGCGGCATTTTGGAAAACGAACATTTTCACTTAAATAAAAAAATAATCGCATAATAACGTCACCGTGTTTGTTTTTTTATTGTGTTTTTGTGCAAAAAACCAGATTTTATGCCACTGTGTATGAATGTTTACCGAATTTTTCAGTGTTGTGCGTTGCCAATTGGATTTTTAATGTGAAATACAGGATTAAATAATGAACGTTGTTGTTCCGTGATTACCAAGCCTTAAGGTTAGTAAAAATAATATAATAAGAGAAATTTTGTGTGGAATTATAGCGTGTTTTGGATTATAAATGTGAAACTTTTTATATTGTTTCGAAAGGAACGTTTCTGCCTTTGATAATAAAAGCTTTTTGGGGTGACACAGACCTCATTATGACAGTAAAAGGGAGCGTAGGGTTTCATGTTATTTTATCAAAAATGAAACTTATTTTCTGTCTACGAATTTTTGTAGCATACACACATGTTTTACCCATAGGTACTGTAAAAGGTCTATCAGTTTATACCTTTTTATTAGAACCAAATTACAGTATGAGTGTCAAAATTAACTATTACTGAAAATGTTCAACATCGGAAACGGGTGTTCTAACACATTCAGCGACGTTATAATATTGTTCAACATGAAATTATTAAGCTCTGAAGTCATTAACATAATCACAACATTCGACTTATTGTCAAAACATTGTGTTGGCGTAAGGAAATTGTTTTGTACTAGTTAGGTATCATTGTTTGAAGTACACAGTTTGCTTTGAAGAGAATTTTAGTTAATTTGTCTACGATCAATATAATGTCGCCTTATTTGGTTTCTAGTGTTTGTATTATGTTGCTTTACGTTTGAGGCTTGCTTGAATACAATAGCTTGTAGTTAATTGGCGTGATGATTGGTTTGATGTGGGGTTCCAATATATTTTGGGAGTGATAATAGGTACTTAATTCTGCTATGTGAGATTAAAAGTTGATAATAGTTAACGACATCCCATTTTATAATTTTCTTTTTACAATTTTAGTTTGCTATGTCCATCAGTGGACGTCTTCTAGCTGATAATATTATAATGAATTTTAGTTTAGATATTTTTATAAGTTTTTGTTTAAATCCTTTATTAAATCAGTTAATTATAACTTTAGTAAGTGGCAACGGCTTGCACAATTCCAGACTCCGGGCTAATACTGAGAGTTTCTCGACAGAAAAATCTAATATCACAAGAACTACACCACGTAATCTACCTAGACCCAAACGAAACATTATGTTATTATAGATTCTTTAAATAAACATACATATTTAAATACTTTTTTTTGTAAATACGTAATACGTAAAATTATTACCGTTATCTAGTACCCATAACACAAGCTCTGCTTAGCTTGGGACTAGACGACAGTGTGTGATAGTGTCCACATATTATTATTATTATTATTATTATTATTTAATTCACAAATATGTCATTCAATACTTACTCGTACCGTTTGCAAAGATTTGTATATATTAGAACCATAAGATTTTGTGGTAATTAATTAGAGTTTTAGAAATATAATAGAACATAATATTTGACCCAGACTTATTCCCTGGCGTTGTAACAGTTCGTGACTATTGGTTACTACATTTAACCAATGAGGTATAATCAGCTGAATAACTGGGTTTCAAATTCAGCAAAAGAAGGAAAAAAAATAAAAGGATGTCTTTAAATCCTTTGTAGGTATTCAAAGAAATAACATTTTTTTAATAATACACAATTTCTTTCTTAATCATTTGACTTAATCTTAATAAGTTGTATTTTCGTTCAAGCATAAATATTATCTACTAATATTTCGCAAACTTATTTTATTGATGCAATTTTCAATATATTTTAGTTCAATGACAAATCCAATATTTTTTAAATTTTATCTGCTAAACTAAGTAAACAATTATACACCTTTGAACTAAAATAGATGAAACGAAATCACAAGCTTGCAAAATTAGTCTGTCCACACAAAGGGTAAACTATAGCGTGTAAGGGTGGATTACCCCTCCCCTAGCACCTAATTCACAGAATCGTCACGAGCTGACGTCACCTAATCCCCACATACGTGAAAAACGTTGGTAATGTGAAATACACTGTATATTTTAGTAACCACATAAAAACGCCTAAAAGGGTTAAGCTGTATGAAAGCTGTAGTTGTTTCTGATGGTAATGGAACATAATTACGTGTATATATTAGCTTTTAACCACGGCTTGTGTGAATTTTCTGCAGTTTTTCGCTTACATTTTGTTTATATTAAAATATGTATTTCATTCTTTCTTTTTTTTTAGTCTCCTACACCAGAGTCAAAGCTCGGTATAGCAGGGTACTTTATAAACATAATAAATTTATTGCACTAAAATTACACCCATACTTTTAACATTTTATAATGGAATACACGAAGTTTCGTCTTACGTGGCAATCCGAGGAAGCTCTATGTATTCTATATATACTATTATATGCTTACGGTAGTAGATCCACGCTGGTTTCAGCATGAATGGGCTGAATCAACCGGGGAAGTACTACCCTCTCATAGAAGAAGAAGATCGACGTAAGAGTAATAGTATTCGTACTATTGCGTTTCGTTCAGTGAGTGAGAGTGTCAGAGGCTTATTATGCTCCCTTTCCTTTTCCTCACCTCCCCCAATCCTTTTAATAACCTACTCCTTTCATGGTAGACAGTGGTTTCGCAGAAAAGACAGTTACAACTTACCATCACGTGGGCTGTTTACACGTCTGCCACTGTCACCAATAAAAAAAAAATAAAGTGGAAGAGTTTGTTTGTTTGAACGCGCTAATTTCTGGAGCTACTAGTCTGATTTGAATAACACTTTTTGCGTTTGATGGCTCAATATAATTAGGCTTTGTAACATCACGCTACTGACAACGGGAGCAAAGATAGAAAGCTAGTGTATAATATAAGTAACTTTAGGGACAATAGATTCAAATACCATTGTTAAACAGTCTATTACAAGAACCATGTTTTAATTTGGTTTGTGGCAATGCATTGTCATCGACAAACTTCGTAATAACTTAGTTTCATGTTTTTGTATCACACATTCACTCGAGTCTTTAATTAAAATACTGATGAGGTAGATTCCCTAAGGAAATAAGCGTCCTTGTACTAGACAAAACTAATTTACTGTGTCTTGTACCATATTTATTTGAACTGCAGCTCTTTAGATATTACTGTTAGTTTTATTTGTGTTATCAAAATTACTAGCAAAAGACGGCAACTGTTCATTAAGACCTCCCAAACATTATATTTGGATTTTTCTTCAAGTTTTTTAAGACTTGCGATGTCAATAACCAGTCTTATCACAGGAGGATGTTGCTCTTTAAATGTTCGATGATTTTTTGGGTATTCTTCGAAGCGCACCTAACTTGAAACGCATAAGTTTATGCGATAACGAAATAAATATTACTACTACTGATGCGTTTCAAGGAATACTTTTAGTGCGCTTAATTTGGTACGCTTCAAAGCTTGTGAGACTCGTGAAATGCCCCGATTTTTGTCGCATGTGATGTTTTAGCAGTATACATTCTGTTGTCTGTTGGTTTAATATTGAGCTATAACTACTAATAAGTAAACTATAACTATAATATTCTTACTATGAGTGATAATGACCATTACCACGTACCATCAAGGAGGTCGCTACATTTGCTATCAGACCTTGACTACTCCCAACTTACGCCATAATTAAATATAGACAATAGCTACACTTTGAAATAATTAGTTCTAATTATCTTGTAATAATTTGCTGTATAAATCTAAATTACCTTTCTCTAGTATACGAAATTACGTAAAAACATTTTATTATTACTATCGTACCAAAATCGAAATTATAGGCTTTCGTTACAATATAATTTATGAACATTGCTTTTTATGCGAATAATAGGATGTTCAACAAAGGCTTTTATGTTGCCGAATCAATACGCTTAGATATTTTAACTTTGAATATTCAAGAATTTAGTAATTAAAAGTCTTACATCTCTTTCTCTCTCTTCCTCTGTACTTGTGAGTTACATTGAGGAATAGAAAGTACTTTTTCGGAATTCATCGAAGATTTCCTGGTCTGAAACTCAGATACATGAAAAGAAAAAATTATAATACTTAGATACTAAGCATTTTTCTTCTTAGAATACTGTTTACCAAAATTCTGATACATACTCGGACGAAAAGTCGTTTCAGGTAGCGACCTACAAATAAGTTTCTTCTTTACTAAGGTAAGCACCTTACTAGCTTACTTTACTTACTTAAGGCCACCATACCAGCAGTTTAAAACGAAGGCTTTTGGAATGGTGACCACAACTTTTGGATTCCACCGACTGCTTACTGCAGAGTAAAGTCACTTTGGTAGGTTTATAAAAAAAAACTTTACAAGGCATATGGTCAGGAGATATTTGTTGTTGGTTAGTAAGTCAGAAATCCGTTATTATGGCAAAGTTCATGACTGCCTCGCCACTACCATTAAGGCGAGTATCGTGGATCTACTTCATATTTGAAACCAGTACTTATTTAATTTTGTATGATCTTAATTTAGTATGATACTTTTGGTATAATGGTCACCACTTCTGAGTTCCACTGACTGCTTACCATTAAATAAAAATTAAGAATATTTCTTGTAAAGTCATTATTTTAAAGTTGTTTGGCTATTCAGAGGCCCTAGACAAGTGTCAACGATTTCTATTCTATTCATAGAATAGATATAAAAATGTATAAGATTGACATAAACGCTGGCGTTACCTTATGTCAATCCAATATATTTTTTAATCTATTCTATGAATAGAATGAAAATCTTTGCCACTTGTCTAGGGCCTCTGAATAGCCAAACAACTAGGGCCTTAGTTCTTTTAACAAGTTGAATAACTGTATGAAAAATTATGTTATTAAAAAACAGAAAGCCCTGTTCCCCTCTTTTTTTTGTGCTGTACTTTGAAGTAATATGTACTCTATGTCACTTCGACAATCAATACAAAACTAATGGCACCTAATATGTTCAAATCTATCAAGACATTTAAGCTGTGTGCTAAAGAAATAGACATACATACTTACCCACATACATACAAAAAACATTGCTGCTTAAAACATTACCCTTCTTGACTTCGGCAGTCAGGCAAAAATACTTGTGTATCTTCCATCGTACGTAGGTAATTGAACAACAAGCGTTTACGATCACCTGATGGTAAACTATTACTGTAGGTCTACCAGGGGTATTATTACATGTTACTACTATAAAAAGAAACCTTATACTTAGCCTTACAGTCTAATTGATAAAACCTCTCCTACTGTTTATCTACGCAACGGGTGCTTAGCTATTGTCTAGGTAAAACGAGTTTTTGTTACATTTAAAACGATTATAAAATACTTAAATTAATTACTAATAGCGTTTTTGTTATCCACAGAATAATGTATAATACTAAGTTACTACTTAGTAGGTACTCATTATTATTCTACGTTTCGTATGTTATTATTCATATTATTCTACTAGCTTGCTTACTGCTCTGCTCCCGTCGCCAGTAGCGTTATGTTACATAGCCTATAACCTTCCTCGAGAACTGGAATATCATACGCAAAAAGAATTTTTCGAATCCGACTGGTAGTTCCAGAGATTAGCGCATTCAAACAAACAAACAAACAAACTTTTTCACTTTAAATAATATCTAGTATTTTTGATATAGCGAGTTTGTTAGGGGTTAACTATTTAATGCCCTAATGTAGCTGTAAAGCTTTTGTAAAAAAGCTTTAGAAGAAGCATCACACCTTTTTATATAAAGAGGTAAGCAGATTGTGTATTACATCCACGATTCATAAACCAGGATGCGAGCTTGTTGCATTGCCTCTGAGCTAACACTAAGAATATATTAGCATAAAAACCCAACACCATTTTATCCAACCCCGGGACCTAACTCGTAACCTCTGCGTGACAGTCCTTACACCACTGACACCGAGGTAGTCAACAGCCTACTTTTTAAAAAATAAAATCGCTAAATCTTTATACCTATCTAAACTTGACCGTCCCTAATTCGTATTATTTTTTGATCCTGGGATATTCACGAACCAGTTGTGTTAGAATGTAAATAAACAACCGAACACACCTGTTGGTCAATTATCCCGGGATACAAAAACTGGCTCCCAGTTTTAAAAGAAGAGTTACTAAGGAAACCAGTTGTAAAGTCGACCGGTTATCACTCGAGCGGTTATCACTATAGTTTCCTCTTTAATTTTATTATAATTACATTTGTATTAACAAAATTGACATCATTATTTGTTAATTATTTTTATTATTATTATTAGATGCCAGGTGTATCATTGCGTGGGAACAAATACAAAGGTTTATTTTATAAATACTTGCGTAGTTGCATTTTATCTTACTACTAAATATAATTTTTACATTTTTTAAGAATTTAGTAACGAGTAATGCTAATGTTAAAATAATAATCTTAAATACCTAAATATATAAATACAAAACGTAGACATTGTGAGATAAAATTTACAGAATATAAGGTTTCAATTTACAAAAAAATATTTATCTTAGATATTCATTTGTCTAAATAATTTATACTGACATGTTGTAAGTGGATATCCACTTGGTGGCAAGTATCTGAGGTTGCTCTTAGACACAGTTACTACTACTAAATACTTACAATAATTGTAATCTTTTGACGAAGACATACGTTTATAGTTCGGTCCATTCAAAACTTCAGTGAGATACCCAAAAATATGAATTATGAATTAACTGATCAAAAAATCTTATCTACTCTGTAATACATAATAATCAAATCTCATAACTCTAGATTCAATTAAAAATGATAACCGATTGTAATAGCGATTAAAATTCGAGTTACAAGTGGTATCCTGCAACAATATAAGTCTCAGCATGTTGCTTTTAAGTGATCAAGATCAGTTGTGATATTTTTTGTTCAACCAAACTTAAAATTCGTTCATTCATATATGTGGTAACTTTTTGTTAAGAAATACGACTTAAAAGGAAAGTTTTGGATACT
Source organism: Parascotia fuliginaria (assembly GCA_963082885.1). NCBI lineage: Eukaryota > Metazoa > Arthropoda > Insecta > Lepidoptera > Erebidae > Parascotia > Parascotia fuliginaria. The sequence goes on from OY720197.1 coordinate 5,549,492, forward strand.
TTTTTGGCTTAAGCTTATCAAATTGATTATAGTGTGTGGTTGTTATTTTGAACGCGAAAGTGAAATGAAAGTCTTTTGTTACGATGTTTATCTGTTCTCATGAAAGGCTATTATTTATAGAAATATATAATTATCTCTTTGTTTACTACAAACTACCTTGTAATTTGTGTTAACTATTATTAGATTTAATGGGCAAAACATTTTCGCATCCAATAGTATGTTTGTGTTTCCACGAACCAAAGGAAACGTGACCTGGTAAGAATGAGAGCGGTTCAAGTTCGGTCGAAGTTTGTTTAAGAAGACATAATATGTCCAAAGACGATAGAGTATCAACTACTAGATAGGCTCTAAGCAATCGACCCTCTGAAATTGATAAATTATTATCAACTAATATTACTACAAAATAACACAAAATTCATCAGTTAAATGCACGTGATCAAAATACAATTAACATCTTGTTTTAACACGAACTGAATTAATTCACGAACGAAATTGCAAAGTTATTAAACCAAATAGCAGTATTGCTTTTTCCCATTAACGTAATCGAGCTGTAGATGAGCGTTGTAGTTGTTGAAAAATGCTTTTAAATCAGCTTGTACAATTTGTATTTTTCACTTGCATCTTTGCCAGCACGGTACTTGATAAATTTCTTTGTAGTAAGATCGATCTTTGTTTAAATTCGATCAAAAAGGTTTTAGTTAATCAGATGTAAAAGTAAAACACTTTTATTATAAACAGATTGTACATTACAACATGTCGTAACAAAAAGGAAACAACTTCATCAAAGCATTTATTTCATTTTGATCATAAAGTATGATGCTTATAAATAGTCATCATTACATGAAGTCAGCTAATTGACCTACAGCCAGTGCGCTGACGAGGTAGAGCTGTGAGAAGAACTGGCAAGAAACTCACTTACTCTCACATTTAATGACTTGTGATGTTTTTTAATAAAACCTACTTCATATATAACCTTAAATTCATTCAATAAAAATATGATATTGTATTAAAACCTTCCGGTGGTATTATAATGAGCTAGTGCAATCCGTGAATGATGATCATAATGCGAATTGAAATTTGTTACACAAATATAAAAAAATGTATAACATGAGTCGAGTAACAACGTCCCGGGTAATTTCAAGTATCTTATTTTTAAGTTACTTTTCGATTGAACTTGCTATATTATTATTGTCCGCGAACTTAAATGAGATTGAACTACGCTAATACAAACCTAGATTACTACATTAATTTTGATCGCTCATAGTTCATTGCGGTCACTGATCGGCAAACGATTGGCGTGTTAAGCAACTTAGAGTGCGGCTGGCCCACGGATGGGTGACCGCATAGTGGTATTTGATCTGAGCGTCTACGTGATTCAGAGGTAAAAGTTGGTCCTGGTTGTTGCTAAGTTGATAACAGTCGTTAGGTCAAGTCGAATGCCTGTATAATATATTATGGGCGACCTGAACAGGTCCTTACTCTAAGAAGAAAAATATTTATTTTAATAAAGAAAAATATGTTTTTGCTAATGACTAAGAAAAATAGGTTAACACCAACCAACACTATAACTGTCAATTACGATTCAATCAGAAAATCCTACTCTAAACCTAGAAATCGATTCAAATCAGTCGATTGGCATAATCCAAGGCAACCTTTTACGATGTCATAAACATTATAATCATAAATCATTTTAACACGTAATCGCTGAAAGGTAAAGCCTAACCATGTATTGTTTTCCTTGGACCATGACTATTTAAGTTTTTACTACCCTTATCAGAAACTAGAAATGATTGTGCAAAGATTGTCTTATCGGTCACGTCATTACGCTTAGCAAAATCCTTTTCATTAATAGTTATGTAAAGTTTTAATTTATTTTGTTGATACTATCGAACCAAGAGAATCATGATCCACCATAAGCTCATTTTGGCAATCCATCTAAATGCAAGTAGGTCGAAATTCGCCTAAAGACAGATTTCTTGGCAATATGCTTGATATCATTTTATTAGATACTGACATTTTACTGAGTACACTGTTGATATGTTAGTATTAAAAACGTTCTAAGTGCATTACACGATAGAACTGTCAAACTTGTATGACAGTTTTAAGAAAAAAATATGAAAACTGATCATGATTCAGCTGGTTCGATAGTACATGATTAAGGTGACAAACAAGCATACAGCCCACCTGATGGAGCCTTTTTTTATTCCAATTTGGTGGCATAGAAGAATACGACCCACCTAATAATAAGTGGTAACTTTAACTTAAGGACTAAACAGAGATAAACTGTTTTTGGATTTTAATATTGTTAAGGCGAACTTGGGATCAGTTAATACTGGGTGGCGCAAAAGTAAAGACCCTATTTGGTTCAGCTATAACATTTTTTCTAAATTAGAAAACTAGATTTAGATTTTTTTAAATGTATATTTGTGCCATTAAATTTCGTACCATTAGGATTTAAAGATGATGTCTTTTAAATGGTGACCTCCAGAGTTGATACACATTTGAGCCCTATTTATGACATTTTGCATAACTTGCCGTAACACTTCCTGCGATATGTTCGTTATTTCTTGACGAATGTTTTCTTTTAGAGCTGCGAGAGTCTGTGGCTTGTTCACATACACCCGAGATTTCAAAAAACCCCAAAGAAAGAAGTCTGGACTGGTCAGATCGGGTGATCTTGCAGGCCAAGGCAAATCGCCAAAACGAGAGATAACTCGGCCTGGAAAAGCGTCCCTCACTAAGTCCATAGTGTCGCGCGCTGTGTGTGCCGTAGCGCCGTCTTGTTGAAACCAGATGTGCTCCAGCCCCAATTCGTCCAAACTGGGTATCAAAAACTCACGTAACATGGTTCTGTAGCGTTCTCCAGTGACAGTAATCGCATTGCCTCCAGCGTCTTCGAAAAAATAGGGTCCGATCACTCTGTCAACACAGATGCCACACCATACAGTAACTTTTAGTGGGTGTAGAGGTGTTTCTTGAATAATGCGCGGATTATCAGTGCCCCAGAACCGAGTATTCTGCTTATTGACATGCCCTGAGAGATGGAAATGGAAACGCAGGAAGTGTTACGGCAAGTTATGCAAAATGTCATAAATAGGGCTCAAATGTGTATCAACTCTGGAGGTCACCATTTAAAAGACATCATCTTTAAATCCTAATGGTACGAAATTTAATGGCACAAATATACATTTAAAAAAATCTAAATCTAGTTTTCTAATTTAGAAAAAATGTTATAGCTGAACCAAATAGGGTCTTTACTTTTGCGCCACCCGTTAGTATATTAGCTGAACCTAGTTCTGACGCTGCAAGAAGAGTTTATGAAATGGTCGTGTGAAGCGTGAACTACGTTTCATATACTATTTTATAAAACCTTCTATGTTTATTTTTATTAGAATTATAGTTATATTTTGAAGATAGTTATGTTTTTGATACTATAGGACTGACATGTTTTTTAACAAAAGTCCTTAAATAAATAGAAAAAAAAAAAAAAACTTCAGGACAATACTATGTTTTCTAAACTTTACAAAGAATATTATAATGTTTAGAAAACTGAAGTCAAGTTGTTGCAGCCGACCACGAAGGGAGAAGGGAATGAGGAAGGAAAAGGAAAAGAAAGACGATTGAAGGAGTAATTAGGCTTAGACAGTAGCTTACCCGTTGTTATCATTTCCAAATTGATTAGTACGCGATTTTCAGCTTTCTACTATTACGTCAAAGTTGTTATTTAATCGTGGACTTTAGATTGTTGAAGTTCCCATAGAAAATTGATATTTTGTTATTGTATCATCTTTATAGTTAAACAAAGTGTTAGGTTTAGTCATATTTGCGTAGGTATTATGAGACGTTAAGAACTTCCGTGTAAATTAGTAAATCATGACGCAATTCTTTAAAATGTATGTAGTATTAACATAGAACTACTAAAATGTAATATTTTAGAGGCTTTTTGAATTTTGTTAAGCACATAAAAAAATAAACAAAAACCATATTCTTTGTGTATAACTTTATTGTATAAAAAAGTTCAAACATTGGTATTTGTTTCGAGACCGTTACACCGCAGCATCTTGTCCGCCCACGCAACCCCATCGTTTTGGGGTCAGACCTTGGTATTGCAAAATGTCGAGTTTTCTCTTGTATAACTTTTGAAATCGGTTGTGGTAGGGCTAAAGAATAACATAGTATAACATCACGCTTTCTTTCTCCGAAGAGGTACGCAGAGGCGTATAAGTAAGCACGTTTTACTTTGCTGCATTTAGTTTATGTTGGGTTGCCTGTTGCCGTGTTCGGGATACATTTTTTAGCTTCTGGCTTACCTAAAATTTCTTGACAAAAGAATGCAATAGGCATAACTTTACTCGAGCCGTGACAGTCCGTATATCACTAAACTACCGAGACACTCAGATGGTTTTAATCCTTTTTAATATTTTAAATTCTTTTTTATTAAGACCAAGCCCGCACTGGGGAACAAGTCGTGTGTCACGGAGGACTTCACAAACATACATTTAACAGACACAAAGAATACCCAGACTAGTAACAAATATTTATGGATCACACAAAGTTTTGTCCCTTATGTGGATCCAACTCACAACCTCGTGCACAGCAGTCGCTTGTGCTCCCACTGCACCACAGAGGCAGAAATTATAACTCTGAATTTAAAAGATTGTTCTGATCTGAGGACTGAAAAATGTAGCAAGAGTTTCTTGCTACTTTCTCTAATGGTCTGCGAAAACTGGCTGTAGTCAAACTAATTTTCTTTTCTTGTCATCTAAACGTTAAGTGATTTAAATGAATTATGGCTTGAGTTTAACTTATCATGTGTGATTTAAATGTAGTCAAGTAAATTACTTGTTAATATAAAATAATGTCATCATTAGTATTTAATCACATTGTAAATAGGAATTAAACGATAGTATACACATTTGTCACAAAAATAAATTATACTTATGTAATAAACATGCATGATTATTGATTAAGTTTAAACAAAATATCCACGCCAAAATTGATTTATGGCAATATCTAAATATTTAATAAACTAAAATAAACCTTATTCCTTAGCCATTTAAGTCGAATTTAGTCTATTATACATCGATTTGTAACCTAATACATCTACAGCTACTCATACAAATTAATAATAATATATCGAACTTTCAGAAAATAGTTAAAAGTTGAAAGATACAATAATAAAACAATAATAAACTTAAAATTAATAATATTATAATTTGTCTAACACATGTAATTATCTTACGACTTTTTGTCATTGAGGATGTCTTTAAGAATACCATATTTTCATTGAAACACTTCACACTTGTCATCCCTCATTCCTTTTCACGTGGGTGTCAGCCCACATATGTTCGACAAACATCCAGACTGTGAGCTAATATTTGTTATAATTATATTGACGACTGTCTATGTATTAAGAATTCTTTGTTACAAATACTATACATTCTTAAATTCTCTTTTTAAAGATTAACTAACTGAACTACAGGTAGATATTAACATTTTTCGATATTATTGTTTAATTGACATATTGTATGCAATATGATATAGTGGTGTAATGGAAGTAAATGTACGTGCGTCTACGTGTAACATTACACATTATTAGATCTGTGGATTCAATTTCTACAGACAAAACTTTAAATCAATGCTAAATTTGTTTGTTTTCAAGATTAAGTACAGTTGGCAAAAAGTAGCAGTAAGATATTCAGACAAACAGCGTGACAACAATGATTTCTTAAAAATAGAATTGTAAATTTAGCTGTCATTATTCCCATAGCACATACATAACCCAGCCCTCCAAATCATTAAGAATATATTCATCCAATTAGTGCTCTATCAGTATCTCCTCGAAACGCTATGTGAGCGGCATGTGATATATTATATGAATGCTTACATCGCGTGCCAATTCCCTCATCACATTTCCCCGCAGCTCCATAAACGATGATTGAACTTTCCCGAGCTTCAATAACCACTTTCTAAGCTCATTACTTAGCTTCATTAAATCTAGCGCTCATAAGGTTTAAGAATTAGGTTCCCTTGATCATATTGGTTCGAATAAGCTGCAAATTGATGTTGTTTTTACATAATATCAAGTAGAATATCATTTTTTAGTCTTGTTACTTACTTGTTATGTTTTAATTCTCACAAGTTAATTTAGATTAAAGCAAATTAGTTAGCATATTATTTCAGTATTACCACTATGTATTATTATATTAAGAGGAAACTTTTGTTTGTTTTTATTGTTTGAATGCGTTAATCTCTGGAACTATTACCTGTGCCCGTCGGAGCGACAAACACAGGGCAGTTCCACTTTATATAATAGTATAGATAATTATTATCAAGCTTATGATCTAGATTAGGTTATATTTAAGACCTACAATATTTGCTTTTGCATATTTCAATACGGATTTTATTAATTTAAAGATAAGACTTCCAACTCGTGATCCTCGATATTTATTGTACAAAAACATTTCATGCATTTTTATTAAGAGACAAAGTTATGCAAATCGTTGATTCGCGATTTATCATTCAACCGTATACTCGTAAAGCTGTAATATATTGTTTTGTGACGCTAAGATAATGATTTATTGTTTATAAAAATATAAAATTCCCATCATTCGGGCAACTATATTCATTTATTCTTATATATACCGCCTACAATATTTTTTATGGAATTGAATTTTTAAAATTTTGAATTTTCTAATAACATCTGCTATTATGTTTTTATGTCATATCTTTCTATTAGATATTATTATTATATTTATCAATTAAGGATCAAATTGTTAAACGTTGACGACTTATATAATGACAAACATGACCAGTATATATAGACCAAAACACAGTTCTCTTTGCAACGCGACGGCTTTAATCTGTGTTCGTAGATTTAGGCGTAAACTTCACCTTCACTTCGCAGCAAAGTTCGAGTCTGCGTTTGTTAATGCACTGACACGATCCTACTATTGCTGTCGTGTATACAAAAAACCCTTTGCAATGGCTACTGCTATAAATAGCGTTTCCTTTAAAACCTCTGCATTTTGCACGGTTGTACATCTACACTACTTTCAGCATGAATGCACCAGATCGACCGCGTAAGAATATTAGTTTTTATGCTTATGTGTCGTACGTCGATCACGTAAAAATATTAGTTTTTAAGCTTATGTGTTTTGCTCGATGAATGAGAGTGCCGGCAGCCCAAATACCCCTTCGGTCCTCTTCTTTGTCCCTTTTCCTTTCTCATCCCTTTCTCCGTGGTCGGCAACCGTCGTAGTTTTATAGCATTATTACTTCCGCAATGCTTGGAAAACACAGCCATCTCCATACGTTACGGTTACCACTTAGCATCAGGTGTGCCGTATGCTTGTTTGCCACCAAAGTTGTTAAATAACTTGCCAACTGTACAAATCACAGCTCACCTGCAAGTACGCAATTTTATCTAAATAGAGATGCTTGAATTGCGTTCAATTTAATAGACGTCGTAGAGGAAATCCTTAGTGTTTCGATTGAGCGAGATTTCTTATAAAAAATCTAGTTATTCGCGTTACTAAGTATAGTTACTTTGTGAAGCTAAGACTTTCCTTATGCTTTGTTTTTTTTTTAATATATTACTTAGGTTTTATAAGCTTGAACTGCAAAATTGCAATATTTTCCAATTTTTTTTTAAAAGACTCTCGCTTTATAGAACAAGCCCTGTGTCGCAGAAAACTTTACCAACATACCAGTAACGGACACAAATTACACCCAGTCACGGAACAAATATTTATGGATCACACAAAGTTTTGCCCCGTGCGGGGATCGAACCCACAATCTCGTGTACAGCAGTCGCTTGTGCTCCCACTGCACCATTGAGGCAGACAAAAAGCAGCAATGGTAAATGGTTAAATGCTAAAATAAATAATATGGCCAACCTTGTCTCAATATATCAATAATATTAACGACACAACCACTACACAACGCTATCTAAACCTAAAGTAGGCTGATTGCGTATATTTTTCCTTTATTTAGTTCGCGATTCAAGCACTAATTTAATAATAAGCATCAAGCCTATAAAAGTCTTTTATTTCCACCATCAAAGCAATTAGCTGGCAGAAATTCCTACGAAACTGACAGACGGCGCGTCAATGTGTCTATCAGATTTTTTGTATCCAAACTCTTAAACTAGCGGTTAGAAGAAAAAGTAAATAAAGGCACACGTAAACATTTAATGAGTTTTGCCATTACGATAATAGTTTACCGACTTTCGGAAGTAAAAAAGCTGAAGCAAAATGAATGTTTTTCAAGTTCGTAACAAAAGAATCGTTTTTGCGTACTGCTAAGATGTTAACATAGAAAATAATTGTTGCGTGAAAATAACAATGATAGACAAGTTACTTGTCAAGTTGTTATATTTTTCAAGCAGAATGTTAGTGAACATTAACAGCTATGATCGGCATATTTGAAACAATTGATTTATCTATACTATTGTTAGCGGAAGAGTTTGTTTGTTTGTTTGTGCTAATCTCTGGAACTACCCATCGGATTTAAAAAATCTTTTTGAGTATGATAGCCCAGTTCTCGAGGAATGTTCTAGGCTATGTAACATCACGCTACTGGCGACGGGAGCAGTGCAGTAAGTAAAGACGCGGATGAAACCACGCTACAGAACTCTAGTTATAAATAAACAAGTTCTACACTGCCTACCTATATATTGATATCATTACTCTTCATGAGAGTCAAAGTACAAACTCATTTATGCATCTAGACCACATAAATGACACTTAAACGTCAAGATTAAAAGAAAAAGTCAACCAATTTGCCTACAGCCAGTTTACTGACCGAAGTAAAGCCATGAGAAAAAATAGTAAATAACAGGATTGAAACACGATAATTATTCTAGAGCAGCTTTAAAAATATTCTTGACATCGGCATGTAGGCTGATTCTTAATGATTCTAGTAAATAGACTATTAGTCAAAGAAAACTATGAAGTCTAGTCGAATTAAGAGATTAAAATAAAAAGAGAAAATTCGGATGCTCCACTGGCAAAAAAAAAAAAAATTGAAGAAAAGAAATTTAAATATCTATCGTTCAAGTATCGCATAGAGTTTCAGATAATATAATTCCCGATTTAGTGAATATTTTGAACAATTAACATTATGTCATAATAATAAATAAATAAATACTAACAATAAATATTAAATTAATAAATAAATAATAAATATTACCACAGCAACCACACAACACCATCTAGATCCAAAGTAAGCATAATATATTAAAAGCTTGTGATATGGGTTCTAGAATGCGGATAAACATACTTATAATAAACATAGAAATAATTGGTCCATAGAAACCAATGATTGGTCACCAGAATGCAAATAGCCATGTTTATGCACACAAATATTTTCACTGAGCGGGAATCGAACCTGCGACCTCTGCGTGGCAGTCTATACACATATACACATATAATATACACATATATTTTTTACGGTAGTAGATCCACGCTGATTTCAGCATGAATGGGCCGGATCGTCCGGGGAAGTACTACCCTCTCATAGAAGATCGACTTAAGAGTAGTAGTATCCGTACTACTGCGTTTCGTTCGGTGAGTGAGAGCGCCGGAGGCCCAATTTCCCCCCTTTCCTCTTTCCTCACGTCCCTCATTTCCTTCCCCTAACCCCATTCCCAGCCGCCATAGTGGAGGCCACCATACCAGCAGTTTAAAACGTGGCTTTTGGTATAGTGGCCGCCACTTCTGGATTCCACTGACTGCTTACCATCAGGCGGGGTGGAGTCACTTTGGTAGGCTATACTATAAAAAAAAAAAAAAAAAAAACACTATACACAGTACCACCGAACCACAGAGGTTGTCTTATTCTGATGTATTACGCTATATTACTGTAAATTTTCATTATAATTTTTGTTTTATTAGTTTTGCGTGAAAGAGAAACAAACATTTACACATCAATAGAAACTTTGATATTATATAATATTAGAAGGATAATTTACCTAAATCTTTTTAATCAGTAAACTCATGAATGAAATACCAACAAATCTTAATGTTCACATCAAATCTTTTCGTGAATGTATAACTTAACATTTATTGTTGAAAAATGTTAATTTTATGACAGACAGACTTACGAAGGTTTGTCACAAGATTTATTGAATTCAAGTTTATAATTTTAAATTATTTGAAATGTGCAGCTGTCTTTATTTAAGACAGTTAATAATTGCAAATCCTTTTGTCATACGTCTTTAATATTTATCCTCTTTAATATTAAATCTATACTATTATATAGCGGAAGAGTTTATTTGTGTTTATTGCAATTGCTTTAGCAAACGAGAACTATGGCAATTTGAAAGTATGTTTTACCTGTTTTATTTGCTTTGTCCTGCGTTTGAGGTATGGACATCGTATGGAGGTGTTAACACTGCTAATTGCTAAACTGCGTCTTGCTATAGAAACTTCTTGACAAAAATGTGCAGTAGCTTTTTAAACCTACCAATTCTTGACTTGGGACATCGTGAATAGCAGTCACTTACAACCTCTAGACGGACATGTCTTTTTTTATCTCACACGGTATTATCTTTGTATGTAGCTATATTTATATTAATTATTGCGTATTATAAAAACAATTACGCAATTTCCGCTGTAACACTCAAAAATATAAAATACATTTCAATTTTCAAAGAGGACCGACGTAAAAACATAACTTTACGACACCGCTACAGATAGTTTTAAGGAAAAACTTTGACGTTTACCGCTCGTATAAATGATTTACACAAAACCATTTTGGGAAATATACAACCATACGTACGTATAAAAAATATAAAACGAAATTTACGAGTGTTTTCTTTGGACCGAAAAAAGATGGCATTAAAGTATTGTTGCTAAGTAATAAAGGTCAAATTGCAACATAACATTTTATCGGCAGTAAATTTAAAAGTATTAACGGTTTAAGTCGGAAACTGAAAAGCTTAAATTTTAAAGAAATTGCGTGTAGTAAATTTGTCAAACAATTAAATAAGTCAGAAGTCTAAAAAGTATTTAAATTTTTTGACTTTCAAAGTTGTTTCATGCTTTAAGTGTAATTATCCGCAAATTACAACTCTTAGTAGGTTGTAAATTATAAATAATTTTACCTCGAATCTTAACTGAGTTCAAAATAACAAGGAAGGCATTACTCCACTAAACGATATGAACTTGCTCATAATTATCTTAAAAATTCGATAAATTTTGATTATTTTAAAGGTATAAACATTTTTGTAACAGCTTACAACTTTTAACTCAGTATTTATAGATAGGCATATACATTTTGACTTTTAATGGTTATTTAAATATTGGAAGCTTTAAATTACTGCAAAATACTATAAAATATAATATATGACTGTATTTTTTATTATATTACCTATTTTGTCAAGTAGTATAACTTTTTGGAGCTAATACAAACAATTTGCAATTTTTCGTATTTTAAAAGCAATAATAATTGTTATTTGAATAAACTAAAATTGCTTTCAATATATAAATATATTTAGAATGAAATTAGAAAACTGATACTTGCTAGTACACTGGTGTGGCGAGATGCTGGAGAGACCGGTCACACATCCGCTACATACACCTGTCGAGAACGGCGCCTACGCAATGTACAGGCAAGACGCAGAAAACAAACTTTAAATGTGCTTTTGAATCCTTATGTTAAAGCAAAAGCTAAGTAAATGTGTAATGTTGAAAATTATTTTACTAAGAAAATGTAATGTTTCCTTATTTTAAAAAATATCTTTAATATATCAACATTCATGTAATATTCAAAATCCAAGTAATAAGTAACACTGATAAACATTTATGTTTAGTAATCTGTTTTTTAGTGAATCAGGCATCTGAGTAACTGTGATGACTAGACAACAATGTAGTAACCAAGGTACGGTACATACGGTACACTCTATGTATTTTAGAAACCGGTCTCTATTCTACTTACTTTATCCTCAATCGTTCGGAAACCATTACACCTGCCTTATTCTCAATAGTTCGTAAAGTTGCCGCTTAGTATTTGACAATTCATTCGAATGCAATAAGGAATTAAGGACTATCTACTAGTATTAAAACCTTCGAAATTTATGTCGTTTAAGCAATATGCAATTCTGTTATGCAAATTTTCTTATCAACCCATACTGTTATACTAGAAACATAAATGTGATTTGGATAACAAGCACATAAGAGTCTGTTTACGTGCTTATTTATTTAATGAAAAAGCATTTACAATTTTATAGCCCACACATTGAGAAGTACTTATCAAATAATCGAATCAGGCACAAACACCTAACATTTTTTCTAACACGCAATCATAACCATAGTAATAAATTTTTATATAAATAGGATAAACAAAAACGGCTTACAACCTCAATATTGGGTTTCATATATTTTTAGATGGGGATAAACAATCTTATTCTGTTAATACAGTGGAATTAATCTAGCAATTTAGTTTATATAACAAGGGCTTGATACTGAGTAGTTGTTGTGAACTGCGGCCTTATGACGTCAAACAACATCATTAACGCATTGGCAATCTTAAGGTTTTATTTTCTATAATTCTCGCGTGACATTTTATTTGTTATTGTACACCAGAACAAATCAGAAGTGATGTAATGGTACAAATATGCAACTTATTAGCATATGATGGGTAAATAGTTTGCAATTTTAGGTTACTTGCTTTTATTTAATTTTATCAGAAAGCGTGCCTTAAGATTCAATATTTAATGTCTTAATTTTACGGTACAGTAGCAATCTAAGCTGTTTGTAGTGTAAATCAAACAATATTCTATTTTTGTATATTTGATTTTTGATTTGATTATAATTACTTCACACAAATGTAATATTTTAAGAGTGCCTTGTAATTGATTATTCGAACATTAATTATATTAATGTTTGCCTAGGCTTAGCCTGTAATAATACAGTGGTATATCTCCTGTCAAAACTAAAAAATAAAGTTTATTATAGGCCTCATAATCTGCTTTGTAATGGCATATTATGCAGCTATTATGTACTATACTCATATAATTAAAGAAATAACTTAATTAAATTACTTATGAACACATGTTTCTAAGTCTGTAATGTGTTAGTTCAAAGGCTAGCTACTTGTATGTTTTTGTTAATGAAAGCTAAAATAAACATAAATATTCAAAAATGGAAAACTATCTAAAATAGCATTTTTATTAATGAGTTTTATTACAAGTTCTTATAGTTATAAGTGCAAAGAACTTAACTAAATGCTATTAGACTTCTGCCGCTTACCTGTATAGGGACTGTAGTTTTTTATTTTGTTTAGTTACATACTACCTGAGACGCGCAGTTGCTACGACTACCGGCGAATGCCTTGAGAGCCTGGTCATCTATGGTGGTACCATTAAAACCAAGTACATACCTTTTTAATTTAACCACGACATTATTTTTTTTAAAAGCAAGTACATAGTTTTTTGTTTTAACCATGACATTAAAGTTTAAAAAGTGACGGCCGTATTTAAAATAGCCACAGATTTTTAATTTGTCTTTAATGTTTTTGTATTATGAGATTAAAATAATTTTTAAAATGATACGTATATTTATGTTCTTCACTATTTTTGAATAATATCAATCAATTTATGAGTGTAACATTTAGTACTGTCTCTTATGTAAAAAGCTGGCAAAACCTATTTTATTTCAAGTAAAAAAAGAAGAGTATAGTCCTCTCTTAAATATTTTTTGAAAATCGTTGTTTAATTTTCGAACATCTATAAAATAATAATAGTGCATCATTCTATTAGAATCCTTAGAGTTACGATCATTTTTGTCACGGGTATTTAACAAATTTTAAATCTGCTTACGTTTTACATTCATAATCCAAAGATTTATACACTTTTATGAATATAATATATTTTATAAATCATCCATATAAAATGCATAAACTATTTTGACAAAAAGAAAAAACATTGTCAATATGACAGCTGATATTTTGCTCAAACGTGTTTAAATTATGAGCTTTTTTTGAACAATGGCGTAAAAATATGAATTCCCATCGTTTGAGGCTACGCGACGGCGCATCGAAAAAGTGCAAAAAATAAATAAAAATATATACGTAAAACCAAAACCAGTTGAGTCCCCACAAGTACTTTACGCGTGGCGACATTATTCTGATATAAAATGTCTCATACACAGTTTTCCTTTCAACAAAAATTGATACTTATTTCCAATGAATAAATTCCAAAACGGCTTTTAGGATTTCCGAGCGTACGCGTGTCGGTCGTCCCAAAATCCAGTATCTAAAACGGCACAACTTCCATTGTAAGATAAATCAATGTTATGCTTTATGTTATTGACATAAGGTTGAATTTCAATTGGAATGTTCTTGTATGGTTTATAGCCTGCAATGTTTTGCTACGTCTCAACCCGACGTTTAGCTACCAGTTATGTTGGGTGTGCGTTAAAACTTACGACTAGCTGCTACACTGAAGTACTATAAAGCGGCTGGAGTTATGCGTTGGGGTTAATACAACGCATCATGCTTGCGGAAGAATTGCTTTACAAAAAAGATTTATTTTGATTACAATGTAGTGCAAAGAGGGTAGTACATCCATTTTTCAAAAGTGTCTTAATTACATTCTATAGTGCTTAAATGAACCACTAAAAATTAACAAAATTTTTATTTAATCGTTAAGTACCATAAAAATGCATTTAAATTTTGCATTTTAAATATTACGCGTAATTTGACAAAAACGCGTAATTTTACCGCTGGACGCGGTAGTTGACAGTTGTCACTTCTAAGTTGACATAGCCGTATGACGTAATAACATGGCGACTACTATTTAATGGTGTTATGAAACAGGTTAAAAAAACTAAAACCTTAGAATTGAATTTTAAAATTAAGTTTGCTATTTTACTAACTAAGACTCACTTTTCCGATTGCTTTTTGACTAAGCGATCTCAATAATATATTTTTAGACTTTTTCTCATAGAGGGGAGTAAAATACCCTATTATTGTCCTTTTCTTTATTATTTTTGCTGATGTTTACATTTCTTGTGTTGTTATTAAATACACAAATAGAAAGAAATAAGTTTTTTTTAATAGCTACATGACACTGCAGTATACTGTGATTATCTATATTACGTAGGTATGTACATTAATAAGTAATTAAAAATATATTTTAAGCATTTAAAAAAGTTACGTTATTTTGTAAGTGTCATGAACATAACATGACGTGAATTTAGTTCTTAGAATACGTACTAGAAGCGCTGTTCAAATTTCATTATTAAATTTTTCAATTCGATGATTACATGATTTCTGCCAGAAACACCAGATATGGCATAATACAACCACAATGCCAGCAGCAATTTGTAATATCAATTACACATTTTGAATAAATTAGCTAATTGACTATCGGCCGCTATTAATTTCAACTGGTAACTAGCAATTAATATTATTTTGACGGTATTCAAGAGCTTTATTTGATGTAGATTTAAAGTACTATTATTTATTATGTGTAACAATAGTCCTTGTTTTCTCTTTTGAGAGGTTTAAGAGAATCGTCAGGAGAGAAATAAATTTATTATTAAAAACAATATGACATGACAAACTTTACGAAACGTACATAGGACAACATTTGTGAAACATTACTCATTAATAGTCTCATGGTATCTTTGTCACTTTGATATACATGTTTAAGACAGAAATACTTTTAAGTTACAATTATTGGCGTTTGACAGTTTGAGCATAGAGTTTAACCTAAACGTGATGAATGTGACAAACTTCTTTTCCTTAAGAGAGGACTATTATTTGTATGTAGCATCAGGTGTTTTTATACTGATATTCCACAATGTGTCATAATGATATAGCGATCTTTAATTATACCCATTCTTTGTTATAAATAATATATTCATAACCTTAAATGATAATTCAACTAGATAAACCTCATTTATGATGCTTAGAATGTGGATAGATATCCGGTATCATCCTACACAAATTTTAATAGAGGTGTGGTAGTATTAGGATCATTGTCTAAATTGCATAAACCTATAGCAAATAAAACGTAATATGTAAAATGTAATCAAGCAATTTTGAACCATATGTTACTTAAAACAAGAAAGAAACTATTAAATAGACTCAAACGATAACAGATGGGTCTTCTCAGCGAATTGTAAGATAAAAAAGAAGAAGAAATATTTTAGACTAAAGATGATACATACTATTACAATGCACAATTTGCACATAACTTCTAAACATAAAATAACATGGTAGTGCTTAGAGCTATATTACACACTTAAGAACCCCTACATTATTTATACCAGTACTAATAGCTAAAGATAATAAGGAAAGAACAACAAATTAAAATGAAACTGTATAGTTCATCCAATATTGACAATTATATTGAAGAGCAATTGATTAAACACATTGAAGTGGTATTTGCATAATTATACTCATTACTTTCAAATAATAATGTCGTAACAATACTTTAACTCGATCTGAACGTAGTCAAAAGACGTCTTGAGGCTAGAGTTTATTTGACCACGAGTGCTATGAAGATATGTGGAGACAGGTGTATCGAGATCCCTCCGTGTTGAGGGCTCTTCAATCCGATAGTCCTTGAAATCGTCAGTTTCCTACGGGCTGCATTGGGAAAAAGTATTGTCAATACTTCAACTTGAAATCAATCCTTTTGCTTACAGATAGTTCTAGTTTAGATAGCATCAGTATATTTATTTGTTTATACAACTTAATTAGCAAGCAGAGTAAACCTACTAGTAAATCATTAGCGTAGCTCAAGGGTACGGCTAAAAAGATTGCAGAATTAATTTTAAAGAAGAATACAACCAACCCTTTGTTGACTAGATGGAATTGAGAATGGAAAGATAAAACAAAGAGAGACAAATCATTCTAAAAATTATCTTCCTCTACAGATACGAATATGTCGTAGGCGGTTGGCAGGCGCTTCGTAACCAGCAAGTTGAAAGTTTGGTACGCAAACTTTACTATGCTACTGGCATTACCTTAGCCGTCTCTTATGATATCAACTCGAAGAGATGAGGTACTTCCACTCTATTTCTTCGTAGATGTCCTAAGTTACCGAAGACTACTTTATCTTCCATATTAACACATAACTTTTAAAAGAAGTATGTCACAGCAAAAGTCCCATTCGAAATCCCCATAAACTAATCTTTACAAAATTAAAGCCGCTATTAGATCTAATGAACAACATAAAACGGTTCCCGAAATTGAATACTTTATCCAGGATACTGATTAAAGTGCAATTTAAAAGGTTTATACATAAAGTAGCGAAGTAATCTCATTTTATTCTCCCTGTGTGGTCCAAGATCAAACGATAAAATTCAATGGAACCTTAATGTCACTGAAGTTTATAAAATTAAGCTTTATTGTTTTCAATTAATTTTATAATTCGTATAAAGTGTTTCACTTTTGATGTGAAGGGTAATTGTTTAGTAATATCATTTTAAGGATTAATATGTTCGGTGATGTATTTTAAATAAGAGATGTCTACTATTTTTATGTGAGTTTTTAAGTTTTTGTCTGGTACATATTATTTCTAATTTATTTTTTTATTATTTAGATTATTAGTAGCTATTTAACCGTTTTTTAGATCGTCATTATTAGTTCTACTGGTCTTCCTTAATTATTTGTGAACTCGCACTGTTAATACATATTTATTTAATAAGAACTAAAAAGTCAAATAAGCAAATTTCAATAATAAAGAGCAACAGCGTTGTTTTTTTAAATAAAACCGGTCCAGTGCCAGTCATTATAAAAAAAATAAAAAAAAGGATTCGAAAATTAAACCTCAATATCAATCTTATACTTAACACCTGTCCGTAAAAGATTTATATAAGCGAATAAAAAATAATGAACAGGCACCTCTGCAATCGATCAGTTGGCATTTTTTTGTAACTTGAACATCGCCATCGGTTAGTACGAAAGTGCAAATATCAAAAATTAACCGCACACTACATATTGCTGTTTGTTAAACCTGTTTATGATTCAAGATAAGATAAAAAAGGTGGTAAGTTTAGTTTTAAATTTAGAATGAGTTCCGTAGTTTTTCATAAAAAATCTATTTTTAGTGAAGGTAGAAAATTTGTCTTAAAAACTAACAATAATTTTAAGATTATTTTAATTTATTTATTTATGAAATGAATAGTACTCAAAAATCAGTTCTACAAGTGCCTGATAACCATAACTGACAAATAAACTCTTTAAAAATATAGAGATTTAAGTAGAAGATTTTTTACCTGTTAGATATATATCAGACACTTTAGCAGCTACTGGTGAAACAGGGCCTTAGTATTTTTGCTAGAGGTCGCAACTTCAGGGTATTTTTTTTTATTCCTATAGCTGTAATATCTGGTTGTCAAAAGGTATTTTTTATTAAAACCACCTTATGTAAATGCTCAAAATCATACAATACATTTTGTCTAGAGAACCATAAATTAAATAAAAGATACCCAGTCGAACCGGTGCAGGTGTCAAGTGTTTACGATAAAAATATTCGCGCATGACAAGCTTTTTATCGATTACAATGGATGTTCTTTTATTTTTTATTATGTTGTGGTTTTAGAAAATTTTATGCCTTTTATAAAACCTTTATATGCAGTAAAGTATAAAAACATTAATGCAGTTGACTGCATCGAGCGCCATACGAGTACACAATATAAAAGTAAGGTAGCTTCCAGTAAATCTTTTTAATATTGTACAGTAGAATATCATAAGATGCATTTCAATGGTTCAATGGTACTGCATACGGATAGGTCTAACCCTCAAGTTGAATAATATAGAAATTCAATGGTACTCAATATTGGCATAACGTATGTTATATATTATAATACCTAACCCTATTGGGACAACAGGTGTGATGCTATGTTCGAAACAGTAAAATAAAACAACATATAAAATGTACAAATTCCTGTCATCAACCTGTTTAAGATATTGTACATATGAGGACAAAAGTTAATTAACTAGAATAAACTGCTACATAATATTTTAAATTAAACTGTTGTGTATGAAGTAATTTTAATTAATGGCTAGGGAAATATGGTTACAACAAATACTTTATTATTTAAAAAATTATACCGTTTAAAATAAACTGGTTATTGGCGGAAATTATGATTTTTAAATTTATTACATTATAATATTTCTAACAACATTACAATTAGTTTAATTCGAATCAAGTATTGTGAAAAAATACTAGATACGTTCTTAACGCTAGTATCCTTACATTCTACATTTAAACATCAACGAATTGTAATCTAATAAAAATCCGTTTAAAATACGAGTATAAGCCTCTGTTCCAATAACTTTTAAAAAGATGTAAACTCTCTACTTTAGACATCTAAAAATATTTTCATACCGTCTAGGTCTTTTAAAACATCAAACATAAAGCCAGTGGGTGTACGGGTAGCGACCCAATTCGAGTATCTTATTTAAAAAAAGTTTTTAAGCCGTAAAAGTATTTAAGCATCTATTTAATAAGGGGAAGAGTAATACACATATTTTAATATACTGATGTTAATTACATACTTGTAATGTCTATATAGACTTTCCTACACCTATATATATACAGTTAGCAATTAAGCACGAGTAAATGATCCCACAATCTTTGACACTGTTTGACCATATCTATCACACAATTTTTAATACTTCTATTGTATAAACAAACATAAGCAACCACCTACTGTTGTCGCCTCATAAGACAGCTCATTAATTTTCGTCAAAATACCCGTAGCAATAATGTCACGCGTCGTAATATATTAAAGCAATATTGATATACATACATAATTTATGCAAGTAGATTATATATTTCTGTATTTTTTATTACTTATGCAGTAGGAAATAAGTTCTATAGCAAATGTACATACACAAAGAATAGAATACTCAATAATGTACTTACTTACACCAAATATTTTAAGTTAAGGAAGAAAGAAAGACAAAAAAAGAAATAAACAAGCAAGTAAACCTCCTTTATGATTTTTGTGATAATTATAATTAGAAGTCAATTTTTGACTTATCATTGCCTAAACCCAATTAAGTTACACTTATATTTTTTGCCGATAAAATTCATATTTAATATGATCTTTTTTGAGGCCATGAGAATTAGGTAACAGAAATGAAATCAGTATATAGTTTGTTAAAAAAGTTATCTCAATAAAAATAAAACTATCATCTCATTTTTAAAAGCTCAATGTAAATCTAGAAAAAAAGATTAAAAGTACATTTTTCTGGTTAAATTATTACTGCAATAGATTAAACTAAAGTATTCTAAGCTCGCTTCTACTTTATCTCCTTGGCACCTAACGTTACATATTTTAATTTGAAAATACCGTAACTTCCTTCTCTAATATATTGCTCGTGGATAATAAAAAATAGATCTGGTTGGCGTTTAGTTCTATCAAGTCTAGTCTCAAGGGATCAGTAGCTAAATACCTCTCGCTTCCGCCTCTAAAGGAAGAGTGAGATGGCTGTAATTTATTACGTATGTGGGTGTTACGTGCTATTTTTATTACAATTTAATTGTTCGCAGTAAAGTTTTTTTTTAATATTAAAACTTAGAATTAAATACCAAGAAGTAGGTAGACAATACAAACTAATGTTCTAGCCGCTAGTTTAAAAACAATTATTTCGTTACATTAAAAAATAATTTAGACATTTAAACTTTTGTTCCCTCACGCAAAAGCTTAAATACAGTAGTTAAACACCCCACTTAAGTCCTTTGGTATACTCGTAAAATTTAGTCTCCTATCTAATTAAACATCAACGACCATATAGGCTGTATAAAGACATTTTAAAGACAGTTTCGAGGCATTAGGAAAGCCATTTTTGTTGTTAAACCAGTCAACAGTGTGTGTGATAGAGTAATTCGTGTTTCATTTTATCTCGTGAGGCTCCTTAACGTAAGCATATAGCCACGTGAGTAGTTTTTATTCAAAGTATATTTACAAATAGGTGCTTATTGCATATTAGAGTTGAGACTACTGCTATGACCTAATTTATATAATGTCAAGGCAAGCCTTAGAGACTCAGTTTGCATTGTTTTTGAAATCTTTAGAGAATACGGTCATGTTTACAGGCTACGGAATCACTTCCTATTATGCGCGAATAGCACGTAGGTGGTATAACTAAAAAATATACATTTTATAAAATACGAGTTGGTAATAAATTTATACACAAAATATCATTAAATAGTTGTAAAACCCAATTTACGAAAAACAATAATATGACAGAGTTCAAAGACATATGAAATATTATGATTTATCATTTACAATCAAACAACAACTATATACGACTATTTAATTTACTTAAGCTAACGTGATATTAATGTAAAAACTTTTCGTTACCATATAAATTATGAAAACATTATCGTTGTAAAAACATGCATATTTTATATTAATTTCAATTTATTTATGTCTTATCTAATTCGTTTATCGATGTTTTCTGAATTAATTATCATTTAATAAATGAATAAATAAAACGATTTTTGACTCTGATTGTACTTTTGTCCCGAATCGAAATAATCAACCTGAAATTTTGTTGTTTTTAGTTATGTCATTTATTTTATTATAATTGTAAATGATAAAAAATATATTATCAATATCAGCGTGGGTGTCTTAGGTGAATGACCTGATAAAGTTGGCGGGCGACTAACAATGAATGAAGCTCAAGACCGGTTAAAATAAATATGTGCTTTTTTTATTTTTCGCTTTGGGTCTAGATGGCGTTGTGTGTAGTAATTGTTGTGATATTATTATTATTCTCTTTATTTACATTATTTTATATTATTTAAATTTTGAAATACATATTTATAAAAAGTAAAAATATACATTTTTAAATATAAAAAATAGTTTACCACTGGCATAGAGACGAGTCCAAGCTACCGGGCGGCGGTTAGGGTTCCAGAGATAGGAACCTCCTCACAATACGCGACGTGTCGGGCAGAACTGCCTTCTTTTCATTATAATAATAATTAAATATTTTAAACTCACACGATTTGTACACATAACTATATTTGTGAAACGGGTCTACTCGTGTTAGAAAATTATTATAAGGTGTCATACCTCTATACCAGACATTTTGGTCTAATTACACTGACCATGGTCACGGGCTGACTGATGTAGCCAGGCGTCGTCTTCGCCTTGAAGCTCGGAATTCGGCAACTACCATCACTTTGTCTTTTGTTACACTGTTTTGTAAAAAGTCTGTACTATTATTTTTTCTAGCAGTGAACATTTAAGATGATGATTAATCAATAACAATATTTTTTTTTCTGAATTCGCAAGCTAATCTAGTTTAAAAGCTACATCCACATAATAAAACGCAAGTAACAAATTGTAAAAATTGTATAACCACTTTTTAGATTCATTGTGTAACTTAAAACTTTATTTATAGGTTGTGTATTTACTCTCAGCAAAATAATATTACCTATTATAATCCTACTGCAGGTTATAGGCTTCTTTTCATACAGAGATGGGACGAGCATTAATCGCCGTTTTTATTTTTTTTTTATATTATAGCCTACCAAAGTGACTCCACCCCGCCTGATGGTAAGCAGTTAGTGGAATCCAGAAGTGGCGGCCACTATACCAAAAGCCATCGTCTTAAACTGCTGGTATGGTGGCCTCCACTATGGCGGCTGGGAATTGGGTTAGGGGAAGGGAATGAGGGAGGTGAGGAAAGAGGAAAGGGGGGAAATCGGGCCTCCGGCGCTCTCACTCACCGAACGAAACACAGTAGTACAGATACTACTACTCTTAAGTCGATCTTCTATGAGAGGGTAGTACTTCCCCGGACGATCCGGCCCATTCATGCTGAAATCAGCGTGGATCTACTACCGTACTAAGGTTGTCTAACGCGAATTGGCAATTTCACAGTCTTTATGTATTAATTACTTTAAATACCTATTATTTTTTGTTACTATCGAGCACTATACAGGCTGCGACACACTTTGTACTTAAGTACCAAATGCTACTGTTATTGTACTTAATTAATTTATAAACTGTGTTTCTGTGCCGGCAAAAATATAATTGTGTAGTATTATTATTAAAAATAAAAGTAACTCAAGTTCGACTTGTCATACTTTGAAAGTATTAACAGGATACACAATACATCTTATTTAGATTTTTGACTTAAAAGGATGTCAATTTTAAATTAAAGGAAGTAAGATTGCTTTTTGTTAAGCTGCATTGTTATTTCCTGGTTAAAACATAATGTGAATTGAGGTTTTAGTACACCGTTAGTTCTACATATTTTACAAACCTAGTTAAAAAAACGTTGAAAAGGAAAGCGATAATTGTTTTAATGATTGCTAATTTTATCTACGAGATCATTAATTGCAGCAAAATAAACTTACGAGGTAATAAAATATAATATAAGTATACAAAAGGGTGTCCTATTTAAAAATATATTTCGAGTTACAGATAATAATTTTGGTTTTGCTGTACTTGATTTATCCATGATAGTAACAAATAAACTAACCAAGAATGAGCATATGAAACAATTAATAACGTACTTACTAAAACATGTTATTGGCAAATGCATTAATCTGGATACGCCCAATGCAGTACCTAATAATATTGGTACCTCTCCTAATAAAAGAAATTGCCACAGTCACTACTTTTTGACAGGTGATAAGTTGTTTTCTTTTTTTAAAATTTTGAGTTGATTTGGTTTAATTGCCGACGGTGGCAAACAGCAAACAGCCCACTTGATGGTGTGGTAGCTATCACTCATGAAAACGCAGAGTCTCTGGCGCTGCCTACCGTGAAGGGAGTGGGTAGGTGAAGAGAGTAAGGGAGGTTAGGTTAAAGGAAAGCAGAGAAATTGGTTCTCTGGTGCTCTCACTCACCCAACGAAACGCAATAGTATGGATACTACTACTCTTATGAAAGGGGTATTACACTCTCATAGAAGGTCGACGATTTCCCTATCGATCTGGCTCATTCCTGCTGAAACCAGCAAGGATCTACTACTATAATAACTTGACTAACTGCAAGTAGATATTTATTACGCAGATCACTGCCCGTTATCTGACATTTTCTTAATCTTATGACAGCTGCAGCAATAGAGATAGGATAGTACCTAGTTCATACCATATTTCTAGACCTTATATATTATATTGTGACACTAATTGACTTGCATAAGGTTAATAAGAATTTACGAAGGCCTTCTGGTTCTGAAATAACTCTATATGTAAAATAAAAGTTGTCTGTCCTCTGAATGTACCTAATATATTTAATGTTATACTTCCCCACGTAGCTCCTATTTTTACGATCTCCCATTAAATCTGGTTAGACGAAGGAAGTTAGTGCTAAAACGTTTAATAAATAGAGATGAACGACCTTTTAAATATTGTTAGTTTCCTGTAAATGTATTAAAACCAGTCAGTTACAAGTTGATTAACATTTTTGAGGAAAGTGTTAACTAATTTTATTACGCTGCAGTGGACGAAGAGCTTAATTTTTTATATAATTAATTGAATAATTTTAATTGGGACTACTTGATGTTGATTGGGATAAAACAAAGATGTCTGCCGCTTTCAGTAGCTATATTATTTGTCCATAAATTGATTCTCATCCATCGGTTTCCCGCCAGGTTTATCAGATCGTCGGTCCACCTTGTAAAGGGCCTGTCTATAGTGCGCTTTCCAGTTCGTGATCACCACTTTTGAAAGATAAATGTCGGTAAAGTGAAGCATGCTTAGAAAAGGCCTATGATCTATAGTTCATAGTTATTACTAATGAAAACAATAACTGTTCGGATCGATAGGCAAGTGACTACAACGCAAAAAACATGGATAAGCAGAACTCATTTCGGACCTTTAAAAGATGTACAGTGGTAAACAAAGTTCCCAAAACAAATATCTACCTATCCGACACGGGTGTTTAATTCTTTGGTAGGTATTGATAATTTTTTTACGAACAGTATACACGACAGAACTTCCAACTGTCAATTGATACGCCTGACATTTCCTGACACCAGAATCACCAACTTCATTTGCTATCACACAAAAAACTTCTGCAACCTTATCACCTTTAGATAAAGTTGAAATTTCAATGGCGCCCAACTTTTGTAAAAGTATTTTTAAGTTTGTAATAATCGAAATTGAATATTTCGTTGTCAGAAAGTTTGGGTGTTATTTTTAATAATGACCTGAGGGATGGCTTTTAAGCCCACCTTGTCACCAATGAGTTTTGTTTTATGACGTTTCATTTGTTTTTGTGGGTTTCTGAAAGGAATTAAAACAGATAGAGATAAAATTAGGTAAAAAGCTTAGAACATATTTTTTATAATGGTGAAACTTTAGAACAACCTTTTAAGTACGGTAGTAGATCCACGCTGGTTTCAGCATGAATGGGCTGGATCGTCCAGTAAAGTACTACCCTCTCATAGAAGATCGACGTAAGAGTAGTAGTATCCGTACTACCCCACCTTTCCTCTTTCCTCACCTCCCTCACTCCCTTCCCCTAACCCCATTCCCAGCCGTCATAGTGCAGGCCACCATACCAGCAGTTTAAGACGATGGCTTTTGGTATAGTATTACTATCAGGCGGGGTGTAGTAACTTTGGTAGCCTAAAAAAAAAACAACTTTAAGTTTCTGTGTATTGTAATATTTAAAAAGGTATTATGCTATTTACATTTCTGACAGTTCTTCTTTCATGCGAAATAAAAGGACGTAAGTCTGATTCGCGCATCAATGCTTCCGTGTAAACTTGCTCGTATTCACAAATGTAATTTTAAGGAAATGACAAATTTATTTTTGTAGTTGGAAATAATATCTACCATTTGATTCACAGCACGACCATTTTTGAACAGATTAAATTTTAAGGCTAGTATGCATTTTATTATACCACGATCTATATACCTAGATATACATATCATAAGGGTACGCTATTTGTATTAAAGAAGCAAAGGTATAACACGGTAGTATTTTATAATCTATCGATACCATGTACACACCATTGATTGTGATTGAGAATTCAAAACATCAGTCTAGTGAGTTGTATTGATGACTCAAACCCAGCAGGCTACTGAGGCAATTCTAAACGAAATTTATAAATAAAATTTATCGTACTTCATCACTTCTAACCTATATATTTTGACAGCATCGCCACCGTAGACTTACCAATCAATATGCTAATGAAAGAACAAATTTCGATCGCACTTAAACCATACATAACGAGATAATACCTCGTACGAGACGTGAACGGGATGGGGACGTCACTAATAATAACAATACCACAACAACTACACAACGCCATCTAGACCCAAAGTAAGCATATAATAATAGCTTGTGATATGTGTTCTAGAATGCGGATAAACCTATTAATGTACTTTTTTTGTAAATACATACATATCATACATAGAAACACCTAGACCAATGCAAATAGCAATGTTCATGCACACAAATATTTGCACGGAGCGGAAATCGAACTCGCGACAGCTGCGTGGCAGACTATACACAGTACTACCGAACCACAGAGGTTGTCACTGTCTTGTTTGCTCGGTCTCGTGAGTGCCACGTACATTTTCTATGAACCGATATTTCCAAAATTTACCGTCCGGTCCCGCACGTATAAAAACCCGTCACGTATACCGCGGCCTTTAGTTTTTGTGGCCAAAGAATTTAAGTATTCTAAATCAATCAATTCACTCAAGGCCACTGGAATACGTGTGAGAGATAGGTGGTCGTAATGATAGGTCTGACCACATCTTTATTATAATGACGTTATTATCTTCAGGGTAAGCAGTGATTACTTGAAATGAAAATAGAATAAAAGATAGGTTGTGTCGTAATTTTGCTTTCTAGTTTGAAAAATTATTCGAAGGGATTTTACCTATACAGTTAAGATTTGCTAGACGTTTTCTATGATATTTCTTGGTTTTTGGCAAAATATAAATATAAGTAATAATAAGTTGTAATCATGCTAGTCAAATTTAAAGTGACCAGTCTTATAAAAGTGCAACAACGTTATAAATTTGTTCGTTCGCAGACAAAACTTTATTCTCCATTTAGTTTAACAAAACGATATACTAAATCAACCGGAGATAAGTATTTTTTACTCTTTATGTACTCTTGCCTGCTTCATCATCACTTTATGGCGGTATTGGCAGTCCACCGCTGGACATAGGCCTCTCTAGCTCTTCCAAAGCGAGCCACCTTTGCCGATTTCTGGTTAGCTGAAAGCAGTTTCTTCCAGCCGTTCGTTGTCGACCGTCGCTCCATCTAGCGGTGTGGCGTTCCATTCTTGCATGTTTTATAAAGTTAAATAATATAATGTTAAATCGTATATGATGTGCTTCAAAATATAAATAAACCATGCTTCTAAATTTGTCCCAAAACATCGTTAAACATTTTAGTACATCATTGTCAAGTAGAACTTCAATTTTAAACTTTTCGTCACGTAAAAATATTCATAACAAGGTTGTCTATGAATAAAACACAACAGAGTAAGTGTCCCTTAAACTTAGTTGAAGAGACAACCCTTAATTTTGTTCTCTTGAGAGGGTAGGTTTGGTACAACCCTAGTCCTCTTACTACAAGTATACAATACTATACTACAATATACTAAATGTTTTAGTTATTTATAGTTTACTCAAAATTTTAGAAGTTCAATTCAATTAAGTTCGACTACGTGAACTTTATTTATACAGAGTGTATACGACGGTTTGACATTAAATGAAAAGGCAGGTGTTACTAGCCCATATAATGATTTCTAATTAATCACAAAAGTAATTTGACGAAAAACAAAAATTTTAAATTTTCTAACAAAATAAATAATATTTTAATAGTAACGAAGTAATACACCATTTTATTATGACAAGTTCACTGAACTGTAATGAACAGCAACGTTTATCCTTCGACGTGGACTATGACTTAAGTCAGTGACCGTTTGACGTACTTACATAGTGTTAATTTATTTATTTATTTATTTATTTATTTATAAGGATCTCTAACAGGAAATACATGTCACTTTCATCACATTTCAAACATAAAAATAACAAGTCTCATGCTTCCTCAATTACAAGAGACCACAGCATGCAGGCATACAGCATCAGTACAGACAAAAAAAAAACAGAATTCAGGTCAAATAAAAATTTAAAAAAAAAAAAAAAAAAAAAATACAATATTTGAAGACATGAAATAGATTAAACAATGACATAAAATTAAAAAATTAAATAAATAATAATTGTAGCTACGAGGACAAAGAATTAAAGAAATTAAAAAATTTGTCCTGTGTCTAAACTATTGAAGATATTTAGTAGATTTTTTTTTGTCTCGCTTTATAATGTCACATACTATACGTAATTGCATTTAATGTCATACCGTCGTATACACTCTGTATATTTATTATTTGCCATTTTTGTCCCACTCCTGCCTGAGCAAAGGCCTCTCTCCATCCCTTTCAGTTAACGCAATCTTGCGCTGCCTAAGTGCTAACTTGAGTAAATGATTGACATGTCTTTGAAATACCATAGGTAATGGTGGATTGAAACCTAGAAGACGATACTTACTTAATTAGCTTTATTTGTGAAACGAGTCTACTCGTGTTAGATAATTATTATAAGGTACCTCTTTACTCGACATTACGGTCAAATTACGCCGACCATGGCCACGGGCTGACTTAGCTTGCCGCAGCGCGGTTTCACCCTCGTCTTTGGATACTGCTCTGCTCCCGTTGCCAGTAGTCTGATGTTAACCTATAACCTTCCTTAAGAACTGGGCTATCATACGCAAAAGGAATTATTCAAATCCGACCGGTAGTTCCAGAGATTAGCGCGATCAAACATACAAACAAACTCTTTCGCTTTATATACTAGTATAGATAAATAATTGGCTACCTGATACTTAAGCGATCACCATTTTTATAGTCTCGCGCTAGTAAACAGTATGCTTCACTGTATATTAAAATAATTATAATCATTATCACATGTCACAAAGTACACTCCGCAGTACACGTTTACTGTACAAGTTTTTGTCCCCAGCATAACTGACTGTTTAACCAACCACGACTATCATAGCCTAATTCAAAGGAGAAGCCTAATATGTATCTAACAACTACATACAACGTTGAATTGTATTCCATTTAATCAATACTGCCTACCTACTTTATATGTCCGGACAAAGCAAACAGTCGAATCGACTGGAACTAATCTACTAAATCGATTGCTTAGCCGATTAGAAAGGGCCGTGACGATTGGGGGGGTTAATATTTTTTGTTTTTATGTTTAATTGATTTGTTGTAAAAACTTTCTGTTGAAACGAAACGGATTATTATGGGTGCTTAGTTCCTGTGTGGTGTGAAAGTTGAGATGAGCGGTAGTTAAGGTAGTGTTTTGAAGTTATCAAATTGCCTCCGTGGTGCAGTGGGAGCGCAAGCGATTGCTGTGCACTACTAGGTTGTGGGTTCGATCCCCACACGGGACAAAACTTTGTGTGATCCATAAATATTTGTTCCGAGTCTGGTGTACTTTGTCTCCGTTAATTGTATGTTTGTAAAGGCCCCTGCGACATAGAGTCTGTTCCCTAGTGCGGGAATTGTCTTTTACGACGATTTCGGTTTCGAATTGGGTTTCACCTTCATCCTCAGACGTAGTGACATCGACCTCACCAAAAAAGAGGTGTTTATTGTAATTGCGCTCGGCACATAGGTTCTTCTTTAATCGAGTGTTTAGTGGTCAACCTAATGACAAGAGTTGTTCAAGTCGAGGCATCTGACTTAAAGGATGGTGTCCTAGTAAAATAAAAGATATTTAGTACGTAGATAATTCTGCGTACTGAATACCATCGTTACCATAATTTTTTAGTTTTGTCTTACGACACTCATGCGAAAAGATAATGTTTTTAGATTCTATATTATTACTAGCTGCGTCCCATGGCTTCGCACTTGTCTAAAATGTGTTTAGTTTCCCTCGGGAATCAGACCCTTTTTTTGAGATAAAATATAGTATATCTTCGTCTCCGCCACCGAATCTATGTGCATATAATAGGTACTTCATCATTCTTTCGCATTTATAATAATATTAGTAGAATCATAGCGACAAAAATCAATGGCTAATATAATAAGAGTTGTACATAAGTAGTACCCAGTTTCATCTTCAACTTTACACAGCTATTCATGTTTCTAAGTTCGACAGTAAATACAATCTCACAAAGTAGGCCCTTCAAAATATTGTAATGGCCCGAACTTTTGTTTATCGCCTAACATTGTTGTAACCTTGGCAACAGGTGCAGCTCGTTAGCGCTCAACTAATTAAACACGACTCATGACAATGTTATTCTTTAGCTTCGAAGTTATAGTAGTTGGTAGTTATACTTGGAGGTAACCTATTCGTTTCTTAAGTAAACCTTGAAGGTGATTAAAGCCTAGTTCGTAGCATAAAGTACGCTGTCAAAATATATAATTATATACTATAACTGCTTATTATTAAAAGAGAAATAGAAAAAGTCAGCCACAAAAATAGTTTGCAGGTAATAAAACATACCTACAAAAATTCACGCTTTTCTCCCTTTAATGGGGTAAGCAGAGACTATAGAACGTCATTTGTTGCAATCCAAACGTACCTTCTTTGCCTCTTATACACTCATTTCATACACAAACGTCGGTTACGGGTTCTTGTAATTGTGCCCTTTGTCAACATTTCACCTTAATATTGAAGAGAAGCACTTAGTTAACATTTTGTTATAAATTTGTTATTATTGAAATACCACTAATCGCGCCCTGCGTATTCGACTGCGCCAAAAATGGTATGTGCTTGGTAGGTTACTCGGGAACCAGACCGATTTTCGGGATAAAAGTAACCTATATCAGTCTCCTGCTTCGAATTTATATACGTACCAATTTGACTCTGGGGCTGAACTTTTAGGCGCTGAGTGGTAACAAATATAAAAACACAAACAAAAACTTTTGCATTTATATTATTAGGAGGATTATGATCTCCTCATGCGTCTTCCTTTCATTCGCAGTCACAAACTTATTGACGGATTTGAGTACTTAAAATCTCACTTAATCAACCTTAAAATTTCCACTGTAACATAAACTTAGAATTCTTCAAAAGAGAAATGTTTTCCATTATTCGCTACGCTATCATCATAACAAGTCCTACTTCAGACGAGGTTTAAAAGGAGCATTAATTTTACGGATAGTTACCATCAAGGAGGATATGGGATCGTCGGCCACAGTAGGACATGAAAGCCTTCCTTTTCCCTTTTCTTGCCTCATATTCTTCTTTTTAAATGGTCGGTAATGGCGTGGTTGTTTCCGAAGCATTATTTTTCAATGCTTAGAAAACATTTTTGCATAGCTTACGGTTACCACTTACCATCAGTTGGCTCGTATGCGTTTTTGATACCAAAGTTCTAAAAAAAAGGTGGGTTGGTGACCGCTGTAAGGTGATACTTAATCCGCAGGTAAAGATTTCTTCCTTCGCCCCTTAGTCTCATTTAAGATCAACAAATTTTGCGTGGGTGACGCCTACGCAAAACATCTCCCTTAAATTAAATTGGAAAAGTATCTTGGAAAAGTACCGAGATCGTTGCAAAAATAATAATGACTTAAGAACACTTATTTAACTTTTCATAATATAATTCTCTTGTTTACAAGAAAAGATTAAAGGATGAACATAATGATGACCAAAACAATTAAGGAGCACGTGAGCCGTCATAAGTAAAAGCTTTCAATTTTTGTAAGCCTACCTTAAAGTAAGAGATCTAAAGGAAAATAAATGGAACTTTTCCATGATTTATTGGTAACAAACAGACAGAAGTAGCAAAATTATGTTAAATACATGTCATCGTGCCAAATTGCTCGCTAGTACGATAAACACATTTTGCGAGAAGCTTTTTTATGCTGTTTTTAATAATAATAATTTATTTATTGTTATTATATTATTTATTTAAAAAAAAAAATGTAAATAGTATATCAGTTGCTTAGTACTCATCATAACACAAGCAAGTATAATTGCTTAATTTAGAACTAGATGGCGCTGTGTGAATGTGGTAGAATATTATTATTATTATTGTTTATTTCTTCAGACAACAGAGATCATAGTGCTAGTACACAGTAATAACTTCTAACTAGTGTTAGTACAAGTGCTCAGACTATTTATATAGGTAAGCATGATTGTTAAATGGATGACGGATGGAGACTTTTCACAATCGGAGAGTTAAAAATCTCAGCCACAGTTCTTAAAATGCTGTTGTCAACGGCCCGCAACCTGGATATTAGTGACCCGGTTCTTTTGCGTATGACGGCATGGAAGCCGTCAGTTTAGTTTTGTGCAAACATGCCAGATAAACAGCTGCAAAAAGATGTCAGTCTCAACAGCATTTTTAAAATCTGGAATCAATATTTTATTACCGACGTCACCATCACCTTACGAGAAAGCTCAGCAAAAACGAAGTTGATAAGCGATTTCATATAGATCGACACACGCGCCTTAAAGAATTAGCTATATTTTGATGGTGTACTTATCGCTTCGACGAAAGTTAGGTGTCTAAGGTCAAATCTTTAAGTAGAAATATCTATTAAAACCATGAACCTTCCGTGACAATATCTTTTGATGGTAAACTAAGATAAAAAAGTGGATAAAATGTAAAACTAAATATTGCAATCACAATATACATCAATAATAAGATAAGAATATAAGTAACAAATTTGATTCAAACTGATTCAGTAATTTCAAAAAAGAAACATAATAAAGTCGGATACATATCTGTTTTATTTTTTTCACTTCGGCCAGCAAGTCATTAAGTTGCTCACTTTATGTTTCGTACACCGCTGAGATATCGATACCGTCACTTGAAAACTTCATGCGATTTTCGACTGTAGTCCCATCGGAATAAAATAAATTTTGATTTGTATGTTTTCTTCGGTGGTAGTGCTGTTTTTGGAGTGTACAATTAAACGGATGCCCTGTACATCCGTTCCCAGAAGGATTGGAAACGGTAAAAAATTAAAAATTAAAGTTTTCTGACATACGAACATATAAATGATAAGTTCGATTAAAACTTTTAAATATGTTTATTATTTTATCAAATGGCTTTTTATCATAATGTGTTTTTTAAGTAAAAGTGATGTGTAATTAAAAAATTGTTTATTCAATTTATATTTTAATCAATTTATAATGGATCCTATTTTATTCAATAAACATTTAGTACACAGAGTGTAGTTATTATAGAAGCGAAATAGCATTGTATTGCTTATATTTTATAGAGAATACTATGCAGTAGCTCCCGATATTAGGTTTTTTTGCTGCATAAATAATATAAAATGTCAGATGTCTCTAAATACCGTGTCATTGACTAGTTCTAGAAAGTTGTATTGATACAAGGTATGCAATGATTATTATGGTACAAATTCCTTGCTACACTGAAGCACTGTTGGTCAGAGACCTCTTCAACTTACATCTTTTTTTAAAAGTTCTATTCTGTAAACAGTTCGATACGAAATTCTACCGTGTGTCCCACAGCATCACGATTAACCCTTCAAAAACATTGTTGCCTTAATAAGATGATTGTTTAACAATAGTTGTTGGTTTTAATAACATGGCTCGAGTTTTAACCCGTACGCTTCCTTACAGGAAAATAAATAATTGGTAAGAAACAAATAATCCGTAATAATTGTAATTAGGCCTATTTTGAGGGTAAAATCGACTTGTTGAAATGATCGCGTGATGGATACATATGGACCTGTTACTACGATTTTGTGAATGGAAAACGAGTATCATTCATTTAAAGATATTACCAGTGAAATTATATACTTTTGAGAAAGAACGATGTAAGTGCATAGTTATATTTATAGGATTAAGGCTTTTGAAGAACCGAATATAAGACTCATATTCCTAAAATGTATGCAATTAAGTTTTGGTCAGGCAGAAATACCCACTCCTTATAATCGAGAGTAATTGACGAGTTAATGGCCTACTTGGTAAGAATTAACTGCCGTTCTTAAGATGCCGCAACACCATGACCTCCGCAAAACTAAAGTAGTATACATTCTCTTTAAATCTGCTAAATAAGCTAGCACAGCACTTAAGAAAGCTGAGTAGTGTAGTAAGCAGTAGAGCTGCTAGTTTAATCCAAAGCAAAGTATAAGAAAGTTTTGGCTCGCGTACAACAATAATAACTGTGCATTCCTCTTTATTTTCAGTAAAATATTTAAATTATTTGTAGACTTTAATATACATCTTTGTTAAGCTTGTAATTGCCTACTGGGGTACATCCAGAGAAATGAACGCTGGAAGCGAAAACGAGATCATATATTATCCAAGTACCTGTACTCTATTGCAGGTAGAAAAGGTCCAATGTTAAAAAGGTGACGAAGATACGATGTCAAACAGTTTCTTGGAGCATTCCCTGCGGAACAGACCAAAAGGTTTAGGTAATAGCGACCAGACCATTGGGTTTTTACCCTTTTCTTAAATGGCATTAAAGTTATTTATTGCTTGAAAATAGATCGATAAAAGTTTATAATACTAATGAAATTTGAATAATTTTGATGATATTAGCATTATATTGAAAGATGTTTTAGAGAACGTCCATTAACAGTTAGTGCGTAGCACGTACAAAAATTTTATATTGCAAAGGCATTAAAAATCTATTATATTTAAAGAAATATAGATATAAGCCACCTAATTATCAATAATTTTAACCAAAATCCTGTCCAAACTTCCTTCATAAGGACCTTCATAAATTAACAAAATACGATCGTGATAAATATCAATAACCTGGTTTTGTCTTGTTAGTTTCTTGCCTCTCATTAATAATATACGGTTTTTCTAACAGTAGCGAGTCATCAAATAAGAAGAAAGGCTGACTCATAGTTATAAAAGTATTTCAAGTCCAGGAAACGATCAATAGTAAAATTATGTTGTCATTAAAATGAAGTGAATCACACTCATGCCACTCATACAACATTATTTTGTTAAAAAACGGTGTAGTGTTTCCTTCGTTCTATTTTTTTTTTTTATATTAGCCTACCAAAGTGACTCCACTTTGCCTGATGGTAAGCAGTAAGTGGAATCCAGAAGTGGCGGACACCATTCCAAAAGCCAAACTACTGGTATGGTGGCCTCCACTATGGCGGCTTAGTGAGATGCTTTTTCACGCCTCGCTTAAAAGACCCAGGATCAAAATTAGATGGGAACACATGCGCTGGCAAAGAGTTCCAGGCTTTAATTGAGCGACAAAAGTATGAAGTGCTGAACCGTTTGGTTCGAGACCCTTTAGATTCCACTGTGAAAGGGTGGCATTTTGTCCCGCACGTGTCGTTCTGGATAAAAAGGGAGAGGGTGGGATTAATTCAAAGAGCTCTTCAGAACACTCTCCATGGTAAAGGCGATAGAAGACGGCCATTGAGACGATGTCTCTTCGCAGCTGTAAAGGCTCAAGGGTCTTAGTAGTCTCCGGGCTTCCGATGATACGGACTGCTTGCCGCTGCAACCTATCGAGTGCATCCAGTAAGTACTGTGCGGAGCCATCCCAAAGATGAGAGCAGTACTCCACGCAGGAACAAACCTGTGTCTTATAAAGAAGACAGAGCTGCACGGGCGTGAAGTACCGCCTCACTTTGTTCAAGACACCAAATTTACAAGAGGCGGTTTTAATGACGCACTCGATGTAGTTCTTGGAGTAGAGATCTCGGCTGATGTCCATACCCAGGATACTTAGGCTATCCTGTAGTG
The DNA here is from genome assembly GCA_963082885.1 of Parascotia fuliginaria. Lineage (NCBI taxonomy): Eukaryota > Metazoa > Arthropoda > Insecta > Lepidoptera > Erebidae > Parascotia > Parascotia fuliginaria. Next base: position 5,585,166 of record OY720197.1, read on the forward strand.
GTAACGCTGTGTTCTGAAGAGAGGGAAGGGGAAGGAACGGAGATTTTTTTGCAGAGAACGCGCACACCTGTGTTTTTGTGTGTGCGTTTTCTTGGCATTGAACTCGACCAAATTCTCACAACCCCATTTAGAAATGCGGTATAATACTTGGTCGAGCTCAGCGACAAGTTCTAGGCGTTTTGCCTCGATGTCAGTCTGTTTAGCCGCAGGATGTCCGAGATATCGCCCATGCACTGTACTATCATCTGCATAGCAATGAATGTTGCCAAGGGACAACATGTCATTGACATGCAGAAGATACAGGGTGGGCGACAGGACGAACCCCTGAGGCACCCCAGCGTTGACCTGCAAATAATTAAAGGCCGATCCGTCAAAAAAGACTCTAATACGGCGCTCATGCAGGAATGCGGCAATCCAGTTGCACAGCTGCTATTAAATATTGCCATATTGCGGTCAGCATCGCCTGCTACTTAGCATGACTAACTAAACTCATCTCGTTCAAAGAGTCTGGTATTTTATATCATTAAAAAAAGATTAAAGTCTGAAGACTGCAATGCCCTCTACGGGTTAGATTCGGATCACTAAGTCAAAAATTTTATTTAGGTCAATTAAATTAACACTTATTAACTTTAAATTTAATTACAAAATGTCAGCCAATTAACCTACAGCCAGTTCGCTGACGTGAGGGTAGGGCCATGAGAAGAACTGGCAAGAAACTTAGGCCACTCTTTATAAACGGCAGGTTATTACAATCTTTGTAAGTTACAATTTCAAGTAGCATGCAAAATGACGCAGACACTTAACTCTATTGGCAACTAATTACAGCTTACAAAGTTGTGAAGAAAAAATAAATAAAAATAAAAAGTAACACTTGAACAGTAAAACTTTGTCTTTCTCGTAATTTATTGTAAAATTTTATTAGTCTTGTTAATATTATTAAGTTCACGTGTAAAATTTTACAGGTTTTAGTAACATAGTATCTATAGGTCGTAACCACCACAGTTTCAGATCTCGTATTAATAATTTCTTGATAGAAAAACCCGGGTTTCTCTATCAAGAAATTACGTATTAGATACTATGTTACTAGAACCTGTAAAATTTTATATGTGAAACTCTACACAGGACTAATCAAACAATAAATGATGTATCGATTGAGAAAAAGTATTCACAAAGTCTATATAGATCAAAAACATGTATTCATGTCCAAGACAACATAATAATTATGTATTTTTTTTTTTAATAACACACTTTTGGATTCTCCATATCACTTTGATGTAGACAGACAGGTAATAATAGTGGTTATGGATTTTTAGAAATTATTTGTTTTCGTTGATGGACAGGCGTGACATTGGACGTTTCAAGAATATTTGTTTGTTTATATGAAAAAATAATATTTTTTTTATTATACCTATTATTAGATAACACACTTATTATATTATGTGCGGGCTTCAAAGACCTAAACCATATTGTGACTTACTTTTATGTCATAAAATATTTTTAAATATTTTTTTGAAATTTGATATAATTGCCTAAATAAATATGTACTTAATTATATATGCGATTTATTGTCAGATATCGAAAATAATATTAATAACATTTACAAATGTTTTAATCTGGATACTTGCACGACCTCGTGTTTCGTCGTGGTACTTAAGGTGACTTTACAAAATCATAAATACTTTCTAAGTTTATTTTGGACATTACTGACTTACGGTGAAAGTAAACATCATAAGGAAACCTGGACTTGAAAGTCTGAAATTGACAATCCGCCTCGAGCAAGCGTGGTGATCATGGCTCATGCCTTCTCTGTATGAGAAGAGGCATTTGCCCTACAGTGAGAGAGTAACAGGCTGGTATTACGTAATATATGACAAAATCAGCTTCAGGAAAACAATATTCTAGTTGACATTGGTACAAGTATTACAGACAACTATGTTCTCTACAGTTCAGAGGGTCATGAGTTACGATTATCACTTCCTAAATGAAGCTAGTATACAAGGCAATAAATAAAAATAAAGATGCTATCTCTGCCTTGATTAAGAATATTCTAGAAATGTATCTACAATGTTGAATACGAATCATTGACAATCTGTTACGGGGTGAGAATGCTCATGAATATAAACTACTTTTACTTTGGGATCAAGTACGAATACAACACTTTTATACTTGGTATAGAAAATATACCAATCAGTTCAATTGATTTTTTATAGAAACATTTTTCAATCTATACTATATTTTATGTTTTCAAAAGCGTTTACTTTCTAACCAGAACTGATGATTTACTTTTAAGAAGTTTAGTTCACACGAATTCTTAAACATGTTGATAAACGAAATAAAAACGATATTTTTCTAGGTGCCAAAGTAGAAAAAGTTTTAGTGATTGTCGAACTTTTGACAAATACGTAAATGTAATACAGGCTTTTAACACTAAAAATGTTTTTTTGTGATGATCAGGTGTAAAAAAGAGTCACGTGCCACTATTCTATTTAGCCTCAAACATAAGTCAACGACATCCTATTATAGTTTTTACATCTATCATTCCTTTTAAAACCATTTGAATTACAATTTGTATCTTATCTAACTTATTGAGAAAAGAAAACATAATTTTCATTACATTTAAATTGTATCCACTTTTTACATCAAAACCAAACAGCCAGAACAAGCGTATAAAATAAATCTAAAATTAACTATCAAACAGAAGCGAAAAAGTATATTTTTTCATCTAACGGACCTTTGAAAACTTTATCATGTCGAAACTTGTCCATCGGTACAGAATGCACTCCATTTCCGGACGCCCAATAGCGACTCAGCATTTAAATTTAGATTCATTTCTAATTTCGAACTCAATACGGCTTCCCCTGTCTATTTATCCGTTATAAAGCTCCATTTTCGAAAACAATTTTATTTAAATGTATATTTAGGGATTCATGAATTAACTAAATGTGGGCATTTTAAATTGTGTAAGCTTAAAATTAAAGTCGAAAGCTTTTCAGTTTAGGCCATTTGCAGTTAGTGTCATAGTATATTTTTCTTTTCACTTAGTCTAATACGGCTTTAACACCTTGAGGACGATTTAAAATTTTAAAAATGCGTTTAATGTGTTGTCGAAAGTTCGAATTGGTGGGACTATTCTAATTGTAATTGATTTTATGTTCGTTTAAGTGTTCTGTTTTTAGATACTTGTATTAACATAAGTTGATATGTTTATATTTAAGTCAAGATAATCGTTGAATTAATAAGACTTCAGTTTACTTTGTATTTAGTTTTAAATGTCATTAAGGAGACATAAACATTTGTTTTAATTATTTTAATCTGTTTTATCGGTTTATTACGATATTGGTTTAACATACCGTGATGCGAAACGACCAAATACAAAATAGACAATCGACGATCCACACGAGTCGTCCGAAAAATTGAATTCAAAAAGAGTCCTTGTTCAATTCACACCGTGGTCTGAACAGCTCGTGGTGTGAATCGACGAAGGACTCTTTTGCAAAGCCGAAGGCGTATGTGGAACAGTGGAAGTATTCAAGCTTATGATGATAATATATTTATATTATTTACACATGGAAACTATTTACGCATAATAGCAGTATTATCATCTATTTTTAACCTAAAGAATAATAGACACAATTAATTAATTGCTCAACTGGAGATCATTGGATTGTGGCACCCTCCGTGAGTCACTTTTAAACAACAGACGAGGGGGTGGGTTAAAAATACCCGTGGTAGGATGAACACGAATGCCCAGACAGTCGCGTGGCACGGGTTGAATGTACACACCGTATGTAGTGAAAGGTTAACTGTGGTTTTTGTGGTTTTTTAATTGGTATAAGGTAAGACAGTGTTTAGTAAAGAAAATTTAGTTTTGTTGAGTCGTTTTTGTTATTATTGTGACCAATTGCAGACTGAATAGCAGTCATTGAACAAACATAAACGTTAAACCAGTGTTTTTTTAATTTTTAACATACCTATAGCTTTTTTAGGTTTTAAATTAAATTAAACTCGAAATTTGTCTGTGTCGTTGATTCGTTTGTTTTCATAAAAATTTATAAGTCTTTAATAATTACATGTACTTTAAATACAATTTCCACTTTCAAAGTACTACAAAATACTTAACTTAGTAAATTCATGTCATTATTAAAATAAGTAAGGTTAAAATTAAGAGTTTTACATTACCTTCAAGTAATTATTATCTCAGTAAAATATAATTTTTCTTAAATATTAATATACCTTAAACTACGTTACCTTATACCTTTTAATTACCTAATATTAATAACCTTAAAATTTTAACTCATCATAAAATAATTTTATTATTTCATAATAAAATATTAACTATAGGTACGCATCCTCATTATATTTCAATTAAAATAATCAACGAATAAAATATCAAAAAACTTATCATTCCTACTTAAAAAACAGTAAAGTCTTAATACTTATAATGAGACAAACTCAATAAATATGGGACCAAATTAGTTCAAATGTTACACTATCTTGAAACCCTTTAATTTTCTTATCAGCAATAAATTTAAATGATTACGATAATGGTAGGTATAACCCTACTTGAGTTTGTAAGATAAAAGATGGCTTTACTAATTAGGTAAAGTATCCAGAACATTAGTTTTTATTGATATAGCTAAGTGAGATTTCTGTCGATATCTTAGTTAAGATTATGCCAGATATGCAAATGATTCAACATGGTTTAAAAATAATTTTGCTTGTTATCTGTATCTAAAATAATTATTACAAGTTTAATTTATAATTAGAATCAGTATCATCTTAAAATATGAGTCTTTTATTTTATAAAACCAATTTTATTATTAATATATGCAAAAAGATTTATGATTGTTTTATATTAAAAAATAATGTAGCGCTTCAAGCTAAAAATGTTTGCAACTTTGTAACCAATTTGCCACGATATAAATTGTGACGGTTTTCATTATTTCTGGACACCACTGATTGCCATCAGGCAAAGAGGAGTCATATGGGTAGACAAATCTAAACAAATACCTACATACAATATGTCAAAATATTTTGCTACTGTATCTCTCACTTAAGTCATGTTTTATACATTACTTTTTAAACTATATTATCACTAAATAAATCAGTCATAAAACATTATACTTAAGTTTTATATGTTAAACTTTAAACCATCCGGAACATATCGATATCAACTTTCTCACCATCTAAAACGTCATAACGCCGTAATTAAAAATCTGTGATTAATCCACGTTTATGAGAAAAACTTAAAAACAAAAAAACACTTAAAAGTAAAACAACTAATAATAAAACAAGTTTATTTCAATTAAAATATTGAAAATGATAATTAATTTACATAAAAATGAAATATAATAATAATAAATGTATCGAACAAAAGTAAGCAATTATAAGTTATGATTATTAAAGATACATATTTTGAGTAGTAAGCCCTGTTTCCCATAGAATGTACATTCTAATCTATGGATAAACTAGCACATTCTAATATTTATGTGACTGTAATCTTGTAGAAACGTGGTTATAAAAGTTAACTTCATAATTAAATCCGAGCCAAGTAAGTAGTAGGCCTATAGTGCATAAATGAAATGTTTTTCTCTGACTGTCACGCAGATTTATTTTTCTTGATTTCGATCCTTAGTATTATACGGACTACCGTATAATACTAAGGATCGAAATCAAGAATCTACTAAGATCCACGCTGGTTTTAGCATGAATAGGCTGGATCGACCAAGAAAATACTAACCTTTCATAGAAAATCGACGTAAGAGTAGTAGTATCCGTACTACTGCGTTTCGTTCAGTGAGTGAGTGCGCCGGAGGCCTCTTTCCTCTCTCTTTCCTCACCTCCCTAATTCTCTTCCTCTAACTCCATTCCCAGCTACCGTACCAGCAGTTTAAGACGATGCCTTTTGGTATGGTGGCCACCACTTCTGGATTCCACTGACCGCTTACCATCAGGCGGGGTGGAGTGACTTTGGTAAGCTAATATAGAAAAAAATCGACCCATGGTTATCCCACTGCAGAGAAAGGCCCCTTCTCATACAGAGAAGGTATGAAAGCATTTATCGCCACGCATTAGTTTTCATGCTAATGTGTTTCGCTCGAAGAGTGAGAACGCCGGCAGTCTAAATACCCCCTCGGTCCTCTTCCGTTTCCCTTTTTCATCCTCATCCCCTTCTCCGTGGTCGGAAATAGCTTGGTTGTGTTTTCTAAGCATTTTTACTTGTGCGATGCTTGGAAAACACAACCATCTCTATAGGTTACGGTTACCACTTACCATCAGGTAGGCCGTATGGTAGTTTACCACCAAAGTTAAAAAATATGGTATATATAGTTAGTCTTTACGTGCTTACGTTTGGCATCATAGGTACCTGAAAGAGACAAAAAACCTAACCGAACATAGTGAAAAGTAGAAATTTTAAACCTTCGCCGCTGCCAAACTTCTTCCTTGTAAGAGAGACCTATATTTTGTCGTAAATATCTTTAAGCAGATAATAAAGTAACCTTTACTAATTTATTATACAATAAGAATAGAGTAAAGTCGAAATGGCCCAGTGGATAAGGCACCCGCTTCGTAAACACGAAGTAATGGGTTCGAATCCGGGCAAGTACCAATGTGATTTTTCAAATCATATGTACTTTTTAAGTTTATCTTGGACATTTCTGACTGACGGTGAAGGAAAAACATCGTGAGGAAACCTGGACTTAAATGTCTGAAATTGCCAATCCGCCTTGAGCAAGCGTGGTGATTAATGCTCATACCTTCTCTATATGAGAAGAGGATTTTGACCTGCAGTGGGACAGTAAATAGGCTGGTATTATTATTATTATTATTATTAAGAATAGAGTAATGAACATCCACAAGGTTACTAAACTTTCCCATACATTAATAAGAATTAAAATGCTATTAGTAGGTTAAATACATTGTAATAACACAATCTTGTAATAATCTTATAGTTAATTAGATCACTTAACTCACTTATAATTACCGTAGCCAATCCATAAGAATCAAAACAAGAACAGTTCGGGATGTAAACATTAATTATTATTCGGACCAGTCTTATCATATTACATAGAGAATAGATTAGGTTTTTTATATGTTTGTTTGTTTGCAACAGCATAACTAAAAATCTACGTTAACAATTTATAAATTCACCTTTAGAAATCAATAAATGAAGCGGGTAAAATAGGCTATATATTATTACGTTTAACATACTTTTTAGCATTTTCAGAATTTCAATATTTGTAAATTTTCAATACAGAAGATGGCAAAGTAAATTTGCAGTAGGTATAGCAATAAATATTTCGCAGACGTAGGTAATATTACTATCATTTTTGATGTAGGCGTTTGTTGTAAGACTGAATAAAACTTTTGATACCGAAGGAAGGGTGGATATTTGTAGTACAGTTAGTGAAAATATTGTAGGGAGGCTACTTTGGCATTTTAATTTTAAGCGAATTCAATCTGATGGTCCGAAAGGGCTATTAAAATGTTACAAGTGCGTTTGTTTTATCAGTTTTTGTTGAGAGTTTTCAAAAATTATTATTAGCTTTAATGATAGAGATAGAATATCCTTGTTTTTATTAGTACAATAGAAAAATATAAAACACAAAGTACGATTAAAATAATACTGTTATAACAGGTAGTGGTAGGCCCCCAGATCGAGGACATTGTGGTCAGTCAGTCTACAATATAAAACAAACCGTATAAGCAGTTGTTATAGGTAATACTTTTGTAAGGATTGGGACAGGGCTGTTATCTAATTTACAACCAGCAACATACAAAATGCAATTTTTTAAAAAGGAACACAACTTTATCTTAATGTGGCCAAAAGGTATCTTAAGGTAGGTATGTATATCTTTATATTTTGTGAGAGGTAACGATATCGCGCACCGTAATATGACGCCGTCGTAAACAAGTGCACCTGTGTTAAGTTTAAGATTATATTATTATGTGCAGGTACTAGCTTTTGGCAGCGCGATTTTATCTGTGTCTTTAGTTACTGCTCTTCTCCTGTCGCCATAGTACATAGATCTCTCCTAATTTTCGCCACCTTGGCCGGTCATGAGCCGCCCTTATCCATCGGTTGCCCGCCATCCTATAAGATCGTCGGTCCGCCTTGTGAGGAGTTAGCCTTTTGAAATAAAACTCTAGCAGTAAGGGTGCGTTTCTATTGACGCAGAGCTTGGCGGGGTTGAGAGGAGCAGACCGTTAATTGGCCAAACACAGTTTTCAAAATCTCCACTTCACATTAGTGGAAATGCTGTGATTGGCCAATTCACGGTCTGCTCCTTTCCACTTCGCCCAACTCCGCGTCAGTGAAAACACATCCTTAATGTCTTGGCTAAATATGGTTATGTTTGCTACTAATTTGGTTAGTGTTATTTATTGTTGGCAAGCTTCGACAGTTTACACTAATGCAATGGTTCCTTACATCATTAGCCTTATGACGTCTATGGCTGGACATAGCCCCGTTCCAAAGAGAGGTGATTGCCATAAGTATTTAGTAGAAGAATCGACGACGATAATAACGTGATATTTAACGCTGCTGCCCTACCATAGTCACCTGCTCCTTAAAGGCTAGCGCATTGCATAGTAAAAATCCTCCTTTATCAGTTTAGTACATTTTATAATATGGACTGTCGCACACAACTGGCGGACCGCATTGCAACGCACTGTCTTATGTCACTACGACTACAATACTTACGCTTTGATGCAATGCAGCGCGCTGCGGCCAGCTATAGTTTTATAATACGCTACAGCGGACATTACATGGCCATGGAAACTATGGTGCTCACTGTACAGATAGTAATATCAGATGCAACCCAGTTTTAATGCAATGACAATTAAATACTTATATGTACTTTTGTTTTAGTTAACTAAAGTGGTTACTACATGCAAAATACGAACGGCTAATGCATATAGCGTTATGTTATGAGGCGAAATGGCGGCCTGACGTTGAAACACGACTAGTAGTGAATACAAAACAGGAAAAATATTAGCATGTACGTGCGAGGATGCGTGCGAAGATGTATGTTATTTTTCTTTGTTGTTATTTATGTTTAAGCGTAAGTTGGAGAGCTTTCAAAAATGTACCGCAGGAATTTTGCCCTCAATTGACAATGCGGATGGGGTTTCGAAAGAAAAACCTATACTGGCAGCAGTAGATATTATTGTAGGTTCAGCTGCCAACGGTTTTCCATTTTACTTACTTGCTTGCAACCAGGAGGCGCCACAAGAGCTTACTTGTCTGCCAGTGTAAGTGTCTATTTTTCTTCTCAGGAATGAAATTAGTTTTGAATAATTATTGAATATTAAAAAATATTATCAGCACAATAATCATAAATATTTCCTAAGCTTTCTTTTTCACTTTAGCGCACAAATGGTCTTCTGGTTGCCAAATGGTTTAATTTCTACCAGACAATCATTCACCATTTCACCAATGTTTTAAAGGAGTCGGGACTTTTGGGCCAAAATGTAATGTAATTAAATATGGCTTAAACAATGGCTATATTTTTAAAAATCAGCTCAATCGGCAATATGGAAATTGAAATAATCTCAAATCAAATTAAATCTGAATTTTATCGAATAAATAATATCGATTAAAAATAATATTTTTAAAATCTATCTATTTATTACGGCTTTATACGCATGCCTAGATCTATTTCAAATAAAATAATTTTAAATTACACAGTTATGCAAAGCAAAATATCTTTAGAATATAATCAAACTGAAAATCGATTTGCCCATACGATCGAGTTATTTAATTATTTCTGTATTTTTAATCTGTTCTGACAGATGACAGTACGCAATGAAACAAAGTAAAATAAAATAAGTTTTTAGCAGATGGTGTTCTTGGTTAGCACGTGTGTTTAGAATATTTGTTGTTTTTTTTTTGTTTTTTGAACGATTGTTATAACTTTTGTGACTTGTTTTTGTGTGCCGTCCTTGTGTTTGTAATCAGGTTTGTATTGTTTGTGTTCCTAGCCTTTTTTTAAAGATGGATAAGAATAAACCTCCTGATCCTGAACCCCCAGACATTTCAAACCCTTTATCCCCTACCTTACTATCCCAACCGACTGCACTATCGCAATTTGCTGATGTTGTTTGTAGCATTACAGAGATGGATGTATCGCAGCATATTTCACGTAAACGCCCTAGTGATGAAAATATTGTGACACCCACCCCCCCAAGTAAACAACAAAAAAGCCAAATTGGCCGTGTCAGATATTCAGCTATAGACAAATCACCCTATATCGTCCATGTATCCCGTATTGAGTCCCAACCCAATGCAGGCTCCACCCTACACCCAGTTAGTTTTGGAAAATTTTTGTTGCATAACAACATCGCAAACATTATCAAAGGTGGAGTTAATAGAGTAGGTAGAAACCGTGTGTCCGTAGAGTTTGCCACCCCTCAGGATGCTAACTCATTCCTTGTTAATGCTTTACTCCCCAAACATGGCTATACAGCCTCAATCCCCACATACAACATTACAAAAATGGGTGTTGTGACTGGTGTCCCTTCTGATCTTACAGAGGAGGAAGCCCTAACCTATTTGTCTGTGCCTTCAGGATGTGGACATATTCTTAAAGTTCGCCGTTTAAATAGAAAAATTCAGAAAGACGGGGGTCATGAGTGGAAACCTACTGAAACTTGCGTCATCACCTTTGATGGCCAAGTCTTACCCAAACGTGTCTACTGCTGTTACACATCTCTTCCTGTTGAGCAATACATTTACCCAACAATTCAATGTCGCAAATGTTGTAGGTTTGGTCATGTGGCAAATATCTGTAGGTCTAAACCTCGCTGCAGTAAGTGTGGCCACGATCACCCTGGTGATGGTTGTAGCATTTCTGAGGGCGAGGCTTTTTGTGTGCTTTGTTCGGGGAATCACTTTGCTAATAGCAGGTCATGCCCTGAGCATGTTAGGCAGAAGGCTATTAAGACCTTTATGGCTGAGAAATCTATCCCTTATGCTGAGGCTACCAAAATGATTCCATCAGTTTCTCGCAATTACGCTAATGCCACTAAATCACCTATTTCTCAGTCATACCGTAAGACTATTACTCTTAAGCCCAAGTCTCACGCACCACTTTCTCCATCATATGATAAAGCTGCTCATCAGCACATAATTAATACCCCCCAACCTTCACAGCCTAATGGCTGCGCTCTTAATTCTAACAATCTCTCAGTGGATAATACTACCTCTTTTCTTGAACTCTTAATAAAACTTTTACCTACTATAATTTCTACTTCTAGTTTTCAATCACCGTCCAACGCTGCCGATCAACTTATTTCTATACTCACTCAAATTAAAAATGGCGGCTCGCCAAGTATTTCTCCAGTGGAATGTGAGGAGCGTGTGGCATAAGAAACACGACCTCATATTTCTATTAAATAAATACAAGCCCCTGGCTTGTTCCATAGCTGAGACTTGGCTCATTCCAAGTCTCAGCTTCCGCATACCACATCATAATATTCTTAGATGTGACAGATCTGATGGCTATGGAGGGTCAGCCCTCTTTGTCAACAATCGTGTTCCTCTTGTTCCCATATCTTTTTCCTCACTTACTGGTGATATGAGTATTGTAGCTGGTATAGTTGAAGGTATCACAGTGTTCTCAATATATATTGCTCACCCCCATCATGACTTTCTTGATATTTTAAAAAATATTATTTCAAATATTCATGGACCAATTTTGGTCATTTGCGATTTTAACTGTCACCATTACAGGTGGGGGTCTGAACGATGTGATTCCTTTGGTGTTGCTCTGGTTGAGATCTTGGATGATCTTAATCTCTGTATTTTAAATAATGGCTGCCCAACAAGAAGATCCCCTCCCGGACAGCAAAAAAGCTGTGTTGATTTATCGTTTTGTTCGGTTGAGTTAGCGGCTTCAACTCATTGGGAATGTACAACATTGTCGCATGGTAGTGACCATTATCCTATTGTTATATCCATAGTTAATAAGACTTATTTGGAAAAAACCTCCCCTCCACTTTTGAAACATAATTTATCCAAACCAGATTGGCCCAAGTTTTGCTCATTACTTGAGGACAAAATTGACAGCCTTCCAAATTTAAATTTTAACTTCGATCCTGCGGGTCACTGCCATGCTAAAAGCTGTTATGAAGGATTTGTTGCCGCTGTAACCTCTAGTGCAGATTCATGCTTTCCTTTAAAAAATAGTGCCCGTAGTAAAATTCCATCTCCTCCATGGTGGGATCAAGATTGCACCTCGGCGATAAAGCAAAGGAATGAGGCTGAAAAGCGATATAATACAGAGATGAACACTCAAAACTTACTAGCTTATTTACAAGTTAATGCCAGGACCAAACGCCTCCTCCGCAAAAAGAAACGGGCTGGTTGGATTAATTTTTGTACTTCTTAATCTCCGTCTACTCCAGTTTCAGTTGTTTGGAAAAAACATTAACAGGTTCAGGCACGGTTGTTCCCCATTGACCTCCTCGCCAATGACTAGGGAAACAGCTGAATTCTTTTTTGATAAATTAGCTCCTCCTTATGTCCCACTTTCTTCGGAACATTTTAATGTGCTCGTGCATAATGTTTCTGATAATCCCTTGGATGCTCCATTTACCTTAGAGGAATTGAATTCGGTACTCAGATATGTCCGGGACTCAGCCCCCGGCATTGATGGTGTTCCATATTCTTTTATTGCGCATTCTGGAAATAAGGCTAAACTTTATTTCCTTAATATTATTAATTTCTGCTATAACTATGGTTGGGTTCCAGAGCAGTGGAAAACACAGATTATTATACCCTTATTGAAACCAGGCAAACATGTTGATGATCCAAAAGGCTATAGACCAATTGCTCTATCTTCTGTTTTAGCCAAATTACTGGAACACCTTATCAAGAACCGTCTAGAATGGATAGTCGAATCGAGGGATTTACTGCCGAAACACCAATATGGTTTCAGGAAAGGCCTTAGTACAATGGATAGTGTCGGTGTTTTAGTCGCGGACATACGTTTAGCGTTTTCCAAAAACGAGTCTGTCGTTGCCGCCTTCCTAGACATTTCTTCTGCATACGATAACGTTCTTCTTCCCCTTCTCAGGCAGAAAATGCAACAGCTGAGTCTTCCGGTTAAGATGATCGAATGCATATGTAGACTGCTTTCCTCTCGTTCTTTGTTTCTGAGAGTTCAGGGCGAAAACTTTGCTAAAAGGCAAACTTGGAGGGGTCTCCCCCAGGGCTCTGTCCTCAGCCCTCTTCTTTATAATATATATACTGCTGATATTGGACTTTGTCTAAACACCAATTGTCACATTTTACAGTACGCAGATGACTTAGCATTGTATGTGACAGATCTCTCTATTGTCGATGCTGCGTCATCACTCTGCCTCTCTCTGGACTCTTTGAATCATTGGCTTTTAAGCCATGGCCTCTCGTTATCCGCCCCAAAAAGTACAGCAGTTATTTTCTCTCGAAAGAGACTCATTCCTGAAGTTTCAGTGGGTATTTTAGGAAATAATATTCCTTTGACTAGCAAAGTAAAGTTTTTAGGAGTTTTCCTTGATTCAAAATTAACAGGTAAACCCCACTTAAACTTTTTAATTAGTAAATGCGAGCGCATTATTTCTATTTTAAAAGTCCTGGCTGGTGTTTGGTGGGGTGCCCACCCATATACCATGAAATTGGTCTATAACGCCTTAGTTCGTAGTGTGTTAGACTATGGTACGTTTCATTTAGTCCCATGCAACAAAGACGCTTTGGCTGGACTAGATAGGGTTCAGTCTAAGTGTCTTCGGATCATTTCTGGTTGTATGAAGTCCTCCCCCGTTAACGCATTGCAGGTCGAGTGTGCCGAACCCCCCCTAGCCCTAAGGCGCCAGTATCTGGCTTCCCGTTTTATGTCTAAAGTAATATGTAGATCTACCCATCCCCTTAAAAGAACCTTAAACGAGTTAGATGCCTTATGCAGAGGCTCAATTTACTGGAAAAATAAAGAAATTCCCTTAATCGTAAAATCTTTTCGTCAACACCAAAATTTAGTATGTCCTATCGTTCAGTACCCCAGAGTTCCCATTTTTAACTTCGCCTATGAAGTTTTATGTTTCATCCCAAAAATTGTCTTTGACATTGGGATATCCAAACATTCCCTCACAGCGAATTCGACCTTCAATGCGGTGGTGAGCGAACGTTGGAATGGTTTCCAAATATTTTTTACCGATGCTTCTAAGTTAACTAATTCTAATTATACTGGAGCGGCTGTGTATTACAAAAGCTCTAGTATTATTTTAAAATATAAATGCCCTAAGGAGTCGTCTGTATTTACTGGTGAATGTGTGGCTATATTGGAAGCATGCCTTTTCATTGAATCACACACCAATATTGAGAATGCCGTTATATTTACTGATTCTTTTAGCTGCCTGCAAACCTTAATCCAGAATCCCTTTAAAGGTAAATTGTGTAGCCCCCTTATCTTAAAAATTAAAAGTTCATTACTGTCATGTGCTCGCAATCAGAAGAATGTGCAGTTAGTTTGGATACCTAGTCATTGTGGCATTGAAGGTAATGAATATGTTGATACTTTGGCTAAAGACGCTTGTTCATCTGTATTGGCGGATCTCAGACATAACTCTCATCAGTGTTACGACCTATTGAACCTCCCAAAATTGACTCTTCAGTGTTCATGGCAGGAGCAATGGAATGTTTCTAGCAGGAAGAAAGGTAGTTTTTTCTATGCAGTACAACCGTCAATAAAACCGAAACCTTGGTTTTTTAACTATAAAAAAGTTTCTAAAACTGTAATATCTGTCCTTTGTAGAATTCGCTTAGGTTTTTGTTGTACTCCCGTCTTTTTGAATAAAATTCGAGTCCGTGACTCCTCTCTCTGTGAGTGCGGATTGGCAGAGGGGACTTTGGAACACATATTTTTTGAATGTCCTAGTAATGTTACTTCTCTCAATTTATATAGTCGTCTTCCTAAATTTAAGATTCCCCTTCCTATTAATTTCCCTTCTTTATTAACATATTCCTCTCCAGATTTGTTTGTGGCGCTTATGACCTTCATCCGCCACAATAGTATAAAATTATGAGTCTAGTTTATGTGGGTGTGGTATACGTATACCTGTATGTGTTTTAACATAATATAATATTTATGTAGATATAATTATTCTATTTGTTTGTTTGTTTCAGTCCCGTACTAACCCAACAAGCCCTACTACATCGTGTCCAACTGTTATAATAAAAATAAAATCAATCATGTTTCTACTTTTTGTCTGATTTTTGCGCTTACCACACTTGCTACTCCTTGTCACTTTGACATTGGCAGAATTGTCGACATCGGCATTGCTTGCCATCGTACAAAAATAGAATAGAATAGAATAGAAAATAAAATAAAATTCACCCGGTTTTTCTAAGTGTTTTTGTGTGTTATGTTTTCTTTTTTAAATTTCTTATTAGTTTTTTTCTTTTAAAACTCTAGTTAATACAGATGTCGCTTAGGCCCTATTTGACAGTATTAGGCAGCAACATCGTTTAGGACTTGTACTTATGTATCCTAGGTACTTTCTTACAGTTATATAGTAGGTAACATCTATGTTGGAACATAAACTACAGAATAAAAATTATACTACGGTAGGTAAACATATTTTACAGAGGTTGAAATTTTATAACCTTACTTTCTCCAAATCTTTTGGCCTAGGTAACTTTTTACTCAGATTGTCAAAATGTCAGAATCAGAGAACGTTATTTATTACATCATATCAGCCAAAAGACGTCCACTGCTGGACATAGGCCTCCCCCAATTTTCGCCACCGTGGCCGGTCATTCGCCGCCCTCATCCATCGGTTGCCCGCCACCCTTATAAGGTCGTCGGTCCACCTTGTGGGGGGTCTGCCCACGCTGCGTCTTCCGGTTCGTGGTCGCCACTCTAGAACCTTTCTGCCCCAGCGGCCGTCAGTTCTGCGAGCTATGTGTCCTGCCCATTGCCACTTCAGAGAAGCAACTCTGCGAGCCACGTCAGTTACTTTGGTTCGTCTGCGGATTTCTTCGTTTCTCAAACGATCGCGCAGGGAGACGCCTAACATAGCCCGCTCCATCGCCCTCTGAGCGACTTTGAGCCTTCGGATAAGACCCATAGTTAGCGACCACGTCTCTGCTCCGTATGTCATCACTGGCAACACACACTGGTCAAAGACCTTGGTCTTGAGACACTGCGGTAGTGCGGACGAGAAGATATGTTGTAGCTTCCCGAACGCTGCCCAGCCGAGTTGGATACGACGAGTGACCTCTTTCTCGAAATCGGACTTACCTAATCGGACTGTTTGTCCCAGGTATATGTACTCGTCAACGAATTCGAGCATCGAGCCTCCGACCGTAATAGGAGTGGGTGTAACATGGACATTGGTCATGACTTTAGTCTTGTCCATGTTCATTTTTAGGCCCACTTGTCGAGAGACTCTACTGAGGTCATCGAGCATTGCACTGAGCTCCTCCACGGTCTCAGCCATGACCACGATATCGTCCGCGAATCGAAGGTGAGTGATGTACTCGCCGTTTATGTTGATGCCAAGTCCATTCCAGGTCAGAAGCTTGAACACGTCCTCCAGTGCAGCGGTGAACAGTTTCGGAGATATAACATCTCCCTGTCGTACTCCTCGCTGCAACTGGATAGGCCTTGAGCTCTGACCATTAATTCGTACTGACATAGTGGCGTTTTCATACAAACACTTCAGCACTTCGATATATCGATAGTCAATATGGCACCGTTGGAGAGACTGCAGCACAGCCCAGGTCTCGATCGAATCAAAGGCTTTCTCATAGTCCACAAACGCTAAGCACAGGGGCCGGTTATACTCTGTGGACTTATGTATAACCTGCCGCAGCGTATGTATGTGGTCTATGGTACTAAAACCTTTTCGGAAACCGGCTTGTTCGGGAGGCTGGAAGTCGTCGAACCTGTTTGCGAGACGATTAGTAATGACCCTCGAGAACAGCTTGTAGACGTGACTCAGGAGTGTGATAGGTCTGTAATTCTTCAGAAGGGTTTTATCGCCCTTCTTGAAGAACAGCTCCACCACACCCCTGTGCCACGTCTGTGGCGTTTTGCCCTCGAAGAGGACGGCACTAAAGAGCCTCTGAAGGGCCTTCAGGACAGGATTTCCGCCTGCCTTCAGTAGCTCGGCTGTGATTCCATCCTCACCCGGCGCCTTGTTGTTCTTGAGCTGTCTGAGAGCCGTACCAATCTCGCACAAGCTGACGTCCGGGATGTCTTCGGTGTAATGTCGAGTTAACCTAGCTCTTGGATCTGATGCTAGGCAGCTAACAGGTGCATGTTGTGTCGTGTATAACTGTCCGTAGAACCTCTCGACCTCCTCTAAAACCTCTGGCTTAGACGAGATGAGCCTGCCGTCCCCAGTCTTCAGCTTGACAAGTCGGCTCTGCCCGACAGACCGACCTCGTGCGAACACTTTCAAGCCTTTGTTGCGCTCTATAGCCTCTTTAACACGTTGTGTGTTAAATTGGCGAAGGTCGCGAGTCAAAGACTTGGAGATCCGTCTGTTGAGCCGCCGATAGTCACTAGCTTCCTCTGGGGACCGCAGTACCATCCTGCGCCTTTCGTCCATAAGTTTGAGGGTCTGGTCGGTGATCTTTTTCGGTCCTTTACTGTGGTGGGCTTTAAAGATGTTCGACCCTACCGAACGGACAGTTTCCACGAACCTGTTGCTGTATTCGTCCACGTCTACGCAATCGCCGAGGCTTTCGAAGCGGTTATGAAGTTCGAGTTGGAAACTCTCGGAGCTATGAATTTGAATCGGTGCAGGTCGGAGCGCAGACTTCATCAGTCGAGACCGGTCCAGCCTAGGGTTGATATTTAATGTGCCTCTTACCATCCGGTGATCGCTTCCGGTTTTCACCGCATTGATCACTGAGACATCATTAAATATTTGCCGCCTGGTCGACAAGATGAAGTCAATCTCATTTTTTGTGACACCGTCAGGACTAATCCAGGTCCATTTGCGGCTATCGCGCTTCTTGAAGAAGGAGTTCATCATAAAGAGGCCCTCCTTCTCC
Organism: Parascotia fuliginaria; assembly: GCA_963082885.1. Lineage (NCBI taxonomy): Eukaryota > Metazoa > Arthropoda > Insecta > Lepidoptera > Erebidae > Parascotia > Parascotia fuliginaria. The sequence continues at coordinate 5,603,209 of OY720197.1, forward strand.
ATGAAGTCAGCCAGCATTTGGCCCCGGGGATTCCTGGATCCAAATCCAAACTGCCCCACTCTCAACTCGTTACCGCCTCGTCTACCCAGCTTCGCGTTGAAGTCCCCCATGACAACAGTGTATTGGGTCCTAGAGGAATGTATAACTCTGGAAATGTCCTCATACATAGCCTCGACCTCATCGTCGGGGTATGTCGAAGTGGGAGCATAAACCTGTATGACCTTCAGCGAATACCGTTTGGTGATTCTGAGTATAAGGTATGCTACCCTCGTCGACACACTCTCGATTTTCACCACGTTGTTCACGAGGGACTTGTGGACGATAAACCCGACTCCACCTTGGGACAGTTGGTCGCCCTACCGGAAATAGAGCAGGTTACCGGACTTAAGGGTTATCGTGTCCTCCCCCTGTCTTCGGACTTCTGACAGTCCCACTATGTCCCATCGTAGCCTGCTCAATTCTTCCTCCAGTTCAACAATCTTCTCGTCATTCCGCAGTGTGCGCACGTTGTATGTTGCCAGGGCCAAAGGTCGTCGGTTTGGGTAGCCTGGCCGCACCCGGGGATTCTTCGCACCCCCTACCCCGCCGTTACCATGGCCGCTACCGTAGCCAGGAATAGCGGGATGACCGGGGACTGGGGGCCATTTCTTCTGGTGTAGCTCCATTTAGGGGGATGTTGCCATAATCGCCACGCTTGGCAGGCGGGTTGGCGATCGCAGTGGTGGTAGCTTTATCACAGGACGCTGCTGCCCGTCCTGTGTTGTGCTGATTTTTCTACCACCCGTTTTCGTAACGGTTTAACCGCCGTTATTCGGTAGACTGATGGACTGACATCATTTTGTCCTTAGTCGCCTTGTACGACACCCACGGACAGAGAGGGTTGGGGCTATTCTTTCCCGGCCACCACGCGGGGGATTATTTATTACACTAGCTATTAATTGACATAAGTTTTATCTTATTACATTTTAGCCCAAAAATGTATGGAAGGGTTTTTGAAGGGTTTATGTTTTAAGAGATCCAAATATCGAATAGAGAGTATGTATACGACATACTCTCTATTCGATAGTTGGATGTCTACAATCACTCAAGACTTGAAACCTAGTTACGGAATTGTTATATTTTTACATAGTACTTACTTTTTTTGTATTAATGCATTTTTACAAAACAATTCTTACCAATTTCATGAACCAATATATTGTAATTTCTATTAATCTGCAACGGAATTGTGCTTCCCAATATAAACACGGACGTGTTTCTTATCCGTTCATGCTGAATGATTCATTCATTCAATCATTCACATTCTCAAACAACTCATTCGTCTGAGAATTTACGAATAAATTCAAATATAGAATTCGTTCGTTTGTTTATTATATTAATAGAGCATGACAAAACACGGTACAATGAGGACAAAAAAAAAGATTTACAGTCTTTGAACGCTCAGAATGCATTGGAGCTATTTTTAAGTCTGCCTTACATAAATTTTAAACGTCTTTCCTTTTTAGTTAGTGTGGTATTTATTATTTATTTGGTCCGATATTTAATAAAGCAAGGCACGAAATTTATAAGGCTATGTTTTTGGTTTGCCTAATAACATAATGCGTAAAAGAGTACGGAATAAGGAAGAAAATGGAATAGAAAAAAAATTGAAAAGCTATTTGTTGCATTTTAAATATTTTTATATGGCATTTTTTCTAGTCCTTATAAATAAACGCAAAATCATTAAAAACCAACGAACTGAAACATTGTGCACTAGTTATAACTTGTTCATTCATTAAACGCCGCAGCTATTAAGGTTGAATTTTCCTTAACGTACGTAGAATTCTTTGTAAACTAAATGAGGGACAAACTAAAACGACAGCAAAGCCAAGTGCACTTTATTAACAATAAAGTAGCTGAATTAATGACCACAGAAAAATTATGTCGCAATTTCTTTATTTTAAAAAGTTTCTCCGCATCAGTTAACACAAAAAGAAATTATTTTTATCGCCGCACTGAAATAAACTTGTGCAACTGACACCCCAAGAAACTTAGTTAGAACTTTGTTTCCAAGAAAATATATTATTTTAGTACATATACAGTTGCATTATTTACTATACTAAGCTATTGAAATTTATAGCAAACTGAATAACATGAACCATACAAACTTTTAAATTATTCACATTTTACTGAGTAATACATTATTCAGCAATACAATACTCGATCAAACTTGGGTTAAAAAAAAGTTTACAAGTATACACTACCATTACACTACCCAAATCTACTCACGTTCTATATAAAATGCAACGTGAAATGTATGGGATTGACATATGCTAACGACAATGTTGTCGTTAGCTTATGTCAATCCTATACATTTTTAATCTATTCTATGAATGAAATAGAAATATATGCCACTTGTCTAACGCCTCTCATTACGAAGTGATTTTCAGTTGGCATTATTATCCTTGATTCTATGCAATGTATTATTCCTGTTTACAAAAAATTTTAGTACCTGTTCAATTTAATACGTAATTTGAAATAAAGAAATTAAATTCTTTTTATATTTATAAAGCTGTATAAAAAACGCCTTGCCTCTGAAAACCTCACTAACGCTTTCATTTTTGATTGGTTAAGTAAATTATTATTATTTAATTTTTATTTATATATTTTCCTTGTTAGGTATCTTTTTGTGTGCAATAAATAAATAAAAAAATTATGAAAATCAGGCAGTCGACACAATAGTCGATAAATTTCTACTAAACTCTATTGTTTCATAATTAATGAACCATAAACTTAAATTAGTCTAATAGAACTAAATATACGGGAATTCACGCGATCATGCATTAGGTATTTACATACCTTATTTTGCTTGACGTTTCGACCAGGTTACACCGGCCGTGGTCACAAGCAGACTGATGTGGCGATGTCACGGCTCCGTATGCGAAATTAGTTAAATTAGTCTGTTTCTCATGTTTATTTAACATGTCACATTTTAGCGTAATTGCTTTTGCTTTAATGTTAAGCGAATCAACAGTTTTGCGTGGCGAAGTAAAGCTCTGAACTTTTATTTAATCAGATTGTTATTTGGTTATTAAAACATACCCCTTAACAGACCTTTAAGTTTATATTTCAGCAAAATAATTTTAATAATACTAGTAGTTAATATTTAAATGAAAACTAAATCAAGTTATGGAAATAAACTATCAATAACACGAATTTAAACAATGTTAAATATTCAGGCACCTCGTCTGGCCATTCCATTTTAGTCCGTCAATCATCAAAGTTTTTAAAACAATTCCAAATTTGTCACTTATCTATGTTTTCCTTGTTGCAGATACGACACATCGTCGGCGGCTTTTAAACACTGAAAAAGCAATCAATCATACGTTAAAAAGGATCCAAAAATAACATGGCATTCACACTAAAACTGTGCGTTTTTAAAATAGAACGTTCATATAGGGGAAGTTGAGCTTCCGTTAAAATGTGAATGGCTAAAAATAACACCCGGATTTCCTTGTTATGGACAGATCTGTGTAGTACAGTAATGATGATGAACTATAGGTGTAGGGTCAGACTGACAAGTAGAGGTGTGTCTTCACTATTTCTGTTACTGCGGACTCAAAATGTGATAGTGATCAGTTGTTGTTTAGTGTTTTGTGTGTTTGAAGTGAGTGGTTATCAGGAGCAGAAGTTTGCGATGGAGCCTCAAGATCAGGTAATTTTTTAATTTAGTATTTATTGTTTGCACTAATTTTAGCTGTCCTACTATAAACATTTTACATGATAAAGTTAAAACAATAAAATTTCAATCAAGTTTCAATTGATAGATGAGGGTCATTCACGATTGGTTAAGACGGCAAAACTTGGATGAGGCCAGCAGTGGATGTCTTTTAACTGATATGATGATGATGGTACCATATAAATAAAAAATGGATGAATGGATGGACAAATAAATATCAGTGCACATGCGAGTGGAAATCGAACTCGCGACCATTGACTTACTAACTGTAGTAATCGTCAATTATAATCGGCAATGACACGTCCGAGATTAAAATTTCTAAAAATGTCGTAACCACCTTTCAATAGTTAGAAACTGTAATAAATCCAACGAAATCAAACCTCAAATCGCTTCCTCATCAACCTTCATCTTGTGCCTATAATAACAATACTAAACGTCACATAAAGTGCAGTTTACATTAATACATTGCTATTGGAACAGAGGCTATTCAAATACAGTACAACAACATTATATACATAGGAGTGAGTCCATCAGAACAAATTATTAGGTCTCTGAAAATGGTTATTGTACTAATTTAACGACCTCGGTGGTTCACTGGTTCGATTCCCGAGAAGATATAGTGATATTGGAAATTCTATCTCGAAATTACTATGGTTTGGACGTCTCATATGCCAATCCCATAATTTTTTTTCATCTATTTTATACATAGAATAGCAATCTTTGCCACTTGTCTAGGCCCTTAGTACTGTTTCAGCTGATACACGGTGTGAACGATGTTTTAATAGTATGCCTTATTTTAGTTACGTGTTCAGTTTTAAAGGCGTATAATTTTATATGAAATTTATATTAACCACAATTTCAGTGGTTTCAGTTTGATTAAATATATTCATAAGTTTTAAGATAAAGTTCCGTGTTATTTATTTTCTATACAATTACTTCATTTGGTTTATTTTCAACTAAATCTCAATATAGTTTTCACAACTTTAGTCTACATCTATACTATTATATAAAGCAAAAAAGTTTGTTTGTTTGTTTGTTAGTTTGAACGCGCTAATCTCTGGAACTACCACTCAGATTTAAAAATTCTTTTTGCGCATGATAGCCTAGTTCTAGAGAAAGGTTATAGGCTGTGGCGAGAAAGGCTATGTAACATCCCGCTACTGGCGACGGGAGCAACGCAGTAAGCAAAAACGCGGATGAAACCGCGCTGCGGAAAAATAGTTATTTATAAAAACAATTTTAAGTTAGAAATACGAACATGTATCAAATAATAAGTACCATAGTTTTATATTTTATGTTGAATTAGTTAAGAATAGTCTTAAAGATCAAAGCAAATTATAGTCATTATTTTATAAATTCAACGGTAGTATTTTATTGATATAGTAAATTGCATTTTATTATATCATAATTTTCTTCACTTCCTTTTAAGTCTCTACTAATAAGGTAGTATATTTACTAAAAAAAAAAAAAGAAAGTATATTTACTAAAGAAGAAAAGCTAAGATTAAAACTTAACATGCCAATTAATATGTTTTAGACTGCACCGTTGGTCTAGTGGTTAGTGTAACTGACTGCGACGCCGGGTATCGTGGTTTTGATTGCCGTGGAAGGAAAATATTTGTGTGATGAACATTTTTATTTGTCTTCAGTCTGGGTGTTTCCTATGTATTCTAAGTACGAGTATGTATTAAAGTATGTATATGTATTATATTTCAGTTATCCAGTACCCATAACACAAGCTCTGCTTAGCTTGGAACTAGATGACGGTGTGTGATAGTGTCAAAAAAGAATTTATATACACAACAAAGTTTTGCAATAGCGTCTGGAAGGGGCTCTTCAAGTTCACATAAAACTTCCTATTTCACACCTCGAACATTACTAAATTACATACTACGAGTATAAGAAAAGATATTGTAAGCTTTCTGCAGCGCGGTTTCACTCGCGTCTTTCATTACTGCTCTGCTCCCACCGCCAGTAGCGTGAATTTTACCCGCCAGTAGCGTGAATTTTACCCGCCAGTAGCGTGAATTTTACCCGCCAGTAGCGTGAATTTTACCCGCCAGTAGCGTGAATTTTACCCGCTAGTAGCGTGAATTTTACCCGCCAGTAGCGTGAATTTTACCCGCCAGTAGCGTGAGTTTTACCCGCCAGTAGCGTGAATTTTACCCGCCAGTAGCGTGAATTTTATGGGAACTACCAGTCGGATTTAAATAACTACAAGTACTTTTTGCATATGATAGCCCAGTACTTGAGAAAAGTTAAAGGCTATGTAACATCACACTACTAGCAATGGGTGAGAGCAGTAAGCAAAGACGCGGGTGAAAGCGAGCTGCGAAAATCTATAACTATAGTGATAGATATAACCATTGATCATAATTTCTTAATTGATGAAATTTATAACAATTTTGATACCTAATAAATTTTAAATTCAAAACTTGTAACTAGATAATTTAAAAATTATATTCTAGAACCAGAACAAGAATCACTGTAATTGTAGTACAATTTCTAGCCTTTTTATAAAAGCAAGTGTTTCAAATATATAAATTACGATTACAGCACTGGCTTGAGATACTTAACATGATTACGTACATACATTCAAACCGAATGAAAGTCTAATTTATTTTGGTGTAAATTAATCTAAGACGCTAGTTGAAAAGTCTTTGGAACACTTTGAAACAAATACAATAGTATCGTACAAAGTGCAACAGTTAAATAGATTGCTAAAACTAATTTGTATGAGACTGTTTCTCAGAAATTTAGATTAGATTTAATTTAGGTGTAAATTGAATGACTTGGATTAATAGACTTAATTTAGGTTCAATTTAAGCTAAATTTTAATTAGGCTTATGAGATAAATGATAAATTAAGTGTAGATTATGAATGCCGACTGTTATCACGTTTCAGACCCAGAAGCCTTAAAGATTGTATGTTTTTATGAGTACTACAATGAGTACCTTATACAGTCATAATTTAAATAACAGAAAATATTTTATCGATCATAATATTATAGACAATAATATTTATATAGTCGTCAATTATTTGAATTAATTTTTATTTTATATAAAAAAAAATCACATGAATTTATAAAAGTCTTAACAATAAAAAAAAAAATTAAAATTGAATTGAAATCATACCGACGGCTACGCGATGACGCCACGTGACATTATGTACACAGCCTTACGTACTAGCTTATAACATTTTTGAAATTTTTACATTATAGGTACTTCTTTTCACGAAAAATTGAACAATATTCAGAATGGAAAACTACAGCGATAATTTTCTATCTAAGTCTACCACTTTTCTTTTCTATCTAACTCTTAAAAATAGCATTTATACTGATTACTTATTTCTCAATCCACAGACGGCGGTAGTCGGATCTAGAGTAACGTTACCGTGTCGAGTAGAGAAGAAATCAGGCCAACTGCAATGGACGAAAGACGATTTTGGACTTGGCTTACATAGAGAACTTAGCGGCTATGACAGATATAAGATGATTGGTAGTGATGAAGAAGGTAAGAAATTTTATAATCTTTAATAACTATAATAATATTATAAATGCGAAAGTAACTCTGTTTGTCTGTCTGTTACGCTTTTATGCCTAAACCACTGAAACAATTTTGATAAAATTTGGTTTAGAGATAGAATTTACCTTGAAGAACAATATAGGCTAGGTGAAGGAAAACATCGTGAGAAAACCTGGACTTAAAAGTCTTAAATTGCCAGTCCGCCTTAAGCAACCGTGGTGATTAATGCTCGTGCATTCTTCATATGAGAAGAGGCCTTTACTCTACTCTGGGACAGTAAAAAGGCTGGTGTTATAAGGCTACATCCTATTTGGACAAAATCTAGGTTCGTAATCCAAAGTTTACAAAAGAAAAAAAGTTAAAGGTTTTCTTAACGCGACTTTGTATAGGTGAAATACCTTTATAAAGGTTAAAAACAAAAGGTTATAAAGGTTATAAAGGTTAAAAACCAGGTCATTTAACGATATGTTGTCCAAACGGAACGTAGCCAATAGTAAAAATTATACAAATCTCTAGTAGCTAAAGCAATCTATATTATTCACTATCCTTAACATTTATTTCAATACCCAATCTAAATTCAATTCATCGTCGATAAATCTAGTCAGTGAACTAATTCAATTGAATATCTGTTCGAATTCTGCTATTTTGTTGACCACGGACTTTGGCAGGATGTAACGCTTAGTGCCAGACCTTTTATGCCGACAAATATTTGTCTCTTAGCTGGCTGCTAACTAGACAAAAATATTTGGCTCAGAAAAACGTTGAGGATGTACTGGTAATAGAAAAACGACGTTCGTGAGTACGAAAGTTAGGCAACTTTTATTTTGTGTTGTGAAGTTAGACTTTAAATTGTCTTGTAGTATAAATGTTATTTATTATTTTTTATAATATATGTTAGAATCTTTCTATCTAGCTATCTTTCCAAACAAGAATTTTGATAATACATTGTCTTTGCCAATAATTTTAAACATAATGTTTGGTCATAATAATTGTACCATTCTTACAAGTATACAAGAATTTAAACGAAATGTTGAAAGTTGTTATAACTTATCACAGAATAAGTTAAGACTTTATTATGTCATAAACCAGTGATTACATTTTGTTTACTTTAAAATTTAAAAAGATATTTAGTATCATCTTTCTAATATAATACCAATTAAAATTAATAATAAAATTCTCTAAAGATTCATTTCAGTATTCAATTAAGTTTTATAATTATAAGTTAATATTAGAACTTCATAAACTTGTTTTAAATGGTAGTAGCTCAGGTTCTACGCATACAAAGTTTCTTTAGGCGCGTAAATGGTTTAAAGCTTTTGATTTACCTATTGCATTAGATTTCTCGATATGTTCCCTATAGGCCACTAAAAATCAGAGTTCAGAGAGAACATCTTAGGCTATATTTTATCGCGAAAAATGGCTTGCAATGGTTGAAAGTTTGTATGGAAAATGCTATATAATTGACATTCAAGTGGGTGGAGCTGCGGGCAATGGCTAGTAATTTATATGCGAAAGTAACTCTGTAGGCATGAAAGCGTAACAGACAGACAGCTGTTTGTTACACATTCATGCCTAAACCACTAAACCGATATTGATAAAACTTGGTATAGAGATAGAATAAACCCTGGGAAACAACATATTTTTAGACAAAAATGGCTTGAATGGATTGAAATAGGGGATGAAAGTTTGTATGATAATTGAGATCACTGATAAATACGCGGGCGGAGCTGCGGGCAACAGCTAGTAATTAATAAGTAAGATAATGACTAACATTAACCTCAATAAGAACATATTACTAAACCCCCTAATGTCGAAAATCTGCTGCAATTTTTTGCTAACCAGAGCACCCTAAGTTGTCCCTAATTAATGTGAACATTATCCGCAGGCCACCTTTTTTGCTAGTAAACATATCTTATGAGGAACAGTCATAATTCGTTTAGTCTTTTGAATTAACGAATTAATTTCAAAATGGCCACTTTGCCACTTTTTTTACGTTATTTGTGATCATAAACTGTATTTATTCATTATTATTTTCGTGAGAGTCTGACATTAAAACAATATTTTAATTACCTTCAGTAATTAAGTTAAAATTAAACTAAATTAATAATAACTTACATTCAATACAATGTCAACTTTTTAAATATTAATAAAACTGTCAATCCTTAAGGGAATAAATACTAAACATTTATAGTTATTCATCTCAATGCGTTCACATTTTTTTTCTAAACATAACAATATTTCATACATTCTCTTGTGAGAGTTCAGACGTACTAACCATTAAGTTTGATATAACATTATTATACACTGCAATATATAGACTGCTACTTTATTTCTATAATCTTCAGAAATATATCTTTACATGTTTTACCGGCTCCTTTTACATATAAGCATTTTTGATTCTTATGAATTTTTCATAAAACTTATTTTTCATAATTAAATGTGCGTTGTCATTAACTGGTTAATATAATTGAAATTTGAACTAATATCTCTATCATGGATGTACGTCACGCTTACTGATACGCATAAACCTTTGTATAACTAAACAGCGCCACTGGTGACAAAAAAAATTTGTTCTCATAGCAAACTATGAGAACAAATTTTTTTTTCACGCTGTCACGTCAAAAAATTGGATTTCACGTAAATTTATTGGATACAATTAACTTTTGTAACTAAACCTGAGGAATAAAGAAGGTATCTATAATTTTGTATCACACTTCAATCATAACAACATTCAGTTACTGTTACTTGATGTTTATAAAGGATTTTGATCAGCGAAACAAAAATGGATTAGCTATATATATATAGCATTTCACATAGTGTAAGCTTTTAATATTACAAGCGTTAGTCTAAGCTATTTGCCATCAAGTGTGACATTATGCTTATTACTTTAGGCAGTATATACAATACGTTTTCAAACTAAATTCAACCTTATGTATCAATCCTAACAGATACCTTCCCTTAACACTGAACATCCATTTTATTCTCTTTCTCAAACAAGTCTCTGAAATAATTCATCGTTTCTCTCAGCGACAATGTAATAAACTAATCTTTAGTGTTCTCTAGAGTCACTTTTATATGATATACAATACAACCTTGTTGCTTAGCTGAGTACTTTTTAACATTTAAGACTAGCGACCCAATCCGGCTTCGCACATAGGTTTCAATATGTTGTACAATGATTATATAGGGGTATATAAGGGTGGCGGGCAACCGATGGCTGAGGGCAGCTAACGACCGGCCACGGCGAAAATTGAGCAGGCCTATGTCCAACAGTGGACGTATTTTGGCTGATATAATGATGATGGTGATGATTACGATTATTTAAAACTAAGCTGTTCTCTGTAACAATATTAATATAAATAATAATACCAGCCTGTTTACTGTCCCACTGCAGGGCAAAGGACTCTTCTCATTTAGAAGGGCAATTTCCGACTTTTAAGTCCAGGTTTCCTCACGATGTTTTTCCGTCACCGTCAGTCAGAAATGTCCAAGATAAACTTAGAATGTACATAGGATTTAAAAATCACATTGGTACTTGCCCGGATTCGAACCCACTACCTCCTGTTTACGAAGCGGATGCCTTATCCACTAGACCATTTCGACTTATGTAACAATATTATTAATGTATTATACTCGTATAGGATAAATCCTCTCAATAATAGTAGCAACCCAATTTATTCCCTTTCCTTCATCCTCACCTCCTTTATTCTCTTCACCTACCCCACTACCTTCACGGTAGGCAGCGTCTTCGCAGAGTCTCTAAAGAAGTTTATGAGTGACAATTACCACTTGCAATCAGGTGGGCTATCGGCGTCTGCTACTGTCGGCAATAAAAAAATGCAGTAAAATCTGTTACATGGACAGAATAAAACATGTTCTTTGCTATATCCTACTAATATTATAAATGCGAAAGTTTGTGTGTGTGTGTGTTTGTTACTACTCAGAGCCTAAACGGCTAATCCGATTCCGATAAAAATTGGCATATAAATAGATTCAGTGCCGAAGACGGACATAGCTACCAATTTCAGCGCAGGCGAAGCCACTGACGGGAATAGGATACTTTTTATTCCGAAAATTAGTTTGGTTCCCGAGTTAAACACATACCATTTTACACGCGTGCGAATCCGCCGAGCACAGCTAGTCTAAAATAAATATTATAAACGTTTGTTTGTAACGATTGAACTTAAAATCTAAGTACATTACCGATTCGAAAAATTCCTTCACTTTTAGAAATCATAAAATGAATCGGGTAATATAGGCTATTATAATATTTTAATATGTATAACATATTTCTTAGTAATTTTTAGAATTTCAATATTTGTAAATTTGGAGTATAGCAATAAATATTTCGCAGACGTAGGTAATATTGCAATCATATTTTATATGTAGGCGTTTGTTCTGAGACCTAATAAAACTTTTGATACTAAAAGCGAAGCGAGGACGGTACATCTAGTATTATTTAAAGATACAACCTTGTAACAATACATTTTAGTCCTTATAACCTTTGAATATTAGAAATATAAATGAGGACACAAATTACTTAATAGTGTTATAAATGCGAAAGTTTGGGTGTGTGTGTTTGTTACCACTCACCGCCTAAATGGCTGAACCGATTTCGTAAAAATTGGTATGTAAATAGATTCCGATACCGGTCAGATGCCAGAGATGTAAGTACATAGGCTACTTTTCATCCCGAAAATCTGTATTGTTCCTGAGGAAGACACAACACATTTTAGGCGTGGGCGAAGCCGTAGGGCGCAGCTAGTGTAATTATAATTTTAATGCTATTGTTATTTTAATAAGTGATATTATTTTTGTTTATGTTTGAGTCTTGTAGATAATTAAAATGGAAGCACCTAATCGTGTTAACATGCATTAAGCATATTAGTTTTTGTAGTAAGTAATTAACGTAAATGTATACAGTGGATTTTATTACTAATCTTCTTTGTGTTTACTAAATAAACTATAACAGCTGAATCACACAAAATGTAATTATATTTGTCTATGATTAGCAGTGAATGTCATTCATGTGATGATGATCTATGGGTTGTTCTATATTCATCCAATGACGTCTCATCAACCCACAACAATAATTTCATTTTAAATTCGTTTTTCTATTCATTATTCAACCTATTATAAAACCACAAAAAAATATAAGATTTGGATGTACGGTCTAAACAAAAAAACACATTAAGTATTGAAATATTTTTAACCCTACTGTAGCCACAAGTGCATTATCGTCAAATTGGTGAAGTGTAGTCAAAGAGTAGTCGCGCTTTTTTTTTAAACGTGGGAGATCAGGGGCTCTGACAAGTGTCAAAGATTTCTATTCTATTCGTCTAACTTTTGGGCGAAAAATTTAAACTGATTTTTTCTAGTCAATTAATAGATAACCAATTATGTATTGGATTATTTATGATATGATCAATATAACACTATCTTGACTTGAAAACCTAGATTTATAAAAAAACAATTCTGAAATCCAATCCGCCTTGAACAAGCGTGACTATAAATGCACCTTCTCTATATGAAAAGAAGCTTTTTTACAGTGTGATAGTAATGGACTGGTATGATGATGACGATGAACATTTATGTTAATCATGCATTAAATGATACTATGTGAATTACGAAAATCTACTCTTACTACTTATTATCTTATATTTTAAATTAAATACGAAAGTTTGTGTGTACACAGACGGTAGTAGATCCACGCTGGTTTCAGCATAAATGGGCCGGATCATCTGGGGAAATACTACCCATTCGTAGAAGATTGACGTAAGAGTAGTATTATCCCTACTACTGCATTTCGTTTGGTGAGTGAGAGCGACGGAGGCCTCTTTCCTCATCTCCTTCATTCCCTTTCTCTAACCCCATTCCAGCCGCCAGTATATAGTGGAGGTCACCATGCCAGCAGTTTAAGACGATGGTATGGTGGCCACCACTTCTGAATTCCAGTGACTGCTTACCATCAGGCGGGGTAGGGTCACTTTGGTATGCTATTAAGTAAAAAAAAAACTGCACAGGCGAAGCCGCAGGGCGCAATATTTTACTGTAAATCTAAATGTTGTTTGAAGTGAATTTAGTTTTACGGATAAGGTTATTGATTTGACATACTGAAATTGATATATATTTATTATAGCTAAAACGATATTCGTGTAAGTACCTACCAACAATATAATTTTTTTTTTTAATGTCGACGGTGGCAGACGAGACAAGAGCCCACCGAATGGTAAGTGGCAGCTGTCACTCATAGCTTCTTCAATGCCAGGTACGCTACAAATTCGCTGCCTAGTTTTCTAACTATTTATCGATATCGTAACATTTCATGACAATCATTGAAAAATTTTCAGTGGTGACCGGCGTTATGCAAAACACCATACATTTTGAAACGTAAGTTATTCCCAGACAATGGATATATGTTGGATAAGCAGTACGTTCTCTAACAGACAGAGCTCCTTTGATGCGAATGCAATGTGCTAGACTGGTCTATTTTAGCTAACACTAAACGTTATTGATGTAAAAGAGATGGGTGAAGGAGGTTATTTCCGTCCTACATTGTAGTTGCTTTTGTAGCCAAGTAGGAAGATACTTGTTATGAGTGCGGTGCAAATTTCGAGCTTTTTGGGGATGTTGCGTTGAATAAAATTATTGAAATCTGGAAAGAAAGATACACGATAAATAACCCGACCGACTAATTTGAACAATCTCAACTATTGGAGAACGACATTGGAAAAAAAAAAGCTTGTTTAGTCTAGATACTAATTTGTGCCGGGGTCTTTTGTGTGTTTGCTTTACAAACTTTCTCTTCCCGAGAAACAGAAATAAGGGATAATAAAAATAAGGGAGATATAAGTACAATAAATCTAAAACTTGTTGTTTGTTTATATCTAATTTTTACGGTAGCAGATCCACGCTGGTTTCAGCATGAATGGGCCGGATCGACAGGGGCAGTACTACCCTCTCATGTAAGATTGACGTAAGAGTACTAGTATCCATACTACTGCGTTTCGTTCGGTGAGTGAGAGCGCCGGAGGCCCAATTTCCTCATTTCCCCTACCCCATTCTCAGCCGCTACTGTGGAGGCCATCATACCTGCAGTTTATGCTTTTGGTATGGTGGCTACCTCTTATGAATTCCACTGACCGCTTACCATCAGGCAGGGTGGAGTCACTTTGGTAGGCTACTATAAAAAAAAATCCAACATAATTTATTTATTTCATTTACATTAATTGTTTTAATTTGTTCACAGGTGATTACTCCTTAGACATCAGAGACGTCACTCTAGATGATGATGCGAAATATCAGTGCCAAGTTAGCACGGGGCCTAAAGGTAAGTTTCAAATATTCTTCTTTCTAAAGAATATAATCGACACCATCCGCTAAGTTACTGACCTTTTGATAATAATAATGGCTGCCGAGCGTAATTATTACGGAGTTCGTTCTTGGAACTAAATATTTTAAGGTTGAACCTCTAACTAATCATTCAAATTACAAAATATAAGTTAAAAAGCAAATTGGTGAACATATAAATATTAAAATTCGATCAACTTTAACATTTTCAAAAATTACAACGTAATTGATTCGTCGTACCTTAACTGCTAATATCATCAAACACACACATTCAATTAAATTTTGCCACCGAACACAAGACCTTTATAAACCAATAACCATACACACGAAACCTACAATATTACACTTAAAAGTACACCGAATATACAAGATAAAAAATTACCACCGGTATCAAAAGCTACCGATATACCACTTAAATACGAACTCAATCACTTTAATTTTCAATAATGATCCCAAATTTGTAGTTTCCAATAATATAAGAAAGAATGAAGTTATCTCCCACGGCAGTGTAATTTAAAATAATAAATCAATGCTCGGCATACAAAATTACGATACAGTACTGAACAAACAAACGCTTGTTAGTGATGCTGCATGCAAGTAAAAAATCTTTGGGTTATAAGAAGTAAGCTTGAAAGGATAAAGAAATTTTTTTGTAGCTTATGAGGTACCTTATTAATTGTAATAACGAATTTAGAATGATGTTTTTTTATGGAATGAATGGTGTATGCATTTGTTTTGTTTGATTAATTTCAAATATTATTATTGTGGTCAGTCAATTGCAGTCTATCTATAAGCTCTTGCTAATTTTACTTTTAATATTACGAGTATTACATACTTCTTCTTTTTCTTATTCGTCGAAACCTCATGACTGAGGGTCGTGACCACCATAAGTTGCCCTCGATTGCAGTGCTCTCCAAGCTGATCGATCTTCTGCCTTTCTTAAAGAGACTGGATGTTTTGGATGTTTGGCAAGTTTACATACTATTTTCACACTATTATAAATAATTTTAAAAAGTTTATTTCACATATATGTTATGATAGTATTTTTAACCCAGAATTTCTCAAATCTTTCCAACGTGAAGTAGACTGAACCTACACGACGTACTCAATTAAAGCTATTCATGCATTTCAAATATTTTAAAATATTTTTATGAATCAAATCAAAGTTTTCTTATATCTCTTGATACCCTACGGCGAAATAAGTCTAAATGGCAGAATGTACTTATCGTCGTATTATATTAATCTCAATAAAACATTATACTTATCAAGACAAATATAGGTGAAAATGATAACACTACTTAGATCTACCTTTACAATATAAAATAGAATGTTCCACCAACGAAGAAATTCTAAGTCATTCATTTTGGATGTCTCAGAATTGCATTTCTACTTGCTTTTTGGAAGTCTGCCAAACCTGTAATTGAAAAGAGTGAAGATAAGTTGAGTCTAGTGTTTGACTTATGTGTTAAAACATTTAAAGTTATGACATTACTATTGTTTTAATCTTGCTTTTTATAAATTCATGAAGACGGTGATAAAATTTGTAATAGCATCAATCTCAATAATTATTTAATGATTTTAAAATATAGACACGTATACACAAATAATAGTGTACTTTATGTTTACTATAGTAGTATTTAGCCATTTGGTTTAGTTTTTTTAGATTCCATTACTAATATGAGTTTTTATAAGTTTATATAACTCTGTATGTGTGTTGTAAAGGTTCAACAAATTAACGTGTCCAACAATTTCAAAATTCTATACTTGCAAATACAACAATTGATTTATATTATAAGAATCGCTCTTCGCTTATAACACGTACCAAAGATAATTCTTTCGTAGCAAGTAACTATTGTTTTCGTACTTGAGCTGGGCCCGCGAAATTGTGTTTGCTTTTAATAAATTGAAAATCTTTACTCGTATTTTATTTCTGACCTATTTTCAGGCTTTCGATTTTCGTATGTATTAAATTAATGTACTTACATCAAATGTTTATTTCTTGGTAATAAATTGAGATGGATCTGTTTTGGTTTTGTAATTTGTGGAGCTTTCTGTAAAACATTTGATTTGTCTTTGTAATTTTGTTTCACAATAATGTTTTGAGCTTTAAATTGAGCTTTGAAATTTTTAACAATTGTATGATTAAAAAGAGTCGACTGATATCCTTGCTGGTTTTTCTTATGGCTCTATCTGGGCAGCAAACTGGCAGTAGTTTAATTGAGTGAAATCATGATTTTGTTAATTTAACGTTTAAATTAAACATGTAAGCTAAATGAATATAATATTCAATAATAGCTTATTTTATTTTATTTGTAAAGTCAATGTAATAAACTAATGTTCAAACAATTTTTGGCAGAATTTACAATGACGAAGAAACATTTTATAAAGCTTTGTTAAAATTTTTTTGATGTATAATTTTTCAATACTTTTTATTATTCACCAAGCTAAAAGGTTGAGGAAAAAAGAATTGAGGTCAGTTTTAACGTTTCCTATTATTTAATGGCAACTTCGGTTTTGAGGGTGGCCGCACCCGCAATTAGTATTTAATTCATTCCTACCCCTTTCGCTACGTTTCCTTTTTTGATTTGTAATTTTTCATAATACCTAATTTACATTTCTGACTTTTAAGTCTTTTGTATTATAACCGCTTTTATTCTCAAGGTTGATTTGAGAGTTTCCCTTTCTTAAGAATTCGTAAGATTAAATTATATGTGTAAGAATTTATTCATTTTATAGTACAATAATATCGGGTTGGTACTATTATATAAAAGTATAAGATTTAAGTTCGATCTATTCCGTTGTGATACCACATAACTAACACTAATGGTATTAGTTTACTGTCGTAAACATTTACTATTCCCTAAGAATACCAAAGTATTAAATATTTCACTGAAGAACCTAATCTATTTCTAACGATTACCAAAACATAAGTTCAGGAACAGTCACAAAAACAATTTATATTATTATCTAATCATTTAAGATTATGATCTTAATACAATCCTAACTATTCCAAATTTATTTTATACAACTTTGGTGGCAAATAAACTTACAGCCCACGGAATGGTAAATGGTAATCGTAACCTTTGTTTCTAAGCATTGCAGAAATAATGTTCAGAGAAAGGAAGGGAAAGAAAAAGGAAAAGGCAGAGGAGCAAGACAGAGGATATTTTTGTTAGGCTGCCGGTGCTCTTATTCTCGAATTTGAATGAATTTTTGAATGAAACACAGAGAAACACAGGAGACTCATATTTTAATTAAATAAACACTACCACCCCACCACTCCATTTAAAAGCTTATGTATTACTGACTGTACGTCATAGAATTTATCCTGTTGTGGGATTCGTTTATGAGTGGTATTCATTAGGAATAGATTAATTATTAGGACAATAAACGAATACCATTGGTATTAGTTTTGTGGTATTAGACCGGAATAGATCAAATTTATTTTCTGAACTAAAACTTAATATTGACCAACAAATATATTTAAGGAAGTAAAAAGCCACTGGTTACTTACTTTCTTCAAAGTTAAATTTCCTAGCTTGCTTTAGAAACTTACTTTAAGATTATCGAAGTGATAAATCAGCTATTTCCAGTTACAGCAGCTGTCTAACTTTATATTGCCGATTTCCTCAGCGATTAGATCTTACAGGACCTTATTCATTTCAATAATAACAGTACCTTCAACTTCACTTTTAAACTCATCGACATTAATTTCTCTAGTATTATCTTGGGATACAAATACGAATTTATAATTAGCTATCTTAGAAATTTCAAGTATTTCAATCCCTTTAGACTCAAGTGGTAAAGTCTTTATTCAAATGCAAACGAAAAGGTCTATAATATTAATTTACATAGCTCTTTGTAAGGCACGTAACCTTTGATAAATTTCTCCTTCCTTTGAATTGTCTCTGTTTGTATTCTTATCTCGTCTTAGGGGCTCTTATGAGCTATTCGGATTTTGTTTTTGGATTTAAGTTTTGTTTGCTAGTTACGACTAAATAACAATTTTCATACATTTTCACGCATTTACCTATTTCATTTCAAATTCAAATTAACTAGGTTTACTCTTTTGGGTTTAGTAAAGCCTTAGCCTAATTATTGTGTTCTAATTACCTAAAGTAATTTTAGAGATTAAACGGAGTGACAAATAAAAATGCAATGTACAATATTTGTTACATATTTTTATAAAGTTAATAAAGAAATTTGCTCGAAATTCAAAGGAACGGTTGCTTCAATGCCAGAAGGAGGAGGTACTTAGCTTTTTGTAATAATATGCGGACGATTAAAAGTTAAAAAAATCACTACATTATCCGTTTTACCTTGTTACTTAAAATTTTAACTAAGTACTACTTAACTCGTTACCTAGGTTGTGTGAACTAACAGCATAAATAACAATCTGTATTAAATGTAGTAATTGAAATATTTTTTTTATGTGAAAGTGTATTTTAATCAAATAATTATTAACTAAATTGTATGCTTTGTTGTGATACTAATTGATAGCCACTTAATTATTGTCGACGTTCAGATAAATTATAAGTTTCCATATTTTTAAACAAAATCTACCCGTCTATCTAAAGAGTCGAAGGAATTGTATATGTGTGCTCTTCAAAAAATATAACAAACGAAGAAACCTGTCCTCAATAAAAGTGTAAAAGCTTTTTGATTATTTTATGAGACGATTTCCAAAGCAGACCTAGTAAACAGGTGACCCATATTCACCAAGAAAAAACAAAATACTTCCATAGCATCTCAAATTCATTCGAACACAAACTTGGTAAAAAGGTCCACGATTTACATGAAACTAACAGCACTAACTTTGTTTTTTATCAGCAAACGAGTACAATGGACAAGCGTCTTGCGGCTAAATTGTACAACTTTGCACTATTTAACTTCATAAACTTTGTTCCCAACTTGTGAGAACTATTCGCGGGCGAGACGAGCCATTGTCTCTTCCCCCTCCTGTATTAAATATGATCTCGAGCAGCCACGAATTTACAAACTTCCTGTTTGAAAAGTTATTGAATTTAATACGTTTGTGCAAAAGTCAGATTATAAGTACTTGAAGTATTCAAAATGAGGCTCTTTGAAATATCGGTGTTAATATTTTTTGTCCGCTTCTCCTATATCTGTGGGTAAAAGATAACTAAAGGAATATCAGGCAACGGGTAGCAGTCTTAGCTGAATACAACCCCCTTAGTAGGTGAGAAGTGAATTAGTAACAAATAACAACTAATTTTGAGGAGTATAACATACTAGCTGTTGTCCGTAGCTCCGCCAACCTGAATGTCGGTTATAGCATTTTTCATACAAACTTTCATCCCCTATTTCAATCCTTTAAGTCACTTTTCACGATTAAAGATAAGTTTAGTGGTTTAGGCGTGAAATCGTAACAGACAGACAGAGTTACTTTCTCATTTGTAATATTAGTAGGTATGGATTAATATGACCGACAATCAGGCAAGCCATGTAACATTAATGTCTCTTATAATAACTATTTATTATAATATTTCCCATACTCATAGTTTCTCATCACGCTGTAGGTAAACGCATAATTTTATGTAATTAATTTCTCACACCATCGTAAAATTAAAATATATAAACTTAAGTAATAAGTGTCATAACTCATAAGTTATAACAAAGCCCCTAGACAAATAGATTTCTATTCAATTCATAGAATAGATTTAAAAATGTATGGGAATGACATAAGCTAACGACAATGTTGGCGTTAGTTTAATATTAGATATGTCAATCTCATACATTTTTTATGGGATAGACATATGCTAATGCCAACATTGTCGTTAGCTTGTGTCATTTCCATACATTTTGATGATTAATTTTGGTATATAAAAAGAGAATGAATTTTATTGGCAGCTAGAAAACTGTATCGGATAGTGATTAAATTTTAAGTGTTGCTGTATTTATTTATAATTTTGCAATATTAATTCTTTCGAGCGTATTATTCCTAGGATGTTATGTTAAAATACATTCTCAACAATATTAATAAAATATAATCACAACATAATAAATACCAAGTGTTGAAGTAATTAAAATTTGTATAGTTATAACTTGATTAATAACTAAATGATAATCTTTTATTGTTATAATGAAGTCATTTTCCGATTTGTTAATCAAATTAAAGTAGATAATTTATCAATACATTACTTGTCGAGATCATTATAATAAAATGTATTAATTAGCAACGCTTGAAACAAAACAAAATCGTCTCTGAGGCTTCAGTCTATACCTACTATTATAAAAAGCGGCAGAGCTTCTTTTTGTTTGTTTAAACGCGCTAATCTCTGGTAGTGGGTAGTAGTCAGATTTGAATAATTATTTTTGCGTATGATAGCCTAGTTCTTGAGGAAGGTAATAGGCTATATAACGTCACGCTACTGGCAACGGGAGCAGAGCAGTAAGCTAAAACGTGGGTGAAACCGTCGCGGAAAACTATAGTATATATACTATATTATAGTCGAGTATGATGTCCATCATACAAGCTTAACTTTGCAGTTAAAAACAGTTTTCCTGTATATTGATGTACGTCCTACTTAATTTTCCCATTGCTAATGTAACTTTGTAATAGTAAAAATGTTAAATTTCGGATGAAAATCATAATTGGTATAATCACTCACGGACTCTTTTGACTTCTTACCTTTAGCTTGAGTGGTCTATGGTTGGCAAATATAGAAATAAAACTGTTGTACGGTTATATGAGTTTTTCTCTAAATTACCCAAGTACCCTTTTAAATTTTATTACGTTAGGTACCTTAGAGATTTTATAGTAAATTTGTTTATTATGTTTACAAAAATGGCAAAACATTATAACGTTAAAAATATTTTAAACACTGTGTTTATGAATTTATTCTAAATTAAATAAATATTTGCTTAAATTAAATAATTAACTCACTAGTTTTGCCCTTTTCAATGTTAATTAATTAGGTACATAAATAACATTTGTTTTAAACTTTACATATTTACATAAATTTGATTTAACTTTCTGAAAGGCAATTTGTTTTAAAAGTTACTTAAATAGGTAGTAAAAAATTAGCATATTTTTTTAACTATTTGAAGCTATAATAATAATGCTCAAGTCATTTATCGTATATAAAAGAAAAGAAGATTATGAGGCAGTATTATTTGACTGCACCGTTGGTCTAGTAACTGACTGCGACGCCGGGTGTCGTGGGTTCGATTCCCGCGGATGGCAAATATTTGTGTGATGAACATTTGTATATTTTGTCTTTAGTCTGGGTGTTTCCTATGTATTATAAGTATGTATTTACAAAAAAAAAAGTATGTATATGTATTATATTTCAGCTTCCTAACTTCTATCATCACTTTTCTACACGTGCAAATGTGCAACAAGAAGATTTCTTTAAATATTAAGTTCCAAAGCAATTTGCTAATGACTTGCGGTGCTTTTACAGCTACTATCGTAGAGCTTAGGTGAAAGACAAATTAATAGTAATTACATACATACATACATTTTATCCCCGAAGGGGTTGGCAGAGGTGTTTAACCAACCACTTTTCGTTTTTTTTTCATTTTTGGTCTTATGTAATAGGCGAGCCTGTTATTATATCGGACACAATTTAAGACTTCGGGCTAATACTGAGAATTTTCAACAGAAAATCAAATATCACTTTACCCGATCGGGGATTTAACCCGAGACCACTGCGTGGTAACCTGTATACAGTACCAACGAACCACAGATTTAAATTTTGAGCGAACTAAAATCCTCACACTAGATTGGCCATAAACCACTTGATGAGAAGAAGAATCATTATTTAGTATTTTATTATCATTAGTTGGAACAATACAATTGTGTAGAATTATTAAACAAGAATAGCTTCAATCTTTTTTATTTTATTTTAGCACTTTAAGGAATGTTTTTTATTCACGATGCAAAGCCTAAATGTAGGCATAGGTAGACAATATTTAGTACGTATTACTATTTGACTCGATATTTGTCACGTACAATAGTATTACATAATAATATCTCAACAGCTACTTACAGCGCCATTTAGCATTTAGCCGCCATAGTGGAGGCCACCATACCAGTATTTTGACTTTTGAAATGTTGTCCACCACTTCTGCTCACTGCTTACCATCAGGCAAAGTGGAGTCAATTTGGTCAGCAAATATAAAAAAAGACCCAAAGTAAGCATAATTATATTATAGCTTGTGTTATATTTTGTAGAATTCGGATATAGCTACATACTTAAATACTTTTTTTTGTAAATACATACTAAACATAGAAACAGACAGGCCAGTGCAAATAGATATGTTCATGCGCACAAACCCGCCTTCTCTGCTTAGAAGTCCGTATACAGTACCACCGAAGCACAGAGGCAGTCAGAGTGTTGTCTTGGTGACCACAGTAAGACAATATTTTCTACTTGCACGAGATTGTCATCATGTGGGATGATGACATCATGATCAAAATTATATTATTTATTAATATTGTGTAAAATAACAATTAATCAATCCATTCATTTTTCTAACTTTATTTTCAATCTAACTAGTAAAATGGTTAAACGGGCACCCTAAATTGTCCACGGAGGCTACGAGCACTCAATCAAAACAAGAGGTCTAACTTGCGGGGTCTAATGGCTCGGACCCATTATTAGTACTTACCTACGCAAGTAACATTGCTGCGGCTTTCAAAGTATTAGCTTGCCGCGGCGCAGTTTCACCCGCGTCTTTGCCTACTGCTCTACTCACGATGCCAGTAGCGTGATGTTACATAGCCTATAACCTTTTTTAAAAACTAGGCTATCATACTCAGAAATAATTTTTAAAACCCGACTGGTAGTTCCAGAGATCTTTCGCTTTATATATTAGTATAGATTATCCAAATCACCTCTCATAACACTCACAGGAAGAAACTAAGTTCCTTATTGTATCCGGAGACCACACAACCAATCCTTCACTAGTAATACTACAAGTCATAATTCCAATATAATTTCTCATTCGTTTTACGACCCCCGAGAGAATAGAAGCGTGTGGACTACGAAACAAATATTACTCATTTCTTACACAATCCCAAAACAAAATTGCCTTTTGTTATAATCTCTACAATTTTATATCTTACAATTTAGTTCGCTGGCATTTAGAAATTAATATAAATTAGTATAAAAAATTGTGACTTTATACGGTGAAGGAAGACATAAGAAACCTGGACTAATAAAAAAGTATAAAATTGCCAATCCGCTTGAATAAGCGTGGTGATCAAGCCCTCTCTATATTAGAAGATTCTTTTTTTTACTGCAGTGGTTTGGTATAATGATTACGATAATATAACTATAAGTAGTATTATAGCGGTAGGGTTCAAAACACTTTCTGTGATAAATTAATAGCGCCGGAGGTCCAATTTCTTCCCCTTTTCTGTTTCCTCACTTCCCTCAATCCCTTTACCGACCCCACTTCTTTCACGGTACAGTGGCTTTGCAGAGTCTCTTGCATGGCATGAGCAATGCCAGCGACTCTGAGTCATCCATGAGCGACAGTTACTACTTACCATCACGTGCGCTGTTTGCTGGTCTGCACCTGTCAGCAATAAAAAAAAAATTAGGCAGGTTTGCTTCCAATCGGCTGAGCGGATAATGATGATGTATCAGTAAAATACTCTCAATCAAGAGCATTAAGAAGGTTAGGCTACAGTACGCGTACGACGCATATAAACGCGGCCTTTTCCTTGCAGTGGAATAACATTAACATGCTGTTATTATTACTATTGTTGTTATAAATTAAAATCTCTTTGACAGGTGAGCAGGCGATCAGATCGAGGTACGCCAGGCTGACCGTACTCGTGCCGCCAGAACCTCCTCGTATTATCGAAGGGAATTTCTTCTCGACGATAGAGGACAGAAATATCAAGCTGGAGTGTGTATCCGTTGGTGGCAAACCACCTGCTGAGGTAACGATTGATTTATGTTTAACATTTTTAATTGAGAAGTAAATTTTTGCAGCTATATTTAAGTAATATAGGACCTTATTTTACCTTTATTATTTTAAAACATGTAAGTGCTTACAACTAAGTTACTTATATTTTAGTGACTTTAACTGATGGGTATAACAATATTTTCTAAATATATTGTATTAATTTAAATTTAATACATACATATATAGCTTCACGCCTCTAATTCCCGAAGAGATAGGCAGAGGTGTTTTACCACCCATGTTTCGTTATTTTTATTTTGGGTCCCGTATAACAGGGGAGAGCCAGTTGCCATTTATCGGGCAGAATTCCAGACTCCGGGCTATAAAATAATAATAATTATAAATATTAAAAATTAAAAAGACATAATCGATGTATAAAACTCTAATATGTTACATTGTTTTATTTTGTTAAAACCTTTTTACTACAAAATTGTGAATAGAACAAAAGACAATTTATTATAATGTTGATTAAAATTTGCGGTGGTAAATGCCCGGATTAATTTAGAAGCTTATTTTGTCATTATGATAGGATTACTAAATTCTAATACATAGGTATTATTTAATATGAAGTTGTTTGTTTATTATTTTCTTTATTTAACTAACAAAACAATAGGTTATCTATCTAAACTATTAAATAAAGCGGAAGAGGTTCTTTGTGTGTTTGTTTGAACGCGCTAATCTCTGGTAGTACCAGTCGGATTTGAATAATTCTTTTTGCGTTTGATAGCCCAGTTCTTGATAAAGGTTGTAAAATATGTACCATCACGCTACTGGTGGCGTGACCACGGCAGTAACCAAAGATGTAACGATGTAACGCGGATAAAATCGCACTGCATAAAATTTTTACGGTAGTAGATCCACGCTGATTTCAGCATGAATGGGCCGGATCGTCCGGGGAAGTATTACCCTCTCATAGAAGATCGACTTAAGAGTAGTAGTATCCGTACTACTGCGTTTCGTTCGGTGAGTGAGAGCGCCGGAGGCCCAATTTCCCCCCTATCCTCTTTCCTCACCTCCCTCATTCCCTTCCCCTAACCCCATTCCCAGCCGCCATGGTGGAGGCCACTACACCAGCAGTTTAAGACGATGGCTTTTGGTATAGTGGCCGCCACTTCTGGATTCCACTGACTGCTTACCATCAGGCGGGGTGGAGTCACTTTGGTAGGCTATAATATATTAAAAAAAAAACTGCAGGAAGCTAGAGGTAAATGTTTTGTCACAGTAAATTATTAATTAAACATAGGGTAGGTACTTTTTAAAGCTTATCTTAGACTAACTTTCTGCGGCGCTGTTTCACCCGCATCTTTGCTAACTGCTAAGTTCCTTTCGCCATTCGGGAGATGTTACATACTACTACTTCCTCAGGAGCTGGGCTATTATACGCAAAAAGAATTATTCAAATCTGACTGGTACTTCCAGTGATTAGCGCGTTCAATTAAACAAACAAAGAAACTCTTTTGTTTTATATAATAGAGTAGATGATAGGTACCAACAAAGATATCAGAAGAAAGAGAGAAAAATAATATTATTGTGCGAAGATTTTGACTTACACTTGTTTGCTTTTCTATCTTGGCCTTTTATTGTAATAACCAGCTAGTATTATTGACACTTTAGCCCGTACTAAACTAATAATATGTAGGTCCCTATATCAGAGACTAGACTACTATCGGTTTTACAAAAATGAACGTAAAAGTAGTCATTTAGCTTTATGTTTTATATTGAAAACTTTACCATGAGTAATTAGTTTGCCTAAGTTAATAAAAACATTTAACTTTTATTCTAGCAATATTTGATTTTCGTTTTTAACAAACTAGTACCCACATATATTTTATTGTCGATTATATAGCCTGTGATATATATATGCGTTAAATTACTTACCTTTTGTTAAATACTTTTCGTTGCGTAATTCTAAACAAAAAGTAAATTCAAGTTTTACAAAGTAGATATCATCATGTCTCATCCGTTTTCTCGACGCAGTACCTACATAATGACAGCATAAAGTGTCTTTTTAACTTTCACGGGCAAAATTAGTCTTTAAATTGCTAAAAGTAAGTATGTTTTTAGCTTATTTGACTTTTAGTATCTATTAACACGTTTTCTAGCAAAGTTTAGGAAACATGTTGCCTATTATTTTACCGCAGGGAATATGGTCATTACTGAGAAGGCATGATCACTGATCTTTATTCAAGTAAGATCTATAAATTCACAATGTTTGCTCGTTATATCAATACCGGCCAAATTTTATAAAAGTAACATTATGTAGACTTAAAAAATGTTATTAATTCCTCGATATTGAATCTAAAACGTAGTGCATTATGATTACGATTTCTAGTTATTAAGTTTTCTGCATTTCCGTCCTAAGGCTTTCATTGTTAGACAAAGGCCTACAGACTTTAATAGGATTTGGCCATAAACTTCACGTTTATCAGTCGGACTATCTTTATGGCAGTAATGAATGTCATATGACAGTATGAATCACGCTTTGTATTAAATATTTTCTCTGCCTTCATACGATTAAAATTCTTTGATATACGCTTTCATTTCACAAGAAGTTCAAAAGCTACCTTATATCTAAGCTAGAACTAATTAAAGTCATTATGAATGTTTTAACAGCAATATTTTCTCAGTTGTCACCCCAATTTTGTGAGCCTTGATAATATTAATTAATCAATGTCGAGCTACTTAAATAGAATTCTTCGAGCTTGCCAGTGTAATACCCGACCTATTCATATTTTCATCATTTTTCTTAATATTTCACGTAATTTGAGGATATTTTTTTCTATTAAAATGCTTTAAAAATATTGTAATGAAATCTTTTGAAGCCAGTTTACTCAATTCATGGATCATTAATGAAGATATTGCTGGGTAGATATTTTGTTACATAAGTCTTTGTAAAGTAATCGAATACCTACTTATTTCAACACAATATTTTTGATGTTTGTCTTCAAATATCATAGATGTGGTTAAATTGTACAGTTTGATAGACATATTGTGCAAGTGATACTCCTGGTGTTGCAGGGCGCAGGCCGCCCATAGGTTACGGTAACTGCTTATTATCAGACGGGCCATAAGTTTGTTGTCACCTTAGTAGCCCTTTACAGTGTTAGACTAAACTAAACAGTTTGTTAGGTACCTACTTAATACATTTGTTCCAAAATTTTTAATTTGTAAATAGTATCATATAGAGTATAGTTATTTTGTTACGCAAGTATAAAAAACCTACAAATGCAGTCATTACAAGAAATACAAGAGATTCTCTTACTACAAATTTTTTACTTTAAGAATTCTTGATTGTCGATAAAATATGTATTTTTTAAGTATAAAAGTGGAATGAAGTCTTCAAGCTATCATTTCTACGACGTTAAAGTTGACCTATTTACCGTTAAATGAAAAATACGATATGCACGTGTTCCATGTTTCAGAACATAACCGGAACACAATTTATGATGTAACATGTTCCAATAGTAAATTATGTTGATATGACATTATAGCGAACTGGGTGAAATTCAATTTGACTATAAATTATCTTTAGATAATCGAAGTGACATAATAATTATTGCTAGAGCATAATTATGCGACGTGTTAGAAGGTACCCTAGATTACTGCGGTGTGGTTTCACACGCTTATTTGCTTACTGCTCTGCTCCCATCACCAGTAGCATGATATTACATAGCCTATAATCTTTCTAGAGAACTGTGCTATCGTACGCAAAAGGATTTTTAATCCGACTGGTAGTTACAGAGATTAGCGCATTCAAACACACAAACCAACAAACTCTTCCACTTTATATAAGAGTATAGATAATGCCCTCTTTTAAGACTGATATGCTCTTTTTCAAAACTAAAATTAATCTTTACAGACCAAAGTAAGTTGATTCTTAGTACGAACATGTTGTAATAGTGCAGGTTGCCTCATGATGGTTTCTTTCTTTCAATATAAGTACGTCAGTGACAAATCAAGCAACAAACACAAACTGTGCTCCGTCACCAAATTACATACAATTTATTTAAATAAACAAACAATAATTAATTTTATCTGTCTCTCTTATATTTGCTTTACCTTGTTTACATTGTTTGTAATATCGTCAAAATATCCCATAGATAACGGTATATTATTTGCACATTGGTACTCGTCCGTTTTAAAACTCTCAACCTCGTGCCTGAGAAATATGTAGTAGATTTGATAGCTGGTTGAACTTTCCGGTTTAATCTAATCGGTATATACCAAAAAATCAGGATTTTATTATACTTCATAATTAATGTTTATTTTGTTCTGTTGACTTATAAAACACTTAGAATGATCCAATCTTCAAGTATTTACAACCTTAAAATAAAGATGCTCTTAAGAAACATCTAAAATTGTCAGTTTATGTACACAAACCAATTGGGACTGTGTCTGTCCAATTTATTTAGCCCTATGTCAATTTGTTTGTACCAGTATTAGACAAGAGAATATTCAATTTAAGCTCCTCAAGAGAAGTGAATAGGTATACGGCCCGAGGGACTTGGTTACAATTAGGAGTTAAATTGAAAATGATGTTGCGACCGTTGTGAAACGGTTGCAACGTTTTGATTGCACAAATATTTCATAATCAAGTTTCCTCTGTTCAAAGTAATATTTCTGATGAGATGGGAATTTGGGGGAAATGCGGCAATTATTTTCGATTAACGTGAAATGAAGGTTTATCACTTAGCTACATTTTAAATTTAACGGCTCTTCAGCCCCTATCAAAGATTTGTTTATAGAGCCTAGCAGTAGTATATACTTTACATCCGTAATCAGTCAAGCGGTAACTGGACTATCCAATAATAAATTTCCTGCATTTTTTTCCAATATCCACACGACCACAGAATGTGATAGTGTGGATATTGGAAAAAAATTTTTGAGCTTTCATGTGCGGTTTAATGAAATAAATTAATCCAAGTAAAAGAACTTCAGACTTTATTAGCTCCACTAGTTCTGGTTCAGGCTCTCTGTATCTTCTGACTTCTGTATTGGTTTATGATTCTGTTCTTGTTTTAGATCACGTGGGTTGACAGCAATGCAGGTGTTCTAACGCAAGGAGTTACGTATACTGTGGAACCTTTGCCAGATGGTCAACGATTCACAGCCAGGTTAGTAAATGCGATTTTTTGTCTTTATCAAAAGAAAAACATGCTTTAATAGCACTGATATAATGTCATGACCTAATTTTATATTAAGACTAAGTAATTTATTCAATAATATCAATAATCTACAATTTCAGACTGATATCTGAGCAAAACTAAAAGAACAGTGACCAATTGCATCATGTACATGCAATACAAATGAATAAAGTAAATAACAATGTCAATAACTTGGCCATTTTAATTATTACTAAACAAGGTGAAAATATCCATACACCTAATGATATCAATCTCAACATTAACATCAATATATTCAATAATATAAAACAGCTATATGACGTTTTAACAACTAATAACAAATATGTTTGTCAACCAGATCAATTATTAAGATGACGCCGAAGCAAGAACACCATAACCAGACCTTCACTTGTCAAGCACAAAATACCGCTGACAGAGCCTACAGAGCTGCTAGCATACAAATTGAGGTAAGCGTAGAATTAATGACGACTCCTAGTCGATTTATTTGATGTATTTTTAAAAGTACTTCTCGATAGTAGTGAATCTTATAACTGAGCTTTGCACTACGTCTTTGTTTTTCCCCTTTTTTTTCTATCAGTGAGTACGGTGTTTATTTTATCTGTTACGTTCCAAATATTTAGTGTTTATACTCTTTAGATAACAAATTCTATTATTCAATAGCTATTCTGCTTATATAAAATCATTCATTCACACATAGACTGCGCTGATTTACTCTCTTAACTTCATCACCCATTATAAACCTCGTAATCCCTCCCCAAGATTATTTGCTCTACAAGTTTACAAGAATAATACCTCTTTCTATAACCCTGTAACAAGAATGTGCCGATTATACAATGACATGGTGTCTCGACATTCTACCTTAAATATATTTAATAGTAGTCTCAGTAAATTCAAAAGTGAAATTAGACGTATTCCATGTATTAGCAGTTCCAATTCCGATTAATAAAGGACATTTAATATTTTTGTATTATCACAACTAAGTAATTTTATATTTGGAGCATCTGTGCACACATACGTAGAGTTACAAACTAGCTTTCTATTTCATATATTTACTTTGTTTCTTTATGTTTGTATCTTGTTTTGTGAGCTAATAAATCAATAAACAAATAAATAAATGCATTATCTAAGCTATATTATAAAGCGGACGATTTTGTTTGTTTGTTTAAACGCGCTAATCTCTGGAACTGCAGGTCCGATTTAAATTTTTTTTTTTGCATATGCCCAGTTGTTGAGTAAAGTATAGGCTAACATCACGCTACTGACAACGGGAGCAGAGCAGTAAGCAAAGATGCAGATGAAACCGCGGCGCAGGAAGCTAGTTGTCTAATAAAGTGACTGCGTTTAGTCCCTATTTTTACATTTCCAGTACTACATTTAAAAATCATACCTAATACTATACGAGTAAAGCGCATTATAATATATTTGTATCGACTAAGCACTACATGTAATACAAATAAGTACAAGTAGCAGTGATCAGCATTGATTTTAGAATAGATTTCTACCTAGGCACAAGAGAGAAAAACCGACTTCAAAGCTATACCTACAGATACAACCTTAAACTAAAATGTCTCTTTACTCCTCCAAAATAAAAAACAAAACTAAACAAGGAACCAATTTCAGAGTATACCCTTTCAAATGATAAAGGATTTTATAAATTTGGTTTTTAAAATATTTATATTAAGTATTCGATCAACTGAAGTACATAAATCACAACTAACATCTCTAAAATATAATATCGAACACGAGCTAACTAAATAAAACTTGGTAAAATCTCCGTAAATATTGACAAATGCGACTGGACACCAGCTCGGTAAAAACGTGTCACCATTTGCAACATGTCCTGATTTAGCACTGCCAGGGAAGCGTAGTAAATATTGGCACGTTCACTGAATACACAATGATGTTGGAAATATGAAAATTGTTTCAGAAGCTGCCATTTTTATGGCTTATGTGTTTATGATACCACATTAAGGTAAAATGAAAATTGCTAAAGTTTAGAACGACAAAAAGTATAAGCACCATTACCTTTTTTATAAAAAATATCAGGCTATTCTACAGTCTACTGATGGAAGTGTAATCAAACACAAAATTTATTGATTTTATTTACACAAAAATAATACATTCTTGTAAATAATACATTCTTATAATTGAATAAAGAGTTAGCCTTAAGGAATATCAAATATTTATAACTCAGGTAGCACACTGAAGAAAATACTATTACCTTAAATGTCATCTAATCTCATTTGGTTCATGAGAAAAAAAACATAGCAATCTACGTACAATTCCATGTAGATTCCCCCTTCTCAATTAGGAAAATACGTTGCAATCCTACGTCGTATCCCTACTTAGTAATATACTCTGATCTCTTTATTTATTCCAGTCTTGTTTGGCATTCCCTGAAACCCGCTTTTTCCAAAGTTAAGAAAAATCCAAGCAAAAGAAAATGTTTTGTGTTGTGTGGATGGTTAAGTATATGTTTTGAAAACTAGAGGCCTTTTTCTTTTGTATCGATAATTGGCTTTTGGTTTTTGAAGTTCGATTATTTCGCAGGCCCGAGGCAATTTTGTATATCGACAACGTTGAATTATTTTCCATGTATAATATCCTATTAATTCTGGCGTCCTTCGAAATTCCAATAAGTGTTCGTTGTTTGATGTATTTTTGCGAGTATATATTCTAGCTTAATATTATTATAACAGTATTACGACAAGTAAAATGGTTACGGTGAAAGAACCACTCAGTACTTGATACCTCGTTTAGTAATTATATATTGGATCCATCTTTCAGACTAAGCATCACCAAAAGTACTATTAAATCTAAATTATAAACACATTTTCTAAGACCTGTAGATAGACCGTTTATAAATCTGTCAAGTTCACAGTGAATACTACGTAAAAAGTATTGCTTTAAAAATTGCTAGTGATACCCACTTTACCTTTATTTTTTATCTTTGTGTTGCAACAAGATGTATGTTTTTGGTGTATGTTAGAATATCAGATACGTATTGCTTCCGTTGTATAATATTGTACAGACTTGTTTAATACAAAATGATGATTATTATCAAACGATTGAAAAATGTGCTGCATACTGGACAAACCCTAGTGGTTTTTTGTTTGCAAGTTTGTTTTCTTTCATTTGTTAATTTTTACATAAGTTGTTAATATGTAATATTGGTATATATAAAATTAAAAAAAGACACTTATTATAAAGTTTGAAGCCAGTCTTTTTAATATGTTCTCTTTTTAAAACATTTTTTACTCAATGCAATCGCAAACGCCGCCCCTCAGTATGAACTCATAAAATATCGAAATAAAATTCCAGTTGTAGCTATTTGCTATCTTTCATCCCCTAGTAAACTTTTAGGCTCTGTATTTGTTTTCTCTTATAAAAATATTGCTATTTGCAAATAAATTGTTTGTTTCGATATTGAGCTGGGGAGATGAATTTCTTGAGAAATCGTGAGGATGATTGTTGTATGTAGGTATTATGTTAAAGGAAAAGCTCAGCCTTTTTCTTTGTTTCTATGAAATGCTTGTGTTTGTGAAATTGCTTTTGTAAAAAAAATACTGCTACACTAGATTGCTCTTGACTTTGTTTAAAAAATAACATTTATTTGAACTAGTTTATTTTAAAGTAAAAACAAAAAAATTAAAGAAAATATTTTTAATAAATGTTAATAAGTAGCAAACTAAAAAAAGCGTGAAGAAGATCTTCTCTCGTTAAAACATACAACCAGTCTCAAAATAAATATCTCTTGTACACAGACGTATTTGTTCTAAGAGGTGATGAAGCCACGCTAATCTTGAAGCCGATAAGCCTTTGGCAACAATGATGACGAATAAAGAATAATCTCTGACTTAAATTCAGAATTAAACTAAATAAGTTTAAAAAAATCCTATTAATACTTGTTAACATATCACAAATAAAGTTATGTATTTTTAAATCAAATATTACCAATATTTTTATTACCATTTTTTTTTCATCAATGTTTAACAATAAGACAGTATTAAATGCTTCATCACTACTTATATTACATTTAGTGGTCCATAAAAATACGTATATATTGATCAATGCTACGTAGCGATGTAAAAATTATTGTCGTCCTCGAAATTCGGTAGGAAATTACTATTCCGGTCGCGAATACACTGAAACTGGATGCGACATTAATATTAATATGTTTTCCTTTATTATTACGGTTTCATTTATTGTTTTACTAAGACGTTGAATGCTAGATGGACTCGGGACAACTCCAGCTCTGAGAAAGACAAATCTAACGCGGCACAAACTTCACTTAACATTTTTCAAAATTTTGCACATTGATTTAATTTTAGGTCCAAACTAAATCCACCATTATGACAACATTTTTTGAATATAATATATGCATTGTGTAATAAGTATTAACTTACGTAAAATAATGATGTAGGTTCTATTAAATTGCAGCTAAAGTGTAATAATTAACAAATAATTATTCACGCAAGATCTATCCAAAAACTACCTGTTCTTCTCCTTAAAACTTATTATGTACTAGCTGTTTCCAGTGACTTTGACCGCACGGATATACCACAATAAAATATAGCCTATGTTACTCGATGATATTGTAGCTTCCTTCAAGTGAAAGAATTTTTTAAATTGGCTACGTAGATTTTGAGTTTATCCACTACAAACAAACATACAAAATATCAAATCTTTCTTCTTTATAATATTAGTTTAGACTACGAACCTCTACTTCTCACAAAACTAGTTTTTTCTTGTAACACTTACAATGTGTTAATACTGATATTATTCGCACCTTATCATCTGCTATATACTTACACAATTTTGCAATAAAGTTTTATAGGCACTATTCGATTTGATCGTAACTACTTAATTATCACATAGGTCATTTATATTCAGGCAGTGTTCTTGAAGCCCTGGTTGAACTGTCTCATCGTGCCACTCTATATTAATCGCCGTCATCATTTCACGCTCTAATTCAACCGTATCCAGTCCTTCTACATCTAAACCGTTGTTATGACGAGTAAGCCTTGTATGTTTATCATATATTTTTTCGTTGGCTATAAAATAAAACCCCTTTTTATGGCGAACCCAATTACTTTTTACGATCAGATGTGCTATGATATTGCTTTGATACTGAGATACTTGCCATTTATATATGAAATACTGTTGTGACCATCTTCTCTGTTAATGATGACCAACAAAGAATTTCATATTCTTTTTATATTTTAGATTGAAATTTGGAAAAGCATGTATTCAGTTTTGTAATGACTTTCTGAAATGCGTTCATTATAAAGTAGAATAAAGACAGTCTAGAAATTGTGATGCCGTTTGATGAATATAGTGCTGTATTATTGTGGTCAGTACCATACCGTACTAAACCTGAGTTAACTTTAATGAGATGCTTCATGGACAGCTTTTGTCTGCATACAACCTTTTGTGATCTTTGATGACTCTTTCAAAGGAAATAATATAACATGAAAATTTTCTCTGTAATATTTAAAAAAGTGAAACGTTGATTTCAAAATACAGCTGACATATTGGTTACGAATACTGAGATGCCAAATTAATATGACACTGGTATGAATCGCATGACAGCTATCAGCTAGCTAGAAAGCCGTCAGACCAATTTTAGATATTTCTAATAGAAATATTTAAAATTGATGTAACCATTTGTTTGACAATTTAGTTAGTGTTAGTGACAATTGGTTAGATCAGTCGTATAGATCATAGTAATATTCAGTTGCTAGTAGTTTGATTAGAAGTCCACCACGAGTTGGAAAAACGCCTTAGACATTCTCAAAAGTAGTGATGCTTAACTCTTCTATGGACAGGCTCAAATTTTTGTGTGGTCTTCTTCCTTCCTCTCTTTTGTATGGTTAATCTAATCTTTATGATTATTTTATACTAAATCAATATGTTAATGATCCTATAAAAAATAATATTAGAGTAGAAATACAAAAACAACTAAAAATTACTGACATAAAATTTGTAGAATCAAATCAGATTAAAAGTAACGAAGAATAATGTATTCACGATTTTGTAAGCTAAACATGTAACAGCAAGTAACTGCTAATGTCATATTTTCTCTTACAAAATATTGTATGAATACATAAATATATTTATGCTTATTCAGTTTTCAAACCTGACAATACCTATACCATTTCTATAGAGTGCAAAGTTATTTAAAATTCAATTGGTGCAAGATGAAATGCAGTTACTATAGGAAACAAAATCGGAACTGTATCCATTATTCTTTCTCCATACTACAAAATTCCATTAATGTATGTTATTTTACTTTTTTAAGCTGCAATGAATTATCTTTATTGTCTCCCGTTCTATTATACGCTAGCACTTGTACTTTCTTTCTATTATTTTCGCCTGAAAAAGGTTGGACATTACTTTTAAGAGATTTGTTATTTTTTAGTTTAGGTTATTGTTATTTATTAGGTTTTTAGAATAGCTTACAGACAAAAAAATGTTTTGGATAATAAAAAAAAATTACTAAGTTGCTATTAACAAGCCTCGGCAAATTATAATAGTTATTTTTTTGAGTATCATTCATCAGCTATGGTTTTTGATGTCAAAAAAATAAATATGAAAAAAAAATGTTCTGCCAAGTTTTAGTTCAATTAAGGAATTGCAATTTAGTGCCCATAATATATATTATTATATATTATTATTATTATGATAATAATAACATTCTTAGTAACATTTTGAGCTTTACACACACATTTGACTTGTTAACGGGTGACAAAAGACTTCGTTAAGTCGTTCTAATTCTTTAGTTTCGAAACATATTAATAAGAGCCTAATGTTTTATTCAAAGTTGAAATAATTGTTTCTGAAATATTTAGTCTCAATGTAATTATTATTTCACAAATCTTCGTATTATAAGCTATTATATTTAATTGTTCATTGTTATTTCGAAAGGTATTTGTTAGAAGTTGTTTTTCTAAATGGATAAAGTATTCATTTCGTGATAATGTCTGTCTCGCATAGTTGAACATCTGAATGAATTTGAATTGTTAGCATTTTCTTTGTCTGCAGGTGAAATATGCTCCTAAAGTGAAAATGTATATCAAGTCTGGTGTCAATGGAAAGATTCCTGAGGGAGACGATGTGGTAATAGGTATGTTTTATATACAATGTAATCGTATATATAAATAGTCAATGTCTAAAAATTAGTCACTGTTTGTATTTTGGAGCGCCGCGCCGTATACGCCATTATGTTTTATGGTAATCAAACAAAATTAATTCATTCTATCTGCCGTCAGATATTGAGGTTTAGGATTAGTGGTCATGTTCTTTTTTTATTAGCCTACTAAAGTGACTCCACCCTGCCTGATGGTAAGCAGAAGTGGTGGCCACCATACCATAAGCCATTGTCTTAAACTGCTGGTACGGTGACCGCCACTATGGCGCCTGGGAAAGGGGTAGAGATAGGAATGAGGGAGGCGTGAAAAAAGGAACGGGGAGAAATTGGGGCTCCGGCGCTCTTACTCACCGAACGAGACGCAGTAGTACGGATATCGATCTTCTATGAAAGGGTATTACTTTCCCGGTCGATCCGGCCTATTCAGCGTGGATCTACGACCTTAAAGAAGTGAAAGTCTTCTTAAAATATCAAACGATAAAAACCGTATTAGGTAGTAATAGAGTTTATACTGTCATCTTAATATTGCACCAAAGTAACTAATTTAAATTCTGTTTTACTGAACAATATATTTCATAATTTTTTTGTTACAGCATGTAAAGCAGACGCCAATCCATCCAATCTGACATACAAGTGGTTTTTGAACGAAAAACTAATCGAAGGAAATAATACAGAATTGGTAACTCTCAATCACGTTATTTACATTTAAGATATAAATTATAAAGTAATAAATACCTAATAGTAAACATATAATACAAAAAGAGAACATTGGATTCACAATCAATCACAATCTGCTTATCACAGTCAACTGCTGGACAAAATTTCATATTTGAATAGTAATTGACCAACATTTGATAATAATTTAGGTACTTTTAAATTCTTGTACGTCATATGACATGGGTCTCTGTAAATCTAGAATGCAACATGGCTTACAAGTATGAAAATGCTTTCCATTAATTAACAAAATTGTTTAAGACTGTTTTAATATAACTAATTTTTCATTTAACAGAAAATATACAACATAACACGAAGATACCACGACGCTACAGTTAAATGCGTTGTCTACAACGATGTTGGGAATAGCGAAGAAATCGAAACGTTGGAAATCACATGTAAGTTAAACTTTACGTACAAAATAAATAAAAACATGACCTAAATTGTATGCACTAAAGAAAGTGACCTTGTAGCGAAACTGTTTGACAAATAGAAAATTACGAGCGAAAAGCAAACGTTGCAATCGATGTTAATGACGATTCCCTTTGGCCAGAAATCATAATAATATAGAGAAGACATGAAAAGATAATCGTGAACTTCAAACTGGTATATTACAAATTATTTATTTTTGTGAAGCTTATAAGTTACTAATAAATTGACACAATATAAAATCACAGAGGAAATTAATCATCTAATTGCCATATTTATGTCTTTTTTTTTATATATATTTGCCTACCAAAGTGACTCCACCCCGCCTGATGGTAAGCAGTCAGTGGAATCCAGAAGTGCTGGCCACCATACCAAAAGCCATAGTCATAAACTGCTGGTATGGTGGCCTCCACTATGGCGACTGGAAATGGGGTTAGGGGAAGGGAATGAGGGATGTAAAGAAAGGGGAAAGGGAGGTAATTGGGCCTTCGGCGCTCCCACTCACCTAGCGAAACGCAGTAGTACGGATACTACGTCGATATTCTATGAGAGAGTAGTATTTCCCCGGACGATCCGGCCCATTCATGCTGAAACCGGCGTGGATCTACTACCGTAATGTTAGTAATGTTAGTGTTGTTTAAACTGAATTAATATTTTAGATGCGCCAACATTCAAAACTCTACCAAAGGATGTGGAAGCAGAAGTAGGTACGACGGTGACATTGAGTTGTGACGTAGATGGATACCCACCACCGGAGATCAGGTGGTTGCATCACGAAGAAGACCAAATGATTGTAAGTATCAATTCTCTTTTCAGTCGTACACTCTTCACAGTGTGGTCGTGGCTCCATAATTGTCATGAATTGAGATATCATTAAGGTTTTGGGTCGTCATTAGCCTTCTCCTTCGCCTTTAAAGAGCTGAACAGATTTCAATGAAAATTGGTATGTAGATATTCGGTCCCGGAGACGGACATAGGCTACTTTTTATCCCGAAAATCGGTCTAGTTATTGGGGGATACTAAACATATTTTACGCGCAGGGGAAGACGTAAGTCGCAGCTAGTTTATAATATTTTTCCTTGTCCGCAATAAGCACCGCTATATTATTATATACCTTTTTTATTATATTTATTACCGTATAAAGTCTTAACCCTACATTGATAAAATATGACCGTATAAATAATAACGTTACTTATTTATAATTCAAGCATTCTATCCTTAATGAGTAATTTATATTAAGCCTCTTTATGATTCATTATTCTATTTCCCTTTGTATGCCATGTCGTATTTACCCATATTACTTATTGAAAATATTAATTAACTGGCTGTACATAATGGGGTTCACCTAACAACTGTTATTTGAAGACAGTAAAATATAATTATATAATTTCATTAGATATAAAACCATTAGATTCATTCTATCGATTGTCTCCTGGACATACTATCTTCATTATATTTCTCTATTAGTAAACAGTAAAGTAAGCCACCTAAATTTTAAATGACAATTCAAAAAACCAAATCATGTATTATTCAAATAAAGAATTCCCTTTATCTCACCCGTCACAGCGTAGGCGTCATTGTCGGCGACCCTACAACAAAAATTATCATACGATCTTAAAATAATAGTATTTTTAACAAGCAATAAGATAGCCTGTCTTGTGATTTGGTTTAAGCTGACTTGAATACAAAATGTCTGTGTTTATTTTGAAAGTATTACAAATTAATAGTATTTAATTGAATATTTATACATACATAACTTCACGCTTGTCTCCCATTAATGCGGTAAGCAGAGACTATATATTGCCATACATACATAATATATATAGAAACACCCAGACCAATGCAAATAGACATGTTCATGCACACAAATATTCGCACTGAGCGGGAAAGCGACCTCTGCGTGGCAGTCCCTGCACAGAAACAACGAACCACAGAGGCAGTCACTTTTCAAAATTTATATTTGGAAAGAGAGTGGGTCGCTCACAAGGTGAACCAACAATTGGTAAAGGTTACCAGACAACACTGATAGATGAGAGTAGCTCCGGTGAAGTGGAAAATGCTATTGAAAACTTATGTTTAGAATTGAATGTTGTTAATGATGATTTAAAATAGTAAATGGATGGCTTGTGTAGATTTGTATGTATGATTGTGTTTAAGAGATAGAGATAGCATCTTTAAAAAATAAACTAGTTAAATATACGAGTAATATAAACTGTGATTAAAAAATAATATTTTTTACTCACACTTAACGTCACTTCTATTGTACCTACTAAAATGACATTAAAACTATGCAAAATATACTAAGGTTACATTAAATTCAACCCAGTATAACACAATAGTTTATTCAATTTCTTGTTTCGCCCCTGATTTCAAGTTTCTCCTTAAAGAAAGAGTAACACGGCAAAGTCATCGTCAAAACAAAAACAACATTTTCTCAGAAATGTTAGGCAATTTAGTCTTGATTTACGGTTTTGAAACAAATACTAAGATAATGCCGTAAAAAGCCTATGGAATGTAAGTTTTTTCTTACCCAAACGTAGTCGTTTATAATATAATCCTTAAGGTTGAAATTGTATTAAAGACTAATCGGAAATTTTCAACCTATTAGATCTTTTCTCTACGAAAATTTCAATCCGCTTTACTCAAATTCGAATCTAAATGTTTCTAACATAAATTATGAAATTTAAACTAGAATATATTATACAATGCCGCCTCCATTTTAAATTAAATGTGTAGGTTTACGACTAAAGTAGACTACCAACGATGTATTGTCCGAGGAAATTTAGCTTTAGGTCTCGTATATATAGAGTTTAACATTTTTATGACCTGAATTAGTGAAACAAATGGTTCCTGTACTTCATAGTTACGTTGCTCAATTAAAACTACAACCTCGTTCATGGATTTTAGTTTCGTGTCTTACAAGTCGGTTGTGAAAAAGTATCTCATAACGCCACCATAGTGGGGGCCTCCATGCCATCAGTTTGGTTTTGGTTTTTGGGAAATGTTTACTACTGACTGTGACTGACAAACATATAATTATTTATGGACCACACAAAGTTTTATTCCGTGTGGGGATCGTACCCATATCCTCGCGTACAGCAATCGCTTGCACTCCCATTGCGCCATAGGCAGTATGCTTCTGTTTCGCATTGCGGGCGCGAACGATTCAAAGACAAATATTTACTACAAGTGACTAATAAATTATTTTGTTTACAGCGTGTTGGAAGAACAGCAAATCTTACACTCACTCTGGACACTCACACTACCGGTCGGTATCTTTGTAAAGCTAGTGTTGATGGCTATCCAGAAATTGAGGCAGAGGCATCTGTTTTTATTAAAGGTAAGTAAAGTTTTCGAAAAGAAACGTTGAATTTGAATGAATTTCAAAATTAGTATTGTAAC
This sequence comes from Parascotia fuliginaria, assembly GCA_963082885.1. NCBI lineage: Eukaryota > Metazoa > Arthropoda > Insecta > Lepidoptera > Erebidae > Parascotia > Parascotia fuliginaria. The sequence continues at coordinate 5,644,578 of OY720197.1, forward strand.
TTTGTTGACGTGTATGTAGGTATGCTAAAGGTACAAACTTATTTATAATATTTATCCGAGAAAAATAATTATTATAAATGACCGCATTGATTTGTCTGTCTTACCGGTAATAGCGTAAAATATTTTTAATTGGGATACTTTATTTCTCAGATAATAGTTACGTTGGTGAAAAATACAAAATATTCTTAAATCTAAATACAATGTGCTTGAAAATTGGTTGGAAGTCGTATATGAAAATAATTAGTCGTATACACAAAATACAAAAAAAAATCTATTTATGTTTTTGTATTAGTAGGTATTGCAAATCATTGGTATTTTAATGTGGCAAAAAGACATTTACTATTTATAAGATATAATGTTCTTCTCACAGTAACACACCCGTGAAACAAAGGCACATATCTTGTAACTACTGGCTATAAATGGAAGAACATTCAGTTTGTTGCGGTTTCAACAATAGACTTATTAATCATTGCGAAAATGGTATTAGCAATTGCAGAATTGGAATGTCGAATGTCTCATAAAAATCTGAACAATTATGTTTGCTATAAAAGTTTAAAGAAACAATTGATATGCGCAGATTTATAGTACTTAATAATCACCTGACAGAATTAGTTATTTTTAATGAAACAAGTTAACTGCGTTGAAGATTATAAAATTCAAATTGTAGTTACGTACTTATTGCTAATCTGCATCATCGCACTGTTGGATTCCCCTTCGCCTATGACTTGTATATTCTTCGAGCTAAATTGTGTATGTATTCGAAATTTACATTTTCTTAGTATTTTTCCCTTCAACCCATGTCCAAGCCGTAAGAACTATGAAGGTTAAAAATGTCATATTAATAATCACATACATTATATACATTACTTCACGCCTTCTATGCCCGAAGAGGTAGGCAGAGGTGTTAAACTACCCATGTTTGGCCATTTTCATTTTGGGTTCTATGTAATAGGGGACGAGCCTGTTGCCATTAATCGGACACAATTTCAGACTAAAGCGCTAATTTCTCGACAAAAAAACCCAATATTACTTTACCCTACCCAGCAATCAAAAGCGAGACCTCTACATGGTACACAGTACCACCAAATCACAGAGGCAGTCATTAATACTTACGTTTTTGATACCATGACCTGTTGTTTAGGATGTATGCCTAAACTTCATCATCACAATTTCATAATCATAGGAAATAGTCTTTGCACCAATAGTGACATTAACGCCCACTTCTAACCTCTTAATAATTCTATGAATTGCAACTGACATGGCATTCTTAATTTGAGTTACATAGTTTATTGCGCACATAAACAATGCTTTAAATAAACGCTTCCTACGCTATATGTGACAGTTAAAATAATAATTAATAATAATTACAAACATAATTATATTAGTCACCCTCATCGTTTTCGATGACAACGACCCTTAAATTTATAGATTACTACTTCCTACAGCACGGTTTCATCCTCCGCGTCTTTGGCTACAAACGAAACAGTTCAAACGAACAAGCTCTTGGCTTTAAATAATAGTATAGATATAAATTTCTCTCATGTGCTCTAATGTGGCTCGCTAGACCAAACTAGGTTTTAAAGTAAACACACGTAGCCTATGAACATGACTAAGTTCGCTAATCAATGAAACAATTCTAAAAGCCTAACTAATCTATAGACGATAAAAAAGGCACAGAACTGAAGGAGTAATTAGGCCACAGGCTCATTCACCGAATCAAACGCATTAGCATGGCAACCAATACCTTACGTCGATATTCTATGAGTAGTACTCCTACATAATTCTCCGATCGATCCGGCCCATTCATGCTGAAACCAGCAAGTACCTTAAGTAACTTCTATAGAACTAACGGTCAATTTCCTTAAAGTAACTAACTGTCCGTAGCGCGGTTTCAATCGCAATATACGTTTTTCATTACTGCTCCGCTCCAGTGGCTCCTAGCGTGATGTTATTTATCTAATAATGTCCCTCAATCATTGGGCTATCAAATAAAGAAAGATTCTTGTTAATTTGACTGGCAGTGCTAGAGATTAGCGCGATCAAACAAACGAACTTTTCTGCTTTATTACATTAGTACTAGCTTTCCGCGGGGTGGTTTCACCCGCATGTTCACTGCTCTGCTCCCGTCACCAGTAGCGTGATGTTACATAGCCTATAACCTTCCTCAAGAACTTGGCTATCATACGCAAAAAGAGTTTTTAAAATTCGACTGGTAGTTTCAGAGATAGCGCGTTCAAACAAACAAACAAACTCTTCAGCTTTATATATTAGTTTAAGTGTGACCTTAAAACCTACATTCCACTCTGATACTAAGAAGGAAAATGACCGCTTTGCATTTACGAATAGGGTATCTATCTAACCTAATTTTACTGTTTCGTATTTAATTGGCTTGTTTCTATAGAAGGTTAACGTTTCTCAGTAGACAGCACTGAACGTTTTCTTTGATAAAAATAAATGGAATACGTTCTAGCGGTGAATAAAACACATTTGTAACGAAAGACCTTGATTACTCTAATTAGTTATTTTCTTATAAAGAATATTTTGAAGTAAATTAAATCAAAGACTGATGGCGGTGAAAGGTGTTATTAATTGCTTCGTAAATTATAATATATCCGAATTTTGTTTGAGAGTACGTCATTTGTTTTAAAATATAGAGACTATATTATTGTTTTATCTTAGGGGTTTTTAAGTAACTGTTTTATAAGTCAATAATTTTATACTTAATTTTCGTCAAAATTACCGAGAATTTGTTGTAACTGTCGTTTAACTTCAAACTTACAAAATACTGATAAAATCAATACAGCGGAGTGACATGATACTAGGAAAAAGTAGGCGATTTGCAATAAAAATAATTATGTTGGTATGCATAATATGTAGATTAGGTATACTTAGAAGTTTACACCCATTAGACGTATTCTGCAAACTGAATAAGAATTCCACTAAAACGCTGATTAGTTCGTTTGTTATAAACATAATTTAGCATTAATACGCCTCTTTTCTTCGAAAGAGTATGCAAATGTGTATGACACCTACATTTTGACAGCTAGGTATAGTTAGATCACATGAAGCAGGAGGCAAAACAGTTATCGTGGCACAAAAATCTAGACACATTTCTTTTTTTATTTTGACACTTTTCTAATTAATCACCATACCAGCTGAAAGACGTCCACTGTCGGACATAGGCCTTCCCGGTCGTGAGCCGCCCTCATTCATCGGTTGCCTGCCACCCTTATAAGGTCGTCAGTCCACATTGTGACGGGTCTGTCCACGCTGCGTCTTACGGTATGTGGTCGCCACTCCAGAACCTCTATGCCCCAACCGCCGTCAGTTTTGCGAGCTATGTGTCCTGCCCATTGCCACTACAGAGAAGCAACGCCACGTCAGTTACCTTGGTTCGCCTGTGGGTTTCTTGGTTTATTAAACGATCGTGCATGGAGACGCCTACCATTTAAAAGAAATTACCTATATCTAGACTTAAGTTACATTAGTAACTCGAGCTTTTGAATCATAATATTTAACCATTAGGTCGTTGAGACATAGGTTAGTCTCTTCCAAGAAATTTTAATAATAATAATAATAATAATAATAATAATAATTCATTTATTTCAGGCATCAAGGCCCATACAATAAATACCTTAACCTAAAATACATATAAAATATAAAATAATACACTATTTTTGTATCGGCGTCGTGTACGTCGTGTTACGCTGAGCTGTGTTGTATAAAGTTCCACGGAAACGTAGACACACAACACCTTTCGGCCAAAACTCTTCTTTAAGGAATGTTTCCATATGGCTATTCGGCACGTGCACCACAAACGAATTAAAATTCGTAGTATGACGTGCTTCCAACTTCTCGACTCTCAGAATAAAGTTGGTTTTTATTCTGATGTACTCCAGGACCTCCTCAACCTTCGTGGAGTGATGTAATCGGGACACGTACAACTGCGTTGATGGTGATGCAGGACGCAGAAGCATATTTGATCCTGTCAGCGCGGTTCCGCACTGATTTTTACAAGTATGCTTCTTTTTCTTCTTTTCGACCCTAATAAAGCCGTCCTTGTCCGTGTCCATCTCTGGAGCCGATTTTTTCTGATCCTTCTGTAAGAGTATGACTCCTCGGCGTCTTGGTTGTGGCGTAGGTTTGCTGTAGCAGCAATATCTGCGTAGGCACGTGTAGGGGTCGAAGTATTCGTACCTACACGATTCGCTGCATCGACACTTGTCGAGGCAGGGACGGCGACGCGCGTTGCATCGCATGCGATATTAGCGGCCGGTAATGCAATTGCACGAGGTGACTCAAAACTGCTGATGGACGCATTGTGTGCCCCGTGTTGAATATTCACCTTTAGTGTCGGGTGACTTACTTGTCGGAATAGCGCTACGTAATAACGCTACCTCACTACGTAATTCACAAATGGTATTTTCCGACACTTCCTACTTGTGTTGTAGCTCGGCCATGCTCGCTTTCAGGTTGGTGATATCCCTTAGCAGCCTGGTGACGTCGACATGATCGAATGTGACGGGAGGTAACTTATGCAGTTCCTTCGCCACGAATGCAGGTACGTCGTCGGGATCTGTCACCTTCAGCAAGGTGATGATATCTTGCACGCTCTTCTCAGTGCCATCTCTTCGACGTGACGGCATCTGGTCAAGCTTGCCCAGCGTCTGGTAGAGCAATCTCTTGGCACTGCTTACTTCTTCTTCTTTGAAGTTGGTCCTGCAGATCTGCAAAATGCTTACTTCGTCCATTGTATCAATGGCATGCTGCACGAATGCCAACAACTCGTTGACTATGAGTTGCGAATTCATGTTAGCGGTAATGGGCAGCGGCTACAGCCGCGCGCTACGTGAATTTAATAAAATTCGTGCGTAAACATTAAACACGTCCGTGCAGTAGCGCGCATGCTAGTGCATTTCGCCATCCTTTATAGACATATTAGCAATTGCAGTAACGGAAGTCAAATCAAATATCAAGTGGTTAGTGGTCAACCTAGTGACGGGATTTGTTTAAGTCGCCCATAGAGACATCCGACTTGACCTAACAACTGTTATCAACTTGGTAACAACAGGGACCGACTTGTAACGTGCCGCGGAGACGCTCAGATCAAATACCACTACGCGGTCACTCATCCATGGACCAGCACTCTTTGTTGCTTAACCTGCTAATCGTTCACCGATCAGTGAGCGCAACGAGTTATGAGTGCCTCATGCTGAAGTGATTTATTCATAGCTGCAGAGCTCTAATTCCTGTTACAATTTCGACTAGCTCTTGGTATCGGTTGAAATAGAGTAATGTTCCGTATAAAGGAGCTAGTTCTGATACAATATGAAGGAATATATACATATTCTGTGATATAAATATAAAGTTATATTAATAGTAACGCATCTTTTTTATCTATCAACTTCAATTGTGTTTTGAATTTGTATTATACTTTAGAATAAGCCTTTATTATACCAATTTCAAGTATTTTTAAATTTAAAACATATTATTATAAATTTTCTGATCTTTGGCCTAGATTAAAAAACTACTAAATTTGTTTTAGTAAGAGCTGCCGAAGTGAGTTTGTGGATACGGATCTCAGCGATATATCTAAATATCGCCTTATTGCGGTAAATGTCCGGCCTATCAAGCGAGGTTGGTGACAACAGCAAACTTTTCAAAATTCATTCCAAAAGAAGCTTATGTCTTCCGATTAATAGACAGATATAAAATTGTGACTAATGTTTCTAGTATTCTTCCACTGGCTATTGATATATCTATTAAAATTACTTGTACAATTACTCCGTTCAAAGAATGAAATAAATAATCTTCTATAGAAACTTCAAACTAGTTATACTTAGAATGTTAACCGTATTGACCTTTCCACAGTTATTCTACGTACAAAGCCTTGACAACTTGAAAGTCTAAAAGGTAAGTATAAAAGGCAGTCGCTGGTAAGCGTTTGTCTGTTTGAACGCGCTAATCTGAAGAACCACCTAAAAGATTTACATGCGGTGTTCACTCTTTGTAGGTTTTTCGAGAAAATTTTTGATATATAATACATCAACCTATCACCTATAGGAGCCGAGCAGTAACGATAATAGTAAACAAAACCGGAAACAGGCAACGACTTTTAGTACCGCTACGAAGCGAGGCGGGGCGCTAGTCTAAACTAATATTATAAAGAGAAAAGATTTGATTCTTTGTATGTTTGTTTGCAACAATATAATTAAAAAACTACGTTATCGATTTGAAAAATTCTTTTACCTTCAGAAATCAATAAATGAAGCGGGTAACATGGGCTATATTTTATTATGTTTAACATATTTTTTTTTTGATTTATTACATTTTCAGTATTTCAATATTTTAAGCGCTTTTGTAAATCTGAATGATGTAATACGACGCTATTGCAATGATATTTTTCGTATGCATTTGTTGTGCGAACGATAATGAAGCGGAGCGAGGGTGGACGTCTAGTTTAAGAATAATTTGTAATTTTAATCACTCAGGTCTAACTAGAACAACCTACTAACTCAGTTACTGTAAGGTTGAGTTAGCTTTAACACGTTTGTATTGAATTCAATCTAAACTTGAGACACGTACATATGCATACACATATAGGTAGTAGGTGCCTTCAGCATGAATGGGCAGGATCGATCGCAGTAGTCATATCCATATTATTAAGTTTTGTTTGATAAATGGAAACGCCGATGGTTTGATCACTATCTCAGCTCCTTTCTGTTTCCTTATCCTATCTTATTCCCATCTCACTCAATTTTGACAAGAGATTTGTTTTACTTAGAATTATTTCTGCAATACTTAGAAAACACAGATTTTTACAGAAAGGAACCAAAAAACATAATTATAATTACCACTTCTCGTCAAGTGGACCGTATTTACCATCTACGTTGTATAATATTGATAAAATAAATTTATTACATACTACATACACCTTACATACATGTCAAGTTTGTTTGTATATTTAATTTTGTATTTAGACTGATTTCATTCAAGTTCAACATACTCTTAATAAGAGAACACTGTTATATTCATTTTCTTTCCGACATCACAAATCAATCAGTACTAAAAGAAAACATTTTTGCAGGTCCACCTAAAATAGTATCAAATCAAACGCAGTTCGGTTCGCCAGGAGACACAGTAAACATAGAATGTGCTGCATTTGCAGTTCCCAGAATCGATAACATCATCTGGACTTTTGATGGTAGAGAAATTGACACAATACATGATCAGGTAAGTCTATAAATCTTATATATCTTATAATCTTACGTTATTTAAGACAGGGGTTGCCCCTACGGAGTTAGAACGTTTTAATCTTCTAAGATCTTTTGTGCTATCTGCTGACCTTTGTCTTACTTATTGCCTAGGATCTGTAGAATCAGATCTACTACCTAATGTTAGTATAGTCTTATTAGACATGGAATTAAGGTCTTTTAGTTGCGTCTGATTCAAGAAACTAAATGTTTAACTAATATTTAATTATTTGTCACAATGTTAAAGCTCTTAAACTCTGTTTAGCAAAAATTATAGATATTCATGATATCTTTTTGGAAGCAATACAGCATATCGAATTTTCAGAAGCAAGTAATGTGCTATTCGCTGAAATTGTCTTGTTGTTCAAGGTGAATAAAGCTGCATTGCTTCCATTTTCACCCCTTTGACCTAAAAGCTTTTAGATGCGGGTTTGATTGAATCCACAATTAACATGGATACACTTGAATCCTTCCACACGACCACGATCAGCGCGGCTTTGAATCTCAACTCGAAAACGTTAATCAGCGCGTTGAGCGCTGAAATTGCTTTCTAAATATCAATAACATTTATTTAATATTATTGTAATAAAATTTAAGAATAATGCAATAGTATTATGATTTTTATGTAGAAATTCAAATAAGTTTGGAAGTAAAATTTAATATTTGGCTCAACTTTAAAACATGCCACAGACGTGTTGTAAGACTGGCTTAAAAATGCCATAGAATTTTACTAGTCATTTTGTGCAATTTTACTGAATAGGTTAAATATATTTCAAGAGGTTTACGAGCACTTGAAACTATTAAGTATCCTGAACCATTTTAGACTTTTAGGGCTTAAAAGTCTTAAAAGTTTTAGAAAAACGAATGCCATTATAAATGTTCAAATATTATTTGCTGTAAATCACATCAATCATGCCAAATTACTAATTGATTAGAAAATTGCCCAACTGTTAAGTAGTTTTAATACGAAAGATGAAGATATTAAAAATCTTTCTCTAACCAACTACCTAACTACTATTGTCTTCAAAACCTAATTAACCTTACAATAAATTACCTTCTTCATCGACAGCTTTACATTCCGTCACATATTTAAGGCATCTAATTTAACCAAGTCGTTTCAGGATTACGCATTTCTCGAGGAGCTTCAGCCAGGTGGGGTTGTGAACTCAACACTAATCATTAGAGAGAGCCAATCTAAACACTTCGGTGTCTATAAATGTAACGTCTCTAATGATTACGGCAGTGATACTATGGAGATCCTTCTGAAGCCTAACAGTAAGTGTAATTATTTTGTGTAACGTGATTTTATTTTCGTGTCATGATTGTTTGCTGTGAATGCGTTAATGCTTCTTATTAAATGAACAGCCTTATTTAGTAACAATAAGTAAGTCTCAAAGTGTTGTTAACGCATCACCGATTTCTGTTTCTGTTTTTTCGGTAACTTCTTCTATTTGATACAGTTACACTGTACGGTGATATAATTCTTATCAAAATTGTTTATTATTTACTCCCCACTTCAATGATTTGGTTAGGAACTTATTGGTAACCAGTGATTTATAGCCACTGACTTGTTCATATTCAAGTACCCATATCATATTCAGGAACTTTTATGTTCTTTTCTATGAGCTATAAACAGTGTATATTAGGCAAGTGAGAAAAGCTTGTTGCCTTAAAGATGATAGGAGTCGTCATTACTCCCATTGTTTTTTATTAAGTATTTTACGACGACTTCTTTACGAGTTTTAAGTTTATGACTTTTCCAGTGAAATTGAAAGTAAAGGTAATATTCGATTTACTGTATATTTAGAATATAAAGGATAATTTACTGCCTTATCAGTTTGTAATTTTAAAATTTAGATGATGTTGTTAAGCCCTCATATAAAAAGTTACGGGTTTTTGAATTAATAAGTGTGTTTACGTATATCGTATTTTATATCTTAAGAAGTTTGTACTTAAACTAAACAACTATATAATCGTAACAACGATATAATATAGGCTTATCAGAAGCTATAAAGATAGATAGAAAACATAAAACTCATATTACAAAGCAATAATAAAACCGGCAGTAAAAATAAGTACGAAATAAAGTTTAAAATTTGGATTACAAACTCAAGGTACGGGAACTTCTCTTCAACAGTTGGGCAGAATCTTCACATCATTAGCTTATATATATTACGTATATGTATTTATATATTTATATATAATTATTGTAGTGTGTACTGAATATAATAATGTTAAATAGTGTATGCAAATTTTATTTATATATGTATTTTTATTATTATTATTATTATTTATCATTATTGTAGTAATACTTGTTTAATCGTGTGGTTAAATGGCATCTACGACGTTTATCTCTACATCACTTAAAAGTTGACTGGTAGAAAACGCCATGTGGTAATAAACCCTCTATGTACATATTCAGTGCATAAAGTTTTGTAATAAATAAATGAATGAGAGCAATATGTATCTCGAACTCAAAACTCGTCTGTAAAAAATGCCGAACCTAATTTTCTTTAACGTTTTTTGCCCTCTGTTTAATTCACAAAAGTTGTCACTATTATTCTCATGAGTAACTGAACCGCTATTTCATTCGAAACGACCACGCATTATCGTAATGTATCGCAATTTTGACTTTATAACCCTCAAATAAGTATAGGCCTAAATCACCACTAACTTGACAATATAACTAGACATTTTGCCCAAAATACTTTAACATTAAAACCATTTATAAGATTTGAGCTTTAATATTTAGCTCTGGTTAGATAATCGAAAATAATAATACCTATTAGCAATGCGAAATAAAAAATTGATTTTATTTTAAAGAGAAAATTCAAAGCTAGAATTTGCTTTGGATTTTCTTTAGGTATTCCTTTTGGTTTGGTAATCTTGTTTATAAAACCAAACGTATTTTTTTTCTATCCAAAAATTATACTAATTTCTCAACTTCAATACTTAGCATGTGTCTTTACTTATAAATACCAATATTTGTTCTAGAAACGTTCCCTTTACTGCTAATCCTATTTGGCGTAACATCTGGTACAATAATGGTAGCAGCATTAATAATGCTGGTAATACTGTGCCAGAGGAAGCAAAGGAAAAATAAACAAACACAAGTAGTAGAGAAACCAGATGTGACAGTCACTGCTGAAGAGTTGTACAAGGAAAACGACAGAAATTCTAATATAAGTGACCTGAAGTTGGAATTAAGGCAGGCAAATGGAAGCTGTGAAATTGTAAGTATTATAGAGTTTATTGTTTACTAATATTTTATACTTACGTACTAGAGAAACGAAACAAAATAAGATTTAATGATAGTAGGTATTTTTGTTAGTCTTGAAATAAAATGCAAAGAATAGAATCGTCAAATCATTAAAATCTTAAGAAAATAACATTCTGTTAACATTTTAAACGATTAAGATAGTTGTTTTTTTTCCTTAAATGAAATTTTTGTAACATTTATTACAAAAACGCATACATTTTGGCAGCATATGACTAAACTCCAAACTCAAAAATAATATAGTTGAGTTACTTTGGAGTCAAGTTTGGATCTATTAATACTATTACTACTGAATCTATTTCTTGTAAATCTAAACTATTACCATAAGCAGCACTTGAATCCATAACATTTTTGCAGGATTATTCAAACACAGGATCAGACAGCACTTTATGTTCAAACGCCAAACTTGGTAGTGGTATACCGCTTGCCGGTACCGTACCACTATCGTCCATAAATCAGAGTAATACTTATCAACCGTATAGATATAGCAACGACTACACAGATCCCGCGTACGCTGATTGTTATAAGGTAATGGAATTTCTAATGTCTATCAATATTCTATTCAGGTATACGCGGAGTCTATGAATTTTTTATTGTTGTACACGTCATGATTTCTTACTTCTGTGGTTGTTTAAATAGTGTTTAAGGTCTTTACCTTGTTACAAGTTTTCTTTGCAATCGTTCTTTTGATGTCCGTTGTTTATATTAAGATTTAAAAGCATTATTGATAACTTCTGTTTTGAATATCTTTAAAGGATTCTCATTTCTAGGTTTGATTGTAGAGGGTTTCACCAAAAAATAAAGACCGGATAGAAATATTACCTCTCTCGTCTAAACATAAAATTTAATAATTTTTATGTATCAGACATTCATGACAGAATTTCGTGTCTGTCTCTTTATATCATCACACTGTTACAAACAGGACAAAAACATAATACTAAAACTTTTGTACTATGAGCACCTAAATCTCGTTCATTCACGTGTTAATTTTAACTCCAATTTTTAGGTGAACAATGGCTTCAGTAATGGCTATCAGACTTACGTACATTACGGTCATGACTACACCCCTGGATCACTAAGGGTGCAATCACCAACTATAAGCAATGATAAATTGACACCTAATAGGTAAGTTTAAGACTTAATTTCATCAATCATTTTCTCCGTTAAATGGTGCAAAATCAAAATTTGGTGGTTAAATTCAAAATTTCTTGACCTTTTCTTCATAGGTCAGTAAACGGAAGTCTGCCAAGAAGCGTAGATACGCCCGCAACTGTTCAATTCAATCCTGCCAACGGTGGGTCTCAAAACAACTCACTGCAAAGAAAGAAAAGACAAGGCAGTAGTAGTGCACTGAACAATCTGGGTCTACCTACTCCTGATGGTAAGTGAAAACAGCCATAATGCTTACTCGTAACTTGCGCAATAAAATATGGATAAGAAAACCCATGTTACAGGGTGATGTTGACATTTACGCACAATTCCACACTTTGAGCTAACACTTTAATTTATTTACCAGAGAATCCTAATATTTCTTTACTCAACCCGGGATGGAACTCGAGACCTGTGCGAGACAGTTCATACACAGTGCCACTGAATCAGGCAGGCACATATCTTTATTCCAATATTAAAAACAATATAAACAAAGTCATCCCTTGTTTCTGTAACTAAATATAACAGGACAAACACAAACAGAGTTTTCTAGCAAATTACAATATTTTGGTATGAATTTCTACACAAAACTGTACAAAGGGGACGAAAACTGACACCTTTGTAACTATGTCACCTTGCTTTAAAGGCCTTTAAAAGGCAAAATCTTTGCAAAATATTACCTTCATACGATATTCAATAAAATTTCGCCTCAGTGTTTCAATATGAAAGAATTTTGTAGAGGAAATCGCATGAATTCTTAGCGTCTGCTATATTGACATAATATTTTTCTTTCGTTGTAGTTGCGATTACGGTAATAGGTTTTCGATAGTTCTTAATTTCTTTATCGACCGCGTGCTTAAAACCTCAGGCTAATTACTACTATTTTAATATTCTACATAAGAGTGTTTTAACCTATATTAGAACTTACCGAATTTAACAAATGTGACTCTATCTGCTTGACTGAGTCCGACTATTCTTTTACTGTGTTCATTTTGTCTATGTGCAACAATGGATATGTGCATTAATGGATGTTATAATTAATCCAAAACAGAGCACCAAGGTATGAAATCTATGTGCAGTTGGTCAATTTTAATCAATTCTATGGATAGATCTGATTTAGTTTCTCATAATAATCTTATAAAATCTTTTTAGCAGTTAACCGAGTACCAAATGGAGGTCTAATCCACGGTGTGGACGTACGATATGCGGCAACGTACGGCAATCCTCACCTACGTACTGGTGGAGGTCTTGGCTTTGCTAATACTGTGAATACTGCGAAGCCAGCGTCCACTCCAGCACCACCTCCGTATTCTTCAGTTAGGAGTTCGGTTATATTACCTTCAGGTAAGAAATATTACTACTTCAGCTGTTATTATCCCACGGCAAGACAAAGACTTCCGTACCCTCCTTTCACTTTTTCTGTTCAAGGTTTTCTGTTGCCAATCCTTTTCGTAAATATCAAACCTCTTTCTAGATCGCCCGGTGGTAGTATTGTGTGAACTCAGTAATACGCTTTGCCCACAGTTTGTCTATGAAGCGGCAGAAATATTTCCTCGTGAAATATTACACCTTGAAAGAATAATTAATAAACCTTAAGAATTAAATATTAAAATTTAATCAAAGGTTAACGTTGTAAAATGTCTTATTTTAAACTTTGGGAAGAACATTTTTCATCTAAAAATTAAATACAAAAAAGTTTAATTAAATTTAATTATGGAACGTTAGCGGAGAATAGAATAGATTTTTTTTTTTACCCTTATTATTTTTCACAATATTTATTCACTTCGATATATATGTGAAATTGGGGCCTTGAAAGTATCTACCATCCTATATATCGAAGTAAATTAGAACTTAGTGAGCATCGGAGGCTTTACTGCATGCCATCAGATGCCTTACCTTTTCTTCCCCCACACAATTGACTGTAGCCTGATTGTGTCTCTAGGTAGATAACATAGCCTTGTCTGTAAGTTACTGTACCACTAGCCATTTGATGGTAACCGTATGCTAAAAAATAAAGTATCATTTTTATTCACTCGATTCAAAATTTCGGTTAATAGTGGCGAGCCTTAACCGCTAGACCACAGGTGCAGTTATTGAATCCATTTGTAATTGTATATCATGAATAAAGTTCAAAAATTGTTACAAACGTTATATATTAGTTGTTCTTAAATAGGAATTATGACATCTGTATTAACTCTTTAGGAACTGTCAAATTGCTCTAATTTTTTTGGTTTTTATGAAAATACGAAATTATGACGTCATACTTTATGGCATATCTATTTGAAATAAATCTAATTACTTTGACGGCAAATTTCAAGAATGTACTTATACCATAAAATCTTATTTTATATTTATTCTAGTGCTTGACCTATAAGTTTACGAATAGGGTTTAATAAATACCCTATTTGTAAACGTATAGGTCAAGCACTTACAAATAATGTCATCGTCTTTAACTATCGAAGGTTGAATTGCTTTAATATTCAAGATCATATTATTCCAAAATCAACTGAACTTAATGCAAAACAGACAGACTCTTAAACTACTTGAGACAATTGACAGTACTTTTGAACAATCAGTTGTAATTAAATCAATCAACAGAAACTATAGTACTTCTATGCTCTATAGAAACTACTAAAACAATCCATTTTGTGCAAACTTTTCAAACTAACCTCAATAAGACTTGAACGAAACAATTGAACAGACGTACTTAATTGAAACTATTTTATTTTATTTTGACGTTTGTATTCTCAAGACAATAGAAGAGACAAATATACTACATCAAAGTAGAAGGGATGTTAATCTTTTGTATAATAAAATTACTTGCTTTTACTTCAATATTAAATAACTCTCGTTTTTAGTTTGATTTCAATAAAACAATTTACAACTTCTTCTTAAAAATATTACCTGTTTATTATAATTTACATTTTTAAATTTTACTAAAATTACTTTTTCATATTACATTAAAATTTATTTATGTAAAATATATTGATGCGTTACATAATTTGTCGTAACTCAAAATAACGATACAACGTGCAAAATCTAAAATCTGCATGTTACAAACTACAGTACTTTATTCCTGCTCATAAACAACATTGTTACCAGGAACTTCGTCGCACTCAATAACATCGCCAACTAGTCTGGCATCGCCTCAGTGTGCGACGAGTCCAATCACGACGTCTACTATGTCTACGGATAGCACGCAACCACCGGTTTGTATTCGTTTTATTATTGCTGTTCAGTCTTTACTAGGTATTGCAGACCGAATCTAATTATTACTGCATTGTTTCTGAAAGAAAAGTTATCTGTTTTTGTCTGTTTCCTTATAAAATGAGTTTAAATTGTAAATATTGTAAAGCAGAAAATAAACTTTTGTTTCTTTCTCTTAGCTTCTTCTTTGCCTTCTATGTTTGGTTATAAAATGCAAGTTTTTCCAGGTGTCCATGAAATAAATAGTTTCTTTCATTTTAGGCAAAGAGTCAGCATTAACATCAACATGTTATTGAGGCTTAACTTTTTGTGTATTGTGTATATTTTTTTATTATAAGGTAATACTGATGTAGTAATGATGCCGTTTTGACAATTCATTTATATCATTAAAATACGATCATTTATTTTTCTTTCTATTGAAGCTGTGTACTTTTAGCGTACTTTTGTCTTTGTAATATTTGTGTTTTCATAGTTTATGTTTCACCATAATGTTTTCTTTTACAAAATACTATCTAAATGGGATGACATTATGTGAGACAGCCAATAGAAACTAAGTGTCTGAGGAGGTGGCCGTACAAAACTTACTTGTCCAATAAATTTATTGTTTGTTTTATCTCACAGCTGAAATAACAACTTCTACTCGTTAACTAGTTACTAACATTGTTCCCAACCAATTATCACTGAAAATCCTCTACTGTACTTGAAAAAGGTCATCTTTCTAAGTAAGCAAAATTCAAAAACTAACTTAGAAGTTATAGATTATAACTCTTGATTGCGATAATAAATTACACTTGATCCAAAGTTTAGAAGAAAATAAAGTTTTAACTAATCTAAGCTAGTCTGAAATGTAAGAAAAAAATAATAAACTGTTCGCAGCTAGAAACCAATAAAATAATTATTTTATATGTACGGTATATTTGAAAAATAGCAATCATGTATCTTTTAATAACATCAGTACTTAACTCGCAGGAAATAACAATGTAGTATAATTATAAACTATTCTTTTAGAAAACATACCACGCCACATTTTCTGTGTTATATACTGTCTACAGCAACGAAACGATTAAGTCTTTAGCACTTTCCATGTTGCATTTATAATAATACGTCGTTAATCCGCTGAGTCTAGACATTGTTTCTGTTGTTTAAAATAGTGTATGTTTCCTAGATTGGCGTGGCAACGTCTTCAGCGACGCCTCAATCGCCAAGCGCACATTACATACTAGCTCCATCAAATAGGACTATTAGTAATGCAACTGTTACTAAAAAAGGTAAGAAAAAATTACTACCTGGATTACTTCTTTCATAAAGACAAATTTTAAATTTCATCAATAAAATTAAATATTATTTTTTTAAATCCATCTACAGCTTGTCTAGAAGAGATCTCTTTTAGCGATATATTAAGGTATAATGTGTTGTTCTATTATATTTGTTTATAATATGTTGCACACCACATACTAAGAATATTCTAATTATCTATCTAGCAATAGTTTATTCTTTTATATTTTTTCTGATATTTCAACTTTAGGTTTAAAGTTCAATAAAACAATTTTATTTATCTTATATACGTCCTGTATTGAATGTAAAATCAACACTATAACATCTGTTTCATGCACTATGACGACTCCAACTCCGGAAATTAAATACGTTGTATATTACCGCGCCACGTCAACGACAAACTTGTCTATAAATAATTCTGAAACACTATTTTCCTTTTTTGTGTGTTTCGAAATTTATTATTGATATTCTTTTATACGTTGTGAGAGAATAAAGTTTTGCACCTATCCTATCTATTTTGAATAATTTATTTTACTGGAAATTGAACATAAAGAACAAAATTGTCACCCAAAGCTGAACCCAAACTGATAGGCAATTAATTAAAAATTGGGACTGTACGAAAATAGTCCCAATTTTTTAGATGGAGATCAAGATGTCAAATGGTTTGTTAAAAATTCTACAGACTGGTTACCATCAGGCAGACTGGAGTCTCTTTGGTAGACTACTATAAAAAAAATCTTGCAGCCGGATTATTCAAAACCTCGATCAAAGATTGTTTTTCTTTTCAGGTAATGGTCACCAAACGCCATTAGCGACTCATGTGTAAGTTAAGTTTTAAGGATTTTTTCTATATAAGACTTTGGATGAATTTTACTATGCGACGACTTGTGTATCCATGTATAGTTTTATTTTTAATTTTAATTTAGAAGTATTTTTTCAGATCTTCAATGGTCAAATAAAAGAAATGTAATCAATTAAAATTTTATAAATTACAACGATTCTTCAAACATTTTCTGTTATAGATATTATGTATACTATGAATAATTTTAATTGGACAGAAATGTTTGAAAAGTTGTTATAAGATTCTAATGTCCTTCGAATAGCTAGTGTGTTAGTGTTCAAAATAGCTAGGTTATTGATCGTAAAATAGATTGTCATAAAGTTATTGTCACAACCGAAATAATGATTGAGCGGTAAGAACATTTGCATGACTTTAGTAAAATATTGCCTGTATTCTAGTTAGTGGTTAATTTACTTAATCGAAAAATGATAATGCTGACTTAACCCTATTTAGTTCTTTAACGTTGATATTTTGAGGGTTGTTATTACTTTGTTTATAAGCAGAGGTTTCTATTAGATTAACTTCATTATTTTTTTTATAATTTCGTCTTATGATTTATGATATGGGTTACAATATTAGCATGTATCGGTTTTAAATTTATGTACATTATCATTATTATTAATATTTGTTTTTATTGAAAGAAAAGCACCATGTAATGTCATATCAGCATTCAATATTACTGTCAATTTTTTCAATCTAATGAATTTTTGTAAATTCTTGTCAATTTCTTATAACCCGACTGAGACTGGTCTTGTTACTATTGTATAGATGTGTGTTTATTAAACATTTGAATGTATTAACGTATTATGAAACTGCCGAGCAGTTTTTAATGTCATTATCCGACGAGCCTTCTTTGTAATTTATTTGCAACAATTATTCAAGTGTTTGTTTAGTTAAGAAACATTTTATTCTACTCAGATAATAGACCCCCTATTTAAATTGGTAAATAAATTAGCGTAGGTACTGAAAATTTAACAAAGTGTGTTATCGTTATAATAGCCTATTATTAGATATATCAAAATTAGCGCAAGTCAATTTTAATGAACAAAGAAAAATGTAATAAAATATGTATGGTTTATCACTGTTTTTATTGTCTCAAATTTTAATATTTTGTATTTAATTCCAATATTACTGTAACATTTAAATTTTCTAGAACATTACATATCAGAAATACATATACGATTTATAATGTTTTTTCCTTAACATAATATTTTGTAGAACCTAAGCTTTAATTTCTCTATGAAATGTGCCATTTTCATGATATCTCTAACATATCTGTATTATTTTGTATTTGAAAGCACAGTTCTTCCATTTACTTTCATAGTGCAATGTCAATTTTAGATTTTAATCCTAATCTACTGGATATATTAAAAAAAATATCAAAGATCTTTAAAATATAAAATTTTATTTATCTTAAATTTTTGTTTTATGTCCAGTATAATTATTTTTCTTACATTAAATCAATTATAAGGTTGAAATAGATATAAATATTTACAGCTTATCATGATAATGCTCAATAAACTATAGGAGAAGTTAACATTTCATTTAAAAATTTCAATTTAAGACTGATTAGACTAACCTACACCACACGCCTATTTCTTTTAAAATGTTTTACGTGTATAAAAAAAATGTCTCATTTGATCACGACTTTAGAAATTTGTGAAGTGCCCTCTGCACCTAATTTAGATTTTTATTAATCAGTTTAGAACTTAAAGGAATATTCGGTTAAATTTGCTTCAATAATATACTTGAAATGCATAGAATAACTTGGTATATTTATTGAAATATAGTCGCCTTAGATATCATCTCATCCGTCTTGTAATTTAAAATGGAGATCGATATTTTTTGAAATAAAATAAAGTTTTTAAATTATTAGTTGATTTTTCTATTAATAAACTACATATCTTACCTTACTTTAAATTACAAAAAATATCGACTACCTATTCACTAGTTAAATATAAAACTGCTTACACACTCGCGATTTTAACTTTAGGAACACGCAAAAACGTCTGTGTAGGGTGGTTTACGTCGATAATTATTCCTCTTGTAAGAAATACTATTATTATGCTAGATAAATAATTATTTTTTCTGTGATACATAGATTAAAGTGTTTTTTGTAAATATTAACCGCTATATTACAATGTGAGTGAAAATTGTTAAGAAAATGTACTACTTATAAAACATGTAAGGCTTTCGACTTTGTGAACTAATTTAGCCGATAGATAAAAGGACAATTATGTTTTGTGGAGTGAGAAATAAAAAGTAGATAGAAAGTGTAACGATCAAGATATAAAAAAATTGCAACTTGTAAATTAGTAAAATTGTACAAACTACTTTTCTAAATAAAACGAAACTTTGGCCTATGTAACAACTTGTTTTTATTTTTTTACAAAAAGTCCTCCTATGTTCCTTCCCATTCTAAATATACCTGGGTATGTCTTAGAGTCCAGAAATACATGAACCTGTTTGTTGGGAACAAGCATACATAGATCCTGTCTAAAAGAAAATGAAAAGAAAGAAACCCATTTTTGTGCTGACCCATTTTGTGAATATTATACAGGTGACTTAGGGCATGTCACTAACACAATTAATACGAATCTAATAACACCTCAAATATATATTTTAAATATATATGTTAAAATCCATTAAGTCATTTAGGCTGTAGAGCGTGCCAAAGAAATAGACATACATACACACTATACATACTACATACTCGAAAAACATTACCCTCCTTAACTTCGGCTGTCAGTTCGAAAAAGAGCCATAGACACAAATTAATTAATCGAGCACATCTGCTTTTAAAGATATCTATTCTAATGATGAATTTGCAGGAAATTTAACGATTTTTAATGAAATACTGTTTCTGATCTACTATACATATTGCTACATAAATTTTCAATCTCATTTACTGCAAAAATTTTAAAACTAAATTAAAATCACGTTCAACTTAAAGAGCACAATTTGTCGTCCAAAGGAGAAGTTTTTTAACCTAGTTCGAAACGTTCCAACTTTAGTAACACTAAAAGCATATAAATTAAACTACAGGGATCGTTTAAATACCACCGACAGCCTCATACGGTAAATGTACGAATAAGTTGGAGTTTTGAGAAATTATTGAATACCTTAGTTTATAGTCATATTCATACAGTAATGCCTCTGCGATTTAGTACAGAGTAATATTTCAGGATTTATTTCGAATATCGGGAATACCTAAAACTTCTAAATTTATATTATATTATAATACAAGTTTTCCAAGATAATAGCGATCTAGTATTATATTTGTATCGATATGCCAGATTCTGGACCAATACTGGGAACCTCGAGCAAAAATTCATTTTTCTAAACCAGAGAATCGAACCCATGATCTGAGTGGGAGAATCAGTACTCAGTACTACCTCTGAGACTACTAATACACTAGGCTGAAAATGATCAAATAGTTGTCATTGATATAGAACTGCTATAGAATATTAATTTTATTTGTTTTAATTTACGACACAGGGCTTGTTCCCTAGAGCAGTGGTTGACTTAAAAAAAAACCGAAGCGAAGCCAGGGCGGACGTAATAGCACTTTACGCCGTGTGTCGCAAAAGTAGGTGTGTGTATCAAAAGATTTATTCTTACTCACAACAAACGTCTACATAAAATATAATTGCAATAATACCTACGTCTGCTTTACTGCAAATTTACTTTTGCTGTCTTCTGTATTCAAAAATTACAAATTATATTGAATCACTGAAAATTACTAAAAATATGTTAAACATAATAAAATATAACCTACGCTACCCGCTTCATTTATTAACTCCTAAGAGTGAAAGAATTTTCAAATTAGTTAATTTGTTGTAAACAAACAAACACACCTCGGGCAACCGCATGGCGACGCATGTGGCTTTATAAGTCAGCAGACTGGGATGGACTGCGTGAGTTCTACGCGTCATACCCATGGAAGCAGCTGTGTTTCAAGTCAAGCGACATTGAAACTTGCACGGCCGCTGTGACAGACACGATCCTAGCGGGCATGGAATGCTACATTCCAAACCCGCTGGTGCCTGTTGCAGGGGTAAAGAAACGACCGTGGTTTAATCGGCCCTGTAAGGAAGCTAGGCTTCTCAAGCAGGCTACTTACAGGGCTTGGACTACGGCTCGAAATCGTGAGGATCTCTGTGCGCCTGATTTGAAGCGCAAATTAAATGCTGCTTCGAGGTCCAGTAAAAAGGAAATTGCCAGGGCTAAATCCGAATTCGTTGGCAGAATTGGCGAGCGACTTGCGAGCCTTCCCTCTGGAACTCGCGCCTTCTGGTCGCTTGCTAAAGCTGCCGAGGGAAATTTTTGTCAGTCGTCTTTGCCACCACTTCGTAAGCCGGATAATAACTTGGCCCAAAGTGCAAAAGAGAAAGCCGATCTCTTGGGCGCTCTATTTGCCTCTAACTCGACTATGGACGACGGAGAGGCCACACCGCCTACCATCCCCTGTTGTGGCGTTACAATGCCGGAAATCTGTTTTACACAGAAAGAGGTCCGGTGGGCATTGCTTTCTCTAGACGTCCATAAATCGAGTGGGCCAGACGGCATATCCGCAGTGGTGCTTAAGCAGTGTGCCCCTGAGCTATGTCCGGTATTGACGCGTCTTTTCGAACTTTCATATTCCACTAGGAGAGTTCCGTCTTCGTGGAAGGCTGCCAATGTGCATCCGGTGCCCAAAAAGGGCGATAGTTCAGACCCATCGAATTACAGGCCTATTGCTATAACCTCCCTTCTCTCAAAAGTGATGGAGCGCATTATCAATAAGCGGCTTTTGGGATACCTAGAGGATCACGATCTGGTTAGCGATCGTCAGTACGGCTTTCGCCGTAATCGCTCAACTGGTGATCTTCTAGTGTATCTCACGCACCGCTGGGCGTTAGCCATCGAGAGTCAAGGAGAGGCACTGGCTACTAGCTTGGATATAGCGAAGGCGTTCGATAGGGTCTGGCACCGGAGCCTTCTGTCGAAGTTACCATCTTACGGACTCCCCCAGGGGTTGTGCCAATGGGTTGCCAGCTTTTTGACCGGCAGAAGCATAAGAGCTGTCGTCGACGGTTGTTGCTCGGATAGCCTGGTCATAAATGCTGGCGTCCCGCAAGGCTCCGTGCTATCCCCGACGCTGTTTTTGCTGCATATAAATGATATGTTGTCCATCGACAATGTTCATTGCTATGCAGACGACAGCACTGGGGATACGTATTACACGGGCCGGGCGAACACCTCTCGTTCCATTGTGGAGGAAAGTCGAAAAAGACTTGTGTCTGAAATCGAGAGCACTCTTAACAGAGTCTCTGATTGGGGACGACTAAATCTAGTCCAATTTAACCCCACCAAGACACAAGTCTGCGCGTTCACCGCTAAAAAAGCTCCATTTGTAGATACTCCGCAATTCCAAGACACAGCCCTTACAACATCTGAAAGCCTTGAGATCCTTGGAATCGACATATCCAGCAGCGTCCAGTTCCGCAGTCATCTGGAGGCTAAAGCCAAGTTGGCCTCCAAAAAGCTCGGTGTGCTCAACAGGGCGAAGCGGTACTTCAGTGCGGGGCAAAGACTATTGCTTTACAAAGCTCAAGTTCGTCCCCACATGGAGTACTGCTGCCATCTTTGGGCGGGAGCATACCCGGATACCAGCTTGGGCCGCTTGACGCGGTCCAAAGGCGTGCTGTAAGAGTTGTCGACAACCCCAAGCTAACAGGCGGTATTGAATCACTAGGCTTAAGGAGAGACGTTGCCTCCTTATGTGTATTCTATCGCCTGTATAATGGGCTGTGTTCTGAGGAATTGTTTAGGATGGTGCCAACGGCCACTTTTTATCATCGCACCTCCCGCCATCGGCTGGGAGTTCATCATCACACCGTAGAACCTCTTAGGTCCCGTACAGTGAGGTTTCAGAGAAACTTTCTCCCTCGTACGATAAGGTTGTGGAATGAGCTCCCCGTCGAGGTTTTCCCGAGAGACTACAACATGGAGTTCTTCAAGAAAGGAGTTTTTAACAGGGTCGACAACGCGCTAGTGATGCTCCTGGTGTTGCAAGCGTCCATAGGCTACGGTAACTGCTTACCATCAGGCGGGCCGTATGCTTGTTTGTCACCTTAGTCGTATAAAAAAAAAAAAAAAAACATACAAAAAATCTAATCTTTTCTCTTTGTTATATTAGTTCAGTTTTTTTTCTTGTGTATGTCCAGCAAGACATATTAGAAAGGATTTATTATTTATACTTGAAAACCAATAAAATATTTGCAGTAAACAGCATAATACTAAAACATAGATACTCTTACACCGTGTCTATCAATTAAATTCTTTTGTACTAGTAACACACAATTTAACGCTTCAGACAAAGTTTAAAAATTTTAATATTCCCACCTGAAGCCAAACGTATTTTACTATCTGTATGAGATATTCAAATAAATGTCACAAAGATATGATATTAAAATATTTGAATACCTAAATGGAAATAGTTTTAAAACTTGAGACAGAACCGAAGTTTGCATGAAAAACAATATTTCTTTCGTAATGCTATATTGATGGAATAAGCGTAAGACAGGTTACAGTAAAAATATTTGCAGAAGTCTTATATCTAACAGACTACATTTTTGTGACTAATTTATGATGATGATAAATGTTTTAAATACTGTTGTCTGTGTCTTGTATCTGTGTTTATGTATCAAACAAGCATAATAGCCCATCTAACGGTAAGTATTCACTGGAATTGTTAGAATATACATACCCGTCTGGGTAATAAAGTATATCAACAGTAGTGACTTAGCTGACCTCCTGGTACATTTAATGATGTGCATATGTTAAGGTTACGTACTGAAAGTAGGACCATCGCGCCGGCTCTTTGTCATAGGCCGATAAAAACAACGTGAAAACTAAACAAAACATTCAACAGACTATTTTTTTTTAATTACTACCTTACCAATCTGTACAATGTTTTTGTATACTTGTTTGTTGCTCTTAATAAAATAAAATAAGTTACTCTATTTTCTTTGACAACACGCTGTAAAAAATACCAAATGACAATAGGTGTATATTATAAATAACAAATCAGCGAGATTATTAAATAACAATCCGTTTTTCATAACGGGTCATAAAAGGACCCGTTCAATGTCTGTTGAACATTGTTAGTTATTATAATAATTATAGCATAATGATACAATGGCTGGAAATTGAGTTTACCAGTCTTCTACTCCTGGGCGTCACTGACTGCTTTCAAACAAGAAAGTGGAGGAAACTTATTTTAGTAGGCTATTAAATAAATAAAATAATTTTATTATGTAACATTAACTTTTATGAAATTGATTCTAATCAATTTATTTTCTATGACAAATCATTGCATAAATTTCTTAAAAGTAGACCTCTTTAAGTGCGGGATTATAAATTATTTCCTTTTTATTTTCATTTTTTTTAATTATAATATTATTATGTGTTTTGATTCTAGAAAATAAATACAAGCACCTCAATCAGCTTAAAATCTTCAAAGAACAATTTACATTTTAACTTCATTACTGAAATTCAAGGTTGAAATTGCTTTGACAACAATTATCGATTATTTACTACACTCCAATAGGTACTGTTCCCTCTGTACTAATACATAAAGCTGAAGACTTTGTTTGTACGCGCTAATCTCAGGTACTACAGTAGGATTTGATGAATTGTATTTGATAGCTTAATTCTTGAGGAAGGTTATAGGCTATGTAACACCATGCTACGAGCCATGGGCGCAGTACAGTAAGCAAAGATGTAACTTAACGCGAGTGAAACAATGCGGACAGCTAGTTTTTCCAATAAACTTAATTGCGTCCTTATCTTCATCGACTTTAGTCTGTTATAGTAATAGCTATCTATTGTAATATTACTATAACGAAGGCTCTATTGTTTACGCTTTTTAATAAAGTACTTTATTGAATATCGATAAATTAAACTTAAGTAGATTCTCTAAAGCAAATTGGACCTAATTACTTGATAATTAAATATCTTTATTAATTGTAAATCTTTCTAAGTTTATCTTGGACATTTCTAACTGACGGTGAAGGAAAACATCGTGAGGAAACCTGGACTTTTAAAGTCTGAAATTGCCAATCCACCTTATGCAAGCATGGTGACTTATGCTCATGCCTTCTCTATATAAGAAGAAGACATTGCCCCTGCAGTGGGACAGTAAACATGCTGGTTTTATTATTATTATTATTGAATTGTAAATCTTAGTCATTTGGGCATTATTTTTCTATATTAAATTGGTTATGGTCAACAATTAATATTATATTAGTACACTTACATCAAAACAGAAAATCATAAAGAGAAGTACGTTTATGAACGATAGTAGCACAATTATTAAATAAAATAAAAGTTCACAGCGTCGCTTATAACATATTATCGCATACCGTTACAATTCCTCCTTTCTAGTAACGGTTGGAAAGTCAAAAGGAGCCTACATATGACCTTCTTAACCTACCTATCAGGCCATTCCGGAGGTACCACTCACGTCTATTGTTTCCAAAACTGCCTTAGACAGTCCCCTCTGAATCCTCACGGCGACATTTTGCATAATATTAAGGGTCCCAGATTGTTTAGCCTTTGCTATTTTCGTTTTCCTAGTATACCTTAAGGGACATGAATTTATATTGGCTGTGGCTTTCGCCTTTTGTTCGGTTTTGGAGTTGTTTTTTTAGCTTTAGTTTAAAAGGTTTAGTTTATGTTTTGTGATTTGTTATCATTAATAGCTTCCGCAGCGCGGTTTTACGCTTAATTACATCTTTGTGTACTGCTTCGCTCCCGTCATTTTCAGCGTGATGTTACATAACCTATAACCTTCTTCAAGATCTGGGCTATCAAATAAAAAATAATTAATAATTATTTAATGCCGATAGGTAGTTACAGAGGTTAGCGCGCTTAAACAAACAAACTCTTCAGCTTTATAATAATATATTAGTACAAATGTAAATTTTATAATGTTTTCAAATCACTTTAAAGTTATAATAAATTTGTAGTCCCAGACTATTATATTATGCCTACTGTCGGGTGAAGGTCCTTTCTTGTGTAAAAACGGCATGAACATTGTTTACCATGCTTGCTCAAGTTGGAGTGGTAATTTCAAACTCAAATTACATAAAGTTCAAGTTTCCATACGATGTTTCCATAATATAATTTACGTCTGTATATATTTCTCTTAGATCTACGAGTATATAATTATTTAGTTAAAAGGCAGTCATGTATAGTAAGTATTTTGCACAACGTTGAAGGAATCAAAAATATTAAAAACATTAGATCAGTACTCTATCTGAATCACGTTAATTTAATAGAAAAACCTGAACTTATATAAAACTCAACATACAAATATAATCATTGATGTTTGAACACAAGAACAAACCCTCCACTCAATTCAAGCTTTTAGGAGAGCCGAAAGTAAATTTCCCGAAACCAGTAAAGATTATTGCTCGGTAGCTAAAATATTAGATAACAAAAAAAAGCATCAGGCATACAATATTGTGGTTTGTTTCCACTTTTATCTCCCGATGCTTCGTACGAAGATCGTAAACTTCCTTTTATGTGCAAATGTGTCTGATCATAAAGATGCTACGTGATATTTTTGACAACAGGTCCCTTAGGAACTTTTTGTTTGAATTAAATGTTGAATATGAATAATATAATCGCGATATGGACCAATCTCAATAATTCAGAAGTAAATTCGTAAGAAAATCTTGCGAAAGTAAATATGGAGATAATTTTTTTGTTTCTTTTTCCTGGTTTTTATCTTCTATCTTTAATCACAATTCAACCTTTTAAATAAGTTATTAAAATTATATATTTATGTTATTTTGGGTAAAGCAATTAATCATGATTTTTTATTTCGATCTCCAAATTGTGTTTTATTATTCTTATCTATTTTATTTATTTTGTAGAAAGTTGCCATACGAAATGATAATAAAATGTGCTAGTACCGTGAAAATGTGCAACTTTGAAACATTTTGAAACGTTTGTTTATAACTTTGTTACGAACTGAACGGAGCTTAACATGCATGAAATTTTTGTATGGGTTCTTCTTATTATATTTGTAGATTTAGTGGATTTCACAGCAATATAATCTGTCCTTTAATATACGTATACAAATAACGCTATATTAAATATATTAAGTTCTATACTATAATAAAGGTAACAAGGTAATGACACATCCACCTTTTAGGTAAGAAGGAATGTCGTAGGTGACTAGAATAGGTAGTATAGCTTGCGGAACTATTGAATCAGACAAGTTCTGTAATGGAAGCTTGAAAACTGAAGACGTGTGTGACCAGGCATGACCAGAACACAAGGTAGATCAATATTTTGATAAAGATTTATTTAAATATTTATTTATTTATATCCAATTTACAACACTACCATTACAAGAAAATTTTAATGCGATAGCGTGGCTCACTTTAACGTAATTCATTAATTATACCTAATAATATTTTATTTACACATTATAATTTTATACATTTATATCTAAACTACCCGTTACCATAACAAATTATAAACAACGTTATCCTTGTAAATTCACTCATAGTGCAACAGAACAGATCTATTTTATCCGCGACCCGGTTGATGAGTAAACGATAGAAGATGGCGACTCAAGATCGATCAAAGTAGAGATCTTTCGAGAGAAAAATAATAATAATAATAATTTGCTACCGAAGTCTTATTTTATTGCTTTCTCAGTAAAAATTTCAACTAAACAAACAAATAACACAATACCAGTTTTTTTCGCACCAAACAAATCAGGGATAAGTCCTGCAGAGCATTTTACTGCAGTTTTAAAACTCTATTTAAATTTTATGAGATTCTCCAGTTTTATTGATATTATCTGGCCTCGAATAGAAAAGCGTTCGCAAAAATACTTTTATTTGAAATGTGTGTAAACTTTGAATGGATGAAATTTTTAAGTGTTGAATTGTCTAAGCTTTCAAATTTTAAAGTAAGTGTAGTTATTTACTTGGTAGTGTAAGATTACATTTTTGAATGATAAAGCTCAAAGTTTTTTTTAATTTCTTATTTAAGTATTTTATTATGTTTAATTTAATTTATTTTCATAAAGCTAAATCGTGTTTTATTTTTTTACACGTATGCTTGCTTTGTATTTTGTATGCTTACAAAATAAAGCGTATAGTTACAATTACCTATTCATGGTACAGGCTCATGTTACTGGTTATTTATACCACAAATGCGTATACCAGCAATTCATAATGGAGTTCTAATCTGATAGTAAATTAAGCTGCTTATAATATGCAAATTGCTAGTCAATGTGTCGTTGCATACTCGAGCAGCTCATGATATGGTGCAATATGAAGATCATAATTACTATGATATAGATATAGTTAGAGACGATTATATTCTGATACTAGCTTTCCGCGGCGCGCTTTTACCCGTGTCTATTCTTACTGCTCTGCTCCCGTCGCCAGTAGCGTGATGTTATATCGCCTATAACCTTCTTTGAGAACTGGGCTATCATACGCAAAAAGAATTTTTAAATCCGACTGGTAGTTCCAGAGATTAGCGCGTTCAAACAAACAAACAAACTCTTTCGCTTTATATTATAGTATAGATATTATTCTAATTTTAAAGTAATTTTTTGTACCATATTTTTGATATAGTGGTTTATATATCCGTGTCTAATTAGACAAGGATGCCATAAGATTGTATTTTGTGGATTTTATGAATTTGATACTGAAAATATGCTTAGATATATCTTATGAAAGTACTACCTACTTCGAAGCCATAAACTGTTACTTAGGTAGTGTGTCATGTTAACACAGTCATAATCCGGAACGTTGAAATTCTTTTTAACGCACAACTATTTGTGCGTTAAAAAGAAAGAAAGAAAAGAAAGAAAGAAAAAGCATTTATTTACTGCCCAGAGGCGACATACAAAAGATAACAACAAGCTATAAATTTTGCACAAAACCTTAACTTAAACCTAACCTAAACTCTGCACTAGTAAGTATAATTAGAACATATAATAAACTTGTTTGATTTTGAATTGATACAATGATGCTTATAAAAAAAGGCAAGTTTGCACGTCACATCTGTGCAGGAAATTTGGATCCCACTCAGCATGATGCTGTGGTGCCAGCAGCTGCGGCTGCTAGTCACCTAACAGCGCTGATTTTCAGTGGGACCCACGGATAGGAAAAAATAAATAATAATAAGAAAAATAAATAATAAAAATAAAGTCATTCAAAATATCGAGAATTAATGCTAAGTTTGGCCGAACTTGTTTATGCATCCAACTAGGTGATCCCATGACTTGACAAAGTACTAAAAATAAGATCCAGTAGGTAAACGTTCCGTCGAATTTTATGTTAATAACGTCAGTACTTACTGTGTTAATTAGCCGTGATAGAATCCCTAAAATTACGCACCATTTTTAGTAATAAGTTCGTTTGTTTGTTTGTTTGTACAGGCTTATCTCTGGCACTACCAGTCGGATTTGAATAATTATTTTTGCGTATAATAGCCCAGTTCTTGAGGAAGGTTATAGACTATGTAACATAATGCTACTGGCGACGAGAGCAGAGCAGTAAGCAAAGACGTGAGTGAAACCGCGCCGCTATAAGCTAGTTAGTAATATAAGTACATACAGAGACAAAACTATATTATACTCTAACCTTGGTAGTATCACAATAATATATTTATTTAATAAATAAATTTAATTAAGTGAGTACTATGGTCGTTACCATAAAACAATATTATTCTGTTATATCACCTAAATTAATTACTATGGCACTCATAAAGTAAATTACACATATTCTTGATTACACTATGTGTAAGGTTCGAGAAAAGTACGACAAGGAAATTAAGCCAATGTTAATCTTAACGAGATTTACGAGAACAACATAAATCGCCCAAATAAACTTCAGAGTCTAAGGAGCAACAAAATATCTGTTCTTTAATTACCACTATGAAAGGCGGGAGCAATAAAAATAAAAAAAGGTCGAAGGATAATGAAACGACTTTATCTCTAAGATAAGAAAAGGAAACTGTTGAAATAAGAGCTCAAGAGACAAAAACTCTTAATGAAGAAGGGAGACAGAGTAATTTAAATTCGTTACTTCTACACCATCTGTTAAATGCACTTCATTAAAACGTGCTAACTGTAGCGAAGCCAAACGTCGACTGACACGAAACGAATTCGAATTTCAAATTACAGTCGCTCTTTTTCAAATTTCGAATGCACATCTTGAGTAAGAAAAAATGGCAGTTCTTAAAATGAGAACGGTTATTATTATAAAGTTTTTGTGTTTACAGAGTTTTTTACTGAAGGGGTGGAGACGGGTATGGTACGGTATTGTTATATTCGATTGGCGACAAAGGTAACGAAAATACCAAAGCAAAGAAATTAGACTCCAATATAATAAGATATTATGAAGTATTAGGTTGAGATTACGTTGATATAATTGGTGATGTATCAATCTGTCTATAAAGGGCTTCATCTTAGTTCAATAACTAGTGATTGAATAACGATTAGATTGTATTATGTTTGCCAACTATTGTAATATGAAGAAACCTGACAATAATATAATATATAGTATACAACAGGATTAAGATAAGGGGAGGCTTACAGGCTTTTATATACAGGCTTTTATATACAGGCTTTTATATACAGGCTTTTTGCTTAGTTTAGGCTCTAGATAGCCAATAAATTACTTATTATAATAACTGTTAACTATTATATATATATAAGAGCTCCTTCCTCTGCCATACCACCCACCGGTCATCGATGCCAAGCACTACAGGTTTTTGCCAATTCTTCTTAGCCAAGGCAAACGGAGTTAATCCATTATCCACTACGACAACATCCCTATGCAGAGCCCCGTTCGTTACTTAATGTTTCTTCTAAAATGATAATAATTAAATCACTTGCAGCCAATTAAAACCTTTATTGACTAAAACACAAAAGTTAGTACTTTTTATAAATGTTAATTACTAAAATAACGAAAAACCTTAAAAGAAATTTCGATGAAAGCTGATTGGTATTTCAAAAAAATGTTATAACACATACCTTTGACTTTGAAGTTTAAGAGGTCCCTTTAAGCAAATTTGTACGAACGTCTATTATACGAATTTCAACTGATTTGATTTTTTTTCATCAAAAGGCAACCTCGTTTTCATCGTTCTGTCAATCTGTTACACTAATAATTTGACTTTGTAACGAAACGGTACTTAACATTTTCGTATCTTAATAATGATGGAATTAATTTGGTAAGAATTTAATAGCAATTGACTTGAAGCATTTTTACAAATTTCGTTTTCTGACTGATTTGATTCAAAAAAGTTTAAGAAACAAAAGAAGTTAATTTGCTAAGAATCTAATTGTAGTTGACTTAAATGGTGTGGAATTTAGTTTTCTCTCTCTTTTAATTTAAAATTAAAATTCGAGTTGATATATTTGTAATCTGGCAAGCGACAAGCTGGTAAATAGGTTGTCACCCGGTTTTCTTAACCTATATTGCTTGAATAGATATTTAACAGATGAAACAAATTTAGTTTTAAACTTTTTTGTTGAGTTCATGACATAATTCGAATGTACGATTTCAAAATTTGTTCATATCAGTGGAGATGACAAATTTCGGGATGGACAGAAGTTCAAACGGATGTGACACAAACTTGCTTATAAAATTAAAGTTATGATAAAAATATTTATGATTTTTACAAATTATAATTAAGCTGTCCATACTAAAGCTGTTATAACTGAATGTAATAAAGCATAGTTCTCGTTACCAGGCAGTTCAGTTATTTAACAAGTTGCCTGAAGAGCTTAAAAATTTGATATACAGAAGTTCTTTCAAAGTAAAACTTAAAGAATATCTGTTAAGCAGATTTCTTTAAAATGTTGACTCTGATTATTTTCTATAGATATATACTAATAATAATATTACTTAATAATTACAACAAAACATTTTAAATATTTTGAAATATAAAGACCCTTAAGTAAATAATTATGTATGGACCAATCTCAATAATTCAGAAGTAAATTCGTAAGAAAATCTTGCGAAAGTAAATATGGAGATAATTTTTTTGTTTCTTTTTCCTGGTTTTTATCTTCTATCTTTAATCACAATTCAACCTTTTAAATAAGTTATTAAAATTATATATTTATGTTATTTTGGGTAAAGCAATTAATCATGATTTTTTATTTCGATCTCCAAATTGTGTTTTATTATTCTTATCTATTTTATTTATTTTGTAGAAAGTTGCCATACGAAATGATAATAAAATGTGCTAGTACCGTGAAAATGTGCAACTTTGAAACATTTTGAAACGTTTGTTTATAACTTTGTTACGAACTGAACGGAGCTTAACATGCATGAAATTTTTGTATGGGTTCTTCTTATTATATTTGTAGATTTAGTGGATTTCACAGCAATATAATCTGTCCTTTAATATACGTATACAAATAACGCTATATTAAATATATTAAGTTCTATACTATAATAAAGGTAACAAGGTAATGACACATCCACCTTTTAGGTAAGAAGGAATGTCGTAGGTGACTAGAATAGGTAGTATAGCTTGCGGAACTATTGAATCAGACAAGTTCTGTAATGGAAGCTTGAAAACTGAAGACGTGTGTGACCAGGCATGACCAGAACACAAGGTAGATCAATATTTTGATAAAGATTTATTTAAATATTTATTTATTTATATCCAATTTACAACACTACCATTACAAGAAAATTTTAATGCGATAGCGTGGCTCACTTTAACGTAATTCATTAATTATACCTAATAATATTTTATTTACACATTATAATTTTATACATTTATATCTAAACTACCCGTTACCATAACAAATTATAAACAACGTTATCCTTGTAAATTCACTCATAGTGCAACAGAACAGATCTATTTTATCCGCGACCCGGTTGATGAGTAAACGATAGAAGATGGCGACTCAAGATCGATCAAAGTAGAGATCTTTCGAGAGAAAAATAATAATAATAATAATTTGCTACCGAAGTCTTATTTTATTGCTTTCTCAGTAAAAATTTCAACTAAACAAACAAATAACACAATACCAGTTTTTTTCGCACCAAACAAATCAGGGATAAGTCCTGCAGAGCATTTTACTGCAGTTTTAAAACTCTATTTAAATTTTATGAGATTCTCCAGTTTTATTGATATTATCTGGCCTCGAATAGAAAAGCGTTCGCAAAAATACTTTTATTTGAAATGTGTGTAAACTTTGAATGGATGAAATTTTTAAGTGTTGAATTGTCTAAGCTTTCAAATTTTAAAGTAAGTGTAGTTATTTACTTGGTAGTGTAAGATTACATTTTTGAATGATAAAGCTCAAAGTTTTTTTTAATTTCTTATTTAAGTATTTTATTATGTTTAATTTAATTTATTTTCATAAAGCTAAATCGTGTTTTATTTTTTTACACGTATGCTTGCTTTGTATTTTGTATGCTTACAAAATAAAGCGTATAGTTACAATTACCTATTCATGGTACAGGCTCATGTTACTGGTTATTTATACCACAAATGCGTATACCAGCAATTCATAATGGAGTTCTAATCTGATAGTAAATTAAGCTGCTTATAATATGCAAATTGCTAGTCAATGTGTCGTTGCATACTCGAGCAGCTCATGATATGGTGCAATATGAAGATCATAATTACTATGATATAGATATAGTTAGAGACGATTATATTCTGATACTAGCTTTCCGCGGCGCGCTTTTACCCGTGTCTATTCTTACTGCTCTGCTCCCGTCGCCAGTAGCGTGATGTTATATCGCCTATAACCTTCTTTGAGAACTGGGCTATCATACGCAAAAAGAATTTTTAAATCCGACTGGTAGTTCCAGAGATTAGCGCGTTCAAACAAACAAACAAACTCTTTCGCTTTATATTATAGTATAGATATTATTCTAATTTTAAAGTAATTTTTTGTACCATATTTTTGATATAGTGGTTTATATATCCGTGTCTAATTAGACAAGGATGCCATAAGATTGTATTTTGTGGATTTTATGAATTTGATACTGAAAATATGCTTAGATATATCTTATGAAAGTACTACCTACTTCGAAGCCATAAACTGTTACTTAGGTAGTGTGTCATGTTAACACAGTCATAATCCGGAACGTTGAAATTCTTTTTAACGCACAACTATTTGTGCGTTAAAAAGAAAGAAAGAAAAGAAAGAAAGAAAAAGCATTTATTTACTGCCCAGAGGCGACATACAAAAGATAACAACAAGCTATAAATTTTGCACAAAACCTTAACTTAAACCTAACCTAAACTCTGCACTAGTAAGTATAATTAGAACATATAATAAACTTGTTTGATTTTGAATTGATACAATGATGCTTATAAAAAAAGGCAAGTTTGCACGTCACATCTGTGCAGGAAATTTGGATCCCACTCAGCATGATGCTGTGGTGCCAGCAGCTGCGGCTGCTAGTCACCTAACAGCGCTGATTTTCAGTGGGACCCACGGATAGGAAAAAATAAATAATAATAAGAAAAATAAATAATAAAAATAAAGTCATTCAAAATATCGAGAATTAATGCTAAGTTTGGCCGAACTTGTTTATGCATCCAACTAGGTGATCCCATGACTTGACAAAGTACTAAAAATAAGATCCAGTAGGTAAACGTTCCGTCGAATTTTATGTTAATAACGTCAGTACTTACTGTGTTAATTAGCCGTGATAGAATCCCTAAAATTACGCACCATTTTTAGTAATAAGTTCGTTTGTTTGTTTGTTTGTACAGGCTTATCTCTGGCACTACCAGTCGGATTTGAATAATTATTTTTGCGTATAATAGCCCAGTTCTTGAGGAAGGTTATAGACTATGTAACATAATGCTACTGGCGACGAGAGCAGAGCAGTAAGCAAAGACGTGAGTGAAACCGCGCCGCTATAAGCTAGTTAGTAATATAAGTACATACAGAGACAAAACTATATTATACTCTAACCTTGGTAGTATCACAATAATATATTTATTTAATAAATAAATTTAATTAAGTGAGTACTATGGTCGTTACCATAAAACAATATTATTCTGTTATATCACCTAAATTAATTAATATGGCACTCATAAAGTAAATTACACATATTCTTGATTACAGTATGTGTAAGGTTCGAGAAAAGTACGACAAGGAAATTAAGCCAATGTTAATCTTAACGAGATTTACGAGAACAACATAAATCGCCCAAATAAACTTCAGAGTCTAAGGAGCAACAAAATATCTGTTCTTTAATTACCACTATGAAAGGCGGGAGCAATAAAAATAAAAAAAGGTCGAAGGATAATGAAACGACTTTATCTCTAAGATAAGAAAAGGAAACTGTTGAAATAAGAGCTCAAGAGACAAAAACTCTTAATGAAGAAGGGAGACAGAGTAATTTAAATTCGTTACTTCTACACCATCTGTTAAATGCACTTCATTAAAACGTGCTAACTGTAGCGAAGCCAAACGTCGACTGACACGAAACGAATTCGAATTTCAAATTACAGTCGCTCTTTTTCAAATTTCGAATGCACATCTTGAGTAACAAAAAATGGCAGTTCTTAAAATGAGAACGGTTATTATTATAAAGTTTTTGTGTTTACAGAGTTTTTTCCTGAAGGGGTGGTATGTGGGTGTATGGTACGGTATTGTTATATTCGATTGGCGACAAAGGTAACGAAAATACCAAAGCAAAGAAATTAGACTCCAATATAATAAGATATTATGAAGTATTAGGTTGAGATTACGTTGATATAATTGGTGATGTATCAATCTGTCTATAAAGGGCTTCATCTTAGTTCAATAACTAGTGATTGAATAACGATTAGATTGTATTATGTTTGCCAACTATTGTAATATGAAGAAACCTGACAATAATATAATATATAGTATACAACAGGATTAAGATAAGGGGAGGCTTACAGGCTTTTATATACAGGCTTTTATATACAGGCTTTTATATACAGGCTTTTTGCTTAGTTTAGGCTCTAGATAGCCAATAAATTACTTATTATAATAACTGTTAACTATTATATATATATAAGAGCTCCTTCCTCTGCCATACCACCCACCGGTCATCGATGCCAAGCACTACAGGTTTTTGCCAATTCTTCTTAGCCAAGGCAAACGGAGTTAATCCATTATCCACTACGACAACATCCCTATGCAGAGCCCCGTTCGTTACTTAATGTTTCTTCTAAAATGATAATAATTAAATCACTTGCAGCCAATTAAAACCTTTATTGACTAAAACACAAAAGTTAGTACTTTTTATAAATGTTAATTACTAAAATAACGAAAAACCTTAAAAGAAATTTCGATGAAAGCTGATTGGTATTTCAAAAAAATGTTATAACACATACCTTTGACTTTGAAGTTTAAGAGGTCCCTTTAAGCAAATTTGTACGAACGTCTATTATACGAATTTCAACTGATTTGATTTTTTTTCATCAAAAGGCAACCTCGTTTTCATCGTTCTGTCAATCTGTTACACTAATAATTTGACTTTGTAACGAAACGGTACTTAACATTTTCGTATCTTAATAATGATGGAATTAATTTGGTAAGAATTTAATAGCAATTGACTTGAAGCATTTTTACAAATTTCGTTTTCTGACTGATTTGATTCAAAAAAGTTTAAGAAACAAAAGAAGTTAATTTGCTAAGAATCTAATTGTAGTTGACTTAAATGGTGTGGAATTTAGTTTTCTCTCTCTTTTAATTTAAAATTAAAATTCGAGTTGATATATTTGTAATCTGGCAAGCGACAAGCTGGTAAATAGGTTGTCACCCGGTTTTCTTAACCTATATTGCTTGAATAGATATTTAACAGATGAAACAAATTTAGTTTTAAACTTTTTTGTTGAGTTCATGACATAATTCGAATGTACGATTTCAAAATTTGTTCATATCAGTGGAGATGACAAATTTCGGGATGGACAGAAGTTCAAACGGATGTGACACAAACTTGCTTATAAAATTAAAGTTATGATAAAAATATTTATGATTTTTACAAATTATAATTAAGCTGTCCATACTAAAGCTGTTATAACTGAATGTAATAAAGCATAGTTCTCGTTACCAGGCAGTTCAGTTATTTAACAAGTTGCCTGAAGAGCTTAAAAATTTGATATACAGAAGTTCTTTCAAAGTAAAACTTAAAGAATATCTGTTAAGCAGATTTCTTTAAAATGTTGACTCTGATTATTTTCTATAGATATATACTAATAATAATATTACTTAATAATTACAACAAAACATTTTAAATATTTTGAAATATAAAGACCCTTAAGTAAATAATAACTAATAATAACTATGTCTGTTTTAGTGTCAATTACAATGTATTATTGTTAATGAATAAATGACTATTGACTATAAGTAGCTGATCTCTTATGACAGGAGACAACGCCGTAAACTTTTATTAATATGGTAATTAAAAGTGGTCTTTATATGACAATATAAAGACCACAGATTTCATTCTAAGTAAGTATAAGTAATTGACTTTTAAATTAAAAGGATCTCTTCAAAGTTCTATTCGAAACCATTCCCCCTTATTTGTCTTACGTAAAACAATATTAATTTGGATTCTTCTTACAATTTATGTTAATACTAAATGCGGCTTGACTTATTCACTTTGGCAGTGTTGTTTTTATTTCTAGAAAGAATTTTATTTTCTGAAGAACGGCCAGAATGTTAAAAATGAGATGTTTCTTATAAATAAAATAGTTTCCTCCAGTTCATCATTGTGCGTTTCTACTGTTGACACGTTTTATTTTAGACTGATTTGATTTTTAAGCTGCTTAGTCAGCCAGCTAGGTTCTGAAACATAATTTTACAATATAATGATTTATTAATAATAATTTTACAATTTAATAATAATAATTTTAAAATTTAATAATAATATTTTTACAATTTAATAATAATAATTTTACAATTTAATAATACAATCTTTGAGTATGTTACAAGTATGTGTAAACAATTAAAAAAAGCTTGAGCATCGTAGATGTGACTACCGACGCGTTGACAATTTTTACAATTGAAGCGATTTAACGAAAGTCATGTTTCTACACTTTGCAATATCTTTGCCTTTACAGTGAAGATATACGGTGAAGAAGAACAGCGTGAGGAAGCCTAGACTCCAATGTTAAGCCACAAAAGTTTCCAAAGATCGAAGTGCCTTAGCTTACAGTCCTAACCA
This sequence comes from Parascotia fuliginaria, assembly GCA_963082885.1. Classification (NCBI taxonomy): domain Eukaryota; kingdom Metazoa; phylum Arthropoda; class Insecta; order Lepidoptera; family Erebidae; genus Parascotia; species Parascotia fuliginaria. The sequence continues at coordinate 5,682,798 of OY720197.1, forward strand.
CAAGATAAATATTTATATACTCAATTACATTGATGGTCTGACGTAGAATATTCTTTTAATGTTTTAGCATTTCTATTATAATAGACGCATGGTTGAAGATCAAGCTATAACAAGTCTCGAACTAGACGGTTCTGAATATTTGGCATAATATATAACGGGTGGCGCAAAAGTAAAGACCCTATTTGGTTCAGCTATAACATTTTTTCTAAATTAGAAAACTAGATTTAGATTTTTTTAAATGTATATTTGTGCCATTAAATTTCGTACCATTAGGATTTAAAGATGATATCTTTTAAATGGTGACCTCCAGAGTTGATACACATTTGAGCCCTATTTATGACATTTTGCATAACTTGCCGTAACACTTCCTGCGATATGTTCGTTATTTCTTGACGAATGTTTTCTTTTAGAGCTGCGAGAGTCTGTGGCTTGTTCACATACACCCGAGATTTCAAAAAACCCCAAAGAAAGAAGTCTGGACTGGTCAGATCGGGTGATCTTGCAGGCCAAGGCAAATCGCCAAAACGAGAGATAACTCGGCCTGGAAAAGCGTCCCTCACTAAGTCCATAGTGTCGCGCGCTGTGTGTGCCGTAGCGCCGTCTTGTTGAAACCAGATGTGCTCCAGCCCCAATTCGTCCAAACTGGGTATCAAAAACTCACGTAACATGGTTCTGTAGCGTTCTCCAGTGACAGTAAACGCATTGCCTCCAGCGTCTTCGAAAAAATAGGGTCCGATCACTCTGTCAACACAGATGCCACACCATACAGTAACTTTTAGTGGGTGTAGAGGTGTTTCTTGAATAATGCGCGGATTATCAGTGCCCCAGAACCGAGTATTCTGCTTATTGACATGCCCTGAGAGATGGAAATGGAAACGCAGGAAGTGTTACGGCAAGTTATGCAAAATGTCATAAATAGGGCTCAAATGTGTATCAACTCTGGAGGTCACCATTTAAAAGACATCATCTTTAAATCCTAATGGTACGAAATTTAATGGCACAAATATACATTTAAAAAAATCTAAATCTAGTTTTCTAATTTAGAAAAAATGTTATAGCTGAACCAAATAGGGTCTTTACTTTTGCGCCACCCAGTACATAAGTCTATAATTTATGCTTACCCCGTTAATGGGAGACATAAATTGTGGGTTTTTGAGACCTGAACATGACTGTGTGACTTCTTCAATTTTGATCCTGGATTTTTAAGTCAGAAGTGAATAAGTACCCAAGAAGACCGTTATGTTAATATGCCGTGGTGACAACATGGTACTGAGACCAACTCTCATGGCATCAACTAGTCAGAAATCATCAGGCAGACATGAGTAATATTTGTAGAGCTATTATTAGAAATATTGCTATCATATTACATCTAAACAAATCTTTTAACGGGTAAAAGGTTTGTAATATGAAATTTTAATTTAAAAAAAAACTTGAAAAAGGTACCGTATCTTTATGCAAAAAACAAACACCATATGTTACCGGTTAAAACCGGAAGGGACGTCGATGATATCATAAAAACTCCTCGAAATAGTATCACACGGACTTTTTACGGGTAAAATGTAAAATGACTACTCAGGTAATTCGTGTAGGTACTTGTTCAAAATTCCGTTTATTGTTTGTGTTCTAAGAATGTGTGCTTTATTTAGTTTGAAAATATGAGTTTTGGATTTTAAATCATCATACTAGTTGAAAGACGTTCACTTAGCAGTGGACGTTTTTCAACTCATCTTTGGCATCTCTGCTTTGGGGAAGAATTTCGAGTATGTTGTAAGAAAATTGCAATTAAATTTTTAGATTCAGGTGTATTAGAGTTAGCAAGTTAGTCATAAATGTAAAAAGTCAATTTGTCTTTTTTAGCTAAGTATTTAGCAAAGAAAAATTTTTTTTTTGATTTTTAAAATAGCACTCTCACTAGAAATAAGTTTTGTGTTGCCCAAGATTTCACAATTTTAAAACAAACACAAACTAATATTTCGAAAAAAATAAATTGAATAAATTTTTAATATTTAATATTGCTAACTACTTTGATAATGAATTGATTAGGCTAGAATCTAAGCGTGTTTAGAATTATAGTTTACTAAATCACATTAAGATATCTTCTCCGTTGTTAACATTAACTACGTATTATGTATTCCTTAATTGCTATTTTAATTGAAGTCAATTTCAAAATTTTAATGACTAAAGTGAAGCTTGTCGTCACGTAATATATTCTAACAGCATTTGATAAACAAACATTTTATACCCTACATTATGCCAAAACAATTCTTATTTTAATATGTAAATTCACTGAAAGCATCGTGGCTTCGTATAAATTGAATTTTCTTGCTTTCCATTCAATGACCTTAAGATGGGTCCCAAATTCTTAGTCCGCCAAATCGAATGGAAAAATCCAAGTTGGATAAGAAAGGGTCTCGGGTAAGGGCAGTTTTACAGCGGTCAGTCAGTTAAAGGTCACTTTTAACAGGTTTTAAAAGAGGTTTGGTGCTTTTGTGAGGGAATGTAGGGTTTGACGCGTGCTGTCTCCCTCCTCATTATGAGGGATTCACAAGGGACACTGGGTAAAATGGAAATTGTACGGGTTTGGAGCAGATGTATCTGACAAATGAGAACACATGTAATCGGGTATTAATGATGTATGCGGTTAATGGAATGTAATGTGTGGCAACATTTAAGTGGCGTCTGTAATAAATCTACTATTAAATCTTTAAAATGCAGCAAGGATGAAATAGTTAAAATATTATTATTATTCTGACTTTCTAGAAATCTAAAAAAACCTAAAATATTTTATATGAGAACATGCACAGCGCCTCTAGTATTTATTCTGAAAATAAAAATTTCCTACAAGTAATAACGCTGTCCAGTAAGACAAACGCACTTATGATACTACCACAGTCTATTTTTATGATCCTAATTTTAATACTATGACACTTCCTAAGGATTTTGACCTAATATTTATTGGAACTAAAATGTGGGTAGGTATCCAATCATTACCCTTATTACCAACTCAAAATGGGTATTATTATTCAAGGTCGCAAGACAATCATGCCTGATTAATGTTAAATGGCTATTGGATCGATGTTAATGGTTTAGCGGTGACAACGTAGTATAGTGTAGAATTATATTTAAACTAGAGGTCTGCCCTCGCTTTGCTTCAGTATTAAAAGTTTCATTCGATCTCACTACAAACTCCTACGGAAAATATCATAGCAATAAAATAATAAATATAGCCCATGCTACCTGCTGAATTTATTGATTACTAAAGGTGAAACAATTTTTCGAATCGCCAACGTAGATTTTAGTTAAATCTTTTCAAACAAAGAAACAAACATACAAAACATCTAATTTTTTTTCTTTATTGTTTAGATTACATCAAGTACAATTCCAGTTAATTTCCCTTACAATATATTTTACACTGACATCATAAACATCATCTTCCTTCATTCATTCTCATTCCTCATAATTATTATCTCTTATTTTCTCACTGCAGGGAAAAGCCTCTTCTCTTAGAAAAGGCCGAAACGAGACAAACTCAAGAGTAAATCATGGTAGACTACACAGTGTATAAAATCGTCAACTATACGTAAATTCAGTGTAATAGTAACAACAATTCATTGAAAACGTCACTCGAAATTCACACAGCCCATCAGTAACGAGCTAACTCGAAACGGTTAAGTTACCAATCACTTAGCCACTTAAGAGTTCCGTTTTAGTTGAATAATAGGAAATGTTCGATTCCAATCCGGTATCGATTTCAAGTTTTGCTTGTTATGAGTTTCCAAGATTTTGTGTATGAAATTATGCAATATTGAGAATACTTGTAACTTGTGTTATTATCTCGTTCTATCTTGCATGTTTATTGATGTAACTGTTATGGGTGGTCTGGCGGTTAGAATAATAATCATTGCGTTAAATATTGTAGGTTTAATTACGACTCGAGACAAGAATTTTGTTTAGAGCTTTCGTTTGGTCTTCATATCTGTTTCCAAAGTAATATGGGGTAAAGTCAAGTAAGATCTTGGTCCTTAGTGCAAGCATTGACTTCTAATAATACTTACAAAATATTAAGACCACCAGCACCACTTATCAAAGAAATCAACTTAATAATCTTATATAAAGCCCTAACTTCTAGTAAATTAATGTCATCATAAGAGACCTTCGAAAAAAAGTTAAAACAAAAAACTACTCATAACAACATTTCAAACCCACAAAACAATATTTTCTGATACTCGAAACAATCGAGTCTGATTTAATTTTAAATTGTTTAACTACATAATAGGGCACTTTGACATTGTAACATAACACTGTGTCCCAAACATGCCTATCTATAAATACATCCTTTACCCTTTCCTTACCCTTGTAAACAGAACAGTAAGCGGTGATACGAGGGCATTGGGTCCCTTTGAGGTCAACTGCAACAATATCCCATCGTTCAAGATCTGTATCTGCATACGGAGAGACAAATTGTACACTATCTATTAGAAGAATCGTAAGCCTAGCTATAGATTTATTGGTGTCTACTATTTTGAATAAGTTTATAGATTTTACTTTATTTTAAATCCTACTAATATCATGAATGCAAAAGTTTGTGTTTGTGTGTGTGTGTGTGTATCTGGCTATGCTAAACACGCTTCTGACATCAAAACTGCAGTGTGATCTGTTTGCTTTGAGATGGATGAATGAATGTGTGTCGTGATCGTATGTTTTTGTAAGATGATGGATGATAAATAGCGATAAAATGGCAATTTGTATATAATTTTTTTGACTACTAGATGCTAAGTTATAAGACTTGTTATTTTTTTAAGTGTTTAATTATTTTTCTTTTTTATTAGTTTTTAAATTAGATATGTAAGTTTTTTTAATTGTACATTGCCTTGCTATTTCACTGTTAATTATTTACAAATAAAAAAATTGAAATTATCAAGGTTGTCAAATTGTATATTTGGAATAATGTTGCTAAAAATTACCTCTTTTGTCATTAGTTCTTGTAAATATTTGTGAGTTGCAGAAATCACATAAAACACTCACTAAATATGTCGAAAGCCTTAAAGAAAAAGATTAACGACTAATGTCATACAAAACATGACTAAAGCTTTTCTTATCCGCAAATCGATAGAACACAACCCTACATCCCTAAACGTTATTATTGTCTTTAACAAACAGGAGGCTTGCGTGAAATCCTCAGATTGTTTCTGAAGGGATATCGACGATATTAACACATCAAAGGCTATCACGATCTGTCATGCCAGACACGGATGTAACATATGGACACACTTCTGTTTTTTATCTCCAGCTCTATGTGATATGATAGGGAGTCTTGTACAGGATAAGTTTAACCCAATTGTTAAACTGTTCGTTCTTGTAGATTGATATAATACAATTGAATTAAATAATGCAATTTCTATCATTTTCTTTAATGGCACCGTTGGTCTTGTGATTAGTGTAAAGAACCGCGACGCCGAGTGTCGTGGGTTCAATTTCCGTGGAAGGCAAATATTTGTGTGATGAACATTTGTATATGTCTTCAGTCTGAGTGTTAAAAAAGGTCTGTATATGTATTATATTTTAGTTATCTAGTACCCTACCCGTAATACAAGCTCTGCTTAGCTTAGGACTAGATGACTGTGTGTGATAGTGTCCACATATTATTCTATATAGTGGCAGTTTAGCTATTATTAATAACTAGATCTCGTGCAAGCATCTCCATTTTGAGGTCCTGAACTGCTTTTATTCATTGGTAGTCCCCTGTCTTTACCAGGTCATAAGTTAAGTTAAAAGGCCTGCCAATCTTGCGTTTTCTGATTCACTAGAAAGTAAATGTATTAAGTAAATTTTAAGTGACTTGCTACTATTAACTACAGTATTGATTTCAATGTAATTTGCTATATCCAATTTAGCCATTCTAATAGTAAGAGACTTTCTCTTTGATATTAGATCAGAAAATAATAATTCTGCTATTGGATAAACTAAATTGGACTTGCTAATAATATGTCATTGAATCTTTCTTATTTAATTTTCTATTTTACCAATACCTTACTATGATAGCAAAACTTACTTTTATTATATTTATATTAAAATCGCATATAAAATAAAAATTACATTACAATAATTACTGTATGAGATTTTAATTAATCGTTAATCTCTAGAATTACTGGTAGGATTTGAAAATTCTGTTTGCGTTTGATAGCCCAGTTCTCGAGGAAGGTTAAAAGCTATGTGACATTGCGCTACTGGCGACAGGAGCAGAGCAATAAGCAAAAACGTAGGTGAAATCGCGCCATGGAAAGCTAGTTTATTATAAAATATCTTAATACCAGTTTGTTAGAGAGAATAAAAAGGACAAGTCACATCTTGATAGGCATGCAATAAATCTTAGCAGCAGCTAAAGCGAAGAAGAAAATTAAGAAAGAAAGAAAAATGAATATCCAAAAACATTTGCTCACATACCCGCAAGGCAGGATAGTAAAAATATTGTTGCCCAACCGTGCAAATATGAAACCCTTTCAATAGTTGAAGTTGAAAAAGTACGCCCACTTGTATGTCCGAACAGTGACATGATCAAATGCAGTGCTTTGATGAAAATCATGAATGAAATTATGAAACGTAGAATGCATATTTGTTATTCAGAAGAGTCCTACTAACTAATTAGTTGCATTGGGATGTGATAATGCAATTTTTCTCTTTTGGTAAGTTTAATTGTGTTATCATTAATTTTAATGCAACTTTAAGGTCGCTATTAGACTATCATAGAAATATGATCAAAGATGTGTAAGTCATTTTTAAATGAAGAACATATGACGGTATAATCACTATATGTGATTATCTATGATCATAGTTTGAGGGTCGTCGAACTATGATCATAGAATTTGACAAATATGAAATCATATTTATATGATAATTTAATACCGGCCTAAATACCAACATGCTACGCTATGGTAATAGCTGTAACCTGTAGATATGGCTGTCTTCTCGAAGGAAACCACAATCAATGTTAAGAAAATTGACTGCCTGTGTGGTTCGGTGGTACTGTGTACGGACTACCATGAAAAGGTCGTGGGTTCGATGCCCGCTTAGTAGAAATATTTGTGTCTATGAACATGAAGGTCTGGGTGTTTCTATGTATAATGTGAATGTATTTACAAAAAATAAGTATTTAAGTATAAATATCCGCATTCTAGAACACAAGCTATATATGCTTAATTTGGGTCTAGATGGTTGTGTGTAGTCGTTGTGATTTTAAGTGATTTTATCGATCGTGTAAAGGGATCGAGGGAAGTAATTGGTCCTCCGGCGCTCTTACTAACCGGACACAACGCATTAGTCTGGAAACTAATACCTTCGCCGATTACGCCGATTCCGTGTTGAAACCAGCAAAGCTCTCTTGCAGTATTTTTTTTAATAAAAGATCACGTTGTATTCGTATTGTTCGTTTGTTATCATTGTATCGTTTTTTTTTTATTTTTTTTATTTTTTCTTTTTAATAATTTAAGTGTGTTTCGTTTGGTGTACAAAAATAAATCTTTTTTTTCTTCTTTCTTTCTTTCTATTCATACACTGCATTTCATTACGATGCACTTCTATATAAAATAGACTAAAATAATATTATCTTAATTATGATATTAAAATTTACACAAAAAAGCTATCCTTATATGACACTCGCAGATTGAAAAGCTTAAAGTTAAATTCCACTAACCAGTGTGATAACAAAATCTAAAATTTAACTCACTATTTTCAAATAAAAAAGGTTCTAATACTTGCCACGCAAAACTGAGTACAATATAAAAAGCGCTTGCCAACATTCAGGTGCGAAATGAACTGGTTTTGCTTCACTACACCACCAACTTAATGTGATCCTCCATGCTCCCCTACTCTTTTAGAACTTTGAAATTGCAAAGGGATTTTAATAGAATTAGATCGGTCAACTTATTTTGGTCGATAGTGTCTTGCATCGTTTCAAGGGTTATCGAGTACCGTAGGTATTTTCGAATGAAACCCAATAGTGCTGCGGTTAAACTAGTAGCAATTAAAGTTTTTACTATATTTTTTTTTCGTTTCTTTCAGTGATTTTTCGATAGGTAGGAAATTGTTTAAAGCGGTTTTCATCGCGTTTATAACAGAATTGTGTTAGGTGCTAACCAGATTGCTGTCAGTAAAATGCTTCCTGATAATGAGAATATTGTTTCAATGAGTATCAGTTTTTTTCGGTATACGAGTATGTTGCTTTTTTAATCATCATTCGTTTGATTGTTTTTGTTCTTTTTGCTATTTGTGCATTTCTGATTACAATAGACTATGAAATCAAGTAAAAAGTGATATATTATGTTTATTATTATTAGTTAACAGCTTTCCACTGTTTCACTCGCGCAAATTTACATCTTTGATTACTAGTCTGTTCTCGTTGCTCGTAACGTGATAGTACATATATCGTAAGTATCATATATGCTTGTAAATATATAACAGACTAGCATCCCGCAGCGCGGTTTCACCCGCGGTTTGCTTACTGCTCTGCTCCCGTCGCGTCCCCGTTACATAGGTACCTTCCTCGAGAACTGGGAGCAAGAATTTTTCAATCGGACAGGTAGCTCAAGAGATTAGCGCGTTCAAACAAATAAACAAACAAACAATAAAACTCTTCCGTTTTATATAATAGTATACATTATTATGCAAGATAAGTAAACGAGTTATGAACATAGTTAAAGAAATAACCACTGAATAAATAAACCCAGTTATAAAGGAGCTCTATATTTTTTGTCCGTACTCAGGTATCGGACATTTTATCCACCTTTTTCTCGAAATGAGAGTGATAATATGATGAAAGCTTCCGGCTTGACACACCTACTGTAAGATGAAAACTTTTACACCGAGCGAATATCACTACTATTTTTTTTTGCTGTTAAAACGAGGCGAAATATATTTTTGAAGCACAAATGATAAAGAAATTTTACGTAGGCAACTATACGATCTTTTACTTCGCTGTAAAACCTGTTTATAAATGAAAAGTAGATACAGATAGAAATTAAGTACAAAGACAAGCTTAACTCAGAGCTGAGTTCTCTAACAGCAAACATTACAGTAGTAGAGGAAGTAATAGTCGTGACAGTATAATGAAGTGTAAAAAGAAAAACACAGAGAAAGACTTAACCTAGACGATAACATAGCTAGTTATGGTATACGGCACGGTACACTTGCTATTATTAACATACATTCTAAGAATACATAAAAAGTTATAATGAAAGTTATAAATAATAAATGAAGGATAAAGGTAAATATACATAACATAAATATAATAATATGTTTACATAGAAGTAAAAGTGAAGAAGTAGAGCGATAGGCTTTACCCCTAGGGACAAGATACTCAAAGCGTTCACGCAATTAAACGTGTAAATAATAATAAAACCGTATATTAATATTGAATTTATGTATTTAATTTGTTTATAGGCAATGGTTTCTTTACAAAAACTTCACATACTGTAGTTGATAGTATTTGGTAAAGTTATTGTGTGTCGTTCCGTTCTACAATATAAAATAATTCATGAAATTGACAGAAAAGAAACAGAAACCACTAAAAAAAGAAAAAGGTTTTATTTTTCATTCTTCGTTTTTCAGTCTTGGTTTTATTTTTTTAAATCGAAAACTATAAATTTTATAATAATAATAAAAAATCTGTTTAATCTTGTGCCAATGAAGCCCTTTCATACGATACCGAACATGACACCGTTAACTCAATTTAAAATTTAGACCGCCGTTGCTTGCATAAAGACCTTGTTTTTCAGGTTTTCTCTAGACTTGTAGCTTAAGACGGTATTATTTGCCATATGTCATAGTTCTAGATCAACGGAAAACACCCTAAAAGTTTTGATTATCTTGAGAGTGTCGAAATAAACGTTTTTTGCGGCATAAACGGCCGTATCTTTTTTACGTTAACTAATGAGTTAGATTTTTCACAGCTTTAAGAGACTTTAAGAGTTTTAATTTCAACTCGATACCTCCACGCATTCCCAAGATAAAAGGTCTAGACAGACAGACGGACGGACAATTAAGTGATTCTATAGGGTTTTCTCCTTTTGCGGTGGAGCCCTAAAAACTGGCAGTTTCCGCGAAATCAAATCCAGCATCTGCAATTCCACTGTTTTCCTGTTTTAAAATTCTCGATTCAATAGACATTCGATACGTATTCGATACTCGTATCGAATCCCTTTAACCCCTTAACGTCGGTGTATAATTGATTTTGTTCAAAGCGCCCAAAACTCGACTCGGGGGTAATCGGCTATTTTCCGCTTACTAACTCTATATCGCGAATAGTTTATATGCTTTCAATGGCATTGTTTTTAGACTTAATATTGTAGTTCTTAGCTGGTAAAAGGGTTATTGCCATTAAAGTTACGTGTAACAAATTGTTATTATGTATTCATGTTGTGTTTAACTTTGAGATTACATTAGGGTTTTAATCTGTATTATTAGTTTTGGGTTTAGTTATTTAGGCGTACTAACATTTAATTACCTTTAAGCCTTCTCTTGAGAAGAGCACTGCAGAGGGACATTTTTAGGCTACTATATAAGTATCTTGAAAAGTTTTGAGCTTATCCGCTGATTTACTTCTTTTCCTATATTCAGATCATTGGCTTAACGATTTATTTACTAACGTTTCCATTTGATATATAAATATCTATAATCAATCATTACAAATAGGTCAGAAATCTTAGCAGTCACTTTCTATCCATTTGATCTTAGAACTTCGCCAGTATTATAGGTTGCAGATGCAAGATGAAAAGAACCTATGTTCAATGTGCCTATGAGACGCTCATGCGAATAAAAAAGGAAGGTTGTTTGAAATTTAGTTACGACTTAAAGTATGAATGATAATGATGAAAATTTAAATATAATTTGTCAGCAAATAAGAATTTATAATAAGATATTGAGAAATTGTAAAAAAGAAAATTATAAATACGTTACTTTGAAGCTTAATGTCAAGTTAGCTGATGTTTAAGCATATAAGCATCTTATTATAATGTAGTTACTTTTTAAAATAAAGAACTTCGAAAATTGGCCGCTATCTGAAGAATGTTCTATAATATATTTCTCACAAAGTTTTTTTGTGTGTGTACGTAATATTTTGATTTGGTCTTGACCACAGTTAATAACACTATCTTAATTCAATTGTAGATAACTTCACTGTAATAACTCTGTTGTGTGGTTGTGCTGTACGGTTGGACGAAAGTACTGATGAGAAAATAGTGCTAAAATCACATCTTTTACTTATATTTACTTCAAGTTTTGATGATGTGTTTTTTCTGTGATTTGATTTCTTTCTTTGATTTTGATTGAAGGTACATGTTATATTATTGACAATTTTGTGTATTAAGGTCGTCATTTTACGTCTGACACAATACGTTGTTTTGTTGACAGTTCTTTTAAACCTAACTTTGACTAAAGTTTTAAAATTTAAATGATTATTTTAATACTCTTGGGGATTTATCAAGTTGCTTCCAAGGATACTCGGTGTTACAGTAGACAAAGGGATTACCATATATAGTTTTTGAGTTAAAATTGATTTGATTTGATTTGAAATTGAATCTTCATCATCATATCAGTAGAAACAAGTTCACTGCTAAGCATATCACCCGCTCCTCTCCAAAACCTCCAATTTAACTTTTTAAGCCGGCTTCATACACTTTTGTATAAATGTCAAGCAATCGTTTTATGTAACAAATAAATGCAACAGTCAATCCAACTTTAACTTTTAGCTGATCATTTCCAGTCTGACCGTACATCAAACTAAAAAAGCCACATCGGTACCGCATCAAATAGGTAATAACATTATATAATTACATCGCGGTGGTGTTGGATTCTGACATGCGCTTTTTGTGACTCAGAACCTTGATTCACTTCCGTACTCCAGTAGCTTTATCTAATAGATTATCAATTGAGATAAAAGTAAAAATGTTGTTTCTATCATCTAGCACTGTAGTTGTTGAATATGATACTTTTATTGATTGGTTCTTTGCTCGATTTTCATTAAATGATGTTCTTATGACTTAACGGTTCGCTTACGGTACTTACCCAGCTCTTATGCGACGTTGTGGAGTCGAGGACAAGTCAAGCTTCTACTCTTTTTAAGCAATTATCAAATTTGCCACATCTTATTATGGTAATTGAACGTTACGTTATCGAATTACCAGATTCTATGTATAAACATTGAATTACATAGGTATATGTTGAACTTCTACCTCCACTATATAGAGGCATCCAGTACTTTATTAGGTTGTGACTAAATAGTTATTACATGAGAGACTGTCAACTATCCTCTTTAACGCAATAAATAAGCAACGATATTGTTCTATGCTTAAACAAGTAGAACATCAGGGTTAACATCGTAGCAAAACTTCTCGGGCTTTTAACTAATCGTAACGATGGAACATTGCATTGCCAAAGCACTAAGTAGGGTCAATATGTTTATGAAAACGTTCACACATCAACGACATAATTGCGAAAAGTGCACTTAAGTTTATAAATATACTGCTAGGCAAATATAAACCTAACACTGGGTGCCCAAGCCCAATTACGCCCTCAGTTTACTTATTTTCTCTTCTTTTCAACAATTAAACAGCTTAGATGTATTTTGCTATCATTGTTTCTGATATTATAAGAAAATGCAGCTAAAAACAAAGGTTCCTGTTAGCCCCATCTCGTAAAGCTTATTTAATGTTACTTTGTGTTTTGTCTTTTTCTTTTGTACCATTAAAACAAGGATAGAGACAAAGTAAGGTTATAATAAGATTGCTGTAAGAGGTTGTGGTAGGGCCCCAGATCATTATCACGTGGATCGTAAGCTTGTACGCATCCACAGTCATTGAAAAGGTTTTTCTACTTCTAAATTGATAAGAATAAGGAAGAAACCTTGAGCAAAAATAAATCATCGTATTCTTTATTTTGTAATCTTAGAATCCTGTTCGACATCGCTTCGGCGAACATAAAAGGTTTTTTCAACATTTTAAAGTAGTCATTACTTATTTTGTTGCCTTAAATAAAAGGCAATGACCATTAAAAAATAAAATTAGTAATGGTGCTGGTAATTTCTGATATTATAATAAAAAAGAAGCCATGCTAAAATATTTCAATAACTTTGCATTTTTAAGTGACATAAAATGTATTAATTTCAAATTTAAGTATTTATGAACCTAAAGACGCAGCGTGCAGATCCTTTACAAGGTAGACCGAAGACATGATAAAGATGGCGGGCAACTGATGTCGATGGATTAAAATATGTCACAACCGTTCAAGATAGCTACATTTCATGAAGTTCTATGTCCAGAAACGTCTTTCTGTTAACATGGTGATAATAAAGGTATTTCTAAATTATTCGCAACCATTTCTTGATCATGAATATGGCACTATCATAACTTAATCTTCATTAGCCAGAAGATGGCGACTGCAATAGTCTAGAGGATACGGACATAGAGTAGAAATAGTCAAAGATACCACGTTTTGAATTACTGCCTACTTTATTAGTATACCATTAACTATTACCCATCTTAATCCCTAGATTACATAAGCACAGCAGCAGTTGGTGCCATCAAACTTATTTATGTAAAACGTGACGAGTTAAATTACAAAAATTATAATTTTCAACTTAGTACTCAGTATCGAAACAATTCCACAAAAATAATAACACCCAGTTTAAAAAAACGGCAGCCTTAGTACTATCTTGTTAAATAAAAACGACGTAAATGTAATGACATAAGTCACAGGAAAAACAACCATAAAGCGGTCATGTAAAGACTCAATGTCTTATATTCTCTTTTATACAGAGTACCACAATCAATATTTTATTTTACTGAACGCTGAGAGGTAGGTAACAGCAGACGAAACCAACTCGTAAATAATTGATACCTGGTTGTTCGTCTTCAGAACAAGTGGCGCCGCCTGTATTGTTAACCGTGAACTACTATCGCTGAATATCTGAAGAGTTTTGATCTGTACTCCTTTAAAATAATGAACTGAGTGTAATGTACAATCGAACCAGCTGAACCCATTTTGCTGATATTTTGGTTAAAACTGTTAAACTAGTAAGATCTATTATGTATCATGCAATTAGAACGTTTTAAAGACTGACATAAAAACAGTGTTCTCAGTAAAACTTCAGCGTCTAATAAAATGATAATAAGCTCGTTGCCAAGGAAATCTATCTTTAGGCTAATTTCCACCTTCTTGCATTTTGATGGATTGGCAAAATGAGCATAAGGTGGATCATGATTCACTTGGTTCCATATTACAATATTTTATATACAGGTATACGCAATACTATATGAGAAGAGGCCTTTCCCTGGTATAATAACAGGCTGGTATGATGAAATGCAATACTTTGGAAACGCAGCAGTAGTGAATGTCTTTCGGCTGATATGGTGAATGGTTAAAATAGTAGTTTGTTTTATATTGGGTGTGAAATGTGAACATCACACAAAAAAAGAGTTATGTTGGAAGCATTTGAAATGTGGTGAAGAGCATGGAGAAAAAGTTGAACAGAGAGAATCACAAACGAAGAGGTGCTGAAAGAAAAGCGGACCTTGCTCAAGACAACAGATACCTCTGTTTTCGAGGAAAGTTATAGGCTATGTAACATCACGCTACTGCCGACGAGAGCAGAGTAGTAAGCAAAGACGCAGGTGAAACCTCGCCGCAGAAAGCTAGTACTTTATAAAGATATTGTGTGTGTTTATAAATATAAGCGGGATACATAACGCGCACGGGCGAAGCCACGGGCAACAGCAAGTACGAAGTACATAAAAGTAGAAATCTTTGAAGCTTTCAGTAAATATTTCTTTGTTGTATCATACAATGTGTAGATACATAAACTGGAACCGAGAAGTACTAAAAGTATTAACTGTTGACATTAGTGAAGAATGGTTTATTCATATCTTACTTGTATTAGACAATGTTTATTAATAATTAATAACTAATAGTTTAGTTTCAAAAGCACAACGTCGTAGTAAAATTAAACCATTCATACATGCATACATAACTTCACACCTGTCTCCCATTAATGGGGTAAGCAGAGACTTTAGAACGCTATTTGTTGCGATCCAAACATACCTTCTTTCCTTCATTAACATTCATTATTATTTTGATACACATACGTCGGTTACAGGTGCTTGTAATTATGCCCTTCGTCAACACGTCAACTATTTGTTACGTGTATGTCTAGGGCGACTCCTTCCAACTTTCCCAGTCATTGCCGCGTCATAAATCTCTTTCACTATTCTACTTCCATCTATTCTTTCCAAAATTACCAGTTCACATTTAGTTCAGTTTAGTTGATTAGATTAATAATTTTACGGTAGATCGGGGCAGAAGAGTGACTTAGATCAATCTCATTTTCTTCTACATCACAGTTGATATCGGTTTGGTTCTGCTATAGACATAATCTTGTTATTATATAATTTGGTTATCACTTAATGTATATCTATCTATATCTATATGTACAGTATCCTGTTTGCCACTTTTGTTTATAAATATAATTAAACCAAATGCTAAATAAAGATCGAAAGAATGTCAGCCTATTGTAAAAAACTTGTAGCCATTTACCGATTAAGGACTACATGTAACTTATTCTCACTTGCTTTGCTATAAACTAACGTTTCACGGTAAAGCAAAACATCGTAAGAATACCTGGACTTCTTAGGAAGTCTGAAATCGCTAATTTGCTTTGAGCATGCGTGGCGATCAATGCTCATACCTTCTTTGTATGAGAATAGGTCTTTCCCTGCAGTAGGATAATAATTGGCGATATGATGATGATGAAACTAGCGTTTCATACATCTTTGATACGAAATTTTTTGATACAGCTTCTTCGAATGTATCGTTGAAACGTCTTCTCTCACATAAATCAGGAAGGATAAACTGACTGGCATATAGCCAGCCTGACTCTTAACATCAGTTAATCTAACGCCGTTGGCAAATATTCAAGATTTTTTCTTTCAAAATTTGGCACAGCCACAAAATAAAACGAAACACGTTAATTGCTTTGACCTAAATTGGTCTCTTTGCATGCAGTAGGTACACCGCTAATTAAAAAACCAAAAGGAAGGATTAGCTTGCATTTTTTTAATTGAGCCAAATTACATTTTATGGGTAGGAACTAATGAGTGG
Source organism: Parascotia fuliginaria (assembly GCA_963082885.1). Taxonomy (NCBI): domain Eukaryota; kingdom Metazoa; phylum Arthropoda; class Insecta; order Lepidoptera; family Erebidae; genus Parascotia; species Parascotia fuliginaria. The sequence continues at coordinate 5,698,941 of OY720197.1, forward strand.
AACAAGATTTAAAAAGATATTTTTACAGCATAAAGGTTTATTTACCATTCTTGTTTCTTAAAACCGTTGAAACTAATTACGTGGCTGAGATGCAGATCAAAAACGAAATTAAATCAAAGGTATACCTATACCTAAAGCCATAAAGACCGCCGAGGATAGAAACATGTCAAATAGCTTATTGTATCAAGTAATCAACAACACTGCAGACTAGACACGACATTCAGTAATGAAGACGATGACTAAGAAGAAGAAGAAGAAGACACTATGAATAACAATAGAAAACGTACATAAATTTAGAAAATGTTGTTCTTAGTGTAAATGAGTGCTGAAGGCCTAATTTCACTCGTTTCCTTTTTCCCCACTTCCCTTAATCCTTTCACCTACTCCACTCCCTTCTTCGTTGGCAGCGGCTTCGCAGAGTCCTTGGTATTGCAGAAACAATGCTAGGGACTCTGAGTCATCCATGAGCGACAGTTAGTACTTACCATCACGTGTGCTGTTTGATCATCTGCCGCTGTCAGCCATAAAAAAATTACTATTACTTACAATCATATCTGTAGATAGCAATATATCCACTTTACAATCATTGTCCACTAGTATTTCAGTTTGAATTCATTTCAGTTAAAGATTGTTCTGCATCTGTAATCACCATTTTATTATTTTTCAATAGTAAAGGTCACTTCTCATAGAAAGGTTTAATAACTCGCTTCCTCAATGTAGGTTTACACATTCGAACTTTCGTTCCAAAACTTCATTTAGATTTTTCTTTATGTTATTCACTGTAGCTGAATCTGTAAATCTGTATCTATCAAAAATACCTGGCATTACACACATCCAATTTTCAAACATTCCATTTTATGTACGCATTTTACCTAACAATATAAAAAGACCTGACACTTTATTTGAAATAACAGCTACAATAAACCAGTCCTATTTAATTATTGAACAAAATCAAATAATGTAACACTAGGCGGATTAAAAAAAAGGAACAAAAACCTATGGCAAGGTGGAACTTTTTACCGTTATTAAAAATTTAACGTCAGATGCGGTCAAATCTCTGTATTTGGATCCCTTGAGAAATCACTGGACATCCGCAGTAAGATAAAAGATGTACAAAATACGAAAGAGATTCGCCTAGTTATACTGCCGGTTATTTAAAAATGGATGGGTTTGCGACAACCTGCTCTAGTTAAGAATTCAGCAGTTAAGTTTAGTTAAGATTTAGAGCCGACTGCGTAGATACAACACTTTTTAAGTGTTTTTCTTTGTTTTTTTACACCTATAAAAGTTATAAGAAAGAAAAGCTACCAGGTAGGGATCAAATTTATTTAGTTAAAGTTCTTTGCACTTTTAAATAATATTGAAGCACAAAAGAAATAGTAAAATCGTACTACTTCGGTAAATGTCATCAAAAAGTATTCATCGGTTAGATATAACCAAAGTATATACTTATATTCAACTTTGCGGTTGTATACACTTTACTAAATATGCAATTTTTTTTTTAAATTATATAAATAAACTACTTTTGTAGTTCGGAGATCTGGGGTTCGATCCCCAGGTCTAAAAAAGTGATATTAAGATTTTTTATCGAAAAATTCTCAGTATTAGCACGGAGTCTGGAATTGTGCCCGATAAATGGCAACAGGCTCGCCCCCTGCTAAATGGTCCCTAAAATAAAAATGGCGAAAAGTGGGTGGTTAAAATGCCACCTTCCCCTTCGGGAATAAAAGGCATAAAGCTATGTATGTAAATAAATAAAAATAAAAAAAGTTATGGCGCTTAGATCATCCCCTATCACATGGATAATATTTTTAAAAGAAAAGTGCCCATATAGACGGGATTAGGTCTATACCTAATCTTCAGCTGTACCCGTCTACATAGGCATTTAGGATAAATTTTATTTCAAGATAACAATATAAATACTATGTCGCGTCAAAACAAGTCGCGTGTATAACAAATACCACTATAGTATGTAATGAAATTGCATACCGCGAAAAGGATATATATTAAAAGATATTAATCTTTATGCAATTTCATTACATAGGCGATATAAATGTCATACTTTTGATTATTGATTGAGTATAACCTTTAGTTAAATTAAAACTGTGATTTAAATATACGTAAGAACTAGATAAATCCATTCAATTTAGATAAATATCTAGTATAAAGAAGTATAAAGAATATTTCTAATATAAAAAAGAAGCCTTATTCATTTTGTAGAAAATGACGTTCACAGACGAAAAAGACATTATTATCCCTAGTCACAAAATGACAAGATTGCTTATTCAAAATGTAAGGATAAAAATAAGCTGGGATCAGGCACGTCTGCAGCATCTTGTGTTACATTTTATTTTAATTCTAAAACTAAGACGTAGACAGGTCTCTAAGGGCTCGAATGCAAATGTAGTTCTCTGTAGAAATTTTATATTACTATGTAAATCCGCGGTATAATATTTTTAGATGTAGTTAAAAATGCATAATCAAAAGGTAACTCTTGCTATGGTTTAAAAACATTTTCTTTAACATTTTTCTTTTATTTCTAGCTTGCATGTGTTGATATACTTACATTACATTTTGCACTTTCAAAGAATTTACTAAAAATGTTCCATTTGAAAATTCATGAGTTTAAGCAATTACGTTAGCATGGTAAAAAGTATTTTTGCTGCTTTGCTAACATAACCTATAACCTTCCCCAAGAACTTGGCTTTATTACGCAAAAAGAATTATTCAAATCCGCCAGGTTGTTCTAGAGATTAGCGCGTTCAAACAAACAAAGAAACTCTTTCGCTTTATTTAATAGTATAAATAGATAATTAATAATTTACTTTGAATATAACAACGCTGTGTAGTAGTTGTGACATTATTATTATTTTACGAGCTCCAAAATTAAATGTAATAATTCAAACGGCTTTCAACTGGTGCAGTAGACTTTATAAGCAAAGTAGTTCTGGAAATAATGAGATGTACCAATCCAGTACAGCAATAACCCTGTACTGTAGTCCACATGTCTGGCGCGACAAAATTCAAATTCCTCGCATACGCGATACCCATGTGGGCTGTTAACTGCTTCACTTGCTATAGTTCTGTTACTGCAGACATGGTTCAAGTTATGAGATATTACTTTGAAAAAAATTCTGATGTTTATGCGTCAATTTGGATATTCATCATGGCCGCGCATATTAAGTGTTCGACATATTAACCTCAAAAGAAAGACATATTGTTTTACCCTCAGAATAGTTTACATTACGTGTTATCTCAAAAATTATATTATCTCATATCACATACATCGAAATTATGGTTACCCTACTCGAACATTGTAAGAGATTTAATAATTTTTGAGATTAATATTGTAAAAAAATGGTTCTCAGTATAAATAACAGAGACGCTGTTAATTTTTGTAAAATACCAGCTACATGAAACTTTACTGTAACTCTCGCTCATGGACGACTCAGTCTCTGCGAAGCCGCTGCCTACCGTGATTGGTGGGTGAAGGGATTGAGAAAGTTAAGTAAAAAGGAACTAGGCAAATTGGGCCTCTGGCGCTCTCACTCACCGAATGAAACGCAATAGTACTAATACTACTACTCTTACGTCTATTTTTTATAAGAGGGTAGTACTTCGCCGGTCGATCCGGCCCATTCGTGCTGAAACCAACAGGAATTTACTAATGATTTACCACAGTAAAGCTACCTAAATGTAGCAATACTTTCGATAATGCTTAGTAGCAGTCAGCTCATAAAGTATTAAGATAAAATCGCTACATCTTATGAACATTCGTCTCCATTTCTCCAAAGGTCTCAGTGCAAATGGATAAACCTAACATATTCTAAACTTATTTGTGATACAAAATAATAATTTAGCTAGATAATTTAGTGTGAATTCCTCAGTGTATTTAAACGTTTTAATTAATAACTTATGAGAACATTATGTTATGTAGTAAGCTTGTAGATTTATAGATTTAATAGTATTATAGACTTATCAACATTTATTGTATTTCTAGTATAGTTAAATACAAAAATTTAGTACCTTTATATAAAAATTTACTTTTATTTCTTAATTAATAGCTAATGTAAAATGTCTCCCCACGAGTTCGTAACAAAGGAGTAAATATATATGATAGGTATTCAGCGAGAAAGTTCATTTCAGATTCAAAATCGGTTTAAATGGAACTGCCCAGCGATGAATATCTTCGACTAAAATATTCAATATCGACTAAAATATTCAATGATGATAAACATTAACACACGAAAATAGCTGTTGGAACCATTTCTGGTAGCTATACTCAAACGTGGGCGTATCTATACTATTATATAGAGCGGAAAAGTTTGTTTGTTTGTTTGAACGCGCCAATCTCTAGAAATACCAGTCAGATTTAAATATTTTTTGTTGTAATGTTATGTAATATCACGCTACTGGCGACGGGAGCAAAGCAGTAACCAAAGACGAGGGTGAAACTGCGCTGCGGTTCTTTAGAGGAACGAGTAAGAGACGCGTCTTTACAGACTTGTTGCAAAGAGATGACAAAGCGGTAGACGTCTTCATTTAATGGTTTCAAAAAACACGTATGTGGGTGTACTGAGGCCCTAGACAAGTGTCAAAGATTTCTATTCCATTCATAGAATAGATAAAAATATATATGAGATTGACATAAGCGTTGGCGTTAGTTTATGTCAATCCAATACATTTTTTAATCTATTCTGTGAATAGAATAGAAATCTTTGCCGCTTGTCTAGGGCCTCTGATATCAAGAAAATTCTTAATGAGAGCAGTTTAATATTTAACTTTTAAATGCTTGTTAGCTTTTGTTGTTTCAAATGTATGTTTTATCATATGATACTAACTTTCGCGGCGCGGTTTCACCCGCATCTTTGCTTACTGCTCTGCTCCCGTTACCTATAGAGTGATGTTACATAGCCTATGACTTTCCTCGAGAACTGTGCTAACATATTCAAAAAGATTTTTTTAAATCCAGAGATTAGCGCGTTCAAACAAACAAACAAACAAACAAACTTTTCCGTTTTATAGAATAGTATAGATTATGCGTCATTAAGCATTTGCTTAACTTTCATTTCGGGGTGCTAGTTCTATCTCGTCGAAATAAACAAAGATAGGTAGGTAAAATATTTAAAATTGAAGCTTTTATAATACAAGAGCGCTTTAATAATTTTACGGTAGTAGATCCTCGCTGGTTTCAGCAGGAATTCAGCAAGATGGCTTTAGGAATGGAGGCTACCATTTTTGGATTCCACTGACTGCTTGGAAGAGAGGAAACACTAAAAGCAAATTAGCAAATATTTAAACAATCTTGTTAAAAAAATTTTGGTAAATCCCCTTATTGGAACCCATGATACAGGCTTGCCTAGTTTGAAATCAATGATAAAACTGTTTTGTCGTTTACTATTGGAATTATTTTTCTTTCTTATCTTATCTTGTCTTTAATAAAATAGGCGAATAACTTTTGTATGGTCAAAATACATACATAATTATATAGATACCTAAAAAAAAGTTTCAATCTTTATACATTGACGTACAACACAAAGAAAATTAACAGGAACTGAGTTCGCAATTGCAAAGTTACGATGCGACATGTGTATTGCAATTACGTGACTTGTGAGAGCAATTTAGGTTTGATGTTATAAACAAACAGTTTTTACTGTCACAAGTGAGAGATGAGTCACGTCGTGTTGTCGATCATTGACCTCGGTAGAACTAAAAGTAGTTATTATCTGTGTTAAGTAAAGAAAAGCTTGACTTTTTCAAGAAACTGCTAGAGCAGTAGGTACGTCGTCTTCTTCTTGTGTGTCGATGGCAATCAGACTTTATCTGATCAAAACTCAGCTACAAATATTACGCTATCAATAGCATCGAACAATCCCTGGAATGTGGTATTTTAACCCAGTAATTATAGGTACATTGTGTCTTCTAAAAGAGAAGAGGGAAGCCTTTTATTTCAATAACTAGCTCACTGCGGCGCGGTTTCACGCGCGTGTTTGCTTACTTCTCTGCTTCCGTCACCAGCAGCGTGATGTTACGAGTTATCGAGAACTTATGCAAAAATATTTTTTCAAATCTGACTTTTAGTTTTAGAGATTAGCTCGTAACACACAAACAAACTCTTACGCTTTATATAATAGTAAAGATATAGATTATCATCATCCTGCACTTGACAGAAGATTGCTAGTCCTAGACTTTGTTTTATGACTTCCACATAGATCGATTCTAAACGATCTGAATCCAACGGCCATCTGCTATCTTTATTACGCCGTGAGCGACCTACGTTCTGCAGTCAAAATCATTTGTAGGTATTTTATTTAGTGAAAATAACCCTGAGTTTAAACAACTTAAATACTATAAAAATATAAGTCAATCTCCATAATTTTATATGCAACCTTCACAAGTAGAGCTCATTCATTTGATTAATTTATTATTTATATTTATAGTTGCATAATAAAATTATCGTATAGTTGCAAAACAATGTTTCAACTTGCACTAAACCCATTACTGCAAGAAGTGTACGCGTACTCCAAAGTGTAATTTCTACGTAGCGTTGTTAAAGAAGTATGAAGTGAGAAGTTAAAATTAGTTTATAATGCAAGTGTTTTGTGTTATATCCCGGTTCGTTGCACAGACTTTAAGGTGATCTGGAGTCGCAGTCACAAAGGATTCCCTACACTTTGCACGGATTGCCTTACTTTGCAAATGTCTCTAAAATTCATGGATGGTATATTATTTGGATGTGGTATGTGCGCGGTAGATAACCGGTCTTTTGAAGACAATGAACTCGTTTGGAAACATCATTTTTATTGCGGATGACATAAAACAAATCACAGACACTTTGAAAACTCAAACTGTAGGCAATTTGCAAGGTATTATCTGCAAATAAACGTGCGATTCGCTTGGTGACAATATAAAGTATTTTGCCACGAGTGGTTACAGTGACCACTATACATGTTTGTATTTCGTAGGTATTGTACAAATGCTAAGAAAATACATCTCAACTTCAAACTTAAAATTGAAGTGAAACGTGGTATCATTCTGTTTATAATTATTTGCCATGCCATAATTGTTTAAGAAAACCTTTATAGAAGGTACTTTGTGTCCATGAATTGTATGTTTATAAAGTTCGCCGCGACCAGAAAACTTTGTAAATGGAATTTTTTAACAGAAATATAACAATAAATTTTACATTAATAAATTCTATAAAAGGAAACCTGTTATTAACGACAGTGGTGCCACAGCACGTGTTAGTCTGACTGTTGCGTAAAGGCTGTGGGGACAAAACCTTGTGTTCTCCTTAAATTGTTTCAAATATATACTTACAACGTAAATGTAGCCGAAATGGCTTAGTGAATAAGGTACCCACTTTGTAAGCACGAGGTCATGGCAGGCAAGTACCAATGTGACTTTTAAATCATATGTACTTTCTAAGTTTATCCTGTACATTTCTGACTAACGGCGAAAGAAAACATCGTGAGGAAACCTGGACTTTTGAAAAAGTCAGAGATCGCCAATCCGCCTTGAGCAAGCGTGGCGATCAATGCTCATGCCTACTCTGTATGAGAAGACGCCTTTCCCTGCAGTGGGAGAATGACGGGCCGATATGATAATATACTTACTAGGTCCGTTGATTACATGTTTATAAAGCCTCCGCGACACGTGACTACCAAGTCGTGTGTATTATTTCTTAAGCGTAATCATTATCATCATCAATTCACCCGAAAAACGTCTACTGTTGAATATACCTTTACTTTGACAGGAAAAAATACGCTTCTCCCAATACTACTCTGTTAAAACAAATTTGCTGTTTTTACCTTTGTTTCTCCGTTAATTTCTTCTAAGCCACGCAACGGTTTTAGATAAAGCTTTCACTACCGTTTAGGGTATTTCTTACGCAAAGTTTGTTTTAAAAAAAAAACCTCTCGCACTAGGATACCCTGTGTGGTGGGGGACTTTACATGCACAGCATTCGCTTGCAATTCCACTGGATCACGGAGGCAGACAAAAATTTCTAAGTACCTATAATATTTGCATATTTTATTACAGCGAAAACGAGAGTTTCAATGATTTATAATAATGTCGTAATATTCTGTGCGAGGCTACAACAAGTCTTTAGTAGTCAACTAAATAAATCAGTACAATATACCACATCTATTTTGTACAGTGTTCATTATCTTCATTTTTCACAACTCCGTGCACTCCCTTCAGCTTTGTGCATTATTGTTTCACAGCAAAATCTTCCGTTTTCTTTGTGCGCCGCCTTATTTAACCCCTTTGCCTCTACGGCGCTTTTATTAAAGTGAATTTCTCATTTTGTAGGAAAGTAGTTTTGATGATACGTGGCAAGGTTTCGTACGTATTCTAATTGGCTATGAACATCTTTGTATCAAGTAATAACTAATTTGAGGGAGTTGGTAAACTTGGAATATTTAACACTTTGTTTTATCTCTGTATCACACTGTGAGGTTGACTGGTAGAGAATGCCTTTGGCACCTATATTCTTTGTATAGTAATAAGTAAATAAATAAAATAAATATTGAAAATTAACTTCACGTGGGCTCAAGGAGTTACAGGTGGTAGATTAAAGATTATTTTAAACTGATAATATAGCAACTTACATTAATTTGTTGGTATTTTTTTCATGCCAATGACCGAGCAATAGTTATTAAAGACGTGAAAAAATTAATGAAAAAATATAAAACTAAAAAATAAATTTATAAGTATTTGATATATGTTTTTAATTTATAAAAAAATTACAGATATTTTAAGGTTTTGCTAAAATTTGTTATACAATAAGCCATAGGTATAATTTTTTATCACTTTAAAAACTTCGACGAAATTGTTTATAGTACGTGGCTGCCATGGTGATGATTTATAACTACATCTCCTACCAAAAGATACATCGTAGTACAGTTAGTTATATTACATTTAATTAAAAATTACATCATTAAACTTAACAAGAACTTTTAAATTACCACCAATTCACTTTAGACTACTTTACGACCTGTTTTCGACCAGAAATAATTTGACAAAGTCTCATAGGGTTATCTGATAAACTTGAACCGATATTTATGTTGTATCTGGTCTCCTATTGGCTGGGAGAGACAGGTGTATCACGGGCAGCGGATAGTCCCGGACACCACGCATCTTCGAAGTAAAACAGACGTAAACGACAATTGAGATATGCAATTTAGATCAGTATGCCAATAATCTTAAGATATATATTTCTGTAACGATATATTTTGTTTTATGACCCTTTTGCCACTAAAAGTGCGTCCTAAAGAATCTGTTTCGTGTATACAGGTTGGTCTATTTTGATTTTTCGTGAGGTTTATCTATTATTTAAAATAATAGTAAAGCTTTAATGTACAAATTAATTACTATTTACGTAGAGTTAACAATACAATTATCTTAATTTTGTTTTATTGACTGTGCGGTCGCTTTTATAGAATAATAACCACTGCATTTATTTTGCTTTAATTTTGTAGTGATTGACATAAATATCGGTATTTATACACAGATCAAATAGAGAATTGACGATTAAATAATATAGCATTTTCTGTAATTAATCATGTAACTATAGTCCTTTTGCCAATTTTGTCTATTACAAAGCGCTCAGCTTAATAATAATAATAAAGAGAATAATAATATTCTACCACATTCACACAGCGCCATCTAGCCCCAAATTAAGCAATTATATTTGCTTGTGTTATGGGTACTAAACAACTGATAAACTACTTATATGCATTTTTTTTTTTGTAAATTCATACATATTATAGATAAATTACACCCAGACACAGAACAAACAATCATGCTCATAATAATAATACGCAGTCAGTAGAATCTAGGACTGATGGACATCATAATTTAATTGCCAGTAGTGCAAATTGATAGCATAGCAAATTATTAGCAAATTATTGGCTTTTTGAAATGCTTTTCTTTATTTCAATCAATTAATTTATAAGCTAAAAAACAACACTCTATGTATATGGCAAACTCACAGTAGGTGCCTAATCATGTTTTATTATAATAAGCGTTATGACCCTGGTTGCCATGGGAACCAGTCACACCAATCAGCTGCTCGATCTGACGCCTTAACATCGATAACTTTAAATTTATATAGGTCATGTTCCTTCCCATTGTTAACTGCTGGACTACATGACATGTGTGCAAGATTATGCAAGATTATGCAAGATTGTGCAAGGTTACAAGTTTAAATTCCACGAAGGAGAAAATTTTTAATCTCAGTGTTTTTTTTAAATGATATAAATGTAATATAATATAATATAATACTTTATTGTACACATAATAGACATATAAACAATGACAGAAAATAGAGCAAGTACAAAGGCGAGCTTAACTCATAAATGAGTTTTCTCCCAGCAAACCTCAGAGTGGTAGAGGAAATAGTGATTGTGTAAGAGTAAATGAAGTGTACAACTCAATAATAATATTGTTAAGTATCTTAATGTATACTTATAATCTAAACTTATACTAAATATAAACATACATAATATAAAAAGAAAATATATACATAAATAATAAATATATACATATTATTAAATTAAATAAAAATATAAATTATTTATTGATCAAAGATAGATAGTGTTCTTTTGTTCTTCTCCTGAAGACATCCATATTAGGACTGTCACGTACACCATGAGGAAGAGAGTTCCATAGTCTTACCGCTTGGACGGTAAAAGAATTGCTGTAAAGACTGGAACAGTGAATAGGAGTTCGAAGTAATAGTGAAGAGGAAGAACGACAAGGTTTACCACGGGGAACAAGATACTCAAAGCGTTCACATAAGTATGAAGGAGAGTTAGAATTGTTTAGAACAGAGTAAAGAGACTATGTGAATATTCCTACGCTGCCGAATGGGTAGCCACTTCAGGGTGTTACGGAATTCTGTAACGTGGTCATACTTACGTAGTCCGTAAATAAAGCGGATACCCAGATTCTGCAGCCGTTCTAGTTTATTGAGGTGTTCCTCCTTAGCGTCAAGGAAACAGACATCAGCATAGTCCAGAAGAGGTAATAGAAGAGATTGCGCAAGAGTAACTTTAGTTTGAAGTGGTAGGAATTTCTGAAGTCGCTTAAGAGCCTGAAACGAGCAGTATACCTTTTTGCTTACCTCTGTAATGTGGTTATCCCAAGAATGATATGTGTCCATATGAACGCCAAGGTTTTTGGCACTATTCTTAAGTAGTATAGGAGTCGAGTTGTATACAATCGAAGGAAGAAGAAAATTTAATGTACTAACTTTCTGCGACGCGGTTTCTCCCGCGTCTTTGCTTGTTGCTCTGCTCCCCTCGCTAGTAGCGTGATGTTACATACCTCTAACCTTCCTCGAGAACTGGGGTAACATACTCAAAAATATTTTTCAAATCCGACTGGTAGTTCTAGAGATTAGCGCGTTAAAACAAACAAACAAACTTTACCGCTTTATATCATAGTATAGATTAGGTCACGTAAGAAGTAGCCAATACCCTTACAATGTGGATACGTTGACGATCAGAGAGTCTAGAAAAGTGGCATCAACGCTAATAGAATAGATATTTTAATGCATGGGATTGACAGCTAATGTCAACATTGCCGTTAGCATATGTCAACATTGTCGTTAGTTTATGTCAATCCCATATTTTTTTTTATAATCTATTCCATTAGCATTTATTCACTTGTTTAGGCCCTCAGGTAAGAGTGTGTAACTGGTGAATAAGGGTCGTTTAGGTCAAAGTCTCCATTTTCCTGCTTGGACGAAGTCGACACCCCGTAATGAAACTCCTAGTGGGGCAGAATCCACTACATTTTTAACGTTAAACTGCCCCACTAAAATCGTATACACATAATATTATATTTCCTAAATCTTTTGAGCTTTTTTCACATATTTATTCCAATCTATAGATTGTTCTTGGTCTTTCATAATAAATTAAAACTCGTATCCGGTAGACCCTTGTCCACTACTACTGGTTTATAATAAACCACCAATAACCAAGTGTGAACTCGTTTATAAGGTTTTCTTTTTTAAATTATGTTTCGGAAGCGTATCATAATCCAAAGTTCTGTTCTAAATATTTAAAAATGTAATACTATAGTCATCAATCCCCCCTTTCATATTGGTATATGAGTAACTTGCGGCCCGCACCAGCTTCGCACGGCTGGACATTTTTTTAAATATTTTGGAATAGATAAAGATACTTTTGTATGGGAATATAGAAAAGGGATTTTTCCAGGCAGTTTTTTCTCTCTCAGTCTCTGCGTAAGAACCATCCTTGTACTTAAAGGAATATTATAAAAAAAGAATTAGTGAAATCGGTTCAGCTGCTCTCGAGATTTGCGCTTAGCAACACATTCAGCGATTTATTTTTATATTATAGATATATTTGTAAAGTAGACATTCTTTAGGATAAATATAGAAGGTATCATATTATTTAGTCTCACTACTTATATAATCAAGTCAAAAAATAAGTCAAAAATAGACTTTATTTTAAAAATTGTTGGACCTAATTAACCCTTGGCATCACAGAGGATTAGAACCTATTCAAAATTTTTTGACAGACAACTCAATATTTCTCATGTACGAGACGCCCTCGTGGTACCTACCTACTTCTTAAAACGACGAGACACTCCTAATATTAATATATATATTAAATCATAGATAGTCTTGATCTTGATACGTACCCGTCTATATTAGGTGTATAAAAATCAATAAATAATATTAATACTCAATTTTCGAACACGTCATATTTCATTAGTAGCATAAATGTCGGATTATAACCGTAGCTACAATGGCGTTTTTATAAAAATATTGTAGTAATAAATATGGTAACGATATAATAAAATGTTTTACAATAAACTTGGGGTCCGTACGTTGAAGTCATTTGGTTTTTTGTGATGTAACATATCTCTAAAATGTTTTATAATTTTTAGATCTGTTGCTAAAACAGAGGTAACATTGAAAAGTTAAACATTGCCAATAATTGCACTGTTATAAGACGAAAAGGTGTGTAATCTCATATTTCTTTATTTTTCTTTGTTTAGAAAAAGAAGAAAGAACCAAAGCATTCCAATTACAGACAATTAAAATTTCTTTCTAAATGCTTTTAAATTATATAATTTTAAAACTAAAAAGTTTAGAGTCTAAAATTGATTACCCAATGCATTATTGTATGTTTGTAATGTCGGCTAAGGGCTCAGGACTTGTGCTTTAGTAAAGGTATCATTTAAAAAATATGTATTGAGTTCGATTTTCACAATAGATAAAACTTTGCGTAATTCCGAAGATTTAACATTTTAGGTTTACATAGCGTTGTTGTATTTATAAATATTTGACCTGCATTCAGATATAGCATTCAAGTATAATTTGTGTCTGTTAATGCACTGTTTATATATCGGCACAGGGCGTGTAACCGAGTGCGAGAAAAAAAAAAAAGAGTGTGTGTACTCATGTATGCACGTAAGAAGTTATACTTCTTTAGCGTAACAATCCAAAAATAGCAAACAATAACACAACGCAAACATACTTCAGGGTGTAAAAGGTTCGCAACTAACTTCAGGATGTTGCTTTTTTCTGTCGGTGTGCGCGCGCATCGTAAAAATTCACTCTCATCATTTCCCGATCGCGCCAAAAGAAGTATAACTTCAATAAATGCCGTTTTCTTTACATTGTTCAATAGGATACCTTTTATTTATAACTAATCACACAATCAACCAGTTTTATTTTCAGTCCTATTTTTTAATTAATAATTATAATAATGACATACTAAAACAAACACTATTTACAGAACATGATTAACATACGGTATGACCAATTAACTAAAGCAATTCATTAACGTCAAAAGATTAACTTAATTAAACATAATCAGATGCACTTCGGTACAAACATTGAGAGCTAATGTTGTTTTTCAACACATTTTTGTTTATCACTTTTTTCAAAGATGATTTTACACTGTATGACTTTAATTACTTGACGTTAATTAAATTTTACATCACATCTTTAAAAGTGCAAGATGTAATTATTATGATCCTCTCCTAAATACTTTTAAATATTTAGATTTTATATGTATGTATTTTGAATTCCATAGTATTTAACGTAATCACCAGGCAGGAAGCAGTAAGGTGATATTTAGAACGAAGGTAAAACTGATGCCTATTACTTGGTATCCCTTTATTCACATGTAAGGACACCCATAGGAAGAGAGGGAATGGGTTCATATTGTAGTAGGAGTCACTAATAGAAAATATTAGATAGTCGGCGTATAAGTATAAAAATAACTCCTGCTACAATAATTGATTATGGTATGAAGTATCGTTTTCAAGTCCAAATTAGCAATATAGATAAAATTCAACGAAACGAAGGAATAACAAAACACAAGTACTTTGGTATTAAAAAAAGTACAAAATACCTAAAATAGCTATCTGTGAATCACATAAATACCAGGGAACAGAAGCTAGGCCACCCGGTGTGATGTGATCCATGTTTGTACCAACTACGTGTTAATACATTCCCGTTTACCGTCTGTATTCGTAATTGACATTACATGTTAATTAAAATACATTATTAGATTTGAACATTATTATATATCTTCATAAGGTTCAAATTTTAATACTTCTAGAAGTATCCAACTGAAAATATCTACAAATAAATTAATATTTAGAAAATAAAAGATAATCAGAAACAATCCCACCTTTACCGCAATGTACCGTCCTATATCTATTCTCACGAATATAATTATACAGTGTACGTGTAAAATAATCTTAACACAAAAAATAATTTTCTAGAAAACATTATCCGAAAAAATCCTAAACTTTACACCTTTTATATAAATCCAAATGATTAAGTACAACTACCCTTTAGATAAGTATACCTAATCTGATTTAAAAAGTCGTATAACTTAACTATCTCTGAAATTGAGATAATAAAACTTTTTGACATTTTATCTCTTGTAAAAAAGTCTGAAATGAGGTGCTTATTTTCATTTCTTAACTAGTTAAAACTCAAAGGCTTTGATAATAAAGTATATGAGCCAATTCAACTGTGATATTTAAATAAAAATGGTAGCAAACTTTGTATTAGAATTTTTGAAATAGCAATAAAATTAGCAGCAAACGTAATAAAACATACATTTTAGCTTCACGCCTGTTTTCCTCGAAGAGGTAGGCAGAGATGTGTAACACCCACGTTTCACCAGTAATGTTAAATTATGTGTATTAAAATTGTTGGAATAATAATAAAAAACATGAGTGAAAGAATATAATTTTTAATTTATTCGATATGAACGTGTCAGCATCTCACCTTTTAGATCTTTTTTTAAATTAAACTATTTCTGACGTCCTATTTAGCAGAAGAAAGAAAACTTTATTATATAATCAAATTAATTAATGTAAGCACATAATTGACGTGTCTAAGCTATGTTTGTTTTACAATTTAAAAAGTGATAAAGCAAAATTTGAAAATCAATATTTTATTTATTTATTTATTTATTACTCTTAAACTTACATCTATCTTTACAGGCAAGCCTAATGCGACAGAGAAGTTGAGCTTTTTATCTAGTTTATAACTATATTTATTTCTACATCCTAATACATGATTAAAACTAACCTAAGTACTGCAGATGCAATAAGCAGTCTTAGTAAATTCGTTTAGTGCACATGAAAACAGATCTATCCGGTCAGACAGCGTGTTGAGCACACGCAACGCCCGCACAAGCGGCGCGCGCTGCAGCAGGTTGGTGCGTGCGCAAGGCACAACCAGCAGCGGCGGGCGTCGGCGACGCTTTCTGTATTCATCCGGAACGCACAGCTGAACCGTCTCTAAGATACCCGGATTGTGTATCTTACCGCGTATTACACTAAATATAAAGGTGGCGAGAGCTACCTCCCTTCTTACTTCGAGTCTGTAATAACCCACCATTCCCATAACAAATAAAGTAGGATACAGTAGTGGGTACCCTGGAAACACGCCATACTGCTTCAGATATAAAAACCTAAGAAATTTGTTTTGTATGCGTTCTATCATTAATTTATACTTTTCTTCGTGTGGAGACCAAATGACCGCATTGCACTCCAAGTGACTCTTTACGAGTGCTTCGTACAGTGCTTTCAAGGCCCTTATATTGGTAAAATTGTTAGCCTGCCTCAAAACAACCCCCAAATTTCGGTACGCTTTATTACATACGTCTATGATGTGCTGCCGAAATAGCAAATTGCACTCGAAGCGCACGCCCAGGTCTCTTACCTCCGTGATGCGCTTTAACGGCAACCCATCCATGACGTATTCGTACTGGCTCGGGGCCTGTGCTCGGCTAAACGATAGTACGTATAGATACTTATTAAACAAGATGTTTAGGAAGTCACAAATCAGCCATGTGAGTACCTAACCAGTTTATGTGTATAATGTTGCACGATTTCATAAATACTGTTTTCATTGTTAGGTAAAAGTTATTCACTGCAAGGCTTTTTTGGCATCGGCTTCGCAGAGTCTCTGACATGGAGAAGTCCATGAGCTACAGTTTCCACTTACCATCAGGTTGACTCGTCTGCTACTGTCGGCAGTTAAAAAAAGTTGTAATATCCTAAATAATTCAACTGCACCTATAGGTCAATGAATACACTCCTTAATAAATCTTCAAAACTTCTTCATTACGAACAAAATGATAAAACAAGTGGCGTCTCTCATGTCGTAAACATGAGTTGCGCGTTACGGTATCTGCATGATAAGGTGCTGATAACTATTCTGAGGAGAATCTTTATCTACGTGCGTGCAGTCTTACGGTTTAATAGTCAGACAGTTGTATTAATGTGATGGCCATGTTTGTGTACTAAATACCATTTTATTCGTTGAATAAAATGGTATTGGTGGATTTTAGAAATAAATATTTACCAAAGCAGTCGACTACCTTTCTTATAATGACTAATTAGTTTTAAATCATTCTCGCATTTGTCAACTTTCCTTGGTTCCGATAGAGATAATAACGCGTTACCACGTTTAGACTTTTTTAAAGACTCTAATTTGCATCATTAAGTTCATCAGATTTTAGAGAGGGATACAACTAGATACTATTCACTTAGAAACTTTTTCATTTAAAGCTAGGGGGGGAACTACTCATAGAACTACTCAGAGAAGACAATAGTGTTTCTAGATTTGCGAATGCACAAATTTCTTATTTAACATGCTGACGGAGGTACAGTAAATTACCATGTTGCATTGCCGTCAAGTGATAAAAAAGTTATTCTGACTACACTATATATAGCTTAAAATGAAAATATACGAAATGTTTAATGTTATGTATTAACGAGTTATCATGTATTGTAGCTCATACAGCAACAAAACGAAATTTAAAACCATCAACTTGCTTTCACTAACTTAAACTTTACTGCGTACACCAGCGTTTTCAATAACATTGAAGAACCACGTTAAATTAGTATTCTATCCCTATTCTAAATTCACTTGCTGTGTCATGACACTCATAACAAAGAACCTCCAATAAGGAATGAGGAAAAAACCCCTTAATATTATTTTCTGAAGCACTTTTGTACAACTTTGCACTCAAAAAGATTTTGGGTCACTTGTGAACCGTCTACACTATGGTTTTGCAGACGGTTTTTTGTTTCAATCATATCAATCACACTAGCTTGGTAAGAAAGATGTAACCTTTTTCTTTTAATTTATTCACGACGAAAAATAAGTTAAAGTAGTAAAAGACTTGTTGTAGCAGCTTTTATTCTAAATAGGACCTAGTGTAATAACATTTTCAAAATGTTTAAAAACACTTTTACTATATTTGATGAAGTAAATCATCCATAATAATATGAAAACATCTTTATATTTGGCCTTGTCATAAACTCCAGTAAAAATTGTCAATTTGGTAATTGTGCCCAGGCGCCGTATTATTATGTTAGGTTTATTCTAAGAGGTTTATTTTCATTACCGACAGTGGCAATCGAGCCTTTAGCCCACGTGATGGTAAGTAGTAACGGCGCTCATGGACGACTCAGAGTCCCTAGCATTGTACCTACAATGCCAGGGATAGGCACGGTGGCTTAGCAGAGGCTAAGCCGCTGTTTACCGTGAAGAGAGTGAGGTAGGTGAAGAAAAAGGAAAGAGTGGCAATTGGTCCTCCGGCTCTCTATTTACATTAGGTTCTCTGTATTTCTCTCTCCGTTCTGAGCTTGAAATTGCACACTCAATAGTTATCTAGGTAATATGTTAATTATCTTAATTCCTCTGCCATCCTTGAACGGACACTTAGATTGAACTATTAACGCGGTTCACCTATATCAATCTGCAATGTTAACTGGGCCTTGTGGTTGGGATCGTGATCAGTCAAGTCAAACTGAACAGAATTCGGTTTATAATGTTTGTATAACTACTATCTGCTATTGTTAAGATACTGGCGACCCACCACGGTTGCATGAGTGTAAAATGTATGTACTTGTAATCTGAATAAAGACCTGAAGCTCATTAAACTTTGTCTGCCGCTGTTACGCAACGGGAGCAGTAGTCCAGGCGTACCTTATGTGCACGAGGTTCCGGGTTCGATCCCCTTATGGGACAATATTTTAGGTGATGCATAAATAGGTATTTGTACCGAATCTGAGTGTTCTTTGGATCCGCTAATTGAATGTTTATAAAGGCCCCTCAACACAGGGATTATTCCTTATTGCATGATTTGAAACTAGAAGCAAAATAGAATTACATCGCCACATGAAAAATCTAATTTAATAAATCAATAAAATATAATTTCTAACTATGAAAGAAACGTATCAAAAATTTAAACCCAAGCAGTCCTTTGGCTATAGTTATCTTTGATAACGGAACTATTCAAACAATGTTAAAATTTCAAATAAATCGTTGTTTGAGAATATTCATAATACATGGTAACTGTTACGACACAGTTTTGGAATAACTACAATACTTTTAGGTGACTACCTACTTCATATTGGAATGTGATATTAAATAAAGTAAGGGGTACAGTAAAAGCGAGGCGAACGAAAAGTGGCGTTTGTGTGGTTTGTGCGTATGCGTCTTTGTCTGAGAAGGTGCGTCCTACGTATGTGTGTTCTTGCTTCGAAATCGATTAACTAATTAACAGCTGTAAAGTTTAGACAAGAGATATACAGTGACGTGAAAATTTAAAAACTCTGCCTTAATGCTCTTTCTTGTTTTGAATTTTTCAGTTATATATACTATGCCACCTAGTCCAATGAGTTTGGGAGTAACTTTCGATTACTCTAAGAAATGTTTTGCACATACTCGTAGTCTAAAATATTATTATAAAAAGAAAATAAACTCAAAATCTCGATATCCAATTTTGAAAATTCTTTCACATAAAGAAAGCTACAATTTCAGCGAGTAACATAGGCTATATTTTTGTGGTATATCTATTACCTACCCACGCGAGTGAAGCCGCTGGCAACAGCTAGTGTTTAGTAAAATAAACTATAGTCAAACAATAGCCATAGTATTAATGCATAAATGTATATCTTCTTTTTGATCTTAACAAAAGTACATTAAGTTAAGTAGGTATATTTCTACAGGGTTAAGCATAAGTGTATTTGTTTAAAGCTATTTACATACATATTTAAATCAAGTAGGTTACCGCTAATGTTGAACGAGTTACTCACTGTAATTAAATTGTATGTCACTCAGTGGCAAAGGCTTGGCACGGACCCTGTTGGCACACCTCCTTCTCAAGACAAGAGTTTTATTTTAATTAAATTTACTTTGTCGTTTAGTTGTAAGCTGCACTGCTTTGTGGTGCAACAATATAGGTTATAGTTTAAGTAATAACAATTAATTTATTAATTCCTTTTTTATTTAAATAACCAATAGCATACATATTATAACAAAACATTATCTTAAAATAAGGACAACGTTGTGGCTGTATGCCAATTAAAGGTATACACATCAATCGCTAAAACCGTGCTAAAAACTACGTAAAAAAATTGCTATATTATTAAAAAATTAACTTATTTTCATATATATAGTTTTTTTTTGATGATTTTTGTTTGAACCAATTTTGATGATTTTGTTGTTGGGAAAGTGATTTCCTAAGGGTGGTACCATAATAAGAAAACGATGATGATAGTGTCCCAGAGAAATCGAGGGAAACCTTTGAAAATCGTAGTTCCTGTTTTAAGTCAACTGTTTTTTTGTTCAAATTATAGTTTTTGGTATTACGTAGCTGTCACTGGATAAAAGGTATAAACTGATTCATCTACTTAATTGTTCTACGCCTTTTTGGAAATCGATACAACACAACCTTTTACGTAAGCATTCAAGTATCGTTTAAATATTATAACCGTTAACAGTTTTGGTGACAAATGGTCTTTATCATAGCGTTGCATTACGTCACAAAAATAGAGTTAAAAGATGAATCATTTTTGGTTTAAAATGTTTAGTAAACGTCCGAAATGCCATACATCGTATGTTGAACATACGTCTGTTATACTTGGCAGGATAGTGGCCAAAATAAAGAACATTGTTTGCAGATCTACTAGATGGTTTCTGGTATTCACTTACAACACCTCTTAGAACACCTACGGGAAGAACTGTGGCGGTTTCATAATCTACCACATTGCCATTCAATAAATTAATAAACATCAACTTATAAAATAGGGGAAGAGTTAAAAAAAAAACAATAAATAAAATTAAGTATCAATAACATTTTTTTTTATAAAGGTCATTGCACACTTAATTGATGTCAAAAATAAACAAACGCAAATTAGTTACACTTAACGCCTGCGGTCTGATCGTGAGCTCCCAATAAAATATAGCAGTCTCTTTTTTCCTAACAGGTTGTATTGAGCTATCTCTTTTACGCAGCACGGTTGTTGTTCGATGCATTATATTAGAAGTGATTGTGCAAGCTATTATTGTTGATAAGCAATATTTTTAGAAATTAAATAATGAAAGAAATGTAGTTTGCCTTTTGGGTTTATCAAAAATTTACTTTATTATAAAACCAGCGTCTTTAGTTACTGCTCCGCTTCCATCGTCAATAGCGTAATCTTATATAGCCTATAACCTTCCTCAAGAACTAGCCTATCAAACGTAAAAAGAATTTGGTAGTTCTAGAGATTAGCGCGTTCAAACAAACAAAAAGACTCTTTTGCTTTATAATAATATATAGATAAATAATATTTAATCAGAGTTTGACACCTTATTAAGGAGGATGTCTTCGTTTGGCAATGAAATCCATTAGTGATAGTCATCAAACCAGTTGATAAATTGCTATAGGGGAGTTTGCAATCTTAGAAAACAAGTAGTCCTACCAGTAAGTTTATAAGGAATTAATTGTATTGATTTCTTTTTTCAAATTCATATATGAACCTCAGCATATTATAATCATTTTGTGATCAACGGAGGCCTTTATAATTTGTCATTCAGTTGTCCCTACACGAAAAAAAAAGTCTTCAAAGTCACGAATATGGCTGTATATTAACCTAACAATGTCGTATAGTAGTCAAAATAAATATACTAGGTATCTCATAAAAACATAATCACAAACTCATTTTGAACTAAAATTTTCTTTACAAAGTTATCGAAGATTTGTAAAATGTTAAAATGATATTAAAAATCTATTTTACTCTAAGAAAATATCATTGTCAACTTCAAAAGTATTGTAATAATATTTCTATAACCTAACTTTTGGAGTAATTTAAATAAATAATTTGTTTTTCTTGTGTACAATAGAGGCTATAAAAATCATCTTTGAATTTTATTTAGCTCACGTAATGCGATTTCAGATTTAAAATAGTTGAATATAAAGCGAAATCAAAGTAAAAATTATTAAACAATATGGAATGCTATTTACTTTGAAATCAGATTTTTATTTGTTATTGCCAACTGCTCATTCATGTACTGCTGTTTGTCGTTCATGGACGTCTTCAATGCCAGGGACTCTGTGAAGCCGCTGCCTAACGTTAAGGAAGTGGGATAGGTGAAAAGAATGAGGGAGGTGAGGAAAAGGAAAAGAGTGAAAATTGGGCCTAATGCAATATTTTTAATTAAAGTTCAAGAAACAATTATCAAAAATATCTTTAAATAAAATATTGCGATTAGTGAGCTGCAAAATTGAATCTGGAATAAATATAGGTGGATTGGCAATTTCAGGCATTCATTTTCTTTATTTGAGTTCAGATTTTCTCAAGATATTTTCTTTCGATCGTGAGTACCTTCAAATAATTTGGATAGTTTTCCGGTGTTAAACGCACGACCTCGTACATCAGAAGCATCTAAGCCATTAGGCCATCACGTATGCCAAAATGAACAATATCTTCTATAACTCTACCATTTACTACAAAACTTTAATTACCAAAATGAGAACTATAACTTTAACATTATCGTTGTCCCTAAAAACCTTTTTACGCTTTTTCTCCGCATTTTTGTCACGTAAACGCTTGACTTAACACACGGGTGACAATTGTCTTTGAAATAAAAAAGGTTTGGGGATAGCTAGATCTATTTTAGAGTAGGTTCCGTATAATAATAAATAAGTAAAAATACAGACTGATAGCTTCACGCCCTTTTTCCATGAAGTGATAAGCAGAGGTGCGTAGCACCCACGTTTTTTTAGTTATGTCTAAACCCATGTGACAGGAGACGGGCTTAGGTTATCTATGGAACAAATAAACAATGAGTGTTTTTATATTCTGTGATGTTATCAAAATAAGAGGTGACGTCATCACTTCCCTACGTCATAAATTATATTGTAAAGTATCTATGCATTAGTACAAAACAAATTAGGTCCTGCTGTCTGCAGGCTCAGATCTTCTAAAGTACTTAACAGATTTTAATAGTGTTTTCACTATCATTCAGAAAATTTCTTCTGAAGGTTTTTAATGTTTAATAATATGCAATGTATAATTAAAGTTAAATTTGTACACAAGCAAAGCCAGAGCGGGTCGCTAGTTTGTTACAAATCATTAGTCCAATCAATATACGGAATCCTAATATCTATAAGAGTCAATAAAATAAAGCGTGGTATCCGGATGCAACGGTCTTTGAACACAAAGTAAACCTTAATAAGAAATGTCACTGACTATCTTCAAGGTTAATATATTGAAATTATAAATATTGAATTAAATTGTGTTTAAAGAAATAATAAAAAACCACCATCAGGAAATTTAGACTTGTAATAGAAAACAAAACCAGAGAGACCTTGACCCTGGCATAATAATGAGCTGGAATGGAAGGAAATGCAAATTTTAATGTGGATTATATAAGGCATGATCTTTATCACCAAAATTAGGTAGTCGAATTTATATTGCAATTAAATATCTAAGAGCATAAACAGTTGTTTCAAGCTTTAAGGCTATCATACGCTGACCTCCGTTGCTGGAGGTGCCGCGAGCGCGTACCAACCTATTGCTTCACGCTCCACTGACGCGAGCGCTGCGTACGCTCAACATCGTGGCTGGGCAAATTGATTTGTTTTCGTGTGCATTGAACGGATTCACAAAGGTCACTTATAGTGTAGTTAGTAAGTTAGATTAAGTTAAGTTTTATGTTATTATGGTACACTATCGCATTAGGTTTAGCGTTACCTGTAAAGATAGTCGTATGTTGTGTATATAAATAAATAAATAAATAAATAACAATAATAAAATAAAAAATAATATGGATAAAACAAGCTCCAAAAAATAAACTTCAGACTTGTTTAGCTTTAGATATAGTTTTCCAATAATTAAAGGATAATAATTAACAGAGCAGTGTTGATAACGTTTATGCAATTATAGATTTTGATATTTTCAATTTTTGATAATCAGTGATTATCAAAAGTTTGTTGGAAACCGGCTACGAGCCCATTTGACCCTTGAAAACCAGAGTTGATCAAACAGAACTGATTATTAATCAGTATCAATAAACAATGGTTTTGACAGTACGTAACGTTATTCACAGATACTTTGCATTGTACTTATATTTTTTTTTGGCTCTACAACAATGAGTACACCATTACATAATAAAATATACAATGCAGCTTAAGTCTAAGTGCCCCATTACTTAAAGAAGAGCACTGCATGCACTAAATTATGCGCTAACAAACTATATTATACGGTAGTAGATCCACGCTGATTTCAGCATGAATGGGACGGATCGTCGGGGAAGTACTACCCTCTCATAGAAGATCGACTTAAGAGTAGTAGTCTCCGTACTACTGCGTTTCGTTCGGTGAGTGAGAGCGCCGGAGGCCCGATTTCACCCCTTTCCTCTTTCCTCACCTCCCTCATTCCCTTCTCCTAACCCCATTCCCAGCCGCCATAGTGGAGACCACCATACCAGCAGTTTAAGACGATGGCTTCTAGTGTAGTGGCCGCCACTTCTGGATTCCACTGACTGCTTACCATCAGGCGGGGTGGAGTCACTTTGGTAGCCTATAACATAAAAAAAAAAAAAAATATTATATATCTATACTATTATATAAAGCGGACGAGTTTGTTTGTTTGAACACGCTTATCTTTAGAACTACCAGTCGGTTATGAATAATTCTTTTTGCGTATGATAGCCTGGTTCTTGAGGAAGGTTATAGGCTATGTAACATAACGCTACTCGTGACGGGAGCAGAGCAGTAAGCAAAGACGCGGGTAAAACCGCGTCGCAGTAAATTATTACCTATAAAATTAGACAGATGGTAATGGATGCTATTCAACCAGACCACAGTGGTCGTGGTTAACTGACTACAAGCTGGTAAACTTGTTGGAGTGTAGTTTAGGGCGAAATTTAATTACTTTAACTAACATTTGTCAGTATGAAATGCATATTACAAAACTTGTTACATTTAGCACTTGATTAATTTTACTTCAAAGCTGTTGATTAGTTTATGCGAGAACAAGGCGAGATACATGCAAGTCGATAGCTTTATATAGCGGGTGGGTGACCCTGTTGTACAAGAAGTCCGCCCTCACATTGCTTCGGTATCAAAAGTTTGATTCGATCTCACAACAAACTCCTACGGAAAATATCATATCAATAGTGTCGTATTGCATCATTCAGATTTACGAAGGCGCTTAAAATATAAAAATTTTGAAAATGACTGTTGTTGAACATAATAAAATATAGCGTGTGTTACCCGCTTAATTTATTGATTTCTAAAGATGAAAGAACTTTCCAAATCGGTAACGTAGATATTGACATGATATCTTCATTGATTACAAGCAATTCACTAATTACTGTTGGTTGATCATCAACTGTTAAATCGTTTAAGGTTTTCAACTATTATGAAGAAAAAATCTTACAAAATGTATGCTTAAATTTCACAGTTCACAAAAGCTTAACAATTAGAGATAAAATAATATAATTATATCATCCTAAACACCTGAGAAAAATTGCAGACTTTACGCAATAAACACCACTCGTCAAACATTTCTTGCAAATCTTGCTCCTTAAGCATATTACCGTCTTGAAATCTCACGGCAAGCGAAACTCAGACTAAATTATTTTTTGCCTTATCAGAGACATAATTGTCGCTTTGTTGAAGGGATTTCCGAGAAAGGGCTATGTATAAAAAATTTAAAAACGGATGGTGAAGGAGAATTATCTAAGCTTTTTAAGGATTTTTTAAGCTTCAGAGTGTAAAACTTAATTAAAATGTTCTGTTAGTAGTCTATCCAAAAAAATAATGAAAAAAAACAAAATAGTTTGGTCTTGGATGTCGTAGAATCATGTTTGTCTTGTTTTTGTCAGACGTCCAGTGTGTTGTGTCACAACTACACAAAGCTATCTCGAATTAAATTAAGCCTATATTATAGGTTGTGGTATGGGTCCTAGAATGAAAATAAACATACTTAAATACGATGTATAACATAATTATTGTTTAAATTCTCTCTAAAACAACACGTTTCGAGGATTCCGTCATAATTGTCATGCTTAGCAAACAAATTTGCAATCGCTGTGACTTCAGCCTGGAATTAACTGATAACAGCTCTAAGATTGTATTTGTAATATGTTGGATGTAGTCTAGTAATCTGAAAATCTTTTTCCTTTAAGCAAAAGATTCAAAGCGACTAATTGTTATTACAAAGCTCCATACACAATCACATTTATACAGTAATCAACTAAATACTCAAAACATCTGCAAATGACTCATCTTAAAAACCGAGCTTAAAACAGCCGTCGTCCAGCAAGTTAATCTTTCTCCATCAGATTATGTATTCCATTCAATTTGTCCCAAAGGCTGGACCGGGAAACTGCCTTTAGGGGCCGCAAAGCCAGCCAAATTAAAAAAGGAGATGGATGTGATTTTACTTCGTGCATTAATGGTTGCGTTTAGGGTATAGATGGAGTTTTTTTTTGGTGCTGTTAGTAAATTTGAGGCTTGTAATGAATAGGGGAGAAGTTCCTACGTAGTTTATTAGGCAAAATCGCTTAAGTTAGATTTATGAGGGCTTTTTAATTAGCAAGACTTCACTTCAATAAATAAAGGTATATGAAATAACATTGATGTTTATTTATATAGATTATATGCATTCATTGTTAGTCGAAAGCATGCAAATAACCTGACACATTCTTTTTTGGTTCTGTCCCGTGTGGGTATGTAATTGTGTCAAAGCAGATTTTTATAACAGATAAAGTCTCAAAGCCCGTAGTACAACAATTCCAACCGATTTTAATTTCTGACAGCACTCTAAAACTAGTTTATAAGCTTATCTGCATCCCAGCTAATTACATCTGACATGAGGCAGAGGTCATCCCGAATAATTAATTTAAACTGACTTTTGTGGATTTGCCCAACGAAATTTTTCATATTAATGTTTTGGGACTTTTAGTTTATTATGCAGTTTTAAACTTACTTTAAATGTATTATTAGGTAGGGATGTATGTATACTAAAAAAAATAATAACAGAACAACTACATAGCTTTTTAGACCTAAAATAAGCATCTTAATATATTATCGATGAAGGCATTCACCTTAACGTCAAATATTCAGAAAGAATAGGCATCCTAAAAGTTATAAAACATTATCGTAGGTCTCAAGAAATTTCATCCTTTAAGGAAGAAATGGACTGTTATCATACCTACAATTCACGAATGTTAAAGAAAAAAGCATGTTCATAATTTACAGTATAGAACTTTGGATACTAATCTCCTCTTGCCTCAATCTCAAATCAATTAGATCGTGATGTAGCGTACACGTGAGGCTAATCAAATGATTAGTCAGTAGATTATAACAGTATCCAACACGTTTATACAGGTCTAATTAGAAACAAACTACACCTATACAACAAAGAGAATTATAAAATTTGCTACAGAATTAGGCTGGAACACCGTAGGGTTTATGTTAAGGTGTATACAAATACATATTTTAAACTCACACGATTTGTACACATAGCTAGAAAATTATTATAAGGTGCCATACCTCTTCAGTCAGCCCGTGACCATGATCGGTGTAATTCGACCGAAACGTCTGGTGAAGAGGTATGGCACGTTATAATAATTTTCTAACACGAGTAGACCAGTTTCACAAATATAGTTATTTATACAAATAATTTAAATATTCTTATAAATTCTACGGTAAACAAGTTTATATTGTGCTATCCAGAAGGCGGCCACATTAACTGTATTGTCAAAGCAACTATCAATTCCCGCCGCGTGCAGATGTTAATGCATCCAGGACATGACGTAAGATGGGACATCGTTTGTGATACACTACACAAACACTCCAAGTTTGAACCATCTATGAAACCCCATCTAAACATGTTTTCTTGCTCCGATCGACCTGAGTTCGCAGTCAATTTGTATCCAGGCGGGAGGTTCTCTTCGAAAGTGATAAAAGGGTTAGGTGGTGATGCTCCTTCCCTCCAAAGCTTGCACCTTGCCCTATGTGGCTTCGTAGCTAGTGGGTCAGTACATTCTAAAAAGATTCTACGATTTTTGAACCGTTGCTGTACCGGGACGTGGTTATGCAAAGAATGGCGAGAGTCTCCAATCCTCCTCATTTTTGATCTCTCTGTGGAGCTTGCGACTGCCCTGCGAACGTCCGGGAGTGTTATACCAGCCAATGGGTAGAGCAGATATACCGGAGTCGATTTGATAGCCCGTCACGTCTCATTCAATGCAGAGTCTGCCAGCTTTGCATGGGCGGATCTGCTCCACATACGGCACGCGTACTCTGCAGCAGAAAATGCTAGCGCCAGCCCAGATTAAAATTATTTTAATTTTTGACAAACATTTTGACAACAAGTCCATTGTACAATAAAATACAGAACATAAATAAATGCAAGTAATAAGTTATACAGTTATAAATGTTCCGTTTTGTATAATACAGAACATTTATAACTTTTTCTCAGATACGTACATTCAAACAAATTTCTTTACGTCAGTCGATCATGTGCATTCATTTATTTTTTAATCCATATCGACACCAACTCTTGTATCTTCTTCTGCCAATTGAAGGTTGGCCGTCAGCTCTTTGAATTTTTCTCTGTCCAGTGCGAGATGGAACAGTCGTTCGACGCTGGTAATTCCAGTCCACTTCCGGATGGTACGCAACCAAGTTTTATTTCTTCGCCTAGCCCGTCTTTTCCCCACAACCTTGGCCGTCATAATAAGCTGGATGGATGGACTATTGAATACGATATAAAATTATCAATTTGTTAATCAGTTGACCCGCACTCCAATTATAAGTGCGTTAATTTACCTTTTAATTATTTTAATTATTGTTGTACGAAATTAATTGTAATTATTTATTGCCTCGATTGTTTTATATAAATGCTGGTTTCGTTGTCTAAATTATCATAAATATGACTGCATTAATCAAGTTAATATTTTATCTGAGAGTACCCAAGAGATACTTTTATACAAAGGCAAATACTAATTTGTTCAATTCAGGTAGTTTAATGAAGAAAATCCTTTATTTAATAGAAGGAATGCTGCACACAGTACCACTCGACTACAGAGGCACTAGTACAATGAATTTAAAGCTTAATAAGGGAAGTAATAATGAATTTTGCAGATATTTTACTCGGATGCATTACAAAAATATAAAGATATTTTACTCGGATGCATTACAAAAATATAAAGCACAAATTTTATTAGGTACTAGCTGCACTTTGTGGCTTCGCCCGCGTGGAAAATGGTATGTGTTTAATTAATGTAATTCGGGAACCAGATCGATATTCGGCATAAAAAGTATCTTATCTCCGTTTCCAGCACCGAATCTGTATACAATTTTAGTAGAAAATTGGTGCAGCCGTTTATGCACTGAGTGGTAACAAACACACACAAACACGCACGCATACACACACACAAACTTTTGTAGGATAACGCAAGTTGTAAGGCTTTCTCCTGAATAAACGACTTATTGTACAACTTCCAACATTATTTAGCCAATTACTCATCACAAATCCTCGTTATCATTTCTTTGATACACTCTCACATGGAAAATATTGACATAACATGGCAAACACGTATCATTAAAATATTTTAAACATGAATTGATATTATTTTATCTTAAGCTAGTCATTCAAAAATGTATCCTATTTCTATAACCCTACAGTCGGCATTCCGTGATGTAGAAATACAACTATTTTTGCTTGTAGTATATACGTATTGCATTGACACGAGACCTCCTTTCTAAGATGAAAACGTAATCCCGTATGCTCCCACTCTTATATTAGTCTTATATCTATAGCTATAACTACGTGTGTATATAGACCGTATAATAATACTGTTGCGTATTGTGCGTCTTGTGTATAATGATCTCTATTCAAGCTACATCAAGTATAAAATACAACGTTTTGCAAACATCATTTACTTAAAAATAATATTTATAAATATTATCTTGTATTATTGAGATTTGTACTTAAGCAGTCTTAAGACATTCAGACATAGGCCTTGTTCAATAGAGGGAGGCGAAGGTATATTTTGTTTCAACGTTTGGCTATCGCAGTGATGCCAATAACATCATTATGCGACGATACTGTTCGTCGATGAAGTTGCAACTACCTTGTAATAGTTTGACTGTTATTATTTGGTTTAAAATAGAATATAATATGCTTTATTGTACATTATACATAAAGTTTAACAATAAATAATGACTGACAATGGGCGGTCTTATCGCTAGTATTTATGAAAGATAGGTTTTTTATATCTACAACATTTGTGGTAGTGGTGGGATCGTCACTGTGTACTTAGTCGAATTAAAAAGAAAACATAAGCCATTTCGTTCGGACTTACATGACGAGTTTTTCATCACTAAAAGTGTAAGGTGTAAGAGTGCATCGTGTGTAGGATTACTTTTTCCATTTAGGTTCTCTCAATAGAACTTGTCACCGCTCTGCGAATTCTTGGTGGTGCGATTTCTACTAGTGGATACAGCTTCAATACCGAGGTCGGTTAATCAACTGGGGTAGTAGGGTCGGCCTTGTAGGGTCGGCTACAAGCTTAGACCTCTCTCAAGTGTAAGTGTTTTGCTACTACGCTTTAAAGACGAGTCAGGTGATTTTGTCAAGTAAAACTATTGCCACTTCTCACATTCTAGAGCGATCACAACACAGCCAGTTTTTTACTTACCTACACTAAATAAAGAGTTGAGATGAGATAAACTTAATATTATGACGTCTGCGTTTTCATCGACGCAAAAATATCTACATATTTCATAAGGAAAACTTGTATATAATATTACTTTATATAAGTAAGTATAAAAAATATTACACCAAACCATAATACCTATTTCACTAGGATGCTGTAGTAGGTATAAGAAATGATTCCCCATCGGTCGTATATGCTTGACCATAAATACAGAAGTAATTCCCAAAATTTAGGGGAAACAAAACGGTCCCTGTGAGAGAGTTTATCAAATTGCCCCGTACGGCTGGTGCACGATCAACAAGATTACACTGCATGCGTTTGTATCTATTTAGGTATTTATGTAGATGCACACGCATTTGTTTGTTGATATATGTACTGTTAGGGCCGGCGCACATAAATTACGGTATAAACTCCTGGCTGACTTCAACACGAATGTGTCGAGTCGATCGAAGAAGTACTAACATCTCAAAGAATATCGACATAAAATTAATTATATTTATGCATTTCGCTCGGTGAGTTTGAACGCCAGCTGCCTAACTACCTCCTTGATACTTTTCCTTTTCTCTTTTCCTTCCTCATCCCCTCCATCGTCGTTAAAGGCTTGCTTGTGTTTTATAAGTCTAATATTTCTACAATGCAGCTGCTTAGAAAACATAGGCATGTGCATTTCGTAATCGCAATCTTTTTTCTTTCGCTACCATTCTCCTGTAATCTCTTCGATACTCTTCGAGATATTTTGTTTATAATTTTTGATCTTATCTAACAATACACAAAGAAGATAATGCTTTGACAGAGAAAATGCTCTGCGCTTCGCTTCGCTATGTGCGCTACCCCTTATACAAGCTCCCTGGACTATACGCAATCGTGTTGTTAGAGAGCACGCGTTTGTTTTGTCAGATGGATGTATGTAATTAAATTTTGCGTGTGTTTTGACGTGGATTCATGCTTGTACTGAATCTATTTTTGTCGTGTTTCTTGTTTCAGTTTCATATACAAAAATATACACCTAGAATCTGAAACATCATTTGAAACTTTATATGTACTTTATACTTCATTATTTTAAATATTGGGCATCAAAAATAGGAAACACTGCTCTTGCAGAAATAATTGTTGTAAAGAAAGAATGTTTGTGAGAAATTAGTGTTTTTTTTTTTCACAAACTAGGTCAAATAGCATTTAGAAAAATGCGGTAAAATTAAGGGAGGCTTTTGGTTTAACTAATTTTTCATTCTTCTTGCTAATTTTAATATCA
This sequence comes from Parascotia fuliginaria, assembly GCA_963082885.1. NCBI lineage: Eukaryota > Metazoa > Arthropoda > Insecta > Lepidoptera > Erebidae > Parascotia > Parascotia fuliginaria. The sequence continues at coordinate 5,730,722 of OY720197.1, forward strand.
ATAATAGCAGTTATAGGACCATATATTTGAACTAAAGAATAGTCTTTAGTTCAAATATATGGTCAAATATATGGTTCAAATATATAACAAACATAGTTATATAGAACTATGTTTGTTACTCTAGCAAGTCCTTTATTAATAATTTAATTCGATCACCCCAAACTGTCCTGTCAGACACCCTCACTAATACGGTTATTTGTGGACGCATAGCCATGTGGTTGCGCAATACGGGGTTGGAAAGGTATTGATATGATGTATTGATGATTATATTTCACGTCGAACGTGGGATACAAAATTCAAAATTTTTCGGCAATAATACATTAAGTTTTTTATAGCTTTTGGATATCTAACAAGCATACATTTGTAATTTTTACACTTACGTTATGAGAGTTAAGTGCACGCTTTCCTTTTGAAACAACAAGCAGTAATATTATGGTTTACCAATAAGCAGCCACGGATCATTTATCTGCAGACAAACCTAATACCATTATTTCCATAAATACAGGTATATAGGTATATATTTCCAGGTTAATTTGCTGACATTTTGTAAACTTTGACGTTCATAAGTGTTAATTTAATTAACCTATGTGAATAAATAAATTTTCATTTTCATTTTCATTTTCACAGAAATTGTACGATTTGTGCATACTTCGTCGAGGCACCGCAACTGAAATACTACGTACTTATTATGTTGGTCTTAGAACTTTGAAAGAGAATATTACTTAATATCCTTTGTTAGTTCTTTATAATAAAGTATACCCGTATAAAGATACTTCATGACGCCACATTCTCACAATAATGCGATTATATACAAACACAATAACGATCTGATTTTCCTCGTAGAAATTGAAAGGAGGGATAGAGGTTGGATGTGGTACAGTTACGTTCGGATTTATTCATGTTTACGTATTGTAATAATATAATTATGATCGTATAATATTTTTGAGGAAATATGATATGAGATTTCTTTTGTAAGGAGATATTTATTAGGCTTATATTGTTGACGCTGCAGGATGTAACTTGACATATTGTAGACAAATTCGTAGAAGAGATGAATAAATGTTATGCTGCTATATGAACTCATTATGAACGATTTTATATTTATTTTGTACATATTATAATTGGATGAGTCCAATTAGATGCAAGTACGAAATAAAAAAAATGTTCAAAAGAAATGGTGTAGAGACACCAACTAATATTACAGACATTTTGATTACATCTTGACATAAAAAGTCTAATGTTATCACATTTTATAATATAACTTTAAAAAATGCAATCAAAACCCGTTACAAAAGAACCGGAAAAATTCGTTTTACTATAAAAACGTACAATAAAACCTTTGATTGCTTTGTTATACAATTGAAATAATCAATTTCAAGTATATTAAGCGTGTCTTTAAAAGATGTCTAACAAAAGAAAGTTCAAAGAAAGGCAATAAAATGCTACAACATTCATCAAAATAAAGCGATATCAGAAAGAAAATCGATACAACGATGTATGTATTCCATTAAAGACTTGCACAGGGGAGCATCCTGGGGCCTCGTCTATAAAAAATGTTACTGACAAGAAAACTGAAGTCTACTATTAATCTTTATCACAATTTGCATAGAGCTATTGAGACATTACGCCTTACTGAAGTTACATAGAATATAATATATCATTATGATGAATAAGACTAAGACTAAAATGAAGAGACTAAGTATAATAAAGAATGAAATACTTAAGAAATATTTAATTACTATACTTTTATTACTATTTTTTAAATTTTGAATTTAGTAATTAATTATATTGATTTCAATTACCTATAACTTAAGGTGAAGTTCTTGTCTCAGCTTGGATTACATTCGGTTTTTCATTACATATCTACTAACGTTGATGACCATACATCGTATTTGATCGTATAGTGCTAATACTAAACCACTCACCTTTCACAGTGGATGATCAAGTTAGTTTGTCAGCTGTGTGTTTATAAATTTCGTTAGTATTTATGTATCACTATAACAGTCAACGATCCCGTGTCATCTTATATTACGTAACTACTGTCGTTTTTATAGCACATCCCTTCCATCTAGTACCTACACAAAATCTCACCAGACAACAACCTGGTAATATTGAAGACCTTGAAGATGATTTCTAAAAGAATATTATAAAACATATTAATAGAAAACATAAAATCTTTACACAACAACAAGAAGTCGTAGTAAACTTTGCAAATAGAATGAGAAATTGATCTCTCGATTGCCAGCCCAATATGGATAATTGGTTTGGAATATTAAACTTTGTTGAGCTCGATTAAAATAATATTTTAGGATGTATTTAAAACTCTTTGCTATCTTGTGTGAGTGATTTTATTATATTGTTCTGGTTTAGTGTGCATGCCACATGGAATTTCGTATATTGGCGTGTATATTTATTAAAAGAAATAAATGAAAAATATCTTCTACTACTTACTTTTTTATATAAAATATAGTTATTTATGTTGAAGAATCTTTTTATTAATAAATTGAAATAAAGTGGATAATGATTTTCTTATAGTTCTATCAATATGAATTGTAGAACCAAACGGATTTTCCTTCCATTTAGATCTAATAATAAAGTAGAATTGAACGGAAAATAAATGCCATTTAGTTTTCAGTTTTAGATTTTTTCCTTTTAGTTCTGTATAACTAACAGTAGAAGTAGCCAGACTAGGCGACAAACTTCTTCGCGAGAAATACATATTAGAAGATATATCTCTAGTTTAATGCTCTAGGTTTGCTATTGCAAAAGGAGTATTTATTTTATAAGCTGTGAGTTCCAAAAACGAGAGCGCTGCTTTAGTTCTAAATGCTGTGGATTCTAATCCGCAAGACCATGCTCTACCGTAGCAGCACAATAAAACTAATTTATAGTCTTAGCTCAAACGATACGATACGTATTACGATTTTAACCAATTACCACATACTAAAATCACCTACCACTGACACTAGATGCGTACTTTTTTTTAGTAAAATGCCTTGTTTTGTTAGTAATGTAAACCAAAACCAGACAATATATTGTAGTCGTATTCTTTAAATTACCTCACTTAACTTAGTTCCCATCATGATAAGAAATATCGACATCAAATTTATCACAAAAGACACTCAATTTGATGGATTTCTGATTAAGTTACCCAAAAGGGCAACTCCAAAACATCTTCTAACCATCATTGTTAAAAAAATATTGCAAAATGGACTTGTTGACAGGCAGGCATCGGTTGATCATTTGTCAATGTCTGCCAGAGAGAGGTATTATTAACTACGACAAATGGATGGTCGGTGATCGCTTATCTATTGATTTGAACATCCATTCCAGTAAGATGTGTTAATATTGTGTCGGTTTTTTAGGGTTCCGTAGGGTCAAAAGGTGTATTGGATTGGTTGATGTAATTTATATCGTATCTGATCTTTTTTTTGCGTTCAAATGGTAGAAGGTAATGTTGTTTGAGAAGGTTAATGTAATATTTATTTGCAGTGGTTTTCTTTGTATTGGCATTATTATATAGAACGTTATCTAAGAGTATGAGATGACCGTTTACATTTTATTTTTGTTATGACACTATCAAATCATCAAAGTGCAAATAGTTAACTAATCGTAGTTCATTTTCAAATTGAACATAACATCTCGCGATTTCAAGCATCGATTATAAATTAAATCCAATAGAAAAACTGGCAAGTAACTCTTTTTTTGCTAGTTTTTGTCACTATTAAATTTTAATCAGAGAATATAGCCAAATTACTTGACACTTCATAATTACTTCATGTTATCTCAATAAATTTGTTTAACTTTGACACTGTTAATATGACCTCAATTTATATGTGACCCAGCACTATGAGTGCCTTTGATAATAATTAACCCGGTCAGAAAAATCGATCTTTTTCGAGATTCAGGCTAATGCTACTTTAAGTAGATATTTTAAAACTATTTTACTAGTGCGTGCCCCAAGACTGTTGCTAAGTTAGCTTTTGGCCAACAAAGTCTTTGGTCACTGTTATTTTCATAAATTATAATTAATGTGGGCGATAATTTCCATTCGGAAGAACCAAGACTATCAGTTATGTACAAACAATTTAAGTGACAAACACTTAGATTGTTTGTACATATCTGATAGTTAATTAGGTGTTATAATATGCGCCTTCTTTCATGTCCAATAAGCTGGTAATTTACAACAACAATAGTAATAATTAGGGTGGTTAATAGCTACTATAATACTTATATACTATAATATTATATAATACTTATATATGAGTAAAGTAGAGTGAAATGTAGTATGGCGCTCCATAACTAACGTAGATATTACACGACCATTTTCATAACACAATGAATCCACCTTAATTCCATATATATTTGAAGCAAAACATGTTACTAACAATGCTTTATCAAAAACAGAATTTTTTACTTGTTTATACAATGAAACCTTTGATTTTGCCTTTCATTATCAACAAAAACATTTTTTACATATCGAGTACATAAAATAAGTCATTCATGTTTGCTTCGTTCCATTCGTTAGAATTTCATGTTAGAAGCTAACTTTACGGGTTTTTGAGTTCGTTATTTAAGGTATAAAAATATTTTATAAGATTTCAAGTGAAATTACCTACCTATCCACCGGTACATATTACATGTGACCAAAGCTAATTAGATTGCTTAAACTTCTGCCAAGCATGACAATTATACAATAAAGTATATACTAGAGGCAGACAGTAAGTATTTTTTAACTGACTTCAAAAAGGAGGAGGTTATTTAACTAAAAACTCCACTAAAAACTAACTAGCGAGTATCCTAAGAGGCCAATGTTATCGTACAATTATTCTATGAGAAAATGAACAGCGCCTCTAGTATTTACTGTAATAACTAAAACCGGTGAGACATTGCGCCACGTTCTCATGGAACAATGAATGTGAACTCCATCGAATTAATTGATTTCTATATTAATAGTGGTAGTAATAAGTAATCTTATAACAATGATCGCGTGCATTTAAGTTGCGTCTTCATTTTACAAATGTAATAAAATTTATACTAGCATTTCAATTCCTCGCTTTAGTATATATTTTCATTTATGTATTACGACGTGAAATCGTAAAGCTAGCCTTTCTGCATTTGAATTATATAGCAATTAATCTCAAATACTGAGGGTCCATTGAATCTTTCGACTAAGCCAGACCAGTCATCATTACTTATGCATCCAAGAGGTCTTAAGCTCACAGCGTTATTGCTAAGCGGCTTAATGCACCTGATGTTGACCGAGGCGTTGAAAGCACTTTGAATTGGAGTCTTTGATAAAATTGGAATTTGAAATTCTTTATTGTACTTACACCTATAAACAACATACATACATACATATGGTAATTTATAAATAGATTATTGCTAAAGCAATCGCTTAAACGTTTTTCTCTAAAAGCTAAGTATTTGTAGCCTTTTTGTTGTAGTCTACGTCCTTGATGAATTTGGAAGCTGTATACATATCCAAAAATGTGTTAAACGTGTAAAACCTTACCATGTGATTCTTCACAGAAACAAATGTGATATAATATATTTGGAAAGCTGCCAAATGTATAGGCTCAAATTTATTCAATATTAATATGTGCTTTAATTTGTTAAGTGTATCAATTTGCTTAAGCAAGATACTATGAAAATCTATTTATTAAAACCAAAAACCCTAAATAGGTATTTCCATTTGAAAATTTCATCACTTCCTTAATCTTGCTGGATTTAGCGGATAAATAGCAATACCATAAATTGTAGCGATTTAGAGAATCAGATATAAGCTAAATGAACTATTTAATACAATTGCTTAGGAAATGTGTAAAACAGATTGTCTTTGAGGTGCTCCCTCACTGCGAACATTTACCTGTAATGTAACGTGTATAGATTCGATTTTGAGAATTACGCTACAAACTGCCTCTATAACTGCGCGAACATTCGCTTGTAATGTTAAACAAAATTAAAAATATTACTAGCTATTGCCCGCAGCTCCACCCGCGTGAATGTCGGTTATATATCTGTTTAAACTTCCATCCCCTATTTCAATCCCTTTAAGCCATTTTGCCGCGATAAAAGATAGTATTGTTCCCCGAGGTCTAATCTATTTCTATACCAATTTCATCAAAATCGGTACAGTGGTTTAGGCGTGATAGCGTAACAGACAGTCAGACAGACAGACAGACAGAAGAGTTACTTTCATATTTATAATATTAGTATGGATTGTATCATCAAATTGTTTACTTCAATGCTCGAATTGTATCAATACAAATTGCGCACGGTAAAACTCGATTTTCCTCCCTCACCAATGCTCGAATCTGTAACGTTACATTACAGGTGAATGCTCACGGTCAGGGAGCACCTTTAGCAAAAGCGCTATGACTAGCATACACGATAAACATAATTTATATACTCACGCATGTTGTCATTTCTAACGAGTCAAACAAACAAAATAAATCTGTAACATTAGGACGGGATTAGGGAGGGAAATTATGTCTGTTCTCATTATCTTTGTATATAATTTATTATTTGGTCTTTGTGTATATATTTCTCGTTGCAATAATTAGATATTGCTTTTCCTATTTGTTTAAAATGTGTGATATTTAACAATGGTACCTACATTAAGGCTTGTTTGTTAATTTGTTGACGTGTTCGTTTATCTGTGCTTAGACCATCTAGTTTATTATGTCATCTATAATATAGCAAATGTCAATAATAATCTAATTAAGTCGAAATGGTCCAGTGGATAAGGCACCCGCTTCGTAATCACGAGGTAGTGGGTTCGAATCCGGGCAAGTACCAATGTGATTTTTCAAATCATATGTACTTTCTAAGTTTATCTTGGACATTTCTGACTAACGGTGAACGAAAAACATCGTGAGGAAACCTGAACCTGAAAAACTGAAATTGCCAATCCGCCTTGAGCAAGCGTGGTGATTAATGCTTACACCTTCTCTATATGAGAAGAGGCCTTTGCCCTGCATTGGGACAGTAAATAGGCTGGTATTAGTATATAAGATAAGACTACTTTCAACAACAGTGCCAGATTATAAAGTGTTCTAAACTGTGTTAATCTAAACTGTTGAGTGAAATATCACCACGTGTCTTGTATTATTTAATAATATCCCCTTTGCATGTCAAGCCCACATAAAATATACATCGCAACAACAATATCATGATCCCTGCCCGCTGTAAGCATCGCTGCCTCTCATTTGCATGTACTGTACGGCGATCTCAGCGCTCCTGCGGTTTGTTAATCTTTTAATGGAATTAACCCACGCCGCCAATGTCACTAACAAAATAGCGTTGAACAAGATGTGTACTAGATGTGGCAAGAGCTTGAATAGTTTGTAAAGATATCTGGCGTTTAGAAGACATATAAGTATATTATATCAAGCGGATTTTCATTTGTTTATTTCTTGTTTGTTTGTTCGAACGCGCTAATCTCCGGTACTATCAGTCAGATTTGAATAATTATTTTTGCGTTTGATAGCCCATTTCTTGAAGAATGAGGAAGGTTAGGCTATTATTACATCACGCTATTGGCGACGAGTGCGGAGTAGTAACCAAATATGTAATTTAACGCGGATGAAACCGCGCTGCTAATGCTATTGTTACAGTTAGAATAAAAAAATAGTGTTAGAATAAAAAATCAAGTGAATACTAGAGATGAATCTTCCTGCAACATTTGAGAATAGGTATCAGCATGGATAAAAGAAAAGAAATAGTTGCTGATCTAAATGAAAATAAAAACGATAATGATAAATTAAAGCAAATATTGTGTACTAGCTGCGACCCACAGCTTCGCCCACGCGTCAGTCTCTGGCACCATATCTATCTACATACCAATTTTCATCGAAATCGTTTCAGCCGTTTAAGCGCTGAGTGGTAACAAACACATACAAACTTTCGCATTCATAATTTAGTAGATTTAGTACACTATAATTAGAATAACTTTGTTAACGTAAATTAATAATTTAATTTACTGATTCAAATAATAAAAAATATCAACTGCCCGGTTGTTACATTCAATCTCATGCATACTTGTAAATAGCGGGAACCGTAACCAGTACTCCATCACGCTTTACAATGAATATTTGATTACTTTAAAGTTATTTTCTTCTATAGAATAAGTAATTATCACACAGCTACAGCAAATGTCGAGCTCGGGAAGAGCATGACTGAAAAATTGACTTTTACTTTTATAAGTAAATCTGCCAACCCTAACAGAATCAAATTTTAATTGTTAAAGTTTTATAATCTTTTCCAAGTTAGCGAATTATTAATAGACAAAAGTTAGGCCACTCAGTCTGCCTAATATTATAAAAGGAAAGTTTGTTTGTTACCGGTCCTTTAAACCAATTGATTTATTTTAACTTTACCATGAAATCTCTTACATTTCTTGTGGTATTTTATTGTTTCATGGCGTTGATTTTTACATCAACTTTTTTATAATGTACTGAACTTTTTTAATAAAAGCTTCGTAAACTAGTCATTAGGCTATATCACTTAGAAATTTCAACAATAAGTTTACTCAAGTTTTGAACAATTTTGTTGGTGGCGTTACCATATTTAACCGTTAATATGCCACATATTATTACACTAGCTTCTGCGGCCCGGTTTCACCCACGTCTTTGCTTACTGCTCTGCTACCGTTGCCAATAGCGTGATGTATATATTATATATAGCCTATAAACCTTCCTCGAGAACATACATAAAACGAATTTTCAAATCCAAATGGTAGTTCCAGAGATTAGCGCTTTCAAACAAACAAACAAACTCTACCGCTTTAGTTAGTAAAGATTATCTAATACAGACATAATATATTTTTTTAATTAATTTTTTTATCGATTTTTTTTTTCACTTTTTATCCTTCAAATGCACCTACTTTGTTCTTTTCTGCATCAACCTTACCTACTGGTTGACTGGGAGGAAATGTCCAAAGCACTAAGTGCACCAACTTCACTTTCATGTATAATAAGAAGTTCTAAATAAACAAATAAATATAATAATAATAATACCAGTTACTGCCCCATTGCAGGGCAATGGCTTCTTCTTGAAAAGATTCGGCATAAGCATTGATCGCCAGGCTTGCTCAAGGAGGATAAAAGATAACTTTAAAATAATATTTGTAGTTAATATAAATATCATAATATCTTTTAAAACTAGAACACATTTAACACTCAAATTGTGGAACTTTAATAGCTGTTTTACTCAAAAACTGTGTCCCAACCATTGCATTCCATTTCGAAGAGAAAGAGGCATCGATGCACCTAAAAGAATATAATTAATAAGCAACATGACAATTTATGAATAACTAGCAGCTCCCAACGGCTTCGCCCGCGCCTAAAAAGTGTCTCCCTCGGGAACCAGACCGATTTTCAGGATAAAAAGTATCCGTCTCCGGCACCGAATCTATCTAAATACCAGTTTTCATCGAAATCGGTTCAGACGTTTAGGCGCTAAGTGGTAACAAACACGGTGGTAAGTACGATATAAAATATTAATTAAACTATATTCCGAACTATCAAATTACTATTCTAGTTACTTCCATTATCTTTTAATCTGTGTACCTGCCTAGTAGATTGTTTCGTTCCTTGCATAATTACTTAGCTTTTGTTACTTAATTACGCCGGCGGAGTGAGGTTTTTAGCACAATGAGATGAACGGTTAAAAGCCTGATTTATATTATTTGCGACATTAATAGTGCTAATAAGATTGACAAAATAATTAGAAAAAGATTTTAGTTAGGAACTAGACTGTACGTTGATTTCTGTTTCTTTATAAAGATTGTCGTTATTATTGATAGCGTTTCAAGTGAGAGTGTACTATTTCTGAAAGTATATCTTTATAGTAAATTTGTGCCATAGTAGTTGTATTATAAAAATGCAAAGCATGAGGAAAAAAAAAAAATAATAGTTTCTGTCCCGAGTGACTCAATGATACAATGCATAACAATAGATTGTCTATTATGTCCCTCGTAGAACAGCGAATGGTTTCATGAGGGTGTTTAGGAAAATTTTCGCCAACAGTTGGCGCCACTTTGGTAATAGATCTTCCATTTTGACAGCGCTATCAAAACAAATATTTATCAGTGTTCATTTGGGAAATTTTAATGTTTAATTTACAAAATGTATAATTCACGGGATTAAGGACAAAAGAAATTTGCCGAGAGGGTTATCTAAAATGGCGCCCACGAGGTGGCAGCACCTTATTTTACTCATCCTAGCAATAAAAACAAAGTAAATATTAAAAATAGTTTATACATTTTATTTTATACAGGCATTAGATACTAATACAATGATGTAGGTTCATTTATCTAAAAACAAATTATGCATTCATTAATTTAAAAATAACCCTCTCTATGCCGAAATGAAATTGAAGAATTAACGGAATTACCTCAGCTATTGTCAAGTCACAATACTTTGACCCGCTTCTAATTTCCGAAGCCTTTATTTTGTAGCATCGTCTTTGAAAGACTTTATATAAAATAACCTACATTTGAAGGTAACGTGTCTTTATTTAAGAAAGGGCACAGCAACAGAATATGGGTCAATCAATTCTGTCTTTGTGATGAACAAAATCATTATGGAAATAGTACGATTTGAGAATCTTTATTTACTACAGGCCAAAAATGAAGTTTTTTTATACAACTTTGGCAAACAAGCATGTGAGGCGCAATGTGTCTGTACTTCTAAGTATTCCAGAAGTAATGTTTAGAAAACCCAACCAAACCGTTCCCGACCATGGAGAAGAGGATGAGGAAGGAAAAGGAGGGCCCGAGGGAATAAATGGGCCGGTGCCCTCTTAAAGTGTTAGTTTCATTATTTTTTGGAACTCAGTAGGTAAGTGACGATCATATCTACGTAATTAGTGCAAACAGTCATCGGGTGTCGATGTCGAGTCTATGACATATGAAGATGATGTAGTGATGTAAATACTGTTGTTGTAAATGCTGGTGTTGTGTCTGTATTGTTTCAATAAACAACAAAGAAAGAGCTACTACTGCGATCGCTAAGCTGTCTACCAAGCGTGGCGATCATTGTAATAGTCCTATAATAGCAGTGAACGTCCTATCAGTTAAAATGTTGTTTCGTTATATTTATGTATCTAAAGAAATATCACTTCGTTATGGCAATTTCGTCACGTATTGCTAACGTGGAAGCAGTGAGTCTGCGAGTCACATAATCTTAATTAAGTTGGAAACGAAATTTTGTGTCTATTATGTTATTAGCTATCTCAGTCCTTTCATATTGCGTAACGACTTAGTGCTTCTCGACACTTCCTAAGCCAAAAACAAATATAATGTAAATATAAATAAATTCAAAATTAAAACAAGCTTGTAATGGGTAATGGCTAATCATAAGAAACTCCATTTAAAATTTCTAAAGTATCATTTAAATATTCTAATAACAAAATTGCATTAAAAACACATTTGAGTACCCAAGACCCAAATACATAATTTTTTTTCTCTCAAATTGCTATTTTGAAATTGCAGAGGCATACGAACGGTCATATAGGCCCCAGATGAATTAATTCCCTCCACCGGACCGCTAAAGGGTTGAAAGTCTGTTAACATTACAAATTCCTCTTAATTAGACGGGTCTGATGGACCTTTTAACTTTTACATTTGGATTTGAAATAAAAATACATAGCGAAGGTACGTTCTAATACGAAGTGTCGAGTAATGATGTGGAATTAATGTTTCTTTTCAATGTTCGAGTGATTTAATTTCAGCCACTTTGGCTTAACGGTCACTTTATATTTGGATTTTGTGTTTTGTTTTGTTGTTGTCAGTGAATATAGTCACAATACATTGTACTTATATGAAACAATATAGTCAGTATTTTTGCCATAAGGAAGAACGCCGTAAGTGTATGAGCCGAGTAATAAGTAAAACCATTCTAATGCTTCTTACTTAAGATTCACTTTCCTAAAACTTGTGCTTTATAGTTACGGTAATTGTGATTACTAGGGCAGATTTGTTATTAAAAGCAAGCAATTATACAAATAAAATCAAACATAATAACTACAATAATATTCTGGTTTATCAAGTTTAATTTCATAGATTATTATCTATTGAATAGGTTAGCTATGTTTAATATACTGATGATTATATTCTAAAAAGTAATAGCAACTACTTAAAACGTTATACTTGTAGTAGTTACTTAAAGTACGTACTTAAAATTATTATTATTCTGTTAAACTGTTCAGTGCTATCAAAAGAGTCCAAACCATCTTCTTTAATTATACGCAATGAAGATTAACATAACATTCTGTTAAAACGACTAGGAAATTACCCGCCATTTTCCTCTTAAGTCACTAAGGGTATCCGTCTTTTTAATTAAAACCTATTCTTTGATTGACAGAATTTTTTTTATGCTTAAACAGATTTTGACGATTAATAATAAATAATAAGTTGATAAAAAGTACTAAGGAAATTTTAAGTATGTACGGCATTACAATGTCGTTAATACAAAAATTACAGCAGAATCTAAACGAGGCCACGTAGAGAGCAACATAGTCACTTACGTACATCATCTCACTGTGGTCAACAATCCGTGTGTCAAGCGTAACGATATTCTGTCAATCCCACTCCTTAAGGACTACCTAAGTCTCAATATGAATGTCTTTAGACTAATGACTTGTACAGTAGTAGATCCACGCTGATTTCAGCATCAATGGGCCGGATCGTCCGGGGAAGAACTAGTATCCGTATTACTGCGTTTCGTTCGGTGGGTGAGAGCGCCGGAGGCCCAATTTCCCCCCTTTCCTCTTGCCTCACCTCCGTCATTTCCTTTCCCCTAAACCCTTTCCCAGTCGCCATAGTGGAGGCCACCATATCAGCAGTTTGGGACTATGGCTTTTAGTATGGTGGCCGCCACTTCTGGATTCCACTGACTGCTTACCATCAGGCGGGGTGGAGACATTTTGGTAGGCTATAATATAATATAAAAAAAATGCAGTAATATATCAGTACGTCTGGTATCACAACTAGAGTTTATATTGATATTCAAGTGTTTCTAAATTTTCAATAGAGTAAATTATATTAAGCAGAATTGTTTTGACAATGGCAGACGAGCAAACAGCCCACATGATGGTAAGTGGTAACTGTCGCCCTTGGACGACTCAGAGTCCCTAGTATTGCTCCTTCAATGCCAGGGACTCTACGAAGGTACTGCCTACTGTGAAAGGACTGCAGTAGGTGAAAATTTTATCGATCTAACAATAAATTATAAATACATAAGCTTTTATCTATCTACCAAGAACATATAAGTGCTATGAGTAAAATAAATAAATATTCTTTACATAATAATGATTGAATAAAACAAATCATAGAAGCGTATACATACGTGTGCCCATAAATACTTTCTTACACCTCATAAATTATAAGCACAACAATAACATCTTCATAACTTTTTCACGGAACGTCAAACAAATACATTCCACGTGTTTCTTTCACGCCTTGTTTACGAAGGAAATTAAATTCGCCAACTCCTAAACAAATAAATTAATAAATACTTGAGAAACAAATTTCTTGGGTTTCATAGTATATTCGATTTCCTGCCAAATGATATGAAATGACTTTTGGTCCTAGAATGATTTGTAAGGGTTTGTTGTTATCAGTTTTTTTTTAATATTTCATGAGAAAATGAGAAATAAGAACTTTAATTCTTTTTACAAAATACTGAACTATAAACACGATGAAGTATAAAATATAAAATTTTGCGTAAAATATAGACAGGATCCTAAATATTTAATTGAGGAAACATTGGCGACGATATCTATTGAAACGAGCGGAGCAAAATCGAAATGTAAAGCGTGACGCAAAAGTGTTTACATACCATCACGCTTTTATATCATAAGTTTGAAAGGCAGAATTGGTTTAGGGAAACAATAACTATAGAGTGTGTTATGAAAATGATTCAAAAAGCAACAAGTTTCTCTATCACGAGATTTTGTAAACTTTCAATTCAATAAAACATAAGACAGCAGTATTTTGCAGTAAGTAATCTTAATAAAATTTATGACAAAAATCAATTAAATAACAAAATAAAAATGTTTGTTCAAAAATATGTTCTAGTCGTTAACATTGAAAATACTCAAATTGTCACTATAATAAAAGTTTCGGCACAGAATGAAAGTGATTAATGAAGTTTTCACGCGGTACCTAATTTGTTAGCACTTAATTATATCCATGTCGGGATATAAAACTAGTTAAAATTTATAGGTGTAGTATTTTTATCAAGAATAATACTAAATTTATTTATGTAGATTATAGTGACCTCAGAACAGTGAAGTATATAGTGTTCTGTGATAGTGACACAACTTAAAAAAATGTCGAAGATAGCAAGAGTTGACGAAATAATGACAAGACAGAAGAGAGACAGAGAAAATAATGACAGAAACTATCTAGGAGGTAAATAAAAAAAAAACAAGTAATTTTAAATCCAGATAATGGAATAGCAAACAAAAACAATTTAGTCTTCTTACTATTTAGTACAGAATTAAATAACAAATTTCGAAATTTTAAATAAATCTGGCAGCTCGCAGCCATATCAGCTAAACCAATTTCTAGCATAGGCAAAGTGGCAGACGAACGCAATAACATTAAGTCATAAATCTCAACAAAAGTATCATTACCGACTTCCCTAGAGACAACATACAAATCTTATAAATTTACACCCAAAACCACGGTTTCAAAATACAAAAAGAACTGCAAACAACTTGTTCCTCAATATTTTTACAGGTGAAAATTAAGTCATGAAATTTATCACGCCATACAAAATAACAACTGAATCTATTACGCAATAAGAGCCATTTTTGCTAAAATAAACAAAAGGAACGCAATAATATGCTTTCATAATGTGTATAAAGGATAAATAAAGTTTTACAGACAGTTTTGAACCTTATCGCTGAAAATCTAGAGTGGTATTCTCGTTGGGGATGTCAGATTCATTGTTGGGACCTGATAACAAAGGATGAATTTGCATAGAAATAAACAAGGGGTTGATTTCTAACGATTTATGAGTCTACCAGCTTGAAATAGGCTTTGTTTTGATCTAACTAATGTCTGTCTTGCCTCAAGCTTGTATCAATTTTAATCTAGAGCAAATGGGCTTGTGGTAAACTAGAAATTGGATAAGGGTTTAATGTATAGATCGAAACTCTAATCTTTAGATATTAAATGTGAAGTTTGAGCTAATGGGGAAGATATATGAATCTACTGACTATGTAATGTGGCACAAACAATAGAGATAACAGTAGTAAACAAATTTGTTCTTAGTGAATTATAAGCAGAAATAAAAGCTACAATAACTACAAAACTCGATATCATTTCAGTTCACGCCATCGAGGTTGTCAAAGTTGTCAACAAATCAGACGTCAACGCGGATCACTAAGTAATTAATACAGTGATTAATTATAGTAAAATCAAAGTGTCTTGTCATGCGAAAATACAAAGCGGGCCGTAATTATCAACGATTGTCGCTTCCTTATGAAGTTTATCTAAATGTCATCTTAATCAATGTACTTTAATGAAAGATGATAATATCACTTTGACGTTGACCTCGCGTAAGCCGAGTATAATTATAATGTTCTTACTTAAGTATTCATAAAGGTGGTAATTTATGGCTTACCTGAAGTGTTCAGAGATGGGTATATTGATTTGAATGTATAAGTTATTTTTGGTGTAGTCAGTTAGTGAGTGTAAAGGGCTAATAAAAGTATTTGATAACGTTTTTTAGTCATAGCTATGTGGCTATATTGTTCAATATGAGTATCTTATAGGCGACTAAAGATAATTCTGTCGACAAAAATACATTATTTCCGTAAAATTGTTAACAAAATATATTCCTATTAATAAAACTGGTAATACGTGGGTAGTTACACACTTCTGTCGGTCCAGGTCAAAACAGTATCTATTTTTATATAAGTGTATACTTAATAATTGTATTATGCACGAAAATAAATATTTATAATGTTATATTAATCTACAAAATAACTAACATAAACAATTTGTAAGAAGTCAAACATCAAATCTATTTTGAACTAACATGAATAATTTCGATTGCATCTATAGGCCTCACTAAAATATTACAGCATTAATCACCTGTTAATTTAGCCGCTACTGATGATATACCCCTAAAGGTGCTCCCACATTGCGAACATTCATCTAAGGGTCTATTGCGAGGTTGTTTTACGGTAACGTGATCGACACATATATGACGTTCGGTGCGCTGATTGGCCTGCTCCAAATACTTAACCAATCAGAGAGCAAAACGCGGTAAACGTTTTAATCGTGTTAAGTAAAAAAATTCGCACTCGGCACCCTGTAATGTAACGTTTAAAGATTCGATTTTCAGCATTACGTTACAAACTGCATTCCTGACTGCCAAGCATTCGTTTGTAATGCAACATTCCAAATTCAAATATTAGACGTTGTATCATCAATTTGTTCACTGTGATGCTCGGTATGGTTCTCTCACCAATGTAATGCTCGAATTGTATCATTACAAGTACGTACATACATAACTTCACGCCTGTCTCCCAGAGACTATAGAACGCCATTTGCTGCGATCCAAACATACTTCCTTTGTCTCTTCAACATTCATTAATCTTTTCATACATACACGTCGTTTATGGGTGCTGGTAATTACAAGTTGCTCACTGTAATGCTTGGATCTGTAACGTTACATTACAGATGAATGCTCGCGGTCTAGGAGCACCTTTACCAATCAAAGTTCCAGAAATTCTCTTGATGCTTCCAGTAAATAATCGTCAATCGACAAATTTCTTCACACACAGTGTTCGGTACATTGAGTCTTATCTGATGTTGATAGTGACAACTAATTAAAATCCGTATAGAATTTACGTTCACTGAGGATATGCTACTGGTTTTGATACTTTTTTTATTTTGAAGAATATTAACAGCATGAAGAAATCTTTTAAGTTTATGTGTTTTAGGAATGACTTTGAATTGAAACGTTTGAAAGTTAAAACCAAAACGTTTCTATTTTTAAAAACAAATAAGGCTTTGCTTGAATGTATTAAATGTTTTTCGATATCATTATACTATATTTTTTAAATTTACAGGTTTTTATATTTATTTTACATATAAAATTCTAACGAAAATCTTTGAATGCCAATTAAAACCGTATTAAACTCCATTTGCAAATTAGGCAATTTTCCCAAGTAAAAACTTTTTAGGTTTTCTATAATAAATTATGGGTGACCAAAACAAATCCTGAGACTGGTATGACTACTAACCATTCGATAATAAGAAAAAGCGCTAAATAATTTAAACATCGGACAAAAATACATAATGTGGTATTTTTATTATGGGTAATATCTATATTTATTGTTCACTAAAGGTCTATTTAACTTTTAACATTTTTACCCAAAATTAACATCTAACTGCTCATCACCAATTTTAAAGACCCAATAAAATAACCTTTAACATTAATACTATTCAAGCTTATAAAACGAAGCTCAAAAATTTATTATTTCACCAAACATTAAAGGCATTAAATACCATGATGTAGCCTTTGAAATATAATACAAAAAATACTCCGTCGGTTCTGAAAAGACAAATTTTTCACGGACCTTTTCAATAGCCAAATGGGTCGTTTTAGACAACGCCTGAAAAAAGATCGCCCTGAAAGCATTACTCTATTGTTGTTTTTCAGTCAATTTACTCAATGTAACGTTCCTGAAAATTATTTCGCTTTGATTTTGTTCAGGTGTTTTTAACGTGTTTTTAAAGGCACCGATAATTTTCACTTTATTTCGAAACACGGGTAAAAAAAGATTTGAAAAGCTACTTTGAGTCCATTTTAAAGCAAGTTATTAGTAGCACTTTTCCAGTCCCAACGCTTTTTGCTGTCCTGTAAAACGACTAACGGCTGAAAGATGGGTGATACCGTACCGTTATATAACTAGAGTCAGTGTTTGTAGAAACACAGGCAATGCTTTTTTACATGCAAAGTACTGGTAAACGCTACAATTTCTATACGACTTAAGTAATCTATTGTAATGTGTAACAAAACAATGCTTAGAAAACAAGACCAAGTCATTGCTGATCGACCGTGCTGAAGAAAAACGAATTGTCCTAGAAAGTAAATAAGGCTCCGCAACTCACACATTCCAAATAAAACTACCTAAATAATTTAAAAACTTAAATATCATTATTTTGTTTTATTTTGGTCAGACGTTTTTCTTTTGTACAGGGTGGAAGATAGGCACCTGGCAGCATAGTGAACTTTGCGAACTCTCAAAGTTTTTGTGGTTCAAAAGCAGCTGTTAATTTACTATGTAGTAACTGGTCTGCTATCATTGCCAAAAAAAGTTAGGCATTTGGAATTTTGTGTGAATTAGTTTCTATTGAACAATATTTGTTATGCTACGACACTTGATTGCACCAGATCAGACTGAGAATACATTAAGTAAAATTTTAGTAATGATTTGCTTTTTAAACATCTATCACTCAAACATAACGACATGGTTGACGTAACAAGTTCGCAAATTCTTCAATAGAGGGCGTTGTGAGGCTTGACTGCCATTCAACACACGTGACCTGTAATTTGGCGAACGGAAATGTTATCAAACTACGCTTCCGGTTTTGATAGTTCACAATGGAAGACTATCTTTTTCGTTACTTCCTGGTTCATAAATGACAGTTTTTTTGTTATTATTATTAGTATACTACTGTAACTCATACTACGCCAGACCTTCTTTTATCTACGTCATTTTGCTTGGATTTTTCTTTTATAATCTGGCGTTTAAATTATTAGTCTGATCATGGACTCTAACCTGGTCAGCAAACTGACTGTGGGCAGGTTAGCAGAGTTTTCTTGTCATCTTGTCGTTCGGTAAATCTTGTGTAAAAAAAAATAAAGGTAGGTATTTTGTGCATTACTATATAATAGTCCTCTGACCAATACTTAAGCTTTATAATGTTTGATTACTTTTATAATACCTTCTAGTCGAAATTTTTATTTTAATATAGAAAAACACTTGATCTTAAAAATACCAAAGTCAATGGCTTTCCCATTTGTTTTTCCGCGTACTTCTTCTAAACCAAGCAACGGATTTTAATGCGATTATTACTGCTATTTAAATCATTTTATTTAAGAAATACATGCATTATATAGATGTGCGAATGTGAGATAAACGTGAGAATTTCTACAATTAGTAATCATGCCTGAAAAAAAGTATCTACGTGTGAAGCAGCGGTAGTTCGCTAGTGTTTTTTAACTGCAGTAGCCAAATACGAACACCGTTCTCACCGTTATGCATGCGTACCACGTGGAGTGAAGTCAGCAAAAATACTAAATAATGTATACATGAACTAGCTGCGCCCTGCAGCTTCGCCCGAAAAATATGTGTTAAATTAATGTAACTCGGTAACTTGACCGATTTTCAGGATAAAAGTATTCTATATTCCTCTTCCCCACTGAATCTATCTATATACTAATTTTCATCGAAATCAGTTTGGCCGATTAGACGTTGAGTGGTATCAAACATTCACACACGAAAGTGCATTTATAATATTAATAGGATTTCACTGGAACGACATGAACTTGCAGAAAAACTACATAATAATGAAGCTAAACTATTTGATGTTAATAGCGATGTTTATTGAGCTATCCATTTATTTTTGAGTGGAAGCCACCTTGAAGATTTTTAGTAGCCAACAAGCATGCACCCTGAAGGTAAGTGAAAATCATACCTGAATATGCCAGTTCTCTAAGTAGTTTTTAAAGAAATAATGCTAGGAAAATACAACAAAGTCGTTACAAAAATGTAGGATGAAAGAGAAAGATTAGAGAACAGGACCGTGAAGGCAATTGAGCCGAACTAAAGTATGAGAACTAATAGTACTTTAAAAATAAACACACGCACACACGCACACACGCAAACACGCACACACGTACACACGCACACACGCACACACGCACACACGCACACACGCACACACGCACACACGCACACAAGCACACAAGCACACAAGCACACACGCACACACGCACACGCGCACACGCACACACGCACACACGCACACACGCACACACGCATACACATACATAAGCACACAAGCACACACGCACACACGCACACACACACACACACACACGCAGACGCACGCACACACACACACAAGCACATACGCACTCACGCACACGCTCACATGCACACACGCACACACGCACACACACACACAAGCACACACGCACACACGCACACACACACACATAAGCACACAAGCACACACGCGCACACGCACACACGCACACACACACACACACACGCACAGACGCACGCACGCACGCAGACACGCACGCATGCACGTGCGCACGCACGCACGCACGCACGTACGCACTATTATGTCTCTTAGCAACACATTTATCCAGGTTGTTGAAATCCTAAAACAAAAAAAACATTAAATTTAAAAGCGTAATTTAATTCTAAATCTAATTACTTTCTGCTTAGATGATATTCTTCGTATCTAAACGTTTTAATTATCAAAGAAAACGATCCAACTATCCAATCCTTGTGTCCACTATCCCTGGTTCGGATTGAAATAGCACCTAAGACCTAATCTCGGCAATAAATTACTGTGTAAATACTTTTTGTGGTAATGTTTTTATTTTGGATTTACTAACATGATAATGTATTATTGTACTATAACTCTCTTTCTTTTAAAGGAGAAGGTAGTTAAGTATTATTTACACATTGTTTCAAATTGTATTGTATGTATTATTATTTTTAAATGCCACACTCCACATACGTAGGTATGTACTGAGCACGGCGATCATACATTGTATTGTATTTAATTATATTCCTATTTTTTTTCGAATACATTAGAATTACAGCTGTCTGCAAGCATATTTCTTGAATATAAAAGGTTTTCATTACTACTCGGTTGTTATATACATTAAATACATATTTTGTAGACAGTTTTACATTAGCTTTCTTGGCCCTTTAACATATTCCCAGTGGAAAGTGATAGGGAAGGTCTCTGAGATCAATTATACATTTGGGAGTGATGCGTCAACGAAACTTTTTGCTGATAAAGAAAAATAAGTTTTACGATTTTATTTTTTCTATTCTCGTTAACAAAGGTACATGTGGGAATAAAGTTTGGATTGTATTTATCTCATTGTGGGCGTTTGGGGCAGAAAAAATCTGTAATAGGAGATAATAAATATTTCGTAACCTAAATATTCTTGAAGTGGGTATTGTACTTCATTTATTAGCCTGAAACCTTTATTCATTTTAGTGACGTTTTCATCACAAATATCTACGGTAAAATATTCACCTTATTATGATTATACCAAATTACGTTTAAAGATTATAATATGCTCTAAACATAACATTTCACTATCTAAAGATGTCAACTTCACTCTCAAGTGAGTTAAACGAGCGAAGACGTAATATTGATTGTTATTTTTAACCGACTTCAAAAAGGAGGAGGTTATCAATTCGGGTCGTATGTTTTTTTTTTGTCAATGTTTTTGTTTTTGATGTGATTGTCATAAATGAATTTGCGTAAATCGGCGCTAAGTGAAAAATAAACTAAACTAATTATTGTTAACTGACTGACAGAACTCATTACTAATTAAAACTAATTCATGAGTCTGTTAATTTCTATGTGAAACATATAGGTAATCTCTTGGTTTTACACCTATAATATATGTACCTTACGATAAATTACGATGCATCGTTATTTTCATGAATCACTGGGAATACTATTTATTTTTAAATAAATTCCAGTTAGCCGTATTGTAAGATAAATAATATAGGCACAACAATTTGTTTTCAAACACCGACCCAACCAATTTAAATGTAAATGTTTTTGTACGCATAAAAATCGACAATGATTGTACGTCGCGAATCAATTATTTTTTCATTGTAATCCTGATTGGCTATGAACTTTTTAAAATAAATGTGAACTGAAAACCATTAGCGGTTATTAGTTTTACCTAAATATATGTGTTTTTTAAATTATATCTTTATTTTATTTCATATTGAATTATTTGGATAAAACGAAAAGTACTTGTCTATAAAAAATAATTTAATTCTAAAATATTATTGTACAAGAGACTAGGTAGTAATTTATCTGCGTTCTCCTATTCCATCTGCCTGCAAAATTTCAGCTAAAGATCAAACATTTTGTATCAGTAAGGGTCAGGTCACTTACTGAGTTTTCCTTTTTTATTAAACATCTACACTAATATTATAAAGAGCAAAGATTTGTATTTTTTTAATACAATGAATAAACTCAAAAACTATTCGACCAATTTCAAAAATTTTACCATTAGAAAACTACATTATCACTGAGTAACATAGGTTATATTTTATCCTCGTACTCTCACGGGAACGTGAACCACGTGGGTGAAACCGCGTATTCCGCTAGTTCTTTAATATAATAACAGTATATTAACACTGATATTAATAATAAATATCTTTAATACAAAAGTAACTTATAATGTAATAAATAATCAAGCAAAATATATTAAGTATTAAAAAAACAAAAAAACCTGCGAGTCAAAAACAAACTGAAAAGAAAGAAACCCATTTTTTTTCGTGCTAACACTACATACTTTGCAATATTATAATATATTCTAATTTCACTCCCACAATTAATGCGAATCTAATGACACCTCATAATAATTATGTTAAAATCTATTATGCCATTTAGGTTGTAGAGCGTGCCAAAGAAACAGACATACATGCAAACCCACAAACATACATACAAACCCTCCTTGACTTCGGCAGTCGGGCAAAATAAAAAGGTGTAGAAAATTTCTTCTTCTATAGGTACCTAAAACCCTTGACTGCAGAATAACCGTAGTTCTTAGAGTTAGTTGTCCCAAATCTAGCCTAGATATATAACTATGAATATATAGCAAAATCTATAAATCAATTTCCCGAACACGCCTAACCTAAAATAGAGCCAAGACAAACACATGACATATGCCATTATCGTCTCTGCAAAAAAGAACTCTAACAGTAAATAAATAAAGTAAAAAATCTCCTCTAATAAATTCTGATGTTTTCCAAAAAAAAGGTCCTTGTAATGGCGACAGCTCTTCTGATAAGGCATAAAATAGTGTGGGCTGTAATTTAAGTGATTTTGACAGGATATATTACCCTTAGGGACAATTCGCTAATACTATTTTATCTAATATGCTTTATGTAAGATTGACGTCCTTTTTTATGGTGCTTGACTGGACGAAACGAATGATGGTAAACTTAGAAAATATCATTCATTTTTTGTGTTATTTTATTCTGTCCATCTGCTGGGCCTCAAGGCCCATGCAGATTCTTACACAAACTCGTTTCCTGCGCCAACTGAATATTTTTTTTATATTAGCATGCCAAAGTGACTCTGCCCCGCCTGATGGTAAGCAGTCAGTCAGTGGTGGCCACCATACCAGAAGCCATCGTCTTAAACTGCAGGTATGGTGGCCTCCACTATGGTGACTGGGAATATGGTAGACCAAGTTATCTCGCCACCTGTGAAATATGTTATGTAAGTTCGAAACAGAGATTGAAATTCAAAATTGCAAAATTAAAAGCTGTGTGATGAAAAAGAAAAGTTTGTGCTACATTTCGTTTAAGATCTTGTTAAGTAGGTTTTTATGGATAGGTATTTAACGGTAACTTTATTAACTATTAGGAATTTTAAAACCTAAAATCTCACTCTTCTGTAATGTTTCATACACTCGAAGCATCTAAGAGCATTGCAAATTTTATACCTAAATAGAACCAATTTAATATTCAATTTAAGATATTATTATTAATAAATAATTTCGTTTATTACATATCAAACATTTAAGCGAAACTCGGAATTGTTGTTTTATAGTAAAAGTCTCATTAAGTATGTAATTTTGCCATAATATTTTTGTCTGGACACTTATGAGATAATTTTACTAGCAAATGTAATAATTCTAGAACCCATACCTATTACAAGCATTCAATATATGCTTACTTTGGGTCTAGATGGCGTTGTGTTGTTGTTGTAGTATTATTATTATAAACTAGCTTTTGCCCGCGACTTAAATAGTAGTCGCGCGTAGAAGTCGAAAATAATTCTAAAAGGTTTTTTAATTGTTTTACTACGATATTATTTTTTGTTAAAAACATATAAATTATTATGTTTGAACGTTTGAATACATATTACAACAATCTTACTATAGTGTTGAGATTTAAAGGTTAAATATCGCTATATTAATCCGCCCTTAGCATAGTAGGATCACGGGTACATAGTGGTATACCCTAATGCCACCAAACAAATTACCTGTAGAACAAATTGGTAGGACCGCAGGTCCTTTACCCAATTTGGGTATTTTGTTTTTCCGTCGGGTGCTACAATTACCAGACTACTGTATGCGCTTACTCTGAGCATGCCACATTAAACGGGCCGTGGGAGAAGCAGCTTTCTCTCAAGTCTTCGCCCACTACCATGTGAGTTTGACCTTGAGCTTTGTTTATGGTCATTGCGAAGTAGACTTTGATAGGAAACTGCACTCTCTTGAATTCGAAGGGGTATTTGATGGTGTTAGGGAAATCCTATGAATATAAACAGATTCTCCTGGAGAACAACCGGTCAGTATAGTTGCCTCGATTATCTACATTTGTTTTCACTTGCAATCTGGTTCCATTGCATAATTTTAATGGATTTACTTATATTGCGCAGCAACATACCTAATAAGCGCACCGTAGGTACCTGACTAACAAACACTGTAGATAATAATAAAAAATAGTAGTATTTAAGTATGTATATCCTCATTTCTAGAACCCATAACATAAACTATAATATATGGTTACTTTGGGTCTAGATGGCGTTGTGTGTAGTTGGTTGGTATCTATCATATTATATTACTGTTACTTATGATATAGCGTGAATAGGCAGCACCACCTTTAGACCCAGCTGATCAGCATCAACGTCCTGTGACCCTATCGCACCTTGCAAGGCTATTAAAACTGTTCGCTCTAAGCTGCGCCTGATTGTTCCTAATATAACAAACTCGATCCCTCTCCGTCTCGATTTCTTTTCGCAAACACGTCGACTAAAAACTGGCTTAACAACAAACGAAAATATAGCAGATGATATTATAGGTAACGGTAAGAATAAAACTTGCGGCAGATACCATTTATGAAGCGGTTGTTTGGTCTTATAATCGCAATAAGGTGTAGAAATTACAATATCCCGCTTAAAAAATTGCTGTCCAACAATAACTACAGCAATATAATTTGACGTAAGCAGATTGAGTTTTCAAACATGACGTATCAGGTGCCAAAATATTTTTTTTTAATCAATAGAACTAAGGAGTATTAATATCAACTTCAAAGTAAATCATCCCCAAAATAACTTTGTACCCACACCCTCCAAGTTTAAGTTCTTTACGATCAGCGGTTTAGGCTGTGCGTTGATCCATCAGTCAGTTATTCAGGACAAAGCATTTTTTAAATACAGATGAATGGTCTCGAGACACCACTAAGTAAAATTTCGACCAATGACACTGAATCATAATTTATTTCCATCGTCTAATCTCGGTTTATCTGCATAGCATATTACTTGAATAAATCATTGTGCATTTTGTATAGCCAGCAAACATTTCACGGTAGCAGATCTTTTAGCGTATACGATATGGACGGATTGACTGGAGATGTACATTATATCGACGTAAAGTGTTAGTTTTGTCCGAAAATCAGTGCTTCGAAGGCATAATTACCTCCTCGGTCCTTTTTATTTTCTTTTTTCTCCTATAGTATCTTTACCCAATATGATAAGTATAATAATTTATGCCACCACTGAACTGAATTTGAAATAGCACAATACAGCAGCAAAACTAATGACGGAGTCGATATAGATTTTCAGTCATACATGTTTCAAACAAAGCGTCCACATTCCTATGTTGATTATCTTCTAGTAAATGCCCGTATGTAAGGTAGATATCATCTATCCTTAAGAAAATAAGCAACATGAACAGTTTACAAAAGTAGCCGCATTGTACCAACATTTTCAGTGATTTAGATGAAACGTGAAAATTATTTCATTAAGTGGTTTAAAAACATCTAACTGGTTCACCATTCACAGCTGATCCACGTGTTTTAATGTTTTACATATGCATCCGTTTCACAAAGTTAAAAGAATACAGAGTAAGTAGTTTGTCTTAGATTTTCTGAACAATCCGTCATGGTGTACATCCTTTGTTCACCTTCAAGCAGTAATATAGTCCCTAATTAATATGGTCTACCATATTGATGAGAGTTAAACTTAAATTGACCATATTTATGTTTCGAAAACTATACATTACCTATTTTAAAATGTTGTGCTTAAATTCATATAAACGCATCATTATAAAAATCTAATAGTAGTAAACTAAATTTAATAAAAATTTCACCGGATTCACTAAATCGCATTTATAACTTTCTGAATATAGATTAAATTGACCTTACTTTTTTTTGAACCAATTTTAATTAAACAAACATTAAATGTTACACGAAGCTAGCTTCGATACATATGCTATATACGCTACGCGCCTCGTATACATAACACTTTTATTTTCAAAAATGTCTAGTATTTATGGACGGATTTTAAAAATTCTTTTTTTATTCTATAGGTGTGTCTGTCCGCTATGTATAGTGTATAGTCACTTGCAGATATTCACCGTGTAACACATATTAATAAATAATTTTGTGAAATTTTTAAGAATATCCGAGATACCCTGTTTTTTTTCGGAAACAAAGGTAGCCTATAACCTGGCCAGGAGTATGACCTATAAATGTAGCAAATTTGATAAAAATCAGTTTCGTGGTTTTTGATTCATGCCTGCACATACAGACAGACAGACAGACAGACCGACAAAAAATTTCTAAATTAGATTTTTGCCATCAGTATCGAATAAATATTAACCCCCAATAGTATTTTTTTAAATATATTCAATGTACAGATTTTATCTCGCTAGAGATTACATTTTTGCCATCAATATCGAATAAATATTAACCCCCAATAGTATTTTTTTAAATATATTCAATGTACAGATTTTATCTCGCTAGAGATTTATTATAAGTATAGATTACAGACACGAACTGCACTATAGAAATAGGTCCTTAAAATTAAATTACATCTATAGCTTCGAAAATAATAAGATGAACATGTAAACCGTAATACAAACTGAAAGAAAATAAGTTAACAATTACCCTGTTTCATGTATCACATAGGATTCATAACAATTGTTTATCTATTGTGTCTCTTATTGGACAGCAAATGGGTCAACATAGGACTATTTACATATTATTTTCTATTTATTACCTGATATTTTAACCAAAAGGTGTTCACACAGACCTCTTTCAAACAACTTTGCTTGTAAACTTGCTTAAGTAAGTTGTAAGCCGTTAATTTGTCATTTAAAAAAAAAAACTAATTATAAAAGTATCCACATCAACAAAAGTATTTCACTAAAATGTAAATCTCACCAAACCAGAGTTTTAACCGGATGAAGGCCAGACTCCGTAACTGGGTGTTGCCCGGGCATAATCCGGGTAAATCGTGGCCGTATCCGAGTGTGTCCGGTTAAGCGGCTCTACAGGTGGTACGGTTCAGATCTTGAAGATTTTTGGCGTATAATTTTACGAAAATATATTTAGGCCTTTCACGTTATGTCGGAATACGGTTGAATAATTTAATGGTTATGTAATATATTATTATATTCTGAAGATTTTATTTTAGCCGGACTGTATTAATGTACCTACTTGCTTTCCGCGGCGCATTTTTACTAGCGTCTTTGCTTACTGCTCTGTTGCCGTCGCCAGTAGCGTGATGTTACAACCTAGCCAATAACCTCCCTCGAGAACTGGGATATCATACGCAAAAAGGAATTTTTCAAATCCGACTGGTTGTTCCGGAGATTAGCGTAGGTATTCAAACAAACAAACGCCGCTTCCGCTTTATGTAATAGTATAGAATATCTACGGTTTTGTAATCCATTACATATCTTTTTCTGGAGAAGTCTTTCATATGTGCAGATTACTAAATTGCTATTACACTTATTGCACTTCATATGCAATAGAAGCATACTCACGGACTTGATTTCGAAGGCATACTACAATTTGCAATCAGTTGCTCTTGCAGTCAAGTTTAAGCTGAAAATTTAATTTGTGGCTGGTGACCATCATACATGGATAATTTAAGTAATAAAACAAATGATAATAATACATGTAAATTATCCACTAAACACACCACGACAATCAATAATCGCTTCCCAAAATCATTAGTTATTCAAACACGGCATTCAATAAACTTCTTCAATTCTTAACCCTGTAAATCAACTGTTCAAAAGTATACCTATAAATGGAAATTGAGAATCATGAAATTAAAACATTGAAGTTTACGTACTTAATTGTTGAAACCATTACTTTAATAGCAATTTCTTCTTCACTAGCCTCTACAAATGAACAGGCTTAAAACTTTGCGACTATTCAAAATTTAGATGAGAAATTAGTACTGGGCGAGAGAATTGTTAACATTATTTAACAACTTAGAAATGAATAATATAAGAAAGTAAACTGACATAATTATTCATATTAATTTATAAAATTGAACTGAAATAAATATTTAAGTATGCAATGTTGATATTTTACAATATTAAACTACATAATACAAGAAGTTAATAATATGTTAAAATATAAAATTATAATTTAAAATAAGTATTGATACGTTGAACAAACTATATAATGTACATTTCTATGAAAATACAAAGGCAAAATCTTTAGGTGAGTTGGCTAATTACATTAATTACAGCCTATAATATAAAAATTGCAGCTTTTGAAAAACATTAAGCGAACTTATTGCCATTTAAATATATTATGAAAAGTTATTCACAAATATTTAATTCATTAACTGGTATTTGTACAACTAGGTACACCTACTCGGTAAATACAAACAAAACAGATGAACCCCAATTTGTTCTTAGTCAACAAATCGTAAATCCGTCTTCTACTCAGTTAGACGGCGATAGTGAAGCGGTAATGAGCCCTATTGGTGCAAAATCACGGCCGAATAACGCCGTGACACATTCACTAAGGGACGACGTTCACGTCCACGTCGACTGAACAGATTAACGTTGAGATATACCTAAGTTATGTTACGATATTGCGCTGTATTTCTGCAATACGTGAATGTTTTTTGGAGTTATTGTTTTTATTGGTGCAAGTTTAAATTTGTTTATAATATTCATATTTATATTAAAAACATTATTAATTGTATGTCTAATTTTTTTTAAACACTAGCTGACTCGACTAATTTTATTTAAACATTACTTTATTTTTCTAAAATAAAAGAATTTTTCTAAAATAAACGTAGCCTAACTTACTCCTTATTACATCAGCTACCTGTCAATAGCAGTCCCGTCAAAATTGGTCCAGCCATTTCAGAGAGAGCGGGAACGAACAGACAGACAGAAAAAATTTAAAAAAAATTATTATGGTGTATGGTATATACATTCATGTACAAGTAAAAAACGGTTATTTCAATATTACAAACAGAAACTCTAATTTTATTATATGTATAGATAAACGAGTAAAAAACTCCTTGAAAAATAAAAGAACATAAATATATATATATTTTACTACTTTTGTTCAACATTATTTTTGTAAATGATTATGTCGCGTAGTACACAAAAAGAAAAATCGACCAAGAAACTTATAAGGGTAATTACTGAAGCAGCTTATATAAAATGACATTCTCGTCTCCTAATGGAAGCTTTTGACAAAAAATATCTTTATTCGCTTTAGTAATAATCAAGCCAGTCCTTATCGTCAGTCATCTCATCGAGGGAAGGAACGTGTATGGAATATTGAATGCCTATAATTAATCAATCTTGGATGAACTGGTTTAATGTGTATTCGATTAGTGACAAAGAGCTAACTGAATGGAGTAAATTACGTATTTAACGAGTTAAGGTTATAATTTTAATTGTGAAATAATAGATAATTTTTACCTATAAATAAAATGTTACTTTCATTTTCTGTTATGTCGAAAATAAAAGATGCTATTGTATAGAAAAAATACTAGTTTGCAACTCATTCTTTGAAATAAAAATCACAATTAGAAATTGGTAAATAGATAATTAATTTTTCGAAATTTAAATTTAAAAAGTTAAGTTCTAATTTACTGACTAAAGTTAACCTAATTACTGGATCACCCTCTCACACTATTTGAATAAATATATATTGTAAGAGATGCCTAAGTAGTCTGTTTGCTTTCTTTTTATATATTTTTTTTATGTACCACGTGGACAATGGTGTGGGTTATATGCTTGATGAAATTGTAAAAAGAACTCTTCTGTAATATTTAGCATGTAACTGTTTTTTGTCCCTAATAAATAAAATAAAATAAAATTAAAATAAAATAATGAAACATATTTTTACTAGCTGCGCCTTGCTTGAAATTAGGCCAGCCGTTTAGGCGTTGAGTAGTAACAAATACACACACACACACACATACACACACACACACACACACACACACACACACACACACACACACACACACACACACACACACACACACACACACACACACACACACACACACACACACACTCACATAAACTTTCGCATTTATAATATTGATAGGATTTTACTCACTTGTAATGATGGTGTCGTTTCTGATCTTGATTGCCGTATCATGCCTTCTAAGTTACCAAGTGGGATAAATTACTTTAAGGACAGTAATGTCAAAAAATAGTTAGTATGCCTCACTATAAAGAATTTACTTATATTTTATAATTATAATATATTAATTACATTATTGCCTACTTTTGACAAAAACGCCTCGATCAGAAACATACAAACATTTTCTTTTTCATGAACCTGCACTATCGTCAACTCATATAATATTTTTCTTGTTTTTACTTAATAACAAAGGCAATAAAGTACAGGAACAAATTAAAAACCTTTTAAATAAATTGTTCCACAAAATATTTAGTTGTGGTTTTTTTAATCAGTATATCATAACAATATCAATAAACACTTTTAAAACAGATAACAACAACAACATCATAGCTTTACTATAAGCTAACTTTTGTGTTTATAACGATAACGGATAACAAAATATTAAGTTTTGTATGAAAATCGAATAGCACCACTGGTGCTAATACTAAGAACTAAATATTTTGGTTTAGTTAAAAAATAACTAGCTAAGTATTGAATGATTATGTTAGTGTACTTATTACATTCAATACTTAACGTTAACGTTTTTTACCATCAGGTAAAGTAATAATGATTATGTTTGTCACGTAATCTGTATAAAAAACATACATGTGTATTGAAATTAGTCACAAATCTTTTGGAGTGGCAATTTTCAGTCAGTAGGATTTGGTTAAGCTACGAGAAATTCACGTGACGAATACTAAGTGTGCTTTTTATTTTATCGTTTGCGTGGTATTCAGGAAAATGCTAAGATAGACAAAGCTCAAATATGTGATGATTTTATTTTCCAACTCGAAGAAAATTTTGTTAGGGAACGCGGAATAAAAATATATATAACGTTATATTTTCAATAAATTTAAGTAAACACGTAGTTGTACGTGTGGTGTTTTATTTATTAAGTCTTGTTTTAGCTTAGGCCGTGTTTTTGGTTTGTTAACTGCCAACTAAAAATCATCTGACTTTGGTCTCCAAGGTTCTCTGAAGGTAATGACTGTGTTCTTCTTTTTGATAAAGATCTACACAATATTATAGTGGATGGCTGGATATGTTCAGGATGACAGAGACGAAATAAACATATTTTAAACTTAATTATTAATTTTCATTAGATAAAGATGCAAAAGTAAGGTGAAATAAATATACCCATAAATATTTACTTTGTATTGTCAAAGTTTCAGTGGGTTACTACAAGTTACAACCATTTTTTCTTCCAAGATGATATTTCTTTAACGATGTTTAACAACAATTAGATGTCGGAAATGTAGATTAATTAAAGGGTAGTTGAATTATCTAAACTAACATATTTTTTTTGTGTTTCTTTTCAACGATTTAACTAAAAATCTACGTTACCGAATTGAAAAGTTTATTCACCTTTAAATATCAATAAATGAAGCGGGTAATAGAGACTTTATTTAATTATGTTTAACATAATCTTAGCAATTTTAATATTTGTAAATTTGCAATACAGAAGACAGCAAAAGTAAATTTGCAGTATAGCAATAATATTTCGCAGATGTAGGTAATATTGCACTCATATTTTATGTAGGCTTTTGTTGTGAGGCCAAATGAAACTTTTGATACCGAAGCGAAGCGAGAGCGGCAACTAGTTTACTATAAACAAACTGTAGCATTCCAATTACTCTTGCCGTCAATTTCGCCCTTATTTTATTTACGTGCGATGATTAAAATAATATTTTATACTTTGAGATTAATTTATAGCCTCGTCGCAATGAATGGTCCACGTGAAATTGCAATTTTTATCGATAAAATATTAAAAATGTTATGATTCAATCGGCTTTAGTGCGCGTCACAAATATCTACTAAAACGAAGTTTATTTTATGAGCGGCATTGATTATTTGTGTGTTAATTTTACTACTTCCGTACTTATTATAAATTAAAAATTAAAATATGCTTATAGTTGAACTATATTTTGTTTGTCGTTAATAATAAATGCGCACAAATTGTAATCATGTACGTCATATCAGGAGGCGTTCACAAATTTACCAACTCATACCTTTTTTATGTAAGAAGAGGTTTTTCTTGCAGTGGGATAATAATAGGCTGGTATTATTAATCGCACATCAGCAGCAGTAGAAGTAAAAGCGGTTTCTGTGCGAAAGGAGTTAAAAGGTTCGGCAACGTGCTTGTGATTCCTGGTGTTGCAGGAATCTTACTGCTTACCATAAAACGAGCCGTATTGCATGTGTGTCACTTTAGTCCTATAAAAAATATATACTAATTACATTACCTCTTTCTGTTTTCTAATAATTAAAAAGACCTGATTTCCGATATTCACTTTATTAATATAACTTCTACAAATTCTAAAAGCCTACATTGTTAAACAATAAGTAGGTAATTTATTTAATACGCATATATAAATTACAAACTTCGTATAAATTTAAAATAAGTCTAGATGATCATTCATAATTTAAACCATCCTACGCAAAGAGCCTTTCGGATTTAAACATCAATTCAACCTGAACACAAACGAAACTATAATAAATGGCTCCTCGAAACGTCCTTTAGATTCCCTTGAGGCAAATATCTCCAAAAACATAAAGCCGTCTGTGAAATCACTGGGGACAACCCCAACATGTCAAATAGTCATATTTTGGGAGAAATGTATTAGTTTTTAGGTTATGGCGTTTTTGGGTCAAATATTGTTCGGAGTTCGCATATTTTAAGGTAAATTGCAGCTTGGGGATCGAAATGTCTTTATATAAAATCGTAAATTTTGTCATCTAAAACATATTTTAGTCATGTTAAAACATATGTCTAACTTGATTATAATTACACTAAATGAGGTCTTTATTTATTTTTTAATTATGACAATATTTTGGATACGATTTCTGTAAATTTTCCCAAGCTTTATTAGCACAATGAAAAGACTTCAATTGCTAGACATCGGGTTCCATAATCACCTCTACCTTAATCGGTTCTGATCCACCAACTATATAGGCTATCCACTACATTTACCAGATCTACTCATAATGTTGGTCGTAACTTTATAACTTTCTTGGCAAGGGCCAACAGATCTGCGAACTGTATGGTATTAGTTATGTCATATCATTAGTATGCAAGTAAAGCTAACCCTTATAATGGTACCTAGTATCGCTATTATCACTTCATCAGCCGTTTTCAAGTGCTGTAGTATTGAAAATAAGCTTAAACATTTTTAATAACAATTTTATAGCTCCTATTATATAAGAACACAAACATAAACACATAATAAAATTATCATTAAAAAGCTAGTTACCAATATAGGCTACTTCATTTGGACTCTAATTCATGTATAGCTGCAATGATTCAATGCAAGTTCTAATTATATCGCGTAGTTCTATGTTCCAGTGTTAGCGCTGAATTTAAATCGATTACCTTGGACAATGAGCCTAATGTCATTTTACATTTACCGGGCGCATTCTGTGGAAAACCTTATGTCATGAAAACATAGCTGACAACCGTGAGTATTGTATAGTCGATCACATATTTGCTTTGCCAGTTTTAACAAAAAAAAAACCATCAAAATTCAATAAGACTCTAAGACTTCTTCTTCTCCTTTTTTTTTGGCAACAGAGCCGACGATTGTGTCAGCTATTTCTGCCAGCGTCAAGTGTAGAATAATATTCTAGTTTTTGATATTAATGTTATTATAATAATGTTATTATAAAATAGAAAAAACTGTATGAATTTAAATGACAACCATCTTCCGTGACAACAAAAAAAAAAACTCAATAAGACTCAATAACACAGTGACAACTGTCACTGTACTGAGGCAACTTGCAAGCAAAAATAGACAATAATTGTTTTGCGATATGCAAACGACATTTACTCTAAGGGTGGTAAAGCAATTTTAATTGTAAGAACAAGTTTGCCTACTTCTTTGATAAAGAAAGAAAGTATAATGATGCTTACTTTACTTGTATTATTATTGTGTAAAATTAATGCAAAGTTCTCATCTAAAAAAAATTATTAAGTCCAAACACTGTTAATCGTTGAGGAGTTCCCTCGTCTGCCCATGGTCTCCATCGTCAGACCTGTAATGGCACTTATAACCTATATGGGTGTCAAGTTCTCATCATTTCAAAATGAATTAAGTCTAAACACTAAGTAATTGCTGTAAATCGTTAAGTTCTCTCGACTGTCTTTCGGCTCCATCATCAGATCGACTCCAAACCTTTACCAAATAGTAGTGTCTTAAAATACGTAATGATAAAAATAACAAATGCATTAGTCACCACTACTATTTTCGAAAGTTCCGCTCGATTTCTCTAGGATGCCATCATCAGATCCTGGTTGCCTTATCATGGTACCACCTTTGGTATATTTCCTTTCCAACAAAAAAATAATCATCAAAATCGGTGCATATATATTTATATATATATATATTAGAGTATATATACAGAGTGTATACGACGGTATGACATTAAATGCAATTACGTATAGTATGTGACATTATAAAGCGAGACGAAAAAAAATCTACTAAATATCTTCAATAGTTTAGACACAGGACAAATTTTTTAATTTCTTTAATTCTAAATTAACACTATGTAACTACGTCAAACGGTCACTGACTTAAGTCATAGTCCACGTCGAAGGATAAACGTTGCCGTTCATTACAGTTCAGTGAACTTGTCATAATAAAATGGTGTATTACTTCGTTACTATTAAAATATTATTTATTTTGTTAGAAATTTCAAATTTTTGTTTTTCGTCAAATTACTTTTGTGATTAATTAGAAATCATTATATGGGCTAGTAACACCTGCCTTTTCATTTAATGTCAAACCGTCGTATACACTCTGTATATATAAACATATATGTATATATATATATATATAAACAAAAACTGTTTTTAAAGTCGGTTAAAAATGAAAATGAAATTAGATGACTAGTAATTTGTAAAAACAAATTTGTATTGGTCAATGATGTCTCTGTCTTCAAATTGTTTACAGATGTCAGTTTTTCTTTTTTTTTGTAATATTTCATGATCTCTGCTCGACTAACGAGTGTTTTTTTTTTATTTGTATTCAATTATCTTCCAAATACATAATCTTTTATCTTCCTCTAATCGATATTTATTAATATTAATATGTTTATCTTTATTAATAACTTTGAGTATTTCTTCATTTATTTTCAGAACAAATTACATCCAAAATAAATTTACCTTCATATTCAAGATTTTAATAATGGACAACAAAGTTTCTCTCGTATGTTCGCTGTCTTAACCCACATATATCTTGGGGCGCTGCGTTTGTCAATGTCACCGTATCTCTGTTATGATTTGAACAATCTTCAAATGGTGACTTATCTTAGTATACTTGTACGAATTCGTGCTGATCGCGTTCGGAATATACAATGAAAAGGTTCTGTGGTAGTCAAAATATCAAGAAATATAAACTTGGTTTCAGTGTGTATGTGACAAATAGGCATTCTCAATAAGCTTTAAAATATTTTGTATTTTCGGTGGTTTAAGCTTTGGTAAGATCTGACTTTGCTGCTAAACTAAAAAACCGTAAACTTATAATATACTAGCTGTTGCCCGCGACTTCGTTCGCGTGAAAATTCAGATGGGTGTCTCTATGAGAATATTGCGTGCCTGATTTTATGGCAATCGTACATTGTATCAGTATTATCCGTCTCTATGGCGAATCCAGTTTAAGCCCGCTACCGCTAAAACTGACAAACCACTTTTACACAAACTTGCGACTCTTATTTACCCATTTAATAAAGGTGGTTTTAAAGGGAATATTAGATTATTTAGAGTATTTTCGTAATCCTACTATAAAAACTATAGAAGTTTCATACAAACTTTGCCACCCCTTTATACCCCCTTAGGGGATGGATTTCGCAAAATTCCGTCTAAGTGAGCACCTATATCCTAATAGGAATGACAATGCAAAGTTTCAGATTCCTAGCACTTGTTGTTTCTAACATTTCGTGATAAGTGAGTGCCTTTTGCTTTTATGTATATAGATAGCTTTTGCCCGCGGCTTCGCTCGCGTGAATGTCGTTTTTTCCAATAGACATTTTTATATTGTTTAAATACTGTTTTTCATACTATTTTTAATCTCCCATTCATACAAATCCTCTTTCACCTACCTAAAGATATCCCTCGTAAAAACAATATACAATACACAAAGGCAAATTTTCACTACAATAACTTTCCCCTTCCCCTTCTTCCCTATTGCACTTTTTCTCCACTCTACACAGTTTCCGCCTTCCGCTCCTCCCCTCCCCCTT
The DNA here is from genome assembly GCA_963082885.1 of Parascotia fuliginaria. Taxonomy (NCBI): domain Eukaryota; kingdom Metazoa; phylum Arthropoda; class Insecta; order Lepidoptera; family Erebidae; genus Parascotia; species Parascotia fuliginaria. Next base: position 5,767,682 of record OY720197.1, read on the forward strand.
CTCCTCTTCACCTCCTTCAGCATCCCTTGCCCCTGCTCCAGCATCTCTTGCCCTTTTCTCCACTTCCCTCTACCTTGCCTCCTCGCTTTCCCCTCTCTCCCCCTTCCTTCTCCTTCCTTTTCCTCCTTTCCTCTCCCTTCCTATAGCTTCCTATCCCTTTCCCTCCCTTTTTCCACCATTTGAGAACTCTTTTCTTTCCGCGTTCCTTCCCCCTCCCGTTGCTATACCGTCTCCCTCACTTCCCCCTCACTTTCCTCTCATTTCCCCTCATTCACACCTCACTTCCCCCTCACTCCCCCTCACTCCCCCTCACTTCCCCTCACTCTCCCCCCCCCCTCACATCCTCCTCACTCCCCCCTCACTTCCTTATTACTTCCCCCTCACTGCCCCCTCACTTCTCCCTCACTTCTCCCTGGATTTCCCCTGACTTCCCTCTGACTTCTCCCTGACTTTCCCTTCATTTCTCCCGCATTTCCCCCACACTCCCCCTCACTTCCCCATCACTTCCCTCTCACTTTCCCCTCCCTTCTTTCTTCTCCTTAATTCCTCCTTTTCCTCCCTCCTTTCCCTCCCTCCCCCTCCCTGTAAATTTCAAGTCGCTAGCTTCAAAAGCTAAAGATCTTTGTGTAGAATACTTCATCCCTAATTTCACCCCTCTAAATCCACCCCTGTTAAAATAAAATTATAAGGATATTTTTTATTTAAATAGAAGTATTCCAAAACAAAATTTCAAAACTGTAACTATCAACAGACAAACAGACAAAAATTGTAACAATCATTGTTTTGGGTTCTATTTGCGTTAATAAAGGCCCCAATAATTTTTTTTTCTCATATATCTTCCATGTAAAGAGAGCGATCGGTTACATTTTTATTATATGTATAGATTAACCATTATTTACTCTCAAACAAAATGAACCATCTTTCTGAATTCAAATGACAAATTTACGCATCGGGATACATAAGCCCGAAATTTTTATACTTCAATCGAAACGAAGATCTTTTGATTTTCCAATGAAATCTGTAGATAGTGTTTTCAAGTATGTTACATTTGGAAATTGGCATTACATTGTGTTGTCACAAAAACTTTACAAACTGTTAAGAATGTAACAGCATCTTTGATTGTTTTTTTAGAAATAATGAAGAAAAACGTGTAACTAGTTGCTTTCGAAATCCAATAATAACATAATACATCCATAAATCAGTCGCATTTTATCTAGCAATCCACGTATGAATACATTTTTACCCGTATAATTCGAGGCGATTTCACTTCACCATTATGATACGAGTAAATGAACAATAAATCTTACGCTTTGCACATTATACGATAAATTCTGAATCGTTTGTTTGTTGAAATCGTTCGGAAAATCTATCGGGTGATAAAATTGAGTGTGGTCGACTCCACTACTGTTGGAACGCGAAAATCATTTGAGTGTCATTTTGTAGATTCAATGAAAGATTTGTGCTTAAGATTTATTTGGATGCGATAAATTTTATTTTAAGGCCTCTATCTATCAACCTGAAGATGTCTAGTGCTGGAGTTAAACTAAGGGCAAAAATAAAAAAATATTTTTTGGTCTGATTACTGCCGAAAGGAGACCACTAAGTACAGAGAAAGAATACAGTATCTCCAAGATGAAATGAAACATCGTTAATCCTCTAATATTGAAGAAATCAATGAGTCTAAACATTACTTCATCTGCCATTGCAGACCAGAAAACAAAAGCCGTGACAAGAACCTTACCCGTAGAATATCTAGACGTGGACCATAAAATTAAATTGTACTCTTTATTCTTCTGTATTTGCACGTGAGAACTCCTAGTACGATCCACTTCATAAGATTCTAGTTCGAAAACTAGAGTATTATGCTATCGAGAGAATACAAGAGAACTATTGCATTCTGTCGATACTTGGTAACCACAATATATGAGGTGGTCAAAAGAGCAATGGTTATGTTATAGTGGTGTTATGGATAATATAATTAAAATCTATTACATACACGTATATGAATATAATTATAGGGCACTCTGATTAGACTACGGAGCTTCTCCATCTCTTTACTTGTTGAGTTGGTTTAAATAAGCAAGAAAGGATGTTATTTGTGTGTCTCACGGGGAAGGAACAAAAAACTTTGTCGACCTTTTTAAGCCTTAAATCTAGAATTGCGGAAGTAAAGGGCTTGCTTTAAATTATATAAAAGTTTATTATATATACTTAACAACTACACACATATTTGAATAATAAAATAAAAATAAATAATACAACCCTTTTTACTGTCCCACTGCAGGGTAAAGGCCTCTTCTCATAGAGAAGGAATGAGCATTAATCATCACGCTTGCTCAAGGTGGATTGGCAATTTCAGACTTTTAAGTCCAGGTTTCCTCACGATGTTTTCTTTCACCGTCAGTCAGAAATGTCCATGATAAACTTAGAAAGTACATATGATTTGAAAAATCACATTATTACTTGCCCGGATTCGAACCCACTACCTCGTGTTTACGAATCGGGTGCCTTATCCACAGGGCCATTTCGACTGTCCCATTTGTTTCGACTGTCGATTTGAATAATATTTATTTATTTTATTAGGTTCACTAGGTAAGGAAACTGCCACTGTTTAAATTGTGCAAAGATACATGAAGTAAAGTAATTTACTTCTTGATTTTAAAAATAAAATTTTTGTTTGAACAACTAGGTAAATATATTTGTAAGAAATTAAAACTTTAGGAGAAACGTACTAAACAAATTTATTGCTATTTGTGTATGTTTAAGGTCTAGTTTCTGTAATGTTTGTTCGAGAGCAAATTTTGTACTAATCGTTATTAGACATTAATCGTAAACCAGCTGTATAATCAAGTGATTTTTGGCACGTATCTATAAGACAATAGCGTCATACCAAATAGTTAACCAAAAAGCTATTTGTAATTTAAAACAAACAGATAGTTGTAGACCCTATTTCTTAAAGCTCAAAGTACTTACCCTTTCATGTATATACATTTTGGAAGTAGTGATGTTTGTCAGAAAAAACATAAACATGTTTGAAAAGTTAAATAATCGTAGGCATAAGTTAAGAATACACATACCAAAGAATAAAACCAGGCTATTTAACAATAGTATACTCTGCATGATTCCACGTATTTACAACAAACTACCAATTTCGATACTGGAAATTACTGATGTGTACTTGTTTAAAAACAAAGTAAAACACTTGTTACTAACCAAGGGGTACTACACTATTAAGGAATATTTAACAGATAAGCATTTGTAATTACTATGACTGTGTAATGATGATACTTAGTAGTGTCTTAATGAATATGTAATGTTATCTTATTTTTTGTTTATATAATTATCCACCTCTGACATACTTTCACGCTTTGGTTGACAAATTAAATTAATTGTGAAAATTCTGTTTAGTGCTGTGTGTAAGTTCATAAATTAATCTATTGACATTGACATAATCACAATTGACATATCTTATTCTCCTTTTGACGTTTTTTATATTAATTTTATTCTCTCTAATTTTATACCCATCTCACGCAAATAAATGATTTTGATTTGATTTGATTTGCTCTACTTAAAAAAATATTTATAAGACTTTAAGCCGATATTGTACGACAGTGTAGCACTTTGTCAATCGACGATCTTAAAAATTTTATCAATTTTGTTTGTTGCTTTAATAATTATCGGTAAATTAAAAATAGCTTATAAAAAGAAAGTTACCACCGTATCGAAAGCGATAAAATAAATTTTGCGAAACAAAACGTAGGTAATTGATTTCATATAATTACCGCCGGATGTTCATTTTATTAATAACTACTTTATGACCGTAACATTTTATTTTAATGACATGTTACGACCCATATATTTTTCTAAGCCTTAAACTGACAACCGCATTAACATTATGAACTTTGAAACTAGCAAACGCCGGTGGTCACCTTGTATAAACAAACAAATTTTACTGCAAATTGTATTATTATTCAAACATAATCAATTAAAGTTCTTAATAGAGATTTTGTATTCTAAACAATGTACGAAATCTCTATTAAAAACTTTAATTGATTATGTTTGAATAATAGTACAAACTAGTTTTGTATGACTGTATATTAAACGCCTGAATGAATACATAATGTTGGTACGTCAAAAGCCTCATAGCTACTAAAATTACCTGGTGCCCTACCACAACCTTATATATAGCAGTCTGATTATAACGTTACTTTGTCTCTATCCTTGTTTTAATGGTACAAAAGAAAAAGACAAAACACAAAGTAACATTAAAATAATACTACTATTAAACTTCATTTAAAATTACGTTAAAATACCTATTGAAGTGACAATAATTTAAAGAAACCAATGCATACCGCTTGCATTAAAATACAACTTTATTGGCATTTTTATCATTACCTTTAACCAAGAATTTCAAGTATTCTAGTGTTTGCGATTGTTTTTGTAAATACATAATTAAATATTGGCTTTATTGAACATTTATACTTAATGTTATTTTTGTGCAATTAATGTAAACTTTAACCCGTTATTATTGCTGGAAAGGACTTAAAGTATTTTAATACCTTTAAAAGTTTTATTATTTGTTTAACTCGTAGGTTGGGATGATTTTTAGATTAAATTATTTCTGATTAAGCCTCAAAGTTTCGGAATTACTCCTACGTTAAGTATTGTGTATTCTGTAAGAAATTGTTAGTAAGTATTGGTCAGGAGTTCGGATGCAATCGGGCTCTGCAATTGGCAACAAACTCGTCCCCTGTTACATTAAACCCAACATAGTTGTCAAAGTGAGCTTCTTCGCCTTTCATTTCAGTGAAATTTTAAGAGCTTAGGTTAACTTTTGTCTGATATGGACACATAATATTTTTAGACTATAGAATATATAGCGTATATAAACATAATAATGTACTACTTAGAAGTTATATAAGTTTAAAACTAGTTTAACAAATGAAAGAGCCTACTAAATCCAAAAGAAAACTTTACATTAGTTATTCGGTGAAAATAAATTGGAGAGGCTGTATGCAAGAAATATAAAGTGGTACAAGTTTACCAACAACTACTAACTACTTGAAAGACTCGCCTTTGTGAAACGTGGGTTAGTCTCGATACACACCGTATACAATTTTGAATTATAATAAGTATTGCGATTCACCACTTTGTGTGTGATGTATGTCAATTGGTTTAGTTTTGTAATGATGTGAAAAATCAAAGTGAACATTTCGACGAACTAAACAATTAGCATTGTGTAGGATAATGACGATTCTATTAAAATTATTTATCAAACTTCTAAACAACTTGTACCTGCTATTCAACAAATAGTAGATTTTTTTGTATTTTTTTCACCACCTGTCGGATTTAAAAATTCTTATCTTCTCTTATAAGCTATGTAACATCACGCTACAGGCGACGGAAGCAGAGGAGTAAGCAAAGACGCTGGTGAAACCGCGCTGCGGAAAGCTAGTTTATGTATAATTCGGTAACATATATCAGCTCAGGAAAATCATACTAATTACACGGATATTATAATTATAATTATTGTAATTTACCTATGACATGTAATTATTTTCTCACCGCGAAATTAATTCAATGCGATTAAAAATGCAAATATTAAAACCTAATTAGTCCCACGTTAGGCAGCAATAAGAAAGAAAATGATATGCCTACTGGCAGTATTATTATATAATCTTAATATTCACGTTGTAAGTATATTGACTAAGTAAAATTTATCACTAAATTTTAAATCATCATTATTATACCAGCCGTAAGACGTCAACTGCTTGGCCACACATCTTAGCCGGTACAAATTTTGTCTTTGAATTGCCTTACTAAAATTGCAATGAGTAAGACACACGGCTAGCAGAACTGATGGCCGTTGAAGTAGAAAAGTTTTAAAGTGTTGATGACGAACCAGAAGACGCAGACCGCAGACCCTTTACAAATGGACCAACTACCAGATAAGGGTGGCTGGCAATCAATGTATGAGTGCGACTCACAAACGGTCTAGGTTGCGATTTGAGGCAGATATATTATGTCCGGTGATAAACGTCTCTCGACTGGAATAATGATGATGAAAGTTTCTCTCAGAATAAAAGTGCTGACGGTATTAAAATCAACTTTTTCATAAACAAGTTTACAATTACTTCACACATTATTGCAAGTATTAAATTTCAAATAGTTAAATGAGTAATAATTATTTTAGGGCAGCCTGGAAATATATTCTGATTTGCGGAAAGAGATTTCAAATATTGGAGAAGAAGCAATGCACACTGAACCTGATTTCTTGAGAGTAAGTTGTTTTAAATTTTGTGAAACTTCAACTGTATTATAACTCATAAGCATAAGCTATGTTATAAAGTTCCTGTTAGGACGCATTGCCGCAATCCTTGTCAATTATTTTCTACTACCAGATGCCGCACAAATGCCGGTAAACGTTCGCCGCTGTACTGTCTTGTACAATCTTACAACGAAAACTTCAACTCAATTGATATTGTAGCAATGCGTCCAAGTACATTTAAAAAATCTATTACGTACAACCTAAGCACCTGTTAGTAGGTATTTATCTTGTCAACATGCTTAATTTTAATTATTATTTTGTGCTACTCTTTGAGCAAACGACTGCATAACCTAGCTGTGGTAAACGATGTTGGTGATGAATTTAATCCTACAATGTAAGCAAGGTAATTTGTTTTTGTATATTTCATCATTGTTAGTTTATCCAAATAAATGAAAAAAAATGAAAAAATAAAAACTCATATCATACTAGCTCAGCATGACATTAAGCAGTCAGTGGGATCCAGAAGTGATGGCTACCATTCCAAAAATCATCGTTTCTAACTACTGGTATAGTGACTTCCACTATAGTGGCTGTATATGATGCTTTTTCTCGCCCTGTTTAAAAGGTTCAGGATCAAAATTAGATGTAAACACTTGTGTTGCTAAAGACTTCCAGGCTTTATGACCGACAAAAATATGTAGTACTGAACCGTTTGGTTGTGAAATTAATAATAATAATATAATAATATTCTACCACGTTCCACAAAGCGCGGTATCACACATATTTTTCGGACGATAACAAAAAAAGCATAGTCAGTCACGGTTAAAATAAAGGATTGAAATTATTAAAGACAACGAACTAAAACTTTGTTTAAATTAAAGCCGCAACTCAACATAGCAGAAATGATAAGATTTTTACACACCTCTCCCTACTGTTTTTAAAGAAAATAATGTTAAGTACTGATATTTTATATCAAAATCAGGTTAATTATCATCATCATCATATTAACCGTAAAACATCTACAGTTTCAAATCCATCTTGTGTGTCCTACTGCTGGACAAAAGCCTTTCCCTTAAACTTCCAAATTTCCCTATCATTAGTAATCTCCGGTCATTTGTTGCAAAAGACGTCTAAGTCGTCTCGCCATCTCCGTTTGGGTCATCCTCGTCGTCATCGACCATCTTGTGGCATCCAACTTGTTGACTATAATTGGTTATCTGTGCATGCGAAATCTACATTATAATCATTTATATGTTTTCTAATTATTGTTTCTGCAATCTGGTAAACACAGCCTTGTATACAGATAACGTATCCATCAGGTGGGCCGTATGCTAGTATGCTACCAAAGTTATATAAAAAAGAAATAATATGCTCTCAGGATACTAAATATTAATATCAATTGCAGAATATATAATAACGTATAATTATTTGTAACATTTTACATTTTGTATTTTTCAGCATCTCCTAGATCTTGTTTATTATATCAGCAAGGTTCATAATATTTACTTACTTGTTATATTTATCCAATCGTTGAGATCTTTCGTTTTAAATATATTTCGTATTTTTTACTGTGTTTGGTCTTTTTTGATTCTTCATTACTTGATGATTCACTACTATTATCTCTATCAGAATCAGCTGGATAATCACTTTCATCGCTAGAGAAATTATCTTATATACATTGGCAGGGTAATATATGTTTTAGGTGTTTATTTCTGTTTATTTTGGAACATACATTTTTATAAATTTTTAAATTCTCGAAATAGAATATTGTATCGGTAACAATCTTTCAACTAAATAAACCATCTTACGTTCAAAAAAAGGGGGGAGCGTCTTCATCATCAACTTTTTTTTTTTTATTCAATTCAACAATGTCCTGAAATATAAAACATATGAAAACAATTTTCAAATCGCCAAAGTACTATTATAAATATAATCATTTGAAATTGTGATGCTGAAAAAAGAATAGAAAAATGAGCTACTCAGAAACATTACAAAGTAGAAATGGGTAACATAAAAATATTTTAAGAACGGTAGTAGACTACGGGCGATTTACGTTATTTAGTCACTAGATATTATTATTTTGTGGAAGTATAAGGCAAGTCAAATTACTTGAGTACCTATTTGAAAGGAAACGAGTATTTTTCAGAACCATTTAAAATGGAAGTAAATAATAATAAAACAAAGTAAGAGATTCTTAAAACCAAAAAATATTTATCAAGCGTTAAAAATTAAGGTACATGACAGAGAATAATGACAATGGCTCCTACGACAAGAAGAGTCGAGCTCTTAAATGAAGAAGAAGTTGGAATTAAAAAAGAAAGCCACGTTTGTTGTGGCTTTCTTTCGTTCAAAACACGCACTATACGAAATTAATAAACTTGTTTATTAATATCATATCATCATCATCATATTACCTCGTTATTATCCCACTGCAGGGAAAGGCCTCTTCTTATACAGAGAAGGCATGAGCATTGATCGCCACGCTTGCTTAAGGTGGATTGGCAATTTCAGACTTCCTCAGAAGTTTAGGTTTTCTCACGATGTTTTCATTCACCGTCAGTCAGAAATGTCCAAGATAAAATTAAAAAGTACATATGATTTAAAAATCACAGTAGTACTTGCCCGGGTTTGAACCCACGACCTCGTGTTTATTAATATAGATACACAAATAGTAAAGATAAATAAAATTACAACAAAAATATAGTACTACAGTAAAGAGTATCATTTTCTATATTATTGATGACTTAGATTTTGAGAATGACTCTAATTAGAATTTAAATTATATTAATAATAACACGACTGTCATTTCACGGCAAGTAATTAACTATAAAGACTAATATATGATTAGAAATTAATTTTCTGCTCAAAATATTCTTTGACAATATCTTCAGAATTGAATGTAAATTTTCAGACGTGCAAAATATTTCGTCATATTCTATGCCCATTATTATTTTAAGGTAATATATTTAAATTTGGTTAATATTACATCGTATTGTTTACTATTTTTGTTCGAAACATGGTATGTGAAACGAGAATCTCAATTCAACGAGCTTAGATCCCTTGTCACATTGTCGAGCGTCCCCACACATGACATTTCCCAGGTATTTCACTATCGTGTTTGAAAATCGGCTACAGTAATTGGAATGTTATGTCAACAGAATGATGGTTAGAATTTTCCATAGTCTTGGCCGGTATTACATTATCATATTTAAATCATTTATATATGATTTCATATCTGTCAAATTCTATGATCATAGATAAATTATGACGTTCTTCATTTTTACATATAAACACTTATTGATCATATAAACGTCATATCCCATCAAGCCGTGTTATTCGTTGCTATGGGTGCTACGTTTACGCTAGTGTCACAGTCTAGTTAATAGTTCCTTTTTGACAGCTAGCGTACAAGTAGGATCATATCAACAAACTAGCACATTCTATTTACATACAGAATGTGCTAGTGTGTTGAGTATGATCCTATTTGTACGCTAGTTGTCAAAAAGGATCCCCTACCTATGATCATAGACGATAAGAATCACAATGTCATGTAGTTATTATACCGTCATATGTTCTTCATTTAAAAGTGACCCACACGTCTATGATCATATTTCTATGATAGTGTAATAGCGGCCTTTTACAGACGAATTTAGAAAAATAAAAATTATTACTCTGAAAAAATTGTTTTATTCTTCGATATTATATTTGAAGGAAATTTTTTTGGATTTAAAAATCTCAAGCATAGTTAGAAACTAACTACTAAAAATCTAACGGAACGAATTACTAACTAATAGAAACAGATTTTATAGCACTAAAAGAGCTTAACTAGTAGAATACTATACACTATAATAGATTTGTACGTCGGGGTTTCTTAAATTGTAGATTATGGATTGCGACCGATTTCGAAAGTAATTGAGTAATTTAATAAATACTTCAATGAATTTTCTTTTATTTATGTAGTATCGCTCCACAAGATCAGACTTTATCATATTATTATTTGAAACAAACTCTTGTTGTATTAATATCGGCCTCTGTTTATGATCAGAAAAGCAGTTACTTAGTTCTATTTTACTTTTATTAAGTAGTTACATTATTATTTCCATTTATGTAAGTATACACATAATTACTCTTTAAAAGTTCTACCTAGGACAAAAATTTAAATATTTCTGAGGCTTTGGAGAACATGCTTCTTATCTATACCTTTGTTATTTACATGATGGACCATTGATACAATTATCGATAGTCATAAACAAAAGCATTTATCTCTTGTTAATTTGATTATTATTCACGAAAGTGTATTATTCTCTAGCTGTTGTTCCAATTTAACTCAAAAGACACCCAGCAGTTTAAAAAACCTTGCCCACACAGTTGTATATCTTTATAACAGTTCACTCGTTTCTGCATTACAACCCTTGTCTCCCTTTGTTTAGCTACTGTCAATACTGAACTTTGTACTGAGTTCGTGTTAGAAATAAGGTTAGTAATTGGAATACTTTCAATTTCTTATTCATTTGTTTTATTTGTCAGCTTTAGTATTACCGTTTCGATATAATCTAAATCTATACTTTTGTATAAAGCGGAATAGTTTGTTAGTTTGAACGCGCTAATCTCTGGAAATAATACCAATCGGATTTCAATTCTTTTTTGTTAGCATGTGATAGCCTATTTTTCAAGGAAGGCTAGGTAACATCACGCTACTGGCGATGAAAGCAGAGCAGTAAGCAAAGATGTGGGTGAAACCGCGCCGCGATAAGCTAGTATATTCTTATAAGGGTGGCGGGCAACCGATGGATGAGGGTGGCTCACGACCGAAAAAGATGGGGCAGAATGAGGAAGGCCTATGTCCAGTGGTGGTCTTTCGGCTGATATAATGATGATAATAAATAATAATTTAATCTATAGTAACAAGTCAAAGAGAATTAAGAAATAATATTTAAGTAGTAGTCAAGTTAGTTAGGCGTTTATGGTATGATGTATCTTCGTGAAATGTATTTATTGGTTCAGAATGACACGTGTAAAATTTAACCCATTTACAATAAAGGGTCTTGACCCAAACGGTCCAGTACTTTATACCTTCTATCAACTAAAAGCTGAGACTCTATACCAGCGCATGTGTTTATTTTCAATTTTGATCTAGTGTTTTTAAGTGAAAAAGGAGTTCATAAATCCGCCATTTTATGATAATGTCCACGACTCTTAGACTCCACCAAATTGCTGCCATCAAGCAGAACATTTTAATAGAATAAATAAAAACATTATTTACCTATTTGATTTTGCATACATAAATTGAAATTTCTGTACCGTACTAATTAACATAAACCCAAGATATTAAGTGTTTAGTGTTTTAGATAAGTGTTTTAGCCACAATCGAGTATAAAATCTTAAATCTAAAGATGTTAAATCAAAAACAAACCATTAAAATATACCAGGTTTATAGGATACAAAGAAACAAGCTGGCACGTTTACTGTAAATTTTTTGTCCCCACTTCATTTGCAGAACGGATATTTTTAAAGAAATTCTGCGCTAGCAAACCCTTGTCATTGTAATGAGCCACCCCAATTCACCCCATTGTGCTTTGTTAGAATTTTCTGTATATTGTTTTTGCATTGGAGCTAGTTATTCTAAACTGAAAAATATTTATATTAAATTGCACGAGTAACTTTAGATATAAAAGACTCATTCCTTACTCGTATACAATTTTTCCCTCGTTTCTTTTCCTTTTGTCTGTCCCCCCAATTCCTTTTTTCACATAGGCGGCAACGGCTTGGTTGTGTTTTTTAGCATTGTCAAAAGCCCAAGAGGTGGTCCTCTAGACTTGGGACTGGCGGGGACAGGGAAAAGAAAAAGAAACGATAAAAAAAATTGCGAAATTGCTAAAGTTACTCGTGTAACTTTATATGAATATTTGCGGTTTAGAATACCTAGCTCCCTACAAAATAAAAAGTGTAATAATTCCATTAAAATATAACATGCTAGGTGTCTGGAACGCGGTTTAACCTGCGTCAAATTACATCTTTGGTTACTGCTTTACTCCCATGAATCGGAGCGTGATGTTACACAACCTGTAACCAATTTATGTCGAAGGTTAGGCAAAAATATTTTTTCAAATCTGACTGGACTGGTAGTCCCAGAGATTAAAGTTCAAACAAAAAAAAATCTTCAGCTTTATTTAATAGTATTAGATGAAAATTTAAAATATTAAATTAAAGCAAAGTCAAATTACCTGTTCTAAATATATAATAACTAATCTATAAATTATAAATAAAGTACGGTACAAACGCTAGTCATGTTTTACTTGCTAAAATGTTCTAGAATAAAGTGCCCTGATAATTACGTTACATTAAAATTACCTACATCTAAACTAGATAAAAGTATATTGAGTGCTTGTATTATAAACTGCATTATATTAATAATCTGGTTAACAAATTGGCTGCTAGTATGAAACGCACCAAATGAAGCTCACTTTCTCAAAACGCACCAGTTATTAGTCATATTTAGCTGGTGCGCTTTGACGAATACTTTTAGTGCGCTTAATTTAGTGCGTTCCAAAGTTCGTTCGCTTCGTGAAATATCCCGTTGTAACTTAATATTATTAGTGGCTAAAGTAGAAATGAAAAGAGATACGCGGACTCAAAACGTGTATAGGGAAGACACGAAATTTTATGCCATGTAGGAATGGGACGCAAAACTTTATGAGACGCAATTTAACCACTCGCGCGTTTTTCTTTTGTGCTATATTAGCAGTTGAGTTCATTATTAAAACTCAAATATTTGTGTGTTCAAGCGTATAAGTAACGTGTATCATTAATCCCTATGCGATAATAATACCTATATTATTTATAGAATTTTAAATGTCATGTGTATTTTTTTTTATAGTTAAGTTTTAAAAATGTAGTAAATATGAAAAAATATAAATCAAGAGAATAAGGCGCCAACCAGCAACGCCATTTAGACCTAAAGAAAGCATTAAATTATAGTTTGTGATATGTATTCTAGCACGCGGATCAACATACTTTACAGTGGTATTATGACAAGTAAAAATGTATTTATATAAAAAACGAATTCTAAAATATTAAAACCATAAACCAATTGGCGGCTCCAGATAAAATATTTTAACCACACGACAGAACCGTAAATCACGAACACCGGACTATACTGACTAATAAATCCTTTAAAAATCCTAAAATAATGGCTCCAAGAAGAATAACTGCATTCGTGAAATCTGTGTTAGATATAAATCATTTCGTATTAGATCCTATCGGATGAAGAACCCATGTCACTGTACGACTTCTCCATGTTACAGATTATAGAACAAATTGCTTTTGGGAAACCCGTGAGGTTTTAGGGGTGCGAATTTCGGTATCTTAGGAAATTAGCACATAAGAAATATTTTGATTCAAGAAACTATAATCACAATCGATCAAAATCTATACTTTTTAAAATATATTATTCAATGTTTATAATTTTGGACGTGTGTCTAGTGGTCTGGAATAAATATGGAACCATCTCATCTTATAAGACTACTAATTGAATGTCGGATAACGTACATCAGTGTTACCTGAACGTGCCTGAACAGTGTATATTACTACGTTCATCTACTAGCCTTCAATGCTCCTAAAATTACAAGCTTCTTAAGGTGCGGTCACTATACAGATTCAAACTACAGTTTCTAAAATAAGTTATAACCTAATGGGACTGCACACCACCAAAAGCACAAGAAAATGCTATAGCGCTGTTCTTAAACATCATGAACAACAAACTTATTTTTTTGTATTTTAACATTGTCGTTATGGAAGTCTTGGGGTTATTAGCATAATCAGAAGCTTTGACACTCGGAATAAAATACTGCTCCTGACTACTGGAAACGGTTTTACAAATAAGGTGCATTTTTTTTAAAATCTCCATTTTAATTTAATGCGTACTACTAGTTTTTTACTAATCATCATTACCAATTTAGCAGAAATTATCAACTGTGGATATCACATAACTTTCCTTCACCTTCCTCAAGTTTTACCAGTGTGAAGAGTCTGCTAACTGTTGGGCAAAAGTCTCTTCCCATCACTTCCATTCTCCTCAATCCATAGCAAGTGTGGACCACGATCTATTTTTTTATCTAACCCATCTCGTCATCTTTTACTTGGTCTACCGCGACACCTATTCGTTGCCTCAAGGTAACCACATAGTAGTAATTTTGGCTCTATAATCTCTTATTGTTCTACTATTAACGAATTCATTCAAAAATTGAAGTAGTCATCTCGAAATAAAATAGCCGTTTTGATCGATGAGTGAAAGCGCTCGAGACATCTCCAATTATCTCCTTGATCTCTGTACTGTACCAGTACCTGAGAGTAGATCGATATACATCGAACTACGCTCAGGTACGCTTGTCGCTTCTAGTAAGTACACATCTTCGCGGAACCGGCTGCCGGCCGGTCGTTCAAGCTCTAGTCTGTCCACCGTATTTTTGTCGATTTATAAAATGTGCAACTACCTACTTGTACTTCAATGTTTGCAAATTTTATTAAAACTTTCTGATTTTCGGTGATCTTTAATCTAAAAGTATTTATTTAGTATAAAATGAAAATGTAGAATCAGGGTGTGGTTGTTAATGGTGTTAGTTTGAATGTGATACATCGTTTTGTATAAACGTGCGTAAAACATTACATGTAAGTAGGTATTAATAAGTTTCTCATGTAAGTGAATATTATATTCTTATGAGAATAAAGAATTTTAAACCGAAAAAAAAAAATCTCCTTACTTTTCCTCCCTCAGGATCGGCAAAATCTCCTTATTTGTAAACTGGTACTCAAGGTTGAGCAAATAATAATAATAATAATACCAGTCTGTCTACTATCTTACTGCAGGGCAAAGGTCTCTTTTCATATAGTGAAGACATGAGCATTAATCACCACGCTTGGTCAAGGCAGATAAGGGATTTCTGACTTTTAAGTCCAGTCTTCTCCTTCACCGTCAGTCAGAAATGTTCAAGATAATCTTAGAAAGTACATATCATTTGAAAAATCACATTAGTACTTGCCCGGATTCGAACGCACTACCTCTTGTTGATGAATCAAGGTTGAGCAAATCAGAAGTTTTTCATTATTTAATTTGAATAAAATGTTTAAAGTTGATTAATAGCAACAGAGCACTGTAAGAGCTCTATGTTAGTTTCCATCACTTGCGGACAGCACAAATAATTCTAAACATGAAGATTGACTGTAAGATTCGAGTAACGTTTAATTCGAATCCAATTATAACTTAAAATTCAGTTCAAAATACGGCTTATTTACTTTTAATCTAATCGTCAAACATAAACTTAGATTACCGAAGAACTTAAATAGAGCTAAACAAATTCTTAATCATGATTCCGAGGCAAATAAGATTCATATCGTACAAATATACCAATAATTGATTTCGTGATAATAAGACGTGTTGGTAAATAATTATCTGAATTTCATTGGAAGCTCCAAGTAGATATTAAGAGAAATTGAAACTATAGTTAAATCACTTAATCAAGTAGATATAAACAACAAGTCGTACACTAACTATGTTTGTATGGAGTCCTCTTTTTAGTCTTGGATGTGTTTTACCATCGAAGGTATTTAATTTCTGGTATTGTTTATCAATGCTTGGTCAAACTATGACCAATAGTTTAAAAAAATGCAGATAATATTAAGTTACTTTCACACACTATTAAGCTACGAGCCCATTCGACCCTAAAGATTTACGCTGCATTAAAAGTAGACTCGACCCGTTTTTGAGAGCCCACTCGTACCTATTTAAAGTACAAATTCAGAAAAAATAAAATTAATATTTATTTTAAAGCCCATACGTACCTCATTGAGTTTTCTACTATTTTAGAAAGAAGTAGAACAGTACAGTCAGAAAAAGAACTCATTTCAAATTATGTTAAAATATTTAATAAGTTGTGTTACTTTAACAATATTATATAGGTGCTTAGAAAGATCTTCTTATTCGCCTCTAAGAATGTTGAGAAATAATCCTAAATTATTAATGATACTCTGAATGAAGAGCTTTCTATTATCTACATAACTCAACAGAGTTACGTAGATGATCTTCTGCGGCGAGCGTTTAGTGTTTTTGTCAACATGCTTTGCGCTTTGACATGTGCAAAGCATGTTGACAAAAACATAGTCGCATGCAGAAATGTGACACGAGAAAACGCTTTAGTAGGAATTTTATAGCTTAGTACTCTAATATATTAGACAACAATGCCGTGTTAATTTAAAAATTCGGTCTATTAAAATAAAATAAAATGGAACGTTTCTCAGAGGACTTGCGAATTAATAATATATTCAGAGGTACAAGCATTTTCAATTGCATTGAATTATGTACAAGCTTTTGTGAAACCTCTTACATTATTAATTTGAAGTAAATTGTTTTTTAGTATTCTTAGGTTTGTAAAATTAGAAGTATAAATAAAACTGAACAATGCAATAAATTATTTAGCTATAAAAACGGCAAAGACAACTTTAGAATTTAAAGGGCTCAAGGAAATTTGTATATGAAAAATTTGTTTATTACTTTTGTTATTTTTATATATTTGATAAAACATTTATTAAGTAGTGCTTCATATAATAATTGATAATTTAACAGTGTAGGTAGCCTTTTAAAAGTTTCGAGTTTGAAGAGTTTGATACTAAAGCACTCTACTTGTACTTGTGATATTTGGCGCCCAAACTGACGGTAGCTTGATCTCTGCTAAAGGCTCAAAGGCGCAAAAGGCACTAATTACGGTCGACCGCGTCGCATCGCATAACAAAAATCCTCTTAAATGACTTTAGTAGATTTTATATAATCAATTGCACACTAAGACTATTATTTGCTTTGACGCAATTTTGCAATGCGGCGTGCTACGGCCGTACCTAGCATGCGAAAGCCTTAATAACGAACTGAGAAATATAATTATTATTATAATGTATTACATTTCATGCTTTGAACATGTCATAGTCAGCTTATAATATAACATCCATAAATTATAGTTATTTATCATTTATAGCTCAAAATGTGAGGACCGTAACTTTATTCTTAGACTCGAGCGCAGTCGGTGTCAAACTTGAGCTATAAGACTTTAACTTTCAGTTCCATACCGGGACGAACAAGCAACTCACATAATATCTATATTACTTTGTTCTAACAAAAATATGGAAAGGTACACTTGTAAAATCGCCGCTTTAGCTAAGTTTTGAAGTTTTTAGCTAGACATAATAAAGCTATATATTAGTGTTTGTCCTTGTTATAGGCTACTTTTTCATATTAACCGAGTATATAAGCTGACAAATAATTAAGTATATATTTGGCGTGATGGTAACTGGTAGCGGTTACCGTAACTTATTAAAGCACATTGATTAATAATAAAATCACAACAACTATACATAACGCTTTCTAGACCCAAAGTAAGCATATAATATAACTCGTGTTATGGGTTCTAGAATGCGGCTATACATACTTAATATACTTTTATTGTAAATACACACATATCATACAAAGATTACAAACACTAACACGAACAGAAACACATATTATTCTTGAGTGGCGACCATGAACCGCAAGTCACAGCGTGGGAAGACCCCTAACAATGTGGACTGATGACTCTATGAGGATAGCGGGCAACCGATGAACGAGGGCGGCGAACGACCGGCGAAAATTGGGGGAGGCCTATGTCCAGCAGTGGACGTCTTTTGGCAAATATGATGATGATTGAAACCCAACCAAGCCGTTTTAATCCTATAGTTTACAAGCGGCTCTTAAAACATTAAAATTATAGTAGGTATTCTACCTGTTATTTGCAGATTTACTTTCTGTAAGTCATATAAGTACATTGCGTAATTTGCCTGTTATGTAAAGGGTAACATAAAATTAACTCAGAGCAGGAGCTCTCAAACCTATACTACTATATAAAGCGGAAGAGTTTGTTTGTTTGTTTGAACGCGCTAATCCCTGGAACTACCAGACGGATTTGAATCATTTTTTTACGTGTGATAGCCCAGCTCTTGAGGAAGGTTGTAGGTTAAGTAAAATCACGCTACTAGTAATTGGAGCAGAGCAGTAAGCAAAGAAATGGGTAAAACCCCGCCGCGGAAAGCTAGTATTAGTACCGAAATTCTAAATTAAATTGTAGGCACATAAAAATAACATTCTTGATTATTATTTTAACTTTAATACAATTTGATTAAAATCACAAACAAAATTAAACCAAGAAACATACATTTAATTATGCTTAATTTTCAAATTAAAGCCGTTGGATCTTCGATATCACTAATCTGCCAACTGCGAATGTTTGAGCTAAAGAATTTCTAATCAAAGAATAAAGACTTAATTGATATCTCAATTAAATATTTCCTCACTTTGATTACAAAACTGGAAAATGGTATTTGAAGAATCCCAAAATCACACAGAACAAAACGATTTATTTGAGAAACTTTGACGAAACTGACGATTGTTTGTTTTGAACAAGAAAGTCAACTAAATAAAATAAATTGAAAGGTTTAAACGCTTATTAAAATATAACATATTGTTTATTGTACTGTCTTGCTTTGAATTTTTTTTATATATTACCCTACCAAAGTGACTCTACCCCGCCTGATGGTAAGCAGTCAGTGGAATCGAGAAGTTGTGACCACCATTCCAAAAGCCATCGTCTTAAACTACTGGTATGGTGGCCTACACTATGGCAACTGGAAATGGGGTTAAGGGAAGAGAATGAGGAAGGTGAGAATGGAGAAAAGGGGGAAAAATAGGTCTTCAGCGCTCTCACTCACCAAACGAGACGCAGTTCGGATACTACTACTCTTACGTAGATCTTCTTTGAGAGGGTAAATAACTTATTAATTAACTTAATCTATGAGAAGAAACTATATTTTGAAGTTGATACTGAAGTAGTAAGTACTAAGTAGTTTTGCTTCTTGTCTTTAATTGATTTGTTGTAGTTTTACTTCTGATTAAATTCGTTGCGGTATCCAAAGTTTAGCAGTCCCTGGAAACACCCGAATGTCAATGCTTGGTGTTCGTAAGGGTTTCTTACTGTAAGACCTGGCTTACAGGAGTCAGGCTTACAGTGATGGGTATGTGGGTGAGATTCCCTAAGAACGTAGGTATTACTACATAACCTAGTGGTTATCGTTAGGCAACTCTTACTAAAATTATAATGAAAGAATTCAGTGCAACTTAAGTAAACTGTAAAGCCGAACTAGCCACTGGTGGCAGATTGGCCAACAAAGTTTTCGTGATTTAAATTGGTAATGATGCTAGCGACCATTAATATCGCTGGAGATGTCTATCTAGTTCAAGTCAACTTGATCCAAATATAAATCAGATTATCCCATCAGGTGTTTTTATTGAGTGAGTACCCTGTAGGAATAATTCCGCCCTGGACCTGCTCCCAGCCCTGATATTAACCAGTCTGGTCTCCAATCTAGAATGTCTAACCATCGCTTAATATTCTAATTCCTTCACAAATATTTTAAGAAACCAAAATAAATGTCAAATGAAACTCTTGATAATAAATTACCGTCGGTATTTATTTACGTTTCATCGTCGTGTGTACTCGACTAAGCGCGATACCCTGTATTTACTTGAGCTGATTTGTTTACTGATCACCAGTATATGGTATGATTGCTTTTACAATATTTGTACGAAAAAATTGATTTTGGTCTTGCGTTTTCGATGTGATTAGGTTGATGAATTGACACATACGGTGAACTATTACAAACTGACATGTCTTTCGTCCGAATGCCGGTCGTCGAGAAAAATATTGAGTGCTTTTGTCAAGACATTCTCATATAGAAGAATTGAAGTTTATTTTTCGTCTCCTGTTACATGCGATCCTATTTAGCTGGCAAATCTTTTATGGTTATTATTTTATTAACTATTTATAATTACTTGACACATTTCAAATATTTACTTCATATTTTTTTCAACCCAATCATTTTGACATACATCACACCAACTAAAAAAAAATAGCACAAACTACATTTCAAAATCTATAATAATAATCCGCGACATAATTTACACATTTCACTACAAAATTACATTGAAAAATTGACGTTGGATTTTCCAACATTTCAAAAACTGCTTGAATGCGAACTCGACGTTGAAATGAAAAAGTTACAAAGAGCTACACGGTCGCTGTGTCAGTCAAACTTGACGATCAATTGTTAGTGTACCCACTACATAGAGGTTGGAAAAAAAAAATTATTAGGTATAAGTAGGTAGCGGCTTTGTGAAGTCCCTGGCATTGTAAAAGTCCAAAAGCAGTAGTTATCACTTAGGCTTTTGGCACATCTACCACTGGAGGCAGTAAAAAAATTCGTATCCTCAATAATCTTTGTTTAAAGTCGTGCGATACCTGTGTGAGTCGCTAGTAATTATTTAACTTGCAATGAGGTACGAATTATTCGTGCAGTTTAAGCCGGTCAGTATTATTTGACCGCTTCATATCTATACTCTATACTTATTATATAAAACGAAAGTTTTTGTTTGATTGTTTGTTTGTTTGGTTGGATGGTTGTTTGTTTGTTTGAACGCGCAAATCTCTGGAGCTACCAGTCGGATTTGAAAATTCTTTTTGTGTATGATAGCCCAGTTCTCGAGGAAGGTTATAGTTTATATTACATCACGCTACTGACAACAAGAGCAAAGCAGTAACCAAAGACGCGGGTAAAACACAAACTAGTGTTAAATAAACAGCATATCCATATAAAATTCTAGATTCAAGTACAATACTCTTCACTACACGTCACGGGATTCAAATTGGAATTGAAAGCGCAAAAATAAAGGAAATCGACGCTTTCGCGGCTGAATGGTGACATCAGGAAGTCCTGATGTCACCTGTTGACGTGGCAATACTGACTCGTATTTTCAGTTTGTTAAGGTTTATTACATTGTTATGTTGTTCTGAAAAGTAGGTAGAATAAAATAAGTTTTTTTACACAACTTTGGTGGCAAACAAGCATACGGCTCAACTGATGGTAAGTGGTAACCAAAACCTATAGACTTGACTGTGTTCTTTAAGTGTTGCAGAAGTGATGCGAAAACAACCAAGCCGTTGCCGTTGGACCAAGGAGATAATTGTGCTGCCGGGACCTTCTAACGATTTATCATTTTTTCTTTCGAAAAAGGTCTACTGCTGGGCCAAGACCTCATCTAACTATCGTCACTTCTTTTGGTCGTCGTCATGATCATATCGGCCTATTATTATTCCACCGAGAAGGTGAGCGTTGATCACCATGCCTGCTCGAGGCGGATTGTCAATTACAGACTTTTAAGTCCAGATTTCCTCACGATGTTTTCGTTCACCGTCAGTAATGTCCAGATAAACTTAGAAATTACATTTGATTTGAAAAAATACATTGGTACTTGCCCGGATTTGAACCCCGACCTCGTGTTGACGAAGCTGGTGCCTTCATCACTGGGTCATTACGGTTTTGGTCGTAATTCGCTAGGTCGTAACAGGTCTACCTTATAAGAGGTCTGCCTAAGCTGCGTCTTCCGGTTTCTTATCGCTGCAGAATTTTTCTGCCCCATGGGCCATTAGTTTATTTATTTATACTGGCAGCATCTAATTACTTAATCGTGCAAGAATATAGGTAGGTGAGATTAAATGATCAGAATTTTGTTGCATAGATTTTGATTCCTACTGATTTTAGCAATCTTTGAAGGTGTTCACAATAATTTTTCTGAAGTTAATGCTCATTGATATTTATATTATTTATATACCATCGTCCTCTTTTAAACCATCTCGTAAATAAATTTGAATCATTATTCATCTTTCAGGCAATCATTGCTAAGTAATTAAAATATATTTCAATTATTTTCGCTGGACGCTGAAACCTCGGCTGTCATATTAATTTACGAGATTTAACTTGTACGCCATGTTGCCAGTAACGTGATGAACGAATTAATGACGTTCAACGTGACGTCGCTTAATGTATGCTCTTCAAGCGTTTTATTTTTGTAATTATCTATGATGTGAAATTTTGTAATCGTTTCGAATTTTTAAATTTGTAATTATTTAATGAGATCATATTCATTGGTACGTGACTTTCAACTTCTTATTTATATTTAAATCCTGTTTTTATTTTGTAATGTTTTATGTTGCGTTCTTGATATATACATACTCCAATTTAAAGATATTTGACTTCTTAAGAGGTGACAAGATTCTTAAAGAGCTGATGATGATAATCATAGTAAAAAAAAACCTGAAAAACTTAAAATCTTTTTTTCGGTACCTAAGACTAGAATTGTTATTATTTTAATAAAAATTCTTTCACAGCACGATAATAAAATAATTTGTCATGCGTCCAAGGGTTTTTCTACTATTTAAGTCACGTAAGAAATATTTCTCTTCGATCATGTTACTTAATTGTAAAAGGTCCTATAATAATTTGAAATATTTAGGGATAAGCCTCGCACAGTGTTTGGTCTTAAGGTTTCGTTCAGTCCCAAAGGATAACTTTATCAAAGTTCTAACTTCGTTTCGCTAACTGGAACACGTTTGTTTAGACTATCAGACGGTTTATTCGCTTTTAGACCAACTAGAATGTTTTATATAGTGATATTATTATTACAGAATGCTAATATCATGTAATTAATTCTAATGGTATTTAACGAATTTAAAAAATTGTTTTCTTATAAGCTAATTGGTTTTCTTTTTCGGAAAATAAAGATTTTACGTCGCTTTTTCTTAATCTATCTTACTATTACATAAAGCGAAAGAGTTTGTTTGTTTGAACGCACTAATCTCTGGAACTACTAATCAGGCTTACGAGTTCTGGAGGAAGATTGTAGAGCAGGGCGGGAACAGGGCCGTAACCAAAGACATAACTTAACGTGAAAGAAGCTAGTAGAATATGTAGCACTTTTTTATATTAGCCTACCAAAGTGACTCCACTCTGTCTGATTGTAAGCAGTCAGTGGAATCCAGAAGTGGCGGACACCATTCCAAAAGCCAAACTACTATCATCAGAATATTCTGCTTTTAACACTCATCATCATCTCAGCAATAAGAAGTCCAGTGCTTAACATACAGCTCCTCTATAGCATTATTAACACTATCAAGTTGCTCCACATAGATTACGTTAGGAGTCAGTTTGAAGCAACCTGCATGCAGGATTTTTCGTGCGCCTTTATCAGATCTCTCTATCCTTCCTTATATGTAAGAACCAATATAAAAGTAGTCACTCTTGCTTATAAACTAATTTCAAATTTCGAACCGATTGCAAAGAATCATTGTAACCCAGAACTTCAGCAGAACACATTACTACTACATCACTGAAGTCATCAGAAATTTACGAACTCGTAACTCAGCTATAATCTTATAAAGGTTCTGGTTGAAAATCAGTACTAGAGATCTGTCAAGCACATACGGAACTTGATCTTATTAAGTGTTACGTGTGGCACGCACAATAGGTATATCTATATTATTATGTACTAGACAAAAAGAAAAGAATGAAATAACATTTATTTGACACGGACAAAAAGATACACAAATTCTTAGAAGATGAGAAGCACACACACACTATACGACCGCCCTCGCCTTGCTTCGGTTTCACAACAAATGCCTACGGAAAGTATCTAAGCAATAGTGACGTGTTGCATCATTTAGATTTACAAAGGCGCTTAAAATATTAAAATTTTGAAAATTACTGAAAATATGTTCAACATAATAAAATATAGCCTATGTTACCCGTCGTGATTGTAGCTTTCTAAAAGTAAAATAACTTTTAAATCGGTTACTTAGATCTTGAATTAAATTGCAACAAACGAACATACAAAAATCAAATCTTTTTTCTTTAAAATATTAGTTTAGATAAGTATTATCGTTATCGGTTTCTTTCTATTTGTGTCTAACTTTACTTGGTGATAATAAATCCTGGCTTTCTTTTAGTAAATGAGAGGCTCAGAACATTATTGCTGACAGAGTACGTATTAAAACTTGAAATGAACATAAACTGGTGTAAGTACAATAAAAAGAATTATATTCTATTTAATAATCTGCAGAATACACACGTTTCACTAAATAGCTTTAATGTTGGTTCCAATGTAATTGAGAGCCAGCATACAATCAAGAATTTCTTGGCAAAAAACCAGATATGAGTTAACTTACCTGACCATCGAAATTTAGTTTTTATTAAAATATTGTTATGAAATACTGTTTATAAAAGATAGATCAAGAAGTTAGGTACCTACACTAGCAAATTAACACATTCAAACAGCGACGAGATATTTGTCGAGAAGGAACTTTTCAAGGAAAACATACAATTTTAGTAATAAAAGTACTTCGTTGAGGTATAATTTTATTTATTGTTTTAGAAATTTTCTTTTTTAATCTTTTTAAACTTTTTTCATTGAAGTAATTTCCTAGCTAGCCTTCGGCGGTGCCGTTTCAACCGTCTTAAGTTATATCTTTAACTCTGCTGTTCGGATCCCGTCGCCAATAGCCTGATGTTACATAGCCTATAACCTTCCTCAAAAACTGGTCTATCAAACGCAAAATGATTTATTTAAATCCGACTAGTAATAAGATTAGTGCGTTCAAACAAGCAAACATAGTGTAGATATTGATTAAAGAATTAATATTTACTAATACATTACCAAACAAACACGACGTAGCCTGAATACTCTCTACAATAGGGGATCAATTACCTACAGATCAGAAACATGCTTAGCTTATCGTTTCAAAGAGGTATCGAGTATATTTGAATTATGTACTTAAATATTTTGGCTCTAAATTGATTGTGTTAACTGGTGGTTACATAAGACTATATATTTTATCATTCGACATTTCTAGTGTTGGGCAATATTAATCCTGGTCATTTTGAGATTGGTCAATTTTATTACAGGTATATATTTGGTCTATAATAATTAAATCTAGTAATTTTTATATTTGGGCAATATTATCATTGGACTTTTATATGGTTGGATATTTTTATTAATTAGACATGCCTTGGAAATTCGTATTTTTGGACGTTATTCTTTTTTGTGTTAGTCGTGCAAAGGATAATAACTATATTAGGTAGTAAGCAATATAAAATTAATAAGTATGTGATAACGGTAGTAGATCCATTACGGTAGTAGATCCACGCTGATTTCAGCATAAATGGGCCGGATCGTCCGGGGAAGTACTACCCTCTCATAGAAGATCGACATAAGAGTAGTAGTATCCGTACTACTGCGTTTCGTTCAGTGAGTGAGAGCGCCAGAGGCCCAATTTCCCCCCTTTCCTCTTTCCTCACCTCCCTCATTCCCTTCCCCTAACTCCATTCCCAGCCGCCATAGTGGAGGCCACCATACCAGCAGTTTAAGACGATGGCTTTTGGTATAGTGGCCGCCACTTCTGGATTCCACTGTCTGCTTACCATCAGGCGGGGTGGAGTCACTTTGGTAGGCTATAATATAAAAAAAAACGGAAAGGTACTTATATAATGAAAGCTTGGTTTTCTAAGCAGTTTCTATTCTACATTCTTAGTCCTTGTCCTCATTTCTTTCTGCATCATAGTCGGCTTTGGTTGTATCATCATGGTATTTTTTTTACACTGTTTGGTTGTATGTAAACATAATAGCTGTATGCTTTTTTTCTGCTTAACTTACTATTTAAATAAGTTATTGTTATTTAAATAGTAAGTTAAGTTTAAGTTGCTTTATTAAAAATATAGCAAACACAGCAACAAGCTCTTTTCAGTCGAAAGATTACGTATGGACGCTTGGGCGAATCAAAATGTACACTCAACTCAAAGAGGAACTCTGCACTGACAGAATAAACATCTTATTATAAATTTATTTGCTATGATTTAAAAAAAGTCATCACATCAGCCGAAATATTTCGACTGTTCGTGTTTTGCTCTCATACATCAGTTGCCCGTAACCTTTATTAGGTCGTTGGTTCACCTTGTGAGAGGTTATCCTTAATGTTTATATTAATAATAGAATTGTATATAATATTAACAAAAGAATATGCTTTATATTTTAAAACACAATGGCAAGAAAACAAAGAAATATAATTTCAACAATATTTTAACAATGATAATTTAAAAATCCAATTTTCTTTCTGTCATACTGGTGAAAAATGACTACCATTCAATCTTGGCAATCCGCAATACATTTAAAAACATTGTATTACAAATGGTGTTCTATCAAAACTTGGCGGTTGTCAATTGCGTGCATTTGTTCCGTGGTCTTAAAACTTTGAGGCACGGTTCGTCACTTGGTAAATCACTGGCATTTGTCTGTGGTTTTGTTTGACAATGTTTGTATATAACGGGTGGCGCAAAAGTAAAGACCCTATTTGGTTCAGCTATAACATTTTTTCTAAATTAGAAAACTAGATTTAGATTTTTTTAAATGTATATTTGTGCCATTAAATTTCGTACCATTAGGATTTAAAGATGATGTCTTTTAAATGGTGACCTCCAGAGTTGATACACATTTGAGCCCTATTTATGAGATTTTCCTTCAAAATTGGTTATGAGTGACGAAGCGCATTTCCATCTCTCAGGGCATGTCAATAAGCAGAATACTCGGTTCTGGGGCACTGATAATCCGCGCATTATTCAAGAAACACCTCTACACCCACTAAAAGTTACTGTATGGTGTGGCATCTGTGTTGACAGAGTGATCGGACCCTATTTTTTCGAAGACGCTGGAGGCAATGCGATTACTGTCACTGGAGAACGCTACAGAACCATGTTACGTGAGTTTTTGATACCCAGTTTGGACGAATTGGGGCTGGAGCACATCTGGTTTCAACAAGACGGCGCTACGGCACACACAGCGCGCGACACTATGGACTTAGTGAGGGACGCTTTTCCAGGCCGAGTTATCTCTCGTTTTGGCGATTTGCCTTGGCCTGCAAGATCACCCGATCTGACCAGTCCAGACTTCTTTCTTTGGGGTTTTTTGAAATCTCGGGTGTATGTGAACAAGCCACAGACTCTCGCAGCTCTAAAAGAAAACATTCGTCAAGAAATAACGAACATATCGCAGGAAGTGTTACGGCAAGTTATGCAAAATGTCATAAATAGGGCTCAAATGTGTATCAACTCTGGAGGTTACCATTTAAAAGACATCATCTTTAAATCCTAATGGTACGAAATTTAATGGCACAAATATACATTTAAAAAAATCTAAATCTAGTTTTCTAATTTAGAAAAAATGTTATAGCTGAACCAAATAGGGTCTTTACTTTTGCGCCACCCAGTACATAGTAAGTTTATGTGGCTTAACTAGCGTCTTTGTATGTGTTTATCAGTATTTTTAGGTGATAGTGTTATAAGCACAGAGATGTGTTGACAAAGGGGACAATTATTACAAGTACCCGTAACCGACGTGTGTGTTAAAAAAGAAATTATTGTTGAAGAGGCAAAGGAGAATCGTAGCATATGGCGCTCTATAATCTTTGCTTACTTCATTAATGGGATACAGGCCGGAAGAACGTATGAATGTATGTGTTATAAGCATTGCAGAAACAACAGTAACAATACATAATTAAGTCTAATGCCATCTGTGAGAGTAAAGAAAAAAGTGACTTAGGAGTTAGTTATTCATTGAATAATTTTTGCGTGACTGAGCAATGTGATTTCAGTAGAAATTTAAATTACTCTTTTTTTAGATTTACTATTAATTAAACCAGAAATAATGTTGTATATTCTAACACGTATAAACATAACAAACTTATGCTTCTATTCGAAGTGCTACTACTTACTAAATTACACCCACATAATATAATTTATAATTACAGCATTAACCAAAACCAAAGTAAAGCAATCACACATCATCACACAACCTAATACTATAATCTAAGAATTCAAACACACTTGAGGGATCAGAACAATAGCAAAAGCAGACTAAATTTTATTCGATACTTTTCTTCTGAATTATTGGAAATATGTCACACACTAGACTAGGGTTATAACGTTTTAAAGGCACATACATCTTTTAATGTTCTGATAAGCTATAAGGTTTCTGAAACTAGTTTTAAGTAGTTTAATATTTATTACAATTAGTACATTATATTAAATACAACATAACTATATTTGTGAAATATACTAATACGTATAAACAACATACTTAAGCTTCATTTCGAAGTGCTACTACTAATTAAATTACACCCATAAAATATGAAAAAAAAAAATATTAATCGTACGGGTTTAAAATATTTATATTACGACATATTTATTCTATACAAATACACCAACACTATTAAATGCTAAAATATTTATATTAATTCCATTCAATTAATTATGTCAATACTAACATATTTAAAAACTATAACATATTTGTATTGTACGTGGCGTGCAATAAAAAATTTATATTCATAGATATAGGTGGTCAAAATGGTCCAGTGGATAAGGCACCCGCTTCTTAAACACGAGGTAGTGGGTTCGAATCCGGGCAAGTACCAATGTGATTTTTCAAATCATATGTACTTTCTAAGTTTATCTTAACCATTTCTGACTGACGGTGAAGGAAAACCATCGTGAGGAAACCTGGACTTAAAAGTATGAAATTGCCAATCCGCCTTGAGCAAGCATGGTGATTAATGCTCATTGTTTATGAACCAACTATATTAGCATAATAAATAATGTTTGAGGTCTCGATAGATGGCGTTGTACCGTAGTCCTGAATCGCGATATGGTTTGGTTACATGCTCATGTATAAATAGGCCGAGAATTATTTTCAAAATATAGAACCAGCAATAGTTCAGAGTACGGTTGTTTTATTTTACTTCCATATTCACACCCTCGGAGTTCAATTAATTACTAGGATGGTAATTAACATTTGGTCCTACGACCCGGATTGGATAACCGCATTGTCCAGTTTTTGAAGATCATCGCGTACTCGCAGTGGATTGCTGCAACAAACAAGAGTACGTGGTCGCCGTAGGTTATAGCGCACGCGTAACGAATTGGTTACGGAGTATCCTATGGTGGTGTGGTTACGAACTACAGCATTTTCGGAGCAAACCTACTACGTAAGCAAGAGTAACGTGACGCCCGACGGAGATCGCTCTTAGTTCAAGTGAGTGAGTGCAGTGAAATTGTGAGTACTTTTTATCTATCAATAGTAGAACATTTGGATTGGATTATTCTACCAACCAAAACAAGTTGGAACCTTAGCCAAGCTATTTTCGAAGTTATTGTAAAGAAGAGAGAACATAAAGAACAATTCAGTACTTAGAATATAATATTAGTAAGATTCTACCTTGTCTTGTCTTGTTTTCTAATTATAAGGTGCATTGTAGACTTAGAATAGTTTTATGAAAAACGAAGGAACGAGGAATCTATGCCCATTTTCCAAAAAGGTTGTATACTAATCAAACACTTGTAAAACTTTTTGGAATTGTTCAAAATGGAAGGATTGATAAATGTTTTGAAAGAACAAAGTAAAGTAATTAATAAGGGCTTGATAAATTTCAAAAAGAGTCCAAAAGAGAGATTAACGTTAGAATATATAGAGGCGAGATTAGAATTATTGGAAGTAGATTGGGTTTCTTTTAAATGTACCAATACTAAGTTATATGAAAGTTTTGAATCAGAAGATATAGAAGAATGCGTAGGTGATATATATGAGGCAACGGAAGACACTTACATAATTTACAAAAGTTTAATGAAATCTATGTTATCAAAGTTCAACATAGTGAAAGAAACAGTACAACCATTCGATACAAGTATTCATGTAAGTAAGCCCAACAGTTTTGTAAAATTACCACGTATTGCTATTCCTTCATTCTCAGGTAAGTATGATGAGTGGACAACGTTTCACGATTTGTTTGTTTCACTCGTACATAACAATACTGCCTTAGATAATGTTCAACGTTTGCATTACCTTAAATCCCATCTCACTGGAGAAGCGGAACAGCTTATTAGACACACACCTATAACGGATGCGAACTACGCCCAGTGCTGGGATGTGTTAGTCCAACGTTATAATAATAAAAAATATCTGGCTAATTGTATTTTAAATCGATTATTTTCACAAAAACGTATGTATGTAGAATCGCCATCAGCCTTGAAAGGATTGTTAGACACTACGTTGGAATGTCTTAGTGCGCTTACTAATTTAAAAATAAATGTAGCTACCTGGGATGTTATCGTTATCCACATAGTCGCGTTCAAACTGGATAACGAGACCAGAAAGCAGTGGGAGTTGACCAACAATTCCAACAACGAGTTGCCAACTTTCAACGCGTTTAAGACGTTTATCGAAAATAGATTTCGTGCTTTGGAGTACATTCAACCTCCAAGAGTTTATAACCAGGTCAATAGGGGTCCACAGACTTCGCATTCAAAGGCTATGGTGGCCACAAATTCATCCTATCGTATACGTTGTGAGTTCTGTTCCGAACAGCACAAGCTTTGCTTTTGCAAGAAATTTGCAAAGCAATCTACACAAAACAGGCGCGATTTTGTAGCTAAAAACAAAATATGTTTTAATTGCCTCGGTAGTAATCACGCGGTACTCGAGTGCAAAAAGCTCAACACTTGTAGAATATGCCAAAGACGCCACCATTCTCTGCTGCATTCAAGTGAAGAACCAGAGAAGAAAACCGGGTGTACAGCAGCAACTACCACTTTCGAAGCACAAGAACCTGATACTAGTGATAGTACGATAGTGGCATGCTTATCGACAGATAGTGTTCCCAAACCAGACCAGATATTGTTAGCCACTGCTCTTATCAATGTTGAGTCTAAAACGGGCAATTATCAAGTAGTTCGTGCACTTCTTGACCAAGGCTCGCAAGCATGTTTCATCACGGAAGCAACAGCGCAGCGGCTAAACCTAAAAAAGACCCAGGTTAATGGTTTAGTTTCCGGCATCGGCGAAAACAAAACCACATCAGCTAAGCACATGGTTCAGTTCATGTTGAAGTCGCGAGAGGATCCGGAATTCAAACTTAAAGTAAATGCTTATGTATTACGCAAGCTTACTTCCTACTTGCCTGAACGGCATTTAGGTAGAAATAACTTTGAATGGATCCACATCCATAAACTTAATTTAGCAGATCCAAAGTTCAATGTGCCAAATAAAATTGACATATTATTAGGTGCTGACGCTTATAGCTGCATAATAAAGGAAGGTATAGTTAAGAGCCCTTCGGGCACTCTTATAGCTCAGAACACTACCTTAGGGTGGGTGCTTTCAGGTGCAGTTGGTGGTTCAAAAAGTTTAACAGAAAATATAGGTCACAGTCCAACTATAAGTGTTATGCACACACACGTAGAAGATATTTGTTTAAGAAAATTTTGGGAAATCGAAGAATCAATACACACCAAGAAGTTTTTAACACCAGAAGATATAAAATGCGAAGAATTATACACTAAGACTACTAAGAGAAATGAAGAGGGAAGATACATCGTCAAATTACCGTTTCGAGACGAGCCACCTTTTTGTACAAAAGGGAACTCGCGTACTATAGCAGAAAAAAGATTTAAAGCGTTAGAAAAAAGATTAGATGAAAATTTAGAACTGAAGAACAAATATACAGAAGTTATAAAAGAATATTTGAAATTAGGACACATGAGATTAGTACAAGAAAACGATAATAAGAAAGAAGAAGCTGTATATCTACCTCACCACGCGGTAATAAGAGAGGACAGGTCTACAACTAAAGTTCGTGTTGTGTTCAACGCGTCAGAGAAAAATAGTAATGGTGTGTCGCTCAATGACACTCTCATGGTGGGACCGAAGCTACAGGCAGACTTGAGGCACACTGTTATGAGATGGAGAATTCACGAGATTGCTCTAGTAGCAGATATAAAACAGATGTACAGGCAAATCAAGGTTGCTGAAGAAGATGTAATGTATCAGCGAATTCTTTGGCGTGACAGTCGTCAACAGCAGATACAAGATTATGAGCTCATGACTGTAACTTTCGGTACTGCATCTGCTCCCTATCAAGCTGTTCGCACATTGCATCAGATTGCATATGACGAAGGTAACAATTATCCAGCTGCTGCAGAAAGAATATTAAATTGTTTCTATATGGATGACCTGATGACAGGCTGTAACAGTGTTTCTGATGGAATAGAGATACATGAACAATTAACTAATATATTACAAAAAGGTGGATTCATTTTACAAAAATGGAATACCAATAACGACAATATATTAAATAAAATAAATATAATAGAAGAAGCTAGAACAAAGAAAATCAAAGGTCAAAACGAAGATATAAAGGACAACAGAACAAAAACTACAGTACAAAAGCAGGAAAAAGAAGTAGAGATAAAGCTAGATAATACGATTAAAATTCTAGGACTCACCTGGAACCGCAGCGAAGATACCTTCCAATATTCAGTAGTGCTTCCCCCGCTGACATCTGCGCCTGTGACAAAACGATCCATAATATCTGACATAGCTCGAATTTTCGACCCATTGGGATGGTTAGCTCCCAGTGTGGTTGTAGCTAAAGTGTTCATACAAAAACTATGGATGACAGGCGTCGGCTGGGACGATAAATTAGCTACACAATTAGTTGATGAGTGGAGTACTTACCGCAAGGAGTTGCCTTTACTTACCTCTATTCGGATCCCACGTTGGCTCGGTACTGACACGTACGATGATCTGGAACTGCATGGGTTTTGCGACGCCTCCAAGACAGCATACGCCGCTGTAGTTTATTTACGCATAGTGACACCTAGTACACAAAAGGTACAAATCTCGTTGTTGGTGGCAAAAACCAGAGTGGCTCCAATTAAGCAGATTAGTATTCCACGCTTAGAGTTGTGCGGTGCGGTATTACTTTCTAAGATTCTTACTGAAACAGCACAAGTCTTGAATATCAAAGAGGACAAAATCACAGCGTGGACCGACTCTACAGTGGTTCTTGCGTGGCTTAATAGTCACCCAAGTAGGTGGAAAACATTTGTAGCAAATAGGACATCGGAGATATTGACGGCAATGAAGTCTTCTCAGTGGCATCACGTATCCACTAAGGTCAATCCGGCGGACTGTGCCTCAAGAGGCTTATTACCTAATTTGCTTACGGAAGGCAAACTATGGTTCAATGGACCTTCGTTCCTGAAGGAAATGAATATAAAGTACAACAAGTCAGCTAATCTATGTACAGATTTAGAACAAACTGTAAAAACATTCACGGCAATAACTTCAGAACCTTCAATTTTTGAAAGATTCTCCAATCTTCAAAGAATGTTGAGAGTAATTGCATATTGTCGACGCTTCATTGTCAAGAATAAAAACAAAGGCTATTTACAGAAGAATGAAATAAGTAAAACACTAGAGATGTGTATAAAGAAAGTTCAGAAGGAAACATTTACAACGGAGTACACGCAGTTAGAGAACCATGGTCATTTTCAATTCAAAAACAGTAAACTAAAATCACTTTGCCCTTATCTCGATGCCAAGGGAATTATAAGAGTTCGTGGAAGACTGGAAAAGTCTCAAATGAACGAAGAACAAAAGCACCCGATTGTTCTTCCCAGCTCTCATCATCTGACTAACCTCATTGTTTCTGAAAGTCATCAAAAGACGTTATATGGAGGTCCGCAGTTAATGATTAATTATTTACGATCAGCTTACTGGATTTTAGGGGCGAAAAGACTAGTCAAACATTATGTTCATAAATGTGTTACCTGTGCCAAGCAAAGGGCGCTCACGAGAAACCAACTCATGGGTTCACTACCATCCGTACGGTGCACACCCGCTCGCCCTTTTTTAAATAGCGGAGTTGATTACGCTGGGCCTATAAATATTAGGACAACGAAAGGTCGGGGTTATCGGTCCTATAAGGGATACATATGTCTCTTTGTTTGCATGGCCACTCGCGCGCTACATCTGGAAGTAGTGAGCGATATGAGTACGCAAGCCTTCTTAGCTGCTTTCAGACGTTTTGTGGCCCGACGAGGTCATTGCGCCAAAATATGTAGCGACAACGGTACAACATTCGTAGGGGCTTCAAGAGAACTGCAGCAGTTGGCTTCCCTTCAAGCTTCCATAGCAGAACAGGTTGAAGCACAGGGAACGGAATGGCATTTCATTCCGCCTCATAGTCCCAATTTTGGCGGACTATGGGAAGCCGGGGTAAAATCGACCAAATTTCACCTCAAGCGGGTAATAGGTGACTCTACTCTGACGTATGAGGAGATCAGCACCCTGCTTTACCAAGTTGAGGCCTGTTTAAATTCACGTCCTATGAGCGTTATCGATGGAACTGACCCCGCGGAGCCACTCCCTTTAACACCTGGTCATTTCCTGATTGGGGAACCTCTAGTTAATGTGCCGGACTCTAATTATGAGCAATTGAACATCAACTATTTGTCGCGCTGGCAATTGGTACAAAAGTTATTGCAAACGTTTTGGAATCGTTGGTCAAGAGAATATTTATCTACCCTTATGAATAGATACAAGTGGTCTATTCAAGTTCCAGAACCAAATATTGGCGACATAGTTTTAATCAAAGAAGATGATTTGCCACCTTCACGATGGCTGTTAGGTCGCGTAATTGAGAAACATCCTGGTCATGACAATATCACTCGGGTAGTCACCTTACGCACAAAATCGTCATGTATTAAAAGACCAACTTCTAAGTTATGTGTATTGCCAGTTGCCGAGTAATAATTGTTATCATGATTATAGAATTTGTATTTTTTATTTATTGTTGTTTAGTTTATAAATTATTAACTTGCACTGTCATTTGAATTTAAGGTTAATTTACTAATTAGTTTAGTGTTGTCATGTTTATGTTTATGGAAAGTTGTTTGTGTTAAAAGTTATATTATAATGTAAAATAGGCGATGTGCCTATTTAGGATAGTTTATATTTTATTTTTTGTAAGGACATTCTTTGACATAATGTCCTTGGTGGGCGGTATGTTTATGAACCAACTATATTAGCATAATAAATAATGTTTGAGGTCTCGATAGATGGCGTTGTACCGTAGTCCTGAATCGCGATATGGTTTGGTTACATGCTCATGTATAAATAGGCCGAGAATTATTTTCAAAATATAGAACCAGCAATAGTTCAGAGTACGGTTGTTTTATTTTACTTCCATATTCACACCCTCGGAGTTCAATTAATTACTAGGATGGTAATTAACACTCATACCTTCTCTATATGAGAAGAGGCCTTTGCCCTACAGTGGGACAGTAAACAGGCTGATATTATTATTATTATTATTATTAGATAGAGGTATGTGCGAATACAGAATTATCAACGCTGCGGACCTCTCATGAAGATGGCACCCTTTCAGATTCGCACATTGAAATATATTTTTCTATGTTTAATGTCAACCTGTGTGTTTGTGCATGTCCTGAATAAATTGTATTTCTTTCTTTTATCTTCTCTTTCTCTCTATTTATCGATAGATCTAATTATCGTCAAAACAAACTTTGAACTGCTCTACTGAAAAGTAATCTTTTTGCAGAAATGACTTTGTTAATAGGAGCCATCGAAATATTTCGAACTCGCGTTCTTTGCAGTCCGTTGCAGTCTGTACACAGTACCACATAACCACAAAGGCAGTCAAAAGAAGAAGATCGTGGAAGTTTGAAAAAACTAATCCTACTAATAATCTGAATGGAAGTTTGTGTGTGTTTGTTACCACTCAGCGCCTTAACAGCTGAACCGATTTCGATGAAAGTTGGTATATACATAGATACAGTGCCGGAGACGGACATAGGATATATTCTTTTATTTCGAAACTCGGTTTAGTTACCAAGTTAAACACATACCTATTTCCATGCAGATGAAGCCGCAGAGTGCAGTTAGTTGTATATAAAGCTAAGACCTAACTGTTATACCTAAAGCCAAGACTAATATCCGACCTTGTCATCCAGATTGACCTTAGTTGGAAATTGAGAAGCAAAATTCAAATGTATTTGAATCGAACATTTAGCGAGGTGCCGTAATGACAGCTACATTAAACTTGTGGCTAAGTATTGTCTTAGACTTGGATTTAGTGTTACATGAACAAAATTGCTATTACCCCAGTTGGCACTTAGGTAATGCTCGAACGAGAAACTAATATATACAAAGAGATACATGCTATGAAAGATGAACGCAACTATTTGTTAGAGGTAGCAAATAAAACAGTCTAAAGCTTTTTAACTTATTTTAGCTGCTTATCCCCGTGATCCAACTAGTTGGACGTAATATCACCGTTGTACTACGGGTCATAATTATATAGCAAAAGAAATATTTTGAACTATAGGTAACTTTACTTCCCCGTGGTACAAACAATTGAACATCACAGTTGTACCAGGGGTCGGTAGTGCCTTTAAGGCCGCTATTACACTATCATAGAAATATGAACATAGATGTGTGAGTCATTTTTAAATGAAGAACTTATGAGTGTATAATAACTACATGTGATTCATATTGTCTATGATCATAGTTAGGGGATTCTTTTTGACAGCTAGCGTACAATACGTATACGTATATCTATGATCATAGAATTTGACAGATATGAAATCATATTCATATGATTTAACTATGATAATGTAATACCGGCCTTAGTAAGGTACACCTTTTTCTTTAGTGCGACAGTAGAGGTAAGTCAACGGTAGTACATCCACGCTGGTTTCAGCATGAATGGGCCGGATCGTCCGAGAAAGTACTACCCTCTCATAGAAGATCGACGTAAGAGTAGTAGTATCCATAGTACTGCGTTTCACTCGGTGAGTGATGGCGCCGGAGGCCCAATTTCTCCCCTTTCCTCTTTTTTCACCTCCCTCATTCCTTTCCCCTAACCCCATTCCCAGCCGCCATAGTGGAGGCCACCATACCAGCAGTTGAAGATGGTATGGTGGCCACTACTTCTAGATTCCACAGACTGCTTACCATCAGGCGGGGTGGAGTCACTTTGATGATGTAATATAAATCAAACAAAAACATGTCTTGTTTATAAATTACTAGACGTCTTT
This sequence comes from Parascotia fuliginaria, assembly GCA_963082885.1. Taxonomy (NCBI): domain Eukaryota; kingdom Metazoa; phylum Arthropoda; class Insecta; order Lepidoptera; family Erebidae; genus Parascotia; species Parascotia fuliginaria. Next base: position 5,804,853 of record OY720197.1, read on the forward strand.
TCGCTTCGGTATCAAAAGTTAGTCATTTAGTCTTAAACAAACGCCATGATTGCAATATTACCTACGTCTGCGAAATTCTACTGCAAATTTACTTTTGCTGTCTTCTGTATTGAAATTCTGAAAATTGCTCAAAAATATGTTAAGCATAATAAAGTATAGTCTATGTTACCCGCTTAGTTTATTGATTTCTAAAGGTGAAATATTTTTATTTTGTAAAATCGTTGCATAAAACAAACATACAAGTAATCAAATCTTTTCTTTTTATTATATTACTTTGGATATACAACGCGAAAGTTTAAAAGTGAATACACAAACACTGTCACTCATATAACGTTGATTTGTGCACAAACTATTCGAGGCCCTGGGAACAATTCATCACTTAAGTACTGTTACTCTGATAGTGATCGATCACCAAATATTAGCTAATTTGTAATTATTGGATACAGATTTTGGGATTACTACAGTAATTCCAAAGTCGATTCTTTTGTATAAAAGCTATATGATCGTTTTATTTTATATGAAATAGCACGCTTAACGTCGAAGGGGTGGGCAGAGTTACTAATAGTGCCTATAATATTAGTATTACTTTGTAGTAAAACTAAAACATTATGGGAGTAAGTGGTTACCGAAACCTGTAAACATACTCATAAGGCTTGCGCTTTATGTCTTCACTAGCTTTCCGCGGCGCGGTTTCACTCGCGTCTTTGCTTACTGCTCTGCTCTTTTTTTTTTTTTTTTCATTAAGTTAGTCCATAAATTGAAACTTCTATAGATTTCTATCCAAATTTGTTTAGGTGCAACCCCCTAAAAGCGAGATGCACCCTCTGAAAATGAGATGAACCCCATAGAAAGCCAGATGCACCCCCTGAAAGCATTTCTGGCAGCGGCCATGACAGCCATGACATAAACTACGGAATTCACGTATCACTTGATAACGTGGCTTGTTTATCAACAATTTTTTTTATACAACTTTGGTGGCAAACAAGCATACGGTCCGCCTGATGGTAAGTGGTAACCGTAACCTATAGAGATGGTTGTGTTTCCTAAGCATCGCGGAAGTAATAATGCTTAGAAAACACAACCAAGCCGTTGCCAACCACGGAGAAGAGAATGATGAAGGAAAAGGGAAACGGAAGAGCACCGAGGGGATATTTGGGCAGCCGGCACTCTCACTCACCGAGCGAATTACATTAGCATGAAAACTAATATTCTTACGTCGGTCTTCTATGAGAGGGTAGTACTTCCCCGGTCGATCCGGCCCATTAATGCTGAAACCAGCGTAGATCTACTGCCGTGTATAATAAAATGTCAAGCATAAAATGTCCTAGAGCTCTTGGTGTTACTCTTAATTTTTAAACTGTCTCTTATTTTATCTTTCGTCAAAACACTTTATTATTTATAATTGTAACAAGTAAAGCGAGGTTACAAAGCTAGTGTTCCCTAAGTACCCTTTGTCTAGCACTATATTACAAAGTGACAAGTCCATTGCGAAATGCCATCGTCGCTAAAGCAACAAAAGCTTAGTTTACTCTCAAACCGGAAACGAGAAGTGGCATCGTTGGAGAACATAACTGGATGTGGTTTAGATTACATAAAAAAGAATAGTGCGTTTCTATACATTTGATATTTGTGATACTAATACTGATCAAATATTCGCTTTATGTATTATAAACAATACTTAGGTAAAGTATTTATAATAGAAGGAACATTATTCGGTTACTGTAGCATGTGCAAAATGCACGTTTTGTCTGATGTATTAAGCATATTATATTGTACTTAGTTATCTGAAGACGCAGCATGGACAGACCCCTCACATGGTGAACCGACGACCTGGTAAAGGTGGGCAAATGATGGATGAGGGCTGCGTCACTAGCCTGTCGTGGCCTGCCCGCTTTCATCGGTGCTATCTAACTTGGAGGAGTCCAGCAGTAGACGTTTTTTCGGCTGATATTATGATGATACTTATTAACATTTCAGAAGAAATTTTCTGAATAATACGTAGTGAAAATCGTATAAAAATCCGATGTGTAGTTTAAATCAGACAGACAAAAACAGTGACTTTGCAAAAAAATCTTTAGAGATAAAATAAACTGTCATTTCCAGTAGTTTAAATCAACGACTATAAGCGTTTTAAAAATAAAATTTTCTTTGTAGTCGTACTGAGGGCTGTAGACAATAGAAAGAGTATAAAGCAGTGCCGCTTGAGGCCACTTTGTGGAAGAAGGCTTCAGTATTAGCTGTACCAGCCTTATATATTATATACGATTAGATTTTCAAAGATATAAAGATATACGTCACTGGTATCTTAGTGAATAATGTTGTTTAAAAGTTGGGATACAGTGATTCCTTATTTGAATCTCCTAATTTGATTGCCTCTGAGGAACAGTTCCAGTGTGTGCTACTGCTGTGCTGGAGGATGGGAGATTCCCACACAAACAAAATTATCTGTGCAGAAAAATACATGTTTTATATGTTCCGATAGGGAATGTACTTTTATAACTGTTAATTATTGTAATTTTATAAATCTCGCTGCTGTAAAAAGGTAAATACCTAGTACCAGATTATTCTATATGGTAAGTTTTTGAGCATTAACAAAATTTCATCTACTTCTTTTGGAACAATAATAACGGGTCTGCAATTGATAGAATATAAATTACTTCTAGATCCCAATGACTTTCACCATCAAACAGAGTGGACTCACTTTGATAGTGTAATATAAAAAAAATAAAGAACAGACCAAATCAATGAATAAAACCTTATAAACATAAAATAAATTATACTTTAATATTATACACCGGAAAATTTCTCCGTAATAAGCTATACTGTTTACGTAACTTTTCACCGCGAGTTTGATGGATCACTTATGATATAACGTGTTAATATGATTGGTTTAGAATATGAGTTCATATGTATTATATTGATTTTCTTTACGTTCTTGTTATATGTTGCTCTGTGTTTGTCTTTGACAATACTTAATAAAGCGTTTTATTTAGTTTAAGCTTTATGGCGGGCAGTCTTAGTGATCTTTAAGAATGTACCGATATGCTAGATAAATAGTCTGGCAGATTTCGCTTCATAAGAAGTGCATCAAAGACCTAACCCATCCTTGATTTTAAAACAGCTTGCAAGGGGACAATCTGCAGACGATGCATGAGTATAGCTTTAGACAATGTAAGAACCTTCAGTTCTCTTAGATGTCATATACAAAGCGACAGTCGTCTGCAGTCGGAGCTATATATCACTAGGTCTAGACCAGCGTTTCTTGGACTTAACCTTCGTGTGAGAGCATTCCAAGATCTAGACTAGAGACACACTATTATGTCTGTTTAGTCGATGTTCAACAACTTTTTATATGCGATGAAAAAAGAAAGTTTGATAAAATATTTCTGTCCATACATTTTATATATCAAAGATCAATATAAAACTCAATATTGTCGTATTTAACGAGGGAATGAAAATCTGGAAAATTAGTTAGGTACAATTTTACGCCGTCACGTTTTTAATATTATTCAAGGTCAAAGTAAAACTCACTCGACGTCGCTTAATTGGATTGTAATGAACTTGTCTCTCTGGATGATTACTTGTCTGCCAAGGTCATTACAAATACAAAATATGGCTTTAACAAATGTTTTAATTATGGATTACAAATTGTGTATTGAAATTGATTATTGGCCGTTTAAGGATAAATTAATTTATTTTCATCATCAATTTATTCACTGTTGGATAACAAGGTTTCTCACAATTTGTGGCCTGAGTTTCTTGCCAGTTCTTCTCATGGCTCTACTTCGTCAGCGAACTGGCTGTAGGTTAGTTTGCTGGCATTTTGTAAACCTTGACATTCATAAATGTTAATTTAATTAACCTATATGAATAAACATGTTTTCATTTTCATTTTCATTTGTTATACTGTAATCTCCATAAGCGCCGCCAGGATACTTCAAGGGGTTGCATCGGGCGAAGCCAGTATAGGAATATATGTAGTAGCAAACAAAAGGGATATAGAAGTCATAGATATTATATACGTAGATATAGATGTTTAAATTTTTTTATGGGACCTGTGTTCCATTACTGAGTAAAGGCCTCTCTCCGTTCTTTCCACTTATACCGCAGTTTCTATTATTTTCTTATCACGATCTTGTACTGTATCAGGGTCTCAGTTTTCGACGAGAATCTCATATTCAGAATATAATAATAATAATAATAATAATTAATAAAATGGACTGATTCCTAAGAGCCTCCATCAACATCTCGCGAGGCTCGCGTTAGGTAGCTGGATCGTGGGCCTGATGCAAAAGGCTGTGCTCCTTGATACGGCCCGCATTGTGAGGCGGTTCCTATCTCTGGAGCCCTAACCACCGGTAGCTTGGTCCCTGTACCCGATATCGGTGGGTCTCCATATTTTTATATTTTTAAATGTATATTTCTATTATTTTTTATATTTATTTAAAAATGTAATTTTGTGTGTAAATAGTTAAATAAAGAGAATAATAATAATAATATTCTACCACATTCACACAGCGCCATTTAGCCCCAAATTAAGCAATTCTATTTGCTTGTGTTATGGGTAACAACTGATATACTACTTACATAATTTTTTTTTTTTTGTAAATACATACATATTATAGATAAATTACACCCAGACACAGAACAAACAATCATGCTCATCACACAAAGGTTTGTCCTGGGTGGGAATCGAACCCACGACCTCCGGCTTAGCAGTCAGGGTCACTAACCACTAGACCAACAGGCCAGTCAATATAAAGTCGTTATGTCGCTCTAACAAAAAGTCATTACTAAAATAACTTTTATCCAAAAACTTTATTGTAATAACAAACTTGCCTATGATACTGTTCTATCCAATCTTAGGGAATACTCTCAAACGTTTTGTGTGAAAAGAAATAAGGATATCCTTATAAACGTGGAAGTGAGGCTAATAGCTTCCGCGTATAGTAATGGGCTCGTAAAAACCTTCTTTTATAGAATATTGTAACGCTGTAATCTGCTTTGTGTTTGTACTTTCTTTGTAAGTGTTACGATAGTGTACACTGATTTGCTAGTACTGTGGTTAATACTGACTGTTGAGCTGAGGTTTTAAATTTTATATCCTGATCGCTATCTATGTATGTCTTTATTTATTTATTTATTTATAAAAACTTAATGCACTAATGTACAATGGCGGACTTAATGCCATGGGCATTCTCTACCAGTCAACCAAGGTAATGCAGAGATAAGCGAAGTAGGTGCAATGAAGTTGAAAATTATGATAGAGAAAAAGGGAGGCTTAAATCATATTACAAAAATAGGTATTCAATACAATAGATACTTAAATTACTTAAAGAAAAATAATATATATACAAAATAAATAATATTGGTATACTAGATTATATACATACATATAAGCATACAAACATACATATAAGTATACATAAATACTTACATAGATATATATATAATGCATGTATAAACATATATATATATATATATATACAAAAGTTAACGTGATATTGCCGACAATCCATCAAACAGGAGAGTACGAATCTTTTGCTTAAATGTATATCGGTTAGTGGACATCCTGATCTCGAGAGGAAGCGCATTCCAAAGAAGAATAACCTGCACTACAAAGGAAGAGTGTACGAAACAAGAAGTATGAGAAGGACAGGTAAGTAAACGGTTATTTGAAGAACGTAGATTTCTATTATTAACAGAAGACAAGTATTGAAATGAAGACGTTAAATAGTTAGGTGAATAAGGAGAGTTGAGGATAGAAAAGAGGGTAGTGAGAGCACGCAAGCTACGGCGTTGACGGATAGGTAACCATTTCAGTTCAGAGCGGTAAATAGAGATGTGATCATATTTACGAAGATTAAAAATGAATCGAATGCAGTTATTGAGAAGGCGATCATATTTATTAAGAAGATCTGCATTCAGGTCGTAATAGCACACATCACCATAGTCGATTATGGGTAGGATTAAAGACTGCACAAGCATCATTTTTGTTTTAAAAGGGAGGAAGTTCTTCAGACGATATAGGGCACGAAGAGATCCTATAACTCTCTGACTAACATTTGTGACCTGGGCCTGCCAATTGAGTGTTGAATCAATATACAAGCCCAGATCTTTAACGTTTGGACTGAAAGGTATGACTGAGTTATTGTAGATTAGCGGTGGTAGTATTCCAGAGTCCAGTCTGCTCATCATACGGTGACTACCTACAATGATGGCCTGACATTTATCTGGATTCACCCATAAGCCAAACCTTTCCGACCAACTTTTTATTGCCTCTAGATCTTTATTTACTATGTCAATGGCTATTTTTATGTCCGGTATAGATGCCTGAGAGTACAACTGCAAGTCATCAGCATAGAGATGATACGAACACTGAAGATTCTGGGTTAGGAGATTGATAAAAACTGAGAACAGTAAAGGAGAGAGAATACCGCCTTGAGGGACCCCACAGTTAAGATCGCACCAGCTTGACGAGGACTCGTCGGTGCGAACTGCCTGCTGACGTCCCTGAAGATATGATGAGAACCATTCTAGTGCAGCGGGAGAGATCATGATATAGGAGAGGATTGACAAAAGGATAGGGTGACTGACAGTGTTGAAGGCATTTGAGAAGTCAATTAACGTCAACACAGTGACTTTGCCGTCCTCCATGCCAACCCTAACATCACCAGTCACTTTAAGGAGAGCTGAAGTAGTGCTATGTCCAGGTCGAAAGCCAGACTGCAAGGGGCTTAACAAATTATTGTGAAACACAAACTGGGACAGTTGCTTATGGACACAGGCCTCTAGCACTTTAGAAAGAAACGGAAGAATAGAAATAGGTCGAAAATGTTGGGGTAAGGATGGATTGGAAATTTTGGGTAGAGGAATGATAAAGGCTTTGCGCCATATAGCAGGAAAAGAGCCACTGCCAAGGCAGAAATTAATGATGTGGGATATGATAGGTATAAGGTAGTCAAGGATAGGAATAATCATACGACGGCTGATGCCATCACAGCCTACCGCGTTTGATTTAATAGAAAGGATTATCTTCTTGATCTCCCCCGGTGTCACTAGAGAGAAGTTAAAAGGATCAATATTTGGGCGGGGTAACCTAGCTATGTACTCAACAGTGCTGCAATTGGTTTGGTGATCTAGTAGGGTAGCTGATGCGAAATGTTGATTGATATCATCCAATTCAATCGCACACTGAGGGTCTGTACGTCGCTGTTTACCAATACCTAAAGTGCCGAGGAACTTCCAGATATTGGCGGGAGTTGAGGAATTAATATTACTGAGGATAAAGCGGCGTTTAGTGTTACGTATCATCTGGTTACACCGATTCCTTGCAGTCTTAAAAAGAACCCAGTTATTGTCTGAACGCTCCCTTCTAAACGCACGGAAAGCTCGATCTCTACGTCTCATGGCCATTTTAATGCCTCTAGTCATCCATGGGGCGGGAGGACGTTTTACTTTGATTTTCTTGATTGGTGCATGTTTGTCGTAGAGGTTAAGAACGATGCTGTTTAGTATAGATACTTTTTCTTCAACATTCGTAGCCGCCCTCAATGGAGCCCAATTGATTTCAGAGGCATCATTACGCAACAAATCATAATTAATTTTACCGAAACAACGTCTGTGCAGAATTTTAGGACGGGTTTTAGGTGGTTTTAGACGGTAAGAAAGGTGAATTAGGTCATGATGGGAGAAGCCAGGAGCAGGATATTGACCGTGAGAGTGGACAGAGGCAGGAGAAGAGGTAAGGATAAGATCAAGCCAAGTGTCAAGCCCCTCAGTATTGTGATGAGTTGCTTGTAAGGAAAGGACATGAAGGCTGACAGACTTAACAACCTGGAGAAGTTTACGGGAACGAGGGGAGTCGTGAGTAAGGAGATTAGTGTTGAAATCACCCATGATGATATGATGTGCATATTCTGACCCTAAAGATTCCAGAATCGTTTCGAGACTGGAGAAGTAATCAACAGTAGGAGGACAGTAAACCACCCCCAAAATAGTTTTAACACCTTTAACCAAGACTTCAAGGAATAAATATTCCATAGAAGCAGAGTTGTTCGGGGGTGATGAAGTAAGAATTTTATAGGGAAAAGAGCTACGAAGGTAGATGGCTACACCGCCCCCTCTCCTGCTACTCCTATCATTTCTGATAAGAATAAAGCCAGGTAGGGGGTAGGTGGTAGACAGCAGATGTGGTTTTAGCCAGGTCTCCGAGATCAGGATGGCATGAACGTTATTAGCATCACAGAAGGCTTCATACAGATCTCCATAGTGGCTTGGAACACTCTGCGCGTTGATATGACAGACATTAAACAGACCATTAGACGAATGGTTAAATGTCTGCTGCAAGTACCCACCAAGAGTGTCTGTAATCGAGGCAAAGCTATCATCATTAGAAGAACTATCAGCACTATTAATAGAATAAAAAGAATCATCTTCGGATAACATTAACTAAAATAATATGTGTATATATATATAAAATAAATAATAATAAAAATAAATAAAATAAGATATAATATTAACTATATAAAATTATGAAACACTAATGGTGCAGTGCTTTTCGCATCTCTGCACCACCCGCCAGCTGACACATACACAAAGGGAAAAAAAAAATTTAACAAAATAACACTACAATTCAAATTACAATACAAAAAAAAAACAACAGTAATTTTAAACAACTTGAGTATGGAACGTTTCCGAACGTTACATAAGTGACATCTGTCAAGCCTGCCTGTCAAACGATGCCATGTCAATTGTGAGGTGGAAAATAAAAATTTTGACAACTACGTAAACATGTAAACAAAAATTACGAAACACACGAAGACTAGACATTACAACAGTCACAGAGGCAATTAAGAAAGTTACAGATTAAGAGAAAACACAAGGAATACACACTGACATCATCTGCGCGCGTTCTTGGTTCCCGCGTTGAGCTCAGGCTCATTCGAAAGCCCGTGAACACTCCTAGCTGCGGTCGAGCACGTATCAGAGGCCTTTGGATACTTCCCCAACAACACGCTGAGTTCTTCAGGAGAGACAATCTTATGCCTGCTTCCGTCCGGTGCCTTGACGACAATAACACCATCCTGAGTCCAGCATGCTCTCACGCCAAAGTGCTGGCGTGCCTTTCCAAAGACTGTCTGTCGGACCCTAGTCAGGAACTCCCTGATCGACACTGATGAGCCTTTTAGTGCAGTTTTGGCCCTCCAAGCAGCAGCCTTGTGTTCGTGGCGAGCGAAGCGCACCAGTATGGGCCGGTGATGGTCATTATTATTGGCGGCCCCAAGTCGATGGCAAACAGTGATGTGCGATGGAGATATATCCTTAAGTTGTAACTTACTGTGTACTATATCTAGAGCAGTTAAAGTGCAATCCTCCTTTTCAATCTCGGGCACCCCTAGGATAACTAGATGCTTTCTTCTGTGCCTAGTCTCCAGCGTATCAACAGATCTATGACACTCCTGAATCTGTTTCCAGAGCAAGTCAAGCATCTTTACCATGAGCTCACGGAATGACCGGAACTCCTCCGCTACCTTGGCCACAGTGTCTTTAGCCGGTCCACCGCTGTGCAGTTGAGCCTCAAGCTCAGTCATCCTCCTGTGAAAGCTCTCCTCAAGGCTTTTTTGTGCCGAAACAATGTCACTGTATTGAGACATAGTGACTATGTGTAGTGCGTGATGAAAGTGATGTGCTGGCAGGTGGTGTGCAATGGACTTATATAAGCGGTCTCATATAAGTTGTACTAATGTAAGTACAGGTTATTTAAACTGTTTCTCACTTGTACAATAAGATAAAAGATCTTTAATCTAAGATTGACAGTTGAATTTGAATTGATTGCTTCTGAGATGCAGTGAAGTGCATGCGACTGTTGTGTGAGATTATAGATTTTACCACCAGATTGAAAAATTTACGTGAACGATAATTATTTGCTTAGAGGTTGATTATTTGGTTACATCTAGAATTGTGTTTTGTTTTCATTATTTGTTTCCCTAAGTGGAGAGGTGTCTTTAACAAAAATAATATTAAAAATAACTTTCTGATTCACATTACTTACACCTGAAAACTAACTGCTTATCATGAGGTTTCAAGCTGGATTCTCTTGACCAATCTTAGCTAATTAAAACTGTTAAGTAACGAGTACCTGTTTTCTTATTTACAGGTTATTGAGTGAATTCACTTATATTATTATCTCATTATTGTACGAATTTATTAGTACTCAGTTATAGCTCTACCCTAAGTTATCCTGTATTTGTTTCACCACATCAAAAGTAGATTGTATGATTATGAAATGAAAGCACCTCTAAATTTACAACTAAATTTGACGCTTGGGAGACTTCCACTGAAAAACGTCCACTTTGTTAACAGAACGTCTTTCAGCAATCTTGTCTGTCAACTGCTGACTTATTGATGATGATATTAACAAGAATAAAATTGTAATTTACAAAGTTATGAATTAACATGTATTTGACTGATTTTATATTTTGTACATAATTTATACAAAGTCATTGGTATATGGGCCTAGTAGTGGGTTTATAATTTTCAATGAGAGATTCATACATTTTAAAAGGAGGCTTAAATTAAATGAATAAAACGCGTAAAGCTCACTGAAGTTCACAAAACAAATAAACGATGTGAAATGATTTTACAATTAAATCTGACATTATCACTATCAATTACTAACTGTAGTCCAGCCTTCCGTTTCTCCAATCTTCACATAAGTCACGTTTATCCTTACAATCTAAGAAACATTGCTTATGCAGGTTTACACATACTGAACTTCCTTTGTATATAGTCAAATTAAGTCTCTTACCATCTAAGAATGGTTCAATAGCAGAATCATCGTCTTCGTTCGTATGAATCAATTCAGTTTTATCTATTGCTTCATTTTCAGTTGTATTTTTCTCATGTTTGTCCTTATCTTCTTTAGCATGTTTTTCTTTGTCTGTATTTTTAAGTATTCTTTTTAAACGTAAGATCTTCTGATATCTTATAGGATTTTGTGTGTAATAGCCTTGGTATTTCTGCATACAAAAGCATTCATTCTGAAAAATAACAGTTTGTATTAAAATTAACCTGGAGGAATCTTAAGTCAGGTCATGTCTCTTCATGATCGCTGCTAATGGATTAGCCAGTACAAGGAGCACATATTATGGTCCAGAAACCTGCTTATAAGAATGGCTAGTACGATGTCATAGAGAGAGTGAAAGTGTACTTAGATCGTGATAAAGGAGAAAATAATACAAAAACTAGACAATACACTTACAACGAGATAAAGCAAGGCTGCAATCACTAGCAGAACATGCATTTTAACGAGCCAGTCACATCTGTCATACAAGAATATAAAAAGTTGATTAAAAAGACAATTAATTTCACGGTAGATAATAAATTTCGTACTATCAAATCAATTAGAGATGATAGGCATGTAGTACTGAAAAAAAAAAGATTAGGTATCCCAAATAGAACGCTGTTTTATCGTAAAATAGTGTGAATAGTAATTTTGTTTTTAATTTTAATTTAACTTATTTTAAATTAAAAAAAATCAATGAAGACAGTTAGGAAATTGCAGCAAAGATTTATTAAGGAGGATTATGGCTTAGGTATTTACTTAGTAGTGTTAAAGATAGCAAAACATAATATCTAGCTAAAATGAACCATCCATATAATTGTAGTATAGACTTTATAAACAATAGTGGGGACTACGGCTTTTCAAGCAGAATATAATTTCTGTTAGGCTTGACTAGCAATGTCAAATCGTTCGAGCGTTGCACCCACAACTGATATCCACTGAGAAACTACAATTTATATATAACTAGCTCGAGCCAGCAGCTTCGCTTGCACAACTTAAAAATTTAAGGAATATCTTAATAAATTATAGCTTACTAGCTGCTGTTTTAAAATGGTTTGTTGTATGCCTCGGGAACCAGACTGATTTTTTAAATAAAAGTAGCATAAGTCTGTCTTTGGCACCGAATCTATCTATATGCCAATTTTCATCAAAATCGGTTCAGCCGTTTAGGCGCTGCGTGGTAAATAATCACACATTATAAGTTCGAAAGTTTGTGTGTGTGTATGTGTACAAACACACAAACTTTCGCATTTATAATATGCATTAAACTACGATATACTTCAAGTAATTTCAGTATCTAATCAATTGTTGAAAACTACTATTGTAGTAAAAGTTTATTGTGAAGTGGATGCATATCATGATCATTATGAGTTCGTAAGGCATAATACATTTATTATGGTTCTTTTACCACCCATACCCTGCATTGTCATGCTCACTAAAATGTCATTGCTTGTGGTGTCGTATTGGCCGGGTCATCACCTTCCCTCTAATATGGCGTGGGTGATGATGGCTGGCCCGTGCGTCATGCTCGTGAACGGGTGCTACTTGGGATGACTGGTCAATCTTGGAATGGCATACATTTAACATTTAATATTCAATCCAGTATTACCTTGTCGTGCAATATGAACAGGAGGTGCATTTACCAGTTTAACTAAAATACGTAGTACCATACTAGATGAAACTAAATAATTGAAATCCTCTCTTTTCTTTCTTTAATCTTAGTAATTATATTAATTGGTTAATTTGTAATAATTACTTTGTATGGTTCTTTAGTTGCGTTGAATGTTTAAATTGTAACTCATACAAATAACTGTAATTATCTGGCGATTGAAAAGAGTGGCGTGAGTTCCTTGCCAGTTTTTCTCACAGCTCTACCTCGTCAGCAAACTGGCTGTAGGTCAATTGGCTGACTTTATGTAATGTTGACTTTTTATAAGCATCATACTTTATGATCAAAATGAAATAAATGCTTTGACTTTGACTTTGAAATTAATAATGCACACGTAAGGTATTTTGACCTTAATAATAAATTCAGTACAGTATAAACTTTGACAGGAAACTTTCGTTTATACCTTAGTCACAGTTGATTTGTGTAGAACAGTGAAATCCTAAATAAACAGGCATAACTTTACCTACTCTTAACAAAAACGAACTTCAATTTTCGTATGAAGAGTTTTAGTCGATTGTATATGAACTGAGTTGGTTTAATAATGATGTCGCACCTTCGACGAAGAAGAGACATAACATGAAATAGATCGTCATGTAAATATATATCTTGTGCGCTGGGACATAAAGTTTAAAATTGCCAAATCGGAGCTTTCATTACATCTCTTTGACATTGAAAATGCGATGTGTATCTTTGTATTGTTGATTTAGTTTGGGCTAACATTGGAAGCTTGTAACTAAATCTGGTGGGTAATTTATGATATTAATGTCAATATACCAAAAGATATTATTTTCTTCCTTTCTTCTCATACATCTCTCTTGAGAATAAAAACCTTAAACTCGTGAAGCGAGCGGCAAGAATACGCAAACTAAAAGCCATATTCAAAAATTTACATCGTATTGCGGACAGAAAGTTGATTAGAATTGTATTTTTTTCTCTGTGTCAATCGCAACGAATAAATTACAGAACAAATTTAGGGTGACATGCCAAAAAATATTATGAAACGAGAGTCCTTATCAAAATGTGTTTGCTACCCTTTTTACACTGTACTATAAACGATACAAGCCGAAGATTATAATGACTTTTTATCAGCTTTTTTATATAACTTTGGTAGTAAACAAGCATACAGGAAATTGTTAAAATACACGGATAACCATACACCAATACATATACATTCATACACACACACACACACACACACACACACACACACACACACACACACACACACACACACACACAAACACACGCCAACGAACTCTCACAAACAAACACACACAGAGACACACACACATACACACACCAGCCTTTGTCAAGGAGAGAACGTTATACCTTTGTTTTAGTTTTAACACCCTTCAAGCAGAAATATTTATTTATCCTTTTTTATCTCTTAAATCTTATAGCGTTAAGATTAAGTGTCAACTCATAAACAGGCAATAGATTTAAATCGATACGATTTGTCATCGAAAAATCGTACTTAGTGGATCGGGTAACGATTTAAATGAATCGATTTTTAAATATTGATGTTTATCAGTAAGAATACAATTTTTATTGTAAGTTTTCGATTTATTTGCTCATTAGTGTTGATTGCAATGTGTTTAAAATAATATAATAATAAATTTGTAATTGTAACATTAAACCGAAATGTACGTTATAATATTTTTTTTGTAATTTATATGAAATAATTAATATTTTGAAAACAAAATGCTAACTAAAATGCCCCTTTGTCTGATATTAAGCAGTCAGTGGGGTGGCATGATAGTTCACCATAGCCTTATGAGATACCTTTTCATATCTCGCTGGTGACTGTGGCCATGAGATAACTTCACTTCTTAACAATTGTACCTAACTGCGCTCACCAACACGCTTGACAAATATGGTGAGTATCGCCGACCTCTCTGTGTCGCAAGTAGTAAATAAAAAGTACTTAAACTCAACAAACAAACATTTATGGATCACACAAAGGCTTGAACATTTGTCTCAACCTCTTGTATGCTTTTGTCGCTCAATTAAAGCCTGGAACTCTTTACCAGCGCATGTGTTGCAATCTAATTATGATCCTCGGTATTTTATGCAGGATGTGAAAAAGCATCTCACTAAGCCGCAATAGTGGAGGCCACCATACCAGTAGTCTGTCTTTTGGAATGGTGTCCACCACTTTTCGATTCCACTGACTGCTTACCATGAGGCAGAGTGGATTCATTTTGGTAGACTAAAATAAAAAGAGCAGTGGCATTCACTCCCATTGCTTCACTGATCTAGTGAGGCGCTCATAGCTCGTTGCGCTCAATGATCGGTAAACGATTAGCGGGTTAAGCAGCTAAGACTGCGGCTGGCCCATGGATGGGTGACCGCATAGTGGTATTTGATCTGAGTGTCTCCGTGCTTGGGAGGGCACGTTAAAAGTCGGTCCTGGTTGTTACCATGTTGTTAACAGTCGTTAGGTCAAGTCGGATGCCTCTATGGGCGACCTGAACAAATCATGACACTAGGTTGACCACTAACCACTCGATAAGAAGAAGATAAAAAGAAGACTGATCTAGTTAAAAATTAATGTTTTCTATCGAGACATTCTGAATAACAGCCTGGAGTTTCGAATCCCAGTAAATAGCATTAGACTCGCATTCATTCCTCGTAACCTAACAGCAAAACTTCAGTTTTATACACCACTGCTTACCCCTTTGTTGTAAAACGTTATAGCAAAAGTGTTCAATCTGAACATACAAAATCTGTTTGGGTAAAACAATACAGTATAATAAAGTGTCGGGTCGTGGCATTTGTTTTCGTTAAGATTAGCCTGTTAACGAAGTTGCCTAAAGTTAGGCCGTTTTAGCTTTTCAAATGAAAATATATTTCAATGGCCGTGTTGTACAAGTAAGGGTTATTTACCTACCTATTTTTTGTTTTTCCTGGGTCAGTGACCTCGTTGTTCATGTATATTTACTTTTGTATTGCAGTTCAACAAACTTTTATTCTATTTTAGTTCTTCGAGCGTATGTAGGTGTGTATCTACGTATATAGGTATGAGAGTATATTATATATTATTTTTTGCACGCTCTACGGCCTTAATGGCTAAATGGTTTTTAACTTAAGAGGTGTCATTAGATTCGTATTCATTGTGGGAGTGACATTAAATATATAATTTTGCAATGTAGCGTCAGCATGAAAAAAATGGGTTTTATTCATTTCAGTTTCTCTAAGGCAAGCAGGTTTTTGTTTTTTAATATTATTTTTTTGCTTGTATTTACAATACAGGTGCTCAGGAAATTAAGGAATTCAGGTAACACTAATGCCCGTTACCTAATATTCCTTTTCTGACACCGAAGTTAATACATAGTGGTTTGTACGAAACCCTGATATTTAGAATTAGAAATATTATATTATTACGGTAGTAGATCCACGCTGATTTCAGCATGAATGGGCCGGATCGACCGGAAAAGTACTACCCTCTCATAGAAGATCGACTTAAGAGTAGTAGTATCCATACTACTGCGTTTCGTTCGGTGAGTGAGAGCGCCGGAGGCCCTATTTCCTTCCTTTCCTCTTTCCTCACCTCCCTCATTCCCTTCTCCTAACCCCATTCCCAGCCGTCATAGTGGCGGCCACCATACCAGCAGTTTAAGACGATGGCTTTTGGTATGGTGACCGCCACTTCTGGTTTCCACTGACTGCTTACCATCAGGCGGGGTGGAGTCACTTTGGTAGGCTATATATAAAAAGAAAAAAATATACTAATAGCATCATAATTATCAGCTGGAAGTCTATTGCTGGACATAGCTTGATATATTATGTAGATAGGTTATTCTGTCGATTAATTCTCAGTATTAGCCCGGAGTCTCGAATTGTGCTCGATATAATTATGACAACAAGCTCACCCCCTCTTATATAGGACCCAAAATAAAAAAGGGTGAAACGTGGGTGGTGAAAGACCTCTGCCTATCCCTTCGGAGATAAAAGGCGTGAAGCTATGTAAGTATGATAGGAAAGTTCGTTTTTCTCAGTTGTAAATATTCCTGACTAGTTGCAGTAAATTCATCTGAACTTTATATAAATAAAAAAGCACAATAAATCGATACTTACTAAGAGAAAAGTTATCAAGTCAACATTAAAAACTTTGTAAGAGCCCATTTCTAAGTGCAAGTGAAAAGAGTTTTTATAAGTTTCAATTTAAATTATTCTTTTTACTGCAAAGTAAAAGATTTTCCTAGAAATGAATAGCCTTAAAACTAACATATAAAATCGATAAGCATTTTGTACTTAAATATCGTACAATTGTATAAATAATACCAATGGGCTTGGTAATCGCAGTCCAGATTTTGTTTTTATAGTAAAAGAGACAGCCATAAAATTGCTTTAATCAAGATAATTTTCTGGATTATGTTACTGTTAATGTTTTCAATAACTTTATCCTTTGTTTATTAGCATCATTTTCATAATTTATTACGGTCTGACAGTATTTTTTATTCACACGTTTTTTTTCTATGGAATAGATGCAATCTTGTTAGAGTTCGACATTTTGGTTTTAAATAACTTGCTTTTTAAAGTTACCGGGGTAGCACAGTTGAGGTCAGTTGCATAAATTATATAGTAGGTACAAATAGCTTTTATACTTTCTTTTTGAATTTAATTCAGTGTCTACGTTTATTGATTACGATAATCAACACCCAGCTGATATTTTTTACTTTTTAGGGGAGACGTGTGATTTATTTGTTGTTATTTGATTAGAGTATGTCGAGATGGGTTTCGATTTAAATTTGATTTGTTGATAATAATGTTTCTGCAATAAGTTTAATTTTATTACGACATTTTTTAATATTATAATTAACGCGTAGCAAGAATAAATCAAAATTACTTAGTACATAAAAAAAAGTTTGTATTACTTCTTTAATTTGAATCTAGCTCGAAGGATTACCTGCTGAATGATAGAATATTGCATAATTAAAGGTAAACGGAATCTTACTTGAAAGGCCAAGACCCGATAAAACGTAACCGATGCATTAAAGCCACATACAGTGACCAGTTACAATGGGAATGCTAAAAATAATCTGATGACAATGACGACTGAAAGAAAAAGAATCAGCCTACGTTTTAAACCATACACTAACAAAATAAGTCAAGTTGGCTTAAAAGGTTTAAGCGTAGATTTAGCCTTCGCAAACTCTAGGAAATGGAAGTTGAGAGTGCATTAAGAGAATATTTCAGCTTTTAGTGAAAGAAACATCGAATTTGGTATTGAAATACCATGATGTAAAGAATTGATAGTATAAGATCGTAAACCAAACGGATATAGCACCAGGAGAAATATGTATAAATATAATATATGTATATGTATAGTGGTAATAGTCTATCGGTTCATGATGATGGTTATAAAAAAAGTAAACCAAAAAGGCTTGACGATCGGCGGGTGAAATTGCGCCGCGGCAAGCTAGTTTATAATTTGTATGTATTTACAAATAAAATAATTTTTAACAAAAAGAAAACCGACTTCAACCAGAAAGGAAACTAAAAAGTAAAAAATAAGTTTACTTAGCACAAAGTAATTCGGATTTTGATTTGGTTAATCAGAAATGATTAAATTGGTATTTTATAATTTTGAAGTTGGTGCCAAGTAAAACAATAACTAGGTACCTTTAGGTACCTATTATCAATCTTAATTTGCTATTGTAGTAAGGTTCTTATAGGATTGCTTGACACCAACTTCAAAATTATAAAATACTAATTTAATCATTTTTATTAACTAAATCAAAATGCGAATTACTTTGTGCTAAGTAAACTTATTTTTTACTTTTTAGTTTCCTTCCTGGTTGAAGTCGGTTTTCTTTTTGTTAAAAATTATTTTATTTTACAATTTTTAGTGATTGGTAGACCTAAATCTTACTTAGGTATTATTTTTGTACACACTAAACATTTTGGCATATGGAGCCGTATGAAGTAAGCCCGACATGACTGCTGTTGAGGATTTCCCTCGACTGTCTATGGTCACCTGTAATGGCACTTATAACCCATATGGATAATGGCAATAAATTAAGTCCAAACACCAAGTAGTTGCTGTAAATCGTTGACGAGTTCTCTCAACTGTCTTTCGGCTCCATCATCAGATCGACTCCAAACCTTCACTAAATAGTAGTGTCTTAAAATACTTAATGAAAAAATAACAAATGCACTAGTCGCCAGTCCGATTTTCGAAAGCTCCACTCGATTTCTCTGAGTTGCCCTCATCAGATATTGGTTTCCTTATCATGGTACCACCCTTGGGGTATCTCCTTTCCAACAAAAATATAATCATCGAAATCGGTTTATAAACGACGAAGTTATCGTTCGCGGATAAAAAAAAAATATATATATGGTCGAATTGAGAAACCTCCTCCTTTTTTTGAAGTCGGTTAAAAAAACTTCATTCATTATGTTTTTCAATAAGAACCTAGAATTTGTGCTATGAGGACCACCCAAGTTATATTCCAATGGAGGTACAGGTCATCTTATCAGACAGTAATTAGTTACATCAGACCTGCAATTAATATCTTTGATAATAATTTAATAAATTTAAATTTAAGAAGTGATTGCTTTTAAAATTCCGTTAATTTGTCTTTTTGTTGTTTTAGTGGTAAACTTAAAACAAAATCGAATTTTATTTAAATAAAAATGAATATTTTAGAAATGTATTACGTACAATATAACTGCTAACTATCAGGAGGGCTGTCTGCATGTTTGTCATCTCAGTTCTTAGCAGATATTTGTTAAATGTTAAATTTAATGCAAGGCCTATTAGAAACCACAAAAGCAAGTATGTATAAATAAAATGAACGGTTTAATGTATTTCGAATTTTGACTAGATATATGATGAACAACACAACTTCAATAAATCACGCACATTTAAACAAACCTCAAAAAATAGAAAGCAACATTTATATGAAAAGCTATAAATGGAAATATATACAGATTTTGGATGCAGGCAATGGTTTTAGAGAATTCTAATTTTGATAATATTACGACATACAGAGTTACATCTAACGGGTAGTACTTCATAATGACGGTTACTGGTTACTTCTGTGGTTCGTTGGCACTGTGTACGGACTGCCACGCAGAGATCGCGGGTTTGATTCCCGCTCAGTGCAAATATTTGTGTGCGTAAACATGTCTATTTGCAATGGTTTGGGTTTTTCTATTTAGAATATGTATGTATTTACAAAAAAAGCATTTAAGTATGTATATCCGCATTTTTAGAACCCATAACACAAGCTATATAAATATGCTTACTCTGGGTCTAGATGGCGTTGTGTGTAGTTGTTGTGATATTATTATAATTGGAAAATACTAATGACCCGTCACCGCCTCGCATCGGTAGGTATCAAAAGTTTTAGTTTCCCGGCATCATTCTATATCTGTATTATCATTGCTACGTTGCTCCTATATGAGAGGGATGATGTTCTAATACTCTTTCAATGTATAAGCGTCATACGTGGCATACCTCTCCTAGTGTACAAATCAGATTATATATTAAAACTAACTTTCCGCGACGCGGTTTTACCCGCGTCTTTGTTTACTGCTCTGCTACTCCCGTTGCCAGTAACGTAATGATAACCTTTAACCTTCCTGGAGAACTGGGCTATCAAATGCATAAATATTTTTTCTAAGGCGATCGGTAGTTTCAGAGATTAGCGCGTTCAAACAAACAAACAAACAAACTCTTCCGCTTTAAATAATAGTATAGATATCAAAAAAGATTTTACGTCACATCAAAATTTTATTTAGTTAACATCAAATTGAGAATCAAAATTATAATTCATGTGGTTCAAATCGTATTAAAATATTATTCACATTTGAACGTCAAATTAGTTATTTTTTTATATTTTTTTTTATTGCCTACAGTGGCAGACGGGCCAACAGCCCACCTGATGGTAAGTGGTAACTGTCGCTCATAGACTTCTGCAATGCCAGGGGCTCTGCGAAGCCGCTGCCTACCGTGATAGTAATGCTCTCTTTAAACCTCGTTTGAAGAAGGACATGTCGTATATATATATAGTCTGTGATTATTACAAGAATGAATACGGGTTCTCACTTAATGGAACAGATACTCGGACGAGGCTTTTCGTATTAAATTAAATGTTAATTAAATATTAAATCATTTATTTTCCTACACACGTAAGATACTATAACATTGTAAACAGCATACAAAAATAAAATAATAATATGTGTGACTGGCGATCCAGCTAATTAGTATTAAGCTGTCGCATGTTACCAATTAGCTGCACAGCAATGATTTTTTGGCTACTGCAATTTTGGACAATAAGTACCTAATAAATCTATACATATAATAAAAATGTAACCGGTCGCTGTCTGTACATGGAAGATAAAGGAGAAAAAATATTATTGGGACCTTTATAAACGCAAATAGAACCCAAAACAATGATTGTTAAAATTTTTGTCTGTTTGTCTGTTTGTCTGTTTGTCTGTTTGTCTGTTAGTCTGTTAGTCTGTTTGTCTGTTTGTCTGTGCGTTTGTTCACGCTAATCTCAAAAACGGCTTATCCGATTTAAATATGGTATTCACTGATACATTGTGGTAAGCTTCACTTAACATTTAGTGTTTGTTTCATATCAATCGGTTCATAAATAAAAAAGTTATGCCAATTTAAAGAATCACATCGAACATTCGTTAATTTACTACGAAAACTTATAGAAGCAGAGATTTTAACAGGTTGCGGAATAGCTGATAGTGTTTTTATTCCTCTCTAAACAATATTTTGTTTAGTTTTAAACGAGTCCAGTTTCCAGTGAGCCTATGTTTTGCGATGACTAATTAATAAAGCCCAAGGTAAGGCACTAAAAGTTGTGGGTGTGGATCTAAATATTAGCTGTTTTTCGCACGGTCAGCTTTAAGTGGCTCTATCACGTGTTAGCATTCCTAGCAGCCTGTATGCTTTGATCCCTGATGGCTATACGTCTAATCCATACATCCATACATATTATAAAAGGCTTTGTCCTGACTGACTGACAGACAACGTACAGCCAAAACCGCTGGTCGTAGCGACTTGAAATTTGGAGGGTGTGTTTGTATTAATGTCTAGAAGTGTACTAAGAAAGGATTTTTAAAAATTCAACCCTTAAGTGTATGAAAAGGGATGAAAACGATTGTATGAAACGTCTTCATTTTTTAACTTACAGCTTTAAAATTTTGTTTTGGAATAATTTTATTTAAATTAAAAATACTCTCATATTTTTTTTTAACTGGGGTGGATTTATATGGGTGAAATAAGGGATGAAATATTGTACGAAAAGATCTTTGCTTTTGAAGTTGGCGACTTGAATATTGGAGGGAGGGGGAAGGGTGGGGGGAAGAGGAAAGGAAGGGAGAAGTGAGGAGAAAGTGCGGGGGTAGTGAGGGGGAAGTCAGGGCAAAGGGAGGGGAAAGTCAGGGGGGAAATCGACTGCCTCTGTATTTCGGTGGTTCTGTGTATGGACTGCCACGCAGAGGTTGCGGGTTCGATTCCCGCTCAGTGCAAATGTTTGTAGCATGAACATGTCTATTTGCATTGGTCTGGGTGTTTCTATGTATAATATGTATGTATTTACAAAAATAAAAGTATTTAAGTATGTTTATCCGTATACTAGAACCCATAATACAAGCATATAATATGCTTACTTTGGGACTAGATAGCGTTGTGTAAAAAAAAAAAAGAAAAAGGGAACTCATGGGGATGTGAGGAGGCAGCAAGTGAGGGGCAAGTGAAGGCCAAGTGAGAGGTAAGTGAGGGGAAAGTGAGGGGAACGTAAGGGAAAGTGAGGGAAGTGAGGAGTCAGTGAGTGGTAAGTGAGGGGTGAGTGAGTGGGAAGTGAGGGAAAGTGAGGGGAAATGTGGGGAAAGTGAGGGAGATGGGAGGGAGACGGGAGGGGAAGGGAAGGGAAGGGGGGGAAAAGGGAAGAGGAAATGAGGGAAAGGGGAAAGTTATTGTAGTGAAAATTTGCCTTTGTGTATTGTATATTGTTTTACGGGGGATATCTTTAGGTTAGAGAGTTAGATTAAAAATAGTATGCAAAACAGTATTTAAACAAAAACAAAATAAAAATGTCCATTGGAGAAACTATATTCATGCGAGCGAAGCCGCGGGCAGAAGCTATACATATATAAAAACGAAAGGTCACTCACTCACTCACTCATTACGAAATCTCAGAAACTACAAGTGCTAGGAGTTTCAAACTTTGGAAATAGGTGCTCTCAAAGACGGGATTTTGCGAAACTCATTTCCCTGGAGTATAAAGGGGAATAAAATTTGTATAAAGCTTCTATAGTTTTTAAACAGGAGTTTTGATAATACGATTTCCAAACTAGGAACTTCTTATTAAGTGGGAAAATAGGAGTGGCAAGTTTCGTTAAATATCGCAAAATTTCGTCTGTTTTAAGGGGTAGCGGGTGAATAGATTTAAATCGGATTCGCCTTAGAGACGGATTATACTGATATTTATTACTAATACAATGTACGATTGCCGTAAGATTAGGTAAGAAATATTCTCATACAGGCACACATCTGAATTTTCACGCGAACGAAGTCGCGGGCAACAGCTAGTACATAATATAATTTTAAACTTTAAACTGACGAATTTTCATATAAATTTTAACCCCTTGGGGTATTCCTCGAAGGGCACCAGTTTGAACAAAAATCAAAAAATATTACTACTATCTGGTGTGATTCAAGGAATACTTTTGGCACGTTTCAAATGATAACCCCTTATCTTATACCATTAGATATTGATTTTTCACAAGCCTTTCTTTTTTTTTTAATTTCTTAAAAAAGGAATTGTTATTTAAGGAAAAAATTATAGAATACTGACTTGTCCCCTAAATTTTGTATTGTGTGTCATAAACGTGTTTTGTTAGCTATGTCTAGAAGGCGAGACTATTATTATATTGGGCACAATGCCAGTTTCTCAACTACCTGCAATAATCACGATTAGAATTAATGCGGTTTCACACTTCTTGAAACGTGAGAAGAACTGGCAAGAAACTCACGCCAATCTTTACAGTCGCCAGATAATTACAGTTTTTTTGTATGAGTTACAATTTAAACACTCAATGCAACCAAAGAACCATGTTATGCTATGTTCTCCAAACACTACGAGTAGAAACAATGCTAAATAAACACAATTTTTCCATTATCGAACGCAAAAGCAGAAGAGAATGTGGAAGGAGAAGAAAAATACAAAATAATCTTCTTTACTTTAGCAGAAGGGTAAAAAGAAAGACTGAGAGTGTGATTGGGCAGCCGGTACCCTCACTCACCTTATGAAACGCATTTAATGCAGAAACGAATATTTTATGCTGATTTACTGTAAGAGGTACTTCTGCAATCGATCTAACCCATTAATTTTGAAACCAGCAAATTTATACAACTTAGTATATAAAGATTTCATTTTACATTTCTTATTGAGCTAGTGACGGGGCCATATTATTGTATTTAAAGCTTATCTTTTCGTTTTTAATTAAGTCTATATATAATGTATATAACATGTGTGCTTAAGATGCAAAAAAAAAAACATACGACCCGAATTGATAACCTCCTCCTTTTTGAAGTCGGTTAATAAAAAGAACTTACTTTTCTTTTCCATTTAAACTAAACTAAGTCTCGTCATTCTCTGATTTCTGCTTTAAAATTTGATATTCGTACTGTAATTAACTTTTACAGATCATAGGTATTAAATTATCATTGAAACGCCTATATGACTAAATTTGTAGGGGATCAGAACGGACTTATAGAATAATAATAACCAGAAGGGATCAGATCTAGGGTATCCGACCGGAATAACTCCTATCAATAATGCTTCCATTGCATTCTATGAATGAAGATGTTTCCCAGAAGGTCGCAATACATGATTAATTTATTATCCTCTTAATTAGCGCTTTTAAGCAACGATTATACTAATAACATTAATTAAGTAAGCGTAATTATTAGGGTTCGTACCCAAAAGGTGCTGACAGGACCCTACTATTAAGGCTTCCTTGTCTGTCTGACCATCCAACCGTTTGAAACAGGGATATTTCTTTTGAACCCTAATACAAGTAAATTATGCTAGTGTATGTAGCAGATTCTTGCTGGTTTCATTTGCATTAATTTAATATCGCCGTAATAGTTTTATATTAGTGCGTTTCCTATGGAGAGCGAGAGCGCCAAAGGTTAACTACTTTTTAAATATTCTTCTTAAAGTTACGATTACCACTTACCACCAGGACTGTATACTTATTTGTCACCAAAGTTGTATAAAAAAATTTCATTATCTCCGAAGGCATCTTCTCATACAGAGAAAGTATGAGCATTGTTTTCAATGTTTGCTCGAGGCGGATTGTTGATTTCAAACTTCCTCCATCACTCTCCGTCCAGACAAACTTAGAAAGTACATATGATTTAAAAATTCACATTTGTACTTGCCCGGATTCTAACACTCGACCACGTGCTTAAGACGCCCAGTAGTGAAAGCATCCCTTCACCACTGGGCCATTACCGGCCTAAAAATATTACAAAGAAATAAAATAAGCCCAGAGACTATAAGCCATACGGTCTAAACATTTACACCTACAGAGAAGTATAATTAAATATTAAATAATAATAATATTAATGCTAGCCTGTTACTGTCCCACTGTAGGAAAAAGGCCTCTACTCATATAGAGAAGGCATGAACATTGATCACCGCGCTTGCTCAAGGCAACTGTGCAATTTCAGTTTTTTTTTTCAAATATACAGGTTTCCTCAAAATATTTTCCTTGACCATAAAACACTAATGTCTAAGGTAAACTTAGAACATACATTATAAAGTAGAAAATGTCACATTGTCGTGTATCGAACCTCGTGCATACAAAGCGGGTGCCTCACAACATAAAGTATAAATAAATTTGCCATTAATTTCTTTCAAAAACATAAGTAATGAAAGCTACTTCCGATGTGACACCAGTAATAAAGTTAGAAGTCAAGGTACACTTAATGACTAGTGCAGACCGCGGAATGAATGGCTTCAAATTGCAAGACCAACGGCTTCGATTAATTGAACGAAACTTTAAGCCTTATAAGGCTGTGAATAGACTGGTAGAGATTGTTTACTTGAAAGAATAATGTGTACGTATAGGTATTCGTATGGAGTTTAGAAATTGTTAATTTTGTATAAATGTGACTAAATTTCGTTTTCAAGTTTGTCGATTCGTGCTAGCCAGCAGTAAATGTCGCTAATGGATTTCTGCAATTTTAGGGACTCTGCGAAACTGCTGCCTACCGGAATGGAGTGGGGTAGGTTAAGAAAATGAGGAAGGCGAGGAAAAGGAATTATTATTATTATTGGAAATTAGCGAACTACTGGCTACGTTTAGCGCATAGCTGGTACATATTCCTTTAGATATAATTGAATATTTTGGCAAATTTTTAGTTTAAGATTGAGGAACAAGTTTGGCAACGGAGCGTAAATCATCACATAACAAAGCAGGAATAAAACCAAACATAGAAATCAAAGCAGATTCCTGTGATAAGGCTACTGACACAGCAATTACCAATTCTCATCCTAAGCAATATTGACAAATATCCTTTAAAATCGATGCTGTCGATTCTTACCTCAGCTTTCGGGTAAAATAATTATGATAATTAAAGATTCCTCAGTTCAAATTCTATCAAACTATTATTCCAGTTCGCATGAAAAGCTGCACAGACATAATGCTATTTTCTTTTAACCCTTAACCACTGACATGTCATTTCATTACACTGTCACTGACGTACGAATGAGGTTCGTCAATTTTACGATTTTTTTTAACGACTCCTTATGCAGACATCAATCGAAATTTGAGTTTGTATTCACTTATAAGTGGTAGAACATTTTAAACATAAGATGCAAAAATAAAACAAAATTAACCAACATTCATAGTTTATTAAAATAATTACAAACAATAATTTTAAAAAAAAGTATGTGCTACAGAAATTTTTCCTTTCATTTTATACTTGTTAACTAAGAAAGGTTTTATGTGAAGAAATTCATAATACGCAGCTAATTAATTTTTATGCACTTTTTATATATTTATTATTATGAGGTCGCTGTCCTATCCACACCCTTGTAACATCTCAAAGTTAACTTAGCTCGGGCACTTGTCACCCGCTACCATTTTCTTTTCCCGGATTAAATCTCAGTTCTTTTGACAGTCCTTTGTAGAAGCTTAACAGAACGAATGACTGGTACAAAATTACATGAAATATAACGTAGAATGGGGAAGTGGATTATTTTTAGTATTTGGTTTAGTTTATTAGAGTGTCTGCTCAAACCAATATTTATAGGTTTTAAGGTTCATAACTAGACTTGATCTTAGAAAATTTTAAGTACAATCATAGGTAACTATAATGAACAGATAGTTATGTCGTATTGACGTACACACTTGATTTTGCTGTTAAAAATGATATCGCGTACATTAATGAACTAAGTTTTATCTTGTTATGTAATGCACATGATGTTATTTTTCACCGACTTCAAAAAAGGAGGAGGTTTCTTAATTCAACCGTATATATGTATGTATTTTTTCTAAGTAGCTTTGCTCTACTTATAAATATCACAAATATTGTCGTATTTTCAATTACGTTGACAGCTCTAGCTCCAGCAGCTCCATTTTTTTAAAGCTTTTAAAAAATACTATCTCATTAACTCTGAGAAACATATTTCAAATATAGAATCCTAAAAAACAAGAACATAACTCTTCTTCGTAAAACAAACCTAATATCAACACTTTTACAAAAAGCTAAAACTAGCAACATTTGAGATGTAACAAACTGTCGGTTTTGACAAATGGACATAAAATCCACGGACCGTCGCGTTTCGTACAAAAAATAGATTTTCGTGTCGAAAAACCATCGGAGCAGAGTGTTACTCAAGATAGATAGGAAACACTTGTCTTTACTTCATCTGTTAACAGGATTCGCAAAAGAAATTGCTTGGATAAAGACACAATCAGAGGATTACGTTTAGTTTTAAATCGATTTGCTTTAAGAACCATTAGGAAAATTACTAGTTCTTTTACACAAAATAGGTAGCTTGTGTTGATAAAATATGGTAATTTATGAACACGGCTGTGTTCTTTTAAAAAGCAGTAACAGTTCCTATGTTAAGAAACTTAAGATTGTCGACCATAAGACAGAAGGTAAATAACACTACCAAAAGACGGTAAGGTCTAAGGTTACATACCTTAGACATACTGCTTTCGCAGCCAATAGAGTGGTATTATTTCTTAAAAGTACTGGCAATAGCAACGACTACCAAATAGACATAACATTGCGTAGGTGGTATTACGAGTAGTTTGATTCTGATCTGGGTAAAATTTGGCTAAAATCAAACAATTATATAATTTTTACATGATGTTAACGCAAACTTAATGAAATACCCTCTTTATTAGCCAAAATACGGGATACGTGACATCGCCGATAAGCTGCAGGAAAGCAGGTTGAGATGGTATGGCCATGTCAAAAGAAGGCCACCCGATTACGTCGGCAACCAGACACTTCGATTGTCAGTCCCCGGGAAAAGGTCTAGGGGAAGACCAAAAACAAATTGGACAAATGTGTTGCTGAGAGACATGAAGAAATGTAACGTTTCCGAAGACGATGTCGTAGATAGGGCGAAGTGGAAGAAGAACGTTAGGAAGGCTGACCCCACCACCATGTGGGATAAATAGTCGGGAAGGGAGAGAGATTAGCCGAAATACATCCACCAAACATAGATTTGAATGAAAATTAACTATGTAATAATTCATAACCGTGGCCGAGCTGAGGCGGAACGGTTTTCTGACAAATATTCACATGTAGTATATCATTCTACTAATCAATATACGAATTATATATTTGTAGCAAAAAGTCCCTAATTTTATACAAACGCGTATTCACTACGGTCACATCAAACAACTCGTTATGCTCGACTTTTTTATGTATAATCTGATCCCATTTCGTATAATTATTGTACGACCGTAGGGAGACGCGGACCGCGTTATATTGGTTTAATAATGTTTGAAAAAAGTGACATATGTGCCTAATAAATGTAATGTATGATGAATATGGATGCTTTTCATTTATTTTTTCTGATCGCAGCCTATTCATGTTCAAACCAGTATGGACTAAATACCATCAAAAACTAACAGGTAACTCACTAGATACCAGATAAGTTCAACTACTAACTGTAGTATCATCAGATCGACCCGTTATTATCCCATTGCAGGGAAAGGCGCCTTCTCATACAGAGAAGGTATGAGCATTGATCACCACGCTTGCTCAAGGTGGATTGGCGATTTCAGACTTTCTCAGAGGGTCCTCTGAGGAACTCTGAAGGTTTCCTCAAAATTTTTTTCTTCACCGTCAGTCAATAATGTCCAGATAAACGTAGAAAGTACATAATATTAAGATTTGAAAAATTTAATTGGTACTTGCCCAGATTCGAACCCCAGACTTCTTGTTTACCAAGTGGGTGCCTTCACCACTGGACCATTACGACTATAACTGTAGATTAGTCAAACTTTTTTGAATGGTAAAATTTACTTATATAAAATTACCGCCATCAAGAGAGTCACAACATCGAGTATGCTATTTGACGTGCGATAGGAAACTATCTATAGCCTGATCACGATCAAGCCTTATATATTTGCTTTACCACATTTAGCGAAAATTCTATCAAAATTAAAATTCAATAGGACTCATTATGACAGTGACAACTGTTACTGTACTGAGGTAACTTACAAGCAAAAATAGTCTTTATTGTTTTGTGATATGCAAACGAGTATACATCTAACTAGTATAAAATGAAATAAAGTAAAAAGATTACCTACAATAAAATATTACCAACAACAATGAAAATCGTATCTGATAAAATCTACTCAACTACGTTTCAACTAGAAAAAGATGAATAGAAATACATTTTAGTAGACTCACGTTCTACTGTCTAAAGACAATATGTTTTACTTCAAGATACAAGAGTGACGTTGACAAACGAATTGGCGTTTGTCATCACACGTCAATAAGTAGGGACCTTTCTGAAGACAATCGATGTATGGTAGCTGTATTCGACATTGTTTAGTAGTTTGAAGAATCAAAACAGTTATTTGCTTAAAATGTGGTACAGAAGTTGTTAATAAATTAATTTGAGCAGAGACACATTTTGCCAAATAAGGTTGGCATGCAAATATTATTAAAAATGTCATAATTAATTATGTAATTACAAACATTCTATACTTAGACAAATTAAATTAGTTAATCACAGATATTTATATACCTAATATTGCAGATAACGGCACCTACAGTACATTTCCATATTTGTAAAAGCTAGTTTTTACGATGTAATATGCGGTACAGCGATCGAATGCTAAATATGAACACGATATTTGCATTGATATTATATGTTTAAAACATATAACCCGAGTATGTAAGTATGTATTTACCAAGAGCATGTATTTAGGTAGATTATCTGCATTCTGGAACTATAATCACAAATTTCCATTTGGACTAAATAGCATTGTGTAGTTGTTGTGTTAATACAATTATTATAAATAGAAATAAGTGGATAAAAATACGAAAGAAAACTTGGACTTTGTTTCATACTACTTAAAATCAAAATCAAATATAAATTGGTTAGTGGTCAACCTAGTGTCAGGATTTGTTCAGGTCCATAGAGGCATCATCCTTGATCTAACGACTGTCATCAACTTGATAACAACCGGGACCGACTTTTAATATGCCTTCCGAAACACGAAGACGCTCAGATCAAATACCACTATGTGGTCACTCATCCATGCTCCAGCCGCACTCTTTGTTGCTTAAATCGCTAATCGTTTACAGATCAGTGAGCGCAACAAGCTATGTGCCCAATTCTCATTCATACTACTTAATTAGCATTATTAGGGTAAAATAATACTAAAACTAAATTGTTCTATATTAGAATCATATCAAACTTCAAATCCTCCAACAATACCGAGAGTACCAATGTCCGTAGGCACAATTCTCCCGGGAGCTCTCAATATTATCATTGTCTTACCCTCTGAGGCAACTATACCGACATTTTCGCTACTGACGCCTCTACAAAAATATTTGCTATAGCATCTCGGTTCTGCGATATTTTCTCAAGGATTTATGTTTTACATATATTCTTCATTCTTACTCATACGTTTGTTGGTTTTATTTTTATTTATTATGTTAGTTTTAGCAATGATTTGAAGCATTGTTTTATGTATGGACTAAAGTGTTGCTGTTGCGTAGCTTCGTAAACACGAGGTCTTTGGTTGGAAAAGGGCAAAGTATTTACTAATGTTAATTTTTCAAATCATTTTATGTACTAAGTTTATTTTGAAGATATTGTGAGGAAACCTGAACAATATAGCCTAATATTGCCAATCCGCCTTGAGCAAGCGTGGCGATCAATGCTCATGCCTTCTCTATATGAAAGAAGGAATTTCCTTGCAGTGGGATGATAATGAGCTGGTGTGATGAAGGTGTTGTGTATTTTGCTTCGTAGTTAGGTTACAATATACATATACATTACATGGGACTTAATGTAGTTCACAAAACGTGAGTAAAATATCCTTCATATAATTTTGGGAGAACGCCTATCACGTTAACCTAAAATTACATTTCATCATTAATGTAACCTTGTTTGGTAATCAAACGGTGTATTCGTGCATACATAAAAGCATTTCCCTACATATAAAAATGTAAATGTTTATTTTTATTACAAACTAGCTGTGCCCGCGACTTCGTCCGCGTGGAATAGTGATTTTGGGCAGCATTTTTTGGATATATCTTTTGGTTTGTTTTGAATTATAAACATCTTCGTTTAGGTGAATAATAAAAATCTTTACAGTAAATGCTTCTCTATCTACGATATTAGACGTATAGCCATCGTGGATCAAAGCCATACAGGCTGCTAGGATTACTTACACGTGGCAAATCCACATAAAGCTGTCCATGTGAAAAACAGTTAATATTTAGATCCACACTCATTAATTGTCATCGCGAAACATAGGCTCACTGGAAACTGAACTCGTTTAAAACTAAACGGGAAATTGTTTGGAATGAAAGGAATCCGAGGAATAAAAACGCTATAAGTTTTTTTTTATATTAGCCTGCCAAAGTGCCTCTACTCTGGCTGATGGTAAGCAGTCAGTGGAATTCAGAAGTAGTGGACACCATTCCAAAAGCCAAACTACTGGTATGGTGGCCTCCATTATGGCGGCTTAGTGAGATGCTTCTTCACGCCTCGCTTAAAAGTCCCAGGATGAAAGTTAGGTGGGAACACATGCGCTGGTAAAGAGTTCCAGGCTTTAATTGAGCGACAAAAGTATAAAGTGCTGAACCGTTCGGTTCGAGACCCTTTAGATTGCACTGTGAAACGGTAGCACTTCATTCCCGCACGTGTCGTTCTGATAAAAAGGGAGAGGGTAGAATTAATTTAAAGAGCTGTTGAGAAGACTCTCCGTGGTGAAGGCGATAGAAGACGGCCGTTGAGGAGGCGATGTCTCTTCGCAGCTGTAAAGGCTCAAGGGTCTTAGGCCTCCGGGCTTCCATGATACGGACTGCTCGCAAAAGGCCGCCGTACCGTCTCGAAAATGGTCGCCGGGTCCCAATATCCGGTCACCAACCTGCACGACGAACCACTCCGAGATTATGCGCAACCTGGTGGAGCAGTCTCTTTTTTTTGGTTAGGTCTAATTGGGCCCTTGTACAATGCCAGCGGCACCACCGTTTATACGGGTCTCCCTGGCCGGCGGGTTGACCCACACCACCCACACAATGACTCCGCGGATACTCAGCTGGTCCCACACATGCTGCGAGGTCAACGCCATCTAGACCCAAAGTAAGCATATTATATGCTTGTATTATGGGTTCTAGAATACGGATAAACATACTTAATGATACATATTATATATATAAACACCCAGACCAATGCAAATAGACATGTTCATGCTACAAATATTTGCACTGAGCGGGAATCGAACCCGCGACCTCACAGTCCACACACAGTACCACCGAAATACAGAGGCAGTCGATTTCCCCCTGACTTTCCCCTCCCTTTCCCCTTACTTCTCCCTAACTACCCCCGCACTTTCCCCTCACTTCTCACTTCTCCCTTCCTTTCCTCTTCCTCCCCCTCCCTTCCCCTCCCTCCAAATTTCAAGTCGCCAACTTCAAAAGCAAAGATCTTTCCATACAATATTTCATCCCCTAATTCACTCCTATAAATCCACCCCAGTAAAAAAAAAATTATGAGCGTATTTTTTATTTAAATAAAAGTATTCCAAAACAAAATTTCAAAGCTGTAACTTAAAAAATTAAGACGTTTCATACAATCGATTTCATCCCTTTTCATACACTTAAGGGTTGAATTTTTAATAACCCTTTCTTTGTACACTTCTAGACATTAAGACAAACACACCCTCCAAATTTCAAGTCGCTACGACCAGCGGTTTAGGCTTTACGTTGTCTGTCAATCAGTCAGTCAGTCAGGACAAAGCCTTTTATAATATGTATGGATGTATGGATTAGACGTGTAGCCATCAGGGATCAAAGCATACAGGCTGCTAACACGTGATAGAGCCACATAAAGCTGACCGAAAAACAGCTAATACTTAGATCCACACCCACAACTTTTAGTGTCTTACCTTTACTTTAATTACTTAATTAATTAATTACTTTAATTAGTCATCACAAAACATAGGCTCACTGGAAACTGGACTCGTTTAAAACTAAATGAAAGACTGTTTAGAATGACAGGAATCCGAGGAATAAAAACACTATCAGCTATTCCGCAACCTGTTAAAATATCTGCTTCTATAAGATTTTGTAGTAAATTAACGAATGTTCGATGTGATTCTTTAAATTGGCATAACTTTTTTATTTATGAACCGATTGACATGAAACAAACACTAAATGTCAAGTGAAGCTTACCACAATATATTAGTGAAAACCATATTTAAATCGGATAAGCCGTTTCTGAGATTAGCGTGCACAAACGCACAGACAAACAGACAAAAATTTTAAAAATCATTGTTTTGGGTTCTATTTGCGTTGATATAGGTCCCAATAGTATTTTTTCTCATATATCTTCCATGTACAGACAGCGATCGGTTACATTTTTATTATATGTATAGATATGGAGCCAAATAAGGTTTAACAGTCAGTTGTACCTGATAGAATAATTAAGTATAACAAGCAGTGACGGATTGATATTTAACGTGACTTTACTCAAAAAGGGTTAATAGATACTCTTATGTAAACGTTTTAACAAGGTGTAATGCAACCTCTAGTTTTACCGTATACATTTCATTTTTGAGGAGGTATAACAGTTATCCGATTTTTTTAGCGTTTAATTATTTTATTTCTTATTTCTCGTTTCTTTTTTTTACTTTTTTATTGTAGGTTTTGCAAAAAAAAAAATAGTTGAAGTATGCAATTGTTCATCAATGTTTTCTTATAATAATATTATAACAACTACTACTACACAACGCCATTTAGACCCAAAGTAAGCATATATTTTAGCTTGTGATATGATATTGTAAAAAGAAAAACAATCTACCACTACTGCATTGCAATAAGCTAAAAAACTGTTTGTTGTCTGTAAAGTCGGTTTACGGACGATAATTTTACGTGATAATATTATAGCATCTTGGCAGTGATTGGTCGAATACCAGGTTTTAATCAACCCACCGAAACATAAAGTACTACTAATATTTCTGCATTTAAAGTAATATTTACATATCTAACCTGTATTCCTACAAGTAACAACAGAACCAAACTTTAGAACAATAGTAATTATAAAGTAATTAAAGGAAACGTCAGGAAAAAGTTATAAACAAAGAAACAACTTAACAAACGTTACCTCTGGGACTTCTCTTGACTTTTACCATGCATTAATTACTCGAAAAGTTGAAATTATATTTTTGACAACTTTTTTGTGCGTAAATTATAATTTCACAAGTGAATTAAAGACTTATGACCAGAATTTTATGAATAACAAAATGATAACAAGAAATATTCAGTAGGTAACAGTTCTTTGTCCAATAAATGCGCGATAGGTAGGTACATAATAATTATGCAAGGTCAGAGGCATAGAATAGATTAAAAAATGTTTGGAATTGACATAAGCTAACGACAATGTTGGCGTAATTTATGTCAATCTCATACTAGCTATTTAATCTATTCTATGAAAAGAATATAAATCTATGCCACTTGTCTTGGCCCTCAGGTCAATAATGTTAGAGACGTCAATCGCTTCAATAATGATGGAAATGCTTAGTGGCGACATTAGTCAAAAAATCGTACAGAATTATTAAATTATGCGATCATTCAATTATAAACTGTTTTTATATGCTATTTGACTTTAAAAAATAACGTCTTATCTAAGTACTTCCATACAAGCAACAAACAAATAAAGCTTCTTGACAGTTCATACTGAGTTTCATTATTCGTCCCATAATGAGGAGATCAACCGAAAAAGTAAGAAATGTGACACTTTCAATTAAACCACTAAATGACAGAGTAATTATAATAATAATTACTCTGTCATTTAGTTCGTTTACCTTATTTACGTTAAACAATGACAACATTATATATTCACAGCGCCGGTAAACATCGCAAATGTTTAAATAACGAAAAAACAGACAGCATATTGTCATTTACTCTAAAATCAACACGAAATAATAAATACGTAATTAGTTTGATGTCCAAATTATAAGAAATTTATACGGTAGTAGATCTACGCTGGTTTCTACATGAATGGACGGGATCGACCAGAAAAGTACTCACCTCCCTCAATTCTTTAACCTACCCCACTCCGTTCACGATAGGCAGCGGCTTCTCAGAGTCCCTTGCATTGCAAGAGCAATGCTAGGAACTCCGAGTCGTCCATGAGCGACAGTCACAGAGTACATGCGACAGTTACCAATTACCATGCCGTGGCCTGTTTGCTCATCTGCAGTAAAAAAATCTAAATTTGTTTTTAATTTAATTGCAAAACATTAGATTTGTAATCCTAAATAAAATTTACTATATTATTTTTAACAATCCGCCATTCTTTATTTTCACTGTAACTTTATTTAAACAATTAGCCATTTTTTGCGGTCCTGCTGTTTATATTTCTGTAGATTTAAGTGAGTAGAATATTATATAATTTATTTTGGTTGTCAAATATTTATGTTCCAATTAGTTTATAGTTTAAAAAGTATTATTATTATTTTTTAAGGTTCTGATTGTACCAAACTGTTTTATTTTTCTACATTCTTCAATCATTATTTATAGAAATGAGTGATTTAGCAATTTCAAACTTAATGCCGCGTAGATGCATTCAATACACATATAACCTAAAAATGAGGAACAAAAATGTTTTACTTCCAAGTCCAATTTCGAAAAAATAATTATTATTAATTAATTATTATCTATACTTAATTATTATCAAAAATCGTGACATCTCGTAACTTATGAATTTCGTGCTATACCTCGGCATTAAGTATAATCTACACAAAATCCCCCTAATGAGATTATTATGGTATCGCTGATATTCCTTTAATTTAACGTCAATACTTACAAACGAATTTCTTTGAATATAGAACGCTGATTATTAATTCCTGTTTGTACCGTGTTTTGAATTGCAATTAGATTCTCATTTTGTTTTATGTCGATTGACTCAGTTATACAGTAACTATAGATGAAAATTATTTTGTCATATAATTAGATTAGGATGCGATAAGGCTGACATACCTTTGTAAGGTAAAATCCTCTAAATAAAATAAGAATAAAAATAAACTATACGGTTGAGCATTAAGGAGCATTTTAGCACGCACGGAGATGGAGTAGTGAGTACCTGTGAGAAGTAGGTATTTATCGCGATAGAAACTAAAGATTTTGTTTTAAGTCACGCATCTGTTTGGTTCTGTAATCTGTGATTATACTCTATTTTTTAAAAAAGACGACACGGCGATATTTCGTAACTTCTGCATCGAATATTTGTAAAATCTTCTCCTGACACAGAACATAATATCTAATTTAAATACTAAAATCGCCAGAACTTTCGATAAAAGCCTTATCATACCTTTGACGTTAAGCTTCAATTGTGTTATTGAAAAGAATCTCAATACTTCAATTGAAACATTTCTATCATTTATCAATTCAAAAACACGTCCATTGAAACCCGTGAATTATAAGCAAACAAATATAATAGAGGCGATATTTGATGAAACCGCAGAGGCACCTAAACACGCAAGGACCCTTTTATGCCAGCCCCAGGGGTGGTGT
The DNA here is from genome assembly GCA_963082885.1 of Parascotia fuliginaria. Taxonomy (NCBI): domain Eukaryota; kingdom Metazoa; phylum Arthropoda; class Insecta; order Lepidoptera; family Erebidae; genus Parascotia; species Parascotia fuliginaria. Next base: position 5,841,639 of record OY720197.1, read on the forward strand.
TTAGAAACAAACTTACCCTTTGATTTTTTTTGCATATTTTTTTTCTCCAGAGACTGCCAAGTGGAATCTTTTGGCAATATTGTTTATTTTGTTTCTTTTTGTGCGCGAAATAAATTATTCTGTGTGTATTTAGGATCTTGCGTTACAAAGCAACTACTACATGTGATATTTTATCAAAGCTGAGAAGTGTATTAGCTAGAAAAGTTAACTTCGTACATATATTTTGAAAGAAATACTATACAACAAAAGTACCTACACTTTTTTATAAATACTTTGATCGCAATCAAAGTATAAAAAAGTAGTCTTTCGCGTTGTAGTACTACTATTTTCCTAAGTTGCTATAGATATCCTAATATTATATTTTTTTATAAAAAGTGAGTGTGTGTGTGTGTGTGTGTGTTTGTTACCACTCAGCGCCTGATCGGCTAAACCGATTTCGATGCAAAATTGGTATGTAGATAGATTCAATGCCGAAGACAGACATAGGCTAGTTTTTATCCCATCGGTCAGGGTTCTGAGGGAGACAAAACACGGTTTATGTTTCAAATTTTTTGATTAGTGCTTAATATTATGACTGAAGGTATACAAGTCAGTTCTACTCATGACCTCATTAAACTTTAACTATGAAGGACTATTTATAATTATTATCATATCCAAAGAATATAATAAGGATATGATAATACTTATAAATAGTCATAAACTTGAAATAATTGGCCACTAATATGAAGATTAGAAGCTTTGGCCCGGCTAGCCGCAATGCAGCATAATAGTGTAAACGGACTCAGTGTATGCTAATTCAATTACATGTACTGTGAAATGCTTTGTCTTTTTATTATATAGGAACAAAAAACGAACATAAAAGTACTTACTGATTTTTAAAATGAGTAATAAGTATCAATAATAACACCACGCTATCTAGACCAAAAGTAAGCTTCAGACATAGCTTGTGATAATAATATGGTGTTTTATAACTTGTGATGTGGATAAACATACTTAAAAACATTTTTGTAAATAAATACAATATTATACATAGAAACACCTAGATCAAGACAAGAGTCATGTTCATGCACACAAATATTTGCACTAAGAGGGAATGGAACCGGAGACCGCTGCGTGGCAGTTTGTATACAGTACCACCAAACCACAGAGGTCTAATTTTTAGAAGTTTGTCTGTGTAATATATTTTATGTATATTATGTGATGTGGGATATTCTTGTAAAGCTACGAAATTCAATTGCAATTAAGTGAATCGTATGCTGAATTGCCATATATCCTGTATAAAAAAAACTATCTAAAGTAACTACGTTATTACATAAATCTTATTACAGTTACAAGTGTGGTTATAAAATGGCAAAATTATTTGATCGACTGCTACTTTCATGCTACATTCGCAGAATTTATATTGAGAAACAAATAGCTAGATCTAAAATTGTTTTGTCTTTTAAAGAAACGTCAACTATGATTAGGAAAAGTATACCAAACAAGACAATATCACAATATAAGTTAAAAGAGAGGCTACGACAATAGATTCTAACTTAAAGTCTACAATGCATCCCCAACTTTGCAAAGTTCACAGTACAAATCGGAATTCTTTTATTTCTTTTTATCCAACGCATAAAAGATTTGTTCTAAATTTCGGAATGTCCGTTAAATTAAGTCGTTCTGCTTAACAATTTGAATAATTAATATTTATAAGACAGATATTGTGATGTTAAAAATGTTCGGCGTAATTTTTAATCTCCACGAACATAAATTTAAACAAAATTTCGTGTTCTAACTTTTTAGACTAACCCTTGAGTTTGTGTCTAAATTATGTGTAGACACGTAATTAGACTGTATATCTTCTTAATGTGAATAAAAAGCTAAAATAGAGTGCATAGTCTGTTCAAACATTTATTCCAAACTATGTTTTCTTTATTGTAAAAGGAAGGAAACATTGTCTCGACAAAAACAATGCATAAACTTTCAACGCAAACTTGGTAGACTAAACTAATTTTCTCTTAAATTCCATAGCAATAAAGATGTACAGAACATAGTCGAGTTAGGCTATTACTGCGCTTTTTACATTAGCTTTCTGGCTGATCGCCAAGACGGGCCTAGCACAGACCACTGTGACTTGACACAGGAGTTTTATCAAATCTTTAAATTTCTTTAGATAGTTGGATATTTAGTTTAAACATCAAAAAAAAGTAAGAAAGAAGGTACATTTATTTTAAATTCACACAAAGGTAATTCTAATACATGTTTATATAATATGGTATTGGTTTTAAAATTGTCCTTTGCTCATAGCCTTAAATCCTTAGCTATATCCAGAACGCTGAATGACTTGTAGAATCTTTGTAAGAATGGAGCTAAAATCGGACTTATTTTGTAAACATAAAATGCGATAGCAAATTATATCTATACTAATAATAAAAAGTGAAAATGTTTTTATTTTTATGTTTGTTTGTTTGCAATGATTTAAAAAAATCGTTTAGCCTTTAGAAATCAATAAATTGAGCGGATAACATAGGCAATATTTTATTATGTTTAACAATTTTTTAAATTTTATTATTTTAAGCGCCTTCGTAAATCGGAATGATGCGATACGAATCTATTGCTGATATATTGCGTTGAAGTTTGTTGTGAGATCAATTGAAACTTTTGATACCGAAGCGAAGCGAGGGCGGACCTCTAGTACTTTATAAAGTAGTAATATTATTTATTAGGATATTTATTATTCGTATTAGATTCTAAAAAGCAAAGATGACGTATACAGGATTGACTTGTGCTGTAAAATAATCAGCATTTTCGAGCAACTTCTTCTTTTCTTCTCATACTACTATTTAACAATAAAGAAGCATGAAATATTCAAAAAGGATAAGTAAGATTAAGATTATGACAAACTTCCTTATCAAATATTTGATTTGGCATCAATAATAGATTTAATTAGCTTCCCACGGCGCGGTTCAACCCGCGTTTTAGCTTACTGCTCTGCTTCCGTCGCCAGTAATGTGATGGTACATAGCCAATAATCTCGTCAAGAACTGGGCTATCTTTCGCAAAAAGAATTATTCAAATCCAACTGGTGTTTTCAGATATAAGCGTATTCAAATAAACAAAATCTTCTGCTTTGTACAATAGTCAATCAAACTTGATCCTAAAACAGATCGTCATTATAACAATCACTATTCTAGAAGCCCATGCTAAGCCTTGCATTGTAGCTCTTGTAGAAACTTCCTCTCACTATATTTCACTGGATGACTGCGACAGACCACTTGAGACTCCTGGTTTGGATATCAAGGGCACTTTATTGAGGTGTCTCTTGAAATAAGGTTTTAATTTACCAGTTATCATATTAAGTTCTTTTAAATATTGGTTGTTTTTGAAACAAGCTGCCAAAATATGCTGGACGTGGAATCGATGCCAATCTGCAGCATCTTTCCGGTACACGGATATATAATGAAACACATAAAAAGAAACATACGCCCCGAATTGATAACCTCCTCCTTTTTGAAGTCGGTTAAAAAGGATTGCTTCAAATTGCTCATTTACTTCCAAATTTAAAAAAGAGTGCCATAATTTACAACTCTTACAAGAATAGATTGCGTTTTGCGAAAATTGCAGTTTTGTTTAATTGTGTGGCAAATGAAAGGGATTATTCCCATCTGTCCCACTGGTTTGTCCCTCTAGGGTGACAGATGGGAAAAAAAAGTTCCATTTGTCCCACCGTTGTTAACAGGGGGACAGATGAAACTATTGAAGAGTCATTGGAGTTTCATCTGTCCCCCTGTTCATAACGGGGGGACAGATGAAACTTTTTTTTTTCCCAACTGTCACCCATAGAATTAAAAATAATTATTCTTGAAAGTAAATTGTAATTTACAGATTTATTTAAATTGTGGTGTAAAGTAAATTAATATTAATCTCTCCTCCCTTCCCCCTTCTCTCCTCCACCTCCTTCAGCATCCCTAACCTACTACTCCAGCATCCCTTGCCCCGTCCTCCACTTCCCTCTAACTTGCTTTCTCGATTCCCCCCTCTTCCTTAGCCCTCCCTTAATATCGCTTTCTATTCTTTTTCCTTCCTTCCCCTCCTTTTCTCTCCATTCAGGAACTCCCTCCTTTCTCCGTCTCTTCCCCCTCCCGTCTCCCTCACTTTCCTCTCACTTTGCCTTACTTTCCCCTCATTTCTCCCTCATTTCTCATTCTTTTCTCCCTCACTTCTCTTTCACTTTTCCATTATTTTCCCCTAACTTCCTCCTCACTTCTCCCTCACTTCCCCTTCACTTTCCCCTCACTTGCCCCTCACTTTCCCCTCACTTCCCACTCACGTCACTCTCACTTCCTGCTTCCTTCCCTCTCCCTCCTCCTCCGAGCACCTCCCTGCAAATTTCAAGTCGCTAACTTCAAAAGCAAAGATCTTTCCATACTATATTTTATCTCTAATTTCACCCCTAAAACAAAATTATGATGGTATTTTTTATTTAAATAGAAGTATTCCAAAACAGAATTTCAAATTCGCCAGGCGTCAAATTAAAACAATCATTATCGTCAATATTTTAAAGTTCATTGTCGTAATGGACTATGTTCAAGCATTTTATTTTAACCGATCCATAAACAAACATTAGAGTTTATCAAAAACCAACTGTACTCCTTATCACATGAATGAATGAATGCCAGTTATTCTATTCCTGAACCCAAATAAAAAGCATGCAAATCGAACAAAATAAACAATTAAAATTAATGAAGGCAGAACAGAAGGTTCAATCTGAATGGCATTCAGTGGTCGCAAATGAACGTAAAAAAACAAACCTGAGATTTATGTGAAAACAATAAAACAATGATAAATGCGTTGAGTCTGCAATCGACGCAATTTATGGAATATTTCACCATCGCCCTATAGATTAAAAGGGCTTATGTCAGAGAAGATAAAATTGTGGACGAGACTATCATTTGTTTTCTAGGATAAATTAAGTTGATAAAGAGGAAATAGTGTTTTGATACTGCATGTTGCAGTTCTACGTGTAACCACAATTATTATACTAGTTAAAAAAACATGAAATCACTTTAACCTTTACCCAACAATTTTGCAACAAAGAAAATAATACTTATAGATATTAGGATCCACATTCTAAATTTTCTTTATTTGCCATGATCACTTTACGAGGCAGACGAATACTCTACTTGGAAATTATCAGAATTATCAATTTTATAAGCCTCGATATATGCATTGTTAGATCTGTACCAATAAAGCAGTACACGTCTGAAGAATGTTTGTACTTTCTTCAAAACAAGAAGGAACAGAAAAATCACAATGCTTGGCAAAGAACCAAGTCATTTGCCAAGCACTTTTACAAGACCCATGACAAGAGAATTAACAATATCAGCCTGCTTATTTTATTACTGCAGGGCAAAGGGCTCTTCTCATATAAAGAGGGCATCAGCATTAATCACCACGCTTGCTCAAGGTGGATTGGCAATTTCAGACTTTTAAGTCCAGTTTTCCTCACTATGTTTTCCTTCACCGTCAGTCAGAAATGTCCAAGATAAACTTAAAAAGTACATGTGATTTGAAAAATAACATAGGTACTGACCCGGATTCGAATCCACTACCTCGTGTTTACCAATCGGGTGCCTTATCCTATGTTTTCCTTCACCGTCAGTCAGAAATGTCCAAGATAAACTTAAAAAGTACATGTGATTTGAAAAATAACTTAGGTACTGACCCGGATTCGAATCCACTACCTCGTGTTTACCAATCGGGTGCCTTATCTACTGGGTCATTTCGACTTTTTTTTAACGACAAGAGAATTATCAGTTCTCTTTTATAAACCAGAGACCACAATTTTTTTTATAATATTATATTACACATTACAAAAGTTATCGCCAATCGCAATCTCTTTGTGCAAAGTGTGTTGCCCACACAAGAAATATCTTACAATTCTGTGTCTGTCGAGTCTAGTTTAAAACCTTTTCAATTTCATACGTCCACGTCCATTGACATATTTTATAGTTCACGGTGCACGCTCGGAACATTCCCTCGTATGGACTTTGTTGAATATCCAAGGTAAAGTTGAGATAATTTTATCTTGTTGTATTTTTATCGATTCAACATAAATTCTTTAATTATCCAAAATTAAAGAAATGATTAAAAATGCTTAGTTACCGTTTTGTAGAAAGATTTTTTTTTATTCTGGCGTAATTATTATGGTTTTTAAGTCGATCTTTGTACAGTAGCAAAGCTAAGATATATACATTAGGTGGCTGTACTGAAAACAATTACTACCACGCAATTTTTGGGTAGCTTTCTGCAAAGAGGACATATTTACCTCTAGGTTACGGGTACTAAACATCAAGTGTATGATAAGTACCTAACTTGTATAAGATAACCTTAAGCTAACATTCAATACAAATCTTATACTGGACCAATTTTATAATTAGCTTAGAGTCTGGTTACGATTGATGCATAGAGCATACTATTGATTTCAGATGCTACGATACTACGCCGTAGCATTGCCTACGAGCTACGGACTACTCAAATATGTTACGAGAGAGTCGTCGTCGTCGATTGTTTTAAAATAAAATTCATGGCATGTACTATGTTTTTAAAATTAAATTAGCTATAGATAGTTGGGATAGCATAAGCGTAGTGAGCATGGTTTGTTTTTAGGATAGGTAAACTGAACTTAATGTCACATTAAAACATTAACCTCAGTTTCTGAAGTGCTCTGATCAACGAAAATTTAACTAATTACCTGTTAAATCTCTTGTGAAGTACCAATTGGATTGCTAAAAGTATGAATAATTTGTTGAATTTGATCTAATTAGTAAGTAAGTAGAACAAATTAAAGTAACTATCCACGCTTTTAGCATGCTTTTAAGTACTTTACATTAGATTTAACGGGTGATTAGTTAATTTTGCGTTGATCAGCCTTTCAGAAACTGGGGGTTATTTTCTTTTCTTTGGTAATCGGGTAGCATCTGTCAAGATCACATTCTAACTAGTATATGAAAGTATGTTTGCATGTTTTGCACATTTTTTGTTCAAAACAAATCAAGCACAATACATAAAACAAAATTTAATACCACAGTTTAAAACAGTAGTAAACAAGTAAATAATTCGTGTTATTCTAATCGACTCGATACTGAACATTCCTTAGAAGTCGGTTCGTGGTCAGAGGATCGCTTTATTATGCGAGCTTTGCTAAAATGCTGTCAGTATTTAGTTAACGACACTGGACTTTGAGTAGAACATTCTGATGTAGTTATGTTGTTTTTAGTTTTATGATGACTTGGTAAAAGCGGGCAACTGATGGGAATGGCTTAAAAGATACTTATGCGGCTTATGTACAGCACTGACTGTCTTTCGGCCGAATTGTTGATAATTTTTAATTAATAACAAAATCTTAACACGTTATTTGGTTATAAAATGGCCCAATTTCCCCCTTGCCTCTTTCCTTAACTCCCTCATTCCCTCACCTACCCATTCGCAGCCGTCATAGTGAAGTCCACCATACTAGTAGCAGTTGCACACGAGGGCTTTTGGTATGGTGTCCACCACTTTTAGATTCCACTGACTGCTTACCATCAGGCAGAGTGGAGTCACACGAAATTGTCTACCAAAGTGTCCTATCCTTTCCATTTTCCACACCTCCCTCGATCCCTTCATCTACCCCAGTCCATGCTAGCTAGCGGCATCGCAGAGTCTCTGCATCTCTGAGTCGTCCATAAGTGTCAGTTACCACTTACCATCACGTGGACTGGTTGTTAGTCTGGCACAGTCACAGTCGGCAATGAAAAAAAATCATCATTATTTCATCTGAAAGATGTTTACCTATTGCTAGACATAAATCAGACCTTATCAATGAGGAGTAAGCAGTATAATCAATCTACACAGGTACCTGCATCTTATGCTATGACTGCTAAGAGCGCAATTATAGCTAAACTACAGAAAACTTGACTATGTGGTCACCCATTTGTAGAGGTCTATAAACTTACAAACGTCTGAACGTTTTTGCGTTGCAACGTAAAGTCTACAACAAATACATAATAGAGTAATGTCTACAAGCTACATGTGCAGCTTGACGATGAATACTATAACTATAACAAATATTGAAAATTGCCTTTGTATTTTAAACCTTAAGCAATTCAATTTAAAATAGAAATTTCCCAAAAAGCTATCTTAAACCTTGAGTGGTAAATGTTTACACTTAAAGCTAACATTTTAACTTAAGTATTACTATAACAATTAAAGTTAGCTATAGCTGGTACAGCATATTTAACTTTATTATCACTTAATTGTAGTCTAATTTGCAGATAAGTTTGTAGTTATTTCAGTCTTTTGTTGTTTTAGTAAACAAGGCTTTTTGAAATGCTTGTGTTAATAGTCAAAGTCAAATACAAAGCTTTGGCTATATGAATGAGTTCTCTGGCACTAATAGAACAAACTTAGGGTGACTAGAATGAAGAAGTTACCAAAGTATCCTAATAGTTGGAAATGCTTAGAACTAATCAATATCAAATGGTTAGTGAGCAACCTAGTGTCAGGATTTGTTCTGGTCGCCCATAGAGGTATCCGATTTGACCTAACGACTGGTATCAACTTGGTAACAACTGAGACTGACTTTTAAATGCCCTGCCCCCCCCCCCCTCCCGCCAAAGCACGGAGATGCTTAGATTAAATGCCACTATGTGGTCACCCATCCATGGGCCAGCTGCCCTCTATGTTGCATAACCCGCTAAACGTTAATTGATCAGTGAACGCAACGACCTATGAGCACCTCAAAACTAAAGGAAAGACTCTAACTCAACGATTAAATAATAAATTAAGTAAACATTTAAAAATTTATGAAAGTTGAAATAAAATAGGTTTCAGTTAATTTTCATCGTAACATTACAACGCATGCCATTACTATAATGTATGTAATATAAATATTGTCAACAGCAACACAGTACACAGGTAATTCTCTTTAAATCTTCAAGGAATTACTATAATGTATGTAATATAAATATTGTCAACAGCAACACAGTACACAGGTAATTCTCTTTAAATCTTCAAGGAATTGTCTTTTAGCTTTATTTATTTATTTATTTATTTAAAAACTTTATAAACTTAACAGTATATTTGGTGGACTTAATGCCTGGGGCATTTTCTACTAGTCAACCAGTCAGCTTTAATGAGGCAGAGTCGTTTTTATTTTCACTTCATTAGAACTCTAATGTCTTGTTAAACATAATTTAAAAGTAAATAATTAGTGTGCTTACCTTACAAAGGATTAAAAAGATTAAAGAAATACAAGTCCCTTCAGGCTTGATTAATAACGACTGTCCTAGAAACCTCAAGGACAACATACGCTGTAATTCATCTTCTAAACAAAATATACGACAAAACATCACAAAACTAGACCGCCGCCCGTCAGATAAAAATCTAACATTATTCATTCGCTCAATCATACCGACATGAATATTGTCGTCCACGTGTAGGAGGCTTTATTGTAATATTTTTAAAACATTTTCATAGGCGTTAGGCCCCCTACACGCTCTGCGATAGGGCCCAACACGACATCCGAAACAAATGTATGCGCATATATTATTACGTACTGATAGGCTTCTGGGGCGGTAAAATGCCGCTGCACACAATTATTATTTTTTTTCAAAGAATGGAAATTATCGATCTACGGACTAATTAGTACGGTTGTCATTTCTGAAAACACACATTGACGTTATTGCGATAAGTTATAGAGTAGGTACTTAATAATTTATTAAATATAAATAAATTTTTCATAGGAAGTGTGTGGGAATATTGCTGTAAGAAGACTCGATTACCGCGTGGAACAAAACTTTGTGCTATCCATAGTCCCGAAACATAAAGTACATTGTTCTTTAATTGTATGTTGTTAAAAATAGAAATATAATTAAAGTAAGTTAATATAATAAAGTAATTAATATAAAAAGTAAAAATAATAAATTAAGTTTTAAGGACCAATACGTCCACAACAAAAGACTTTTACTTTAGTATTAATATATTTTATTGGATAAATGGTTACATTACCATTAGAGTCCATCGTGATTATCCAAAAAAACCTATGTAAGAATTTCAAAATGTTATCGTGTAGTCGCGATAAGTGATCTAGCCCTAAGTAGCATTTTATGCCCACTACCCGAACCCATGTCGATAGGCTTCCGATCATGAATATGTCGGTCACAAACAAAACTGCGTTGCGGTCGTCGTGGATTTGCCTCCCTATATTGTCGTTCAAAAACTCAAAATATGCATGCGGGCAAATTATTGGGGATTATGAAGATTATTATAGGGTTAAGGTGAGGGTTGGGTAAGGTTAAAAGGAGTAAATTGGGCTATGGATCCGGGTGGGAAATTTGATTATGTGTGCAGGTATACATTTTGAATTAAACATCTTCCAATGTTAAAAAACGGTGATTTTTTTTTAAATACGAGTATAGTTATATTTATGAGTATCTAAATAAAGTTAAGCAGTGATTTAAAACTGTCACGCAAAGGTATCTGGTTTAACCGTGTCTGATGAAGGGTTATGAGATTCTTTTGTATGAGAAATTCTAGTGTCTGGATTATGCATTGCATTTTCTGCTTGGCTAAGAGAAAACAGGCATGTTTACAGGTTACGGTTACTACTTACCACCAGTGGTAGATATGCTTGATTGTCATCAAAATTACATGAAAAAATACTTTGAAATAAGTTATTCAGACGTTTTACCATAAAGTTTAAGTACAAATACATCTGCCCCACTTCTTCACCCATTCAATTTCTAAAGGAAATAAAGGACATTCACGGATAGTATGCCGAGAATTCAAATAGTGTTGTCTTTGAGTTACGATGACAAATGTAGCTGAATCTGTATAGGAAATTTAATAAACAAAACGTTGATGTAAGAAAACTTATACTAACACTGACCAAAGTACAGTCCGAATAAAATAGCTGTGAAGTTAATAGAGTTGGCAAATACATTTGAGTTTCTCAAACGGTAAACGATAATTACTGCACATGAACTCTTTTATTTATAAAATTAGTTAGATACAATTTTATTAAGTATAATGTCATTATATTATTTGTTTAAAAAATATGAAATTTAATTAGAAAGGTATCTGTGTATCACACAACACAAAAATAGTTATCTTCGTGAATAGTTTACTAAATCCATTTAAAACTTTCACAGGTAAACAAACCAAAATATCAAAACATCATTTCTAAAGACATGTCTCATCTACGCAGTCAAAACTCCCCTTCTAAATAACTTTTTGCTACCAATAGAATTACATATTTACCCACGGGAGTATATAAACAAATCTTATCCTAAATTTTCGTGGCTCCACGCTTACAACCCCTACTTCAAATTCTCGTACGGCAATAAAAGTAAACAACACAACATTGCTTTAATTTCCTCTCTGCCATTACGGTGCGTACGTTATCTCGGGTACAACAGTAGAGCTGTTAAAACAGAGAGTTTTATAAGCGGGTACAGTAGTTCATGTCATCATCATCATTTTTTTTGTTTATTGCCGACAGTGACAGACAAGCAAACAGCCCACGTGATGGTAAGTGGTAACTGTTGCTCATGGACGAAGCCGGCATCGGCTTTCTGCCGATTCCGGCTCCGTGAAGGGAGTGGGATAGATGAAAGGATCGAGGGAGGTGAGGAAAAATGACAGGGGAGAAAGTGGAAATCATGCACTAAAACGTCCAGTAGTGCGCATAAGTCTCGGTAAGCGGTATTTGTAGTAATTGCCACGCTTGGCAGATGGCTTAGTAATCTTGGAGCATCAAAGGTTACGCGCCTAAGGTTCAACGTAGAATTTATTGGCCTCAGCTCTATATGACTGTCCTATTAAAGAATATGCTCAGATCCGACTTATAATCTGAAATTGCACCCAGTCTATGAATAGATACGAGGAGAGCATGACCTTGCAATCAAATCAAGCAAAAAAAAAAAAAGAAACAGATAATTTTTATATCAACTAATGTGATAGTTATCATATAAAAAAACGTGTGACCACATCGTCAACACAGCAGCCTACTCTCATCTAGTCCGCTAATAAACCCGCTTATTCCAAACCCCCACGCAACATGTAGAACAATCATTTGCGAAATGAAATTATCGCGCCACAAGTCCCGATGTTCGTCCTTACAATAAACGTTTTGAACATACGTACACCACCTTTATTTTAGTATATACCGTTACATGGTGACGATTGTCGGAGGTTAAATGATAACATAATTAAACACACAGCCTTTGGTGGTATAGCCAAATGTTATAGGTACCTATTCTACTAATGTGTTCCGATATCACTGCTCAGTAGCGAAGTATATACAAATGGTATCATATTATCTGTGAATCGATTGATGGCGATGAATCGCCAGGTTGCTAAGTGCAAGTTGTTTTTGCGTTAACGCCATTGGCTCTTTGATTGGTTAAGAACTTCCAGTGGGCCAATCAGAGCGACGACTGTCATAAGCGTGTCGATCGCGTAAACGTAAAATTAAACTCGAACTTGGCACTCAGAGGGCTTAGACAAGTGGCATTAATGCTAATAGAATATAATAGATTAAAAAATGTATGAGATTGACATAAGCTAACGACAATGTTGGCGTTCCTTACATTTATTATGCTTTTATTATTAGCGTTTATGCCACTTGTCTAGGCCCTAAGAACAGACAGGAGAGTCAACTATAACAAGACTGATAAGCTTGCCGCTAATACAGTACCGTTATTCGTCAATCCACCTGCTAAGCATCATGATGAAGGTAACATCTATGTATAATATGGTATATCTGTCGTCTTTTGACAAAATAAGTTAGTACAAAATATCTTATTATTCCATAAATAGTTATTAGTAGTAGTTAAGTTGCTGGTTTGAGCATGAATGAGCCAAATAAAACTACAAAATATCTGCTTTCTCATAGTATGTACATAATTGTATTGAATGAATGAATGTTACAATTTTAAGTAGCATGCAAAGTGACACAGGGTCACTTTGCATGCTACTTGAAATTGTAACTTACAAAAGTTGTAACTTACAAAAATTGTAATAACCTGGCGATTAAAAAGAGTGGCCTGAGTTTCTTGCCAGTTATTCTCATGGCTCTACTTCGAGAACTGGCTGTAGGTTAGTTAATTTGCTGACATTTTGTAAACTTTCACGTTCATAAGTGTTAATTTAATTAACATATATGAATAAATATATTTTCATTTTCATTTTCATTTTCAATATTATGATTTATTGTACACCACATTTAAATTAAATTAGAAATTAAAATGATGTAGCAATAAATAGTGACAATGGGCATTAGGAACAACAACAAGACAAAATTAAATTTAATCTGTGATTCACAAATAGCTTTTACCCGTACCCTTACAATCTCAGCGTAACCATTTAAATCATGACATAACTATCGCCACACAATCTCTTCGGGTAATTATGGAATGACTCCCCTTATTATACAGAAAATAGATTCTTTTTCTTCACAATGGAGAATTCATATACAAGACCATTTAATGTATTATATTTTGATTAGTCTGATTATGATTTATCGCTATACAGGTAAAATAACTAGTTATGATTTTTAAGAACATTTTATACTAGCAACTTATCGTACAAATACAATTTATTTTGTATTCAAAGTATAAACCTTTTGAAAAAAAATCCAAACGATAGTCTAAAATTCATTTAATTCCGTTGCGTGGTTTTAAAAGAAATTAGCGGAGAAACAAAAAACGACTTTATAATATTGATTAATATCACAAAAAACCCTGTAGTGGAAATTATCATGCTAGCAGTGAAAATTGGGGCAGTATTCACCACTCATTCAACTCACATATTATTTTCTAATGGTAAATTAGAACCCCACGTATAGTTACTTGCTAGGTTTTTCAAAAAACAACGTACTACGTTGATTTTTCAAGAAAAAGTTAAGAGGCCTTAACAAGGTCGGTAACGGTAACTGCTTACTATTAGGAAAACCATAATATGCTTTCTTTCCACCATAGTTCTATAAAAAAACATCCGTTTAGCGCGTTTACCGTCAGCAATAAACAAAAACATCGTATGTGCAATTTTCCGACCTTCCAGACATTAATACCATACATAACAACAATAATATCAAAGTAATCCATCTGTGTACACCACGCCACACAAGTGCGGCTGCTAGAAAATTCCATTTCGTACCGTCTTTGTCCGCACCACTCACGCCGACTGTCCGATTGTGCGATACTTGACGGATTACATGAATAATGCGGTAAGTGAAATTTGTAGAAATATTTTTTATCTTTTTGTTCAGGTATAAAGATACTTATGAATAAAGGATGAGGTGTGGAGGTGTAATTGCTTAAGGATATAAAATACGTTAGAAATTGTATCATACTTTTGTGAGCTGTCTATATATTAATATTATATATATTATTGAGATAAAAAGACCAAGAATTTTAAATAAAAATTACACCTGATTAAAGTGAAATTAATTGGGGAGGCTTATATACAAAAAGTACCTCTTCAGACAATAATCTTTGAAATGCGATTTCCTACTTCGATTAATTATAGATATTATAAGAAATACCATTATTAGCTATTGCTTGTTTATCGTAATCATAAAACAATGGATTTATAAAAAAAATCTAAAATGAAAATAAATATTATTACATAACCATTAAAATAGATTTGCAACAATATTCATGCTCTATAAAATATAATGAAACTAGTTCACGGCGTAATAACATAAACCTGCTACAACTATTTTAATCACTACCCCGTTTAAACTAAGTTTTATAATTACTGTACGTTTAGAAATGTTATAAAGTTGCAAACTTTAAATACCAGACGTTTACTCGTGATATAAACATAAACACAACATTGCTTTATTTCTGCTGAAGAGGCAATCGATAGGGCATTTTTAATTAATAAGATCACGATTCTGGGCTATAGTAACTATTTCTTGTCATAAAAGTGCCAATAGAATAGGTAAATATGGCAATAAAAGTGCGTGCTGGCGTTTAATACGTTAACTGCATTACTGCTGTGAAACAGGTTGTATGTATAATTTTCATATGAAACAAAAATTTATATGATTCAGAAATATGTTTCGAGTTTGAGTGTACCTTTTTTTAGTTAGTTGAATGTTTGTATTGTTTTGATCTTGTTATTTAGTGCACAAAATGTTTAAAATATAAAAAGGGTGCACCAGGTAGACCGCATTGTCTTCTGAGACTGTTAGTATTATAAAATATATTACCATTTTTACTTGACCCTCAGATCAAACTACCATCTCAATATTAAAGTACTACTTATACTTTATTTCTGCTGTTGAGAAGAACACAAATAGTTTATTCTGCTGATAGTGTACACAAAAAGGACATACGAGTGCTATTTACGAAATTAAAACTAACAAATAATTTTGTCAAGTTAATATTTTACTTATATTTCCTTTCTAACAAAATAAATCTCACTTGTATCCTTATGCAATATCGGTGACAGTATAAAGGTACCTCTACATAGCATTATGTATTCCGTGTCGCGTCGGTGCATGAGGTTATTCTTGACTTTTGAATGAACATGTACGATATGGAAATGGTTTTCGTTTTTACTCGTAATTATAACACGTTTTGTTACTTGTTATATAGTAGAATGAAAAATGATCTGTGTTTTAAGATTCATCATCATATCAGTCCGTTATTATCCCACTACTGTTACAGGGAAAAGTCACTTCTTATACAGAGAAGGTGAGCATTGATCGCCATGCTTTCTCAAGCATTACAAACTTCCTCAGAATGCCAGGTTTCCTCACGATGTTTTCCTTCACCGTTAGTCAGAAATGTCTAAAGATAAACTCAGAAAGTACATATGATTTGAAAATCATATTAGTAAGTACTGGATTTGAACCCACCACCTCGTGTCTACGAAGCAGATGCCATAAATCTACTGGGCTATTTCGACTTCAATTTTAACATTATGGAATACTTCAACAAAACGTAGGTATACACTATTTCTTTCTTAGTCAGTATAATATTTCTACAACAGGCCACGGTGGCGAAAACTTAGGGAGGCCTATGTCCAGCAGTGGACGTCTTTTGGCTAATATGTTGATGATAATATTATTATTTCTAATCACAACTGTGTCATTGTGATTTTAAAATGTTTGCATTATTTAAACATTAATGGAATTTTAATTCATCATCAGCCAAAAGACGTCCACTGCTGGTTATAGGCCTTCCCCAATTTTCGACACCTTGGCTGGTCAATTTCGCCACTTAAAATTTATAATAATATAATTTTATTACATATAAAACAACATTCTATTTTTGTAATTATAACACAAAGTTAACATACGTAAATATAAAAAAATATTTTTGGCATTACAATTATAAAATATTGAAATTAGTAAAGTTATTAGTTCCTTATTATTATTAAACTAGCTTTCTGCGGCGCGGTTTCACCCGCGCGTAATATGGTTTGTTGTATTGTATGCCTCGGGAACCAGCATATGTCCGTCTCCGGCACCGAACGTATCTACATACCGATTTTCATCTAAATCGTTACAGCCATTTATGCGCTGAGTGGTAACAAACACAAACACACACACACAAACACACACACACACACACACACACACACACACACACACACACACACACAAACATACAAACTTTCGAATTTATAATATTAGTAGGAAGTAGAATTCACTTACACCAATATTCATAGAAAGCTAAAATATAAAAGATTTCATAATGTGAAACTACCTTTATATTTTGTTGAACACAAAAATGCTTCATACAGCCTTAATGATTGCAAGTGAAAAGATATGTACTAAGTTAAAAGTTATTATAAACCTACATACATACGCTAGAATAACATTACCCTCCTTGACTTCTGCAGTTGGGTAAAAAGAAACATAACTAAAGCAAGGTTTGACGATAGCTCAAAGGTGCAACCACTTACAGCAGTACTATTTTATATTCCATGCGTGTTCTTACTTGTTAGCATAAGCAGTCTACGTGGCTTTTAAGCTGAATAAATAATGTACATGGTTTAAAGAATTGTTTAGTATTGGAATTTAATATATTTGTCTACTGTGGTTAATACAAGTAAATCGGTACTATTACGTTTTAATACAATACTAAACAATTTAAGTGGCCAGTGATGCTAGTTGTCTGACACTAAGAAATAATTAAGCGACAGAAATTCATTACATAAGAGTTCTTAAGGTACTCCATAAAAAACATAACTAACTATACTTCATCATCGTCATAATTATATTAGCTCAGAAATGTGTATTGATCCTAATAGCAGTGATAGCCCACACTCAATAGTCGGATATTTCCTTAGCTGCCACGCTTGGCTGGGTTCATAAATTGCAATGGTGGCACTCTTATTGTAATAAGACGTAAAACTTATTCATAAGTTGAATCTCAGCACTAAAAGAATTTAGATTTAGATTTATTATATAGATTTATTTGTAAGATCCTTTAACATGAAGTTACGTACTTCGGCAGACTTTTCAATAAATATGACATGTTCCCTACTTTCATAGAAGTTGTGTTATATTATACTTTCAATAAACTAAAATTCAGTTTAAACTTTAAGAAGAATTCTCAAAACTAATTCTCCTATTCACTTATATTTATATTTTCACGAAACAAAATCCATACAACATCGAATACTGCATCAAATCAGTATTCTCGTCGGCATTTTCACACAGATTGTTAAGTTAGCTTAGTCTGTGCTCGCCTAGAAGATTTGTGCACATTGTAAAACAGTGCTCTTCGCCTCAGTGCGTCTATGCAGGGTGTGTTGACATATGCATGTGTCAAGCTAGTACTGTCAAACACAAAAACGTTATGAGACTTTTTATTCCGTATTACGTGATTAAAATTCAACTAGTTGAGTTATAGCCTCTGATTTAATCGACTTTAAAGTTCTTAACAAAATCATTTTAATCCATTTACCTTTACTTTAAAATATGAATAAAAGATATAGTATTTGTTGGCAACAATTCAAATTATTTTTTGATGCACTTTCATTCCTAAAATTTCAATTTTAATATCGTCGCCGTAGTCTTCTCCTCAGTAATTGCATTATTTCCTACGCCGAACGATTTTGTGGAGACCAACCAAAACAATATTATTTTCTGATTGCGTACTATAATTGACGGAAAACGCATTTTATCAAATTTCAATAAACTGAACTGCGAACTGATGGATTATGGATTTTTCATGAACCAATTATCACTGTCAATCGCCTGGTATATGTCATAAATCAACCATGTCATGTTATTTTCTAATACGTTGACTTAGTGTATTGCCTGCGTCATTTTGCATGCTACTCAAAACTGTAACTTACAAAAATTGTAATATAATGGCGATTAAAAGAGTGGCTTGAGTTTCTTGTCACTTCTTCTCATGGCCGTAGGGCCATGTCAGAAAATTAACCTACAGCCAGTGTGCAGGCGTAGGGTAGCCTAGCCTGCACACTGGCTGTAGGTTAATTTTCTGACATTTTGAAATTTTTATATTCATGTGGTAATTTAATCAACCCAAATGAATAAATTTAATATCTTCGACGTAGTGCAAGTAAATGCGGCTGTTAAAAATTGTGTACCTAAAACATAAAAATTACCTAAATAAGATTAATTTGTTCTTAATATTTGTCATAACTGTATGTAGATAATTTGCTACGCGACACACTGATTGTTTTCAAGTGCGGTTCATAAAAGACTTTCACTTCACAAATTTTCCATGCGTAAACTGTTATTTTAATTAGTATTATGGTACTATAAAAAAAAATTGTTCTTTTGTATACACAATATCAATCATTTGTAAACTATTTTATTGATAATTCATTATGATTTTTTTTAATTGACAAATAATGTGTATAATCTCTTTATACGCATTTGATGTTAACTATTTGCTATGTCTTTATTAGATTTTTGCTGACCAATGGATACTCGCGTAATTTCTAGCAAATTTTAACGAGTTATGAATGAAAAAATATAATCAGGATCAAAATTAGATGGGAACACATGCGCTGGCAATAAGTTCCATGCTTTAATTGAGCGACAAAAGTATGAAGTGCTGAACCGTTTGGTTCGAGACCCTTTAGATTCCACTGTGAAAGGGTGGCACTTTAGTCCCGCACGTGTCGTTCTGGATAAAAAGGGAGAGGGTGAGATTAAGAGCTTTTCAGAACACTCTTCATGGTAAAGGCGATAGAAGACGGCCATTGAGGCGATGTCTCTTCGCAGCTGTAAAGGCTCAAGGGTCTTAGTTACTCCAGGCTTCCGATAATACGGACTGCTCGCCACTGCAACCTATCGAGTGCATCCAGTAAGCACTGTGCGGAGCCATCCCAAAAATGAGAGCAATACTCTACGCAGGAACGAACTTGTGTCCTATAAAGAAGACAGAGCTGCTTGGGCGTGAAGTACCGCCTCACCCTGTTCAGGACACCGAGTTTACAGAAGGCGGTTTTAATGATGCACTCGATGTAATTCTTGGCGTTGAGATCTCGGCTGATGTCCATACCCAGGATACTTAGGCTATCTTGTAGTGGTAAAGCTGTGTTCTGAAGAGAGGGAGGAGGATATTTTGAAGTACCAATTTACTAGCGTGTTTTTCTGTTTTCACCAAAAAACTTAACTCATACCAAATTGTTAATTGTTTTTCTTTGTGTTACTTATTACAGGTCTAACCACATCTCACTTAAGCCAACTTGTCTTCATCATCACAGCCCGAATCAATCCACTGCTGGGTATAGGCCTCTCTCTGTTTGTGCCAAAACTCATGCTCTTGTGCTAGTCTCATCCATATTCGGCCTGCGATGGTCGCCTGCTGTGATATAATACACCCATCTCGCTGCTGGACGATCGAAACTTCTCGATTAATTTTTTGGCGCGAGGAACTCAGAATTCTACAATGTTTCTTTGGCACTCAGCAACAATCACAATCACATTTATAAAAAACACCTGTGGCACTCGGGGACTGCCGCGGTAAAGCTATTGCATAGAATTTTTGAAGTTATACTTCTTTTGGTGCGATTGGAAAAAATGATGAGAGTGAATTTTTACGATGCGCGCGCACACCGACAGAAAAAAGCAACACCCTGAAGTTAGTTGCGAACCTTTGTGTGTCGTATCAGTACAAATAATCAGATGTATATTTATGTATGTATGCGTTGTAAAAATAGAAATTTACAAATTATTATTTTGTATTTTTGGATTATTACGTGCGTACATGAGTACACACACTCTTTTTTTTTATCAACTTATGCAATTATAATTATTTATTTATTTTTTATTTATGCAGTATTTTTTCTTTGATATTAATTCAAGTTTTTTCTTTGATATTAATTCAAGTTACACTTTTTGAGCGTGGTGACCGATAAGAAAACATTTTTTTTTATGTTATTGAATAAATGAGAAGTTAATATCGTTTAAAATATTTTTATATCTTACAATACATGTATTTTTTACTCTGAAAAAGAATAAATCTGGGACATATTACATTACATTGATGCATTATTACACGTTATTAAAATCTTAATTTAATTTCTTAGTTCTACCAGATAAAATTTATTGCAAATGTGACAAAATATTTGGTTTATGTGTGGTAAAAATTAGCACCACTAGTGTTTATCCTGAAAAATAAATTTTATGGTAGGCGGAGTGGTAGGTGTTAGGATTTATTTTCATTACGGAATTTCTTGATTCGGTCGCCGCGCTCAAAGCCCGCGATAAAAGCTATGCAATAGCTTAAAAAACAATACTTTCTTAACACTTGTCTGTCCAACAGTGCTTCATGTACATGATGTTTACTCTTCAAACGCTCTGAGAATTGAGTTCCACAATACAAGACGAGACTCGACTTTGCTTTTCATAGCTGAATTTTCTTCACACTACAAACTGTCTATCATTTCAAAGGTATTTTATACGTGTCAATGATTTATAATTTTAAAGAGATCAGTTATAAATGAAACCAAATATCGTAATACTTATGTTATTGGATATTTCTACAATCACACTAGAAATAAATAAAATACATTTATTTGACACAAACAAAAAGATACACAAATTCTTAGAAGGTCAACACAAGCACAAATCCCAGTAATATTATAAAAGCTTAATATTATAAAGTTTGTGTGAGTGTATCTGTGTGTGTGTGTGTTTGTTACCACTCAGCGCCTAAACGGCTGAACTAATTTCGATGAAAGTTGGTTTGTAGCTAGATTCGGTGCCGGAGACGGACATAGCCTACTTTTTATCCCGAAAATCGATAGGTTCCCGAGGGAGACAAAATACATTTTAGGCGCGGGCGAAGCAGTGGGGCGCAGCTAGTTTTAATATAAATAATAATAACACAAGAGCAGATAAACAATATTATTTTAAAAGGTGATAATTCTCAGGCATTTGATATTTTTTAAACTTTGTTGATAGACAGGTACGAGCTGTCATTAATGTGATTTTTAGCATAAATAGGTCTGATCAACTTATAGCTCATGAACAAAATAAGTGTTCTTGTAGGCAACTTACATTTACATTTGAAATCGAAATATCAAAAAATAACTGAAGCGAGACTGAGAGAAAATCAATGTTCGATTGATTTATGAGATTGTACATTTGGTGTTCAGTAAGTTAAAGCGTCAAACACGTCGAAAGCCTTTGATGAATTAAGCTTGGACACATGTCATAGCAATCTTTTATTTCTACGTAATTCTTTTTAATGATAATGGCAAAGGTTGACTAGCTTAGTACGTAGACATTACATACGAGTACATGCCGTATAGCATCACGCTGGGTTACCTAAGGGAGATAGGCCGAATGTGTTATACACTCAGGTTAGTTTTTGAAAGTGTGATGTATTTTGGAATAGTGACAATCACTTGTAGACCCTACTGAATGCTTACCATTAGGTACAGTGGAGTTACTTTGATAGGATAATATATAAGCAATATATATTATTAAAAAATAAAAGGCCCGCCTACAGAAATCAAAGTGAAAATAAAGAATCCCATTTTCTCGTGCTGACGCTACATTGAAATATTATGTACCCTATGTCACTCCCACATTTAATAAGAATTTGAAAATGACACCTCATAAGTTAAGATCCATGAAGCCATTTAGACTGTAGAGCGTGCAAAAGATATTGACATACATATATACCCGCATATATACACACGCTCGAAAAACATTACCCTCCTTGACATCGGCAGTCGGGCAAAAAAAACTTACGATTCGTTAGCTTTAAAGTAAGTTTCTTGCACTAGATGTCAACTCCTATCTATATATTTTAAGCAACAAAGTACCATTTATCAACTTGTACGACAGCCATAAACAGAAAGAAACAGAACCAGTCTTACTACCGCACAGGTAAGCATAATTTGGAATATAGTATACTATTTCTTACCATTTACTAACTGCTAAAAGTAAGGAAAATAGCAACACATAATTTTATGATTAAGCCTTATCTTCTTCGTGTTCTCCAATACAATATATTCACTAATGAGCAAACGCAAGAACAAATTTAAGGTTAATCAAATCTTATTAATATTATAAATGCGGTAGTTTGTATGGGTGCACGTGTGTGTGTGTGTGTGGGTGGGTGTATGTGTGTGTGTGTGTGTGTGTGTGTGTGTGTGTGTGTGTGTGTGTTTGTTTGTTTGTTACCACTCAGCATCTAAACGGCTGAACCGATTTCGATAAAAATTGGTATGTAGATAGATTCGGTGCCAGGGACGGACATAGGCTTTTATCCCAAAAATCGGTCTGGTTTCCGAGGGATACAATAAACAATATTCTACGCGCAGGTGAAACCGCGCCGCGGAAAGCTAGTATAAAATATAATTATTTTAATATTACTAATTAGAAATATTACTAAACTTAATTTTATATTTGTAAACTCATTAATAGCGAGTGCTGTTATAAATTTATAATAATATCCGTCTTACAGTAATGAGACAGGTTATACCCTCTCCTAATACTTCGAAAACATATAACTGCTTTAATATTTAATTTAGGTAGATATCTTAGAGATTAGCGTTTCATAAGGATTTAACGGAGCGACGTGCATAGCAATAATGTCGTATCTATGATCAGGTAAATTTTTACCATAATTATTACAATATTAATGACGCCGACAGTCCAACTACCACGCGATACGCTTCGTTTTCCTTTATTCTTCCTCATCAGGGGATGATCAAACATGTACGGAGAAGGGTGTCCCTACATGACATGATTGGCAACGGCTTGGTTGTGTTTTGAAAGCATTTTTTGTGTAATGCTTAAAAAACATAGCCATGCCTATAGATTACGGTTACGACTTAAAATTAGTTTGTAAAGTTACATGATTAGACAAAGACAAAGACGCTCATAGTTCGTTGCACTCACTGATCGGTAACTATTAGCGGGTTAAGCAACTTAGAGTGCGGCTGGCCCATGGATGGGTGACCGCTTAGTGGTATTTGATCTGAGCGTCTCCGTGCTTCAGGGGCCCGTCAAAAGTTGGTCCCGGTTGTTACCAAGTTGATAACAGTCGTTAGGTCAAGTCAGATGCCTCTAAATTTTTTTTTTTTGGTTACATGATTTTCAGACCGCTTTCGGAAGCAATAGTTTAAGAGCCATTATGCGTTTAATAATAATCTCAATAATCTCCTAACTATGATAGGCTTCTAGTTTAGACATTGCTTATAACTTCCTCCAATAAAATTTAGCTAAGCGATGAATGACCATCGATTTTCCGCCGCCAAGGATGTGTTTAACACTCTACTTATCCCATTAATGTAAGAAATGCGTGAAGTCATTTATGTAAGTATGTATTCATTTTTATTTTATAAACATTGTATAAATACTTTGAAGCCAGCAGACAAGAAGAACAAACAAACATAAATCAAATATAATATGACGCCGGTTGACGGATGATCCGACTACAGGTATTGAGTTTACGGATTTGAATATCTTTGTAACGTACGGTACAAAGGATATATATCATGATTTATTTGTTTGAATTTAGAAAATATATTATACTGTATAGTGAATGAACGTTGAAGGGCAAAGGAGGTATGTTTGGATGCAAATGGCGTTCTATAGTCTCTGCTTACCCCATTAATCGGAGACAGGCGTGAAGTTATGTATGTATGTATAGTTGTAATAGTCTAGTGACCGATTCTATATGAGTTTTTGGGTGCAGGATCAGGCAAATACTCAAACAAGTAAAAATTTTTTATAAAAAACAAAAGGCACGTCTGCCTTAAACAAAGTAAAACAAAAAAAACACTTATTTTTATCGGGCTGACGCTACATTGCAAAATTATATACCCTACATCACTCCCACAATTAATACGAATCAAATGACACCTAATATAGTAAAATCCATTCAAGCCATTTAGGCTGTAGACCGTGCCAAAGAAATAGACATACATACTCACATAAATAGATACTTACACATGATAAATACATTACGCTTGAAAAATATTACCCTCCTTGACTTCGATATTCGGGCAAAAATAAACTGGCTATATTATTTTTCCTTTTCTGGTTAGAGTGTAACAAACTTCTCATTATTCCTAAAAGGGAAGAGAAGTTATATTTTGGAAGATGCATGACTACCTACTTCGGTGATTTTATCTATAGACTGTTAGGCAGGCGTCTCGGGTTCGAATCCCAGGTCGATTAAAGTGGGTTTTAATCGATCGTTTTAATTATAGGGGTTTTTATCGAGAAATTATCAGTGTTAATCTGGTGACTTCTACGACTAAAGTAACTGGTGGAACGTGCGTGTTAAACACCTCTACCTATGTCTTCGTCAAAAACGCGTGAAGTTATAATATTTCTGTTCTACTGCTGCAAAGGTTTTTCATAATAATAATAGTAATACCACAACAACCACACAACGCCATCTAGACCCAAAGTAAGCATATATTAATAGCTTGTGATATGGGTTCTAGAATGTGGATAAACATATCTATTTATATACTTTTTTTTTGTAAATACATATATATACATAGAAATATCTTCTTCTGTTTCATTTATATATTTTCTAACATTAAACTCTTCTTGAAAGAAATGTAGCTTATTAGTTTTATTATTAAAATCGTATATATAATTTATTATAACGATATTACTTTTAGTAATTATTAAACCTCTTTTAATCAAGCGACCGCTATAATAAACATATAGGTTGTATTTCTCCTTATTTCTATGCAAATTGCGTTTTATCGCGACGTAGCAAAATTCTCGTCACCTATACGTTATTAGCCTTTAGCATGATAATTTAGTTTAATTTCCATTTTATTACTTGTTTTGAGGTTAAGAAATTAGGTCGGTCTGTACTGGCTTTGTTGGTTTATTGTTAATCACCTTTTAAAATAATAGTTAAATAGTTTTTTTTTATAAGCAGGGAATTTACGCGATGATGCCTTAGATATTTACATACCTTTTGCATGTAGTCTTGCATGAATAGGTATGTAAATACCTGATGCAAAAGTTATGTTTATAAATTATATCATGCAAAGCGAAAGTTTAAAATTAATTAGAGTTAAATATTAGTAGTCAAACTTGTGACTGGCAATGTCCAGGTGAAATATTAGGATTTCAATCAAACTGAGATTCTTGGCAGTTCTTCTCACAGCTCTACCTCGTCAGCGAACTGGCTGTAGGTTAATTGGCTGACATTATGTAGTTTTGACGTTCATAAGCATCATATTTTGTATGATCAAAATGAAATAAACGCTTTGAGTTTGAGTTTGAAACGGTTCACAGTACGTCTTAGTTATGTCGCTTATTGAATCCTGGAACAACAGATTTGGAACTCTTATTAGCCTTGGCTTCGAATTTTGAAATTCGAAGCCAGGGCTAGTAAGAGTTCCAGATTCTGATGCCGAGTCTTTTATGCGGAACACGAACTAAATCTCATAAAGGATCTATAATAATGTAGCCACCATACCAGCAGTTTTACACAATGACTTTTGGGATGGTTTCCACCGCTTCTGGTCCCCACTGACTACTAACCATCAGGCTTATACTAGCCATGTTTGTAAATATGGAATCTTTATGCCAGAATTCATCGTTCAAGTTGGACATCAGTAGCATAATTATATCATAGACTTTCACTAGGGTACCGAATACAAATCGGGCAAAGTCATAAGGAATTCACAGGGGATTGTAAGCAATCCCTCTGAATATATTTGAGTGAGAGTATTGTGAAAATATTGTATGGAAAATCAAGAGCAAATAATAACTGTGGGTGAATGATCATAGTTTGATAAGACGCGACCTTCAACAAAACCTGAAAACGTCGGCTGCAGAACTGTGAACTGTGGTAGTCGGCTTATAGAAGATATCTACTTTAGTAAGCTTCAATTTGACCAAAAAGACTCCGTAGAGATATCTCACTATACCTTACAACACTTACCTTATAACAAACATTCAGTTGTTAAAACAGTCATAATCTTCCGCGTAAAATTGAAATGGTATTTTAAGGCCAGTACGTAGAGGTTAATTTTAAATCTTTCTCTCGTTATTGTACAATCCTTTAGGTGGAAATTAAGTGGTATAAAATCCACGGCCTATTTTCAGGTTTTCTTGTAAATATTTTCCTTTAATCGCTTCGTTTACGGTTAAGAATAACAGTTTAAGTAACTTGAAAAATGTTTAACGTCTTTCGGTAATATTATTTTTAATGGTTGTTGTTGTAAAAGATGTTAATTTTCTTCATCTAAAAATTATAATTTACAAAAGCTATAAAGATTGTGTATTTAGTAAAAAATAATTTTCTTTTATATGTATTCATGATAGACCTGAAGACATATCTCACGATGCTACGGCGACTGGTACCGCGCATGGTCGTCCAAGGCGCATTACCAGTATTGGGCGTTAAAAGCGGGGGTCTACACACTTTGACAACAACCAGATTTGGCCTAAATGGCGTTTATATGCTTTACGTTTTTTCTCTGTGTAATAATTGACAAAAACGAGAACATAAACGAGAAACTTTAAAACTCAATATAAGACTATTATGACTAATACCGAAAGGTTTGGGAGTAATAACCCAAGAAAGGATAATCATCCATACTTCCATACTAAAATTATAAATGCGAAAGTAACTCTGTCTGTCTGTCTGTCTGTTACGCATTCGCGCCTAAACTACTGAACCAATTTTAATGAAATTTGGTATAGAGATAGATTAGACCTCGTCAAACACATCATTTATCGCGAAAAATGACAGAGGTTGAAATAGGGGATGAAAGTTTGTATGAAAAATCATCAATGTAAACAGAGATATAACCGACATTCACGCGAACGGAGTTGCGGGCTACAGCTAGTAAATTAATATAACTTTAATAATTGTTAATACTTATGTGCACTAATTAAGCTGCCAGTATTAAATATAACTTAGCTTAGGTATTAAATGTACAGAAGTATGAAATAAACGCCATAAAATAAATAGATTTACGGCAATCGTAAAACGGTAAATGAATTTCCAACGAACTTTTACAACTGTATGAGAAATTAAGTACTGGGGAAATTTTATCCTATGAAGTTAGCTCGGTATAAATTTGTCCCAGATTTTTCGCCACTAATTAGCAAAAACTAAAGTTTATGATATTATAAATAGTGTTCACTAATAGGGGTACTTAGACAGTCAACTCTAATGAAAGCGATAAATATTGCTTTATGAAAGACGAGTTCAAATATGTCGCTGAAGCTTGTGACATCCATCCATTTATAGAACAAAAAGGTTTGTTTTAAAATATGGTAAAGTACTGGGACAAAGGACCGGCCAAGGCAGATCAAAAAGATAGCGGAACCATGAATATGGTAGAACGAGTTGGATTTGCTAAGTCTATTTATAAAAACTATTGCGCAAATATATGAATTACTTTGATGGCCATAAAATACTAAGGTTTGAAAAATATTTGGATTCACATTTGATAGCATTAATAAGTTTATTTACCATTGATATACGGTTATATAACTTTTGTGGGATTCTACGATTTAAAACCTTATGCCCAAAAATACTCAAACTGAATAATAACAATAAGAATGAGTTCAAGTTTTGTTCAGTCAAATTTCGCTGACTTTAATTATTATTTAATTGGCTACGAGCCCATTCGACCCTAAAGATTTGACCCTTTCTTGGTTTGAGTACCCATTCGACCCCTGGGTTAACAGCAGCACCCATTCGTCCCTTTTCGCGAGTACGTATAAAAATACAGACGGTATAAGAATCTGTATCAGTCTCTTTTGTCATTATGGCTCTATTCACAGTGCTATTGACATCATGTTGTTGATTATACACTAACAACATAAAGAAATCTAAACCATTTCACTTATACCTAGACTAATTTTCTGCAGTCATACTTGTAAATAGCAGTAACAAATGACAGGTAATGATCGTGGGCTATACAATAAAAATCCTACAGCTTACTAAAAACCGTTATAACATGTTGCCATAAAAATCTTTGCAAATTATATAGAATAACGAAGTTTTTATTCTTTATGGCTTTTGAGAGGGTGAGAGGGCAGTATTAACTTTTTAAATTAATGCGACTTGTTTGTTGGTGCTTCTCGCGTATAATAATTTTATTGCGTCACGTGAGATATTTTTCTTTGGGAATAGAGGGTTGCTTTTCGAGGTATTCTTCAAACTTTACCAACTTTGAAACGCACCAAATGAAGCGAACCAAAATTATTCCTTATAACGCACCAGTTAAAACAAACAACAAACAATATTACTACTAACTGATGCGTTCCGAGGAATACTTTTGATTTACTTTGAGGATTAATATAATGCTTTTCGTTGCAAATCGTTATAGCATTCTTTTGGGTTACATTTTTAAAACTCCAGGTTCCTTGCAAAGTTTTGCTCTCAAGGATTTAGAATAGTCAATAAAGTAATGTGTAAATGAAAATGTAGCTTTCATTTGAAAAGTGACGTAAGAAATACTAATTTTAAAAGATTTGTTAATTGATACTTTACTTGATTTATGACCAGCCAATATTACCAGAGGTAAAGCACAGCAAAAGTTTTCACACAAATTGAGTAGTCTAGCTAGGGAAGTCTAACTCGGACAAAATTATGTTACATAGCTTCACGTCTGTTATCTCCGAAAGGATAGCCAGAAGTGCTTAACCACCCAATTTTCACCTTCTTTTTATTTTTGGTCCTATGTAAAAGGGAAGTGAGCCTGTTGCCATTTATTGGACAGCATTCTAGACTCCGGGCTAATACTGATAATTTTTTGACAGAAAAACCAAACATCACTTTACACGACCCGGGGATCGAACCCGAGACCTCTGCGTGGTAATCCGTACACTGTACCACGGAACCACAGAGGCAGTCAATATGTCAATATTTTCTCATTATTTGGTACCCCTGATTGTTTAGTTTTTATAAGTTATCTTAAATCAGGTCTTGTAATACGCATTTAATTCATCTACTATCATTTTTAGAACGTCCTATTTAAATAGGTAACATTTTACTAAAAATGTAGCAAAGCAAGCAGGTCCAAGCTTTTTGTACCTCATCTAACAGTCTACTTATTGTAGTAATAGCCTGCCTCGTCAATACAAACACGTAACAATATCCAACAGTTTTAACCCCACATTACTGCTAACCGTTCAAGTTTTTAACCCTTACAAATGTTCTGCCTCGCACGCTTCCCCAAGCAATTTAAAATTCACCTATCACTATATCTCCGTTCTGAAACTTTACGTTTTCTAATTACAAGGCAGGGTTTAGTTTCTTATCTCTTGATGTTACGTTTAAACTGGGTTTAATGGTTTAAGCTTTTATACAGTTACTTTTGAGGTGTAAATGAGATTTTGTTTTGGGGAATTGTAAGTACTTTTTATTTCGTTATTAAGTAAGTTTATAACATTGGTTTTTAAATTACCTAAAGGTAAGGTTCTAGAGTGGCGACCACGAATGGGAAGGCGTAGCGTGGGCAAACCTCTCACACGGTGGAGCGACGTCCTATAAAGGGTAGCAGTGGGCAACTGATGCGGGCGGCTCACTATGCGACCGGCCCCAAGATAGCGAAATTTACAGAAGGCCTACATACAGCAGTGAACGTCGTTCAGCTAATATAGTGATCATGATGAATCATTATACAAAAACTAAATATTTGACCTCCTAATTCATTATTCAAAAGCTTTTACCCAGTTGTTTAGAAATTTGATAGATTTTGTTCTCAATCAATTTCTTGCAATGCTTTGCTGTACTAAATATAAAACTCTGAGTGATAAATACACCTTGGCTACCTAAATATGTTCAACCACTGTGCAACGCAAGAAGTTGTAAGTTAACTTCACAAATGTAACCAAACGTAACTTAAACTTGGAATCCACAAATAAATATTGCTAGTCGGAGTGTTCTTTATGATCGTGTAATTGTATGTTTCTAATACACCTAACAGCACAAGTTTAGTAGTCGAGCGTTAAAATAAAAATAAAAGAAAGAATATGAATTTAATTTATTTAAAACTTACACCTTCATGATAATAAATTACAACTTTAATTAATTAAAACTTTAATCCTATAATACCTCTGCTAACTAAAAAGCTTAAATATTATTTTAAAACTAACTTTATCGATAAATAATTGTCACTCATTAACTACGTTAAGTAAGGCTTAAAACAAAAAGAACCTTAATTCATTAATTAAATAGTATAAAAAAAATTATTTGAAGGTTAGACTCGTAAAAGTTTAGCTTATCTAGTTAGCAAAGTAATTTTTACCAAAATAATATCTACAAAATAATGTTTTATAGTTTTTTTAAACAAAGGCACTGCTTTGTACATCGTAGTATTATGAGCTCGATAATGCCACCATAACAGGACCACCACGCTAGCAATTTGCCAGGATACGATTGAAATGTTAACCATGTCTCAGATCTGAGCTGATGAGCTCGTTATTTCAGACGACAGAAGTTCCACTGCATGGTTGACTGTTGCTTTCTTCAACAGTCAACCATGAACCAAAATCCCTAAACGGATTTTTGTGGATTTTTATCAAGGTGCAACAAACAAGCTTATGGTGATAGTAAAAGGTTATGGTAACCTATGAAGAACTGGGTATTCCAGGAAAAACAGTGTTAAGAAAACACATCTAGGCCATTGCCGATCGTTAAGTGAGAAGAGAAAGAAGAAGGAAGACTAACAAAGCAATCTGAACTACACCCTGTTATGACTGTACAGCGAGATTTCTTATGTATCTTATGTATCTTGCTGATAAACAGAGTTCTTAATGTTTTTAAGAGAAGCATAATCTGTAATAAGTATCAGCACTAAAAGTTGCCTTTAAAAGCTAGTTTTAAATTCATAAAGCTTAAAAGAAATACAACGGCATGTTTTTTAATTAACAGCTAGCACTGCACTGAATTCAAAAGTTCGGTAGTAAAACTCTATTTTTAATTTACTAACAGCCACTCTAGATATTTGGTAACAAATTACTTTGGGCCAGCAACAGGTTCAATATTTCGTAATGGTTTAATCGTCTATACATACTCTTTCTTTTTTAATACAACGCATGTCTTTGAAATATATATATTCATTATAGTATTCGTATATAGAACATATATATGAATACTCAATGAACAGATTCAGCCGATACATAATCTATTTTTTTTATTTTTTTTTTGATTTACTATTTTACTAGGAAATCAGCTCTATGTTGTGAAGAGAGCAAACTTTTCAAATACACAATAAACAGCCTTAAATACAGACGTAAAATAAAATGGGTCACACAAAGTTTCGTTTCTTGCTGGAATTGATCCTAAGTTTACCCTATTTTATTTATAGCTAATGGATGAAGAAAAGAATTATAATAAAATCAATTATGAAAACCTCCGTATGTAACAATTCATGTATAAAATGTGGAAAAAAAATTGTATTAGTAATAAGCGTCAATTATAATTGAGACTTTTGAGGTCTAAATATAAAATACTGGGATTACATCGCACAGTCTAAAAACCATAGGAAAAATATGCTACTCGTCAGTTTATCAGGTCATCGTTGTCTTTCATAAATACATTGTACCGAGCATGAGTGCAACATTAGGAGTAAAACATACAACTTTGATAAAAACATTCAACATAATTTGTCTCAATTGATAAAAACCCGTGATAATAATAGAAAGTGTCTGAAATTTTCCATTTTAATGAAACACCATTTCACACTCGCCCCATTTGCCCCATTTGGCAATCCCTTTCATTATGTGATGACACAGTGACAATAACAATGGTAGGGATTATAAAACAGGGTCAAATGTAATTTTGTGTACCTATACTGACACGGTCTACTGCACAAAATGTTTGGGTTCGTATCAAACAGAGGACAAACGAGTGTTGAACTACGCACTTTCAATTGTTTTTGGGATCAGAAAAATATATCTTATATTCTTTTTTGGATATTTACCTAAAGGTAAATTGTAACCTAACCTCCGAACCGCAATTAGTCGGAGTTTTCGCTAGCAGTTGCTTTAACCTTCTTATGTAAGATTCATGTATGTATCTATGATAAATTACAGTATATATGCCATTGAGATATTGATCTAAAAAGTATTTTTCGGCAAAGTGTAATGCAGTTATGTCGTTTTTTTTATTAGAAAAGCAGAACTGTCTCTAAAAAAGTACAGTTAAAATTTAGAAGGACTAAAAACCATAAATCACCA
Source organism: Parascotia fuliginaria (assembly GCA_963082885.1). Taxonomy (NCBI): domain Eukaryota; kingdom Metazoa; phylum Arthropoda; class Insecta; order Lepidoptera; family Erebidae; genus Parascotia; species Parascotia fuliginaria. The sequence goes on from OY720197.1 coordinate 5,874,304, forward strand.
GTAGAATAACGAATACTACATTGATAAAATCTTTCCAGTTTTTTGCTGACCTTATCGTCATGGTAGACTGATGTGTCGCCACTGACAATAAATATGTTAAGCTATTCCTAAGCTCAAAAAAGGCGACCATAGCTTTGAATCTACTTATTCTCGCACCTCAACCCTTTTTGCAAAAAAAATCAATGTAAAACAATGATATGTTAATAGAAGGCCGAGCTAAATTATTCATGTCGTGTCCCGAAGTCGAACTGAGGTGAGAGCGTTGAAAAAAATATTATGTTTAGAGACATGGCTTTTGAATGAAATAAATGTCTTTATTTATGCTTACTTATTTTGATTTTAAGTCAAGCTACATAATGTGTAGTGATTTAATCATTTCGTACGGTATAAACTATAATCATAGTACTTTATTTTGATTGTCAAAGGTGATTGTAGTTATAGACCAATGTTACAGGATAGGTCGTAAAAATTATTTTAAGTTAAAATCCAGTGGTTAAATTTCTGTTACTGTTAATTATGATTGCAAGTACTGCTATATTTTACAAACTACTTCCATAATAACACAAAAGTCATACACTAGTGTTTTCAAATAATTTTATTATATAATTCTTATATCAATTCTAACATTGTTAATTGAGCGAAATGCCCATATACTACTATAAATTTCCATATGCTATTGATACCGTAAGTAAGTCTTCACTCCCCTTCATTTTTTACTTCTACTACTAACACTTAAAAAAACGGTCAAGCTACTATAACTACTAAACATCAGATAGACAGCAGCTTATTTTTCACTGCTTCCATTAAAAAATGTACTGGATTGACATAAGTTAACGCCAACGCTTATGTCAATCTCATACATTTTTTTATCTATTCTATGAATAGAATAGAAATCTTTGACACTTGTCTAGGGCCTCTGATTCTTACCAATATAATAATTCTTCTTAATAACATAAGCACGTAATCGAATCATTAAGTCTCGTTTTATTTATGTAATCTAATAAACATAAATATAACATATTTAAATAGTTTGGCATCAAAGATTAATATTAATATTACCGCTACATTGATATTGACTGTTGTTTAACGGTAACAGGCAATTAGATAGCTTAGGAGCTTCTAAGCTATCTAATTGCCTGTAATCTTACAGTAACAAAATTTAGTAAGATTTTAAAGCAGGCTTATAACATCATCATCTTCATCATAACATCGACTTCTTCATTTTTATGGTCTCAATATTTAATTGAATTAAAAATAAAACATTAATTTTCATTTTTATTTTGGTGATTGATTATAGATATTAACTGTTTCGTTTTTTTTTGTAAGTTGTGCCACCTTTAAATGTTCTGCATTTATTTAGTATTATTGTAAATATACGTAAATTACAGTGTATTACCGGTTGTAATAAATCAATAAATCATTTCGTATCGCCTTTTTGACCGGTCTTGAGTCACCTTTATCCAGTTGTTACCAGGCACCTCCATCAACTTATCGATCAACTTTTTATGGGGTCTTCTCCGTCATCACTCAATTTTTTTCTACTCCAAGATAACTCATAAATAAGATCTGTGGAGGTCTGTACACACATACAAAGGAAACAAAATATATTGAAACTGATAGCACAAATATCTAAATCTATATATTAATATTATATTACATCTTACATAAAGCCAATAGATGACAATAATATAAGCTGCCAAGCCATGCAGTCAAAGTTTTTATAACTAGCATCGTGTAAGGGACAACTTGTAGACAAAATATACTAAGTTTCATATTATACAAACGATGTACTTAGCACAAAGGAAAGTGAACTCTGCCCGCACCATGTGCTGGCTATCGTATAGCCTCTACTTCGCTAAAGTGCCGTTAAGTAACACTGATATTACCTGTGTTAAATTTTCGTGAACGTAAACTAAAAACTTTTGGTTGAATTGTTGTTTAATTCGTGAGTCCAATGTAAATTTTGGATTAGTTATTTCTTATTGCAGTTATTATACGGCAGCTGCAATGGGGTGGACATGTCTCACGGATGAATAAAGAAAGAGTGGCGAAGCGCATCTTTTACTCTGAATTGCAGGATGGCAAGCGCAAACAAGGTGGCCAACTATTGCGGTACAAAGATGTGCTGAAGCGTCATATGAAGCGATGTGACCTAGAACCGTCGCAATGGCAGACATTGGCAGCAGACCCACCGATGTGGAGGCGTTCTGTGAGCACTAAGGTGTTTAATTTTGAAAGAAGACGTAGAGCAGACCTCGATGCTAAGCGAGATGAGCTCAAGGCCCGAACATCTGTGGCCATTAATTATAATTATATCGGAGAAGTGCTGACTTGCAACGAGTGTGGTCGTACATTTGCTGCAAAAATTGGCTACGTCAGTCACCTAAGAGCACACCAACGAAGCTCACAATAGTCAGGCATCAGTCACCGTGGCCGGATACGGTCAGGATAGGATATATATACCGAATTGACCGGGGAAGTACTACCCTCTCATAGAACATAAACGTAAGAATATTAGTTTTCATGCTAATTTGTTTCGCTCGGTGAGTGAAAGCGCCAGCAGCCCAAATACCCTCTCAGTCCTCTTCCGATTCCCTTTTCCTTCCTCATTCCTTTCTTCGTGGTCGGCAACGGCTTGGTTGTGTTTTCTAAGCATTATTACTTCTGCGATGTTTGTAAACATAGCCATGTCCATAGATTACGGTTACCACTTATCATCAGGTATGCTTGTTTGCCACCAAAGTTATATAAAAATAAATATATATAGACTTTTATTTTCTATGTATATATAAGATAGAAAATAAAAGTCTATCTTAGACTCATTCATTATTTTCCTATCGTAATGCACACTCAACAAAAACTTGCGTTTAATTAATCGCCTGATAAATGCAATTTCTTTTTCAAGTTACAAATACTGGGATGTTTCGCTGTGAGACAGCGTTTGCTATTATAATCATCACGCGTGGCAGGTGGATTGGTGGTATTTAAAACACAAGTAACGCTGCTACTCGTTACCTTGTATTTCCTTACTAGTTACTAGACGTCAGCCCGCATCGTTTCGGTATCAAAAGTTTTATTCGGTCTTACAACAAACGCTACATAAAATGTAATTGCTTGAAAACATACAAAACTATAGGTAACATATGTATGTTACCCACAATATTTTATTAATTTCTAAAGGTTAAAGAATTTTTTAAATCTGTGACATAGAGTTCATTTAAATCTTTACAAATATAGATTGCCGAAATATCAGATACTTTTCAAGAAAAATATGGGGTAGTTCCATATTCTTTACCGGAAACCACACAGTCAAACATAAATAATTAAACAATACAAATCTACATACCAGCTCCTAGACTACAATCGACAAAAAATGGTCACAATAATTGGTTTAATTTCTCTAAACATAAATCATAGTAGGTACAGCATTTATGAATCATTTACACCGCGGAACAAAATGAACTTAATAGGAACATTTTACACTGCAATTAACGGTCGGCAATGGATATTAGATGAACCCGAAGCGTGGTTTTTTGTTCCTCTTCCGATTAAGATATTGTTTGTCCGTAGCAGATTTGAATGAGATTTAAATTATTTGTAATTTAATAACCTTGTAACAAAGAACAAATTTTTCTGCTTGTCGCAGTGATTACTCAGTGAACTGCGTGCTGTATTGAGTTCGATCCTGTCTATTACCATCATAATCTATACAATCTAAAAGTGAAAGAGTTTGCTTGTTCGTTTAAACGCGATAATCTCTGAACCTATCAGTCGGATATGGAAAATTCTTTTTGCGAATAATAGCCCAGTTCTCAAGGAAGGTATAGGCTCTGTAACGACAGGAGCAAAGCAGTAAGCAAAGACGCGGGTGAAACCGCGTCGCGGAAAGCTAGCTAGCTGACTGGAAATTCCAGAGATTAGTTAACAAACTTTTTCGCTTTATATAAAAGTATAGATTTACTGCTATATGTATGTATGTCTTTTATTATATTATTTTACACACACAACATTACTAAGTTATATCCATCAAGGGACACACAAGATCCACTTAGACAACTTAAAACGCACTCAAAAGACGGCCGAAGCTTACATCTAGGATTCGCACCTGGGACCTCGTGGACCCTTTTCAGAGCAAGATTAATATCTTTAGTGATAGTTGTGGTTTCTCTCTAAGGATGGGTAGTTCTTAAATGAATTAGTTGTCCTTCAAAGTGCAAAGCAATCGTTATTTAATTATAGAAGGGACAATAATTTAAACTGTTGTCACATCTTTCTTTAAAGATCATTCCCACATCAGGTTAGAAACCATGTATCACGGGACAAACATTAAGACGGGGACATAGTCTTGAACCAAATATTTATGAATTTTTGTGTACCAATTATTTATTACATTTTGTTCCGTGTGAAAATCTGAGTTATTTACGTCGGATCCCTTGTTACTAATCCCCTGAGGATCGGTTTATTTTTAATAAGTATATTTTCTGTCGATCTGATCCACCGTGTAGGGTATCAGAATAGACCTAATTTAAAACTTCTTGCATAGCAGTGAAAAAGTAAGATAATTGTTAAAGAGAGTCTTAGTGCCTGCAGCAATAATTGTAATCAACTCAAAAAATAATAAATAACACATTACGTAAATGATGTTTTTACAAAGAACTGATAACCGTTGGAACAGAAAATATTTGCGTAATATTGAAAAAGTCACATTGATTCTTGTTCGACACTTACTTTTAAATCAAAACTACTAAAACGTCACGCGCTAACATAAAAGTCAATTTATCCGATCACTTACACGAAACGCTCTTGTAAGCAACACTTATACTTATTCAGTCATACATCAAAAAGCTACCTTCAGATGACTGAATGTCAACCAATCGTTGAACCACAAAGCAACTAAAAACCCAAACCTAGTAACTCCACAAATCAACATTGGGCTCATTAATTATTGCTTTATTTAAAGCGCTCTGCACCTATTTATAACTGTGTATAACTAACCAAAGAGAAATAGAACTATTCTATATCCTATTAGACATTTAATTGTTATAAAAATTGCACAAAAAATCGGCATCATTTCAAAACAGGTACAAAATACAACAAACTATGAAACACACAAATTTTTGTATTTCATAAAAGTAGTAACCAAGTATGTTTTATGATAAGTTCCTAAATGATAATATTTACTTATGAATTTAATAGTATAAAATATAATTTAGTTTACACTATTATTTCATTTCCATAAACAAAAGCCATCTCGTACACTACTCACAAACACTAAAACAAAACACAACTCCCACCTAATCTACAAAGTAATTAAGAAACATACATTACGATTAAGAAAGTTCAAATAGGTTTTAGATGTAAAATTAACCATTCAAAGCACGAATTTTTAGTCAAGACCTTTGGCAAATTAACCCGAAAGCTGTCGGGTTAAGGGGCATTATAAGAATAAATAATGAGGTACCCTGGTAGGTAGCAAGATCACAAGAATTCTACCCTCTCAATTAACGTAAAGATGAAATTAATTTATTCTAACTAGGGGATTTTTGGGCACAGACCGTGTGTAAGCCGCCGCGGTCGTTTGTGTTAGGTAGTAAATTTTAATGTTGAGTCTTGTTATATAATTATACCCGAGGGCCGTTATGATTAGTACTGAAACGAACTATAAGTATTCACTTACCATAAACAATATAAGCAATAAGTATGTTTTCTTCAGTATAAAAGAGTATATCTGAAAATTATAATGTTTCTTTTCAAAAAAAAATATCATACGTTATATATGAACTAACTTATTAACCTTTGGATTTTCTGATTCTTGCTCAAGATTTGCCACAAACAAATCTTTTGCTTAATTTAATTGCATTTTAGAACATATTAAAGTATTCATTAAAATCATCATTAAACCACATTCATATCTAACAATCCGAATATCTACATTGCAATATACCTTAACACAAAGCAAATGCTAAATCTTAGCTCTAGACTCCAACAACACATTGCCAGAACATTGCTAGATACCGTTCATTAAAGATACCTACATAAATTGCACAATATACATACAGGTAGTTGCACAGAAGCGCATTAGTGCAAAGTTGTGCACAAAATATTGCTGTATGTATCGAGCAATACACAAGCCTAAGTTTCTAATCTACACTATGAGTTTCATTTGCACAAAGGAGTTTTATTACACCGAAGTGAACAATATGTAAAGAGGGAAACATGCAAAATAAGGCGTTGGGAGGTGACGCCCACTAGCGAAGTATATATAACTTGGTAATAGTAATAGTAATTATTTCACTAACCCAGTTAGTCAACAGAATGATAGTGATCAAATCATCACTCATTATCTCAGATCAATCATTCTTACGGTAGTAGATCCACGCTGGTTTTAGCATGAATAGGCTGGATCGTCCGGGGAAGTACTACCCTCTCATAGAAAATTGACGTAAGAGTAGTAGTATCGGTACAATTGCGTTTCCTCTTTCCTCACCTCTATCATCCCCTTCCCTAACTTCATTCCCAGCCGCCATAGTGGAGGCCACCATACCAGCAGTTTAAAAAGATGGCTTTTGGTATGGTGGCAACCACTTCTGGATTTCACTGACTGCTTACCATCATGTGGAGTGGAGTCACTTTGGTAGATTAATAAAAAAAAAATCACATGAGAAAGTGATATTTCTTAACACTTTTACATATAAATTAAGGTTTTCTCTCTATGTTGTCTTTCACCATCGTTAGTAATGTTCAAAGTTACGATATAAGATGCTTGTAAACTTGTAAGATGATTGCAAATATTGCAAATGACTCAATTGATTGTCCTGATAACTCAGTGAAATATATCTACGCACAAATCATAACAACCTAAGAAAACGCCCATTTCTGGATACACCTTTCGCAACTACAAACTATAGACGTAATGCCTTCTGCATACGAAGTGTAATAGCTTTCAATAGTCTACCTTCACATTTAGACATCGATCTATTTTGCACGAGCACACATAAAATTAGAAATATTTTAAACAATGAATATTTCGGTACCAAAAATAAATAAACATATTGATTCATTCAATTTTAAATTGACTATTATTAATTTTAGTCCTATAATTATCTTACTATCAAGTATTGCACGACTTGAAACCTACTTATGATGTATTAAAAAAAATGTTATTCTCTTCTTCACTTTACTTTATATACCTTCATAGCTAATAATATTATCTAAAACGCTGTTAACGCTACTTACACATTATATAACTTACACAAATGCGGAAGCTTGTAATTGGCAAATGTCTTTACAAATAAATGTTACTTATATTATCTATTAGTCCGTAAGCTTTCTGTAAAATAAACAAATAAATAAATAAATAAACTTAGTAAAACAGGCTTTGAAAAAGCACAACAAACGTCTTGTTGCAAACTCCCAAACTTATGTTTAAAAGGCATTCGCAACCGTAACAATAGCCTACTATGACTTTACGGGCGACGATTTGACTTAACTTGCAATATGCGATGCAATCACTAACATCATATTTTTTTAAAACTGTACATAAGTTAGAACGTAAAAAGGAAAAAAAAAGGATGAAATTTATTAAAAGCTTGAAGCAGAATAATTCGGCTGTTATCTTGACAAGTCAGATTAATATGAGTTCGTTTAATTAATTGGCGACATTTTTATTTTTACTGCACGAAGTCCTTTATGTACAAAAACGCCGGAAACTGAAAAATAATTTTTGGAAAGCCCGTAAATGGTTAAATGGCTTGAGTAAATGAAGTGATTTAACAAAATGGAAGGTTTTTAGCATAATATATTTTAGCCACCCTGAGACACAGGCAATCCAAGTGTGCTATATTTTTAAAGTTGACTTTAGAGATATGATCATTCGCCTTGAGCTAACATCAAAATGAATACTAATAGTTATAATTCTCTCTATGAGAAATGTTCTTCACCTTGCAGTGCAACATAAAAAAAACGATCTAGGATTTTAAAGTATAAAAACCGTACTTTAAGACTAACAAACAAAATTTTAAGCTAATGATACGCTTCGATGTAATTGTGTCCCATAGTAAGGTGCTTAGAACGCTTAGTTTAATACTTACCGGGATATGGGTATTAGATACATAATCAACTGTAGCCTGCTAACCCCTTTATATTAAACTTTTCATATTATCCAGTTAGTTTTAACTAGAAGAAAGTAATATATCATGATGCTAGTATTGCTAGAGTTCTTATTATAACTAAACTTAACCGTGCGTGGTCTTTGGTTCAAAATATAGAACAGTTCAATATATTCCTGAGGGTATTTAAGCGCCGTCAGTCCAATTACCCGTTGGTTTCTTTTTCCTTTTCCCTTTTCCTTCCTCATCTCCCTATATGGCCGGCAACGGCTTGGTTGTATTTTCTAAGCTTTATTTCAGCAATGCTTAGAAACATGAACATGGAAATGCTAGCGGCTCTGTGAAGCCACTGCCTACCTTGAAGGGAGTGAAAGTAAAGGAAATTAGAGAGTTGCGAAAAAGGAAAGAGAGGAAATTGGTATTATTACCTCTCAGTTGGTGAGCAACAGAGTCGGCAACTTAATTGCGCCCGCAGTTCTTTTCCTTTTCCTTCTCCTTCCTTATTCTCCTTAGTTCAAAGTACCGACTTTGAATTACTAAAAAATATAACCAAATACACCGGTATTTGGTTATATTTTATCAGCTTTCTTCGGCGCGGTATCACCCGCGTCTTTGCTTACTGTTCTCCTCGCGTCGCCAGTAGCGTAAAGTTACATAGCCTTTTACCTTCTTCGAGAACTGGGCTATCATACGAAAAAAGAATTTTTCGAATTCGACTGGTAGTTCCAGAGGTTAGTGCATGCAAACAAACAAACTCTTCTGCTTTATATACTATATACCTTAATAAGATAGGGTAACGCTTATAATTAGATGGACATCTATGTTGTTATAAAACATAATTATGATCTGCAGCGCGCGTGTAGTATTGTCATATATTTCTTGCAAAATTATTACGTGCTCTAAAACAGATCCTACTCCATGAACTGTGACATGACATAGGATACAAGTGGGTATATTAACTTCCATCTATCATCGTTTGTTGGAATATTGATGATACCTCCAATATGTATGAAGATTAATATCCCGCTGTAACAAGGGGAGATATTAAAGAAGGCATTATTTTATTTTATTTTATTTATTAGGTACACCAACAGCATACATATTTTACATTTAATAGAAAATATAGATAAAAAAAGGTCTCATATATATGCCAATTATAGGTATACACAACATTTACCATCGAAGCAGACTTCAGCAGACAACTATTTAATAATATTAATACAAATTAAATTAAAATACTAAATAAATAACGAAAAAATAACAAGACTAAAAATAGAAATGAAACAAAAAATACCAAAAAACATGCATTTGTTGGACATACATAGCTCAATCTTTAAGCGATGGAATTGTTGACAATATTTTGCTTCTGTATTTAGCAAGAGAATCAGAGAACACATCAAGGTCAGGGTTTAATGTGCCGATCTCATTGTATTTAGCGCATATTCTGGGAATCGGCGCATGTCGGCCTAGGTTAGTTCTGCAGGGTGGAAGATGAAGAATTTTACCGATAAGTTTTCTAGGGTATTGATATGGCACTGTTAGAGACAAACATTCCAGATTGGCTTCACATTGAACAGAGCCATTAATACATTTGTGAAGTAATACTAAATCGTGCATCGTACGGCGATCGCGTAGTGACTGCATGTTATAAAAGGACAATCGTTGATTATAAGGGCATCTGTGGGATATTCCCTGTGAAGTATAAGCAATTCGCCTGGTAAAACTTCTTTGAATGCCTTCGAGACGCTGGGAATGTACGGCGTACTGAGGATTCCACACGACACTGCAAAATTCCAATTGGCTTCGGACTAGCGAATCGAATAATAGTATTTTAGTTTTTTCTTTAAAATGTTTCGAGTTTCTTAAGACGAAACCTAGCATACGAGATGACTTGTTTACTATATGATCGATATGTGGAGTAAATTTAAGCTTACTGTCAATAAGTATGCCCAAGTCTCTAATTTCCGTCACTTCTTGCAATTCGTTGCCATTAATATTGTACGAAGATGGGACAGGACAGAGCTTTCTGGTATAGCGTATGAAAGAACATTTGCTGTGGTTCAATGTCATACAATTAGAATCACACCACGTGTGGATGCTATCTAAATCAGTCTGAATGAGGGAAACGTCTTTGATGGATACAACTTTTCTATAGATTTTAGATCGTCTGCAAACAATTCATATTTACAATGTTTAATATGGTTAGTTATATCGTTAATATATGCAATAAATAGTAATGGACCTAGATGAGAACCTTGTGGAACTCCAGAATTCACATTAAAGGTGTCGGAAGCATATCCCTTAACTACAACGGATTGGGTTCTGCCCAATAAGTAAGACTGAAACCATGCCAACATTTGTCCATGAATACCATAGTGTTCTAGCTTATGTAGAAGCACAGTATGACTGACTTTGTCAAAAGCGCTAGTAAAGTCAGTGTAGACAGTGTCAATTTGATGACCCTGATCCACAGCACTCGATACGCTTGATACGAAGCTGACAAGATTAGTTTGAACAGAACGACTTTTTCTAAAACCATGTTGATGGTGTGTGATAAACCTATTGAGGTAACAACTGATTGTAGGATAAATAAGTGACTCAAACAGTTTAGGTATACAAGATTATAATGATATGCAGGCTAAATTAATATAAGAACAGGCTTAGACTTCATAACATAACATTACGTCTTATTTTTCACGACGGTGTAGGCTGGGGTGTATATCATTTACGTTTCACTATATCTATGTTGGGTTTATTGTAATAAGGAACAAGCCTGTTGCTATTTACCAGGAACTAAAAACCTTATATTTTTTTACCCGACCCAGACATTAAACTCGAGACCTCTCCGTGACAGTCCATACATTGAAGCTACTAACCATGGAACTACCGACCGAGGTAGTAATTTTTTTTATTAATTAAGAAGAAATACTCGTAACGTGTAGGTAAGTACTAATGTAGGTAGCGATTTTGCAGAAGTCCATAAGCATCGGTCACCTTATAACACTACTCTATTTACCCCCAGTTTCTGAAAGATTCAACAGGTGATTAGTTATTTTTCGTTGATCAGTCTTTCAGAAACTCAGTCTGCTTGTGACTACGGCTGGTGTAACCTGGTTCAAACGTCAAGCAAAATAAGATATTTAAATACCTAATGCATGATCGCTTAATTCCCGTATATTTAGATTTATAATATAATGCAACGAAAAAGTTTAAAAGTAAATATGGGTGTTTTACATCTCTATATTTCATCGTTACAGTTTTAAAATATACGTTCGACATCATAAGAGCAGACCAAATCATATCAACATTCATTAGATCTAGATACTCCATTTATAAACTTATATTGTACCCTTATCTACGAAACAAACGCCACAATTTCAATGCACACAGGCTGCAACCGCAACATGCCAAAGTTTTTAATTTCCTGTCCCACAGTACTGTTCGTATCTTGTTTAACTGTTTTTCATTGTATTCAGATAGTGAAGCACGGTATGAACTAAATGAACTAAAACAACGAATGTTTTAGTTCATACGATGTTTAGTCCATTCAGAGCATTGACCAGTCTGTAGAGTATTTAATTTCTTTGAATCTTTATTACGTGCATTTTAATCCTATTTTATTTTAATGTGCATATTTATTATTTTGTAATGTATGAGATCTGTATCACGGGATATAATTTTATTATATTAATTATTAATTGTTCTCTAATGAGTGTAATGAAAAGGCTGCAGATGCAATAATTGTTAAAACTTATTGAAATTGAAAATTAAAGGTATAAAAATTATTATAATTGTAACGGTTAGTAGCTTTATGAGTACCTCTCGTACGTACTTTCATGCAATCGTCAATAACATTTATTATTTCTGCCACAAGACCATTTCTTAATAAACCATTCCATCAAATGAGCAAATTTTATCTATCAAAGTCAACGCTTTGCCGCTAAAAAGATTATCAGTTATACCAAGAGTATATTAGAGGTATTCATTCTTCATCAACATTTCAGGAACCTAAACTGTGAACGCCACCAAGCTTGACCGTTTCGGTAAAAATCTTCTAATGGTTTTTAGAGGCTCCAACCAGCAGCATGTTTATCAACTAAAATGATAATAATCATAAATACTATTACGTAATGCACTAGAAACATTTAACAATCTACAGTCTTGATAATTAAGTCATTAATTACCCGCGAACAAAACTAAAGGTTAATTCGTACACTTTCGCTTTACCGATCAAAACACCAATCCAAAAACCAATTCTCTCATTCCCGGACCAATAAAAACGCCCACAATTAGCAGACAGACGGTTAATCCCGCGTCGCAGGTAATATACTGTTATTATACCAATATCAATAAAATAAAAACAGACGTACAAGTAGGTACAAATAAATAATATATTTTATGTGGAACGTAAGAAGAATTAATATTGTATTGTATCTTTTTGGCTTTACGGACGATATTGGATGGAAAATATTATTTTGTTTTGAAGGTTGTTGTTGTAAAATAGGGTTCGGTAAATCAATGTTTTTTTTTGTTTAAATACTCGTATTTTTTAACACATATTTTGATAATAATAGAAACAGAAATAATATGAAATCACTTTAAAAATCACGAAAAATAGGTGAGTCTATGTTTTTTCGTTTGCTAGAACCAACGTAACTATTGCTATCCGCATAAAGTGATATCTATGACTAACAGAACGCTTGAATAAAAAAAGAAAAAGAGAATTCTGAAACTGTACACATAGGCTTTGTACTGGCAACATTCTTGTTTATACATCCAGTTGTATTCAGTTATTTATTTCAATTAGGCTATGTTTAAAGTTATAGAAAATAATCTATCTTTGTGTTAGTAAGTATTTATTTTATATAATCTTCAAGTATTGCCTAACTTTTTTAAGTTTTCAGTTTTGATCAAAACCTAACCTGAAATTTACACATTTTAGGTAAACGTTGCCTAAAACATATTTATACATCTACTAGCTTTCACGTCATTAGAGGATAAAAAGAGTCAATTAAACCCTAATTGGTTTAAATTATTGTATATATTTATATTGATTAAAGTTTTTTATCGATATGTAGGTAATTTAGAAGTTTATGAAGAACTTCGACACAATATATTATTATATGGAAAAATTCAGGCTATCAAAAATAAAAAAAATAAACTGATACTTAATTACATTGACTTCAACTAAGTTTATAAGTTCTTAATATTTGCTTAAACAACATTCGATATAACTTTGCATTTATGAACAATAAAAATAAACAACATAAAAATAAAATTTACGACTTACGAACGATGTCCATTTCGTTCTTCGAACTCAGCAGTCTATGGTGGCCCTTAACTTTATGAGGCTCAGATAAAATACGGTAATGTAAAAAACATAAGCACGTTTGACATACGATCCATTCTGAGGACTGTTTAAGCAGACAAGGATGTTTGCACACAACCCGTTTAACGGATAGACACCGCTCATAAATTGAATGAACTGTTGCCAAAATTTGTGTTTTTCTAGCCATGTGACTATTTTCTTTAGAAATAATAGGACTGTATGCTATAATTTGCATTAGCAGTCAATATATAAATATTTCACCAACTACATACAACGCCATCTAGACCCAAAGTTAGCATATATTTTAGCTGTGTTATGGGTTCTAGAATGCGACATACTTAAATACTTTTTTTTGTAATTACATACTACATATTTTATACAAAGAAACACGCACATCTATGCAAATAGACACATGTTCCTGCACGCAATTGTGTTTTTTTTTTATATTATCCTACCAAAGTGACTCCACCCCGCCTGATGGTAAGCAGTCAGTGGAATCCAGAAGTGGTGGCCACCATACCAAAAGCCATCGTTTTAAACTGCTGGTATGGTGGCCTCCACGATGACGGCTGGGAATGGAGGTAGGGGAAGGGAGTGAGGGAGGTGAGGAAACAGGAAAGGGGGAAAATTGGGCCTCCGGCGCTCTCACTCACCGAACGAAACGCAGTAGTACGAATACTACTACTCTTACTTCGATCTTCTATGAGAAGATAGTACTTCCCCGGACGATCCAGCCCATTCATGCTGAAACCAGCGTGGATCTACTACCGTAGTGTAGTATGTGCACTGAGCGGAAATCGATTCCGCGTCCTCTGCGGTCAAATGCATGTCTGCGGCAGTCAAATAAGACTCAAAAATAATTCGAAAGTGAAAAAAATGTATACATTTAGTACCAATCTTTAGTTTAGTCAAACAGCTTTGAGCATGGGTGATAATTAATGTTATTTGGAAAAACAAATTATTTAATTTATTGCTCATGTCTTTTCTGTGTCAACAAACGTCTGCCCTGCAAAAAAGTGTGTGTTCTACGTGTTATTTTTGCAGAACGATGTTAATATTTTATTTTTTGCATTGCGTTAGATTTAGATTAACCTATAATAATAATAATAATAATAATATTCTACCACATGCAAACAGCGCCAATTAGCCCCAAATTAAGCAATTATATTTGCTTGTGTTATGGATAGGTACTAAACAACTGATATACTACTTATATACATTTTTTTTGTAAATACATACATTATTATAGATAAATTACACCCAGACACAGAATTTACAATCATGCTCATCACACAAAGGTTTGTCCTGGGTGGGAATCAAACCCACGACCTCCGGCATAGCAGTCAGGGTCACTAACCACTAGACCAACAGGCCAGCCGAATATCTACCTATTATCTGCAGTGTAAGCAAACTTAAGTTATTTATTTTAAATTGTGTCATTAAATTTATGCATAAGTACCTTTTTGATCAAAATATTTCCATTATCTAAACTTGCTTCATCATTCAGCTGACTGACATACTTTTCTTGAAATAAACCTATCTATGGCAATTATTTTATGTAAACTTTGTAAAGTGACCACGTCTGGTACGGAATCTAAGAAAGCTTTTACAAAATACCAAGTCATATTTCTAGCAGAAACTCTGTTGAATAGTGTATCTCATCTGCGCGGCGACATCGCGAGTTCTTTCGCAAAGAAATTCAATTTATACTCCATCAAGGCGATACACCTAGTTTGAATTCTAACGCGTATTTGCATGTTGAAATGAGTTCGCCTTACTTAGTAGGGCCGCGGAAATAGAACAAACACTCAACAAGTATTTTGTCAGTTAAGGAACTGGCAAAATCATTTTTGTTTGTAGAAAAAGTGATTTTATGAGATGATAAAATTTTGTTTAGGTTGTTTTGTCGGTTATGTCAAGAATTATTAGAACTATTATTATTGTTTGTAGGCTAATTTCTTTTTCACCAAATTTTGTCAAATATTTTCACAAGTGTAGATAAATGAAAAAACAGTGACATAAACGATAAATAGATAATTATGGGTATAAATGCTACTCAGCCCAAAATGCAATCGAAGCGGCATAGTTCAATCGAAACACTTAGTATGATTTATTGGCCACGCTGCTTCTAATCGCCTGAGCAGTTTGGATAATGATAATGTACCAGTAATATTCTTATATTCAGAAAGATTGAGATAGTTACCTACATTAAAATTTATACTTTAATAATTTATAATATATTTTGACCAACGTAATAGTATAGGTAACTAACTTCTTAAATTGACATTCGAATTGAATCGACATTTTTACTTAATTTTATATCTTGTTGACATGATTTAAATTAAATTAATAATATTATAATATACTTACTCTCTAAAATTTGCATGCCTTTAAAGGTAAATGTGAGACTAAAAATAATGTTAGAATTATAACACCTTATATATTAACCTCATTTCAGCAAATAAATGAATTTAAATTTATATTTAGTTAAGTGTGTAATAACACAACAACTACATTACGCTATCTAGGTTATGGTTCTATATTGCGAAAAGACCTAGGTACTTCCAGTTCCTTCTACTAGGTAAATCCAATCAAATATTGAGTGGTTAGTGGCCAACCTAGTGTCAGGATTTTTTTTAGGACGCCCATAGGTTATCAATATTTTAACAAACAACTAGGACCGACTTTTAACGTGCCCTCCAAAGCACGGAAGGCGTTCAGATTAAATGCCACAACGCGAGCACCCATCCTTGGGCCTGCCGCACTCTGTGTTACTTAACCCGGTAATCGTTGACCGATTAGTAAGCGCAACGAGCTATGACTGTCTCGTAAATACATACGTATTATACATATACAGACCCATGCAATATTTGCACTGAGTGGGAACCTTGCACTTTGCAAAGCCCTCTTTCTTAAGTTCGGCGACATAAAAGTATTTTTCTATTTTTTATGCTATTATTCTTCTTAAATCGTTGTTTATAAATCATTAAACCTGTAATAACCGTAACACATAAACGAAGTAAGCCGGAACGATAAGTCATTTGTGTACAAATTATGACAAATTGCAATGTCCTGTATTTACCGGAGTGCTTTATAAAGGACAAAGGTATAAAAAATGTTTCCATCAGTTGCGAATGAAGTTTCACATTTTTTATAAAATAAAACTAATTACGTAACCTTATGGTACAGTTTTATAAGTAACTAGCTGTCCTACGGCTTTGCACACGGCTAAAATATGTTTTGTCTCCTCCGGGAACCAGACCGTTTTTTTTTGTTTTGATGCTGAGTGGTAACAAACACACACATACACACGCGCACACACACACGCACACAAACTTTCGTATTTATAACTAGCTGTTGCCCGCGACTTCGTTCGCGTGAAAATTCAGATGGGTGCCTCTATGAGAATATTGCGTGCCTGATTTTATGGCAATCGTACATTGTATCAGTATTATCCGTCTCTATGGCGAATCCAGTTTAAACCCGCTGCCGCTAAAACTGACAAACCACTTTCACACAAACTTGCGACTCTTATTTGCCCATTTAATAAGGGTGGTTTCTGAATATTAAAAAAAGAGTATTTTCTAGTAATTTGGTAATCCTACTATAAAAACTATAGAAGTTTCATACAAACTTTGCCACCCTTTTATACCCCCTTAGGGGATGGATTTCCCAAAATTCTGTCTAAGTGAGCACCTATATTCTAATAGGAATGACAATGCAAAGTTTGAGATTCCTAGCACTTGTTGTTTCTGAGATTTCTTGATAAGTGAGTGAGTGACCTTTTGGGCTTCGCTCGCGTGAATGTCGTTTTTTCCAATAGACATTTTTATATTGTTTAAAAACTGTTTTTCATACTATTTTTTATCTCCCCCTCACTCCCCCTCACTTTCCCCTCACTTCCATCTCACTTCCCCCTCACTTCCCCTCACTTCCCCGTTACTTCTCAGTCACTTTCCTCTCACTTCCCCTCACATTCCCCTCACTTCTCCCTCGCTTCTCCCTGGCTTTCCCCTTACTTCCCTTTGACTTATCCCTGACTTTCCCTTCACTTCTCCCGCATTTCCTCTTCACTTCCCCCTCACTTCCCCTTCACTTCCCCATCACTTTCCTCTCACTTCCCCATCACTTCCCTCTCACTTTCCCCTCCCTTCCTCCTTCTCATCAGTTCCTCCTTCCTTTCCCTCCCTCCCCCTCCCTGTAAATTTCGAGTCGCTAGCTTCAGAAGCTAAAGATATTTGTATAGAATATTTCATCCCTAATTTCACCCCTGTTAAAATAAAATTATAAGGATATTTTTTATTTAAGTAGAAGTATTCCAAAATAAAATTTCAAAACTGTAAGTTAAAAAATGAAGAAGATTCATATAATCGATTTCATCCCTTTTCACACACTCAGGAATTAAATTTTAAAAAACCTTTTTTAGTACAACCTCTAGACATTTAGACAAACACACCCTCCAAATTTCAAGTCGCTACGACCAGCAGTTTAGGCTGTGCGTTGTCTGTTAGTCAGTCAGTCAGTCAGGACAAAGCCTTATATATAATATGTATGGGTGTATGGGTGTATGGATTAGACGTATAGCCATCAGCGATCAAAGCATACAGGCTGCTAGGAATGCTAACACGTGATGAGCCACATAAAGCTGACCGTGCGAAAAACAGCTAATACTTAGATCCACGCCCACAACTTTTAGTTGTGTCTGACCTTGGGCTTTATTAATTGTCATCGCGAAACATAGGCTCACTGGAAACTGGACTCATTGAAAACTAAACGGAAGATTGTTTAGAATGAGCGGAATCCGAAAAATAAAAACGCTATCAGCTAATTCCGTAACCTGTTAAAGTCTCTGTTTCTATCAGATTTTGTAGTAAATTAACAAATGTTCGACGTGATTCTTTAAATTGGCATAATTTTTTTATTTATGAACCGATTGACATGAAACAAACACTAAATGTTAAGTGAAGCTTACCACAATGTATTAGTGAAAACCATATCTAAATCGGATAAGCCGTTTCTGAGATTAGCGTGAACAAACGCACAGACAAACAGACAAACAGACAAACAGACTAACAGACAAACAGACAAACAGACAAAAATTGTAACAATCATTGTTTTGGGTTCTATTTGCGTTGATATAGGTCCTAATAGTATTTTTTCTCATATATCTTCCATGTACAGACAGCGATCGGTTACATTTTTATTATATGTATAGATATTAGTAGAACTAGCTGTAGCCCGCAGCTCTGCCCTCGTGAATATCGGTTAACGCATTTTTCATCCTTTATTTTATGCAGCTTGTTTCAGTTGTGTTTAGCTTGTAGTTATTTACCATCTCATGGAATAATGTGACGTAGTATAGTACTTGTACTTCTGCTACTCGCTCATAAGCGAGACTGCAGCTCAACTGTCTGTCGCTGTACTGTCTTGCCGTCTTTTCCTTTCCTTTATAAACTGCTGTACCTACCTGTACAATCGATAACAGTTTGTTTGTGTTAGTAGAAGCACTGTTTCAACAACGCTCAGAGAACACAATCAAATTCATCGGCAACTATGTCCATTTACAGAGGACTGTATATTTATTTAACACACAAGTTTTATAATAAAGTCTTTCGTTCTGTATACATTTTTAAACAGATTTAAAACTAAAACATTTTAAATTATGTGAATATTTAAAAGAAGAAAACTTTTAGGATATGCAAAAGCATTACCAGAGTAAAGTTTCAGTCAAAAATCTACTAAACTCATATTTAGGTCACTCACGGTACTTAGTATTTATCAGTAGCGAAGAGTCACTTTTCCAAGGAGGGAAGCCGGTGGGACTAAAATACTTTGAGTTTCGGAAGGCCAGTTAGACTTTGAGTAGACACTCAAGCAGTGATAGGTATAAGGAGGTCAGGGCATATTTTAAAAGGGAAGCCGGCAGGAATCGTGTTATATGGACGCTTCGCCACTGGTATTTATATAGAGCTGTGAATACGAATTTTTTTATTTTTGGTTTTAATTTGTAACTGCATCGATGGTGCAGTGACTTCGGAACAATCCCACCTACATTCAAATCACAGTGACTTTTAAAAGGCAGTATTATTAGAGAATAACCCTTAAGAACATCGAGCTTTGACACTCGAGAGCCTTATCGACTGCTAAGCTTACTGTCTTGGGCCTCGCAATGAGTTTGATCAGAAGGAAATATAAGGTGTTGGAAAGTCATATGTCCACTTTCCTCTTTTGCAAAGTGAGAGACAAATCTGTAGTAGACATGACTGTAGGAATAAATGCCTAAAATTCACGTGCTGTCGATGTGACATTGATTTGGTTTTATCGGATTGTCGTTTTAAACTATAAAAGTAGAGTAGGGAATGAACGTGTGTTTACACACGCACATGTTTACACAATGGCTTTCACCGTTTCAGTAACGCAGCGGCAGTGCATACGACTGTTCTACTTTCGTAATTGTAAATGCATTACTTGCGAAATAGCGGTTACGAGAAAGAACGTTTAAAGGTGTTTTTTTGCTTATTTACTATTTTACTGATTTCCAATTAAATTTCTCATCTTTTTACTTAGATCGAATATAATATATTATGTCTCATAACTTCAATTTCAATAAATACATAAATAGAAAATGCGATAACTGCGTTTATATTGCGACGGAAGTGTTTTGCATGTAGTTTTACGTTCCAAATCTGCTTTTACTTTGTGTTGTTAATATTGTCATGCCGCAACATAGCTTAAGGTTGAGCAAAGGTTGATTTCGCTTCGAGGGGGGTAGACGCTGCGGCTACCTGCGTTAGCGGTGCTTTTACGTAGATATGCGATGCGGCCATGCCGCGCGTCCGACGTTGGCGTCCAAGGAGGGAGGTCTATTTGTTGGTCTCAGGATTTGGCGGATCTCCGTGCAATCTGTATCTGTGCCCGAAGGTCCTACACCCGCAGCCGGCGGCGTCGCCGCGATGACGATAAGGATGGCCAGCTATGCGAGGCTTACCACACTTCTCATGAGGCCCTTAAGCTGGCTATCTATCGCATGCAAAACGCATGGACGCAGATGCTGGAGGGACTCCCTGGGGCCGCCCCTACCGCGCGGCGCTAAACAAGTTCCGCTTGCGGGGTCCCCCCTTTACTGATTCTCTCCAGCCCAGCTTCCTCACGGAAGTGGTCGAGGGTCTCTTCCCGCAACAGGCGGAGCACGTGCCCCCGGCGATGGCGATGGCAAATGCTCCACCTGTCACAGAAGCGGAGTTGGGGGCGGCTGTTCAGCGAATTCGTTCTAAGAACACCGCCCCTGGGCCGGATGGCATTCCGGCCCATGTGTTGGCACTGATCCTTGACCACATGGGGGGCGCCTCAGAGACCTCTTCGACGCCTGCCTGGTATCTTGAAGGTTCCCTGAGTCCTGGAAAATGGGGAAGCTGGTGCTTCTACCCAAGCCAGGGAGAGCTCTGGACTCGGTCGCAGCTTACAGACCCATCGTGTTGCTGGATGAGGCGAGTAAGTTGCTGGAGAGAATTCTCGCTACCCGCATCGTCCGGCACATAAACAAGGTCGGCCCCGATCTGTCGAGCACCCAGTTTGGTTTCCGTGCCAGACGTTCGACGCTCGACGCCATTTTAGCAGTGAGGGCCTCGGCGGAGGATGCTGTAGGCTCCGGAGGTGAGCTGTTGGCGGTGTCGCTAGACATCTCCAACGCGAACGGGGTGCCGTCGGCGCGCATACGCGCACGCGATACCGCCTTAGAGGGGTTTTCGGTGGGGGAGCGAGGTCTATCACCTCTATCCGCAACCTTCCGCGTAGGGACAGCGTTCCCGGTGCACCCGGACGTTGTCACAGGTGTTGGTGCCCGCGCGGTGCGGGCTGGTGCTGGTTAGGCCGCTGATGTAGCATCAAGTTCCGGTGACCTATCCGTTAAGGCGAAAGCAGGTGCACAGGGGAGTTTTAGTCGGTATTTCGGCCACCTACCATCTCAGGCCAGCGAGTCCGACATCGCCGCCTCGTTTCCCTGGACGAGGAGGTATGCGTGAATGCATTTCGACGAAAAGGTTGAGTTCGCTTACAGAAATTGGTGGTGACTTTAAAGGTTTTGTAGCCTTTTAGCTTCCTTCTCCTTTCTTCTTTTAGCTAGAATGGATCGAATAAATACCAGCTTGTAAAATACGCGCAACGTCGAAGACTCTTAGAAGATCAGTCATGCTTTATCACATATTCTACCAGATCTTGTAGACCAAGCTTTCTCATTGACAAGAATAGCAGAGAAATCCGTTTCTTAGTTCATGATAGATAAAAAATGATAATTACGCCCATCTGGAGCATCAGAAGCACTTACGCGTATAATTCGAGAAATATCTTTAAAATATTGTATGTCTTCAAAATAGAAGATAAAAACTGTCTATTCTTAAATGCCATACCGCCTCGTATTTAAGCACATTAAAACTTTCTACTGACAGCCCATTACTATACAAGGGCATCTCAGCTTGTCCCTTGAATCTTGCCTCTGATTGCCTAAATGTATCAACTCATCCCTTAGAATATTAGATACCTCAAATCACCCCCGATTGTTTGTAAGTTAAAAGTACTGTAATAACTTAGAAGTTATTAAACATTGAAACAACGGTATGCTACCAGTATAAATCTTATTTCAAGAGAAAAAGTCTGCATACTGAACCTGCATCTATATTAAACACTAAAAAGTGCTCAAAAGAGTAAGCATGAATAAATACACGTATTTACCTGTACGCAGCGACGCAGTGAGCGAATGACCTAATTGCGACTACAGTCTACTATGTTATGTTATATCTACAGTATTTGCATATTACGGAGGTTTTGTAGCCAGTAATTCTGTTAGTGAAATATTTGTATGAATTTAGTTCTCAGAGTAAATACTGACGCTTCATTTCACATACAAATATTTGAAAGTGACAGAGCTGTGTTTGTTTGTTTTTTGTTTCTCTTTCTGTTTGTTTGTATATAGAGTAATTTAATTTGTTAGATCTTTTTAGTATTGAATGTAGTTGGCGAACAAGTCTTTTATACATACCAGTAGCACGGCAGCAGATAGTTGCTAATTTCAATATTGATTACTTTAACCGGGGAAGTCTCGTAAATACCGTCGAGAATATCGACGTAAAATTATATTATACGTTTCTCCGTTTCTCTTATGTGCTAAAAGTCCAAATAACGCCACCATGTTCTCTCTTCTTTCTTCTTTATTATTCTTAATTTCTTAAATGTAATCAACTGCTTCGTGCCATTGTTTTGCAATCTAAAACTAAACAAACAAGAAGAATGAGATAGAAGAGTGACCTAGGAGAGGCTAGCATATTTAAGTATCTGACCCGAAAAACTTACGTTAAAAATATAAATTTTCTGTGATTAAAACCACAACCTAACTCTTAACTCAACTCTTACACAATTACTCACATAATTCAACACTACCAAGAACGTAGTGTTATTCAGATATTTTGTAATTCAATTCATTTTGTGTATAAGAATTCCCTAGCTGTCTCTTGTTCTAAGATTGGTTCTCTAAAGTATCTCTCCTAATTTTATTTTTACAATACTCACATTGTATAAACATCTCCATAAATTCCCAAAGGTCAAAAATTCGCATCTCAATTACGTATTTTCCTATCACACAGATGACTGGGTGGGAATAATTTAATTTCTTCACGACCTTCACCACAGAGGGGTCACAGACACGCAGCTCAGTGATTAGTTAACGCCTCCTGATTTATTTTCACCCCTTCTCAGTGTGACGTTTATTGAAGAAATAAAACGAATTATGGCAGTGCAAATCTGTCTAGTGATTCTGTGATTAAATTAACGGAATTAAACCAGCTTAATTTGTCAAGCTTGTTATATTGAAGATTAGAAACTTGTATATTGATATAAAGGCTGTTGATTACTGGTATATCAACAGGTTTCGTGTCAATCAAAACTGTAAGTGCTATAGGTCTTTTTCAAATGCAGTAAGATATAGTCAGTACTCATATTTTGGACTGGATACGGCTCTCAAAACAAAAGATTACACGATTTATGTAAACCGAAGATAAAAAGCTTACAAAATAAAACACACACCGATTATTCATAAAATTATCATGTTCATACCCTTACTTAAAATAATATAATTACAAAAGATACTCAAACAAGCTAATGCGAAATAAGTTAATTTAATATGCTACGTTAAAAAAAACATAAAATTTCTTCATCGTTGGACATAAAAAGGGCTTTTACGTTAATGAAATTTGCGTATTAATTTCTGAAATGAAGTTAGACATACGTAAGCACTTAATTAATGAATTAAAGTACTGTTATTAAATATTAAATCCAAGTAATAAGTATTAAGCTTTATTTTACTCAATTATTTAATAATACCAGTCCGTAACTGTTCCATTCCAAGTCAAAGACCTTTCCTCATAAAGAGAAGGCATGAGTATTGATTACCACGGTTGCTAAAGAAGGATCAACAATTTTTATATTCAGGCTTATTTATTGTTTTAAGCCAAAACCGCAAAAACGTTTGAAAAAATCTCTGCTTCAAACTTATGACTACTCCTCTAAAAAAAGAATATCATAACTACATAATTTAACCTATGAGAAAATGTACCCAAACCATCAAACTTAACACGTGTTTTCTTAAAACGTGGGTTCAGAGTTGTTTCGGTGTAGTAGTTGACCTTCACTATAAAAATTACAAAAGTGCGGGTGGTGGTTTAATGGTGACAGTTACAGCACGAAGTATGTAACAGGTTACAGGTAATAAGCCTTAGCCCCAGCTTAAAACTGTTATTTATTTATCACACAACTGTGCCTATGACAATGTGTACTGTAATAGCTCTGTACTACCGACCCCTAATAACTCACAAAACATAACGCACTACCAATGCAAAGCAGAACTACTGCTGCAATGAACCTACAGCGCCATCTATAGGTAAGTCAATTTGAAATTACATCCTTACATCCTAGATGTCATTGTGTGAAACATTCTTCAAATATTCTTGTTTGTAACATGATTTTACAATCAACCAATATACTTAATTAGCTAATTTTAGTCTAGTAGTGGCGTATACTCGATGAAAACCGGGCAAGTACCAATGTGACCTTTTTAAATACAGAATCATTTAAAAATCTTAAATTTCAGAAAGAATAAAATTGAATTTTTTCTAACCTTCGAATGGACTTAAAGTGAGAAATTAAAATATGTCCTTTCTTAGTTTATCTTAGACATTACTGAGTCACAATAAGGGAACACACATCGTGAAAAATACCTTGATTTTTAGAAAAAAAAATTAATGTGCTAATCCGCCTTATGGAAGCGCAGTGATCAATGCTTATTTATTCTCTGTTTGAGAAGTCATTATTCCTTCAGTGAGAACAACGGGCTGGTATTGTATTATTAGAGTTAATTATAAAACAGATTTATTCTAATTACTATTAAACACATTAAGAGCAATCTCATTACGCAAATCAAAGCTAAAAATATTTAAAATTGTAGTTTTTATACCACTCCCACGTGTATAAGGTAATCCAATTAAAAATATCATGTACATGAAAATGTTTTATATTTTATTTAAATAACCTAATTTGTGAAGTTGGAGCCATTATAAACTAATAAAATATGAATATTGCGAGCCTCAATTTTCGCTTCGGTTCATTTCGGTTAGCATAAAAATGTTTTCATTAAAAATACGTAGGTTCTCGTTTGTACGGTAATTTTCAACAATATCGAATACCAGTTGATGAGTTCTTTTGGTTATTTTTTATCAAAAATGTTATCGGAATGATATTCACACGTATTTTATACACTTTATAAATAAATGCTAAATAAAAATAACTACATCTGGTCTTCATTCCCGTAAATGGTTCGAAAAATAGCTTATATTCTTCCAATCGTTTTGTAGAAAGCCCAACTAAATACACCTTTATGTCTATACTAATTTTTTTTTTTATATATTAGCCTACCAAAGTGACTCCACTCCTGATGGTGAGCAGTAAGTGGCTTCACCCGCGTGTAAAAATATGTTTTGTTGTATACCTCGGCAACCAGAGCGATTTACGGGATAAAAAGTAGCCTATGTCTCCGGTACCGAATCTATCTACATACCAATTTTCATCGAAATCGATTCAGCCGTTTAGGCGCTTAGTGGTAACAAACACACACACATGCACGCACACACAAACTTTCGCATTTGTAATATTAATAGAATCTATACAGGTTTTGTAGGTAACGATATCTATGTAGGTACTTATGTAGTACCTACTTAGTTAGTTTCATGTATGTAAGTACTAATATTTATTGTAGGCACATTTCGCGTATAATGTGAGCTTATTCATTGTCATTAAGATTTCTTATGAGTTAGTACAGAAAGATAAAGTTATAATAATTATTTAAAAATCCATGTTGACAACTCTGGTGCAAACTATAATATGCATACATACTCGATGATCGTCTTGAACTGAACTGAATTTCAACTTGAACTGAATGACTTTCTTCAAGGAGGGAAAATAATTATTACTCTTAGTTACCACGAACGACACTAACAGAAATAAATTATTGCAGATAATTTTTTATTCCAAACTCTCAATAATCCTTTAACTCATGTTGCCCACAGTAGATTTTGTATTGTATCTGCTAGCTCGGCGTTTAAAGTGTTAAAAACACACCGATGTGACTTCCTATACATACCTATTGATACACCTAACAAGGAAAAACGAAAACCAAAACATACCCTTTAAAAAAAGGGTTAAAATTGCTGATAAACTTAATCACTGGGTACAACGGGCTTTAATCACCCGGTTGTACATTTAGACACGTTTTTGCAATATATACCTACATATACAAAGTGCTTATAACTCACGTGTAGATTTATACGCACTCTGTTTCGGGAATTTGTCAATGCGAATTAAAACAATGGCTTTATTAAAGCTGTTAGAATTGTTTATATAAAAAAGCGAGCCAATTTTTTAAAAGGCGAGTAACGAATTTGGTTAATGAGACGTAGATAAGTGACCATAATCTTAGACAGAGAATGTTTGAAGGCATTAGTAGTAAGGCGTTCATTGTGGCTTGGTTCTAATATCTTCACCGATCTTAGTGAAACACGTTGGCCTAAGCCGCCTATTTCGGTTATATTTTCTCTAAAAGTTCTATGCTGTAATAGCCACTAGTTCTTCAGAACCATCGAACGTTCTTTTTTTAAAATATGACACATCCTAAAAATTACAATACTACATTCAACAATACAACCAAAACATAATATTTTTAACATAATTTTATACGAAACATATCCTCGCATACGTATAAACTAATCTCCTTCATAATACATGGATCTACCCAACATCTCAATAATAACAAGCCCTTCGTCATTTCACTCATAATTCTTACATACATTTTTCACAAAGGGTTTCCTTATAAAGACGGGACGACCTATATTTCACAGCCACCAATAGTAATAGTAAGGATAGTCTCAGAGACTACAATGAAAATTTCGTACCTTTTTTCCGATCCAGTAGTTTTTTAAGCACACTGTTACAGTACATTGGGTTCGTTGTCGAAAGAGAGGGATTATTTTAGTATATTTTGTGTTCACGTTAGAAATTTATCTTATAGTTATAATTCATTTTAAAGGTTGTTGGATGAATCTATGGGTCCAAAGAAGGCCTGTGAACATTTATTAAATCGTAGCTCTATAAATAATCATTTTATGTTTAAGAACACAAAATGATTATTTATAGGTTGTGGTGGCACAAGAAAGTTATGCTTCTAGCGCTCTAACCAATCTAATGAAACTTCAGGACATTATCGAGATGTTTCTCTAAAAAAATACGTTTAGAATCTTATACAAATACAAAGCACCGGTAACAGACGAGCGTGCTTATATTGATAAATTTTTTATTGAAGAAGCAAAGAAGGTATGTTTAGAAAGAACGTAGCAAATAGCATTCTATCGCGACTCTGCTTACCCCGTTAATGAAAGACAGACGTGAAGTTATCTATGTATGTTCTATTGCTCATATGTTGAGAAACTGTTACAGTTTGACATACTCGGACATATTACAATATATATTTGTGTTAACTTCAAAGGCATTGTTATGAACACACACATCAAAGAGAAAATGTCTTGTTTCGCACATTTGAATATATTAATTAGTGGGTATGTTAGGATTTTATTTATTTACGTTGTGGTATTATTATTGTTTATTATTGTTATTGTTGTATCAAAGTCTGTAGTATAGGTTCTTTTGTAATTAGCTTTTATTTTTTGTTATGGACCAAAATAATATTGTGGTAGTCCGTGCATAACGTTACCAAACTATAAAGACAGTAAGAGTGACGGAGGTCCACTTACCCTTTTTTCTTTTTTGTATTAGCCTTCCAAAGTGACTCCACTCTGCCTGATGGTAAGCAGTCAGTGGAATCCAGAAGTGGTGGACACCATTCCAAAAGCCAAACTACTAAGCATGATGGCTTCCACTTCAACGGCTTCATCAAATCAACCAAAAGTCCACTGCTGGACATAGGCCTTCCCCAATTTTCTTCACTGTGGCCAGTCGTATTATAAGGTCACCGGTCCACCTTGCGAGGAGTCTGCCCACGCTGGGTCTTCCGGTTCGTGGTCGCCACTCCAGAACCTTTCTACGACAACGACTGTCAGTTCTGGCGGCTTAGTGAGATGCTTTTTTACGGCCTGCTTAAAAGACCGCTGCATTTCTTCCCTCATCCCTTTCTCTCCATACAGTTACAACCTTAGTTGTGTTTTCTTATCATTGTTTCTGCGTTGCTTCGAGAACACAACCATGTCCATAGGTTACAGTTATCATGTACCATCAGGTGTGCCGTATGCTTGTTTGTATTTGATAATACCAGCCTGTTTATTGTCCCACTGTAGGGCAAAGCATGAGCATTAAGCACCACCATTGCTCAAAGCGAATTGGCAATTTCAGATTTTTTAATCCAGATTTCCTCACGATGTTTTCCTTCACCATCATCAGAAATATCCAAGATAAACTTAGAAAGTTCAATGATTTCAATAATTACATTGGTACTTGCCCGAATTCCAATCCACTATCTCGTGTTTACGAATCAGGTCCCATATTCACTGCGGCATTTCGACTTTTTTTGAATGTCTTTAAAAACCTCAAATACGGACTAAATACTACATAATAATTATTCTTATTTTTTTTCTTAAATCTATACATATAATAAAAATGTAACCGATGGCTGTCTGTACATGGAAGATATATGAGAAAAATACTATTAGGACCTGTATCAACGCAAATAGAACCCAAAACAATGTTTGTTAAAATGTTTGTCTGTTTATCTGTTTGTCTGTTTGTCTGTGCATTTGTTCACGCTAATCTCAAAAACGGCTCATCCGATTTAAATATGGTTTTCACTAATATATTGTGGTAAGCTTCACTTAACATTTAGTGTTTGGTTCATGTCAATCGGTTCATAAATACAAAAGTTATGCCAATTTAAAGAATCACATCGAACATTCGTTAATTTACTACGAAATCTTATAGAAGCAGAGATTTTAACAGGTTGCGGAATAGCTGATAGTGTTTTTATTCCTCGGATTACTGTCATTCTAAACAATCTTTCGTTTAGTTTTAAACGAGTCCAGTTTCCAGTAAGCCTGTGTTTTGCGATGACTAATTAATGAAGCCCGAGGTAAGACACTAAAAGTTGTGGGTGTGGATCTAAGTATTAGCTGTTTTTCGCACGGTCAGCTTTATGTGGTTCTATCACGTGTTAGCATTCCTAGCAGCCTGTATGCTTTGATCCCTGGTGGCTATACGTCTAATCCATACATCCATACATATTATAAAAGGCTTTGTCCTGACTGACTGACTGACAGACAACGTAAAGCCTAAACCGCTGGTCGTAGCGACTTGAAATTTGGAGGGTGTGTTTGTCTTAATGTCTAGAAGTGTACTAAAAAAGGGTTTTTAAAAATTCAACCCTTAAGTGTATGAAAAGGGATGAAAACGATTGTATGAAACGTCTTCATTTTTTAACTTACAGCTTTGAAATTTTGTTTTGGAATACTTTTATTTAAATAAAAAATTCGCTCAGAATTTTTTTTAACTGGGGTGGATTTATAGGGATGAAATATTATATAGAAAGATCTTTGCTTTTGAAGTTGGTGACTTGAAATTTGGAGGGAGGGGGAAGGGAGGGGAAGGAAGAGGAAAGGAAGGGAGAAGTGAGAAGAAAGTGCGGGGATAGTGAGGGGGAAGTCAGGGGAAAGGGAGGGGAAAGTCAGGGGGAAATCGACTGCCTCTGTATTTCGGTGGTACTGTGTATGGACTGTGAGGTCGCGGGTTCGATTCCCGCTCAGTGCAAATATTTGTAGCATGAACTATTGTCTATTTGCATTGGTCTGGGTGTTTCTATGTATAATATGTATGTATTTACAAAAATAAAAGTATTTAAGTATGTTTATCCGTATTCTAGAACCCATAATACAAGCATATAATATGCTTACTTTGGGTCTAGATGTCTCTTTTGGTCTTTTATTTATAACAATTGTTATTACTTTACTAATTGTATTCTGTTTTTTGTAATGTCTTACTCAATATGTGTGGGACTAAATAAACATTCTTTTTCCTTCTATAAAGGGTACAAAGGCAAGAGTTCGACCTTTGATTTCTTTTCTACTTATTATTATAATTTACTCACGTTTAATAATATTGAGAAAGAGTACTAATATAAAAACAAGGATAAAGATTAAATTAAATAAAAAATATAACGATGATTCGTTGTATAAGAGACAAATGACCTTTTCATTCCCAAAATAGATTTCGACAGGTATTTATTAGGGTTCCGTATCTCAAGAGGCAAAACGAAACTATTATACGATCATTTTGTAGTCCGTCTGTATTTTGTCTTCAAGTTTGTACAGAACCCTCAGAGTGCGAGTTCGACTCGCATTTGGTCGGTTTTTTAATGTTGTTGAACGTTGTTTCGTGATGTAAATCCAAGAAGAATTGTTTAAACACATTACTATTTGTGTATTTTGGTAAACAATTTTTTTAGCGTTCTGTACCTCAAGAGGCAAAACGCTTATAGGATCACTCTGTTGTGCGTCTGTCTGTCTGTCGGTCTGTCGGTCAAGACATTTTTCTTAGTAACGAGTGGAGGTCTAGTATTGTCTGCAATCTCTTTAAGCTGTAAAAAAATAGAATAGAATTATGAACATACAATTTTAGTACACACTTTTCTCTTTAAATTGTAAGTAGCCATAGGCTATAAAGATATATTCGCAGTATTAGCCTGGAATCTGGAATGGTGCCCCATAAAATGGCAACAGGCTCGCCTACTGTTACATAGGATCTATGATAAAAATGGCAAAAAGTGGTTGGTTAAACACCTCTGCCCATACCTTCGGGGGTAAAAAGAGTACAGCTATGTATGTATGTACTGTTACTTTAGTTCATAAACTCATTAACGGAGTAAAATGTTAATGTAAAATACTTTATCTAATAACCATTTTTCTTAAACGGTTCACACATTAATTAATTGTAAAAAATACCAAAGGGTATTCTACATATCCTTTGGTATTTTTCATAGATTTTCCTAAATGAAGTGAATGAAGATGAAACATTCTTTTACAATATTAATCGACCAAACCGCGCAATATGCTTGTTTTCTAACCTTTATATTCCAACACAAAACGCCGATGAATCGGAACAAATTTATGAACGAATAAATTTCGCGGTTTATTGCTACTCAAATAATTTAGGTGTTTATGATGAAATTGAAGCGTTTAACTATTTACGAATCAATGATTTTTTGTTATAAAATGCCAAATAATTTTTTCTGTTCATCTAATCTGTTGCTAATCTCAAATTGTACATAGATTTGGAAATTTTAATGCTATATGAATGTGTATTTTTGTTTTTGTAGTAGTAGATACCGTCATTTCCCATATATTCTGTTGAGTAGACTTGCTGGACAAATAAGGTCATTTATATCTATACTTTTAATATAAACTAGTTTTCCGCGGCGTGGCTCTGCTTACGTCGCCAGTAGCGTGATGTTACGTAGCCTATAACCTTCCCCGAGAACTGGCCTATCATACACAAAAAGATTTTTTTAAATGCGACTGGTAGTTCCAGAGATAAGCGCGTTTAAACAAACAAACAAACAAATTCTTCTGCTTTACATAATAGTATAGATAGGTAACTTTATGAGATTGAATCTCTGTGCCTACTAACCGATTTTGAGAATTCCTTTTGCTTTTGAGAGCCCATGCTGCTCTTGAAAAATGTTATAGGCTATGTCAAATCACGCTACAAGCGACGGAAGCGGAACAGTAATCAAAAATGTAACTCAGGGCGGGTTAAACCGTAAAACGTAAAAAGCACCTCTGCCTACCGCTTCGAGGGCGTGAAGCTATGTAGGTATGTATGTATGAAAACTAAGTTACCCGCGATAGGTAGGTACATGACTTGTTACCTAATATTAATATGTATGAGTTTCTCTTTTTTTTATATTACCGTACCAAAGTGACTGCACCCCGCCTGATAGTAAGCAAACAGTGGAATCCAGAAGTGGTGGCCACCATACCAAATGCCATCGTCTTCAACTACTGGTATGGTGGCAACCACTATGGTGGCTAGGAATGGGGTTAAGGGAAGGAAATGAGGGTGGTGAGGAAAAAGAAAAGGGGAGAAATTGGGCCTACGGCGCTCTCACACACCGAACGAAACGCAGTAGTACGGATACTACTACTCTTACGTCGATCTTCTATGAGAGGGTAGTACTTTCCATTCATGCTGATACCAGCGTGGATCTACTACCGTGATTTCTTCATCTTAGTTCTAAATTACATCTTAATAGATCTAAGTAAACTAAAAAAAAACTACATGTTTAATATATTTAAAGAACATTATTAATGATACATTTACTAAATATATCCGAAATGCATTCAAGCGAGCACAATATAGCTCTCAAAGCTTATCTGCAGACTTCAATAGGGTACAGTGATGCCTTTGCTGACGTAATCTAGTTGTTTTGTTCTCGAGGTGGCCTGTCCTGATAGATTCGTGCTATAGAAATCAGTTTCTAGAAAATACAAAGTTTTAGCATGAATTTGAGTGGTTTCAAAAAGGTACACTTGATTGGAAGTCGCTTTCTATGTTATAAGGCCATAATATATGGCGTTACTCCATAATGTATTCCACTTGAGGTGTATTTATTAATGTGAAAATTGATAAAGATTTTAGGTCCCTTGATTGTCAGCATAAATGGACCAGGTCGACTGAAAGAGTTATGACAAACGAAGAGCGTAAAGGATTAGTCTACATATTATTGACTTGCTCGGTTGTAAAATTACTCTCCGGGTGCGTACCCAAAGGGTAAAAGGAACCCTATTACTGGGACTCCGCTGTCCGTCTGATTGTCTGTACGTCTGTCACCAGGCGGTGTCTCATGAGCCGTGATAGACAGTGGAATCTTTTACAGATGATGTTTTTCTGTTGCCGCCATAACAACAAATACTAAAAAACAGAATAAAATAAATATTTAAGGGGGCTCCCATACAACAAACATAATATTTTTGCTCGTTTTTGCTTGATATTGCTAACAGCAACAGGTATACGCTTGAAATATTTATTGAATATTAAGTTATATATTCACTTTAAAAATAATTAAATTAAAATAAACCAAATATTTAAAGGAGTTCCCACACAACAGACATGATTTTTTTGACGTTTTTATTTCATTATAATGTCTGTAATTTACCCAGAAAATAGAAACAGGTCAGCAATCTGTTTCATGGGACCTGTCATAGCTAGGAAAAAACGAGTGTGCTACATCCAGATAGATGTACCTCTTCAGGCAAAAATGCAGAACAATGAAACCATCAGTTTCGTTACCCGACAAACCACAATTTAAGTCTAGTATTTCAGTAGAATCATGGACGTATGACGTCATTTATGGCATTAGCGCCGCTGTGGGAGGTGAGCTTAGTAAACGAGCGCATTAAAATGGAATTGTGTTAGGAGCAACGCACATCAGGCAGTATGAGCGATTATTTTACAGTACATGAACTGATAAGATCTTTAAATAAATATTAATTGTAGAAAACGTTTAATAATAAAGGGATTGTAGATAGAAATAATAATACCACAACAACCACACAACGCCATCTAGACCCAAATTAAGCATATATTAATAGCTTGTGATATGGGTTCTAGAATGCGGATAAACATATTTATTATACTTTTTTTGTAAATACATACATATTATAAATAGAAACACCCATACCAACGCAAATAGCCATGTTCATGCACACAAATATTTGCACTGAGCGGGGATCCAATCTGCGACCTTTGCGTGGCAGCCCATACATAGTACACCGAACCACAGAGGTTGTCAAATAACCTTATCGATTCAGTCAAAATAGTTCACTGTTGGACGTGGGCGTTCACCAAGCATTTTTACTTGAATAGATCGAGTATTGCACTCACCCATTGGCTAATCGTTTTAATTCTCTAATTGTGTTCTATAATAAATATTTAATTTAACAATGAAACAAACTAAAGAACGGTCTTTTGCTTGTTATACGTTAATGATGAATTGATGTACTATTGCTTCGTGTATGATGACATCATTAATATCATCATTTTAAAGAACTACAAATAAAATAAAATGTCATCTTAATTTATATCATCAATTTTATTCATTACTCTCATAACTTTATCTAGAATTTCTCTTGAATGATATAATTGTACATAGAAATCACTGTACGCCGTTCATCGACACAAAGAAAAATGTTTGGTTCTCACTGCACGCCATCCCTAAACTAACCTCTTGGCGCCGTAGAAATTCGCAAATTGCAGCGCAAAGCACTTTGCGGCCCTTTTTGAATGCTAAGTAATAATTATTCTTGCCAAACGATCCGATTATTGCGATGTGAACACTCTAATGTTTTGTTGAAAATAATATAATATCATGCATTATATTGTAATGTATAAATAACTAAAAATTAAAAAAAAAATATTTTTTGTTTGAACGCGCTAATCTCTAGAACCACAACTCGGATTTGAATAATTCTTTTTTCATATGATACCCCAGTCCTTGACGAAGGTTATAGGCTAGTGTAATATCACGTACTGGCGACGGAAGCAAAGCAGTAACCAAAGACGGGGGTGAAACCGCACTGCAATCTTCATATATTTTATATAAAGAAACCCTCATTAAGTATATTTATTCAAACGCATTATTCATATAACCACACACGCACCGTCCTATATAATAATATTATTATATTTTAGGTACGATGTGATTTATCCGGAAATAACCGGCTTTTGACATGATGTCTCTTTAATGATGTCACGCATAGTCAAAGTCAAAGACATTTATTCATTTGGGTTAATTGAAAACACTTATGAACGTTAAAATAACAAATTGTCAGCCAGTTCGCTGACGTAGGGTAGAGCCATGAGAAGACCTGGCAGTAAACTCAGGCAACTCTTTTTATTCGCCAGGTTATTTTTTTTTTTTATAAGTTAAAATTTTAAGTACTTAGCATGCAAAGTGATGATTTAACTCTATATGTAATTACAAGTTTCTGTGTTGAGAAGAAGAAAATAAAATGTGAAATATGATGCTTTTTCAGATTGAAGACTCGTTTCAAACAAAAAACAAAACTACACATATAGACGAAAGTTTAGATGTTTGAATGGATGGAAGTAGTATAGATAGTAGTAGTATAGATAGTATAGATTTTTGTTACTTAGTCATGTCAGAATGGGTGAACTGATATAAATGGGATTCGCCATAGAGACAGATTATACTGATTGTTACTGATACAATGTACGATTGCCGTAAGATCAAGCAGGCAATTTTCTCATACAGACGCACATCTAAATTTTCAGGTGAACGAATTCGCGGGCTATACATGCAGCAGCCAATATAATATAATAGAAGTAAGTATATACAGTAAGTAGAAATGGCACAGTGAATAAGGCACCTGATTCTTAACACGAGTTAGTGGTTTACCTTGTACTTACTTTCTAAGTTTTTCTTGGACATTTCTACATACCGGTGAAAGAAAACATCGTGAGGAAACTGATCTCATAATGGTTGATTTTGACAAGTTTCAACCAATAACAGATCAATGATTGACCATTCTGACACTATTGTGATAGCAGACTTAGGTCCCTGGACTTTTGATGAAGTCTACAATCACCAATCCGCCTTAGCAAGCGTGGTGATCAATGCTCATGCCTTATCTATATGAGAAGAGGCCTTTCCCTGCAACGGGACAATCCCACCCACATGCCCGTCACTGTGACTCCTGTAAGCCAGGATTAACAGTGATATCCAAGAAGAAACACCGAGCTTTGACACTCGGGAGTCCCGGGGACTACTAAACCTACTGTCTTAGACCCCGCAACGAATTTAATCAGAAGTTTCTCTGGCCTTTCCCTGCAGTGTGATAATAACGGGCGATATGATGAAGAATATACAACTAACAATAGCAATGCAGAAGCACTTTCAAACAAAATATTTTGAACGTCAGGCCAAGCTGTTACGTTTTTTTGTTTATTTATAGCTGTATAAATGAAAGAATTGTGTCAGAAAGTTTCCTACCTAAAAAATAAGTCGATCAGTTGATATAAATCAATACAAGCACAGAGTGACTCGTCAAACTTATAATTGAAATGTTTGGGTCGTGAATTTCATAAATCATGCTCGTTACGTGGATATAAAGATGATAGTTTGGATATTATTTTTTGTTATAAAAATAGAAACTGTAGAACTACTAGTGTAAAGAAAAACAAGGGTTCAGTTCGTTATATTCTGGTAAATATTCTCGCCCATATTGTTTGTTACAATTTTTATTTCGCATCTTAAAAAGTATTTTGCAAAGTCGTGTGGTAGTAGGCGAAAGTTTTCAAAATGTTCAGAAAAACTTGTCACAGCTTCAAAAGCCATGGTACCGAGGTAGTATTTTTTCTCTTGGCCATGGCCATAGAAGGGTATTACCTAGGGTACTAAAAACACAGCTCGTGTTATCCATGCAACTACGAGTAAATTTTGCTGAATTATTTTTTGTGTAAACGTAGTCATAAGCAATCTTGAATAATGATTCCTATATTATTTATTACTTCGCTTCGCTTCGGTATCTAAAGTTTTATTCAATCTCACAATAAGCTCCTACGGAAAATGTCATAGCAATAGTGTCGTATTGCATAAATCAGATTTACGAAGGCGCTATATATAGTTTAAAATATAGTAAGGTTACCCGCCTAATTATTTTATTTCTAAAGGTGAAAGAATTTTTAAAATATAGTAAGGTTACCCGCCTAATTATTTTATTTCTAAAGGTGAAAGAATTTTTAAAATATAGTAAGGTTACCCGCCTAATTATTTTATTTTTAAAGGTGAAAGAATTTTTAAAATATAGTAAGGTTACCCGCCTAATTATTTTATTTCTAAAGGTGAAAGAATTTTTAAAATATAGTAAGGTTACCCGCCTAATTATTTTATTTCTAAAGGTGAAAGAATTTTTAAAATCAGTAAAGTAGATTTTTAGTTAAATCGTTGCAAGCAAATAAACATACAAAAAATCAAATATTTTCTTTTTCTATAAAAAGAAAATATTTAATTTTTTGTATTTGCTCTATCTAAACTAAAACTATTTTTAGTTTAGATATAGCAAACGCGCCTGTCATGCTTTGAAATAAAAATACTTAACAAAGTTACTGTTTTCTCCAGACTGTTTCCCCGCTAAGTTCTTCTAAACTACACAAGAGATTTGGTTGTAGTTTTCACTATCGTATAGAATTTTTTTTGGAAAAGATAATATGTACCATATATTCTCATGCAAAGCTGTGGCAGATTGCTAGTATAAAACAAAATGCAAACTCTTCTAGCTATTTAGCTCATGTTTACAACGCGAAATTTTCTCAAAGAGAAAGGTGAAAAATGCTACCGTTCGATAGTAATTTTTCACGGCATAAGTCCTGTGCAATATCGTAACATAAAGTTGTTCTGTTTTGTGTTCAACAATGTTCTGAGTCCTTGCAAATATAAATTTGATTATTAACAAGTAATATTTTTTCGTCGAAATTTATTTGATTAAACTTTTGTGTTTGAAAAAGTTTGTACATAACATTACTAATGTTTTAATGGTAAAAGTTTTTGAATATGTTTGGAAGTAAAGATGGCTACAACTGATGAATGATGGTTGAGAATTGATACTTATTTAGGGAAGTCTATATTCAGCAGTAGATGTGTTTCGGTTGAGATAATGACGATCATGCGTTTTCCAGTAACAAATCATCACTCTTGGCAGGTTGGTAATCGCAGTAACACGATGTTTAGTGCACTGTTAACGCTGCTGCGCGCTTGTTGGTAGTTCTCTAATCACCTCTTACGACACCTAGATAAAGAGATATGGTAATTCCATAATTCTTGACTAGTGAATAACAACTCCGACAAAAGTGTTTCATGTTTTTTTTACAACTGCGGTGGTTAATAGCCAGGTATAGGTATAACCACAGATATTAAAGTTATAAAAGAATATAAATCCTTAGAAAATCTACATGTTCGCTACTTATAGAACCGCAAGACAGAAACAACGAAAGGTATTAGTAGAAACCAAGTGAAATTTTCAACATAACCATTACGAACCGATCCACGGTAATAAGTAGCGGTCCTAATAATTTTATCATGTACCAAGAAAACCGGGGAATCTTTTACAAGGGTTAAAATAATTAAATGTTGCTCTCAAACGAATTAACTGGGTATGTTTGCGTATAATGTAAAAGGGGTTAATTTAGCTATGCTTTGTTTTAAGTTCATTTTCTATAAAACGGTACAGGACAGGTTAAATGAAGGTGTATTTTTTCTTTGACGTTTTAGCCCCAAGGTATAGTGGAGGGTTAAATACAAAGTCTAGTACGGTACGTTTTTAATTTAGTGAGTAAATATGATACTACGTGATTTCTTTTTAAACATTTTGTGTTCAAATTGGGCAAGGCTGACCGAGTTATAATTATGTTATAAGTTATGTTCTAATATGGGTGGCGGGCAACCGATGGATGAGGGCGGCTCACGACCAGCCAAAGTGTCGAAAATTGAGGAAGCCTTATGTCCAGCAGTGGACATCTTTCGGCTGATATGATAATAATAATAATAATATTATTCTACCACATTCACACAGCGCCATCTAGCCCCAAATTAAGCAATTATATTTGCTTGTGTTATGGGTACTAAACAACAGTTATACTACATATATATACATTTTTTTTTTGTAAATACATACATATTATAGATAAATTACACCCAGACACAGAACAAACAATCATGCTCATCACACAAAGGTTTGTCCTGGGTGGGAATCGAACCCACGACCTCCGGCTTAGCAGTCAGGGTCACTAACCACTAGACCAACAGGCCAGTCAAATGATGATGATGATAAGTCTGGCTGGTGAATGAGAGAAGCTTAGAACCGTTACAAGTGAAGATATAAGAAGTCAGCCCACTAAACCGTAAAATACCATGAACGTGCTGTGCTATGAACGTGTTAGGCTAAAAATATTCTTTCTCTAGCTCATTCCGTCACCGACCTGTACCGTTGCGTGCCATGCACGGAGCGTCAGCAATTGTCGATGAGTATTTTTACGCTTTAGTGAGCATATCGTTGCTTGCCGATTCTAACACGTTTATAGCTTGGTCAAGGTATGGCACGGTGTAGTGGGCAGACTACTTAGGAATGCCTACATATAGGCACGCCTCAAAATTCATCGTTTTATTGTCTGATATTGTGGCTTCTGCTATGACAGCTCTGTGACATGCTTTTTAGGGTTCCGTACTCAGAGGGTAAAATGGGACACTATTACTATAATAATTGAACTGACAACCTCCTGTAAAATAATCACAGAGGCAATAAAATCATATAAACTGACTAATAAACACTGAAGCTCTATAAATTTTAGCATAGATCAATCCACAATCCTAGCAAAATAAAGCTACTAGAAATATAACATATATTTCCTCATTTTAGCAGTACAGACGTACATTATATTAGATATACGTGACTGGACTAAAGAATTATGGGTTGGGGGGATGAAATGTATTGAACTTGTACCGTAGATTATGTAGGTACGAGATATGAGCGTACAGATCTTTATTGTTAGTGCTAGATTCATTGTTAGTATACCATCACGGCTTTTTCCCGAAGGTGTGGGAAGAGGAATGTTACATTCACGTTTAGCTCGCTTTGATGCCTTTTTTATTGCCTTCAGTGGCAGACGAGCCAACAGCCTACCTGATAGTAAGTGCTAACTGTCGTTCATGGACTTCTGCAATGCCAGTGACTGTCTAAAGCACTGACAGCCCTATTACCGCTTGATACTGTTCCTTTTCCTTCCTTCTCCTCTTCTCTATGGGTGGCAAGGCTTGGTAGTGTTTTCTCAGCATTATAATACAATAATATTCTACCACATTCACAAAGCGCCATCTAGCCCCAAATTAAGCAATTATATTTGCTTGTGTTATGGATACTAAAGAACTAGTATACTACTTATATACATGTTATTTCTGTAATTACATACATATTAGATAAATTAGATAAATTACACCCAGACACAGAACAAACAATCATGCTCATCACACAAAGATTTGTCCTGGTGGGGACCCACGACCTGCGGCTTAGCAGTCAGGGTCACTAACCAATAGACCAACAGGCCAGTCATATCTTCAGTTATATCTGCAATGTTTAAAGAACACCACCATATCTATAAGTTACGGTTACTACTTACTTTAGATGGGCTAATTGCGTGTTTGCCACCAAAGTTGTATAAAAAAAAAATTGCTCTGAGAGTGTGAAATAAACTGTTTTGTCTAGTCGAATTCCGTTATTATCTAAACCATTTCACGTAGTCCAGTAACACAATAACGTTTGCATTTTGTAGTTATATTAAACTGGCCTGATGTATTACATAACACCTTTCATCACCATTGTATTGAGTAGGTTTACCATATTGTTGAGATTTGTCCCAGGTCCTCTTTTAATATAGAGATGGCATTCTAGGCAGGCAGGAGGCCTTTGCTGATTTTAATATGGGCGTGCAAAAGTATCTCACTAAGCGTCACCATACCCGTAGAGTCTGGCTTTTGGAATGATGTCCACCACATTTGGATTCCAATGACTGCTTAGCATCAGGCAGAGTGGAGTCACTTTTGTAGGCTAATATAAAAAGAGGCGTGAGGAAGCGCTGCGACGTGCTTCTAGAATTTGTATGAAAACTATTAGTGGCACGGCTAGCGCACCACAGTGCCGTCACTGTAGCAATTTCTCAAGCCCATAATTTGAAGGTGCCCTTAGTTTTAATGCTAATGCGTGTCGTCCATCGAGTGAGAGTTCCGGAAGCCTAATAACCCCTCAGTCCGCTTTTTCTCCCTACTACCTACGCAGTCGACAAAGGCTTGGTTGTGTTTGCCAAGCATTGTGATAGTATTGGTTATAAGATACAGTATGCCCATAGGTCGCGGTTAACACTTACCATCAGGCCGTATGCTTGTTTGTCGTCGAGTATTTAGGTAGAAAAATTTGAAGGCGAGTAAAAAATAAAAGGACGAAAATAAGTCACAAAGGCCATAAATTAGGTCAAGAACAAACGCCGTATTAAATTGTGTATCACCATGTTATTAATGTGTTTAAAATGACAGGTTCATTATGATCTTTTGTATGAAAGCGATACTAAGTAAAGAAAATTCCATATCATCTGGTCCTATAGCTTTCCTGTTTGACACGTTTTGTAGGATATGTTAAGTAATTGTTTTTTTTCGTGTTTGGAAGATTAGTAGCAGCAGTCGTATATAATGAAGGTATGGGTTGTGGATAAAATTGTAGGCTCTGATCTACCTACCTATTAAAACATACTACGTTGTAATCCAAAGTTAAAATAATTTAATTATTAATTAGAGCTAACGGGTTTATTCTTATAGAAGATCGACGTGAAAGTAGTAGTATCCGTACTATGGCGTTTCGTATGGTGAGTGAGACTCATCGGAGACCCAATTCCCCCCTTTCCTCTTCTCATTATAATCTTCTCAAATATTCTTTTAATATCATCTATTTTGTCTTGAAAATTGAAAATATTTAAATTAAATTGTCATGGCGTCTCCAATCTAGCCAGTGATGAGATGAGATGATGGTAATTGGGATAATAGCCACCACTTCTGAACTCCACTAACTTCTTACCATCAGGCAGAGGTGGAGTCGATTTAGTTGATATTATCAAAACGAAGGTGTATCTTACTGTCAAAGAGAATTTTTTATATTTTCTAAGAAAACGTTTAAGATTTTAAACATAGTTTAAATCATACAACGTGTAATTTACTTTTCTAGTAAACATGTTAATAAATATCTTCCAAATGTGATAAATAGACCCAAAAACTTTAAACAAGAAGTATTATTATTCGTCCGCTAACGTAATCAGAAAATAATTATTTTCTACTACTGTGTGAAATAACTAATCTATGACTAGCAACAATTAGCAATTAATTGATATAAACGACTTATTATTATGAGGACTAGAAAATTCTATAGTACAGGTTAAAAAGCTAGTTTATAGATCAACAAGTGTGAGCGAGATAGCTATATTTTTGTTTATGCATGTTAGTAGTGTTGTTTATACACAATTTTTATTAATATAAAAAGTATTACGCAAATTATGAAATGAATATAAAGATCTTTTGCTCCGTAGCAGTTGCTAATAATTCTATTGTAACAAATGTATATAAATTAACACAAAATATATTGTCACTGTAGTCCACACACGCAGGTAATCCTAATTGCATAGATTGCGAGCTGGCAAGGGCCCAACCGTGGTCAACAGCTACCGTTGGCGTTATTGACAATGCAGGCATAAACGACTTGCTATTAGCAACACGGTCAAATTTTGGAGAAATAGTTTAGACGTGTGAAAATAGACACGGGTAAAAACACGCTGCAGGAAGCTAGCTTCATTAAAATCAGACGAAAACTTTGCTCTCTCCATCGGTTGCCCGACACCCCTTATCAGGCCGTCGGTCTACACAGCGCTAAGTAAATTTGATAATTATAAACCATTTTATTTTATTTATTACTGACAATGACAGACAAGCAAACAGCCCACGTGATGGTAAGTAAAGAAAGAAAGAAAAGCATTTATTGTGCAAAAAATCACGACGAACATAAAATAAAAGATAAAAAAAGAAAAGTTTAAAATATCTTATTTCTAAATAATATATGACAAAGGTAATACAGTTAGTAGTAAGTAGTAACTGTCGCTCATGGACAATCCAGAGTCCCTAGCATTAGCATTTTATCTAATTACTAACTAATTATATCAAATTAATTAAATTAAAATAGTAACTAATTAGATCAAATTAATTTAATTTAATTAGTAACTAATTAGATCAAATTAAACTAATTATCAATGCTTTTAGCATGCTTTTAGGTACTTCACATGAGATTTAACAGATGATTAGTTAATTTTTCGTTGATCGGCCATTCAGGAACTGGGCTGAACTTTAAAAAATCTTATGTTTCTTATGTATTTTTTCTCGACTTTTGCACCATGCTACCGGCGCTAATATATGTGTCTTTGAAATAGTTTTAAATATTATAAAAATACTTAGTAGTACTATTTTTTTATTCGTATATTTTAGGGTGGTGGCGGTATTTTATTTAGGGTGGTGCCACCCTACTGCAACAATCTGCTTGTCAAGTGCAGAGACTATGAAAAATCTTTTTCTTTGGAAGGCTTTTATAGCAGTAGACATTTTCAGACGGATACAGGTCTTAGGTACCTATTATTTAATTTGTTCGTTTAGACACACACGAACATAATTATCTGAGTAATCTATATTCAAAGGCTGTCTGTAAGATTGTTCTCAAAGATAAATCTGTCTATTGTTCATACGCACATTAATAACCTTTTAAATCTTATTCTGTAGAATACAATACAAATTAGAATTATATAAATATTATTATAACAATTTTATACTGTCCTTGTTTAATTATATTAGTATTCAAGAGTTTTTTTCATATAAAGTCAAATTACGGTAAAAAAACAAGGCGGATTGGCAATTGAGACGAATTGCCGATCCGCCTTGAGCAAGCGTGGTGATTAATGCTCATACCTTCTCTATATGAAAAGATGCCTTTGCCCTACAGTGGGACAGTAAACAGGCTGGTATTATTATAGTCAAATCAAC
Source organism: Parascotia fuliginaria (assembly GCA_963082885.1). Taxonomy (NCBI): domain Eukaryota; kingdom Metazoa; phylum Arthropoda; class Insecta; order Lepidoptera; family Erebidae; genus Parascotia; species Parascotia fuliginaria. The sequence goes on from OY720197.1 coordinate 5,917,967, forward strand.
ATAAATTCAGCTTATGTCCACGTTTTCCACTTTGACTGAGTGGGACTCTGATCCATTACACCGTCTGCGGGGTCTTCCCTCGCTGAGTCTTTTGGTTCGTGGTCTTCACTTCAGGACTTTTCTGTCCAAACGTACATCCATTATACAAACCTTAAGTAGTACTTCAGTACAGCGAATCTGCTGCTAGAGTACCTACCTTACCCTTACCCTACTTATTGTAGACTGTTGTCATAAGAACAACATTTGGCGAACTACATACATAATTACATAAGTTCATGCCTTTTATCCCTAAAGGGGTAGGCAGAGGTGTTTAACCACCCACGTTTCGCCATATTTTTTTATTCTAGGTCTCATGTAACAGAGGTCTACTGTTGCCATTTATTGGGCACAAATCCAGATTCCGGACTAATACTGAGAATTTTTCGACAAAAAAACACTATCACTTTACCTGATCCGGGGATCGAACCCGAGACCTCTGCGTGGTAATCTGTACACTGTACAACCGAACCACAGAGGCAGTCTGGCTAACTAGTGGTTTTAATGTGTTTTTATACAACTAGGGTGACAAACAAGCATGTAATTACAATATAAGTAATAACAATACTATAAACACTAAAATGAATGAGGTACCCAATCACAAAACGCCGAACGAAACGCAATAGTATAAAATCTAATATTGTTTACTGCGGTTGATTAGGCCCAATTCAATCGGTTTAGCAAGGATCTAATAAAAAGCTATTATAAAATCTATATTTGTTGTGAATTTTATTTTGGTACTTTTTCATTACAATAATAAGACAACAAAATATACAACATGTCTACGTCATTTTACTTAATACAAAACATCATAACAAAAACTTAATGACTTTTTGGATTTACAAGTGAAGCTAATTGTGTTTAATCTAAAGTGTAATCTACAATACGAATATTGTTTTTTTTATAAGGCACAGTCATTACACAATTTGCTAAACGCAAAATAAAGAGTTATTTTTCAAAACCATTTAATATATTGTTACGTGTCAGGATGGGGTTCGGGGTAAAATGCCAGTTACGCGATGATGAGTTTATTAGAGACTCGCACAATACACTAACAGTAACAAAATAAAGCAATAAAGACTTATACTGCACTATAACGCTTCGTATATCGCTCTTCTTAAACTTCCGTATCGCTTAGATGTTCGCTCGAGATCGCTGTATTCACAACTGAACGAAGTGCCGACGTTCGAATCCTTTTTATAGTCCTTCAATAGACTTCTAGAACCTTCCAGTTATTACCACAAAGATGCCGACAATTCTCGAAAACAGAACAATGAGTGTAGGTACTTAGCTGCGACGCGTAGGTATGCCTACCGCCGTTGATCTATTGTTATACGTGTAGGTAGGTACATGCAAACGTTCTAGCGTAGGTATTTGTTGTATACGTGTAGGTAGGTACTTGCAAATGTTCTAGAGCGTAGGTATTTGTCGTACACGAGTAGGTAGGTACTTGCGAACGTTCTAGAGCTTAGGTATTCGTCGTACACGAGTAGGTAAGTACTTGCGAACGTTCTAGCATAGGTATTCGTCGCAACATTGCCCCCCTCTTAATCATGCTCGTCCCGAGCAGCGTTAGAACCGTGATAGGGTGCTAGTCGATCGATGTGGACGATCTTCGGCTTCTTTCTATCGCCCTGTCTTATACGATAGGTCACGTCATTGATCCTTGTGATCACTTTATAGGGACCCTCCCAGCGGGCCTGTAGCTTCGGTGACTTGCCGATTTTCCTGAGAGGATTATGTAACCACACGAGCGTACCTTCCTCGAAGCCATGATTACTTGCTTTCCTGTCATAGCGAGTTTTCATCTTCTCATTAGCCTTGAGGTTGTTATCTCGCACTAGATCATGTGTCTTATCCAGCTGTGCTTGCAAGTTTGCGACGTACTCTACTGTCGGCTTTGGCGTATCAGGAGGTGTTCCGGTAATCAAGTCTACTGGTAGGCGTATCTCTCTTCCGAAGTTGACTTTGGCCGGTGTAAATCCTGTAGTGTCATGAACCGCGGACCGATATGATAACAGGAAGAGTGGAATGTAACGGTCCCAGTCACGTTGATGGTCTTCGACAACCTTGGCCAGATGGTTTTCCAATGTCTGGTTGAACCGTTCTACCATGCCGTCAGACTGCGGGTGCGCTGGTGTTGTCCGTGTTTTGTGTATGCCGAGTAGATTACACATCTCTTGAAACAGGGCTGACTCGAAATTTCTTCCCTGGTCACTATGCAGTTCCAACGGCACACCAAATCGACACACTACTTCCTGGATCAACTTTTTGGCCACGGTCTGAGCCTCTTGGTTTGGTGTCGCAAACACTTCAGGCCATTTGGTGAAGTAATCTTGGACTACTACTATATAGCGGTTGCCGTCTTCTGTCACGGGAAATGGTCCAGCTACGTCAATGGCAATCCTCTCCCATGGGGCCCCGACACTGTACAGCTGTAGCTTGCCTCTTGATCTAGTACGAGGTCCTTTTACCGAAGCACACGTAGAGCACTTTCTGCACCACTCCTCGATGTCTTCCCGACAGCGTACCCAGTAGAAGCGTTCTCTCACCTTCACCAAAGTCTTCTTTACACCAAGATGCCCACCCGATGCACCGTCATGCACCAAGCGCAGAACAGGTGCAACTTTGTCTCTCGGGATGAACATCTGTAGAACTTGATCCTTCCCGTCAGGTGATTCCCACTTTCTATATAGCACGCCTTGTTCCAAACTCAGACTGTCCCACTGAGCCCAGTAGGCCTTCGTAATTGGGCTTGCGGCTGATACGTCCTGCCATAATGGTTTCCGACCCTGAGCCTTCCAATCCATTATTAGTTTAAGATCTCTGTCTTCTTTCTGTACCTTACTGATTTCCTCTTTGTCCCAGGATTCATCGGTCCCCTGAGTCCTGACAATTTTCACTACCTCCTTGGACTCATGCTTCAAACAGTGTTTACAATCCTGGGAGCATGGACGTCGCGATAAGGCATCAGCATTGGAGTGAATCCTTCCACTGCGGTGTTCTATTACAAAGTTGTACTCTTGTAGTTGTTCGATCCATCTCGCAACTTGGCCTTCAGGATTCTTGAACTGGAGTAACCACTTCAGTGCTGCATGGTCTGTTCGTAGTGTGAACTCTCTTCCCAGCAAGTATTTATTAAAGTGTTGTAAGGTCTTCACAACTGCTAGTAATTCACGCCGAGTTACACAGTAGTTTCTCTCAGGCTTCGATAGAGACTTGCTGAAGTAGGCGATGACCACTTGCTGTCCATTTTGCTCCTGAGATAACACACCTCCGATTCCAGTATTACTGGCGTCTGTGTCCACAATAAATCTGCCTTCTCTATTAGGGTAGCACAGGACTGGAGCTGAACACAGCAACTCTTTGAGTCGTGTAAATGCACGTTGACAATCCGAGTCCCAAACGAAGTTCCTCTTCTCTTCTGTCAAGTGGTGTAATGGCTTGGCTACTTCAGAGAAGTTCTTCACAAAACGCCGGTAGTAAGCACTGAGGCCCAGGAAAGCTCTTACTTCGGTTTTAGTTTTTGGTACAGGCCACTCTTGCACCGCTTTTATTTTGTCTGGGTCCGTTCGAACACCTCTATCCGAAATGATATGGCCTAAGAACGAAACTTCTTTCTTGAAAAAGGCGCACTTCTTCGGGTTAAGTTTCAAATTTGATTCACGAAATCTCTTAAAAACTTTCTCAAGATTCCTGCGATGTTCCGTGAAACTGCGTCCCATAACTATTACGTCATCTAAGTACACCAGACAGGCATCTCCCAAAAGACCCACTAGCACGCGTTCCATAAGCCTTTCGAACGTAGCTGGTGCATTACACAATCCAAATGGCATTACCCGGAACTGCCACAGGCCTTTGCCAGTACCGGTGGTAAATGCAGTCTTCTCCTTATCTTCTGGCCGGAGTTCCACTTGCCAGTAGCCACTTTTCAGATCTACCGTAGAGAACCACTTCATGCCTCCAAGCATGTCCAAAGTGTCGTCAATACGGGGCAAAGGATAGCAGTCTTTCTTGGTCACGTTATTCAGCATCCTGTAGTCTACACAAAACCTAGTACTGCCATCTTTCTTCTTCACGAGTACCACAGGTGAAGACCATGGGCTGGATGATGGCTCTATGATCTTGGTTCGTGCCATATTCCCAATCAGCTCGGCTACTTCTTGTTCTTTTGCTAGTGGCACTCGTCTAGGTCTTTGTTTAATAGGCTGTGTAGCACCTGTGTCGATCGGGTGTTTAACTAACCCCGTTCTTCCAAGGTCGTTTTCTTCTTTAGTGAAAATGTCCTTGTAGTCCAGTAGCAGCTTCTCTGCTTCCCGATATTCGTTGGGTGACAAACTTTTCTTCGTGGTCTCTAGCAATGGGCCCATATGATTTTCCGAAGAGGCAGTCTGGACGTTCTCTAGGATCTTCCTCAGACTGCTCACAGCCTCACATCGTCCAACGATCGCGTTCTTCCGTAATAACATCGCCGAATTGCTGAGGTTGGCAATTTTAACTTTTGCTCCACTTCTAGTCATAACCAAAGTTCTGGCTGTAATTAGACTGGTATAGCGCCCAGGATCTTCTACCATGACGCAACGATCAGCAGTCACACCCTCAGGGAACCTTACGTCGACTAAGGTTTCTGACCTCGGTGCCAAGGTTACCGTTTTGGCACTGTAGACCGCTATCGAAGAACAGCCTTCCAGAAAGACTTCTTGATCTGGGAAGCTTAGAACACCTTTAGCAATATCGACAACGCACTGCTGCATTCGTAGGAAGTCTAAGCCGATAATGCAGTCATCCGTTATGCTCGCCACCAAAACAGATTGATGATAAATCTTCTCTCCTAGTTTGATCTTCACATCTGTAGCTCCGAGGACGGTCACTGGCTGGCCAGTCACTGTTTGCAATTTGCAAGATGGTCGTGCGTCTTCCCACTGAATTGTTCGCCGCAGAAGTTCTGGTCGTACGATGGTCTTCGACGCGCCCGTATCTATCGTGAAGCGAACAGGTTTACTATTGATTTCTCCAGCTGTTACCAGGCTATTACCGTCACATGCCTGTGATACTTGCACTGTGGGGGCTTGACGTAACGGATCTTGACTAGCATCAACCTGAGTAGTAGCTGACACCATTCTACTTCTTCTCTGGTCTGGACAGTTGATTCGGATATGGCCCCGCTTGCCGCATCCGTAGCACATAGGCCCACCTCGTGGTCTAACAGCTGCAACAACTTCCCGTACTTTATGCGACTTGTAGTCGTTTCGCACAGCTTCCACCTCAAGGGCATGTGCTAAGGCCGCTTCTAAAGATGTATGGTGTGCCAACCGAACAGTTGTTCTGACCTCAAACTCTCTTATGCCATCCACGAAAGCTTGCACAACTATGTGGTCCACAGATGATGTACTGGAGGCATAGGCTCGTCGTACCAGGCGTTCAATTTCAGCAGCCCATTGTTGAAGCCCCTCACTCGACTTCTGAGTTCGATCCTTCAGCTGAGCTCGATAAACATGCTCCAGGTGCTTATCGCCAAATCGAGCTTCCAATGCCTTCAGGAGTGCGTCTAAGTTTCGTCGGTCAGCAGGCAAGTTCTCTAGGATCAGCAGTGCATCCCCTCTAAGTGCCAAAGTAAGCGCCGTCAGTGCGTGATCATCTTCCCATCCATTTCCTTTGGCAACTACTTCGAACTGGTGTCGAAAGGCCGTCCAGGAAGACGAGCCGTCAAAGGAGGGCAGTTTGAACTTGGGACCTCCGGAAGTGACTGCCGCGGCCATAGGCGAAGTGCTTGAATATAGGACCTTGGTTTTCTGCAGCTCTTTAATCATCTTGTCATGATGGTTCATGGTGGTCTGGACATCTTCGAGAATTTCATCATGTTTGCTGGTACGTTTTTTCACCACTTCAACGTCTTCTTGAAGAGAACTGATGACGGTGCTGAACCCTTCCCACTTAGAGTCCATCATTTCTTGAAGGTCCTCACGGATAGCCTGGCGTTGACGTTCTTCAGCTTGGCGTTGACGCTCTTCAGCTTGGCGTTGACGCTCTTCAGCTTGGCGTTGACGCTCTTCAGCTTGGCGTTGAACTTCCTTCAGCTCCTTCATGGCTTGACGTTGGCCCTCCTGTATAATGGCTAAAAGAGACGACATGTCAAAGCCAGAGCTTACACCCGTAGACGCCGCAGAAGTACCCGGATCACTAAATACTGCTGCGCTAGTCTCTTCAGTATCGGCCATAATCGATGGTTCACGAGTTTCGTCTACCGCCGCCTGTCGTCGAGTGTGTTATAAAATAGTAATAATTTGATTTACTAATAATTAAGAAATTGATTATTGATCGTGATATTTTATGCAAATATAATTATTAAGTTCATAAAATGTACTTATTTATTACAAATAAATCAATAAATAGATCATCTAAAATAAATATGTTATAAAGAACATCATTTGTTTAAGTAAGTTATGAATATAGGTTATGTTTGTAATACTTTGTCAAAGAACCACATGTTCTTTTCAAAGCAAGAATCTTATAGCTATGTACTTAATAAATCTTTCTATATTTTTTAAAGACGTTTGTAACGAATCGTAAATCATAAAATCATTAGATTATGAATACAGTTGTTTAGCGTTATCTGTCACACAGTATATAAGGAACGGTCTCGGACGATGTGATTCATTTCTGTGTCCGGCCATCATAGCGAGTAGTGCTCTGTGATATTATAATAGCAGTTATAAAAGTTAAGTATGTTTTATATTTATATTATATTGTAATATAATTGTAATAAACATGGTAATTGCTATAATGTGTCTGTTTTAAATAAATAATGAATTATATCATATTAACTACTTGTGTTGTTTCTTCTTCTCATATAAACCCCGTAAAGATAGCTAAAATGAATTATATAGCGTTGAGATGTTGATTTCTTATAACATTGCTTAAATATATATCTTGTCTGTATACACATTTAGACCTGAACACAAATTTATAATTGTATATTTATATAATATATAATTGATAGTTACTTATATGTATATAGTATTTTTGGCAATATACATAATCATTAGTCTTACTCATATATAATTATATATATTATAAAATCTAACATCAGAAGTGGGATCACTATTTGACGCAGTACTAATAACAGTATATTTCCAGGCACCTGTTTAAAATGAACCAAACAATGCTCGAGGGGTTGCTCACGGCCATCCGTGATGCTCTTTCCAGCAACAAACGACAAGACGACGTGGCGCTACCAGTGTTCGATCCGTCCACCGGCGACAACGGCGCAGCTATATGGTGTGATAACGTTGACAAGCTTGGAGAAGAGTTTGGATGGAGCGGTATAGCAAAAGTTGCAAAGGCAGGTAAGGCCCTTAAGGGCTCTGCGTTAACTTGGTACGAAACGTGGGAACCCCAAGAAGGACGTACTTGGGAGAACTTCCGGAATGAAATAATTTCATTATACCCAGAAAAAAAGAACCTCTCAGAAAAATTGTATAAAGCCGTTACATATTCATCAGATTCAGCAGATTCCTATTGCGAGTACGCTAGGGAAAAAATCAGACTGTTAAAAAATACTAAAATAGTTTTTTCTGAAGCTCAACTTATTGAAATAGTTTGTGGAGGAGTTCGAGAAATAAATGTAAGAATGGCGTCATTTAATAGTAGCGTCACAACTACCTCGGAACTAATAGCTCTGTTTTCTGCCTATGTTAAAACCCGAAAACGACCTGTAGATCAAGTCTCTGAAACCTTACGCAGTCCAAATGATTCAAAACGGTCTAAGCCTTTAGCTACCTTAACTAGTACAGACGAAACCCTGCTTTCAAAAACTTGTTTTACCTGTGGCAATAAAGGGCATTTAAGGCCGCAATGTCCCAATAAAAGCAAAGCTGCTAAAGATCCTTCGACTGGGCAAGGAGTTAAGAAATGTAATGTTTGTAAAAAAATTGGACATGATGATACAACTTGCTTTTTTAAGAAAATTAACTCTGAAAAGCAACTGTCATTAACGAATGGTTCTAATTCTAAGATTTGACTATATAACTCCATTAATGCCTTACCTAGTGATGCTAATTTGAAATTTACTAAAGTATATATTCATAATATACCAATAAACTGTCTTGTTGATACAGGAGCTAATTGTAGCATTGTGAAAGAATCTATTGCTAAACGACTTAATTGCCCATTAGTTCCCTGCTCAAGATATGCTAGTGGTATCGGTAATGGTAGACTTCACCTTTATGCAACTATCACTGCACCAGTTAGATTTGAAGATGTTTGTATAGAATTGGACATACAAGTAGTTAGAGATTATGATTTTAAATATGATTTTCTGATAGGTAGAAATGTATTGAACCACCCTGATATAGAGCTAATCATTGACTCAAACGGTTGTAGATTTACTCGGAAAAAGGACCTACCTCAGGTTATTTTAAAAATAAATTTAGTTAGTGACAGTCTGAAGGATGTTCTTGCTGAATTAAGTTGTCATATCCAACATCTAGATTTAAAATTACAAGAAAAGATTTTAGGTATATTTGAGAAATATCCAAACGTGTTACCAACTTCTGGAAATATTGGCATCGTTCAGACTGGCAAACTTAACATAAAATTAAAAAAGGATGAAGTTATTAGTTATCGTCCATATAGGTTAGCTCCTGTAGAAAGACAAAAAGTTAACGATATTATTAAAGATTTACAGCATAGGCAGATTATCCGCGAAAGTCATTCCTCATACGCTAGCCCCATTTTGTTAGTCAAAAAAAAAGGCGGAGATGACAGACTATGCATCGACTACAGGGCTTTGAACAGAATCATTGAAAAAGATCGCTATCCCTTGCCTTTGATAGAAGACCAAATCGATAAGTTAGGCAAAGCTAAATTTTTTATATCATTAGATATGAAAAATGGATTCTATCAGATCCCTGTAGCCGAGGACTCGATTAGATTTACTGCTTTTGTTACCCCCGACGGTCATTTCGAATTTTTGAAAATGCCTTTTGGAATTTGTAATGGTCCATCCGTTTTCCAACGAGCAATAACAAAGGCAGTACAACATTTAAATTTTTTGCTTATCTACATAGACGATTTGCTAATACCATTTCCCACGATTGACGAAGGACTCTCATATTTAGACCAAACAGTATCGGCACTATCTAGGGCTGGTTTTATTATAAACTTGAAAAAGTGCAAGTTTTTCGTTAAAGATATTCAATATCTAGGCCGACATATATCCGAAGAAGGAGTTAGACCCAGTAACGATAAAGTGTCAGCCCTTGTAAATGCCCCTATTCCGAAAACGGTTAAGCAAGTGCGTCAATTTATGGGCCTTGCCAGTTATTTTAGGAAATTCATACCGGAATTTGCCCCCCGTACAGCTTGTATAACGAAACTTACTAAAAATAATCATAAATGGGAGTGGGGGTCTGAACAGGATACGGCTCGCAATTATGTAATACAGTGCTTAGTATCAAAACCTTTGCTATCTATCTATGACCCTCACCTGCCAACAGAATTATATACTGACGCTAGCTCACTGGGCTATGGTGCAATTTTAATACAGAAAGACCAAAATAAAAACAAAGTCATTGCTTATTACAGTAAACGAACTTCACAAACTGAAGCAAAGTACAGTTCGTATGATTTAGAGACATTAGCCATATACAATGCGCTAAAACAGTTCAGAGTCTATCTTTTAGGAATACATTTCAAAATTTTTACAGATTGTAACTCTATTAAATCTACCGTTAATAAAAAGGATTTATCACCACGTGTAGCGCGTTGGTGGACATATTTACAAGACTTTAATTTTGAAATTATTTACAAAAAGGGAAAATACATAAGTCACGTAGACTACCTCAGCCGTAATCCTCCTGAGACCTCCACTGCTATAATAAATCGAGCTGCGATTACTTCTAAACCGCTATCGGTAAACCTTACATCAAATGATCCTCGCTCTTGGTTAGAAATATCGCAACAAAATGATCCAGTAACTTTATCATTAATTGAGAAATTAGATTCTGGCGATTTAGACGAAAATCAATATACCGTGATAAATAACTTATTACATTACAAAGTTAGTCCGGACACTCAACCCAAATTATATGTCCCTAAGAGTAGCAGATTTCCTATTCTAAGACTATATCATGATGAAAACTGCCATGTAGGTTTCTACAAGACTATAGAAAAGATACGAGAGAATTATTGGTTCCCTTCAATGGCCGCTTATGTGAAAAAGTACATGTACCACTGCCGAATATGTGTAGAAAAAAAGAATCATTCAGGTCCTAAAGAGGGTTTTTTACACCCCATAATTAAATACGCAGTACCATTTCACACTATCCATTTAGACTGCACTGGTCCTTTTCCACGTTCACCTGAAGGTTATAATTATATCTTACTTATAGTAGATGGATTTACAAAATTCTGCATATTAAATAAGCTTACAAGTCTAAGTGCCTCCGAATTGGTCCCTATAATTCGCGATACAATCACATTATTCGGTACACCGTCACTAGTAATCACGGATCGCGGTACAAATTTTAGTTCAAATTTAATACGTAATCTATTTAGAGAATTAGAGATTGAACACCATATGATTGCTACCGGAACTCCTCGTGGGAACGGTCAAGCAGAAAGATATGTTTCAACTGTAATTAACATGCTAACAACAAAGTGTAATAATATGTCAGATTGGCCGAACGAATTATGTAATGTACAATTATCTTTAAATACTACAATTCAGAAATCCACGGGGTTCTCTCTTCTTCGTTTATTATTAGGTAGAAACTCTAATATTCCACGTGTACAGGCGCGACTTAACGAAATTCTTGGTGAGGATGCTGCCATTGGTCAAAATTTTGATTTACAAGCAGACCGTGAACTTGCGTTAAACCGCTTAAGAGCAATTGCACAAAAATTTAAACAACGTTTTGATGCCGTACGACGTAATAAAAAAACTTACTATGTTGGTGATACTGTATATGTTTATCAAGACCATCGGCGTCATCACAAACTTAGCCCAAAGTTCAGGGGACCATATGAAATAGTAGAAGTTTTAGATAATGACCGTTATAATTTACGAGGTTTAGGTCAAAGAAACGTAGTAATATCTAAAGATAAGTTAAGATACTGGCCAGGAGAGTGGGTCGATGAGGACGCTGCTACTAATGATGCTATTTGAAGTAGATTCTATTTTGATATATACGTTTTTTTTTTTTTTTAAATCAGACTGATTAAAGTTTAATAGATAATATTGTAACTGTGGCTGTGCCTGTGGTTCTTCTACCAATGGCTGTGCTATTGATCACATGGCTGTGCCTGTGGACCTATGCCTGTGCTTTTAGTTCTGTGGCTGTATCTTTGGTTTTGTGGCTGTGTTTTTGATCTTGTGGCTGTGCGTTTGGTTTCACCTGTGGCTGTGCCTGTGTTTATAATTATCTGTTGCCACATGTATCAAATAAAATATATTCTTATTAATTATATTATAATCTGTCACCATACTGTAGATATAGTAGAGATAAATATAAAAAAAAAAAAAAAAAAAAAAAAAAAAAAAAAAAAAAAAAAAAAAAAAATAATAATTCATAGTAATTGTTACTTACATATTTATTTTGTACTCCGAGAACGTAGCACATTTCAGAATGGCCGTGTTATAAAATAGTAATAATTTGATTTACTAATAATTAAGAAATTGATTATTGATCGTGATATTTTATGCAAATATAATTATTAAGTTCATAAAATGTACTTATTTATTACAAATAAATCAATAAATAGATCATCTAAAATAAATATGTTATAAAGAACATCATTTGTTTAAGTAAGTTATGAATATAGGTTATGTTTGTAATACTTTGTCAAAGAACCACATGTTCTTTTCAAAGCAAGAATCTTATAGCTATGTACTTAATAAATCTTTCTATATTTTTTAAAGACGTTTGTAACGAATCGTAAATCATAAAATCATTAGATTATGAATACAGTTGTTTAGCGTTATCTGTCACACAGTATATAAGGAACGGTCTCGGACGATGTGATTCATTTCTGTGTCCGGCCATCATAGCGAGTAGTGCTCTGTGATATTATAATAGCAGTTATAAAAGTTAAGTATGTTTTATATTTATATTATATTGTAATATAATTGTAATAAACATGGTAATTGCTATAATGTGTCTGTTTTAAATAAATAATGAATTATATCATATTAACTACTTGTGTTGTTTCTTCTTCTCATATAAACCCCGTAAAGATAGCTAAAATGAATTATATAGCGTTGAGATGTTGATTTCTTATAACATTGCTTAAATATATATCTTGTCTGTATACACATTTAGACCTGAACACAAATTTATAATTGTATATTTATATAATATATAATTGATAGTTACTTATATGTATATAGTATTTTTGGCAATATACATAATCATTAGTCTTACTCATATATAATTATATATATTATAAAATCTAACAAGTGCGTACTCCCTCGTCGCGTGGTGTGACTGGCATTCTCACTTCTGTCACCAATTGTTACGTGTCAGGATGGGGTTCGATGTAAAATGCCAGTTACGCGATGATGAGTTTATTTAAGACACACAGTAAACTAACAGTAACAAAATAAAGCAATAAAGACTTATACTGCACTATAACGCTTCGTATATCGCTCTTCTTAAACTTCCGTATCGCTTAGATGTTCGCTCGAGATCGCTGTATTCACAACTGAACGAAGTGCCGACGTTCGAATCCTTTTTATAGTCCTTCAATAGACTTCTAGAACCTTCCAGTTATTACCACAAAGATGCCGACAATTCTCGAAAACAGAACAATGAGTGTAGGTACTTAGCTGCGACGCGTAGGTATGCCTACCGCCGTTGATCTATTGTTATACGTGTAGGTAGGTACATGCAAACGTTCTAGCGTAGGTATTTGTTGTATACGTGTAGGTAGGTACTTGCAAATGTTCTAGAGCGTAGGTATTTGTCGTACACGAGTAGGTAGGTACTTGCGAACGTTCTAGAGCTTAGGTATTCGTCGTACACGAGTAGGTAAGTACTTGCGAACGTTCTAGCATAGGTATTCGTCGCAACAATATAAATTATGACTGTAGATACCGATCTAGAATAATAACTTAATTGTAAATATCAAGCACTATATGTCCTTCCGTGGTACTAAAGGTAGTATACAAACATTCGTTGATTTTAAATTTACTCGAACTGCACTTAATTTTTTTTTATCGCCGGCGTACGCGCAAACACCTGATGGTAAGTGGTAACTGCCGCTCATGGACGACTCCGAGTCCCTGACATTGCTCTAAAATGCCACGGACTTTGCGAAGCCGCTGCCTACCGTGAAGGGAGTGGGGTCTTTTAAGTGGTCTAGGCAAATAAGCATTATAGGTACTGTATTGTCACATTCGTATAAATTTAACATTACATACATTGAAATGTTCAAGAAAAATGTAACATGTAAACTGTGGTATAAATTTTGGTACCAGTGTATATATTTATTAATATAGTCTTGGCCTTAACTTGATAATGAATAAAATGTTAAATTTACATTGTAAAATTAATTATTAATTTCTATTATTTTATTCTAACTGAGTAACAATCATATATATTGAGATGTTCTCTCACAACTATTATTAATTTTACACCAAACTTCAAAATGTTATATTTATATTTTTTGACGGTTTTCTTTTGGATAAATGTCGTTCAATGTAAGTATTATTTATATTTTATTTTTTAATACAAAAATTAATATTGCTAGTAATAAAGTGTCAAGTAGGTACAGTTTCAACCATTTTCTGTTAATTTGTGAAATTGACTTAGTCCACCCAGAGCATCCGTCCGAAGAGCATCTTGCACGATGAGCAAAATGAAAAATAGGTTTTATAGGAATTATGTTAATTAACACTTAAGAACGTTTATAATTATAAAATGTCAGCCAGTTAACCTACAGCCAGTTCGCTGACTAAGGTTAGGGCATAAGAAGAACTGGTAAGAAACTAAGGCGATTCTTTTTAATCGCCAGATTGTTAAAATTTTTGTAAGTTACAAGTTAGCCTAGCCTAGTCCACGTTGAGCACCAGCAGTTGTCTTATGGCGGCCTGCAAAAATATTGCTAGGTGCTCAACGAGGACTAGGCTAGGTGCTAATCACGCATGTGCTCTATAGACGGATGAAATTTGGTTTCTATTGACAATTTAAAAATTGAAACTTTTTAGACAGGTTTAGGAAAACTAGGAAAAGAAAATGTTTATTTCTCAGTGCGTGAGATGTTTTTTCTGTGTATCAACATCATCATTACCAGTTTGAATACAGCCTTTTCCATATTATTTTGCAATGCATTGCATCTAACGCCATATTGATGGATAAGAGTCACAACCGGTGGCGAAACTTGGGCCGGGCCTATAATCAACAGTTGACGTTCTTCGCTTGAAGATGATGGTGAACGCCATTCCTCGATTCCTTACTCTAAGAAATTTTATTTATAAAAATTGCTTATCCATTTTAGGTGACGATTCATGCGAATTCTCTAATATTAATTACAAGGATATAATACAAGCAGGCGTAGATGGTAAAGTCAAACCATCAGACCCGCTTCATGTTGACGTTATGAAAAGCGAATCGCCAGAACTTAAATATACGTCGACTAATAACACATTAATAGGAATGAAAGATTGTGATGCAATACATGTGCAGTGCGATACGTAAGTTTCTACATTTGATTTGGTTAGGGATCTTAAGAATAATGTCTTTCAGCTCAATACCAGACAAGTTGGGGATGTTCGTTAATGAAGGCCTAGTCGTATGTCTAACAGCAGTCAGTATGAACGAATCTGTAGTACAAGTGTACAGCAGTAATTTGTGATTATGTAAAATCTTACCTTGTATGTATGTAAACTAAAGAATTTAATAGGAAAGGCACCAATAATGGCCACTTTAAGTGCAAATTTATAGTATTTTTACAATTTCAATAATACGTATTGTATTGAAACTATCACTAAAACCAGAAACTTATTCTAAAGATTTCAATACTTATAGGTATGGCTGCGTAAACCAGTAATATTATATATACATGTATATTTTCAGAAGTAAATCTACATTTCAATACTACATACAATGTCCTCACTTGGTCGCAAAATATTCATACGAAGCTGAAGGAAAAGTCCTCGACATAGCTGTTCAAGGATACGGTACTGATAACATCGAAATTGGTAATTATCGAATTTATTTATTGTACACAGAAAGTTACATAAAAACAATTATTAATAGATTTTAAGTACAAGAGTGAGCTTAACTTAGATTTAAATTCTCTAACAGCAAACTTTAAAATAAAAAAATGAAATAAAATGGTAGAGTTCCAATCTATACTATTATATAAAGCGGACGAGTTTGTTTGTTTGTTTGTTTGAACCCGCTAATCTCTTGAACTACCAGTCGTATTTAGAAAATTTTTTTTTTTTTGCGTATGATAGCCCAGGTCTCGAGGAAGGTTATAGGCTATGTAACATCATACTACTGGCGACGGGAGCAGAGCAGTAAGCAAAACCGCGGGTTAAACCGCGCCGCGGCAAGCTAGTATTTAAGAATAAGAAGATTGTAAATGAGTCAAATAGCGATAGTAAGAATTTTCAGACCTAAGAATAAACTACCTACCAAATCATTTCATTCGCTTTGAAAGCACAAGTACAAGGACTGAAATATTCTATCTATTAGGTATTTTCTTAAAAAACAGATTTATTTTTCTTAAGATAATTCCCGCTCTAAGGAAGAAGCCTTATGTCTCTAGAGATTGGAACCAATAATTTATGGATCAATTTGAACACTTGGAACCACAAACAACAGTCGCAAGCATTGCTTTTGTGCTACACAGAAATAGTTACACATATATATAGCAAGTCATTGTACTTTCTAAGTTTATCTGGACATTACTGACTGACGGTGAAGGAAAACATTGTAAGGAAACCTGGACTTCTGAGTAAATCTGAAATCGCCAAATCGCCAAGAGATCTTCTCTGTATGAGAAGAGGTCTTATGATGGCCGATATGAAAGAAAATCAGTATTTTTTTACCACGAGCATTTTGCCCGACTGCCGCAGTCAAGGAGAGTTATGTTTTTCAGGTGTATGTATGTATGCATACTATGTATGTGAGTATGTATGTCTATTTCTTTGGCACGCTCTACAGCCTAAATGACTTGATGGATTTTAACTTATGAGGTGTCATCAGATTTGTATTAATTTTGGCAGTGACTTAAGGTACATAATATTTCAATGTAGCGTACGAGAAAAAAATTAATTTCTTTCTTTTCACTTTGTTAGAGACAGTAGACGGACGGGCTTTTTGCTTTTAACAATATTATATTGCTTGTAATTCATATTATGTTTTTCTTTGGAGATAGCAAAATTTCAATTAATAATTTGCAATACCTATTCATAGGTTCGTCTATCTGCCTGTATGTCAAAACATTTTTTATTATATATAAGCGTAAAGGCACAAAACATGTTTTTTTACGGACAAAGCGGCGGGCAACAGCTGGTTAAAGAATATATTATTGCAAATTGTTTCAGAGGACTACGTAATCATGTTGGAAGGTAATTATGAAACAGTAGTTGGTGCTGACCAGAAAGCACGGCCATTGATCAAGAAATTTACTGTAGACACAGATCCTAGAGGATTTGTCAAATTTAATATTCAAAATCAGTTTTACGGAGATAAAGAAAGAGGTATTTTGACTACTTACTATACAATCTATAGCTACTAAAGACATAGAAAAAGTAAACATATTAATATTTCTGTATCATAAAAAAAACAATGATTTTTAAATGTACTGACTATTGTTTGTAATTCAAAGTAACCAAAGATATCAAAACTGAGATAATATCAATTTTAGAGTGTTTTTACCCATCCTGCTACCTCTGTTACTATAACCGGTGTCATAAATAGGTACGGTCAAGTCTAACTGAAAATTAACTGGAATTTCAACAATAAATATCCTATTTAGTTTTCATAATATTATAATTACGAAATTGTTTGTTACCACTCAGCGTATAGATAGATTCGATGCCGGAGACGGACATAGGCTTATATCCCGAAAATCGGTCTGGTTCCCGAAGGATACAACAAAACATATTTTACGTCCAGGCGAAGACGTAGGGCGCAGCTAGTTTATATTAATATCTTTTTAAAATTTCAGATGCAAACGTAAACAAAATCTTCAATGACAATTGGAGAGAATTAGAGAAAATGTTACGTACACCCTTCATCGACGTTCTTATGAATTTATTTGTAGAAAACTTTAACGCTTACTCAAAAATACAATAATATTATTATTGTTTGTTTATTGAATACAGCTAATCTATTTGTATACCTACGTTGTTTTATTACTCTATGGGGTTCAAGGAAAAGATCTAGGGGGATACTAAATACAACCTGGACAAAATTAAATGTGTTGCTGGCTGACATGAGGGAATGCAAGGTTTCCGAAGACGATGTCGTGGATAGAGCGAAGTGGAACAAGAATGTTAGGAAGGCTGACCCCTCCACCATGTGGGATAAAGTCGGGAAGAGAGAGAGAGAGAGAGAGATGGGGTACAGGGTTTAGTTACTTAGGTTCTATCTGCCTTCTCTATCATCTATGCAAGGTCTTAGGTGCTCAAAGACCGCAATTGAATTCTTCAACAGATAATCCTCGTGAACTTAGTTAACACAAAAATAAGAGTCCTTGAATAAACATGATTTTTTCCAATGGTAAGCAGTCAGAGGCATTCAGAAATGGCGTCCACCATTCCTACGGCCATCGTTTCAAACTGCGTGTATAGTGGCCTCTACTATGAACGACAAAGGTGTGCTAAACCCTTTAGATTCCACTGTGCAAGGGTAGAACTTACTCTAAAATCACAGCCCTAATAGATGCATGCTAATTAAAATATTGTAGTCTTTCTCAATATAAGTGAACTGTAATAATGTTCATTTTTGAGGAAATAAATATCTTTAAACCGAAGGGTAGCACTTCAGTCATAAGTGTCGTTCTGGATAAAAAAATATTTCAAGAAATGTGTGTTTTATTATCTGTAAATACAAAAAAAACTACCTTTACAGAAACAAACGATGAATTTCGCCAAACTATTACGTCTACATTCAGGTAATTCTAATTGTTCGGATTTCAACCTGGCATTAGTCCAAATGTCTACGCAGAGTGCCTAGGAGATTAATTACATGGATTTACGGTTATAGGTCTCTGTTGGGAAAGGTTCTTATTTATTGTTCCTATGATTTGTTTTGTTCTAGATGTTTTGCTGCTAAACATTGTCTGCTGTTCGACGTAATAATTTATTGTTACAAAATTTGTTTATGGGACAAGTTAGATTATACTTATGGCGTATAAGATATAATAGTCATTTCACTAATTTAAAATAAAAAAATGGCGAAAAGTGGGTGGTTACACACCTCTGCCTAAACCTTCGGGGATAAAAGACGTGAAGCTATGTATGTATGTATGTTTTTTCTGCGTAATTCAATTTTTGCTTCGTTTAAGCAAAATCTATATTAAAAACTGCTGATTTTACCAAACTAACCGTAGACATGTGCGAGTACGACTCGCGCGCCTAGTTTTCCGTTTTAATATGTCACTAAACATGGTCAATATATGTCAATATATTTTTTCACAAAAACAGCTGGATAGATCACTATTCAGTCCATACTAGCTAGGCAATAATATCTAGAAACTAATCACCAAATAAAAACATGGCTTGGTCAAACGCAAGTCTAATAAAAATAAGGAATATTTATTCTTTATCGTTTAATGGAGGCGCTCATAGCTCGTTGCGCTCACAGATAAACGATTAGCGGTTTAAGCAACATAAAGTGCGGCCGGCCCATGGATAGGTGACCGCATAGTGGTATTTGATCTGAACGTCTCCGTGCTTCGGCGAGCCCGTTCAAATTCGGTCCAGGTTGCTACCAAGTTGATAACAATCGTTAGGTCAAATCTAATGCCTCTATGGGCAACCTGAACAAATCCTGATACTAGCCACTTTATATTTGATTTGAATGGTGCTGTGTACAGACAGCGGACGTCTCGGGTAAGATTCACGGAAAAGTCCAATATCAGAAGATGCCCGGAAAATCCAATGTCTAATATTGTTCTTTATTGGAAACTAAAGTGCCTGGTAAACGACAACAACCTCATTCTTTATCTGGCAAAACATCAGTAGATACACACTTCTGCCTGCCGCATCAGGAAATGAATAAAAAATAATAAAGTAAAGACAATATTATGTTAATTTAATCATCAATAATTTATTATTTAAGAATTATTAACATACCATCTTTTGTTGGCGTTTAAACACAACAATACGCATAGTACCTCCTTGTACCTTAACAAGTGCTAAAATTACCTTAATTTGACGTAGTCAAAGGCAAAGGCAGGCAAAGTCAGGCAATGTCGAACAAAGGTCTGGTACGTATGTTTATATGTTCTCTCGTACATTCTAAGCTAGCATTTTAGCATTTGCTTACTGCTCAGCTCCCGTTGCCAGTTGCGTTATGATAATATAGCGTTATGAAAGTATAACCTTCCTCAGGAACTGGGCTATTATACGCATAAAAAAATATTCAAATCCGACTGATTGTTCCAGGGATTAGCGTGTTCGAACCAAAAAACTCTTTCGCTTTGTATTTTAGTATTGATGTACATAATTATGTCAGCTGGAAGACGTCTACTGCTGTACACTGGCCTTCACCGATTGCCGATACATTGACCGGTCGGGAGCTACCCTCAGAACTCATGGCCGTTTAATCAGAAACCACTACCACAAACCAGAAGAACCTGAAGCGTGGACGGACTCCTGATAAAGTCGATCTACGACCTGGAAATGAAATGAAATGAAATGAAATGAAATGAAATGAAATGAAATGAAATGAAATGAAATATATGTTTATTCATTTAGGTTAATTAAATTAACACTTATGAACGTCAAAGTTTACAAAATGTCAGCAAATTAACCTACAGCCAGTTCGCTGACGAAGTAGAGCCATGAGAAGAACTGGCAAGAAACTCAGGCCACTCTTTTTAATCGCCAGGTTATTACAATTTTTGTAAGTTACAGTTTCAAGTAGCATGCAAAGTGACGCAGGCAATACACTTAACTCTATAGATACTTAATTACTTACAGCTTTCTATGTTGTAAAGAAAATTAAAAAGTAAAATGTGTGCTTTACAGGTTGCCTCAATTTGCATATTGCTACAAAAGGTAAAGGCAACATGTGAACTGTGATAAATGTTTCTATGTAGATATTATATAAACTATTAATTTTTGGTATAAGTATAAAGTAAGATGAACTTAATTTACCACAGGAGTTCACAATGTACCTTTATTTCACAAATCTCAATGTAAAAAAATTTA
This sequence comes from Parascotia fuliginaria, assembly GCA_963082885.1. Taxonomy (NCBI): domain Eukaryota; kingdom Metazoa; phylum Arthropoda; class Insecta; order Lepidoptera; family Erebidae; genus Parascotia; species Parascotia fuliginaria. Next base: position 5,938,395 of record OY720197.1, read on the forward strand.
ACAATACTAAGTATACAATTTTAACAAAACAATACAAAATGTGTACTTAACTGTTCAAATATGGCTCGGGCATCATGTCATTTATAATTAATACAAAAAAAAAAAAAACATTTTATAAATTATGTCAAAATGTATCAATAAATTAATGTCAAAAAAATTATTTGTTAAAGCATGTCATTCATAATAATCATAAAAAATGTCATTCATACAATAATTAACAAAAATATGTCCTTTAAAGTATAATGTCATTAAAATTAAGAGTAAAATTAATTTACTCCTTCGTCAAGCGAGCATCCCATGACTTTTATCGTTCAGATACTCATTAACAGTGTAGTAACCCTTAAGTATTAAATGTTTTTTGACAATTTGTTTAAATTTGTCTAAGGGTTTATCCATTATGTCGATAGGTAATTTATTAAATAAACGTACACCAAGTCCCGTAAACGAATTATGGACTTTATGTAAGCGATAGTGTGAGCCAACCAGTTTATGCTTACCCCTGGTGTTAATCTCATGCACATCGCAATTTCTAGTATATAGACTAATGTTACTCTTAACATAAACAACATTAGCATATATATATTGAGATGCAACTGTCAATATACCTATCTCTTTGAATCGCTCTCTCAGGGAGTCTCGTGAACCTAGGTTGTAGATAGAACGTATAGCTCGTTTTTGAATAGTAAAAACGGTTTCAATGTCAGCAGCCCTACCCCACAACAATATGCCGTAAGACATAACGCTGTGAAAATAACTAAAGTAGACTAGTCTGGCGGTTGTCACATCAGTAAGTTGCCTAACTTTCCTGATAGCAAAAGCCGCTGAGCTGAGTTTACCTGCGAGACACGAAATATGGGCTTCCCACTGAAGTTTGCAATCTAAAGTTAAGCCCAAGAAAACTGTGGACTCTACGATTGAAACTGACTCATTATTTAAAACCAGGTTTATACCTGCACTTTTGACATTTGGCATAGAAAATTTTATACATTTTGTCTTCTTGGAATTAAGTAGAAGATTGTTTACCGTGAACCAGTTCAGGACTTGCGCGAGCGAACCATTTACAACGTCGAAATTAGGGTCTTTACGGTTAACTTTAAAAATAAGAGACGTATCGTCTGCAAATAGCACTATATCGCAGAAATCCTGTACAAAGTACGGCAAATCATTTACATACACCAAAAATAGAAAAGGACCAAGAATGGAGCCCTGTGGGACGCCCATAGCAACAGGTAACCCTAAGGACCTATTTCCATTTACATCAACGTATTGCACTCTATCACTTAGATAGGTGGAAACTAGATTAAGTGCAACATCCCTGATCCCATAGTGACTGAGTTTTCTCAAGAGCGTATTGTGCTCGACGCAGTCAAATGCTTTAGAGAGATCACAAAAAACACCAATAGCATCCATTTTATTTTCCCAGGCGTTAAAAATATGTTTTATTAGTGTAACGCCTGCATCTGTAGTTGAGCGACCTTTCGTAAAACCATACTGCTCATTATGTAGTAATTTATGAAAGTTAAAATGGCTCTCTAATTGCTGCAATATAATTTTCTCAAAAATTTTACTAATAGCTGGCAGTATAGATATTGGTCTAAAATTACTAGGGTCACTCTTAGAGCCGTTTTTAAACAAAGGTACTACTTTACTATGTTTCATTAAATCAGGAAATACTCCTACATCAACACTTTTATTAAAGATAGCAGCTAGATATGGTGCTATATTTATAATTATACTCTCAACTAATTTAACTGAAAAACCCCACAAGTCAGCAGTGTTTTTTGAATGTAGTGACTTGAACACTTTTATTATGTCGTTTGGGTTAACATAATTAAAATTAAAAGGGACGTCACACTCTTTCACATTCCCCCTAAGTAAATGCTCAGCTTTGATTGGGCAAGAATTTAAGGAGCTGGTTGTCTTTACTGGTATGCTAACAAAGTAGTCGTTAAAAATGTGGGCTACATCTGTATTATTTGAAATAATATTGTCCTTAATGTTTAACTCATAATTGTTATCTTTCAATTTAATACGACCAGTCTCACTATTAATAACATTCCAAGTTGTTTTTATTTTGTTCTCGGACTGTTTAATTTTATTACTTAAATACAAGGACTTAGCGGCAACACATGACTTTTTAAAGATTTTTGAATAATCCCTAACATATTGAATAAAGACTGGATCAAAATTATATTGTTTCATACCATAAAGTTCATACAAGTTAGCTCTACTTTTGTATATTCCGGATGTTGCCCAATCACAGAACTTTATTTTGATGTTTTTGGTAAAAGTTCTAGTTGGAAATGATGCATTGTACGCTGATTGTATTGTGCTAAACAAGGACTCGTAAAGCACATTTGGATCATCGTGGCTTGGATCTATGTGAGTGACTGCTGCAGCAACACTCTCAGTGAAACGGTTTAGGCGAACAGAGGTCATTGGCCTACACGTGATCTTACTCCCTTTAGTAGTTGTGCCTAAAGGAAAAACAGCTTTTTGCCCACAATGATCCGATGTTAGATCATTCAGAATAGCCTTATCTATATATTTGCAATTGCAGAAAATGTTGTCTAAGCATGTAGCAGAATGTGATGTAATTCTAGTAGGTTCCGAAAATAAATATTTTAAATTAAATGATTTCAATAAACTAATTAATCTAATACTAGTCTGTGATTGAACAAGTAAGTCGACATTAAAGTCACCACACACTATTACATGCTTATTGACAGAGCTTAAACGTTTCATTACATCTTCTATAACTGTTTCAAAAAGAATAAAATCACTCTGAGGTGGCCTGTACACACAAACCACAATATATTGCTTAAGCTCAACACAGGACAACTCGATAGTGCGCTCAATAGAAAGATCTGCTATATCTTTACGTTCCTTATAATTAACACTACTACATACATATATCAGAGAGCCACCATGTATAGTCTTCTTTCTTACGAATGCACTACCAACAGAAAAATATTCATTATTAAATAATAATAATTGTTCCATCTTTAGCCAATGTTCAGTAACACATAAAATTTGAACATTGTACTTTTTCAAAAATAAATCTATTTCTAACGCTTTGCTGGATAAGCCCTGTATATTTTGATGAACTATATTCAGAGCCTGCTTATCCATTGTCTCATCAACTAGTTTAAACTAGCAGATGTGTTTGTATAACATATTTGTAAATTATTACAAACATTTGTCAAATTCTTCAATACCTTACTGGTACTTGTGTCAAATAGTAAATTATATGCTAATAATTTAGCAATAAGTCGCTTATAACTAAATGGTAGATACATAGTATCTTTTGTCAAATAAAAATTGGAACTAATAAATATATTAGTGTCAAAAAACAAAATATAGTCACTATGACTATGTGTACAATTATAAAGTAATAAATTTAATTTGCCTATGTGCACGTTTTGTAACTCAGTAAGTGCATGTGAATAAGGTAAGGCACAGATAATAAACTTACATCCTACACTGTTGTGAAGCGCTATCATGACTTCAGTTAAATCTAGTATGTCCTTTTTAGTGACTGATAGGCTATCACCATACATTATAATCACTGTTGAGTTAGAGTTCAGGACAGAATTCTTTAAATTATTAACTAAAATACTGAATTTCACTCCAGGTGAACAATAGTTTACAATAGGCCTATCAGTGAGGATATTAATCATGCTACCTAGGCCCGAGCCAAATTGATCAGAAAACATTACAACATTTTGTGTACTATTTATGGCTGGTTCCCTACTAGAAAATCGAACTTGGTTTATGGAGGTGGGATGATCAGTAGGCAAGTCGTTACATTGATTACTATGTGAATGTACATTACCTAATGAAAGCTGAGTATAGGCCGTTGATGACAAACACATTGAACATAGATTGTTATTTGTTAGTGAAATAACCTTTTCTATGTTCTCCCTACCAGCTTTGGCAACCTCATCATATTTTTGAATGTACTCATATGTCTCTTTCTCATGTTGGAGACATATTTTTGTCAAGCGAGCTTCTAAATCAGATAATTGCAACTGAAGCTCCTGTGTGTGTCTTTCATATAGTAATCTACTGTCAGCTGGGGCTACTACAGCCTCTTCTAGCAATCTTATTTTAACCCTACTTTGTCTCCATCCTTGTCTATATTGGTTCAAAAGAAAAAGACAAAACATTAAAATAATACTGCTGAGCTGGTGGTAGACCCCTGATATGGGTGGCGGACAACCTATGTGACATCACACAAAATTCAATATGGTACTTTCTTGAGAGCGCAAAGCACGTACACGTAGTAAGTACAGTAAAAAGAACAATAAATAAAACAGTTTTAATCGTTTATTTCATTTAGCGAATTCTATTGGGACTTCGAATAAGCGTTGACATTTTTCATGAATAATGCCATGAAGTTATCGACGAGCGGTGATCGGTACATTTTCTCCATCAACTTCCAATTGTCATTAAAATATTTATTTGAAGCTGCATCTAAAATAAAAAATTATAATAATATTATCTTTAACTTTTCAAAGAGTTAAAAATGCTATGAACAAATTAAATCGTTACCAACTAATAATTTGTGTAGGTAATTCTGATGACGCTATTGCTCCCGTAACTTACATAATTTAATTTTTTGTAAACTTTTTGTTTACATTATTTAAAAGATTATTTAGTATTTGATAATTTTTGTACACATAGACATATTAATATGACCAGACAAAAGTTGTATTAACCATTGACATTTAAATTATAATAGATACCTATGTATTTAAATTAGACTAATTAAGTTTACTTCTTAGATTTTTCATTAAGTACCTAGTTTAATTTCATTGTAATATCTAATAGACCATGATGCATAATTATGTTTTATCTAAATCTTGTTTAGTATTTATTTGCTTAGTTCATTATAAAGTATGTATGTGTCTTTAAGATACGTATATTAGAGAATTGTAATCCCAATGGTGCCCAAGATACAAGCATTAGTTTAGTTTGGGACCAAATGGAAAGTACCTATATTGTATGTAATTTATATTTATTAAAATTGTAATCCCGATGGTGCCCAAGATACAAGCACTAGCTTAGTTTGGGACCAAAGGGAAACTACCTATACCTATATTGTATATTGTATGTAATTTATATTTATTTTTAAATTGATTAATTGATTAATTGATTGATTAATTCGAAGTTTTGTTAAATCAATGATAATAAATCAATGAAATTTTCTAATAATATGCATGTGTGCATATAAACCTTGCGGAACATTTCTAAACGATAATGAAAACCATATCAAAATTAGTTGTATGGTTTCAAAAAGTTAGCAATAAAGACAAACTAGAAGAACGTTTAGTTTATACTAATTAGAGAAGTTGTAATTTTTAAGTCTTATTTCAGACCTTTTTTTGTAAGCTGACTAGTCTTGTAGATTTCTGCTTTAATTTATGTTTTTATTTAACTAGCGTTTCATACGCACTCGTTTTTGAAAGAATGTACCTATAAGCACGTATAACCGTGCCCTTTGTTTCACGTTTGATGTGCGTTGATGCGCGTTGATGCACGTTAATGCGCGTTGATGCGTGTTGATGCGCTTCTAAGCCCGTGTAAGAGTGTATGAGTAGTTTACGTACCTCTTTCTTTATCGTTAACGTCCAAATTTTTAAGGTCGAACGTGATTATTCCTCTAGGATCTGTGTCGATACTATGTTTTTTGACAATAGGCCGAGCTATCTCGTCTGCGCCAACTTTTGGTTCATAATTGCCTTCTAACATGATCACGTAGTCCACTAAAATAATAGTATATAGAGTTTATTAGAAAACATTACTAAAGTTATAAGTAGCTGAAAGTTATATTACGAAAGATTTTGAAGAAAGCCTAAATTATGTAAACAAATTAAAAAAATACATCGACTCAAGACAAGCACAAACATACAGGTTGACTTTTATCACAGTAAAATGCATTTATACATAAATTCTAGCCTAAAAGAGTGCCATCTCAATATACCTATGTTGCAAATCTAAAGCGAGGTCCGCGGCATTGAAAAATACAAATATTTATTTAAAAAGATTGATGTAGATAAGTACATTTTTACCCACAAATAATAATAATTATAATTAAAAGTCTGAAAAAAGAGTTCAGATTCATGCTGTAACCGTTTTTAGTTCAACTATCAAAGAAAGTGAAACACTGGGCTTATTGTGTCAGGGGTTCAAATATCAAACACATTTAAAAGATCTGTTGTTACTCTGGAGCTGATAGAATTTGTTTTTATCATCATCATCATCCATTTTTAGAACGTATCTATTGCTAGGGACACTTAGTTTTCTGTGTAACCCTTTCTGTCAACCCTTTTTGTCAGTCTACTTGCGATAGTTTTAGTATCATCTAACGGCTAGACACTTTTGTGAACCTCTATATTTAGAGTTTTAATATTACAGCCTATAGACTTACCTAATTTTATATTGTCAGTACCATGTCCATCTACAGTGATTTTATCAACATTTCCATGAGCTTCAAAAGCATATGTCACAAACAAGTTAGGACAAAGTATGTGATATTGAAAAGTCAATTTACTCCTGAAAAATATGATTCAATTTTTATCTGTATGTAATAAATATTTTGCCAAAGACGTGTAACAAAGTAGTTAAAGACTAACTTGTCACATTCTACATGTATAGTTTCACAATTTGTCATCCCTGCTAATGTTATATTAGACAAAGAACATTTAAGCGTTTCTGTGTCTGTAGTCATTGAGTCAATATGTAGTGGATCTGATGAAGCAATTTTCCCGTCTATGCCAGCTACAACCTCCTTAAAATTAATGTTATTGAACTCACATGTGTCGTCACCTGCAATTTAAGGTATTATCTTAATTTCAGTAAGTTTATTTTCGGTTCGGTTTTATTTTGATAGGTTATGGTACAGTGGTTATTTAGTTTACCGTTGTTACAAAAATGAAATCAATAACTTTATAGAAAAATTGTAAAATTAAGAAAAATAGAATAATTGAAAAAAAGACATTTATTATAATTATTTGTTAAAATAGTTCGTTGTTCATGCTTAAAGTGTTTTCTCCTGTAATAGCCTATCTATTGCCTATAAACAAAAAGGCTTTTATTTTTACGAAAAATCACTAATATTGTTCCAGTCGTTGATATAATATATAACAAATAATAATAAATATTTAAACTTTTTACTTACATTTAGCAACGTTAAGCCAAAAGAATAAAGTAAAAAAATACAAAATTAATTGTCCGAACATGATGAAGTTTAATTTTGGAATGATTTCTGTAGATGAAAACAACAATATATATAGGCTGAATAAGACAATAAACTTGTTTATTAAAAATAATAATAGTTAATTGCTATTAACTTTTTATAAACTTAAGGCAACTATACTCGCTTGAAATGAAAAATAAATATTTAAAGAAGTTGAGATTAATAAAATTGTGAGATTACCCTATAAATACGCTGATAGACCTTAAATAGAATATCGATCTAATAGAAGCAGAAGAATACATCGCGAGGAAACCTGGATATCTAAAAAAGAATGAAATCGACAGTTCGCATTGAGCAAGAGTGGCGATCAATGCTTACTCTAAGAAAATAGGCCTTTTCCTGCAGTACCTATAATAATAACGGTCTGGTATGATGATGATCATGATGTAAGGTATGTTCTTGCTTTTTGTCCAGTAAATGAGAGCAAAGGAGGTTTACATAACCATTCGATCAGGTTTACTATCCTTCTCTTGCTCAGTCTTCTTTCTTTTACAAATGTGGTTTCTAATCAATATATCTGCAATACTTAAAGAACTTACATCTACAATAAGTAATTATCTTCAGGAAGATCTCGTGCTTGTTTTTCGTTTATTCTATCCAGTCCTACCAGTAGTTCAATAGTCGAACTGTTAGGAATTACTTTTTCTAAATTTTGGAAACGCAGATTTTATTCCAAATTACTATGAATATTATGTGCAGGTTGGTACATTTTATTTGTTCCACAGTGTGGTATAGTTACCCTCGAGTTAGCCTGTTAATATTTAATTGTCACTTACATTAATACATACTTTTTAACCGACTTGAAAAAAGGAGGAGGTTTCTCAATTCGACCGTATATATATATATATATATATATATATATATATATATATATATATATATATATTTTAAAGGTGTGTTCGCTGATAACTCTGTCATTTATGAACCAAATTTGATGATTCTTTTTTTTGTTGGAAATTAGATATCCCAAGGGTGGTACCATGATAAAAAAACCAGGATTTGATAATGACATCCCAGAGAAATCGAAGAGAACTTACGAAAATCGTACTGACGACTAGTGCATTTATTATTTTTTTCATTAAGTATTTTAAGGCACTACTATTTAGAATTATTGTTTTACTAGGCACCAACTTCAAAATTATAAAATACTTATTTAATTATTTCTGATTAACTAAATCAAAATACGAATTACTTTGTGCTATGTAAATTTATGTTTTACTTTTTAGTTTCCTTCCTGTTTGAAGCCAGTTTTCGTTTTGTTAAAATATTTTTATTTAATCAGATATTGATCTTTGCGTGCAAGGAACTGACATTTCTAAGCACTGCCAACCAATACTTTGAGTCTATTGCTCCAATTCTATACTGTGATTTTATTATTTCATTGGTCTCTGTGAATTGTTACTTTGAAATCTATATCTATCTATTCTATATACATATAATAAAAATGTAACCGATCGCTGTCTGTACATAGAAGATATATGAGAAAAAAAATTATTGGGACCTTTATCAACGCAAATAGAACCCAAAACAATGATTGTTACAATTTTTGTCTGTTTGTCTGTTTGTCTGTGCGTGTGTTCACGCTAATCTCAGAAACGGCTTATCCGATTCAGATAATATATGGTTTTCACTAATACATTGTGGTAAGCTTCATTTAGTGTTTGTTTCATGTCAATCGGTTTATAAATAAAAAAGTTATGCCAATTTAAAGAATCACGTCGAACATTTGTTAATTTACTACGAAACCTGATAGAAACAGAGACTTTAACAGGTTACGGCATAGCTGATAGCGTTTTTATTTTTCGGATTCCTCTCATTCTAAACAATCTTCCGTTTAGTTTTAAATGAGTCCAGTTTCCAGTGAGCCTACGTTTCGCGATGACAATTAATAAAACCCAAGGTCAGACACAACTGAAAGTTGTGGGTGTGGATCTAAGTATTAGCTGTTTTTCGCACGGTCAGCTTTATGTGGCTCTATCACGTGTTAGCATTCCTAGCAGCCTGTATGCTTTGATCCCCGATGGCTATACGTCTAATCCATATATCCATACACTCATACATATTATATAAGGCTTTGTCCTGACTGACTGACTGACTAACAGACAACGCACAGCCTAAACTGCTGGTCGTAGTGACTTGAAATTTGGAAGGTGTTTGTCTAAATGTCTAAAAGTTGTACTAAGAAAAGGTTTTTTAAAATTTAATTTTTAAGTATGTGAAAAGGGATGAAAACAATTGTATGTATCTACTTTATTTTTTAATTTTTAGTTTTGAAGTTTTGCTTTGGAATACTTCTATTTAAATAAAAAATATCCTTATAATTTTATTTTAACAGGAGTGGATTTAGAGGGGTGAAATTAGGGATGAAATAAATAAATATATGGTAGAATATTATTATTATTATTATTATTATTAAATATTCTATACAAAGATCTTTAGCTTTTGAAGCTAGCGACTTGAAATTTCCAGAGATGGGGAGAGAGGGAAAAGAGGAAGGAAAAGGAGGAAGGGAGGGGAAAGTAATAATAATAATAATATAATAATATTCTACCACATTCACACAGCGCCATCTAGCCCCAAATTAAGCAATTATATTTGCTTGTGTTATGGGTACTAAACAACTGATATACTACTTATATACATTTTTTTTTTTCGTAAATACATACATATTATAGACAAATTACACCCAGACACAGAACAAACAATCATGCTCCATCACACAAAGGTTTGTCCTGGGTGGGAATCGAACCCACGACCTCCGGCTTAGCAGTCAGGGTCACTAACCACTAGACCAACAGGCCAGTCAAAGTGAGAGAGAAGTGAGGGGGAAGCGAAGAGGAAGTGTGGGGGAAATGCGGGAGAAGTGAGGAGAAAGTCAGGGAGAAGTCAAGGGGTAGTCAGGGAGAAGTCAGGGGAAAGCCAGAGAGAAGTGAGGTAGAAGTGAGGGGAAAGTGAGGGGAATGTTAGAGGAAAGTGAGAGGGAAGTGAGGGGAAGTGAGGGAAAAGTGACGGAGAAGTGACGGGGAAGTGAAGGGGAAGTGAGGGGAAACTGAGGGGGAGAGTGGGTAGTAAGGGGGAAGTGAGAGGGAAGTGAAGGGGAAGTGAGAGGAGAGTGAGGGGGTAGTGAGGGGAAAATGAGAAGGAAGTGTGAGGGTGAGTGAGTCGGAAGTGAGGAGGGTGAGGGGGAATGAGGGAGAAGTAAGGGTTGAATGAGGGAAATATAAGAGAGAAGTGAGGGGGAAGTGAGGGACACGGGAGAGGAAGGGAGGGGGAGGGACGAGGGAAGAAGTTCTCGAATAGTGGGAAAAGGGAGGGGATGGGATAGGCAGCGATAGGAAGGGAAAGGAAAGGAGGAAAAGGAAGGAGAAGGAAGGGGGAAGAGAGGGGAAATCGAGGAGGCAAGCAAGAGGGAAGTGGAGGAAAGAGCAAGAGATGCTGGAGGAGGGGCAAGGGATGCTGAAGGAGGTGAAGAGCAGAAGGGGGAGGGGAGGAGAGGAAGGAGGAAACTGTGGAGAGTGGAGAAAAAGGGCGACAGGAAAAAGGGGAAGGGGAAAGTTATTGTTGTGAAAATTTGCCTTTGTGTATTGTATATTGTTTTTACGAGGGATATCTTTAGGTAGGTGAAAGAGGATTTGTATGAATGGAAAATTAAAAATAGTTTGAAAATTAGTATTTAAACAATATAAAAATGTCTATTGGAAAAAACGATATTCACGCGAGCGAAGCCGCGGGCAAAAGCTATCTATATACATAAAAGCAAAAGGTCACTCAGTCATTCATCACGAAATCTCAGAAACAACAAGTGCAAGGAATCTCAAACTTTGCATGGTCGCTCCTATTAGGATATAGGTGCTCACTTAGACGGAATTTTGCGAAATCCATCCCCTAAAGGGGTTTAAAGGGGTGGCAAAGTTTGTATGAAACTTCTATAATTTTTATAGTAGAATTACCAAATTACTAGAAAATACTCTTTTTTTAATATTCAGAAACCACCCTTATTAAGTGGGCAAATAAGAGTCGCAAGTTTGTGTGAAAGTGGTTTGCCAGTTTTAGCGGTAGTGGACTGGATTCGCCATAGAGACGGATAATACTGATATTTATTACTGATACAATGTACGATTGCCATAAAATCAGGCACGCAATATTCTCATAGAGGCACCTATCTGAATTTTCACGCGAACGAAGTCGCGGGCAACAGCTAGTTTTAAATATGAATAAATAAATAATAAATAAATAGTTATCACTGAGCTAGAACTAGCATCATAGCATAGTATCTACTAGCAGTAAAAAAAGTACCTGGCTCGCAGAAACGTCTGGGAGGTTTAATTATAAAAATGCCTAGATATAATTTTTTTTCATTTTCTAGAAACGTAATTACTTAATCACCTCCTTAGTCGATTTTTTTAATTTTAATAAACATTTATTCACACGTTTTACTGCCTACTTATTTTGAGTACCATTGTTCCAATTCATTCAAATGCAGATATCTGATTTGAGAAGTGTTAGTAGGATATTTCTTTTATCGGAAACCCACAAGGTCTTTACTTTGGTTAGAACGGTGAAAAGCTTTAAATTTTGGGTTTAGGAAGTCTACTACAAAATTGCGACTAGACAGATCAGATAGGTCATAATATTATATTATAAGTTTCAAAGTCACTCCGAGGGCGACGGAGCGAGCCATATTAAGAGTCGCCCTGAATAATCGTTTTAAAAAACAAAGAAAGCCGCAGGTGAACTAAAGTAACTGATACAGCTCGTAGAGCTGCTTTACTGAATTGGAATAACAGAACACATGGCTCGCAGAACTGATGGGGCAATAAGGTTTTAGCGTGACAACCACGAACCAGAAGAGACAGCGGGGGGCAGACCACTCACAATATGGACTGACCTAATAAGGATGGCGGGCAAACGAGGGATCAGAGTGATCTGCGACCAGTTACAGTCGCGAAACATGTGACTAATGATGACGTATGAATAATATTGTTTACACATAGTTACCATAATTAAGTTGGAACATTACATAACAAATCACAAGAAGATAGAATAAACCTTTCCACCATTATCTAAAGCTCGCTAATCCTATTTCCTTTGACACGCTTACTATGAAACGTACGTATTAACATATTTGAATTATTTACTAGAAAACGGTTCGGTTGTGCTCCGTCTGACATAACTTCAATTAACGCCCCAGTAAGGATAGGTTAATGCGAGAAGTATTAATTTAGATTAATTAAAAATTATTTCTTTAACGTATTAAGCTTAAACCAAATGTTGAGCCGCTTAGCTTATAAATGTAATAAATCTAATATTGACTTCCTCTGTAGTTCGGTGGTACTGTGTACGGACTGCCACGCAGAGGTCGGTGTGCAGGAGAATGTCTATTTGCATTGGTGTTTATTTGATAATAAATATGTATTTATAAAAAAGTATTTAAGTATTCGCATTCTAGATCCCATAACACAAGCTATAATTATGCTTACTTTGTATCTAGAGGGTGCTGTGTGTAGTTGTTGTGATATATTTTGATATTTTACATAATGTTCTTTATTAATATTTTATATAAAACAAAATTTGGTTTATATGATGAATTCAATAGAGAGCTAAAAAAAAAAAGCTTCCTCAAATCTGTTAATGACTCAAGAGACCCAAAGAGTTCATGTGGCTCAAGCGGATACTATTTCCTTAGTTTGTTTCATAAAATACAACAAAAATGTTGTACCTACAATTTAAATTATGTGACTCACTGGTATAGTTTGCAATGTTATAACGCTGCGATACCTACAGAGAGCATGGTTATACTATTTTATTTAAACAATTAAAAATAATAAAATATTTTTAATAATTTTTTATATAAGAATGGTTTTCTTTCACATAAACTACTCTCAATTAACGCTATAGTGACAAATTAATGTGGTCAATGTATACCAAGGGTGTGGGGATTCCAAATTCTGCATGTCATAGTCAGCTGTAGATACAACACTAGTGTATCAGTTAGTGTTGTAACATCCTTATTATCAGGGCCTTCTAAGGAAACAACAAAACCGAGGCTGACCGTGAAAGGAAAGGGGAATAAAAGAGGAAAGAAAGAGGACCAAGAGAAAAAACAAATCTTTTGTCTTTATAATATTAAGTTAATAATCCTATAACATGATAATTAATAACAACAAACTACGCTATAATTTTCACAGGTTATTTGATTCTGTAGCTATTGATGGCTAGTGTAATAATACTATAACTATGCCTATAAAACAAGAAGAACAAATATTTGTTGATACAGCGTTTTTGTAATAAAATGAATGGTAATAAAATGTCGATAGAAGGTTGCTAGAACTGTACATGTTATTTATTTTTGGTATATTTATTAAATTCTTTGTATGTTAAAAAAGAATATATCCATTCATAATTGGCGGAAAAATCGCGTAACTCACATACAAAAAAAAATATACGACCCGAATTGAGAACCTCCTCCTTTTTGAAGTTGGTTAAAAAGGGAGATTATTTTAGGGCATGTTATTTCTTACAATATGTTTAAACTTATTGATCATATTAATTAGTCACGCCAGTCGAAAGAAATACTACTATTGGACATGGGCTTACTAAATGATCTGTTCTTTACCAGGTCATTGGTGAACCACGCTGTGTAAGCCGATTAGGCGGCCACTACAATTTTTTTTATAACTTGAATTTTAATAACGCCGGAGACTCAATTTCTCCTCTTTCCTTTATTTCACTTTCCTCATTCCCTACACCTACCCTTCCCCCTTAACAGTCAGCAGCAGCTTCGTAGTCCCTGGTATTACGGAAAACTATGAACGACAGAGACCACTTACCTTCAATAAGGTGGGCTGTTGGCTCTTCTGCTACTATCAGCAATAAAAAATCTGAACACAATTGATATGAAACATAAGGATTCATGCTTAAACTTTTTCTCTTAACTTGGCTATCAGAAATGAGAGAGTTCCTTGTAAACATTTTTATCAATAAACCTATAAATAATAATTTATCTGTTGCAGTTTATTACGGCATAGGCCTCTCCGATTTTACTTCATAACACCCGATTTTCCCTTATCCTTCCGTTAACTAATTCTTTGTTTACCAATAAATAAAATTGAAATGAAAAAGCCAGTGGTGTTTTTTTTAGCTTGCATAAGATTCAGTAGCGTAATTTTTAAATTATATCAAAAGGCACAACTACAAGCTCCCGTAACGTGTGTATGAAAAGATTAGCGAATGTTGAAGAGACAAAGAAGGTATGTTCGAATCGCAGCAAATTGCGTTCTATAGTCTCTGAATACCCATTAAATAAGGAGTGAAGTGATGTATGTACTTTTTAAATAAATGAATACGTAGTATAAATCGATTCTGCTGTCTGTACGCTTATTTATTTATTAAAACTTTATGCACTACGTGTACATAGGAGGGCTTAATGCCAAATGGCATTCTCTACCAGCCAACCTTTAGGTGATGCAGAGATGATTGTGGTAGGTGCACGTTTAACCAAACAATTACAAAAATAAAATAAACATACATAAATTAATTTGTATTTATATATTATACCATACATATATACTTAATACACACTATAATATATAACTATACTATAAATATATATATAAATAAATATATATATACATATAAATAACCTTATTAACATGAAAGTTAATGATGTGATGACTCTGCCAATCTGTCGAATAGAAGTTCCCGAACTTTCAACTTGAACTTGTAGCGATCTGTAACCATCCTGACTTCGAGAGGCAGCGCATTCCAAAGTAATACCGATTGAATGAAAAAGGAAGAGTGAACGAAGTCAGAGGTGTGAGAGGGACATGCTAGAAGAAGATTATTAGAGGAGCGAAGATTTCTGTCATGAGTTGAACATAAAGTTTGGAAATAGGGAGATAAATAACTAGGCATTGAGGAAGAATGTAGAAATGAAAATAGAGTTGTAAGAGCACGCGAATTTCGGCGTTGCCGTATGGGTAACCATTTTATCTCAGCACGATAAGAAGAAATATGATCATATTTACGAAGATTAAAAATGAATCGAATGCAGTTAT
The DNA here is from genome assembly GCA_963082885.1 of Parascotia fuliginaria. Lineage (NCBI taxonomy): Eukaryota > Metazoa > Arthropoda > Insecta > Lepidoptera > Erebidae > Parascotia > Parascotia fuliginaria. Next base: position 5,953,713 of record OY720197.1, read on the forward strand.
TAAGAAGCCGGTCGTATTTATTGAGGAGATCTGCATTCAAGTCAAAATAACATACATCAGCATAATCAATCAGGGGAAAAATTAAAGTCTGCACAATCATTATCTTGGTTTTAGTTGGAAGGAAGTTCTTCAGGCGGTATAAGGCACGTAGGGTACCTATACTATTATAAAGCGGAAGAGTTTGTTTTTTATTTATTTGTTAGTTTTTTTTTAAACTACCAGTAGGATTTAAATAATTCTTTTTGCGTATGATAGCCCAGTTCCTGAGAAAGGTTATAGGCTATGTAACATCATGCTACTGGTAACGGGAGCAGAGCAGTTAGCAACGCGGATGAAACCGCAAGGCGGAAAGGTAGTATCTTCTAAACTACTTACCAGATTTTAATGTAGTTTTCACTATCCAGTTATTTTCTTTATACTTTAATATTATATACAATACATGGAATTTACCTACTATGAAATTGTGTTTCTCATTTTACAATGAGAAACACAATTTCATAGTAGGTAAATTCCATGTATTGTTTTGTTTGGTTAAACGTGTATTGCATTCTGTTTTGAGAAATAAATGCCTTCAACCGTATTTATAACTAAATATAATAATTTGTACACAAGACAAGCCAGGGCAAGTCACCAGTTACACATAAAGGATATTCTATTCTAAAATAAACTCTGTTTTATAATATCTTAAGGTCTTATCTAGCAAAATTAAATCCTACATAACATTAGCAAGTGCATTGGCCAGACACATTAGACCAGACACTCCCAGGAGTGTATAACGTACTGTTATGGAAAGCAGTCTTTTTGGATTATTACTACTGCTACGATTGTACGCCATTATAGCCTTGATTTACTAGCGTTAAAGGAGATTAAGAAGTGTTATATTAATTGTAATTGCTCACTTGTGCACCACACAAGTTAAGAAAGAGAACATTAAGTAAGTAAATGTGTAATTAAAGCAGCGGCTTCGCAGAGTCCTTGGCATTGCAGTCGTCCATGAGCGACAGTTACCACTAACCATCACGTGGATTGTTTGCTCGTATGCCACTGTCGGCAATTAAAAAAAACTATACCTACTAATAAAGTAATGCAGTTACTTTAAGACACCCCTGTTGAGTTTATCATGAAATAAACTAGCCTGTTATTTCACTTTCTAGACTGCGCAAGTATCTAGTAGCAAAGTTCTTCGTAGGCAAAATACACTATTTATTTTGCTATATATATTTATAGAAACAGAAAAAACAGGACATATACTATTTTTGTATGTATTTACAAAAAAAGGATCATAATTATGTTTAAAAAGCTAAGTTTTGGTCAAGATAGCTTTGAGTTTGTGTTGTTCTTTAAACAAACTATCCATCTATATATAAAATAAAATACTTATAAACGAATACAAATGTATAACTAACAAGGAAACTTGAAAGAATGTCGCAGAACTTGTATTCAATCATTGTATCGGTTTTCACAGAGATGTTCTGCGGTTGGACACTTGGACTGCAATGTTGACTGGTTTATCTATGTCTGGGGTAAAAATACTGCGGCTTGTGGTTTAGAATAGTATTGTAAATTGTACATTGGTGTATATGTATTTTGTATTTTGTTGCGATGTCTTTTCTCTGTATCCTAGTAACTTACCTACCTGCTTATATCTACTTCAAAAGCTAGATCAATTTTCATGTAACATTTAAATTATTTGCAAACAATGAATTCCCACGGTGTTAAAATTAGATGCTTTGTTAGATAACGAAACGGAAATGCAGAATGATAAAAATATAATGTAAAATTATACAAGCTTATCTTTGAGAAGATTTTAAGCAATGTTTTCAGACCAAAAAAAAAATATAACTACTGAATTATTAGTCAACTACTAGTTAATATTATTATCTTAATAATATTATAAATGCAAAAGTTTGTGTGTGAGTGTGTGTGTTTGTTACCACTCAGCGCCTAAACAGCTAAACCGATTCCGATGAAAATTGGTACATACATAGATTCTGTACCGGAGACGGACATTATTATTTTTATCCCGAAAATAAGTCTAGTCTTAGGTCCCGAGGGCGACAAAACCCATTTTAAGCGCGGGCGAAGACGCGAGTCGCAGCTAGTTATACATACAACTATAACCATGTACTAGTAAGTTAGATTATTCTTAAATTAAAAGCATAAATTGCTAAAAGCCGAGATGCCTACTATGTACCTACCTTACACATTTGAGTCCAGTTCTAAGCGGCGAGAGAAAAAGCATCCCAGGGTCTTAACCAACAAATTGGAGCCCAATATATTAACAGTTAACTGGTTTTTACTGGTGGGATAGTACATAATCACTCTTAGACCTCACTGACTGCTTACCATCATTTTGGTAGGTAAGAATGTTTCTCTAATATATTTTTTTATACGACTAAGGTGACAAACAAGCATACGACCCTCCTGATGGTAAGCAGTTACCGTAGCCTTTAGTCGCTTGCAACACCAGGAGCATCACTAGCGCGTTGCCGACCCTTTAAAACCTTTTAACACCTTTCTTGAAGAACTCCATGTTGTAGTCTCTCGGGAAAACCTCGACGTAAATATTAAAAAATAAAATATTAAGAAGATACGCATCAAGAATCGTACTCAACGTTCAACAGTATGGTAGCCGAACGTTTTGCGTTACTGAGTCAGCAAATATAATTTCCAGATTGTATGTACATAGATATGATCGTAAGATACATCAAAGACATTAGTCTGGCGGTCATCAAAAGCTCATTTTCTATTTTTTCTTCTCCTTAACAGTTGGAAAAAAGGTAAAACCTAAGTGAGATGATAGCGCGATTGAAGTTGGTATAATTATGAACTAACGACTTTGATCCATGTTTCCCAAACATAGGCCGTATCTCAAACTTATATTGTCTATTATTTATACATTAATGATAATACTTGTAGAATATTAAAGGTTTTTATTCTGCACGGCTAACACTATTTAGGTACTGTTATTTACCTACCAATAAAGGTGAAAATTCTTCTTTATTCAAGAACTTCAACAGTTTAATAAAATGTAGGCCTTAGTGTGGTTATTCGGAGAAAGCCATGGTTTAGCTGACACCAACGGTTTAATTACAAAAATGTATACATTTTATTTTAAAATTATTCTAATAAGTTAAAAAAGCAACAAGATTACTTATTTATTGTCATAAAATGAATTAATAATCAAAATGCTAGTCGTTAAAAGGTATATTTTAATAGCTTCCGCAGCGCGGTTTCACTTGCGTGGTCCTTCTTTTTTACGGTTTTTGGTCCTTCGAGCATTCTATTTTTCGGGATATTTGTGAAGTGTGTCGTAGTGTGTGTTGTAGTGTGTAACGAAAGTAGCGAATCGGTTGACTGGCCTCCCACAAGCGGGTCTCACCAGTTCAATTGAGAAGGCGCACATACTTTCGTGAGACTGCGATTCATTCATATACGACGCAACTAATCGCGTTGGGATAACATAGCAGCCCTAACGTTTTACAAGTACTCGAAAGCAGCATAAGCAGATCAGCGTATTTATCAATTTTCATATTCATTTTGAAGCATATCAAGAAATTTCGTACTCAACAACAAGATGAGTTTATACGAACAACAAATTCTACAACATCAAGAAATAGAAAGAATCAGAACAAATTTTAAGAAAGACAGTGCATCAAGGAAGACTGTTGATTATCATAAACAACGTTTAGCAAGCTTAGATTCTATATGGGAGAAGTTCAAGTGCAATCATGACCGCCTTTGCACCGAAGAAAGTAGAAGCCACCAGTATTTTACTGAAAAATGGTTCGAAATAACACAAGATATGTATCAAGAAGTTCGAGCTTTGATAGTGCAGTTATATCAAGAAGTTATTAAATCTTCTGATGTGGAAATTGTTCACGGAGAAAACGAAGAACTATTACACCTGACATCGAGCTGCAATCTATATCTGGCAGTATAGCAAATATCAACAGATCGACGCGACACAACAAACACCACCTTTCTTCACACCTACACCAGGACTCTTCTAGGACCATGGACAGTTCAACACATCACGAAGCAATAATAAACCGAGCGTGTTCACCTATAAATTTTAAGCGTTTTGATTTACCCAGTTAAACTTAATTTTTCGATTCAATCATTTTATTTGATCTTTATTTTTGTTTATTTTTCTCTGCTGGGAATATGTACAAGCAAGTTGCACATTTAGCATAATTTGTATACTACATACTTTAGAATTGTGTGTATTGCTGACGTGACAATTGGATCATTTTATACGAATATAATTTGTTATTAATTAGTACAATAAAGGCATTCAAACGAATAAGTTGTCTCTCTATCAAGTACTCATATCAATACAAACCTATCATCTATCACTAAGTGTAGGGAATCATTCCTACATTTTTGGTTCGTTACTGCTCTGCTCTCGTCATCAGTAGCGTGATGTTACATAGCCTATAACTTTACTCAAGAACTGGGCTATCATACGCAAAAAGAATAATTCAAATACGACTGCCTGTTCTAGAGATTAGCGCGCTCAAACAAACAAACTTTTCTGCTTTAGATAATAAAAGTATAGATTATGAGTGATTGAGTGATTCATGATGAAATGTACCTTTTGACAACTAGCTTTTTGATGTTCACAAAATTAACTTTGAGAAACTCTGCCTTAGATAATGATTGTGTAAATAGTGCAATTAATGTAACTTTATCAAGTTAAATATTTAAATATAGCATAAAAACTTTTTTATAAGCTCATTGGTAACTAGTAGTATATTTGATGCTTAATGGTGATATTGCATGATTAGGCAATACTGTTAATAAAAGACTATTAAGTTGCTTAAAGCTCGACTTGTCAATAAGGTATAACCATAGTTTATCATCATATCAGGAAAAAAGACGTCCACTGCTGACATAGCCCTTCCCCAATTTTTGCCACCTTGAAAAGTCATAGCTCTCATACATCGGATGCCCGCCACCCTGAACGTGTCGTCGGTCCACCTTGTGAGAGTTCTGCTCACGCTGCGAATTTTACAGTTCATAATAATTATAACGGTTTTATAGTATTGGTATAATCGGTTGAACAGTTCCGAAAGGTTGGTTACGACAGCCTTGAAAGTCTAGACTTTGTTTGTTGAGTTGCGGCTTACAAGATTTGTATTAATGAGTCTCATTTAATCCATATAAATTAGTAATTAATCTGCAAACAAATATCAAGTAGAAGTCGATCGGTTAGAAGTAGGAGTGAGAGCAAATGTTATGCAAGAAGTTCTAAAGTTTGATCTTCACGCGGGTCATACTTTGTATAATCCATAAATAGTTGCAATAATATTCTTATCCTTTAATTGTAATATGTTTGTTTGTAAGTACTTCGCAACAGAGGACTTGTTTTCTAGACCAGACGTCTTTTAAAAAAAATGTTTAACTACAAATCATGTAATGTCACAAGAATGAAAAGGCATCAAATAATACACAAATCATATATAATAAAATTCGAGTTTTATTATAATAGTATCATTATCCATTTTAAAAATAATGACAAATAATTATCGCATGCAAAAAAACAAAAACACCGTTTCATGCAATATTTTTCAACATTTTGTTTCTTTTTTAACAAAACAAAAATATTAATTTACCATTATTATGCCCATATTTTGAGGTGCTAATATTTCTGTAAAGCTTTTTCCGTAAATTATTCTTTTATATTTACATTTATTGATATTAAAATTAAATTAAAAGTGGCACACGAAAACTAAAAATATCTAAAAACTAATTATTTGCAAAAGTTTTCAAACAGTTTTTGGGTTTATAACTATTATTAAATTGTAACTAAAATGCAATCCTAATTTCTTTTCACTATATAAATTATCACAGAAAATATGATTTTTCCACATCATTGTCATCATTTTAGCTAAAAATATTTTTTATCTTAGCATGATTTTTATTCTGTCGTACAAACAATACTTGTAGAAAACAAGCGACAGAAATAAATTGAATCGAATGTTATTCAATATTATCCAATTACATATTTTTCTATAAAATTTATAAAATATTTTACATTCAGTCTGTATTAACAATTGCTTTTACACATAATGGAAAAAATGGAATCATTAAAAACCTATACCCGATTTATTACATTGAGCAACACTAATGCCATCGGATTGGATAAAGTAAATTTTTGAACTAAAAATCACAAATACAATGTGAATATATTTTACAAACATTATTATTTTAGCTACAAAAATTTTAAATGTCATGCACTGTATTTACAAAAATATAATTTTACACGACACAGTTTTTACGTTCGAATTTACAACAATGGCTATATAAAGCGATAATTATAACGCGCTTTTGAACTTATAAACATATAAAATTTCGACACTTTTATCCACAAAAAATGTGCCGAGCTTTCGAAGTAAGTCAAAACAAAAGAAGGAAAACAAAAACATTTTGAACTATTTTTGATTTATGATTAACTATTTTAAATTTTATTATAGCTTTGACAGTCACAATAACATTTTTTATTATAATGCAAAAAAAAATATTTTGCCGAAAGTTATACTTACACAATTTTCATTTTCCATTCTTTTATTTGAATAAAAAAAGTTAAAATAATATACAAGTCAGACTTATTCTATCGTATATACACCTCAGTCATTGAACGTTTAGGAACATGGTATATTACACATACAGTAGTTCAGCTGCATTTAAAAATGTTCATAAGTGTGTGGCCACAGAGCTCGTATGAGCGTTAAACGGGACGGAGCGAGTAGCGTTTTATCACAATCTGACTCACGCTCCGCTTGACGACGTCCCGCTTCCCGCTGTCACTAAGCGAGTACACTACACAAGCCTTGTTTTATCAAGCCTTCGCTATACGTGGGTGGCTTGTGCCTGGCCGTTACCTGTGAAAAATTACACCTATTAACTTAAGTGATATTGAGAAAAAAGCATTCTAGTTAGGCAAGAGCGGTCATTTATTATTTTTAATAAGGATACAAATTGGGCGAGATACTTTGTGGAACTGGCGTCTGCTGTAAGTAAAAAATCTTTTAATAACATGATACGCTTCGCGAAATTATGATTTTATTCAAATAAATTGGTCGGTAAAGAAATAAATTGTCTTAATAAAAATGTTTAACAATATTCTTATTATGATGTTAAATTAATATTATTTATAACTCGTCTAGAATATGACCAAATTATTATATTACGTATTACCCAATTAATTCAGTTTAAGCAATAAACTCAATTATGACAGTTATTGCAAAGATAAAATAGTAATATAAATCATTAGTACAGCATTAATGACTGGCAAAATTTTATTCTAAATTTATTAAATTATATTTTATAATAATAAAGTAATAAATTCAGGCAAGCGTAGAAAAACAACAGGATGTCTTTAATATAAGAATAATAGCATTAAAAAATGCAGAAAAATTGTAAATTAAAGAGACATTAGATTAGAATAGAATTTTCTTTATTGCACACTACGTAATAATACAAAATAAATATCAGAACAGCACACATTAGGAAGTGACAACACATGCAGACTAACAGAAGACAGAATATAAGTACAAAGTAATTTGAACTAAAGTTATACAAAGCACAAGTATTTATAAAATAATCTCCAAACTTTTTCTTTAGTTTACTTTTGACACCAAATTAATGACATAAACCATATCCGATTCGACATTTAACTCTAGCAAAAACCAGAGTCAAATTCACCTGTTACATCGAAGTTAACCCTTACGAATAAAACCAGCCAACTAACAAGTACCAATAAATTATTCAAACCAAACGCAATAAGATTTATGCGACTTGGACTTGTGAATCCATTGTGGTTATCGATCGTAATTTCCAAGTTACTTCCAAACACAAACAATTGGCTGGAAGATTTGCTTGGAACTTGGTAATACAATTTCAGACAGCCTAGATATTGTGGTTTAACAGATCACATTGAAGTAATTTTTGTCCTGTCCTGTTGTGTAGGTTAAACTTGATTGGGTTTGTATGTCGATGAATGGAATCTAAGCTAGGAGTTTGAAACTGTGCCTGGTAAATAATATCAGACAGATTCTCATGTTATGTAAGATCTGATATGGCTGGCGAAACGTGAGTATTATACACTTCTACATAACTTTTCAAAAACCACGCTTTTCTCAAAAATACGTTTCTTCATTCATGATGGCAGTCGATTTGTTTTAAGACAGGAACAGAACAGAACAAATTTGATTTTAAGCTCTGATAAAAACTTTTGCTCTTTTAATTTTTAAATTTTAGAACGCATCTCACAAAGTTGCTATAACGGTTGCCAAAAGAAATGAATTTATTAAAAATAGACCAAGTTTGAGTTCGGAAAACGAACCCCTCAACAAGTAACAACACAAAAGAACAGAAAAAAGAAACATTATGAAGAACTACCACAAAAGCCCCAAATATGTTAAATAAATAAGAAAGTGTTAGCCATACAAATAAAATAAATAAAAAAGAATCCATTCAGGCACAGCATTCTCAGAGACCAAGTAATGCTTACCCCACAACGGCAGATGATTGCTAGCTTGCTAATTACCTGTGGGTATAACCACGGAACTCCTCACTGCGGAGTAGGGAGGTGGCGCCGGAGTCGATGCCGGCTTGGCCGTATGGACTTGACTGCTGTAGCCTATGTCAAAGATATAATTAATATTACAAATATAGTTAGTGACGACGGAGGCCTACCATCACCTCTTTTAGCAGTATTATTTTAATGTTACTTTGTGTTTTGTCTTTTGTAGCATTAAAAACAAGGCAAGAGACAATGTAAGGTTATAATAAGATAGCTATAAGAGATTTTGGTAGGGCCCCTGATAAAGATGGGTAACCGATGGATGAGGGCAACACATGACCATCCCAGATGGTAAAAATTGTGGTAGACATACCTACCAGTTTCAGCTGATATGATTATGATGAATAGCTAGTGTGATTTCATTCAGATTTTTAATAATAATATCGCGCCTGGATGACGTATCCACTATTATTTGTCTATCTATTTTATCTTCATCATCGTCAGCATCATTTTTCAATTAAAAGACATTAATTATTGCATATATTATAGGCCTCTCCCAAGGATCTGCGACAGCCATCTTAACACCTTAGCGCCCGGGCGTAGTTATACCTTGTATTTCACCTTTCAGATTGATTCAACTGAGTTTTAGTGTAAATAAACATTTGAAAGTATGATAATTTTACGATACCACGATTGTATTTGATCTTTTACAATAAATTATCTAATAACTATAAACTACTTACCAATATTACTGTTCCTCAAATAAGGATTCCCGTAAGTGGCTGCGTATCTCAAATCCACGTTGGCTTGAGACTTGTTTATTGGCTGGGCGTATATAGGTGTCGGTGGTACTGTTGAAAACAATAAGACAATAGTTCACGATTTATGTTTATGTAGATACATTAGAAATTGTAAAACTCATAGTATATAGTATTATCAGACTTCCGACATCAAATAACAAAAGTGTTTATGAAAAATAAACAGCGTCCCTGCTATTATACCCTGAGAGCGAAATTGTTTAAATTTTTGCCGATCGAAAATTATTTTCATAGTAAAATAACTGTAAGCATTATGGTTACTTTTTATACAGCTTTCACCTAATTCTAAAAAGGTTAGCAAAAGATATTTTTTAAATATAGCTCCGAGTACAAGATAAAAATTGAAAACTACGAAATAATTATGACACTAAATTGCTACGTTGCAACTCAAGGCGTTTATGCTCTTATTAACAGCTATACGTCAAACAGTTATAAACTAATTTAATCAGTACCTAACGAATTGTGAAACAGTCATAATAACTTACTAAGAACAAGTATATCTACAATTTGCATTGCGCTTACCGTCTCCGCCAACTGGAAGCCCCAAATTATTAATAGCGTCTGTTTCGTCTGGCGACTTGCTCGTTCGTTGTAACGTATTATTTTGCGATCCATTGCCGACTGATAACGGCAGCGTGGATGCAGTGTCGATGCTACGCGTCAGTGAACCTTGAAGTGACCTGTGTAGCAATAAAGTCGTTTCTTGATTTTGTCAGGTATTTAACAAAGGATGAAGAAGAGTTTGATATGAGACTCTGTTTAGTGAATGGAATAAAAATAATTAACATTATTATATTGTGTGAACTTTATATTTCTTATTGTTTGATAATTCTACCAAAATTAATGCTTTTTATAATTAGAAATATCTAACATAAACAAAGTATTACAATAAAGGTTTTTATTTTACCATTTTTGATTGTATAATGTATGTAATTACAAGTAACTTCAAATAAAATAGTTAGTCAGATACTCATTCATTTTACAAAGTGTTTAGCTAGGGATTAATAAATATCTATATATATATAAAAATTAATTCCTATTTCCCTTGGTCATGGCATCACGCGTAAAAGGCTAGATCAATTTCGTTAATTCTTTTTTTGTTGTGTTTGTTAGTGTCAGGAGAAGGTTCTTATGAAAAAAAACTAAGAAAATTGCGAGAATACTTATCACCATATTAAATTTAAACCGCTAAACCGATTTCGATGAAAATTAGTATGCAGATAAATTTGGTTTCGAGAATATTTTTATCCCGAAAATCGCTCTGATTCCCGAGTTACATTAATTAAACACATAGCAATTTTCGCGCTGGCGAAGCCGCAGGGCGCAGCTAGTAAATAATATAATACAGAATGTAAAAAAAGTATATTACTTTTTATATTATAAAAGTATAATATATTATATTATTGCTATATTGCACCTATATCACTGTCCAGCCTATCATAAATAAACCAGTATTCTTTTGTGTATTTTTTCAAAGATAAACTAAAGAAGGCGTTACAAATAACTTTGGTATTTTCTTATTTCAGCATTGCTTTCAAAAATCTATTTTATTGTGTGTGAAATTGGTAAAAGAAAAATAAAATAATGTAAAAAGGTGTAGGTTTAGTATAGGTACAGGCAAAGTCGTCCCTTTTCAAGGGTCGCTTTAAATGATTTTATTTTAGCCCGATTATTTAGAAGTGGTCGGCCAGTTGTGCGAATTCATCTATAATATTATATAAAGCGAAAGAATTTATTTGTTTGAGAGCATTAATTCTAGAACTACCTTCCAATCGGATTTAAATAATTCTTTTTGCGTATGATAGCCCACTTCTTGTAACATCACGCTACTGACGAAGGTAGCAGAGCAGTACCCAAAGATTTAACTTAACGCGGATGAAACCACGTCGCGGGCAGCTAGTATTTATATAATATGTTAACGTTATTGTGATTCTAATGGTAGTGTCAAATGCAGTAGATAAAATGGTATAATAGTCTTAACATTGACGTTTCAACCCGTTCTTGAACACTATCACACGCCGTCATCTAGTCCCAAGCTAAGTAGAGCTTGTGTTATGGGTACTAGATAACTGGAAGATAATACATATACATACTTTTTTTTGTAAATACATACTTAGAATACATAGGAAACACCCAGATTAAAGACAAATACAAATGTTCCTCACACAAATATTTGCCTTCCGCGGGAACCGAACCCACGACACCTGGCGTCGCAGTCAGTTACACTAACCACTAGACCAACGGTGCAGTCAAACGAATGATCTTTATGGCGTTTTTTTATGTAATGGTATGACCATCATTCACAATCAGAAAAGATACAATACTAATACATTAGAGTGCGATTTATTGACGCTTATGATACTTTAATTTATGTGATGTTGTTGGTAAAGAATTCCTAGTAATCAATAATTATAAAAATCATCAAATTTTTATCTTCTAATCTAAGTTTTCACAATAATTTTTGTGTTTAGATCAACACGTGAATATTTTCTCTGCTACACACTACTCATATTTGTATTATTATCTTTTGTAACTATTAAATAATAGAATTTATTTACTTACCTAGGTAAAGGAACTTCAAGCCCCGGTGATTGCACTCTGAGGTGCGGCGGCGGAGCATACCCCTGAGGGTAGTCATAAACGTACCCCGCGGGATTCTGTAATAAAGCTCCTTTTAATATTTTTACTAAACAAAGCACACTAGCATACGTTTTTAGAATTAAAATCTAAGTTAAAAGCAAATACCCTGTTTATTTTGTCTATTTTTCCGTTGATTGCTTCTAAACTAAGTAAATGATTTTGATTGGGTGTTTACTATATTTTAGAGAAATTCTCGCGGAAGGGTTATAATGACTGCCTCAGCTGTGGTTTGGTGGTACTGTACGTATTACCACGCAGAGGAATCAGGTTCGACGGTAAAATGTTACCCGACCCGGGAGTCGAAGTTTTCGATTTTTCTGTTGTTGTTATGAGGCCTAAAATAAAAAAAACGGCGAATAGTGGGTGGTTGGAAAAACGCCTAGCTTATCCTATTTTTTTATCTTTCGCTAGGTACGTATATAGGTATGTTTACTAGAGATAAAAAGAGAATTTCAACAATTTGTAAAATAAGTCGTAAAACATATCTAAATTAGTATCTACGAGCGAACCAGGGAATGGTCGCTAGTTTATACTAAAGTAACAACAATGATAAAATTAGTTTTTTATAAAACGTAAACTGCGTACATTAAACATAATTAAATGAAGAATAACACGGTTTTCATTTTACATTTACGCCTCACAAAGATATTTAAATGAGATTTTGACATTAGAATTTCATAACATTACAATTACACAAGGCATACATTATGTTTTCATCTGAAAACAACGTTTCGTTCTCGTTTTATGCTTGCTTAGACACATAGGTGTTCATGTTTTAGGAAGTAAGGCGCTCGGGTTTAAAGCAACTTGCAACTTGTATAAGGCAAACATGAGATTTTTAATAGCTAATCTGTCCTCTTTTCTAATAAGATTTGGTTTGGAGTTTTTTTATATATGTTATTTATAAATAAAAATATATTACTTAAGTAAGTTTTAACTTTAAATTTGCGAGAATCTTTTTACCACAGAAATACAGCTAAACAGTTTAAATTATTTAAGCTGTATGTGATGCACATAAGTTCTAAAAGGGGACTAATTGCGACGAAGTTATCATCTAAAAGATTAATTGCACATGTAATTGTAATTTCTTATCTCATTACAGAAAACCACATGTAAATGACACTCTAATACCATACTTTTCTCCCTACCTAAATAACTGTAAGACTTACCTTATAATAAGGATCGCTATACGTGGGATCGGAGTAATCGTTGCTGTACCGGAACTGCATCAAAGGATCATCGTGTCGCATGTTTGGTAATGGTACAGGACCAGCTAGTGGTAAACCCGCGTGGATTTTGCTGTCTGAACGATCGGAGCTGGTATAATCCTAGAAAAAGTAAAATGGTGAACATTGATTTGAAATTATTAATAATACTAACAAGAACAGTGAAGAACTTAAAAAAAGTATTCTTAGGAATTTATTTTTCTTTAAAACAGCTCTCATATTGATGAACATTACTTTTATCCAGGTATTTTATAAACATAATTAACACTTTTTGGGACAGTAAACGAATATGGCCGTGATGACAATAAAACATCTATTGTGTCTACGGTAGTGTCCATGAAAGGGTTAAAAAAGACTTTAGACCCAAACTAAATACAAATAATAACAAATCACACAAAATTTTGTGTGATGTGGAAATCAAACATCTTGCACAGCCAGTCATACGTACTCAAACCGTGCCAATGCAAGAATTTGCTACAAAACTATATTTAGCATTGTAAGAGCCAGAGGTTTGTTTTAAAAATAATTGTAAAAAAATCAGTAACTTACCAATTCATAGCTCCCATCACTATGAGGCAGCTGCGGCTTCAAATCACTAATGTTTGAACTCCTATCTGACTCCTTATACATATCACCAGTAGTCACCGTTACGTCTGGCTTCTCATTCATCTGGCCGTTCTTGCGTCTGCGTCGGTGGCATACGATCACCAGAATGATGAAGGCAGAAAAGATGATAATACCGGAGGTCACGCCAATTAAGATTATGTATAAAGGAAGGGTTTCTGTAAAGAAATCACATAGTTAAAATGTCATTTTTAATAAATTTTGTTTGTTTATTTTGTCACCTAACAGAATATAGTGATTATCATCGATATTATGTTAATCAAACGCTTAAACCGATATAACGCCAAAATTAACGTTCCAGTCAAGCTAACTCAACGCTTCAATTAATAACAAGTTCAATCAAAATAATTATATTTTACACCTCAATATTACCCATATTATCAGTAATTACTGTTATTAGGAAAATAGGCATTTGATGAAAACCAATGACATGATTATCTATACACGTATACTTACTCAAAGGCTTCAACATAATGACTGCATTCGCGTTTCCGTACTCATTAGTCACACTGCAATTGTATTGCCCATAGTGCTTTGATTGGCTTGATCTGATCACTAAACTTGATTTTATGATACCATCTGGTAGACTTTCTTCTAATGTTGCGTAATCCTACGAAGAATGGCAATTTAGGTTACTTAATTCAGAAATCGTACGAACACAAGATTTTGCTTACAATAAAAATTGCAAATGTTGAAATATCAAAAGACATTACTAAGTTAAGAATAATTTCATAAAGTTTTACTAATTGATTTATATCTGAGAAGAATTTATACAACTTTCTATTTTTATTTTGTTCTTGTCTTATATTTTAGTTACAATTTTAGTCATCAAATAGTACAGCAAGTCTACTCATATTGAGTAAGTAAATTATTTGGTTTGAATAACTTTGTTCATACCGGATCATGAATAATGCTGATCTCCCGATTTTCAAAGTACCATCTGATGTCATCAGGTTTGGGCACCGATTGTGCAGCGCATTCTATAGTTACGTACTCTCCTTCCATACCAAACTGAGTTCGATTTGAAAGGATCTTTGGTGCACCTAAAATCAATACAAAATTATTAAGGCCAAAATCCCACGCTTCCAATTTCAGTACGATAAACCATTACTTAGCTCGATAGATTTTACTTATTTCTTTTTGATGTTCGTTATAGTTGTCTGAATAAGGTTTGTACCAAAAAATTTTTTTTAAAAGTCATAGGTAAAATTTATCTAATGCCGGCTACATGTTCTCTAGATTAATATTAAAAAAAAAATTGTCTAGATAAATAAGTTTAGCTAATTCATGAAAATAAATAAATACCTATGTCGTGAAAGAATACTATAACTTTTAAAATATGAACTTTCTAAGTAATAACATTACTTTTAAATATTATGTATATTGCACATTAATTTGTAGTAGAACTAAAAGAGCTATTGCATGTTTTAAAATACTAAACAAATATAAAAGACTATTCTTTCTTAAATAGTAATACAAGTTTGTCATGAAACAAAAGTTTTACATCTTGAAAAATATATAGATTCTAAGACAAAAATCTTAATACCTACCTATTTTAAAATGGGAAACGAAGTTTAACAAATATATGAGACAATGTGAGGGTCCAAGAACGATGTAGAGAATGCATAATGAGCGATTTTTTCCAATTGTAAAGAGAAAAAGAGACTAAATAAAAATATCAGCAATTTAAAACTAAATAAATTATATCAACTTACTTTTGATAAAGATTGTAGCTTCAGTCTCAATTTCAGGGTAACCATCAACGCTAGCCTTGCAAATGTAACGACCAGCAGTCTTTCTACTCACGTGCACCTTCAAGTTGGGAGCCCTCCCTCTGAGCTGCTGGAAAGAGAGGACGGTTCACGGAAAGCTGTTTGAATTTGCGAAATCAAAAAACACTGCAAGCATAATGGCGATGAAGAAGAGCGAAATTATGCAGATATATTATTATAAACCAGTGCCTGCCTGCAAAAGTAATAGGTACTTTTCGTTTAATAGAATTATTAAAAACTAGCCGCTCGCCCTCGCTTAACATCGGTATCAAAAGTATATTTTACAACAAAAGCCTACGTAAAATACGATAGCAACATTGTTTGCGAAATATTATTATTGCTCTACTGCAAATTTATTTTTGCATGATGATGGCAAATTTACAAATTGACATTCTGTAATATAACCATGTTACCCACTTCATTTATCGATTTCTAAAGGTGAAAGAGTTTTTTAAATTGGTAACATAGATCTTCAGTTAAATCGTTGCAAACAATCAAAGAGGCATACAAAAAATCAAATCTAATATATATAAAAAAAAACCTGTAGCAATCGGAGACCTCCGCGGTAAAGCTATTGCATGGCATTTTTTATCAACTTATGTAATTATAATTATTTATTTATTTTTTATTTATGCAGTATTTTTTCTTTGATATTAATTCAAGTTTTCTTTGATATTAATTCAAGTTACACTTTTGAGCGTAGTGACCGATAAGAAAACATTTTTTTTTCTTTTATTAAATAAATGAGAAATTAATATCGTTTAAAATCTTTTTATATCTTACAATATACATGTAAGTTATTCAGGAATTTTTATCATCCTACTAAGTATTTTTACTCCGAAAAGGAATAAAACTGGGACATTACATTACATTGATGCATTATTACACGTTATTAAAATCTTAGTTTAATGTCTATAGTTCTACCAAATAAAATTTATCGCAAATGTGACAAAATATTTGGTTTATGTGTGGTAAAAATTAGCGCCACTAGTGTTTAACCTGAGAAATAAATTTTATGGTAGGCGGATTGGGGTGTGCGTTACGATTGCTCCGCCAAGTTATCCAACCAGAAAAAATCTTTGACCATTATTTTGTCGGAATTTGTCGAAATCGAAGTGCACAAACAAAAAATTTGTCGAAGTAGAAATAAAGAAGTTATAAGGGTTTTAAGTTGGCCGCGCCAACGTAACATGTACGATTGCGCGGCCATGGAGATCTCAACAACTGTTTGGGTTAGAGATCTAATTCTTTTTGCCAATTGAAGACTGAATTTGTCGAAAATTGTCGAAAAAAGAATTAGAAGTCCTTGGTTAATATATTACGAAATATTTAGGACTGAATGTTATGGCCGCGCAATCGTAACGTTGTTGATTCTTTATTGTTGATTATTTCTGTAAAACTTAAGATTTATACATTAAAACTATTACAAGAAGAAAGGTCTTAATTTGTCGAAACTAATAAAAGCAATAAATAATATGTCAGTTTAGTGAAACTGACGAAATCAGCCCAAAACAGAAAGTACGTGGCCGCGCAGTCGAAACGCTACTTTGCACGCTGGTAGCTCATTATCTGTAATTGCTAGGAATTCGGCGTGAACATCAAATTGTTCGGCATGTTAACCTCAGGAGAATGACATATCGCTTTATCCAATTTTTGTTTGTGCACTTCGATTTCGACAAATTCCGACAAAATTGTGGTCAAAGTTTTTTTCTGGTTGGATAACTTGGCGGAGCAATCGTAACGCACACGGAGTGGGAGGTGTTAGGTTTTATTTTCGTTACGGAATTTCTTGATTCGGTCGCAGCGCTCAAAGCCCGCGATAAATGCTATGCAATAGCTTAAAAATGCTTTTTGAAAATACTGTTTTCACCAATTATCATTATTCTGAAGACATCTGCTGGACATAAGCCTCTTCTAAAGGATGATGTTGATTAAAAAAATATTTGATCCCAACAAAAAATTTAAGAGGATAAACAAATTTACTCTTTTTTAAGTCACGTAATGTTATGGTGTACAAATTATGACTGTAGTGCCAGCATGGTATTCACTTACCTCTATCCGTCCTGGTTCATGGAACAACCACTTCAATTCTGGCTGAGGTTGTCCGTCTACATCACAACTCAAGACTACTGAAGATCCTATTTCTGTTGCAACGTCTTGTGGTCGGGTTCTGAAGGTAGGTGGATCTGTACACAAAGAGATACATGAGTTAAAGGTGTTTACATGATAACATAATATTTGGTTTTCTAAAGACGATACTGGGACTGAACGAAGTAGAGAAGAGGGATAAGGAAGGCGGATACCACCATCATGTGGGGCAAAGAGAGAAAGGAAGACACAAGTTGTTATCATGAAAAATATATGAGGCCTTATATCTTTTATCACATCATGCTAATATTTTTGAATATTATTGGGGCTCCAAATAATAGATATCAAACTTTGAATTTTTTGGTGTAACATAACAAGTAATACCATATTTGAAAAATGACATATTAAATTAATTTGATTCAGTAACATATCAATAACTTTTTAAATATTTCAGATACTATGTTAGTTTTATTTACTTTGACTTTGTAAATTTAGGCTGAAAAGTATTAATATTTTATCCTTTTATATTTTGCTGAAAAAAAAATTGTGGCTATGAAATAAAACTGTGAAATAATATGTTTTCGTTTTTTTTTAAGCATTTAATTTGCATATTTATTTGAAGCACTTTAAAATTGCTAATACTAAACTAATGTTTAGTACACGCAGTCATTACAAAACCAATTTTAATACTAAATTAAAATAGTCTCACAAACTCGTAAATTGCAAATATTCAGGACATTTCTTTGCGCGTCACGCACTATTTGCTAAATTCAAGAAATAGCCACAATGTTTATATTGATGATATGACAGCAGTAACATTAAAGCGCCCACAACCTACGTCAAATGTATAACTCGTAATAATAATGGGATTAGGTATCACTTTTGTAGCGAATTTTAAGGTCTGTTTCATAGGAGGCTATGTGGTTTTACCATACCTTAATATTATTTTGTACGTATTAACAAGTATTACGTTTTTTATACAACTTCGGTGTAAAACAAACGTATTCGATTCACCGGAGTTTTCTAAGAAATACGGGAATAATGCTAACAAAACATAAGTAAGCCGTTGCCAACCATGTAAGAAGAAGGGGATGTAGAGGGCAAAGGAAGAGTGAATACTGAATTGATAAAATTGGGCTTCTGGCGCTCATTAGTAAGAAAACTAATACTTTACGTCAATATTCTATGAGAAGGTAGAACTTTCCCGGTTGACCCGACCCAAATTCTAACTTTTACCATTAAAGTCAGAAATGAAAATCTGGAGTTAGTGGACCGATATATTTATCTTGGTCATGTTCTATAAGGAGAAGCGAGAAGGATACAACTTGGTTGGGTTGCCTTTGGCGAATTGGACGATAAATTAAAATTAAGGAAGTGTGACACTGACAGACACTGTGGGTCTGAGACAACCACTGCTACGACCAGTGTATTTAGCCCACCATGTCATACGGTGCCAAGGCATGGACGCTCACAAAGAAAGGGGTATACAAATTAAGAGTCGCACAGAGAACCATGGAGCGCTCTACGCTCGGCATTAAATTTGTAGACCTCGTCCCAATTTTGAGATCCGAAGACGTACAAAAGTCTTTAACGTTGGCAATAGGGTGATCGAATGGAGTTAGGCAGGGCACCTAGCAAGGCAAGGTGAAGATGGGTGGAGTAAAATCATCACCGAACGGCGTCCAAGAGATAAGTCAAGAAGTGTCGGCAGAGCAGCAGCGAGATAGGCGATTGTTATCACAGCCGTCGCAGGCCGAATGTGGATGAGACTGGCACAAGAGCGTGGAGCTTTGCACAAATGAAGAGGCCTATACCCAGCAGTAGGTAGATTTGGGCCGTGGATGGTGATACTAACGTCCTAATACACAATGACACAAGCTTGAGTTTATATAATGATGTACTTACAAGTCACTTCTAAAGTTGTATTCCCTTCGCTTTTGCCAACTGCATTGGTAACTTCACATTTCACGATAGCATTGTGATGCTTGCGAGATACGTTAAATATGATCTGGAACAAAAATAAGGTTATTGTTATAAATGAATATTGTGGTTGTTGGGCATAGTGTTGTTTATAGAAACCTCATCTCTCTCATCCTCATTTTTTATAACAAAGTCAAATATGACTCAGCATTGAGAGTACACAAATTTTATAAAAAAAACTTTGTTGTTAAGCTCAGGTTTCTGACTACCAATAAAAATTGCCATAAATGTACTAGTATAACAATCAAAAGTGACAAGATATTATTAAAATAAATTAACTATTTACGGACTAACAGCGAGAAATGCATACACAATGATTAACGCCTTACTCTACTCGTAAAACAAATTTGGTATCAATCATGTCCATTATTTCACGACAATGAATAACTTGCCGTAGTATCGATTTAAAAATGAAATCACTTTAGTACAAATTCCATACTTGTTTAAACACAAAGGTAGAAATGCATACACAATGATTAACGCCTTACTCTACTCGTAAAACAAATTTGGTATCAATCATGTCCATTATTTCACGACAATGAATAACTTACCGTAGTATCGATTTAAAAATGAAATCACTTTAGTACAAATTCCATACTTGTTTAAACACAAAGGTAGGCTGTAAGCCACAACAATATAAACCACTAACAAGCATAAACAAAAACTTAAAACGGCACACAAAACTAAAATGGAGCAATTCTAACCAAATAAAGATATAACAAAAGCAAAGGACTTACGTATTCTAACTTTAATGTTGTTAATTAAGCAACTGAGGGCAATAAGCATTAAGTTAGCTATTCAACTGAATTTCACGGCACACGAGATTCAACCATGCATTACGTATATGACTGTTGTGTTCAAAAATTTACTATGATTCCTTTCTGCAGTCATAAGCGTATGAAACGTAGTGCCCTGTTATATTATTCAGAGAAATTGCTTGTGTGAAGTACAATTCAAAATGAAGATAAAATTAAAGTTAAAATTTTCAAAGTCTAGATTTTAGATTATTAGAGAGAAAAATGACATTTTTTGTTAACATGAAGAGTGTACGTGCACAAAATAAAATAAAAAAATATTTTTAATTATCTATCAAACTAATTTTTGTTGTTCACTACTATTTCTGAATAAAGAATGTTTTAATTTTAAATGCAATCAGATTTATTTATATAATTATCGTTCTTTTTGTCTCAGAATATTATAAGTATGAAATGTAAAACCAAATAAAACACTTAATAAACAAGTACATTTGCAGAGAGTGCTAGCATACAATGCCGACATTCATTATGAAAGTTCTTCAAGTGTGAACAAACAGAAATTAGTGTAAGACCTTAGTGCCATTTGTCACTTGTCCTCACAGCTTAAATAACAGTTGGACCTAATCTTAATTAATCAGACTGACGTTATGTGTAAAGCTCTATAGTCTAGCTTTTGATATATTACTGTAAAATTTGTTTGTGCAATGCTGAGTTATGTTTTGACTTTGTTAAAAGGAGATATTAAATTGAATATTCGTGAAGCAATTAACTCAACTTATTATATTTGCAATTAGAGCTTCCAGCATTTGATCTAGACATTTATTACATTTTGCTTGTTCTACACAGGTTTTTACCTAAGTAACATACTTTTGACTTTTTTGATTACACAAGATTATCTATGAGTCTTTTCGTATAGTGTAATGTGGGTCGCAAACACTGTAAAACAACAATTGTTAAAAATTTAGATAACGAAATGTTTTCAAAATATTTACAACTTTGTAAGTATGTATTTCGATAAAAATGTAATTAATACATACATACATAGCTTCACGCCCATAGGGGTAGCCATTTTTTATTTTAGGTCCCATGTAATGGAGAGCGAGCCTGTTGCCATTTATCGGGCACAATGCCAGACCCGGGCTGTTACTCAGAATTTTTCGACAGAAAAACCCAATATCACTTATTCGACCCGGGGACCGAACCCGAGACCTCTGTGTGGTAATCTGTACATAGTACTACCGAAGCATAGAGGCAGTCAAAAAATATAATATTTTCTACAAAATAGTAAAAGTATGAAAATTCGTAAAGTTTTAGTATGAAGAAAGCTAGAAACACTGGCTATGATCACAGGCTTGTACTTGGCAGCTTTGTACCTTAATGAACTGATTATTTTTCAACAGAATAATAAATATCTTACCATTTCCTCAGTGTAATCACCAATCACTGGATTACTGTTGATGTACCACCTATACCCCTGCGCTGCTGGGTTTGCATCTACGTCACACCTCACCCTTAGTTCCGAACCTTCTGGAATCTTGTCTTTGAAGCCTTCAGACTTAATGGTAACGTTGACTTTTGGAGCATATTTAACCTGGAAGGTAATGTTAACTATATTAATGCTGCCGTGAAATTTACAAGTGTTTTCTTTAGGTAATTACTATAAGATTTTTTATGTCTTAGTTAGAAACTAAAATATGTTTGTTGTTAAAATACTTTTGTGTATTAATGTTGAAATTGTAAGTTTAGCAATTAGATAACTTATTGCAAAGATTGATTTATTTTATTTATTGCACACACAAACACAAAAATTACGTGAAACATTTTAATAATACGGAGAATTCATTTACAAAGGCGAGCTTATCTCAAAATTTAGTTTTCTAACAGCAAGCCTAGAAAGAAGAAGGCAACCTTAAAATAGGTAATTAGTGATACATTCAATACTATAATTTACTTTATAATCCGGAAATCTGAACACTGTTCAACAATACCGACACCATTAACCTCAACACGTACATATGTAAGACATTACCTCAATATGCACTGTAGCCATACGCGGAGCTCTGTCAGCCGTGTTCTGCGCTTGACAAGTGATCGTCTGATTGTGGTGACTCTTGCTAGGCGTTAACCGCAACACTGATCTGGTATTGACATTGTGTAATGTAATAACATATTACAATTTAGATTTATATGATCTAAAAGCAGCTTAGATAATTTATTTAGACAGAGAAACATAATTATTATACTAACATACCTAATAAAATGTACCGGAGAGGTAGTCATGACTAAAAAAATAATCCAGTGCAAAGAATAACTAAGAAATTTTTTGATAAAAATAATAACTGAACTCGTGACGTAGTATTATTTTTTTTTATTGCTATACAGACAGTTATATTAATTAAATTTTATTCATGATTGTTTTAAATCTAATAACATTTAACCTATTTAGCGTATTTAGTAATAACATACCTCGTTTTATATCTCTGTCCATCGGGTAGTAATTCAATGGTGCTTTTCACAGATTTCTTTATCACCGCTTGGTTGCCGTCGAGCCATGTAATCTGCATAATAAAAATGTATAAACTTCTGAATATCGATAATATCATCTCATTATTGTTATAAGTGTGTTGTTAATTTTGTGTTTAGATTATGATCTACTGAGTTAAACTTACAAAGATTTTTACAGTTCAAATTATATGGAAGTGCAACATTATTATTATC
The DNA here is from genome assembly GCA_963082885.1 of Parascotia fuliginaria. NCBI lineage: Eukaryota > Metazoa > Arthropoda > Insecta > Lepidoptera > Erebidae > Parascotia > Parascotia fuliginaria. Next base: position 5,976,864 of record OY720197.1, read on the forward strand.
GTAAGTAGTTAGTATTATATTAGATCACCCTAGATGAGCTTGAGTATTTCTTAACGGTAGCAAAGCAAATTATGTGTACACATTTAAAAATGAACAGCGGTTCGAGTATTCATTTTGGGAACTAAAACGTCACAAACAAATATTTTATTTACGCTGTCACCTTAGGTCAATCTAAAATTAAGCTAGTATTTATACTATCGACACCCTATTTTAATAGTTTCTTTCATCATTCTTTCTAAACGAAATATCTTATAGCCTGTGATCTTTATCACCAATTTCATTTTCCTAATACAGCATTTACACTCTCGCGCAAGCTTACGTGATCACATGCAAGCTAAGACGAGCACGAGTGTGTAAACAGTACGCTCGTTTAGACTTGCTGCTCGCGACTGCTCGCGAGCGGCGCTCGCTTAGATGGCGGTTTTTCGGACGCAAGTCAAAGGGACTCGTAGCAAATGCTAAGCGATGCGTTCAAAAACAGTAGTGACGTTGTAACAATTTTCGTTTCATCCAGGGTGTAGAGCGAGTGTGTAAATATGCAGTCCGTGTCACGCTTGTGAACGAGCTTCTCGTCGAAACGAAACGCCTGTGTAAATGTAGTTTAAAAAGTATGTAGTTTACTAACCTCAGCCGCAGGTTTTCCACCACTGGAAATACACTCGATATCCACTGGTACATCTTCAGTTGCATCTATGAATGCCCCTCGCAATATCCGAGGAGGTTCGGGTGCAACTATCACCGTCAGCTGAGCGTATCGAGAACGAATAGGTGGTTCCCCTGTGAAGAATGCTGGATTAATACGATCTCACTATAGTGTTAGTATTCGATAAAAACTTAGACTCGTAGATAAGCAACTTATATCATATCTGTTAGAAGAAACCTTTGAACCTGCAGTGGGGACATAATAGGCTGCAAGAACGATGGTGATGAAAGCTATGCAATAAATCATCAATTAGAGTTAATCATCGACTTTATTTTGTATCAATAAACAGTTAGATAAATACATGATAAACGATCAATCTAGCTAAGAAGTCGACTGCTGTTTGTTTACTTTGGTGGCCAAATTTTATAATTAGTAAATTGAAGTTGCACTAAATAATTCCTCACCATTCAGTCCTGAACTAACTTGACACTGGTACTGCCCGTCATCATCTAGAGTCACGTTTTTGATGTCAAGCGAATAGTCTCCTGTAACAAACCAAATTGTATTAAGTTTAGCGACTTCAGACAAGAGTCCGAGAGGTGATTTTTAAATAAAGTGCCATAGGCGCAACGATGAACAGACAGGATTGATATCACTACCTACATATTTAATATTGTAACCATACATTGTGTTCGCATGATTTACCTGCCGTCTACTTATGTAACAATTCCACCACCAGCATTAGGTTGACTAATGGCACTAAAGAAACGTATAGAGACGACTTCTTGACTTTGCTGATTAATAGGTCATGACATGCCGATGTTTGTCATAAATTTCGGACAAACATCAACAGCCCGAATACAAAATCCGTCTCTAAGTTTGACATCTAATAAAATTAACACAATTGATTTAATACCTTCCTATTAAATTTTATATAAGTCTAAAAGAATTACGATGGAAAACCCACTCCTAGAACATTATGGACATTAATATTATTTTTAGATACAGTTATTTTGGCAGACGTTTATAAAGATAAATGACAAAAATATTTTAAATGTAACTTTTAACCATTCTGAGTGGCAAAAGTTGTTACAAAATATAACACAAAATATATTAGGTGATTAAAAAATCTGTAGACCGTAAATATTAATTAATAATAATAATATTTTAATAATATTTCAACAACTACACACAACGCCATCTAGACCCAAAGTAAGCATATTATATGCTTGTGTTATGGGTTCTAGAATGCGGATATACATACTTAAATACTTTTTTTTTTGTAAATACATACATATTATACATTAATTAAATGTTCGCTTCAAGTAGGAATCAATATTATGCTACTCAGATTTATGTTAGTAACTTTAACTTCAATAGGTTCAATATTTTTAAAAATACACTTCTAAAATAATTCAAATAAAACTAACCACAGATAATGCACGCATGTGTCAAACCGGCGTGCTATCTAATATTATTAGGTATAATGTGTAACAGCTCACGAATTTGTAATATTATTATGCTCCCAATTTCTACATTGAACTAGTTCAAACTTATAATTCTTACGTTTCATAACAAAATATAATTAACAATCTCAGTTTAACTATGCAAGCAGAAATTATTCCAATAAAGAATTTTTATTTAATAAGCTGACTCGCGTTTCAATCATTGAAATAAAAATGGCTTCGGCTTGGGGATTACCGTTCTTCAATTGAAATAATTAAGTATTGTTGAAGCATTCAGTGTTCAAGCTAGTTCTTTAGAAATCGATTATATTTTTGACGCATAGTTAATTGTTTGTTGGTCTGTTATGCTGTTAAAATAGATAGAAAATTAGCGTTATTGTTGACTTTATATTTGTTACAAATTATTATGATTTATTCAGTTATTACAAACATATTATTCGCATTAAGCAAGTTGGTTGGCAGTCGTTACAATACCAACATTGTTAAAGTTAAAACAACAACGGAAGAAGGATACTGGACTACAAGACGAATCACTTACTGCTGCTTTACACAGTAGAAGTAGACTAAACTGAATTTGAAGCTTCAGTTTATAAATAAAGTAGTTTCAAAATATGTTTAGTTAATGAGTAGCTGTAGCTATATTTATATAGATACATCATTACCCCAAACACAAAATATATCCAAATTATGCACACTAAACCGGTATTCATAACAACATAAATAACCTGTCCATGAACTTATAAAAAGATTTCCTCTTAAAATAAAAGTATGATTTAAATACATACTAAGGCGTCTCGATCTAAGCTTCATCCCGGATTGGCTGAACAAAAATAGCACACTATTTAAAACACTACTTGAGATCTGAGGCTGAGCTTTTGCATCTTGGAAATGACTTGTGACGGGAGAATATAGACGATACGTTTTGCTCTAACTTTTTTGTATTGTATTTGAAGCTGGGTAGTTATATCCCTGAACTTTTTGTTCTTAGACTTAACGCTTGGGTTGACAATAGATTTTTGTTGTATACTTTTTACAGTCTATAGTGGCATACTAGGTAGTCTCAGATAAATCTCTGTTTATAAAAATTATATACATAGGTACTTGATATTATAAAGTCACCGTGAATAAAAGTACTCATGTTTTCTCAAAAATATCTATTTGCAGCAAACATACGTTCTTATACAATGAAAACACATACTTTCCTCCAGTAAACGAACAGAAAGTTTACCAAAAGAGAGCCAAATGTAGACTACACTAATATACAAATACATATATATATATACAAATTATGATTGTGTCGCGAGGAAATCGTACCGACAAACTTTTACATAGCAGTCACAAACACAGTTTTATTTAAAACATATTTAACACAAGCGAACGATTAAAACCGATAGCAGATTTCTTAGATAAATTTAACATTATATTAAATAATAAAAAACTATTTATGTAACATTCATTTAACGAAACTGTAAAATAAATAATAAGCCCTTGTAAGACTTCAGAAATGAGCTAAATTCATTTTTAACTCGACGAGAATGCTCCAGCCAACTCAAGACGATGTTTCATCGTGTCTTAAAAATGTTGAAATTATTTTTTCATCGCTTGTGTAAAAGTAGTGTAGGTACATAATCTATAATACAGCTAACTCTATTGTTTTTAAAAGAATTGGAATGTAATGAATGTTATGACCTAAAGACATAAATAATTTGATTATGCATTAGTATCATTTTATTTTTTTAATAAAGCGAAAGAGTTTATTAGTTTGTTTCAACGCGCTGATCTCTAGAACTACCAGTGGGATTTAAAAATAATTTTTGCTAATGATAGGCCAGTGCTCTAGGAAGGTTATAGGCTATGTAACATCACGGTACTGGTGACGGGAGCAGAGTAGTAAGCAGAGACGCGGGTGAAATCGCGCCGCGGAAAGCTAGTAAGATATAATCCGCCTGCCGAGCGTGGCGAATATGGCAAAATCTGTTCAAATGCTTTGAAAAATGATTTCACCAGTGGTTTTTTTACGCACATATGGTAGTAGATCCACGCTGATTTCAGCATGAATGGGGCCGGATCGTCCCGGGAAGTACTACCCTCTCATAGAAGATCGACTTAAGAGTAGTAGTATCAGTACTACTGCGTTTCGTTCGGTGAGTGAGAGCGCTGGAGGCCCAATTTCCCCCCTTTCCTCTTTCCTCACCTCCCTCATTCCCTTCCCCTAACCCCATTAACAGCCGCCATAGTGGAGGTCACCATACCAGCAGTTTTGAGACGATGGCTTTTGGTATAGTGGCCACCACTTCTGGATTCCACTAACTGCTTACCATCAGGCGGGGTGGAATCACTTTGGTAGGCTATAATATAAAAAAAAAAAAAACATGTTAACTTAATCTCAATGTGATAATACTATTAAATCCCTAAAATAATACTGCTTCTAAATAATACTACTAAGAATTTGAAAATCTAGCAGTCTCCAAGATATCACCGATTCATTAAGAGTCTGCTGTCTATAACACCAGTTACCTATTTACCCAGAAGACGTAGCATGGGCCACACAGAAGGTTGGCCGGCGACCTGATAAGAGTGGCGGGTAACCGATGGATGAATGCGGCTCATGATCGGCGAAGGTGATGAAAATTGGGTAAGGCCTACATCGATATGATGATAATGATTCACACGCAAAATATGCGCTAAATATAGGCTTTGCGAATAATGACCCAATACACAGCTTTATATGCAATAGAATAATGTCCTTTATAGCACGACATTTAATTTATCAGCGATGCCTACCTTATAAACCTTGCCATAAGTTTTGAACACGTTACTATTGTTTTCGAGCTGCCAAATAAATCATTTGAAACCTTGAATATATTCCGCGTTCGTCAAGCAATATTGCGAGCCAAGATAGTTCGTTGACTTGTTGCGTAAAATTCTAAATATATCTAAATGTATGAAATGAAAAGTAAAGGTTTTAGATGTTAGAATTTATTGTTGTTACTTTTGTTATAATGTAAATAATGTAGAAATTGTTAATATTACTACTACCCATTGGTACTACTACCTATTCAGTTCCTAGTCCATATTGGTAGTAGTAATATTAATACTACCAATTATTATACCTAAAATTTTACAAAAACACAATTTATAAACAGAGCAAATTAGTAGAAATGAAAAAAAGACCATGAAATCAAACAAGAACATATCACAAGTTTGCATAATAGTTAAAACTAGTGTATATTTAGCTCTTATTTCATCTACTTTCGTGTAATATCTTGAAAGTATCAGTCAACAGAATTCATTACTTTAAGCTCTTAAATATAGAAACAATTTCTTGTACACATATAAGAATATTAAAGTAGACTAATGTATCTATTTTTATCCAAATAGAAGGAACCTATAATATTAACAAGTAGCAACTTGCCGCGACTTTGCATGTAGGTACTAATATATTTTTGTGACATATCTACAAATCTGCGAAATTCTCTATGTATGTATTATACCTTCTCTGAATGATAGTGTAGTGTATGTGGTCGGAGTGGAGGTATTCACTCTCTGTCCGGTGCGTGCATAAAAGAGCAGTCGCTCCCTGATTGTTGACCAAGTAACACGTGGTGGTGCGCGGGCCCACCAATTTCTTATACGTGTGGCTGCCTCCCCGTGGCGCAAGGGTAGCGCAAGCGACTACTATGCACGAGGTTGTGGGTTCAATCCCCTAGTGGGACATAACTTTGAGTGATCCATAATTGTTTGTTTCGAGTCTGGGTGTACTTAATGTCCGTTAATTCTATGTTTGTATTGTCCCCCAGGACACAGGGTTTGTTACCTAGCGCGGGAGTTCCCTTTACTATATCGAGTAGTGGCAAGCCAGCGAACAGTAAAGTGTTATATACTGAACACCACACGTAGCACAAATACTACAGATAGTTAATGCGTGGTTTAGAAGAAAATACAGGCGAAACAGACAGAAGAAAACAACGCCTTTGCTTTGCGAGATATATTTGGAGGTATATGTAAAATATATTATTAAAAAACAAAAACGAAAAGCCCGTCTGTCGAAAACCAAGTGAAAAGAAAGAAATCCATTTTTCTTGTACTGACGCTACATTGAAATTTTATATACCCTATGTCACTCGCACAATCAATACGAATTTAATTACACCTCATATGCAAGCTATTCAGGCTGTAAAGCGTGCCAAAGAAGAGAAAGAGAAGATACATATAAGCGTAATAAAAAAAAACTTTCAGCTTTATATTGAATACCTATATATATATTTCGTGGTATGAAGCAATAATAGTATTAGAGCTTTGTACAAGTATATAAATCGAAGTCCAGACTAGTTACAAAGCGCAATAACTTCTAACAATATAACTGTTGGCTTCAAATACTGGATCTAAATTATTGTATATTACTTGCAAAGTGCTATGTATTGAACAGCTTAAAGTGCATAAATTACTAAACAAATACAAATAGAACCAAATATACCAAAACAGTGAAACAAAGAATGTGTGCACATTGACACATTTCAATAATAAGCCAATTAAATTAACGCAATAACTAGTTATGTCAACTATTCTGCATTGTTGTATAGAGATTATATATACCTTTTGCAAATACTTCGAGGATTTTTAATACCTTAATATCGTATTTTGACAATGTATAAATCGTTATTAATATAATAGTAATACGGATTACTTCGCATTGGGCTTAACAGTCATACCAAACGTTGCCTATATCATCTGATTAAGATGTAAAGGCCGGAGATGATGATGATTATAAAAAAATATAAATAACCAGGTGATATGTGATGAAAATATTGAAATTCAGAAAACAAAATTATCCGGCTAATTTATACAATTGTACAGCAACACTCAAATATCAGCTTTACAGCGTTACGTTAACATTCAAAATAGATTCCAACTTCAGTTGCTGTGCAAAAATGCTCTTTATTTACATGAGTCATATGTGAAATGCGTACGTGGACCTACGCAAATATTTTCTTTTATTGCCGATACGAATTGTATATATCGGAGTACGGCTATACAAAAACTGAATTGATCGTGTGAGCTGAACTGTTAAGTAATTAGTTACAGAGTGATATTATTATTAGTCGCGTTGCTGCTTTAAAAATAATCCTTAATCGTGAAGCTTCGGAAGTCAGACTTACTGATGAAGACTTTACCATCAAATCAGGGATCAAGGTGGGATATCTTGAAGACAATACATTGAGAAAGTAATTTCTAATATAATAATCACCACGCCAGTCTGGCGGAATGACAAGCGCAGCAGCGGCAAAAGTTTGCCTGAAGGATCGTATGTTGTATGATTTACTAACATCTTCTTTGTAATGTGTAACCGTCATCATTTCTGATACTTCATTAACAACAGTACTGAGGGCCTAGACAAGTGGCATAAATGCTAATCTTCTTCTTAATCGGGCACTCTTGTCAGAGTGGTCGTGGTTGATGTGTAGGTTGCACGGTGCGCGATATCTCTTCAATTGTGGCGGCTCGCTGCATTGCGAGCACATTGCATGATGGTCAATAAATGCTAATAGAATAGATTAAAAAATGTATGAGACTAACATTAGCTAACGACAATGTTTGCGTTAGCATATTGTCAATCCCATATATTAATTTATATATTCTATTATGCCACTTGTCCAAGCCCTCTGGCGTTTGGTATTTGTATTACGCTGCTCATTATTTACATGTTTCTATTTTACACATCAATGCATGATAAATTTACGTAAAAACATATTTCATACAGACCTCTAAACCAGTACCTAACGGTGTATCCAGTTTAAAATAATATATTTCTTACTAAAGTAAATACTAACAATAGTTAAGAGAGATTGCGTGTACGTAATTTATGTCTATTAGATGCGTTCCAGTATTCATACTTGAACCACTATAACGTATAGTAACACAAATATTATTATTAGACAAAATTGTATCAAAACTATGATAACCAATATAAACCCGCTGAAGTGGCGATTATAGCACAGATTTTCGAAAGTATAGCAGACCTTGGTGAAGCAGTGAACAATTTTGGACTGCTATAATAATTTAATTTGGTATTAATAGCTATACCTGCAGTAATTCATACATTGATACATTTTACTCATTTTTAAAAACTATTTAGTTGTTGCCCAGTAGTTGAAATTAATAGTCAAAATTTGTTTGCTTATACGTGAAATTATTGTTGTTAAAGAAGAAGTTATTTTTTTCAAAGAGTGTATCTTCTCAAATCTATACCTAAAGATTTGATATAACTCGCTTCAGGAAAATTTCCACCTAACTAGCTGTTATTGCTCTGCTCTCGTCGCAAGTAGCGTGATGTTACATAGCCTATAACCTTCCTCAAGAACTGAGCTACCAAACGCAAAAAGAATTATTCTATATTTAAATACCTATATTATTATTAATATTGAAATAATTATTTATTATATTTTTTTTATACGACTAAAGTGACAAACAAGCATACGGCCCGCCTGATGGTAAGCAGTTACCGTAGCCTATCGAAGCTTGCAATCATCACATCATCATGAGATGATGATGGAGCATCACTAGCATTGCTGACTCTATTAAAAACCTATTAACTCCTTATATTTTTAGTTAGCACAATATTTTCGAAACCTTACCTTCTTCGTCGCTACCGATCATAGCATATCGCTCGTAACCGCTGAGGTTGCGGTGGGTCCCGAGTCCGAAGTCGTCCTTCGTCCATTGCAGAGTCCCCACTTTGTTTTCCACGCGACACGGCAGAGTCACTCGATGTCCTACTATGGCGCTCTGAGGACAAAAAGAAAACAAAAGATAAATGCTACAAGTGGATTACAGTGATATACATTAATTATTATTAATATTATAATTACAGGCTCTTAAATAAGCTTAATTTCCAAGAAAAATAATATAACCGTTCAACCCTCATCCTACCATTATTTTCAATCATTACAAAAATATATTTTACTATAATAATTATTGTACTCATACTTTGAAGTAAGTATAAACGAGTGTGTCATGGCAGACCACAAAATAATTTCTGATTCATTTCGTACAAAAAACTAAAGGAAATGACGAATCAACTTTGTAAGACTATACCAATATTAAATAAATAATAAACTTAAATTATAATTATGAACTCACACTTATTTCAAAATATAAAGCTGGTACTAGACATAATGTAATTCGTAACATTTAAATAAAGTAAAATAACAGAAGGTATTCTGTTATTTTACATATAAAATCCAATCTTGTGCATAAAAATTTAATTAAGTATACTTTATCTACCTATATTTTTGTCGACGATTGTTGATGCTCCGTGCATGGCACGCAACGGTACAGGTCGGTGACGGAACGGTCTGGTGGGGATAGTCTCATACTTTTTAATAGAAAAACAGAGATATTTTTTTTGCCTGGTCCATAGCACGGACATGGTATGGCCGTACCATACAGTAATAAAGTAGTAAAGTAGTGTAGTAGGCAGACTCCTTAAAAATAAATGAAAACATAAGAATGTTATGTATTACTCATTTTCTCATTCAATAAATATTATTTAATTATATCCACATTACTTTTGCGTGAGTCTAGTACCAGCCTTATTCGAAATTCAAGTTAAAGAGGCCATCATTAAAAGTAAGGTCGTCACAAATGATCAGGTAGCGTAATCTTATTACGAAAATGACCAAAATAACCGCCGTGCACAAATTATAGGATTAAAATTAATAATTGTTAGGTTAAATTCGGCTTCAATGAAATAATTACGACAAAATCAGTTGCATAATAATGAATAAATTACATAATAACCATACAATTTGTTGTAAATTAACTATGTTTTAACGCTGCGATTTTCATAATGTCAATTTAAAATTGAAAATGGAGCTTAGATGAATTTGGTTGACTTTATTTTTGCAGTGATGTTTCACTGGCTTAAAAAATCATTATTTTTAAATTTAATAATTAATAAGTTATTTTTTTAAATAATAATACTTTAGCCAGCTTTATTTATGAAAAAGCCAACTAAAATAATAATATTATTTTAGAAAATGAAATATCACTACAAAAGTTAAGTCAACTAAATTCATCCAAACTCCTTTTTAATTCTATGATCATCACAGTTTATCATAGCCATTTCAGTAAAAAGGCCTTCCTCAAGCATCTTCATTTCTACCGATCCAAAACCACTCTCATTTATCTAAACTCACTTCTATCAAAGCATCAAAAGCAGTCAGTCTATGTGTGGTGGTGTTATGGGTACTGGTTAGCGCACAATAGTTCTGAAATGGCTAAGAGCCTTTGTTTTTTTTTTATCTTTGGTTCTCTCACTAGGAAAATCATTAGTATTAGAATATTATAATTCCTCAGTGAAATACGTCACTGTTTTTTGCGCTCTTCTGTCATTATTGTCCCTAAGCTGTACTGATTGGAAGCCAATGAGCCTATAAATCTCAATCATTTAAAATTTTGCCAAAACCTAAGCCATAGAGAATTTTATGAGAATTAAAAAGTAATTGAAAGTCTCATGAAGTAGTTAATGATGGTATAGATAGTTGATTTTTATATAACAAAGGTGGCAAATAAATATAATCGTTTCATTCTGATAATAAGTGAATTATATAGTGTTGGAAAACACAATGAAATGTTAGTATAAAATTCAATCCTTTGTTAACAGTGACTGAGAAAGAAAAAGTAAGTAACCGGTGGAATAATTAAGCCTATCTATACTATTATTTATATAAAACGGAAGAGTTTGTTTGTTTGTTTGAACGCGCTAATCTCTGGAACTACTAGTCGTGTTTAAATCATTCTGTTTGCGTATGATAGCCCTCTTTATGAGGTTATTGGTAACATCACGCTACTGGCGTCGGGTGCCGAGCAGTAAGCAAAGACGCGGGTAAAAACGCGCAGCGTGCAGCTAGTGTATTAATACAAAGAATCTGAAAAATCCAAGGAAACAACCTGCAACACTTGTACAAAAACCAATCGGTATCTGTCACACGTTAGTTTAGGACCATTTATTATAAATTTAACTTAATCAAGATAAATTCACCCAAATCTTGTCCTGTACCATTCACTTTCTGTCAAAGCGTCCGCTTTACACAAAATAAACGGCTCAAATTCAAAGTATTAACAGATTAGAAGATTCAAAGATAAGTTTATCGACAATTTGTATTCATTTTCGATACTAAACGAATGTTATATTTAGATTCCTTAAATGCTGGCGCTACCGAAGATCAGGCGATAGCGTTGACGAGCCGGGAGCTAACAAAATACCTATGGAAATGTGACAATTATAAATTTAAATTTATTCTGTTGTGTGGTACAAGTTAAAATAATTTAGTTGAAATTACAATGCTGTAATTTTATAAATGAAAATAGGTAGTTAATTACTAATCGCTGCCGTAAAAATATTTGTCTTATACTATCCTACATCCTATCTTCGGTCCTCTCAAAATTATAGATTTTAAAAGTGCCGTAACATTTTCTGTAAAAAGTTACAAAAAAGTATCGAGAAGTAAAAAAAAATTAACATGAAGGATTAAGTATTATAGTAAACTTCAAACTTTAGAAATTGTTGTATAATCATTAATTGAATGTTGCATTATTCAATTTAAATGCAAATAACAATAACTATAAATAAATATCAAATATAGTCAAAGATTTATTTAATTAGTACTTGAACAAATAGGTACCTATAGTATTCCAAATAATCTCAGCTTTCGATCACTGCAAAGTATTCAATTCAGATTAGCAGTTTATGAGAATAGCACGGTCAAACAGATCTACATTTTTTATTACTCAGACAGAATTTAAGTGACAATTAATTATTGTAATATCACGACAGGTTCATTTATTAGTGTTTAAGTTGATAGAATAGTGATTTATATTATCGTGGTCTAATAATATAATTTATGCGAATTTTAATGTTAAAAGAGTGGATTATCAGGTTTTGCAATGCCTGGTTTATAAACTACATATTTTCTCTCTTTATATTTTTTAACATGTGCTTTTTAATGTTTTTATTTGAATATTATTCATTGTCACTGTTAAACTTTTGCATCGTTTCTTTTCTAATATAATTATGTTATTGTTTTAGATATAATAAGTTTAGTAGTGAGTAGTGCAGTATAACTAAAATAATGTTTTTTTAATGTACTTATATATTTTTTATATTAGCCTACCAGAGTGACTCCACCCCGCCTGATGGTAAGCAGTCAGTGAAATCCAGAAGTGGTAGCCTCCATACCAAAAGCCAAACTGCTGGTATGGTAGCCTCCACTATGGCGGCTGGGAATGGGGTTAGAGAAAGGAAATGAAGGAGGTGAGTGTAGCATCTGCGCTACGTGTGGTGTTCAGTATACCACACTTCACTGGCTTGTCATTACACGATATAGCTAGCTACGTACAAGATATTGGTGTGTCCGAGCACCAGCACGTGTTACTCGGTCAACGATCAGGGAGCGACTGCCCGTTGTATGCGCGCACCGGACGGAGAGTGAATATCCCCTCTCCGCATACACTACATCCCTTTCTTATTTTTATTTATTTAGCTACTATGTAAGTACTATATAATAGGTACATCATTCTTTGATTTTAACCAGTGTAACTAGTAATTATGTCATTATTTTTTTTTCTCGCAGAACCTCACTTGGGCTGCACGGTTTCGAGTGAAACCCGACCTTATTCAGAGTTGACTGGTACGACCACGTACTTACAGACTAATATAGTAGTAGTCCCAATTTCGATCATCATGCATCGTAAGTTATGCTTTGATTTTCAGACATTTTGCAATTCGGTGGCTTGTAAGGACGTCTAGAATCTAACGCAATTAAACCGTACCAATCACCTATCTCGAGCCTGTAGGAACTCAAATGGACCCTTTATTCCAGAATCCAACTCTGCTTGGTTACGTTCCTTATCCACCTTTATTTAACAGAAAGTCTCCTACTTACTAAGAATTTACTAATTATTGCATTTGTCTGGTCAAATCTACAATCTACATATTACACGACGAATTTTCCCTAACTGTAACTAGTCAAACTCATGTTCTACATTATCAGCTGCCATCAAGGGTAGAAACCGCGCAAGCTTGCCTATTAATAAAATTCAAGTCCTAGCTTTTTTCGTACGGTTGACCGTGCAGTTAATGCTAGTTCCATATCGCCTCTATAGTCGTTAACATCGACTTTAACACTAACATCACATTTTATGCCTGCCCGTTAGCACAAGAAAATCCCATTTCCAAGTGTAATTAATTACGAGAACCACAAAACACTTTGGTTTATCGTACTAGCAAAACATCTTTCCTGGTCTGCGATTATACTGTTTTATAAAGATCACGCGCTAGAATGTTCCAGAGGCGAGGCATCAACCGGAACAACAACAGTGTGGGGCGGTTGCTCCATGCGTGGAGGCGTAGAGAGAATAAGGTCAATGATGCAATGCTGATACCTTAATTCGACGCCACACGGTTGACATTCGCAAGTTCGCATGTCAAGACAGTACTTTTTCTTCCATTGCGAATTGACCAACATTTTGTAGCAACTATTAAAATTAATTATTAATTATTAATTTGTAATTTCTAACTCAACCACAAAAGCGTTGGCGCGGTGGCCTAGTTGTTTATCTGTGAATACAGCGGGTCCACAGTAAATATCGGAAAGATGCAAAAGATTAAGAAGAACGATATAGAGCACTGGAGTAATGTATAAGTGCTCTTTTGGTTTTTGCTCGGTTGGAGTGTATCCTTGAAGGCGCTATAGAGCTAGGACTTAAAGGAATTTGGCAAATTAATATTTTATAATTAAAATGTATAAGTAAGTAAATACTTACCTAAAAACAATTATTTAACTAAAGTAACCAAACTACTAGTCTTTATTTCTGGTTACTGCAATGGAGTACCTATAAAAGTAATCGTAATTGCAATTACAATAGTCATCAAAATGTGTAACTACTTTTTACGATCATTTTATGAAATCATCAATCATTTAGTAGAGTAATCATAGAAACCTATGATTACTCCACCAAATGAAAACGTAGCTAGTAATCAATAGTTAGACTACATAGGTACGGAACTTTACGTTCTAATCTTCGTATCGATATTAGTCGAATGAAATAACTGACAAACTTTGCATCTATGTGTATAGTACGCCACGGTGTGATTACTTTAGGTACTTATATAGTGTAATTAAGTATTTGATCGACCATTACGTCCGTCATATATTTTCACGTAGTCTTATTTATCTCATCTTTGCTCTTAGCATAGACTGGACAAAACTATAGAATTCTGAGGTTTAGTAAATTTATTTTAAATTTAGTTACAGTTACTAAATTTCTTTAACCAATTAATAGTACTCAAAACTCAAGTATCATTTAACAGCTTTGGCAATTACTCAAGCAACTGGATTGATCTACACACATTTTCTCAAGGAATGCTTAGTCATTACTAATGAGAACTCTTATGTATCTTATCTTATCATATGTAACATTGTAGTAAGACAATTGAAATAACCTGAAAATAATGAAAGTATTGAGTGATTGTACTTCTACCATATGTTGCCAATTCAATAGAGGTAACATTTTACCAATGTTCTCAGTTTAATAGAGCAATGCTCTGCTTACCCAAAATCTACGCTACTGATTTGAAAAGTTCTTTTACCCCCAAAATTAACAAACGAAGCGGGCAACTCAGGCAATGTTTCTTTTTATATTTAACATATTTCTACAGCAAGTTCTGAAATCTCAAACTTTGTAAATTTGCAAAACAGAAGACAACAAAAGCAAATTTGCAGTACCTATAGTAATAATATTTCGCAGACGTAGGTAATATTGCAATCATATTTTATGCAGGCGTTTGTTGTGAGACCTAAAGAAGACGAATAAAGAAAACCAACAGATGTAGGTTCCCCTTCGCAGTAAAGCTTCCGAAAAGTCAGTTGTGACATAATAATATTAGTGTGATATCTGAAAACAACCAGATTATTATTAGTTTTAATATTATTATAAATTCGTATCAATTTAATGATCAGCAATCCTGCCACCATGCCACCTTTGCGACTGTATATGTCAATTTAATGACCAGCAATGCTGCAACCTCGCCACCTTTGTGACCGTCTATGTCAATTTAATGACCAGCAATGCTGCAACTACGCCACCTTTGTGACCGTGTATGTCAATTTAATGACCAGCAATGCTGCAACCACGCCACCTTTGTGACCGTGTATGTCAATTTAATGACCAGCAATGCTGCAACCTCGCCACCTTTGTGACCGTCTATGTCAATTTAATGACCAGCAATGCTGCAACCACGCCACCTTTGTGACCGTGTATGTCAATTTAATGACCAGCAATGCTGCAACCACGCCACCTTTGTGACCGTGTATGTCAATTTAATGACCAGCAATGTTGTATCCGTGTCACCATTGTAACCATATTAATTAAATGGCCAAGCTAACACCATTCACATATTAATATGTTTTGTATTAATTTAATGAGCAGAGATACACTTGTTCACGTACAATACTTTTATTTATGTCAGTATCTTTTAGTCTACACTGATTTAAGTAAACGTCCAGTTGTTACACAAATTTCAGGACTATCAGCCCACTAATGACGGTGTCAATTTAAAGACCAGTAACACTGTATTATCTTGTTAATTTAATGACAATCACAATTGGATGCTATAGTTTAATTTAAGTACAAATTTATTATTTTATGTTGTTTGTCTGTAAATGCTGTGCATATTTAATTTTGCTATTGGTGTAGCACAACATGCCTAGTGTCAAGGTATGTTTATGGACAGCCTGTAATGGAACAAGTACTTTCGTATTTGACTTGGCTTTTTACTAATTACAGTAACAGTAGTATAATACGTAGCTTTATATATTATTCTGTTTAAAATTATTTACAAATGAAGTATTATACTCGTAGCATGGACAATATGAAATATTGTCCCTTCGTTACAAACTCACTTCGTGGTTTTTAAGTGTTTTTAAATAAACGTCCAACCTATTATAAATGTGTCAAAGTCATAGCACTTCATACCGATCACATACGTCTACGTTAATTATGAAAATGTCAGCCAATAATAACCTAAAGCTATGACAATGTTATCATAAGCAGCGGCACTGTTTTTGAATGACCTAGCTAAGACTACAGCATGTCATTTGTTTATCTGTTTGATAAAGGTACTCCAATATTTTATCACACACTGAAAACTATTGCAGTAAAAGTATTTACTTATAATTATGTTGTAATCTTATAATATCTGTGTACGTATGTGATATAAGTACACGAGTGTGTTCACATCTCTCAATCTAAAATAGTATAAATCTTAAAATTGAGTAATTTATTCAAACACACGATCGTAGTTTTTACTACAAACTTATTACCGTTATCCTTTACGGTTTACTTTTACCATAACTACTTATGACTCCATCAATATAAATTGAGCAGTATACAAATAAGTGACCTAATTTAGATATTGTGGTATTATCTTCGCCAATAATGTAGCCAAATATTTACACTTTCATTTAAACGGCCATTTTTAAAAACATTACCTAATGTCCAACCGTATTTTATATTATAATATATCTAACGTGTTAAACAAAAATGTTTAAATGTCGGTAGGCACTCTATATACCAACTATAACCCACTTAGTAATTTTATTAATAAGGCTGTGGACCTTCGCCTCCCGCAAGCTACTTTAGGTGATTATGAACTAAAAATCTTCATCTTCAATATTATATAAAAATAAATTATTTTTTAAACCTTAGGAATTTCTTCTTCATAGCCTGTCGTATGCTATAATATAAGACACCATAGAAATAACATTGTGTCTTGTGCAGATCAGTCATTTTAAAATTTGCCATTTCATATCATTAGTTAAAATTAATAAAAGACAAATTGTTCTGTAAGCACGGAATAGATAAGTAGGTACTATAAGTAACACACAACATTAATTTCAAATTAATGGCTTATTCTCTAGAATTCACCGCTGAAACCAAGTTGGGTAGTAGTCGACCTACTATTATATCAGCACTAGAGGAATAAGCCTACTATTTGTACGTAAACCGTACAGTAACGATTAATTATGTACTTATTTCTTCCTTCCTTTACATTCCCTTTTTTTTTTTTTTTTTTTTTTTAGCGGGTAGACATAATAATTGTACTCACATTTTTATCCTCGTCGCCACTTGTAGCATCTGCGCTACGTGTGGTGTTCAGTATACCACACTTCACTGGCTTGTCATTACACGATATAGCTAGCTACGTACAAGATATTGGTGTGTCCGAGCACCAGCACGTGTTACTCGGTCAACGATCAGGGAGCGACTGCCCGTTGTATGCGCGCACCGGACGGAGAGTGAATATCCCCTCTCCGCATACACTACAGTGAGGAAAGAGAAAAGGGAGGAAATTGGGCCTCCGGCGCTCTCTTTTTTTTTTTTTTTTTTTTTTTTTTTATTTCTGTGATGCGGCTGTAATGTCACTGCGACCATGAATGGTCTATTGTGATCGCCGCTTTATCAAGCTAGAGTTCACCACTAAACCCTGCAGCTATGATATACTGCAGTATTTGCTTAGGGGTGAGCTCCTTAATTTCTTCAGGGCCCAGAGTGTGTTTCCCTAGAAGAAACTGACGCCTGTGTATGAGCGGGCCACATTCCCCCAGAAGATGGAGGGGCGTTTCATCTGCC
Source organism: Parascotia fuliginaria (assembly GCA_963082885.1). Lineage (NCBI taxonomy): Eukaryota > Metazoa > Arthropoda > Insecta > Lepidoptera > Erebidae > Parascotia > Parascotia fuliginaria. The sequence goes on from OY720197.1 coordinate 5,994,666, forward strand.
TCTTTACATCGCCTGCAGGTGCGTGTTTCGCTTAGCCTTAGATTATGCATGTGCTTGTTTAAGCAACAATGACCTGTCAAGGCTCTTGACACAATGCGTAGATTGTTCCTACTCAACGCAAGGATAAGGTTATTGTACCTTCTGTTAAAGCCTTTGATCAGGGCTTTAGAGTGGTTCATTCCTGGCGATTCCGACCAGAGTTTGATGGCTGTTTCGATGCATGAGTTTGTAAGGGCATTTTGAGCTAGGCTTTTTGGTATTCCACAGAAGGGCTCTGGGCCCTGCTGAGTCCCATTAGCTCCCGCTCTCGCAAGTTCATCGGCGCACTCATTACCGATGACACCTACATGACCTGGTACCCATCTGAGAACTACTCTATTCATATTACCTAGAGAGTTTAAACGATCCATGCACTCTTCAACTAGTTTCGATGTTACTACGTTCGAATCCAGTGCTAGTAGAGCGGCTTGGCTATCAGAATTTATATATATAGTCTGATTGGTGTAGCGCTTTTGCAGATTGGCTTCCGCGCATTCCACAATGGCGTATACTTCTGCTTGGAAGATGGAGGCGTTTTGTCCCAAAAACACGCTTTTTTTGAGCTTTGGTCGCTCCCCATATATTCCACAGCCTACTTTTTGTCCTATTTTGGAGCCATCGGTATACCATACTAGGCAACCAGACTCAAAAGATATCTGGTCTTCGAGCCAGTTTTCCCTAGATGGCAATTCTATTGTGTATTGTTTTCCAAATACAAACCGGGGTAGGGTGGCATCCGTAGGCATGCAAAGTATTGGTATTTCCAGTATTGAGTTCTGTATAGTCCTCAACTTCTGGGAGATCCAATTGCTTCTGCCTTGGATATGAGCCCTGTACATGCTAGCTTTCGCCTCTTTTTGTATGAATACATGAAGAGGCGGTAATCCAAGCAAAGCATTTAGCGCCATTCCGGGGCTAGTCGACATAGCTCCCGAGGCCATGAGGCAGACAGTTCTCTGTAAGCTGTCTAATTTCTTTATGGTGGTCGTTTGACGCGTCTTGTTATACCACACAACTGATGCGTACGTAATGATCGGCCTCACAATGGCAGTGTACAGCCAAATAGTTGTTCTAGGGGTTATGCCCCAATTGCTGCCCATCATACGGCCGCTAATTCCCATCGTCATCTTGGCTTTCTTTAGTACCTCCGGCGCTCTCACTCACCGAACGAAACTCAGTAGTACGGATACTACTACTCTTACGTCGATCTTCTAAGAGAGGGTAGTACTTTCCGGGACAATCCGGCCTATTCATGCTGAAACCAGGGATCTACTACCGTAACAATATAAGTGGGAGACTAGGTATAGTGACGTACATATATCACTACGACACTTTGGACTAATTTTGTTTGCTTGTTCGTTTGATTACAAACTTACATTAAATGAGAAATATATTGAAAATACTTAAAAGTATTTAAATTTCTATTGCTAATCGAAATTTTCTATTATTCAAAAGAAATACCAAGTACTATATTTAGTTCAACAATAGCACCCTAAGTTTATCTTACCACCCTTCTAATGCATGACTTATTTTAGGATGTCACTATTTTTAATCTAAGTATATTTACTTTAACTTGAGCAAACATTTTCTAAAATAAACTATTCGGTTTTAAAGATTGTTCTTTAGTGGTTGAAATGTGGATAAAAAGAAATTAAATTACCAATCGGCCTTGAGCAAAAATAATCAATGTGTGGAACTAAGGACAAGCCTTTGCCCTGCAGCGGAACAAGAATGAACCGGTAGTAATATTTATTATGTTTTTTTTTATAATGAATTTACTAGCCCAAGGCTACTTTGGTATTTGTAGTATGTCGTTTTTATGTAATTATTTATGGTAATTACTTTTTACGGTACTTCTCTGTGGCTTAAATTCTGGCTCTGGATAGTAATAAAATGCTTACGAAAAGGATAAAATTCTGAATTCTCTTATAACTTAGGACACTAAACTAAACACTTTGTTTACAGGGACGAACTATTCAAAAACTGTCGTTTCTCTGTGTTGTCATTGGATGATTCGTAACACTCTGTATATTTATATGTACGAGTAGAATGTGTGTAGAGCTTTGATAAACTATGTCGCAGCTATAGAGCTTTAAAATGAACTTGTAGATATGCATACTTTTTGGCTGGTAGTAGTGGTATATTAATATTATTCTTTTCTCCTTGTACATATGGCAGTCTTGTACAGAAAGGCCATGAGTATTGATCACCACTCTTGCTCAAGGTGGAATAAAATGTTTTATTCTAAAAATTATATTATGATAATTAAAAAAAAACGACTTCAAAACTATACCTATACGTACAAACGCAATCAAATACTAAAATAAGAATTCCTTCAATATAACTTGAACAAACCAAAACATCAATTTAATTTTGATTTTGTTAATTTTTCAAAAAGCGCTAATTCAATTGCAATTATATGGAACCACGTCTGGAACATGACCTACCTTACAGGAAAAGAATCATTAAAATCCATTTATAATTGGCGAAGAAATCGCGTAACGAACATACAAAAAAAACATACAACTCGAATTGAGAATTTCTTTTCGAAGTTGGTTAAAAATCTCGTTGTCCGATTTTGAACTCGTATTTTTGAAACAGATAGCCTAGCAGTTGAGGTACTTTGTAACCGCTGAATCATATATGAACTTTATATTGGGTGAATAATGAGTAGCTCTAAAGTGACTTTAAAATAAATGCTCTCGATATCAAAAAGTGCGTATACTAAATCGGCGAAATAATAGTACAAGGTTTTTAATATTTACTTTAAACAACAAATAAGAAAGCCTACCGTTTAATATTACTATTTTAAATGAATATTCATATTAAGCCAAATTTAAAATCAGTAGATAATTAGCAATAAACTATTTGACAAATTATTATTAACTGAATTTATATGCTTTAATTTAGAAACTGGAGGCTAATTATTTATTTGTCATTTATTGTTTCTCAATTTTGTCGATTAATAATTAGGTATGCCTAATTAATATTTATTTAAATTTACATAATATTTAGCTATTTTAGAAATATGACAGTTCTATATTATGAATTTTTTATAAAAAAATTAAAATAAAGCAATTTGAAATCAAGTATTAGATACTGCTGTAATGTTAGTAGAATATATACCTATGTCACACAATTTTAGCCTTTAATTATACAAAGAAATATGATAAAATAATTATTCGTTCGTAACCCAGCTACGTAGAAGAAAATAAAATTTGTTTGTAACCAAGTTACGCAGACAAACAAAACCACCAAAATTTAATTCTTCATTCGTAACCTGGTTATAAACCAGGAAAAAAATCTTTGTGCGTATCCAGTTACAAAACATAGTTACGAACGCGGACGAAGAAATTTTTAGCATACTTTTAAGATGGTATTTAACCCTCAATATCAATTATCTAGTTAATGTCACTTCCTGACTAACGCTAATTTGTCAGTAGTTCGATGATATAGTGACGAATTATTACTATATTTGGTCCATAAATAGTTGTTTTAGTACATGCATATTTTTAAACACCACTCCGACTCGTCCATAAATAGAAAGGAATCTTAGATTACTTTAATGACTGTTAGTAGCAAGAAGTACTGCTATGCATAGCTCATAATACTGTTCAAAGTTTCACTTCGGAGTTTTGCTCCCTAACGAAAAGTACCTAGGAACAAAAACCGAATCAACTAAATGGTTCACATCCACCAACATGTCTTAAGTTAAATTAGTAATTTAGGTAGTTGTAATTTAGGGTACATTTTTCTATGTATAGGTAATATGTAGTTTTTTTTATTGCCACTAGTGGCAGACGAGCACGAGCGGCTGACGAGCGGCCGCGAGTGGCACCTATCATCACGTGGGTAAGTGGTAATTGTTGCTCGTGGACGACTCAGAGTACATAGCTTTGCTCCTGCAATGCGAACTCTGCGAAGCTGCTGCCTACCGTGAAGGGAGATAAAATTCTAATGAATTCCAATATTTAAAGTTATCAATTTCAGTATTTAGTAATAATATAATTTAGTATAGGTACATATTAATATTTGCCGCTGTGGTTCGGTGGTACTGTGTATGGACTGCCACGCAGAGGTCGCGGGTCCGATTCCCGCTTAGTGCAAATATTCTATGTATAATATATGTTATATTTACAAAAAAAAAGTATTTAAGTATGTATATCCGTATTCTAGAACCTATAATACAAGCATATAATATGCTTACTTTGGGTCTAGATGGCGTTGTATGTAGTTGTTGAAATATATGATGATAGATCATTTATCATCTATATATATATATATAACAGAACTTTTAAATATCTCACCACCTATGTATACCACATTTTACTTTAAATATATTTATCTTTTGTTTCTGATCCCCTATGCGAGGGAACAGAACGAAAAAGAAAATAAAATTAAAATAAACCGATCCCCCAGGGTATCAGATTCAGGGGATCAGACCGGAATAACTCATTTTTACAAATAAAGAATTTGAATTTGAACAACTTGAACCAAATTTTACATAGGTAATTGAAAATCACAACTGAAACTTTATTCGATCTTTATTTCTATCTTCCCCATTTAGTTCAATAACCAGCTATTAAAGTAATATTGATAAACGCCGCGACGTCGTTAAACGGTAGTTAAACTTTAGTTAATGTGACACTGTTGCATTAACGGTTAATTAAATTAAATGTACGGTTTGAATGGTACCGACAGAGATATCGGCGTAAGTGCTAACGATTTCACTGTATTTACACCAGACGTAAGGGCAGCCTATATATAAGGTTTATCAGAGCAAGGCACTTCACGGCTCTACTCCATGGGGTCTAATGTAAACCACATTGCATTGTGGCCAGGTTGCACTGCAGAAATCACAGGGTTTTTAAAAAGGACAACTATAAAGTGCCTAATTTTAATTTCAGGTAGTTTTTTTTATTGCCTTGTTCTTAACCATTAAAAACATAAACGCATTTAATATAGCCGAAATCTAATATATTGTCAGTTTTTTTCTGAAACGTAGACCTCGTGAGTTTCTGATAGATTCTGTAATTCAGAAAAAGGCATTCAATTAAGTTGAAAACTTCATGAATGGTTAGCGACTTACTTAAGCTAAGTATATGTGTATACCTACTTGGCTATAAAGATAAGATAATATACGTTAACAGTTAATATGACCGTTTCTCCAGATACCGCAAACGTCACTTTGTATCAATGTCTAATTTAGGTTGATATACACTAATGTAACTGTTGCCCCAACAAGGTTGTCAACTGAACTGTATTTAAAGTTTTCTTCAAAATAAACTTAATACTTTCCGGGACAGTAAACGTGATGACAATAAAACATCTATTGTGTCTACAGTAGTGTCCATAAAAGGGTTTATACGAATTGCTGAATTTTAATGTTTATTTTATTTTACAAATTTAAATATTAATTACCAAATGTACTAAGCTTGGTGAGTTGTCATTAATGTATTGTATAACATTCCTATTTAGATATAAGCTGCACGGAATGACTTAAGGTACGTCCACCTCGACCAGTTCTGAGGCGTTTTCGTCCATCGGTTGCCAGCCATGTTTACTAATATGACGAAAAACGGACTAATAGATTAATGAATTATTTAATGTAATAATGCTTACAGTAAAATTTCTAAAAAGTAGTATTTCAAGATTAGCAATAAGACTAATATTAACCAAATGTATTTCGCTCTACATTAATGGTTGAAAAGTTTATACAATTTGATCTTGTATAAAAAGGTTTTCATTTCATTTGTTAGCTCTAGACCTCGAAATAGGTATTGTTATTACAAAAGTGAGAACTACAACAATACAAGCGTGAACACTGTGACTATTTAAACAATGTTTCTTGTTGGTTTAGTTGTAGTATTTTTAATTCAGCGGCTGGTAGTCTCGGGGGAGGACAAACACAGCTATTTAAGGTTTTCTATATGGAAGTATTGCATTAGCGATGTTTGCTGTGTGCCCCGAAAAGTAAGTGTGTAAAAAAAAGTAGAAGCCACCATTCTAGCAGTTTTAAACAATGACTTGAATAATGGTGCCCAACACTTCAGTGTCCCACTGACTGCTTACCATAAGGCAGAGTGGAGTCACTTTTGTAGGCTATTATAAAAAAGTTAAACCATTGGTTTAGGATGCCCGTTTTATCAGAATATGAGTAATGAAAAATATAAGAATGCATCTTGAAGATTTGATTTAAATAATTTAATACCAAGATGAGAACATAACCAGTGATAGTCAAAGTCAAAGTCAAAGCATTTATTTCATTTAGATCATAAAGTATGATGCTTATGAAAAGTCAACATTACATTTTGTCAGCCAATTGACCTACAGCCAGTTCGCTGACGAGGTAGAGCTGTGAGAAGAACTGGCAAGAAACTCACGCCACTCTTTTCAATCGCCAGATAATTACAGTTATTTGAATGAGTTACAATTTAAACACTCAACGCAACCAAAGAACCATACAAAGTAATTATTACAGGTATTAGATAGGTAGGTATCTCATTGTTCAAAATTTGTCTATTCACTTCTAAATCTGTTTTGAGTTACTGTAGTAGGTACGCATCCTTATAAACAAAAAAATATATAAATAAAATATGCACAAAATCTGACCTTAAAAACGAAAAAAAGTCAACAGTCAGAAGTCAACGACTTTTGGACTAAGCTACTGACAGATAGCGGCCACTATAAACATACCGAAATAACCCAAAAACTCATTAAATTAATTACTTCACGTCGGTTATCTATCACTGCAATGTTAATTTTTAATGGCGTTATCCATTTAATTTAAAAGTGGTTCTAAAACATTTCTTTATGTTAATAATATAACTGGATTTAGAAGACATTTTGTTTTTGTACTTATTTCAACGATATATCCAAATAATTTGTTTATGAAATAGATATTGAACTAGATTGGTGTATACGTAAGTTAACGCTGTTTGCCTAAAAGGGGTTAGGCAGAGATGTTATACCCGCACTTCTGGGCATAGGCCCCAATATTTGCCATCTTGGCTATTCTTGAGCCGCCCTCATCCATCGGTTGCCCGCTACTAATATCAAGTCATTAGTCCACATTTCACCAGTTATTAATAAATAGATAAATATTCTTTATTGCACACTAATTACCAAACAAATAACCAGGAAGCAGTAGTGACAATGGATGGTCTTATCGCTATCTCTTCCAGAAAATCTTAAGGTGGGCTTAAAAAAAGCTATTTCAAGTACTATGTAATATAGACTAGCCTATGGTTAATTTCAATAGGTTGAAGATTTATTTCCAGTAGCCAATACCCAAAACTGATTATACTGTAACGCCTATTGATAAACATTGAAAAGAAACGTATTCTAATAAAAATGTACGACAAATAAATCGTTAACCTTTGTTTGAAAGTTCGAAGAAATAACATTAAAACAGACTTAAACAAAAACGACCTTCTCCGAAATAACCTTTTGATAAATAAACAAGAAATAAAAATCGACTGTTAACACTAACCTGGTCTTGAGGCTCCATAGCAAATCTCTGTTCTTGGTAACCATGACAACCGGCAATCAATAACAACAGCAGGAACACCCCGACATCCGGTCGGACCCATTTCCGGCGCCTTTCCGTTCTAAATTTGATTTCGGATATGCGTCCGCGCAGTCCTATAAACGGCGTTCCATTTTCGAATGTCCCTTTGACTTGAGCCGCCATCGTTTATACGCTTGAAGCATATTGATGAAAGTCGATCTGTTTTTGTCTCATTTGTATGGACTTTTCAGGATGTATGGGTGAACATATCTGCAACAAAGAGAAAATTTTTGATAAGATAATAATATATAGTGAATATGAATATTTTTTTTTTTTAATCTTCATTTTTATTTATTTCAGTAAACATCCAATTACACAACATTGTTAACAATGCTTATTGTTGTTTCTAACATCAAAAAGGAGTTTTTTTACTAAACACATAATAAAAGTGCATACAAAAATACGGTAGGTACTTATAACAATAATCATTGTCTTAATTTTATTCTGTAACTAGCTGCGCCCTGCGGCTTCGCCCGCGCGAAAATTGCTATGTGTTTAGTTAATGTAACTCGGGAATCAGAGCGATTTTCGGGATAAAAGTAGCCTATGTCCCGAAACCAAATCTATCTACATACCAATTTTCACTGAAATCGGTTTAGCGGTTTCAATTTAATATGGTGGTTAAGTATTCTTAAACTTTCTAAATCACTGCGCAATTTTCTTAGTTTTTCTTTCATAAGAACCTTCTCCTGACAATAACAAACACAACAAAAAAAGAATTAACGAAATTGATCTAGCCGTTCACGCGTGATGCCATGACCAAGGGAAATAGGGATTCATTTTTATATATATATAGATGTGCCGGCAAATTTTCGGAACACTTTATAACCGATTTTCACGGGATTTTCATTAACAGTCAACTGATATTGTAATAACATACCTTAAGATACTTCTATTTTTAAAAAAATGGGGTACTGTGCAAATAAAACATTCACGCTCTCGAAGCCGCAAACAACAACTAGTATGCTTGACTATTAAGGTCCCTTATTAAAGTCTTTTATTACATTTCTTATTAAAATCCGTTATTATAATTTTTTTTTGACAAAACTTCTTTTAGTCCGATCAGGTAGCTTAAAATAATAGTTGATATGATAGTTGGAGCTTAATATGATAGTTGGAGAAACGGCAATAATAAAAAACAGTAATTAATTATAAAACATAATTACTAACTGTCGTTAATGAACTAAAAACAAGGTTATATATCGTTAAGTATCATGTTCAAATATTACAAATATTACTTATGTGCCATTTTCGATAACTATAAAAATATGTCAAAAATGTAACCAGTTGACATATTAGACATAACTTTGCGTTATAAAATTCCTAATTAACTTAATATTTATTTTACTAGCGATCTAGCAAGGCTTTGTATGTGGAAAGAAAGAACATTATCAGTACAATATATTCTTTACGACATGTTTACTAATAGTTAAAATTCTCAGCTTTTCTATACTATGACATTTGGGAAGGAATTCTCTAAGCGATAGTGAAAACTGTACAAAAATCGGTTGAAACTGTACCAAAATCGGTTACGTGATTTAAAAGAAAATAACAGGACAAACACACAGAAGAAAACAGCGTCTTTGCTTAATACTATGAAGAAATAATCGATTTAAGTTTATTAACATAACTATATAATAAAATTCTATAAAATTCTATATTTGTGTGTGGTAATGGGTGTTTTATACCATATTAACAAACGCCGACGTCGTTTCAAGACCCCTGCAGTTTTGTTTTTAGACTTTTTTTTTATATTTATGTCTCATGTTATCTACTGTTTATGCAAAATTTATGTATTTAAAAATATATAAATACTGGAAATAGGAATACTTCTGCGATCCAGTGTAGCCCAAAATCTCATTGTTATGCCCTGTAAACGGCAACAGGCTGTCCTCTCGTTACATTATACCCAACATAATAGGCGAAACATTAGGTTGCGCACTTCTGCCTATCCCTTCGTGTAAATAAGCGTGAGCTATGATGTTGGAAATATTGGATATAGACTAAAATGGTTTTGGTTAATTATAGACACCCTATTTCTATTTCTGGATGTAGATTAGATATCTTATCCAGGGGTTTAAAATATAATCTTTAAGTTTGCATCTTGGAGACATAATGAGAAGATTTAAATGAATCTAGGATGTTTGCTTTAACTGCTAGTAGTTTAGAAAGAAATAAAGTAAAACCAAAGAAAATAGTGGCAGAACTTGGACATGACGTTCATTACCTACGTATAATTAATAAAGTATTGTCAAATAGTCAAATCATTTATTTCATGTAGATCATATACATGATACTTATTAACGTCAAAATTACAAGAAAATATATGTCAGCCAATTAGCCTACAGCCAGTTTGCTGACGAAGTAGAACCGCGAGAGGAACTGGCAAGAAACTGAGGCCGTATTATCTTTCTTGTCCTACACATTTAAAGTTAAAGTGATAAAGTTTTGGTTACTCATATTAAGGTAATACAGCCGTACGCTAAGTTTAACAAAAAAATTGTGATGCTTTGAAATTATGACCTCATTAGTTTCTGATACGAATTCTGACGTCATGAAAATACGTATGTGTTTTTGGTTTGTTACCATTTTTATAGGTTGAGTGCGTCTCACTAAACGCTAAAGTAACCCTGAGACATTGTATTGATCCTAAGCTCTCATTTCTTATTAAAACGATACAAATATTCTACGAAAGAGTAATTTTTAAAGACAAACATAAAACAAATATTGTGACAGTATTGTCATAAATAATTATTTCAATATGCTTTATTAAGTATCATTTTGCAGACATCCAACTAAAAATACTTGAGTACTTCCCGTGGGACTGAAGAGAAGATGAGTCACACCGGATACGAATTTTGTCCAGATCGTTTATATATTTTTTGTTACAGTAAATACTAAACGTGTTTACTACCAAGTGTTTGATTAATCAAAACTTATTAAGTCAGAATTATTTTGTTGGTAGCAAATTTTAGCTAGTTTCATTATAAATAAACAGAAGAAGTAGCTACCGTCACACATCGACATAAATTAATAGTATTCATAGATTCTTTTGCGTTTGAACAATGCCTAAAAGTATCTTCGGCCGAAATCTTTTTCTTTATCTTAAATTCGCGTTCCATTCTCACTTACTTGATAGTCTACGTCCAAACTGCGTTCGATAATTACATTTCTGTAAAGTTCTCTGTTGCTGTTTTACGGGCATAATTCGTCGGGCTAATACTTAAAGTTTCTCTACAAAAAAACTCAATGTCACTGTTAACGTGGGTAAAATACTAGACCTGCAACAACTGCTAATAGTCAGAACACAGTACCAGTGCACCGAGTCCATCTATCAGTCAACAAAATCATTATTACCGCGGAGTTAACTAAATGATATCTCTCTTCATTCATCAAAACGCGATACGAACAAAATGACTTCGATATTATGTCCACAGAAATGTCGGTATTATCATTTCACATGACGGCCATGTGTGGTGATACTAATAAAATATAATAGATAGATGTGACATCGATATGTCAGATGTGAATGTTTTAATGTCGTATTTTGGATAGAGAATTATTTTTAATATGTGTGAATAGCCGTGATGGCCTAGTGGCACCCGCATCGCAAACACAAGGTCTTGGGTTCGAATCTGGGTAAGTACCAATGTGACTTTTTCAAATCATTGTAGATTTTCAGTTTACCTTGGACATTACTGACTTATGGTGAAGGAAAACATCGTGAGAAAACCTGGACGTAAAAGTCGGAAATCTGAAATTGCCAACCCGCATAGAGAAGCCATGGCTCATGCCTTTCATGCCAGGAATGCTCAGGCCTTCGCTGTATGAGAAGAGGCCTTTCCCTACAATGGGATAATATCGGGGCCAGTGTGATGATGTGTGAATACAAAGATATGATAGACTGGACGGGCCACAGGCAAGGACGTCTACGGAAAAGCTGATGATAAATTTATGAGATAGGCACGAAAAAGCAGTGATGAAAGAAAGCTATGCCCAGCTGTGTACATGAATGATGGAAACATAATAAAATGTATTATCTAGGGCACGTAATAAATATATCTCATATCTCAACTTACACTCTTTTGTCATAATCACAGTAACATTTATACTTACCATATGTATCAAATAAACAATCTACTTACATTAACAACAATATGTAACAATATACATAATAATACTAATTTTAATGGCGTACTTCAAACTAATACTTAAATCTCAACTCAACACCCATGTCGCTTCCATTAACTTTAAACTCTTAGAACAAACCACATGTCCGTCACAAATATTATTTTAACTCCTATTTTTTATAATTATGAGTACTTTAGTTAATGACCCCTTGTCTTACCAACATGGCACATACATTTTTTATTCCCTTTTACGACAGTCCTTTTTTATTTCTTTGGTGAAGTTTATTGTTACGCAACAAATAAAAGACTGGTCTGTTTATATGGGATGAAATAGTATTGTTTTACGTAAGTTTTATTGTTTGGTTTTAAGATAGAATTGTGAATAAATGATGAAATGTCAGTCCCTAGTCCATACGTATTTATTTATTGATTGAAGTTTAAGTTTGAGGTCGTTGCCAAGCGGGCTGGCAACATAGCATTTGTTCCTTAACTTTATGTTTTTTTTAAGAATTGTTTAAAAATACTAGCACTCTAAAAAACGCAGAGATAGTATAAAAATCTTCTATAATGTTAAGGAAAAGAAAAAACAGAAATGTTTAGATCGTAACAGGTTAAGTTCTATAGTCTATTACGCCGTTAATGACAGACAGGCTCAAGATAATGTAAGACATAAATATAATAAAAATACAAACAGTAGCGACAGTAACAGGAAATCCACCATTCTTTACTTATCTTAATACTTCTTGTAGTTTCAAATCGCTAGATAACACTATTAATCTCTTAAATATTCATTTGTCAGTTATCTATTATCACACATGTGTGGCCAAAGCACGCCGTGGGTGGCCGATCTACCTCTAAGCTAAGATTACAAATTGATTTTGTCAGTAAAAAGTATGATGTTTATAAATGTAGTCGAAATATGGTATGTTAAGATGGTAGCATACCAAGTCGTGATGTCCCAGTGGTGTAGGCACCAGCTTCGTAAATACGAGGTCGGGATTTGAATCCAGGCGAGTACCTATCTTTCTGAGTTTATCTTGGACATTTCTGACTAATGGTGAAGCAAAACATTGTGGAGAAACCTGAACTTCTGATGAAGTCAGAAATCGCCAATCCGCTTTGAGCAAGCTTCTCAGTTTGAGAATAGGCCTTTCCCTGTAGTAGGATAGTAACGGGCCGATATGAAGATGGTAAAGATATGGTTATTGAAGAATGTGGTCTACAGACAAAATTATAGTTATACCACGAAGAAACTTGTTTAATTTTAGGCTACCTACATATCAAAATTACTGTATTCTGCTAATAGTCAGCAGTCATTGGAGTCAAGTAGTGGTGGACACTATCACAAAAGTCATCATGACAAAATTGGCATGGTGGTTCTTACTATGGCCGCTTTGTAAGATGAGTTTTACGACCCCGCCTAAAAGATACGGGATTAACATTAAAAAAAAGACACGCTGGTAAAGTTTTTCACCTAGTTGGTGAACATACTGATAGAGAGGTAGACAAATTAAAGCTAGCTACTCTAGCTAACAAATTTATTGTGGTCTAATCTCAATTAAATGAAGAAATAAATGTGACTATGCCAAGTCTGGTTGTACCTTATGTTCGTGAACTGTACGTCAGTTGGCAAGCTGTCTATAAATCATAACGTTATAAACTAAATATAAAAATGATGATGAGCATCATTAAATTAATATTAGCGGCAAATCTAGCAAAAATGTATTGTCTCACAAATGGCGCCACGGCTGTTCGAGAAGCGGCGAAAATAAATTATTTGAAGCCAAGTGTGTTCTATAAATATTGTAGTACTCTGAGGTATTCGGTGGGTCTAGGCAGAAAATAAACTCAGTTCGTCACCCTATAGCTGTCATTTCGCATTATCATAAATAGGTTAAAATTATCATAAAAATAAGTGATATTCTCACGCGTAATTAAATTATTTGAGTCTTACTTTTTAAAACCTACGTTTCTTTGTCTTTATCCCACCCGTTGACAGTTTATTTGTATAATAATTTAGTTATCAGTGTAAATACTAGTAGCGCTGTTTCTTTTTCATTCAAAAAAATATTTTTGTTTTCTCAAGTGAGACAAACGCACGCCATTTACATTAGAACTATTATTGATTTCAGTAATTAGATTACAAATTGATATAGTGTTACATAAATGAAAACTTTTAACAAGTAATTTAAAAACATAGTAACCGTCAGAAAACCTGCTAAATAAGTTAAATTTGTAGCAACATTCAGATTGGGACCTAAAAGTTAGGGATTTGTTTGTCTGCCCCAAACTTTCAGGTAATGTTAATGAAGGAAAGCTAAGCCGTAATAACTAAGTTGGGACCACCCATTTGTGTTTTCAATAACAACTTTGTATATATTTCAATTTTAATATCAGTTAGACCTAAAATTTAATTTCTATACTTATTATGTCTCTATTAAAAGTTTCTATTTTATCCAAAAATAGACTGAAAATCGCATTAAGACATTTCCTCATGGAGTCATTTTGTAAATTATGTATGACCGAACTTACTTGTTAAATTTATTGATTGTAAAATTTTATTTTAAAATTGCTACATAATTTGGTACCCCTTAAACAAATTGAGTAAGAAAATCAATCATATTTTTATAATATTTTGTTTACAGAAACCTAAAAATTGTGTGCAAATAATAAGTTTATTACAATAGTAGAAGAATAACAAATTCAATTCTTTTTTCACAAAAATTTTTCCATTTATTGATATACCAATACTTATAGAAAAATTATAATTACTATATTAGTATATCGCTTGAATTACAATTAAGTTGTGAACTTATGAAAATTATTAAGAACTTCGCCAAATTCATGAAAATAATACTTACAAAATTTATAAATTTTAACAATAAATCTTCAATGAAAATATCTATTAATAATCACATTATACCATGAACCAATTAGTATGCTGCTGGACATACCCCAATTTTCGCCACCACCAAGTTATGTATGTATGGCTTTATTTTATTTTACTACAGTCTGTAAATAACAATACGAAATCTTAGATTGATCTGTACACGCAATATGCGTCTAAAGGCAGATAAAGTTTTCTTCATATTATTATTGAATATTTTCCTTAACTTAAAGCTCGCCTGGTTTTAAATCTCCCCTTGCGTCTGATTCGTTAAGTTTAACGTTTTTGTTTTTAAATCATTAGCAAGTGTATTCCATTCAGTTTTGTTGTACTTTCCGTCTATATTTATACGATCATTGAACTTTCAATAGCTAGTCTCTTGTATTCAAATTATATGTTCGTCGTGATGGTTTTGTATGTGTCTTCTAAAGTGACATAGTGTTTATTTTTATCGTTTTCAAAATGAGACCACCTTAAAAAACTATCATAGTCCTGATCTATCCAAATGTGTCAAATTTTGATTCCCAATGTATGAGATGTACCGTCGTTGCATTATTTGGTTTATTGTCGCCATTCCAAAACTTTACCGTGGAATATGTTCATATTTATTTAGCACTATATCTGGTATAATTTGCCTGTCTTCAATTTTAAAATCGTTACTTTTTTGAAATTTTTATTTAACAATTCATCTGTTTTTACAGATATAAGCTTATTTTGAAATACTTTATTACATGATGGCAGTTTTGATATTTTAAAGAAATCGAAGTTCTGTTCTTTGTTCCAAAACTGAATTGATCTCTGAGATCTCGACTTCAGTTCACTTTGTCTCATTAATAAACGTCAACCGATACGGCGAAATCCGTTAGTCAACTTTTTCTTTTGCAGCTTCAATTGAAACAGAAAAAGCTCATGAGCCTATAGTACTAAAAGTATTTATGTTCGATTGCCAGTTATGTATATAGCGTTCTTTAAAAGATATTACACTTATTTTAAAGCTAATGTTTTTATGAATATCAGCGATTTTTATCCTAGGGGTGGCAAAACAGCACCCTTCAAATAATTAATACCTACTCTAAACCAAGCATATATTTAACTGTGGCTCTATCTTTTCAAGAATTGTAACTAAGTAGAGTAACTATGACTTCTTCTATAGAAGATACAACAACAACATGTGACAAAAAGAAGTTCGTTAGAGACGTTCCGGCTCACAATGTTTAGTCTCCCTTAATCTATGCTATTATACTTATAAAGGCAGAGTTCGTTTGTTTGTTTGAACGCGCTAATCTCAAGCACTACCAGTCGGATTAGAATAAGCCTTTTTGCGTTTGATAGCCCAGTACTTGAGAAAAGTCATAAAATCACGCTACTGTCGACGGGAGCAAAGTAGTAAACAAAAATGTAACTTAAGCCGGGTGAAACCACGCTGCGGAAAGCTAGTTTTCAGTATACTGAAGAGTTCAGTGTATTATTACTTCTAGCCCTAAGCCCTAAAACGTTCAGGGTCAAAAATTCTTGTTACCAAAATGTTTAGTGTCTCAGAATGTCTACATGGTACGAAACCGTCACAAGTTTCATACTTTAAAAGTCCATAATAAAGCCTATAACATAAATAATAATACAACACAATAATATAGCTATTTGCACATGCACAACATGTTATTTAAAAAACGTTACGCCTCAGAGTTTAGCCTGTGTAATACATTTTAGTCTTAGATAAAATCGTCTCCAAGGCACATACGAGTAGTTTATCTGTTAGACAGTGAGTTAAAACGGCAAATTCTTTACGTCCACATCTATCTAGGAAACAGTACAAATGTGTATGTATATGAAACAAGCTGTTGCCTGCAGATCCGCCCGCGTGAATGTGTTATATCGCTCTTTACATTGATGGTTTTTCATACAAACTTTTATTCCCTGTTTCAACCTCTTGAAGCAATTTTCACGATAAAATATAGCCTATGTTGTTTCCCAAGGTCTAATCTATCTCCATACCAAATTTCATCAAATTCAGTACTGCGGTTTAGAAGTAAAAGCGTAACAGACGGATAGACAGACAGAGTTTTTTTCTCATTTAGAATATTAGTATGGATAATTTATATTTGAAGCAGATGCGGATGCAGATGTAGGCAGCTTCGTAAATGAATACAGCAGTATGACCTCCAACAGAGAAAGCTCGCGAGACATCGTGAGGCGAATGTTATCTGCGCCCTCCAATAGTGACGAGAACGACTGCTCTGTCAAGAGCGTAACGACAAAGAAGAAGATCAGTATAAGTTCAATTTAAAATAAAAAAGTAGTAGCATCAATGTAAATGCCTTATAAAATAAAAATACCGTTCTTTGCAGTGGGATAATAATGGACTAGTATGATAAGTATGATTCCATGTCTCCAGTACCGCGTATGTTAAAGGGGCTCAACGCTCTGCTGGCGTCAAGTCATGGGCTGGATCTGTTTGTTGATGAATGGAAATTGATCTGGTCTAAATGTATGAGGTATTGTGAGACGTCAGAGTAAAAGTTTTTATTTTATATATTTTAAATTTTTACTGTGTAATCAATGTAATTGACTGTAATTTTGTCGTTCTGATTATAAATAAATAAATAATAATAAATAATAAATGAACGCAGTTCTCGGTCGACTAAGGTGGTGTAAATTGAGGGAGGCCTATGTCCATCAGTGGATGTCTTTAATGATAATAATGACGATTCTGTGTACTCTTTTGTTAAGAATATGAAACCACTTCACCACTAGCTGTCGGTGTCATAAGATGCTAATTCTACTGCGGCCACAAACCCGCCTATCAAACTTAGTGGATATGACCAACTTATCTTTTACATCGACCTCTTAAGGTTGACAAACGAAATTAACTCCGTCTGTCTGTCCGTCTGTAACGTTTTCACGCCTAAGCTACAAAAATGATTTTGATGAAATTTGGTATAAAGATAGAATAGACCTCGAGGAACATCATAGGCTATTTTTTAGGCTGGTATTATTAATAACTTAACTATAAATCTGCTTGCCATTCAACGGTACAATTGGGTATAACAGTACTCAATTTAAAAGATTGTATTCTAATCGAAAATAATCAAAGAAACGGTTTCCAAGCTTAACGTTTTGTTTATTAAATACAATAAAATATCACATAATTTCTAATCAATACAACTTCACATCAAGAAATCAGCATTTGATGAACAGAACAAAACTTTTTTTTTATTTTTAATATGATAATTATACAAATATCTGCTAACATAAATAAACTAAACAAACATAAATCATTTAGTCCAAGATTTTTTTGACACCCCGGCTCTACACGTTGGCTCCATCGCTATGGATCTAAAAAGAAGCAATGGCTCAAACGTAGGGGGAAGCGTTAGTAGTGCTATTTCCAAGATTCACAAGTTGGTCGTTGGGCCAGCAGTAGAGCCAACGTGTGGAGCCAGCCTTTTTGACAATATCTATATATATCTATAAATCATGTTTTTTATAGTCTTATTAAAAGTAAAATAATTTTATCACAACTTGATATAATTATTATGAATGATAAACCAGTCTAATATGAGTATCTCTGTTTATTATTAACCACAAAATGGCTCAAATGATACTCAAAGTTTAAATACCTTGGTCAGGATTTTGTTTAGATTGCCCGTAATTTATTATAGAGGTATTCGACTAGGTTGACCACTAACCACTCGATAAGAAGAAGAACACCTCAATGATTCTTTGGTGCAGCTTCACTGCAACGAAGAAGTTTCGTTTTTGATCTCAGAATTATCCCGCAGTCTGTCAGGCGAAACTTAGGTATTAATAGTGCCTACTGCCCACCCTTTCTGGGAAAGTAAGCGTGAGACTACGTTACGGTACTAAAATCGATAGTTGTTGCCTACATGTAGGTGAATACCTTAGTTAGAACTCAGTTAAAGATATTAATAACACTAGGCTTAAAGTTCCAATAGTTGAAGCTACTTGATAAGCCTTTGGCAGAAGTTGGACCGGGTTCAGTGCAGTAACTAACCGTTTAACGACCTCGTACGACCTCTGGATAGTGGGCTCGAAGGGAGGAAAATCGTCTTGATATTAATGTAGACAGAGACTTGTGTTTATAACTTTCTAGAAAACAATTTAGCCAATCAATTTAGCCAATATACAGTTAATTATTATTTACTATCTGCGCCCACGGCTTCGCCCGCGAGTAAAATGAGTTTATCACCCTCGAGAACCAGGCTGATTTTTATAAAAAGTAGCCTATGTCCGTTGCCGGCACTGAAAATATCTACATACAAATTTTTATCAAAATCGGTACAGCCGTTTGGAAGCTGAGTGGTAACAAACACACACACAAACATTTGCATTTATAATATTAGTAGGATTATACGTTTGTCAGGTATAGAAATTTACACACGTTTAGAAATATTAGACAAAAATTTGGACACATATAAGTATAACAAAATAAAAGATGAGGGTTTGCGCCGACAGACTCACCCAGGTATTCTAAAGATGTGCAGCTATGTAAATCCATCAATTATCATACCAACCATCGTTTCTACTTTCTACCAACAAGTTTAGTATATATATAATACTACACTACTATAGCCAAGAGATACACTATGATTTCAGTAGAATTTCAATTTGGTTTCTGGTTTAATAGCGTTGTGGATGTGTGTGCAACTGCTGTGCAAAATGACAAAACTTTGTGTAGTCTATAAATATTAGTTCGGAGTCTACGCGTACCTTATGCATGTTATTTGTGTGAGTGTACTCCGTGATACTGGGCTTGGTTCTTCTATCATCTTGCAAGCGTTTGTAAGGTATGTTGGTAGATTTAACAGACAATTATATGATCGCATGCTTGATAGTTTTTGTTTTATTTTAAAGGTTACATACTTAACGAGATAAAACTTTGGATGTGATATGAACGGGATGGGAACGTAACTGCCTCTTTCGTTCAGCCCATGAGTACCCGTGCCCGTGAATCCGTGTCTACATGATGCACTTTCATACACATTTTGTATGAAACGATATTCCCGATATTTCCCATCCCAACCCGTCATGTATGCTGCAGCCTTTACTTTGTCAGTTGCAAGAGTATATTGATGTCTTTGTAAAGATGTCAATTAATGAGAGTTTTCTAAAAAAGTGCCCACGAGGTGGCAGCACTGTGGCGAGTTCCAGGCACCTGTTAAAGCACTTTCAATCTTTGATAGATAACCGTGAACGATTCTATTGATTTAAACTATAGTGAATATTGAATTTTGATTTAGAATTTTTGTAAATGAAAGACCATTCATTTAAGTGACGAAAGTTTTGTTATAAACCCTCATTGATGTAGGTGACTTAAAACTTGAAAGTAGAGCTCAGTTTGGGGTAGATCGATTTCCAACAGTAAACATCTTTGTCTAAAATTATAATTAAAGACGTTAAGCAAATATTTTTATAAAACAGCACACAGTAGATTTAACGTAAAATAAAAATAAATATAATTACACACTTCATAACGGAAACGCCCATAATATTTTATTACAATGCTGATCATAAACAGATTTAATGTGAACATATTAATACTTACTTATAAATATTTTGTGAAATAATAAAGTATGTAACAAAACCCCAAGCTCTATTAATTACCATTTACCATCAGGTGGGCTATTGGCTCATCTGCCATCGCCACTGCCGGCAATTAAAAAAAAAAGGTCTGACGTCATGTTTTTTATCTACGATTGACGCCAAGGAAAACTGGCTTTACTTAATAAATATCATTTCAGTAAGGGAAGTCTACTGATAATTAAAGTTCTCCTAGAAAATTATATGGATATTTGATAAACGCTTGGTAAAATTAGACCTCCAGCCGTTTTATGCAATATTTTTGATCGTCATGAATCAGTTCACTGATAGCGAAAAGAGGGCTTCTCCTCTGAGATCGGTAAAGGCTTAGTTGGGTTTCTCAACATACCTTATTCTGCAATGTTACAACACAATCTGTTTCGTTTGTGAGCGTTTCCCTTTCAACTAGTGTATCATGAACAATTAATTTCACAACTAGCGTCATGTTGCTCTAATGTTATGAAATTACACATCCTCGTTGTCATTTAATGAATGATATGTCATAGTTCATCATACACACATTAGCCATGACGGATAGTTCAAATCGTGAGATATATTAGGTACATAAAATATTAGCGTCCGCTCATAAGGTTGACCGACGACGGTGGCTAAACTTGAGAGAGGCTTATTTCCAACAGTGGATGTCCTTCGGCTGATATAATGAGTATCATTTCTTGAAAGAATAAACCGAGGCGTTTCCATTTTGATTTGAATTGTAAATTATTAAATAATAATAATATCAATCCGTTATTATGCCACTGCAATAAAGGCTGCTTCTCATACAGAGAAGCATTAATCACCACGCTCGCTTGAAACGGACTGGCAATTTCAGACATTATTCCCACAAGCTTACTCACAATCTTATTCTTCATTACAAGTCAGATGTCTAAGGTAATTTTAAAAAGTGCATACACATTTGAAAAAGTCACATTATTATTCGCCCGATTTTGGTCGCTAGACCATCACGACCATCGAAGTATTTATACCAATAATAAGCCACTCAGATGATGATAATCGCTCAGTGCTCAAACCAATCAATAAATCAGCCTATGCAGTCCACTAATGGACACGGAATGTATTTCAATCTGGGCGAGTGTTGCTGTTTGATATTTATATTCATACATTAGTCAGTTTATTATTACTAACACGATATTTTAGGGTTTAAAGTTGTTGATATTAGGGTATCAAAATTCTACTTTTTACTCGAAGATAAGATAAATTTCTAGTAAAGCACTATCAATATAGCTAATTCGCTTCTAAGTTTCGTTTGGTGAGTGAGATCAGAGATAAGCCAGTGTAATCGTAAAATTACCTCCTCGAATCCCTTCCTTTTCATTCTCCATCCCCATTATCTCCTCTAACATTGACATATCATAAATAAAAAAAAAATAAAAAATAAATATATATATATATATATATATATATTTATTCATAAAGACGAACATAACATCGAAAGAGTACGAAAAAAGTTTTTAAATATTATTTTTTACAGATTACACCTAGGTCGACAGTCTCTCCAAGATTATTTGCTCTACAAGTTTACAAGAATAATAACTCTTTCTATAACCCTGTAACCAGAATGTGCCGATTATACAATGACATGGTGTCTCGACATTCTACCTTAGATATATTTAATAGTAGTCTCAGTAAATTCAAAAGTGAAATTAGACGTATTCCATGTATTAGCAGTTCCAATTCCGGTTAATAAAGGACATATAATATTTTTGTATTATCACAACTAGGTAATTTTATATTTGGAGCATCTGTGCACACATACTTAGAGTTACAAACTAGCTTTCTATTTCATATATTTACTGTGTTTCTTTATGTTTGTAAATTGTTTTGTGAGGCAATAAATCAACAACTAATCATGTGATGGGCCGTATTGTGAAAAATAAACACCCAAACCTCTTCAAAAGCTTTCATATATAATGAATTTTTATTAATTAAATTTATATGAGGCTGCCTTTCATGATATTTAATTTGAAAATGTTACGAATTTCAGTACAATAACATATAATTACAAATTATACAATAATGTTAATAAATATTTCTCTGAATACGAATTTCCTTATTCGTTATACTCTGACTAAATTAACTGAAACAGGAATGGTAAGTCTGACATTTAATTTAGCAGGAATCACACGAATTATCGCGAAGTACGTTTCATATTCTGAAAGCACTGTCGGTCTTATATCCGGCTTAGTCTAATTTTATAACTGAAGCTTAAGGTTTACGTATCATTTTAACTAATTAATATTTTGTGAGAGATTTTGGTATTAAAGACTTTTCTTCATTTCATTTTAATAATAAAAACGCGTCTGTAATAGCTTTCTTTGGATTGTTAGTGACAATAGACTAAGCAAATAACAAAAAATGTACTACATAACCTTTTCTTAACAATCCTAATATAATGATAATGACATTGCAACAGTCGGTAAATGGCAACAGGCTTGCCTTTTACATGGGACCCAGAAAGTTAGCGAAATGTGGGTGTTAAAATACCTTGCCTACACCTTCAGACGAAAACGCGCAATGCTATATTTAGTCTTTTTAATACTCTCTACACTAATGTTACTAATTAGATCACATTAAACTAATTATTCATGCTTTTAGCAACCCAATCGGTACTTCACATGAGATTTAACAGGTGATTAGTTAATTTTTCGTTGATCAGCCTTTCAGAAACTGGGGGTTAGAGTACCTGAAGCATCGCTCGCGCGTTTCTAATCTTGTAAAAGTTTCTAACTTTGAAACTCCATGTCTCTCGAGCATGTGTGCGTGCGAGGAATTTTACAAAAAATGCGCAGATTTTATAAGTATAGTAAGTAAAACAGGATTACTTGACCACGATAAGTTCAAAAGAGCTTATTTCCTTTTTGCTTTCCTCAATTTTAGAGCTCAGTGGTATGTGGTTTTCTTTTTTCATTTTACATTTTTCTAAGATGTAAGTTAATAAAACTTAAGTTATTTATCAAGTATGAATGTTTTCATCAATAACTATTTTCTTGTAATTTTGATTTTGTATACCTTTAGAAGATACCTTTGAAGAAATCTTTGAGAAGCTTAGATAGGAACACAAACCTTTATTTAATTTTATAATACGTTTGAACAAATAAATAATTAAGGCGCACCACGAGAAAGTGGAAAATATGGCGCGCAGTTTTCACTTACAAAATAGAGCATGTAATATAAAAACTATTAATTTCTTTGATAAGCTTAACATACAGTTTTAGCACATAATTAAAACATTACAAAAAGTTTTATGGAGACGTGGCAACTTTATCAAAAGGGGTATAAACTCAGAGATTCATATTTTATAGACAGTAAAAGAAAAATACATGAAACGTCCCACTCCGCTGAAAATACTGAAAGAAATATTTTTACGAAGAATTTTTGTAGAACACGGTAATAGTTTATTATTGTATGTATTTAGAATTTAAAGAGGTCGCCCGGTTTTTCAAACCTACATTAATATAGCTTTTCGCACTTTTGTTTATATTACGCACTTTTCACTGACCACAAATAAAAAAATTAAAAGCTCACCTTTTTGAAAAAAACCACGAATTTCACAAATTAATTTTAAACACTTAGTGCCATGTTAGACGGACAAAGAGTACAAAATTTTCGGGACAGGGGATTTCGGAGTCCGCGTTTCGTAAAGATCGCGACGTGACTAACTAAACGGGTGTAGCGTTAAATTCTGTGGCGTATTTTTAGAAAACGCCCCCTTGTTAGAAATGTGCGTATGCGCAACACGTGGTTCATCCGGCAAGGGTTTTAAATGTTTATGCGTATAAACTAAACATGCCTTTAATTTCATGTTAGCGCCATAGTCAATTAATTAACACTGTCGTAAGTGCTTTTTTCCTTTGAATTTTAACATCGTTTCGCAATTTGTTTTAAAAATATAAGCTAGGGAGAATTTGTATAAATTATAGTGTGAAAGAAATGCTCTAGTTAATTTTAATGCATTATTTCATGTAAAGTATACTTTTTGTGATTTACACAAAAGCAAACAAATAATTTTTTAAGCCGTAGTAGTAACAATGGTTTTCAGTACATATTGGCCTCTGCTATTTTTTTCACCTTGTGAAATAAAACATGTGGGCTTACTGAAACTTGTATAAACCTGAAATAATTGCGAAATATACACATGACGCCATAACTATAAATTAGTTTCGCAATAGCTGTCAAAACACCCGTATGGCTGGTGTTTAGTTCCCATACTGAGTCATAATAAACTAATGTTGTGCTATGATAAGAAATTGAATTTTGTTCTTTGTTTTTAACTTGTTAATTGTAATGTCTCGTTTTCTTATATTTATAAACTCGCCCTTGGCTGTTTTCAAAGTGCTTCAAAATTTTGGATTTTCATATAGGACTTTTTTACTTTCACATTTTCTATACCGTCAATGTTAGTTCAGTATTAACGTAAAAATTATTCAATTGATTCATTGTCACCATCCCCAACCTGAAACTACTTTGGCCTCTATTTCTATTTTTGTCTAATTAGTTTATATTTAATAAAGATTCTTGATCGACAGGATATAAACCTCTGCAGTTATTCCTTTTAAAAAATTCACACGCACTATTATACTACATCAATTGTTATTTAAGAAGCATCTGTTTATAAGTTCGCGAGTGACACCATACAAATAAATTAGACATAATATTAACTCATTGATATAATTAGATCATAGTCGTGGACGTTGGACTTTACCAAATGTGGTGCGAATTTTATTGTTATTTTTATCGGCTTGTGGTTATGTTTTGTAAACAGATTTTATTTTTTTATTTGTATTAAATGAGATGGGTTCTTAGAACTATTTCTCACTTTATTAGCGTTGTAGTACGAATCCTACTAAACTATACTATTATATAAACCGAAAGAGTTTGTTTGTTTGTTTGAACGCGCTAATCTCTGGTACAACCAGTCGGATTTGAAAAATTATTTTTGCGTATGACATCCCAGTTCTCGATAAAGGTTAAGGCTATGTAACAACACGCTACTGACGACGGGAGCAGAGCAGTAGGCAAAGATGCGGGTAAAAGACCGAGGCGCGGAAAGTTAGTCCTACTATAATTAAATGTGAACATCTATATGGATGTTTGTCATTTATTAACGCAAAAACTTATGAATGGATTTTAATGACACTATAGTAATATAGCTTATACATCAGAATATGACATAGACTATAACTTGTAAACATATTAAGTTTATTGGCCAAAATATGCCATAAATCCTAATTAAAGCGGACGAAATCGCAAGCAAAAGCTAATGTTTTTATAATCTTTATTTACTAAGGTGATAGAAGCGCCGGTGGCCCAGGGATCCTACCACCGCCTCATATAGCAGTATTATTTTAATCATACTTTGTGTTTTGTCTTTATCTTTTGTACCGTAAAAACAAAGATAGAGACAAAGTAAGGTTATAGTAATTAAGCTATAAGAGGTTGTAGTAGGGTTCCAGGATTGCGTTGATTCCCGTTTAATGTTTATGCTATGAAGTAATTAAAATATTATTTTCTACTTTTTAGTTAAGGATTGAACATGTAGGTATTGTTTGAAGTCGGTTTTAATTTTTTTCTAAAAATAATTTTATCTATCATATTATTCAACGCTACGTAAAATTAATTTCGGATACGTCATCAGCTCTTTAAATCAGTTTACGTAGGATGTTGTACGTAAACGAGATCTACTAAAATTTGAACATGTAGGAACGTGTTGTTTCGGAAAAACTTCTGAAAGTACTATACTCTTTGGCTGCCTTGGCACAGTGAGAGTGCATGTGAGTGCTGTGCGTTTGATTCATAGGACGAAATTCGGAGGTTAGGTATTGTTTGTATATTTGAAAAATATACAAACAGGCTAAAAAAAACAAAAATAAAAATGATCTAGATTTGACTGTATATATTAAATTATTTTATAACTAATAACTGCATAAATAACTCAGCGGATTTTTTAATCATCTTGATATTTACCATTCTGAGGTTTCTACGTAGACAGTATACTCGTACACTAAAATATTTTAAGCCACATGAGCTAGCTTTACTACAAGATTTTAAATTTAGAACACAGTATTCAATTGTTTCAAGATTTCTTCAATGCTTTCGACATTTCCTACTACAACTAATTAGACCCAAAAAATTGGAATACTTTAAGAGAATATGACTTTTAGCCTTTTGTATTCAAGGTAAATTTTCGCCTGATGTGTTTATTAATAATTATACTTGATCGCTTGAACGGGAGTCATCTTGGAATAATGATTAGCAATTAGAAATTCCATTTGGTGCTATTTTAGATACATCAAAAGTAATTGTGAAGATGAACTGAATAATAGATGATTTATTTTTAGTTAGAAGGGCGCAAGTCCGGTATGAATAAATGATGTTGTATCTGTTTGAGCAAAGCTACAGAAAATTAAACAGACCACGAGGATCTAACAAATTTAATAGTCTTTTTTATTTAAAGTGTCTCTCCCGCTGCCTACCCTTCGGGGATAAAAGGCATGAAGCTATGCACCTATGTAATAAATGCATAGGTAGTTAGAATACCTAAAATCATCATTATTAATATTAAAATTAGTTATTAATAATACAAAGTTCAACATTAGTATTTGTTTGTTCTAGCAGCATCCTGTACGCATTTGTGGAGAACAAAATATACTACATTTAACAGCTACGAGCACATAAATAATCATTGTATTGCAGCGGATGCTTTACAATGTTTATTTGCTTAGGAGCAAGGACAGCATGAATCCCTTAGTCAACACAACAATATTCTATTCATAGACAAATAGAAAAAATTAATATGAAATTATGAGCAAGTAACAAACTAAACATTCTGAAGCATAAAAAATCATCATCGTTATTATCATCAATCAGCCAAAAGACGTCGACGTCGACGACGACGTAGGTTAATTTGCTGACATTTTGTAAACTTTGACGTTCATAAGTGTTAATTTAATTAGCCTATATGAATAAATATATTTTCATTTTCATTTTTACAGCTGGACATAGGCCTCCCTATTGTTATTATGCAATTACCTAATTGTAAAACTGAATTTATTGCAAATAAAGCCATATAACTCTCAACTGTGTTGACTTTCCTCTTTCCTCACCTCCCTCATTCCCTTCCTCTAACCCCATTCCCAGCCGCCATAGTGGAGGCCACCATACCAGCAGTTTAAGACGATAGCTTTTGGTATGGTGGCCACCACTTCTGGATTCCACTGACTGCTTACCATCAGGCGGGGTGGAGTCACTTTAGTAGGCTAATATATATATAAAAAAAAAAAGCATCGATCTGCATACAAATTGTGCGTTGTACACTTAAAGACAAACAAAATGAGTATTTATATTATATTCATTTCAGAATTACAAAAACAACAGTGTTGAAAACGATCCAGAATCGGATGACGCTATTTTTTCATCAGATTATTCAGAGTAAATGTCAACTCCAGATAGAATTGGAGACTGTGGTACTTCAAGTTCTATTTCAAGTATAAGTGTGAACTCTTAATGTTTTGATAAAATATCGACTACTCCCACCTTTTTATATCTATCAATAATTTTAGCTAATAGTGATTTCATTGCTTCTTCAATGGTAGTTTATAAAGTTAGTAACAAACACAGCTTAGATACTGACACAGCTTTAGGGCCTTTACTTTCATTAAAAAACGACTCATTAAATAGGGACTGGGATGAAACAATGCAACCTCAAACCTCTATAGACATCGACAATACTAACGATTTTTTGAATGCCACATTGACTGACACATGAAAGGTTCTGCTAATAAAACAGGAGAAATAGGCTTCGGTCTCGTGTCTCCTCAAATACGATATTAACACAACCAAATCATTCTGAGTTGGAATGATGATGAAGTCACTCGTTAAAGGAATATAGATAACACTGAGGCATACATTACTAAAAATGAAACTTCCACTTCTAAGGATGTGTAATAAAAGTGAGTGGCGTAAAAATAAAAACAAATTGCTGTCTATGCAGGATTTAATACAAAAAAATACCCTCCTAAGTCTATTGGTTCTGTTTGCGAATGTAAGGTGAACTGTAGGGATAAATTTAGTTTAACACAGCAACAGACTGGGCCGGATCGTCCGGGGAAGTACTACCCTCTCATAGAAGATCGACTTAAGAGTAGTTTACGGTAGTAGATCCACGCTGATTTCAGCATGAATGGGCCGGATCGTCCGGGGAAGTACTACCCTCTGATAGAAGATCGACTTAAGAGTAGTAGTATCCGTAGTACTGCGTTTCGTTCGGTGAGTGAGAGCGCCGGAGGCCCAATTTCCCCCCTTTCCTCTTTCCTCACCTTTCTCATTACCTTCCCCTAACCCCATAGCTGCCATAGTGGAGGCCACCATACCAGCAGTTTAACGCTTTTGGTATAGTGGCCGCCACTTCTGGATTCCACTGACTGCTTACCATCAGGCGGGGTGGAGTCACTTTGGTAGACTAGAACATATAAAAGAAAATTGTATCCAAATTATTAATATATTAATTAGTAAATTGTTTGTAGTATTGTGTAAGTAATTGTTCCATTTGTATCCCGACGCCAATGCCCTGTGCATTGGCGTCGGGATACAAATGGAAATGTCATCCGTTGGTCTGATGTAATGGATGTTCACGTAAGGCCCTCAGAACCAGGGAAGATTTATTTTAAATACAATTTTGAGGAACAATATTTAGAGTTGGACACCTTACACTCAACCCAAGTTAGACGGTGGGGACGAAAACCTAACCCGGGCTCACCGATTGCAGATATCGCTCTAGAACCAGCTTATCATCAACCTATTCCAATTAACAATGCGCTCCACACAGATTTACTATTTTTGTGTAATAGTGAAGCAAATCCAAGATACCACCATAATTTTTACGAATCACTGACTTATTTTCAAGAGAGTAAGCCTCCGATAATGACATTTGACTACATTTAATTTAAATATCATTTTTTAATGCCACATTATCGTCTTTTATTTGATTTAATTATAATATGTGTAATTCAGTAGACTGATTATATTATTATGTTTTGATGCGTATTCGTTTATTTAATAAACGTCATATTTTTGTGGTTAAGTGTAGTTTTGTTTCATGATAACACTATTGTCATAAAATACCAGTTTATGATAAATACAATACAAATATATAAAAGTATATTGTGGTACTTGGTATATACTATTTACAGACGGTTTAGATTACACGGCAATAAGACAGTTATAGAATTTTCCAGTTTCTATCTTCATTGAAAAAGTTGGTCATATAACTCAGTAAATAATTGGAGTCAAGCCGTCTGTAAATTTACCTTCCTTTACCTTAAGTGGCGAGAGCTTGAATCGTGTTCAACAGTTTAAGTATCTTGGACATATAGTTACAGCTAATATGAAAGATGATTAAGATATAGAAAGGGAGCGGAGGGCGTTGGCGGTCAGAAGCAACATGCTTGTTCGCAGATTTGCACGTTGCACATGTGAAGTAAAATTAACACTTTTTAAAGCGTATTGTCAGATTTTCTACACGTGCAGTCTGTGGACTTGCTATACGCTTAAGGCCGCCAATACCCTTCGAGTCCAGTATAACAATGCATTCAGGATGTTATTGGGACTGCCACGGCTGTGCAGCGCCTCGGGCATGTTTGCTGATGCACACATGAACGGATTTGAAGCAATCGGGCGTAAACGAACCGCTTCGCTGTTGCAGCGGGTACGTGCTAGTCCTAATAGGCTCCTGAGTGTCATTGCGGGCAAATATGACAGCCCTATAATGAAACACCTATGTAAGCTTCATGTACTAACATAGTAAATAAGGTCTCTTGTATACTAACAAATATGGATGAATTTCTGAAATAAATAGATTATTATTATTATTATTATTATTATAATCATTATTATGCTATTAAATTTAAAAAAAATACTGCGATAATCTCGTAAGTTGATATTACTGAATTCATCTTTATAATTCAATAAGGTAAGATACAATTACTGATAAATCGTTACAAAAACATTTTACGTAATACATAAATCTTTGAGTATATAGTGTAATTCTAATACTATGATTCTTCAAAAAAATTACTTTCATTTGATACCTTTAACATGGCATAATAATGATTTATTGAAAAGATATAGCTAAAAATCACAAAAAAAATTTCCTGTAAAATTTGAGTTTTGCGATTACTGGGTTATTGCTTGGGGGCGTCGTTATGTAATATGTCTATTTCTTTGGCACGCTGTACAGCCTAAATGGTTTAATGGATTGTTACACATGAGGTGTCATTAGATTCGTATTAATTGCGAGAGTGACATAAGTTATATCATTTTCTAATGTAGCGTCAGCACGAAAAAAATTGGCTTTTTTCATTTCTGTTTGTTTTAGGCAGGCGGGCCTTTTTGTTTTATAATAATATATTTTGCTTGTTTATCGCGTAAAATATTTTTATAGGGTTGGCAACTCACGTGTGATACTCCTGGGTGTTGCACGCGCCCATAGGCTACCGTGACTACTAAACGCAGTAACCCGTATGCTTCTTTAGCATCATATTTATATAAAATCTTTTATAGGATCAAGTAGGTACACTACAGGTAAGTTGATAGTCTTTTGAATATTGATTAATAGATAGCATAGGTACAGTTTATAGGATAGTGCTTATAGTCCCTAAAATAAAATTACGAATGATTTCAATTTCTATTCAATTTTCGAGAATAACCTCGGATACGAATTTCAGGACTTCATGCCCAAAGGCCCTAAGGGTAGGATAGCACAGTTCATGAAAATTTAGCAGATTGCATTGGCATTTTATATCCTAACTAAAATGGTCTGCACTTACTAAATTAAGGACAATAGTCAAACAATTTTATTTATCTTCATCTCCGCTTCCGTCGCTAATAGCGTGATGTTATATAAGCCTATATCTTTCCTCAAAAACTGACCTATCAAACGCAAAAAGAATTATTAAAATCCGACTAGTAGTGCCGGAGATTAACGCGTTCAAACAAACAAACGAACTCTTCCACTTGTCAAAGCATAAACATTCAAAATGTTTTATCAAATAATTAGCTTGCGGGGTCAACGGCCGCCGTACTCTTTATCTGTATGTTTTAATAGATTGATTGTACTATGTAAAATCTTATAATGCAATAATTGAAAATTTAAAGACAGTTTCCCAAGTGCCAAGTATGAATTTTAATAAGCAACCTACACTTTTAAAATAAGATAAAAACCTAACATAATATTCGCTTTCCTCTACAAAAAACAGTTTTAACTAAATAATGCCTAGAGAGAAAATACAATTATATCTATTTTAACTCCTGATGTAGCCGGCAAATTTACCTTGTAAAAGGGGTGCGAACGTCTGAACTTACTTTTTGCCTATTTTGCACTGTCCCTCGCTAAATTTGTCTGGAGCACAACACACCGCGCAATGTATTTTTTGCTTGCCATTCCTGACAGAATACACCACTGTGCACTACAAACGAAAAGTGACTTTATTATTTCAGAGTTAAGCTCTATAGTCGAAAAGTAATTGTCATGTTAAGATATTTTAGCCTTTATTTCGTATGTAGAAAAGCTTATTTTTTATTCTAATACTAAATTAAGAATAACTGAATTCCTGAAACGTATTTTAGCTAACCCTTTAAATGCGATTTTGTTAAACATGTCATTTTGTCCGTTTTATGAGCCTTGTTTGATAGGTAGTTGTTAGATTTTATTGCTTGTGTTACTACTGTGTGCGCAATGAAGTTTGCTTTTATTTTTGGCTGCAAATTGCCCGTATTTGAAACACTGTATTTATAAACCAGACGAGGCATTTGATTTAGTTCGTTCAGCTGTCTGAAGCTTGAAGATTAATGTATAAAAATAAATAAAATTCCGATTGAAGTAAATTAAAGATAATTGAAGTTTTCTTAGACGGAAAATTTTAAAGGAATTAAAAGAAAATTAGGCAAAATGAATGGACAAAGCTTTCTTTTGTTTGTTGACAAATATCTCACAATTTAAGATTGTGATTTTCTTAAGCATTTGTTTCATTGATTTGGCTGTTTTAATTACGTAAGTATTTTGACATTTACAATTTAAAACTTTAAGTTTCACTTTATATAGTATAGTTATCGATAATAAAGACCAAATTTGAAAACCAATTTAACTAAAAAAGGTTGTTTAAATTATGATTAAGTGTTATTAAATTATTACTTTAATTGAGTGTCAATAATCGATGCCAATAATTATGTAAATTATTCAATACCATTCTAAGAATATCATATTGGTACAAATTATTTATTATTATAGATATATATAAAAAATCTACATGTTCACCTTTTTATCCAAAAAAGTAACATGGTGGAGTTAAGTGGGGTCCAAAGATTACCAAACCAAACGGTTTGATACTCCATACATTTTGTCGGACAATTAAAACTTAGAACTGTGTACCCGCATATCTTATTGATTCTAATATTAATCCTGGGTGTTTTATTAAAATATTTCACATGCCAAATTAATATAATAGTAAAAGAATTACTAACTACTGGCTATGGGCTCAATTTACTGCTTACCATTGAAACAGTAAAATCATTTTTGTAGTCTAGTACATAAAATATGTCATCATCGTCATCATGCTGACCCTTTTATATCTCAATGCAGAGAAATTGCTCTTCTCATATAGAGAAGGCTAGAGCACCAAAACCTATAGTTATAACATAATAAAGGTCAAACACATCACACATTTCCGGGTTAACATTTTTGCACTTTGACATTATTACCTTAATGAAAGCATTATTCTACTCAAAATTATTACCTACCAACACACCCATGCAGTATGTTCCTTTGTTCCGTGATAATAGTAAAAGTTTACGAGAATTTTCGTCATTTACATGCACGTGTGTGCATTGTTATAAAGTTCCTATTAATATTTACATAGCAATCATTTTTGAAGAAAAATTACTTACACTTAATTTTATAATTGTTTACTTTTATTGTTATCTATAGGTAAAATGTCTCTGTTCTTACAATAAGTACTTTTGGACTTTGTTACAAAATAAGTAACTTATATGGTAGGATTTTGTTTACCTAAATGTCATGTAATGTAAATTTTACAAATTAACAAAACAACAATTAAACGTGCATTTTTGAAAATTCATATAGAAGTTTCCATTGACCTGCAGAAACCTAGAAATAACTCAACAGATTACATTATAATTCCAAAGTACTTTTATATTAGATGATTCAATTAGTTACGATTTTAGCAATCTTATAAGATTTGCATAAGTAATTACCATTTTAGCCATTTCAACATTTCAATTTTTTTTTACAAAAGAAATTCATTTACAATATATTAAATCATTAAGCGATAATTCGTAAATAAAATTAAAGTAATTACTAAACAAACTTCTTAATAAGATATTTGATAAAATCATCTCTTTTCCTGTAACCAATATTGAAACATTAGTTCCAAATCAACATAATAACGTCCAAAATCTCAGTAATAAGGTAAATTACAAAACTACTACACTTTTTACACGAAAAGTAATAAAAAAGCCACATAAAATTTACATACTTATCAATCGACAATTAAAAATTCTCATTTCCAAATACTATTTAAATACAAACGAGGTAATTTTGTCCAGATTTTGATCTCCGCTGTATACTGTGCAGCATGGTCGAAATTTGAATTTTCCAAAAGATTTTCATCTTCAGCTGTTTGAATTTTGTCCATTGAGATGGCATCTCGGACCACTGTGCATTGAAGTAACTTGATACTTTGATTTCGATGTATTGATAAGGCGACAACACTCTTCGGTAATTAAAACTAATTGGTTAGTCAACCGGTTAGAATTTATGTACTTTTTTACGATCCAATACTTTTTTGGATGCATTTTTATTAACTAATATAGTGTCTATACAAGCGAGGAATGGGTACAAAAAATAAGTTACTAATCGATCTATTTGTTCATTTCTGTAAAGGCAAAATTTTATGGTAGAGCAGTAATTAATACATTGACCCCCTTTTTTGTTTTTAGGTCAAAGTAAATATCGGATTTAGTTAATATGCAAATGACTAAAGAGTCCGTTTCTTTAATTTTTATTCTAATTTAAACGGACAGAATATAAAATCAAAATAACCTTTAAAGACCTTTAGCCATAAGAACTAACTTATAAACTTATAAACTAACTAGCTAATATATAAACAAAAAAGTTGATACTAGCAGATATTAGCACGAAAAATAGGAATGTGTGTGTTGTTTTTCAATCAGCTAAAAAGCATTTTTCAGATACTATATATCAAATCTTTGCGTTTATAATCGTGTTAGTCACTATACTAACAAAACCCGTACGAGTATTTTAGATGTAGGTAATTTTAATCGTTACTCTGAATAAACAAATCTACCTAATCTAATTAGACTAATCGCACCTAGCGCCACCTAGCGGCGAGTAGTAAAACTACTAACCGTCATTTATGTACCTACATTGCAGTATCTACTGTTTTGTTTAACTTTATTTGCAACAAAATAACACAACCTCGTCACAGATATTACACCATCACTTAATGGCTTTTAATGGACTGTGGTTTATTATTAATGGCTTCGAAAAGCTATTATCCGCTGCCGCTTTCGCTTATGGGATAAAACCACACCATATTCTGATTAATTATTATACAAATCAAATACAACGTACTACCGTTTTTTATGTATATACTGGCTTGTATTAATTATGGAGAATCTTTATAAGTAGAATCTAATAAAATTTATATTAGTCGCATAAAAATATAAAAGAGCAATGGCGTATATAAAAAAAATATTTCGCGTAAAATTTTGTGCAGTGTGGTTGTTGAACTTGTTTATTCTGGCCGGTTTTCATCTTTCAGGTTGTTATTACCTACTAGAAACACCAATCAGGCTATAGCAGTTCCCCGATGGATAATAAAACTCTTTTCTAATTTACTCCATTATATTAGTTCATCGTCTTCCGCATTTAGTCTACTGCAATCCTTTTCTGAGTGTATTTTCGCCTGAAGATTACCAAATTGTGATTTTCACTCTTGCCTCTTTTACTTTAGCGATGTCGTCTTGTTCTTAAGTTTGTGGGTTACTCTTACCGTGAGTGTTGCCAGTCAACTGTCTAAATGGCAAATTTAAATTTTAAAATTCAAACAGTTTTTGAGAAAGTGAGTGACTGTGACATTTTACCTTTGTTATGATAGTATAGAAATATAAGCTCAGTTGTAAATTAACTTGTAAAATGAATATATTAAATATGTTGAATAATAAATCTTCAATAACAAAGTCATACTACACATAAACATAATACACGTTGTATATAAGAGGTGTGGTATAACACACAAAAGCAAGCAATTTGGCTAAACGCAGCGACATTACTATCTGAGAAATGTGTACGCTTACATATAAACGCATAGCTGTAGGGTTGACACCTTTAAGTCTTAAAAGAAAATATACATACTGATCCTATAGGCCGTCTTTTATTTATATTAAAGCGAATTTACGAACCTCATTAAGAACAACATTACCTAAGTAGTGGTTGCACAGCACCGAGCTTTACCAAAAGTCAAAGTAGTGATCTAGTCCATAAAAACAATTAAAATAAAAAATTAATACATACATAATTACATACAACACACAATTAAAACATAGTTGCAAGTTAATAAAACGGCGAAATGAAAGACATTCAATTTCCTCTAGTCTAGATTTCTATCATCCATCCAACATTTAACCAACAACACCTAGAAATCTGGCACACAAAGTTCCTCGCGTTACTAACTCCTAAGTTAACTGCGACAGCCCTAATCATTCCACATTCGTGTTAAAAGCATTTGCCTGATTGCTGAGATTTGTCTGAGGTATGCCTACAATGCATCTCAAGGAGTGTTTAGATGTGTACTGTTACTTGCTTGACAATTAATTTGGGGCAAGTTGTATGGCGTGTGTAAAATGTTTCGGAGAATTATTTTAACCTCGAATGGAAGAGAAAGACTTTTAGGTATGAAATTAATTAAATGAACAGAATTATTATAAAATTTCTAATATTCGTGGTTGTGGTTTATATAAAAACTAAGGGAATTAAAAACTTTCATACTTAAAAGTTTTCGGCCAATCCACTTTGACATATGCTTTCATTATAAAAAAAAGAAATCCTTACTTTGCAGTGGAAATCTAATATAATTCTATTCTGCTACAAAATGTTTATACGAAAAAAACACTAACTTAACAGAAATACCAAACGTACTGATTAATATGACATTAAGTATTATAGACTATAACAAACCTCATAATGTCACTTTTACATAGTTCTATGGCGATTCAGATTGTATGTAGTCATTTTTACAAAACAAGCAGTCTAATTATTCACAGAAAATTTATAACATATAAAACTATTGTGCATTTTTTTTGACAGCTCTTTTGAGAAAGACATTTTACTTGGCGACGAAGAATATTTTCTGTTAATAAGACTTCGTTTTTTTTATATTAGCCTACCAAAGTAAGTCCACCTCGCCTGATGGTAAACAGTCAGTGGAATCCAGAAGTGGTGGCCACCATACCAAAAGCGGAAAAGGGGAAAGGGGGGACATTGGGCATCCGGTGCTCTCACTCACCGAACGAAACGCAGTAATACGGATACTACTACTCTTACGTCAATCTACCATGAGAGGGTAGTACTTCCCCGGACGATCCGGCCTATTTATGCTAAGACCAGCGTGGATGTACTACCGTAATAAAATAAAATTTAAGTATCAAAAGTTATAAATAAAAATAAACTAAGTGTATTCAAAGGCTGTAACTTCTGCAGATAATAATAAACATGCACCCTACCACCATCTAGCGAAACACATTGGAAACAACTCGTTCTACTAGTTTGCGACGAATATTTTATTTTAGCTTCTACAAATACAAAATTATTGTATAATTTTATTGCTAATATATTTTTAAGAATAAAATACTAATAAATTTTATATTACATGTATTCTTAATTCATTATAGCTCTCTATAAGTTAAATGTTTTCTTTTGTATTATTGCGTATTAATTTAAATTGGATTTTAGAGATTGTAGGACTCCACACGATGAATTCTATAATGACAATTCTGTTATGACAGCTAATAAAATCAATAAATTTTATTTTTATCTATCTATTACTAAATATATAAATAATTGTCTTAAAGCTTTTCGATAGTGTTTGTGCATATTTTGGAAAACGCATTAACATCAATTTATTCTTAAACTCATTTCCATCTATCATTAAAATTTTACCAATATCAAAAATTTGTAATTGAAATTTTAGTTTCTTAAATAGTTCAGTCTTTTAAAATTGATAGTAAATCGATTAAAATATTTTTTTTATTCTAGATGTTTAATGGGATTGTATAATTAAATGATAAAATTTATTGATTTTGCCTTAACAACGCAAGATTACATGAGTAAACATTTTTTTTATTACCTACTACAATGGCAGGCGAACAACAACAACCCACCTAATGGCAAGTGACAACTGCTAATCATGGACTTCTAGGATTTTATAGCAGAGGCACTGCAAAGCCACTGCCTACCGTGATACCGTATTATAATTAATGAAGTAATTATAAACTTTGTTCCAATGAAAGATAAACTCTTTCCTATCGGCGTATTTCGTCGTATACCTCTTTTCCATTCTAGGAGCAATATCATGAACTATAAACAAAGTATACTAAACGTAGCATTAAATGAAATTAATAAGCAAGTAACGTAAACAAAGCATAGTACAAGAGAACGCAATATAGCTCGGAACATTTACTAAAGATCCAACACCAGACGCTATTAATTATATTAATTAGAATTACAGTACTGCAATATACTACATTTATATAGATCTGACTGAATCATTTTAATTAAAATACACTAACGACTCTTTAGTTTTAGTTTCATACAAGTTTAGTGTATAACGTGTTTTACGATATCATTGCAAAGTTCGGAAATTGTTGCATTTTTTTGGTACTTTAGCATGTATGGAACCTTACGAGAGAAATCATCTAAATGATTGTAAGAATCGTATTATAATCACTTGCGTAGTTTAAGATAAAGAAGAAAAATAAAACAGTGACTTTGCTATTATTTAGAAATTGACTAAATTCCAAAACTCAGTGTAACACGGTCTACTACTCCACCAATTAAACTTTAAGCAATAAGTTTAAGAACATTGATCAAGATATATCCGACCAGGTGGCTATATGATAATCTTTCATATTTTACGATACACGAGGGAGCTTCCGTGGATATAAACTTCAGGGCAGTATTTATTATAGTGTTTAAACCATATTACGGATAGAAAATTTACTGCGTTTACTTCAAAACGGTTTATTAAAGTATAGTCTGTAAAATCTATACTATTATATAAAGCGGAAGAGTTTGTATGTTTTAACGCGCTAATCTCTGTTACTATCAGTCCGATTTAAATAATTATTTTTGCTTATGATAGCCCAGTTCTTTTGGAAGGTTACAGGCTTTTTGAAACATCACGCTACTGGTAACGGGAGCAGAGTAGTAACCAAAGACGCAGCTGAAACCGCGCTGCGGCAAGCTAATATAAAGCGCTGTTTTACGATGTTGATCACACTTTTCACTCAAGGGAGATGATTGTTATAGTCGCCAAATAAGTTGATATTTGTTTTGCAAGCTAATACCTATACTACATGCATTGTATTCTTTTAGCCGTATTGTACGCCATCATCCACAGGAATAAGTGATGATACATCATTATCTTCAGCAAATCTACTTCTAAACAAGATGCTGAATTATTTCATTTGGTTGTCGAAGCATCATTTACATATTGTGTTATGATGATCTGAGCAATGAGGGTGTTTAGACAAATTTTCGCCACCTAAATTTCACAATAGGCCAATCAGGGGTTAACTTTCAAAAAGCGCTTGACAGCTAGACCTGACGCATCGGTGCTGCCACCTCGTGGGCGCTATTTTAGAAAACCCTCTTAGCAATTTTCTTTTGTCCAGCACGTGAATTATCCATTCATATATATCATTTTTTAAATTAAACAATTTTTTGAAATAAACGCTGAAAATATTTGTTTTGATAGCGCTGTCAAAACGGAAGACCTTTTACCAAAGTGGCGCCAACTGGTGGCGAAAATTTTGCTGAAACACTCTCACTTTGACATCTATGTGTAGAATTGAGCAGGCGAAGGTAACATACTAGCTCTACGTTTCTGCTATTCACGAAGAGACTACCGCAAGAAACAATGGCGTTTGGCGATTACTAAAAAAAATCTCTCATAAGCAATATTTCAATTGCTACAAACAAAATGCGCTGAAATGTTTACACGTTATCAATATACATCATATAACTAAACTGACATACTGTATCAATTAGTTGTGATCAGGATTACATGCTTCGAACGATACTGATCAGAATTGATTGCAAATGTTCGCATAATGTACTGGTTAGTATTAGCTTGTTTAGATAATGTATCTTATATCATGAATCATGATGCTTTATTAAATTATCAGTTTTGTTTACTCCATAAGCTAGTCCAATACGAGTAAAAAGTTAACTTGATTTGTTTTATATTCCTGATTTTGAGGTAATTAAAAAACTAAAATGAAGCATTTGAAACCTAAAACTACACAAAATCATGTCTATTTTATCACAAATTCGCTGGTAATGAATAAAATGTTTTTGGAACTCTTTTTTAATATTAGCAATAAACATTTGAATACCATCTCGCCAATGGTGCAACTAATTTTTCAAACTTTAATTTATTACAAAGAAGAAAACGTCTCGCTCGAAACACACCGATAAAATCAATAATAACAACACCTCCTTGATAATCTCTGACTCTTTTTAGTATTAAACTTAAAACATCACTTCAGTAAATATAGCACTTAAACTTATTTATTACAAGTAAATAGTGAGCAGCGCACTTAGTCTTTTAGTCTAAAAATGCTGGTTTGATTAGTACCTCTACAATAAGTCGTGGAATTATAGTGGGAATAAAACAAGCTGAGATATCGTATCGGTCACAGAAAATGAACAGCGCTTCTAGTATCTACTTAGAGAACTAAACTTTGCCAAATGTTAGACTGTCACTGGTGAGACAAGTACGGTAATTCATGGTATTTAAACAAACCTAATACTTCTAAAATTCAGTGAGTTGTTTTACTCATGCCATATATACATGTGGGTAGTTAGAGCAGCAAGTCATATATTTTATAGCTCTATAATATCATTGGAAAATAAATCAATAAGTTTAATATTTATGAATTTTAATGTTACATATGAATAGTTAACATCCACTACCTGCCTGTTTAGTGTTATCTCCATAAACATCACACTCTAGAACACCACACAACACCACACCACATTACAAGTAACATGGACACCTCTGAGGGCTCAATATTGGACATCCAGAGTTATTTCAATGAGAGAATGTCAAAATTTGAAGCAGATCTCAAGAAGAAGTCTGTAACTGACACAGAAGGTCTTTCAGAAGAATTTGCAGCATTCAAGACGTTTATATTAAACACATTGCAATCATTTTCTACACAGTTGCAAACACTAGCCCGGCAAGCTGACAACGCTGAAACTCGCAGTCGTCGTAAAATGCTGCTCCTTCACGGCATCCAGGAGCAGAAAGATGAGCAAACTGTTGAAGTGGTCACTGCAGCGGTCAAGGAGCGCCTCAAAATAAATAATTTCATGCCTGGTGATGTCCAGCGCTGTCATAGAATGGGTCGGCAAAGTTCTACACAGAAGCCCCGTCCCATTCTAGTCAAATTCCAGAGTGTCACTGTGCGTGACAGTGTCTGGTTTGGTAAGACCAAACTAAAAGGCACGGGTATTACAATATCGGAGTTCCTGACTCGGTCGCGCCACAATACGTTCATGGCAGCGCGGGAGAAGTATGGAGTGACGAAATGCTGGACAAAGGAGGGTGCCATATATGTAATAGACGAGGATGGCAACCGGCATCGTATTACTTCTCTCGGCGATTTGGGTAGAATCAAGTGCTCGGATATTGAGAAGCCTGTGGTCAAAACAAATCCACCGAAAAAACGACGCGCTGCAGCTTCAAAGAAATAATTTCATTTGCATAAACATTGCTGGGTAATTCATAACTTTCACTACCTACACTTTCTACCTTCATTACATATCTTTTTAAAGTCTTTTTGTACCTTTAAACTTAGAATTTCCTTCAAAACAAACTTTTAATCTGTCAATCTGTCATCTGTCAATCTCTCACTCATTAGCTCACTACTCATTACGTTCCGTTCAACAACTGTAGACAAGAATAATTCTTTGTTTTGACCATAAAACGACTGTTTGGTTTTTTAATGTCGCTCTTTTTGGAAGTAAATTGCCCAGTTTATGTTATTATTTTTGTTCACTTTTAAGTTAGTTTTTGTTTTTCTATTCGATTTCTTTTCTCTGACACTAAACTGGCAGGTGGACAAGAGGTATTAGTTTTTATTTTATTAAGTACGATAATTTTTTTATTTTTTTTTATTATTTATTTATTATTATTATTTTTCTACATATTTATTTATTTTTATGTCAAGTTGTTATGACAGATAGCGACAACGAAAGATTTTTCTCTGCTGATAGTGACGGTAGCTATGTTAGTATACCGCCACTGTCTGAAACTTTAGAAGCACAGTTCTCCGACAGGTCTAAGAATTTCAATGTTGTTCACATCAATGCCCAAAGTATTCCGGCACACTTCATGGATATGCTGGCGAGCTTTGACTGTAAGAACGTACATGCAGTTCTTATTTCTGAGTCTTGGCTGAAACCATGTCTCCCTTCCATATGTTATTCCCTCCCAGGGTTCCACCTTATAAGAAATGATCGTGCCACTGGTGCAGGCGGCGGTGTTGCCATATATATTCGGTCACATATTTCTTACAACATCATCAATATGTCACCGCAGCCGCCACCGGCAAATGCCGGCGAGCATCTTTTTATTGAGGTGGAACTTCATCACACTAAAATCCTTCTCGGTGTATATTACTGTCCTTCACTCCGCATAAACTTCTTCTCCTCCTTTGAAAACCTGCTTGAAAACCTTATTCCCTCTTACAATCATACCATCATTATGGGTGATTTCAACACTTGTTTGCTTAAAAATGATTCACGGTCCTCATCTCTTACTTCCTTAGTAGAATCCTATAACCTACAAATCCTTCCACTTAGTGCCACCCATCATTTTTCCAATTCCGTTCCCTCACTTTTCGACCTTATGCTGGTCTCATCAAGAG
The DNA here is from genome assembly GCA_963082885.1 of Parascotia fuliginaria. NCBI lineage: Eukaryota > Metazoa > Arthropoda > Insecta > Lepidoptera > Erebidae > Parascotia > Parascotia fuliginaria. Next base: position 6,037,156 of record OY720197.1, read on the forward strand.
AGCATGTCGCTAGACATGGTCAATGTTCAGCCGACGTGTTCTCTTATCATGATTTAGTCTACCTGTCATACAAAATTCGCCCACCTAAGGCAAGGTCTAAAATCCTCATGCAACGTAATTTTGGTGGCATGGTTGTTGAGGATCTTCGTGAAGATGCTAACAATATTGAATGGCAACCTCTCTTTTTATCTGACTCTGTAGACGAAAAGTTGGATTTTTTAACGACGGTCATAGTACAGCTTTACGATAAACACGCACCTATCCGACCAGTCAAACTAAAACATGCGCCGGCGCCGTGGCTGACAGAAGAAATAAGGTCGCTAATGGCGAGGAAGGCTGCCGCTAAATATAAATATAAAACTAGGCCTAGTGAGGCAAATTTTGAAAAGTACATCACAGCTCGAAATCACTGCAACAGGGTGTGTAGGGATGCACAACGCCAGCATATACACAATTCGGTTCAGAATGGTGATCCAGCAAAGGTCTGGAAATTTCTTAAAACATTAGGAGTTGGTAAGTCTCGTAACAGCAACATCCCTAGGACTTTAGACATTGATACACTCAATAAACATTTCTCTGCTTCGTCCAACTTTGATAGGACAACTAAACTAAATACAATAAATTTTCTTTCATCTCTTCCAACTCCTAGCTATGATCCATTTGTTTTTAGTCAATTTACTGATTGTGATGTTAAGAAGAGCATAATGGCGATCACATCTAACGCTGTTGGAAGTGACTGTGTCAGCCGTAATATGATCCTTCACATCCTTGACCAAATCCTTCCTGTTATAACTCACATCCTGAATTTTTCACTATCCAGTGGTGTTTTTCCAGCTATGTGGAAAAATGCCCAAATTACACCACTACCAAAAAAGCCTAATCCTTCTTCATTATCCGATTACCGTCCTATCTCCATCTTACCGTTCCTTTCCAAGGTAATTGAGCGACTAGTACATAACCAGCTTAGTACATTCCTTATAACCCATAATCTCCATAATCCATTCCAGTCCGGTTTCCGCCCTGGCCATAGTACTGTCACATCCCTGGTGAATATTACGGACGACATACGACATGGCATGGAATGTGGAAATCTTACCGTCCTAACTCTCTTAGATTTTTCAAATGCTTTTAACACAGTGGATTTCGACATTCTAATCAACATACTGCGCTCAATTAACATATCTCCAATAGTAATTGATTGGTTTCGCAGTTACCTGTGTGGCCGCCGGCAATGTGTTCGCGTTGAGGATGCTGTTTCCTCTTGGTGCCAGACACATGTCGGAGTGCCCCAGGGTGGCGTTCTATCTCCTTTACTTTTTGCAATATTTATAAATTCCATCTCAAGTAGACTGACTTCTTCCTACCACCTGTATGCAGATGATCTTCAAATATACTCACAAGGTCCACTAGACAAGCTGTCGGAAACAATACAAACCATCAATCAAGACCTAGTTTGTGTTAGTGACTGGAGCAGATCGTATGGACTTCAGATAAATCCAGTAAAAACGCAGGTCATTATTGTTGGCAGCTCCAGGAAGCTTTGCAAAATTAATTATGTGCAGCTGCCTCAAGTTGTTTTTGATGGTATTGTAATACCCTTTAGTAGCAAAGTCAAAGATTTAGGCTTATATATTGACACTGACCTATCTTGGAACACACAGTTGCAGGAAATGAGCCGCAAAATTTTTGCTGCTGCGGGCTCATTGAGGAGATTGCGAAATTTTCTTCCTACTGCCACCAAAATTGCGCTTGCAAATTCCTTATTACTTCCCATCCTTGATTATGCGGACGCCAGCTATCCAGATCTTACCGAGGACCAATTAAATAAACTTGAGCGACTTCAAAATGTTTGTATACGATTTATATTTGGTCTACGCAAGTATGATCATGTCTCAGAGTTCCGTAAAAAGCTCAAGTGGTTACCAATACGGCTTCGCCGGAATGCTCATATCCTTTCGCTATTATACAATATACTGTTTAACCCGTCAACACCTTCCTATCTTAAAGAACGTTTTGAGTTCCTTTGTGACACACATAAGAAAAACTTACGATCGTCGGAGAAATAATAATAAAAATAATAAGCTTACCATCAGGCAAAGTGGAGTCACTTTGGTAGGCTAATATAAAAAAAAAAAAAAAAAAAAAAAAAAAAAAAAGAATCTAAAGTTAAGAATGCCAATGCATTCTACGGTCTTTTTTGACCATTCGTTCACCGTTTTGGCAATTCGCTTATGGAATGCATTGCCACTAGAAGTGAGACAAGCACAATCGTTAAATATTTTCAAAAATAAAATCAAAAAACATTATTTGACATTATCTTAACTATCCATATTAACCTCTCATTTAATATGTATTATTAAACATATATATTTATTTATTAATTTATTGTATTGGTATAGTTTATTATGTAAGTATATATATATATTTAGGTATATTTATGTATAGGTACACTATATATATATTATATTATTATATTATATTTATGTTGGAATGTTGCTACAATAATATACATACATATTAATCCATCATTACATACACCATAATCTGCCGATTTCAACCCCTAAGTCCATCCAAAGGTTGTCTGGAAGAGATCGCTTTTAGCGATAAGACCGCCCATTGTACAACTTCTTTCTATCTGTGTATGTCTCGTGTAATGTTACTATAAACTTGTAATTGGTGTACAATAAAGAATATTCTATCTATCTATCTATCTATATTAACTTAACTTTATTTTAGCCTGCTCTAAGATTTATACAGAGCACAGGAAACTATTTCATAGTTTGTTCATCGACTCATAACCTACCCTAACAAAATCTTAATTAAACATTCTGTTCAAGAATGGTTCAACTTGAAGAATTCAAGCAACATCATTAACTTACACATCGCGTCATTACCATAAAAAGTCATTACCATTTCTTTGAAGTCACTTTTTATCGGTGTCATTTCCTTACGTACAGGGATGTTTCTAAAAATGAAATAATTGAGTCTTTGAAGTAGTTTGCACCTAAAAATACCTACCCATACCTATTCGATTTCTTCTTATTTGTTATTCTTAAACTTTTTATTTTGAATAGACAAACTATGCAGGTCAGTTAGATACGAATCTAAAATGCCTTCTCAAATGTCTAAGTGCCGTAAGAGACAACTAAAGGATTATCAGAAAACCGACTACAGCTTTACCTGCGTTCTGAATAACACCTCGTGAGCCAAACGAGGTAAATCAAGACGGTAGTAGATCCACGCTGGTTTCAGCATGAATGGGCCGGATCGTCCGGGGAAGTACTACCCTCTCATAGAAGATCGACTTAAGAGTAGTAGTATCCTTACTACTGCGTTTCGTTCGGTGAGTGAGAGTGCCGGAGGCCCAATTTCCCCCCTTTCCTCTTTCCTCACCTCCCTCATTCCCTTCCTCTAACCCCATTCCCAGCCGCCATAGTGGAGACCACCATACCAGCATTTTAAGACGATAGCTTTTGGTATGGTGGCCACCACTTCTGGATTCCACTGACTGCTTACCATCAGGCGGGGTGGAGGCACTTTGGTAGGCTAATATATATACAGAAAAAAAAAAATTTGCAATCCCTTTAACCTTTTCATGAACAGTGATGTAACACAATAGATGTTTTATTGTCATCACGGCCATATCCGTTTACTGACCCGGCAAGTTTTAAGAGAAATATGTATCTAAACTGAAAGTTTTAAATTCCGTTGATCTAATCACATGATCGAATTAATGATGATGAATAATGCTCGAAAATACTACGCTAATCTTTAAGCCGAAATTTTATTCTTTATTTATCAGTATTGGCCATACTATGTATAATTTTATAGTTTAAGTCATGACTATGTATAATACTTATAACTAACTTAGACCGCTTTCTACAATTTCAAATTGTTGTATTACAACAAAATAATTCCATGTTAGTGAAAATAAAATGACAAAACAGAAATCTGTTACTTGAAAAACTTAAAACATTTCGTGGCTATTTGTGATTCTTATTTCTTTGACTTATAGTTTAAATTCGAGTGTTTGTGTGTGTATTTTGCACGATATTCAACCTGTTATTACTGTCGCAACTAGTGATTGCAACTCAGAATTTAATTTGAAAGATATTTTCCATTTTGACATTGACGAGTTGGGATATAATTAATATGAATGTTTTTTCATGTTTATTGACATAACTCTCTCTTCAAACGCTTTTGCTGAAATTAATGAGTTTGAAATTTTACTATCATGGTTTATAATTGTGATATGTACATAAATTATCGGGTATCAAATAATAATTATAGATTTCTTTCTAAGTATTACGTGGTATTACTGTCATGACTAAAATTTGAAGAATAAATTTGAATGGAATTGAAACATTTAGCTTTTTCTAAATAAAATTCTAACAATCTGGAAATGCTAAATTAACCCCTAGGTTGTGTTTCATATCTGCTTGGGGATGCCAGAATTTGCAGGAATTCTATTTTATACTGCGTTTACACAGCTATCTTTTTTGCATAATTGACACTTATACTTAGATTGCTTAGCGACAAAATAAACCCAATGACAGTCAACACACTAACGGAACCACAGCAGGATAGTCATAATTACTATTATTATAAAAATGCATTGAGGTAGACAACTACGGTAATATATGTAATAAATATTAAAGTATTATTTCTATCAAATAAATTAAATACGTACATTAAACCTGTCTGTAGTAAACTGCTATATATTGAACAGTTAAAAATACACTAACAAGATTAAGACGAGTGGCATAGGAGAGAAAACATATTTAAAGGCTATTTTTATTTTTATTTTTTTTGATAGGTTATCCTGCACCTTCTTTATTTACATTATTAGCCTTAGAAGGCTCCAATACAATATATCGTTCACGGGCACTCTATTTTCTTTATTCACAACATGTTGTATTATGTTATGCTTAGTTCTAAAAATACTCTTCTCATTGTCCTTGAACTGCTTTAATCACATAATTTGGTCAACAAGTGTATATCCGTTTTCAGATAATAAGATTTAGGTCGATGTATGTCCTATAGAACTCATTTTATTATTATTCAAAAAACAAATTATTTAAATAACTTGAAGTGTTTTTACTATTAAATATTAAGCTTATCAACTTGTAATCTATTTTATTGGGCAATGATTAACATTTTATATTGATTGATTTTTAATCGGTCGCCAACCTGGTGAGATATAATCCTCAGACAGGTAATTTTTTAAGACACAGGCTTGACGACGCCCAGCCTCCTAAACAAGGTGGTGTCGATTTATAAAAATTATAGCACCATAAACCACATGCGGCAGGTTAGGAGACTATGGAGCTATGTATAGCGTCTGTAGACTAAAACAGCCTCCTAAAGGATACAATAAATTACACTAGAATACACATCCAATTACAAAAAAAACAGTAATAGTCAAATTTCACACGAAATAGCTACCAAATAAGTGGCAGAAGAACAAAATTAACGCTTTTTTCACACAACACATTTGTGTAATTTGACAAAGCTCGACTTGAACGTTGTAATTCGAACAATTTGCTGGAGTAATGATATAGAAAATTGCACCAAACGCCGGCGACGAAACGTAAGTGACGCGCACACAATGATTTTAGTTGCATCATTAGGTATTACTCTCACGGCTCATGTGATAAAGGGGGTAGGCAGAATATGTTGCTTGTAAATTCATTTGTTAGGATATAATTATTTATTGTCTTCTTGATGGTAACATATAGAATGTTTATCTTATTGGTAAAGTGAATATTTCTCGTGTGCATTAATCAAAAACTAATAAAAATATACAACAAGAAGCACACTGCTTGATATGACCACGATCTTCTGCTAAATCAGTGGAATCCAGAAGTTGTGGCCACCATACCAAAAGCCATCGTCTTAATCTGCTGGTATAGTGGCCTCCATTATGGCGGCTAGGAGTGGGGTAGGGAAGGGAACGAGGGAGGCGAGGAAAGAGAAAAGGGGGAAATTGGATCTCCGGCACTCCCACTCACCGAACGAAACGCAGTAGTACGGATACTACTACTCTTCCATCGATCTTCTATGAAAGGGTAGTACTTCCCGGGTCTATCCAGCCAATTCATACTAAAACCAGCGTGTATCTACTACCGTAACTTATATTATTATATCAATTTAATTCGGTATACATACTATATATTATGTAGTCTATTGTAGACTTTTCGATACTATCTGCAAAACGTAGGTATGACAAATGAGGTTCCTATCTCTTTGAGTGATGTCCTTGTTGTGTTATTGTATTCTCTAAAGGTTTTGTTATTGTAAAGCTATGATTATACAGTTATTTTCTTTTTAGAATTTCAATTTAAATACAATACACAAGGTTCTGAGTTTGAAACCATGTTGAGCTGTGTTTAACGAAATTGTACTAAATTTAATAAAATAATCAAATGTTCTTTGTTTTAAAGACGGTGATGGAAAACATCGTGAGGAAAGCTAAACTTACAAAAAGTCTGAAATCGGCAACACTCATTGAGTCAGCGTGGCGATCGATGTTCAAGCCTCATCTAAGAAAAGAGACCTTACTTGGCCATGAGATAATATTTTCTTCACCATAGCCTGTAATATAATTTAATAATATCACAACAACTACACACAGCGCCATCTAGACCCAAAGTTAGTAAATGTTATAGCTTGTGTTATGGGTTCTAGAATGCGGATATACATACGTAAATACTTTATTTTTAAATACATACCATACATAATTATTATACTTAGAAAATAATATTAAATGTAACTTTTAAAATTGCCTGAATTCAAATTCACAACACTAATGCCCAAGAGGTTTCAATCAAAATCAAGTTAATTAAAACAGAAATGAATATTTATTTAAACATAAATATTTATTGATACAACGAACGGTAAAATCTATAACTTCTTATCTACAACATGTTAAAATATTAATTATTAGTTATTTATGACAGTCATTTAAAGGTGTAACATTAATTCATAAACATACCATCTTAATTTGTGCAATCGTATAATACTAGTAACACCCCGGATCCACGCGGCGCGGTTTTACCCGCGTCTTTGGCTACTGCTCTGCTCCCGTCGCCAGGAACGTGATGGTACATAGCCTATAACTTTCCTCAAGAACTAAGCTATCTAACGCAAAAAGAATCATTCAAATCAAACTAATAGTTTCAGAGATTAGCGCGTACAAACATACAAACTCTTCCCCTTTATATAATAGTATATCCTAGCTTTCCGTAGCGCGGTGTCATCCCAAGTTAAGTTACATTTTTGGTTACTGCTCTGCTCTCGTGACACCTAGCGTGATATTACACAGCCTATAACCCTCCTCAGGAACTGGGCTATCAAACCATACCTTTGGATAGTTCCAGAGATCAGCGCGTTCAACCATACTATTCCGCTTTATATATTAGTGCTGATAAATCATGTTTTTGAAACGTTCAAGGATACAATAATATCATTATCTAAATATAGTCATAATTAGCGGTCTGTTAAATGTCTTCATTATGGATGTTATAATCACTTTCATGGATAATGGATTTATGATTTTGATCATTAGCTTGTAAAATTATATGGTAGTTTTGTAGGTTAGCACACTGCCGACAGAAGTGACATGCGTAGTCCAATTCGACGTTAATTACTAACTGTGACTTTATTTTTTTTGAAAATGTGATACGCTAATAACAAGTATGTAAATAAATAAGTGAAGTCCTGGCTTCTAGTATTATCATCACTACATAGTATAAAACAAAGTCGCTCCTCGCTGTCTGTCCCTATGTATGCTTAGATCTTTAAAAATACGTAACGGATATTGATGCGGTTTTTTGAATAGATAGAGTAATTCAAGAGGAAGGTTTATATGTATGATACGTGCAAAATATAGTAGAGAAACAGTAGTAATTTTAGAGGTTTTTAATGTAATGCAGGAACATAGCGGTTGCGGCAGAACCGGCCGGGGGCCGCCGGTCTCTAAAGAAAACAATTACCATGTTTGTATTGTCTAATGACGAAAAAGCTGTGAACGTTGTTTAAAAAGACATTCTGTAGTATATTTAGTATCAGCATAATACCTGTGCGAAGCCAGGGTGGCTCGCTAGTCACTAATATTGTAAAGAGAAAAGATTAGATTTTTTGTATATATGTTTTTTTGTTTGTTTGTTGCGATTTAACTCAAAATGTACGTAGTCGATTTAAAATTTTATTTTGCCTTTAGAAAACTACTAATATGACGGCAAACATAGGCTATATTTTATTTATGACTACATTTTCAGAATTTCAATATTTGAAAGGATTTTTGTAAACCTAAATGATGCAATAACACTATTGCAATGATATTTTCCGTAGACGTTCGTTGTGAGACTGAATAAAACTTTTGATACCGAAGCAAATCGAGGGCGGTCGTCTAGTATTATTTATTAGTACAAAGTTATGTAAGATTTTCTGTAACTCACAGGAAATCCTACAGGAGGTGATATCCTTCTGGTAATGATCAACAAAGATATCTTGTTAAAACAGGACGTGATATCCTTCAAACGATTTGAGCTAAAGATAACTTTAATAAATAAAATATTGGATGTATAAAACAAGTTGGTATCCAGTTTGTCGATCGATATCGTCGTTAATAGATATTGTACAAACATTAACACGAGTTAAGATTACTGATAATGTTATTTAAAACTCTCTTGTGTCGTTAATATTGTTATTTACTGCTTTCAAAAGTTACTAATGAATTTTTTGAATTCATTTAGAATTAAATAAATAAAAGAATATTCATTCGGATCGCAATTATGAATTGTACTTATTAATATAATAACTAGAATAAGCTGCCAATTAATTTGTTAATAAACAAATTCACTGACTAAAGTAGTCATGAAATGAAAATTAAATTTAGCTTATATAGAACTATCTACAATTTGGTACTATGACAGAGTCTTTAGAGGACTGGAGGCCAATTATCCCTGCCAATCACCGTCCACTTTTCCATCCCTCATCTCTTCACGGCCCACAATGATTTTGCTTGTTGGTTAGCAACAAGCAAAATCAACCAACTTCAAAAAAGAAGTAGGTTTCTCAATTCGACCACAAATATTTTTCTTACATTATTTTCTGCAAACAATGATATTTCTAGGCAGTACATGCCATTTAACATTTATAGGTACGCTTGCCACCTGCTATAAACAGAGCAGCAAAAATATATATTCACTCAATCACTACACGATAACTGTATTTAATATAACTCGACTAACTACTGAGTGATAATCAAGTCTGCCATACATTTGTGGTTATAAACTGTGGCCTGACCAAACTAGTTTAAATACAGACTAATCATATGCAGCTCGCTTTAAATAACCATAGCTTGTTTCTAATAATTATTTTAATGGATACCCTTGACCGTCTTACATTGTAGACTTTTGAGTTGTACTGTTTTTAATGTAGACATTATGTTACAAATATAGATATTGTTTTCTCAAAAAAATTTTACTTAGTTTTGTTTAATATTAGTTTTAAGGCCGCAACGCATCGTATCGCAAAACAAAACCCCCCTACATCATACATTTTGTATGAACTGTCAATGCACTGTCATAACGACTACTATGTACTTTGACCAGAGACATTATGTACATTGCAGTTTACATGGCTTTGATGTAATTTTGCAATGTGTCGCTGCAGCCGTATTATACGCTGGTCTTTAGTCCTGATAAATGTTTAATTATCAAATGTTTAATAAAGTCAACATGGCCCAGTGGTTAAGGCACCCGCATCGTAAACACGAGGAAGTGGGTTCAAATCCGAGCAAGTACCAATGTAATTTTCAAATCATATGTACTTTCTAAGTTTATCTTGGACATTTCTGACTGACGGTGAAGGAAAAAATCGTGAGAAAACCTGAAATTAAAAGTCTGAAATTGCCTATCCGCCTTGAGCAAGCGTGGTAATTAATGCTCATGCCTTCTCTATATATAAGAAGAGGCTCTTGCCCTGCAGTGGGACAATAAACAGGCTGGTATTATTATTATTATATAGTCCTGTTAAATGTGAAATAAAACAAGCACAGAAGGTACAATCTTTAAAAATATTGTTTGATCTCCAAAAAGTATAAAGATAAATAATTTTACAGTGTTGGCAACGTAATAACAATACTCCTGGTATTACAACGCAACTAATACTATCAAGATGGCCGTATCCTTGATTGTCACCTTAGTTATATTACAAAAAACCTACTATATACGCACAATAAACGTTTTTTATACCCAATTTGCCAATTTTCAGTCATCCAACACAGAAAGGTTCTATGATAAGGCTGCCATCACTATCGCCAATCAACCTGCCAAGCGTAACAATTATGTTAATACCCTTAGATTAACCAAAAAAGACCATTTTAAAACGAAGTTCTAAGTCATGCAATGACAAGATGGCACTAATAATTGTAATAGGGGCTTTATAATCACAACGTATCTAGTTTTGAAACCCTGAAGTAATGTTTAGTCATAAAAATTGTGGTTGATGCAAATGCAGAAAATTATGCCTTGTTAGATAAAATCACATATTACTTGCTGTCTATATATAACTACTTTTTACATTTAACCTGGTCTTTAAACTATGATGATCAATTTGTAACGATGTTTTACAAAACCCTATTTACAAGAATCTAAAAAGCAGTTCGTATATCAAAATCAGATATATTTCATGACACGTTTATCAATTACAAAAATAAAATATTGAAATCATTCGCATAATCTTTGTCATCACTATTACTATAAATTTATGCACAAAAATTTTGCTGTTATTGTTAATTTTAATTCCTTTTAGTTTAAATTATTCTGTCAAATTTGAACAAATAGTCAGAACTTTAATAATTTCACTAGTTTGGTGTAAACTGTGGATGTCTTTTACGGGTATACATATAAGAACTTTCGTTGTAAACTAAGTATATGTGTACTATTGGCATAATAAATAAATAAATAACTTAGCGTTTACTACCGAGAGTTAATCCTTTAAATTGACGATTATCTTTGGTAAAAGATCAAAACATATTGAATTAGTTTGGTTAAATTTGATACCTATAATTTCAAGTCAAACCTTGCATGATATGAATTCTACTTTAGAAACGTACGATATCAAAATTCCATACTCGATGCTTCTCTACGAGTTCATGTTTTACAAATACGTTGCATCTTTTCTTTAAATAACTTATTCAGTACATTTTCGTTAGATAAAACTGAAACTAAGCCAAAGCTACCTCGAGCTAAAGAGCTATTTCTATTTTAGTCAGGCTTAAAATTTTTATGTCGCTCTCTTTGCTCAGAACGATAAGCCGATTTTGAAGTTCTTTTTAGAAATCCATTAGTAAATATCAAAAACTGTAATAAATAATAATCAAAGCTAACAAAAATGATTGCGTCTGTTGGTCTAGTGGTTACTGACCCTGACTGCTAAGCCGGAGGTCGTGGGTTCGATTCCCACCCAGGACAAACCTTTGTGTGATGATCATGATTGTTTGTTCTGTGTCTGGGTGTAATTTATCTATAATATGAATGTATTTACAAAAAAAAAATGTACATAAGTAGTATATCAGTTGTTTAGTACCCATAAAACAAGCAAATATAATTGCTTAATTTGGGGCTAGATGGCGCTGTGTGAATGTGGTAGAATATTATTATTATTATTATTATCCGCAAAGGCAGCAAAGATCAGACGTGAACACGAACCAGAAGACGCTGCATGGGCCAGGACCCTAACAATATAGACCCTGATCTGACAAAGATAAACTGATAAAGACAGCTCACAGCCGGTCAAAGTGTGGGAGGTCTATCAATAATGGAACCTTTCAGCTAAAATGGTGATGAATTGAATAAAAAAAAAATAGTATAAATAGGTAGCTGTCATTTCCTGATACCTATATGATAAGTTTATCATAATATGGTGGAACTTAAGTCCAATAACAAAGACAAATGAAAACGCTACTTTCTTGATACTAATCGAATCCTCAAGTAAGTTAATAAATAACTACTATCCAACTTATAATAGTATTATGTCCGAACAATTTTAAAACAATTAGGAACATAATAAACGCCGTCACTACTCATAAAACGCTCATTACTTTGCTATCGTAGCGTATCAAATACTTACAAATATATTTTAGTATTTTATTCAAACTTGATTTGATTTCATCAATTAATATTGAGATGTCAATAAAATTGTATTATTGTATTAAGTGGAATTACATTCATCTACAGATGAAGTTAGAATTATAGTTTAAAAGCGACTTTAGACTATGGTGACTTTACACCATAGTAGTAATATAAAAAAATGTAAATATATTTTCTTTACTTTTAAAACCGTCGCCACACGACTGTGATTCTTATATTTTTCAGTATCATAAACATAACATTCAAGTTCATCCACGTTGGAACAAACAATATTTACTTACGTTATCGATAACCGATAGGTACACGTAATTTATATTTATTAAGTAAACACTTTTCGTTATAATTTAATTTTTCTAAGACTAGAAACCTTAAAAATACACCAGAAATATAAAATTCAGTAGACATTTCAAAATTGTGAACTCCTTACGATGCATAAATAGAAACAGTACATTGCTAGAACACCTGCTCTGACGACACGCAAAGAATTTAAAACAAGTATTGATTATTGAAGCCGGCTTAAGTAAAACCCAACATTATACTTACGTATAATGAATAGAAATAAAAACTGAAGAAACGCGAAATTATAACGTTGGTGTTTTGTTTATTTATAATGAGAGTTATTTTGCAGAACTAGAATTGTATAACAAATAATTTATTTTTAGAATAACGTTTTTAAGGTGCGTTTTTGTGCATTATGTCATGAATTTTGGAAAAGTAAATAACACATTGCCTAAAACCCTTGCCTTTGACTGAAGCTATCACCACATCATTAGGAGTAAACGGAAAACTGTAGTTACACTGAAGACATAATCTGGGCATTCACTATTCGCCTAGCTGGTAAGCATAATATTCTATTTTGCGAAACTTTGTGTATGCGTATAATTATATGCAGGTATGTGTGTGTGTTTGTTACCACTCAACGCCTAAATGGCTGAACCGATTTCAATGAAAATTGGTATGTAGGTAGATAGATTCGGTGCCGAAGACGGGCATATGCTATTTTTTTTATCCCGAAAATCGGACTGGTTCCCAAGGGAGAACACACATTTTAGGCGCCGGCAAAGCCGTGGCTTGGCTAGTGCTTTATAACTATGTTTTGTAGGGTATCTAGAGATACTTCTCCATCTGTATTGACTTCAAATTAAACAAGATGTCTTAGAAGTAAGAAAAGTTTCACTATGGCGATCGTATCTATGTATACCTACTATTATATAAAGCGCGCACACTACTGGCGACGGCAGCAGAGCAATTAGCAAAGACGCAGGTGAAACCGCGCCACGAAAAGCTATTACTACGTATTATACAAAGCGAAAAATTTTGTTTGTATGTTTGTTTGAACGCGCTAATCTCTGGAATTACCAGTCGGGTTTAAATTTTTGTATATGATAGCCCTGTTTCTGAGGAAGGTTATAGGCTATCTAACATCTCGTTACTAGTGACGAGAGCAGAGCAGTAACCAAAGACGCGGGTGAAACCGCACCGCGGATAGTAGTTTTGTCTATCATTTCTTAAGATTCGGTTTATTACAAAGATTATCAGTTTGCAAAATCAATTGTTGAAGCCTTCGATTAACTTAATAGAAATCGTTTTAGAGATGCTTCCTTAGCAGCAGCTATTACCCTGGATAATATAGACATTTGAAAGACTATAATAGCTTGTATTATAATGTGTACCACTTCACACTTTAAAAGGACAACGGTAGCATATCGCTTATACATGTAAACATACGGAAGCTTATTCAATCCAATCGTTAAATTTTTATACTCATAAAATTTTCATGTATGCATATGGACCGCCCGCTTAGAACTCTTACTGCGATGCCTTATGAGATTGATTCAATTTTAAAGTTTGGAAAAATCCGTATTAAACATCTAATTATTCATTAGCCCAGCGTGCAGTTACTATATGAATAAATCTATAAACATAAATTTAAAACAAAAATTGATAATATTTTGTTTTTGACACAAATATTATTCATTATTAAAGCAAAATGTTTTGGTATTGTACTTAAAAGTAGAGTCGATATCGGAAGACAATGTACAGTCAGTTAAATACAATGACATCGTAAACACAAAATAGTTTTAGTATTCCAAAAGTCTGATGAGGAAGGAAGACACGGATGTAGCTAAATTACAAATTAGGTTTATGTGTAAAGGAAATGATATAATATGGTATTTATAATATAAAGAACTAGTTTTCCACGGCGCGGTTTCACCCGCGTTTTGGCTTACTGCTCGCTCCCGTCGCCAGTAGCGTGCCATATAGCCTATAACCTCCCTCAGAAACAGGGCTATCATACGCAAAAATTTAAACCCGGTAACATACGAACAAAGTCTTCCGCTTAGTATAATATGTAGTAATAGCTTTCCATGGCGCGGTTTCTCCCGTCGTCAGTAGTAGTGTGTCCTATAACTTTCCTGGAGAATTGAGCTATCATATGCAAAAAGATTTTTTTAAATGCAACTGGTAGTTCCAGAGATTAGCGCGTTCAAATAAACAAGCAAACTCTGCTGCTTTATAAAGAAAAGTGAGAAACAGGCAGATATCCTTCGGGTGACGACTGATAGAAAAGAATAAAAGAAGAAAGCTGGGAGTTCATCCTCACACCTTAGAACCTCTTAGGTCCCGTACAGTGAGGTTTCAGAGAAACTTTCTCCCTCATACGATAAGGTTGTGGAATGAGCTCCCCGTCGAGGTTTTTCCGAGAGACTGCAACATGGAGTTCTTCAAGAAAGGAGTTAAAAGGTTTTTAACAGGGTCGGCAACGCGCTAGTGATGCTCCTGGTGTTGCAAGCGTCCATAGGCTACGGTAACTGCTTACCATCAGGCGGGCCGTATGCTTGTATGTCACCTTAGTCGTATAAAAAAAAAAAACAAAAACATACATCGTCCACAAGTAATAGTAGAGGGGCGAAAGCAAAAGACAGAGACAAAATATCAAGTAACACTAATATCTAATGTTTATATTGAACTACATTATACATATTGTACTTGTATAAAGCATGCTTTCAAATACACAGTGCCATATATCCCCACATGTTTTTCTTGAACTGGTGGCTCCTATCTATGCAAATTGCGTTACAAACGCCGCCACACAAGCCTTTGTTTTGTTTTTATACATACAATACAAAACAAAAGTTTGTGTATAAGATTTTTTCTGAGTACGTAATGTAGCGCAATGGCGCAGCGTCTTCAATTGTTTCTCGTAAATTGGAATGATAAGGGTATTGTTGTCTAATAGGTAAAAGAATAGTTTAAATAGATGTGTCTATTTAGCTGTCAGGTATTACTTACTAGTAAAATATAAGGTAACAGTAATTTATACATCTTCATTAACGCACTCAGTCAATTGAATGTTGCTGGTTAAGAAGTATAAAAATACAGGATTTTACGAACTACAAAAACGCCTGTCAAGCAAGACGATTAGCCTCTTTTGTGCTTAATTTCACATGTTCCACCTTCATATTAAAGTTAAAGTCCTCAGTCTGCCTTTATTATTAAACTTAAATTTAGTTTACTAACAAAATAAACAAACACAAGCTATTGCCGGCTAACAAACCGAAAAAACATAACATATACTGTTCACATAATACGACATAACGTATTAACCCGTTTCTGCCCACGATACAAGTATTATAACTGTACATTATTCGGCACAAGTTTGTCATTCCCACATCGGAGACAACCGGTTACCAGATAACCATGTATGTACATACTTTTTTTAAGATAACTCTTGAATAATTGAGCTATTGATTCCGTTATACGGGTCACTTTGCTGAGTATGGCCTACATAAATATATCATGGTATATGCGTACATATCTTTACGCCTCTTTAACTAACAGGGTAGGCAGAAGTGAACACACTTTTCCGTTTTACCATATTAAAATCCTTTATGCAAGTACACCAAATTGTCCCGCTATTTTACAATTTTATTATTTACTTCTAAGTAATCATTTTTTTTTGTGGCAAGGCATACACATTAAACAGAAAAAAAATCTTAAAATAAGTAGAATAGAAAACTCTTTATTATAACTTCATACATTATATTTTTTAATTTTTACTTCCGCATAATTATATCTTCTTGTTCTCTTTTTCCTATTTATTCTATTTTTTATGTTAAGGAAGCGTAAAACATCCTCTGCTGAAAGGAAGGCGTTTAAAATATCTTTGACATTATTCTACAAAGAAACCATTTAACAATATACATAACAATATGAAACCTAGCAACAATTACTACAACAATTACTAAAGAAGACGTAGTACCTGTGTGACGGGTATTCAACAATCTTACTGATTGCTATATACGTCGTAATAGCTAGTACTAAATGTAGTGAAATCTTGTTTTATAAAGAAACTAGTCTTGTATTGAAAGTTATGGTGTTGTCTAGCCTTTTGTGATCAGTTTGTTTATGTATAAGTAAATAATGTTCTTTAAAATGATGTGTTTATTCACCCATAATACAGCTTACGCCCAGTTTCTGAAAGGCTCATCAACTAAAAATTAACTAATCATCTGTTAAATCTCATGTGAAGTACCAATTGGGTTGCTAAAAGCATGAATAATTAGTTAAATTTGATCTAGTTAGTAACTAATTAGATCAAATTTAATTAATTATCCATGCTTTTAGCATGATTTTAGGTACTTCACATGAGATTTCAAAGGTGCTTAGTAATTTTTTTGTTGATCAACCTTCCAGAAACTGAGGGTTAGTCTCCTGTCTTAGTTCGCTGCAAATAATTCTGGCAATAACATATTATGAGGATAAGCAGTAAACTCTTGAAATATAATCATTTATTTTTAATCAGATTTTTATAAAACGACCGAAATTCGTTTACATTCTTTAAAGAAAAATTTGTTCCGTAATTAAAAGTTTTCAGTTTGCTAATTATTTATTAATTTATTAAAAATCAACTGCTGTAATCATATCATTAATCGCATTGCGAGGAAATAACTGAGGAGGAGTTAACTGGCGTATCATCAATTTGAAGACAATATTTTATGAGTCAAACAAAGTTTTGTCCCTCAGCACCGATTATAATCTAGAACCAAATATACTACATATACTTGTTATATCTAAAAACAATGTTCCCGGAACAATATGTTGCAAATCGATTATTACTTAATCTCATCACAAATATAAACAAAATTAACTTTCTGATTGCTCCAATATTAATAGGAAACGCGATTGTGATTCCGCTTATACCTATAGTAGTACCTTAGTAGTAAGTCGCGATGGTCGTGATGGTCAGTGCATTCGCTTGGTTTATCTATGGGTGCAAAATTGGGCAAGTTCTAATGCTTTCTATTAGACCTTACTGACGTACGGTGACGAAAAACATGGTAAGAAAACCTGAACTTGTACAAAAGAAGTCAGAAATTCAGAAAGGAAGGACTTTTGATGGAGAAATGGATTCGCCTTGAGTTTATTTAATAATTGACTATAATAAATAAACTACTCGTAGAAGACCGTAGTCAATCTTACAAAAACCATTAAGAGTGCATGCAACTGTTGTGTATGAGTTTGTAGGTTCACGTTACACGAAATGCATGTGGTAAAACAAATATAGGTAATATAATAAGTGTCTCCCGCTAAACAAGATTCGTTTTTGAATTGAGTTTATTAAATTAACTATTTTGTGCAAGAAATAGACACAAACCACTCGATAAAAGATTAAAAATTTTACATTGGAGCGCAATAGTTACACATTAGATACATAGTCTTCATCTCAAAATTCTAAAAACTATTGCTGTAACATTCCTTTTACAACCATGTCTTTTACACAACATTGTCATCATCGTTCCAGCTAAAAAACATCTATTGAACATAATGTGTGTCTCTATAGCCTATCCCCATGTTCATTTATCCGAAATCGCTCTCATTGCACCGGTTCGTTCAGAAAGAACTTATTTTATTACAATAAAAAATATTATACAATATTTCTTTCAATACTTATTTTCTCGTTACCGTGTATGACAAAGAGCTATTATATAATGCCCGTTCTGCATACCTTCGCGCGATGCTAAGACAATTACATCGATTTAATTGTTTATTAAACAATGTGTAAGAAATCGGTAAACATCCCGCACTGAGTCTTTCTCACGGATTTTAAATAAGAGAAGTTGCCCCGGTGTAGTGGGACTTCTACAGTATTGTACCACTTACTAAGTGTTATGTGATCTTCAATTTATTTATATACTAGCGCAACTTTGTTCACGTAATAAAATTATTTTTAGAAAAAAAATGAAAACCGACTTTAAACAACACCTACATGTTCAATCCTTAACTAAAAAGTAGAAAATAATATTTTAATTACTTCATAGCAAAGAACATTAAAGGGGAATCAACGCAATCCTTGATACCTATAATACTTTACTATTTATAGTTTTTAAGCAGTTATTTTGGAGTCGGTGCCAGCCAAGAAGGATCTTTAATTCTGTCTTTGCAACCAACTTTTGTAATGCACGGGGCGGTAATTGCACGCGTGGGGGATATGCCTGAGTGCACTACCCGAACGCGGTCATACTCGTGAACGCAGACGTCATTGATAGTTGTGTTCAGATATACATAAAAAATTTGACGCGCACTTATCAGATTCCGTTCGATTTCTTGTATTAAATCTATATTTTTCATTCATATATTAATAGATTAATCAAGAAGGTTTTTTTTTGCTAGTAGGTAGGTTATTTTTATGAAGGTCATTATGATCCTTCTTGGCTGGCACCGACTCCAAAATAACTGATTAAATAAATAGTAAAGTATTATAGGTATCAAGGATTGCGTTGATTCTCCTTTAATGTTCTTTGCTATGAAGTATTGGCCGGGTCATCACCTTCCCTCTAATATGGCGAGGGTGATGATGGCTGGCCCGTGCGTCATGCTCGTGAACGGGTGCTACTTGGGATGACTGGTCAATCTTGGCATGGCTTACATTTAATATTCAATCCAGTATTACCTTGTCGTTCAATGTGACCAGAGGGTGCATTTACCAGTTTAATTAAAATACGTAGTCAAATTACCATACTAGTTGAAACTAAATAATTGAATTCCTTGTTTTCTTTCTTTAATCTTAGTATTATATTAATTAGTTAATTTGTAATAATTACTTCGTATGGTTCTTTGGTTGCGTTGAGTGTTTAAATTGTAACTCATTCAAATAACTGTAATTATCTGGCGATTGAAAAGAATGGCGTGAGTTTCTTGCCAGTTCTTCTCACAGCTCTACCTCGTCAGCGAACTGGCTGTAGGTCAATTGGCTGACAAAATGTAATGTTGACTTTTCATGAGCATCATACTTTATGATCTAAATGAAATAAATGCTTTGACTTTGACTTTAGTAATTAAAATATTATTTTCTACTTTTTAGTTAAGGATTGAACATGTAGGTGTTGTTTGAAGTCGGTTTTCATTTTTTTTCTAAAAATAATTTTATTTTTAAACTTTTAGTGGGAATTAATTGTGTATAAATATATTCAATATGGGTAGACCTACTAAACGTGCTGCGCAAATGAGACAGCGCCGCGCCGTTTGAAAGAAAGTAGAGACGAGAGGTAAGATTGTAAATAGAGATATAAGGTCCTTGTCAACACTTCCTCGATCGCTTAACCCTGAATCCCAGAAACCACAAATCAAAACAAAAAAGTGATGATCTATCAACAATAAAGAATCATTAAAAATCATAATTTAACTGACCGAGCAATCGCTCAGATATACAAAAAATAAACAGTGGTGCTGTAAAGGCAGGTTTAAGGCCGCCCGTTGCTGTTGTGATTTCTCACGACCATAAGACCTCCAACTTGGCTTAACGACTACCAAATTATAGTGATAATCATAGTCTACTGCTTCTAAAGAATGAAGACGCTGAAAATGAAATGACGCAAATGGTCACTCATCCAGGGCCACTTCGTTTCTAACAAAAAATGAATTTTGAAAATCACTTCGCACTTGTGGCATGGACATGTCAATGTCAGATAATTCGTCGCAAAAGACATCGACGTGTTGCTTTACACGTCTTCACTTCTTGCAAACGTTTTGTTACAAAATATTAAATTGAAGCCAAACTACTAAATCATTCTTTATAAAAAAAACATAAGACCCCATTTCGGAGTATACCCTTTCAAATAAAAGAAGAATTTTCCAAATTGGTTTATAAATGACGGAGTTAAGTTGTAACAAACATACAACCACTGAACCATTTCTTAAAATAAAAAAATGGGACCAATTTCAGAGTATACCCCCTCAAATAAAAAAAAAATTTTTCAAATCGGTTCATAAATGACCGAGATATGAGGTAACAAACATACAAAAAAAAAAAACATACGACCCGAATTGATAACCTCCTCCTTTTGAAGTCGGTTAAAAATTCAGATATGTGCCTGTATGAGAATATGGCCTGCCTGATATAACGGCAATTGTACATTGTATCAGTAATAATCAGTATATTCCGTCTCTATATCGAATTACATTTAAATCTATTAACCTGTTGCTACCACTAAATCTGACGAATTTGCACACAAATTTGTGATTCCCATTTTCCCGCTTAATAAAGGTAGATAGTTTCTAAAACAATCATCATTTTCTGTATTTCAATAACGCAAAAGCAGAGATTATAGTACTTCTCTTGCTGCTGTCCAAAAACACAGATTTTGCTTTTTTAAAAGTTAGAAACTCTTCAATATAATATTGCAGTAGTCAATTTCTTATATATAGTATCACACACAAGTTACTTCACTAGTTATTTTTTATAGCATAAAGTATAAGTTTTATTTTTATTACATATTTGTGCCTATTCTTGATAAGTTGGGAAACTTCGAAACTACATACATTTTATTATTATCTCTATTAACTGAATTATATATGCCAAAATTCTTTTCGATTTAAAGAGGAACAAAAGCATCAAAATAGTTATGCGTAAGTGATTTCGCCGCTATCAAGACTAATTAAACTATATTGCTCAAGAACGTATCTATATCGAATTGAATATTTCACAGTGTTTTCATCGGCAATTCCGGACGTACTATCACCACAGTGTGGTGCAAACTTTATCGGTAAACAGTTAATTTGTCGCTCGCACCGTTGCGTCTGTGTCGCTCTATTTAATCAGGTTTCAAAGTACTGCATGATTTATTTGACTATAAAAATACTGTTTGTAATTATATTTTTATTTACCTTGCTAAGTAGGTTTTAAGTGTATAAGTTCATCAAGTTTTAAATAACATTATTTTTGATGTGATATCGTTTTATAAATCGATGAATGCCGGTTCACGCACGAAATAGTGTCACGTTCCGCCAAAATTATGTGTAGTGTTGAGAAAATGAGCTTCGAGTTGGGAGCTCGACCCTCGGAGTTGAAGCTTGTGAGCCTTCAAAGCTAGGGTCAAAGTCAAACTCAAAATCAAAATAATTCAATTCATAAATGTATGCAATTTTTCATTAATGTTTCATGTACAATTTTCGTCCGTAAACTGACAACCAAATTTTTCTTTACAGACAACCAATTCTTTTTATGTTACATATAAGATTCTTCATCACCATCAGCCGGCAGCAGTTGACTGCTGTATATAGGCCTCTCCCAAAACAGCACACCTTTCCTGATTTTTAGTTGATGATTACTGGTTTTACTCAAATCTTTCATAAAAGGCTAAATCTATCCTTTCATGGAATATTTTTGCATGGATAGCTACGAGTATATTATTGCGTTTGTAGCCTAATTACCCTTTTAGTCATCTCCTTCTTTTCTCCTCCTTTTTTTCTCCTAACTTGCTCTCTTTTCACATCTGTTCTTTAAATCACTTTACACATCGAAAATTTTAAACCCGACCCACTTTACCTTCTGACATATCAGTTTATTGAATGACGTTAATTGAATAGTGAAACTTAAGTGGTAGTTCTTACTACTCTATATAAATATTGTCAATCGACTTTGCTGATTATAATTTCTAAAATATACCTTGGTTATAGTTGTTAATTTGTTTTATGGTTTAGCGATTATTTTTATAGCCAAAATCTTCACTAAAGCCAGTGTTGTGAACATTAAAAATATTTAGATTTGACAGATTTGAATCTGTATGTAAAAGATATCGTATAAAAATAACCAAATAAAATTGCTGAGTCATTTTAAACGTAAAGTTAATTGCAACACGATAAATATTTACTAATAGAAATATTATATATGATGCGTCTTTTTATATTAAAGTACCTACTAAAAGAATGTAAAAAAATAATAAAAATATCAATACTTGCAGTTCCATAGAATAGGTACTTAGATTAAATGAGCACTCGAGGCAACAAATTGCATGTACTGCATAAAATGCCGAGGTGACTTATCGGTTAGTAAACTGATCACCTAGTAGTTCTAATGAGTTGGCTTGTATAACATTTATTAACATAGCTATTTTGTATAATTTTCCTTTAAAATTGCAATTTTAACAGATAAAATGTGAATCGATATTTTGTAATTAATGTGATCGTCTTAATGTGCGTTCACCAATGATGACAGATGTAGAACTTTAGTTCTCAGAGTAAATACTAGGAGCGCGTTTAGTTTTTCATGCAAATATTGCTCTAAAATAAGACGAACATACGTCAGATTGAGCTATTGGAACCGTGACCTTAGATTCCATACTAATAAGATGTTGGTAATTTGAAAAACATCTAGTTGAGTGGTTGTAATGAGATTAGATTGATAAAAGAGCGCTTATAAGAACTCCTAAGTATATCAAGGATCTATTTTAAGAACTGTATTAATACTAGTAGTTAAACTCAATTTTGGTCGTATAAAAGACAGCACCGAAACCTTATTCGTGCACTTAAAAAGCGTACATCTTGAAGCAAACTATTAGTTCTGATGATTACGTTAATAATTTTAAAACTAAACTACTCCACTATTTTGTTGTTCAAACACATTTATCTTCTAAGTTACGTCCTCTTCGGCTAAATTACTAGCTTAATCCGAACTTGGGTAAGGTCTAAAGTCAGATTATAATTGAAGGCGTTAATTGTTACGATTATAATTTATTCAATGTCCAAGACACAAGTCTGGCAACTTAGTTTGAAGTTACAAGTTACTGCCTATTACATTCGACCCAATTTAAATTTACAATTTCTATACTAAGCTTCGGTATCATTTGTAAATTGTAGATAGGCTTCTTGTTCTCTGAAGCAATTATAGTAATGTCATCAATAAAAGCATTGAATAGTTTGATAACAATCTATTTTGCTGTAAAATCATGGTTTTTTTTTACTACCTATTTATAAAATCTTCAATGAGATTAATTAATCAAAAACTAATTATTAGAGTCTAATTAAAATACAAGTTAGAAAAATTGAAACATTATTTAGAAAATAAGAAAAGAGCTGGACAAATACATTATGAACGTGCAAACTACAGCAACCACTGATTCACACCACTGTTCAAAGGATTTACAATGTAATGACAGAATGGACCTGTCAAATAACTCAAAATGCTGGATCTGTAATAAGACGAGATAATGTTGTATACAGTAGTCTAAAACACGCAACCCCCTTATGACAACATAATCCAACAGTTCTTACCATCATCAAATATTCAAGAGGACACAAAGAAAATAATTAATGTCGTCAAAATTTCCTCAAAGGGACAATATGCTAGGATGTAATTAAATAGCAAAACAATTGGTATGCAGCGTTTTAATCATGCTCAATTATGTGTTCCGGTAAGAGTTGGAATGACTAACGCACAATTTGGTTGTTTATTTAGTTTGTTTTTTTGGCTGATGAACGAGAGGATATCACAAAAAAGCGTGCATGTGTAGCAAAAGTTTCTTTTTTTATAAAATTAAATTAAATTAAGTAATTTTTACGCTAGCCGTATGTTCTTTACCCTTAAAACTGGAACGCCATACTAGTGATATTTGGGGAGGCTTATATTTAACAGTAAGCATCTTTGGTTGACATAATCATAGTAAAGATGATGGTGAGACGATAATAATTATTATGATCGTTCCAAATGACCATTGGTGATAAATAGACTTAGAATTGACTGCCTCTGTGGTTTGGCGGTACAGTATACGGACTGCCACACAGAGGTAAATATTTTTGTGCATGGACATGTCTATTTTCAATGGTCTGGGTGTTTCTATGTATATTATGTATTTATTTACAAAATAAAAGTATTTAAGTATGTATATCCGCATTCTAGAACCCATAACGCAAGCTATAATATATGCTTACTTTGTGTCTAGATGGCATTGTGTGTAGTTTTTGACGGTAGTAGATCCACGCTTGTTTCAGCATGAATGGGCCGGATCGTCCGGGGAAGTACTACCCTCTCATAGAAAATCGACGTAAGAGTAGTAGTATCCGTACTACTCCGTTTCGCTCAGTGAGTGAGAACGCCAGAGGCCAAATTTCCCCCTTTCCTCTTTCCTCGCCTCCCTCATTCCCTTCCCCTAACCCCATTCCCAGCCGCCATAGTGGAGGCCACCATACCAGCAGTTTAAGAAGATGGTATGGTGGCCACCACTTCTAGATTCCACTGACTGCTTAACATCAGGCGGGGTGGAGTCACTCTGGTAGTCAACTATTAAAAAAAAAAGTTGTAATATTATTATTGTTTTTAATTTGTCTTTGAATATAACCTCTGAACCTAAACTTTCAAAAAACCCAAGACATTAAATGTAAAGGCTGTACTCAGTCTGATATCTACCCTATATATCGCACTTCTATTGTAATAACCAGACTTTTCGGATCTGTCACTATTTCTTATGACGTGATGAAGAGATTAATAAATTGTATGGAATGAAGGCCTTGGTGGTATAAAATATTGGCCACCCATCAAACAACGTATATATTTGATACTGCTATTTTAAACTTATCAACGTCATATATGTCTATCTGATGTACTCGGTTTTCTATACAATGTTTTGTTCCGTGAACTTTGCCTTTTGTGGTACTATTGAAACAATTGCTTGAAACTTAATACTTTCTAAGAGAGGTAGAGCATGGTATGATTTATATATATTAGAGCCCAATTCAAATAAATTATTTGCTTAGATCTGATCCAATACAATAGTAGTATATCCATTATTGCTATGCTTGGCAAGCGAATTGGACTGATATATACCTACTTGTATTATTACTACGAGTAGGTATATCCCATTCTTTAAGCACATGTCACTTCAAGTAGCATGGTTTTTGTCATAGTTGCCATATTTGGTAAGCAAATTAAACTGGCAACCAATCACAATTGCGGCAGTCTTATTATAAGAAGCTGCTGACCGTCTTGTATTTGATGATTTCCTGTCACCTTTTAATGTAGAGGCCTCCCTATAAAGAGTATTTGCCGTAATTGCCTTATGTCCAGCGAACTGGATTGTCAGTTTTATTACTGCTTATTACGCTGCTTTCCGTCCTGTGTTGACGCCACCATTTATAGATTACTTGCTTAACAATTGACAGACTGAAAAAAACTCTATAAGTGGGCAATCATAAGGTTGTTTCTGCCCTACGCTATACACATAACAACATTTGGCCAAAGACTACCGTCATAGTGCCAGATATAGACATAATAATGTACAAATTATGCTATTATGCTCAGGTTTAAAGGGTGCTAAAGTTTATGAAATTACTGGACGTGTGAGACTCATAAACGGAATAATACACTAGTGTGGCAACGTGTGAGTTATGGTCCTACTTGTATTGCAAGTATCTTTAGAGAGAATTTACACGTGCGGTGCTACTAACGCTATCTCAGCGCGTATCAACCGCTGTTTAAACGCACACGATTCGCGTTTATTTCTCACTATCCAAATAATTTATTTATCTATCTATAGTAATAAATAAAGCGGAAGCGTTTTTTTGTTTGTATGTTTGTTTAAACGCGCTAATCTCTGAAACTACAGGGATTTGAATTATTCTTTTTATTATTCTTAGCCCTGTTCTTGAAAAAGGATAGGCTCTGTAACATCACGCTACTGGCGATGGGAGCAGAGCAGTAAGCAAAGATGTGGGTGAAACCGTGCTGCAGGCAGCTAGTAGTTAATAAGCTCCTTCTGCCCCCTCCATATTTTCCTTTTGGGGTAAGCTAAGTCTTAGTTGTGTTTTTAACTATTGTTGTATGTAATGGTCGTAATCCTTGCCTTCACAATTGTTCAAAAATAAAGTTTAATAATGTATAGGCAGCATCTTGGAGAGTGTTGCTATCTACGAGCAGCCATACGTTGCGATAACCACATACTATCAAAATATCGCCCATTAAGTAGATTGCCATCGCTGTAGAAAAACAAAAACAACCATACACGTTTGTCATAAAATAAGATGGAATATAAGAAATATGGGCCAGGTCAAATATATTTTTTGAATTCTTAGCATAACACAGTGAAAAACAAGTTTGCATACAAGATTGCGTACCCCACGCAAATTCTGCTAATGTGCAATATTTGGGCTGTAATTATGTAATTCTGACTGTCACACAGAAGTCTTTTCAATCTTCAAGTTGTGTAAAGTGATATTGGGTTTTTGCCCGACTACCGAAGTGAAGGATGGTAATGTTTTTCGAGCGTATGTATGATATTTTTTAGCTCTAATTGTGGAAGTGACCTATGTATATAATTTTACAAAGCAGCGTCAGCACAAAAAAAAATTGTTCTCTTTTATTTCAGTTTGTTTTAGGCTGAAAGGATTTTTGTTTTTAATAATATATTTTTGTTAAAGAAATACTCTTAATTAGACCCGGGCGTCTTTCGGCCCGCTAAATAGCTTCGTAGCCCTAATACATGAGACTCAACATCGGTGGTGAAATGTACATAGACTTCTGCTTACCCCTTCATGGATTAAAAAGCGTAATGCTATGGTGTGTCATTAACGAGCTTGTTGAAAGTGTGTTAAATTTGATTACAAGAGCTTTGTAAACCAGCTCATTCAAAGTTTAAGTTCATAATACGACTAAGCTCGGCTGAAGTTGAGCTAAGTTGATGCTATAAATTTAGGTCTTGTTGGTAACAAGTAAGTTTTGCTATATTGCAAGAAACAATTTCGTACTTTTTTGTATTAACCTACCAAAAAGACTACACTTTGCCTGATGGTAATCAGTGGGTTCTAGGAGTGGTGATTATCCAAAATGTCATCGTGTCAAATGCAGTAGTTTGACTTGATGATATTTGGGAGACTGCTATGCCGTCGGATAGCAACTACCACTATAGCAACCCTATGAGATGATTCAGATCAAAAAGATCAAAATTAAGAGAAAACATGCGCTGGTAAAGAGTTCTAGACCTCATTGAGCGACAAAAATAAAAAGTACTAAACTATGTATTTAGTTTAAGATTGAGACCCTTTAGATTCTACTGTAAAAAGGGCGACACGTGTCGTTCTGGGTAGAAAGAGAAAGGATTGAATCACAAACATAGCAAAGGATTAACTACTACGTGTTTTGTCTCTTCCATTACGTGTCGTTTTTGAACTTTATAAAAAGGGACAAAACACTGAATACTTATTCTGTCGCTATTATATATTAACTCGTATCAAATAAAATACTCACGAACAAAGAGTCAGTGACATTTGTAAAGATATAACTAACGCTTGTTATTCGTGACAGTACATTCAGAACACTTAGCACAATAAAGGTGGATGTGTAGATCAATTACTTGTAACTGAACATCGACCTGCTAATGTTCACCGAATGTTGTTTGTTCTACACGCTATGAAATTGTGTAATATGCCGAATTAAGATACTAGCGGACAGGTTTGACGTATAGATATTATATTTAACAAGCAATTTGAATTATTTAAAACAAAAAGCCCGCCTGCCTAAAACAAAGCGAAAAGAAAGAAACTCGTTTTTTTTCTCGTGCTGACCCTTGAAATTTTAATTACCCTATGTCATTCCCACAATTAATACGAATCTAATGACACCTCATATGTTAAAATTCATCAAGCAATTTAGGCTGTAGAGCATGCTAAAGAAATAGACATACATACTCACATACATACATATATACATACATACATACGTACATACATGCATACATACACACGCTCGAAAAACATTACCCTCCTTGACTCCGGCGTCAGTTGGGCAAAAATAAATACGACACTGTGAATTATTATATCATTCTCTGTAGTTTAACACACTGTAGCATGGTCGAGTAAGAATTATTGACACAAGCCTTTTGTTAATAACATCATGATCATCGACAGTCTACAGGTACCCACTGCTAGGTGTAGGCCTCTCTTTGTGAATTCCACTTACGCCGGTCTTATGATGTTTAAAGCCAGGTGTTACCCGCGACCTGTCGAATGTCTGTTAATATGTATATTGTAAAAAATTCAATAACTCTTTGACATTGTAACCAATTTCATCATAACTTCCGAAAGACGTCCACTGCTGGACATGGCCACTGGCCGCTCTCATCCATCGGTTGCCCGCCACCTCAAAAAATCGTTTAAAACGATTTAAATCTCTAGTTGAAAGTACATTTGTGTAATGTTACTTAATAACCTAAAAAAAAAAAGAAAACATATTATTCTACCTATTACTATTCTACTATTGTAGGTACAGATATACTGCTTTTATTAAAATACAATCTAAATTTTATCACACCCAATCTTTATAAATACTACTACACGAATCACATAAATTTCGACACTCATCAAACGGTAAAACTAATGTGCATTCACCATAACAAGACCGGTATAGTTGACAAGTGTAGGGTAAGTGCACCAATATCGTCGTACGTAAGGTAAGAGCACCAATTAACGAACTTTCTCTGTGGCGCAGCTTCCTGCCGTGGCGTGTTGTTAATAAGGCTGTATGTGGGGTCTTGCTTTTTATACTTGATTTGTGTCAATTTTATTTATGTTGTATGTGAATTATCATAAGATAGTAATAAATTATGAAAATGACTAATGTAGTGAAATAATGAGACCTTAGGTTTGATTCAGGTCAAGAAAATAGTATTAGGTTGTTTGGTCAAGTAAAATTTCAGTACATAATGGTAGTAAGAAAAAATTAAAGGCCAGTTAACTTGGAATTCAGTCTAAATTATTCTAAATAATTTTTATTGTTATCGAAAGATATGATTAAATAAAACATATGAATAAATTAGACTCGGATCTAGACTCCAGGCAAGTATTTATGTTTAAAGTAGTAGTGCTTTTTGTAAAGTTTTGGAACCAACCAACAACCTCTACCACACCAGTGGCATACACTCCAACTGCACCACGGAAGCAGTCACTTTTCAGTCATTAAGTTTACTTTTGTTTGTTGAATGTTCTTGCTGTCTTTATCAAGAATATTATAGTTATCACAATGGCATATACTAAGGATAAAAACACCAAAATAAACCTAAATAAAAACATTCGTATAATATCTTTATTTACTCAAAAGCAGCAAAACATCACGTTCCCAAAATACTCATAGAAACTAAAGACCGAAAAAGCAAATAAAATGCTCAAAACGTCCATTGGGAATGTTTTTATTAATACGAGTACGTTGTCACAGTCCAAACGTATTGTCATCAACATGTTTCAGAATGATGACTCAATTGCTAATTGGACAGTCTGCATTTTAATTATGAGCATGCAGATTTGTTTTATTTCGAAGAAACATTTGCCACATATTAAATGAACTGTAAGGTTTTTAAACTTGAATTAGTCATTAATTTATTATATTCATATCTTTTCCATTCTCTGCTCTGCTTGCTTCACTAAAGTGGCAATGGACAGGACACATAGCTCGCAGAACTGATGGTCATTGGGGCAGAAAGATGTTAGAGTTGCTACCACGACTCGGCAGAAGCAGCGTGAGCAGACCCTTTACAAGACGATGACCTTATAAAGGTGGCGGGCAACCGATGGATGACGGCAGCTCACGACAGACCAAGGTGGCGAAAATTGAGAGAGTCCTATGTCCAGAAGTCCTTCGGCTGATATGATGAATTGTTTGTTGGAAAGGACAAGCAAGCTAAATATAAAATCTTCTAATTCTATACCCTTTGACTACGCTTCTAGCACTAATCCAGCCCGTAAACTTAATGCCCATAACTTATAATTACCCAGAGGGTCTAGACCCTCTGGAAGTGATAAGTTAATGTTAGAAAACAAAACTCAAAATATATATCGATATTCTATAACAAAATAATGGTCGAACATAAGTAATACTATCGTAAATTGACCCAACAACTTACAATATTCCAGTTATCGATATTTTGATATTAACTGTATTCAATAAATATCGTGTCGACTCAAAATATGATATTATTAATATCGTAACTATCTAAAATATATACGTACCCTGGTGATTTAGTTCTCAAACGGCTTTATCACGATTCTAAATTTAAATAGTTAGATGGCCATCAACTATTCTTCCTAAACCCATTTTTTTATTCGATATTTGAAATAGACCGTTAAACATCGCATGACATAATTCCTTTATACTTCTTACTAGTAAATTTAAATCAAGAGATTATGAATCTTAGAGCCTAAAGAGCTGAGTTGAATTTCGATCGATCCTAAACATTACTTCTATAAAGTACACCTACGCACTATCAAAGTTGTCTCTACAAGTACTTGAAATGATAATAGAATTATTAAAATCCATCAAAACCTGGTCTTTGGTGATTCACAGATTATTTAACGTTGTGAGACATTTGAAAGGCTTTATGGGTCTAATTAAATTGGTCTATTATAGCTCTGTTGAGCTTATAGGTAAGAAATGTCGTTGTTTTTGGAAAATGGTATTAATAATGTTAAAGGTCGCGACATGAATGGGTAAATCTCACTAAATTACGAAATTCGGCCATTGCAATTTGCCAAATAAAAAAGTGAAATAATTTGTTTTTTTTTTTGGGATTTCGCAGTACTGTTGTACCAAGATTGTAATTTTATACTAGTCCGCAGAATAAACGTGATTTATGAGGATGTTATAAAAAATAAAGGGAGGGTCATTCCCCCACTTTTATTTTTTTTAACATCACGTGATATATTATTGAAATGGGTTCTATACTTTATAATCCAATTTAGATTTTTCATTAATGTATCCTATAGTGAATTCATGGGTAAAACTTTTAGGCTTTAATTAAATTTTTGTACGCTTCATAATGCTAAGTTATTTCAATTTGGGGCTTGGGACATAGTGAGGGAATGATTTTAGAGGCATTATATAGTATGTATTTTTTTTTTATTGAGACGTATAGTTCCAAAATGATTCGTGTAACTTTTAGCCACATTATTATAGATTGCAAGAGAATTTTGATTACTGGTAAATGTTTGTTATATTTATATTAAAACTTAAAGAACAAGAATTTCGGATTTTCGTGAGAACTACCTGAATACATTTGATTGTGATTTAGTTTTAATTATTTTTATTTATTTTTAACTTCAGATATATACGTACATATATACGTACACCAATTTATCTCTCTATGGTTGAGTTATGCCGGTCTCATTGATTTAAGATTTTTAGAAACATTGCCGTATATTTAGGAGATTTTTGCCACCATTATTGCAGTCTCATAAAAATCATAGCTAGCACTTAGATACTTAAATATAGATTACAAGTGTATTGGTCCTGTTCTATCGTATTTATTGTCTCAGATTTATTCATTACTAGCTTCCTGCAGTGCGGTTTCAGTTGCGTCTTTGCTTACTGCTCTGCTCCCGTCGCCACTAGCGTGATGTTACATAGCCTATAATTTTCCTCTAGAACTGGGCTATCATACGCAAAAATATTTATTTAAATCCAGTACCATAGATTAGCGCGTTCAAAGAAATAAACAAAATCTTCGCTATAAAATATAATAGATATAGAAAAAGATGAAGAAATTTATTAGAACCTAAACATAAAAATTAGGACCCTACGGCTACACAGTAATGTTAAACCGAGCTATAAATACCTACTTTAAACAAATGAAAACATGAATCTCTCTGATAAGCACCTAAATTAAATGGCTACAAAAACTACAATACATATCTAAGAAAGAATATTCAAAAAGTGAGAAAGGAAATAATTTGAATATTTTGTTCTTATTCTTAAAGTAATGACGGTATTTATTAAAGGTATCTATTTCTCCATACTTTTAACATTTGGACAATGCCTTACAAAACCGTACCTTCGAAATTATTTGCTTTCAAGACAATGTAAGCTTTATGGATTTACAAATACTTAACAGACACATTTAATGCAACTTAATAACCTTAAAAACTTTGATTTCGATTACAAAACTAACCATGTGCTAGGTAAAAGAGGTTCACCTATTTAGGCCCTAAACAAATTGATGTTGCTTAATCAAGTTCTGTATCACGAAGAGTAGGAATGACTAATACGTAGCATATTGTTGTTTTTTGGGTTTTTACAATATGCCTAAACAGGTCATAATACAATAGATTTAAGACCTGTTTTTATAAACACAAAATATTCCATAGGAAATAACGGAAAGCTTTTGACGCCCACATCTCAACAATGTTGTATCATGCAATAGAATCTGAACCCAGTTGCAAGCATAATTCTAAGTTCAGGTGGACACGAAGCGTTATCCCACTTCAGAGAAATGCCACTTTTCTTAGAGAAGGCATGAACATTATTCTGCACGAACGCTCAATGCGATTTCTTTTTTTAATTAGGTCCAGGTTTCCTTACGATGTTTTCCTTCACTGTAGTAATAGTGTCCATTTAGAAAGTACATGTCATATGGATTTGAAAGTCACATTGGTACTTGCCCGGGTTTGAAGTATTGAACAGTCCTATATTCCTTTTAATGTTGCAATAATGACTTAAAACTTCTTGGTATATTTCATTAAAAATAAATATTAAATAGTGTTTATTTTATTTCTACAAAAGTGTTGACCCTTACCAAATCTGAAAGGTAAGTAGTTTATTACCTATACCTATTAAAACATCCAAATTTGAAAAACTTTCGATAATTTGATATAAATCCTTAAAATTGGCGATATAATTACTTTTTACGGAAAAAGTGTTTTGCATTTATCGGATTGGCAATTGGCGATAGAATTGATATCAAATAAGAAGCAGAAACCTAGAAGTACTTAATTTAAACATATATAACAATACATAATTTGATTTACACGTTATTACCTTCTAAGTTTATAATATAAATGAAGCATATTCTTCATTACAAACCCTTACTATTGTTTATTGTTCAACATAGTTTTAGGGGAAATTAACGACTTTAATGTCTGTTAGCGCAATAGTATCGGACTTGGTATAGTAGGCACCAACTTAATAATATTGTTTGTTAAGATGTTTGAATGATTATTACTCATCATGCTCACTCATCATGCAAACCTGGAACTCTTTGATTCTAGGTTTACCAAAGGGAGCATTAAAAAGCATCAGTTTGCCGCGATGACAAATTGAATTAATAAATCAATTTTAGCCTTCAAATTTTGTAAAACTTCTAATTCAACAACAAAAATTGTGTAATAAATAAATTAATTTATTTACCTATTTGTCATTCGGACTGACTGTTTAACATCAGGCAGACTGGAGTCACTTTAATAAGTTATTATAAGAAAACTCTCAATCAATCCCACTTAAAAGACTTTGGATGGAAACTGACACGCAAATTATACCTAGAATAAAATACAGAATAGTATTTATTTCAGTTACCTTTAAATCAGCCATGTTAGCTAAAGACTTATATAAATTGCCGGACATAGATAGGCCTCTATCCTTTAACTTTGCTCGATATTAAGCCTAAATATTTTATTTTTATCTTTGTCTGTTAAATAAGCCATAATAATAAACATTATGACATTATGATTAAGTTTAATAGGACATTGTCAAAATACGCTTGTTCGCAAATATTTATTTTATGCTTATTGCGATAAAGTCTAAAATTGCTAAACTGTTAATCTCATTTTACATTACTTTTAAAGAATCTAACGTACAAGTTGGTATTTCAAATTGCTTCAGTTGTACCAGAATACAAAGTAATCGCCCATATTCTTAGAAACCATCAAAACTGGTAGCACGTCTGGAATAAAAACAGTCCACGAAAATCGTTTCATCCCAACCACATCTCGAACCAAAAAAAAATAAACTAAACATAACAAAAAGTTACACCGTCGGTGAACACCTGCCCTAATTACGATCCCTAACGAGTAAGTATCAAACCTGTTTATTATAAAAAAGGAAACAAATTTAGTTTTACCACTTCTGAAATCTATATGAACCCTTATTGTTACAGATTAAGGTGCAAATTTGAAGAAGATTTCGTGCTTTCAAATGCATTCAAAGTACAGAACAACTAAGTTGATTCTACAGCTGTCAAATATTGATTTGGTCTGTGTTGTAAAGGGATAAGGGTGAATTTTTCTGTTAAGAGTTTCTAAGGTCTTGGTAATATTCATCTCGATTCTTATGTCTCATGTTTTTTGGGCACCGACTACTTTATAATGTCTTTTTTATTGAAACCGTATGGCGGGTTTGTTTTAGACAGTGATGGTACACTTAATCCAATTTCGGAATTCATTGATAAAAATTTTTGATTGTGTTTTTCGGCATTTTTTGTGCTTGTGAGAACAATAGTCTTAAGAGAAGATCTGGCAGTTTTATTTTTTTTATTATTACTTATTTATTTTATTTTTGTCTACATAACTGGAATTTTAGAATAGTGATTTTTCTTCGAATTTTTTTCAATGAAAAGACTCTTTTTTATTATAGAAATAACTAAAATAAGCTTTTTCTGTTCAGCGTAAGCTGATAAAACTCTCTTAGTTTCTTTCATGATTTTCTTCTTTCTTTCCTTTTTATTTCCTTAAGGCATATAGTTAAAATTTGAGTATCATTATTTCTTACCTTATATAACTGATCAATAATATATAGATCTACTTTTGTGTCATTCAGTAAAATCTGTTTAAAAATTGGTTAAAAAATATTAAAACTGTATTACAAGCATCTTAAATGTTTATAATAAAGACTATACTTCAATTAAATAGACATTAAAATAAGAAACGTTAAGTACATAAATAGTTAAAATTAAATAAAAAAAAACAATATAAAATCTTACCATCAAGATGTCTTTTGATAATACCTTCTAAAAAATCCTAATAATCCACTGTCACTGTCCTACACTTAGTTCCACACAAGTCATACAATCACTGGCCACATACAATCCTATTAAAACTAAAAATTCAAATATAGAAAACACTTAAAAAAATATCATTCAAAGTTCAAGCAGTTCAAAACTCCAGTTCTTAAAATAAAACTGACACACAATTTTTTAAAACTTATCACTAAACGTCATATGAATTTTTGACAGTTTTAATTGACAATCAAAATGTTGTTTGTATCGGCGGGAAGAGTCTTTGGCGGGAAACGTCGAAACGTCAAACGCAAACGTCTGGCTTGGCGCCTAGTTGACACCGCACTGGGCGTTTAGCCGGTCACAATAGACGATGCACGGTTGAAACCTTTATGTTGATTAATCGAGAATGTTATGTTTTGAGATCGTGTATTCTGCTGCTTATGAATTTTGAACATGATACAAAAGGGATTAAAAGTAAATTAGGTATTGTGTTTTAAGATGTTCGCAATTTGTAGAGTTTAAAACGTTTATAAGTTCTTTCAGTAATCAGCTCAGATCTGTATGTAAAGCACTGTAACTATATCTAAAATGGATCTAAATTAAATTAAGAAAATGTATGTTAATACAGTAGTACCAAATCTTATTTATTTTATATGAATAAAATTATATAATAAAAGAATCTCATATTATAGATTGTATTTAGTGTAGATACTGTAGGACAATTAACTGATTAACTAATCAAAATATTACTGTCAA
Organism: Parascotia fuliginaria; assembly: GCA_963082885.1. Lineage (NCBI taxonomy): Eukaryota > Metazoa > Arthropoda > Insecta > Lepidoptera > Erebidae > Parascotia > Parascotia fuliginaria. The sequence goes on from OY720197.1 coordinate 6,073,094, forward strand.
ACCACGCATAAGAAGATAGCAGGCAAGTCGTCTATTGTAAGACAAGACGGGCAGAAGCCACCAGAAATAAGACTGGCAACTGCAATCGCCATATTGTTTGAATGCCAAGCGTGTCTCTTTTGCAGTAAACCTCAGTGCTGCATTAACCATTAGAGGGCCTAGACAAGACATGAAAACTAAAAATGTATGGGATTGACATAAGCTAACGCCAACATTGTCGTTACCTAATGTCAATACCATACATTTTTTAAACTATTCTTAAATATAATAGAAATCTATGCCACTTGTCTAGGCCTTCAGGTGAGTTACTGGCCACTCTAATATAATCAACAATAAAAAAAGATACGCCATGGTCTCAAAAGGTAATGTGATAGGCCGCGTTCAACAAGTTTTTATATCAAATTTCGAATATCATTTCTTCGATATTTATTTTATATGGATAGAAACAGGATATTAAGTACCTACTTACACCTGTGAAAACATACACTACCGCGATTTCTACAAGCTTATGGAGGTAAACTTAGAGTGTGTAATCAGTAGCATCAGTGAAAGCCGACCTCTTTACATAGATAAAGATAGTAAAAGATACGTGCAACATTGTAAACAAAACAATAACTGTTTGCTTAGTTTGTTATTGGTTTTGAATCTTGTATGTAGATATTTTACAAAAATAGGTAGGTACTAAAAGTTCAAGCTTTCAGTTAGACTTAAAAGTATTTCTGTCGCTAAATTTCAGTTCAGTGAATGAGATAGCATGAGACTTAAAAGCATTTTTCTCTTTTAAACAAGTAAGAAATGTTATTAAAAACCGCGTGTCTAAAATATCTACCTACAACAATAAAATTATGCATTCCAACGCCAGTTGACGGATGACCTTGAACGTTGACCCTATGGGTCACGTGACTATATTAAAAGTGCACTTCAATAATGAACAAATCACTTGAGTGATTTAGATTAGATTATAGCCGCGAAGTTTCACTCGCGTTAAGTAACATCTTTGGTTACTGCTCTGCTCCCGTCGCCAGTAGCGTGATGTTACATAGCCTTCCTTACGAACTAGCTTATCAAACGCAAAAAGAAAATATTGAAATTCGACTGGTAGTTCTAGAGATTAGCGCGTTTAAACAAACAAACAAACCCTTTAGCTTTATATACGAGTAATATTATAGATTATAATTATAAGGTATGAGCAAATAGTAAAATTATTGCAATATTTTTACAAAAATATTTAGGTAGGTATTCATTTGCTCTGAACTGAAACATCCACTGCTGGGCAAGCTGCCTCAAGCCTTTCACATGCCACAATAAGGCTAAATAGACGAACTTAAAAATTGTAATAACAAATGTATCTACTCTATTTTACGTGAAATAAATGATTATTATCATTATTATTATTATTTCTATTTTAACCGCTAATACCACTGGTATTGCGGCCTCTACTATGGCAGCTTAGTGAGATGCTTTTTCAAGACCCAGGATCAAAGTAAGATGTAAACACATGCGCTGGTAAAGTGTCCCAGGTTTTAATTAAGCGACCTACATTTATCAAACTATCGGTCTACCTTATAAAGAGTCTGCCCATGTTGAATCTTTCAGTTCGTGGTTGCTACTCTAGAACCTATATCTTAAGGTGCTTCCTCACCGCGAGCATTTATCTGTAATGTAACGTTATAGATGCGAGCATTTCATCAGTGAGGAAGGCGAACCGAACATTACAGTGTGCAACTTATACTTGGTGATACAATCTATACAATTTTTTTTTTAAATGCGAAAGTAACTCTGTCTGTCTGTTACGCTTTCACGCTTAAACCACTGAACCGATTTTGATGCAATTTTGGTATAGAGGTAGATTAGACCTCGGGAAACAACATAGGCTATCTTTTATAGCGAAAAAATGGCTTAAAGGGGTTTAAATATGTGAATGAAAGTTTGTATGAAAAATCGTCAATGTAAACAGAGATATAACCGACATTCACGCGGGCGGAGCTGCGGGCAACAGCTTGTCTGTAATATTTTGAATCTTTAAAGTTACATTACAAGTGAATGTTCGTTGTGAATGTGAAGAAGCACCTTATTAGGTACGTATATATTTTCTTTACATATTTATATTATGATAGTAAAAACAAAACTCCCATAACTAACCACATGTAGTACAATAACTGCATGGTCTAAATACCTTTCATGGCCTTGAGAGAATGCTAGCGGTATACCGTGGTGTTTCCCGTCATTGTCTTTGCACATCAACAGTAAGACACAAATAAAAAATGATGTAAAATAAGAAAAACAACTAAGCAATTATCAACTCTGTAGCAATGATCAGAAGATATATATATGCCCGTGTATGAATGTCGTCTAATGCTTTTCTTCCACTGAAAAGAACACTTTCCCATGGCCTGATCTTTTAGTTTTGTAGCAGTTTAATTATAATTGTCGCTCAAGAAATAGAGTTCAAAATAATATATGTCGTAAGTTATTTATATAAGTATTTAATAACATAAGTAACGATCGGTAGCGAAGATTACATTCCCCTTTTCCTTTTTCCTTCCCTCTCTCAATCCCTTCACCTACCCCTTCACCGTAGGCAGCGGCCTCGCAGAGTTCCTGGTATTTTAGAAGCAATACAGTGACTCTGAGCCGTCCATGAGCGACAGTTACCACTTACGATAAAGTGGGCTGTTTACTAGTCTGTCACTGGCGGCAATAAAAAAAAATTATATACACCCTTACTAATCATAGTAATTATAGCTGAGTCGTTTTTAGTGCAATCGATACCTTAATTGAGTCGCGAGGGTCAATTACAGAAATCATAGAATATCTATGTAAAATATTAGTTTCTCTAATTTGTTTCGCTTGGTGAGCGAGAGCGCCGGCAGCCCGATTATCCCATCAGTACTCTTCTCTTCGTTCTCCGTTTGCCATACCTTTTCTTTCCTTTTCCCTCTTTACTATATGGTCAGAAAAATACATTATCATTTTTTATAAAATCGAACCCTTAACTTAAGCGCCATAACCGTAGGTATACGACATTGACGAAAAGGTTAAATAAAATTTAAACATTTGTGTTTGTAAAACTTTCAAGCATCACGCGTGGGAGTAAGCAGAACTTACAAAACCGGTATTGTTTCCATTATTATGATTCAACTTGTTACCAGTTATGACTATAGACAAATAAAATGTATCGGCTTGTTGACGTCGATTGCTAGACAAAAGAAAGGTATCGTGCTTTTCTGTCAGCTCACTGTTAAGGCCTATTCAAACCTGAGCAGTATTCGCTACCGCCTGCGGTAGAGAAACTGTTCCCAAAAAAGCGAATTTTGCTATCCTTGTGGGAAGAATATCGCGTGCGTTTCGCTCACGAAGGTATGAACTTTTCGCCAGTTCGAGTGGGTATTCGACTGTAGCCGCGAAACTTTATATTATACTAAATACCTGAGCGAAATCCGCGCGGTGTACCTCTACCCACAGCGGCAACAAATACCGCTTATGCTTGAATAAGTCTTTAAATAGGGCATAACACTGCTGACGAAACTATACTGCCTACCTCAAAAAAGGTGTAAAGCTATTCCAAGTAATGTTGCCATCAACCAAAACACGTCCACTGTTGAACACAAACTTCTCTCCGGATAATTCAGAATAATATTTCTTTCATATAATATAAAATATTATATGAAATAATATTTTATATTATAATTAATATAAAATATTATTTTAATAAAATTATATCTTTCATATAATAAAAGTCTTAATAAAGTAATAGCTTATTAATTAAAGTACATACAGAGTCACGAAGTAAACGTATAGGTTGATTTAATTCTAATGACTTACCGATCTAATGTATTTTGTTTTAATTAATTTGTACTATGTCATTTTGTAGTCCATCGAACTACGGACTTAGGCGGTTTACACACGGTTAGCTGCATATTCAAGGTAAATAAAAAAAATATACATTTATTTCGAATAAGAATGCAGAATTTGAATGTGATAAATTCATAATATTATTGAGCTTTTTGAATTCATTTTTCTATTATGAGGGATGTTGTAAATAATACAAATTCTCTTTAATGTTTTGACAATCCAGATACTCAACATAATATGAAACAAAATATATGTGTTGTTACACCCATATTTGTAGCAAGTTTTCTTGGTAGACGTACTAAAAATGATTTGATGATGGTCAAATGAAAGCATTATCAATAAAAAAAACACTCAGCGTAAAAATACTGGCAAGAATCTACTACTATTTAAAAAATAAAATAATGTAGAAATTGCAGTATTGTCTTTACATTCCTCATTGTGTAGAGGGTCTTATTTAATGTTGTATTTTGGTTTTTCATTAACCAAAAGCTACAAACTACTAGCTTAATTACTTGTGTAATTAAAGTAAGAGCATATATCTTAACACCGCATCCATTAAAGGGCCGGCAGAGATTATAAAACTAGTTTAAGTTAGGGTTTTTTATTTGTTTTTGATGGAGTTTATTTATGATGTAAGTGGACTAAGCAGATTCTATATATATAATTATATGGCTTTACAATTTTTCTGATAATATTAGTAAAAATTATGAAGGGAAATATAAACTGATTATATTTGTGGAAGATTAACGCTTCCGAAATTAAGACAGAGCCTATTCCGGATGGAACTTTTAAGATTTGTTTTTACCCATATTTACTTAGGAAAATAAAATTACTTTAAGATGCTTAATGGTAAGCAGTCAGCAAAGCCTTTTTTTAATCGCCAGATAGTTTTAATTTCAATTTTTTCTTAATAAACGCATTACAAAATAGACCAGAAATATCTATGTCATCTACTGTTTGGTCATATAAAATGTAAAGTTGTAGCGTGGTCATTTTGTTATTATTGATTTTCATTTTAAATTTCAATTACTAATTTATATTAATACGAATAATTGAATAATTTACCTTTGCACGAAATCGGGACTATTCAACACATACTAAAACATACGCAACGTTTTATAATTCTTGTGAATTTGCCTGACATTCCAACAGAACAAATTTAACTGTAGAAATAGAAACGTTAGCACTCCAGACACCATCATTCACTTCAGTCAGACTTAGGGAGCTATTCTAAGATATCCAATGAGATGTATTTATTTATATTCGAGGGAGAATCTTTGTATTGTACTCATTTTGTTGGCGTTTGTTTGCCTATTATGACGTTAATTTATTTATAAACGATATTTTACACCTTAAACTGGTCTTATACTTACAAAAACAAAATATAAAACATTATTCTTCATACTTACATTTTACCTAGACTAAAGCAACAATTCAGTACAAAAAGATTAACATACAACACGGACGTTAACTCAGCTCTATTCCCGTAGCATCGCTCAAGTATTTTCAGACGCCAGACTGTACGACTAATGTCTAGCCTATTTTAGCTGCAGCTAATTACAATTGAGGCTTTTGGAGTTCCATTTGAAAAGAGTTTTAAGCTTCAATAGATTGGTAGTTAAAAATATGAGTTCAAAGGTCCTAGACTAGATTAAAAAATGTATGGGATTAACATAAGCTACAACAATGTTGGCGTTAGCTTATGTCAATCCCATACATTTTATAATCGGCTACACATAGTGTAGAGGTAGTAAAGTCTCCAATTTAGAATTTAGAACTACCCTCTCTATGTCTGTTTGTGGAAGTCTTCAAAGGTGAATAAAGGAATAGGAGACACCTGAATATTACATTATCATCTTACTGCGATTGCCAAATTACTATATAAAGGTAAAGGCTACACAAATTATGAAAATTACTGCACAGAAACTATACTAATAATATAAAGAGGAGCGATTGAGTTTGAGGCATTGTAATTCTCAAAACAACTGTTAGATTTTTTTTTTTACCACTATATATTAGGTATTGTTTATATAGCTATAATATAATTTGGTAGGTAGCTTTTACGACAAAAACTATTATTATTACAAAAAAATATTATATAATTATTAAGAGTATATTATTTTATTGCGTTTTCTTTGCTTTATTTTAGATTTTTGTGGTTCACGACCGGCCACGATGGCGAAAATTGGGGGAGGCCTATGTCTAGCAGTGGGCGTCTTTCGGCTGATATGATTGAAGCTGATGATGATGATGATTGCTTTTACCAGAACTAAGTCGGTGCTGTTAGTTATATAATAATATAATAATAATATAATAATATGTGGACACTATCACACATTGTCATCTAGTCCCAAGCTAAGCAGAGCTTGTGTTATGGGTACTGGATAACTGAAATATAATACATATACGTACTTTTTTTTTTTTTGTAAATACATACTTAGATTACATAGAAAACACCCAAACTAAAGACAAATACAAATGTTCATCACACAAATATTTGCCTTCCGCGGGAATCGAACCCACGACACCCGGCGTCGCAGTCAGTTACACTAACCACTAGACCAACGGTGCAGTCAATATATATAGTATATAATTAGTTCTAGTACTAATTATATAAAAAAAAACTTAAAAAATAACCTAATATCTATTAATTAATGTCTTCCAGTTGATTTAATATTAAATAAATAATTTTAAAATCAAACAGATTGTAAAAGCCAAGATTAACACATTATCCATAAACTCTAACAACCTCACACGTTAGTGCGAATCACTTTACTAATAGCCTTCTCTATTAAACATAAAACAATATACCAAACAAAGTTGCAAGTAACCCTTCAAAAACATTGCACCTTCGGAAGCCATACAACCTATCTTATTATAACTGGATTATTAAAAAAAACAAGCAAGGTAAGATTTTCCATCCCTTTCGCACGCCACGCGTCTATACACCCATCCCTTGTTATTATACTCGTTTTAATATCTCCGTTTCGTTTTAACGGCACGCTTATATCGCTGTCCTTGTTACGTTGGGTGAATGCTCGAGACATCCGTTGGAAACTGGTATTATATGATGAGACAGGTGCAAAAACAACCTCATCTTGGAAGCATTCCTTGACCAGAGTCTTGGCAACAGATGGTAATAATAGCTAGTGATTTTTTTATTTTTTTTTACTTTGATTTTGAATTTTTAACGTGAGCTATGATGGTGTTTATTTTTGGTTTAGTATATTACTAATTCTGTTAATGCGATTTCCTACTGCTAGGCAAAGACCTTTTCAGTTCAGTATACATACCTTTCGGTATTTAATAATGAAGAGTCCATTTTAATTCAGTTCATTGTCAGCATCATATCAGCCGAAGTACGTCCACTGCTGGACACAGGCCTCCTCTAATTTTCGTCACCTTGGTCGGTCATGATCCGCCCTTTATAGATAAATTTCCCGATTTAGTATAATTATGTTTGTTATTAAAACAAAAGTATGTATTAATATAAATATTAAATGTATTCCTAAATTTTGATTGTTTGCGACAACGACATCAGAGTTAAAAAGTAAATATGTATTTTTCTTTTTTAACCACGATATAATCACGACATTTAGATACTAGAATCATGTTTTAGATATAATTTCAACAAAAACTACCTTAAATCGATCCATTCTATTAATTTATCATCCAACTTCTAATATTTATATGGACCTCAAAACTTATAATACCCTTAACAACCCCGATAGCTCACGTGAAACCCGCTTAAAATAATAATTATGCTATATTAACCTCAAAGACGAAAACTTTCACTAGTTTAGGGTGAAATTACTTCATAATCCGGGATTAAGTGCCAACTGAATAGGTTGATATTCCATACATTTGTTGTAGACTTTAGATCGATATTGTTGATCATGAAATAGGACTACAGTAGAAGAGACCTGAAGCAAATAGGTATTATTTTGTATGATGAATAATATGATATGATAATGATTTTTTGTTTCAACTGAATAATAAAATTATATTAATGTACTAGCTGACCCGGCGAACTTCGTTCCGCCTAACAGTCGATCAACATCACCGTATTTTTCTCAAATAAAAGAGTTTTTCTAAATTAAACGTAGCCTAAGTTACTCCTTATTACATCAGCTGCCTGCCAATAAAAATCCCGTCAAAATCGGTCCAGCCATTACAGGGATTAGCCGGAACAAACAGACAGGCCGACAGACAGACAAAAATTAGAAAAAATGTTATTTTGGTGTATGTACCGTATATATATTCATATACATGTAGTAAAAAACCGTTATTTCAATATTACAAACAGACACTCCAATTTTATTATAATTATGTATATATTACTAGCTTTCCACGGCGAGGTTTCACCCGCATCTTTACGTACTGTCTCGTCGCCAGTAGCGTGATGTAACATACCCTATAACCTTTCTCAGGAACTGGGCTATCATACGCGAAAAATAATTATTCAAATCTGACTGGTAGTCTCAGAGAATGGCGCGTTCAAACAGACAAACAAACTTTCCGCTTCATATAATAGTAGGTATAGATATAGATTACGCTTTTTCAATGCGACGACGCACAGTCTTATGCGTAAGTTGCCATAAAAATATTTTTGTGTAAAAGATAGTAATACATCGGACACAATTAGCTTATGATAGTGATATAAGTAAAGTTTCAACCTCTAGTAGAAACTCCAGATCCATTCCAGACCCAAAAAATTACGTTCAGTGTCAAAAAAAATCGATTTGCATGACATTGCTTTGTGGACTCCGGGGCTTTAACTCCATTCTGTTAATCGTATACGTTACCACCATGAAATCAAAGCAGCCTTTTGACTTACTAAAAATCAATAAATAACTTTATGATCATTTTCTTAAATTCAGTTGAATCTTGATTTTTTTAAGAAAGAAAGAGGTAGTCATGTGTCCAAATGTCAGACCTAAGGCCGTTATGTCGATGTTACACGCAAGCGGAATCCGTCGGAAGATAGTTATTATAATAATGATACCTACTTTCTATTTATTGAGTAACTATATCTAATAAACTTACACCATGTTTCGTACCTTTATTTGTAAATTTCTACATGTTAAAATTGAATAGAATTCCTTGTTTATAAACAGTCGGTATATAATAATAGCATTAAGGGTTTTTCACAAAGAGGAATTTTTTTATATATATTAGTCTTTTTTTTTTTTTTTTTTTATATTATAGCCTATCAAAGTGACTCCACCCTGCCTGATGGTAAGCAGTCAGTGGAATCCAGAAGTAGTGGCCACCATACCAAAAGCTATTGTCTTAAACTGCTGGTATGGTGGCCTCCACTATGGCGGCTGGGAATGGGGTTAGGGGAAGGGAATGAGGGAGGTGAGGAAAGAGGAAAGGGGGAAAATTGGGAATACTAACTAGAGTACCCACGTATCGTCAGCTATGTTGAATCTATCTATTCTATTATTTAAAGCGGAAGATTTCTTTGCGTTTGATAGCCCAGTACTTGTGGAAGGTTATAGGCTATGTAACATCACGGTAGTGGCAACGGGAGCTGAGCAGTTACCAAAGATGAAACCGCGCTGCAGAAATCTAGTCTTTTATAACAGGGTTGAGCCTTAGTAAGATAGTGACTTGGAGTCTTCTAAGAAAGCACATCATTGTTCCGTATCTTATAACTGTATGGCAACATACATGTTGGAGGAGAATGTTCAAAATGTCTATATTAGCCCGAAGTCTGATAGTGGTTCGGTACATGACAATAGGCTTGTCCCATACATAAAACCCAATAGGTATAGCTAACGAAACATGCATTTGTACCTACCTCTATCGAGCAAAAACGGTGTTAAGGCTGTAAAATATTTCCTTTGAAAAAAAAACATACAAAGTTCCATAACCAATATTGCTCTTTCTATAATAAGACAATGCGGGAAGCAGCCCTTTCCAATTATTTATGCCCTACACATACATATATTATACCGTGGCTACACGCACCGTGTCGTGGGAAAACTCCGTTTGGTCTGGACAGGCTGGAGTAATTACCCGCTAGTATAAGTAGATTTTTTCGTAAGCTTATATAGGTAAGTGATTGTTTTAAGGAAGCTATTGCTTAATAAAACTTTATACGATCAAAATCTAAGTTTTAAGGTTAAAGTTTTAAACGTACACGGGCTTAAACTGAAAAATATAATGGATATTTAGTGATACATAGGTACTTTATGAGTTTACTTCAGTCATTACTTGAGGTGAAAACATCGTAAGATAAGCCAGAATAATAAAAAAAGTGTAAACTGTTTATAAAAATCCTTTGCTCGGCAATGGGACAATAATGAACACTTCCTTTATAGGTAAGTTGTTAAAATTCAAGTGAAAGTACACACGCAATGTGTTTTCTACTAAATTTGATGGACTGTAAAAGGTCTTTATGAAAGAAAGAAGAAAGAAAGAAAGAAACATTTTTTTGGTGCAAGGTAACGTAGTCCGGTTGATCGGAACACGGAAGATCTAGTGCTTATGGTAGGTAACCTTTTTGATAAAATATTATTGTCTAGTAAATTTCCTCATCTGAAACTATTTAATATTGACATTATGTTGCACATTGATGTATTTATTGCAAAGGGAAAATTTATGTTGTGAATTAGATTCCAAGTTGTGTTACGTGTTAAGCTATTCTACAAAAGTTAAAACAAATGTCTCAACCGTTAAACTTCGTCCAGAGAAAAGGTGGTATAGTGTTGATACATAATGGGCATCAATACTATAGAAACAGTAGTTACAAAAATGGCTCAATTTTGTGGAGATGTAGGTTGTATAAAAAAATGAAATGCAAAGGATTTGTAACTGTTCAAGTAAGTTTATTCTTTAATTTGATGTCTTTTTTAATTTTCTATAATTAATGTTTCATAACTTCTATAATTAATTGTTCTGCATAATATTCCTTCTAGAATGAAAGTGAAAAAAAAAAACTTAAAAACGTATCGAAATTACAACCTCCTTCATTTTTTTAGTTGGTTATAATGCTAGTTCTCAGTGATCACTTAAATACTCTCAGAGAATTAAATTGTCAATAACGACAAGTCCAGGCATAAAAATCTAACTTTTAACCGTTAAAGAGTCTTCCATCATCAGCTCAGCATCAGGAGGTGATGATCGAAAAACGTAGTTAACAATATTTGTAACATTAAAGGGTTACCCCCTCTTTAAAAAAAGTTTTGGTATATTGTATATTATGAAAATTCCTATAGACAAGGCAACCGGACCACGAATTTTTTCAGTGTCCACACTGAATGATAGTTTTTTTAATCGTATAACTACGGAAAATTATTTTTTTCCGTAGTCCGGTTGACCGGACAACTTAACCGTACTACGGGTAAAAGATGCCAAACAGTTGTCCAGTTCAGCAAGTGCTAGGTCTATATATTCAGGTCCTAGCGCTGGTTTTCAACTGGTGTCCAGAAGTAGTGACACATGGACACCAACATAAGTGTAGGTAGGTTGTGAGAGCGGGTGTGCGTGCGACAAGTTGTCTTAACTTTTAAGCGGGTATATAACGGATTGTAATGACGGTAATCGAAGATACTTATAAGTTCCATCATGTGGTATCCATATTCCGGTATATTCGTGACAATCGTACTGATTAACCTGTTGCCATTAAATAAGTGATTGTCTCATTAAGTTTTTATTTAAGTACCTGTAATTTCAATTTGCAGTAGACGTTTCTGGTGATATTTGTGTTGATTCATAGCTGTTGACTCAATTTTCAAGTTATTACTTTTGCTTGAATAATCCCGTAATAATGATAGTAATTATTATTTAATGTGAGTTTTTTATCTAGATATAAGAAATACATTATTGTTGGAGACTTAGAAATCCTCTCGTGTCCAATCATTAAATAGGTAACATATTCTAAGAGGCACTTTCTCAGTATCTCTTGATACTGCCAGTAATAATGAATGGAGTGCTTTGGTTTTCATCCTTACCTAGAGCAAAATGTGTTTCTAAAATGTGATAGTGATAATTTACTTGCAATGTTTTCAGTTATAACAGGTCTTTTGCCGCGGGACTTCTTCATTCGTCAGAAAACTACCACAATTCCAAAGCTGATTGAAGTAAGTAAAGTAAAGTTTATATTTAATAAAACTATTTGTCCAAAACTTAATGTTGTGTAAACCTTTTCTTTTTTCTGTCTTATTTTTATCATGATCGACAGCATCTTAGTAGTATTTTCTCTAGTGATCCGTATGCTTGCATTAAATGGTTAAACTGTTTATTTGAATCCTCATACACGAACAAAGCAGCCTTATTATGGTTTCTCATACAAGTACATATACCAGGAATGTACGTGAACAGGAAAAGACCAATTTAGTTAGTGGGCGGATTCGAGCAAAAGTTTACCAACTGCCAACACTCGCGTGCGGTAATTGTACTGTACTTACCCCACTGAGGAAACTTGGATAAAATAATTATATTATTTTTGATGTTAATAACTGTAAACTACGAATAATGCTTAGAAAAACAATTATGCTTTTGCTGGCAGTGAGGGAGTAAGGACATTCGCACATTGCCCACATGATGCAGCGGGTGCAGGAGTACGTGTTCTTTCGTTGCTTGTAAGTATCTCCGTTTGTATAGAAAACACGCACGGTCCAACACAATGAAAAAGCATCCACGCGCGTTCATGCAGATCACGCGCTGACATGCGGCGAAACACGCACTCACGTGCATGAGTGCGGGGCGAGACGCAAAGTATGGCACAGTCGCACAGGAGTCCCGTAGTGCCGTGCGTGATTTTGGAAGGGCTTGACGTATGTTTAAAAATGGATCTCAATATCGAACAGATAACTGCAGCAACCTGAATGAGTTCCACACGAATAAATATTTGAATATCAAAATTGACACGACACTCAGCACTGCATTATCGCCACATCTTATGCTTTGAATGACATGCGTGAATCCACAACACGCAACTACGCGCGTGAGTGCGTGTAAAACCTGCACGATGTTGCAATTCTGCAATCCCGCAAGTACGCGCGTAGGTGCGTCATGCACGCAACATGCAGCGTGCTGCGTGGCAGTGTGCGATCCGTCTAAAAGAAAAAGGGCAGAAGGAGTAATTAGGCGTCCAGTGGTCTTGCTCTTCGAACAAAATAAAAATTTAAAAAAAATCTTTTATTAACTGACCAGTAGATCCATAATGTTAGTAACAATAAAACTTTAAGACTATGTTAGTATAAATGACAGAGACAAGACACAAAATTAAAAGTTACACCCCCAATGGGCAGGCACATCGAACCTTTACAACATGTAGAGAGGGAAAGAAATTAAACAGAAGCAGTAATTAGGCCTACGGCAGGGCATTAGTCTGGGAACTAATACTTTATGCAGAAAATCTATGAGAGAGTATTACCTACTTCTCTTTTCTATTCGTTTATATACAGAAACCAGCAAGAACCTTCCTTAAAAGTAAAGCAATAGGTTATCAAAAAATTATAGAAAATAAGTTTAAATCCACATAACGATATGAAACTTATGAGACAAAAGTTTATTAACTCATTTCAGTTTGCTGTCATTCGTGGCCCAAATTTTGTTTTTCAATATCCATAGCCTGTGTTTAATTATTAAACACATGCACAATAAAATTGAGTATTCCGCGATTCTAAATAAAGCTAGCCAAAGGCTACATTGACTAGATGGATAGATTTATCACACAGACTAAAAATCAGGTGCGTCCGACTTTCATATACATTTTGTATAAAACGATATTTCCAAAATTTTCTTTCCGTATAAAATCCCGTCTTATTACATAATAAATTTTTACGACACAATTTTTTTTTATTAATTTTATGTCTTTTTCATAAGCATACGTATAAACCTTTTGGAAGAAGTGCTCTAAGCGTTAGTGAAAATCCAATGTGTGGTTTCCAATAAGGGCGTAGAAACACACAGAATAAAACCAACTTGGCTTCATACTATTTAAATACTTTTTAAGACTCACTGTACTTTACTGACTGCTTGTATTTAAGACAGCATTAGAATACTCTATTTTGTTTCCTGAATACCTTAAAATTAAACATGAATTTCAAACTGCATAAATTATACAACACGAAACTACCTCCATAAATCCTTTAATTATACAAGGACTATCCTTGAATCATTAAATTATGATTTTGCTGGTTTGAATGTTGAAAGGGCAACCTTGTTTTAAATAAGAACTGACGCTTGTTTACTGCGGTAGGTTACCAACCAAATCAATGCATAAATAGTAGATCTATTCCACATTGATCACCTGAGTGATATCACTTGGGTAGGCGACTCTTAAGTGTCCTTTGATCACCCCGCGAATATTATCACCTAAGTGTTCAGAAGCGACTCCAATAAAATTATCAGGTTTAATGACCTCTATGTATAAATTCCAGGCTCCAATTCAGCCCAAAATTCACTGGTATTGGTTTAGGACACTACTATTGTTTTCCATGTTTCTAAAGTAAGAACCATGTTAGTAGTAGAAGAGATTAGGCAATGTCTTTCAAGTTTATTAGCAGTGTAGGCGCCAGAAACATAAACATCTGTGCTTCTTGCAGCCCAGTTTTAGGTAAGCTGCTTTATTGTACTTATATAAAACTAGCTTTTGCCCGCGACTTAGTCCGCGTAGAAGTCGAAAATGGTTCTAATAAGATTTTGAATTGTTTTACCAACGTTACCTATTAATATATAAATTATTATATTTAAATGTTTGAATACTTATTACATAGCAATCTTTATTATAGTGATGAGATTTTAAGGGTAAATACCGATATATATTAATCCGCCCCTAGCCCAGTAGGACCACGAGTACATATGCCACCAAACAAATTACCTGTAGGACAAATGGGTAGGACCACGGGCCCATAACCAGTGCTAGAATTACCAGGCTACTCTGTGCACTTACTCTAAGCATGCCACATACAACGTCTCTCTCAAGTCTACACCCGCTACCTTATGAGTTTGACCTTGAGCTTTATTTATGGTCATTTCGAAGCAAACTTTGATGGAAAACTGCACTCTTTTGAATTCGAAGGGGTATTTGATGGTGTTAGAGGAATCTTATGAATAAATATCTACCAATTCTCCTTGAGAACAACCGTATAATTGCCTCGATTACCTACATTGCATTGCAATGTTTTCACTTGCAATCTGTTTCCATTGCATAATTTTGGTGGATTCACTTATATTGTGCAGAAACATACCCAAATAGTACGCCAACTCTCAATTTGTCCGTAGTGACTTGTGCACATTCCTTTAATTCCTGTTAAGTTACATCAGAATGTGTAACACTGTTACCCAATAGGAAAAAACAAATCTCGAAACGTACCTAACACTGCTACTTATTATTAGCATGGCCCCCTTAGTAAAAAAAGTTGGCAGCATCAACTTTTGACCCAGGTTTCAGCATTAACGTCCTGTGTCCTTATAGCATGTTGCAAGTGCATATGTATAACTGTTCGCTCTAAGCTGCGCCTGATTGTTCCTAATATAACTAGAAAAAAATTGCAGCAGATACTATTTTAAGCGGTTGTTTGGTCTTAGGATCTCACTGGGGTGTAGAAATGAAGTATCCATCCTCCCCGTAGCAAAACAAAAGTGGGTACTGTAATGCATCTTATGAGCGTTGGATTTCGCTTATCCGATGTAATAATTGTGCTATCATAACTCTAAATTACAATAACCCGCTTAAAAAATTGCTGTTCAACAATAATTAAAGCAACTTCATTTGACTGTTGATTGAGTTTTCAAACATGACATGTATCATGTGTCAAAATAAAATGTTTTTAAATCAAAAGCACTAAGGAGTATTAATATCGGCTTCAAAGCAAATCATCTCCAATATAACTTTCTACCCCTTTTTAACCCCGTTAGGGGAGGAATTTCAATGAAATATAAAACACATCTTTCATCCATTCTGTCAGAGAACGTTTATGCAAAATTTGAAGAAGATTGGACCAAGGAATCACATTGTCCCATACAAACTTTGCCTCCCCTTTTTCACCCCTTTAGAGGTGGAATTTCGAAAAATTTCTTCTTATCGGATACCTACGTCATACATAGAACACACCCTTCAAGTTTAAGGTCTCTACAATCAGCGGTTTAGGCTTTGCGTTAATCTGTCAGTCAGCCATTCAGGACAAAGTATTTTATATTATATAGATTAGATATCATGTTTAATACATAATTTTTGATAAAAATGAACAGCGCCGTTAGTGTTCATCCTGCAAACTAAATTTTATTAATTTAATGATGTCACTAGTGGTTGCTTTTTTAATCTTTTATATGTCTATACCGACATATAAAGCGATTCAGCGCCGAACAATCTATTGCCTAAAATCGGTATTTTAAAAAATCTTTCTTATTGAAGATCGTAAGAATCCGCACGTTAACTATGGCAGCTCTTTAGTTAAATGCCTATTGCAGTCTGACATTCGACTCTTCTGGTTAAATTTGAAATCGTAAAATCACCGTTCGGAGATATTCCAATGTTCCGATAGCTCTATTTTTAAATGATACGCGGTATTTCAATTTAGTTTAAAAATATGGGAAGGCATTTTAAAACACTAGTGGAAACAACTGTGGAAACAACTTTTACATCAAAACTATTTTAGGTTTTTGATTTTAGAAACTGTCTGTGTGGCCTAGACTACGAGAGATCAAGGTGGAGACTTAAAACTGAAAAATGAAACTAAAACTAATATATATATCATATTGGAATCATTTCTGTCGAATGTTAATTGAATATTTAGAACTTTAATTTTTAGTATTTAATATATCTTGAGCAAGTGCTCGAGGGTGGTGATCAATAGTCACACGTTCTCTATACCTATGAGAAGAAGCTTTAGCTCTTCAGTGGGATAGTAGCCTCATAATGAATACACATAACTATTACATATTTAGTATTATTTTACTATTAGATTATTATTTTACAAATTATTATTATTACTATTAATTCTTAATTGCGCTTTTTTACCCTAATTTACTAATTACACATAAAAGCCTTAAAATTAGCATATATTTTCAAAATTTCCTTTCAAATTAATTATAAAATATTCCGCGTGCTTTCAATAGCTATTGTAGTATTTTAACATTGTTTATTTTTTTGCATTGGAACAATTAATTTTATGCATGCCATAAAGTTGTATTGCTTATAAACAACTCAATTTACCAAACCATTAAAAAAGCACAAACTGATTTTAACAACCGTACATATTTAACGAATTCACCATTTTTGCATTCGAATAAAAATTTACCTCGAACTCCACTCAAAATCCAACTTTATTTCTACGCTATAAAGTCGAAATTTAAATAAATAGGGAATGCTATGTTTCACCTACTAGAGTGGCTATCTGATCGATATCTTATTAATGCAAGTAAAGCTTAAAGCACACTTGTACGCCCACCTTGTAAATCTTTGCGTGCATTAGTGGGGGATTACTTTACCGATAAAAATGTGGGATTACCGATAATTATGGGAAATGGCCGATTATAGGGATGTAGGAAATGTCGGTTCATTTATTAGAAAGCAGTAAAATGAAAATGTAGGTTTATAAAATAATATGGTTATTGCAAAAATAAAGCCTTGTGCAGATTATTTTAGTTTTCTTATAGTAAGACCACCTATTGTATTCATTTTTTTTTAAACTGCTCTTGAGTTTGGGAAGAAATTCTGCATCGCGAGGTAGTTTATATCATACTAGAAGAGAAAACTAGATGCATATAAAAAACTATATTTATAATAATTCAGCCGACATATTAACATAATATTTCGGCTTTGTCTTTCGCTTCGTCTTCTGCTTGGTCTTCGGCTTCGTCTTCAGCTTCGTCATCGGCTTCGTCCTCAGCTTCGTCTTCTCCGAATTTCGCTACCTTGTCCTGTCTTAAGCCACTTTCTGCCATTGGTTGTCTACCACCCTAGGTTGTCAGTCCACTTTGTGAGGAATCTGCCTATGCTACGCCATCTGGTTCGTGATTTTCACTCGAGAAGTTTCTTTCCTTTCTTCTTTCCTTCCTTTCTTTTCCTTTCTGTTACAACAACCAGCAGTTCTGCAAACAATATATCTATTGCCACTTCAGCAAAGTAACTCTATAATCTATACTAAACTATAAAACTAAATACGGGCTTAAGCTTTCTTAATTATTGCAAAAGCATGGTGTTTCTAGCAAGACAAATGCCAACCCTCAAATAACCCTCTGCCCATTCGAACACTGTAATTACTGTATTAGCAGTATTAGAACAAATTTCACAATGCTGATATACTGAAACTAATAGTTTATGTGCCCGAGTAAACAAAGATATACCTACTTTTGTACCTTTTGATGCAGCGGCTTGTTCTGTTTTCATCCTGCTTGTGGAGTGTGGAGATACTACATACCTTCATCAATCCTCCGAAAAGACTGAGTTATCGTGCCTGTACCATAATTAAGTCAACTAAACCTTTATCAAATGTAGGCGAGGAGCCGTACCCATTGCGAATTTCCAAAACTGCTACCTGGGTCCCTCCATAATCTTAGTGTTTTAAACACACCTTGCCATCGGCTACAACTTTAGTTAATGTCAAAACTTGTGTTGGTTAAAAAGGGAACTCTGACTTGCAATTTCTTTGTATGCAAGTTTGCAAACAAGAACACGGTCCACCTAATGATAAGTGGTAACCTCCTATGCTTAACTTCCCTTTAACCATTAAAGCACAAAATTACTAGTAAATACACCATAATTTATCTTCATTAAGTGCCTTTCACAAGAAACTCATAAATAGAAAAATTATCGTAAAATTCCTGCATTAACTTTTAAAAACGTTTTTTTCCCGTAGTGCCTTCAAATTAAAAAGCAACATTCACTTCCTTCTTAATTTTCACCAAATAACCGTAGCGAGGTTTCGCCACGTTGGGAAAAATAACAGGTTTTGAGCCTAGCCTCGTAAAATTTAACCTTTGCCGATAACATGCGATAACTTAATTTGAATTTAAAAATGAATCCGCCGAGAGACAGCATCGCATCGTTTTTGGAGCCGCTAAACTAGCGGACGATATACTCGTATTATAAAATGACCTCAATTTTATTGTGGGTCAAGTAGCGTTCACTCACATGTTCGCGAAATTCGTTCTCAGCTAATGTCATCCAAATCAGCCAAGTTTCAGCTCATTTGCTAAATTTGATTAAACATCAATGACTGACCTTTCGCTTTTATATAAGATATTCTCTTTGTGATAAGGTCATTACATAAATAAAATAAGCCGGGCAAGCACGAATATGCTACTGAGAGATCCGTACATATTTGCATGTTGTAGACTTCTTCAGAATTCAGAATTAATGAAATAAATGTGATTTTGTAGTTCAAACTACAAAAGATCCAAGTATACACCTCGATCATGATGTAGATACGTCAGAAGCAACTCCTCAAATGCGAATTTCATTTTGTAAACACAATGTGACATATTATGCATACATTCAATGCGATATATTATGATTACAACTTAATTTTAGTAATTTCTTTTTCAGATCAACTGACGATCCTGTAAGTTTTAATTAGTTTGCAAGTGTATACAATATGTTGCAACAGCTGATTAGCTAAGACTGTGAGTTATTTGTCGCCTAGACAAATTTAACAAGTCAATAATTGTCACAATAAAAGATAAGCTTTAATGACTACATATAATCGTGTTTTCTGTGCCCTGAAATAAGAATTACCCATTTGAAATGATACCCGCTCAGCGGCACTTATTACAAGCAAGGAAAAGATTCGAGGAAATGCAATCGGATTATGTATATTACCGTGAGTGTCAGGTTTGCCTAAGAGCCACGCTGTGCCAATGTTTTTAATCGTATCACAAGTGTTAACTAGACCAGCTTTTCCATTATGTACCTACAAGGAGAACTATGTAGTAGCACTATAGAACAAACATATGAATGGTACACCATTAATGATGTTTGTGTAGATACTACACCTCTAACTTTTCTTAAAGCAACGATGAACTTATTTATTTTTTTACAAAGGCTATTAGTATGTTCCTTCCTTGTAAGGTGTTTGTCAATAATAATACCTAAAAAATTAGTATTTTGTATTTGTTATACGGGTTCATTATTAAAGTTAATGTCAAAATGTTTGTGATTTGTTTTCACTGTCATAAACTGAATAAATTTAGTTTAGCCTCAATACGAGAATATATGCCACAACTAGCTGCACCGTACGCGTTGCCCGCGCGTTCAATATGTTTTGTATCCCTCGGGAACCGATTTTCGTAATTAAAAGTAGCCTATGTCCGACTCCGGCACCAAATCAATTTACATACCATTTCACACACACACACACACACTATTGAAGTCTATCTTGTATACTTTGCGACTAGGTAGTACCTAGTTTAGTTAGTAAGTTTACAAGCCTCATATTTAAAAAAAAGAAAAGTAAAATACCCTTTAAATCTTAAAAATTGTTTATTTTTTTATCATTTTTGAACATTATCGTTATACGGATCTTTTATATGATGAATGATAAGATTATTAGGTTTATGCTGCGTAAACCATGGTGGCGACGTTGGAATAGCTCTGAATGACTTGAAACACTCGACAAAGGACTCTCTGGCGTGATTTTCTTCATTAGTACCATGTTGACGCATTTGGTCAAACTTTTTAATTATTTCCCTGCTATTCATTCATTATTTTACCCGTAGTTTTCATTCTTAAAACTTCTTTATATAGAAATAAACATGACATATGATGCTGCTTCGCATGTTCTAGAATGAAATGCATTCTTTGAATATGTCTTTTCGTAGCGAGTTCATATGAAGAATTTAGGGCCTTTACTTTGTTTAGTAAATCATCTGATCTTAAAATAGACGGCTCACCTTTTATTTCTATAAGATTTACAATTACTGGATAAGTTATATTTATTGTTTCTTCTAAATGAATTAGGGGTATCTAAAAATGTAAATGTAATACTTTAATGCAAACCAATGACGATTAAGAATTTACATATTAATATTTTGATTTTCGCACATACTCGTATAACATGATCATTAGCATTACATAGAAAAAATTGTTTATATCAGTCTTCTGTTTTCTGCCAACAGTGGCAGAATAGTTAAGTGTCAACTTAATAGCATGACACGAGGTAACCACCACTATGAACTTCTCAAATGCTTTAGCTCAGCCAAGCCGCAGTGCCAAAAGAAATAAACAATTTCAGCGGCATGCATACACACAATCTTTCAAAACAAACCTCCAATGAATAAAACAAAAACTAAAACAAAATAAACTTACTAATAAAAATATCAACAGCACTGAAATATTCATATCTTACATAGCTAACAGTAGGACACAATAAAAATTAATTTACTTGAACTGCAATTTGCAATTAAAATTAAAAGAAAGTCCATAAATAGGTAAATCAATAACTTTGCTCGATAAAGATTGAAGATGAAATAGGGCTCGTGGTCATGCAATATAAATGTGGAAATAAGATTACTACATGCATGTATTTTCGTATAATGTGATTTTTCCATCTGCCAAATGTTCTACAAAAATAGAAGGAGTACGAGTGACAGTTTTCTTTTTTCAATATCACTATAACCTCTAGACTTTATATTTCTTTACGTAGTTCCTATACCACGCAGACCAACCTACATTCTAAGTTGTTTAGTATAGTTTAATATATTTGTAAATACGTGTTAAATAAATAAGTATCAATAAAATATATAAATACTAACAATAACAATAGAAAGGTACGCTACATAAATATTTAAAACAATTAATTAAAAGAAGTTTAAATGCATGTTTATCCGCATTCTAGAACCCATATTAGCTATAAATACAAGTATGCTTACTTTGGGCTTAGATAGCGTTGTGTTGATGTGTTATTGTTATTATTATGAAACTAGGCTAGAGCCTGTATTTTGGGAGACATTATTCAGTCGTGGTTACAATTATTCAAATTTGCGTTTGTGTGTGTGTGTGTGTATGTGTGTAAATGCGTGTGAGTGAGTATGTGTATGTGGGTGCGTGCATTTGTGTGCATAATAAAATTGATTATTAAGTCAACCCATCCCCAGGGATAAGTTTGAGTGGCCTCGATTTCTTAAATCTTGTACCTGTTCTTGATCTATCGTGTCAACAGTTATGTAGTCAAATTTTAGCAGGATAATGTTCTTGGGTTAACGCTCAATATAAACTCCTTGTATTTTACAACACGCTGTTCAAGATTTGCCTGTTTTGTGATATCTAAAGCATTTGACTGTGTGGAGCACAACATGTACAGACTGAATCATTACGTAGTAGGGATAGTCACATATGTCACAGGTAAAACAGTTTACAAACATAAGAATACAGAATTATTAAGTGTATACGAGAGGTTGTAATTTGCAGATAAAGATTCCTTACCTTTAAAGTAAATAAACTTATTTTAGTTTACATGAAGCAAGCTACTGCAAAATTTAAAGTTTTCATTGGCAAAATTCTCTGGATCTACCAGTCAGATTGAATTAATTCTTTTTGCTTTTGATAGCCCAGTTCTTGTAGCCTGTGTTACATCACGCTACGAGCGACGAGAACAGAGTAGTAACTAACGATGTAAATTAAAGCGGGTGAATAATATGTAAGGTAAACTTAAAAAGCATATATAATACTGGCTCGGTTTCAAACTCACAACTTCAAACTTAGTTAATAAATTATTGTAGTTTCATGCAATTTAAAAACAATTTAATTATGTAATCCACACATGGATACAAATTGTCGAGCCATCAGAAGAATTTACAAGAAATAAGAACAGCTACTTACAGTAGTAGATCTTCAATGGTTTCGGCCTGAATGAGCCGGACCGGTGAAGTACTACCCTTTCATAGATCGATGTAAGAATATTATTTTTCATGCTAATGTGTTTCGCTTGGCAAGTGAGAGCACCTGCAGCCCATATTGTTTTTTTTTTTTTTTCTGAGAAACACATTATACGTACGCACCCGCCTGGGCGAGGCGGGGATTATGTCGGACTCTTCGGTCACAATGAGAAAGCGGCCGGCATACCGACTAAAACCCACGGTGTTCCTTCAGACGGCCAGAGTGTCGGGGTCACGGGAGATGCTCGCGCATTCATCAGCGACCCCAACGGGCCACGGCCCGCTCAACATGCGCGGGCCCCGTCTGATTTGGGAAGCCTAGCCCCCCCTTCCTCCATCGAGAGGCGTTCGTGGAACACGTACGCCGCCTTCTCCGGCCTGTGCTGTTCGAGCGGCGATTGCCCAATCGCCGCCCGCAGGCCTCTTATGGTAGCTGGAGATCCCGGAGTGCCCCACATCGACATCCTCTTCGCCGTGGTCTGGCAGTGGTGTGGATGGTTTGGCTGTGTTTTCTAAGCATTATTATTTCTGCAATACTTGGAAAACATAACCATCTCTATAGGTTATGGTTACCACTGACCATCAGATAGGCCGTACGCTTGTTTGCCATCAAAGTTGTATAAAAAGGATTTCAGGACATCTTTGTAACCGCTAAATAAACCTTTTAGTTTTATTTTATTTTCTTTAAGATAACAAACAATTGCGTAATGTGCTTAATTTTAATACATAGGTTCTTAGGTAAAACTTAAAAGTAATCACGAAACTAGCACCGTTATTTACACCATAAAATTATGAGAGAACTTTACTAGTTAATAATTTGTGAATGGATCATTCATCATGAACCAGGTAATTCTATTTGGTTTTTTACTCCAAATGTCAATTTTAAACTTTTTACTGATTTCCACTGTACAATTGGTTAAAGCTGCTCTCATTCTGCCACCTACAGTCTCTGCCTCTATTACTACCTTCCTAATATCGTCAAGCACTTCTCTATCACGTTTTATTCTTTTTACTTCTTCGTACAAATAATGAGTTGCTTTTATATTGTTAATCATAAACTTCTTAATTTCAATTAGCCTTTTCATATTTAATTCCTCACTACGTTTTTTATGCATGTCGTCGATTATTTTTCTTTGTTTTTTCTTTCGTTCCTCTCTGAAATGTGTGAGATTTACTTTAAATAAGGATTAATATCATATTAAAAATATACATTGTATTGTGTAAAAACTTTATAGCATTATACATCATTGTTGTGTTTGCATAAATGGTTAATAGGAACGCTTCAAAAAAATAAATATTTTAGAAGAATCTTTTGAAATGGGTATTCTAAGCAATGTCCATTGGAAAAGATGAGTTAATTTTGTTTATACTGAGGACTATAAAATAATTAATTTAAAATAGATTCTTCTTCTTTTTGTGTCGACAGCAATTATTTTTAATAATAGATAAAAATTAAAATGGATTAATTAGACATAAATCATCACTTTAAGTGTAGAAAAAACAAGAAGAAAATAAGTATATTACTAACCTAGCTTTTTCTTTTTCTCGCATTTTAGCACCTCCTAACCTAAGTGCATCGTTTATAACATCATCTGCGTCTTCATAACTATCTTTATTTAGTAAATGTTCCACCTCACGATCTAGAACTTTTTCTTCTGAACTTGTTTTTGTTGATGTAGTGGAACTTGTGGCTTCTCTAACATTCACTACTGTTTCTGTATCAGTAAAATGAAGTCCATCATTTAGTATTACATCTAAGTTGATTAGTATACTAATCTGAAACATAAAAATAATAAAATTAGATTAAGTTAATTTATAACTTTGTGATAGTTAAAACGTTTTGTGATGTGAAGCTTACTGCTTAAGAATAAGAATAATTAACAAAAACTGTTTTCTGTGATCAAAATGCCTTTATGTTCAAGTCTACACCGTTTAAATCTATACTACTATTTATAGCAAAAGAGATTGTTTGTTTGTTGGTTTGAACGCGTTAATCTCAGGAACTACCAGCCGGATTTGATAAATTTTACGTATAATAGCTTTTTAAGGTAGGCTATGTAACATCATGCCACTAGAGATGGGAGCAGAGCAGTAAGCAAAAACGCGGGTAAAACCGCGTGCAGAAAGCTAGTGTTTATATAACATTAGACGAAACAAAAACACAGTTAGTAAATAGTTGTACCATAGGCAGTCTCATCTTTTCCAGACAACAACATACAACACAGGTCACAATACCGTGTTGATTGTTATTTTTTAATGTGGATAAAATGTCAAGACCGTTTCATTTTATCCACATTAAAAAATAACATTCTATGTTAATCCTATAATATTTACTACACAATAGTTTAAAAAAAAGGGTTACAATTACTTACAATTATTTTGAGTTGTAACTTCAAATCCATGATAAGTACATAACAATAAAAACAGAAATTGGTAGGTTTTAATTTTAACTGCAATAAAACTGCAGAATCAAATTGAATCTTAGTAATAATTGATTATTACAAACATGTGAATAGGATCGACTGTTCTTTATTTAGATTATCAGGGTGAAAACGTTAACTACTGGACATAAGACTAAATAGGAGAAAACAATAAGGTGGTATTTAGCGATGGCTTATTGGTAATCGCTTCGTGTGTTACGGTAACTGAGCAATTAGTACCAACTTAACTTCTTAAAAGTCGGAACTGCTCTGTCACCTATCTGTTTACTCAATGAAATGTTGGTAGCCGACTTCTTGTAGTTCAATGATTAACCGCATTGAGTAACACGTAAATAAATATTTTATATATGCGCATACACACACACATGTACAAATATAAGGCCAATAAAAAACCGTCCCCGCAAATAAAAACATACACAAACATACTAAAAGTCGCATCATTTATTCTTACATCTACATAAAGAAACAGAATTATTCGGCGTACTTAAATATAACTATAAAATGGCTATCAAAAGATACGGTTCTTTAGATAATCTAAAAGACAGAATGCTCTAAACCATGATTATCTTCGAGATATAACCCCAGTGGACCCAAACTCATGGGGGTGTAAGCAAAACCACCCCTAGCAACCACCTACACCACCCCAACAAAATTGAATTTATGCTTCATTTCCCATAAAATGCCTATGCCAAATTTATTTTAGACCATTAGCATATTAAAACGGCTCTTACCTTGGTAGTGTCAGACAAAAAATATTTAGAGAAAAAGTTTTTTGATGATATTTTCGGATACAATAGATTCTTCGAAGTGGTTAATTGGGGTGAGTCATTAAACGTTTGATAACAGAGGAGAAAAGGTTATTGTATATTTTAAGGTTATTTGTCTGCTTGTTAAAAAAATACTCTATACGAATGTATAGAGCTTGAACATGAAACTCGCGTAGCAGTGAATTCTACACAACACAAACTTGCTTAGTTTGCGGTATAGTTCGCTGTTGTAAGCAGTTTTAAGCATTTGACGTGACGTTTAAGTTTTAGTTTTATAGTTATCTACACAAACTTTTTTGTACAGATGTAATTTGAATTGTAGAATAGAATAGAATAATTATTGTTTAGCATAGATTAGTGTTTGCTTGAAATATATATATTTCTCCTACTTAATTCAGCATGCAAAAAATTAGAATTTGCTTACAACTTCGGATTCTCTACCTTTCAAATTCGGTCTTCCTTCAGCCGTGCTAGGGTACATGAAAAGTAGATGTAAGAAATAATTCTTGTAACTTATAAAATACTTCAATTTACCACGACTCTTGAGTCACCAAAGACAAGGTTAATATATTAGCAGAAGTATTTCTTTGGCTCTTACCTATATAGTTATATTTATCCAACTCCTAGTCGTAACAAACGGCGATTTACGAGGTAAACGCACCCATATATCCATCAGTATAAATCTTGTACCCCAAGATTAACTGCGAATACCTTGCAAATACAAAGTTATGACAGTCGGGCCTAGAAATGTTCTATCTTTAATCTCTTGACGAATACAATCAGAAGTATGAATTTTTGGCAATGAATGGTAGATGGTATGAGTGAATACCAACTAAGTTGTTATATAGTTTTGTTTGTAGTATTATAAGAACAAATTAAAATATCTATACAAATAAAATACATAACCGTTAGCGTCTCTGGGGCTAAGATCTGCAGCCATCTTATTCGGCTGCCGTCGTTTAGTCAAAAAATGCAAGCCATTTTTCTTCGTCTTCTAGTGCCTCTCCATTACTGGAGGTTAGCCGTTAGCTCAACGGACTTATTTTTATCTTGTGCCAAACGAAATAGCTTCTACGCTTGCAACACCAGTCCAATCTTAAATGTGTCGCAACCATGACTTTTTTCTGTGTCCAGCGCTACGCTTTTCTTAAATTTTACCCATCATTATAAATTGGAGGAGTCCGTGAGCCTTTTTTAAGAAATATAAATTAAAAGTAAAGTAGACAAAGATATGAGATACTCTATCATGAGACAAAAATTATATCTACACCAAAATAATATATTTTAAATTTATTTAAGATCTTACATTGTATACGGGTGTTGTTTATTTTTAGATAGTTACGCACATTTTCCTTGAACATTACTTAAAGTTAACATCGTAAAAAACCTAAACTACAGAAAAGTCTTAAATTGACATTCTGCTTCGAGCAAGCATGGTACATAATGCTCTTAATATCTTCTCAGTACGAGAAAAAGCAGTGGGATAATAACTATTATAGTAGTATTATTTTAAGTAGATTTTTTTTTCTGCTGATGGTACATTTTGGTCGTACTTCAAATAACAAGATCAGTACTTTTATATGACGAATAAAAATCTAGATGTATTCTTAAAAGGATCGTAGCCGTTTTATAAAACGAATAGCAATATCAATTGGAGATAGACAACATGATTCGTTCTGTTCAGCTTCACGCCGTTTTCGTGAAAGGGGTAAGCAGAGAGTGTGACACTTATGTTTCACTTGTAAAGTATTACTGTCCCTAATATTGCGTTCTGTTTGCTAAGTGAGAGCGCCTGAGGACCAATCATCGTCGATCTCGTGACTTTTCCTTCTCTCGCAGCCTATGGCTTGGTTGTAACTTCTTTGCATTGTTTTTGAAATACTTAATAACCACTCATGTCTGCAGTATCCGCGTGGAGTGGTGGACACCTTTCGAAGTGTCATCGTGTCAAACGTCTCGTTAAGTTTGATTGTCCTAAAACCAAAAATGTTAATCGTCAGACTGTCGTTCCTTGTAAAAATACATACCTTATTGGGTTGTCAATAAATTAAACTTTCCAATTCAAAAGGTTATCTCAAGTTTCCACGCCGCATTTGTTATACTTAGAAAGGTTTTTACTCTCACATATCTCAACTGTAATGTTAAAAAGCAAATCTAAGTTTCCGCCTAAATAATAACATTCTTTAAATTCGTTCGTTTTAGTTCTAAACTGTTGAAAAATTGCTTGTAAATGTGAGAATAATGTAAATTAAAAAATGTTTTTAAGCACTGTTAAAAAAGGATGAAACATCTTTTTACTAAGACAAAAAACATTTAAATTCATATGGGTTTATTAATTTAAATAAATTTCAACTTTCATAAGTGTTAATAGTTTAATAAATTTATTACCACTTCTATACGTTAAAATTACAAAATGTCAGTCAATTAGCCTACAGTCAGTTTGCTGACGTAGGGTATTCGGCATAAAAGACCGTAGCAATAGTACAACAGTTGTTTCAGTGATAGGCAAAACAGGCTCGCAGAACAGATGGCCGTTGAGCGACAACGAACAGGAAAAACAGCGTGGGCAGATCGATCACAAGATGGATAGATGACCTGACAAAGTTGACTGGCAGCCGATGAATGAAAATAGCTCAGAATCGACAAAAGTTGAGATGTTATAGGAAGGCCTATGTCCAACAGTGGTATTATAATTGACCCATAGACAGTGGTATAAAGGCAAATTATTGTTTCTAGCTTCAAAGTTTTAACTTTAGCAAATATTCTACGATAGTATGCAACTATTTTGTGAAACAAAAAAATGTGTTTTCAAAGTACGGTATTTTTAAAAAAAGCTCTCGATAAAGCATACGAAGCTGGTGTAGGCACAACGGCGATAGTTGTAGAGAACAAAGGGGTATCCACAAGTGAGTATACGCGAGTGTTTTAAACTCACACGCCCGAGGTGCTACCTACTAGTTTTGCTCATAGAATTGTGTAACAGATAGTTCACTTTTTTGTTAAATTACAGCAATGTTTTTGTTAAATTACGGCAATGTTTTTTTTATTGCCGATAGTGGCAGATGAGCAAACAGCCCACGAGATGGTAAGTGATAACTGTCGCTCATGGACGACTCAGAATCTGTGACATTGCTACCGCATTGCCAGAGACTCTGCGAAGCCGCTGCCTACCGTGAAGGGAGTGGGGTACGCGAAGGGATTGAGGACAGTGAAGAAAAAGGAAAGGGAGAAAATTGGGCCTCCAGCGCTCTCACTCACCGAACGAAACGCTATAGTACGGATACTACTACTCTTACGTCGATCTTCTATAAGAGGGTAGTACTTTCCCGGTAAATCCATTTTGGCCCATTCATGCTGAAACTAGTGTGGATCTACTACTGTCCTACCGTGTTAATAGATATTTTCCACCTTTATCTGTTTATAAAGACAATGCACACAGTCATTATTTTACTCCGTTAATGAGTAGAAGATTCGCCATGTTGTATGTTAAAATAATATCATGATTACATAATATTTTACAGTTCAGTTTAATTTACTTCTACTTTACAAAAACCATTTAAGTAGAACCAGAGTATTTATTCGAAATAAGAAACTATTTATAAATATCATTACTTTTTATTCATAAAATTTTATAGACCTGTCTTTCTTTCTTTTTTTTTTTAAGAGCTCAACTTCTGCTAATAGATCATTTGCCAGGGTTCAATGTTCTCTGCTCGCTTTTGATAACTTAAGGTTCTAACGTTGTACTTTATCAAGGTATTTTCATTTTTTTTCTTCAATTCAAAATAACTTTATCTTGAACTTACCCTTCCTCGTTTTACTTCAAAAGACCTATAACTTCAGTTCATTTATCTACTCTTTGATAAAAAAATCCCCTTTCTATTTTACACTCAGTTTAAGTCTCGTTTGTTAGCAAAAGTCTTTTGTGAGAATACGAACGTGTTAACATGTCTGCTATACAAATTACATTTTAGTTAGTTACCGTGTTTTCCCTTGTTACCGAATAACTACTCAATTTCTTATCTGTTTTAATAAAAACGGCACAATATCTTTATTTCTTGCAGAGCTTGAATAGTTTAAATAGGTTTTTTGCTAATAAATCATGTTGTTTTGTTTGTCTTTTTGTTGCTTTATAATCGATTTGTAAGTTTGTAACTATTTGCTTTAAATTAGAAAAAATATTATCGTGTGCTAATGATCAAGGTTTAAAAAAGTCATAATTTATTTCAAAATAGTGTTTTTTGACCAAAAAATGCTGAATTGGCGAAAGTTGTCACACTTGAGTGAAGATACTTAATTTCCATTAATGTTTATAATCGACAAAATCGAGAAGCACACTAAGCACTAAATAGGCAGCACCTTTGCAGAGTCACTGGGATTGCAGAAGCAGTTATAGCGATAGTTAAGTTTTGATACAATTACATCTTAATACACAGTTTTTGCGCGATAATCGTTTTTTTTTTTATTAATAATGAATTATTTATTTATTTGTTTTAATATAATTCTATTTAATACAAACAATTCAAACTAATCAAATCACTTACTAAAATATTAAATTTAATCCTACCATTAGGACCTATCATGTGTGTGAGTTTTTTGATATGTACATAGATTTGGTGCCGGAGACGGACACAGGATTCTTTTTATCTAGAAAATATGTTTGATGCCCGAGTTACATTAATTAAACACATAGCATTTTACACGCGAGCCAAGCCGCAGGGCGCAGCTAGTGTACCATAAACTATCATCTATAAATTTACAATACTCGTGATCTTCACATAAAAGTCATAAATCACCTCGAAAACAGGTTTGATTACCAGTAGTAAATTTGATAAGTCGTGCGTACAATTTTACATATTTTTCATCTAATATACCACGAAGGTTGCAATTGAAACTTAGTCTATTCGATATTAGTTTTCGCACTATATTATAAAACCTAACGTCGTCACGTAACCTCGTGCTTTTATTAGGCAACAAAATAATAATAAACAAACAATCACATTCATCATAAGCTTTAGTTAGTATAGTTCTTATACTCCAATTTTAATGTTTTGATAATAATAATCTTTGGATGCACTTTCTAGCAAATACTTACTAACACTTAACCTATACAGCAGAAGAACGTTTGAACTGCTTGAACGCGCTAATCTCTGGAAGTACCAGTCGGGTTTGAATTATTGTTGGGTTCAATACCCCAGTTCTTGAGAAAGGTTATAGGCCATATAACATCACGCTATTGGCGATAGGAGCGGGACAGTAACCAAAGATGTAACTTAACGCGGATGAAACCGCGCCACGGAAGGCTACCTTAAAATAAACTCAAATAGTCTTAATAAAACTGTAGTAAAAACAAAAAGATTTTTAAAAAAACATAACTCGAAGAATTATAGCTAACCCATTAAAAGTCATTGTAAACATAAACATCTCATAATTGCACCACATAGAAAAAGGTATCGGGGAATGTGGAAGGAAAAATGTTTTGCCAAGAACTACTGAAGTAAAATAGCTGTCAGTATGCTGGACATGTTGCAGAGTTTACCTAATGGGAAGCAATTTTTGTGAAATATACTCAAATTTATAATGAGCAGTTTACAGCATGTGCGAGTTTACTTCACATATCTGGCGACAGGTAATGTAGCGAACGGGTGTCACTAACGAGTCTCAAATCAGCAAAATTTAAATGAGAATGTGCCAAACATATTTGCAGAATGCATTTCGACAAATAGACAAAGTTTGTAACTGAGTGGGTAACCGAATAAATTACCAAAGGTAATCGCCGTGACAGACCCTAAAAGTACTGGGGACCTAAATGCCTACAAGAAGAGCTGAAAGAGACTGTCATCAAATAAAGAGTTGTGAAAACAACTTCAGGCTCGTCTGCTACTGGAAGCATATAAAATGCTCAGTTGGAATCATTCGAATTTGATAGCGCGTGTGCCACAGTCATGAGTCACTTTGTTATCTACAAAATTTATTCGCAACAATATTAATACTAAGGAGTTTTATCAAAAACCAATACTTTAATGTTAAAAATAACCTTTTAAAAACTGAAAATACAATATTTCACCTAAATCCAAAACGGCAATAATCAGTAATTGGATATAACATCACGTGGATTCACATCAATTCTCCTAACTGCTCTCATTTAAATTTCAAATCTACCCTCATTCAAATCTGGGGACGCAATGCCATCTTGGATCAGACCTCATTATGTCAAATAGAACCTAATATCGGTTTAGTTTATGTTAATTTCAAATTGATGTTCTAGATAATTTAGTAGATAGGTAATTAGTGCTTAAATTTAAATAGCTGCACTGCTAGACTGAATATGTCTTATACCGTGACATAGCATCACGACTTATTTCCTGAAGGGATTAGCAGAGGAGTATAACCCTAATGAATACAGTGGAGCAGACGATGAGCCAGTTGCCATTTACAGACTACGGACTAGTATTCAAATTTTTTAATAAGTATCATTTTACCCGACCCGGCGACCGAACCTGTACCACTGAACACACTGAACCACAGAGGTAGTCTGATTAATCTACTTCGTTTATACCGTCAGCGCCGATATTCCAATTCAGTTCATGGTCACCCAAAGGTTTTCGAAGAGCTGCTACTTAATTATTGTGAGTTGCACGCCGCTCGTACATAAATATTCTGCCCTATATCCAATCTACGAGAAAAAGGCAAGTAACGCGCCATAATTAAATTATCGACTACAATATACCATTAAATACCCTTATAACTAAATAAAAAGGTATATACCGAAGCCCTATGAGCCTTCGGTTCAATAGATTAATTCCATGTCAGACCCCTCGCAAGATTAAGTAGAAAAACTTTAGGGTTAAGTTACCCTGCACGCTAGGGTTAACTACTCAGCTCGAACTTCGCTTGTGTAAATTTTAGGGGTCTTTAAGTAAGCTATTATTATTTTGTTAAATAGTTTTCAATCGAATATTAAAATTTGATCATCATAAACTTATAATATCAGCCAAAAGTCTAAATGACCATGATGGCAAAAATTGGGGGTGGTCTATATCCAGTAGCTTATATAGTAGTTAGCTTCCCGCAGTGCGGTTTCTTCCGCGTCTTTGTTTACTGCTCTGCTCCCGTCGCTAGTAGCGTGATGTTAACAAACCTATTACCTTCCTTATGAACTGGACTTTCCAACGCAAAAAGAATCATTCAAATCCAACTGATATTTTCAGAGATTAGCACATTTAATAGTATAGATCTTAACAATAAATGTGTCTGAATTTAACTTAAATAACTCTCTAGCCATTTATTTCTTTGCTCTCTATAAAAAAAGATAATTGCTCACGCTGTTATAGTACTAGATCATTTTATAATTAGCATCACGTTGGTAGTAATAATTAGCACCTGTGTAACTGCAGGTCTAGCAGATTTATAGTCCCAAGCGAATTCTGTAGTCTGCTAGCAGCCGAGCTGAATGCTGTTCCGATTTATATACCAAGTAAGGAGTATTCACACTGATGCATCTTTCATGGGTCTTTTAAGCAGGGCGTGAAAAACATTATACCAGTAGTTGGGCTTTTGGAATGGTGTTCACCACTTCTGGATTCCACTGACTGCTTACCATCAGGCAGAATGTTGTTACTTTGGTTACAGTGTACGGACTGCCACGCAAAGGTCGTGAGTTTGATTCCCGCACAGTTAAAATACTTGTGTTAATGATATAATAAATAAAAATGTGTGTATATATACGAACTGCAAAGGAGTTGTTATGAGTTCTAATAAATCAGGTGGTATAATTGTTATTAGTAAAAAGTTAAGTATGGTAGGTTTTACTATTGAGAAATTATCAGTTTTAGTATCAAATGGCAAAAGCACTCCCTGTTACGATAAGCAAAACGTGGGCTTTATTTATATTTGCGTTTTATTATTTTTAGTGACAGGTGTTTCGAAAAATAAGACAGTTTCATTTTTGCATGGCATTGGCATTTTTGTACCTTGAACCTTATTTTCTTTATTTTAGCCTACCAAAGTGACTCAACCCCGCCTGATGGTAAGCAGTCAGTGGAATCCAGAAGTGGTGGCCACCATACCAAAAGCTATCGTTTTAAATTGCTGGTATGGTAGCATCCACTATGGCGGCTGGGAATGGGGTTAGGGGAAGGCAGTGAGGGAGGTGAGGAAAGAGGAAAGGGGGGGGGGAAATTGGGCCTCCGGCACTCTCACTCACCGAACGGAACGCAGTAGTATGAATACTACTACTCTTACGTCGATCTTCTATGAGAGTGTAGTACTTCCCCGGACGATCCAGCCCATTCATGCTGAAACCAGCGTGGATCTACTACCGTTTAATTTAGATTGCCAATAATTTTCGTTTTAACGTTATTGATTTTGGCTTTCTCTGCGTGTTTTCTTGTCATGATCTCGTTATCTTTCTCTATTACATATTAAACTCTACTATTATTCAAAAGTTCCTGTGGCAAGTCATATAAATGTGTTAAGTTCATAAAATTACCAAGTAATTCCATTCAATCCAATATTACATCTAGTGTGTTGTCTCCTTAACAAGAAGTAGAGTATTCTACTCGTAGGTACAAGAGTCTACGTAGTGCAGCTAATTAAACGGACATCTTATACCTTTCATATTACAACATTATTACTTACCTATGTTCTTGTTCAATTATGAAGTTAGCTGAGCATATCAATAAATGTGAAAATAATTCTGTCGCGGTTTGTGAGTACTTGGTAATCAATTTCCAAAACCTGATTCTTGGAGAGGGTATAAGATAATTGTCTCAATAGAAAGTATTTTACGGTAGTTATAGATTTTTATTGGGTTCAGCAATACGGCTGCTAATTGTCGTGACTATGACAAATCGTTTCTTTTGAAAAGCTTATGTCCAAGAGTGGACATCTTACCTTATATCAAATTATTACAAACATTTACCACACTGCCCACCCTCTCAGAAAAAAAGCGTAAGATATCATCTTATGCAATATCTTATCAAAGCAATATTTACTCACGAATGGCCAATAATATACTGCAGACACAATATCTCAGTCGTATCGATATTATTGACAGAGCAAATAAACGATTTATTAACTGCTGTAACTCTCTATCAAGTGATTGTGATATGTGTATTAATATCTACATTAGACATGGCTGTGTTATAAAATCAGAGGTCCTGTTGATAGTATAGATAAAAAAACCTATAGGATTGACATAAGCTAACGCCAACATTGTCGTTAACTTATGTCAATCACATACATTCTTTAATCTATTTTATGAATAGAATAGAAATCTATGCCATTTTTAGGGCCTAAGGATTCTTTCACAATGGCTTGTGTTGCCTTACAATTTTGATTTTAGGTCTATTAACGGTGTAAAAACAAGTCACAAAGTCACCATAGTGGGCACCACTGATAGCCTTAACTGATCTGCTGGTAAGCAGAATGCAAAATAAATATTTTAGTTAACATTTTCCTGCATATGGGAAAAAAAAATCTATTCACATCTCGCTTACGGTATGACGCTATGTATAGTGACGACTTAACCAGCAATTTGGTCTTTAAAATGAAATTTTATTTTACAATAGCTAATATAAAAGATTTGGTTGTTTCTATAATCATCATGCACGGACAGTATGATCCTTCCAGGATAATTTGCCTGCTACCATCCCCAAGGAAGTTTTTGAATGCGTACGTATATATGTATATAAGTTTTTACTACTCAAAGCACCTTGCTGGTTTCATCTCTTCATCACCCAAAGGTTGGCTGGTAGAAGATGCCTTTGGCATTAAACTCGGCTTCGTACAGTGTTTTAGACATAACGAAATAAATAAATACATTTACCTATACGACCGTCACAGACCGATTCCAATTTGCCGTCATTCTCAAAATGACGACAAATATTATAATATACTCACTTAAGTTAATAAAGTTACCTGTATCTCTAAAACCACATGTCCCTAATCTCAGAACAACATAACCTCCTAACAGAATTAAGGTCATGCCATAGCACAGAGACATTATGATCAAAACAAATGCCCTCTCCAAAACTTCCGACATCGTCAAATAAATTTTTCCATTACAGCAAAAATATGAAAGGCATTTACGTTGGCGTGCCCTAAAGCTGGACAAATTAACCTTTGTGCCAGCAACCACAGGAATTTCATATCACCCTGAAAACAGATTTAATCATAAAAATGCTTGAACGGTATATTTTTGAGAAGGGTCTGTATGTAAAGTTGAAATTAAAATTGTGACTTATTTTTGAAAGAATTTTCACCTCTGGTAATTATTGCATTTTTTTTTCTTAAAAAAAGATGGTTTTAGCTTTAGACACCAAGCGTGGTACACGTAAAACGTAGAGCATACAAATTACCAGACACAAGTTCACTCTCGAAACAAATACACGTGAGAACCAAACCTACAACGTCATGTGCCTAAAGCAATCGCATCATCAACTCCGTTAACGAAACAATTAATATACTTAACTATTGTATCCATAATACTACGTTTTATTATGTAAGTAATAGCGCTAGATGCCAAACCGTTGCTGGTTTTCCTTCAATTTTCTTCTCTTCCCATTTTATTCTATTCACTGTGAATAACAGCGTGATTGTATTATCTTAGCATTCTTTCTGCTGCTTAAATAACAGCCAGTATATAGGTTACAGTTGCTTATTTGCTAAATAGGATATTTTACTCCGTAAGAGAAAAAATCTAAAAATATATTATTGAGATAGCTTATTTCATAAAATACGAACTAAATTTTAAATTTCAATTCAAAGGTTTTAGCTTTTTAACACTTTGAACGCCGAGCCAGAAACACAATAAAAAATTTAACTGTCAACTATCGCGTCCAGCGTTTTTGTTAAATTACGCGCGAAATTTGAAAATGTAAAATTTAAATACATTTTTATGGCACTTAACGATTGAATAAAATGTTGAGATTTTTTTAATGTTTCATTAGCACTGTAGAATCTAATTGAGACACTTTTCAAAAATGGGTGTAATACCCTATTGTCACCAAAGTTGTACAAAAACAGTTATTAAAATTCCGTATTTAAGTACAGATATAACATTGAAACTCATCCTAATTTCGATTTTACGTATTTAGATTTATGAAAAGCCATAATAACAAAATTAAAACGCGTATTCCCTAAACGAAGGCTGCTTTATACACTTTATCAAAAAGGCTGATTCTGAAAACCGAATGACCATATTAATCTCAACAAACAAGGCTCTGGGGTACCACTGCAACATAAAAATATTCAACACATGGTAGTCATTTTGGAGAAACAAATACAAACATGTTAAAACTCTGTAAATTTTGACAAACTGTTCCACTGTATTTATTATTATGGGGTATTTCTACGGTTTTATACAGTAGTAAATCCACGCTGGTTTCAGCATGAATGGGCTGGACCGACCGGGCAAGTACTACTCTCTCATATAAAATCGAAGTAAGAATATTAGTTTTCATGCTAATGTGTTTCGCTCAGTGAGTGCGAGCGCCGGCAGCCCAAATACCCTCTTAGTCCTCTTCCGTTTCTCTTTTCCTTTCTCGTCCCCTTCACTGTGATCGGCAAGGGCTTGGTTGTGTTTTGTAAGCATTATTACTTCTGCATTATTACTATAGGTTACGGTTACCACTCACCATCAGGTGGGTCATTCCCTGTTTGCCATCAAAGTAGTATAAAAAAATAGCGTTCCAGGACGTTATTCATAAGCCCTCTGCTGAGAGAATATAAATAACTAGCCTTCCGCGGTTTCACCCGCGTTAAGTTACATATTTGGTTACTGCACCGCTTCTGTCGCCAATAGCGTGATGTTATTATAGCCTATAACCTTACTCAAGAATTGGTATATCAAACGCAAAAAGAAATATTCGAATTTGACTGGTAGTTCAAGAGATTAGCGCGTTCAAACAAACAAACTCTTTTGCTATATAATAGTAAAAAAAAAATTTTATGCTTTATCTGTGTGGCCTCTTCTCATACAAAGAACGAGCAATGATTACCATGCTTTCTCAAGGCTGTTAAAGACATCAAAAAAATTTAAGGATTTTTCACGATTTTTTAAGTAGTATTTTGTAAGTAATAGTAGCATTAAAGAAAGCCTTTATACGATTTAAATAAACGCTTAGTTCTCCTAAATTCTGATCTCAATTATTTTAAAGAGGCATGTAACAGTATTTCACTAAAGCAATCATTATGAAGGCCATCATGCCAACAGATTGCGATGATGCCAATTGGTAATCCAATATTGGCAATGGGTAGTGTATGTCCACCATTTCCTGACTGCACTGACTACTTTCTATAAAGTAAAGTGAATCTTCTTTTAAAGCTAATAAAAAAAAAGTACTCACAAATTATTAACGACGATGTTACTTTTAATATGGATACCAGAAATTTTTGATAATTTCTAACATCTACACATAGACCAATATATCAAGCTAACATTGTTCAATTAATATCGGGCGTAGTCCAGTTAATTTGCCGAGATTACTGCCAGACTGTCAATATGCAGATATGAACTGATACGTGTCACGACGACATCACGGCTATTATAGTGATCGATGGTAATTGATTAGTGTATTGTGTTGCTAATTATGAAGTTTGGATAGTTACGTGTTTAATTAGGTGGTTATTTTGAATAGACTGTTGTGTATAATTAGTAATAACTGTCTCATTACCACTAAACAGAATTACCTACTTTTGTGGAGTATATTTTTGTTCTGCTATACATGAAAGTGAGCGAATAAAGGTCCTAGGTGGTTGTATAGATAACTGAAAATTAGAATTCAGATTTGGAAAACTTTCTGGGCTCAATATTTTGTCGTTTGACAACTAAATCCACAACGCTTTTTGCTGTGACAAGTAGCTAAGCCATCTCACTCGGCCTTTAATTTATCCCTAACTCTAAACTAAAGCAATCTAAGTAACATGGCCTGTCTTGTTAAGATCAATACACAGATATTACTTCCACGAAGACTTCCATGCCAGTAAACACGGAATATACAATATATGAACAAATCTGTGCGAACGGCTCACTGTTTGACCCCGATCAACTTAGTTCACTGATAGAGGAGCTAAGGTTCGTTAAGGATGGATATGCAGTGATTAATAATACATTATCACGCCTACCTATTTCAGGAAAGGGTCGCCAAGAGTGTAAAACTCTATTCTTTTTTTTTAAAAGACGTTATATACTACTATTAATGTTCAAGCTGCATCACGAGAAACTTTACAAATATACAATTTTAATGAACACAAATAACACCTAGTACGACATATTTATTCTCTTTCACTCTCTCCCTTTCTGTCGTTATATCTATATTATTATTAATATCTATATTCTCTCATATAAAATCTTTTTCTTTCTTGACAAAGTACAAATTATAATTTACAACATAAAACTTTTGTATAACACAATCTTATCTAATCTTCTTGTAATATATAATTTCTTATCCTCTCTTCACAAATCCGATATAACATGAAAGTTAGCCGTACTACATTAGGTTCGTGCCAACGAGAGGAACCTCTGTATAGCATCAGTTTTGCGTCAGTTTGCTTCAGTTCAAGCTTAACTGACGAACTGACCCCAACTTTTTACATGTTGTGAATTTTAACTAGTATAACTTATAGTTTTTGTAACGTGTTTCTGTAATAAAATTGAATTGCTAACTTAAGGGTGAAGTAATGATCGAAGTGGATTTGCGACGTAGTCAACCC
This sequence comes from Parascotia fuliginaria, assembly GCA_963082885.1. Lineage (NCBI taxonomy): Eukaryota > Metazoa > Arthropoda > Insecta > Lepidoptera > Erebidae > Parascotia > Parascotia fuliginaria. Next base: position 6,112,707 of record OY720197.1, read on the forward strand.
TAAGCACCCGCTCGAAGAGCACCTGCTCGTTGAGCACATTCCCTAGTTCACTTTGAGCACCTATATTTTGTGAGGAACAAGCACCTGCCAAAAATATATTGATAGCTCAACCTGAACTAGGCTAGGTGCTCAACGCGCAGGTGCTCTGTGGACAGGTGCTCTGGGTGGACGACGTCGGATTTGCTCAGCCATCATATTGATTTCCTACTGCGGTAAATGTATCTTGTACTACAGAGAAGGCATGAGCTTTGATCACCATGCTTGCTCAAGACCGCAATTTCAGATTTAAATTTTTATTATTAGCCCAGGTTTCCTCTTAGGTTTCCTTTCTATTTCTATGTGGTATTGGCATCACAACTGGACATGGTTGACATAATTTTAAAAGTAAGAGAAAAAGTCAAAAATTCTATAAGCTGACTTAGCGATCTGCAGAAAGATGCACTAAGACTACATCCATTTATAAAAATCCAATTTATAAAAAAAAAAATTAATGGAATGCATATTATAAATAGATACAAATACATTAGCTCCCAGTTTCTGAAAGGCTAATCAACAAAAAATTTACTAATCACCGGTTAAATCCCATGTGAAGTACCAATTGAGTTGGAAAAGCATGAATAAATAACTAGTTATTTATTGTTATTGAGCTTTTTGCATTGTTTCAGGTACTACATCATTCCAGAAACTGGGGTAAATAACAATAATAATAATAATAATATTCTACCACATTCACACAGCGCCATCTAGCCCCAAATTAAGCAATTATATTTGCTTGTGTTATGGGTACTAAACAACTGTTATACTACTTAAATACATTTTTTTGTAAATACTATAGATAAATAAAATATAATAGATAAATTACACCCAGATACAGTACAAACAATCATGCTCATCACACAAAGATTTGTCCTGGGTGGGAATCGAACCCACGACCTCCGGCTTAGCAGTCAGGGTCACTACCCACTAGACCAACAGGCCAGTTTAAAATGACAATTACACACTCAAGCAATTAAAACTATTCACATAAATCTTCAATGACCCTTGTTATAAAGTGTACACTACCTACTTCTGTCTTCTTAATTGATTATGTTTTTGTAAATATTGCACCTACATAACTATCATTTTATAATTTAATGTAAAGAAGCCTTTTTTAACTACATTATTTTTTTAAATAATATAAAATATTTAGTGATAGTGATACATTTGACAACACGGCGAAATTTGACATAAATAATACCTATGTCTAACGCAAGTACGATTAGGTAGAGAAATTAACTACTTATCGAGGTTTTCCGGTAGACATAGGGCTCTTCAGATTCGGCAACGAACAAGTTTGACATAGTTTTAATGTCGCAAGCATTTATTCATTTTTAATTATTATACTAGGTACAGAGGCGGTCTTAATGCCTTAAGCATTCTCTACCACTCAATCTTAGGTGATTCAGAGATAAACGAAATATGTGCAGTTAATGAATTAGAATGTCTTAGATATCAACAACAAGCATGTATTGGTGAACCTCACCGGTGAACAAGGCAATGCTTGAGAAGGCCTATATTTAGCTTTAGATGTCTTTCGGCTAAAATAACGAGATGATGATTGCAAAAAAAATTTAAGAATCAATTCTAATAATACTAGACAATTGCACAATACGCAGGCGTCTTTTGTTTTTACTGACTACAGTGGGAGGTAAGTCAACACTTAACATCCTACCTACTAGTAATCGGTAATTGCGAAACCGCACGAGTCAAGAGGATCGAGTTGGAATTTAGAGGCTCATGCCCAAAGGTAACAATAGCAATCCACGTATGTATAATGTTTTAAACGCCTAAATATAATAAACTAGTATTCGGCGGCGCGGTTTCATTCGCCTCTTTGCTTACTGCTCTGTTCCCGTCACTAGTAGTATGATGTTAAACTAGACATAAAACATTAGTCTGAAATCTCCAATTCACCTTGAGCAAGCGTGGCAATTAATGCCTTCTTTAAAAAAGAGGCTTTACTCTGCTGAGCAAATAATAGCGGGATGTAATGATGATGAAATACACATTCAAAACAAATATTAATTAGGGACCACACATAGCTTTTGACTTTAGACTCTTCAACTGTATAAAGACAATATGGTTATAATAGTACCAGTTCCCATTGAATTTGTCATACTATTTACGGTTATCGTCACGTATTCCTAAATCAACAAATTTCATTCTTCATTCACATCGATGTCAAGTAACACTATGCAAATTGAACTAAAAACCTTTCTTATCGGCAACAACTCAATCGGGCGTCAAGTGAAAAATAATTGAAAACTGTGACACTAATCACTATTAAAAATTTTACGAAGCTTGCTGAGATCATGAAGCTTAAAATCAATTTATTTACAACGGATATTTTACTAGAACTCTATCTCAAAAGCATACAACTCAAAATCCTGTGACAACTAATAAGGAATTTCGTCAAAAACAACATAAACGTGCAGTCAAGGAAATTTAATTTAATGAAAATGAACCCTATTTAGGAGGTAATAAAGATAAAATAAGAAGATAGGGACGGCAATAACATTTAAGTTGAAGTGAAGTTTTTGTCTATGATTGTTTAGCTATCGAAGCATAACTGATTAGGAAACGCGATGGTTGGGATAACGGATAGGACATGTTTATATTTGGCGAATAGTTTGTAACAAATTTTATTGTAAGAGATATTCACATAAATCAGTATTCTTCTTTCTTCTATAAACATTTTACTAACTATTTAAATCTAAATATGAAAAAAATAGAGTATCGCGAACTAGTCAAATAGTTTATATCTTTAGTAACTTCAGTGATTAGAGTATTAAAAACACGGTTTGGTTGTGCTAGCGGTTTACAATCAAGTTGATAATGTTTTTGTTGCCAACTTTAAAAAAAAATTAAGCAATGCGTTATTATTAAATAATTATTAAACCAAATAATAAACAGTAACTTTCATTTCAATCAATTATAACTCAAGACTGAAGTGGATACATATTTTTTGAGGCCGAGTTTTCTAGAGTCAGCTAGCAAACAGTAAGCTTAATGTAACTGTACCCATATGCAATCTTTTGCAACACAAATTTCTGTTAAGTCAAAACTAAATAGCAGTAATACCGTAACTACGGAATATCGTAAGAACCTGTCCTCGTGAAGAATTCCATAATGAGCGTAGAATCTTTACCAAAATATCAAACAGTTACGAAAGAAAGAAAGGAAAGAAAAACGTTTATAGCAGCAGTGTGTTTTTTTTTTATAGTAGCCTACTAAAGTGACTCCACCCTGCCTGATGGTAAGCAGTCAGTAGAATCCAGAAGTGGTGGCCACCATTCCAAAAGTCATCGTCTTAAACTGCTGGTATGGTGGGAATGGTATAGGGGAAGGGAATGAGGGAGGTGAGGAAAGAGAAAAGGGGGGAAATTGGGCCTCCGGCGCTCTCACTCACCGATCGAAACGCAGTAGTACGGATACTACTACTCTTACGTTGATCTTCTATGAGAGGGTAGTACTGCCCCGGTCGATCCGGCCCATTCATGCTGAAACCAGCGTGGATCTACTACCATTAATATATTTTAGTAACGAATTTTAAGTTTTTTACAATTGTAATTTGCTAAAGTGATATCGGATTTTTTAAGTGACTTGGGACGAGCAGGTTTTCAATTCGACCGTATATATATTTTTTTATGTGTATTCGCGGATAGCTTTGTCGTTTACGAACCGATATAGCAGATTTTTTGTTTGAAAGAAGATATCCCAAGGGTAGTTCCATGATAAGAAAACCAGGATTTGATGATGGCATCCCAGAGAAATCGATTTTGTTACTTTTAAGTTTCCTGTTTAAAGTTGGGTTTTTTGTTAAAAAATATTTATACAGAAACCTGTATTAACCCAATCTCTAGAATACATAAAGAGCCGTATCGACACGATAAGTACTGCTATAGAATATCGGCGTAAAGTATTAATTTCCATAATAATGCATTTCGATTTGTAAGAGTGCCGCAGGCCTAACTATCTCCTTAGTCCTCTTCGTGTTTCTTCTTCATCCACTTTTCACTACACCATTTGTTTTGGTTGTTTAGAGTTACTTTAGGAAGCACATAACTATTGGTTCCACCTAAGTTGTATAAAAACTAACTACTTAAATCCCTACAACATTTCTTGAAAGTGAACAAAGAAATTACCTAAGTGCTGTATTATTTTTATTATTCCCGAATGTTCTACAAATCCATAAAGATGAACATATTTTCAGCTACCAGAGATATAACTGAGCTTGGTCTACATACGCTAAACTCATTCCACATTACGTGTAGTTAAGGAACGTATTCAACTAAAACAAGAGCTACGGGTATGGCTACGACACAAGCGAGTAAAAGAGAAAATCTTGATTTATGGGTCTTATGAGTGAGGTAAGAAAAAGTATCACATAAAACCGTTATAGTGGATGCCAACATGTTTAGGTTTTAGAATGGTGTCCATTACTGCTTACCATCAGGCAGAGTGAAGTCACTTTGTCAAAGAAACTCATAATATTAAGTGGTGGTCAGCGTCGTCCGGCTTGTAAAACAGATTGCTAGCCATACATACTTAACATACTTAATATACATAGAAAACACCCAAACTGAAGACAAATACAAATGTTCATCACACAAATATTTGCCTTCCGCGGGAATCGAACCCACGACACCCGGCGTCGCAGTCAGTTACACTAACCACTAGACCAACGGTGCAGTCAACAACTCTTTAATTATAAACATTTACACTCTTAATATTAAACGCAGAACAGCAATTTATTTACGTAATTATACCGTATATATGCGCTTAAAGCATTTGACTACACAAGACGAAAAGAGATGACGCTTTCACGCCTTAACTACTGAACCAAATTGGATAAAATTTGGATCAGAGATAGACTAGACTGGACTAGACTAAGCGTTGTCGCGAAAACATGGCTCGAAGGATTGAAATAGGGGGTGAAAGTTAAGTTCATGTATAATCAGAAATATGTTCATGATTAGTAAAAATATATTATGTGATAAATCTATGACGCTGAAATCAAAGTAAGAATAACGAAAAGATCCCACCAGTTTAGTGGCCACACTTAAACTTTACATAGTCACTATGTTCCTCTGATTTCGTTATCGAAGTGAACCGTTGGATTGCACATAGAAATAATATTTGTGCTAAATGTGCCTAATATGGGTTATGTTATTTTGTTGGGTAAAAAGGGTATTTTCTGCACAAGCTTCTGCAAACTTTGTAAAAGAAAAAGGTATTTTGATGTTTATATAATCGCTATCATCAGGCTACATCTATACTATTATATAAAGGGGAAGAGTTTATTGGTTTGTTTGTTTAAGCACGCAAATCTCTGGACTACCAGTTCGATTTGAAAAAATCTTTTTGCGTATAATAGCCCAGTTCTCGAGGAAAGTTATAGGCTATGTAACATTACGCTACTGGTGACGGGAGCAGAGCAGTATGCAAAAACGTGAATGAAACCGCGCCGGGAAAGGGTCTAATCGGAAACCCTAAAGGATCACTTTATTGTCCGTCTATCTGACTGTTCGTCAAGACATTTGACTTTTTCTCATCGAGGTGTCAAGCTAAAATTCATATCTAATACTCTTACCTGCAACCTCTTGGATCTGTGAAAAATATGCTTAAATTTAAACTCAGGTACAATAACGAAGTACTATAATACAATGGGATTCATTTCCCTGCGTAAAACATTACAGTTATAGTAAAAAATTATTATCTCAATTTAAAACATGAACGACCGAACAATTAACATAACACTAGATGTCTCGCATTGAGAAGCCAGTAAAAATGTTTATGGCACCACACTCACTCCGAATCGCTAACTTAATAGCAATCATTAACGTAACTTTTACATGCACACACGCTGAAGCTTGTGTGTCTAAGGTTTGTCATAGATGAGGCAACAAACAGTCGACGCTGAAACGAAGTTTAATGAGATAACAGACGTTTTTGTAGAACTTTATGAATCCTTTGCTTATGTGAACAAACCGCCAGTAAGAACGAAAATAAAAATCTATTTATTCGTATAGGTTAATTAAATTAACACTTATGAACGTTAAAATTTACAAAATGTCAGCAAATTAACCTACAGCCAGTTTGCTGACGAAGTAGAGCCATGAGAAGAACTCGCAAAAAACTCAGGCTACTCTTTTTAATCGTCAGGTTATTGCAATTTTTGTAAGAACAAACCGCAAGTGCTGCTTTGAATCATCGAACCAATCGCAAAATATTACTTACTCCTCATTTAATTAAAAAAAACATTACTCTCAATGATTGTTACTTGAATAGTTTCTGATCATTCTCTAGTCATCCGTTGCATCTTGAAGCTTGTTTACTTAATTTTTTAATACAGACCTTTAAAATTTCGATAGAAAACAAAACAAAACTTTTATATTATTAAGTTCGAACTGCAGCAATACTTTGAATGAATGTAGTTGAAAGTTATTTCCCTAGACAACATACAATATACGTGTGCTATAACTGCGAGCGAAACGTAGTATGTTTACTAACATAAATATGTTTTATTTGTTTAGTTTTGCTTCTGCTGACAGTTTCACTGCTACAAATTTCTGAATTACTTAAAATTCTTCTCGTAACTAACTATCGCCATCAATATTTCACTTTTTATACGACTGCTGAATTTTGTCGAATAATTCTGCGAGTCCCAATTTCAATTAAATTACATTTGCCTCTTGTGCAAAAAGCCTAACTTCCTACCGCTGAGCACAAGCTGTCAACCGTGACGACACGGTGCCGTTTAAAGGAAAACACAACTTTACGGCGGTCCCTTTTAGTTTTAAAACTATTTCGGTGTAATTGAGTTAGCCCGAATTCCGTGCAAGTCTGTATTAGTAGTTCCGTCCAGAATGACGGGGCATACCGTTTAATCCACATTGGTAAGTTCGGACTAAAGTTCGGTATTAAGCCAACGATAGTATTGAAGAAACGATCCGTAAGCTGGTCTTGGTTTGTGTTGTTTGTATTGTGGAATTTGTAATATTGATTAGCTTAAAGTCAATAGCTTCTAATTCTAGTTATATTCAATGCTACAACAAGTTCTCAACTAAATTTGTGTCGGCTTACAGTTGTAGTTAAAATAAAAAGGTTACATTTGAATAGTAATAATTACTAATGAAAAATAAAAGTACATTCACAGAATCTTACTGCACTTTATTGAATCATTATAAGATCTAAATTAATAAAAATAATTTAAGTTTGATCAAACTAAGTTTCTGCTATGAAAACAATTTTAAATTATTCTATTAAGGGATTTTTCAGCTATACAATAATCACTATTATAATATTTTCTAATTTCTAAATCGTATGATGAATGCTGATAAAACAATACATTGTCTAATATAATGTATCCAAAATTAATTTGATATTTCAATCAGTTTGCCTCATTCGAAAGAAAATTTCTGTAGTTAAATAAGAGATTTATTTTTTAAATAAAATAAAAAATGCTTTGATAAATTGTATTTAGAGTCCTATGAAATCCATATTGATATTACTTTGCATAATAACTTTTCTAATGTATTTTCTTATAATCTTAATTATATCACGGTAGTAGATTCTCGCTGGTCTCAGCGTGAATGGGCCGGATCGACTGGAGAAGTACTACCCTCTCAACAGAATACTGTATACCGGTTAGTAGGTATGTAAATAAAATATTAGTACCAGAAAATTTAGTTTTACTTCAAAATTTTTAGAGTAATACTTTAAAAATAATACTAGGGGCTCTGTTTATTTCTGCATCCTTCTATATATTACTAGCTGACCCGGCAAACGTTGTTTTGCCATGTAGATAATTTCTAGAGAATTTCTGGTGTAGAAAAAAAAACTAACTTATTGGAAGTGTATAGGGATGTGAAATATGAGTGAAAAAGGCATGGAGCGCTGTGAACGATAAGGGAACATAAAAATAACAAAACACCAAACATTATTTTTTTTAATTTATTAAAAGTTATAATTATTTATATCATTAATTCACACAGCCCAGGTCACAAATGTTAGTCAGAGAGTTATAGGATCTCTTCGTGCCCTATATCGTCTGAAGAACTTCCTCCCTTCTAAAACAAAAATGATGCTTGTGCAGTCTTTAATCCTACCCATAATCGACTATGGTGATGTGTGCTATTACGACCTGAATGCAGATCTTCTTAATAAATATGATCGCCTTCTCAATAACTGCATTCGATTCATTTTTAATCTTCGTAAATATGATCACATCTCTATTTACCGCTCTGAACTGAAATGGTTACCTATCCGTCAACGCCGTAGCTTGCGTGCTCTCACTACCCTCTTTTCTATCCTCAACTCTCCTTATTCACCTAACTATTTAACGTCTTCATTTCAATACTTGTCTTCTGTTAATAATAGAAATCTACGTTCTTCAAATAACCGTTTACTTACCTGTCCCTCTCATACTTCTGGTTTCGTACACTCTTCCTTTGTAGTGCAGGTTATTCTTCTTTGGAATGCGCTTCCTCTCGAGATCAGGATGTCTACTAACCGATATACATTTAAGCAAAAGATTCGTACTCTCCTGTTTGATGAATTGTCGGCAATATCACGTTAACTTTTGTATATATATAGATATATATATATATATGTTTATACATGCATTATATATATATCTATGTAAGTATTTATGTATACTTATATGTATGTTTGTATGCTTATATGTATGTATATAATCAAGTATACCAATATTATTTATTTTGTATATATATTATTTTTCTTTAAGTAATTTAAGTATCTATTGTTTGAATACCTATTTTTGTAATATGATTTAAGCCTCCAATTTTCTCTATCATAATTTACAACTTCATTGCACCTACTTCGCTTATCTCTGCATTACCTTGGTTGACTGGTAGAGAATGCCCATGGCATTAAGTCCGCCATTGTACATTAGTGCATTAAGTTTTTATAAATAAATAAATAAATAATTCATTACATAATATTAATCTCTTAATGCTACAGCGTGAACAATATTTTTTGTTAGCCCGTCTTTAGCTAATACAAACAAACTGGTGGTTTACCCACTCGAGAGCATGAATTTTATTAGTTATTAATAATTAATTATATTCAATAATATTAGTTTTTAATAAATAAATAATAAAGTTACTTGAGAATATATTTGATATGAGTGTTACACTGAGATAGCAAAAAATGTTTAACTACTACGCTTGACGCATAAACACTAATAATAGCCGAAAACTGTAGAGGGAGTGAGAGAAGGCTTCTTGTTTGAGAGAAATAGGAGACCATCTTCGTTGTCATGCCTACTCCGTGTTGTTTACTGGGTGAGAAGTGACACCAGTAGACACATGAAGGGTATAACTTACCAAGTGATAATAATTGATGTTATCGAGCGGGATAAAAAATGATAAAATTATGAAAATGACTATTAAAAAGCAAGGGTTGGTGATAGAAATGTGAAAATTTAGGGTTGTATGTATTTTTTAATGTCACATAATAAAAAAATTAAAAATAGAAATGAAAATTTTGGGGTGGACCGATTTTCAGTCTTACTGAATATGCATAAAAAAATTCATAAGAATCGGTCAAGCCGTTTCGAAAGAGTATGAGAGCGAACATTGTGACACGAGAATTTTATATATTAGATATAATATAATATAATTATAATATTATATTAATTAAGTTTGTATGTGTGTGTGTGTTTGTTATCACTCAGCGCCTAAACAGCTGATCCGATTTTGATGAAAATTGGTATGTAGATAGATTCGTTGCCGGAGACGGACATAGGCTTTTTAGACTTTTTATCCCGAAAAATATTTTACGCGCGGGCGAAGCCGTGGGGCGCAGCCAGTACAAAATATTTGAAGCAGTTGCTTGCCGAGAAAGACGAAAACAACATGATGGGCTACCCTAAATCGTGTCACTTGCAAATTTGCTCCAGCGAAGCAACAAAATATCTCTCAGTGGCAACCATGATATAATATTTCGTTCACATGGCCAGCATTTTCTCATAAATTTAGATTTTATGGCCACATATTGTGATTGAGCTGTCACCTTACATTCGTAATGGCATGTATTTTGTAACAGAATCTCAACATAGTGTAATATTAAGGCAAAATTGCTGTTTTTGTTGTTTCACCGCAAACTTTTTTCCCTTCAAAGATTTTGAAAATCTTGTTTTCATGCAAAGCTGATTAGTGATTATATAAAAATCAAAATGTAAAGCAATGATAGAAGAACTGTTTTAGTCTGTAGATATAGTAGACAACATTTATGCTGAACATAAGGCTCTTCTAAAGAATGCAGTTCATCATAGTCACCGATTAGCGAACGAATTAGTGACTAAATAAGGGCGATATTTTATATGCTGCATTATTTATTTATACTATGATATAAAGGGGAGCAGTTTATTTATTTCTTTGAACGCGCTAATCTCTGGAATCACCAGTCGGATTCGAATTATTCTTTTTGCGAATGAAAGCCCAGTTCTCGAGGAAGGTTATAGGCTATGAAACATCACGCTACTGGCAGCAGGAGCGGAGCAGTAACCAAAGATGTAACTTAAAGCGGATGAAACCACGCTGCGGCAAGCTAGAGTATAAATATTTTGTGACCACCTTGCCTACATAATGTTAGGTATTTTGTAATGATCACATAAAAACTACTATTAATGTCCGTAGGTGGTCTCAAATTGATAGATAGAATAATTTAGGTGTCCATTCAAAATTTTATTGATATCTTAATTTGTTGTTCAAAATATACTGAACAGGTGTCGATTCTGTTGTTAGTAACAAATCAACATTTAAGACCGATTTATTACATTTGACCAATAATGTTAATTTTGAGTTAAGACAACGTTCCAATTTACTTTTTTTGCTGTTTAATTTTGATTAAGCAATAGAAGTATATAAGTCTGTTAATTAATTAATTAATTATTCTATTAATTTATGGATATAAAGTCTCGATACTACTTTAACCCCCAAGTCTCTGAAAGGCTGATCAACGAAAAATTATCTCATTACCTGTTAAACCTCATGTGAAATACCAGTTGGGTTGCTAAAAGTATGAATAATTAGTTTTATTTCATCTAATTAGTAACAAATTTGATCAAATTAGTTATCCATACTTTTAGTATGCTTTTAGGTACTTTACATGAGATTTAACAGGTGATTCGTTGTACGGCCTTTTTTTTATGTTAGCCTACCAAAGTGACTCTACTCTGCCTGATGGTAAGCAGTAAGTGGAATCCAGAAGTGGCGGACACCATTCCAAAAGCCAAACTACTGTTATGGTGGCCTCCACTATGGCTGCTTAGTAAGATGCTTTTTCACGCCCCGCTTAAAAGACTTTAGCCTTTCAGAAACTGGGAGTTATTCTCATAAATATTTGTAACTAATAAATGGTCCACATTGTTTTTTCTTTCCTTTTCACTGATTTTTGTTTTTGGCGTATCGGGCTTTTTGATAGGTCCATTCTGTGAATGTGTTTGTTTATGGCATATGATCCGCAGATTTCTGTCGCACTTACATAACCTGAATGCCTTTTTTTAATTTACCCTCATTTACTCATTTTCAAAGGCTTAATTAGGTACATTTACCTTATTAGTCATATTTTTACAACACTTAGAGAACTCAGGCATGTTTATAGGCTACAGGAATTTGACATTAAATGCTTGCTTCTGTTAATCACATAAATGATATAAAACTTTAATTTTACTTTATTAAGATACAACAGAATCGAACCCATCTTCAACAACACAGATGTCGAGATCCAAATAATTTACTTTAATCAATCAGTACGATATAATTATTAAGCCTTGAGGCTTGAAATCATAATAATACCGTAACGTGTCATGGAAATACTATTGTATACATTGCTGCTTTTGAATTGACCTGATGTATTAATTGTATGGGGTTGAAGCAATCTATTGTATAAAATGTACGTACCTAAAGTTGGTACAGAGTGTTAGTGGTATGCAATGAGGTTGTTGTATGGTCAAAGTTATAAAAGGCGATTTTTATAAGTAAGCAGGGTAGACTGAATGCCGCAAGCCCCGCTTTCCGAATTTAGTTTGAATGTTATGGAGTTTAGTTCTTAGAGTGGGCTGTTCATTTTTATGTACAAATATACGATGTCGCTGGTGAGAAATATCCATGTTAACTCATGGTAGAGCAGCATAAATCACTATACTACATCAAAGTAATCATTTCATAATAGTTTCACTATCTAATCCATAAAAATAAATGAAAAAAAATATTTTACTTCCTCTGAAAATCAATCAGCAATTCACTAAATGGGCATAGGTCTCTTCATAAATAGGAAAAACTAAACTATGTATTTAACAATAAACAGCGACCTTGGTATTTACTCTTTGAACTAAAATTTTTTTTTTTTATATACATTAGCCTACCAAAGTGACTCCACCCCGCCTGATGGTAAGCAGTCAGTGGAATCCAGAAGTGTTGGCCACCATACCAAAAACTATCGTCTTAAACTGCTGGTATGGTGGCCTCCACTATAGCGGCTGGGAATGGGGTTAGAGGAAGGGAATGAGGGAGGTGGGTAAAGAGGAAAGGGGGGAAATTGGGCCTCCGGCACTCTCACTCACCGAACGAAACGCAGTAGTAACGTTACTACTACTCTTAAGTCGATCTTCTATGAGAGGGTAGTACTTCCCCGGACGATCCGGCCCATTCATGCTGAAACCAGCGTGGATTTCAAAAATAACTGACGCGCTATAAATGGTTACCGCTCATCGCAATCGCGTAAGTTTATATCTTGCAGTATCCTCATATAGCAATAATTTAGTAGGAATTACAGCCTCACGGGCGTGATACAATGCTATTACAAGTAATGCGTTCAATTGATTTAACTACGCACTTATTACGTATTGAAAGCCTTCTCTTACACGTAGTTACGGTTTTATTGATGCAATGATATTGCAAGATTAATCAACCATTACTTTGTTGTTAATCACTAAAGCCTATAGATGCGGTTAGTAGAACTAACCTAAAGACGTTTACTCACGGACAGATGCTGCGTACCAAATGCTTACCCAGCCAAAATGATTCGGACCGCGTAGGCAAATTTTAATTATTGTAGGTATTACAAAAATGCGAATCATTTCTTTCTCAGTCAGCCAGTCCAGTAATGTTGGATTGAAAAGCCGGTTACGTACTATAAGGTGGTTCAAAGATACTTGATTTTTTGAAGTCTTATAATTATTTTTTATTCATGCAAGGTTTAGCGATGACACCTTTTTAAAAAGAGCCAAGAGCTGATTATCCTTAGCATTATTTATGATCATAAAGTTTGCTAAGTGTTACATTAAATCGTATCCTTTTCCTCAGAAACCCTTTCGTCAAAAAAGAGAATCCATTTGTTTCATCGTAGTACATCACTACATCGTGTACACAACAGTGTCAGCAGTCGTGTACTAAACAATAGCGAGCTGTAATGGCGCCGGCTGGAGTCTGCGAAACTGCAAGCAAAGTACTGTGCACAAAAAATGTTTTATAAATTGGCGGCATAATATTATTACATAATTTAGAATACCCAAAATTTGGTTATAGTTAGGTAAACTGACACCAGATAGAGAAAGAAAAAATCACAATGCCGTGACGCATAGTTTGTTTTAATTATTTTATCGTTAGCCTATACAATATTTTTTATTGGATAAACAAGTATGTTTAATAAACATCATAGGTATATTTTCAATATGCAACTTACTAGGCAGCTAAAGCCTAATCTAAATCAAGATAGAATAAGTATAATTCCTTTTTTAAATGACTCGCACTTTAACATTTGCTATGGAAAGTTTTGCAAAAACACTCTTTGCACAGCAGTTGCAAGTATTTTTATTTTGCCGAAAAGTGGTTTCAGTGAGTAAAAAAACCAGTTTAGTAAGAAAAAAAGAAGAAGCAATTGGGTCCAATAAATATGACAATACACTCGTATCTTAATACATGAAACTTCGAATAGTAGAAAAGTCGGGCATTCAATAAACGTCTGTTTAAAAACATACCCACAAAAAAAACAAATGTTTTCCGTATTAATATTTATCAAACATTGCATTGCTATCGCTACTTGAAGTAATTCTGAATAAAAAACTTAATGCAAGGAAGAAAAGTGTTCGGTTTTCCTGTATTTTGTGCAACAAGCCTGGGAGCTTAATCATGCGCAAGATAAGCAGGTCGCCTATAGGGCTGTCAACGTTTCGGCTTTTATATGCTTATGTAAAAGGTTTCTACCAAAACATAAAATTCCCATAGGCATGGTTGTGAAAAAGACTTGCCCTTCAAGCCCCATTTGAGGTAAAATCTCTGAGAAATCTCGTTGCATTCTTGGATTTTCATGTGTTATTCTTGTCGTAAAAGTTATCGCAGTCATAGAGTTCCTACAGATGAGTATGCACCCAAAAAAACTCATCTCAGTATTAAAGTGCTCGTAAAAATACCTTGTGAATGATGTTCTCATTTTGTCCTTTCAATTTTTCATAATGGTGGCAGTCACAGGCCTGATGTGAAAAAAATCGTTCTCTTGAGGCACCAATTCGATTTCACCCAATTGATTTTTAGAACAATTGGAGCATTAAAACCGATAGCTCAGCATATAAATTGAATATCGCTAGACCGATCACTAATATAAAACTTAACTCAAAAAAATCGAACTAAACAACCCTCTAAAGGTTTTTGATACAAAACAAATATTTTGTGTCCCAGTAAAAAAATTCAATAACTGCATAGCAAAATTTTGAGAAAATGCACCTTAAGCAAATTAAATTAGAGATGTTTTTGTCGTAATTCATTTTAAATAGTTGCGGCTTTTTATAAAGTAGTCACCCAATTCAATTTAGTGATAAGGATAAGTAAAGGACTCGCGATAAACAAAAAGACAAATAAAGAAGCCTTCGATTGAAATAAGAGGAGGTCAACGCGAGCTAAAATAGGGTTCGTGATTCGAATTGTAAGGGCTGATTATTAATGTCTTAGTTTAGCTTATCTAAGAAAAGGAGTCCGAGTGTGATCCTGGATAAGGAGAGGCCGAAACGTGACTTATACAATAGAACATATAGATACTGCTATATGTTTACTTACATCGGACACTATAATATTTTGTTTAAAAAAATATACCTCTTAAAATGATAATTGTGTTTATCGTCGTCATTATTTCAGCCAAAACACGCTATCTGCTGAAAACATAGCTAGTTTTTACGTAGGTTTAGTAAGTATCTGAGTTTTTACTATATTATCCACCTTGTGAGAGTCCTGCTTATGCTGTTCTCGTATCTTCCGATTTACTATCATTCGGTTGATTGGTTACGCTTGAAAGGTAGTACCACCGGCGGCGCAGGTTATATATGTACACGTATAATTCCATAGTGGACGTTAGGAGCTTTACTTTTTTCTTAGTGTGATAATTTTCCAAGCCAAATTACTTTAATTTTAATAAAAAAATACCGAAATAAACTATCATAAAAATTACTAAGCCACACTTCACGAGACACATTAATTATAAGCTGTAAATTTCCAAAATAAACAGAACCAGCTTCAAATAATACCGTTATCTGGACAAATCGTTGGACAATCGCAATGATCGAATGACCCATTTAAATCGACTAAACAGTATCGAGTTTAATGCGGATGGTTTATCGTAAACAGCGCTCATTGGACAATGATTAATAGGATCGGCATTCGATATTGAATGTAACTGAATATTTTGCTGCATTTTAATTACAAAATATGTATTAATTTGTCTTTTGGTGTCATATTATGTATCAGCATTAATTCAATCTGGCTGGCTTCTATTATATAAGAAAATTGAAAGCCACATCATTAAACGCAGACCGGACGGCGAGGTATAATATTTTAATACCAATTATGCTGCTATAAAATAAGCAAGCTATAATAAATGAAGCACAAAAGATCACAAGGAAAAGGAAAAAGTGGAGGAAATAGGAATAGGGAAGGAAGAGGAAACAGACCAAGTGAACAATCCGGTCTTAAAATATATGTACATACCTAAGTCATGAAACTGTATGATATTTAAGATAACTACACAAAATTCAGAGCCAGGTCAACCATATAAATATAATAGGTGTTAAAATTGCTTATTTTATAGTATTTCATTACCTTTGAACTACCGTAGGCCATCACATTTTATGTACAAAAGATATAAGCAGTAATATGAGCGGTGAACACGTACTAGCGTATCGTAAATTTTGATGTCCGTCGAAATGAAGAGCGCGAGTCCGCGGCGAATATCAATACTGCGCAACAAATTGATTTCGTTGTGTTTGTTAGGGTTTCTACATATTTTAGGCACCTCGAATTTGTTGTTAATAACCAAAAAGATCAAAGGTTTTCTTATTCGTAAAAATATATTGAGAATTATAATTCACTGTTTAAACTATTTGTAATGTTTGTTCTTGTAAACTATCTTAGTTATGATTTTTTCTAGCTAGACGACTGTCTAGAGAAAGGAGGATATTTTTGGGCGTGTGTAGTAGTGGAAGATGACAAAGTTAATATCAGCAGTGTGACCGGGGTCCCTTTTTTATATTAGCCTACCAAAGTGACTCCACCCCGCCTGATGGGAAAAAAAAGACAAATCATTAAGTAAGATTAAAATAATACTGCTATAAGAGGTAGTGGTAGGCCCCCAACTAGGTATTAAAAATATTAGTCATTTGCCCACAACGTGACTATGAAGACTATGACTTAGTGCTACGGTTGAAAGAGGTGTCCGGTCCAGCAGTGAACGTTCTTAGATTGATGATAAAATGTTAGTAGAAGGATAAGTGCTTCATCTAGTGACAAGTAGTACCATCATTTATGGACGCCGGAGGCATTAGAAGCACAGTCAGTTGTATCCCACGGAACCTCAGCCACTACCACCAACCAAAAAAATAAAGAAAATCCTATACCAAGTGCTCCTCAAAAGTTGTAAATTTAGAAACTCTAAAATAAATAGAAAAAGGCATCACGTATCCAGCTGTATCAGTGCCAACCAGTGCAATAAATCGTGTAAAACAAAAGTTTTCCCATTCTATTATAACACCATCACTCATCACCAAAACTCAAAACCAAAGTTTGTAAAAAAAGACGTTATTTACGACGTCGATGGCCGTACGTTTTTTATCTACCAAACTGATAGTTAGCAACGGTGGATAATCGCCGGATGTTCGACCGAAAATCGCGTCGTTAGTGTACAACTGGACTTAAGGGTAGCAAGTATGGAGATGGATTCATATCGGCCCATTATAATCCCACTGCAGGGAAAGACCTCTTCTCATACATATAAGGCATGAGCATCGAACGCCAAACTTGCTCAAGGCAGATAGGCAATTTTAGACTTCCTCAGAAGTCCAGATTTCCTCGCCATGTTTTCCTTCACCGTCAGTCAAAACTATCTAAATAAACTATATGATTTTAAAAAATCACATTGGTACTTGCCAGGATTCGAAGTCCCGACCACGTGCTTACGAAGTGCGTGCCTGAGCCATCACGACTTCACGACTCATGTGTTTTGAGATTTTTTATGAATATGGTAGCAGACGCCTCACAACGTGGACGGACGATCCAAAAGAGATCGTGGACCCACGATCCCTATGAGCGAGGACAGCTCACGACCAGTTAAAATGGCGACCAAGAACATAGTTGAACTTGTTGTTGTCCCTGCACACTCTGCAAATCTTCACTTTTATGAAAAAGAACAGTATGCTCCTTTTCGTACTGTTTTGCTTAATATGCTATAGTTTCATTGCCTTAATTCAGTAGAATGATCGTACTTGTAAAGTATAATAAGTACCATCGCTTTATTTTTTAGTATTTTTTTTGTATTTTTAGTATTTAGTATATTTTGCACAGTACTCTACTGTGAGTTTCGTCACTTCCCGACGCTGTTGTTTTTATATAGCATCAACTTTTGTCATCTTCCTCTCTTTTCTGATATACTAATTAATCTTTAAAATAAATATGGAATTTAATCATATAATATTTAAACATGTTCCTCTCCATATAATTGAACACAATTTACTTACATAAAGCTACCACACGTACGCTAAAATGGTGCCACAAAAAACGTGATCTACTCCCAAATAAAAGGTATCAAGTTTGATTCCCAGTTGTTACACACGAATTATTGCACCTAATTATACTGACGAAGGCTTTGTGGCTTATGTAAAAAAATACTTGTTTGTTTTATGTGCCTACCCAGTTATCTATTATTACGAAATACTTGGATACTTCGATATTAAAGTCTAAAGTCACGATTTTACTATTAATAAGTTTTTATCGTTAAATAACAAGAACAACGGTTACGATTTTATATTTGTATAGGCTGTCAAACAAGCATACGTCTTATCTAAAAGATTAGTGGTCATAAGAGAATTGGATATCTTTGGTCATCGATCTACAGGTAGGTATTTAAATCTAACACTCTGTCAACATTATTGTAGTAAGTAGTTAATTAAAAACTAAAATGTTTATCAAATTAAAAACTATTTGATAATTTTAATGAATTATACGTACTTAATAACAATAAAAAATATACAAGTTAAAACGCTATTACTGTTATTTTTAATGTTGTAGCAACTACACGAAATTTGTTTACATTCAAAAATCAACAACATGAAATAAATTGTATAATTAAATGTTTACTGTAATAACAAGAGTTATAAATGAATTAAGGTTCAATCTATGATTTTTAAACGACCGCCGGCTTGGTATTTATTATACGTTTAAGTTAATAAGTGTCATTTTTGACAGATTCATCTACATAATCTCTTTTACCATTGGTAAGTTACCATCACAATTTAAACTTAAACATCTTTGCTAAATTGTAAGTACTAAGCAAGACGCTCCTTCTTCTGTTTCTCTACGAGTACTAACTACTTCTATATCATACAACAACTTTTAATACGATTTTCTTTATTGTTCAACGAATTTAGAAGATTTATATGTATACTTAAAACATACAAACACACATTGTATATTCGTGAAAAGCCCTTTTCAGGTCGCTGGTTAACTCTTACTAAACTAGTTTGCAAAATTGTTGGTAATAGTACTCATCTGTCATAAATATTCTCATGGTACCCGGGACAGGCAAGTTTACATGCTCAACAAAGCATAAATAAACTGGTAATGCTACATGCTGTACTTTGAATGATTTTGTGAGATGAAAATTCAATACTCCTCTATTCCCGAAATCAGAATTTGGATTATAGTGATATCTGCTTTGATTCATTCTCTAATTCTGCTGATTTTGAAGTCAAATATAGCGAAACAAGCAACTCGCCCCGGTTTCACATTAAATATGTCTTTATGATATTACATATCTTTTAAATTCTCAATTTTCTCTTCCACAATATGCCTAACATTCTGGAAGAATATATATACTAAAAACCGAATAAAATCTATTGCATGATTATTCTTTTTTTATATTAACCTACCAAAGTGTCTCCACTCTGCCTGATGGTAAGCAGTCAGCGGAATCGAGAAGTGGTGGAAACCATTCCAAAAGCTAAACTACTGGTATGGTGGCCTCCAATAAGACGGCTTAGTGAGATATTTTTTCAAGCCCCGCTAAATTGTTAGTAGAAAAACAAACAAAAGAAAACAGATGTTTTTGTTTTAATTAAACTTAATCTTGTTTACAGAAAGTACCTTTAATACAATGTCAGAATTCTCAACACCAGCAACAGAAATGGAAGAAGAAGACAATATGACGTTTTCATGTTCCCAAGATATTAAATACAAAGTAGACATCATTGTAATCCCTAAAGAAGATTTTCATATATTCCTTTATGGCTCTACAGTTAACACCGTAGTTCTTATAGCATTAATTTCATATCTTTTACTCTTTTCTACTCTACCTAAAGATGCTTTTAAACACTTAGCCATGCAACATTTATTAATAGGATCTCTTCACGTGGGCTTATTAACACTATATAATTTAGAATTCTCAAATATATTATTTAATTATACGTTAACGACAGCGTATTCAGGCACAGACTTATATATAGTATTTACAAGTACATGTATATCATGGATAATATTTTTAAGATTATTTTTATTTACTGATGGTGAAAAATTATATAATAAAAAAGATATAACTGTATCCACAATATTATTTTTAACTTTTATAGAATGTTATATGGCAGGAATGTATTTATTTGATTGTGATACTTACTTAAGATCTATTTTAAAATTAACTTGTATTCTTTTAATGGTGTGTGTGACATTTTCCGTTTTCTTTTTAATTTTAATATGTATGTTTACTTTTAATCAGTTATCTAGACGTAAGTCACTATTTGCCCTGTTTCATTTGTTATTGATAATGATTAGCGATGTATTGTTACTAATATTCAATTTTGATTTAAATAGTAATTTGAATAGATTGTGGGATGTATTGTTGTATGTTAGACTAATCTTAGAAATTGTCTGGTACTTTGTGTATGATCGATATCTAAACAATTTTGTTTTTTAAATTGTATTTTTTGTAAATATATTGTTAACTTTCTTCTGATTAAACCTTATTTCTGACTACCATCTTTACGTAGATATTCTTCAGAAGGTCTACTCACAGGTATTAGTACAATACATTTATTCAGACGACTTTATGCACCTTCATACATTCATTCTTTACCAGTTCAAAATCATTATGGCGTTTATCATCTCATAGATGACGGTTAATTTAGTTCTTAAAATGAATACCAGGAGTGTTGTTCATATCAAAAGCAATTAGAATAGCCTATAGAATATATTTAATTAAGTTTTATAAAATCATCTTACCAGCCCGTTATTATTTCACTGTGGAAAAGGCCTCTTCTCATATTAGAGAAGTTTTACAGAATCACTTAGATATAGAAAATACCATCTTGCTTCTTAATCTAATCTTAATCCTGTTGTTGTTCAAACCGCGATCACTTTAATCACTTGCAAAGTTCTTAAAGCCATACATCACAGAACAAAGCTAACGTTAACAGTTTACACAAACTCTGTCTGTATAATTCTTCTAAGTACATTAACGATGCCTCAGCTAAAGTTGGGCCGCAAGCCGAAACTCTATACAAGTTTGGAGTTCGCGCCCATGTCACTCGGATTTATAGATCTTGTTCTAAAACGTTAGTTTCTAAAGAGCTTTGGGTGGTCTTTTGAGTAGTTTTTATTCAAATATTACTTAAGTGTATTAATAGCAGAGTCTGAGGTATTTTGCTTGGTATATTCCCTTTATGTCGAGCCCCTGTACGTCGACTCTTAGAATCTATTGTTCTAGAACAATATACTCTATAATAATTATATCATACTCGAAACAATGGCTCGACGTAAAGGGACTTGACATAAAGGGAACATTTCTTAAACTTAACTTAAACTCTATTTAATTATTATTATGTAATAAATTGATGCAATGAATTACCTCTAAGTTCAGTCAAACAACCACATTCTCGAATTTTTGTACTAACAAATCAGTAGGTACCTTTGTTCAGTCAGGTGACAAAGTTCTTTAATCAGTTTTAAACTGACAAGATTTGTTGCTTATACTTGGTACATTTAGCTACACCTGAAAGCCTCCCAGGAGTCAACTAAAGGCAGGATGGTTTCCCTTTTAAAGTAGATCCACGCTGGTTTTAGCATGAATGGGCTGGATCGACCGGGGAAGTACTACTCTCATATAGAAGGTCGACATAAGAATATTAGTTTTCATGCTAATGTGTTTCGCTTGGTGAGTGAGAGCGCCGGCAGCCCAAACACCCCCTCTTTCCTGATCCTTTTAGATCTATCAAAATTGTCGTAAATCAATTGTCCTCAAGAACCAAACAGCTGACATGATAACGAATTAACGTTAGCAGAAGAATAATGCTTTAATCCACACAAAATTTGTGTTTACTTACAACCTTTCTCAACTGACAAACTTCACTAATGATTAGTGAAAGTTGATGCCAATCTTCGTCAAAACTTGTGCCTCACTTATTTACTACCGGTTACCAGTTTTGGGTTAGTTTAAGGTGCTTTAATTGAATATATGTTCAAAACAATAATGAAAACAGTGAAAATCATTTATTTATGCTCAGTTTAATATACTTTAGGAAGTTTTAAACTGAATGAAAGCAAGAGCATAATTTCCTAGCTATATTTTTATTGACATTTATCCACTGAATCTCAACGATACGATCGCCCCCTGCTGGATGTGAAAGGTTCACTGTTCACTGTCGGCCCAAACCCTCCCACTGCTGGGCGAAGGCCTCTCCCCATGACTTTCATTCTCCTCTATCCATAGCAAGTGTCGACCACGATTTGAACTTTCAAATAAACTATAGACAAACAGATATGTTTTATGATATCTATGCTAATGGAGGAGTAAATCAAAGACAGCTTATCATATTATTATGTAAATTTTATGAAGCAAACTAAACCAAACATTTCACGCTAAGTAATTAAGGTCTTTGTATAGAGACAGAAGTGGTTGCCAAAATGAAATAAGGGAATGAGAGAGGAGAAGGAATATAAATGAAAACGAGGTGGTAATTTAAATTCGACCATATACCAACAACGCATTCTTTCCTATTTCGGCCACACAGTGCGCAGAAGCGATGAAAGTCTGGAAAAACTGATTTTCGTTGGGAACACCGAAGGCAAACGATCACGTGGTCGTTCACCAACCAGATTGACCAATCAAGTGAAAGACTCATTGTCCTCTAAATTCCACGCGGTCGTAAGAGACTCGCTGGATCAAGACCGGTGAAGAAAGATCATCCGCTCCAGATGTTACCCCGATGCTGACCACGATTCTCTGACATACAATAGAGAGAGAATTTAAATTAAAAAAAAAAGTGAAGTTGTACTACTGTTGTACATCTTACTTATTTGACTTATATTTCAATGAAATACCCGTACTCATTTCGATCAAGTCATCTAAGCGCAAAATAATAGTACAAAAGCGTGCATTTTATTACGATACTTAATGTTCTTTTAATATCCATTAATGAATTAATTGGAATGCAATTAATTTCCACCGCCGTGCTTACCATATTCACCGACAATTATTTATCAATTTGCACATTATACGAATTGTATGGGCCTAATAGTTGTACTGGCCGCTTTTTGTGCACGATGTTGAGGGTTCGGATCCTGACAAGTGATTATTTGACTATTTAAGTGTCCATTACAAGTACTGTCATGACAAGAGCTCTGATCTGCTACAAGGTTCATTAAAAAGTTACTGAAGGAATGCCACTTATCGAAACTGTTACCGGAGCTACTGAGTACTAAACCTTTGGAAGAAGTCCAGGTCCTGCATTGAACGTCTTCAGGTTAAGTAAATATACCTACAAGTTCTGTTGGTGTTCTTGAGGGTCATAAGTACTATTCACAAGACCTACATAATACATATTAACAAATAGGTACATACATTATGTCGGTCAAATAAAACTCGTTACCAGCTACTGTATTTTATTCTAAATTGGTTGATCTTTTAAACACATCTCACTAAGCCGCCATAGTAAGAGAAATCCTACCATGTCAGCAATTGGCGGTTACCAAGTACCAGCATATGGGCTGTGTACGCTCCAGCTGCCTCTTACTAAAAAACGTGATGATACTTCATACACACAAATTTTATAAAAACCTAATTAAACATCCCACGCGACCTTTGAAGGGTCATTTTCACCATTCATTAGAAAGAAATTAATTTTGTTTAATAACTATTTTTATATTGGTGTTAATAGTGAACGGTAATTGATTCTGCTGGCCCCTTCAAAACTAAACGTCGTGATAAGTTGTAACAATGATTTGACCTTATTTGGTGACACCTACGCAAATTTTACGAGATTTTTTGTGTGTACGTTAGAATAGGATGGATATAATCCATTTTAGATTGCCCTATCCTATTAATATTATACATATGAAAGTTTGTGTGTGTGTGTTTGTGTGTGTGCGTGCGTGCGTGCGTGCATTCGTCCGTGCGTGCGTGCGTGCGTGCGTGCGTGTGTCCGTGCGTGCGTGCGTGCTTGCGTGTGAGTGTGTGTATGTGAATGTGCGTGTGTGTGTGTGTGAGTGTGTGTGTGTTTGTGTGTGTGTGTGTGCGTGCGTGCGTGCGTGTGTGCGTGCGTGCGTCCGTGCGTGCGTGCATGCGTGCGTGCGTGCGTGCGTGCGTGCGTGCGTGCGTGCGTGTGTACGTATGTGCGTGCTTGCGTGCGTGCATGTGTGCGTGTGCGTGTGCGTGTGCGTGTGCGTGTGCGTGTGTGTGTGTGAGTGTGTGTGTGTGTGTGTGTGCGTGCGTTTGTTACCAGTCAGCACCTAAACGGCTGAACCAATTTCACTGGCCATAGACTACTATTACTTTATATTTATTATTATTGTTGCCCGAGGGATACAACAAAACATATTTTTCGCGCGAGCAAAGCCGTGGAACGCAGCTAGTGTATATATACTTTCTCAAATGGCCAGGTAGACAAACACAGATTAAACTAAGCTGAATACTTAAGCTTACTACAAAAAGTAATTATTTAAATGTGTTTTCCTGACAATAAAAATACTTCATAATGTTTATAAGCCTTGAAGTTGAGTTCGAATCCAGGCAACAAATTCATTAGACAGACAACATTACTGACAAAAGGTGAGGGAAAACACTCTACGAATATCTGGACTTATAAAAAAGTTAGAAGATATATAAGTTCATAACGATTTATATTTATAAATCCATGCTAAACTAACGTCTAGTTATACGCGCGCGCCGGTTGGCGCCAGTTAGTCGCGGCTAGATCGCAAACAAACCGTTATGCCACACGACCGACGCCAGCGGTAAGCAGCAGCGGAAACGGAAGCGGGAGCGGGTTTGTCTAATGAGGATTTATTGGTCCGTCTAACAGCCTTCATTTGTTATGGATGGCAATACTAATGTATGTTAGTAGGTTTGAACACCATTAGAGGTAATTGAAAAGTTCATTTATAAATTACCGGTAATTGAGATGTTTGTCACGCAATGGAAATTTTATATTTTTTACATACAATACTCATAGGCTTCGCCAGTGAAAAGCTGTTACCAAAGTCTTTGCTTCATTGTATTCATGAAGCAATGTAGAAACAACGTCAACAAAACACAACTAAGTCATTGTCAAAAGACATAGTATTATGGGAGGAGAAAAAAAAGGCATTCTCAGGGTACATGGTGATGATTTCAATCAGTCATCTAATAGACGTAACCCAAAAAAAAACTCCAATAACGATTCAAGTAAACTAAAATAACTAAAACTAAGGTAAACAAAAGAAAGTTTGCCACGGTTATAACGTGAGTGACCATTAACCTTTAAGTTATAAGTTTATAACTTGTTCTCAAAGTTTAGGCGATGATTTGTTGAGTAGTACCTAGGGTTGTCACTATTTATAATAAATAGAAAAAATCTCTTAGAAATATATTGTGTCCTTGTTGTTGTATTATAACCTTGATTTTATTGAGATCCGTGATAAACGTAGTTAAATTATGATATCTTAATTATATTATTATATTTTACGTGAGCCTTTCAATTCTGTTGTTTTTTAGAATATTAATATTTGAATCGTTATATTTCTTGTTACAAGTTGACATCTGGTAATAAAAGATTAGTGATAAAATAAGGCCATGTCTCAAGAATATAATGTATGTATGTAATGTAAGTAAATGAAATTTTACTGTTTCATGCTTTTTATGACATACAAACAACTACACGGAATCGCGATTTATGCAGATGTATTAGAAGTATTGTTTTAGCAATTCTGTAAAAACGACAATACTGGTAAAACTGACACTAAAAACTAAACTTTATACACAATTTTTTTGAATCTGTAAGCCGAAAACTTAAACTATGATTAAAATTACAATTCTTAATTGCCCCCATTTAATGCTGGGAAGCTAGAAAACAAAATTAAAGCAACTCTCATTATGCCAAATGATCAACAATTTAATGGAAGAGTGTAATAATAATATAATATCTCAACAAATACACACAACGCCATCTAGACCCAAAGTAAGTATAATAAAGCTTGTATTATGAGTTCTACAATGCGGGTATACATACTTATATACTTTTTTTAAATAAATAGATATATGTTATTTATTTATTTAAAAGGCTCATCTACAATATAAACACAATACACACACAATTTACATTTTAGTTGCTTAGGACTAGTGATTATATCAATTACAGATGTGCACAACATTTAAAAATTATAGTGGCCGCAGTAACAATCTTAAAGAATATAATAATATAATATAAATAAACTAAGTAATAATAAGTAGGTACCTATGCATTTGTGTTACAATACTATTATGAAATAAAGATATTAACATTGGACAAATAATACATATGTTAAAAAGAAGAATACAAAAGAGTTATTTGCCATTTTTTAGGATCTTTGTCTTAAATAGTGCGGGCCGGTCGTGAAAGATATCAAGGTCTAGTATTTTCCACCATTTGTTAAAGGTGGATGTTAGTCGTACTATGGGAGAATGCATGTTATACAAAAAAACGCCCAAACCAATGCAATTATACATGTTAATGCAGTCCGTACACAGTACCGCCGAACCACAGAGGCAGTCAATATTTACATAAGCAAAAAAAGACTTTAAGTCGTCTTCTAGTCTTCTTATTCTGAAACTGTGTTGACCACTATCGACTATATAAATATTTGTAGTATCTTATATTTCAAGTATCAACCCTACCAAAGTTGAGCGATCCAAAGCACTGTTGTCCAAATGTCACCATACTTGAGCAATAAGCAAATGTTATGAACAAACCACGATTTTACTTAAAAGTTATCGTCAATATTTAAAGTTTTTGGAACGACATAAGTGTAGGAAATAGTTGTAATGTCTGTGTTTATAAAAATAATTGACGGTATATCGTGAAAGATACTAAAATATATAATAGTAGCTTTTCAAGCAACTTTGTTTGTACGTATGTAATTTACCCTATAATTTACCTATTCTTTGAATTTTGGGACGTTCCTTTTGGTGACAGAAGTTTATCGAAGCAGACTTCTTTCTTAACTTTCTTTATATTTAGTATAGATTTATATTTTATTATAGCAGCCCGTTATTATCTCACTGCATGTAGAGCCTTTGCCTTTTCTTTTAAAGAAGGCATAAGCATTGAACGCCACGCTTGCTCTAAGCAAATTCGATATATAAGACTTTCGACGTTTTCTTTCACCTTAGATTACTGATAAGTAACTATTATATAAAGCAGAATTGTTTGTTTGTTTAAACGCGCTAATCTCTTGAACTACCAGTCGGATTTGAATAGTTGATAGCCTAGTTCTTAAGGAAGGTTTTAGGCATGCATCACGCTATTGGCGACGAGAGCAGCGCAGTAACCAAAGATGTAACTTAACGCGGGTGAGACTGCGCTGCGGTAAGCTAGTTTTTAATAAAAAATAAGAAAGTAAATATGAATTTTAAAAAGTCACTTTGGTACTAGCCCAGTTTCAAACCCACGACCTCGCATTTACGACTATATTGCCATAATATAGGTACTTTTATATAAACAAAATCCAATCGCTATGCTGAGCCGCTATTCAATCCTAACGGAACAACAAATAAATAAAACTTATAGTTTTCCATTCAAATGCAGGATTGCTGAAATTTAATCGAAACTTGTGGAATGTTCAATAAGTTATTTTTCTGTATTTGTGCTTTAAGAAAAGAGTTTTGTTTATATTGCAATGCTGTTATGTTGTTAGGGGATGTGGAAATACAAGTTGTACTCTCTTATTGTTCGTAGGTTAGTACTGATTGTTAAAGAATAACTTGGTTGTTATAGCTGCGGTTCCATGGCTTCGCCCGCACGTAAAATATGTTTTGTTGTATTCCTATTAAACCAGAGCGATTTTCGGGATAAAAAGTAGCCTACACACACACACACACACACACACACACACACACACACACACACACACACACGCACACGCACACACACGCACACGCACACGCACACGCACACGCACACGCACACGCACACGCACACGCACACGCACACGCACACGCACACGCACACGCACACGCACACGCACACGCACACGCACACGCACACGCACACGCACACGCACACGCACACGCACACGCACACGCACACGCACACGCACACGCACACGCACACGCACAAGCACACGCACGCACACGCACGTGCGCGCACGCACGCACGCACGCACGCACTATGTTTGTTATAGTATATTCGTATTAAGTCTGCTACCACTAAGGTACTCTAACTTAGCCTGATAATACTACGAGTATACCTATATACTATAATGGAGCTAATCTAGAGCCCTAACAAATACACTATATTATTAATAATAAACCTTATTATTCCCTCTCCCATCATATTTATTTTTAGGTACACACAAGGCCATCCAGAACACGAGGTCGGACGCCCACGCGATATTAGTGGCGTCGTGTTTTTCTATACAGTACTAGATAATAATATGGTTTTATTCAACACTAATAGCATTTTGCTGTCGCCAGCTTTTTGCTAATAAATATGTAATGTATGTTATAATTTATAATTACCAATAATAAATAATTTATGGAACAAAAACGCTCTCAAAACAATGTGTAATAAGTTTTTAAATGGGTAACGTGCTTGGCTTTGATTCTTCTTACCCTAGTTTCGAGCTTATTCGGTCTAGCGTGGATATTGAACACCATACATTTGCTGGTATAACTAGCTATACCATACAACCTTGAGATGGTTTTTTTTTTACTTAAATGATACACAATCTAAATTAGAAGGAAACGCATGTCACGGTAGTAGATCCACGCTGGTTTCAGCATGAATGGGCTGGATCGAACGGGAAAGTATTACTTAACGTCTCAAAGAAGGTCGGCGTAAGAGTAGGTAATAGTATCCGTACCTAATACTTCGTTTCGTTTGGTGAGTGAGTGCCGGAGGTCCAATTTCCCCCCCTTTCCTTTTACCTCACCTTCCTCAATCCTTTTACCTACCACACTCCCTTCACGGTAGCCAGCAGCTTCGAAAAGTTCGGGAGGGAGCGAGAGAGATTGCAGAAGCAACGCTAGGGACACTGAGCCGTCCATGAACTACAGTTACCTAATAGTACCTGTCGCTCATGGACAGCTCAGAGTAATCCATCACATGGAATGTTTACTCATCTGCCACTATCGGCAATAAAAAGTGTCTATCTTATCACTGAATAACTACTACAGTAAGTTAATTACTATCGTCCTATTATGTAAGAAAGGATTATTCTCATAAAGAGAAAGTATAAAATTTGATCACCATATGTGATCAATCACGTTACTCTTAAACCATTCGCTGTCCAATATAAGACACAATAGGAAAAAACATTGTTAAGAATCATATGAGATACACAGGACAGGGAACAATCAATAATGACTTCTACATTTATAAAGAATTTTACTCTTTCCATAATAAAGATCATTTTTCACTGTACACCTGTAAGGATTGACAAACTTTCATTACCTACGATGACTGAACGATTATGAAAAATGATATATCTTACGCTTTACTTACATGATGAGAACTGTGTTGTGAACTGAAGAGTTTTATGCCATAGGGTAATAGGTGATATTACTGTAACATAAGGTAGGTTATTGGTTAGTAAAAACGTATGTAAGATTAAAGGAAAACGCAAACAATAGTAATCTTAGTAACACAGAACTAGTACTCCACCTAGAGTTAAAGTAGTCATTAAGAATGTTAAGTGCAATTATTTACTTGCGATTTATTTATTTATTTAATAAAGTACTGTTACATGATACATAAAAGTACAACAAGTAACTTATTTATTTATTTATCAACTTAATGCACTAATGTGTTCTTTTCATAAAGACTTAATTGCATTCGATAAAAAATTCTTCTAGTTGCCATTTTCTTGTCCGGATGTGTAAACAGAATTCTAAAAATAAGTTTGTACTTTGGTCTACAATATTATTATCTAGGTACAATAATACTCAAAAATTCCCCTATTTAAAACAGCTCATATGCCTCATGCTATCTCTATCAATTGGACGTGGAATTTAGACACAGAAATACTTTTATTTTATAAAAGTTTTGAATTTTAAGCTGATGAGTTTTATTTCTGTCTGTGTGTAATGCCTGATTAAATAGTCAGAGCATGTACCGCTAAACCAACTAGTCAATCGTTATTTAACAACTTTTAAGCTTAAACATCGATCTTACCGAAGCTTTCAAGCCTTCATATTGATGACCACGTGTCAAAATACATGATTAAAGTTCCGCACAGGTCTGCCTTCATTAATCACTCGGTTAAACGTCTACCTATAGTTGCAACATCAATGTCTATAGTACTAATAAAAGGTAGGTATTAGAAATTTTCAACGAAAAAACATGAGTGATACTTATGTACGTCAAAATAACTAAACGATATATTATATGTCTCCTAGACTTACATAATTTTGTTGTGGTCTGTATTTTATAGGATCTTCTAATAAAGACCATGTATATAAACGGAGGATAAAAAAAGTCGAAATGGCTCAGTAGATATGGCACCCGCTTCGTAAGCACGAGGTCGTGGATTCAGATCCGGGCAAGTACCAATGTGACTTTTTAAATCATATGTGTTTTCTAAGTTTATCTTGGAGATTTCTGACTAACGGTAAAGGACAACATCGTGAGGAAACCTAGACTTCTGAAGAATCTGAAATCGCCAATCCGCCTTGAGCAAGCGTGGCGATCGATACTCATACCTTCTCTGTATGAGAAGAGGCCTTTCCCTGCAATGAGAAAATAACGGGCCGATATGATGATCTAAACGGGGGAAACGGTAGCCCACGTTTTCTACACTTAGGCAGGCTAAATTCGTTCCTAAAGGTTTTCGGTAACTTGTGAAAAATCCTAAATTTCTGGATAAACTGCGGTGAATGTATAAATTGTTAGTATCTCATTAACGCAAGATAGGCGCTCAGCTTAAGAAAATTCACAACATAATGAACAAAAATTACTGTAAAATTAATTTTAGCCTAGAAGTATTTTATGGCTGTAACAAGGATTATACCTGCTTTACCCACAGGTAGTGCATTCCATAAATTCAAGTCACTCGCGGTTAACGTCATAAATTTTTCATAAAACACTGTGGAATGTGTTGGCGTTTTAGTTGCCATGTTTTCGGTGCCCTTAAATTCCTTCTATGTATTATGAAAGAGCTTTCCTTTGATATAGAAAAATATATTATATAATATTACTAGCGACCCGCCCCGGCTTCGCACGGGTACAATCCTGATACTATATTTAGTATCAGCATTGCCCGTGCGAAGAAAAGCAAATGCTGTGAACGTTGTATTTACACATACTGTAGTATATTTAATTTTACTACAGAATGCCGGCCCCCTGCCGCTATATCCCTCCCTGCATTTTAATCTGTAATATCTTTGAAAATATTTATTTAAATTACATGCTGCGAAGGGTATTATTGATTTATATTAAATGCACAATGTATTTAAGGTACTTAATTTAATAAGGATTAACGCTGTATTGCTTAAAATCGCTTCGAAAATAAGCCATTATTTCCCATAAAAAGTAAAGGATAAAAAATGGTTATTGTGTGTTATCCCTTAGAGATAGACATATACTATATAATAATGTATACATTATTTTGATCTATCTTGTAGGGTTTAGCCAGCGTTGCAATGTAAGCTTAAATTTTTTTTTTTATTTACTACATCACATTAATAACATCTAAATTTATCAGTGTTTCTCTACTGTATTATGCATGTTATGTACATATAAACCTTCCTCTTGAATCGATCTATCTATTAAAAAAAAACCCGCATCAAAATCCGTTAAGTGGTTTTAAAGATTTAAGCATATTTAGATCTATATATACATAGGGACAGACAGTGGGAAGCGACTTTGCATTATACTATGTAGTGATAATGCGAAAGTGTGTGTGTGTTTGTTTGTTACCACTTAACTTCTAAACGGCTGCACTGATTTCGATGAAAATTGGTATGTAGATAGATTTGTTACGGCGGACATAGGCTCCTTTTTATCCCGAAGATCGATCTGGGTCTCGAGAGAGACAAAATACATTTTAGGCGCAAACGAAGACGTGGTGCGCAGCTAATTATATTATTTAGTAAAATATACTAATGGCTATGTGTAACTTAAGAAAGGAATAGATAACACAGCCACTGCCACCACTGCTACTGACAAGCATAGCGATTATGACAAATTTTTTGGTGGACGAAAAAGCAAGCGAATGTAAACTTCATGGACAGAGGCACAATTATAAGCGATAGTTACCACTTACCAAATCAGTACCTGGTACACCTGTCACCTGTCAGCGTATATCCTAATTATTTAAA
Organism: Parascotia fuliginaria; assembly: GCA_963082885.1. NCBI lineage: Eukaryota > Metazoa > Arthropoda > Insecta > Lepidoptera > Erebidae > Parascotia > Parascotia fuliginaria. The sequence continues at coordinate 6,145,068 of OY720197.1, forward strand.
TTATATATATTTGATTTATTTTCTTTGGCTTACTAGTTTGAATTTAATCGCTACAAGCTTGATCACAGTATCTCAAAAAGTAGGTAAGTAATTAATTCTTCTTTTCGGCGACGCGACGCCGTTCTAACAACAATGTTTGTTATAAAAACGCAACAATGTTATATACTGAAATCTGCAAATTAATCATTTAAAAATGTTGTTTGAAATGCCAATATTACAAATAATAATAATGTCTCATGTTATCAATAAACATGCTTGTTGTGTTACTGATAAATATATAAGAGAGCTACGAAGTTTATTATTCTCAGTTATAAAGAGTATGTCATAGTGATAATATTGTGTGTGCACGGATAAAACGAATATAAGGTAAAATACTTTTTTAATTTACTAACTTACTACTTTATTTTGGACATTACTGACCTATGGTGAAGGAAAACATAGCAAAACTTTGAGTTAAGGTGAACGCAGACCTTGCCGCTTCGCACGCGCAGCAGTCCCTTTTTGTACTGGTAAATTTTGTGCGAGGTTGCACAGAATTTTTTAAAGAATTCGAATGCGGCGACTTGCTGGCTGCGGCGCATGCAGTGCGACTAGGTGAGCGTTCACCTTTTTTTTGACACTATCACACACCTTCATCTAGTCCCAAGCTAAGCAGAGCTTGTGTTATGGGTACTAGATAACTGAAATAACAACGAGTTGGTATGATAATAATGATATTCGTAAAAGCTTAAACAGTGTTGTGTGGATTTTTAATACCATTTAGCTACTGCAGCTATTTTGAATTAGACTGTAAAAATCTTATATCAAATTCTAAATATCAAATTGTATGTCTTAAATTTTTATGCCCTTTCTGTCTTGTGAGTAACGAAGCGTGTAATTTAAATATTATGTTGAAAATTAATCATCAGAATCATCATCATATCGGCCATTATTATCCTACTACAGTAAGCCTCTTCTCATACAGGTATTACTAAGAGCATAGATCGCTACGCTTGCTCAAGGCGGATTGGCGATTTTACACTTTCTCAGAAGTCCAGATTTCCTCACAATGTTTTTCTTCACCGTCAGCCAGTAATGTCCAGATAAACTTAGAAATTACATATTATTGAAAATATCACATTGGTACTTGCCCGGATTCGAACCCCGGACCTCGTGTTTACCACTGGCATACGGCCCCCCTGATGGTAAGTGGCAACCGTAACCTTTAGTAGTGGCTGTGTTTCCAAGCATTACGAAAGTAATAATGCTTAGAATACACAACCAAATCGTTGCCGACCATGGAGAAGGGAATGAGGAAGGAAAAGGGAAAGGATCCGGACAGAGGCAGTATTTGGGCTGCCAGCGCTCTCACTCATCGAGCGAAACACATTAGCATGAATACTAACACTAATACTAATAACTAATATTCTTACATCGATCTTCTATGAGAGGGTAGTACTGCCCCGGTTGATCCGGCCCATTCATGCTGAAACTAGCTTGGATCTACTACCGTTAAGACTAAGACATTTTTTTTCATAAATAAATTCTTTAGCATTATCTGAAGTCCTGCTAAACATTATATTATAGTTTGCGAAACGTGGTTGCATCACACCTACTCTTTTACAGGATCAACAAATTCTTAATTTTTCATAATCTAATTCAATATCACGATTGTTGATTTCCTATAATTTATTTGGTTTTTACCATTATTTAGATAGATATATTTGCAGTTCATAACATAAAATATAGCATCACGCCTTTTTCTCCCGAAGGGATAGACATAGGTCTATAACACTCGCGTCTCGTTAACTGGTCCTATCTATACAATTGTTATCGACATCGATATTTTCAACGACGTCCAATTTCCCAGTCATTTTGAGGCTAAGGCCAAGTTAACATTCAGCAAGCTCGGTGTGCTCAACAGTGCAAGGCAGTACTTCACTGCGGGGCTACTTTACAAAGCTCAAGCTCGTCCCCACAAGAAGTACTGCTGCCATCTTTGGGCGGGAACACCTGGGTACCAGCTTAGACCCCTTGACGTGATTCAAAGACATGCTGTAAGAATTGCCAACAATCCCAGGCTTACAGGCGGTATTTAATCACTAAGTTTAAGGATAGACGTTACCTCCTTATGTGTTTTCTACCGCCTGTACAATGGGGCTGTGCTCTGAAAATTTGGTTAGGATCGTGCCAACGGCCACTTTTTATCATCGCACCTCCCGCTATCGGCTGGTAGTTCCTCACACCTTAGAACCTTAGGTTACGGTAACTGCTTACCATCAGGCGGGCCATATGCTTGTTTGTCACAATAGTCGTATAAAAAAATATAATGCGGAAGACTGGTTGTTTGTTTGTTTGTTTGTTTGAACGAGCTAATCTCTGGAACTACCAGTAGGAATTGAATAATTGTTTTTGCGTTTAAGCGTATGCCCAGTTCTTGAGGAAGGTTATAGGCTATGTAACATCACGCTACTGGCGATGGGAGCAGATGTGAGAAACTGCGCTGCGGCAAGCTAGTGTAGTAATAAGACGACTTTGTTACCTACTAGGTATTTACTGAGCACAATTCAAGACTGCAGAAACAGATAATCTCTCAACAAAAAACGCAATATCGTTTGACCTAGGAATCGAACCAGTGACCTCTTAGTATCAGTCCATAGTCAGTGTCTGTTTACTTACTAAAATATCTAAACTATTTACTTAGTTAAATTATCTAATATCAGTGTTTTCACTCGTTGGCCTTGTTGTCTGAGAAAAGTAATGTTATAGTTTATCAGTGTTTACGATTATGGAGACAAACATGTCTTGTGAGGTTTTCATTTGCGAGATTTAAAGAGGAAAACGAGAAAATAATGTATCTACTTATCCGTAATGATTCATTACTAATGAATCATTCAGATGCATTTGCCAAAAACGAAAAGCAAATAAAAGAAAAGAAAGAAAATTTGTACGTAATTTAATAAATCAGTAGAAACTTTTAAAAAAAATTTTTACAAAAACATAAATAAAATGATGAACCATACATTGTATCATTCCGACTTGCGACCTATCTTCCCTCTTCACATCATCACCTTAAAAACGTTCCCTGCAGGACATAGGCCTTTCTTAAAAGACTTTTCATGGTTGCTACACTTGTAAAGAGGCCGGCATTCATCTTAAACTGTGTTTGATGTCGCTAAATAAATGTAAATGACAATACGACAATCATTAAATTTTATGAATTCGACATTTTTTTACCTAGTAATTTTTCCTTATAATGGTACTTAGTCGCCAAAAGAAATTTAAGTTCCTTAAGACAGAATAGCCCGCCAGCTTAAAGGCACAACAAGTAGACACATGCTACCAACTCGCCACGTCATCGCGTCATAAACCTTTGTCAATATTCCCGAAACAATAATTAATTTAAAGTAGGTACCTTCTATAACTGAAGAAAAAGGTAAATAATAATATTAATACAGTCACCTTGTTTCAGATGGAGAAAACACTGATATATTTCCTCTCGGTGATAGCAGTCATCCAGTCAAACCCAGTGGTGTCGAGACAAAGCACTCTTCGACAAAAGACACCCGATACTGTTTGCTCAAATGTCATAAGCTTCAACAACTTGTTCTATAGTCTAGAGGAACAAAAGAACATCAGTGGCATACCAGCTGACATGAGCATACATTGGAAGACCGGCAAAGTGTTCTTCACATTAATAAGCGAAGAAATGAAAATGAGTCTCCAAACTTTTGAACCGAACGGTGAACTTTCTATAATCACAGTCGATGGCTTGGGACAATCGAGTTGCGTTGATAACCGCAATGACATTATTTATTTAGCTACTGATAACGGTGTATATAAATACAAATTTGATGGAGCGCTTGAACTGTATACAGCTTTGGGAGACGACGTCATGTATATCGCCGTAAACAGAGAAGGAACAGTGATGTATATTGCTACGTGGCCCCAAAATCGAGTTCATAAAATCACGAATAACGGCCAATCGCAAGAAATTTTCACGGCTATTCCCAATGGTCATGGTTTAACAGTAGACTCAAAGAACAATATATATTTCGTAGCTACAAAAACTTCGTATATACTTAAAAATGGGTTCACAATTCCTATTAAAATTAAAGGATTGCCAAATGATAAAATGACAGGCGTTTTTGTAACTAAAACCAATGAAGTTTATGGTATGGATGAGAAAAGTAATTTATACCTAATTGATCCTGATAATACGAATGCGAAACATTTAGGCACTTTTAATCTTAGTGGCGTTAATTCGTTTGCAATGGATGCGAATAATAATGTTCTGATTGGAATCAAAGGCGCCATTTTGAAATACAACAAATATGAGAAGAATCCCTGTTTGCTCAAAGAGAAGTAAATAAGTCTTTTTTTTAATGTAATTAACTGACTGTTAATAATAAATTTAAACTGATAAAAATGTTTTATGTAAATAACTGTGTTGTTAATCTAGATCACTTATTTATTATACTTTTTAATATACTGTGCTGAATATTAGGTAATTAAGTTTGGGTCTAATACCTAACTCATAACTGTATCGATATACCTAATTGAAGTTTGTACAACTGTTGTAACAAGCACCTTTGTGTTAATTATTATAATGTCAACTATTTGCTTAGGTTTCTAGGTGTATTAAAATTTTGTATCAGTTAACCTGTAAGTTTGTAACAAATAGGTACCTACTTCCCACTAATAGACTCTTAAAACTTAAAAACCCTGCCTTCTTTCTGTGCTAACGATCTAAAATGTATTTCCTAATAATATTTTAGTTTGAACCAGAATAAAATAAATCGCAAGGAATCGTCAATGGGCAAGAAAGTTTTCGAACCACAACTAGCTGAAAGACGCCATGGAGGATGAGCACAAACCCCTCAGCCCTCTTTCATTACCGCCTTTACCTCCTTCACTACTTCTTTCTACAGGGTTGAAAACGGCATGAATGTGTTTACTTAGCATTGTTACTGCGACGCATTTGACACAACCACGATATATGTCTTATCTCATAACATGGTTATGTCCTCTAAGGTTGTGTCCACTTACCATCATGTTGACCATAAGCTTGTTTGACATTGAAGATTAATAAAAAAGGGATAAACGCAATAGGTTGTAGACTTGATGACCTCATCAGTTAAGTTACAGGAAGCTATTGAGTGCGTTGGTATTTGCGTTGGTGTTTCGCATGATCAGTCAGAAGACACCCTCAAATAATAAACTTAGTAGATGGATTGGTGAACAGAGTAAGATGATCTTTAGTACGTAAAAAACGGTGATACGCTATTAGAAACCATGTCTTCTAACTTTTAATTATTTTATCAGCGCTGCATTGAAAGACAAGAGACACAATAAAAGACGCAAGAACAGGAAACATACCACTTCTACCACGGAAGAAGCCACTACTTCTGAAGAGTTAGACAAAGAATATCCAGCAAATGAATAAAAAAACTATTAATTAATGCATTTAATAATTACTGTTTTATATCTGTTATTATTATTAATATAAATCTGTTAAAATTTTATTGTTATAATTAAATAAAAATTATACTTTATAAAATTTTGTTTTACTGACATCTATTGGATAACACTCAAACCACAACTTAAGAAAGAAAACGAAGCTTCACAAAGTTTAATTAGTTAGAATGTTGCTCACAAGATGGCAGGGCACTCAAAACCTAAAAATACGTTTCTTTTCAATATTAAAATGAATCTAAGACAACAGGATTACATAGGAAGCGAAAATTTAATTTATTTACTGTGATACGAAATGTAAATCCATTTTGATTTGTAGGTTTGTGTACAAAAAAATGTTATTTAAATTTAAAAGTAATATAATTATGCACTAACTAAACGCATAAAGGCAAGTGTTGCCAGAATAGATATTTATATCAGATTAGGGAAAATTTTATTACAAGGCCACGAAGGAAAGAGGCCACTTCCAAGCAACGCACGTTTGTGATTGAGAATTATTAAAAATAAGAAAAACATATCATAATTGAGAAAGAAAAAAGATTAAGCACATTATTATTTTCGCTTCTTTTCATCCTCAGTACACAGTAACTAGACAAAGATTTCTCTAGTAACCACCTGTTGTTTCATTATGGATTCATTTATTGTAATTAAGTAATTAATTAGCTTTTTTAAACAAAAGTTGGGATCAGTGAAGATCATTAATTTCTAAAGCGTAAAGTTGCAGCACATATAAATTAGTAAAAGCGTTCTTTGCGTCTGGCTAAATGACTCTTTTCACCTACAACTACACATTGATCGACCTACTTTACGAGTTATTACGAGTACCTACTTCCTACACACATGTCCGGTATCTCCTGTTGGCTTAGGATGACTGATAGTGACAATAAAAACATGAGCAAATTTAAAACAAGAGCTATTTATTTGAAAGCATTAAGGCTGTACTTATTATGACTATGATTGCGGCAGGCAATAGATACAAATAGGAATAATATTAATAGCTCAAACTACAGCAGCCTGATTCTGGCATAGGAGTACCTACTTTTATGCTATAGAATACAACCTACCTGGGCAGTATTTTATTCATTAGCCTACCGAAGTCACTCCACATATGTCTGTACACTCCACTCTGTCTGAAACAGTCATAGTGGCAGACACGAGTATCGTGTCAAAGGCTATCGTGTCGTACTAGCATGGTGATTACCATTTTTTATTAGCGTAAGTACTTACCTAATTATTTTAAACCTAATGTTTAATTGTGTGTCAAAAGCTTGACATGCTCCAATAAGCAGTCACGAAACAAATTTAAATTACAAAAACTATATATGGACACTTGGCACAACTTACTTTAATATGTACCTAACCTTAATTTCTACTTCTAAAAGTTGATTATGATGATCAATTATCCATACTAATATGAGCAATCTGAAAGTTTGTTTGTTTGAACGCGCTAATCTCTGCCAGTCGGATTTGAATAATTATTTATCCATTTAATAGCTCAAATTCTTGAGCAAGGTTATGGGCTATGTAGCATCAAGCGACGAGTATAGGTAGTGCAGTAAGGCATTAACAAAGATATAACTAACGCGGGTGAAACCACTCTGCGGACAGCTAGTAATAGACAAAAAAGTGTGAACTGTTGGGTATATTTGGATTGATTACTAGCAACACCAACTTGTCCTCCCCATAACATAGCAACGTATCTACTATCTTTCAGTCAGTTCGTAGGTACTTCGTTCATTCATTCTGTGCATTCACTGCTATTTGTCAAATTGTCATACGCGTCGCCGATGTGTCAGGGAGCGATCGTTGGCTATCGCGATAATTGTGTCGTAAATGTGGTTCAATTGTGTGATAATGAAAAGACACGCGGTCTACTACATTATTATTAAGTGATGCATGTGTTTTAAGTTTAGTGTCGTGTTAAAAACGTTGTTTTCATTTGTATGTCATCGGACTCTTCAATATGGCGGCTCCTCGTCACAAATCACAACAGAAAAATATATCTTCGATATTTTCTAAGTTACACGGGGCATTCTCCGATGCAGTATGCCCCACAAAGCTTGCTACGGACAAGAGGACTTTAGATAAAACTTGGAAACTAATGGATAAAGTTGTAAAACTGTGTCAGCATCATAAGATGAATTTAAAAAACAGTCCACCGTTTATTCTGGATATTCTACCGGATACATATCAGCGGTTACGCGTTATATACTCAAAGTATGAGGACAATATGCAGGCGTTAAACAATAACGAACATTTTAACATATTTATTATAAACTTGATAAGGAAATGTAAACAAGCTATCAAGCTGTTCAAGGAGGGTAAAGAGAAGATGTTTGACGAGAACTCGCACTACAGACGCAATCTAACAAAGCTTAGTTTAGTGTTTAGCCACATGCTGAGTGAGTTAAAGGCGATGTTCCCTAACGGAACGTTTGCGGGCGACCAGTTCCGCATAACCAAGAGTGATGCTGCCGAGTTTTGGAGAACCAACTTTGGCAACAGGTAAGTTATTCCCTAATAACCAGTTTTGCCAATGCTATGATGTTATGATTCTGACCTACATTTTTTTAAACATCCATCTGACATAGTTTTAGGCACTGATCTTATACATACAGCCTATTATGTCAACCTTTTTCTAAAGTCTGAGGCCTCACCTCATCTAAGTACTAAATGTTAGATTACAGTTAGCCTGTTTTGTGTGAATTAGTTTTCTGTTCATTTGTAAGTTATGAACTAAGTGCACATACAAATAATATTAACATAAAACATTGCTTTATTTACATATTTAATGTATTTGTATGCAATGTTGTAGATAGATACAACTTTAACATGATTTTCTTATAACTCAAATATACCTAATATTTAAGTAGTACTAGTACAAGTTAAATGTAACTCTACCAAACAACTGTATTATTGCAGTTAACCTTTAATAGCCTACCATTTAAAAGTGATATAAATTTTTCTTGTTTATAATGCGCAAAGAAAATATTAAAATTTGTATTGTAACAATACAAATTTTAATATTTTCTTTTTGTTCTATGACACAAGTACTGAGTAATTTAAAATTATTAGAATGCCTACCTCTACCTGTGTGCATGTCTCTTAAAATATGATGTCTAATGCAGTGTGTTAATTTAAAATTAAATATTTCAGCATTGTAAATATTCCTACAAAGCATTATTATCAAAACTGTCTTCGCTTGCCCCTCATGGTTGACAAGACATTCGAATGTTTACATAACATTAGATAATACAAAACATGCAGTTAGTAGTTGTACAAATGGCAGTATTATTGCTGAGAGAGATGGGGTACTTCTAGACAAGAGAACTTATGGCCACTATCCTATAAATGCATTTTCACTATTTCAATAGGCTCTGTAAATATATAGTGTAATAACTAACTACTAACTGATTTAACACATTAAGTAACATTTCAATTTCCTTATTTATTTACCTTACTGCAACTGTCATGATTATCTAGTCATTCACATACTCATTCATGATTAACATAGGCAACAGCAAACAGCCTTTGAAAGTATTTTTTTTTTTGCAAATAAAAGACAACACTTGCACTCGGGACATTAGGAACAAACATTTAAGTAATTAATTCCTAACGGATGCAAAGTACAGCCAGACTCGGAACAAATATTTATGGATCACACAAAGTTTTGTCCCATGTGGGGATCGAATCCACAACCTCATGCACAGCAGTCAGTTGCACTCCCACTGCGCCACGGAGGCTGTCAAATCATTTTTTTGGTTCTCTTTCTTTCCTCGTCTCCCCATTTTTTTTATACAACTGTGGTGGCAGACAAGCATATGACCCATCTGATGGTAAGAGGTAACTATAACCTATATGGTGGGCAATGTTTTGTTTTTATCGTGCTAGAACATAGTCATGACTTTATATAAATAGTTACCACTTGTCAACAGGTTGTTTGCCGCCAAAGTTGTACAAAAGGAAAACTCTATAAACTCCATATATCAAAACTATCTACAAATACAAATATTTAATTCTTTAATTAGTATGTTAAAATGATTATTCTTTACATAACATTTAACCAATATCAATGAATTATTATCATTACACAGCCAAAATTGATAGTACACACTGTAACATTTAGTGTATTTAATATAATGGCTTCGTATTTGACAATGAAAATAATTAGCATTAAAGCTAACACTGTAAACACAACTAATAGTCCAGTAAATTGGAAATGCAAATCAACTGGACTGTGGATATGAAATCTTACGCATTAGCTACTATATTAGCATAAATTCACCTACATATTTTAAGTCCACTATGGAATTACATAATTACAGACATTTGTACTAGAGGAAACAACTTTGACACTCAACATAAGAGTAGTGATAAGATGACCTATGTAACCAATTTAAAAAAATTTTTCAGTTTAAGAAAGCTATATTCATTCATTAGTTTTCAAAATTTTTATATTTAAGTGTTTTTGTAAATCTGAATGATATTTTCCCTAGGTGTTTGTTGTGCGGCTGAATGAAACTTTTAATACCGAAGCAAAGCAAAGGTGGACATCTAGTGCAATATATTTTTGGTATAATAAATTAGTCTCTTACATTCACCAGTTACATACTAACCAATTATCAGTAAAAGTAAACTTAACTGTAGACATGAACAACATTTGCTATAGGTAATACTTTGAAATGAGAAACACCAGCAGTCCTATTAGGCTACAAAGGTCTATTGTCATAGATTTTCTCCAATTACTTTACGAAACAATGGAGTTATTAATTCTCACATGCCATCTGTGGCTTCCTTATGAATGTCAACATATTCCCATGTGAAAATGTTCAGTTTTAACTGAATTTAATCTATTGTTTGCTTTTTTGCAACATGTAACTGTCCTTTATTTATAGGTGATAAATTGTTTTTAATTATTGTAAGGATTTGATTACTGAACTAGAAAAAACAAATTAAATTATTAAAAGCTATTTTATGCTACCTAATATTTAAGGAGGTTGCCTTGAATTTGCTCAAGTAGACCTCTTAATTTGGATGTCACTTAGAATGTATTCAGCCTCTTTTATGTCTGCTATCTATATAAAAAGTATATAATATATATATTTACATAAATTTATTTTTATAATACCTACAGTATTATAAAAATAAATTTATGTAAATATTGTGTCTCTGTTTACCGAATTTTCATTAAGTAGGTAGGTATTGTAGCATTATGTAATTACAAGAATGTTGCATAAAAATATTTTAAGTATTTTTATTAAATTTAGTTTGTTTAGTATCAAGTAGGTATTAAAAATAATAAGATCAAATTCCTTAAAACAAATTAAGGAATTAAAATCCTAAATATATTCTCTCTTTCTTCTCTTTGTTAAGTAACTGTTACGTATTTAAGGTGAAATTTAAATCACTTGACTTTAAATCAATTAGGTAATTAATATAACTTGAAAGCTTATTGAGTATTAAGTGTCCACAAAGTACGTAAACTAAGTAAGTAAAGTTCGCTGCTAATCTATTTACAAGTTCGTTTCTATTTGTCATCTGACAAAATGTGATTAAATGGTGTGATTATAATGTTTAAATTAGTTTGCGCATTGATTTAGTTAGTTACTGTATTTGCAATTTAAACAATCCGAACATTAAGGTGATCTACACACTGCCCCGCACTACGCTGCGGTGTGCGTGGTGATCGAGCATAGAAGGAGCGTCTACACCCACGCGTGAATGCGTTTTCTGTGTGTTGCACTACGCGTGTTGTCAATGCAAGAAAACAAATTCAAACCAAAGAACACGCAATTCCGCGCTACGCTGCGTGATTTCAAGCAGTGTGCGAACCGCCTAACTGTAAGTTCTTAATCACTTTATTATCAGCCTGAATTCGACGTTCACTGCAGTACCTTAATAGGAGATATTTGCCATAGTCAACAAGATTGGCAAGCGGATTGGTGGCAGTGGATATTTAGTTTGCTACCCATTACTAAAAGGCTAATTTACGTGACTATTAACAAAGCGGTTAGGTTTCGTTGAAAATTTTCGTATTCTACCAATATTATTATTCCGTAAGTCGCCTTAAGACATGTGGAATGGCTATATTATATTTTTTATATTATGTAGAATACCAAAATTGGGCCTTTGGCGTTCTCACTCACCGAACGAAACGTATGTATGGATTGTACTGTCTATTCAATCATTATTACAACGTGTAGCAATGTGTTTTTATCTTGAGTCACATGTGTATCATTCAATGAAGTACCTACTTGTGTCAAAGCAATCACAGTGTCATTCATAAAATTTCAAGTTTATGCTACCATTGAATGAACTTATCATGTAAATTTTTATCATATCATCAGCTGATAGGACGTATTACAAGAGGTTGACATTACTAGATATACCTAGTTAAGGTGTTTTGTTGATGATTTCCTTTTGGCACCGGGCGCGGTTGATAAGCGTAATCTTTATTTAGAACGAAATAATTGTGTGACATTGTTATTTTTTTAACAGGAAAATGCGACGCATGTTAGGATTAAGGCTGCTCACCCACGGCGACATTGACAGCGATGCTGTCGCGCGTTCGCATCGATACAGTCGCGATGCTGTCGTTGGCTGTATACCTTCGCTCAGATTTTGTATAAGATGTAAGGACGACTGACGCGCGACAGTAGCGATGCAGAAGCGCGTTTACAAAACGCGCGACTGCATCACTACAAAAAGTCGCTGTGGGCGAGGGCTTTAACATGGGCCGCTGATGTAGTGTCAAGAGAATAGCCACGGGGGCGGTATTTTTTTTTTTTTTTTTTTCACATTCACACAGCGCCATCTAGCCCCAAATTAAGCAATTATATTTGCTTGTGTTATGGGTACTAAACAACTGATATACTACTTATATATATTTTTTACATACATATTATAGATAAATTACACCCAGACACAGAACAAACAATCATGCTCATCACACAAAGGTTTGTCCTGGGTGGGAATCGAACCCACGACCTCCGGCTTAGCAGTCAGGGTCACTAACCACTAGACCAACAGGTTTAGTCGGTATCATCCGCATACGATCAGGCTACTGATTCCGACATAGCCGCCTCGTTTACCCGGATGACGCAGTAAACGTCATTGCAATTTCTCCTTTAAAAAAGGATTAACATTACTTTACAAACACTGAAATAGAAATCTCGAAAGTCGCCAGGACACTATTTGTCTTGAATCTTGCAATAGAAAATATAAAGAAAAATATCCAGTTCTCTTATAATAAGTTGATAGCCAATTTATCTCCAGGAGATGGCACCACGTACGAAAACTATTATTGCTCCCATGTGAGTTATGTTACGTATGGTAAAAACGACAATTCACCCTAGTTTACTTAGGATTCTCTTAAAATTTATCCACGTTATTTGCAAACATGATATTACGTTTTTCCAGAATAATATTTATGTGCCAAGTTTCATTCAGTCATCCATTCATTCATCTAAATTCTTGACCGAATTTAGATGAATGAAACTACATATAAGACAGATTGACGGATTGAGTAACAAACTTCTAAAAACCTTCACAAACTTTCACGAGTAGGTATAACATATTTGTGGGATGGTAGATTTGTGAACTCATGTAGTGGAAATTAATGATCAAATCATGGACATCATAGAAGCTCTACTCTTCTTCTTGTCCTAAACCTTTGCCCATTATCTGAGGTCAGCTCTCCTTGTCTGTCTCTTCCATTGCGTTTATTCCTGCGCCATTGCGGCGTCAATATTAAATTCCTTCATGTCCTCCTGGACTGTCCTGAACCGGATGGAAGGGAGTGTTCCGCGTTATCGCGTCGTCCTCGGTATGTTTAAAGCAACTCGTATCATGTAGTCTTCTGGACAACGGATCAAATGCCCATAGCATCGGAGATGCTCTACATCATATCAGCCGAAAAACGTCCACTGCTACATATAGGCCTCTCCCAAGTTTCGCCATCTTGGCTGAAAATTTTAACTGTATTATGTTATTATTTTAATAATCTATACATTATAATTATAGTAATATTGATATTAAATTAATACCTACAACAATAAATTTACAAATGATAAAGCGTCCAAAGTTTTCTTTTCTCGAATATTTGTTTCGGTTTTTTGTAGATTTATTATTAGGTAATAATAATAATAATAATAATAAGTTTTTAGTAACAACAAAATTTGTTTTCTGTTTATGTCAAGGGTTGTGCTCTCTGAAAAACATTCCAAAGAAAACTACCAAGTAATTACTGAACGTGAAAAGGCAAAAGGAAATGATGGAATAAGAAGAAAATCGATAGCAAATTAGGCCCATCTCATTCTTAAAAGTCACTACCTATTTTTTTAAGTAGATATTTGCAATAATTTTAACGGAAACAGAGATCAAAACATTACATACGGAGGTGGTAGGAGTCATATACAGCATAGATGATACCGTTTATGTATGCAGACAGCAATATATACTGTATATCTAATACCGATTTTGCTTGTCGACTTGGCGACTATGGGTAATAGGGCTTGGACTTTAACCTTATTTGAAAGGCTAAAGCACAGCACTGAAATTGTGCAAGTTTTCATCATCGTCGTCGTTGACGTTGGGAGAGGTAACCGTAATCAAGCGGCAAACATACCTATTGATAACTTGAAATATCATCAGTATCATCACTATCATCAGCGTAATTTCCGGGAAAAACACGATTTGCTGATAGTAAATCGATTTCCTTTTTTATATGTTATCACAACAAGGTATGATAACAATATTGCCATTTAGATAAGTTTTATTTCTATACGTAATTACCGGATGTACGCGTATTCTTATCTATTGTTGCGATATGGAATTTTGTCAATTTATGATTTTTTTTTATTGTAATTCATAAATCTTTGAGGGTTTTGAAGGTTGTCTTTTTATCTATTTATATATGTTATGTCCGTTTAAGGCTTTGGTTTGGACCAATGGTAGCTATTCCATAATCACCGCGCTTGCCAGGCAGGTTGGTGATCCTAAAAAGGTAGTAAGTACTATTGAATCAACTGAATCATGACACACCCTAAGCTCAATTTGCCAATCTATCTAAATGTAAGAAGGTCGAAACTCGTCTAAAGACAGATACCTATAAAATCTTTAGGTGTTTGTTATAACGATCATTAAACTAGACCTAGGCCAAAGCATCTTTACTTTGAATGCCGTGGGCCGCTTTCATATAATACTTGCTCATCTTTATGAGATCCACCTTATTAAGGGCACCAAAACTTTAACTTGCGTGATTGTAAGTTTTTTTTCTACAGAGGGTATTCAATTCCATAATATTAAACACAAAAAGTCCATACATTCCAATTTCCTTAAAAGTAGTCTCCCTCGACTCAAGGGGTTTCACTACATAAAACATGCGGTCGCCCCTTTTATTTGCAGGTGGAAGTTCTTACCAATCTACTAGATACGTTATGTGGCCCATGAGTAACATAAGGGTGTGTGTCTAGTATAACCGTTTATTGTATTGGGTTGTTTAAAAGACCGACTATAGTAAGGTATAAGTAGGTAAGGTGGTTTAGCGGTTCTGTATAAGAATACAAAGCTCTCGATATCTGATTCGACGAGTTTTTAAGTTTAAGTGTTTGACTAGAGTCTGAAATTATGCAAGATTTTACATGTCACCTAAGATTGTCGGCGAAATATGTGTTAAAATAAATTTGCCTACCCCTTCAGGAAAAAAGGCGTGATATTATGTTATGCAGACACATTTCAATAAGTTTGCTACTTAGATATTTGTTCTCAAAGTAGCACGCGAAAATTTAAATAGACGCTTAATACGTAGGCAAGAGACAATAGGCCACGACGGGTCATGAGAAGTCGCTTTATTTTCAACCTTAATGATGGTATTAAATAAGATTGACGTACTTAGAAGTTTTCTCTTTATATATATAATGTTGATAGAATTTTCAGTAAAATAAACGAAGAGAATTAAAGTGTCGATGTAATTGAGGTATTTGCTAATTAAAGGCAGGCAATTTTGCCTGAAAAAAATAAATGGCTGAGACAACAGCGCTTTTGCCGTTAGAGAAGTCTGTGTGCTACTTGCTAGCACACCGTTATATCGTTACATGAAGGTAAGGGAGTGTAAGAATTCTGTAGAGAGCGATATTTTTAGAAATATAATTGCTTTTACATTGAACTAGTAATATATTTTAGAGAAAATCAGACTCGTTTATTAATTTAAGATCATATGCGCGATGTATGGATATCACAACTAAAGAGATATCAGTTTGGCTGCGATCAATTTGGTAATGGGTAGAGCCGTGAGATTAACGGGCAAAAAATTCAGGCCATTCTTTTTATTCGTCATATGCGCATTATATTTTTTGTTTGAGTTACGTTTTATGATAACACAACGCGATTATGCTTTTGAAATTCTCGGAGTCTTATGGAAGAAATGTTTTAAACGATGGTAAAAATCGTATCAATATCTGTTATGTGGTTTAAGACTTATTTCGGGACTATATTACA
The DNA here is from genome assembly GCA_963082885.1 of Parascotia fuliginaria. Lineage (NCBI taxonomy): Eukaryota > Metazoa > Arthropoda > Insecta > Lepidoptera > Erebidae > Parascotia > Parascotia fuliginaria. The sequence continues at coordinate 6,161,019 of OY720197.1, forward strand.
CTTGTTTCCTCTACACTTGATGCATATCAGTTACCGCCCACAATATAATCTATAGAGGCAATCAGCTGATACAATTATTGTTCGCGCTCATTCGACCGAGTATTTTCCAATCCACTGGGAACTTTGCGCCAACCAAGCGTTTGATTTGAGTAACGTATGGAAATAAAAGCTTTTTTAAAGTAAGCTCCCGTTAGGCAACGACTTCACAAACATATAAATAACATTACTGCTTCTGTTAAATAACTCTCTATATTAGTCAAACCTACAAATAAGTTTTGATTAAAGGCATAAAAATATGAAGGTTTGAAGTAATAATGTCGTATTTTCATATTATTATGCTTTTTTTCTATATTTACTTGGTGAAGGAAAACATCTTAAGCAAATTTGAACTAAATAAGTCTGAAATTGCCAATTTGCCATGATCAAACGCGCGTTTTCTATTTGAGAAGAGGCCTTGTAGTAGGCGAAAAATGGTACTATATTTTACACATACATTTGTTTTCGGTCGTATATAAAAAACTGAACCTCACCAGTGCATCATAATCCTAAAATGTGTGCTAAACGGGTTTATATTCTAGCTTACCGTCACATATAAATAACAAACTATCAATTAGCAAGGATGTAAAAAGGCTAGTAATTTAATTTATTAAAATAACTGTCATCCTTCATGAACTGATATAGGTAGACTTGTTTTACGACTAGCTTATAATCGCAATAGAAAATTACCACAATTATGTAAATTATGTTTGGAACGCATGGAAATTGTGCATTACCAATCTTTCACAAATAGCCTAGATGAATGGAGAGGATATTACTACATCTAAGGTATAAATAAAGTTTTAGTACTGTAGTAAATCCACGCTATTTTCAGTTTGAATAGCGGAATCAACTGAAGAGTACTCTTTTATAGAATATCGACGTAAATTATCAGTACTTTTACGTTTAGTTCGGCGAATGAGACTCTGCAATGCTAAAAATAATAATACATAACGGAGCTATTTACCATCGAATTTATATTAGGAAAAATAGTGACAGCTAAACATAGATCTCCCGCAAAAATTGAATTGCGGTAATGATTATTGCTTAAGAGTATAATAGTATACAATTTTATGAAATATCTAAAATATGAAGTAGATTATATAGCTATTAAAATATTTAAAGATTGTTTAATCTTTAATTGAAAAACGACATCAAAGCCCGTAGTTATTTTTGCGACCACGTCTATTTAAATTTTTGTTGCGCAACAGGATTTATAATGTTACACTTTTATATACGCTGTAACCACGCTTGAGTCCTGTCGAGGAATAAAAGCTTTCTCGTCATTACGTTGCTTGATGAAAAATACCTCGAGAAAGCAACTTGTGGCAGGTGCGGCCGCAATATTGTTATAATTAGGATATTAGTGCACTCGCAGACGGTTCTTTGTGTTTTTGTTATAAACGTGATAATATTCTTAACTTTATTTAGCACATTCTAAATTGAGGTGTAAAAAATTTCTTGCCGCTTACGCATCATTGCTTGCTAACTAGCTAGTAGATCAATAAACATTTTGATAGCTCTCTCTGTTTTGAAATCATACGTCATAAGCCTCTATGTTCCTGCTAATTAACTTCTAATTTTGTAGAATTTCATAATATATACAAAGGGATTCCGAAATACAGTCTAGATATTTATATTGGAGGCTATTCTAATAGGCTAAAACATACATGCTACATGCAATCGTTTCTTTGCACAAGATTAAATCTAGAAAACAGCTTTTATAATGCATTTTCTATGTCATTGACATTTAGAACGGGCAAATGCAATATATATTTTAGGTCACCACTTCGCAGTAGGATTAATCTAACCGTATTAAAGTAAAGTAGGTTAAACGATTGACATTTATTGCTCAAACTGTGGAAGTAAGGATTATTGGCTTTGATAAATATAGATTTATATTATCAGCGGTCATAATGTTAAAGATATTATACCTACGGATTTTAAATTTGTTGTTTCTGCGCCTGTATTTTTGTCTACTGGAACTTAGTAAAATTTCTATAGGATTTTTACTGTACTTAGTCTGTCTTTTTTTTGCTTTTAGAACTGTTGACAAGCAGAAGACTTACACAGCAAATAATTAAACGACTGTATAAGGGCACCTCTATTTAAGGCTAGGTCCCTGACTTTCTGCATAGTTAAAAACTGGTAACCTCTCAAATATAATGGTACCTTTTTGTTAACACCACAGCGAGGGCAGCACTATTTAGTGCTGGATAGAATGTTGCTCTCTAACTAGAGGAGTGATATCATCATCCGGTTCATTGAGAGCTCGAGGTCGGGTGCGTGAAATCTTTGACGTAGTGTAGTTAACTGTTAATACAATTTACGGGTTTTTATGCACGGCCAAAAATCTACGAAAATAGCGTTTAATAAACTGCCTAATAGTCGAAAGATGAACATAAGAAGGTAGGTTATTACGGGGCTGACGTAGTCCTACACATAATCGTGAGTATTTACATATTTATGTCGTTCTATGTTTACATCGTGCCTTTTCCCTATTACAACATGGTCTTATACAATAAATAAAAGAAACTTCCTTTCTTGAAAATGAAATCAAAACGCAAATTTGCCAAAACGACAGATAAGTAAACGGGAAAACCTTATTTCTTAATATTAAATTTAAGAGAAAGGTTTTCGTTTTATTGTAGGTATGTATTAAATTATGTTTATGTTTCATGTATATACCAGGAAAGTAATCCTGGAAAGTGAATGACTGATGAGACACGAGGGATCAGTGAAACTTTGGAGTGCCGACTCTTTGTAATTAAAGTTCTTAGCTGATGAATTATAAAACAGCTTTCACGATGTATTTATTATAAGGATGGCATTTTGGATGAGTTTAGGAACAAAAAAACTATTTAGGCGAAATACACAATCATTGATATTAACCTACCTAGGCTTATTAATAAAACGTTATCTTCAGTATTAAAATAAAGTCGCTGTTTTTTCCTGTCTGTTTCTTTGCCAACTTCTTAGAAACTACGCAATGGATTTGAATACGGTTTTTACTATCGTTTACAGCATTTCTTCCGAAAGCATATAATTTTAGAGAAAAGCCGAGCATTTCAACGATTTATGGTAATGCCGTATTGAGTACCCGCGTGAAAAGCAAGTGCAGGTTGCTAGTTAATATCTTTACAAAAGTTTCAGCAGCCTCTAATAGCAAAGCCCATAGTGTAATAACGCTATCTTATTCCTTGCCAACACAAAAAATTGTTAATTTACGTTCCAATGCATGTAATGCATTTTTGCTCGACCCCAGAGCATTAAATACAGTAGAAAATATAAAAAAACTGAATTATGTCTTTTCATTGCACAGAGAGAGGGAGCTCTTTCTGTTACCGTTATACAGTAATTAAGGAAGTCTTAAACAGGTCGACAGGTGTTATTTGCACACCTTTTGTAATCATTAAGGGGAAAGTACTTGAATAAGGGTTATAATGACGTCGAACCGGTATACAATAAATGTATATAAAAATAAGAGTTCGTTAACTTTAAACTATGGTTAGTATTCAAGTTGGTTGCAGTTTTATTGTACGTGACTCTTGTATTGAAATGTGAATGACATGAATTTAAGTTATGGTATAGTTCACGGACGGGTCAGTAAATTGAATATAAGAAGTTTGATCTTACCCTCCCTCTACCCTTATGCTCAGATCTTTAAACGCCAGTTAACTTAAAGTTAAGGGTAAAAAGTTTTTCTATCGTTAAAATGTATGTCGATATGACAGAGATAGACTTTTTAAAACTAAATGCCGTTTGAGTATTTCGTTGTTAGAATCTGTACCACGTTAGTGCAACCTCTGGTAGGTATATTACAATCGTCCTGCTACGGTAATCGATTTGATTGTCACATACTGGAAATGAAATAAACATTTGGTAATGTCTTTTGTGTGACTATTTGAATGGCGGGATATTTAGCAATATTAATAAACGTGAAACGGATGTGAAGCGGCGGAATGCATAGGTAGACATGCCAAATATGGGAATGTCTAACATGTACATCCTTCTGCATATAAAATATGCAGGAATAGTTGTACTCTTATGATCCAACTTAGTAGTAGGTACTACATTTTAGTCGCTATTTTTTTTAAAGAATCAGTAGGATATGGTGACTAAGTATACAAACAACTGGTCACAAATGCTAGTCAGATTCAAACAAAAAGGGTTTTCGTACCAACCATCGTCAAATATATATTTCGAGCATCAGAAGATAAATTACACAAAAGGCACCGTAAAAAGGACATTTATTTAAGGCACTGTAGGTATATACTTGATTGATTTCGACATACATTAAAAAAAATAGTAGTAATTCAAGCAAAATGTTACTTACTAACAACAAATTCAAACTGTTAGATAATGAGTTAATACCTACATTTACTTTAAAGTTCTTAAGTTTCTATTCTGGACTAATAAACAACGCAGACATCTTATGAGTCCAAATTTAAACTAAACTTGTACTGTTCGTTAAAATATTCCGTTTGCTTACGAAATATTCAGGATACCCATTTAGACTATACAGCAACTTGGGAATATCACTTTCTGTTACTGACAGATGTCGTATACATATTGCACAGTAGGGTTGCTAGGTTGCTATAAATTGTACATAGACACACTATTAAAATGTGAAAAATTAAAATAATGTTGGTAATCTGGTTTGGTCCTCACATTTCCGCTAGACAATAACGCTACTAATTCTGATAAGTCTTTATAGTATCGTAAGTAGGTATACTTTTTATTTATTAATTGATAAAAAAATTAATACTTACTTGTCATTTATTTACATTTTATCTTAGATTTATTTTTTTTTGTAAGTGAACCAGTCCTTTTACCTAAAAAGACGATTTTCTAATCAGAGGCCCTAGACAAGTGGCATAGATTTCTATTCTATTCATAGAATAGATTAAAAAATGTATGGGATTGACATTCACATTCATTCCTCTGACATTCTACTATGACTATTTTAGATGTCAGACGTTTTACTAGTTGGTCGTTTTACTTTATTGACGTTAATACCTCACTGTCGTTTCGCTAGTTTGTTCTTCTGATACTTCTGATACTTCTGAACTCTAACTAACCATAACTGTTATTCTTTTTTAAAATTTAAATGTGGAAATGCATTCGTGGCGGATATGCCGAATTCGCTCTCTGTATGCCGAATTCGCTTTCTGTGGGTGCTAGCCACCCAATGCCGACTAAACCTGTGCACCTACACTCTGTCTTAACGGGAGGACTGCCGAAACTTGATACTAGGTGCATAAGCGGAACCACACACCAACAGCGACTAATTATTTATGCAATACGTAAAAGAACCATAGGGTCAAAAGTAGGTAGTTCTATTTCAACAAAACTTACAAAACACACTTCCTGGCTTATATTGTTTTTTTTATATTACTCATATTAAAAGCAAGCATATGGTCATATATTACCTACTGGTAGTTACCCTAGTCTATCATAAACTCTTGTAATGTCGAAAGCATTAATTAGACTTTGCCACCTTGTCCAATAAGTAAATCTGCTACAAGCCACTAAAATGTTTCAGCGATACGGAAAGTAGATACATAAGTTTAACCAGGGAGAGCTATTATAGCGCCTATTTTCTGTAACATGGAGATACTTTCCTAATCAGGCTGTTCCATTTTATTCAGTTGAGTTATCTCACTGTATACTCACCTATAGCTGAGCTCATATAGATCCCCTAGTAAGATGCGTCCTATGTTTAGCAACCCTACCCTGAAGGCAAAACAAGCAATTAGTGGAAGTTTTAGCCGAGTTAGCATTTGCGCTTTATCGCTTACTTTGTGGAACTGTTACAACTGTTGTACGTACACTTAAAGGGTGTCTGAAACTTTATAATGTTGCGTAATGGTTGTATGTGCTTTGGATTCATGATCAAGAACGTTCGTTTGGCTTGTTTGATGAGTGGTGCTTGCGTATAGCCTGTCATGACTCATGTTGAGCTTTTAGGTTTGATCCTGTAAAACTATAGTGTTGTTAAGAAATTCTCAGTACTTATAAGTCTGGAGTATATAATTGCGTGTGGTATTGACAACAACAGAGAAGTGTGTCCACAAACACTGTCCACTCCTTCAAAGAAAAATGCGTGATGTTGTTTTGTTTTTGTCCTTATCCATTTGACATCCATCTCCCATCCTCCATCCATTTGATTTCCATCCTCCATTTGACACTACCAAAATTTATACATAATTATAATATTATAGTATTTTGTAACGCTAAAAGCTCTTTCAAGTTTCTAAACACAGTTTAGCAATCACTAATACTTCCCCTTCAAATATTATAAGTAATTACAAAAGAAATAGGTAATAAATACCCTTTGATCTTGTTTGAGTAAACATTTCGAGCACATCGGATACGATGCCTACATCAAGTAATTTTCGTAAACTGGGCTTACCGTAGTAGATACGGATGGGATAATTAAACCTCTGTTTATTGCTCTGAAATAGAAAAATGCGTATACATATTTACGTTTATTAATACCGGTTTCATATATCATTTAAGCTTATAAAGCCGTATGTTCTATTTAAAATAAGTTACAAAAACGCTTCTGCTATGTCTCAGCTACTTACTACGCTCATGGATCATAGATACTAATGTATTTGTACGTCATAATTGCAAATCGCTACAATTACTCAGATTTTCTCTCTATTATTAGAAACATATTATAAACTTATCATTATCATCATACCAGGGCAAGACCACTTCTTATACAGAGAAGGTATGATTGATCGCCACGCTTGCTCAAGGCGGATTGGCGATTTCAAACTGCCTCAAAAGTCCACGTTTCCTCACGATATTTTTTCTTCACTGTTAGTAAGTAATGTCCAGATAAACTCAGAAAGTACATAATATGATTTGAAAAATCAGATTGGTACTTGTGTTTACGAAGCGGGTGCCTTCACCACTGGGCCATTAAAGTCTAAACATTCTTTCTGTATGTAGGTATGAAGCTAGTTTCAAAGATCTCAATGTGACTTGGCCTATTTTTAGATTGTCTGCCCATATTCACTGTGGCAGCCTACGTAGGTGTTTTCTGAATGTGCCCGACCACACGTACTCACCTATTTTACGAGGGACTAAAAGTCTAAATTTCTAAACTCACGTGTTTATATTATTAGAGAACTAGATAGCATTTGTTCTATCTTGTAATAGGAAGATGATTTACAGTCTAGAATGTATAAACTACATTTTTCCCATGGTTGGTTGTCGTAAATGGCGACTAAGGCATTACCGACATAATATTCAATATCAGCTTACTGCGGTTACGGTCAAGCATCGTTGCTATGGTAAACCATTTGAGGAAAGGCCTTTAGGCTGATTTGTTGTAATAGTAGACAACATTGCAATGGCAAGTCTTGCAAAAAATAATGGACAAATATACCTACAAAATTACAGAATTATAATATATCCTATAAATCGCTGACACGCATTTTTGTTTCATATTTTTTGTGCGAATTTTGCTTTCTCATTTAATGACATTCGTATTTCGCACGCAACAAACCAAGGTTGACTCCCACGTACATTGAACTTATGACACAATATCGTAGGTACTGAACCCCTGTACTACGATTATGTAAATATAAAAACGCTGACATTATTTACTTGAATGCAATGTTTACCAAAAATTAGCATTGCGTTAAAAAATACTAGTGCATTTGCAACGTTGAATAAATATTCCGTCTTCCTATTTATTTTGAGGTGTAGAAGCTGTGGAAATGTATGTTATAAAATGCCGGCAAACTTGCAAATAGAAAATGGAGCTTGTGGTATTAGTTTAGAATATCAAATTATAAAGTAAGTATTACTTTATAATTTGATATTCGTACGGTAGTAGATCCACGCTGATTTCAGCATGAATGGGCCGGATCGTCCGGGGAAGTACTACCCTCTCATAGAAGATCGACTTAAGAATAGTAGTATCCGTACTACTGCGTTTCGTTTGGTGAGTGAGAGCGCCGGAGGTCCAATTACCCCCCTTTCCTCTTTCCTCACCTCCCTCATTCCCAGCCGCCATAGTGGAGGCCACCATACCAGCAGTTAAGAAGATGGCTTTTGGTATAGTGGCCGCCACTTCTGGATTCCACTGACTGCTTACCATCAGGCGGGGTGGAGTCACTTTGGTAGGATATAATATAAAAATAAAATTTAGTTATACTCTCGTAATAGCGTTACCTGGCCATTGAAGTCACTGCGGTGAAAAATCTGCCCGCAAAGCGTGGTGTATATAGCAAACTTTGAATTTTAAGTGAGACTTACCTATAAGTACTTTTATCTTGCAGTGGGCGTCCTATATATGAAAATTTTGTATCTATATAAATCGTACCTACTTAATAATATCTCGAATATTTATTACACAGAAAAGTCGTTCTACCAACCTATAATAAGTATTTTGCACGATGGACCAAAATCTGTCTTTTAGGTGAACGTGTAGTGGTTTCTTTTGAAGTGTAGTATATATATATATATGTATGTATCCTGTAAAGTATGAATTGTTTGCGCAATTTAGCATGAGTCAGCGGGAAAAAGGAAACATTAATGTAGAATCGTAGGCGATGTATCTGTTAGGGGTAATCGAGCGTGATGTTAGTCTTTTACGTAAAGATACGCTGATTTATCTTTTACCGTATTTAAATAAATCGCAATTTGAAATGCATAAATGCGTTTTATAAATTTAGTCACTGTAGTCCTGTATGATGTTTACTTGCAGTATCATACGTATTACATTTAGGAATCGATATGTTCTTAAGATCCCACAGCTTTAATTACTATTTTATACGGTAGTTATTGTCAATGAACTCCGTGCCACAGTGCTATTGCGTATGACTGCTACACTGAAGTAAAAAGAATCGGTCAAAACAAGTGAATCAAAGACAAAACAAGTGAATCTGTAGTAACATTTTCTTTGATGACGACGGTGTCGTTGTTCATTTGACATTTCTCACGCTTCAACCATTTAAAAATGGCTCATGCGTTATACTGCAGGATATTATAAATCTTCAATTTTGTTATGCTTTTTTATTTATGATCATTGTCTCAAAGAAGGAAAGAGCAATTTAAGCTCTCAATATACAACATCCAGTATTGCGATTGCACTCATTCATGCAAGGTTAAATCTGCTCTGACGTCACAATCGTCTGTGAATGGGGTCGTCAATGCCGGATATTTTGAGCAGATACACTCCGGATGCTGTTCCGAGTTAACAGTTTTAGAAGATATTTTATTTTTAGCATCGGTACTTCCTCGCCGGAATTGCTGACGTGAAATTGTCTTTACTTCCTTTCAAAGGGCTGTCTGGACATTTGTAAGGTAATTTCGGCCTCCTATCTTTTTAAATCGTCTAACTGTTGCTGTCGTTAGAATGTAATTTAACGATAATGTATTTTGAGCAATTTTATTTACCACTGAGATAGTTGTCGCAAAAAGGTGAATACGGTAATATTAAGTACTTTGTTAGAGTTTCTTACCCAAAGGGTAAAACCGGACGCTATTACTAAGACTCCGCTGTCCGTCTGTTTGTCCGTCTGTCATCAGACTCATGAACCATGATAGTTAGAACACTAGAATTTTTTACAGATGATGTATTTCTGTTGCCGCTATAATAACAAATAAAAAACTGAATAAAATAAATATTTAAGGACGTGCAACAAACGTGATTTTTTTTTCTGGTTTTACTCGATATTGATAACAGCAATAGGTAGACGCTTGAAATATTCACAGAATATTTAGTTTTTGGGGGCTCCCTTACAACAAACTATATTTTTTGCCGTTTTTATGGTAATGGTACGGACCCGTTCGTACGCGAGTCCAACTCGCACGTGTCCGGTTTTTTTCATTCATGTTACTATTAAAGTCGATGAACCAGTTATCCGTAAAATGCCCTATATGTTTGTCATCTTAAGTAAATCGTCTTTAAAAATTGGCCACGTAAAATCAAGAGGGTCACTGTTCAGTCTACTGCAATGGACAATAAAAAAATCCGAACGAATAATACGCATGTTTTTTTAAAACGCTACATTTATCTAGATAATATATTAAAGCAAGCCGTAGAGGGCAAAAGGTGGACTATGTGGGTAGGCCGACAAATTCGCAACATGATATAGATTGATGATGTTTTGGTAAACACGTCAAATTTTGACGTACACACGCCTTGAGCCCGAGTATTTTCATAATTAGATTGACGTTTATGTTGTATACTTTGTCATTAATTTAAAGAGCTTTTGACTTGAGATTGTCGTTTCCGGATAAACAGGATACCTTTTTTGTTTTGAAAATAAAAAGATCATATGACTACTGTTTAACAATAACTACCGTCAACAACATTTGTTGTTGGATTTGTTTTTCTTGTAATCATTTTAATGTCTGAAGATCGATAAAATGGCATTATAGTTGGTTATCTTGAGCTTGTCAAATAGACAGGGCCAGAAAATGAAAAGAACATGAGAAAAATTAAACTCCAATATTACCAAATTCAATGTGGCAACAGAAATTTATGGGTATTTGACGATTTCGGAAATTTTAAGATTCTGACTCTGCTGCCTTGTTACATTTTTTATCGTCAACGGATTCGCGAATTCGCGGCCCTTGCCGAATTCATTAATGAGAATTCTATCTGTTTACTTTTCTATTCTATTCGAAACGAAGACCTTGCTGGACCTCGATAGGATCAGGAAAAAGTGTTTTCGAATCTGTGAGATCTGCAATCGGCATTTGAAACGGCATCAAATAAGACGTGGAAGCTTTACAATAATTGAGAATAAGGAAAAGACCTACAAACAATCCGATATGTATTTCAAGAGTAAATATTTCTGTACGAATTCCTCATTGTAGGTATTAACAGTGTAGACGATCGTATTGAAACAATACCTATAGCATTACTTGTAGTCATTTTGCTGCCCGTTTAGGTATTTATCTACTCGATTATAGGTGATTGATGATTGATTACTGTAATAAAACAATAGTTGTCTTGCATAATTGTTATTTTTATACATCCTCAACCTACATAAATTATTTCATAAAATTTGTAATCGGTTAAAATAACTACTGATGTTAGGTTTGTTTATTATGTACTTATAAACCAACTATTGCATCTAATTCAAATTTAGTTTCATCCTGAAATTTTGTATACAATTTACGACTAACAGACAGTTTTTGAAGCTTGTAAGGTTTTTTTTGTGCACATAAGTTGTTTTCTTTCGACAGCCTTCAAATTTTAATGACAGAAAAGATTTACATCATCTTCTTGCCGTCACAAACTGACTAAATAAACTAATTTTAAACATTAGTTTTCAGAGCAATCAGCTATTAGAGCTTGCGGAAATGAAACGGGCCCGACATAATGAATGGTTGTGATCTCATCAACGTTTCATTTTCGTCACAAAGCTGACAATTTAAGATTAACATGAAAAAGACTACTAATTTTTATGATGATTTAAATAAGAAATGGATAAAACCTTAAAAACAAAATCCTTTTCGTTTCATTTTTAAGATGTGCCTCAAAAAATATTCGGTCATGATAACTTTTGCTTCTCTGTCAATATCAATTCTATCTTTGACTGCCTAAATAATTACCTGCTCATTGATTCCAAATAAATCCATAATATATTTCAGTAAATGACTATTTTGGCAAGGTTGCTATTTACACCGTATTCAGTTACACACATAATAAAACTCTTTCAAGTTTTCTTTCTGTTTAATGTACTCCATTATGTGGTTGTGTAGGCGTTCCTTTTATTTCTAAGGCTTTAACCAAATACAACAAGTGACGTAATTTATCTTTAGAAACGAATCACGTTGTCTTGTTTGTTCAGTTATATTTTGTAAATACATATACCTACAAGAAAATCGCATTGTTTGCGAATTGTACTCTTAAGAAATGTTTTTGAGATTTTCTTTTAAAATAAGTTTGTTGTTTTGGCAAGTCCGTTTGTATGAATCTTTCGCAATTTCATTTCCAAAAATGATACGGTCCACTCCTTTCCACTCCACACAGCTCTGCGTCAGTGGAAACGCACCCTAAGATACATCTTTTAAATACGATATCTTTTCTTTTATTATCTTTGTTAGTGTTCTTTCTGTGAGGTAAAGGGAGGCTTGCAAAAGCCGAAATAGTCTAATTTAAGCGAGTAATCTCACTCGGTTTTCTCTGTACCTAATTAAAATCATTGAATGTAAAAGCCTGTTCAAATTGTGATGTGTAGTCCCCAATTACTAATTAACCGAAATCACTCTCATCACTTGAATACGTTTTATAATTATTAAACAAACAACCAGTTTCTTGATAGAATCCCCGGGGCTCATTCGAGCACTACACGTCAAACTTTGACACTTGCAAACTTTATACATGTTTGCTCCATGATTAGGTGATTCTCGACGCCAAAATTCATGATGAAATTACTTTGGGATTTGTTAATGTTGGATTTCTCAATTATGGTACGTATTACTATGAAGTTACATTGCTTTTTCTAAAGCAAAGTCAGCTCGATCAGGTAGTGACTTTTTTGCTTATCACTGTACTTAGGTCTTAAAAAGGGTTTGTTTGCTTTAATTACTGTGAGATTTCACATCCTGTTGAAATCTTAACTAATATATTTTGTTTAAAAATAAACATCGACTCTGTTAATTATTTAAGCTAAGTTATGATGCGGTGTATGCAGCGAACCCATTGCTCGGATGCTTCTCTAAAATAACAATAAATTGGACTATGTTTTGTTTTGCAAATATAATCGATACTATTTTTTATCACTGTACGTATTATCATTTCATAATTATCTATAACATTGCATGCCATATCCGCCGCCTCTTTTACCATACAAAAAATTTGAGGTGAGTTTTTGTGTTCCAAACTTAATTTTACACAAAAAATGTATCAAAAACAAATGTTACCCTTTCTAAAACATTACTGATCTAGTTTTGTTTAACATTAACAGTAATCGTGATCGTGTAAATGTCAAGTCGTATGCTGACATTTGAGAACGTCCAGCCCGCGAGGAAAATGTCCGTAGGTATTGTACTTTGATGTGGGTTTTGATGTCTGAGTCTGCTTTGTCTTTTTCATGGCCGAGTGGAGCCTTAGGCTTACAAGTGCCCCTTGTTGTATTACATATTTCCTTCGTTTTAAGCTTGCATGACTCTGGTATATATTATTTCGTGGGAGAAACCAGATGTTTTTGAATTGTTTTGTTACTGTACGACGTTACTTTGTGGAACCTTCAAGTAAATATTTATCCAATTCTGTTACATGTGACGTTCTGTATGTACCTTGTAGTAAATAATATAGGCAAGCTACGCTTAACATTTTTAGCTGTGGTCAATTATTTCTCATTTCAATTATATGCTTATTTTGTTTGTAAGTAGGTATAGTCTCGACCCAAAGTATTGTGGCACATCTGCCTAACTTATATATATTAAATATTGTTTTATTTACTCTCCTATGTACAAATGCAATATAATATAATTTCCTCTTGCTAATACATATAAGTATGAGGTCTAATTTTAATTTCTTGTTTTATCTTAATTCATCTTTAGCAACAAAATCGGCTTTGCTTTAAGATATAAATAGCTTTAGACACATCCTTAACAATTACATTTGAATTACTCTACCCTTATTATGCTGTGAAGGAATTAAATCTATTATTGTATAATCTGCTCGTGGGAAAACAGCTTAAGGATTAGTGTGAAATGGCTGCGCAGTTGGATATGTTTTTGAAGATGTTAAGAGTATTTTGTGTTTTCTATAATCTCTTTTTACAGTAGGCTTAGGAAGCGGCTATGAGATGACCCAGGTGCCTATGCGTAAAACTGGAAGTTTGTCATGGGGCATAAACCATCTAAACTTTCAGTTCATCTCACTAAATAGTTACCGTACTATGAAAAAGTATGTTTTTATTTTATTATCTATGGCATTATTAACAAAAAAAGTATTAAGTATATTTATCTGCATTCTAGAACCCATACCTACACCAAGCTATAACATATTTATGCTTACTTTGGGTCTAGCGCTGTGTAGCTATTGTGATGTTATTAGATATTGTATTTAATAACGATCTAAGTATTCCCTAAACATTTTATTTTGGTATGACAGCTAGAATTATCTGCATATTTATACGCAGATTATTCTAGTAATCTTATCTAAATCTTTACTATCAAGCATACACTGCCATTACCATTGCCACGATCGAAAACACATTAGCGAACATTAGCGGTATCCAGAGAATCGTATTCAGAGTTGAGGCACGAACGCTTATCGATTCGAAGATGAGAATAAAAAATGATATTCAAACTGAAATGGGATTTCAGTTCAAGCAACATCCATTGATAACATTCAAATTAAGTCCAAACTTTTACTATTCAATAGGCAAAAGCTCAAATCGTTTGATCCTATAGATTTCGGATAAAAACAATTTTAATTTCTACGTTAGATTTTGCCGGATGTTTTTATTTTTTCGAAGCTATTTTTAGAATTTTTGTCGATCAAAAAGTCGTTTTTATTCGAATTGTTCTGATTATTTTATTCGTTGATGCCATTTTTATCAGAATCTTATCAAATTCCTTTTGAATTATTTTATTTAAGGCACATAGTATAATAATGTAATATGTAATATAATGTGGATAAGGCACCCGATTCGTAAACACGAGGTAGTGGGTTCGAATCCGGGCAAGTACCAATGTGATTTTTCAAATCATATGTACTTACTAAGTTTATCTTGGACGTTTCTGACTGACAGTTAAGGAAAAACATCGTGAGGAAACCAGGACTTAAAAGTCTGAAATTGCTAATCCGCCTTGAGCAAGCGTGGTGATGAATGCTCATTCCTTCTCTATGTGAGAAGAGGCCTTTGCCCTGCAGTGGGACAGTAAACAGGCTGGTATTATTATTATATTATTATTATACACAGAATAATACTATTATACTAGTTAAAACAGCTTACTTCAACAAATCTTTGAGAATGCGAAAAGAGCCGAAAGTTTACAATTAGGTAATTAGGATCAGGATAATTAAGAGCACCTATAACTAGGTCACGGTACTGTATCCACCGTCTGATGTTAAATGATTACCACAATATATTCATGACTGTGCTTGAGCTTCTCTAAATATTGCAAAAACAATATTATGAAAGCAGTTATCAACCACGAGTTAAAAGTTAATGATGATGGAAAGTAAGGGACCTTCTTACCCAACGAAACGTTAGACTATCGTATAGATACTATTAATTGCCGTCGGTATTTTATGAGACAGTAGATACTTCCTTCGTCCACCTGGACTCTTCATGCTCAAAACAAGAAGAAACTGCAGCTATACCTCAATCTAAAGAGGTCATTAATTCTGTATTACATTAAGAAATGGTCGTAATTGAATTGAACTTAATTACCATTTTCATTTACCGCTTCATGTTTATTCCATTATTTTAATGCTTTGACTTAGTTAATAGAACTTTGTTGAGTGAAAATCTCTTTAATAATGACGATAATGATACCACGAATTGGTTTAATATTTAATCTCCGAAATAATACTGAGAATCTACGGCTCCAGTTCTATTTGAGACCACAGTGTCTTGTATTGGAACATTACTTTGAAATATCAGAAGGAAAATTACATTTTGCTTATTCAAATTTGTAACGTAATAATGAAATGTAAATTCTGCCCAAAGCTGCCTTCAACTGTGTTGGTAAAGAATTCTATGTTGCCTTTGACACATTACGGTTCTAAAAATACATTTTGTATCCAATTTCTTGAATAATATTGTCGCTATTTTATATATAATACTCAGCATGAAAACTGAATCATAGGAATCATACGTTTGTTCTCCTTCGACATCATGGTCAATAAACATCCATACTTGAAAATATCATCGTTGACTCCCGCTAAGTAATAAATCAATTGAGCGCGTCTTTGCGAACTTGACCCCTCGTAAAACTGTAACGATACGTTCGGATCGCACTTTTTCAGACAACTATCATTCAAATTTCGTCTTTATCTTCAGCATTTTAAGCTCTAATATAGATTAGGTGTGTTTTGGAATCAGACTACAAATTTTCATACCGTATGAATTTCAACCTTCGCGTTAGTTCCATTGGGTTCAGAATAGCTGAAGCCAATTTTAGCATTCATTGATTCTTTTACTTCACCTTGCCTCTCTTGAATGGAATATTTTTGCTACCATTGTGGGTACTTCATATGTGTCGTACTGGCACGTTGCCAAGGGATTTCCGTTATCGAATCCAAACACCACTTTCATACCTTTTTTTAGTTTGGTTATTTATGTTTATTGTTCACAAATTGTGATTAGGTATACGAATAACTGTCAATGTATGGAGAGTGGAGGATTGTCCTGGGACGAACTATTTGATCAACTGAATGGATATAACGGATGCATAAGAGAATTGTGAAATAAATTCCCGGTGCTTTTTCTAGATTAGGATTTTTCTTACAAAGAAATTCAATACCGATAGATTCTGATTTAGGGAATGTAATTCCTTTGACATTTAATGCATAGAATAATAATAATGAATGTAATGTTTGCGTTCTACATTAACTAAATGAGCTGATTGACAAAAGATGTTCACAATAATTTAATACTGTAATTAAGTTTTAGTAGGTACCTACTGCTGAAAATTGATAGCTGATAGCGGAATATTGATTTTTTTCTAAGCAGCATACTTCAATAATATGCCTATACTATACCTATGTAAATGTGCCATAGAAAAGGTGTGTAAGTAAAGTGTGCCGTTCACTTGTCAATTAAATTGTATAAGTGCACCTTGTCAGTAGATTTCCTTTAATACATACTTCAATATTAAGAAACAATAATATACACTTCAATGTAATGAACTAATGATATCGAGTAGACTCGACGCACTTGTAATAGGTAGATATTCTTGTTTCAACATTATAAGCTAATAATAAATAATCATCGATAAGTAGGTATTTCATTCACTTTCAAGTGTATCAGATATGGCGATATGACGTAACTTGTGTAAACATGTCGGAAAACCGAAAGAAAATAACGAAAATACGCACAAAATATGGCAAGCATACAACAAATATTTCAGTGACGTATGAAGAATGTTTAGCTGTATCCTACTAATACTATAAAATGGGAAAGTTTGTATGGATGTATAGATGTTTGTTACTATTACACGCCAAAAATTGAATGGATTTTAATGAAATTTAACAGTAATATACATCAGAAGAAGACATATTAATTGTCCAATATACACAAAATCATAATTTACTGCGGACTAAGTCGCAGGCAGAAGCTAGTCTATGTATAATTATAGATGCAGGAAACGTATGTCTATAGTATTTTGACGCCCTTGAGACGTTCGTTGTTTTGAACGCGCTTTGGAACATGAATGGTTTAGGTGTTTCATTGATACGTAGCGAATGTGTGCGTGTACTGTTCTATAATCAGGTTTCATATCGATAACTACTACATACTAGCCATCGATTATATGATTATTTTAGTAATGATAAGAATTTGATTGGATTGCATTTAAATTCTTATACTTATTTCAGAATGGGAAATTTTAATATTGTAGGTCCAGAAAATACGTATCTATCATTTCTTTGAATATAACTGGACAGCTAAATAAATTCAGACAGCTTCTGATAATATTATGTGATATAGTTTTGTCTCTTTCCATACTTTACAAATATGAGGCGATAGCCAGCGTTTCTTGCCAGTTCTTCAAATGGCTCAGCCCTTGCCAGCGAATTAAGTGTAAACAAATGTGGCTGGCATTTTATTTTGGTTATTATTGTCATTCATAACTTCATAAGTGTCATTCATATGATCTTCTAAATGAATGAATGAGTTTGACTTAAATTAAATTTACATCGACTAATCAGAACGTAGAATTTTGCTATATCTTGCCTGAAGTTATAGAAATAATTTTAGTGCAACATATTATGTTGTTAATGGTTCTCGTTTTCCTGAACACAGATATTAAGTAATATTAACAGATTGAAATCAAGTTGCTTTAGTGTAATGATTCAATTTAATTTAAAACCCTTATCTTTTCTAAGTTTTGTTCTGCTAAGCTTCTTTGTAATTCTACTGGTTTTCAGATATTTTATAACGCAAAGTACATTGAGTTGCAGAGCGAAAAAGATTTTTGATTTTTAGGTATGCTATGATTGCGGCTATATGAACTTTGTACTTGACGTGGTTTTACTACTATATTTTTGGCAAATTCCAGGTTCTTTCACGGTGTTGTTAGTCAGTAATTTTGAAAAAAAAACTTGTAATGTAACAAATTTGATATATTAACTTTTAACATTACATATTATATGTATAGTGAAATCTTTTTTTATGTACTTGCGTGTTTAATACGTAATCGAGAGCTAAAACTATACTTTAACGCTGTAGAAACTTCAATCCGCTCTTTCTTTTTCAGCGACAATTTGTTTTCTGCTGGAGGTACCTTGTGAATGGGTTTCCAATCCTCCCGTTTTCAGTTGTGGATCGTTACGGGTCGCAAAAGAGTTATTGGAAATCTGGGAAGCGTGTGAATTCGTGAATGAAATGAAAATAGTATTGCTTTATCGGAAAGTTGACGTAAAAGAATTCTTCTAGTTAAGGAAACATTACTTTCTTATCGGTGTGCGGTGTAGCGTGTCACTTTTATTTTTCCTGTTTACTCATTGAATTCCGGACAAAATTGTAAAATTTTTTAATGTAGTAAACAAGATTATCTATGCTTTTTAAATACTTTTAGACTAGCAGCAGATTAACCTGAAAATAGGCAGTTACGGATGAAATAGGCATTAACAAGTCAGTAGGGTGGGTGGTTAGCTGTACAATACTTATTTTATAGACTAGATGGCTATGCTATTTTCAGCGAGGAATAGAGATTTTAAATTCAAATAGCGTAGGTACTTGTTCGCAATTAGGTAATCCTGTTTTACATATAACATGTCCGGAATAAATATTAATTGCTGTTGGTTTATATTTTTTATATTTGTGTTAACAATCGTATTCAACCCATACGTCATACTTCGTCATACAAACTAGTTGTACCAATAAAATTTCGGATGTTTTGTATCAGCCCACAGTCAGGATGTTGCTATTTGATAAACGTCAGTCTCGCGTGGGAAGCTTGATTGTTTACGTCCTTTGACGCCATTTTGTTTTTGTTTTTGTCTTCACGAATGAATGAACACTTTCGATTGATTGAAAGAGTGTGGTCCAGTTGCTATTCGAAATTCAAATGTATTTTTTTTTGTCCAATACCAGAATAATATTACTTTATTTTTTCATTTTTGCAACAAAATTTTTGGTTTTTGTTCGATACAAATTAATATAAGAAACAAATGAAATTAAATAAATTCAAACTTAGCTATATGTAGGTATTTTTTTACTTTTCCATAGATCTATGCTATAAACTGAGTAATTATTGCAAAAAAAGTTAATATTGTTCTTTTCTCTTTTGTGACATTTAACATTTTTCCCTAGATTTAAATTAGGAAATTTTCAGAAACAATCGTACCTACATAGCTTTGATGGTGAATTATATGGATATTTTACGCGTTATGACGTAGGTATAACAATTTACTACCTTTACTAACGATCCAAATGTATTACAACTAAAACAATGCTTATATCTAATAATACCTATACTAGACGTAACCTATCCAGACGAACATTCCTCAATACTAGTATGAATGGCCCTAACGCGCATTCGCTGTTATGCACTCGCAATATGCTGTAGAAACATTGCCAATGCAATGTGACTATTTTGGTTGAGTAGGTCATTAAACGAAACGTGCACGAGTGGCACATTTGAGGAGGGAAATAATAAAACCTATTTAGGTAGATATACGTCAAATGAATTACATATTAGTTCTAAATTTGTAGTTTTGCGTGATACACATGTTTTGTAAAACACCAGCAGAAACTTGAGAAAATACTTTTCAACTTTATTGATACATTACGTGCGGTTAAACAGTTAAAATGGTCGACTCTCCACTTCTGTTATTCGATTTACACTTTTTGATACCTCATAATTAACAAAACGAGTTAGTCCAGATTATTAGAACGGTTAAATAAATAAAAATAAAACGATTCCAACAATTTGCGTCGATGATAAATGCGTAGACATTTAAATTAAAACAAAATAAACTCCCCTCTCAGTCCCACGAGGTCAGATGCATGCACGCCATGCAAGGAGCGTGTTCCAGCTAATAGTGTAAAGACACTGTGTTAATTCATTGTGATGAAAAATGTTAGACGATTACGATGATTTCTGAAATGTAGGTAATTTCTTATTCGAACTCGGCAGTTTTGCCGAGATATGGGAGTGCTTTTTTGATCAGCAGAGATTTTATTTTGCTACAAATACAAAAAAGAAAAAGCGTTTTTTATAGTTTTCATACCTCATAATGTTGTGCATCTGAAAGTCTTATTATCCTTCCTAAATTAAGCGTGAATATGTCAAAATAACTGCGATAAGAACATTTTAGTTGCGTCTGAACAAAGATGAAAATAGCTTACACTCCGTTCTTGAATCAAAGTGAAATTGTCGAGTATTCTCCTAAATTTTAATACAGACATAAAATAAGCATCGTAAAGCAAAGGCAATGCACCATTCAGCCTCCCGCCAAAAGAGCAAAAAGGCGTGACCGGTAATGGTTGCGTTCACCGTCATCTGTTCACCGCACTTTGGACGCATCCGTTTCCGTTCAAACATATTGGACTCACGCTTGAAACTATCATCCTTTTATCTCATGATGATCAAATGTTAGTCATCGCCAATTTGTAATAGATGGTCGAGAACTTCTTTAGAACTGCTTTATTTAAAAATAACAGCTTTGTCATTCATTTTGGCGCCAGTTGACGCCATCTTTGATTCCGTATGCAATTCTTCCTGCTTCCCAATTTAAATCAACGGATTTCTGGCTGTAATCTACATAAGTATAAAATTATATCTAGTTATGAGATAAATAATATTAATTAAACTACTAATTGGTGATCGAGGTTTAGACTTTTGGTTTAGATTTTAATAAACTACCTAAATTGTAATATTTCCTTTGTTAATAAAACAATTATTTGTTTGAAAAAAAAAGTAAAAGTAAATACATGTTTAATTTTACATTTAATTCTTTGTTTCAGGTACATAAACGATAAATTATATTTAAGCGATCGGTTCGCGCATATTTTTTCAGGTAAGTCGTATTTGTATTGAATTGCTGATATTTAAACTTTAGTAATAGGGGAGGCTTACGTAAATCGATATTCCGTTGTTTATAACAATGTTATAGTAATTTGCTTCGCTGATCAACAAAATACGCAATACCCTGTATTATCGCGTGCAGTTGGCTAAGGATCTCGATATATTGGAGCTGTAATTAGAACCGTTTCGCCGATAATAGGTATGTTGCACGATTGTTCTTGGAAACAGTATATTTAATTTTTTAACAAAGATAAACATCTTCGTGACTGGTTTAGATGTTTTTTGGACTTCTGTGGTATTTTCTTAGCATTATAATTGTCAAAATTGTGCTTAATTGAAGTTAAACCGAACAATACTTACGCTGACTCAGAATTTCGCCCAATTACCACATTTAGTTTAAGCCAAAAAATTTAAAAAAAAATGTAAAAGTGGGGCAGTGTTTTCGTTTATACCGAAACCCTGAATTCTTCCACTCCGCTTCTTTTGATTGCCATTCTTAAAGTCCTGATTTTAAACTTTCTGGGTGGACACACACACACAAAATAGATAATTTACAATTTTATGAAAGTTTTAGTTTTATCTGAAATTTGATAGATCTCATATTGTCCAAAGCCGAACTTGCTTCTCCTGCAGGACATACCTCTCTTCTTTTTACTTACCTACTATTTAGCGATCCAACTTTGGCAGTACCTCCTCGATCTGCTGTTCCTATCTCTTTGATGGACGTTTTGAGGTGTCCACATTTTTCGTCAAAATCGTCTGTCATGTTGCAAATTTTTTGTTCGACATCAGCATCAATCTACAACTAATTAATTAATTTTGTATGCAAAATGTAAACGTCTCCAAGGCGTCAACCTCGTCGGTACATTGCATCAGTCGCACAATGCATTGTTGCGAAATCTGGTAGGTATATGATGCTGTTAAATTAAATGCACTGGTGGCTTCTTGCACAAAGCTTAATTAACTGAATGTGTAATGCCCACAGCGTTTAGAACAGTGAAAATTACTAATAAATGTGTTGTTCCAATGTTCTTTGGGTATTGATTTTTTTGCTGGCAAATATGGCAAGTTTCAGATTATAATTTATGTTGATTTCGACATAAAAATGTATAATTATTCAGTGGAGATAATTAGCTGTTTTGATTGAACTAGTATGCATAACGCAGATGTGAAGATTAGTACCTATATATTTTTTTAATTTTAGTTAATTATAATTATAGATGAATTGGTCTATAATCTCCAGCCTAGCATATGGAAAATTACATATGTGTACCTATGGAAATTAAATTAAAGAGATTTTGTTGCCACTACTTAATAGAAAGAAAGAAAGAAAGAAAGAAAGAAAGAAAGAAAGAAAACGTTTATTTTGTACATAACACGAGACATACTAATTAACAATTATAGGTATAGACAGGACAAGTAACAAGATAAAAATAAACAGCAGTCTCATGACTGTACCAAATAGGCACCATTGCAGCATAATGCCGAGCATGGGTGCACGGCGCTGGTTTTCAAATTGGCCTATTTGATGTGACGTATGGATGTCTTAAATTATTTCTAAACAACAAAGCTAACAATAATAAAATTATGCCTTATACAAGAATAAACATAACAAAAATATGCAATAAGTATTTATATATAAAAAAATAATAATAATAATTTAAGAACATAACCTATGTTACGTAATGCAATAATTACTTGTCAGTCTCATTTGACAGACCTAACTGTCACTTTGCTGTCATCTGTCGAAATAGACAAAAAGTTAGAAACATGACATGGACGGAAAGGACGCTAACAAAATTATTTCCTAAACTAAGTACATAATAAATGTTTTATTTATATCATGTAATATACGTGAAAGTGATATGGAAAAGAAAGTGTGTAGTGTTGGTTTATAAGATATAAATTTAATAAAGTGCAAATTATATGGTAAAGACGCTAAAAGAAATAAACATGGCGCCTCGATGATTTTAAATACTTATTTATACCTATAAAACTGCAATGTCGTAGGTAAGTTTATTATTTCAGTTGTTGCTATGTCAACAAGTACTGTATATAGCTTATTAAAACTATTCAACGTTTTCAGAACGCCTAATGGCGCGTAATACATTCTTAGATCGTATCCAAAAGTATCTATGTAATGGCATTCGTATTAAAATTTTCTTAATTTATGAACTTTTGAGGCAACATCTAAATATGTTCCCATTTAATCATAATATATAGAACAAAGTCGGGTATGGTCGAACACTTAAATAAGTCGAGAAAATCGGTTCAACCTAACCGATTTTCATGGTGTTTTTTTTTGTTGGATTTGTCGCCGTCCCGAATAGCAGAATGGAAAATTGAAGAAAAAATAAATAAAAAACCTTCTCCCATACAAAATCTTCATGGGTTTCGTACCCGTCAATTTATTGGTTGTCAATAATTGTTATGGGTGCTTTCAAAAATTTATATCACGCTATATAAAAGCGAAATGTAACTTACTCACGCATCTTAGAAACTAGAAGTGCTAGGAGTCTCAAATTTTGCATGGGGGTTGCTTTTAGGACATAGGTGCTCAATAAGACAGGATTTTGCGAAATTCATGCCCTAAGAGGGTAAAAAGGGGTGTCAAAATTTGTATGAAACTTCTACAGTTTTGATAGTAGGATTTCCAAATTACTAGAAAATACTATATTTTGAATATTTAGAAACTATCCTATTAGGTGGGCAAATAGGAGTCGCAAGTTTGTGTTAAATCTCGTCAGTTTTAGTGGTAGCGGGTGAATAGAATAAAATGGGATTCGCCATAGAGTCGGCAGGCAATATTCTCAGACATCTGAATTTTCACGCGGACGAAGTCGCGGGCAACGGCTAGTAACATAATAAAAAATATGTATGGCTAAGAGCATATAAAACGGCTCCACTAATTGCTTTGTGCTAGTCAAAGACACGTTTTGCCTCAGGCGTAATTAGTGATCGGTTGCTTTTGCTTATGAAAACTATAACTGGGTTACCTAGTTTAAATTGAAATTTAATGAAGTTAGTTTTTTGGGTTATTCATTTAAATAGAGATATCATGCATGTGTCATACTGTCATTCCAGCAACTGAGTGAAGATATCGACGAACCTTCTTTCAAAGTCTTCTAATTTGTTGCGATAGACAGTAGATTTAGCAGCTCCCGGAATTCGAGTGTCTCACGGTTGATCACGGCTTACAGGAGTCGAAGTGTCAGGAATATGGATGGCATACTATAAATTTATAATCATACGGAAATTAACGCGATCATGCATTAGGTATTTACATACCTTATTTTGCTTGACGTTTCGACCAGGTTACACCGGCCGTGGTCACAAGCAGACTGGTGACTCGCCTCACCAGTCTGTTTGTGACCACGGCCGGTGTATAAATACCTAATGCATGATCGCGTTAATTCCCGTATGATTATAAATTTATATCATGCAACGCGAAAGTTTAAAAGTAAATATGGCATACTATAAATTAAAAATCTTCTGTCAAGCTGTGTCAACGTTGACTACTGACAATTACGCAAATTTGCCTTTTCGAAAGCCTTTTAAACAGAGAGAAGTGTAAGGAAGATAGAGATGCCTTTGTCTGCAATGGAATAATAACTCCTACATATAGATACTACAAAGCGTCAAAAGAAAATATAAGTACACTGTTGTATTCCGCAAACATTCTATTATTATTTAGAAGTCCTAACAGTTTACAATAGAATCATGTAGTATTTCAAATCTAATGCCTCTCATTAAGTATTGTTATGTAGTCGTTCTCAATATACAGGTATGCGTGCGATTGCTTGTTCGATGCGCTTGTTGATCCTTGTATCGCAATACGTAGTCCATTATCTGCTATTTTATCTTCATGTAAGATGTTTTAGAAAATGTTGAAATTGTTTCACAATCTGAAATTTTTGATGCGGTCCAATCAATCAATGCGGTCAATTCGATTTTGGTGTTTTTTTTTGTATTTTTCTGTTTTGGTTTAAATAACAATACCATTCTGCAATTGAAGAAATTCTTTTTTGTTTTTAGCTGTTTTCTTTCATTCCGGATCCAATAACTATATGTATTACTATTCTAACCAGTGTTTACTTGCAGCTAACGTTATATCTCCAGAAGCAGGTTTCGCGACATGTAGGGTCATGTGTGACGATTAATGAAGCATCTCTTCGTCTGAAATGACCGTAAAGAAGAGGGTTGTTAAACACGCCTATAGTTGACCGATCATTTAATTTAGCTTGTAATAGCATTGCAATTTTAGTAATTAATAGGGTTTGCAAAATTCATACACCTAAATACGATAATAATGTACCTTAAAATTTCTATTTAATCTTTTTTTTTATTTTACCAGTCTTGTCATATCTCATTATAAATCTCATGATAATTTATTTCATAAGATTTTGGAAGCTTAGATTTTCTTATCAAAATTTTAGTTATTTAAACAAAGATGATTTCCTAAGACAACGAGAATAACGAATCAAAGGCTACTTGTTAATTAAACAGCCTCTCGGGGCGATGAACGTTCGCCTGTTATCTCCGTTCATACTTTCGTTTGTTTTATGATTTTTGAACTTTATCCTCTGTTATAAAGGATTTAATTTTGTTTAGGTTAAGTTACTTTGAACCGCAAACTTCGAAGTAAATTTCATTTCGCACAGCTTAACGTGTAATCTCTGTATTGGTCTTGAGTAAGACATTAAGGAATGATTGCTTATTTTACTTCTAAAGAACTAAATCGTTTGTTACGATAGTGACTTCAGGCTATAGGTAATGCTCTGTCGTGATGTAGTTATTATGGCGCAACTTATATTAGAAAGTATTTTCTTCATTGCTTCGTGCTTTATTGTACCATTTACGGTACCTATCGACTTGGCTGTATAATAATGTAAGAACTAAATTCAACAGTCAAAATCATAAAGTAAACTGTGTAACTATTGGTTTCCCAAACTAAATTAATAAAAATAATATTGACTTCTAGTTAATTCGTTCGTGTTCAATTTGTACTGTAACTGTGGCAATAAGTCCTGTTCTCCTTAGGCGTACATATTCGACATGATTTCTCTAGAGATACAAGAGTGCTGGGAGCTTGTGACGGTGAAATTTATCTTTGTGATTTATTTAACGATTGTGTTCGATATTGGTGGCTTTTTGCACGTTATATTCCTGTTATTTTATGTGACCGTATCTTGAGCAATTCCTTATAATATCACTTAAATACATGTATTTTTATATAGTAGTACACAGTTGTCAAGATGTATTGATGTTATTGAGTTTTTAGAGAGCCATTTGTAATAACTATCCTTCTTTGATATCCTCTATGTCTTGAATACTTTGATGATTCTAGACATTGAGTTTCAGTGTTTTCACAATAGAGATATTGTTACTTTTACGCTAAGAACTTATTTTCTCTCCCTATGGGCAGTTGTGACATTATGTGCCCATTTCGCCGTGACTTAGTGTGTGAAGAATTAGGTTTAAGTGACAAACTGCAATTTAGCGATATCGAATGCGTATCTCTTTAAAATCCTCAAATTAAACTTTCATTCCCAATTCTTTCATCTTAAGTCACCTAATTTAGCAGGTCATTTCGTTCACCTTGAGGTTTAATATAATTACGTTCATGTACCTACATATTTCAAACGGTGCCCTTTATTAATAAGATTTGGAGTAGATAAATTGAATGTCGTGTGTAGGTGTTTAGTGTACGTACTGTTAGCACGACGTCATCAAAGTAAGCGAATTGAGAATGTCGGAGTTTAAATCAATGACTTCAATGGTTTTGTAAGTTTAACGTTCATAAGTGTTAATTCAATTACCCCAAATGAATAAATGTTTTTGACTTTGAATTTGTTACCACTTTCCTGACTCTCAGGATTAACGGTCAACTGCCCGCACGTCAACTGGTTTTTACCCCCATCTTTGGTATTATGCATCATGCGAACCTTCTACATTGTATCAGACACTACTAGGCACCACCACCAATTTTCCTAACTGAAAGTATTTCCTTTCTGCTTGCAATAGTTTTCTATACATAATTTTTAATCTAAGATTTTTTAGTCTTCATTTTATGTAATAGACCGTTTGGCGCAAACGCGCTCTCAATATTAGACATATTGTAAAAGCGATTCAGCACTGAAAGATACTTTGCATAAAATCCGTTTTTAAAAGAATCTTGGATTAAAGATAATATATATAAAGCCACTGTTAATATCTTTGTATACTTTGTGACGTCACTAACGCTCCTCTCTAATTTCGAGATGACGTCGTCTAAAACTGAGCTCGGTAAGTTCATTAGCAGTCGCTTTGTATTCCAAACATACTGCACTCGCTGATAACTTGATGTGTGATGTTAACTGATGTTTGACTGGCACAATACGACTTAAGTAGGGTAAACTTAATCAAAGGCCTCGCTCTGTTCAAGTTAATTTGTATGTAGGTATGTATTACTAGACAAACCCAATAATGTTAATAATATATTATGTAATATGAATGTGAAGATCACCTAAATATGTCAGCTTAGCTAGCCTACGATCACTAGTTCGCTGATAATGTTAGAGCCATGCGAAGAAATGCCAAGAAACTCGTACGAATGTCAATTTTTAGACAAAGGAATTGAATATCGTTTAATTACAACATACAATGATAGGCTATAGCTAGAAGTAACACTAAGCTACAAGTTTTACTCGACACACTCAATATGGATTTAAAGTTCATGTTATTGAGTTATAAAAGACTTCGTAAATAATAAAGCAGTTAGGTACTCTAAGGAATGATTTGCCTACTTAAAACGGGTATATCTAAGGCCATGTCCTGTATATAATTATGTCCATACACGTTACGTTAATCATCAAGTTTTATATACTTAGCAAACTTGTCGTATAAAACAGGTTCCGCAAATTCATTACTGATTATGATCACTAACGAGAAGTGCAGCTGCAATGCAATTAGTTCTGTATTTTTAAAGTTTTAAAGACTTGTGTTAGGTACCAGAACACAATTTCTTAAAGCCGGATTTTGAACAAACAATCATTTTAAAAAAAGTCTTTGATTAATTTTACCTTACTTGCCCCTAGTTTCTGAAAGGCTGATCAACGAAAAATTAACTACAAATTACCTGTTAAATCTGATGTGAAGTACCAATTGGGTTGCTAAAAGCATGAATATTCAGATTAATTTGATCTAATTAGTAAGGTTAGGGTTGCTACATACGTGACTAAATGACCACGACCTCTTATTGTATGTTACTTTGTGTTTTGTCTTTTTCTTTTGAACCAGTAAAACAAGTATAGAGACAAAGTAAGGTTATAATCAGAATGCTATAAGAGCAATCTATAAGAGAATTTTGGACGGGGTTGAGAATTTTGGAAATATCGTTTCATACATAAATTATAATAAAGAGTCACAGGGACACAAATGGGACGGGAACGTGGCACTCACAGAACCGACCAACTGAACCAGATACATCCCTGTTCCTTTCATGTCCCGTCGGAGGTATTATCTCTTTACGTATGCAGCGAACTTAATTTCTATTATGACAATTATCACTCATATCGCACCTCAAAAAGTACCTAGTTAAGTATGTTTATCCGCATTCTAGAGCCCATATTAAAACCTAAAACATACTCACTCTGGGTCTAAGTAGCGCTGTTTAGTTGTGATGTTATTATTATAATTTTCTTAGAACCTTCTTAGAAACTTCGAAGATTGGGCAACAACGGTTGTCCGATTTTCGAAGTTTTCTCCATCAAAACCACCTTAATTACATCCAACCTTTTGTGGAAAAAGCCCATTATTTTTACATCGGTGTCCTAATATGATAAAGTCATTTTCTTTTCTTGTTATGTCTATGAATACGAAATTGCTTTGGACCGATTCCTCGTTATTCGTTTTATGATAAGTTATAAAATCTAGCGAAATTGCTTTAAGTGTATCTGATTTACTTTTATGTTTATTGAGTAATTTGATTTGTATCCGTAATTTCATTACATGAGGTTGCATGTTTGAAGAAGTTTTCTTGTGATGTACTCTATTTTAAGTTGTGAAGAAGGTATTTTTCAAATTGTCATTACAGTAATAACTAAAAAGAACTTTATTGTAAATATAAAGGAAACTGCTCTGAACGCTAAATTATAGTTCTCCCTGCCATTAAAACTTAAAATGAAGCAATTTATTTGTAAACTAACACAAACTTGTAAAATAAAATTCGGTAGCTACAATAAGGCATTGTAATTCGTGTGAATTTCATATTGATATTCTTAAGAAATTCTACCAGACCAGCCGTTCTTTAATGGCAGGCACGCTCTTTCCGACTAGTCTTTCTTTGACAAAGGTATTTTATAAGATGGAGGTATTTTTACAGTTAAAATGCTCTAACCCAAATGTCTACGATGTGCCTTAGCTTTCTTAATTTACCACTGCCTCATAAATGTGTGCCTAATCTTCTACATTCGCCAAATGATTTACGTTCCGTTGAATCGCTCATCTCTTACCTCAACTCATCGCTTCCTTCAGCTATCGTGACTTAATATTACACCAGAGCATGTCTCATATAACTATTAGCACATAACTCGACAAGAAATTCCGCATACCGTGCAAGGGTAGTTTGATACACTTGACGTCGACCACAATAAAGTTACAAAGTAGCTGACATGATTCTGTTGTATAACTGGACAATCTATTTACGGACAATAAAATGTTGTGCGTATTTTAGGAATGTGCTACCGTCCTTTAGGCGTCATTGAAATGTATTGTTGCTGATAAAAATAGAAGACAAAATGTAACAGTTAGTCTCGAGGCAGTTGTTAATGTCAATTAGAGAAATAGAATTAGATGTTTCTAGCGGATTTTGTATGGATTTTTTTTAGCTAGAGCAAAACAAATTGACGATTATTTGTTTTATATCTATTAAAAACATCCTAACAGTTTATTGTTTTCCTACTGAAGTTGTATTTGTCGATAGACAAAAATATTTAGGGATCCAATCATACGTTAGTTTTTCAATTCAATCAATTTGTTTTGGACGACTTATATTATAAGTTTTATCTTTCAAAGAAATGACGTATCAACGTCATTTCTTTGAAAGATAAAACTTATGATCTAATTGTGAGATACATAAGTTTAATAGCAGATGTAATAGGTATTACATCTGCTTGGCAGTATGTTTCAAATCCTTAAGCAACAAGCTATTCTAATTTCCACCTCAATCTATGTTATGTTGATGTGTTTCTTTACGACAGTTGCAATTACCGCTTAAGTAGGTTAAACAATGTATAGTTTTCCTTCAGTGACACTTAACGAATATTGCTTTGGAGTAATTGCTTTCGTTTCCTTGATTACTTTTTGTTTTGTAACAGTCTCGAATTCTTGTGTGGGATTGGTTAAAGTTACTAGTTGTTTAGTTTAGTTATGGTTGTGTGTGTATTTAGAAGATTTATTTCTTCTAATAGTTTATTATTATTATCCGTTAAGATATTAATAATGATTTCGCAAATTTCACAAACGCCATTATTAAATAAATTTTGATCTGATCATTCCTTCGATTGTCCTCGCTTCTTTTCAAATCTGTCTGCAATATAGCATTGGTATGCCTCGAAAATTTCTCTCTCGGTGGTTCCGAGCTTAGTCTATTTGAATTTTTCATTTTACTTTGTTCTAAACTTTATTATCTGCTTTTCATCTTGAGTTTTATACTAAGTATACTTTAATTATATCTACAGGTAGGTAGGTACGCAATGTTAGTAGGCAGGCATCTATATTTTTTTCACTGTGTCGATTTAAGCAAAATTTGACTATAACTTTGCCTACACCTTTACAGTGTGAGTTTTTTTATGAATGTCAGATGAACAGTGTTTGTAATGTGACTTCAGTCAGAATGTTGTTTTAAACTAACTCTTTTGACTTATAATTTGCAAAAAATCAAGTACAAAGTTAATACTCAATTCAGAAATTTTCAAATGAAAGCAGTTGATGACTGGATGACAGCTTTATTGCAGAATTAGTCCGGTGTTGAAGAATATTTTTATATTTTTAATCAAAATTTAAATCAAAATTGTCCTTATGAGACAACACAATATAGGCATTTTATCGTTTAGTTAAATTATAAGAGAGTTACTGACTAGTTTTGTATACATCGTCTAGCACTTCTTTTATAAACATTTTTACTTTAACGAATACTTTAACTGTTTTGTTGATATTATGTCCATCAAAAAGTAGGTTCCTATATCTTAAATATGCTGACTTCATTTTTCATCAAAGTCTCGCTATAGTCCCGACAATTTAACATCATGAAAACGCACGCCTCACGTGGAAACTGAAACTAATATACCTATTTTATTTCGAGTTATTCCGGTCTGATCCCCCAGATTTGATCCCATCGGTTCCAACTCTACGAATTTTGCTTTCTTGAATGTTTTTAAAATTTGTGTGGAGTTATTGTATGTGTTACTTGTTAATAAAATATGATGCACTAATGTAAGCTTAAGTCAGTAATAAGTTGTCTACCAACAAAGAATAACACTTTTGTGTATAAAACGATTTGCTAGCAACCCTCTCTACCATTTAAGGTAATTGTAATACTCCACAGTTACACATAAAAATGTCCGACCAGATTTATTGCGATGCACTTATTCTTGATTAAAAGATATAAAGCACTTAAGCTTGGTGAAGAATCGTATTATTTAATTAATTTAAATGCCAATAATACCCCCGTTCTGTTCGTGTCTTCGCATAATGAATTTACAAGAATTAAGAGTAGGTATTATATTTGAGATCAACTTTGATTTACCAAAGTAATGTTGTAAATTGAAAATAAGCAGGAGTCAGTCATATCACATTTTTTAAATTATTGCTTACACTTCGGACCCGTTTCAACACAATAAAACTAAATATACAACACAATTACTTATGTACAGAGACGGAGATGACTGTGTCTATTGGAAGTGACAAAAGGCAGGCACAATCCTCAGAACCAGTAAAAGGTTTTTAATAGAGCCAGCAACACACAAGTGAACTCCTGGTGTTACAAGCTACGGTTACTGCTTACCATCGGGCGTGGCGTATGCTTGTTTGTCACTTTAGTCGTATAAAAATGAAAGATGCCTTGGCTTTATTTTGTCTGTCAGTGAACTCAAATGTTAAGTTACACTAAGCGTTTTATTCCCGTAATCTGTTGATACAAGCAGCTTATCTTGTTTTAGCGCATGATGTGTATAAAAACATTGAATGAGGACAAAATATTCTAAAAATACACGTGTTAAAAATAAAACGATGATATTCGCGGCACGTGTCACGTGCTCGACTTTACAGAATCGGATTTATATTTGGTTTGATGCTGTGACATTGACACTCGGGGGAAAATGGAACAGGATTTAGTGATACTTTTTGTAAATAAATATAAACGTTTTGAATTAAGTACAATTTATGCAGCAAACAGGTACGATTTTTAAAACAAGCATTAAAACTTAGGAACGTTTTTTTTAGCCAAGCTTTGGAAACTTAAACACGCTTCTCAGTAGGTAACAACTGTTTGTGAATAAATAATAGATATGTATTTGTTTTTGTTCAAAATCGAAACCAGGACATGGCATAACTTAATGTCAAAGCGAACACTTTCAACTGCTAAATTACACTGCTGTCACTTTCATCATCATCATATCAACCGAAATATGTCCACTGCTGGACAATACAAAACACTGTCGCTTTACAAAGATATACGAATAAAGAAACAATCAATCTTATACCGGCAATGAAACTCGCATCTCTTACGATACCATCCTAGTGCACTACTACTTATTATGCTCTTAATATCCCAGAGGACCTAGACTAGTGGCATAAATGTCAATAGAATAGAATAGAGTAATCAAGGTATAGGATTGACATAAGCTAACGCCAATATTGTCGTATGTCTAGGCCCTCAGGTATTCATTTCATGGCCAATCCAAAACGTTACAATTTAAAATTTTCGCGATAGCCAATGACTAACACTGACGAGAAATGATCGGTGCTAAGAAGTGCATTGAACTAATTAATATGGCGAGACTAATGTTTAATGTAAAACAAGTTTGACCAGTTTTACTGCAAAAATAAATTTGTAACAAAAAGTGTTGTCGTGGAACGTTCGCCTAGACTCGAGTTATACAGTGACTCTCGCTTCTAAGGATTCGTATTAACTTCTGTAAATGCCAGGAGTTATCTGGTTCTGGATATGGAAGTCTCAACCTTTTTGCAACCAACGCTTCGTATTCATGGATTATCTTGCCTTCCATGCCATGATTCCTGCAATAAAATAAACTAAGGATGAAGTTTACATCCCGAGAATAAAAACAATATTATCCAATATATCGTGGACAATATAGTTTGACACAAAGTTCTATCTACGAGTAAAAGTATCTGTTCAATATCTATCTATACTATTATATAAAGCGAAAGAGTTTATTTGTTTGAACCCTAATCTCTGGAAAGTCTGGAAGTCAGATCTTAAAAAATCTTTTTGCGTATGATAGCCCAGTTCTCGAGAAAGGTTATAGGCTATGTAACATCACGCTAATGGCGATGGGAGCAGAGCAGTAAGCAAATACGCGGGGACCCGCGTCTTTGCGTTGCGTGCTTTGCGTTGCGGAAAGCTAGTTATGTATACGAGTAAACTTTGTTACACTATCCGTTTGAAGTACCTACAAAGCCTTTGCCCTCACTGAAACTAGATCTTTGTGCCGAAGGTATAAGCTTATTTATACAATAACACTGTAGTTGTATTATTTTAGTTTTACAGGCGTAACATGAAGAAAACTAGCTTTGATTTTTTTATATGTATGTAGCTAAACTTAACTTTTTTTTTTTGTTTCGAGGCACTTTCATGTGGTCAATAATTTGCTGCATGTTCTCTGTTAATTTTTGTTGTTTTAGGTTTAATTATTATTTTACTTATTTTTGTTTTTCCACATAGTTCTAGTATATATACAGCTTTACTAATAAACAAAAGTAGCAATGGTATAACTATTTAGTGTACTGTCCCTTCCTTTCAAGTACAAAAAACAACAAAGAGAGAAAGAAACAAACACATAATAGCTAATCTGACGTTATATTACGTTTATTAGTAAGAGTGATAGTATATATACCTGATTATCTAATGAGAAGTCGTTTGGTTAGGTATTTTCATATAAATGTACAACTGCCGCACTAAGTAACAAACCGAGTCTAGGGTGACTTTCTTTACCAAAATACAATTTAGGACACCCAAATTCAGTACAAATATTTATGATCTACATAAAGTTTTGTCCTGTGTGGGAATCAAAGTTCTAACATAACAGTCTCACTCCCACTGTGACACGAAGCAGTCAAACATTATCTGCTACAATTAAATGTTAGTATTAATGCCATGTCACATTCCATTGTATGTACTTGAATAGGTACGAGGCTTGTCTAATAATACAACATATACTACCGCAAACCACAAACATGAAATATGAAATTTAATTAATGTAACTTTCCAACTGTTTAGATAACATTAAATGAAGTCAGTCAATGGTATAAGGTACCATATCAGATTACAATATCATAAGGTATCAGTTTAAA
Source organism: Parascotia fuliginaria (assembly GCA_963082885.1). Taxonomy (NCBI): domain Eukaryota; kingdom Metazoa; phylum Arthropoda; class Insecta; order Lepidoptera; family Erebidae; genus Parascotia; species Parascotia fuliginaria. Next base: position 6,195,819 of record OY720197.1, read on the forward strand.
AAGGTATTATAAAGCTTAAAAGTTTATTTGTTTGTTTGTTTGTTTGAACGCGCTAATCTCTGGAACTACCAGTCGGATTTATAATAATTCTTTTTGCGTATGATAGCCCAGTTTCTGATGAAGGTTATAGGCTATGTAACATAACGCTACTGGCGACGGGAGCGAAAAGACGCGGTTGAAACTGCGCCGCGGAAAGCTAATAAATAAGTCAAGTAAAGTTTAGTTGAAGTTGCTTGAGACCAAAAATAAAGAGACGATTATAGCCAATTTCATACACCTAAATAAATATACCTAGATATCAAAGTATTGTAAAGAATAAATTATTGTCCAAATTCTGCTATCCTTAGCTTACAAATCTTTGAGTTTACCAAAGTAAAATTTATCTACTCAACGTAAAGCGATGAGTCCGAACAAAACTGGCCTTTATTATTCAAGCTTATCATTGTTTTACTATCTTATTTATTACATATTTCAACAAACAAATCAATTGAAATGCTTCATAAAAGACATAGGTATTACAAGTTATTTACGCACATTTTTATAGCTTACACGCAATGTATAGAACTTTAACAACAGATTCTATTTAATGAAACACCAATCATCATAAAAATATACCTTAACGCGAAATTGTATTACGTACGCGTCAAGTAAATAACAGCCGTAAATGTATAATAATAAATGCTATATTGGTTAGTGGTGTGTAACGGTAAAGATGGCACAGTTAGCAGACTTGCATCAAACTGGTTCTTGATGGAAGGTTGTCGAAGCCAGGAATAGATACAGCGGTCGTTGCATTCGACTTGCTTATAAGTTACATATAATTGATTAAGAAGATAAATAAGTGTGTGAAGAATTTTGTATTTTAAAATAGAACGTCTTATTTTTTTAGTTGATAAAGCAATGATGATGATGAGAGATAGTTTAAGAAATTACTCTTATAAAGTAACACGTTCTAGTAGGCAAAAGATCTCAGTTGCCGTTCAGACTTTTAAAATTACAGCTAGAGCCCATTTATACTGAAACTTGCAAGGAGGTACTACTTACCTTAAAAACTATTGTGAACTTTAGATTACCTAGTCTTTTACCACACTTAGAACATAAACAAGATTGCATCGCATATCTCGGCAAATTTTAAAGCGTTTTCATAGATTTACTTACCGCTAAAGCATATTACAGATCTCATCAAAAAGCAGCCATACCAAATAACCTTTTAATTAATTAAATTATACACGTGTCACACAATCGATGTTTCCGAGAAATTGGTCATAAGAAATTGCGATAAATAGGAGCAAATTTTAGCTCTATATCATTAACAGGTATTACGTAGCTGTTCCAGGTATAAATGTTAAATAACAGCTGTATTTCATAGAACAGAGTATTATAACCTATTTTCAGTAATAGATGTTTTAAATTACTAGGAACGTTGGAAGCCAAAGTAGTTAGCAATGTTGTGTTCTTATACTAATAGTTTATAAACTTGTATTTACGTCATTAATAAAAGCCTGAAAACATTGAATGCTAGGCAGACATCTGTCTCTCCTAGTCGTTTTTAACAACACACACGGGAAGAAATGTTTAATATTCTAAGTATGGTGGCCCGAACAAGGATTCACTTTGTGAGATACAGCAGTTTTCTTGGCCCCGCTTAATACAAATAATCAAATTGCAAAGAAATGCTCGCGGTGCTAAAGAGTAAAGTATATTTTAGTTGCCCTAATGAATACCTACCAAATACCTAGTTTACTTAGAGACTCATAAGACTTTTAATCAACCTCTCTGCATTATCTATGTTTTTGTTTTTGTAGATATACCTACGCTTACATATATTACTCATATATGTAAAAGCTTTTTTTATTTAAGCACGTTTGCAAACAATCAACTAGCGGAACGAAATGTTGAGTAAGTAATTTAATATTATTTGTTAATTGATGTCGTAATAACGTTTCTTCAGTCACTTAGTCAATACATATTAATTACATACAATGATGATTGGGCTCTTTGTAGGCACACGCGTTCAATACCGGTCATAGGTATAGGTACCAATGTGCCTTTTGAACTCATACATCCTATTATTTGTGTGTATGTATGTTAATAAAAATTAGTACCGATGTAGATAGATTCGGTGCGGAAGGTGGACATATTTTATCCCAAAAATCGGTCTGGTTCCCGAGGCAGACAAAACACATTTTAGGCGAGGGCGAAGCTTTGAAGCGCAGCTAGTATTTTCATACGTCTGAATCTGAACCATTACTGACATACGGTGAAGGAAACTTAAACGTACTATATAGGTACGAAAAAATTTTAAACTGTCAAAGTGTTGAGCAAGCTTGCCGATCGACAGAGAAGGCTGTATTAGAAAAAAAAAGTCATACAGTGGAACTATCGTCATAATTAATACGGCCACAAAACCACTTGCCCACCCAACCTTCCAACCCCTCTCTTTGGAATATAGACCTTCATCAAGATGTAGATCTATTCTACAAATAGTACTTAAACTGTGACTGGGCTGTTGGTCTAGTGGTTAGTGACCCTGGCTGCTAAGCCGGAGGTTGTGGGTTCGATTCCCACCCAGGACAAACCTTTTTGTGATGAGCACGATTGTTTGTTCTGCATCTGGATGTAATTTATCTATAATATGTATGTATTTACAAAAAAATAAATATATGTAGTATAACAGTTGTATAGTACCCATAACACAAGCATGTATAATTGCTTAATTTGGGGCTAGATGGCGCTGTATGAATGTGATAGAATATTATATTATTATTAAACGTCTTTAAACAATGCTCTAAGCTTTAAAGTCATGAAGAAACGAACTACCTTTTTAGACAGATTCGGTATAAATTGAAAAAATATGTACCCATTTTAATATTCCAGATCATTATCTAAATATTCATAAAGAAAAACATTTTTCTCGTCAATACTCTTAGTGAATTAATTAATTATAATACTTGTCTTCACCGTTAGAAAATTAACATAAGAGAGCTTTATACCATATTATGAACTTGTTTTGTTAACGTTTAGCTTCAATCAAATTGCTTTTACCTTATTCATTCAGAAAATTATATATAATTTATTATTATGTTATGCATAGATTAAGTTACAATCGGATTTTCTATATATTTTTGTTTATACCGGTTAGGTTGGATAAAAGTAAAAATAAACATAATGTATGTTATTTATTGCAAAATAATTATTTATTTAACTCTTTGGTGCATCTAAGCCGCATTGTAATTGTATGGTTATTATCTTACCGCTCTGCACCCGTCGCCAGTATCGTGATGACTGATGTTGTATAGCCTATAATCTTCCTCAGGAACTGGGCTATCATACGCAGAAGGAAATATTGAAATCCGACTGGTAATTCCAGGGATTAGCGCGTTCAAACAAACAAATCTGCTTTATATAATTTATTATTTATCGCAAAGTTCTGTGACATTACAGGCAGCCGGTGAATAGTGTAAGATACTGAGAAAGAGGCCGCATTCCAACGTTGGAAGCTTTCGATTGAAAGCTAGATATTGATACATAATATCATAATACTTACAGTTTTCTACCCTCGAACTCGACATTTCGAATGTACTGGTTTTGGATAACATAATAACATTAGCAGTTACCTAACCATAATATTTATCAGATAATATCACGCCGTATAAATAAAACAATAAATAATACTCTACGCAAATCTGATCTTTATGATTACTAATTTAAGACGATAATTATGATATTAAGTATTGTTTTTGATACATTTTTGTATCGAGTGTGTGATGTGATGTACAAAATTTTTAATTATTTATTCCGTAGTATTCTGATGCTTATCTAATTGTATCGCTTATAAGAAGACATTGGATTATAACAAGTAACTGCCTATACTATTATCATCAGCCATACATTAAATATTACTAGAGATATGTAAATAGTTTAATTACATACATACATATATATCTTCAAGCCTGTCTCTCACTAATGTAGAAAGCAGAGACTACAGAACGCCATTTGCTGTAATCCAAACATACCTCCTGTGCCTCTTCAACATAAATTAATCTTTTCATACACACACGTCGGTTAATTGTGCGTGTAATTGTGCCTTTTGTCAACACTTCACTAGACACCAATTTGGTCCGTGGTTTATTCCATACTAATATTATAAACTAGCTGACCCGGCGAACTTCGTTCCGCCTAACAGTCGATCAACATTACTTTATTTTTCTAAAATAAAAGATTTTTTATAAAATAAACGTAGCCTAAGTTACTCCTTATTACATCAGCTACCTGCCAATAAAATCGGTCCAGCCATTTCAGAGATTAGCCGGAACAAACAGACAGAGAGACAGACAGACAAAAATTGTAAAAAATGTTATTTTGGTGTATGTACTGTATATATATATTCATATACATGTAGTAAAAAACGGTTATTTCAATATTACAAACAGACACTCCAATTTTATTATATGTATAGATGCGAAGGACTCTGTCTGTCTGTTACGCTTTCACGCCACTGAACCAATTTTGAAATTTGGTATTGAGGCAGGCCTCGGGAAATACATAAGCTATCTTTTATCGCGAAAAAATGGCTTAAATGGATTGGAATAGGGGATGAAATTTTGTATGAAAAATCGTCAATGTAAACAGCAATATAACCGACATTAGCAACCATACCAATACCATACCAACAGCTAGTTACAAATACGGTTCATGTTGTTCCAGCATTTAGTAAGTATATGGCCAATCTGACGTTACTTGATCACCGTAGCCTATTGATATGACAGTACTTTAAGCTAGAATTGTCAATGGGGTAATGATGGAGAAGAAAGGAACTGAGGGTATAATGGGGTGTAAAATGAAAACCTATGATGTAAATTAAGTAACATGTATTTTATAATACAAAGACTTACGTTGAATGAATAAATTTTTACATGAAATTCTCACAAACGGCAACAGCTTTATTGTTTGCTTACCATTGTTTCTTCAAGGCTTATAAATTACGAGTACAGAGGCCCTACCACAACCTCTTCTATTATCTTATTATAACCTTACTTTGTCTGTGTCCTAGTTTTTAAGAGTTATTCCGGATCCCCTGAATCTAATGGTACAAAAGAAAAAAACAAACTGCTTTAAGAGGCGGTAGTAGGTCCCTAGGTATGTTCATAAAATACAATAATGACTAACTATCACAAGAATTATGTGTACCATGTAAGATTTAATGTTGCATAATAAATAGTAATAATACCAACCCGGTAGTATCCCACTCGAGGACAAAGGATTCTCGTACAGAAAAGATATAAATAAACATTGATCGCCACGCTTGCTAAAATATTGTACAAATTAATAAATTCGTAGACTTCATTTTCTTTTTTAATTATTTGCTGCTGCTGAGTGCTGTCAACATTGATTGAATAAATGTATTATTGTGCTTAAAACAAATAAGTTATATAAAAAGCACTTGCAAAAAACCTAGATCAGTGAATCGATATTCTCAGTAGGCACCTTATAAAAAGTATCAACAACGCCTACAAGAAGAGATGTTAAACTTCTTCCTTCTACCTCTAACTTGCTCTTTGATTGACGCCACTGTGAGATTTCATATACCAACCTTATTTACTACTCGTTCTGAGATTCGTGAGCCGTGACGACCGATTAATTTATTTTGTACGGTTTAATTTTGTAATTAATAAAATATACACATCGTTGCACGCCTTTTAATTTAAAAACAAAGGTTTTTTGTGTAATTACTTTTTGTTATGAATCTTGTGTTGGATGTTTAACTATAATAATAATTATAGTCTGTGAATGTAGGATAAAACGTTGCCTTATGTGTATTCTATCGCCTGTACAATGGGCTGTTTTCTGAGGAGTTGTTTAGGATGGTGCCAACGGCCACTTTTTATCATCGCACCTCCCGCCATCGGCTAGGAGTTCATCCTCACACCTTAGAACCTCTTAGGTCCCGTACAGTGAGGTTTCAGAGGAACTTTCTCCCTCGTACGATAAGGTTGTGGAATTGTAATCTCTTTACAAATACAATAAAATCTAAACTCTATTGGTATACCATAACGCTACGATTTACCGTTCGCAATCGAGATGCGTCTAACGGTATACCACATTAATTGATCCATGTAAACGGTGCTAGTAACGGAGTGCGGCCTACAAACAGTAACGTCTTGAAGGCTAATGATTTCTTGCAAGTGAAGTACTTATCTGCTTATTTAATTTTGCCAATAATACATTGCAATGAGCTGGGCAGAATAGCTACTACCTATGGATGTAATGGTGAGAGCCATCATGCCGGTAAGTGCAATGTTGTCTACCCCGGACTCTAACAACATCAAGAGTAATTTAGGAAGACCATTACAAAAAAGCATTCACATACACATGACTACTTTCTTTTTCCTGTGGTAAACTGCTCGCTTGATGCCTGTGTAAAATGCTTTTTGCCCGATTGCCGCAGGCAAGGAGGGTAATTAACGTCGCGTTTACAAGACCCGAAATCAAAATTGGTAAAAAATACCTGCGATAAAGATTAAAGTGTGTGTACTTTTGAGCTACTTAGATATGTACGTTTCGTTTTGTTACACGTCTCTGCCTACTCCTTTAATAACAAAGGAATGTGATACTAAGTTTTGTTATGGGATTCCAAAACAATGGGAATTTTATCATCAACTAGAAGAGAAGTTGCATTTTCTTACATCCTAACGGTAGTAAGTAACACAGTAGTGTTTATTATCGTCATTCTCTTAACGATGCTACACTTGGAACTACTTATACTAATAAGTAGGTATGTAGGTTTACTTTGTGATGCACATGGCAACCAGCAGCTGTGGTGTGAAATTTCGCTCGTATGGTCACCAGGTCGCGTCCGGCTTTGTATGTGTATGAAATACACTCGCTTTTAACTAGATGTAGTTGCAATAAGGGCGATGCTTTTTATTTTAAATGAGGATGCATCCGACATTTAATAATTGCCCCGCGTTTGTTGTCGCGTTAGATATGCAAAAATACAATAGGTATAGTATTGATGAATAAGAATTCTGTATTTAAGGCTGCAAGTATAGTATTTTCCTTTTTTCTCAAGGGTAGGCTGAAGGCGCTGTAAACACACAGTGACTGCTGTTGTTACTTTGTATGCTATCTTTTTAGATGCTAGCTTGTCTGTCACTAGGCACAAGTAAAATGCATTTATTCAGATATTTTGCCGTCTTGACTAAACCAAAGATATGGGTATTAATTACATTGCAGAGTTTCGGTACCACAATAATAGATTCTTGCATGTTCTAGCATATGAAGACAGTGTACCAGCAAAGTTCTAGCCACTCACAACAAGCCTGTAAAAAAGCTATTGATAAAAATATTTCGGAATGAAATTCAGAAAATATCTAAATATGAAACAAATTGATTGAAAATTAATATGCGGAAACTTCGTTTAACTCAATTCGTCGAACATTTTGGCAGCCGCAAATTTTTCATTAACGCCCTAAGCATAATGTTAAGCAAAATGATTGCCATTAGTGTGATGACGAATAAAACATCTATTACTGATGTGTGGGTGAATCAAATGTTGCCTGTGACAATAATTGAATGCTCTGATTGGTCCTGATTGATATTGCGTAGGCGAATGGCGTACATTATGTTAATTAGATGCTAAACTAATAACATGAATAAATTAGCTTTTGTTTCACTTAGAAATAACATATTGATAGAATTGGAATATTTGCAATAATTTATTGATAGACTCAAATAGAAGTCTGACCGGGCAATTAACACCGTATAAAATCACCAATAATAAAAAGCCACAGTCATACCACTCAGGTTTTAGATCGCCGGCAGCCCAAATACCCCGTCGGTCCTCTTCCTTTTCCCTTTTCCTTCCTCATCCCCTTCTCCGTGGTCAGCAATGGCTTGGTTATGTTTTCTAAGCATTACTACTTCTGAAATGCTTAGAAAACACAGCCATCTCTATAGGTTACGGTTACCACTTACCATCAGGTAGGTAGGCGTACATTTTTTTATACAAAGTTGTATAAAAAGGTTGCTGCTAATAATCAGTACAGTTTCCACGAATCTTAAGGAAAACGCCGTATATACCGCAACAGATCGATGTAGGCGGCTCACGACCGATAATACAGGGTATACTTATACTTGGGAGGGGAGGGAAATGGGCTATTTATGTCCGTAGACGACTTTCTGAAATGATGATGGTGATAACAATGATCTGTTTACAGCTAGTGAGAGTGCATGTAATACTCTGTAGCAAATAACAGGGTAAGCAATGATGATTGCTTGTATTCATAGGATTATATTATTACCACCCGAGTTGTAAGTAGGTATTTGTTAGCTGAATCAGTAGGTACATAACAAGTAGCCTCGTGGTATATCGCACACGTTTACACGGCCAATAACCTACGACAAGTGCCAAGCGGACAGTAAAAACGACATCAACTGGAAAAACGCAATGTCCTTTGTGTGTAATAATGTTTTTTTACTATACATTAGTTCCGTCTTTCTCATTAGTCACGCAATTTTAATGTTTTCTTAATTTTTACATATTTATGTATAAACGCTTGCTTTGCAATTAGAATTGTAATTAGCTATCGACATGCTTTCATTGTTTAATTAGTCATTATATGACATATTACTTTTATTGCTTTTGCCCGATAGTATTAAGTCCACCTATGTTTTTGCGATAAATGGCTAGAATTTCAAGTATAAATAATGATTTATAAACAGAGTTTATATACATTTAGAGCAACGTAACTGGCAAAAACTCCTCCAATGTTATGTTTCAGGAGGCAGTTACCATCTTTAGATTGAACTATAAATATATCAACAAGCTGTATGATTTAAAACAGAGCTTTAATGAATCCTATTTAATTAACAAAAGGTTAAATCATCAAACCAAAAAACAAGAACCTACTATCATTTCAGCCGCAGGACTGACTTTTGAGTTTAATTTTTGAACGTCACTAGATATCCCTACACTAAACATTAATATCATATTATGAGAAATTCTTCATATAATATTACCTTTATATTTTATTCCCAAAGCAGCGTGCCTATGCAAACTTTTCAATGTGTTTGCTTTTTTGTTTCAGGTAATTCGTGAATTTAACATATATGGCGTATATTGGGTCTCCGGTGAGTTTTTGTTTTTTAATGTTGTATACCCCGTTTTGATGGCGGCTTTTTCACTGCTATTTTTAAAATTTAGGGTCGATGTTTTGTTTTGCGGAAGTAATGCGGTACTAATATCATAGGGTTAACAATTGCTTTGATTCTGTTTTGTATTCTACGGATAAGTTGAATTGAAATTTCTTGAAATGTAACATTAAATTTGTTTTATTGTAGATATAATAATTATAAGTTTATGTTGGTTGCCATTTGGCAATGGAGTTAAAACATAATTTTGACGACTTGTTGTTAAGAGTTTGAATTTTAGAGGAAAGGATTTAATTTATGATTAGATGCTATTGTTATTTGTAAAATTTGTGATCAATTTAGATTTATTTTAATCGTTTAAGAATAATAAAATAACTTATAATAATAACATTGCACTTAACTGTAACAGAAGGTATGTCTTATATAGTCCTTAAAAGGACACTTAAGATAACCATCCATATTAATATTATAAATGCGAAAGTAACTTTATCTATCTGTTACGCTTCCTCGCCTAAACCACTAAACCAATTTTCGTGAAATTTGGTATAGAGATAGAATAGACCTTGGGGAACAACATAGACTATGTTTTATCGCGAAAAAATAGCTTGAAAAGGTTGAAATTGGGGATGAAAGTTTGTATGGGAAATGCGATATAACCGACATTTACGCGGGCGGATCTGCAGGCTACAGCTAGTTAAAACATAAATCTCAATAATTTAATTACACTATATTATAATATAAGATAGTTTCCTTTTATTCTTACCTACATAAAAGTGTGACCCAAACCCACACATATGACGAATACGCAATAGCGTGCTTCCGTGACCATTCATTGCATTACCACCTAATTGCGTTCAATAATCAGCTAAAATCCAGGCCGAGTACATTTTACCTAATGTTTTAAGTATTCACCTTATCTTGTTTTTAGCTAATAAGGTCACTAAAGTCACCGTGCCACCTAGGTAGCGCTCATAAAAAGTAATGGTTATGTGTTTGGCTATGACATTTCCGTACGGGAATAAAATCTGTACATAATTTTCACGATGTTATACTTTAGGAGGTAATAAAGGGTTAACTAGAGCGATAAAGTGTGAGTAACCCTTAAGGAGTATTGTCACGTAAGCAGTTTTAAAGGGGATATTTTAGGTAGTGTTATGGCCAAAGCGTCTATGACAATCCAAATACTCGTATTAATTTGGCCGAGAAACAATCGTCCCCTGTAAAGATTTATACCCTGTTTACTTTTTCATTTATGGCTATTATCTATGTACCTACTGACACTTTATTCCTCCTTGCTTTGTATTTACTCATTACTAGCTGTTCATTTTATTGATTTCCTATTCTTTACGACCGCAAACTTAACGGTGCTGATAAATCATAAAATCGCTTTGATGTTTTATGTCTTAATATGGCCTACCAGAAGGTAGTAATGAAATTTGGTAGACATAAACCTTTTATCGTAGATACCTTTTTTTAACTAATGGTTGAGCACTTTTCTATATCTAACTGTTCGGATACTTAGGTTTCTTTGCAATGTTTTTCTTATTTTAATGTTTAAATGTTAAATTTCAACTTTCTGGCTCGATTTCTAACGCTCAATTTAATGCAAAAGTGGACCGTAATATGATTTAACCAAACCTTTGTGTGAAGAGCATGATTGTTTGTTCTGTGTCTGGGTGTAATTTATCTATAATATGTATGTATTTACAAAAAAAAAAAAAATGTATATAAGTAGTTTATCAGTTGTTTAGTACCCATAACACAAGCAAATATAATTGCTTAATTTGGGGCTAGATGGCGCTGTGTGAATGTGGTAGAATATTATTATTATTATTATTATTATTATTTAAACTGCTAGGTAGACTATCACGAACAACCAAATTAAGTGTTTACTTTAATTACTTAAAGGAAGAGTATATTTAAATCTTATACCTAAAACAAATACTCAATAATTGACTAAGCTCTATTTATTATTTATTTCAACTTCATACAATAATAGTATTGGTATTGTTATGAACGGACTGTTTGCCGCAACTACACGACTGTGCGCTTATTTTTTCGTGTGGGTGGGCGGCGATCACTCGATCCATTCGAACTCCTTACAATAATAGTAATGGCGGAATTAATGCCTGAAGCATTCTCTACCAGTCTACCATTGGGTGATGCAGAGATATATCGAAGCAGATGCCATAAATAAATAAACTTGGATAAATAATGAGTGAATAAGTACATACATATATAATATAACATACAGACATAAATATATACATTAAATTCATATTATATACTTTGTTAAAATAGGCTTCAGAATTAAAATATTAACTCCTAAACCTTATTGGCTTAGGAGTTAATATTTAATAATATTCGTCTCTATCTTGTCCTGGCTAATTTCAAAGTTTGCTTACTCTGTACACAGAGTAAACATCCTTTCCAAAAGCATAAAACATACTTCTTAGAACAATAGTTTAATCCATTCTGTAAGTAAGGCTTCTAAATTATCCAAGCATTAATTCTTTACGCAACTTGTGTCGACAAAGTATGGACAAAATGTTTCTTTGGCTCTTAATTTATTCAATGAACACTTATACAAGTATACTATAAAGTATCGTGATGTATGGGTGTGATAGCTGTTAGTTGTAATGGATAAAAGCAGTTTATCTTTTTTTCTGTTATAAGTGACAAACAAACATACGATTTGCCTATGGTAAGCAGTTGTCGTAGCTTATACTGTCAACGCTTGCGACCTAAGAAGTATTACTCGCGTGTAGTCGACACTTAAATCTTTTATTTCTTTTCTCTTTTCTTAAATAAAGGTTCTGCTTACTATGAAGCAGTTACTGTAGTCTATAAACGCATGCAACTAAAACCTATTCTTCCCAATCTTAAAAGTCTTCACGTTATACGGCTTCTGCAGCAGTTTCCATCGTCTAAGGAGGCTTGCAACATCAGTAGAACCTATCACTTGCGGATGGCCGACATTGTAAAATCTTTCTTAAAGAACCCTATATTGTAGTATCTCGACGAACCTTGGCGTTTTGAGTTTATTGCGGATAGCTATAAGGATGAACAACTATAGTGTTCAAATGTGTATGGGGGACGAAATAATACACCTGACATATACAAGCGGTTAAGGCAACGATCAAACCTTTTCGTAAAGTCAATGTACAGTCATTTATCTCAGTCTTTAAAATGCAATGCTTCAAATTTGGTAAATTTTCGAATACGATACAGCAAGTCTTGCTATTGAATTTAAAATATGACTTAAAGATCTGTTGAAAGATGACTCTTATAGGTTGTGGGTATTGAATCAAATCCATACATATCTATAAAATTTACCAATCCTGCTAATTTTACTTCCAATTATAAAATGTCATTAGAAGATGCGCTTAAGTCTCATGTTAGCACTATAACTGTTATGTGAAATTTAGCAACATACTTTCGAATCGTAACTAAAAGGTGACTGGCGGTTGTGTTTTTGCGCGTTAACAAACTAGCGTCAAATCTAAACAATAGATAGTAATTAGATACGTCAAAGGCATAGGCGACCCACTCCTCGATCCCACTGTTAGACAAGATCTTCTCATACAAGGAGGCGTGAGCATTCATCGCCACGCTTGCTTAAGCCGAAATGGCAAATTCTGTTAGCGACTGTACTATAACATTTCCAAGCGCCAAGATGTAGTTTTCTTTCTCTTATTTGTCTCCAAAAAACTTCTAATTACAATTGCATTGACTATCACGACTTGGCATCATGCCCTCGTAAGTAGGGCTTCTATATGTCAACATTCCTTTGATTACATTGTAAGTTAATGAGATTAAACTGATATGCCCACGATTTAACATTATTTATAAGAGTCATTGTTTAATTGTTAACACGTGGTAAAATTATATTTCGGTCGGTGCGTAAAAAGATGCAACTAATTAGTAGACGATTGTAGCGCGTCTGTACCCTTAGAATAGGGAACAAGACTGCATGATAATATTTATCCTAGTCTTATGCTGTATGGATGCGTCAACGTTACCAAATGTTTAACGGCCCATACAGCTTTGTAAAAGATGATAGCCATATAATCGCTCATTCACAAGTGAGATGGCGAATAGCGAAATAAATGTAAAAATATTTCAGAGCTTACCAAGTAGCTCTGAACTATTTGCCGAAACAGCCTAGTATCCTACATACACACACTATAACTATATATCTAAACTAATATTATAAAGTGAAAAGATTTGGTTTTGTCTATCTTTGTTTGTAACGATTTAACTAAAAATGTACGTTACCGATTTGAAAAGATCTTTTACCTTTAGAAATAAATAAATGAAGCGGGTAACATAGACTATATTTTATTATACATTCAATTCATATAAATAACTCTTTATAATAGGTACACAATATCTGTAAATACAACCAACGAACTTAACTCCCTTGTTTAAACGTTCAAACATTATAACGACGAAGTTTTCAGCTTAGATTTGACATTGCATGAACCGATGAGCTTCCTGACGCCGCAAAACCTAACTGGTAAAACGCTTACACTCTACGTGAAAGTTTTGTCAACTTTTGTGCTTAATTGCGCCTGTGGTTGTTTGCAAGCGAGTTCTCGCATTAATATAATTGTTTCTATGTACTAACTGTTCTTTAACAATTTTTAATCGTTTTAAAATTTTCCTCAACCCGATAGAGAATCCTTTATTCACGAAGATGACTGGTTGAACCCAAAATAAACAGCAGCGTCTTATTCTAATCCTGCTACTTCTACAAGCGCTAATCTGCCTGCGATTCGTGGCGATAATGGCAAATTAGAAGAAGCTTTTACTTCTACAGTTTACATGACTTTGGTACTTGTTAATGCCTAAAGGTAGAAAATAATAGATTACTTGGGTCAACAGCCGGGTCGCCATTGGTAGTAATTACAGTAATGTTCTCTAAAAAACGGTGACTGCTTGTTAGGGACAGAAAGGAGGTTAGAAATTGTTTTAAGTATCTTTCTTTTCAGCGACAATGGTAAAGTAGATACTACTATTAATTAACTACATTCAAAACCTGAATGGATTGTGAATAGCGTGGGTTTAATTACTAACGGAGATAAGATATGTTTGTATACTACATTTTGTGACCATCAAATCTATGTTTAAAAAGATCACTACGGTAGCAGGTGTATGTATGCAGTGTGTAAATTCTTGCTTTTGCAATACTTGAGAACACTATTCTTAAGCTACGGAAACATCGTGCCATATACTTGTTTGGCTTGTTTGCCACCTTCTTTGGCCTAACTGCTAAACATATTTTCAAAATCCATTTTTAAAGAGAATAATAATACAATTTCAATATACTGATACCCTTTTCTTCGCTTAGCAACAAACCTTTAACGATCCCTGTCGCCGGTTTTTCAGTTGAGCATAAATTTTCATTTAGATGAACCGTAGAGTTAATTTGATGGTACCTCGCTGTCCAAAAATAATTAATGAAGGCTGTGTCGGTGTCAGAATACTGAAGGTATACTGTTTTGGTAGAGAATATCGTGCTCATTATTGTCAGTGTTTATTTTAAGCCCCTAATAGCTTTTATTATATAGACTTTAGGCCTTAAAGCTAGCCGATTGCAAAAGCCGTAAGATATTGATACAAAACAATGCGATTAAGCAATTTTACACTTGTGAAAATCTATTCCGGAAGAGATTTATCGTCTTAGGGTGCTCTCTCACCGCGAGCATTCACCTGTAATGTATAGTTGCTGATCCAAGCATTACATCAGCGAGGGAGCCGAATCAAACATTACAGTGCGATCTTGTAATGATAGAATTCGAGCATTACATTGGTGAGGGAGGTGAACCGAGCATTACATTGCCCAACTTTATGATACAATGTGTAATATTTTGAATCTGGAATATTACATTACTAGCGAATGTTCGGCAGTCAGGCAGACAGTTTGTAGAGTTATTCTTAAAGTTATGCTCAAAATTGAATCTGTAACGTTACAATATGTGAATGTTCGAAGTGAGGAAGCACCTATACGGTGACGTTTAGTATTAACCATTATTTATTTTGTCGGGTTATAGAAGGATATTGTAACCTAGTGAATAGTTTCACCTAGAATTAAAGTGTTATAGCGAGAAGTAGTCATCTGCCTACCCCTTTGGGAAAAGGGGCGTGACATAATATACATTGTGCAAAACATACGATACAATAATGGCGACATTTTCATTTCAAAGGGCTTCGCAATAAAGCTTTCACTGAGTATTACCTTAGAGTAACAGTCTACAGTTTTACACATATTGCTATTCTTTTTACAAAATTTCATCGACAGAAACGATCCAATTTGTATTTCCGTCGTAGATACACGTATTTTACATGTTCATACACTTGAGAACAATTGGTGTAGGCTGTTCCGGTACTGAATGTAAGCTATTTATAGTAGTTGAACATTTGTATTTTATTATAAACTTGTTACTCTTATCTTTTTTCTATACCTATTTTGCAATCAGCCCCTGGCCGTTTTTATTCCTGCTTCTCTATCTATCTCCCACGTGCTTTACACGCTCTATCTACATATCGAAACGTATCCAGAAAAAGTTGGAATTGAATACTAAACTATGGAAACTAGGTGGTGGTAACCCAAGCATCC
The DNA here is from genome assembly GCA_963082885.1 of Parascotia fuliginaria. Classification (NCBI taxonomy): domain Eukaryota; kingdom Metazoa; phylum Arthropoda; class Insecta; order Lepidoptera; family Erebidae; genus Parascotia; species Parascotia fuliginaria. Next base: position 6,211,594 of record OY720197.1, read on the forward strand.
CGAAAGCAGAATCTGCTGATTCAGCTGCCAGTATCCTAAGCATCAGCCTGAAGACATACATTGCTCAACATAATGCAACACACTGCCAGCTGCGGTGTTTCCCGAGCGCTATAACGTCATGTCCTTTTTAAACAAGGTTTAAAGAGAGCCATTTATCGCGGTAAACAGCCGTTTCGCGGAGCCCCTGGCATTGCAAAAGTCAATGAGCGACAGATACTACTTATTTTCAGGTTTTGGCTCGTCTACCACTGAAGGCAATCAAAAAATTTAAGACTCTCATGTACGCACCTAGCGTTGCTGCCCGTTAGTATTCCTTTAGTCGCTTCGAGCAACACGGTTAATACTAACCATTTACAGGAATTGACTTGGATACTGGTATTTATTATATTTATTTTCTCATTAAAACATACAATAACATTACACGCTTCCAAATTTCATGTACACATACGTCACTAACAAGTTTTTTTGATCTACCCACATCTAACAAATCAAACTAAAGGGTCGGTATATTTGTACATAAATATGTCTGTACAGACACAGAAATCTCGGATTTGACCCGCCCACAATAAGGTTTATTTTGAATATTTTTCCATATGAAAATACTACAGTATTAGTTTACAAATCTTTATACTATTTATAACTCAAAGAAATTTGTATCAAATCTGAAGGATTTTTCTTTTGCAAAGGATAAATATACGAGTACTTCAATGTTTATAAATTATTTTAATGTAGGTAGATATATTATTCTTTCTAAAACTATCCTCTCTAATTTGTATAGATTTAGCTAATTTGTAAGACTGCTTTGGCGCATCGTGGTCTGCTGTGCTACGCAAGTTATAGGTTGAATTCCCACATGATTCGTGTGAACAAAACAATTGGTAAACTATAAAAATAACTCGAGTCTATATAAGCTTATTTTTAAATCGTACTTAAATGTTTAAAACCAAATGTCTATTTCCGTAAAAGGGCTATCCATGTCATGTATAAGGGCTAATATAAGCTTACTACGAACAAAAAATAAAACTGACTGGTTTAGGCCCTGTTTTCCCTCTAAGGAAAATCAAGTACCAACATCATGCATATAGGTTTTTTAACACAAACTTGTTTAGACTATTATCAACTTTGTCTAAATTTAATACATTTTATGTCTTCTGTTGTCAGTAAAAGAGATTAAAATTGAATGTTCCCCGTCACTAGTAAATGAGTAAATGCTTATGGATTAAGTAAGTCAAGTTGCAATGGCGCCAAGCCAACATTGTATGGAGCATTTACATATTAATGTCTAGAAAAAAATAACTGGTTTTAAAGTGTTTTGCGACGGAACTGTTATACTTTGTTTATCATTTGTACTTTTACACACAAAACTAATTCAATGCTAAATTATTTTACTTTTCGTTCCATTCCTAAACAGTTGTAAGAGATAGCGAATTAGAAGAAGTTTTTAATGGAAGGAATGTCTTGCCTTTTGTTTCCAGATGGAGAAGACAGACCCCATGTAAAATAGGGCGAGCCTTTTACCGAGCACAATTCCAATCTTCGGACTATTATTGTCAATTTCTCTACAAAAAAACCTTTACTACTAAACCCAAGCCTGAAACGTGATTATTCATACCTACATACCTTCTTGAAATTCTTACTTAGATTAAATGGACAGTAAGCTTCGACCGTGACTGAGTACCGTAATAGCTAGGCGTTTTAATAATTATGTGGCAACCTTTCATTATCCTTTACTACGAAAATGGTACTAAATGAAACATCAAACGAGACATAAAAAAACGGTTCCGTGGATTTTTCTATCAACCTTAACTTACTAATTAGACGTTTGTAAAATAGCAACTATATAATATAACAATAGCTTTTCTGTAAAAACTCCGTTTCCATATATTTTTAACTAGACGTCCCCCTTGCTTTGCTTCGGTATCAAAAGTTTTATTCGGTATCACAACAAACGCCTATTAAAAATATCATAGCAATAGTGTCGTATTGCATCATTCATTCATTTTACGGTAGTAGATCCACGCTGATTTCAGCATGAATGGGCCGGACCGTCCGGGGAAGTACTACCCTCTCATAGAAGATCGACTTAAGAGTAGTAGTATCCGTACTACTGCGTTTCGTTCGGTGAGTGAGAGCGCCGGAGGCCCAATTTCCCCCCTTTCCTCTTTCCTCACGTCCCTCATTTCCTTCCCCTAACCCCATTCCCAGCCGCCATAGTGGAGGCCACCATACCAGCAGTTTAAAACGATAGCTTTTGGTATGGTGGCCGCCACTTCTGGATTCCACTGACTGCTTACCATCAGGCGGGGTGGAGTCACTTTGGAAGGCTATACTATAAACAAAAAAAATAAAAATTCAGATTTACAAAGGCGCTTAAAATAAAAATATTATAAATTATCGAAAGAAATGTTAAACATAATAAAATATAGCCTATGTTAAGTTACCCGTCCTATTTGTAGCTTTCTAAAGATGAAATATTTTTTTAAATCGGTTACGTAGATATTAAGTTAAATCGTAACACAAATAAACGTAGAAAAATCAAATCGTTTCTCTTTATAATATTTATTTTTTAATGATTACCTTAATAGTCATGGCATAGCTTAATGAGAACATGTTAGTAATAAGCTGTGACAAAGACACGCCTAGAGCTCTTGTAAAACTAGTTAAGACTTCAACCACTCCATTATAAACAGCTAGATTTTCATTTAAGTGTTATTCTAAATAGGTGACATGATTTGGGTCACAGTAGATTTTCGTATAAAAGTAAAATTGTTACCATGCCCGTATAACCTTTTATTAAAAAGGTATTAATTACTATTATAAAAGCGAAACAGTTTGTTTGTTTGCTTGAACTCTAATCTCTGGAACTACCTGTCAGATTTCAATAACTTTTCTTGCATAAGATAGCCCAGTTCTTGAGAAAGGTTATAAGGCTATGTAACATTACGCTACTGGCAACGAGATCAAAGCAGTAAACAAAGACGCGGTTGAAACTGCGCCGCGGTAAGCTCGTACTCTATATACTCGAAGCCTGATTTAGTCCTGCTTTTATGAGCTATATTTTATGATGTGATTTTATTAAGCGGTTGATGGCGATCAGGGATGTCGTAAATATTGTGATAAAGTGAACTTTGTGTATTGAATGTCGGCTATACTAAAGGAGTTCTCTCACCAGGAGCGTTCGCCTGTAATGTAACATTTCAGATTCGACTTTGAACATAGCCCTGACTTGACGAAAGTACTTAACATTTCAGATTAAATACACATCGTATCAAGTTGCGCACAATAATGCTCGGTTCTCTGTCCGCACTGTAATGCTCGGATTTGTAACGTTACATAACATTTACTCCTAGTGGGAGAGCACCTTAAGATTGGTAGTGACGCTTTCACGATCTGCGATTACGAGCTATACACAGCATGTTGTACTTAAGACACTGCTGGACGCTCTCCATATTTATGTTAGTTACGATTTATGCGCTGAATTAGTAACTGTGAAGATTAAAGCAAAGGTTTACCGACGCAAAGCAAAGTAACCAGAGTATAACATGCACTTTACAGCCATACCAAACGTTGCCGTAAGAACGCTACCTAAATCTATCTATAGGTACTCTATACTACGAGATTTTCAAACAAACAAACAAACGCATCCGTTTGTTTGTTTTTTGAACGCACTAATCTCTGAAACTACCAATCGGTTTTGAAAAATTTATAATTTTTGCGTGTGATAGCCCAGTTCTCGAGAACGGGATAGACTATGTAACATAACGCTACTGGCGACGGGAGCAGAGCAATAAGCATGACGCAAATGAAACTGCGCCGCGGAATGCTAGTAATCTGATAAAGACATAAAAGCCGGCGATGAAGTCTAGGACATCTTCATTGCATCGATAAGCGCAATTATCTGCCTTTACTTGGAATTGGATTATTGGAGTCTAAATGCGACAAATAAACCCGTGGATGTGTATTCACGTAGTACGCAAATAAACTTTAAAATAAGTAGATTAGGGCATGATTTATCAAAAAAATAAGTAGGCGATGAGAAAGTATACTATTCTACATAAGATCACAACCTAAGCAACACAGGACTTTATTGCATATCTTTTAGAGCTATATTCACTTGAAAGATCGTTTGTTCGGTACGGAGTTTTCTTTAATACGCTGGCAACTTTTAAAATATAAGAGCAACGGTTACTGGTAAGGTGGATCCTGTCAATATAAAGCTAAGAACGCTTCGAGTTCCACGAGTTTGACTCAGTATACCTTACGCTTTGATCGGAAAACTCAACTCGTAGACTTTCAGTATGTTAGTATAACTTGTGAATCAGGTATCCCTTGCACGTGGCAAGTATTAATAATCCTCTCATATATATTTGTTATGAGTGTTAGCTGTGTGGGTTTGCCGGTTCCCACGAAAACAATATAAGCGAGTGTGGGATTGCTAATTAATTTCAAGAAATCATTTGTAAGGGTATTGTTTCTCAAGGTTTTTAGTAGTTACTATCCCGTGTGAAGGATAAATTCAAGAAGCCCTTAAGTTGATAAATTACTGAGAGCAAACGTCATCGGCAAATCAATTGGGCGGCAAATTGGTTTTTTATTGTTATTCACGTCGTGTGGCGTAGGTCCTAATTGTATATTTTAGCTGCGAAGTTAGTTACTGTTTTATATTGTAAGTTAAAGTGGGGGCCGCCACCTGAGGAGATGTCTACAGTGACGACAACAGTCTTTGACATCGATGACGACGAGGACGGCTCAACGCTGATGACGTCGTGCTTTTGTAACAACTAGTCGGAGATTGCTGGCGAAAGGGGATTCGGGAATCCAGGGAAGAGTCTTAACCTAACAGTATTACACTAATTGGCAAAGAATAACGTTACAATGTGTTACTTTTAACATTTTGCAATTTAGGTTACACTTGGCGTTATATTTCTGTCTAATTTTACTTTAATGTTATAGTACATATAGGTACTTACGAGGATAAATTATAACAATAACTTTCAACAATTAAACACATGTGTCGTGTTAATCAAGCCTAAGCATTAATGAAATAAACTTATGTTTGGTTTAACTTGTGTGTACCTATAGTTTGTATAATTTATCATTAAGGTAATGTTTGGAAACGGTAAAATAATATGATGTTAGGAAAACTGCTTTAATTTTATCGATGCAAATGATGCTTATTTAGGTTAAATAAATTATTAAGTAAATTAGTTAATTCACATGTACTGAATCTGAATTTTCCTCGTGTCTGACAATAACTAAGACTGACTTGAATGGATGAAAAAGTCATCTTGTTTTTTTATCTAGTTTCGATCCTTTCGTGTGTGTATACGAAGCGGATAATGTTAAAAATATTTAACTATAACTTAGTAAATATACATTTAATTCGCCGCTTTAGTTAAACGGCAATATTGGCGACCAACATTGGCGCTAGAACGGTTAGAAGCCATTAAAGATTAGACGTGTTGACCCACTTGCATGTTCAGAAGGCTGACAGTGCAATAAATAAAAGGAGGGCTTAATTAGTAAGTTAGATAGAGTATCTTGATATACTGAGGGTGTAATTGCACACGCTTGTTTAACATTAGTACCACTTGACTTAGGACCATGTAAATACATACTTAGAATACATGCATACTTAGAATACATAGGAAACACCCAGACTGAAGACAAATACAAATGTTCATCACACAAATATTTGCCTTCCGCGGGAATCGAACCCACGACACTCGGCGTCGCAGTCAGTTACACTAACCACTAGACCAACGGTGCAGTATGTTAAAAGACTATAATGTTTAACATTAGTATTAACTTTCTTACAGGTATATACTCGTAGGTAGGTGTAGTAAGTGGGTAAATAATTTATTATTTAAATTGGTTTTGCTCTACATTGAAAATAAAAGTTCTGTGAGTTTATGTTTTTACACGTGTTTTTGAGCATTATTTTGTAATTTTGTACAAAGACATGTATGTTTTTTAATATATTATGTTATTATTGAGGGGTAGAGTATCCGATGTGCATAATTGATAGTGTTGCCACCTTACCTACATGAAGATACTTTATGGTTCAGCAGAAGCCCGTATCTCAAATTATCACTATCTAGGCTTCTAAGAACTTCTCAGAAAACATAATATCTATACTATTACATAAAAAGGAAAAGCTTGTTTGTTTGTTTGTTTGAACGCGCTAATCTATGGAACTACAAGTCGGATTTAAAAAAAAAATGGGTCTGATAGCTCAGTTCCTGAGGAAGGTTATAGGTTATGTAACATCACGCTACACTCGACGGGAGCAGGGTAGTAAGCAAAGACGCGGGTGAAACCGCCGCGGAATGCTACCTAATTATAATAATATAGTACTTACTACCTATACAACCAAGTATAGTGTACGTTTGTGCACTAGTCTTTGTCTCAACAAATAAACACGCTTCATTCATTTCTTCTTTTTAGCTGTATTAAAATAGGTGGATATGTTTTATACAAGAGATAGAAGTGCACAAAGACCCTTAATTTATATCAACGAGTATGTACTAGAAATTCAATTTGCCGAGTAGCGAGGCAATGTTTCAGAAAATATCGAAAAATACCCACCCGTTTTTGTTTCCGAGAAATGCCCTTAACCAGCGTAATTTAATTTATCAGAAAAGTCCTTAAAATATCATAAAATTGTTTGAATATAACTTTACTCGTGTTGGCAATGTTTAAAACCTTGATGTTCATTTCATTCCAAGCCGACTTAAATTGAAACTTATGTCCATTGTTCCTTAGGAACCTCAGCCAAAGTTCTCTTAAAAATAATTCTAGGAATTCAAAAGGATGTCAGTCGATAGTTTGGAAACCAGGCCAAGCTGCTTATTCTGACGAGATTTTACATTTAAGTCCCTTCTGTGGTTGGGTTTCCGTAAGCGTAAGGACTTGTATTATCATATTATAAATTCTTATGCGTAGTTCATGAAAAGTTTGGTTATGTATTTATTATCATGATTTTTCAGCCAAGTTCGAATTAAAAAGAAAAGTAACAACAATAAAAGTAAAAATCGAACATGAAACATTGAAATGCCTAAACAAAAGAGCCGAATAATCAACTAAACTTTATAACTCTAGCAAAAGGCCATTATTAGATATGACCCAATTAAAATTATTTCTGATAATTAAAACCCTATCGATTTATAATTGAATTTCGCAAAATGATCTACCTACGCCTTTTTGTTACGTCTAAATTTAAAGAAAAGTGAAGTAAAAAAGTAGAATCTTTCCACCTAATCCTGAATAATCCCTTGGAAGTGAAATGCTGATGCAACACTCAGCTCTAGTTCAGGTATACAAATTTATACGAATACATTATCTTCTGTATACCCAGCTTAATGCATCGGTGACCTACTGAATTTACATATTACGCTCTAAATAATTTACAAACTTGCTCCGTTTTAGATACGTGACATGTTCTAGATGCATCTTCAAGTTTTAATGTAAAAAAGACAATCAATTTTTTGGAACGTCATGCCTATTATTCTAGAAGAGGTAAGCATAAGTGTATATCACCGACGTTTAGTCAGCTATGTGAAAGTGAGTGCGAATTGTTTTGGGTTTGATTCTCACTTAGGACAATACTTTGTAATCCATAAAAAAAAAATCATTTGTGCCGAGTATTATGAGTGTATTATGTCCAAATTAAGTATATATTTGTAAAACCCACGAAACATTTATTATAAAACAAATCTGACTTTAAACATAACAAGAAAACGCGGCATAAACAAACATCTGACCTATTTTCAAAAACAATTCATTCGCAGGTCAAACTTACACAGACATTTTTGTTAAAATTGTACATAACTACTGTATTTACCTCTTGTTTCTCGGCTTGGCGAACTGCCAGGGATGCTGGCGGAACTTCACGGGGTCATCTCTGTTCTCATCCCCTTCTTTAAAACTTGACTGCTTTGGGACCGTTTTAGATTTAAATTAACATTATATAAAGCGGAAGAGTTTGTTTGTTTGTACGCGCTAATCTCTGGCACTTCCAGTCGGTTTTGTTTTTTTTTTTGCGTATTATAGCCCAGTTCTCGAGGAAGTTTATAGACTATATAACATCACGCTACTGGCGACGGGAGCAAAGCCGTAAGCAAAGACGCGGGTGAAACCGCGCCGCGGAAATCTAGTTTTTCATAAATCTATTGCCCAACTATCAAAGACTTGACTTTTAGTTTACTGGTTAACAGAATAATCAAATACGTTTTTTTTCTGTTAGCCTACCAAAGTGACTCCACTCTGCCTGATGGTGAACAGTCAGTATAATCCAGAAGTGGTAACCACCATTCCAAAAGCCAAACTACTGGTACAGTAGTCTACTATGGCGGCTTAGTGAGATGTTTTGGGTGACGGTTATTTTGATTCCTGTACGTAGATATTTTATGGATTTGTAGCCTACAGGTGGCCGAAAAAAATTAACAAACTTCTTAATCGATGGGTGTCGTACAAGGCAGCGTTCAGTTACTACCATCAGGCATTCATAGACATTTTAGTCGGCTTATTTCTCGCATCACTGTGAGAGCAGTACGTCCACTGCTGGCCTTCTTTCATGTATGGCCACGTTGATCGATCGTGAGACGCGTTCATCTATTGATTGATGATTGATTGCCCGCCAACTTATCAGCCCGTCCGTCGGTCCACATATAGGTCCGTAGGTATATAACAAGACATAATATTCTAACTTTATTTTATATAATGGAAACACGCCAGCATTAAACATAACACTACTAAACATACTATATTATTGCTATTTAGATAACATAGATTTACTTACCCGGTGTACCTAAACTAATATTATAAAGAGAAAAGATTTGATTTTTGTATGTTTGTTTATTTGTACCGAGTTAACTAAAAAATTATCGATTTGAAAACATTTTCCTCTAGGAATCAATAAATAAAGCGGCGAACATTGGCAGTATAAACTGTTTAGCATATTCTTTAGCAAATTTCTAAATTACAATATATGTAAATTTGCAACACGGAAGACAGCAAAAGTAAATTTGCAGTATAGAAACAATATTTCGCAGACGTAATATTACATCATATGAGCCAAAAGACTGCTGGACATATTCCTCCCCAAATTTTCGCCACCGTGGCCGGTCGTTCGCCGTCTTCATGCATCGGTTGCCCGCCACCCTTATAAGGTCGTCGGTCCACCTTGGGAGGGGTCTGCCCACACTGCGTTTACCGGTTCGTGGTAGCCACTCTAGAACCTTTCTGCCCCAACGGCCATCAGTTCTGCGAGCTGTGTCCTGCCCATTGTCACTTCAGAGAAGCAACTTGCGAGCTGCGTCAGTTACTTTCGTTCGCCTGGGAATTTCTTCGTTTCTCAAACGATCCCGCAGGGAGACGCCTACCATGGCCCGCTCCATCGCTCTCTGAGCGACTTTGAGCCTTCGGATAAGACCCATAGTCAGCGACCACGTCTCTGCTCCGTATGTCATCACTGGCAACACACACTGGTTAAAGACCTTGGTCTTGAGACACTGCGGTAGTGCGGACGAGAAGATAATGTTGTAGCTTTCCAAACGTTATATTGCAATTTTATTCTATGTAGACGTATGTTGTAAGGCAGAATGAATCTTTTTATACCGAAGCGAAGCGAGGGCGGACATCTAGTGCACCTATAATAATTATGTGTTGTGACCGGATAAGAATGGCCCAACCCTTTTTGTTAGTGGGCGTACGGTGTACCCTACGAGGTGACTCACGTTAATTATGTTAGGAAAATACATAATTTTTTTATTAAATTTCTGCTTCGTACGCTTTTCCCTAATATAGCGAGCATAACGTAGGTAAAACACTTCCTACTTACCCTTGCCAACAAAGCATGTTTTTTTAGAACTGGAAACTCCAGACTTCTTAGAAGTTTTTCTGTCTTGCAGGATTGTGACATATATTTTTGTATGATAATTAAGAACAATCGTATGTTTTTCTTGCCGGTGAAAATATTTCAATGTATTTTTAGTAAACGTTTATCCTTCCATGAAGTGGTCGCACTTATACCTTTATTTTAAGAGTACATTTGAATCTCGCAATCGTATCGATCTGCGCAACAGTTCCTTACTTGTAAGTACGAGGTTTTTGTGTTTAGGTGGGACATCTAGAACTAGAATGATTTAAATAAGAATGTCTTAAAAACATTCGACTTCTTTGTTAACAGGGTGGAAGTGCGTTTGCCTGTTGTGAGAAGAGAAGTTGTGTGTTTGATGCCCACATAGGACTAAAGTTTGTGATCCATAAATATTTATTTGCTCCGAGTCTTAAAGAAACTTGCGAAAGTTCGTACACGCTAAAGTAAATAAAGGTATTGCCCATAACCAATGTGGTATTTTACAGAGTACCAACCACTCCGAATCGCCTATATAATAAATACCTTAAAACCTTTAAACTTTAAGAAACAGTTTTTACATAATAGTAGCCAATAACTTCACGGAAAGTCTGATAGAATATCGTGAAACAACCCGATGAATCGAATATCGAACTTCAACAGTTAAGCTTAGTACACATGCAGAGATACAGCGGAACTAATCGAGCGAACGGAACGAATCGAACCAATGACCGAACGAACGAGTCTTGCAAAACTTCAATAATTTAGATAATCGTTCACTCGAATCACGTTTAGCCGATTTGATTGGGATATTCACACGGTTCGCGCGTGGCCAATCTGATTACAATTTGCGACGGTATGACACGTCGACAGTTGCTAAGCGGAATCGTGCGTAACGAAACTGGACAATGCGACTTGCAGGTAAAGACGTCAATGATATCATCATTTAGATATTTGAAAATGTTCATGCTTCAGTTACCGTGCTAAATATCCAACAAGAAAAAGAAAAATCCACAGAAACTTGTAAGTGATTAAATATAGCTTTTAGTTCACTCTGAAGCAAATTTTGTTTATTTAAGCGTACTCAAGAATGTAGGAAATGTCACAACAAAGTAATTTGCGTTCTATTTTAAACTAAAACGTGTATGCAGACGCCTACGTGTTAAGTGTACATAGATATTGACCTATATTCTACATACACTTGCAGTTTTCGTGGGCAGATAAGTAAAGTAATAAAGAGCTTAAAATAACATGTTTTCACTTCAGTCGTAATGTTTATTGTTATACCTACTTGAATAAGTACATAAAGCATATTTCGCTCGCTCGCTTATGCTACTTTTTTAATTTGATTTACAAGAAATACTTTGCCAGGATAAGTATTTATAGGCAATAGATAGGAAGTTGTTGCCACTTATCATAAAAGTGCCGTTTGCTTTTCTCAGTAGGTACCTATTATACAACGTTTTACATGACATTAATATGAGGTCTTATAAAACAAGGACCGTATACTTCACGGCGATAGTAGATACTTTGTAAACATAAATACGCATATCATAGTTGTTGTAAACCTCACTCCTAACGCCTTGAGCATTCCATTCACAAAGGACAAATACTTGGGTGACCCAGTGTCTGTAAATTGTCTTTGTAATCTTGGTGTATATTCCTTAGTATCGTCGGTCTTGAGGTTGACATCGTAAAATATATCCTTAAGAAGTTCAAAGCGTCGTTTACTTCTTTCTGTTTCGCCGCTAATTTCTTCTAAAACACGCAGAGGATTTATATAGAACAGCCGAGAATTTCAAAGATAGGTAGAAAGATATAATGTTTTTATTGCACAGCATATTATTAAAAACAAATGACAAAACAGCACAACATGACAGTGACAATGGGCTGTCTTATCACTAAAAACCATCTTTTTTAGACCTTTAGATGGACTTGTAGATTGAAGATTCGTAATCATGTCGTAAAAAATTAGTGCTCACGTGCGAAACCGTGTCAGGTCGCTAGTTACAAAATAAAGCTCATTTTGTCACGTTTTACAGATATGATTCATATAACCGTAACAAACAGCGACATTTTCTGCTCCGCCACTTGTACAGTGTGCACTACGCCTAACGTCCATTCACCTTGCTTTATCGCTTGTTAACTGAATGGATTTGTTCTATCTCGTTCATTCTAATGTCGCGATAAACGCCATTTATTTTAAGCTTAGCTGTTTTGTCGCGGTACTTCTGTTATATTATAACAAGCTAAGCTTAAAATGAATAGCGTTTATCGCGACATTAGAATGAACGAGATAGAAAGAACATATTATTATTATATCTATATCCTACTAATATTATATATGCGAAAGTGTGTGTGGTGGGGCGCAGCTAGTAGTATTATAAATGCGAAAGTAACTGTATGTCTGTAACACTTTCACGTCTAAACCACTGAACTGATTTTGATGAAATTTGGTATAGAATTAGATTAGACCCCGGGATCAACATAGGGTATCTATTTTTGCGAAAAAATGTCTGAAAAGGGTTGAAATAGGGTGAAATATTGTATGAAAAATCGTCAATGTATAAACAGAGATAAAACAATCACGCGGGCAGAGCTGCAGACAATAGCTAGTTTAGAATAATATTTCAAAAGAAAAATTGCTGCCTCTTTTTTGCCTTTTTTTACTTTGAGTTTTGAAGAATAAGTAGGTAAGCTTCTTGTAATCGGCTTACGTTCTGCCTAATAAATCCTTCTAAGGTTCGTTTTTGCATGCCATAACAAAGAACAATGATTTCTATCATACATAAGTAACAATACAATTTTATTTTAGTCACCCGACTAGCACCGACTAGCAAGTTTTATGTAGGTACAGGTGTATGTATATTCATATGTATTTAAACAAGCGATGGAGCATTTATTTTTACAGATTAAAATAGATCTCATTGATAAATTATACCTAGGTCATACCTACACAAAAATTATTTGAAAGCTATCCCTAATTTAATAATTAAAAAAAAACATTTTTGTTAACTCCTTACTTGCAAACATGCAGATACACTTTATTCACGTCATCATAATTTTAGCCAAAAGCTATCCAATATACATGAATGAACATATCTCGTAAGCATCAACATTATTCAACTACGTGAAACATTTCTCATTACTTTGTCGTTACAAAGAATGAATCTATATAGCTGTATAAATACGAAATTTGCTTATCATACAAAACAATTGGTATTTTCAATACAAATCTCAGTGAGTCGTGAATGCCGATATCATATTTGAAACGTCCTGGCATTCCGACATAGATTGTACCTACTAACGCCCCGCCTCGCTTGTCATCGGTACCTACTAAAAGTTAATGCCCGTAGCCCGCTTGCTTTTAACATCGTTACTGCTGAACTCCTGTAAGTGATAGGTTGATGTATATATCTAAACCTTCCTCGAGAAAACCACAATATAATCGGCAAAACCGCATCCAAATGCATTGGGTATCACTCGAGATTAGCGCGTTCAAACAGACAGACGCCTTTCAGCGACTTCCTTTTATACTATGTATAGATTATCATATTTCGCAAAGTGCCTATTGTGGCGATATTAATCTGATACTCTTTGTTGCAAGCTGGCTGATCTGATACTAGAATATTATGATATCTGCTTGGGAATATAGGTATAGGCTACACGATGCCGTTATTTTGTTATTGTTTTTATGCAGCTAAGGTAGCAAATCTGCACCCGAGCAGCTTGTTTTATTTAAGAAATTAGTTTAAATTTGATGAAACATAACATAGCAGATTGACACTTCCATGTTAAAGTCTTGTAGGTAATTTGCCAATCCTTCACCAAGGCAGACTGTATAAAACATAAACTTATTATAATATATAAACAACCAGAGACCACACATCGAATGCATATACATACTTACTTATTATTTTCATAACAATATCACCCCTTTTTTGCAACCATTAGAACGGTTTTAGAAGTGTAGGTACTCGTATGTTCCATTCGCTATGTCTTTCTCGCCATACTGGAATTCGTTACCGAATGTCGCCACAGCTACGTCAGTGCACCAAATATGAATAGGCTTATTGTTTTAAATTAAAAATGCAATGCCTTATAGGTTGCATCGATGTGACATAGATATCTATGCACTGAGTCATAGTGTTAATGTTTTAAATTTGTGCTAATGCTTCTGTGATTATAGAATGTTTCGTGGTTTCATACTTTTATAGACGCAAATATGACACACCTTGTGGATGAGTTACCATAAACTACTGTACGGCCCTTTAAAGGATGAATGATGAAGTGAATAAAATTAGTTACACGATAAACGCTTTTACGATATCATCATTAAGACTGGTTTTATTGAAATATTTATAATTCATGCCTCTGATGCACAGGTCTTTATTATTTGTCATTTAATATTGTGGTAATTAAAACCTAAACAAAAGCTTTGCCTTTACGTCTTAGAGAAGGGTGGCCATGCTCATGCCTTTTCTGTATGAGAAGTGGCCCTTGTTCTGCAGTGGAACAGTAAAGACCTGGTATTAAACACGTCAACACCTTTGCCGAGAATAGATTTCAAATAATAGATTAGAAAAGTTTTCTTAGTATCGTGTCTCTGACACTTTCAGGTATGTCATCATTATACTACAAGTATTTAATCTAACAATTGACTATACAGCAAGTAACAGTACTTCACAAATCGTTGTGTTTATTCGATGTGCAAAGGGTATCAGCATTCATTCCTCCAAGAGAGTCGCAAGTCGAAAACTAGTATACTCTATAAATATATTATTCAGTCTATATTTAATTGTCTCTTCGCCAGATGATCTGATCCATGCAAATACGTATGTATGTTGACGTGACCCCTCGCCACTTCCGTCAGTAACTCGATGTCGCCGAGCGACGTCTGTATTCATTTGTGTGTGTACCAGGCTGTGGGGTAGCAATGCCTACAGCTTTATATCGGGACATTTCCTTTATTTACTTAGACCTACAAGAAAGAAGAAACAAAAACAGTACATTTTTTACACAAATGTACACGCACACATATAAAAATTAAACACAATTACAATACATATAAACAAAAAGATAAAACTGACGAAACAGGAACAAGGAAGAATCAGAAATAATTTAACAAGGATTTCATATAAATTCGCTAAATAAAAGAAACTCGAAACGAAAGTTGAACCGTTGAAACATCGATTGATCATGATCATCAATTGATCACGCCGATTTTCATACGTAGACAATGGATTGAGGCGAACAATGGTCCGGTCAAGCGTTAAAATAAAACTTTCCTTTTCTATCACAGGAACATTGTTGATTAAATAGTATTGTAAGTTATTTAAATTTGTTCTGGTAGTTAAAATCACCGCTAGACCAGATTCGCTTGGACATTGTTTGGTTAACCTGAATGTAATCAATGAATAGTCACAGTGTCCACAAAATCTACTTTCGCTTTTTCACATAACATGAAGTATTTGTTTGAGAATTTGTAGGTACACGTTATCAACCTTACCGACCAGAAACCTTTTAAGGTAAACTTTTCCTTGCAAATTCCTGCCTAAGTTACGGCAGTAGAAACTTGCGATTTCTAGGTTCATAGGTTTTAGCGCGATCTCTTTATATGAGTTTGCTCTAAGATTTGTTCGAAGATCTCTTCAAGTACTTTCTAGACATTTTCTTAATAAATTCATCTCAGTAGTATGGATGTAGTGTCGAAAAATGCTTAGTGTCCACCCAATGTAAGATGTTTAAGAACAGAGATACATTTATGCTATTATTCGCCTCTGCATAATTCTGTTATATATCTATGATGCATCTATACTTGAAAGTTTCTTGACTTCAATCATAAAGCAGTATGTAAATTTTGTGTCCAATTCACATTGCTATAGGCCTTGGTTTCGGACGTTGCGTTACGATTGTTGTATACAATATTGTGTGGGTTGCTATCTTTGTATGCAAATGTAAATATTACAAATAGACTTAGCTGATGTTATAATATAATGATAGATAATATTGTGTTTTTTATTTCTTTATGGCGATCAAAGATAGCCGCCTAATTGTCCATATGAAGGCACAAGTGCACCTTTGGATCTATTCTGATATTAAACCTTAGTTTGTTTCTTTATACACTATAATAGTAATCCACTGAATTACACAGGTAGTTTTATGTTAAATATCCGGTTCGAGAAAACCTTCACTTTATTACAAGCAACCTGCATAGCTAACTAAATAATCAATTATCGACACGTCTACTTCTTTAAAGAAAAACTCGTTAATCCATGTATTTAATCCATGCATTTATATGTTAAACGGTTGTAATGATGTTAATACAAGCAAACAATAGATTATAGCTATTACCAGCATAAGGAAAATGTTGCGTCTTATCTGTACGTGTTAGGTTAATTGTAAGGTTTTTTAAGACTTCATCTCTCGTTTTTTATTCAACTGCTAATCAGTTATAGGTATTACCTATAACTGATTAGACAATATTTTTTCGTAATTAGTAATACAAACATTTTGATTTTTTGAGAAATGGAGGATATAAAAGTTTTACAGTTAAATAAAGCAGATCACTGCTTTGTCGACTACTACTGTCGTATCCCTCGTGTTCCACTAGCACTAGAGATCATTTAAATACGCAATTAATAAGCATTGAATCCTGCATTACAAATTTGTCCTCCCCTTTAGAAGTAACAAAATTCAAAAGATAAAGAAGAACAACAAGGAAATGCCTCATCGCATCACTGACCGATCATAGTAATGTGTTCTTGCTTCTGAGTAAGGTCTTATTCATTGAGAGAGTCATCTTGCGCCTACGCCGAAAAAAATAGCATAATCAGTGTCTTATTTAAAATATCATCTCTGTTACCGAGTTGAGTGTATAATAAGAATAAAATATTGTTTTTAGTACTTTGGTGTATTTTTGTCCATGAATTATCACGAATACATGTTTGGTGGCAATATTTGTGTTCCTGTTTGGTGGCAATATTTTCTATTACACGAGTAAATAATAACAACAACTACGCTGCGCTATTTTCTAGACCCAAAATAAATGTTATAGCTTATATATAATATGAATTGTACAACTCGGATAAACATTCTTAGATACTTTTTTATTTAATAATAATAATAATAACCATTTATTTCAGGCATTTAGAGCCCATAAAATTTTAATACATAAATAACAAAATAAAAACTATAATCTAATACATATTTTATATAATTTAAAACTAAAAACTACTGTGTACGAGGTCGGCGTCGTGGTTCGCTGCGGGGTGTCAAGTAGCCGGCCGCGGAAACGGCGATATAAGACACCCTTCGGCCAGAACTCTTCCTTGAGGAAGGTCTCTAACTGTGGAGTTGGAGCCTGCACCACGAACGATTTGGAAAACACAACATTCAGACCAATACTAGTATGTACCTACCTCGTCATGTTTACGCACATAAATATTTGCACTAAGCGGGAGTCGAATTCGCGACCTTTGATTTAGCAGTCGAACGCTCTACCGCTACAAAGGTTGTGAAATTTTACACGTACAGATCGTTTCTTAAATATTATATTAGATGTTTGTCCTAAAGATGTTTATGGTCACCCTTAATAGTCATACCCGTGTCTGTCATTTTCTGTTGCAGTCGCATATCGCGCCTTCTACGTATTCAATCAGCAGCTTTAATTAATGACCGAGTAAAATTTTGTACATTTTAATTTAGATTTTATAAGTGAATACATTTAATAATTATGAATGATTAATTGATTAGTCTCGTTAAATAGAGAAATTGCTTTATTCTGTGGGTGCTTTAATTGAAATATTGTAAAGCGTTTTAACCAACGCGATAGGTAGAGGCACACCAAAGTGATTCCACCCCGCCTGATGGTAAGCAGTCAGTGGAATCCAGAAGTGGTGGCCACCATACCAAAAGCCATCGTCTTAAATTGCTGGTATGGTGGCCTCCACTATGGCGGCTGAGAATGGGTTTAGGGGAAGGGAATGAGGGAGCTGAGGAAAGAGGAAAGGGGGGAAATGGGGCCTCCGGCGCTTTCACTCACCGAACGAAACGCAGTAGTACGGTAGTACTTCCCCAGCCCATTCATGCTAAAACCAGCGTGGATTTACTACCTACGCTTGTTGAAGCATATAGCTTTAACAAGCTCCCAGTAGTAAGAACAAGACTAGACATTCTCACGTAGACACTGGACTATTTTGTATCGCGCGTACGAGTGCCAGTATGTCTTTGATTAGGAAATCCAAGTATGCGAATCCAAGACTATTTCTTTCACAGTTGCAGAAAGCTTAAAGAATTTTTAATTCAGCTAAACAACTCTACTAAACTTAATCTCAACTAAGTGTTTTTACGAGATCTTATAACTTTTTCAGGCGCTGCAAAGACACTTACGCTTTTGAGATAGATAAACGAATTTACTTTTCTAAGATACTTTCAATATTTACTGATAAACGGTGAAGGAAAACACTGCGAGAAATAAACAAACGAGAAAAATAGTCCAAGAGTCCAAGTATATACAAAATACAGCCCAAATTGTAAGATTATGATTTACCTTTGAAAATAAAAATATATTTATTCATTTAGGTTAATTTAATTAACACTTATGAACTTTAAGATTACAAAATGTCAGCCAATTGACCTACAGCCAGTTTGCTGACGAAGTAGAGTCATGAGAAGAACTGGCAAGAAACTCAGGACACTCTTTTTAATCGCCTGGTTATTACAACTTTTGTAAGTTACAATATTTAAGTAGCACGATGCTTTCTTTTGAAATCTATATACATATTATAAATATGTAACCGATCGCTGTCTGTACATGGAAGATATATGAGAAAAAATACTATTAGGACCTATATCAACGCAAATAGAACCCAAAACAATGATTGTTACAATTTTTGCCTGTTTGTCTCTTTGTCTGTTTGTCTGTGCGTTTGTTCACGCTAATCTCAAAAACGGCTTATCCGATTTAAATATGGTTTTCACTAATATATTGTGGTAAGCTTCACTTAACATTTAGTGTTTGTTTCATGTCAATCGGTTCATAAATAAAAAAGTTATGCCAATTTAAAGAATCACATCGAACATTCGTTAATTTACTACGAAATAGAAGCAGAGATTTTAACAGGTTGCGGAATAGCTGATAGTGTTTTTATTCCTTGGATTCCTGTCATTCTAAACAATCTTTCGTTTAGTTTTAAACGAGTCCAGTTTCCAGTGAGCCTATGTTTTGCGATGACTAATTAATAAAGCCCAAGGTAAGACACTAAAAGTTGTGGGTGTGGATCTAAGTATTAGCTGTTTTTCGCCCGGTCAGCTTTATGTGGCTCTTTCACGTGTTAGCATTCCTAGCAGCCTGTATGCTTTGATCTCTGATGACTATACGTCTAATCCATACATCCATACATATTACAAAAGGCTTTGTCCTGACTGACTGACTGACTGACTGACAGACAACGTACAGCATACACCGCTGGTCGTAGCGACTTGAAATTTGGAGAGTGTTTGTCTTAATGTCTAGAAGTGTATTAAGAGGGGGTTTTTAAAAATTCAACCCTTAAGTGTATGAAAAGGTATGAAAACGATTGTATGAAACGTCTTCATTTTTTAACTTACAGCTTTGAAATTTTGTTTTGGAATACTTTTATTTAAATAAAAAATACGCTCATAATAACTTTTTTAACTGGGGTGGATTTCTAGGGATGAAATAAGGGATAAACTATTGTATGGAAAGATCTTTGCTTTTGAAGTTGGCCACTTGAAATTTGGAGGGAGGTGGAAGGGAGGGGGAGGAAGAGGAAAGGAAGGGAGAAGTGAAGGGAAAGTACGGGGGTAGTGAGGGGGAAGTCAGGGGAAAGGGAGGGAAAGTCAGGGAGAAATCGACTGCCTCTGTATTTCGGTGGTACTGTTTATGGACTGCCACGCAGAGGTCGCGAGTTCGATTCCCGCTCAGTACAAATATTTGTAGCATGAGCATGTCTATTTGCATTGGTCTGGGCTGTATAATATATATGTATTTACAAAAATAAAAGTATTTAAGTATGTTTATCCGTATTCTAGAACCCATAATACAAGCATATAATATGCTTACTTTGCGTCTAGATTGCGTTGTGTAAAAAAAAAAAGAAAAAGGGAACTCAGGGGGACGTTTTTTTTTTTTTTTTATAAGTGACACACTTTTACAGTGCGGTCGGCCAAGGGATCCTCTAACCGAGTCAGAGCTCTTGTTTGCTTTAATTCTTTTTCATATTTATTAGTTTTAGGGTTGGGGTTTGGTATGTTCTAATTCTGTTTGGAATTTATTTTTACCGACGTTAGCCTGTATTCTACTATATTATTATATTCTCAACGTAATTAAAATTTCATTTTGAATTTTTGCGTATTTTGCTTATTTTTAATTATTTACTTATTTGGTGCGGTGCTGGTGAATGTAGAGGGCGGTCTGTACAGTATGCACAAATGGACAACGCACGGCAAGCTTCTACGTCTGGGCTGTGCACCGGCAGCCTCGCACCTTAGCAAGGTCAGCAGTAGGCCACTGCTGACCTTGCTAAGGTGTCCCATTTCCGCCTGACTGGGCACTGCGAGTCGAAGGCGTTGTGACCTGTGTCAGGACACCCGGCCTTCGTGCAATTGCAGCAGGAGGGCCGCTCCGCAAGCTTCTCCTTGCACGCGTCTTTGCGATGCGGCCCTCCACAATGGCTGCACACGTCGTCGGTGTCCTGACACAGCCGCCTTGTGTGCCCGTAGCCCAAGAGCACTGCACCAGGGGAGACTGGTCCTCGACTCTGACCCGCTGGAGGTCAATATTGACGGCCTCGGCCCCCGTCAGGCAGCCCCACAATCGAGGCGACACCTTCACGACGATGTGGGCTAGCAACGGGTTCCTGGTCCTTTTCCGATATCGGGCCTCCATCCGGTCATCGTCTCCGCTGATGTCCTTGAGGAGGTGCTTGTTCTGCGCCTTAAGCGCCCTCAGCACCTCCTCGTCGGTGTTGTAGGACATTACGTCCTTAAGGACAATCAGCGGGTCCCTGCCTGCAATGCTCTCGACGCTCAGGTCCTTGCCATTTTCGCGGAGCTTGGCCTTGACCCGCTCAAGCTCTTCCGCCGATGCACAACCCAGAATCACTCTCTGGTCCTTTATTTTCCTTATTCTATCGACTTTTACTCCCCCCTTTATTGCCTCTGCGGCGCATCTAATTTTGTCAATTACCTGGTCACCGGTGTCCATTTCATCTTTTGATTTTATTACAATCGAGTGCATGGCCGAAGCTCCCCAAGCTTGGAGCTTCGGGGGTCCGGCCACTGCACTCGCGTAGGACACCGGTGCTTGCCGCAGGGCCTCCCTAAGTCCCTCCATTTCCTTCCTATTCTCTTCTAATAGCTTGCCGTGCTCCTCTAGTTTTGTAATCAAACATTGATTACTCTCACTTGTCGGCCTCTCAATTTGCTGATCCTTGGCCACGGGATCCTTGGCCAAATCTACCTTCTCACCACGTTCGGCCGCCTGCTCCTTTACAAGTTGATAGAGCCGGTCAACGGCCTCCAGCACGTCGTTTTTTATGTCTGTGCGGAGGTTGCGGCTGTTGTTAATTTGGGTTTTGGCCCTTACTAACAACGCCTTGGCCTCCGCAAGAGGGCTGGTGTATTTTGGTTTTGGCTCCTTGACGACCGGAGCCGGGGCAGCCTTGTTTTTCGGCGCAGCGGTTTTTAGGGGAGGCGACGTCGAAGACCTCAGCTTCGACTCGATCTCCCCTATGCTACGCCTGACCTGCGCTACCCCGGAACCGGTCGCCACAGGACCCGCCGTCTGCGACGTGCTGGGCTCTTTGGTGGGAGTGCGGAAACCGAAAACTCAGGGGGATGTGAGGAGGCAGTGAAGGGCAAGTGAGGGGCAAGTGAAGGGCAAGTGAGAGGTTAGTGAGGGGGACGTAAGGGAAAGTGAGGGAAGTGAGGGAAAATGAGGGAAAGTGAGGAGTCAGTGAGTGGTAAGTGAGGGGAGAGTGAGTGGGAAGTGAGAGAAAGTGAGGTAAAGTGAGGGGAAGTGTGGGGAAAGTGAGGGAGATAGGAGGGAGACGGGAGGGGAAGGGAGGGAAAGGGGAAAAAGGGGGAGAGGAAATGAGGGAAAGGGGAAAGTTATTGTAGTGAAAATTTGCCTTTGTGTATTGTATATTGTTTTACGGGGGATATCTTTAGGTAGGTGAAAGAGGGTTTGTCCGAATGGTGATGTAGATGAGATTAGAAATAATATGCAAAATAGTATTTAAACAATATAAAAATGTCTATTGAAAAAACGATATTCATGCGAGCGAAGCCGCGGTCAGAAGCTATACATAATTATATAAAAACGAAAGGTCACTCACTCACTCACTCATCACGAAATCTCAGAAACTACAAGTGCTAGGAGTTTCAAATTTTGGAAATAGGTGCTCTCTAAGACGAGATTTTGCGAAATTCATTTCCATGGAGTATAAAGGGGAACAAAATTTGTATGAAGCTTTTATAGTTTTTAAACAGGAGTTTTGATAATACGATTGCCACACTAGGAACTATTCTTATTAAGTGGGAAAATAGGAGTGGCAAGTTTCGTTAAATATCGCAAAGTTTCGTCTGTTTTATTTTATTTTTTATTTTTATTTTCTTTATTTAGAGACAAACAGTCACAATACATCTATTACATTTTGAGTTTTTATAAGACCTAAACCTATAGTCTCCTAAATTACATGGTATGGTTCACAAATTATAATTACATACAAATAAAAAAAAATAGCAATTAACGTCACTTAGAAAATTTATGTTGACAATTCTCTCATTACAACTTCTTTAAATTTAGAGAGTGAAGGGTGGAAAATGTCAATGTTATCGTTAAGTTTTTCGTTGTACAAACCGCAGGCACGTCTGAGAAAACTATTTTTTGCATAGCATGTTTTACAAAGCATCAAAGAGAACAATTTATTTTTACAACAAGACCTGCCTTGTCTACGTGGCACATTAAAAGAAATACCTTCCAGCAATTCGGGTGCATCCACCAAGTCATTAAGTAGTTTTAGGGGTAGCGGGTACATAGATTTAAATCGGATTCGCCTTAGAGACGGATTATACTGATATTTATTACTAATATAATGTACGATTGCCGTAAGATTAGGTAAGAAATATTCTCATACAGGCACACATCTGAAATTTCACGCGAACGAAGTCGCGGGCAACAGCTAGTTGCTTAATAAAACTTAAATACCGCTTTAATATAATTCAATTAGAGTTTAACATAGCTACCTATAAAAGTGCGGTAACCCTACCTTTATATGGTTGAATTCGCTCATTCCACATAACAAAGCCCATGAATATTCTGTATTATATTTGTGTACCCAAGCAAATTATGTCTATTTTCGTGAGAGATGATATCTATATGTGGAGTATCTACCTGCGGCTGTTCGCTTGAAAAGAGACGGCTATTGATTTTAAACTGAAATGGCGTTTTTTAAAAGCCTATGGTTCTAAAGTGAACTAGCTAAGGTTATCAACAAACAGGTGTGGAAAACTATGAAGTAGTAGCTGTTGCCCGCATCTCCGCCCGCGTAAATGTCCACAACAAACTTTTATCCCCTTTTCAACCCCTTCAAGCCATTCTTTCGCGATAAAACATGGCCTATGTTGTTCCCCAAGGTCTGTTCTATCTCTATACCAAATTTTATCAAAATCGGTTCAGTGGTTTAGGCGTGAAAGCGTAACAGGAAGACGGACAGAGTTACTTTCGCATTTATATTAGTACTAGCTGCGCCCTGCGGCTTCGCCCGCGCGTAAATTGCTAAGTACAGTCTGTCAAGAAAGTCGTGACAATAAATGAGGGCGCCACTGTTATTTAACTGGTATCATTTGTACTAGGACTAGAATAATTAAGATAATTGTAATGTTATTGTTAAATTTAACATAGGCACATAATTTATTAATCATATATAGGTAGATACTATAATCATAATTGAGCTTAAAATTAAGTACATCATAACAAATTGTGTTGTTTATGTGCCTTAAATGTAAAAACGGCAGTGGAGCTGTGAGTTCGATCCCCGCCGGCAGAAGCAATGTGAATTTCACTTTGTGGAATTTATAAGTACTAGTCAAACGATATACCATCTGCTGCGGTGAAGGAAAACATCTTGAGGGAAACCGGAAACCACAATATGTGTGTTATGTAAAAGAAATTCTATGGGCATGTCAGATTCACCAACCCGCATTAGGCTGTGTGATTATTTATAAGGTGAAACCCGTATAAATATTATTAAAAGACTGATTCTAATTCAAAAGTTAAAAACTATATGCAACAGTAAATTTCAGCCACTTTGAAATAATAATGATGCATTAATGATATCAACATTAAAAAGAAATTTTGCTGAAAGTATAAAATAAACAGATTTAATCAAAATAAAACAATTTTTCTGCTCTGATTTTTATTTTTTGTAAGAAATACCAATCGATGTAATAATCTGCTTAAAATGCTCAAGACTGCTATCATAACCCAAGTCTTCTTGACAACGGCAAGCAATTTTCTTAATGAAGGAACTTCCTTTCGTACCGTATGAAAGAATTGTATCTTTTCAGCTATCAGCATTTTTTTGGATCGACCATTGCGATGTTTTCCAGGTGTGGTGAATTTGCCATTGTTGTTGAAACATTCATTTACAATACGAGGGACTTTCTGATTTGCCTGAAATCATCATTTTAACATCGTTCAGAAAAGAATATTTCATACTATATACTATAATTATATACTTATATACAAGTGTAATAAAAGTATCAAAACCATCAAATTGATCTATAAACTGTTGTAGATTATGTAATACTTAACCTCAAAATATCGCATTGTAAACATTATATGTATTTATCTTAAACAACGATTTTGTTTAGCATCTCTAATTACAATATGTGTAGATATAAGTAAAACACTATTACATACCAGTCATTTTATCTGTACGTGCGTACACATCATCTAAATCCCATAAAACTCGACCGGTTTGGTGTATTCAGTAAAACATTGTTTGTATACATGGAAAATGATTTCTCTACCAGCACTTCGAATAGATTTACTCATGGTGACAGTATTTCTGTTAATTCATAGTACAAACATTACTAATTTGTAACTTTAAATATAATTTTGTTGATATACAATAAAATTATCAGAGGTTGACATTTAAACTACCACCATAGACATGTAAATACTGGGTTGCCTAATTAAGAAAAATATTAGTTCCGATTTTATTCTTTTCACGACTTTCTTGACAGACTGTATGTGTTTAATTAATGTAACCACGGGAATCAGAGTGATTTTCGGTATAAAAAGTAGCCTATGTCCCGAAACCAAATTTATCTACATACCAATTTTCACTGAAATCGGTTTAGCATTCATTTATTATTATTATTTTCTTAGTTTTTCTTTCATAAGAACCTTCTGACAATAAGAAACACAACAAAAAAAGAATTAACGGAATTCATTTAGCCGTTCACGCGTGATGCCATGACCAAGGGAAATAGGTATTCATTTTTATATATATAGATGGATGGATAACTTTTCTTAGTAATAGGAGAACTCAGTTTAAAAACAATGTAGTAACTTGACTGCCGCTTGTCCCTGCCATCATGTACAAAAATCTTGTTCTTGAAACTTATTATTACATTTTTTTTTTTATTTAATAATTAAATACTAGCTGTCAGTTTAGCTTTCCACTGTGAAAATTAGCCTGTATCACTCTTAAGCTATAAAATATTCTCATACAGCAAAACCACATGAATCTGTTGCTGAAAGAAGGACAAACAAACAAACTTACAGATTTATATTAGGTAGTATGGGTCTGAGGATGGAGATTATTGATCCGATAACCAACTTTACGGTTGGTCCTTTGATGGGTTAATCCTGTTTATTTGAAGACCTATGTCTGAATTATAGAACGAGTTTTTGTTCTCTTACGCATTATAACGGGTGGCGCAAAAGTAAAGACCCTATTTGGTTCAGCTATAACATTTTTTCTAAATTAGAAAACTAGATTTAGATTTTTTTAAATGTATATTTGTGCCATTAAATTTCGTACCATTAGGATTTAAAGATGATGTCTTTTAAATGGTGACCTCCAGAGTTGATACACATTTGAGCCCTATTTATGACATTTTGCATAACTTGCCGTAACACTTCCTGCGATATGTTCGTTATTTCTTGACGAATGTTTTCTTTTAGAGCTGCGAGAGTCTGTGGCTTGTTCACATACACCCGAGATTTCAAAAAACCCCAAAGAAAGAAGTCTGGACTGGTCAGATCGGGTGATCTTGCAGGCCAAGGCAAATCGCCAAAACGAGAGATAACTCGGCCTGGAAAAGCGTCCCTCACTAAGTCCATAGTGTCGCGCGCTGTGTGTGCCGTAGCGCCGTCTTGTTGAAACCAGATGTGCTCCAGCCCCAATTCGTCCAAACTGGGTATCAAAAACTCACGTAACATGGTTCTGTAGCGTTCTCCAGTGACAGTAATCGCATTGCCTCCAGCGTCTTCGAAAAAATAGGGTCCGATCACTCTGTCAACACAGATGCCACACCATACAGTAACTTTTAGTGGGTGTAGAGGTGTTTCTTGAATAATGCGCGGATTATCAGTGCCCCAGAACCGAGTATTCTGCTTATTGACATGCCCTGAGAGATGGAAATGCGCTTCGTCACTCATAACCAATTTTGAAGGAAAATCATCCTCTTCAAGGTTGAGGTTTATGACGCGCTGGCAGTAATCTAGACGAGCTCGGTGGTCAGCAGGCAGCAGCTGATGAGTCATTTGAGTTTTATACGGGAACATCTTTAAGTCTTTCACCAAAATACGCTGCAGGGTCCGTCTGGAAATGCCCAATTGCGTGGCACGTCGCCTCGTTGATGTTTCTGGACACTCTTCCACATCTTCGCGCACAGCATCGATATTTTCAGCTGAACGGCCTGTTCTTGGTCTCCCAGACTTAGGTCTATCCAATGTTGAGCCAGTTGCTTCAAGGCGTGTGGCAAAGCGTCGAATTGTGCGACCAATCGGTGCCGGACGGTGGGGAAATCGTCGACGAAATTCACGTTGTGTTCTTATCACTGATGAATTATTCCGTAAGAACATTGACACAATTATTCCACGTTCTTGGGAAGTAAAACGGTCCATGTTTATTTTCAGTGTATTTTACATTTGTTCTCTACACAATTTTCAACAACAGAATGACAGAAAATGTCATATATAAAAAAAAAAAGTATTTTCTTTAGTGCCAGTACTTTTGCGCCACCCAGTATATATAATACCTTCAGGTACTCGCAGAATGGAAACCGTCGATAAAATTGACTTCGTATTCGTTCTTAAATTCAATGAATTTTCTTCTTTTCAAATGGTAATTATGTAGTAGAAAACTATTTTCTATCAGTTCTGGATAGCTTACTCAACAGAAAATACTGTATGGCTTAGTGTAGCTGTAGCTCAGCTTTTAATTTAAAATTCAAGCCAAACTTAAGGCATCAAAGGATAGGTACCTGTCGAGGACGTTGGACTTATGGTAAGCAAGGACATCCATCCACAATTCGACCTCAGCTTTTCTTAACTTCATGGAATGTCGCCTCTCATTACGTGGTACCACACATGTTTACAAAAGCAATTAAAACTTCGCCCTGTCAAAGTTGGTCCTCATTCGAGGAACTAAAACGTAAAGTACAGAACATTTATCTGATTTAACGCCACCGATGTCAACTCGAGTCTATTATGTTTACGAATATAATTAATTTGAGAATTTTCTATAATTTACTCAAAGGAAATTTCAATTATTAGAGTTAATTCCATGTTAATTAAAAGTAAATAAGAACTGGAATTGTGTTCTGTTTGTTTCTTTTGATACCATTACGGGTCGATTTGATGTTATAGTTTAAAACGTGACATATAAGAGTGTGTTTGACCACAGAGGGAAAACCTACGATCGCCGACTTGATATTGGGCATAATAAAATTGCTTCTTATTAGAAACCGGAGTAAAGATCAAGGCATTTAATAAACTCGCAAACTTAACTAACTCTTTACCAAAAGTGATATTGCCTAGTAAAGCTTTGAACAAAACTAGTAAATTAAATCGTAGCATATAAAAGTTTGTGTATCACTTAAGACCCAAAACAGACATAATATTAGTCTTTAAGGCTTCGATCCTTTTCAACTAAGTATATAGGGACTAGGGAATGCAATCTCGCGAGATTTTAGACCTAGCCGAGATCTCGCGAGACCGTCAAGCCAGTCTCGCGAGATTACGAGATTGCCGAGATCTCGCCCAATTGGGTATTTTTACTAAAAACATTTGCTAATACTATTAATTCCGTTTGTTGATTTTCCATATATAAGATAAAAATAAAACATACATGTAATTGGCATATTGTAATCATTTATTTTAAAATAAAACACAATATTACGTTATAATATAATATTCGTCAGTCTTATTCTTATTATATAAACTGAAAATCAGCCTTCTGCATCTGCAGTATTAAGAAGAAAAACCTAAAATAAGAATAAAAAAAAACTTCGAAATAAGTGCCTACAGCATGCGCAGAGCAGTTCGCGCGCAACCGCGCTACGATACACACACCGATTTTCTCTCATTCGAATCTCGCAATCTCGCGAGATCTCGTACAAAAATTTAACGAGACTCAGTCTCGCAAAATATGGACGAGATCGGGATCTCGCGAGAACGAGATTGCATTCCCTAATAGGGACGATGTCACAATAATCGTTTGCACGACCGTTCCCTTTCATCGAATTAATTCTGCTAATTGGGAAACAGGCGTTGTTTCCATTAACATTTTGTATACTCATATTGCTACGTTCACGAATATCGATTGCAACTAAAATAATTACTTTGCTAATCGATTTTGTTGATGTGCTTTTGTACTTGACGAAGCTTACAAGTAGGTACCTACAATGTCAATAATGATTTCCACTACTAATATTGTACTTGTAAGCATTATTTTATATCACTTTTGGAGACACGAGCCAGCACTTCTACCTTATGGGTATTGGTAATTGCTGTTTGTAGATTTTTGAAATGTTAGAAGCGCGGTTAAGGCACATGACTAGGTGCGGTCTACCGTTAGAAAATCTTTATAACCTATGATTAGGACGTTTATAGTTTCATGCACTTACGGAATTCTTTCTAAATGGCAGTATAAACCTACTAGTGATTTAGCGATGATTTAATTTATTAGAATAGTAGGTATAATAAAATTCATGGCCAACCAATATCAAATTGATTTAGGACAAACTTTGACACGACCTTCTTCATACGATGTTTACAGAAGCCGAGGTTGTTTTAATTTTCTCTCAATGATAAATGACGGCAAAAGTTTTATAACATGACAGATTTGAATGTGTTTACTGTGGAATCTTCCTGGAGCAGGAATGATTAGCGAATTTGTTCATAACGAAACTAAGGTTCAAATGGTTGCGTATTTTTTGAGTTGTGGTAAAGTATTATTATCGCACTCACTATTGAGTCATCATTATTTAAAATTTGTGGAAACTCAGTGCTAAATATAATCTAGCCGAAATAATATATAATAGCCGAAATAAGTCGTGTTAATTAGTTATAAGTTTTATTGTATAATATGTATGTTAGTCTGTAAGGTATTTATCTATGGGTCTATGCAACCTGAAAATAAATGTTTTATTATTATTATTATTATTATAAATAAAAAAAAATATTTCAAATTTCATTCATTTCATTCTATTTTATTGGTTTGTAATTTTTTTTTTAAATTGATAATTGAATTTCAATCCAACGATATTAAAGTAGAAATCAATATGACCTAATCCTAGATTATTACTTCGCATTTTTGATTAATGTCCAAGATAAAATGTGCAAAGTAGATACAAATTTACAAAAGTTACACTAGTACTTGTCTAATACAAAATTACTTACTAAATATTTTTTTTTCCAGCACCTTGGTTCCGTGGAAGATCTTCCGTGAAGAACTAAACAACGTGCACCCAATATCTTCAGGGCTGGAAACGATGGCGCTGAAGACTACCATAGATCTGACCTGCAACGACTTCATATCCAACTTTGAGTTTGATGTGTTCACGAGGTAAGAACAACGGTGTTTTTAGGATTCCACCAAACAGAAAGCGGTTACGCATTCAAGTTTAGTTCAGTTTTGAGTTCATGGTGTTGTATTGTACGTGGAACGCTTGAACGCGTGACCGCTGTCTGTCTGATAGAACCCTCATTGGTGGACAGACGAGCGTCCCTCATGATAGGTAGCTGGGACCTTAGAAGCATTCCTTTAGTGGCTGATGGTAACTGACTATCTTAGCTTGTGTATCTTAGAAGCACCGTTGTCTATATGCAGACGCGTTTTTGCTGGCTCTGACATCATTCTAAAACAATGAAAATGCTATCCTTGTATCTGAAGGCTCATTCTCTTCTGCTTCGTAACAGTGTTTTCTTTAGGAAGTCAGTAAAGAGAAAACACTACACGCTACTTAGGTATCTACTGTTGTTGCTGTAACTACGGTCTTCTGCACTCGCCGACCGACGCGTAGAATTTGATCTTCAGGTCTTCAGTCTTATACAGAAATCCCAATAGCAGCTATATTTCGTGTCAGTTAGGTATTTAAAAAAATATGCCTCTCGGCTTATACTTCTCATGAAAGCTTTTAATTAATTTTACTTTTGTAGTCATCCTGTTGCCATGGCAATTATAATTATCATTTCTACAGTACCATTGTAACGATATCTATAAAATATTCTTGGATAGCTATTTATAACGTGAATAGTATTGTAGTAGATAAAAAGGCGAAAAATACAGCTATTTTTCGTCAAGAGTGGGATGCTGTCTTCGCTACTTAACAAGTGGGCAGTAATCCTACCAAGGAGTTTAAAATTTAACTATTTTCTTGCTATTACGATGACGTAGGTAATGGGATATTTTCTTTGTAGATTTGTGACTCATTTACTTTGAGCTAACATAAAGTTTTAATATATTCCAAAAATGTTGTTTATGCTGCATTTTATTTATTGCGAGGATTTTATTGATTGTTCACTTCGTGAACGCAAGTTGACAAGATGTATGTTTGAGCTTCCAGTGTAAAGAAGTTAATTAGTATTCGTCTACACAAAAAAGAGTGTAGATTGAAAATGAAACAAAGAAACACAGTAACCGAACGGAATATAAAAAAATAGCTTAGTAACTTTGTGAAAAAAATAACTAAAATATAACTCAATTTCGTAATTTTTTAACGACAGTTATATGATTTTTTTTTTGCAAAAAGTATAGCTTTTTTATACAATAACACAATAACTGGTTAGATTTTTTATAAATCGTACAGTAAAACAAAAATCAACTAAAATGTACGTAATATAGTAATGATTTTGAGTTCGTCAACTTGCCGAAGTAATATTTAAACCTATGCGAATATCAACCTTATTGATAGACGTGCAACAGTTACAATACCGCGATATAGTTAATTTTGTGAACTGGCCTTTCCTTAACGTACGTAATTGTGGGATTCAATAATACTGAAAGAACCTATCTATATACGAGATACTTTAATTATGAGACACTTTTAAGCTTTTCAATAATAGAACAGATAACCGATGTCCTTAAAACTTATTAAAATGTAAATATTTTCAGGTTATTCCAACCATGGAGCACTCTACTCCGCAATTGGCAACTCCTTGCTGTGACCCACCCTGGATATGTGGCGTTTTTAACTTATGACGAAGTAAAGGCGCTACTTCACAAACATATACACAAGCCTGGCAGTTATGTGTTTAGGTAAGTGAACATTTAAATATTTGTGTAATAAGACTATTTACATTAAGAATACAAATATTGATAGAATTTTCAATGCATCATGTGCTTAAACTTAAAATGTAAGAAGCATTAATTGCGTTCGAAATTAGATTTTCTTTTGCGATTTCACCCGCGTCTTTGCTTACTGCTCCACGCCCGTCGCCAGTAGCGTGATGTTACATAGTGTATAACCTTCCTTGAGAACTGTGCTATCATATGCAATAAGAATTTTTGAAAGCCGACTGGTAGTTCAAGAGATTAGCGCGGTTCAAACAAACAAACTACCGCTTTGTTTATTAGTATAGATTATAACATTATCGATTTAAATTACAGGTTATCATGTACGCGGCTCGGTCAATGGGCTATAGGCTACGTAACAGTCGAAGGCGAGATTCTGCAAACGATTCCGCAGAACAAGAGTCTTGTGCAAGCTCTACTGGATGGATATAGAGAGGGATTGTGAGTATCACATAGTAAATTATAAAGAACCGAAGACCCAGTTTCTCCCCTTTTCTTTTTCTCTACTTTCTTCACGCTAGGCAAAGGCTTCGTAGTCCCTGGCATTGCAGAAGTCCGTGAGCGACAGTTATCACTTACTATCAGTGAACGTTTGGCTCGTCTGCCACTGCCGGCAATAAAAAACCTACTGCTTTAGTTTGTGTGTTTCAGCAAATTATCTTATATATTTTTATTGTATATTTTGTCATGGTGATCATATCATTTTTGTACGCGTCAAATTTTAACTTCTTGCCCAAATGATAGGGACCAGTCAAATCAGTCATGCTATAAGCATTATACTGAGCTGTGTTATTCTCAAACACACATCATTTTAACCCTTCAATTGTTTTTCCTAATAATGTTTTTCAAATTATGTTTTCTTCTCTTATTTCCTAATAAATGGAGGAGCAGAAAAATAAAAGAGACAAAGGGGATTATGGGGTATGTTTTTAAAGAGCTTTTCATTCAAAAATAGCATAACTGAAACTTTATAAATCGCTGTGTTCTTTAAATATTATTTGATTCCCTTTCAGCTATTTATATCCAGCCGGTAAAGACCTAAACCCAGATCTAAGTAGCGCGATCATTTCACCCGCTGAAGACCACATTACTGTTACACAAGAGCAGTACGAATTGTACTGTGAAATGGGTATGTTTGTCATTGAATAATGTACTGTATTGTAAGAAAATTAAGTTGATTATTACTTGCCTTTCGTTCTCTGTTCAAGAGCTTTTAAAATGTCAGTGGGTTTTTGTGGTGAATAAAATGGCGACTAAGTTAATACGGGCCGCAGCATAACTTGCGGCCTAAGTATCAGTTTTCTGCAGTAAAACTACAAAATCAGTTGTGTTTTTACTTGTTCAAGTACAATTAGTTTGTGTTTCTGCTTACTGCTTATAATAATCTTACTGACTACTAGTAATAAAATAAATGTCCGAAAGGATTTTCGTGCCTTCAATTTCTACCCCAGATCAATATCTTTTGTATTTACAAATATGTTTGATCAATTGTAAAATCAACGAAATAGAAGCTTTCCTCTAGCGTAGTACAGTTTAGTTGTTTAGTTAAGCACTAACATTATATTTTTCTGTCCATTTTCAGGTAGCACGTTTCAACTATGCAAGATATGCGCAGAAAACGACAAAGATATTAGAATAGAGCCGTGCGGACATTTGTTGTGTACACCTTGTTTAACTGCGTGGCAAATTGTAAGTATAGTAATACTAGCTTTTCGCGACGTGGTTTCACCCGCGTCTTTGCTTACTGCTCTGCTCCCGTCGCCAGTAGCGTGATGTTACATAGCCGTTCTCGAGAGCTGGGCTATCATACGCAAAAAGATTTTTTCAAATCCGACTGTTAGTTCCAAAGATTAGTGCGGTCAAACAAAAAAACAAATTGTTCCGCTTTATATATTAGTGTAACATTATAACGCTAAAAATGGGATTTATTAGACAAAAAAATGCAAGAAAAACATTTATTGTGCTATAAACACGACGTACCTACATAGGTACCTATATACAATAAAAAGTACATAATTTTTTTTTTACATACGCCACCATTATAGTTCAATCGTGATTCTGCCTCTGTGGTTCGGTGGTACTGTGTACGGATTACCACGTAGAGGTCTCGGGTTTGATTCCCGAGTTGAGTAAAGTGATATTAGATTTTTCTGTTGAAAAATTTTCAGTATTAGTCCGGAGTCTGGAATTGTGCCCGATATATGGCAACAGGCTTGCCCCCTGTTACATGGGACCAAAAATAAAAGGTTAAAAGTGGGTGGTTAAACGCCTCTGCCTACCCCTTCGGAGATAGAACGCGTGAAGCTATGTATGTATATCAATTGTGTGTTATTATTACAGGATTCAGAAGGTCAAGGGTGTCCATTTTGTCGCGCAGAAATCAAAGGTACAGAACAAGTGGTGGTCGACGCGTTTGTGCCGCCGCGACCGCCTAATACTACGTCAGATAAGTAAGTATACAAAACATCCCAAGGTTCAAAAGATTCTAGTAAAAAATATCCCAATGGTTAATAAAGGTTGTAATTGTTTGACATTTTGTATTTTTTTACGTTCATAAGTGTTAATTTAATTAACCTAAACGAAATAAACATCTTTTGATTTTGATTTTTGTATTCACACTTTCAGTGCCAAATGATTTTAAACTTTATCTACATGTTTAAAAGACCAATATCGCTTGTGAAGCTCAAAAAGGCACACCTAAATTGCAGAGTCCGTTGCTGGCCTCTTGCACGATCTTTAAAATATATATATTACAATTTCTTCTAAGTAAAATTGATTATGTGTAAAGTTTTAAAAAGTAAAGCTGTAGGTTAATTGTCTAAAATTTTGTAATTTTTAATGTTCATAAGTGTTAATTCAATTAACCTAAATGAATAAATTTATTTAAATCTTTAAATCCTTGTTCTCTCCCTCCTAAACTAACTAGTTTAACTTATAATAATAATGTACATGAATGCTTACAGGAGCGGTAACACAAAGACTGTAGTAAAGCCAGTGTCGTCAAATTCGTCCGGATCATCCGGGTCATCCGGCTGTAATGGTTCAAGTAAGTTAACTTATAGCTTTTATTTATAAGATGATAAAAGAGGTAGTCGCGACTCTAATATAGTACCTTTAATAAATTGCAGTTGAATATTATACCTCCATCTCTGTGAATATGGTTTTAAATAGTAAAATAAAAAATTAAGTTCTTCAAGAAAGGACTTAAAAGGTTTTTAACAGGGTCGGCAACGCGCTAGTGATGCTCCTGGTGTTGCAAGCGTCCATAGGCTACGGTAACTGCTTACCATCAGGCGGGCCGTATGCTTGTTTGTCACCTTAGTCGTATAAAAAAAAATACTTTTGTTGTAAAACATGGAGATCAGAACTGGCACTCCTTCATACATGTTACACTAACCTAGTTAGGAGATCGGAACTGCATCCACTAAAATTATAGAAAACTAGCTGCTGCCTGCCCGCGTAAATGTCGTTTATATCTCTGTTTACATTGAAGATTTTTCATACAAAGTTTTATCCCCTATTTCAACCCCTTCAAACCATTTTTCGCTATAAAAGATAGCTTATGTTGTACCCCGAGGTCTAAACTATTTCTATACCAAATTTCATCAAAATCGGTTCAGTGGTTTAGGCGTGGAAGCGTAACAGACAGATAGACAGACAGAGTTATTTTCGCATTCATATTATTAGTATGGATTATGTAATTATACTATGTTTAATTTTAGTTATATATACCTACAAATGTACTGCAATACTTTATGATCAATAAAGATTATTATTATTAATAATTCCTATATGAGTAGCTCCTTAATTCAAGATATACTTGAGACAAAAAGCAAAGGCCCTCTTCAACCCTTCTAACTTTCCTGTGCTCGACAGGATGCATCATGATGCCATGTAACATTTATAACACCTAATTGATCATTTGTACATTGTAGAACGCAAATAAATGATTGAGTATTTAGACATACACTGCTTGTTAAAGTATAGTTTCATCAAAAATTTTTAGTTGTTATATAAATTTTCACAAGTTTCGCACTAAATATGCATAATTTTCTTTTTCTAGGTGTAGACGTAACAATATCGAATAATTCAAATGGGTGGTCATCGAGAAACACGACGTTCAACGGACTAACAGACGACATCGATGATGCTGAAGTAAGTATTCTAAGCATTTACCCTTATAGATCTTTTTATAGCGCAAACAATCTTAAATTAAATGCTGGCCTGTATTCATTTAGGTTAATTCAATTAACACTTACGAACGTTCAAAATTACAAAATGTCAGTCAATTAACCTACAGACCTACTGAGTCCCAATGATTTATTTTGTTATTTTAGTAAAATTATTGTTATTAATAAGTGAAATTACCCATGTACATTCATTAATATTCTCAAGTTATGTCCCAATAGTAGGCAGAAAAACCTTCGAACTTTTTCACAGCAGTAAAATCATATTTCGGTTTTGCAAGAAACCACGAGAATTTCAGGCAGTAGAAAAATCTATCAATTTATTTACCTACTTTATTATAATGACTGACACAGGGGCGCAGTGACAGTACAGCTACTACTTTATAAAAGGTTCTAGGTTCAATTCCTACACGGACAAAACATTGTGTGTGTGATAATTATAATAGTGCTATCTACAATTGAGAGCAAAGTAGCTTTAAAAAAAAATGTAAGAAAAGCAAAATACTTCATTTTACTGTTCCATTGAATGTGCTTTACAACATAGTTTATTACCCAAACGAAACTTCGAAAGACACATTTATTCCAGTTTTTAAATAATTATTATACTAGTGGTCACCTAGTACTCGAAATTCGACCATATTTTTATATTCATAATTTCATCGCGTCCGCGTAATTTTTGTTTAAAGGAGTACAAAGTTTTTGCTTCACGTATTAATATATGTAAGAATGCCTAAGCACTGCTGAACTCTATAATCACTCATTCATATAAAACCATGTCTGACATTTAGTACATCAATTTCCATTATCAATATCGTTTCACTTTCACGTACTACAATGTTGGTATTATTTAAGCATGTGCATTTGTTTTGTTTTTCCGTGTGGCATGTGTTTACAAAATGTTGTGTTATGTTTGCGTTTGAAATTTTTATTTATATCTCCACTTTTATCAACAGTTCACGACCACTGCGATTATTATATATCTAAGTTTTATATACTTATCATATAATATAATACTGCTGCTATGACGCAGTGGGCAAACCCACAAAGTACAAAACTGTCTTTTGTACAAAAAAATTCTGGGTCTGGGTGTAATTTTTGACCCTGCATCGTATGTTAATATAGTAAAAGAAACTTAATTTTTAATATATCTACGCTATAGGGTATTAAAGGCAAAATAACTCCACTGTATTATCTATTTAAACTGATTAAATGAAAAAAAGAAAAAAAATTAAAAAAAAACTATTTGATTAAGGTGTCAATAGGACATAGGAGTGGTGGATAATATATCTAAAGGGCTTTTAAATAAATTGGTAGCATAGCTGTCACCATTATGGCGGTTTAGCGAGATGTTTTCATTCCCCGGTCAGAAAACTCGATTACAAAAAAGGACATTTTAAAGCTTTAATTTTATAAAAAAATATCTTTATTAAAACGGTACTCGTTTTAATCAAAAGTTACTTTCAAAGAAAATTCACTCTTAAGTTGTTAAAGCTAGAGCATATTTTACTTTAAAACATACGGTTATATTAAACGCTTCGGCATTCTTTTATTCACAATTTAAACGCGCGTAGTGAACAGTGTGGCACCTATTTTGAAAATGGAAGAAATGCCGAAGAGTGTAATATATACTGTAAGTTTTATTTTTATTATTATTTGCACCGAGTTTGAATATTTGCTTATTTAGACGTTTGATTTTTTTATATAAATTCGGTGACTACGGTACACCTGATGGTAAGTGGTAATCGTAACCTATAGACGCGGTTGTGTCCCATAACCAGAAATAATGGTTAAAAACACAACCATTGTTGAGAGCCGATGGTTGTAATAATCGCAGATGTTGTGAAGTAACAACAAATAACCCCTAATAAAATCCACAGGCAGGCAACAGAGACACCTCGTACTGTACCATTTGCTAGCATAACAAATCATTAGACATTACGATTGGTGTATTGCTTGACTATGAAATAGCCTATTACAGCGCGGCTTTTACTATCAAAGTAATTCATGCATGACCCACCATAAGCTAGAATGTTTTTAATACTAACATAACAACAGTGTACTCAGTAAAATGTCAGTGTCTAATAAAATGTTAACAAGTTGCCAAGAAAATGATCAGGCGAATTTTGACCTAGGATTTAGATTGATTGGCAAAATTAACTTATGGTAGGTCAAGATTCACTTACGATAGTACATTCCGCGCATCACGCTCCTGTCCTTTATTTTTGTGAGCGAATATAGAAAAAATTAATTATGTTAATGAGGTATTTATTAAGGGGTAATTGTAGCATGCATGTTTGTTTATAAAGCGTATTGTGTCTGTTTGCAGAGACTGAGACGACAATCCCCGCATGCTTAACTCGAATAGTTTTGCTTGACGACGCCAGAGCGAACACACGTGTATTTGTATTGTGTATTGTGGCGCATGTTGTGTGTGTTTATGTATTAATTAGACTAGTCAGTTATATTGGCACTTTTGAATTTTCAGAACTTTTTAAAATACTCAAATATTTCTCAATCGGTAGTAAAATCTCGTTTATTTGTTAAAATGACAGCCAATATTATAAAAAAAAACTTTTTATATTTCCACATAATAATTATTAGCTTATATTACGCCAGCGCAAAATAAAAGATAAATATTTTGTTCAGCTTCATAATTCAAAATATTTTTATCTATAATCTGTGACTTGATCAAGTTTTATACTAGTTTTATATAAAACGAAACTCTAGACAAATTACGGCACAGTAGTTTTTTTGAATTTGCTTTCAATAAATAAACCATTTTATTTTTAAGCATTTTATTTAATCAGCCGTCTTTTACACTTAGTACTCCATGCTTACTTTGGGTCTAGATAGCGTTGTTAGTATTATTATTTGATTGCCATCAGTATATT
Organism: Parascotia fuliginaria; assembly: GCA_963082885.1. NCBI lineage: Eukaryota > Metazoa > Arthropoda > Insecta > Lepidoptera > Erebidae > Parascotia > Parascotia fuliginaria. The sequence goes on from OY720197.1 coordinate 6,250,367, forward strand.
TCTGACTAGTCTAATTAAAATATATGTTATTTAAGTTGTGTGTAAGGTGGACATTCTTTGCTTATTATACTGTTGTGACATTATATATTATTATTTTATTTGTAACAGAAAGTGTGTACATATGATTTTGTACGAATATTCGTATATTTCTTGACAGTAAAAGATATTTTTATTATCCGAGTTTACTCTTTGAGTAAAATTATGAACTATATGAACAGATCTTTCTATTACGAATTGTTTTATTTGACCAGAAAAAGAACTAACGTGCTTTGTATTATTTATTTGTATTGGTCTTCAACATCAATCGTATTGATCGGATCGGTCAGCGATGGATACAGTTATAATGTAACGCATTAGCGTATTGCAAAACAAGTATGGTAGTAGTTATTTTAATTTTTTCTACAATATTCACAATATAAACAGAAGTGTCAAATATGTAAAAACTATTTTAAAATAAAACTGCGTATAATAACACTGCGCAAAATTTGTTACGTGCACCGTTTCCGGACGGTATGATAGAGTAAATGTGTAACACCGCACACTGCCACTCAAGCGTTAGACATTATAATGAATATTTTTCTGGTCAAATCTAACTTATGAACTTTTTTGCCACTTAGTCATTATATTTTATCATATTAAGTGACTTAATGCGATCATACATATTCTAAACCGGTACGAGTACTTGAATTTAATCACTTCCTTATTATATGGTTTGGTTCTATAACCTACTTGCCTACCAAAGTCCTGTCTGATGGTAAGCAGTCAGTGGAATCCAGAAGTTGTGGCTACCATATCAAAAGCTATTAACTCGAACTGCTACTGATATGGTGGCTTCCACTATGGAGGCTGGGAATGGGTAGGTAAAGAGAATAAGGGGGTTGAGGAAAGAAGAAAGTGTAGAATTAGGCCACCGGCGCTCTCACTCACAGAACAAAACGCAATAGTGTGGATATTTTTCTCTTACGTCGATCTTCTATGAGAGGGTAGTACTTCCCCGGTCGATCCGACTCATTCGTCCGACACCAGCGAGGATCTACTATCGTATTTTTTTCTGCAATGTTTTTTTGCAATTTCTGCATTTTCTGCTATGCTTAGAAAGATAGTAATATCCATAGGTTAAGGTTACCACTTATCAGCAGGTGCTTGTATATTTTTGGTTTTTCAGGGTGTCTGAAACGATTAGAGCGTCATATTTATAAAATCAGTATATTATTATTGCAAAAGAAACCTAAAACATAATCGCATAAGGTCACTTATAATAACAGTATCTTACTGAATGATTGTTGTGCATTTACACGCTTTCTTGCAAATGTGTTGTGCTTATATTTTTATTTATTACGACAACAGCAGTATTGAAATTTGGTTGAATAGTCATATTTAGTATTTTAGTTATATATTTTATACAATACGTGCCTTTATTTTCTTAGTTTGTTTCGTGCAAAATATAATTTTTATTACTTATTACATTTTGCTATAATCTATTTTGCAGCAATAATATTATATTTATTTAATATTTTATTTAAGACACAATGTCGATATTAAAGACTTTTTTTTGTAGAAAATTTGATGTTTTGTTTTATTTTTATTTTTTGTTATTATGTCGAAAAAATACACTTTATGTTAATGCAGTACTTAGAATTAATTAATTTATGTTTTTTTTTTATTTCTGTCGTGAAAAATTGGAATGTGAATAGCTTTATAAAAGTCTTTAGTTTTAGTAAGTCTTATTAGTACCTAATTTATGACGTATTATACTTTGAATTATATAGTTTGTTAATAAGGTAATAATAAATTGTTCTGTTGTAATTTTGTTTCTAAGTAATTTGGTCAGTCGCTTGTACTCAATGTGCTTTTAAAAGGCGCAAAGTAAAACTAATTAATTCAAATTCATAAAAATTAACTTAGTATTTTTTGGCAAAATAAAGCACTTTGTGTTAATATGCAGCATTAGGTATTCATTTATGTTGTACTTAATCTGATATTTTTTGTCCAATAGATAGATAGTGTATCTACCGTCCTTAAAGTATGATGTGACTTTGTATTATTTAACGGTATTACGTAATTAATTTGCATAATATTATGCAAAATACAATTCCAAATCGTGCATCTTCAGGCATGTAGCCAGTTTCAAACTAAGCAAATGTGTTGTATAGCCATAAGATAAAATTTATTTGCCAAATTATAAGCTTTGTAGCATTCAACGTAAAATAGATATTATGGTTGCTATTATATTCGCGATTAATGATATATTTCTGACGTATCAAGTCGACTCAATACAATTAAGTAATCATTAAAGTTTGGACATTTTCTTTACGCTTAATTCGTATAATTGACATAAAACGTAACGTTAATATTATTATTTTATACTTATGATTTAATTATTTATTTTAAGTGTATTTCTATGTTGAAAAATATACGCTTGGTGATATGTGCTTTGTGTGTTTTTGTTTCCTTTTGTTTTCTGGTTTGTTTGAATGTATGACGTCACTATTGCACGTATTTGACATACCTCTTCTAGTCTGCGTGGAATCGTCGCAAGGAACCTGGACATACGTAAATGCCTTGATATGCATGCAGCATGCTTTCCTTTTATTGCCATTACATGTATTCATAATAAATTTTAAATCACACATAGAATGGACACTACTTGTAGCGTATGATTGAGTCCTATAGAGGCCATGATTGCTTTCTCGCCAATTTAGATGTTGACAAAATTCATTAGCATGTACTTATTATTAGCATTTAATATCGATTTTCTGCAGTTAAATAGCAATACAAACTTAAATCTATATTTGATCTACAAATTACGCTGTCTTGCTACACGATGGCGTTTATATGCGTGATCTTGAGTAAATCACACATTCCTATGTACAAAGTCCTACAAGAACTCTTGTTCAACAGGAAACTAATGAACAGTGAACATTTTTTTAAGGCTACATATTTTGACTAAGGTGTAGAGTCTTGTAGAGTTATGGCGTGTAGAGTTAGACGCTTGGCTCTACATGAGATCTAATGAACTTTATCATAAAGTAGTGTGAGACATATTATTTACACTCGCTGCGCCCCGCGACTTAGTTCGCGCCTGAAATGTGTTTTGTCTTTTCTCGAGAACCAGAGCGATTATCGGTATAAAAAGTAGCCTAAATCTGTCTTCGGTACCGATTTTATCTAGTTATCTACATACCAATTTTCACTAAAATCGGTTAAGCCGTTTAGGCGCTTAGTTGTAACAAACACACGCATACACAAACTTACTCATTTAAAATATTAATAGGATTTTATTTGATATAAAAGCGTAGGCTTGTATCACAGTCCATGTAATGGTAAAAAAATATCGTAACACAAGTTACTCGTAGGTAAACACAAATACAATGCTAAGAAAACACGAGCAAACCGCCAGCTGTCTGTATTTCGGGACCAGTAAAAGAAAAGATTCTTGAGGATTGTGCACTATTGCCTACGTTTACTGGCTGTTAAAACGTCTATTTACTGACATTTTATGATAATCTATACTATTATATAAAGCAGAAGAGTGTTCGTATGTTTGAACGCGCTAATCTCTGGAACTACTATTCGGATGAATTATTCTTTGCTTATGATAGCCCAGTTCTTGAGGAAGTTTATAGGCTATGTAACATCACGCTACTGGCGACGGGAGCAGAGCAGAGGGAAGCGGGAAGCTAGTAATATATATAACTACCATTTCCATAAACAGGACTGGGCAGAATTCAACGCGGCCACATCAACTATCGACGCATTACGGCCGTCAGTACGATCCCCGGGCGCTTCGCCCCGCCACAGCCCTAGGGCTCCGCGAAAGGCGCCCCAACCTAACGAGAACGCGTACGGAGAACTTAAGGCGCCGCCCTTACCGCCTAGAAAGAGTTTGTCACCGGCCGAACCAGTGATAGTCGCCGCTTCTAGCGTTCAAGATATAGCTGCGGCTAGTTCTCAAGGTAAACAAATACTGTAACATATATATTTTTTAATATTAGCCTACCAAAGTGCCTCTACTCTGCCTGATGGTAAACTGTCAGTGGAGTCTAGAAGTGGTGGCCAACATTCCGAAACTTAAACTACTGATATGGCGGCTTAGTGAGATTTATTATTAGATGGCAACACATAATATTCTTCTTAGTAATGTTAGTAAGAAACTGATCTTTGTTACGTGTTTAACAATAATAACATTGTTTTATAATTTCTATCTCGAGTATACTACTTTCTAGAAAGTGTTTTAATTTTACAAAAGATGGCAGCAAACTACTGGCACAAACCGAAAAATGGCAGTATTTTCGTGGAGATACTACCGTGGGTCCTTACAAGAAAGTTAAAGAGATCTTGGCGTAAAGATAATAAATGCCATCTTAAATATCATTGCTTTGACAATTGAATTTAAATAAGCGCTGGGTAATAATAAATATTGCTAGTTGTTTCCGCTGTAAGTACTTGATCTCTTCACAATATTTAGTAAAATTATACCTTAGTCTAAATTTACGTCTTGCTTACAAAATGTGCACAAGCAATTTAAGTGCTGGAAAATTCCACCACGATGTATTTAGATTAAATTGCTATTCAATTTGTTTTAGCTGAACCTAAAAGACGCTCGTCATTAGAACCAGAGCCAGACTCACGACATCGCTTGACTTCTATCATAACTGGATCTACAGAAACGATCACAGGGATTATAGATACAAGACATGAGGTATTACACCATTGAAACATATTAATATACTGTTCACGCTGTTGTTCATAAAGCAATTAACATAATTTTAGATTCAGATCAGATATTGCATGACTTTCACACATTTTTAGATTTTATTTTGTTGTTCATATTCGATTACGATTTTATTACAACAATTTGGCATTGACAGCCTTAATTTTTTTTTAATATGACCAATCTGTTTTAATATTCTGCGTAGCGACATCTCATACCGAGGCGATGTTAACGAAACCAACTCGACCTTTCGGTCTAAAACTTGTCTGCTAACAATATATTATTTTCTTTTTTAAGGTGCCGCCCGACCCTCGTGCATTCGAAAAACCACGTCGCGCTTGCACTCCACAATCAAACAGTAGACCTTTACCCGCAACCCCACCAGAACGACCCTCTGATATACCGATCCCAAATGACTCCAAACCAGACAGACCAGAAAGAACAGACAGTCGAACAGACAGACACGTTCCTAACCCACCAGAAAGAGAACGCTTGCCTACACCAGAAAACAGACAAGATCGAAATGTGCCTACACCAGACATTAGACAAGAACGATCTGTTGAAAGCCGGCAAGAAAGACATATAGAAAGGCCTAGATCTAATCCAGAAAATCGCTTGCAAGATCGACACGTGCCAGAAAGGCAAGACAGACATGTAGACAATAGACAAGAAAGACACATCGATGCAAGAATGGACAACAGGCATGAAAGCCAGAAATTGGAGAGGCACGCTTTAGACCGGCACACGGATTTCAGGCTGCCGCCAGAAAGGCCACCAGAAAAGCCTGATTTGAGGCAAATAGAATCTAGGAATAGTTTTGATAGGGAAACTCGGGTTGAAAACAGAGCTCCTCCTAGGCAAAGGTCTTTGCCGGCGTCAAGCAGTGGGAGTGTAGATCAACCTACTAAATCTATTACTATGCCTAAGTTCCCTTCTGAAGAGGCAAAGGACCCTCCATATGAAAATGTGGCCGTTGAAAAGAATGAATTGGCTGTTGCATGTAAGTACATTTTTATTTCCTTTGTGGTAAATTTGAAATGGCTCGCGATTGGCCAAGGTGGCGAAATTTGGGAGGCATCAGGGTCATGACATAGAAAGCGCCAGTTGTAGTCATTCTATTTTATTACACTATATTTACCAACTATTTTTGTTTTCAGCCAAAAAAATCAACCCATTAACACACGACAAACATGGAAGAAAGTACGGTGACAACGTGTCGTACGAAAACATCAATTTGGATTACATCGCACGTTTAGTAGGCGAGGGTTACCCCAAGGACATAGTCGTACGAGCATTAGGCATCACTCGAAATGATCTTGAGATGGCGTGCGATATTTTGCATGAGTTTGGATCTAAAGTACCTAATAAGTGTTAGTTTGTTCGTTAAATTATTAGTTTGGTTGAGTGAGTTGTATCGGTACAGAATATTAAATTTTAATCAAATTCAGTCGCGTTTTAGTTATATGATTTTGTTTTATTATTTTCGTTCCCTCGTAGAATGTTCTAACTGCTAACTAAAGAGTTAATGCTGTAAAAAATGCAAAATTAGTTTATATTTTGTCACAATTCGTACTTTTTACTAACATAGTTAGTAAACTATCAAGTACAGCTATCTAAATTTCATTTCTACCTTTTTAAATTGTGTTATCTGCATCATAATGCCATTAATTAACTAAATAATTTTGTAAAAATAATAAGATCACAACTCACACAATCAAGTTGTCACTAAGCGACAAATTTTAGAATTCGTACCTTATGAAAGTAAATATAAGTCTGATTTTAACGTGTATATATTTCGATGCCTAACTCATTCGTTGAAATAACCGTTTTGCCCTAAATACACGTCATTTTTATGATTTTAATAACGATAATCGAATTTCAAAAAATAACAAGTCTCCTACGTAAAAAGGTGTAAGTGATAAAGCGAAATTTGTAACTTATTACTTTTTAGGTTGGAGCTATCAAAATGAGTACTGCCTTTAATGGAATATTTATAGTAGTGTTGTTAATATTTTTTACATTCATGAATATAGTAAAATAAATTAATCGAAAAAACATGTATCCGCAGGGTATAACTAAAATTATAATAATTATTCAGGTAGGTGCACTAAAATATAAACCATAGATATTTGCTATACTATGTACAATGTATTACAAATTACAAGTATAGTAGATAGCGATACAATTTTTAATACCATTAATCACAATGTTTAATATTCTCATGTAAAAGCCAATGCTTATGACACCCCAGTGACAACAAAGTAATATCGAATTCCATTAAATCTCGTGGCTGTATAATATCAAATAAATGCATTGAACATTTTTATATATTTCACATGAACACAAAAGCAATAGGGCTTGGTCCTTAAACGTGCCTATACGTAGCTTAGGCTGTGAATATTGTTGTTTTGCTAGCAATAATCAATGATAAAATTCACCTACGTTGTGCATCTGTTTTGGATGCATGACTGCATCCATCCCAATTATAGCTTGGAAAAATTAGTTCGCGATACTCTCGGAATATTATACCTACCTACCTATCAGAATATTATAATATATCTATGCTATTAATAAACAATAGCGATGGAGTCCAATTGACGCTACTTTCAGGTTCCCTCCCATCCCTCTCAGGTGTAACTATCCCCGTTGCCTTACATACCCCATCGCCCGTGAACCATGCAAGTGTCTCATACGAATTTGCCAAGGTATACAGAAGTGCAGAAGTTTCTTAAGATTTCACAGGCTTTTGAGGCTACTATTCACAACGATAACAAGTATTCTATATATAGAGAATAGTTATTACGTTTTCGTACATTTACCATCTATTTTCCGCAGGCAAATTGTATAATGCCGCCGTTTACATTACGTAGTCAGTTTTTGAACGCTCACAGTTACCGCAGTTATGTAATATGCAAAAGGCAGATTTGGTAAGGTTAGAACTGGTTTACAGGGGGTGAACCATATTTGTCGTTAAACTAATTCAAACATCATCAATTAGATATACAGATTGCTGGAAACATATTTATAGCTGCCCAGCTATACTTATTAGCTATTTGGTCATCGGTGCAACCACTAGACATGGACGTTTAATATATATGTCAAACTGTTCCGTAAAAACCTAAAGTTTAACAAAGCAGAGCGTTGCTTGGTTTTGATTAATAGAATCGATGTCATTATTAACATTATGTCGACATCAATTGGACATCATTCTGGTGAATACTTTCCTGTTTGTGGTCTTCATTCGATAATTTCGGTCGGCAGTTATTATCTTTTATACGCAGTACAAAATAGTATCTGATTTATTAGGTTCACCTCATCTTATCTAGTGGTTGTATTTCAAAATTTCAGAAAATGCATGTTAAACATTCATATTGACTGTTAAAAATCATTCTTATACTTGAAGTGTAAGGTTGATTTTACTTTGGCGATCATATCATTGGTACGAAAATAGTATGAACGTACGTAGCGTATACGTATATATACGGCTAATTCTACAGCTAAGTACGTGATATAAAATTATACTTATAACAGTTCATATTTCATATAGTAAAAGTAACACATACCCCATGTAAAATATTGTCATAAAATAATTAACAGGAAGGCCAGTGTTTTACGGGCATGCATATTATTATGCGTTTAAACGTGTTCAGTGTAAAAAAGACAAGACATGTTTTTCTCATCTTACGTCTTTATTGCTTTTGGACGTGCTTAGGTATATTTTATACGTAAAATTGAGTACGTATACCTTATACGTTACTTACGTTGATTGCACTAAACTTTGCGTAACGTATACTTGCCCAAATGCACGGGAATAATACTACTACCCACACGCCTATCACTAACTCCCGTAAGCCAGAATTTATAGTGACGCACCTTTGTGAACACCGAGCTATGAGAATAGGAATCCAGAGATTGCCAAACCTACTGTCTACTGGCCAAATGCAGTCAAACACTCGGTTTTGCATTTCATCGCGTATTTGGCGAATCAATACCATTAAAAATATGCTACGCTAAGTATAGTGTGATTCATCATACTAGCCCGTTATTATCCACTGCAGAGAAAATTTTGCAGCTTTTATAGTGTGAATTTATCATATAAGTTTAAAGTTAATGAGAGACATCACTATAATATGCGAATATTACTAATAAGGTTAGGGTACTATCAGACAAGGTGTTTACGCATCATTCAGCGAACGGAGCTCACAATCAAAGTGCTTATGGAGAGTTTGTTTTACAATAACGACTGATTGGCCCGCTCCAAACTCTTAGCCAACTAGAGAGCTAAAAACGGTGAACGTTTCGATCGCATTAACTTAAAAACAAATTGCACTAGGCACCCAGATTATCTATGCTGTCACTAATGTTTGTACGTTCTGTTTGACTGACACGTAATGTTATATCACACCACGAACGCAGAAGCAGAACGTTCGTTCGCGTGCCCGCTTTTTGCTCATAGGACCCATAAAGCTATGGACAGACAAGCGTGGGGGTGGAACGATTGGACGGCATGAGCGGTTGTAAATGTACTAGTTAACATAGAAGACGTCACACAGACGACGTCGAGACGTCAGCTTTTTCATTACTACTGCTTCACGCTTCGTTGCCGTCCCGCCTCGCTTTCTCTCTGACCAGAGCTTATTAATTATTCAAATTTAGAATACGGTGAGCTAACGTTCAAAATATTCAAACAGTGTGATGACAGTTTGTCAAAACTGTCAATTTTGACAAACTGACAATTTTTGAAAGTGTTCCAGCATTACCATTTTTATCCTGTCAAAATCCTGTCATTTGAATTTTAATATCGGGTGATAGTATTATAGATAGTTATTAAACGCTTAATTTAAGTAACATAACTTTTGTATTTATTTCGCGTCATATAATTTACAATAAATATAATTCCAGTGAATTTTTCGTTTAATCAGTATTCATTTAACTCAATATATTTTTCATTAATATATAAAATGATTGTAAATAGTTCGTGTATTATAAATATTATATATATTTTCATATAAAATCGCTGTCTAAAATGTTTACTTAACTAGCGGTTCGAATAGAATATATTTTTTCATATTTACGTCGTGCTATAATTTATAAGCTCAAGTTTTGACACTTTGACTTATGATACTTGCAATATTTAATGTTTAGCATTACACCTATTCATATTGTTAATGTAAATATAATTAATATTTATATTTTTTAACTAGTACGTGTTGCATAACGATCTTCCTTTTTGGTATAACATTAGAAGAAAAAAAAGGTACCTATCTAGTTTGATAAGGTTTTACTAATAAATTAAAATCTTTTTAAATTCGAAGAGCTTAGAACGGCACCAACATTTCCTGATGTGTATTCTCTTCGTACTTTTCTATATAATACATATTTTGTAATATGCAATTTGACTAAATTGTTCGTTCCTTTATCCTTTTGTTTATATCGCTTTATACTTGTAAGGGACCGCGTCAAATGTTCGTTATTTGTTCTATTGTTGTAATTATTTTGTTAGTTCTTATCTCGGTTCGCTCCTTGCAAGAGAATTAGTTTGCATAGTGAATGGCTTGACTGAATTTTTTAGGTTATAATCTATCTAGTCTTAATATTTCACTTTTTTGCTATTTTTCATCTGTTTGTTTATAATAGGTAATTAATTTAAGACGCTATAAAATCTAATGTCTGTAAAGTTGAATATACAATCTGTAAACATAGTGACGCCCGCTGATTTTTAAATACCTTTTATGAGTGAATACATATCCACCAGATTACTAGTCAAATTCAACTTTTTTTATAAAAATGTTTCACATTATTACGTATATATTTTTATATAAGAAGATGTAATATTAGTAGCTTGTGATGTACAGATTTATATACATTTAACGACCTGTATTTTCGTTTTATAATTCTCAATTTATTAATGTTAAACTAAAGATGTCTTGTAAAATAATGTAATATTGTAAACAGTTTTTACAATAAACATGGTTTACAATAACATCGTTAAGTGTATACCAATCTTTATTGTAATTCCCTTGTAATCGTAAAATGATCGAATGCGCAAGCTATAATTTATCATTTATTTTTAAGACGCGTATGGCTTTTTATCTAAATCTTAGTTATAATAAAATATTAATTAGTAATTATTTATATTTAGTCAAATAATTGTTTATAATCTCACAAAATATATTTTCCGGGTAGATCTTATAATAATATTTAAAAACGACACTAAACTCTGGATGATACGATCAAATTGTCAATTAAAATTGGTGATTTTTTGACGTTGACTGATCAATTTGAAACGTAGTGTTGGACAAAGTAAAACTTATCCGTTTTTAATCGTAAGCACGATTAGATACTGTCATTTTCCTTAACCAAAAAAAGTAATTGCTTAACTATAAACTGATGTTTTGATGTTTTGATTGTGTCGTTTTAGAATTGCGCATTGCTATGGCAAAGACTGGCAAATTTCTTGGTAATTTTTTAAATATGAATTTTCAAAAAGTTGACCTTGAACTTCTGTCGTGGCTGGACAATGTGCGAATTAACAGAGTTGTGCTAATATAGTATTTCATGCGAGAGAAATGCCTAGTAGAATTTCATATCATGTGACAATATGACGGTTGCCATACCTCTATGTACAATGCACTTATACCAGTGTTCGTTGTTACTAAATGATATACGGGTTAGAAAACTGAGGAAAACGATGGCGATGTTAAAGTTATATGGGCGGTAAAATGTCTGGCATTACTAGTTGAAATTATTTTGAGTGTGTTTACCATAAGTAATCGTACGCGAATATATAAATTGAGGTATGAATACTGTTTTCCTTGCTCATAATTATAGAAAGCAGTGTATATCGTGCTTCCAGGTGCACTTGTACAAAAGAAAAACAGAACAACAGAAGATACTTACTGGTTATTTTTTTGTTTAAAGCTAGGCGGAGACGCTAAGCGACAGTTACCACTTTAGGTGAACAGTTTGTTCGTATGTCTCCAAAAAAAAAGTTCTCTTTCTCATGATTTTTTAAATGTGGAATTTAAAATTACGCGGCGACTTCTTATGGTGGAAACACTTTATTAGTAAAATCCTTTATTTTTCTTTTATAATTTAGGTATGTTATTGAAATTTTTTTCTTATTCAAAACCGAAATTAACCTAAATTTATTCTTAAATACGTCCCAAATAATTTATTAATATCGATACAAAATTGTGAATTGTTAATTAATTCGTTGAAAAGCTAATTGCGATTATTGTTTTTTTTTGGTGGATTTGTATGAAATGAAATGGTAATTTGTATTTGAAATCAAAATGTAGATTCTGAAATATGAAATGTTTTTACGCCACCTGTGGGGTAAATGTCATCGGAATGTTCTGGGAGGCTACGTCTTGTTTTACGCTTTAGTGAAAATACGTTGCAAATATAATTAAGTAAAATTATTTGTTGTTTTACTTTAGATAAGTATATCCTTTTCTAATATTACGATTTTAGCTTTTATTTCAAAAAAGAGTTTAATTAAAAAACTGCTGTACTGTGTTCGAGATAATATAATTTATCTTCTGTTCTAGCATCACGTCGGCAAGTGCTATTGTGTTTAGGTTTTATGTATTTTTAAAAGACTACTACCGTATTAGAAAATAAGTCCTGTGCCGCGAGGAACTTTACAAACCACAGTTAATGGACATAAAGTACATCCAGACTCGAAGCAAATATTTATGGATCACACAAGAGTTTTGTTCCGTATGAGGATAGAATCTACGACCTCGTGCACAGAGGCAGCCAAAAGTATGACCTTATTGGAGACTAGTTGCTAAATGTAGCAACCACAGTCGACCTTGCTGTCAAGGTCTGCGTTCATATGCCAAATAGAGCATGGTATCATTTGTCTACATGCCTGTACATGGCTGTAGACGCTGTAAGTATCAAGAAAACCATAGATAAGCAATAAGTGCACAAAAACATGATTGTAACTAGTTAACATAAACGAAGATCAAATGCAGATTTTGCGGTTGCTCAAATACATATCAGAAATTGTTGTATGAGCAACCGCAAAATCTGCAATTGACCATAGTTTACTTTCTATTTTGAGGACATGTAAAAGATGCTTGCAAAGATTGTACAATTCTCTCATTATAAGTAATTAGGAGTCTAAACGATCGAGTAGTACGTTAAATCGTAGCCTCTGCAGCAGAAGGACAGATAAACAAAATCAGTCCTACTAATTTGGGATTTTACTAATCTGGCATTTTACTGCAGAGACAAATCAAAGTGCAACAGATTTCAAAAACCGAATTTTAAATCCCAGGCCTACAGTCTACACACTTCTGGCTTCAGAAAAAATAAGACGCAATGATACAACTCAAAAGAATAATTTTAATCATTTGTCATGGTTATAAAAACCCAGAAAAAATTAAAATGGAAATTGCGTTGTTGCTGAGCCAAATGAAAGTCAACTTTATTTTTAAGTTCCTTAAGGTTGAATTGTATTTAATGCTATCATCAAAAATACCTGAAATTGTAAGATGGTTCTAATAACTAGAAAGATTATATCACGTCAGTCTTTTTCTGATTGAAATCGTTTTACGACATTTTATAATTAAATCGTCATTGTCGAATCGTCTTTGTAATGAATTCTCAAAATGAATTTTTAAAGAAAGAACAATGTATTTACTCGTACTATGTATCATTATTTTGAGGGTAAGTCGCAAAAACTTATTTGGAGATGAAACTTACGTATTAAAATCGAAAAGAACTAGGTTACAGTATTCCTGCAAATATGGAAATTTTTTTAGGACCACCAAGAATCAGGTCAGATTTTTTTATTCTAACTGTTTATTTTAATTTACTTCTAATTAGGCCTTAGCTACAGAAATAAATTTAACTATCGATTGCGTTTACACGATATCAAAGAAAATCCATGAGCGGCGTCTGAAAAGGGGAAAAAAAGTATTCAATATCGATCAATGACTTAAATAAAATGCAATTCATGCAGGCTCAGTCGTAGTCCCTACAACATGTTTTATACCATTTAATTAACAAACAATTCTCTCTTATTGATAGCTGTGCTAACGGTTACTTTAATAATACCTACCCATCAAAAATTTACATTTCCTTATTAACTTGAAAATACCCACCTACTTAAAAAATATTTTATTGTTTTTTGTCGTTTTCAGCTAGAACAATCCTTATCACAATTTCCACATCATATGGACTTCCAAAAAGTAGGCGACACCATATTTAATAATGAAATATACAGCATTCTAAAACCAGCCACACACGTGGTATCAGATTACTTCACTGACTATATCTTGAGGAGAGAAAACACAAACTTTCCAACAAAAAGACTATTCCTCGATGACAATGGTTTCAGACATTTCTGGAGTGGTGTTGATCAAAAGACTAAAAGTCTTAGAAAAACTGAAGTTCTATCTGATGTTATTGAAACTGTTGAAAATGTTACCGATATTGCTAAAAACATAACGGACAACGTGAATAATGACAAAACTCACAATGGCACGAAAAACGCTAATTCTAATGAAGACAGTACGAGTATGTCCGACAAAAATAATTCAAGTAAGAATGACAATGATAAACATAATACTAAGACTAATGAAGGAGTCTTAAACAAAACAAATGTATCTAAAAATAAAAAACGTCATAGATCTGCAGTAAAAACTACAACTCCAAAAGGTGATGACTTTAAAGTTATTCGTAAAAGTAAGACACCTAAAAGTAAAAAGACTCAACATTCAGAAATACATTTACGTGGTGGAGCAACAACTAAACCAGTAAAGGAAAGAACATTTGCTACCACTACCTTCTTTTGTCCTTTCTTCGGAGTTATTACTATGTCAGCATTTATCGATTAATTGGTTCTATACAATCCATACTCGAGACGAACAGAAAGAATTTTTGGTCTATCTTAAAAATCTTTTGTGACGTTTCAGTAATTGCGTAAGTTACATTAATAAAATTCAATAGAAGAAAATTACAGTTGGATATATTATTTTGTGCTTCTATTTAATAAGACATTATTATTTTATGACTAAGTTGTTAAAAATAAATTTTGTAGGTATAGCAGTTAGGCATTTCGGCAGGACACTTAGCTCGCAGAACTGATGGCCGTTGAGACAGAAAGGTTATAGAGTGGCGACCCTAAACCAAAAGACCTAGCGTGGGCAAACCTCATAAGGTGGACCGACGACGGTAGTTACGTATCTAGAACTAGATAATCTATACTATTATATAAAGCGAAAGTGTTTGTTTGAATGCGCTAATCTTTGAAATTACCCTTTGGATTTTAATAATTCTTTTTGCGTTTGATACCACAATTCTTGAGGAAGGTTATAGGCTATGTAACATCACGCTGCAAGCGTCAGGAGCAGAGCAGGAACCAAAGATGTAACCGTGCCACGGAAAGCTAGTGTAGACATATAGATAGATCACTGCGGTGACACTTATGAATAACAGCAGGTTGGAAATTACTAAAACAACAAAAAATTTCATAACTATACCTAAATTTATTTATCTTACATTTATTTTAGTCTACATCCTTCTTCTTTTCCTTATCATCCATAAACCGTCGATTAAATCTACGAGTCATGTACGGATCAAAATCGTCTTCATCCATTTTATATTGATCGAAAGTACTTAGAAATGTATTCATTGCAGTTTTAAAGGCTCTTCTATAGCTCGTCACGGGCATTTTTTGCTTCAGCATCACGACCGGTTCAAAAGGGATCGCTAACCCTGCTAATGCTGCTATTATAGGCATGAATGGAGGTGGCAGAAAGTATGAAACTATATCCATCGCACCGTTGACTAAGCAAGTCCCAATATTCCTCATAACTTGGTTCACTTTAGGCTTTCTAATGAATTTGAAAACTGGATTACTTATTAGTTTTAAAAGTACGACATAAAAACTTTCGTCTTTGACTGGTGTGTTGATTTTAGATATTTCAGTTTTTACTGGTGTTACTACGTTTCCTGATGATATGTTCTTTTCTGTTTCATTTTGAACCAACGGTGCTGTGGTTACTGGTTCAGTAATTTCTAGCTGCTCGGTTACTTCTGTGCTTTGTGGCTGTAGGTTTAAATTATTTGGATTTAGAAGAAAATCAATAGTACCTTGTACCTCCTTCAATATACTGGTACTTAATAATTGTTTTTGTCAATTAAATTCTGATGCTGATCGTAATAGAATAGAAAAATCATAAAAACTTATGGCACACAGAATTGAAAATTACAAATCTGACAGAGCAAAAATATACAGGCATACTTGCATTAAACTGTTTTAACGTAGGTAAGGTAAGTATTGCCAGGCAGCGAACACCAGCGCTGCCGGCGTTCCAAATAGCACCTTAATTGCGATCAGATCCACCTGCCAAGCGTGACTGTCGCAAAATCTTCCCCGAGAGACTTATGTTAGTGCACGGCTTCGTTTACTGCTTGTCATAGGCCTCCTCCAATTTTTGCCTCTTAGCTGGTCGTGACGAGGTTAACAAGTTGTTCGCGATACTTACAGCAGTACTTGTAGTGTAATAAATAACTATTATAACACTAAAATATAATAATTTATTCATTTTAAATGTCAATCAACACAGTTTAGGCATGTCTAGTAAAATCGCCTTTACTATTCAAGTACGTAACGAAAAAATAAACATGAAAATAATAAAAATATATTCCGAAGAGTTTTATTGATATTTTATAACTTTATTTAATTTATTTTCGCATTTTTGACTTAAAAATATGAAGTAGGTAGGTATATTCGACAAGAAATTGTTTAAACTTATTTTTTTATGAAAATATGGAAATTCTTTCTTTAACCTAATCTCGTATTCGTATTTATCCTAATACGCTTCATCATAGACAATTAAGTTTTCCAATGATTAAATTAATGCTCTAAATCAATGATTTCGTTTCGAAAAATGAAAGCAAATCAAGTTTATTACCCATCGAACAACAGCAATAAACTATCGAATATCGCTCGTTTAAATCGTGCGTGCAATCATTTTAATTAAACAAACGTCAAAAAGCGTGAACCGGCCGTATTGGCTGTTGGCACAAAATGAATTTATTTTATTTATTTTTTATCTGTGCTTTTTTATTCGTGACCGTGGAATCTGCGCCACAGGTAAATAATATTTGCATTCCTGTTAGTTTACTGTGTATTTTGATGCAAAAGCAATCAGAAAGATAATATATTATTATTTCAAATCGCGTACCTACCTACCTACAGCAATTTCATGGGGTCAAGTGGATGGAACTACTACTTTCTAGGTTCCTGTCCATCTTATTATTATATAAGCTTACTTTGTCTCCACCCTTGTTTTTAATGGTACAAAAGAGATAGACAAAACATAAAGTAGATAACAATAAAATGTTATACGAGGTGGTGGGGTAGGTAGTCTCCAGTGATGAGAATTTCCCATGTGATTTGTCCGAAATTGAGCTTCGCTGGAAATCTTATCGTATCTATTTAATTTTAAAACCACGAAAACTAAAGTACTTTAGCAAAAGGATAGGTACTTATCTACTTACTTCTTTGCAGTGAATCTGTTGTCTAAGTACGTGAAAAAGATTCAATTGTATCATCATAAGTAAACCAATGTGAACAGCGGCCCTACCACAACCTCTTTTAGCAATCTTATTTTAACCTTCATGGACAGCATTCATAGCCCCCAGGACATGAATGCTGTCCTATCATGTTATGACCGCTCATACAGTAAAGGTGCTAATGAAAACTACTCAGTATCGGTCAAAGTTTAGTACCTACCTACGTACCTACCTGCTTATGAGAGGCTTAAAGCAAGATTTTTATGATAAAAGTTAATCACGGGTTATTAAATGAGGAATCCAACTATTACATTCTTTCAAAAATAAAATAATATGACACAATAGGAAATAGATACTTACTTTATCTAGGACGCCTTCTTTCTCCGTAAACAAAGTGTCTCGTGTTGTGTGCCCAGTTTAAAAACCAGAGGCCCTAGACAAGTGTCAAAGATTTCTATTCTATTCATAGAATAGATAAAAAAATGTATGAGATTGACATATGTGTTGGCGTTAGCTTATGTCAATCCAATACATTTTTCTATCTATTCTATGAATAGAATAGAAATCTTTGACACTTGTTTAGGGCCCCAGGTGACATTCTACTCTTCAACCTTCCTTTTTACGAACAGGTACCTTATGACTACATACCATTGGGCAAAGGCGTCCACGACGGCTCGTATGGTCACCCATCTGATGTAAACCACAACTACGAACGCATGTTCCCTTCAAGACGCAGGTATATAGACTCCTACCAGCCTGAGGGTGAGAGGTATAAATGAAGGAGATATTTCATTGATATTTAAAGGGATTTTAAGTTAATAAATAGTATAAAGTAAATGTATGTGTGTACTTTTTAACCTTAGAAATTACTAACTTACGTTGAAGGAAAACATTGCGAGGACTTTTATATTGAATTTTGTCAACCGAGCAAGCGTGGTGATCATGCTCATGCCTTCTCTGTATGAGAAGAGGCCTGCAGTTAGATAATAACAGGCTGGTATTATTATTATTAAGTTTGAGTGAATATTAATTGATTTTCTAAAGTCTTTTATACAACTAAGATGGCAAGGAACGGCCCATCTGATGTTAAACATTTACCGTAGTCTATAGACGCTTGCAACACCAACTGCCAACTTGCGTACAATGTTGCAAGAATAAAAATAATATTAAATTAAATGAGGATACTGTTTTAATTCTCTTCTTTTTGAGATAATTAATTAATCCGCTTTCAAATAAAGGAAACTGTAACGTTTTACTAACAGTCGAGTGGTCCATGAACCGTTGGAAGTGCAGCTAAG
This sequence comes from Parascotia fuliginaria, assembly GCA_963082885.1. Taxonomy (NCBI): domain Eukaryota; kingdom Metazoa; phylum Arthropoda; class Insecta; order Lepidoptera; family Erebidae; genus Parascotia; species Parascotia fuliginaria. Next base: position 6,268,919 of record OY720197.1, read on the forward strand.
TTAGCTTAAAGGCGAGATCTACGTAGTTAATAAACGTTAATTTATATTAGATAATGGAAAAAAAACAAGCATTTTGTAGTGAATGTGTGGAATAACGGATAGCAAACGGAATATTACTGTAGCTAACATTAAATAAGTAGACGCAAGCTCTTCTTTGCTATAGAGATGCTTACTCTGGCTAAATATATATTTCGATCAGATCCCCTATATCTGATTCCTGAAGGATCAGTTGATTTTCATAATAAATTGTCTACTTCAATAAAATTAATGTAGAAACATTTTAAAACTGTTTTGTTATTTTTGTGGACAAAAAAATATTTGTAGATAAGTACCTACCTATATTATTATGCTTTGAATAGCGTCAACAAAGTTATAAAAGGAATACCTATCTACTTTTTTATAACTTCTTTAACCTTAGTAATGAGGTGTGTGGGCGTCGACTAGGGAAAATTGTAGGTAGGTAAGTAAAGGAAAAACAAATTAATCTTTTGGCCCAAAATATGGCATAAATATTTGGCGCGCCGTGGGGTGGGACTTATTATGAAAGAAAACACATACAGACGAGCAAACTTACACACTTTATATATAACAATGCAGAGACATTCAACAATTTCAATCAATAAATATAGTATTACTTAACAATTTAAATTTCAATGAAATTGCATTTAGTGGGCTACACACTAAGCACGGAAGTGCACCGGGCAAGATCTAAAATCGACCACATTTATATTTTTGGTCTGTTAGTGATAAACCAAATACTGTGGTCATATTTAATGAAATAAACTAATTTAAAGGAACATGATGATGGTTGTTATTGGTTGTTGGTCTGGTGGTTAGTGACCAGCTGATGATAGCGTTGCAATGAATTCATGGATGTTAACGTGTGGTGGTACAGCAGACGCCAACTCCGCGTACCGACTCGTGTAGTCTAAATTACCGGCTGAACTGCGAGATTCTAGAGAATCCTCAGCCTGAAAGAAATCATATATTATATAAACACAGTGTGTTCTATCTGTAATTGCCAATCTGCCTGCAGGCGTGATGATTTGATAACGCCTTCTCTGTATGAGGAGGCCTTTGCCCTGCAGTGCGATAGAAACAGTATTATTGAGTTTCCTTGTTGTGGGAGACTATAAAAACATACAGTTAGGGGTCACAGGTATTCCTAGACTTTGTATAAATAAATCATTTATGTTACCTAAAATTCTTTTTTTTTCAGAAAACTGTATTAGCTTCGAAATCAAACAGAATATTTCTATTCCATTGTGTGAACCCGATTCACTTTCTTATGCGCTCTTAGAGCATTTAATGTTTTAAGTTACGTAGCATACGCAGTGAAAATGACTACGAAATTTACATTCAATTCCGTGAACAATGAAACGGCATTCAAGTTTTCTTGACCGTTATTTGTTTTGTGATTTTTGATTATGGTAAGTAGTAACCGTAACCTATAAAGATGGCTGTGTTTTCCAAGCATCGCAGAAGTAATAATGCTTACAAAACACGACTATGCTGTTGCCGACCACGGAGAAGGGGATGTGGAAGGAAAAGGGAAAGGGAAGAAAACCGACGGGGTATTTAGGCTGCCGGTGCTCTCACTCACCGAGCAAAACACATTAGCATGAAAACTAATATTCTTACGTCGATCTTCTATGAGAGGTAAGTACTTCCCCTGTCGATCCAGCCCATTCACGCTGAAACCAGCGTGAATGTACTACCGTATGTCATATAATTTTTAAACAAAACATTGTAATTTCTTACCATAACCGCCATCAAGCCGAACATCCAGCACAAAAGTCCAAACCACTTCATTTTGATTTGAACCTCTCGATCACGCTACGAAATATAGCCCTAGCTCATACTTATATATCGTTTTGTAATACCCGTGACAACCTGCGCCTTAATTTAATCATATTAAATAGTGTATCAGATCGATTTGATAATATACACTGACGGACTCATAAACTGCATCAAAGTAATAGACGACTTTGAAATAAATATTTTAACCAAGTATGCAAACTTTCTATACAGATTAAAATTGAAACCTCTAGATTGGTTCGTGAATTTTAAAACAGCGTAGGGTCATATCCTTAAGCTTAAGTTTGTGTACTGGAAAGGACCTTGAGACTTTTTTGAAGAAAAACAAATTTAAGGAAAATTGGTTTAATAAAAAAAATGGTTTTAACAATAGACACAAACTTTATGCAAGGGTTTATTTATGTTTTAATAAGGTGTATTACCTCCACGTGCCCTTATTACGGATTCTAATCAGTTCCGCATAGATTTTATTAGGGTTATTAAAAGATCTTGTCCCATTCTTCTGAAAGTGCTGTTCTTAGTGCTGCCACTGTCGTGGGCACAGGTTTTCTCGCATTATACAGCTATTTTTAAATTGTCCCAAACATGCTCAATGGGATTAAGATCCGGGCTGCGTGCTGGCCAATTCATTGTACGTATCCCAACCTCTTGGCAATATTGTCGAACTTGTGCAGCAGCGTGCGGCCGGGCATTATCCTGCATTAAAGTAAAATATACGCCTATGAACCCTATGTAAGGCACCACGTGATCTTCTAAGACCTCTGTTAAGTAGCGATGTGCAGTCAAACCCTCTCTATTACCGTTTTGACGGACCGTGTCTATGAACACAAGTTCGGTTCGCCCGTTCATCGCCAGACCATACACGAACCGCCTCCAAAAGGAACACGCTCCTTAATGCAACTTTGAGCATATCGCTCCCCACGTCGACGATAGACTCTTTTGCGACCATCTGCACCATATAAACATGTCCTACACTCGTCCGTGAACAATACGGAGGCCCATTGCTCTTCTGTCCAATTTAGGTGATCACGCGCAAATCTTAAGCGAGCTTGTCTGTGAGCTACAGACAACTTTGGACCATTTGCTGCTCTAAAAGGGGTGATATCCGCTTCCTTTAACCTTCTTCTTATTGTTCGTGCACTCACATTTACTCCACGCACTTCATTAAGCTCTGTTTTGATGTTAACTGACGTGAGGAAACGATTTCGCAGGGAAGTTGTAACAATAAATCGGTCATCACGACCGGTGGTTGCTCGAGTCCTGCCTGTACCACGTCTCTTTCTGTAAGAACCTGTCTCCACAAACCTTCTATATATTCTAGAAACCGTAGACTGGTTTAAATTTAAATTTCTACTAATCGTTCGTTGTTTAAAGCCCTCCCGCACCAGTGCTACAATTTGAGCCGCTTGTTCGGACGAAGTATCCATATTATGGATCAAAAACTTTCGATGAGTTAAAAAAACTAACCCATCAATTCTGCTGGTAACAATAATTCAATTGACAAAAGAATAAAAAATCAATGCGAATCAATTTAAAACTTTGCTTTAAATAATACGCAAATCTGATACTACGAGTAAATTTTCTTTACCCGGCTATAGATATTCATTTGTTTTACTGCAGTTCTATTTTTAAATTTTGCTTTTTTTAAGATTAAGAATCAGTCTCTCCATATTTTTATATAATTTAATCTAAAAAGTTTGCATACTTATTAAAAAAAAAATCATTTCAAAGTAATCCTGAACTTTGATGCAGTTTATGAGTCCGTCAGTTTATATTAACCGAAACATCAAGTTATATATGAAAAACAATTGAACACATTATTTATTTGAGACCACAATTTCCCAGAAACAAAACACTGGCTACGGAATCTGCTTATTATATTTACCTACTTAGTCTTATTCTTATCCTTTCTTAAAGGTTTCGTATCATTTTGCAACTAATTCAAATGAACAACCATACAGATTGAAACTGAACCAACCAACAGATCGGAAAACATTATTCCCACAGTCTAAACTTCGGATAAAAACTGTAACAAGTTAGTTTTAAGGATTTATGAGCATGTGATTATTTTTATACCTACAAGTTTGGTGGCAAACAACCATGCCTGATGGTTAGTGGTAACCGTAATACCGTAACCTATGGGCATGGTTGTGTTTTCTAAGCATTGTTTCTACAACGCTTAGAAAACAACATAAAACCAAGCCGTTGCCGATCATGCAGGGAAAGAGGGATTAGAAAGAAAAAGTAAAAAATGAAGAGGGCCGAAGGGGTAATTGTGCAGCCGGGCGCTCAGGCTGAGAACTTCGTTGATGTCCGCTTGTTTTTTCTTAGCAAGGCAGGCCAAACGAGTTATATTGTCGAAATAGTTGAAAAGTGTTCTTCAATAAGCTTCTTTGGTTATTACCGTCAGTTCGTTTTCATATAATTATCGTAGAAATATAGAAGAAAGGTCAGTTTCGTGACCAAGACTATTAAGGTAATGGTATTTAGTACATATTTAACATATGAAAATGTTAAATAACATAACTCGTCGATTATTTGCGGCTAATCTACCTACTTACCAATATTTATTTCTGTTCTTTACAGAAATATTTTTTATGAATATACTTTTTGCCACTGCAATGTTATCTACTGAATAAGCCACGGGAAAGTAAGTTTCTTAAGAAAATCTGATTCGTAACTAGAAACACACTTGACTACTGAAATACGAAAATGTAACTTTATTAAGTATAAACGAAGTATCGAAGTTAAATATTTTGAATAGTTAATATTATTATGATAATTTGATATTTTGTCATATAAGATTTTGTAGCGTTGTGTATGTATTTAATATTAAACGATAATAATTTTCACGCATTTATTTACGGTTTTAATGAAATCTGGTCTTATGTCGCTTGGTATAGGTGGTAATTATTTATTATTTGGTATATAAAATGTATGTTACTAGAGACTATTACGTAATTGTCTGTTAAATGTTAAATTAAAATAAATATCGAAATACAATAATAATTTTGTAAAAGAGTTCAATAACTATTTTTAACCGACTTCAAAAAGGTTATCAATTCGGATCGTATGTTTTTTAAAATCAATTAGGTTATTTTTGCTAGTAGGTTATTATATTAAGGTGATTATGATCCTTCTTGGCTGGCACCGACTCTAAAATAACTGATTATAAATTGTAAATAGGTATTAAATAGGTATCAATGATTTCTTTGATTTCCCTTCAATTTGTATTGCTTTAAAGTATTTAATTTATTATTTTCTACTTTTTAGTTAAGGATTAAACATGTAGGTATTGTTTTGAAGTCGTTTTTTCTAAAAAATAATTTTATCGTATATTGAGCTCTCAATATACGATAAAATAAAAGTTTTCAAATGTGTGACAGTTTTTATAGCATTTAGTACACCTGTTGTTGTACTTTGTTGGTAAGGTATTTTGCCTCAGTTATTAAGTTCATAAGAAGGTACCGATGTACCCTGCAACAATGCCCGTCTTTCCTACTGAAATGAAATGAAATGAAATGAAATATATGTTTATTCATTTAAGTTAATTAAATTAACACTTATGAACGTCAAAGTTTACAAAATGTCAGCAAATTAACCTACAGCCAGTTCGCTGACGAAGTAGAGCCATGAGAAGAACTGGCAAGAAACTCAGGCCACTCTTTTTAATCGCCAGGTTATTACAATTTTTGTAAGTTACAGTTTCAAGTAGCATGCAAAGTGACGCAGGCAATACACTTAACTCTATAGATACTTAATTACTTACAGCTTTCTATGTTGTAAAGAAAATTAAAAAGTAAAATGTGTGCTTTACAAGCTGCCTCAATTTGCATATTGCTACAAAAGATAAAGGCAACATGTGAACTGTGATAAATGTTTCTATGTAGATATTATATAAACTGTTAATTTTTGGTATAAGTATAAAGTAAGATGAACTTGATTTACCACAGGAGTTCACAATGTACCTCTATTTCACAAATCACAATGTAAAAAAAATTAACAATACTAAGTATACATTTTTAACAAAACTATACAAAATGTGTACTTAACTGTTCAAATATGGCTCGGGCATCATGTCATTTAAAATTAATACAAAAAAAAAAAAAATCATTTTATAAATTATGTCAAAATGTATCAATAAATTAATGTCAAAAAATTATTTGTTAAAGCATGTCATTCATAATAATCATAAAAAATGTCATTCATACAATAATTAACAAAAATATGTCCTTTAAAGTATAATGTCATTAAAATTAAGAGTAAAATTAATTTACTCCTTCGTCAAGCGAGCATCCCATGACTTTTATCGTTCAGATACTCATTAACAGTGTAGTAACCCTTAAGTATTAAATGTTTTTTGACAATTTGTTTAAATTTGTCTAAGGGTTTATCCATTATGTCGATAGGTAATTTATTAAATAAACGTACACCAAGTCCCGTAAACGAATTATGGACTTTATGTAAGCGATAGTGTGAGCCAACCAGTTTATGCTTACCCCTGGTGTTAATCTCATGCACATCGCAATTCCTAGTATATAGACTAATGTTACTCTTAACATAAACAACATTAGCATATATATATTGAGATGCAACTGTCAATATACCTATCTCTTTGAATCGCTCTCTCAGGGAGTCTCGTGAACCTAGATTGTAGATAGAACGTATAGCTCGTTTTTGAATAATAAAAACGGTTTCAATGTCAGCAGCCCTACCCCACAACAATATGCCGTAAGACATAACGCTGTGAAAATAACTAAAGTAGACTAGTCTGGCGGTTGCCATATCAGTAAGTTGCCTAACTTTCCTGATAGCAAAAGCCGCTGAGCTGAGTTTACCTGCGAGACACGAAATATGGGCTTCCCACTGAAGTTTGCAATCTAAAGTTAAGCCCAAGAGCTTCTTTTTAAAGGTAGGGCTTTTCATCATCAACTTTATCATATAAACCTTAGAGCATTAAACCAACCGGAGAGGCCACTGACAGGCGTACCCCTCTGCCAAAGGTACCAGCCCACCGGTCATAGCCGTTGTATAAAACTAGTTGACACGCGTTCCGCATCATAAGTCACCTATCAGTGCGTGCGTAATAGCGTCTCAATAGAAATACCGAATTGCAGTGTATTTTGGTGTAAAAAGCGTTCAGCGACATCAAGTCTACAAAAGGATAATATTACATTCCACCTGTAAGTCTTCTCACGGTAGTAGATCCACGCTGGTTTCAGCATGAATGGGCCGGATCATCCGGGGAAGTACTACCCTCTCATAGAAGATCGACTTAAGAGTAGTAGTATCCTTACTACTGCGTTTCGTTCGGTGAGTGAGAGTGCCGGAGGCTCAATTTCCCCCCTTTCCTATTTCCTCACCTCCCTCATTCCCTTCCTCTAACCCCATTCCCAGCCGCCATAGTGGAGGCCACCATACCAGCAGTTTAAGACGATAGATTTTGGTGTGGTGGCCACCACTTCTGGATTCCACTGACTGCTTACCATCAGGCGGGGTGGCGTCACTTTGGTAGGCAAATATAAAAAAAAAAAAAAAAAAATTATTATTTTGTTCTAATACTATTAAATAAGGCATTAAATTAGCAATTTAACCAAATAAAATGCTAATCAACAAGTGTTGCCAGGCTTATCATCAATACTCCAATCTGGGATAATATTTTAAGTTGAATTAACATAAAAACTAACCTATCCTTTTTTATATCTCGCCTTGTTGACATATCTAATAAGTTTCATTTTGGATGTACATTATTGTGTCACCGTTCCCATATTTATTTATTTTTAAATAAAACCAATGTTTTTTTACCAAGTAATGCACAAAATAATATTAAACGAACAAGTAAAATGAGATTATAAATCCAAATATACAAGATTAGTGCACTTTATTCCGAAAGATAATTGCTCATTTCTTACAAAAATAAGCGTATTTATTTTTAAGAAACTGGTCACACTTTAACATAATTAGAGATGAGACAGTTTAATCACAAATATCGATATTGGTTTTCCAGTATTAAATTAATTTTTTTTTGTTTGTTTTAGATTTTCAAAAGAAGCAGCGCCTCGAGTCGCTTGGGTCCAATATTGTAGGAACCATATAAGTGGGGTTCCTAAGCGTACAAGTAACTGACTAGTAGCTTAAAAGACAAAGCCTTCTGTGCTGCCAGCATTGCTACCTCCTCCCTACCCCCCAAGCGGCGGAGAGCTCAGTTTTTAGCAAGTAAACTCGCTGTGCGCTACCTCCTCTTATTGCATTACCTAGGATTAGTTAAACTAGATTTATAAGGTTAATTTAAATTGCACAGTTTTTCAGTATTTTATTATACCTACTTAAATAAAGACTTTCTGAAATATATTCTGTTGTTTTTTTGTTATCTGAACAGATAAAATATCTCTCTAATAAAAGTCTACTCATACATTCTCATGTCAGTGTCTTGTTACTATGTAATCAGAACAAAATCCTCCAAATACAAGCTCTGCTTAGTTGGAACGAAATTTAATAGCAACAGACAATTAATTCAAAGTATTATTTGGTTTGAATATAATAATAATAATAATAATATAATAATATTCTAAAAAAATATACTATATATATATATACATACATACTTAGGAATAATACACGTAAAATTGACACGTAATGTTGCTTTTTTCTGTCGGTGTATGCATCGTAAAAATTCACTCTCATCATTTTTCCCAATCGCGCCAAAAGAAGTATAACTTCAAAAAAACGGCTAAATGCCAGTAGGACTCGCGCGCCGAGGGTTCCGTACTATCAAGAATCGGAAGTATTGAATAAACATTAGTAAACATAGTAGGAGAGCCCGACCGCATAACCAGATTTGTTTGTCGAACAATGTTTAACAAATAAATTTAGCCCGACCGTATGACGGGCTTTTTTGATAATAATTACAAAAAAGTGTGCTAGTTAGAAACACTGTTTTATTCTTCCTGTAATATTGACATAAACATGAATTAACAGAATTACTTCTAGTTAATTCATGTTTATGAACTATTTACTTTACTTTCATCTATTTCAAAGTGCTTAAATAAAAAAAAAACTTAAAATTATAGTAGATTATTATTACCTAAAACTGTTCTATATAATATAAGATAATGCTCATTTTAATAAGCAAACATAATAATCACGAAAATAATTAAATCTTTCGCGTACTTATATGAAATCCTAAACATCGATAGTAAATATCGACAGAGTCAAGCTCTAACTGTTTTACGCTAAGGAAGCGTAAACTGATAGATGTCCCTGTGTGTGAATGTGATTGTGTGTGTTTAGTTTAAGCTAGTGTGTAATAATTTTATTGTGTGCGTGTATTACGACGCGATTTAAAAATGCATTAGTAGTTAACATTGTAATTAGTGTGCGTTGCTCGCGTTGCCCCGTCCCCCGCCGAAAGTGGCAGACTTTTGCGCAAGGGAAATAGAGCGCGTGTCCACTCCTGTTGGTTTAATGCTCTAAGATATAAACAAATACTTTCAATAAAATCCTTTAATAAATCCATTACAAACAAAAGAGAATATCATATAAGTAATTACATATAGAACTCGAGCACATACAGAGTTATCTCTATAATAGCTGCAATAGCTAGAGATATACATGACGCTACTCGGCTGTAAAACTTTACTTTATGGGATATACCCGTTGTCTCTGGTAGTGACGCCACCTCCGTGTTACGGCGAGTTCGACCGGTTGGTATTACGGCTCGCCAGGGAGAATCCTGTATTATAGAAATCGGTTAAAAACGGTGGATTTTATAATTTAATCAAATTTGTTTGCAAACAAGCATCTGATGGTAAGTGGTAACCAGACCCTATGGAGATGTCTATGTTTTCTAAACATTGCAGAAATAATGATAAGAAAACACAACCAAACCGTTGCCGACCATGTAGGGAAAAGGAGGAAAGGAAGAAAAAGGAAAAGGGAAAAGGATAAGGGTCGAGAGGGTAATTGAAGGATTGGACCCTTCAGTTAGTATCTACAGCGCAGTCTACCAATTTTGCAAATAAGCGTCGTTAGTCGCCAAAAGGGACTAAATACGTTTTTGTCTATGTCGCAATAGATTGTCGACGCACTCACTCACCGATAAATAATTGTTCCAAATTTGATCTAATGTCTTTTAAGCGGGGCGATAAAAAGCATATCATAGAGCAGCCATAGTTGAGTCCACTATGCCAGTAGTAAAATACAATAGCTGAGAATGATGTTCATGATTTTTGAACCGTTGATTGCTAGTTAGAGTAGAAACATTTTGGTAGACTACTATAAAATTTGTCTGTTAGCTGTTAGCTTCCTTAGCTGATTACGGTAGCAGATCCTTGATAGTTACAGTATGAATACCTACTGAAATAGAATATCGACGTCAAATATTACTTTCTATATAATTTCGTTGTGTTTGGCGCGCCAGAGTTGAGGAAACACAATAGACACAAGTCTGGACGAATTAGGTAAGAGACAAGTTTAAGAAATTTACGAAGTCGTCCGGAGGGCCCCAAACAGAGTAGAGAAAGGTCGAGATTTTTTAAGATTTGTAATCTTCTTCTTCTTAATAACGAGTGGTTAATAGTCAACCTAGTATCAGGATTTATTCAGGTTGCATATAACTTATTATAATGGTATCTGACTTGACCTAACGCCTGTTATCAACATGGTAGGATTTGTAAAATATTGTACTTGTGAAGAACGGGCGGGTTGATAATGTTAATTTATAATTAGATTAATATATAGGTAATCTAATCTAATAAGAATGAAGGCTAATCATATAATCAGATTGACCTAGAAAGGATATGTTCAGTTAAAATGGCACAAAACATTGGTTGTGCCATTTTGCGCGATGGTATTCCGGTGGAGATGATAGGACTCGCAGCGGCGAGGGGGTGCGGAGATGGTAAGCGAGGGACGCGAGAGCAGCAGTGCTACAACATGGAAAATTTTGTTTGCGTGGCTTGTCTATATAATTCACTTGTTGACTGCATATTCGTGCGATGCCTTCGCGCGAATGCAACGCTTCCAAATATTCGTCTCACACGCACGTAATCAAACGATTTCGGTTGGCATACAAGTATGACCCATTGATCATCGATAAACGAACTACAAAAACAGAGAAGAAGAAAAATTAAGTTAAGAAAAGAATAATTAGGCCGTCGGCCAAACGCACTAGTGTGAATATCACATGAAATAAATCAATACTTTACAAACTTCTATGGTATAGTACTTACTGTTTTTTTATAAACATATTTTGTTGAACTTAAACAATGAACAATATAATGGCTGACCTAGACGAACATTTATTTATTCGTCGCTTCCCGCTCAAAATCTCAGGAAGCCTGAGGTAAAAAAAAATCAGCGCTGCTCGATTTTTATTAATGTCTGGCAGCATCAGCTGTGTCACCCTTTGCCATACTTACTGTGAACCTAATTTTAAGTTTAAGTAACTGATACTGTATTTATCAGGCAATAAACAGTTTTTTTTATAGCCCATTTGAGCCATTTATACTGTTACTAGCAAAGATCTACTACCGTATATATTAATAGCCAGCTAATATATTAATTTATATTAGATCTCAATATTAATAAATCTTAACTCTTCATTGTCATACCTTTCCAGGCACAAATGCAGTGTTCAGCTCTTGAGGCATCAACTCTGCTTGTAACTCGGCATCGTTCCGTAATGTTAAATCTCCATATTGTTTAGAGGTCTGCAATGAAATATAAAATTACTAAATATTTAAATAAGAACGTAAAAAAAGTCAATCTCGAAACGTAACTCAAACCTCTCCCATTCTAGTTCACTTATTCAAATTTATTCAATAGACATACCTAATAAAAAATTTTTAGTAAACTTTTTCAATAAACACGTCAGCGTCGTTATAAATGACCTTTTTACCACATGTACCTAACCATTATAGCGAGGCACACAATTACAAACATTTTATATGAAACTGCATACTACATACTATCTTACAGTAGTACTTGTATATACCATTTCATTCGTAGCACGTATAAGTAATGCCTGCATGTAAGAACATGTATTTGAATAATTGATAAACGTATGGCAGACTTTGCCTTATAAAATATTCCTTTGGGAACATTCAGCCGCAGAAATGTATCGTATTCCCTATACGGTCAAAGAATGCAGTTATTAAATTATAGGTTGTAGTTAAAGAAAGTAAACTTATTTTATGTTTTTTGATGTCGTCACTCGGCAATCGCAGACGAGTCAACAGACCACCTGATGGTAAGTGTTAACTGTCGCTTATGTACTTGCAATGCCAAGGACTCCGCAATGCCGCTGCCTAACGTGAATGGGTGAAGTATGTGAAGGAAATTAGGGACGTGGGGAAAAAATTTGGAAAATGGGGACTATCTATTGAACAATTAGAACGTTATAAAGAGAATTATCAATATCAATAGTTATAATATGCAACTTGCGTGGTAATACACGGATTGTGTTGGTAAACGTTTAGGTATGCTTGGGTAAAAAATGTCATGAAAACTCGTGATAAAAAAGCCTTACAAAAATATAGTTCTGTTAGTAAATTCCAGAGAAGCAGTTTACTATTCACATTTACGATTTCATTTATCATCAAGCATCGTTAGTAACAAGCAAAGCTTTAGCTACACTTCAAAGCTAAGCTGGCCCAATTGTTTAACGTAGGTATTCGTCGGTCGATAGCCGTGTCGGTGCACGAACAGTACGTACCGTCAAACATGAATATTGTATACACTGTCTATTGTGACTGATAGAATGAGCTTTGAAAATTGTATAGACGTTCAATTTTATTGAATAGGAGAATAGGAGTTCTACTGTTTTAATTATTAAAAGGGTTATCATAATATGGAAGCATTTAATAATCCTATTCATACGCCTTTAAAGAACACCTGTGAACTACCTGAGACTCTGCTAAGCTGAGTGGAACAAAATTTTAAAATATATCAACAGATTTAAAATTGCATTGTAATTTCACAACTTCTGACATTTTTCATAAGTTGAGCAGTTAAAATATGGCTACGTTACTTTTACTACTATTGTAGGTATTACTTACTGCGTACTTGAATATAAGACTTAGGAGCAAAAGGAATCTAATATTAATCCTAAGACTTCTAAGCGAGATTTGAATCTTAGAAAGCTGATTTAAATGAAAATAATAATATTTGCTATTTGACAGTTTATTATTATCAAATTCAGTTACACTATCCGTTAGTACGTCTTAAAAATATTGACATAGACATTGACTTGAAAATAATTCACGTCGTACAGCGATGCTTGCTTTATCGACCCGTATAGGCGCTATATAATATAAGCTACGGTCATAGCTGCATAAATATTTTTAATGCATTCAATGAAACGATGTGTTGTAAAGGTTTTTTTTTACCCGACTGCGCCAATTATTGTTGTGATATTATCAAGGAATATAATAAAGACGCTGTTTAATTTCAATTAGCTTTTTATTTATTTATTAGTTTATAGATTTTATCGATTAAACTGTTGAAAAGATATATGTCTAATGAACAAAACGATTTTCCAATTTCTAATCTAAAAACTAAACATCTAACTATTTGAGAAATTTTAAGTAGACAAAGAAAGGGCTTGAAGAAAAGGCTTCCAACTGCAAACATCTATACTGTGGAGAGCTTCTCTCTCGAGCAGTACATATGAAAAGTTCTTGCTGTAATCACTTTGCGGGCAATCCAATTCATGATCTCAGTGACGGCAGTACTATACCTACGCCCATCTTGTAGAACATTTTTGGTTGGTAACTACTTCATATTGACGTGATATACATTATTATTTCCAGCGGGAACGCCGGCAGCCGGACGGACGATCCACCCGCAGTGCTTGCGGGCCACTTCGTCCATTTTCCCAGTTCTCCCCTTGAGGAGAGTGTGGTTGATCCAGCTTTTTTCACGGCACCTCATCAAACCTTCTTGTATCCTTGATAAATCTGATCATCTGTTCCACCTTCAGATTTCTTATGTCTTCCTCGTCCAGTCTGTCCGATCCCAGGAATTATACGTGATATACATACGAGAAGACCTAATACAAACAATATAGAGCATCGTCCGCTGTCTAAAATGCCAGCCTTAAAGGCAGTACCATCGTGATTTCCCATGGGCAAGCTAAATTTACCAGGATATATTGTTTGCCTATTGTTTGGAAGCTTTGTAGGCTTGTAATGAAATGGTTTGAGTTATGGTAGCTAATTATGTGATGACGAATTTGGTTTTGCGTGGGAGTACTAGACACAGCTCTGCTCTACTATTATAAAACGCCGTTAGTGCATGAAAAAGACTACAGGATAAGCACTTGTAATGCGTCTATCTTTAGGTCCATTTTCCCCAAATGTGTGTGACATAATTACGATATTTTTTATTATCAGGGCAGAGCTGTATGTGGAATCTATTCACATTGGACGACATTTTGTGTGATCCAAAATGTTTATGCCGTGGGTGTACTTTTTGTTCGTTATTGGTCGGCCGAGAGATGAAAAAAAATCTTTATTAGATTTAGAAGTTGAATTATAATGTATTAAAAGTTTAATTGGTGTACAGTACGAAGTTTTCTAGTTATCGTTGATGTTTTTGTGATTTTTTGGTAGCGACATTTTTATTTAAGATGAAATAATTATCTTACTTTACGACGCCCCCAAGGAATATACCTGTATTATACTATTACTGTTTTATTACTTTTAAAGCATTTATGGTATCTATGGGTCGGTATACGCTTATAATTTTTTTTCAGATTTTTCTGCGATAATTTAAATCGTTTCTACATGAAACATTTTTGTTCTTTAGAAAATTTCTGTGGCTGCGTTTCAATAACATAATATTACATGTAAAACATTTCAGTAAAACTTCTGGTTTATGCGTTTATCCCACTGCAAGGAACGGTCTCTTCTCTTATAAAGAAGAGATGACCATTGACCGCCACGCTTGCTCAAGGCGGATTGACAATTTCAGATTTTTTTAATAGTCTGTATTAATCTATGCAATATGAAGCAGATTATGCTTCTCACGTGTTGACCGTAATTAGGTTCCTAATTGGTTTCCGTGAAAGAGGATAATCGATATTTTATTACGTATTAAGTAGAGAGGATTTTTCCATTATATAGCCATTGATTACAGACATTCCTGAAAATAGGATAGAATTATAATAGCAAGTTTCCTTGATTTTCTGTCAATACTTATGCCATGATATGTAGACAACAATTCAGTGACTACAACAAACTCCTTTAGCTGGCTTTGTCTTCCAGCGACAGTAAAATCCAAACTAATTTAATAAATGCGAAAGTAACTCTGTCTGTCTGTTACGCTTTCACGCCTAAATTACGAACCCATTTTGATGAATTTGGTGTAGAGATAGAAAAGGCCTTCGGGAACAACATAGGCTATTTTGTATCACAAAAATGACTTGAAGGGTTTAAAATGGGGGATGAAAGTTTGTATGAAAAATGCGATTCACGCGGGCGGAGTTGCGGGCAACAGCTAGTACTTTAAGTAGTGTACACATGACCTGATTAGATTTCGGTTAAGCAGTGGTTTTTAGTAAGGAAAAACTGACATTTAAAAAAAATTAAAGTCTGTTTTGAGCAAGTATGGTCGTAAATGCATCTGTTTAAGGTCGTAATTTCTCTGCTGTGCAGTGGGATAACAATAGCTGTATACAACAGTCATTTTTAACGTTAAAAGTGACATTATCATAGACATTTAAATGTATTATTATATTGTATTTATTTCAATCATAATATTAAATATTATTAACCCATGACTAAGCGTTTTATAGATAATTATGTGCTGGTTCTAAAATACAAATGATTATAATTTGCTTATTTCATCAATCAGCAAAGTGTCATACGCCTTTTTCAGTCATCGATTGCTCATCACCGTATCAGGCCGTCATGCTGTGTGCTAATGCGTCTAAAGGTGTATTTAAATGAA
The DNA here is from genome assembly GCA_963082885.1 of Parascotia fuliginaria. Taxonomy (NCBI): domain Eukaryota; kingdom Metazoa; phylum Arthropoda; class Insecta; order Lepidoptera; family Erebidae; genus Parascotia; species Parascotia fuliginaria. Next base: position 6,284,687 of record OY720197.1, read on the forward strand.
CAAGGCTGTGTGGTCTCCGATTTAGAATAACTATGCCATTTCTTCACTTAAGTGTCATGAGAGGCAACTAAAGCAATACTAGGTAATAAGCAGCGTTACCTGTGTTACTGCATCCATCAATCCACCTGTTTAGTTACTATGGGAAACTCTTTCCTTCGAAAGGAATTTATCGCTAGTAGTTGACGTTAGCTGGCTATATTAATTTATAGTTACAAATACAATTAGTAGCGCTTATCTCAGGAACTACAGTCGGATTTGAAAATTCTTTTTGCGTATGATAGTAGATAATAACATTTGAAATGAAAATTTGAAATGCTATTAGGCTATGTAACATTATGCTATTGGTACGGGATCAGAGCAGTAAGCAAAGACGTGGGTGAAACCGCGCCGCGAAAGCTAGTACAAAAAAAGAGAAGATACTTACATCAGCATGTCCCTTGATAGTATGAAGCAAATAAATAAGAAAAAATAACATTTTTAACATTTTCAATTTATAAGTCTTCTGTTCGTCTATTTTCAAAATATTATTAGTTTGAAAACTTTGGAACTAAACATTATTGGTTATTTTTTATAACATTATTTGATATTTTATTTATATCGGTTATAAAAATTTGATAAGTTAGATTAGGTATAAAATCTCAAAAGTAATAATGTTGAAATCATGAAGACGTATATTTTATTGGTGTTTCTTATTTTTTCTTTAGTTTTAGCCGATAATGAAAAAGAGGTAAGATTGTGGTTCATCATCATCACCGTTTATAAAAAAAAATATTCAACCTCCCTACCTCTTGCCGAAGGAAATTTATGGCAGTACCAGTCAAACCCTCAGTACGAAAAATCACTTTACTGCAGTCAAAACGCCTGTCAAGCGACCGACTATTGCTTGCAATGAATGTCTTTGAGCTCATTATTATGATGTGATATAACAATTGACAGCAGACTACGCTGATCTTTTGAGACCGTGTATTTACGAAGTCAGCTACCTTCAACTCGTAAACACGTTGTTCTGTGTTGTATTTGTTGCCGATTTCAGTATCGATTGCTGCAAGAGTTGTTTGATACGGCTACAATCCCACCCACGTCTCCATCACTGTATCTTGTTAGCTAGGATTACTGCAATAAATTAAATAATAAATAAGCGGTGTTATAAATAAAAATGTGAGACGGCTTATCAATTTAGTCAACTGTTACTGTCAGCCTTAATCATCCCACTGCTGCGCAAAAGCCTCTCCCCATGACTTCTATTCTCCTCGATCCATAGCAAGTGTGGACCACGATCTATTTATTTTGTCAATCATCCTTCTCTTTCTTTCTGGTCTCGTGGTCTACCGCGACGTCTATTCGTTCTCCCAGGGCACCACATAGTAGTAATTTTGTCCCACAACTCATCAGGTATTCGGTAGACATGACCAGCTCAATCCCACTTAAGCTTTGAGATCTTATGAACAATATCAGCCGTCAACAGTAATCTAAAATAACATTGTCTAACAGCTCCTATTTACCGGCTCAAGAGCGAAGCGCAGTGCTACTGGTGCCTTACACATAGTAACAAACCATGCACAGCCCATTCATGCTGATGTCAAATCTGAAAACGATGGTGCTGAGACGGTAACTAACTTTAATAATGTAAGAAAGGGTTACAAAAGCCCTTGTTATGTGACAACCCCATTACGCACTAGCGAAGTATAAAGGGTGAAATCTGGTTCGTGATTCAAATCTATTGGTCCTAACTCGGTAAAAAACTGCGAATATAAATATAAAGCTAGTTTTTAATTAAATGCAGCTATTTATTAATTTTTTTAACAGTTTTCATACCCCTGTTTATAACTTAAATTATGGTCACTTTACAATTCATGTTGATGAAATCTCTTTGTTACTAGATAACTGTCTTGTCACTTGACAAGACAGTTATATAGGGTGACCATGACACGAAAATTATGTTGTATTTTTTTATACGGAAAAGATACTGCTTTGGGCACTCTTATCTACAGCGTTGTATTCCTAATTAAGAACAAGTCTTGTTTTACTTTGGTGCTATACGACCCCGATGTCACCCTGTATAATATGACCTAGTGGTGGTAAGTATATACGTTGTTAACGTAAGCAGTAACTACAAGAAAATCATCACACGGGCTATCGCGTTCTTTGATGAGACCGCTGTCATTATAACATATTACTAACTTTTGCGATAGGGCATATTTATATAAAAAAAAAATAAGAAAAAAAAACTAAAATTCAAATAAATAGCACAAATTCATCTTAACCTTTTTATAATTAATAAATAGTAACTTATTAAAAAACAATTATTTAAATAATTTTACTACAAAATCTTTTCTTTAAAATAACTTTTAAATCAATATGCAATAATATTATGCATATAAAGTCCGTTACTGTATGATAATAAGCCATCTTCCTCTCTCCTACTATACCGACTATGCTGTGCCCGTCAGGGTCCATGATTGTTACATAATTAAGATTTATTTACCATCTGTTAATACATTGTGGAAGCAATAAACGGTTAGGTATACGGAGTACTACTTAAGTTATTGTTACTATACGGCAGATGGAAGTCACGGAGGGAGTTTTCCCAGCTGTGGGATGGTATAGGCTAGTAGTAACAGTAACTTAATTATGGAAAAATATCTGTTGTCAAAGTATCTGACTGTCGCAGATAAGCCGTGTCGAATATATGTCCTATCGCAAAGCAAGCAAGTAAGTCCTATCGCAGTTGAGTCCTGTCGCAGTTGAGTCCCGTCGAAATTAAGAGTTGTCGCAGTTCGCTCTTTCGCTGTAGTGTCTGTCGTAGTTCAGGCATACTCTAGGTAAAACACTTCAATCATTAAGCATTTAAGTACCAACTGTAATACACATTGTGGAGTGCAAATAAATGATATGAATATGAATTTAGTTCAGAGAGTTCAAAGCAGTTGACAAGGAACAATACTACTCTACTATCTCAAATAAGTCACAACTGAAATAAATGTGTTACTTTTTGAACTGTTTTCGTTCGAAACAGTTTATGGACGAGTCTAGTGGTACATCACATAGGTAAATCGACTGCGAGCGAATTGCTGGAACACGAAATGCCGCAATGCGTGGTAAAAAATGGTTAAATGGCAAAACAAGACTGACAGAAACAAAAATAAATGGATTGTAGATTCAACTTTAATACTTAATAATAATAATAATAATTATTATAACTTTAATACAAGCAACCGTACTCTTCAACAATTACTTACATTTCGTTAAGATAAAAAATATCAAAGATATCTTTATTTAAGTGCTTACGGTACAATGTTTTTTTTAATAATGTGTAGACCTCTGTTTTAAGTTTGAAAAACTTATAATAGACTTTTCTATTACAGGTTTTTTTCAATCTTAACCTACTGCCCCTCTTTCGAGATGGAAAATCACTTTTAAAACAGTTGATATTTTATATTTATGTCCAAATAACTATGCATTTCATACTCGGGCTGATAATTATTATAACTATTGTTTTATTAAACCTCATCATAAATTAAAACACTGCAAAATATAGGCCTCTCCTAAAGAAAAGAGTTTTACACTGTTATTGGGGTTAGCGAGCGCACTAAATGTCCGCCGTAAGATAATAGTAATATCACAACAACTGAACGCAATCTAGACCCAAAGTAAGCATATATTGCTATATAGCTTGTGATATGATTTCTAGAATGCTATATCATATTACCTACCCAGGTTATGCTATTACTGTAAGCCTGTTCCGTTAGTCTAATTACGATTACTAGATATGACGGAGGTTGGTAATTTCCAGCCCTGTCCGCAAGCCATTAGACCCTCACACGTTGAGCCAGGTGTTGGATTTAAGGTAGGACTTTCATCACAACCTTTTGTAGAAAACTCTATCATGAGTACAATTACCAAAATCTTTAATGCTGAAAAAATTGTTTGGCTCAATATGCAAAATGTTTAAAATTTTGAAGTTCATTTTCGTTTATATTCTTTACGTCGTCGTCACGCCACGTAGCACAATCAAAGCCTATTGATTACCAACTCACGCCAAAAGAGTAGGGGTGATTTACAAACCACTATCACATTTGGCATGTTCTAACTGTTTCTTAAATTTAAAACCCGACCTAAATATACCATAAAAACTTTATTTTCATATATTACTTTTAAAACATTGGCTTTGAAAGCTGTTTTACAGATAACATAAGATTTAGTTAGGTACCACCTTTTTGCTAGCTAACGTATTCGTTAATTAAAATAAAAAAAAAACTAATATATTTGTACCTATATGATTCTAAGATGATTAAGTTCACTTTAACCAAAATTTAAATATACTTTTTATTATAAGAGCAAACTAGATAGCCCGCAGGTTTGCTCGCTGCTCTCTAAATGTGAAACTTAGTCTCTTTCGAGCGTATTGTACTCACTTTTACACCTGCAGCCTGTGGGTTAGATATACTCAAAAATCGTACAACGCCCTTCGTGTTCAGTATAACAATGCGTTCAGGGTACTGTTGCGACTGCCTCCCTACTGTAGCGCATCTGGGATGTTCGCGGATGCACATGTAGATTGTTTTTACGCTACAATGCGTAAGAGGTGCGCATCTCTAGTGCGCAGAGTGGGGGCCAGTTCCAACAGCATCCTGAACATGATCGCTAGTAGGTTTGATTGTGCGTACGTGAATCGCTGTTGCGTTATCTCTCACGGGATACAGCAGCGATAAGTCGCGTACCTATCTACTACTATTTTTGTGTATTTATGTTGTGTATGTAGCTGTCTTTTATTTGTATAATTACTAACATCTAGTTTTTAAGTATAACTAACATATTGAGTCATGGTTACTTGAATAACGAATTATTTATTATTATTATTATTATCCTTACTTTTACTAGGTAACTCCACCAGAAGATGCCGTCTACGCGATGAAATCTCTTCGTAAATCCGCACCACTACACTACATGCCGCCCACAGCCCTAGATTTATTACGAAGTATTACCAGGGTTGTCACCTTTGTCATCGTATTCGTATCAGCAGTGTTGGAATTCTATACTACGTTTCAAAATTTGATTAATACTATATTAAACTTTTTTCAGTAATTAAATTTATGAAATAAATGTTGTTTGGTGTTATTTAGTTTGGTAATATCTGCATGTAGTTGTGGCCTAGAGTTCACGTTGACAGTCTTTTATTATCCTATTTGCAGTGCACTGTGTGATTAATGAAACAAAGAAAGAAAGTAAATCTTTATTTGCAAAAACCACGACGCACATCGCATAACACAACACAACGTATATTAAAAACATAAAAAAAAGATGTGACAGACGACAGTGCCATGGCGGCACCACGTGGTACATTTTATTTGATAATGTTACAGGATGGATATCTTCCAAGAAATACCTACTGCTCACGCGTCTTACGCCTCCATGCCAAAAAGAAATTAACAAATCAAATAAACTTAATTTTACAAGGATTGCACAACGTGATAATATATGCAAATCGGGCTGGACACTCAGCATACACTGAGGTGGACCAAGCCACTCAGTTCTGATTTTCAGCGCCAACCACAATTTAGGAACGATAAAATCATGAACGTTGATCAACGGACTTGCTGAAGGAAGCTTGTACGTGGACAATTTTGTTTCAAAGTTCATGTTTTCTAATGATGTTTTTCTTCATTGTACCTACTTAATTAATGCCTAATTTAGCAAATAATCTGAGAAAGCGCCATTATGCAGGCGACTTACTACATGAGGCCCTAGAGAAGTGGCATAGATTTCTATTCTATTCATAGAATAGAATAAAAAATACATGGGATTGACATAAGCTAACGACAATATTTAAAAAATACTAGAGTTACCAAAATTTATTCAAGTACCGATAAAAATATTATCATGATTAATGTTTTAGTTCACCAAAATTCGATTAATACCATGTTTAAAAATTTTAAAAAGTAATTCTTGAAAACATTAATTAATGCCAAAGGTGTTAAATTCAAGATCAAAATAAAATAACTGAATCATAATTAAATGATATAAAACGTAGTTCTGTTTGGTATAAAACAGGTCAGTGTGAAAAATCAATTAATGTGTTTTTAAATAATTCAAAAACATTAAATTTGAATCGGCCAGTATTTTATTAACTTTAGCAGTGTTGAAACGAATACTTGTGATACGTGAATTTAAACATAGAAGTCATGACTTTTTTTAAAGTATCAGTTTATTTCTTCTATTTGACAACGTGCTCGGCTTCGAAATCTCAGCCAGTAAGTTTATTTAATAATTTGCAATGTTTATAATATTTTGAAAATTTTTGAGGTCAATAATAACTATATGATAAATTTTGTTGATTTAAATAAAAACTGAATTTAAATTCATTTTCTTAAAAACAAAATTTCAGACAAAAAAATATACTTACGGTTTTTTTGTATTATGACAATATTCAATATCATGATATTTGTTTTCAGACTGATTTAATACCATCAACAAGTGTAACTACAATCACTGGTAATAAATTATTTGAAGAGAGTAGTACAGAACACGCTCAAAGACACGCTTCAGAAAATAAACAAACTAGTGAGATAAAATCGCCATATAATGATCCCAGAGCACAAGTGAAGGTGCAGCTCCCAAGTCCAAATCGAAAAAGTATGCCGATACCATTTAATATTCTTATTAATAATAAACTACAAACTGTACCTACTAAAATTCCATTAGTAATCAAAACAGCGACTTCTATACCAGCCCCCGCGCACTACCAGCGGCTAAAAGCAGACCCAAGCAAACAAAATAAAGTAAAACCTGTTGAAATTAATATAAATTTAAATAAATCAAAACCAAACTCAATTTTGAGTCTTGCACATAAAAGTAAAAAAAGTAGAAATGAAAAACAAATTCCTCAGAAGAAACTCAGTAGTGTCAATTTTTATGAAGATGATACTAATGTTGAATTTTTGCCACCAGCACTTAAACCGCCGGTTACGAGGAAAATCAAGAAAATAGAAAAGAACAATCCCTCAAAAGAGTTTCAACAAACAGTGCATAATGATTTAAAACAGAAGTCATATGAATTTGAAACTGAAAATGATGACAATGATTTGAAACAGAAGTCATATTATGAATCTGAAACTGAAAATGATGGTAATGATGAAATACGTATCAAAAATGGAACACACTTACTACGTATTACGAAATTACCACCACACGAAATTCGTGAACATGAAAGTGGACATGAACATACTATAACGTCCCATGACTATAATATCTTTAATAAAACGCCTCTACCTATTGCATTAGATGGAGTGATTAAGACTATGAATGCTAAAAAAGATGAAGTTGGACAAGCTCTACTTTCTAAAGATGGAGTGGGGACGTTTAATTTTACTGAACCCACAAGCTGTACAATTGAGCCAGTTGTTACTCAAAAGCCTGATAGTGGTAAGTGTCCATTGCTGCGTTTATAAATACGTACCTATACTTAATTTTAAATTCATGTTTAGTTGAATATTTAGATTTTTTTTTAAATTAGCCTATTAAAATGACTCCACCCCGCCTGATGGTAAGCAGTCAGTGGAATCCAGAAGTGGTGGCTACCATACCAAAATCCATCGTCTTAAACTACTGGTATGGTGGCCTCCACTATGGCGGCTGGGAATGGGGTTAGGAAAACAGCATGTGGGAGGTGAGGAAAGAGGAAAGAGGGGAAATTGGGCCTCCATCACTCTTACTCACCGAGCAAAACGCAGTAGTACGGATACTACTACTCTTACGTCGATCTTCTATGAGAGGGTAGTACTTCCCCGGACGATCCGGCCCATTCATGCTGAAACCAGCGTGGATCTACTACCGACAAAGAATCACACACAGACACAGAATCTGTTTATATTTACAAAATATTTTGGTTCATTATAAAACAATTTCTTTTTGTACTTTACAGCCTGAGTATATTAATGAAAAGCTCAAAATAAAACAAGCAGGGTTGCAGTACGGTTTTGTAACTTACACACACAGCGTATGAATCTGTAGACATACACCCACATGTAAACTGGAGAATGCCTAAATGTAAACAAAAAAAGGTCATAATATCTCACGAGAGTATTTTATAAGAACCATAATTTTTGTTTTAGATGAATCCGGTGTTATATCTATAACAAATCACAACTATGAAGAAGTCGAAGAAAGATTTGAGGTGTGTCCTGAAGGTAATTTCAACGAAGCAACTACAGAATGGGCTACATCACCTTGGCAAGACATAGCTAAGAATGATCAATGTTTAAAATATGTTGGTGAAAATAACCCAGTTATGTACAATAAAAGTAATTTTTACCCTCGTCTCGATGTACCAGAAGCAACTTCTCTGAATAAACTAGAGTTTCCACAAACAAATTCACCACCAAGAGAGACTCAAGTGATCCAAGATTATTTTGGACAGAAGCCAGATTTTAATATTGTCGATGTTCATCCAGGAAACCATTTAGGCAGAATATGGCGTACGTGGAAGGATAAAGAAATCAAAATAAACAAACCTAACATTCTTTTAAATAAAGCTATCGAGTTGGGCAGATGTTTGGACAATCTGCACGAAACGAATTTTGGTGAAATTAAACCACAGACATTGTATGCAGCACCCACTCTCGGTTTAAATAGCTATTATGATAGTTTAAACAATCAAATAACCTACCCATATTCGTATCCAGGTTATCGGTACATGTTGTAATTTAATTACTTTATGTTTAATAAATTTTAGATACTATTATTGATAGATTTAGTCCTAATCTTTTACATAATATTATGATCATTTTTACATAATTAAAGCATTTATTTTACATCATTTTTAATGACTTTAAATAATAAAAACTTTTAAGGTGCTGAATCCGAGTCTCTATATGAGAATCAATAGACTGCCAACAATCCAAGCACGTAAAACAAACAGGTTGCCAATCATCTCACTCCGATGATTCAGGTTTTATTCCTTTGCCAGAACTTCATTTCAACATTTCAACATTCATAAAAATTGAAGCTGCTTTCACAATCGAAAGAAACTTGAAATAAAATATTTTGTATACTTAAGCTGAAAGCCATTTATAGGCTGTGGCATTTTCGACCGCAGCGCGCCGCATTGCAAAATTTGCCATTAAGAAGAAGTAGTATTGCAGTGCGTTGCGGTGCGTCCCGTCTGTAGTGTCATATAAAATGTACTAAAGTGATGTAGGAGCATTTTTGTTATGTGATGCGATGTGGTGCGGCTCGTCGTAATTTGCACTACCCTTAACACACATCATTTGCCAAAGAGCGACTCCTACCCTTATCAATGTCTGCAGTTACCTACCATTGAACCTTAATTGCGATCGACTATTCAGGACCTGAATGCGTGCAAATTCAACACTTAACCCAAGTAGAGAAGGTTGATTATAATACAAAGCCACAGCGAAATTTTAATTACGGTAGCAACGTTGTTTGACAGTGAAAAGGTATTGTTTTGTAGGGACACATATGCAATTTTATTATATTATACGGTACCCTACTTGTATTTGCATACTCAGGCATTTCGCGGCTGCGCCCGCGCGTTATATTTTATATGTACAACCAGTCGCTATTAAATCGTCACATCAATACGTTGTCTTATTGATCTCTCATTCGACCTAACCTCTACATTGGTGACCCCGACGTGATTTATTTTTTGTTGGAGATCAATCGTCTGTTTGGAAATCATCATGGAGACACTAAGTGTTATGCCACGATCAAACGACACGATTGGAGAGAGTGGTCAGATCAAGGTAGAGAGCGGGCAGACGGAAGAAAAAGTATTGGACAGCATATCTATCTCTTCGAGAATTCCTGATTTTTGGGCAGACCAAACGCGACTCTGGTTTGTTCAATTTGAAGCAGCGGTCGGGAATTCGAAGCTAAGCGACTCTTCTAAATTGAATTTGGTGGTTACGAAGCTCGGAAAACATGCCATTCAACAAGTAAGTGACATACTACTTGGTTCGCCGGAAATTCGTAGATACCAGACCTTGAAGGAGAGACTTCTGGAAGTTTTTGAAGAAACGGAAACTAGTAAGCTGCAGAAATTAATTGGAGAAATGGAGCTGGGTGATCAGCGGCCATCACAATTGTTGCGGCGTATACGGGAGTTAGCGAGAGAGAAGGTTCCGGATGAAACCCTTAGCTTGCTTTGGCAATCACATCTACCCACAGCCGTGCGAGCAATACTGACGGTGACGGACTCTGAGGACCTGGATGTTTTAGCGGCGATAGCTGACAAGGTACTCGAGAGCACGGGCACAGGTTCTACGCAGCTTGCGGAGGTGAAGGCCATTGATATACGCGGCAATTCGAAGAATAAAGAAGAAGCGGCTACTGATCAGATTCTAGGAGAATTAGCGAGAATAAATTTACGCCTGAACCACCTGGAACGAGGCAGATCAGTACAACGCGATGGCGAGAAGTGGCGTGGCAGATCAATTTCTAGAAACAGAAGTGCGCATAGTTTGAGAAAAGATAATAATTGGCTTTGTTTTTATCATTTCCGGTACAGAGAAAAAGCGGCAAAGTGCGTGAAACCCTGTAATTGGAGCGAAGAGCATAAGCCAGCGGAAAACTAGGTTCCGTGCAGCCGACGGCGGGACCCTGCACGATCCACAACCGCCTTATCATAAGTGATAGAAAGACAGGTATGAGATTTCTTATTGACACTGGGGCTAACGTATCCGTTATACATTTTAATAAGCACTATACCAAACGTTATAGCGTTAAGAGAAAATTATAATTTATACGCGGCTAACGGGACGTTAATTAGAACCTATGCCATACAATGTTTGACTTTAAATTTAGGTTTAAGACGTGCGTATGCTTGGAATTTTATCATCGCGGATGTCAAACAGCCCATCATAGGGGCAGATTTTTGATTACGGCATAAATTGTTAGTTGACCTAAGCGGTCGTAGACTTTTAGACCGATTGACTAACCTTAGCGTGATAGGATCGATCGTGACATGGAAGGAGCATTCTTTAACTACGATTGATAATAACCATGTTTATGCGGATTTACTATCGCAATATCCTGAAATTACGAAACCGGTATCTTTTAGGGATAACCCCCCTGTTTCAGTTTTTCATTACATTGAGACCTCCGGACCCCCGGTATATGCGCGCGCTAGGCCTTTAGCACCCGAGAGATACGTTAGGGTTAAGGAGGAGTTTCAACGTATGCAAGATTTAGGTATTTGTAGGACGTCTAAAGGACCTTGGGCTAGTCCCTTGCACGTGGTACCGAAAAAGGATGGGCAAATACGACCATGCGGAGATTATTGGGCCTTAAACGCTATTACAAAGCCAGATAGGTACCCAATACCGCGGATAATAGATTTTACGTATATCTTAGGTAATAAATGTGTATTTTCTCGATTAGATATTAATCGTGCCTGCCACAATATTTTAATTGCGCCTGAAGATGTAGAAAAGACTGCGATAGCAACACCCTTTGGACTTTACGAGTTTATGCGTATGACTTTCGGGTTAAGAAATGCTGCGCAGACCTTTCAACGCTTCATGAATAATTCTGTGTTACAAGGACTCGAAACGCAATTTAAAAGAGACTGTAATGAGTCAGAAACGAACTCTAATTCGTTCGTAAAGGTTCACACCGTGCAACCGCCAGTTGCACCGGCGCCTCGGGCAGCTGAAGTGTATTAGAATATTAGTATGTGATTGTTTATGTGTGTAATTGCAAAATAACAATGTGTGTGATCGTGCTCAAAGAAAACTAAGGTATAATTATTATGTAAAACGATATTCACTGTACTATGACATTAAATGTTGTATTGATTGTAATAAATAAATATGTTAGATGATGCGATGAATACATAGTTATGTTTTAATATAATTATATGATTGTTTCTGGATTGAATTTTTGCGTTAGGAATTTTATTTTGTATTCTAATCAAAATACCTCGTTGATTTTTTTTTGTTAAAATATATAGCAATAAAGGTTATAAATATTTTTTTTTGCTACTGTAAGGACACATAAGCAATTTAATTATATTAAACGGTACCCTACTTGTATTTGCATACTCAGGCATTTCGCGGCTGCGCCCGCGCGTTATATTTTATATGTACAACCAGTCGCTATTAAATCGTCACATCAATACGTTGTCTTATTGATCTCTCATTCGACCTAACCTCCACAGTTTAAAACAACTCCAGTTTAGGTTTATGTTTGCAGAATAAGAATTGTGGAATACGTTAAAAATTGTGATATGACTATTCCAAATATTAAATTTATTTAAATTATAGATTCACTGTTGTTTTAAAACTCTCGTAGGGCTTTCCCGATGTTTGCCGAAAAAAACGTGGACGGTTTTCACGCTGTAGGTAGAAAGCGTTATGCCTCTCTTCACGTTGGCAGGCCAGCTTGAAAGGCATCTTAAGCATGTTTGCCCAGCGCTGATATTGTGGCACTGGATTCGACTACACACTGACGGTGGTCGTACCATAGGATTAATTTAGTTTTATGTATTGACTAAGACTAGTTTGTAAAGTTATTGTAACTAACAATAATATGGACATTTTCTGAATTAAAAGATTTATTATTTTTATTTTAGCCGAAAGACACACACACGCACAGCTGGCCTTAGACCTTCCCAACTACCTTGAACCTTCGACATCTGTCTTCATCTATCGGTTATCCACCACCTTTATCGGATCGTCGACCTACCTTGTATGGAGCCTGCCCACGCTGTGTTTTACTTTAATGTCTATTACAGTACGTAGATATGGAAATACTTTGGGTAAATAAACAACAACAAAATAAATAATGTCATGTAGGCGAATATTAAATATTTTATTTAATATAACCCTACACATATTAGCAATTTACAGGAAATTCAGCGAGATCGTGTAATAAAATTAACACAACAATTATTTATTTTAAACAAACAAATTAGGGAAAAAATTATTGTGTTGACATAAAATTATATGTTTAAAATGAAGCTGTTTTGATGCTACTAAATCTATATATTCTTATATCTACATAAATCTTAAATAAAATATTGATTTTCAACAAACATTGAAAGGAGATGGAATGTTAATAATAATAATAAAAACTAAATGGCCTTATTGACTTATAAGTATACGAAGTAGTGTGATTAAAATTTATAAATAGAAAAACGGGATAAATACCTAATATGTTAATAAATACATAGTTCAATTCATTCAAATCAGTTTTCCTACTCATCGGTATTCATGAGACACGTCAATCCTATGCTAATTTTATTTAAAACGTTTAATTTTTGCAGAACAGAAATTCTGAATAAAAACCAAACATATTTTCAAATTTGAAAAATTTCTCTTATGCAAAACAGAAACACGTTTAAAAGCGAGAAAAATATGAGATAAATTGACAATTGTTATGCAGTAGAGAATTGACATACCATACACGATTACTCATTTTTACTTTACTAGTACACATTCAACTACTGACTTCGTATTCACGGTTTATAAAAAACAAAATTTATTGGAAATATTCAATAACACCCTTTTACTTGATTCATTAAAGTTTATAGGACTTTAAACTGTATTGTATTGACTAATCATATAGTTCATTTTCAATATTAAATTAAATACAATTAAATTGATAGATATACATACATAACTAAGTGTATTTATATTGAAACCCACCAATATTATTCCATTCTCATTTAGAATTAGTGAACTAATTCAATAAAACAGCATTATTTCAAACAGATAATTATAATTTAATATTATTCGATTAAAATTGAAATTCAAACGTCACTTATTTATCAATAAATTTGAATTATTAAATATTTTTTATAATTTAAAAACAATAAATTTATTTATTGATAAAATCAAAACTTATTTTTATCGCGTGTTTACGAAGTCAGCGACAATCCAGGCCTGTGTGGGCTGTACGCCTTATTTTACATCTTTGCGCACTTTGTGGCCTCGGAAGGAGGCCTGGATTTTAGTTGCGGCCTTGTTAAGATTCGGATCACCCAGATCAATCTTTTCGATGTCCTCCTGTGAACAAATAGGAATATATTTAAAATTAGGATTAATGAATGACCTCCTTAAGCTTATTAAGCAAATTACGGTCACTTAATTTAATATTTAAATTGACACAAAATTATCGTTTTACGTGGTTTGATGTCCCCATTAATAAAAACCAAGAATCACATAATCCAAGAATCGCATTGAAAAAGATAATCCATTGTAACGTTTCGGATCTAATTCGGAACCTACGTATAATAGTATTGTAGCTGTGGTACCAACTACCCATAAACCACCGAAAATACGTACTTACGTACACACCTGATAAAAATTTTGAATGTTTTTGAAACTGAATTAAAAAGTGTGACCTGCGTTCGTTTCGTGCTAGTTTGCCTTATGCTTCCATTATAGTTAGCGAATTGCCTAAATCTGATCTGAATGAATAAATCAGTTTGACTTTGACTTTGATAAATAGACTTTAGACTTAATAGTTAATAATATTAAGGTTAAAATTACCTTGTCTTGCTGTTCTTGGTCTTTATCTTTCTGGGCTTGTTCCTTGTCCCGGCGCGCCTGGTGGCCTCTGAACGACGCTTGGATCTTAGTCGCTGCGTTACACAGATCTGTCAACAAGGAAAATTAAACCTTTGAGTAAAATAAAAGATGGACCTTTTGCTTATATTTATATTGTTTTCAGCGCTTCTAAAAGTATACAGTATCTCATTAATATTCTAAACGCAAAATCTTTCACGCAATCACTACCGAATGGATTTTAATGAGACTATACAATTATAAAGGTCATACATCAAGAATAAGACACAGGCTTATAACTCATAAATATATTGTGTAATTTTTCATGTCACGTAAGCGATACTGCGGGCGACAGCTAGTTAGTAATAAAGTACGTAGGTAATAAGGTTTTAATATGATATTGATAAGGTGGCAAGCGTAGAAACTGTGTAACAGTAGATTGTGAGTAATCGCTTTACTGACAATCTACTGTTACACAGTTCCATTTATAAGAGGTCGGAGTAAAAGAGACAAACTTATTATTATAATTAGAAGTTTCTTATAAACAGAATATTTGTTAGTGAAATTAAACGATATTTTCGACCTTAAAAAAAAACACGAAGTGTGACGAGGAAGGTTTCATCAAGGTAGAAAAGAAGAAAAGGAAGCCTACTCGTCACAACCTGTGTGGTACAGGTCTGACAGGACCCAGCATGCTGCTACGTGCTGCAACACCAACGACGCAGCTGTATGTGTCCCGCCTACACCACTCTACGAAGGCCGAGGAGATCATGGAGTACATCAAGGTGAAGACAAACCTGACCTTGAGGGTGGAGAAGTTAGAGGCGCGCCACAAAACCAATTTTACATCGTTCGTGGTGCAGGCTCCAACTCCACAGTTAGAGACCTTCCTCAGGGAGGAGTTCTGGCCGAAGGGTGTCTTATATCGCCGTTTCCGCGGCCGGCTACTTGACACCCCGCAGCGAAACACGACGCCGACCTCTCGTATACAGTAGTTTTTAGTTTTAAATTATATAAAATATGTATTAGTTTATAGTTTTTATTTTGTTATTTATGTATTGAAATTTTATGGACTCTAAATGCCTGAAATAAATGGTTATTATTATTATTATTATTATTATTATTATTATTATTAAAATTTAGAATGTAGGTTCTGTGTCACAGACTATTTAGGCACCAGTCCCTCACAATCTGGAAGACATTAATATGTTTATTCATATAGGTTAATTAAATTAACACTTATGAACGTCAAAGTTTACAAAATGTCAGCAAATTAACCTACAGCCAGTTCGCTGACGAAGTAGAACTGGCAAGAAACTCAGGCCACTCTTTTTAATCGCCAGGTTATTACAATTTTTGTAAGTTACAGTTTCAAGTAGCATGCAAAGTGACGCAGGCAATACACTTAACTCTATAGATACTTAATTACTTACAGCTTTCTATGTAGTAAAGAAAAATTAAAAAGTAAAATGTGTGCTTTACTAATAAATTTTATAAGAACGTTATATTATAAATTGTTGCATTCAGCTAAAAATTGACACCTGGAACGATGACGCGCTTTAGAAGAGACCTATGAACAGTGGATTGTCGAATGCTAACGATGATGATGAATGTTGGAACACGCCTCGTCAAACTATCGAAAGTTGGGGTAGGCCTATATCCCACAGAGAAGGTCATTCGGCTTATATGATTGTGATGTCATAAATTGAAATTATATTTAAATGCCTATTACGTGTGTATAATCATAAAAAAATATAAATCCAACTCGCCAATTTGTTACGATATTTTCTTAAAATTGTGAAAATATTTTGACCTTACAACGTTACCTTTGTTAAAGTGAACATGTTTATGTTTTTCACTATGTAAATATTTACTCAAAAACTGGGCAACGTTATTAATTCTAAAATGATTGTACTACTCGGGATATTACTTTAGCGTTATAATAGTATATTTGATTAAAATGCTCTTTGAAATACATTATTTTTGTGTACTCAGCAGAATTAGTTTATGAATTTGTTGTTGTTTAATGTTTATCATATTATCTTCCATTTCCAATTGGTTTCATTCCACATTTTTTTTTCTCTTTCAAAAATTATCTACCCTGGACTATATACCGCACAAGTCTAATTTAATAAGTTTTCAGGTGACACGAACTTAATTTTAATGGTTTAGTTACACCTTTTAAAAGTAATTTATTCGATATAATCCGTTTTGTTTCCCTTCTCCATTGTTTTTTAAATTTTACTTGCGCGAATTTTTATTATGAGTTATTCCGGTCTGATCCCCCAGATCTGATCCCCTGAGATTATTATTATTCTTTAATTCCGTTCTGATCCTCTGCATATTTAGTCATTCCGGTCTGATCCCCTGAGTCTTTTTGACAGGTAAGTAGGTACAGTCAAGAGAAAATCAGTTTATGCATTATTTAATTAAAAAAATAAGAAGAAATAACGCAGTTGTACAATCTCTGCTTACTCCATTAATGGGAGACAGGCATGAAGTTGTATGTAAACGCAGTAAATATTAATCTAAAATATCATAATATTTTAGATTAATATGTACTGCGTCAGAATAATTTTATACATTCTGTTCAAAATTGAACATAAGTAATGATAAAACAGAGAGTAAGATATATCGGAAAACTTAAAAATAATAACATAGCAAAAAACAATAAAATTCAAGATCAAAACATAGTGGCATATTGAATTTCATAATCCTGCCGTCCTTGTTACTCATAACAAGTAAGACGAAGACAACATTAAATTATCGTTCAAGTTATACATAATGAATCCATTGAATACTTGCTTGTTGGATTTGAGTGAAGAAATTCCTTTAACCAATGTTATTCGATTAGTTACAAACCATTGATCTATAAGCCTTTCAAACTTTGACGCTAAACTTAACAATAAAGCACACGGTATTTGGGTTTATAATTTGTAATACTTTGCCTCTATTAATTGATTCATGATTTATTTCACACTGTCCCGGCTTTGCTCAAGGGTTCAGGTCATTCGTGGTATTTCTCTACTATAATGTATGCCTTTCGAAATAATTTCTTGAAAAGACAGTTTTTCTTTTAAACCTGATGCCTGATGGTAAGCAGTCACAGCCTTGCGACGCTTGCAACACCACTATCTTATAAAAATGGTATCATAGGCATTTTAAAAGAATTCCCTGTAAAATCAACTCATTATTTTGACTGAATCTGGGTTCCGCATGAAAGCAGTTTAATCTTATTCCCTTCTATCGATAGACTGGACTGGACATTCGCCTACCACAAGCATCTTTGCTTTAGCCGATCCTGAGGCTGATCCATAGTTCGGTTGTTGATCTACCTTGTGTACTGTGAATATAACACTAAACACGAATGTTTAATAGTGCATATTTATGAGGTTCTATCATCATAAATCGTTTAAGGTCATATAACTTTAAAACAATACACATCTAGCATTGTATATAAATCGTCACGCCCGAGGGAAATGGCATTCATAATCCTAAAGATTAATTTGTCAGCGATATTCACAATCGAAATTCATTCAATTCAATAAAATGCAAGTATTTACGTTTGCAGATAAATGCTGGTGTTGGTTGTTGTTTGGCAGTTCAATTTCGGTCTACTGTGCGTTCTATCACAAAGTTTGTTTATGTTGATAAATACAGATTCAGACCGTTCAAGCCTAGGTGCTGTCCTGGAGTAGACTTCTTACGGTGTCTGACTACTGTTTATTACTCTCTTGTTAAATTTCACTATTAGTGTTAATTGAGATGAAATATTTATGAGGTACAGCTCAGGGTGTCTTGAAATTATAGGAATAAATAAAAAAAGTGAAGCCTCTTTTAAAGTAAAATAGCGGACAACGGAAACGATTATACGATATTTTTTATTCTGTTCTTTATTTTATACAACATAAATACGTAAATAAATATTATGCTGTGATAATCCCGAATAGAATATTTCTAACGAAATATAAATTTTATGTAAATATGAATTTTCATTAATGTTGGCATGAGTATGACCTAAGGCGCTTTTATCATTAAATTTATTGTATATAATGTAATATAACTGAAAATAATTTTATATTGAAATATAATAAGTAAGCCATGTTTTCTTAGGCCAAATTTAACATACAAAAAAAAAGTACGCACATGCTTCTAGAGAACTCACTTCTGAGTTAAGCTCGCCTTTGTATATTAATTCTATTTACATTATGTACTAGCTTTTAGCGGTGCGGTTTCACTCGCGTCTTTTTGTACTGCTCCGCTCTTGTCGCCAGTAGCGTGATGTTACATAATTTATAGCCTTCCTCGAGAACTGGGTTATCATATGCAAAAAGAATTATTAAAATCGAACCGGTAGTTCCAGAGATTAGAGCGTTCAAACAAATAAACAAACTCTTCCGCTTTATAAAATAGTATAGGAAGTTTGAATGTTACTTTCTGCGTGCAAAAATAAAAATAAATAAATACAATACAATACCCTCACGACGTGTTGTACAAGTAAATGTTAAACAGAGGGAATACAACTTCTACCTCTTGTACAAGATAATTACATTCAAAAGTTTGTATAATATCTAAAACAATAATAAGAACTAATATCGAGCTCGTGTTAGTTTTATATCTAAGATCATATTTATGAAGGACAAAGGGTTTCATTACGTCTAAAAGGTACTACAATCGTAATATTTTTCTTTCATTATACATATATGAATATATTAAGCCAAGTCTAAATTTGTTTTTGAATATACTCTGTAGATATTAAACATTTATTCAAAATTTTCTTGATTAGTTCTCATTAGTCCGTAGTCTAATTTTTTGAGCCAAAAACCTCGGTTAAATGAATTCTTCAGCTTGAGGCCGAAACGGTTAATCGGGAGAAAATATGAACAAAAGAATAACATAATACCAACTTTTCGTAGTGAATGTTTTATTTTGACTAGACGAGTGCGCGGGGCAATCTGCTGATTGAATGAAATTTTAATATTGTACACATTTTAGAGAGTGTAACTTTAGAGAGCCTTGAGTGTGTTTTATTACATAAAAATTATTTGTTGAAACTTTAAAATAAGATTGAAATTTTTAAGATTAACTTGTTCAAGTATGGACATCGTTAAGGTATTGAAACTTAAATTATGTGAAATTTGACTAATTGGTTACAAATAAATACGTAAACCGTGCCAAAATTCTTCTAAAACCGAACACGCTATTGGGAATTTATCAGTCAGCAAAACATTAAACAGGCTTCAAAAGAATTCGTTCGTTACTGCCTTTTGTACAAAAGTCTTAAACCAAATGATTCAGTACTTCACACTTATTTAGTTCAATTAAAACCAGAAACTATCGAGATTTGCCGAGTCTTTTAATCAAGACGTAAATTTGTATTTCATAAATTCAACATAGTGGTAGCAAGTTGAAATCTGTAACACTCAAATATATTACTTTTATTTACTAGCATCCCTTGAAGACCAAGAATTATTTTATCTTGTTTTAACCTTTAACATGTTGAAGGCACCTACTCGTGTAAAATGGGTAGGTAGGTACTCAAAATAACGAAAGTGTACCTACTATAATATGTAGGATAATCGCGGCAATCCTATACCTATGTATGCCATATGGTTTGTCTTTGTATCATTACCATTAATACTCCAAGGAGTAAGGATTACTTTATTATATTTTTGCTTTGGCAGTCTTTTCTTGAACTCTCTCACAGAATATTAAAACAAAAATGTAGTTTCTTTTACATAAGCAATAACACCTTCTATCCTTCTATTAATTTTTTTTCCTACATCCAAGCTTGATGAAAGAAAGTTTTAGCCAAATGAACGTTTACAATTACAGTTATTGTAATTTTATTGTTATTGATTCTGTGAAGTACTGATACTATCATTATTATTTTTCTTAGCTATCTATTCCTTATTATTATTACCTCTAGACTATCCTTTCGGCAAGACTCATTTATTAAGTGAATAATACAGTTTCACTTTGCCATTACATACTTAGATAAATCATTTGCGATATTACTATGACTATGTGTTTAGTGTTGTTTTAAATCATTGTTTACAATAAAAAGTGATTACGTACGAGATAGGGTTGTCATCTCTGCGAGTTTTGGTTTGTCTGCAGCAATATTTATTTAACAATGGTAACATTTAATGCAAGTAGAAGGCATCCGACTATTTAAGTAACTGTAACTCATAAAAATCTTATAAAAAAAATCAAAGGAATTTCAATTTTGTAAATAATTTTTCGACCATTGGATCTTTGTTCTTGATGTTAAGATTTCATATGTAACGATACGATTATATAAAAAAGAACAGTTAGGAATAAAGTATTTTAATGAGTACCGGATTACAGTGCGACACTAAAACAAGGAAAATACGACGGGAATCTCAATGGTATCCGATTTCTTTTGTTGAAAAAAATTACAATATTCTCAATGTATGTATTAGATTTGTATTTATTCTACGTAAATAAAAAGATATCTTGAAATATGTAACTTAATTTACGACACATTCTTGCTGAAATTAGCAACCGGATCGGCCGGGGAAGAAGAACTTACATAGAATATAGACGTAAAATATTTGTTTCTCACGTTTCGTTCGCTCAGTGGGAGTGCTGGAAGCCCAGTTTTAGCAACCGGATCGGCCGGGGAAGAAGAACTTACATAGAATATAGACGTAAAATATTTGTTTCTCACGTTTCGTTCGCTCAGTGGGAGTGCTGGAAGCCCAGTTTTAGCAACCGGATCGGCCGGGGAAGAAGAACTTACATAGAATATAGACGTAAAATATTTGTTTCTCACGTTTCGTTAGCTCAGTGGGAGTGCTGGAAGCCCAGTTTTACCTTCTTCCTTTCCCTTGCTTATCGCCTTCTCAATACACAGTCGGTATATCATTACCTAGCTGTTATGTAGCTGTGGAGGTAGCACACCATATATCTCCACCCAAAGGGAGGACCCTCCGACTAGGCTAGGTGATCGTGCCTGGAAGGCTACTGCCCGACAGTTGGTAGTCGGGACTTGTATAATATATAGTTAGTTGGTGTGAGAATGTTAATATCGCGATTTAGGCTTCTATACATCTTGTATAGGGAGGTCTATATTTGTTACCTAATATTAACAATATTTCACTATTTCAAAGGTTCATTGTTTCTTTTTTTTTTTATTGCCTACAGTGGCAGACGAGCCAACAGCCCACCTGATGGTAAGTGGTAACTGTCGCTCATAGACTTCTGCAATGCCAGGGGCTCTGCGAAGCCGCTGCCTGAATCTTATGAATGTAATAATCTGCATTAGCCTATAACTACAACTGTTTCCAAAGATTTCTCAACACAAGAACTAAGATGGATAACATATTATTAATCTCCGGCCGTACTTTGCAACACGAAGCTCATCTATCAACATCACACAAGATTATAGACGAGAAACTTTAGAAAAGCCTTCTGGTCGACTGAATTTACCAAACTATCTAAAATCTCCTAAACTTTTTACTCTTTTGCAGATTAAATTGTTGATACTTGTCATTAAAAGTATAATTACTTTAACAACCAATATAGTTTTAAGACGCATTTCGAATGTGTCATAATTATTGCCTAATAAAAAAAGTCTGATATTGCCAATCCGCTTTAAGCAAGAGTGGTGAACAATGCTCGTGTCTTAACTGTTTTTTTATAACTATCAAAGTGACTCCACTCTGTCTGATGGTAAGCAGTCCATCGAATTCAAGGGCGGCGGCCACCATTCGAAAAGTCATCGTCTGAAACTGCTGGTACCATGGCCTCCACGATGGCGGCTTTGAGATTTTTTTACGTTCCGTTTATAAGACCCAGGATCAAAATTAAATGAAAACACATGCGCTAATAAAGATATCCAGGCTTTAATTGAGCGACAAAAGTATGAAGTACTGAACCGATTAAGTTAGGGAACAAAATTGTCTCGGTGAAAAAACCTACGTTAATAATAATAGTGAGACGTGCAATCACGTAAAAAAATTCAGTTCTATGCATATGATTAAAAGCAAAGCAAAGCTTACATAAGCTTTTGATTAAATTTCTCACCAATGCCGTGAACATGTTTCTTTATAAAGATTCGTTTAAACATGATAAAGAGCTGGAAAGATTGTACATTCCATTAACTGGCTCTTTGCCAGAGACCAGTGCATAGACATAATAAATATCTCTACTTGTAATTTTACTCAAAACGTTTTATGAGACAATATATTCGAAAAAAGTACTGTATTTTTTGCCCGACTGCTGAAGTCAAAGAGGGTAATGTTTTCGTAGCGTATGTATATATGTATCTATGCTGACTGCACCGTTGGTCTAGTGGTTAGTGTAACTGACTGCGACGCCAG
This sequence comes from Parascotia fuliginaria, assembly GCA_963082885.1. Taxonomy (NCBI): domain Eukaryota; kingdom Metazoa; phylum Arthropoda; class Insecta; order Lepidoptera; family Erebidae; genus Parascotia; species Parascotia fuliginaria. Next base: position 6,307,560 of record OY720197.1, read on the forward strand.
GTGTCGTGGGTTTGATTCCCACGGAAGGCAAATATTTGTGTGATGAACATTTGTATTTGTCTTCAGTTTGGGTGTTTTCTATGTATTTTAAGTATGTATTTACAAAAAAAAAGTACGTATATGTATTATATTTTAATTATCTAGTACCCATAACACAAGCTCTGCTTAGCTTGGGACTAGATGACGATGTGTGATAGTGTCCACATATTATTATGACTTTTTGACTGGCCTGTTGGTCTAGTGGTTAGTGACCCTGACTGCTAAGCTGGAGGTCGTGGGTTCGATTCCCACCCAGGACAAACCTTTGTGTGATGAGCATGATTGTTTGTTCTGTGTCTGGGTGTAATTTATCTATAATATGTAAGTATTTACAAAAAAAAAATGTATATAAGTAGTATATCAGTTGATTAGTACCCATAACACAAGCAAATATAATTGCTTAATTTGGGGCTAAATGGCACTGTGTGTATGTGGTAGAATATTATTATTATTATATTATTATTATTATTATCTATGTAGGTATATGTATGTCTACTTCCTTGGCATGCTCTACAGCCTAAATGACTCAATGGATTTTAACATATGAGGTGTCATTAGATACGTATTATTTGTGGGAGTGACATAGGGTAGGTACATGATATTTCAATGTAGCGTTAGCACGAGGGAAAAATGGGTTTCTTTTTTTCTTCGCAGGCGGGCTTTCTGTTTTTAAATATTATATTTTGCTTGTCCTCACTAATTGATAGTAAAAAGTAAAATTGAACTAGTTCGTTAAGACAAGTCTCGAGAATTTTGTGATAGCATTTGGACTTTGGAAAGTGACGACCCTACCACATAGAAAGAGAATGATATAAGTAAAGCATGGAAAATGTCTACTGTTACTGCGTTCTACTTAAGAGCAGATCTGCACGAGACAGAATGTTATTTCTATTGTGCCTGATATTGCAGAATACGAGCGGGTAAAGGAAAATCCTATAATATGTAGGTGAGTTGTATGTAGACGTTCTTTGGCTGATCACTTCAACAGTCTTACAAACATTTCGAGTCAGTATATTCTTAATAAGTAGTATATAACATTACTTCAAAATCCATCTTCCTCTCTAGCATGGTAGTTATCATTTAAATAAACTTGTAAATCACAATAACAAACAAATTTCTAGCTATAGTAACATTAGCAAACCACTCTACATAAATTTGAAGTATTACAACCGAATAATAATTTAATCTTCTCGATTGCGAGACGTGACATCGATTCAGGTAGCGATGAAATTGAGGCCGTAATTGAATCCGTATTGATGTCAAATGGGAGACGGAAATTTTATCGGAGGGTAGAAGACTACTGAATATTTACAAATATTATTTATGTTTGAGTAATTTGCAATATTAGCATAGACATTTTACTGTCCGTAGTCAAACCAAAACTAGCTTAATATTACCTACCTTATCTGTAATAGCTGCTGAAATTTTAGAGAGAATTATTATAATGTTGTTAATAATAAGTGAATAAAGAACGACCTTATAAGAATGGCGGGCAACTGATGGATGACGACGGCTCGCGACCGGCTAAGGTGACGAAGATTGGGCGAGGACTATGTCCAGCAGTGGACGTCTTTTCGGCTGATGATGATGATGAATAAAGAACTCAGAGCATATTGTGTAGGTATAAGGTTGTAACCAATGTGAATGTGACTTTACAGAATGATGGTGGAAGAAAATATCCCAGATGTACCTTGATTTATCACAAATATAAGTCTAAAATTGCGAAGAATCCTTGAGACGCATAATGATAAAATTAAAGTCTCATGTGTTTACTGCATGACAAAAGGCCTTTACCCAGCAGTGGGGTAAATATAAAGTACCTGACACTTTAACGTATAATACTACCGACATCTTATTAGCCCATCTCAGCTGTAGAAGTAAACATAATAAACTCTTTGGAAAAGTGATAAAAAGTAATTTTAAATGTATAATGCCGAGCAATTTAAAACTTAGTAGCAATAAACGTAAGATATATTATTATTTCCAGATTTATGCCTCCTTTCTCCTGAATACCTATGTATTTTAATTATTTTCAAACTGGTAGTTAACCAAATGAATGGCACTTATAAATGCCAAGGTAACCATTAGAAAATGTCAGTAACTTTGCTCCAACATCGGCATCCAAATAATGCGTGTTCGACAAAGTGAAATATTTGGTGGTACCGTCAGCAAAATTGAATGTTGTGGTTGTTATTAAATAATGAAACATTATTAGAATATTAAATGAAGTTACATTTATTAGAATAAGAATGTTTCAAACTGTTTTTAGAGGACTAAAATATTTTATGCTCTAGACAAGGATTATCTAAGTAGTATAATCGAATTTGAACCCACTGGTTTTTTTAAATTTGTACTCTTTGTCCACTCAAATAGTTGAAATTCCCACTCGTTTCGTGATCTATTTCATTATTTTAACCTCTCCCATTTATCAGAATGACACGTGCGTGTAGTGTCATCTTTTAACAGTGGAATCTATAGAGTCTTGAACCAAACTGTTTAGCACTTTTGTCTTATTTAGGAGATATACTACTAAAGCAATGAGCATCATAAAAGCTTCTATCCGCGGCTTATTGAAACCTAAAACTACAAATATCACTTATTCGTATTCATTATTAATTTAGTCTAGGTTCATTCTCCTAAGTTTAATTTCGTTTACTTTACAAGAGGCCCAGGTAAAGTGATATTGGCTTTTGATGATGAGCTCGGAGACTGAAATTATACCCAATAATTTGCAACAGATTAGCTTTCATTACGATACAATACAACATAGGACCTAGTATAGTGATGAAACGTGAGTGTCATAATACCTCTGCCTAAAAGAGTATATCAATTAATTAATAGTCTTAAATAGTCACCTACTTCTCGTGCTAACCGTACGATTGTCCATTTTTGGCCACATTAACACCCACCTTAATAAACAATATCCCTAAAAGTGCCCTAAAGCACTATTAAAAACCGATTAAACTGTCAACAATAAATACGTGCTTGAAAGAAAATTTGTGAAACCACATGATTAGGGCCAGATCCACACGTTGGCCCCAATAAAAAATAACAAACTTATCCAAGGTGTGGATCTAGAAAATAGCATTGGGCACAACATTGGAGAAGCGTTGGCAGTGCTATTTTCTTGATCCACATATTGGACTAGCACCGTTGGGACCAACATTGGGTCCAATGTGTAGAGCTTGGGTTATAATAAAATAAAGGTTGCGTGGTGAAAACCATTATTGGAATAATTCTACGAACAAGTTAAATAGGGTGGTAATTGAAAAACTTGGAGAAAGGCAAGTTGTGGATGAATAAAAAGTGGTACTCTTTGTACTTTGCGTAAAAGAAGTTATAAGTATGATATTAATTAATAAGGTTTCAGTTTATGTAGGTTTATACACACGTATCTTTAAGGTTTTGATTTTATATGGGTGGTAAACGGGCAAACAGCTTTTTTGATGTTAAATGATTACCATATCTTATAAACAGCTATTCTTATTCTCTAAGAAATTCAGGTACAATGTCCAGGAAACACAACAAACCGTCACCGGTGGTAAAAAAGAAAGGAATAAGGGGTGAGAACAAAAAGGAAGGTAATCGAGGTGATATTATTTGAGCCTCACGAGTTTTCACTAAATAGGTACTACTCTCTATTTTACACATAATACTCAATGAGAGGTTTTTTTAAAAAATTTAGCCCACCAAAGGGACTCCACCCGCCTGATGGTAAGCAGTCAGTGGAATCCAGAAGTCGTGACCAGCATACTAAAAGCCATCAAAAGGATAATTCTCCGCTTAATCCGACCTATTGATATTGAAACCAGCAAATAGTAAATAATAATAAATAGTAAAAGCTTGAACAAAATAATATTAAAATTAGACACTAAACTTTATAATAGCCTTACATGAACTCAAACGCTGAAAGTTAAATTATTTAATATTGTACATAAATAATTAAACTCAAACGCTCATAAACTTTAGGCCTTTAGACTAAAAAGTATTTCTGTCACTTAACAAGTCACTGGGGTCAGTGACTTGTTTTAGTGATACATTGTTTTTTTTTTTAATTTGGAGTACTAGTTTATCTAGGGATTCTCAAAATATAAATCGAACTTTGTCTTTAAGTTGGATAGATTTTGAGTTATGAAGGGTTCAAAAGTGGCTCCAAATGGTTCTTGTAACACACGGGCGCTGCTCGTCAGTCCTCTTGGCTGGCACTAGGCTTGACACGCTTCCGTGTATCATGAACTGGAACTATATTTTATTAGTTGTATAAGCCTGTGTATGTTTACCATATATCTATATACTATAATAATATATACATACATATAACTCTAGCTTTCCGCGGCGCGGTTTCACCCACGTCTTTGCTTACTGCTCTGCTCCCGTCGCCAGTAGCGTGATGTTACATAGCCTTTTATCTTCCTCGAGAACTGGGCTATCATACGCAAAAATATTTTTTAAATCCGACTGGTATTTCCAGAGATTAGCGCGTTTAAACAAACAAACAAACTCTTCCGCTTTATATAATAGTATAGATAGACAGTATATACTTTTAAAAAACAAAAGTCCTCTTCCTCCCTTAAATAAAATATTGAGTATTGAGTATATCCGAAACACAACGCTCCGTTTTGAGCTGTACAATTCAAAGCTAAAATTAAATTCAGGATTCCAGCTCCATTGGAGTATGAGTATTTAACTAAGATAAATGGATCGCTATGTCAAAATTAGTCCACAAGCACAAAGGATTGCTTTAGCATTAATCAAGTTTAGTATATCTAACTATTAGTTTTACATATATGACAAAACTGCTTCCTGACACATCATAGAGGATATTTAAATCAATCAGTCCTTTGAAAATGTTAAATATTAATTGTATTAAATTATATGCCAAGGAGTTAAAAGTTTTTTTACAGGATTGGCAACGCGCGATACTCCTGAGGCCCTAGACAAGTGACAAAGATTTCTATTCTATTCATAAAAAAATTTATGAGATTGACATAAGTGTTGGCGTTAGCTTATGTCGATCCAATAAATTTTTCTATCTATTCTATAAATAGAATAGAAATCTTTGACACTTGTCTAGGGCCTCTGGTGTTGTGCAAATATCTTTGACTATAGAAACAGCTTACCCTCAGGCAGGCCGTATGCATGTTTGTCATTTTAGTTGTATAAAATTGTCACGTCGATCTCGCGCCAGTATGTTCTCTTTAATTTATTGGAAGTCATAATAAAACCAGTGTTTTACATCTGACCCCACCTTGAAACATTACAACTATGTTCCTTCAGTTAAAACTTAGTACCAGCGCATGTCCAGACTTTTTATTTTTTGGACGTGAATAATATTTTTCAAAGCTATTATAAAGATCACAGGGCAACCATTTACAAGGCCACCATTTGGGATAGTTTTATATTATTGTTTATGTCACAGTAATTACACTACTTTAATATTTCGTAAATATTTACTTTTTTAATAACAGAAAAACAATATTGAAGTTTGAATTTACTAAAACACGCCAAAAATCACCGTAATGCTAATGACGCCGGTCATATGTCACGCGTGACGTTACACGCCAGTAAACCATGTGCCTGAACATTGGGTCTATCAGTGCAGTTGAGTGTATGTTACTCGCCTGTGCCGTCACCGGAGCCACAACCACGTGACAGACCGTTCACGTACCAGATGAAATTTCATGAATTAAACATAATTTATATCGTTAATGTTTTTTAAAAATCACATTTTTACATTAAAATTAGTTTCAGGGGAGAAATATATTTTTTTACGCTATTTTCTTTGAGGATGACCACAATTAGTAGTATATTTTGAATGTTGTCAAATAGCCTATTTTAGATCGCATTGCGGTGCTTACCATTAAACAGAATATCACGACCAAACCGTAGTAAGAAAACCGTATATAAGATATCGTTAAATTAAACATCATAAAAAAGAAGAATGTCCCGTTAAAATGCGTCCCATAACTAATTAACTAAGTTAATCCCTCAGAATATACAAAGGTACTTTATAAAAGGCTCGTTTTATCTTTTAACACATTAATCGAGAGGTGGATAAAGCTGCGAACCCTTCCAACCACGCACTGACTGACAGACTAATCTTAACACCGCTAGCTAAATACCAGTATTTTATAATACATCTTTGGTGGCAAACAAGCATACGGCCGTAACCTATGGCTATAATTTCTAAGCATTGCCAAAATAATGCTTTAAAAACACAACCATGCCGTTGGTGATCATGGAGAGAGAAAGGGATGAAGAAGGAAAATGAAGAGTATCAATTTTTCTAACTAATATAGCTCAATTCCAAATATTATACTATGGGAAATGTTTAGGACACTTTTTAATTTATGCATGACAGAATTGTTAAAAACTAACATTATTATCCTGTTTGTATCTCTGTCTGTGTATCCTTAGATCTTTAAAACTACGTAACGGATTTTGATGCGGTTTTTTAAAATAGATAGAGTGATTCAAGAGGAAGGTTTATATGTATATAACGTGCAAAATGTAGTAGAGAAACACTGGTAATTTTAGAGGTTTCTAATGTAATACAGGGACATAGCGGTTGCGGCAGTTTATATCGGCTGGGAGCCGCCGGCCTCTAAAGAAAACATGTTTGTATTTTCTAATGACAAAAAAGCTGTGAACGTTGTTTAAATAGACATTCTGTAGTATATTTAGTATCAGCAGTAATGCCTGTGCGAAGCCGGGGCGGGTCGCTAGTAACGTATAAAATCATTAGAATGTTAGGTTAGTCCCAAGTCTTACTACAAATAAAAAAAAACTTTTTCTCTTTCAAACAAAGCCTACCAGATAAAAAAATTGTAGATATTTTCAAACGTTTGTTCATTTTGAACTACTATTACCAAAATAGCTTAACAAATCATCACTAACAAGAAAGATTTACGGCGCGAAAACACATTTATCAAAATCCATCAAACTGTTGGCGCTGAGTGAAATAAACTAATTTATTCATAAATAAAAACGTGCCTCCTACAGTGAATGGGAAAAGCAATCTAAAATACACCTGAAACTTCACTGTAAGAATAATATAACATTAAATCACGTTTTTTTAATCCGCGTTTTTACGTCTTTATTACAAGTAGGTATATACCCACATTTAGGTAGGTATATTGGCACCCATATAACAGAGCAAACTAGATGTCATTTACTGAGCAGGGGCACAATTCCAAATTGGTCTCAGAGTAGGCAAACTCTTCCAAAAGTGGAGTAATGACCCAATAAGAATTGCAAGCATCTGGTAAATATGGATTGATGACCAGACATAGCGGTGAAACTTGGGGAAGCTCTTTATCGAGCAGTAGGTAAACAATTTTCTGCTCAAAGAATGATGGGCAAAATTAAAACTTTGCGCCAATACCTAATAAGAATTTCTCAATGGAAAAAAAGTAAACATTGATGAAAATAGCATACTTTTTATGAATTTAATCACTGAAGTATCAATTATAATTATTTTGTATTATAGAAAGAAGAAGTTTGCGTAACAAGCCGAACGTTTAGACCGATCGCACCTCTCTATCGCTTGTTCCGCGCTCTCGCTTGCACGCGGAACGTGACATATTTCGTAGCCAGCTTTCATCGATTTACAAGACGTTTTCACGTCGAAAACGAAATATCACTTTAACCCGATCCGTGTTAGTTCGTATACAGTACCATTCAACCACCAAAGAAATTCCTAAACTAAAAAGCCAAAAAATAATAGAACTAGATCATTATTTTCTTTTCAGTTAATTGTATGAAAAGGATGAAAAATGATTGTCTTTGTACGAAGCCATACGAAGCCTTGTATAACGGTATAAAGGAGGTGAACTCATAAATCATTTGCGTTTAATCGAGCCTATCGCTGAGTTATGAGTTGTCGATGCCTGTCCTCCATACGAAGTAGCGTGACAATAACAGAAGATATATTGGAACGTTTATATTGTCTATGTTAATAATTAAGTACAAATTACGAGTATTTGTCAAGATTTGTCGCGTTACATCCTACAAGCTAATTCAAAACTAGTGATAAGATATTACAAAATGTTATAGTTATAAGAGTAGGTATATATTTCTTACAGATTAGTAGGTAACTAAGCCCACCTGAAGCCATTAATCAATGTATGGGATTGACATATGCTAACGCCAACATTGTCGTTAGCTTATGTCAATCCCATACATTTTTAATATTTTCTATTAGTATTTATGCCACTTGTTGGTCTCTGACAGTAAATGGTTACCATAACTTAGGAACATGACTGTAACCATTGAAAAACTAAAATATAAATAGAAAGAAATGAGAGAGGAGGAAAAAAAGAAGAAAGACTAGAGTACCTACTAAAGCCACCACTTTTATTCACTGATCGGAACGTAATAAAATAAGTAATACTATTTTAGTTGAGTAAAAGCAGACATATCTTAACTCAAACTCAAAGCATTTATTTCATTTGGATCTTAAAGTATGACGCTTATGAAATAATATATACACTTAAGTTCAAATCAGAGCCAGATCGACGAGAAAATTCTAGCTTTTTTTGCTACAGTTTGCAATAACAAAATCTTCCAACTAAGTTTTATTATTTTATCTGATACTTATCTACTTGTTATCTGCCTTTCTAGTTCACTTTAAGTGCGAGTGATTGATGTAAAGTGAGAAAATACAGCTCGTAGCCAAGTACTTTACGCGTTCAAGTATCCGGCTCTTACTTGTAGAAAGTCGAGTTGTTTAAATGCTTGAGATTTTTTCTGTAACTTAACTGTGAGCTAAAGTGCGTGAGGTTTCAATGTCAGTGATGTCGTTATCATTTGCATGCCAATGGCGCGTAATAAATTTGTTTATTATAATGCTAAAAATTTACTTGTTTAGTTTTTTTAAGGCTACTCCCGCTGCCTGTAGCGAACCCATTCTCGACACAATAATTTATGTATCTAAATTTTTAATGTCCCCTCGTGCACAGCAGTTGCTTGCGCTCCCACTGCACTACAGAGGCAGTATTATATGTTAATGGGTAATTCCTACTAATTGTGGCAGCTTGTTATTGGCATTTAATATGTGTGTTTAATTTGCGTATTTATTTGTATGAATCTGTAAGCTCCTCTATTAAAATCAAATATGAAAATATTTTTTTTATAGATGGTAATGAAAACCTCAAAACCGTGGATTCTAAGGTACAACGATATATAAACATTTATGAATTAAACTACAAAAAAAAGTGTTGAATAAATATTATCTTTTAAACGTAAACCTACGACAAAAAAGTTGTTTAACATTTAAATAAGTTTTTCTTCGTTAAAATTCTGTTATATCTACACATGAATAAAATTTAAATTCAAATATTAATCTGAGTACTGCATCACGTGAATAAACTTGAGTATTTTATTTATTAAATGTTAAATCACATGTACAATGTTTGCTTTCCATTTATTCATTATTCGAATGTGCTAATTGTTTATTGGCAGCCACAAAGAACATGAATAAATTTATTTTCGTTCGTTAAAAACTGTCGCACCCAATTTATTCGTGTTCGCCGAGAATGTATTCATGAGGGAGAGGCTTCAAAGGAACTTACTTTCAGTGTTATGTAATTAACTTTCATCTAACGCAGTAACTACTAAAAGTAAAATTATAGGCACAGATTTTTTGAAACAGACTTTCCACGCCATTTAACTGCTCTGGCGTTGAAAAGTGAAGATCGCGCCACTAACAAGCAAAGTATATAACAGAACAGAATGATGTTGGTAAAACCCTCAGACGACAAGGCGATAAGAAAACGATTCAACATAGGACGCGCAGCAGCGTCCTGCCTTGCCCTGTTTATAAGGGAAGTTAATAGCCTGATATTACTTTCATTATTTCGCCGGACACTAAAGAATAGGTCTTCTGCAAAAAAATCTTCTGATTTGAAGTCATTGAACAAGGTTTTTCAAGTCTGAATTTTATCTGTTGAATTTTAGAGCTAAATTGCTGTTTATATAAATTTATGTTTATAAACTACCTCAGTACACTTTGAACTCCATGCAACCAGACACTATAGAAAACCTATTGTTGGCATTCACCGGTGACCGACATACAAAATTTGAATGTTTAATCTTAGGTCAAATGAAATTGTAGGTACCTATATCGTTTAAAATAATATAATCACTTACGTTTTCTCCGTTAAAATATGACGGAATGTTATGTTGTAGTTTTCAGGTATGTCCATAAAAGTAATTAAAATAGTAACTAATATCCACCCTACTTTCTACAGCTGAGTTATTGAACTATCCACGTTGACAACTTATTACTAGTAATGAATTCAGGTTAGCCACACGCAATAACACCACGACGATTTAGAACCTTATTGGACATAAATCTTCAGTATTTTTGCTGAGCACTGATATTATGAAAGTATAGGTACCTATTTATTGCTTTCTCAATGATTCGTAACTAACAAAATAAATAGAAAATGCATTGAGGAAGCAACGATTAAACCTTCTCTTTAGGACCTCTGCCCTGTAGTGGTATAATACCGGGCTAGTATTAATCCTACTAAAATTATAAATGCGAAAGTTTGTGTGTGTATGTATGTGTGAGTGTTTGTTACCACTCAGCGCCTGAACAGCTGAACCCATTTTGTACCGGAGACGGACTATGTTACTTTTTATCCCGAAAATCGATCTGGTTCCCGAGGGTGACAAAACACATTTTAGGCGCAGGCGAAGCCGTAGTGTGCGGGGTATTATATTATTATAATATTAATGGAGTCTGACATAAAATATTGGTGGTTAAATGGTCGCCATGAAGACGGCAGGTAAATAGTTTAATACAAGACAGGCAGTGTCGTTATTTGATAATTCGCTTTGATCGCCAATGCCCACGCCAATAATGCAACCCCGATGACAAAATTGGTATCATAGCTACAACATGACTCCGACCGTGGGGTCCAAGGGCTCTCATAAAGGAATGTTAATATAACCTTACTTTGTCTCTATCCTTGTTTTTAATGGTACAAAAGAAAAAGACAAAACACAAAGTAACATTAAAATAATATTGCCCCCAGGAAAGTGACTTGTCATCAGACAACGTGAAATATACTTCAAGCATTCTCTCTCACAAACATGGACATGTCACGATCTGGAGGTGAAAATTATCCAGGCACACAAATTACTACAAGGTCTACATGTTTAGAAAAGAAAAAAAAAGTGTAAAAACAAGCTATAAACCTATTTTAAGTTACATTTACCAAAATGTTAAAATCTTACTATTATTAAAGCGGAAGAGTTTGTTTGTTTGAACGCGGTTATCTATAGAACTACCAATCGGATTTTAATAATTCTTTTTGCGTATGCGCCCAGTTCCTGAGGAAGGTTATAGGCTATGTGACATCACGGTACTAACGACGGGAGCAAAGCAGTAAGCAAAGACGTGAGTAAAACCGCGCCGCGGAAAGCTAGTCGTGTACAAACTGTAAAAGCCAGAATAGAATTTAAATTGAAGTTAGTGAAACAGTGCACATACTTTGTTCATTTTCATTATCCAAACCTAATTCACTCCGTGACTTACAATTTGATTCACAATAGCTGCATTAACTCGATTACTGATGCTACGTGGTGTTACTACTATAGTTTGTAATATCGTTAAGGTAAAAGGGTTAACAAGGTCTTTTTGGATTATGTAATGGTAAAAGTCGAAATGACCCAGTGGATAAAACACAAGGTAGTAGATTCAAATCCGGGCAAGACCGATGTGATTTTTTAAATCATATATTATATACTTTCTAAGTTTGTGTGAGTAAGTGTAAGTGAAGGAAAACATCGTGAGGAAAATTGGATTTAAAAGTCTGAAATTGCCAATCCGCTTTGAGGTAGCCTGGTGATTAATACTCATGCCTTCTCTATATGAGAAGAGGCCCTTGTCCTGCAGTGGGACAGTAAACAAGCTGGTATTATTATATGGTGAATAGAGGGTTTAAGTCTAAGTACCAAACCACTGTAGTAGTAAACAAGTATACGTACTGGTTACTTGATGGTAAGTAGTATACATGGATGTGTTTTCTAAGCATTGTAGAAATAATGCAATGAAAAGAAACCAAGTCATTGTTGACCACGTAGGCAAAAGAGAATGAGGAACCAAGGGGGTAATTGGGTCTTTGATTCATACTTTACCAAGTTGTATAAAAAACAGCTGTTATAGCGGATTCGCTAGCAGATTTAAAAGCGACGAAATTGTTAAATACAGACTCTTTAAAAACGTTTATTCTGTAAACTTATGCCATGCACTACGTCATTTTACTTTAAGAGGATAGAGTAGCTAACTAGTCAAACTATAAGGTTTCAAAAGCTTCTCATAATACCAAGAGAAAGTATTTATTTATTTATTGCACACACACAGAAAGATACGTAAGAAACGTATTTCTATGCAAGAAATTGTATCAGAATATTAACAACGGATGTTTCTATGTCGTTTAAATGGAGAGAGACGTTCAAAGACATTATGAAAGCCTTTGGTAAAAAGCAATTAAGAAGCAATAATGTTATATAAGACGGTAAAGAAATTTAAGGCATTCTCGCTTACTATTTCAGTCATTCATTTCTTATTATTATTATCATCACTGCTACCAAAAGACATCTTCTGCTAGGCTTTTAATCAGGCTTTTAATAGATTGAATCATCATTATCATATCGGCCTATTACTATCCCACTGCCTCTTCTCATACAGAGAAGGCATGGGCATTAATCGCCACACTTGCTCAAGGCAGATTGGCGATTTCAGACTTGCTCAGAAGTCCAGGTTTTCTCGCGATGTTTTCGTTTACCGTTAGTCAGAAATGTCAAAGACAAACTTGAAAGTGCATATGATTTGAAATGTCACATTTATACTTGCCTGGATTTGAACCCACTACCTCGTGCTTACGAAGCGGGTGCCTTATCTTCGTAATAGATATTGTTACGTTACCTGTTACGTTGACGATGAACCATACCTGTGAAAAAAGACAACGAAATTATAACAACGAACTTCAAAACTGTATAATAGCTACATTAAGCATGTGTAACTTACAAGACATTAAAATTGGGTACTTATATATTTTTATTACAAAAGAAAAGGAATTAGACTTATGTGTAACGGTCTATTCCAGGCTTTGACTAGGTAGATCCCTTCTTCGCTAAAATCTATTTAAAGCGATAAGACATTGTAGAACTTCTATCTTTTGTGTGTTGTCTCATCTAATTTCATTGTACACATTTAATTGGTCTACAGTAAAGAATATTCTATCTATCCCTTAGTTCTGTTCTTCATTTTCAGTTAGCCTCTTACCTAAGCTCAGTAATTGCCAATATTTAACTTTATTATTATATAGTCAGGAACTGATCTTTTGCTTTTATAATATAAAATTCAAAAGGTATTAAGTGCTATACGTGTATAAAGGAAAGTATACGTCGTTTGTGTAATCTCAGATGTTCACTAGACCAGAAAATCGTATGGCCAAGCGTGTTGGAAAAGTTGTCGAAATGCACAAACTAGCCTCGCCTCTAGTTCCCGGTAAATTTCAAAAACTTTTTGCTTTTAAAAACAAAAAAAAAATAAGTGTCATACTATTGTCTTTTATGGTCTTGCAATATGGTTTTTTTAAATATTATTTAATTTTTTTTTGTTGCTATAAAAGAAGAAATTATAATGATTGACTGAACACCTCTTACTTATCTATGTATGTGTTGTTTTCGGTGTGGAATGTAGAATCCCATTTTTCCGATAAGTGTCGTAAAAGGCGACTAAAAGAATAACACGGAGAGAAGCGTCACCTATTAAATGTCGCATTACTGCAGCACCAATTCGGCTGCTAAGCATGGTAACTCTCGTGAATCCTTCCTTTAAGAAAAACATATGTCCAGTAATAGATAATTGTTAAAGTGATAATGTATTGATAATGATTACGTAAAGCATTACTTATAATGCTTTTGAATGCTATGAAATAGAGTAGAATACTTTTTATTGTACCTATACTAATACAATTTTTATTACATTATTTAATATGTGTACAATATGTACTGTTGACAGAGTTATCGCTGAAAGCAATCTCTTCCAGGAAAGTACTACTGTTATTTTCTATAATTTAAACAGAAAATAAAAAGTAATAATAACTTTTATTTAAGTACTTTTTATCATCACTCTTCGAAATTCAACAAATTTAATGTTCATATTTAAATATTTTGATTAATCGACACTTTACGTGACTAGGAGTAAATGTACGTTTGTTACCGGTGACTGGATAAAATATTTGTATTAAATAAAGGTTTTAGTATTTACTGTGTTAATTCAATTTTCTTTTAAAAATATTTTACGTTGTTACTAGGAAACCCATTTTCGAGGAGTGCAAGAGGTAGAACTTCGATGACTGTTTTGCATTTTTCTGAGCAAAACAAAACTATAAATTTAATAATTATTACTATTCGGATCAATAGAATAGCAAATACAAAGTTTAGGCGTACGTACGTTCGTACGTTAATTTTTTAATTGCAAATGTAACGTAATAGAAAAAAAAACTAAGATATGTTTATAACTACAAATTAACATTTTGGATATATCGTTTTTGAGTCACCGACATTTTCATTCAACGAACGTAACACATTATGCCTACCACTTCAAGTCGACATTCTTTAAGAGGGTACAAACTTTCCCGGTCGATACTTTAATAAGCGTACATACTAAGAATACATACACATACATACAGACACACATTCTCGAAACAAATGAATATATTTTGAGTTTGCTATCTTTTAGAATATATCCCAAAATATTTTATCTTAAGTGATATAATATGTACGTTTAAAAATGTCTAAAATTGCCATTTCGTCTTGAGAAGCGTAATGATTAAAGTTCATGCCTTTTCTCTATGTGGGGCCTTTCTCTGTAGTGGGATAATAATGGAATGGTATGATGATATACATAAAAGAAAACGAGAATCCATACTAATATTATAAATGCTAAGGTAATTTATCATGTCTGTTACGATTTCACGAAAAACCATTGAACCGATTTTAATGAAATTTGGTATAGAGATAGACTTAGACCTCAGAGAATAATATGCTATCTTTTAAGAAATGGCGAAAATTTGTATGCAAAATCGTCAATGTATAAACAGAGACATGTTCATGATTAGTAAAAATATATTATGCGATAACCAACTGAATGACTGAATTGCGGGCAACAGCTAGTACTAATTTTAGGTAAATACATTTCGATTTTCATGAGCGACAGCAGCCCAATTACCCCCTAGGTCTTCCTAATTTTCCTTTTCCTTCCTTTATCCCCTTCTCCAGTCGACAAACGGCGTTTTCTAAGCACTATTTTATACAGCAATGTCTATAGGTTACTGTTACCACTTACCGTCAGGTGGGGCTGTATGCTTGTTTGCCACCAAAGTTGTATAAAAAAGAGTGTGTGTACTCATGTACGCACGTAAGAAGTTATACTTCTTTAGCGTAACAAGCCAAAAATACCAAATAATAACACAACGCATATATACATAACAGTTAACCTCAAACCTATAAATGCACCTAAAACAGTATATTAAAACCTCTTTTATCACTAATATTCAAAAAAAATATTTTTACTGATAAATGATCAATAAAAAATATCTATCACCGTCATAAATATAATTGAATTAATATAAACGCCAATATATTTTTAATTATTCACACTGATTATTTGTACTGATACGACACACAAAGGTTCGCAACTAACTTCAGGGTGTAAAAGATTCGCCACTAACTTCAGGGTGTTGCTTTTTTCTGTCGGTGTGCGCGCGCATCGTAAAAATGCACTCTCATCATTTTTCCTAATCGCGCCAAAAGAAGTATAACTTCAAAATGACCTTATCTAGTTCACTAAGATTTTTTTATGTAATAATGCAATACCATTCTAAGGCTACAGTTATCTAAACTTAAACGCGGCTCAAGAGGTGTGGTCGTGTCATGTCCTTGACATAGATTACATCGCGGGTTGTCCGTCTTACCATCATCGATCGTTTACTTCGGTTATATAAAGTATTGTTTCCTTCAGCTTATGGTTAAGTTCTTCAATTGTTTTAACCTAAAGTCGGTCACTGCTGGACATACTAACATTAAAAGAATACAGGACAATATGAAGAAGGACGTTCTATTAATAACCAGTAGAATCTAAACGGACTCGAATAAAAAAAAAACACTTTTCATTAGTGTATCAGCATCACATTCATCATCAATTTACCCTTAGCAAAATGCGACATCTTGACCGATTTTTGGGTTTTGTAACCAGTGTATTCTCTTCATAATTTCAACACTTTATGACAAAATTAAATTATCCAACAAAAGGTTAAGGACTTAGCTCGTAGTTTAAGCAAGTTAAAGTGACAATGGGCTGGACAATTCTGCGGTAGGACCGATGACCGCAAAACTCGGCAAACATTCAAACTGTCTGAACTGACGACCTGAAATCGATAGTAGCCGTAAACTGAAGTACGTGAGGCGACGAAAGGGTGTTAAGTCGTAAATTAGAATAGGCCCACGTCTAAAATTTGAATGTAAGCTGCTTTATTGAATTGTTACGTTGTGTGTGAACTTTACAGACACTATACCTAATACCTAGAGAATTAAAATATTTAGAGGTAGGTAGAGGTAGGTAACTTAGTTGGTGCTAGACTTTTGGAAATAAAATATTGAGTCATAGTGTTAGGTTCAATAAAACCAGAGGCAAGCTTGTTACTTTATTATTAGACAGAATAATTAATAATACACACAGATAACTACGGGAAATATTTTAAAATTGTTACCAGAATAACCCTATAGTCTAAATTTAGTAGAATTTTACCATGGCCACTAAGGCAATATATACTTAAAAACTTATATTATAAATAGTAAAATACGTTTTCTTGCGGTCTTATCCACTAGAAAGCGGAAAAGCAATTACAATACTTATTTACAAGAACAACATAGAACAATATAACAATATAGCATAATTCAATAGCAAGATTTTTACAAGTAAATAGAATGGTAGAGGAAAATATAATAGACCAATGTATTGTACAACTGAATAAGAAGAGATACTATTATCTGTTTATTTAGTGTATAAATAAAAATTCGGCAATCGCCGCATTAAGAAGTGGCGATCAATAATCGTGCCTTCTCTAAGAAGAGCCTTTTACTTGCAGTGGGATGATAACTGGCTGGTATGATGCCATGTATACTACACCTAATTGTATCACGTGCGTTTATTTATTTATTTGTAACAGAGAGACAAAATTACAGTTAATTACACTGATGAGTGTTTGCACAGTATAAACTTAAAATATATAAAAC
Organism: Parascotia fuliginaria; assembly: GCA_963082885.1. Taxonomy (NCBI): domain Eukaryota; kingdom Metazoa; phylum Arthropoda; class Insecta; order Lepidoptera; family Erebidae; genus Parascotia; species Parascotia fuliginaria. Next base: position 6,324,915 of record OY720197.1, read on the forward strand.
AACAACGTTGACTCTGACGTCTCACAATACCTCTTACATTCAGACAAGACCAACTTTTATTCATCAGCATCAGATTTAGTCCATGACTTGACGCCAGCAAAGCATTGAGTGCATTTAACATACGCGGTTCTGGAGACATGGAACGCGCAACCGTGCGATCTTCTTTTAATGACACTATTAACCCTTTCATCGATACTACTGTAGACATAATAGATGTTTTATTGTCATCACGGCCATATCCGTTTACTGTCACGGAAAGTGTTAATTTACCCTAAAAATCAAATTTCTCCACAAATTTACCGACAAAAGCATTTAACTCCAAAGCATCTGAGCCAGTAAAACGTCTAAGGATTTCCAGAACCTTTTAAAAAGAATCGATTAGGTACTTACATGTCTTTGTGCAAATATTTCGGCAGATTACCTGTGTGAGGTAAAAAGCGTGGCTTTTCAGCCGAGTGATAAATGTTCTCTGATTGTAGGATCGATGCTAAGTCTGTTATATATTCTCACGTACGCCTTATTATCGTACAAAATCGTGAAAAATAGTTCTAAAAGTAAATCCTGATTTACTTTTAGAACTATTTTTATTTCATTTTATAATTTGGTTACATTTGGCTACCTTATCTTTTTAGCTGAATACAATAGAATATCTTCATTTTAATTATCTTTATTTAGCAGTCAACTAACCAATTTATATTAAACGTTTATTTTTTCTACGTTCCAATTCCACGTTTTATTTTTTTTAAAACACACATTATATTATATGAGCCATAATAAATTATAATCTAATAATCGTCAAACAAGTGTGGTCTTTGGATAAAAAGATTTAATTTAATATTGTTCTGCTGTTTATACCTAATTTGATATAAACCATCATCAAGAACATCTATAGTATTGTCTTATTGTAGTGAGATTTACACAGCTTTGTAATTACACCTGATACAAGATCCTCGAATAGCGTACTAAGTAAGACAAATGCCTTTAAGCCTACGTTTCTATTGTTTGCGGCCATTCCGCTGTAATGATTAAAAGCCAAGTGAATAGGAAAATAGATGTTGTGGCTACAATTATATTTTCTTAAGTTTACATTATCTTCAAAGTAAATTAAAATACATATTTAAGGCATTTTCCTCTTTCCTTTGCACTTTGCACCAGCGGTTGGCAACAGTTTTTTTTGTTTCCTTAACATTGATTTTGCAATTCATATATCACAGCTATAGGTTAGTTAGTCAGCTAGTCCGTAGGTTACGACTACCACTAACAAGGGCTGGTCCGGTGTCAGTGGTCACAATTAGGTAAGCCGTATGCTTGTTTGTGGTATACATGGAGGTCTTTCTTATGCTATCCTCCAAAAGGGAAATCATTCTATTGAATACAATGCCTATCTATGTCTTTGACAATCTATTACAAAATTATACCTAATAGAAATATATAATACGATGAAAATGAAACATTCTTTTGACTTAGCTTACAAAGTTTTCTATTTTTGTTTGTACTGTGAGAGAAGTAAAATTTTTATTAATTTTAACTACTCTATCTTGAAGTATTGAAATTAAAGATGTTAAAGATATATTGCATGGCATCATTATGGACCCTGTCGGGCACAGCAAAGTTAGAAAAGAGGAGAGGAAGAGGGCTTTAATTTAATAAAAATACTAGATTTCCTATGTAATCGCTTTAGTAATAAATTATTCACTACTAATCACGATAGCACATACATCCGTATAGGTATATAAAAAACGTATTTACTGCTACGATATCAGTTCGCATACTCCTCTCTCACTCTAACCAGCAGTGTTAAAACGGAACAACACTACCTGGGCGAAAGAGGCTACGAATTATACATGACGTCCATCTGTCACTTTTACTGGCAGCCATTTTCAAAATTTATACAGAGTGTGCTGTCGCGAAATGAGTACCACTTTGGCGACTTGTTTTGTAGGTATTAGGCCTAATATTTGAGGAAAATATGATGAATATACATGAAAGTTATTTTGGTCACAGAAAAACTTTTAGTGTAATGTATGTTGACGAGGCTTTTCTGTTTCTTTATTTATTAACGCGTCTTATTTTAGACTTATTGTATCTAATATTAATAATATACTTAAAATAATCTTGAAATAAAAGCTGTTCAAATGCGAATCGGATTCACACACGAAGTTCGGTACTGTACAAAATCTAACACTTTGTATAGAAATATTTTTTTTATTTTTATCATTTATTACTAAAGCGACTACATAAATACACACTCCTTCTGTGTCTACCTATTAATAGTTCATGAGCTATAGCCCGCTGAGAGACGGTATAACAGTAGAGGCTTAGCAATATGTTTTCTGTTGATATTTTGAATACGGATGCTTAAAAAAGAAGTTTTTTGTTTTATAATTCAGGAAAAAGAATTGCTTTCGAGTTCGACACACACCTATAAGTAGAATGCTGAGTTCGAACTTAATCTATTCTTAACATTCAAAAATACAAATGCATTGTACGGTAGTAGATCCACGCTGATTTCAGCATGAATGGGCCGGATCGTCCGGGGAAGTACTACCCTCTCATAGAAGATCGACTTAAGAGTAGTAGTATCCGTACTACTGCGTTTCGTTCGGTGAGTGAGAGCGCCGGAGGCCCAATTTCCCTCCTTTCCTCTTTCCTCGTCTCCCTCATTCCCTTCCCCTAACCTCATTCCCAGCCGCCATAGTGGAGGCCACCATACCAGCAGTTTAAGACGATGGCTTTTGGTATGGTGGCCGCCACTTCTGGATTCCACTGACTGCTTACCATCAGGCGGGGTGGAGTCACTTTGGTAGGCTATAAAATAAAAAAAAAAAAAAAAATGCAAATCAAGGTATTTGCTAACCCCGTATTACGTAGGTACTCAAATTTTATTCCGCAGGTTTTGTTAATGAATTTTACCTAAAGGTATTGTTTATAGCTGTTTCACTTTGTATTCTATTAAGTTGTGCGAACATATGTGGCATCACCTGTTTCTGATAACATTATTTAAATCCATACTAATATTATAAATGCGAAAGTAACTCTGTCTGCCTGCCTGTCTGTCTGTCTGTTACACCTAGACCTCGGAGAACAGCATAGGCTATCTTTTAACTCGAAAAAGTGGCATAAAGGGATGAAAGTTTGTATGAAAAATCATTAATGCAAACAGAGATATAACCGACATTCACGCCGGCGGAGCTGCGGGCAACAACTAGTGTTATATATATTGTCTATTGTATCTTATTTAGATAGGTCATACACATTTCTAGTCTGTTTTAAATCGGCTATGAGATATGAACAGAATTTCGTAAAATAGTATTATCAGACAGAACGTCTGCTTGTTGAACAGATTAAAAAGTACAATCAACCGAGTTTTACTAAGAATAATTGAGTGAGTTAGACGACAGTATAAAACACGGCAATCATGGCACATTACCTATCATCACACTAAATAGACAAGGGTAAGCAAAAATGTGTTGCATCCAGGTCTCATTAGTTAAGTATATTGGCATCAAGGTCCGCATTAGCAGTTACAAATTTTTGATCCCAAATTATTTAGGGGAAGTAATTTAAAACGAAAGAAGAAGAAGTTATATTAAGTTGAATTATATTGTGAACAAGCTTATTGCTATAGCTCCGAGAATTGACGTATTTTCCAATATATTATTGCTTAGTTACTTCGTACGTCACCCACACAGAAATTCTTACCAAAATGCCATACGAGGGAGGATATCAAATTTTCCATATATCAATCGTTCACATATCAAGAGTATATAGCTCAATTTATTATCCTGCTTGTATTAAAAATTTTCTTTAGTATTACGGCAATGCGGTGAGAATGATCCTCCAAAAAATTTGTTGCCTGGTTTGTACGAATGAACTCAGTTCCTTTCTGACAGTTCCACTGACTCAAATTGAGGCAATCTTGAATTCCCGTCCACTTACACCGCTGTCTTCGGATCCCGATGACGACACTCCTTTAACGCCAGGACATTTCCTCATTGGGCGGCCGCTGAAGTCATTACCGCAACCTGACCTTCTAGATCATTCTACAAACCAGCTATCTCGATATCAGAGAGTTGAACAACTCCGTCAGCATTTCTGGGCCAGGTGGAGTAAGGAGTTTGTAGCCGAACTTCAACAAAGGACCAAATGGCGCTCTTGCAAAGATGGTTTGAAGCTGGGTACCTTAGTTGTAATAAAGGAAGATGGTCTGCCTCCATTGAAGTGGAGATTAGGAAGAGTTGTTGCTGTTCATCCTGGATCAGACGGGATTTCACGTTTGGCCGACATCAGAACCTCTGTGGGTGTAATCAGACGGTCCTTTAGTAGGATCTGTCCGTTGCCAGTATCTTCAGATTAATTGTGTGGTTGAAGACGATGTCCTCAACGCCCGGGGGCATGTTCAAGCGCCTGATGAAATTAGCAGCGCAATATGTAAATTTAATAACAAGCGTTCAACTCTAATCTAATCTACTGTCAACCTTTTTTATTATAAGTACCGACGTATGTAAATGAAACATTCTCGATTCTTCTTCATCAAGTAAAAGTCTTACACTTAACATCGTCCAGTTGTTTTCTTTGATTTATCCTCATTATCTCGCACACATATTCTTACATTTTAATATGCCGAATTGAATTAAAGCTTGTCTCAAAATAAGTTTTTAGTAAAGTTACGTGTCATAGCAACACTAAGTAAGCAGTGATGTGTCTCTGCTCATAAATAGAGGTAGTTTGTAAAAAAAGTTATACCGATACTAGCTGCGCCCCACGGCTTCGCCCGCGCCTGCAATGTGTTTTGTCTCCCTCGGGAACCAGACAGATTTTCGGGATAAAAAGCCTATGTTCGTCTCCGGTACCTAATCTATCTACATAACAATTTTCATCTAAATCGGTTCAGCCGTTTAGACGTTGAGCGGTAACAAACATACACACATACACACGCACAAAATATCGCATATATATTTTTAGTAGGATGATGGACTATATTTATGTCCGTAAAATGTTATAAAAGCATTGAAATTGTTTGTATGTGTTAGTATACATAATATCTTAAGTATATTAGTGGCGTACTGTGTCTCCATTAATTGTAAATTTCTAAAATTCCTCACAATGTACGATCTGTTTAATAGTGCGGCAATTGCAAAAAAATTCACCCTCAGATTCGAGACCGAAACTCGTACCTTTGTTGCACAAAAATATTTAATATCAAGTTCAGTAAAATATTTTTACAATCTCGTCTGCTACGTTACTAACTAAGAGCTCTTTTTAATTTTCCGTCTCTTTTTAAATTAAGCGCCTCGAGTTCTTTAACTAATTATTTCAGCTAGTCAAAACCAGCTTTTACAACGCCTTAAGATTTACCACTCGACGGAGTTTAAACAGAGGGATGTTTTCTCTTCTTATAATTTTGTTGATTTACTGAATATAATCAACAACTAATTAACAGATGAGTTAGTGTACTCAGAAATGATTGGCTGTCTTTATTTTTAAGAATTAAGGCAAAAATGTATAATAATAATAATAATAATATTCCACCACATTCACACAGCGCCATCTAGCCCCAAATTAAGCAATTATATTTGCTTGTGTTATGGGTACTAAACAACTGATATACTACTTATATACATTTTTATTTTTTTTTTGTTTTGTAAATACATACATATTATAGATAAATTACACCCAGACACAGAACAAACAATCATGCTCATCACACAAAGGTTTGTCCTGGGTGGGAATCGAACCCACGACCTCCGGCTTAGCAGTCAGGGTTAATAACCACTAGACCAACAGGCCAGTATGTTAATTTAAATTGTTTTTTGTTTAGTTGTATACTAGCGATGCGTTCTCACTTCGAATCGGTATTAAAATTACAGTTTCCTGACTTAGTTCACTATTCTCGTTGGTGCTTGACTCTTATAGATAATAGGTTATAGTAATATATACCAAAACATTTCTCTAAAAACGCACTATATAACTGTATCAAATCCATTGAGTGATTATTGAGATTAGCGATTTCAACCAGACAAACGCATTCCAGCGACTTCCTTATATACTATGTATGAATAACTCTCACTAACTGCCACGACGGTTCAACGTTAGCTACTGTATTTAAACTGTCACGCGTAATATCTCAGGTTCTATTCCTAGGTTTTGAAAGGTGATTTCTTTCTCTCTCTACTATTTCGCCATAAGTCTAGAGTCAAGAGTAGCTATGCTGAATCCCAAGTAATAGGAGGCGGGCCTGCTGCTATTATTCGGGTCTCAAATCAAAAGTCCGGGCTATATTATCAAGAATTTTTCAAAAGAAATACCCAATATCACGTTACTAAAACCGAAACCTCTGCATAACACTGATCATTTAGTTACTAATATTATTACTTTTATTCCTTGATAGACAAGAAACCAGCCTAGCTGGCTGGTTTTTTTACTTAAATTACTCATAATATTTCAATTTCTGAATACGTAACCCGAAATCAACAATAACAATATTTTTCTTGCTTATTCGTACAATATAGCGAATACCCGGATATTATGTACACAAATACATAGGAAATGTTGGCTTATGACTGATTGTTTGACACCTGCGTCGATCAATCCAACCCTGGAACGCGATATTTTTGGCCAACTTGTAATAAAAATATTATTCTCATTACGGAGCTTACGTATACGACAAATAGGTGGTAAGTCTATGAAACTAGGTGTGTTATGTATTTACAGAACGCCTAACTCTAATCCTAATGTATTTTTTACAAAATTGCAAAACATTATATCTGATTTGTCACGTAAATATGCTAAGATAATTATTTGTGGCGATTTTAATATAAATATATTAGTTAAAGACAAAAATAGTATTGAATTTTCGGAATTGTTATCAAATAATGGTATGATTTTTCACATTCGAGAGCCAACTCGTCAACTGACATGCATAGATAATATCATAAGTAATATATCAAACGTGACAAGTAAAACTATAAAATTATTTCTATCAGATCATGAAACAGCGCAATTGGTAACAATAGAAAATACAAATTGCAACATACAAGCTGGCTACTATTATGAACGTGTTTTTGACTTGTGTGGGGAAAATACTCGCAAGTTTATTGAAAGTATTAGTAGTCTTACTTTTGCGGAAGTTTACGAGACTGCTCTTACTAATAACGCATTTAATACCTTTCACGATCTGCTAATTTTGCTTCATAAACTGTGTTTTCCTACAATAACAATAAAAAGGAATTTTAAAACTTTTAATTCAAAAATAATTTCAAAAGGTTTAAAAAAGAGTTGTAAAGTCAAAAGATTTTTAAGGTATCGGTACTACAATAACAGAAATATTGCAAATAAAACTAAATTTAGAGAATATTCAAGCTTACTTAGAAAGTGTTTAAATAAATCAAAATTTATTAATAATCAAAAACATATAGCCAGCGCCAATAATACAGCAAAAGCAACCTGGGAAGTTGTCAACTGTGAGCTAGGTAAAGTTAACCCGAGAGTGTTATTGGATGCAATTCAGAATGAAGGTAAAAATATTTCAGATGGTTCAGATATCGCTAATGTATTAAATAATTTTTTTATCGATACGGCACACTGTTGTACATACGCACGACCTGATGTAGTACCGGTTTGCCAAAAATCTAATATGGTATCTATCTCTCATTCAAGTTGTAGCAGTATATTTCTAGAACCTGCAACTCCAGCCGAAATCTATAAAATTATAGGATCTTTAAAAAATACGCAAGCAGCAGGACATGATTTCATTACTACGAAACTGCTGAAAGATATCCGTAAGTTCGTATCTGAGCCTTTAGCTTACATAATAAATTTGTCTATGGAGCAGGGTTGCTTCCCTGATAGACTAAAACTTACAATTATCAAACCGCTTTACAAAAAAGGTTCTAGACTTATTAGAGATAATTACCGTCCCATTGCGATAATACCTGTTATTGCAAAAGTTTTTGAAAAGGTTCTCTACAAACGCTTAGTATCTTTTTTTAACAATAAAGACATTTTTGCGAATGAACAGTATGGCTTTAGGAAAGGCAGATCAACAACTATAGCTAGCTATAAATTAGTACAACTTATAGCGAATAATTTAAATTCAAAACTGTTTTGCTCGGCACTGTTTCTAGACTTAAGCAGGGCGTTTGATTATGTAGACCACTCTATACTTGTTAATAAATTAGACACTTACGGCATAAGAGGTCCAGCACAGGAGTGGATTAAATCTTATTTAGCAAGTAGACAACAATTTACTAGAGTTACAAAAATTGATTTAGATTCGAATAGTCTACTTCATTATGATTCTGAACCTGGGTGGAACAGTTGCGGCGTGCCTCAAGGTAGCATCTTGGGACCCTTACTGTTTCTTATTTATGTTAATGATTTGCCTTCGGCACTTGGTCATGATAGTATACTATTTGCTGATGATACAACAATAGTTATAAAATGTAATGACATTAATAAGTATGAAAATGAAATTAATGATAGCTTATATAATATTATTCATTGGTTAGATTCTAATAAACTTAAAATAAACTTAAATAAATCAAAAATAATTAAATTTAGGACACATAATAGAAATCCTGTTCAGTTAAATATTAAATTCAATAATGAAATTATAGAACAAGTTAATAATATAAAATTTTTAGGTATACATATTGACGCACAATTATCATGGAAGACACACATTGACGCTATTTGTAGTAAAGCAAACAGTTTTGTATTCGCCCTAAAGAAATTAAAACAATGTACACCTGCAGCAACAGTACTAAATGTGTATCATGCCTACGTTTGCTCCATAATCCGCTATGGAATTGTTGTCTGGGGTAATTCATCAGACATGCTAAGAGTTTTTATAGCACAGAAGAAATGCATCAGAGCGATATATGGTATGTCTTGGAACGAATCTTGTAAGTCTGTATTTAAATCGGAAAAACTGCTCACAGTACCATGTATTTATATTTATGAAATGGCCAAGTTTGTTAGATATAATATGTCGATGTTCGAACCGTCGTTAAATCTTAATAAAAGGACAGCAACACATGTGCGTCTCAAAATGCCTGTTCCTACTTTAGAATTGTTTCGCAAAAATTGTCCGTACATGGCACCCTTAATATATAATTCTCTACTAAACAAAGTTATAGAACAGCCATGTCACAGATTTTGTGCCGAGTTAAGGAAATGGTTATTAGAGGAGAGTTTTTACACAGTTAAAGAGTTTTTAGTAAAAGGTTCGTGTCGCTTTTACAAATATAGAAATGCACTGTAGATGTCGTTATCTGTAATATTAAGTATTTAAATATCTGTGATTAATTAATTTAATTTGTCTAAGTGTCTAAGTAAATTAATATAATGTTTGTAATTACATAATTAATATAACAATTTGAATAATATTTGCATGCCAACCTTATTTGGCGAAATGTGTCTCTGCTCAAATTAATTTATTAACAACTTTTGTATGTACCACATTTTAAGCAAATAAATGATTTGATTTGATTTGATTTGATAAAATTAATGGCATTTTTTAAGTATATTCTGCTTAAACAGAGAACTTAGCGCATGACTAATTAAACGAAGTTTTCAGGTTTAATTTATAGACATACGGGAATTTACGCGATCATGCATTAGGTATTTACATACCTTATATTAATAGGTATGGTTATATATATATATATATATATATATATAAATAGGTATTAATAAATAAGGTATTTAAATACCTAATGCATGATATAAATTATATATGTTTATAAATTATACCATGTAGAGCAAAAGTTTAAAAGTTTTCCAAGTGTAGATTGATCGTTGGTTAATTGCTACCGTGTACAATTGCAACAAGTGAATTGATTAAGAATTACAGAAATACTTGCTGAGGTCTTGGGTTTGATCATCGGGTAAATTTTTTTATCAAGAATTTTTTAAAACTAGCCCGAAGTCTGGAATTGTCTAGTAATATATAGCAACCTTCGGTCGAAATGGTCGAAATGGTCCAGTGGATAAGGCACCCGCTTCGTAAACACGAGATAGTGGATTCGAATCCGGGCAAGCACCAATGTAATTTTCAAATTATATGTACTTTCTAAGTTTATCTTGGACGTTTCTGACTGGCAGTGAAGGAAAACATCGTGAGGATACCTAGACTTAAGTCTGAAATTGTCAATCCACCTCGAGAAAGCGTGGTGATTAATGCTCATACCTTCTTTATGAGAAGAGACCTTTGCCCTGCAGTGCGACAGTAAACAGGCTGATATTATATAGCAACTCGCTTCTTTTCTGTTATAGGGACCATAGCTGGTGAAACTTGAGTATAAGGTATACTTCAACCTATGCTATAGTATGAAACGACTTGATACTAACTGGCCTTTATATTCATTGAACGCAAAATTCTCATTTCTATTTTCGGATTTATATTTACAAGTAAGTTTTTGATTTACTGTCTGCCCACAAACTTTCGCAATTTGGCTCGTCAATACTATTAATAATTCAAATATAACTTTAGTTTAATCATATTTTACATTATGGAGATTGGTTTGAGTAATTAAATTAATTTGCAAGTTCTAATGTATATTTAGAAGCAGATATTTGATTAGATTAGTAAATAGCTTTAAATGAAACACATATATTTATATAATTAATTGTATGTGCGAAAATGTTTGACGAGTTAGATAGAATTAAAAATAATGATAGAAGCAAACAAAATGATCCACTAATAACGATAGGACCGTCTATTTCAAGCAAAATAAACACAAGTCCACTAAGCAGTTTAAGTACCGCTGGCGAGTCGGTTTTTAGCGCAGTTACGTAAGTAGTTTAGTATATTAACATACACCGTTTATGGCATACTAAAATACACGAGTTCTCAAGCGGGTATTTTGTTTGTGAATGACAGTTTTACTTTTGCTGCCTACAGTGATAAACTACCCATGGAATTCTGTAACGCCAGTAATTCTGACTACCAAATTGTTGATATTCTCTAACCTTGTTTGAAGACTAGACGCTACAGCAGATAGTTAATCTCAGAACTAACCCGTACATCGAGATATGAATGCAGCAAACTGTGCTAAAAGAACCGTGTACAGGTTATATGGTTAAACTGTACTACATCTTAGAATGGTGCGATGATAGAAAGATGACCATAATATTAGATCAAACGATTCCATATATAATAAAATGTAAAGAAAAAAACTATGATATTGAAAACCATTTTGCTGATAACTCTAAATTAATTTGACGTACACAAGAACAAAGAATCTAAGGAGCACAAAACAATACTAACATCCTAAAAAGGACAAAATAAAAAGCCTTTCCCTTTCTAAAAAGGTTTTTGTCCTTTAAAGATCGATCGGCTGATAAATTTGAAAAGTCAGGGCTGTCATCGATCACTAAACGGATCTAACCTGTTCTAACCCGATATTAAGGATTACTAATAGTCCTGTCAAATTGAGAAAATAGGGTTACTTAAAATTCAGGCCGGCTATTTTTCATGGATCTCAAGACGCATATTATCAAGGATATATCTTAACTTAAGCAATGACCTTAATATAAGAAGGCTGACAATATTGTAAATGTAAACGTTCTTAAATGAAATTAATTCATAACCGAAACGGTACAGTACATTTTTAGCTCGAATAAACTGAATGAAAGAAATTAATCAATCACACATCTACATTTTTTTTTGATTTCGTCCGATAAATAATACTACCAGAAGCTCGTTAATCCTTCGGTTTCCTTCTTTTTCCTTTCTCCAATTGAACAATTGAAAAGGAACAACTTGTGGAACGTACAATTAAAGGTACAAAGTATTACCAAACAAATTCATATTCTATGATTCATACAAAATTTTGTCCTGAACAAAACCTTTCGCACAGCAATCTTACGTACTTTTGCTAGAGGCACTTATTGAATCGAAAACACTTTGATATTTATCTTCAAGAAAATTATATTTTATTATTTTGTAATAATATTTATTCTCTATAAAACCTCGAATCGATTTTTAGGTGTAAAGCGTTTTATGGAACAAATATGACAGTAATATTACATCACATAAAAACAAAATGGCGACCGATATTCTGTGGTTTATTTTTCATTTTCGTGATAATTCAATATCAGTTTTGGTTTTTATTGCCTACCGTGGTAGAGGAGCTACGACCTACATGATAGTATGTGATAAACACAATGCAACGAATGTGATAATCTCAACATTATTTACAGTACCTAGGTATCTTTCGTGGTTGTGGTTTGTTTCACTAATGACAGATTTAAATATTTAGTTCTCAGTGTAAACACTAGTAGCGCTGTCCTATTTTCATGCAAAATACTACCCCGTCACCGCTAAGAAATTCGATTACTAACGCATGGAAAACGTACTGATCATTCCTCTTTTTGTAAAAAACTTGTACCTAATACTTATTGTAGCTATACCCGGACCATCCATGAGAAGGGTAAAGCCTCCGACCGTTTTTTATGTAAGAAAATACAAAGAGACGAGACCGATGTACGGCTATTGTCACATTTATTTGGAATGGCTTATATATATGTAAATATAACGGTTCTTTACTTATTGAATAATAGGTATACAAATGTGAATAGACATAATATATGACGGTAATATGAAGGAAATCATCACGCATGTTTTTCATTAGGTGTAGATACGAGTAATAGTAGGTACCTATTTATAATATTTATTTTGAACATCTTTCGACAGAACAAGCCAATATCGCTTTATCCGTCTCAGGGATTCAGTTAAAGAACTTGGCACTAAAATATAAGCCTTGTGCCAACTTGTAGTACCGTGGAATTACTTGAATGAATAATGTGTTTAAAAAGTCTAGCACAAGAAATATTCAAACTCAGTTCTTCATTTACCTGAGTTTAGCTCATTCACACCACTTTTCAAATGTACGACGGCGGCTCATGATTGGCCAAAGTGGTGAAAATTGAGAAAGACCTATGTCCAGCAGTGGACGTCTTTCAGCTGATAATGATGATAATTATGATGTGATCACTTTCAGCCAATCTCTTTACAACATGACAGAGGAGATATGATCGTGTATCTCCTCAGTCATTTTCTAAAGTGATCGGTGCAAGCATTGGAAATCCTACGAATGAGATGAACAAAACCAAATAGGTATACATTTTATAAAAAAAGTTAATTATTACATATTTTATCATGAGCTGCTCTTTTAAATCGATTGTTTCCAACATCTATCAGATCATCTGTCCATCTATTATGGGTTCTGTTCACGCCGCATCTTTTTTGTCTTTCTTTCAAATTTTAATTTAGCTATTAACACCATGGTCATAGAGAATAATCTCTTTATATCATGTGTAAGTGAATTTTGCAATTATATTAATAGCCAGAACTCCACGATAACCTAGAGGCCTACTAACTGAGTTAGATATATATCAGATTGAAGCCACACCCTAACCTTCGGTCTAATCGTGTACTGCTGATGGCTTGATGGGTTCTAATAGTAAGCCAATCTGTTTAATGTAAATCAGGGAAAATAGAATGCCAATTTGGCAAAATTACTTAAGTAAATATATTAATGATTAAATGCCTTAATGATTCGATGTAACTGTGTACGAATTGTCATACAAAATCTCGGACTCGATCGCCGGATTTTTTTTAATAAACGGCTTTTCTAAAGATTTTCTAAGCATTGCAGAAATAATGGTAAGAAAACATAACCAACCCGTTGTCAATCATAAAGGGAGAAGAGGATGAGGAAGTTATAGGAAAGAATAGATATAGAAAAAATCCAAGAGATCAACTAGGCCTTCAGCACAGTCAAAAAGATTATATAGAATTTTTTTTAGGGGAAATTCTGAGTATTAGCCCGAAATCTGAACTGTACCAATCCTACAATGAAAAATACTGGGACCTAACATAGCTGGCGAAATGTGTTGTACACCTCTGTCTACCCCTTTAGATATAAAGGCGATGTTAAGTTGAAATACAGAACAGAAATATAAAGAACTTGGAACAAATCGATAAGTATGAGAAATGGCTGCCATTTAACAAAATTAAAATCAGTTCCTCTTCACGTAATTATTTAATTGGACCGTTCAACAAAGGCTTATTTGACTCTCGTTCAGCTCGTTATTTATCATTATGAACTGAACGTTTTATCGGATAAGGTAGCTTTACAATTATAGTAGGCTTTGTAGGGTGTTAATTAAATTTATTTACAAATGGTTTTAAGTCAATCAATAACTAAAAGTTTTTCACTTGTTTTAGACCCTTCAGAATGAGTATATTCGTCTCAATGTTTGTTGAGTGCATTATGTTTATGTTTATTATGTGTTTATGTGTCATTTACTATGTTTAGATTAAGAGTAAACAACTTGCGTATGTGTTAGTGTTTTTGATTGCTATGATATAATATCCTTCTTTAAACGACGTAAAAATATTTGTATGGCTTGTTTAGTCATATTAGTATATATAATACTTATAAATAGGTACCTTGTTACGCTACGTTACTCACAAATAGTTATCAAAATATAGTAGTTATTATTAAAACTTATAAAACTTAATCAAATCACATCTCAACAATCTAATAAAAACGAAATAAAAACAGAACACAATCCAAAGTTGACCTAAATATCCCAAGATCATGTCGCTCTCTAACTTCTAGAAAAATCCTATTAAGCCGAACACGCTCTTGACGGATTTCGGTCCAATTACAATGGCTATTACAATGACTCCTTGGATTGTTGACCTATTTAAAGATTCTATGGTAGAGTTAAGGGGTCAAACGCAAATGTCTTTTTGCATAGAAAAATGATATTTTTGGAAAAGTTAAACAATACACAACAATACTAAATAACCTTCTTTTATAGGATAAACTTACATGGTATTAGGTCCACGCTGTTTTTGCATGAATGGGCCTGATCGACCGGGAAGTACTACCCTCTCTTAGAAGATCGACGTAAGAAGTACTCGTACTATTACGTTTCGTTCTGTTATATACCCAATATGTACATAGAAATGCCAACCGCGACTTGCTCATTATCGCAAGTCAGCATATTGTAGTCTTTATTATACAGTGAAGACCAAGAGAACCTCAGTCTGCGCTGAACTCTTGAACCGTGTCGTAACGCTTGCGGTCTGACCCTAGTTTCTGTAATTATCGTAATAAACGTCCTTTAAATCTAAAAAGTGTTTTTTAAAAAGTCTTTTGAAAGGGTCCCTATAACATTTGGTGGCAGCGGTGGGATACGAAAATCCCCAGTGCTAATACGCGGTGTGAAAGTGTTTCCTGTATAATAACCGAAACCTCGCTGTATCCAGAATTCTCGTGTTTTATTAAAGCTTTCGCCGCGCAGTGCAGACTCATTTACCTGAAAGAATAGAAACAAAATCGTTATACTTACCTGTGAAGTGCTAAAAGTGTACTTACCGTTCATCATCCAACTGCAAGCATCCATACGTATCGACTAGTGTATCTCGCCAATCATCGTATCCGAATTCCTAAATCCAGTCCGGGTGCCTAAAATCAGGCAGCCTTGGGCTACTCGCAGCCGTCGCGCCGCCCGTTTCCTGTGTCGCAGACGTGCTTATCGCATTGGAATGTATTCTCCGCTCGGACTCGCCGTTATCGTCTTCGCCTACGCAACTTTGTGAGTCTTTGGTCATTGTTTAAGAACAACAGGCATTATATTAAATCTTTGCATTGTTCATTATACTATTCGATTCCCTTTTTAAAACTACTAAACCACATCATATTTAATCTAACGCCTGTAATATTTTATGAATTGAATGTCAACTTAACTATAACTTATCCTACTGTTTATTTAGATTATTTGTACTGTGTGTGTAATAATACTTTACTCTTGAATATTTTGTACTGATCGTGGTAACATTTAAACAATCATGTCTAAATCCGAAACCAAAATAAATGTCGATATACCTATAACAAGCGATAAAAATCCATCGCCTAATGTTGCCCAATCAGATCCTAAGCCAAATAAAGCCAAACAAGGGGTGTCAGAAACCCCGGTGTTCGAAATCAATACCCTTCTAAAATTTGTAAAACCATATAATGGCGATAGGGAAACCCTGAACGCCTTTATAGTTAACTGTAATAATGCTTATGAGATGGCAACCGAATTTCAAAAACCTATGATATTTAAATATATTTTATGCCAGTTACAAGGAAAAGCCGAAACCGCCTGCTCTATTAAAGATTTTAATAACTGGGAACAATTAAAAGAATTCCTTAAAACGCAATTCAGTGAGAGGAAACATTACTCACATTTACTTACCGAATTACAAGAGAGCAAACAAGGTTCCACTGAGAGCGTCGCCCAATACGCCTTACGCGTGGAGACGTCTCTATCGCAACTTTTAGTAGAAATCTCGATATCCAATACCAAACAGAAAGAATTAGCCGGTCGCATTGCAGCCATAGAAGACTTGGCCATGCACCATTTCCTTATGGGGTTAACCCCAAGAATTTCTAATATAGTTAGATGTAAATCGCTTAAGAACCTTAACGATGCTATCAACACAGCCGTATCAGAAGAACGTATCCAACAAAGTTTATATAAGCGCAATCCAAACCCTGAATATAAGGGTAAATCAGCTAATAACATACAAAGGTATTCTCAAAAATCTCCTCAGACTGTCCGACCACAAGTAAACGCCGACAGTACTATTTGCAGATACTGCAAGGCATACGGACACGACATCCGCGATTGTAAGAAACGCGAATATAATAATAATCGTTTCCAAAAATCTAATAATAACTCTTCAAATCCGGTAATACTAGTTCCAACCATGCCCAACCACGCATCAACTTCGCTTTCGAAAGCCCATCCGCATCTGAAGGACGCGATGAAGTAGACGCTAATCAACTAAACGACGATCACGATTTAAACAACCAAACGTCTTGTCAGGGTGTCGCACGAGACGTCTGTTAAAAGCCGACACCAAAACCACTGTTTCCGCTGTATCCGTTTCTGAGAGGATTACACGACAGGGTAACCAGCCCCAAAAGGGAACTTCCTTCAGAACCACTGTTTCCGCTGTATCCATTCCTAAAGGAATTACACAACAGGGTAACCAGCCCCAAAAAGGAAATTCCTCTAGAACCACTGTTTCCGCTGCATCCATTCATCAAGGAATTACACAACAGGGTAACCAGCCCCAAAAAGGAAATTCCTCTAGAACCACTGTTTCCGCTGCATCCATTCCTCAAGGAATTACACAACAGGGTAACCAGCCCCAAAAAGGAAATTCCTCCAGAACCACTGTTTCCGCTGTATCCAATCCTAAAGGAATTACACAACATGGTAACCAGCCCCAAAAAGGAAATTCCATCAGAACCACTGTTTCCACTGTATCCATTTCTAAAGGAATTACACAACAGGGTAACCAGCCCCAAAAAGAAAATTCCTTCAGAACCACTGTTTCCGCTGTATCCAATCCTAAAGGAATTAAACAACAGAGTAACCAGCCTCAAAAGGAAAATTCTTTCAGAGCCACTGTTTCCGCTGTATCCAATCCCAAAGAAATTACACAACAGGGTAACCAGTCCCAAAACGGAAATTCCTTTAGATCCTCTGTTTCCACCACTGTTCCCACTGTGTCGAAAATACAAACTCCTAAACCCAATCTTGATAACTTAGAAGTTTACGAAATCTCTATCGAACTAACCAGGTCACTCCCGCATATTGCCCTGAAAACCTCTGTATCTAATATTCCTCTAACCTTCCTCATTGATTCCGGTTCTGCTATATCGCTGCTCAAACAATCCTCTATTCAGATCCCTCCAAATATAACCAAGAAACCTGTAAACCTTAAAGGAATCGATGCTAGTGATCAACTAACACCAACCATAGGTCATTTCGAATTAAAATTAATACTACACAAACGTGAAGCAATAGCTCATAAATTTCATGTAGTTCAAAATATTAGCTTACCGTATGATGGTATCATAGGCTCCGACCTTCTTACGGCCTTTGGTTGCAATATCGATTATAATTCAGACACACTGAAGATAGGTACCTTGACGTTAGAACTTAGCTTCATGGATCCCTTCTATGTCATTCCACCTCGAACCGAAACGGTCATCGAATCGACAGTACAGAATCCCGAAATAAAAGAAGGTATAATAGTCGATCAACATATTTCTGATCAAGTTTTCGTTGCTAACTGCATCACTGCAGTCAAAGATAATAAACGTATCAATATTACTGTCGTGAACACATCAGAAAGCCCTATTACTACAAATTCTAATCTCCGGTTAAAAATTGAACCAATAGATATCAAGACGTGTATCTCTGAATCTATAATCTCACGTAACTCTTCAGACCGTACTAGAGAAGTACTAAATCAACTCAGGACTTCCCATTTAAACGATGAAGAGAAATCTGCCCTCTTTGAAATCTGTTCTAAGTATTCAGATATCTTCTACCTCCCGGGCGACAATCTTTCCTTTACAAATGCAATACAACATGAAATTCGTACAACAAGCTCTGTTCCTATACATACTAAGTCCTATCGATTCCCAGAATGCCACAAAAAGGAAGTGGATTCGCAAATCAATAAGATGATTGATCAGGGAATCATTCAACCCTCTGTCTCTCCCTGGTCAGCGCCCATTTGGATAGTACCTAAGAAAATCGACGCCTCAGGGCAACGCAAATGGCGCATCGTAATAGACTATCGTAAATTAAACGATATTACAATCGGCGAAGTCTATCCTATCCCACAGATATCAGAAATTCTAGACCAATTAGGAAAAAGTAAATATTTCTCAACCCTCGATTTGACTTCAGGGTTCCACCAAGTAAGGGTAGCTCCTCAAGACGCAGAGAAAACTGCATTTTCCGTGCCTCAAGGCCATTTCCAATTTACACGTATGCCATTCGGCCTAAAAAATGCGCCTTCCACATTTCAAAAATTAATGAATACCTGCCTGTCTGGACTGCAAGGTATACGCTGTTTTGTTTATTTAGACGATATTGTCTGTTATTCCGTGGACATTCCCGGGCATGTTAATAGCCTCACTTCTATTTTCCAGAGACTTAGGTCTTTTAACCTCAAATTACAACCCGATAAATGCGAGTTTTTCCGCAAAGAAGTCGGCTATCTTGGGCACATCATAAGTGAAGAAGGGGTCAAACCAAACCCAGAAAAACTTAAAGCGGTGTCAGATTTTCCTATTCCTAAATCCGCCAAAGATATAAAATCTTTCTTAGGACTTGTCTCATACTATAGACGATTTATCCCTAACTTCTCCAAATTAGCCAAACCTCTAACGAGTCTCCTAAAGAAAGATACACAATTCCTCTGGCAAAACGAACAGCAATTTGCATTTGATTCTCTTAAAGAAAAACTAATCACAGCTCCTGTTCTAATTTACCCTGACTTCTCACAACCATTCGTCTTAACCTGCGACGCTTCTAACTATGCCATCTCTGCAATCCTTTCCCAAGGCGTTATAGGACAAGATCGTCCTATTGCATTCGCTTCCCGTACTCTGAACAAGGCAGAGTGCAATTACAGCGTTACCGAAAAAGAATGCCTTGCCATTATTTTCGGTACCAAAGCTTTCCGACCGTACTTATACGGCTACCGTTTCAAAATCGTAACTGATCATAAGCCATTGCAATGGCTTTTTAATTGCAAAGACCCTGGTTCCAGACTCGTCCGATGGCGATTAAAACTCGAGGAATTTGATTATGAAATTCAATATAAAAAGGGCAAAACAAATGTCAACGCCGATGCCTTATCGCGTTTTCCTGTCAACCCTATCCAAAGAACAAATGTACCCAATAATCCGGGTACTGTCCCTTATCAAAACCTTAGTCCATACAATGTTGATAGAGACCTGATGGACTTTTTTAACTCACCATCATCTTTCGACCTTAACGAGATCGAACCATTCAATCCTGACGACGACGACTCTGAAACCGAATCACAACCAATTCCTTCGAACTTACCTTTCGAGATAACTGAACTACCACTAGGTGAAGGCTCTGCTCCTCCTGTAAATGAAAATGATTACTTACCTCTTGATCCTCCAACTGACCCACTAACCAACCTTAGTCCCAATCCTGGATCGCCGTCTAGTGACTACACCATATTCCTGAAATCAATTGCAAATAAAAATACAAATTACGATACCATAATTATAGAGCATAATGAAAGCTTACTTAAGTCTACTTCTAAAATAATCATCGTACCTACATCAATTGATCTTGATGAATCTAACCCTTATGTCCAAGAAATCGTTAGTAACATTGAGAACGCCACTGACATACTCAATAAAGAAAGAGAATTACATACCTCCCAACGAATCATGTCAGGTAACAAAGTCTATTATCTCCTGTTCACAAAAGTAAACCACTTCGATGAAGCAACTTATCCCGAAATTTTCAAGACATTAACAAGTGTTAAAAACGAAATCCTAGTCATCGAAAACAGTAACGAAGTTGCAATTTCCGACTTTAAAAACCCATTTGAAAAACATTCCTTTATTAAAATATATAACATGCTTACCTTTCTATTTCATGGAACATCTATAAAAATTAATGTATATCATAATAAAATAATATACCCTTCTCCCACTGAAATCAAAAATATCCTGCATGACAATCATGATATCCCAATTGCAGGACATCTAGGATCTACTCGTATGTATAATAGGATCAAGGAATCTTATTATTGGAAAGGGATGCGCAGTGACATAGAATCCTATGTAAAACAGTGTAAAGCCTGTCAAGAAAACAAAGCCTTAAGAAAGGTCAATCGTAGTCCTATGCAAATAACAAGTACGTCTACTGCTCCCTGTCAACGCATTGCCATGGATATCGTAGGACCTCTTCCAGAAGCCGGCAATGCCAAACTAAAATATATCCTTACCATACAAGATGACCTTACCAAATTTTCCACTGGTTATCCTCTCAGAACTATTACAGCAGAAGAAACAAGTGAATGCTTAATACACTTCATATCCATCTTTGGCATTCCTAAAACTATACTTACGGATCAAGGTACAAACTTTACCGCCGAATTATTTAAGAAAACATGTGAATTCCTTAAAATCAAACAGTTGTGGTCCTCTCCTTATCATCCCCAAACTCAAGGTGCTCTTGAAAGAAGCCACTCGACCTTGAAGGAATATCTTAAATCATACGTCAATGAAGACCAGACTAACTGGCCTCGATATGTTTATACCGCTATGTTGGCATATAACTGTTCAATTCACTGCACCACACATTATTCTCCTTACGAACTTATGTTTGGTCACAAACCATATATACCAAATTCAGTATTCAATGAAAATACTAGTGTTACATATCCCGAATATGTCAAAATGCTCCAGAACCGTCTGAAACACACTCGAGAGAAGGCTCTGGAATACATTCAACAATCCAAAGTCAATTCAAAGAACTATTATGACACTCGTAGTCGAGTAGTACAGTACAAAACTGGTGACTATGTCTATCTTAAAAATCACCTCAGATCACGTAAAGCTCTATCACCAATTTGGAAAGGACCTTACAAGGTGGTGAAAGTGCATGGTAACAGTACGCTATCTTTACTGATTAATAGACGTCACGTTCGACATCACTTTGACGAGGTCAAACTAGCCGAACAGCATAACGAAGCTTAAAATATAGATATAAAATATTAAGTACTTATGTACAAATCATAATCTACATAATATATGTAGGTATACCTTAGGCATAAGAATTAGAGATAGGACAACGTTAGATTAGTATTATTAATAGTATAGATAAATACAACAGGAGACATAAATAGGTAATATTAACAGAACTTCGTAATTACTTACAGCGCTATTACAAGAAGTCAATCAACCTATGTAAAACCCATCCCAATGAGCTCAGGCCTTTACTTTGACCACTTGGGAGAACTAAAAATTTACCGTAGCCAGCTGGACGTGCTGATGCCATTGGATATCTCGAACTTTGGTACCCATATTCAAAACATTGAATCTACAATAACTAAGTCCAAGGACTTGTTTGAAAAATCACCCATATTAGACAGATCAGCACCAGAACACATGTTAGAACCCCTAATTGCTCGACACCGTGACGTTAAAAAGGAATACGCATCCATTTCTTACCTAGTAGAGAATAGATCCAAACGCAGTGCTTGGATAGGTGGTATGGGCACTGTGTTAAAGACAATTTTTGGAACTCTAGACGAAGATGACGGATTGCGGTATGATGAAGCCTTAGAATCAGTACAGAATAACCAAGTGAAGTTAGCTTCGTTGATGAAAGAAAACATTCTTGTGTTAACCTCTACTATTGTATCATATAATAACACGCTAAACAAAATTAAATCCAATGAAAACTTGTTATCAAAGGCCATCGACAACCTTTCGGTAGAATTACAGAATATCTCGTCCTCGATGAACGAACTACACTTACAAACATTTACTAATATAATTTTAGACAGATTATCAACCTCAATATTTACTTTATCATGCCAATTAGAAGACATCACAAACGCTATCTTGTTTAGCAGTCAAAATATTCTGCATCCTGCTGTTATAACACCATTTGAACTCTACCGAGAACTTGTCGACAACCATAGACACTTACCTAATGATATCGAATTACCTATACCATTGGAACTGAATCATATGCACAATTTACTTAATGTTTCCAAATTAGTTTGTTATTTTTCCAATGGAAAAATAATATTTGTGTTACAAATTCCATTAGTTCATGTTAACGAGCTCACTCTGTTTCATGTATTCGCTTTACCTATACCGCATAATGTTAAGAAACCAGATTCCTTCAGTTTTATTGTACCAGACACTAAATATATTGCAATGACCAAAGACAAAACTCAATATTGTATTTTACAAGACTTAAAACTATGTCAAACAGTATCTTCCGAAACGTTCATATGTGAAATAACAAGTGTTTTCAACAGTGACGCGAAACCAACCTGTGAAAGTGAATTAATTTCAAAAGTTATTAACGAAGTTCCAAAACAGTGTAAAACTATGCTAGTTTATGGTAATTTAGATATATGGAAAATTTTTACCAATAATCAGTGGCTTTTTATACAATCAGAACCTACAAAAGTATCGTTGGACTGCCCGAATTTAGGGTCATCTGAAATTAATATAAATGGTACAGGAATATTAACTATTCCAACTGGTTGTACGGGCTACTGTAAATCCACTATCCTGAATTCAAGGAATAATGTAATCAACATAACAGCTCCAATAGTAATGTCAGAATTTAGTCTCATAAATGATTCCTGTTGTAACATAGATGTATTCAATAAGTACAAAAATAATGTATCTCCTGTTTATCTCCAAAACATCGATTTAGATAACATAAATACAAATAAAGATATCTTAACCAATTCCATTAATACATTAGACAAAATTATAGAAACACCGCACATAGTTAAATATGGGATACATTACTCTAGCTTAAGTTTATTTACTATTTTTATTGTCATAACTTTAATTGCTTGTAATCTCTATTATTATTGTAAATCAGACAGCAAGCGCATACAATCATTATTTTGTAAAACTCAATCGGCAACTAGCAATGTCAATAATATTGAATTAGGTGAAATCTCAGTATCTAGCTCTGATACAATGGAGGAAACCCCACAACCAAATATTAGAAGTCAGTTCTAAAATATAGTTTTCAAATGAACTTAGATTCTTTATAAAACGCTAAGTTCATTCTTAAAGGGGGAGGTGTTATATACCCAATATGTACATAGAAATGCCAACCGCGACTTGCTCATTATCGCAAGTCAGCATATTGTAGTCTTTATTATACAGTGAAGACCAAGAGAACCTCAGTCTGCGCTGAACTCTTGAACCGTGTCGTAACGCTTGCGGTCTGACCCTAGTTTCTGTAATTATCGTAATAAACGTCCTTTAAATCTAAAAAGTGTTTTTTAAAAAGTCTTTTGAAAGGGTCCCTATAACAGTTCGGTGAGTGAGAGTGTCAGAGGCCCAATTACTCGCTTTTCCTTTTTCCTCACCTCCTTCAATCCTATCACCTACTCCACTCCCTTCACGGTAGGAAGTGGCTTTGCAGAGTCCCTAGCATTGCTCCTGCAATGCTATAAATCGTCCTTAAGCGATAGTTAACACTTACCATCACTAGAGCTGCTTGCTCGTCTGCCACTGTCGACAATAAAATAAACCAGAATTGCTCGAATTTGTGTCATTTTTTAGATTCATCATTATCATATCAGCCTAAAGACGTCTACTACTGGATATAGACCTCCTTAAATGTTTTGCGATCTTGGTCGGTCGTGCGCCGCCCTCATCCATTTATGGATTGTTAGTCACAAACAACAGCTGATAAGACACTAAATTTTTATATTTAAGTTCATCATCACTAGAATACGTATACACAGCATATACGCGCACGTATAAATCTTTGAGCGTAGAGCCTCCAACTTTAATAAGTAAATCGTTTAATCTCATATTAAAAGTTTCTCCTTATTATAAGTTTTTTTTCTAAGAAATTTTACCTTAAGTAAGTTGTTGGTACAAAACAAAAATATGCCTGGATAAACGTCAAGTACGTCGTAACCTCATCATAAGAAATATTATAGTCATAATTTTGCCTTCCAAAATATTATAAATGGAACAATTTTCCTGATTGAAAGATTGAAAAATAAGACGGAAAATACGTAATTATACTTTGATTTTAATCAAAATGGGATATTCAGACGAATCATTTCCTTAGTTAACTTAGCAAATCTTTTAACATAGATAACTAGCGAAGTACCCGTCCTCGCTTAACATTGGTATTAAAAGAGGATCCTATTTTAGTAGTTCTCGAGATTATCGATTTCAAATAGACAGACGCTTTCCGACGACTTCCTTTTATACTATGTATCGAATATGCGTCTCTACGAAAAAATAAGTAAATTTTACCATTGTTTAATTTTAGTTTTCATCACTAGCATGTATTGTTTATTATATTCAATTATTATCTA
Source organism: Parascotia fuliginaria (assembly GCA_963082885.1). Taxonomy (NCBI): domain Eukaryota; kingdom Metazoa; phylum Arthropoda; class Insecta; order Lepidoptera; family Erebidae; genus Parascotia; species Parascotia fuliginaria. The sequence goes on from OY720197.1 coordinate 6,349,882, forward strand.
CTAATTTATTATTCTTGATTTACTTATCTTTTTTTTTATTCTACGTTAAATATTTATAGCTCAAAGCAGAACGGCATCAGCTATATATTCTGTTGTTTGTACAGGTGAGCACGTTTTCATTGGTCTCTTGAGACCGCTCACTTTTGAGGACACCAGTAAATTCTTCCTTTACTGTGTGATAACTCGTGAGTGCTTGAAAGCATTCATGAGTTAGCTCTATGCTTAGCTTCTTAACCCTTTCATGGACATTACTGTAGACACAATAGATGTTTTATTGTCATCACGGCTATAGACGTTTACTGTCCTAGAAAGTGTTAAGCGATGTTAACCCTGGATCCTTTGGATATTTAAAGTTTACTGTCATGAATTTAGTGTCTGGTGTGAAAAAATATGTGCAATCTACATTTTTTTCTGTAGAAATATCAATAGACCTTAATAAAACCACTATCTGACTGTAGAACTGGTATTTGGATTTTTTTAATTAGGTATTATTTTTATACAACTTTGATTGCAAAGCAGTTTTTTTATATTAGCTTACCAAAGTGACTCTACCCCACCTGATGGTAAGCACTCAATGGAATCTATAAGTGGTGGCCAATGGCCAACATACCAAAGGTCTTCATTTTAAAGTGCTGGTATGGTGGCGTCCACCTTGGTGGCTGGGAATGAGTAGGGGAAGGGAATTGCGGGAGTGAGGAAATAGGAAAGGGTGGGTAATTAGGTCTCCGGCGCTTTCACTTACCGAACGAAACGCAGTAGTACGGATACTACTACTCTTACGTCGATCTTCTATGACAGGATAGTACTTCTCCGATCGATCCGGCTCATTCATGCTAAAACCAGCGTGGATCTACTACCGTATAAATACACAACCGTACGCATATCTGATGATTATGTAGCTCCGATATTGCAAAAATAATGCTTAGAAAACAATTATGTATCTCCCTGGTGGAATACTTCTTTAAGGAAAGACATGACATTAGCTACATTATGTTATGCCAATTTGGGTATATTAGAGAAAGAGGATCCGACCGAAACAACTCGAATAACCCAATTTCTAGCCTCAAGAGAATTACCACTATCTGTCACTGACCGGCCATATTATCTTATCTTTGTTTTGTTTTATGTTCCATACAGAATGATTAGTGGTTCTATTTGTTTCTATATATTGTACATGATCATGAAATAAACAACATCAGGGTCGATATTTATGATAAATTTACAAAGATTATATTGATTTGGATATGTGTCGAAATATTAAAATAACTCTTGTCAAATTTCAAAGCATTGCAAAAACCAATCTTATTAGATATTAGGTTACAAATTAGGTACAGAACAATTTATATGGTCTTTAACTAAATTTTATCACAGTTGGTTTTCTTAATAAAATAAGTGGTTTTATTACTTTAATTTTTTATCTAATTAACTTAATTTAAATATTTTGTATTTATTAATTTCTTATTCACTCTTGTTACTTTTAAGTTTCTTAAACAACAGACTAAATTTAATCAGAAATAAATGAAAGAGTTTGATAAAAAAGTAACACATATTTATGTTAGTAGGTGTTTTCAGTAAGTAGTACCTATCAATGACCTAACAGCAACCCAGTATGAGTAAATATTTCGACATTATAATTAAAAAAGAAAAATAAACTGGAACAATTTAATACATTACACTTTTATGATGATTTTTATACAAGCAATCTTATTTAAGTGTCGTCGTAAAAATTAAATCAACATTTATTAGAACCATTAAGTTTAGTCGACTTTCTAAACGAATTGAGAGATTAAGTTTTTAATTTGAATTTTAAATTTATTGCTTCAGAACGCCATTGTTGATTCGAGGTTTTTTAGGTCAAGCTGTTATAACTGACCTTTAGGAATTGAGGCTTGTGGAAAAACAAGATCGTTTACTGAGTCTTCTTCTTATTCTTTCAAGTCAATGGTACTATATACGTTCCGCCTAGTAAGTAGCTACGGCATTGGCAACATTAATGCTATTCTTGAGGTCATCCTCATTGCAATTGCATGGACACCTTGGATGATGTAGTAAATGTGCCATAGTCTGGTCGGGGGCGCTACACGGACATTCAGTATCGGACGGGTTATTTATTCCCCACTGGCCATAATATGTTTTACTAATTTTTTTTACGGAACGAAAATATCATCGTAATAATGAAATGGTGATTGGCTCCTTTGATTTTAGAAACAATTACCAAGGTAGATAGACGAAGGCGAGAAAGGGAAAGTCTGATCAAGAATAGTGCTGCTATTATGTCGTATAAAGAAGTAAAGGTGGTGGTTCTAGACTGAGAGAAGTGGCGGAAATTGTATCAGTTCCACCGACAAAAGTCTAACTCTTAAATGTATAAAAACTAAACTTGATAGTGAGCAGAATTTATTTTTTCACGCTTTAGCGGCAAACAAGCATACATATAGACATGGCTGTGTTTTCTGGAGAAATAATGCTAAAACAAAACACAACCAAGCCGTTGTCGACAGTGTAGGGAGAGGATAAATAAATGTCTGATCTTTAAAATATATCTCGGACATAGATGAGTAATGTAAATATTATGTCAATTTTTTTGTCAATTTTTAACCGACTTCAAAAAGAATGAGGTTCTCAAATCGAGTCGTATGTTTTTTTTTCAACCATATTGTAGCAAACAACAATTTTACGTTGGCAATATTATACGCTCTACGTTTACAAATAGCAACATTTTATTACACAAGTTGAAATAAAATACAGATTATGTTGATTCAGTAAGACATAAAACCTAACTAAAACAACGTATATTATTTTGTAACAAGAAGATGTAATAAAAAGCACTACATCGTCAAAGTAGGCAAATATTTTAAGAACGAGTACTTAAGTGGTACTCTAATATTTGGTAAAGTTATTTAGGCATAGTCTAACATTTGTCTTCACAAAGGCTTGGCTATGTTCTCATATTACAGCTCTTTTCGCTAAAAGGTTTATGACGAAATATAACAAAATATAAATAACTGACAACCCACCCTAACTTCGCACAAAGGTAATTTAATAAGTATAAATTGGATAAAATAGAAGTATACTTTAGGTAAATAGTTGTTTTTTATTACAATTTCTCAGTGCCTTTGTATCTGGAAACCACTAATACTAACAATTTGTTCATCAAAAAACATTTATTTTTATTTCTTAGTGACACGAACGGAGGAAACCTTCGGGTCGATGGTATTTTTTTCAGTAGAATACCAATACCCATTATCAAACAAAACAATCTTATTTTATTGAAAAGAAGTAATATAAACATTTTATAAAGGCCGCTTTGGTTGCTGGTTTCATTATTCTGGTGACATCAGTAGGAATTTTATATCGTAAAATAACTTTTATCTAGGGGTAAGACCTTACTAGAGTGAATAACTTTAAATCTAAACTAATATTAAAAAAAAAGAGAAAAGATTTGATTTTTTGTACGTTTGTTTATTTGTTTGCAACGATTTAATTAAATTATGTACGTTACTGATTTGAAAAATTCTTTCACCTTTAGATACAATAAATAGACCGGGTAACATAGACTACATTTTAATAAGTTTAACATAATTTTTTTTAGGCATTTTCAGAATTTCAATATATATATGTGAATCTGCAATACAAGAGACAACAAAAGTAAAAATGTATGTAATTTTGTCTAGGCATTTAGCTCTTGGAAGAGGGTAGTAAGTATGTGTAAACATATTACCCTATTTTAAAAACTTTTTACCTACTTGGTTGGCTACTAACTATTTAATATCCGTTATACCTGCCAACTGTTTACCGCAGTCTATAAACAGTTTGTCACAATTTTTTTGCCTACCATAAAGTCAGCTTTATTATAACCCCACGGGGAATCATAGCAGCGATAAAGCGATTACTACACTACATTTTAAAAGTTTGGATTAAAGCAATTTTTGGGTGGGTTTATAAAACTCACTATTAATAAAAATAACCTTTTTATGACAATAACTTAGATAAAATGTGTTTAAAACCAAGAACCTACCTACTAACATTAATATATGCGATGTACGATGACGATGCGTAGGTAAGTATGTTTATTAAGAATCTACTAAAACCGCACTGTATGACAACTTTTAATTTCAAAATATGCTAAGATACATGGTGATTAGATCTTGCTCGCTGATGTTATGAATCGTTAAGAGTAATTTCACCAAAACATAAATGTGAAAATAGCAGCCAAGTTCAATATTATGACACCGGCAAAAAACTTGATATTGTTATCTGGAATACAAGTTCTGTAGACAATCTTAAAATTTATTTATAACTAACTGACCCGGCGAACTTCGTTCCGCCTAACAGTCGATCAACATTACTTTATTTTTCTAAAATATAAGAATTTTTCTAAAATAAACGTAGCCTAAGTTACTTAACTCCTTATTACATCAGCTACCTGCCAATAACAGTCCCGTCAATATCGGTCCAGCCATTTCAGAGATTAGCCCGAACAAACAGACAGACAGACAGACAAAAATTGTAAAAATGTTATTTTGGTGTATGTACCGTCTATATATTCATATACATGTAGTAAAAAGCGGTTATTTCAATATTAGAAACAGACACTCCCATTTTATTATAAGTATAGAAGATAGAACTTATAACATTCTGTAAATTTTGAACACAATTTCTTGTTCTTTTCTGCTGCAACAATGCTTTTATAAAAAAATTACTAAAATTTGAATGACCGAATTATTTAGACGAAGCAAATAACTTAATAATCTATTAAAACACAGTATTTGACTTGGCTACCGATTTGGTGTTTTTTAGTTGGATAGTTTTTGAGATATGAAAGGTTTAAAAGTGTCTTCCAAATAGTTCCTGTAGTATCACACACGGGCACTGCTCGTTAGTTCTCTTGGCTAGTTCTTGGCTTAACACACTCTCGCGAGTCTAGATCACAAACATCACCACTTTTAATTTAGATAGTTTTATTTAGTGTAGAAATAGAATTAACAACTTTATTTATACTTACTGATGATGTACTGTGTCTTTGTCGAAGATATTATATTGTGTATTTACCTGTAACAAAACACATAATTTTAAGAATTAAATAATAATATAGGTACGTAATAATGAATACTTAAAATAATCATTTTATCATTTACTATTTCTATTAATCTCATCTTGATACTGCTACGGCAATATTAAATAAATATTCATATTTTTTAAAACAACAAATAGGTCTCTAATAATGTTTATACTACTTTTTTGACGTAGTATATGTATGGCGTATAAGTATAAAAAGTTGTACAGCATCAAAGAAAGATAAACCGTGTGAAGCCATGTGCTCTAAAACGATGAATAGGCTCGTCTTTTTACTCTGACGTCACAAGAGGCAATTAACTCCGGGCGACAGTGCCGATAGCAACCTCTTTGAGAGACTCCGACACACACTTTGTGAAAATAGCTGACTTAAATGGCACAGTCGTTAAATTAAAAGGTGAAGAGAATGATTGATGAAAACAATTGATTTATAATACATATTAGTTATTACTTTTATATTTTAAAGTCTCACTGTTAGGCTAAGACCTTTCACTTGGACTTCCAAATACCCATCTATGTAGTTAGTCTTCGGCCATTTCTTGAAAAAGGCGTGCAAGTAGTCTCACTATCTGCACTTTCTTGTTGCCCTCAATTATCTCGTGGTGTCAACAACACAACCACACAACAACTATCCGCGTGTATGCGATAAACATGTCTGGCTCAATCCTTTTTGAGCTTGGTCTTTTAGTTTGAGAATGCGTTGTGTTCCGAACGTGATACCTAAAAATAAAGTTTACCTAAAAATAATTTAGTTTTATTTTACGATTCTTTACTCTTTAAAACAAATCAAATACGTACATTTTAAATTGACTTTTATTACTATATTTACTTTAATCTGTGGTCCCATTGAAACAATAGTCGTTTCACGGCAGCCTCCGCTTTAGTTGATACTAAATTGTGATTAAAGCGTACTTTGCATATAAATAGCTGTTATTCGGGTAAAACGACATTCGTATAGACATACTTTGGAAATATGGTGCATCTGATGGAAAGTTGTGACCATATCCAATTGATACTAATGAGGGTGTTTAGGAAATTTTCGGCACCATTTGGCGCCACTTTCACTTTGGGCCAATCAGCGGTTAGCTTTTTGACAGTACGTGACAGCTAGACTTGACGCACCGGTGCTGCCACCGTGGTCGTGGTCGCTATTTTAGAAAACCCTCTCAGCTATTCCAAGCACGTGAATTATCCATTTTGTAAATTGCTCTGTCATATTGATAATTTTCCTACACTCATTGTGTCAATCGTATAGGCATTGTGAACGGTATTTTTTGCTTATGTTTACCCACCCCAGGGATCGACCATGAAACCTTTGCGTGATAGTCTGTACACATCACCAGCACATTGAATCCTACAATATTTCTCAATATTAATTTTCTCATTATTAATTTTATTTTAAGGTCTATGTATACCTACCTTGTAAACAAGGCTTCTAGGAACAAACATAAAAAATGCAGATCTTTGCTCGAGTTTCATTACATTGAGTACTCATTACGCTGATGGAGGCATATGAAATTAGTTCGTCTCCATACTACTACTACTAATTATGCTGTTGCTAAAAAAAAGAGACTACAAATTATAACATAGACTATCGTGGTTCTATTCCCACATGGAAACACGTGATCCAGAAATTTATATCAGTTATTCTGGATTCGTATTGTACCTATGATTGTAAAAAACCCCGCAATGTAGTGTTTGAACTTTAACGTGAGAATCGCTATATGTATACAAAGAATGTATTTGTACCAACCTACGTTTTCTCTTACTTTTCCGACCTCATTTCCTTGGTCCGTGCAATGGCTTGGTTGGTTTTCTTACCACTAATTTTATTTTACAGTATCTAGAAAATATAACCATGTTACATAGTTGTGTCGTGGTCGTGGGTCATAGGTTCGAATCCGGAAAAGTACCAATGTGTTTTTTCAAGTCATGTGTACTATAGTAGTAGTGATCAATGCTCATACCTTCTCTATATGAGAAGAGGCCTTTGTCCTGTAGTGGGACGGCAAACCAGGGTGATATTATTATAACTTGTTTCGTATACTTATTTGTCACCTTATTTGTATATAAATCTGTTTAATGAACAACAGAAAACATACAAGATTAGTACAAGTACTAAAATAGCCTTATACATAATTCGGTTTGGTTCAGAATAAACATAAATAACGCAACGCGTAAATAAGAAATGTCTGCTACGATAGTTAATCTGCTTGCGCGTAAATAACAAAAAAGGCAATCTCACACTTCGTGAATTTAGTACTGCGAAGTTAAATAGTTTACGACTAGACAATGGATTTTTTAAATTAGATTTCTTAGTCCTAGTGGTTAAGAGGCTTCTTACCTATGTTTAAATTTAGGGTAAGTATCCCTATGTTTTTTTTTTAATTACTTATTTTCTTTTAAGTTATTTGAACTTTACTTACTTATACAAAATTTGTTGAAACCGGGACATATAATTTTATTCGTCTAGAGAAAGAGTGGTGATTAACATTTATGCCCTACCTGTATGTAAAGAAGTCTTTACTCTGTAATTGAACTACATTGTACGACTACATTACTGAAAAAGCAATATGGTGCAAACACATTGCTAGAAAGGCTCTGCTAAGGCCGCCACGCGTTTTTCAGAGTGATATTATGTGTATATACAAACTTGAGTGAACATGAAAAAATATTTGAACAATATAAACCGCGTAAGGCACCTTGGTGCGCATTTACACACAGCAGCTTCTTACTTCACTATGCTAATCAATATTTTTAACCGACGAAAATACGCAAGAGGTTTTCAAGTCGAAGCGTATGTTAGTTTTATTAAATGTATGACGCATAACTTTTTACAGAGTGGTCCAATTTTGATAATTTTTTTTATTGGAAAGGGTATAACCCCGAAGTAGGTCCCATATAATTTTTCGTAAAAAAAATTAGGGTAGGAAAACAGGGGATGATTGTTGCTATGGGCATCCCACAAGGTTCAATTCTTAGTCCATTTTAATGTATGTTAATGATTTGCCGTGCTTTGTGCAGAATTTCTGCAACTTAGTGGTATTTGTAGATGATAAATTTGTAGATTATAGCCACAAAAAATTATAAAATAAAACTTTTTAACCAAAAAATTAAACCGCTAAAAAAATTACAATTAAGAAATAATAAATCTTTATTTTGTTAACCTTAATAACTAAGTTCACACGAACACATCAACTAATGTAAGTAAACATAAGTAATTTTGATGTCTTATCATTTGCTACGAATATACTAACAGAGTTCAGTTTCAGTTTCATTCCTTAATTTTTCTTCCTACAATAATATCTTGGCAAATGTCAAATAAAACCTACTTTTATAAAGATTTTTGCTGAGAGTTTTTGTTGGTCATTGTTTTGAAAGTTTTTATTTTATTTTTGCTGAGTTTTGTTTTTGTTTTTAGTATTAGCAATGCGGCTAAGGTACAATTTTGTAGTACTAAACATTTATAAGGTTGAATTATGAAACGAGGTTAGAAAGTCAGTGTTGGAGAATAAAATATTTTAATATTTAATTTTTAAATGTATTAATGTGCAGTGGTAGTACAACTATGTTTAGGTTAAAATAGCTTATAATTTTCAAAACGTCGTTTTACGTGTATTAAAAATTCGGAGGTACGAGATTATTTAGTTTAATTTTTTATAAGCATCGAATTTTTGTGTAAAATACATGCTATATTTATACTAGGTACCTTTTAAAAGGTTACAGCCACATAAAGGCGTCTCGACTCGAAGGCAGTCTTTTTTTGCTTCACCCATAAACAATGTCCGAAAAAGAACTTTAATTAGTTTTACCTTCTTTCAGTCAACATTAACGGGTAAAAATATTACTAAACATAGTATCTGGAGTGAATTGATCCTACAACCTATTCTACAGTCAAACACTGTCAGAACATTGTTTAATTATATACATAAATGGTGTGACGACAAAAAGATAGGACAGCAAACTATTAACACTATTCAGCATTTTAGCCTACACTTAAATATTAGCTCCACTCATTATATAAACGAAAACATACCGAAAAACGATAACAAACAACTAGCTAGAGTTGTGGGAATTTGAAACGTCGCCAACGTAACCACTGCCTACTATGTCACCCGAAAACACTAATGTAAGGATCAGGCTTCACTGAAGCGGAGAGCAGTGAATTGGAAGACAAAAATGTTTGTTAGTACTCGTAAATAAAGTGTTTCATTCGTAAAAAGAACGACAGGCAGGTCTTTGCCCTGCATTGGACATTTACTGCTGCTGTGGTTTGAGGGTACTGTGTACTGATTACAACGTTCAATGATATTTCTTTTTTTCTTTCGAAAAATTTTAAATATTAGCCCGGAGTCAGGAATTGTGCTCGTTAAATGGCAATTACTCCTACTCTGTTCATAGGACCTAGCAATACTGGCAAACCGTGGGTATTGTTCACCGCTATCATAGGCAAAAATACATGTAGGTATACGTACTACAATTGTAAACCATACAAGCATGTGCCTTCCTACGCAGTGGAATTCATGGTGCAATACTAAAGTCTAAACGGTTCATGACTTGTTGCTCAATTAAGAAAACCTGGAATGTTTTATATATCGCGTGTTGCCATCCTTTTTTGATCGCACGTCTTCTAACGATGCGTAAAAAAGAAACGGCCAAAGCTGCTATAATGGCATGCCATTTGACCCGATGGCCCTTAGAATTCACCACTCCTGAATGATACTGACTACTTACTATCAGGCTATACAGAGTTATATGAAAAGAGGCTAATACAAAAAGTTTCAGCAAGTAGCCGCATTCAAAAAAGTGTTTATAAAATCGCTTCTAGCTTCGCCTGTGTTAAAAGTACAGCCTTATAAATGTTCCCTCTTTTATTTGCGATGGCGACATTCGGTCTGCTACATTGTTTCCCCTCAGTAAGAACATAATCTCTTGTTTTATAGTTTCCTGGTTGATATATTGGGTGTTTTTGCTACTGTTTTCATTTGAAAGGAATATAGGTCGAACTAGTAAAGTATATAGATTACTAACTAATAACAACAATTACACAACGCTAACAAAACCCAAAATAAGCATATACTTTGTGGTATGAGTTCTAGAATACGGATAAATATACATAATATTTGCCTGCCTCTTTGTTTGTGTGGTACTAAGAACGGATTACCACGCAGAGGTCTCGGGTTCGATCCCCAGGTCGGGTAACGTGTTATTTTGTCAAAAAAATTCTCAGTATTAGCTTAGCGTCTGAAATTATTTTCGACAAATGGCAATGGGCCTCCCCTCTGTTACATGGGACCTAAAATAAAAAAATGGCGAAAAGTAGGTGGTTAAACACCTCTTCCTATCCCTTCGGGGTTAAAATGCGTGAAACTATGTATGTATGTACATAGGTACATATTATAACTGCGCGGTAGTCCGTACACAGTACCACCGAACACAGTGGTAGTCGAATAGGTATAAGTAATTAGTGATTAGAAGCATTTCATTACAATTCATTCATTCACATTATTACAAAACTTTAGAATTCTCGACCTTAAAACACAGTCAATAATACACCATCCGGGTGGCTATTCAGCGAGTTATAAATATTTTAAACACGTCAAAAGAAAATTCTTACTGGGTGCAGAAAGTTTGTCCTAAATCTTCGTTCACATGAAGTAACCCTTACAGATACCAAAAACGGCCCCATTCGCATGAGGAAAATAAACTGGGTTATTGAGCGAGAAGGGTCAACTAAATTGATAGACGTCATACAAGTAGGTATATACGTTCACTGTCTTATTAGCTTATGTTGTTTGAAAGACAATGCTCGCATAGAACAAGCCCTGCGTCGTAACTCGTAAGAAAGTTTAAAAACAAACAATTAATAAAAGTACACCTAAACTCGGTAAGTGTAAATATATTAATTTGGGGCTAGATGGCGCTGTGTGAATGTAGTAGAATATTATTATTATTTCCTTTATTCATTTTTTTTCATATTTATTACATTTTCAAATATATACTTATAAAAACCAAAAATACACATTTAAAAATATAAAAAATAGATTACCACCGGCAACGAGACAAAGTCCAAGCTACCGGCGGTTAGGGCTCCAGAGAGAGGAACCTCCTAACAATACGTGCCGTGTCGAGCAGCACTGCCTTCTGGATCTGGCCCTTGACCCATCCACCTAATGCGAGCCTCTTTAGGTGTTGGTCGAGGCTCTTTGCTATTAAACCATTTACGGTAACGACTATCGGCACAATGACAGCAGAATCCACATCCCACATGTCAATTATTATTATTATTATTATTATTATAAAGACTAGCTTTCCGCTGTACGGTTTCACCCGCGTCTTTGCTTACTGCTCTATAACCTTCCTCGAGAACTGGGCTATCATTCGCAAAGAGAATTTTCAAGTCGGACTGGTATTTTCAGAATTTAGCGAGTTCAAACAAACAAACAAACTCTTCCGCTTTATATAATAGTATAGATGCACCTTTAACTATAAATATATATATATTATAGCCTCTATGAACTAAGGAATTTGGTTCAATTTCAATTACAAATGTTATTAATAGCGATACTTTATCAGGTTGTAATCTGTTTTGCAAATAGTTCTACAACTTTATCAAATCGATCTTAGTTAATGTTTACTTTGAGTATTATTGTTTAGTTAAGTAGATTTGTTATACAATACTAGCTGTCTGCAGCGCGGTTTCACCCGCGTTAATATACGTCTTTTATCACTGCTTCGATGCCGTAGCTCCTAGCGTAATGTTATATAGCCTTCCATAAGATTTAAGCTATCAAATACAAAAAGAATCTTTTAAATATAACTGTTAGTACCAGAGATTATCGCGTTCAAACAAACTAAACTCTTTAACTTTGAATATAGTATTTATCTTTAATAAATACAGAGAGATATACATATCTACATATTATACAGTAGTGTAGATGATAGGGTTGAATGTTGCTTATATATTTACGAGTAGTCTCTTAATTTGTGCTACCATACCGTGAACTGGTAATCAAACGCTTTAGTTAAGACTACGGCCCAATCGACTGGGGAAGTACTTACCCTCTCATAGGAGATCGACTTAATTATATTAGTTTTCATGCTAATGTGTTTTGTTCGGTGTGTGAGAGCGCCGGCAACCCAAATAACACCTCGGTCCTCTTCCTTTTCCCTTTTCTTTCCTCATTCCCTTCTTCGTGGTCGGCAACAGATTGGTCGTCCGCTAACCATCAGGTATGCTTGTTTCTTTTTTTATAATCAACAGGAACTACCAGTCGAATTTACACATTTCTTTTTGCGTATGATAGTCCAGTTCTCAAAGAAGGTTATAGGTTATGTAACATCACGCTACTAGCGACGAAAGCAGAGCAGTAAGCAAAGACGCGAGTGTAACCGTGCTGCGGAAAGCAAGTATAATTATATAAGTAAAAATATTATGTTATAGCTTGTGGGTTCTAGAATGCTGTACTTAGATACTTTTATAAGAATTTATTTAGTGCTTTTTTTCAACAAATAATATGAGTAATGGCATCAACCATTTATGTATATATATAATAATACCGAAAAACATAAGTGCTAGTTTAGTCTAGTCAATCTAAAGCAAAATACAGTCCAGTCTTAGAAATTTATATTTTGTATTGTATGTGTTACATGTTGTGTCGTTTATTTTATATTCTGAGATTAAGCGGATGGGTATACCTACCTATATTGAGTTTTTGTTAGGTATTGAGTCAGTGGAGAATCTGAAATATTATATCTATGTATATGAGAAAATGTACTTTTCTAAGGTATCACGCAATTATTATTTGAAAGTGCTGGAGGCCTTACCTTCTCAGGCCTCATAATTTAGTCCTCATAGCTCGTTGCGCTCACTGATCGGTAAACTATTAACTGGTTAAGCAACTTAGAGAGCTCAGATGGGTGACCGCGTAATGGTATTTGATCTGAGCGTCTCCGTGCTTCGTATGGTACGTTAAAAGTCGGTACCGGTTGTTACCAAGTTGATAACAGTCGTTAGGTCAAATCGGATGCCTATGTAATAAATTTTGGGCGATCTGAACAAATCCTGACAGTAGGTTGACCACTAACCACTCGATATTTTGTGTTCTTTATTTTTCGTTTTCCGTTCTTTCTGTTCTATATATATGGTCGGCAGCGGCTCGGTTGCATTTTCTTACCTATATTTCTACAATGCTTACCACTTATCACTATCAGTACCCATTTGCTTGCCTGAGCCCTTGCTTGAGTTGTAAAAACATACATTTTTACTATCCACTTCTATAAATCCGAAGATTGAAAGCAGTATAAAGCTACGAGTACAAACAACTTTATGTAAATCTTAATAGCTTTAGAAGAATGTTACTAACTTTAGGTGTTTTAAATAAAACTGTGCAGAAAAACATCTTGTTTCAAAGTTTAAGCTGTATTTTTAAGTAACGAAAATCCAGGTCTAAATAAAGGCAGATAGCGATGCGGGTATTATGAGCCAATCCTGTCAATATGACTGAGGTACAGATCTTACGTTTCATATTGGCCTCCCTGAAGAGAACATTCGAATCTAAAGGGTCTCAAACCAAACAGAATCTATTTACTTTACATAAGTAAAATACTAAGTTCTTTTTGATTACATAATTATAGACTTACTAGCTGCGCCCCCCGGCTTCGCCCGCGTTTAATATTTTTGTATCCTTCGGGAACCATACCGATTTCCGAGATAAAAGTAGCCTTTGTCCGTTTTCGGCACCAAATCTATCTACATACCAATTTTCATCGAAATCGATTCAGCCGTTTAGGCGCTGAGTGCTAACAAACACACACACACACACATACACACACCCACACACACACAAACTTTCGAATTTATAATATTAGTAGGAAGTAGGATGTCACTCAATGGAAACCTGAATACTTCACACTTATGTCGCTTACTCCTAAAACATTTTACCAGCCTATACGTCCTTCCAATTTTGAATATAATTTCAGATATACATTTGTTTTTTATTCGATTACTTTTTTGTGTGTCGTGTCAAATGTACCTTTGCTGTTGTTGGCGAGTCAAAACAAAATAAAAGTTTTTCTTTTTCCATAATTATTTTTGTCCTTATAGCGAGGGCTCTCGTGAGAATTCACAAGCTATCGCTGACTCCAGAAAATCCATACCAGAGTAATATTGTGTACAAACAGTCAAGGGCGTACGCAAGCTTGAGTGATATGGCCTGAGTTCATGATATCAACCTGGGAATTGAATTACCGCCGCGCCTTCTTACTGATTTGTCATGAATTTCATTCTGCTTCTATAAATTGTATCTATACATGCTTGTTTTTAAAAGATCTGATAATTTGGAACTCTTTACCAGCGCATGTGTTCATTTAACTTTGATCCTGGGTCTTTTAAGCAGGGCGTGAAAAAGCATCTCAATAAGCGGCCATAGTGGAGGCCACAATACCAGTAGTTTGGCTTATGGAATGGTGTCCACCACTTCTGGATTCCACTGACTGCTTACCATCAGGCAGAGTGGAGTCACTTTGGTAGGCTAATATAAAAAAACCTTTAAATATATTATGATTAGTTGAATCCATCAAGCGACTACTTCTCTGCTCCGTATATCATCACATGCAATGGTCAAAGATAAAGTCTTGAGATATTGTGGTAGTGCGGATGTGAAGATATTTATGTTGTAGCTACTACTGTCGACCGATGACTATGGCCAACAATTAATCTTTGGAATCTCTCTTTGGAATATCTTACTGTGAATGTTAGTGATAATGTATTCTGTGATTATCTAGGCTTTGCCGTGAATATCCGCTGTCTACATACACTTGCACCTAAACCATTAGTTCAGAACTAATCCCTAGCGTAAGTACAAACTTGAACAAACTTCTGTCTCATCTACCCACGGACTTACACCCAGGGGAAGTGACTCGTGTAATTGAATAGCTACCTTCAATGGGGAACTATTCATAATAAGCGATTATCATTCTTAATAATAATATACTGAAGGTTGAAAATCGCAAAGTTCTATTCACATTACATACTCAGTAATCGTCAGACTTAAAAACTTTTTAATAAAAGGAGCCTGCTGAATATAAACCTTTCCCAACAAGCGGTTAACCATAGTCCCTACGTTTGACCGTCAAATAATCTCAATAAACTAAATTTTCTATTAGTACTACAAGTAAGAACAATTTGTTGCTTAATGCTGTTACCGTAGCTTATAGAAGAAGCTCACAAATAGATGAGGCCTATGATTACAATAATTCTATACTATAGTATTGCTATTTGAGTGAACGTGAACTAGAAATATCATTGTGAACTACTCCATGGTCTAAAAATGAAAAAGGGAACCGAGCGCCAGGAGTTTAATGCTATATATTCTATCGCCACAATTGGAGAGACATCGCGCGCCGTGCATTCCACACATCAACCACGACCACTCTAACAAGAGTGCCCGATTGAGAAGAATTCTGCTAACCTGCCGCGGCGCGGTTTCACCCGCGTCTTTGCTTACTGCTCTGCACCCGTCACCAGTAGTGTGATATTACATAGCCTTTAACCTTCCTGGAGAACTGAGCTATCATACGCAAATAGACTTATTCAAATCCGACTGGTAGTTCCAGAGATTAGCGCGTTCAAACAAACAAACTCTTCCGCTTTATATAATAGTATAGATATTCTATAACATATATCTTCTTTTCCTTGTCTTCACTGACAGCAACGACTGGATCGTGTTTTTAGCGTGTTGCGAAAAGAACAGAGGTTTTTGCTGCAGAAGTTGTATAAGATAAAATGAATTCTCGTCGTCATAGCTCAGAACACATATCTACCGTAACCTATATATATTACTTGTACCAATAACAATAATTGACAATCCATCAAACAATTCCCAGTGCCGAAGTAACTTTCCGATAAAGTTATTTATTGTTTACTCGCAATCCACGTGGAGTTGTATAGCTAATAGATTAAGGGATTGTTTTATTGAAAGGGGGACACGCTCACAAACACAAGTAAAAGAAGTCTCATTTTCACTATAGAATTAAATCCACTTCTCAAACAAAGGCATGAGAATTAATCAGCAAAGTTGCTACACGCGGATAGGAAATTTCAGATGTTATTTTGTAATTTTATATATTGGTTTCATAACAATGTCTTTTGTTTTAAATTCTGTGTTGAATATTTTTTGTGCTGGCTAAACTGCTACCACCATACTTTTCTGCCCCAACGACCAGCAGTTATGTTACTCTTTGTCACTTTAATAAAGCAACCCTATAACCAGTCATTTAAGTCACTTGCTTGCTTCTACTTGACCTCACAAATAGCTTCAATACGATCTCAAAGTTTGTTACTTAATAGTTTATTTGCTAATAATATTAACACGATCAAAATATCGGACGATCAAGTTCATAAGAATACGGTTAAACGGAGTAGAAATTAAGTCTATATAGCAAAATTTCTTAATGTTCAATCCAACTCCTATCTGTAAAAAAAACTTGAATAAATTTTTAATAACTTTTCTAACTTATCTGATTAAAAGTTTGGCATTTTGGATGTAATCATTTCTTATTTAATTTTGTAATCGATCGAATCTTTCATTTCTTTGGCGTTTATATTTTAATATAATAATAATAATAATAATATTTTAATATGTTAACGACAAATTACAGAATACGTTTTAATAGTCTACAGAAAGTTGTCAATTATGGGCTACTTGTTGTGTCATAAGTAAAATTTATTTATTTACCAAAACTTACAACTATCCTTACAGGCTAACATAATGCGATAGTGCAGTAACAAAATTATAATTACATTCAACAAAGAGTTTTCTATTTTATTCTATTTAGTAGATATTTCTGTCTACACATAAAGTTTATCTTACTTCCATAATGCATGTCTTCATACATCAAAGTGCTATCGAAAGTTAACCATGACTGACATTTTCTCTGGAAGGTAGAATTATATATTACTCCTAAACAACCCCCTTTTGTTAACCCTTTAAGCAACAAACAAGTTACAAATACTTATAAATATCGTGTTGTAACATTTACGATGTTGCTCGAAGTTCGTTTTTATATTAACCTACATAAATGGCTTTTTTCTGCCTGCTGGTAAGCAGTTCTTGTGTGAATATTATCATTCCAAAGTCGTTGTGTTAAACTACTAGACTCCTATATGACGCCTTTTTGTGATTCTTTTTCACTGACCGAAGTCATCCATCTCCGCTTTTTACTCCAACTCCTCCTTTTTACTTCTGGTTAAATTCGTTGCGGGGTCCAAGACAGTCGGTAGCAGTCCCCGGGACTCCTGAGTGTCAAAGCTCGGTGTTTCGTATTGGTTATCGCTATTAATCCTGGTTTACAGGAGTCACAGTGATGGGCATGTGGGTGGGATTGTCCCTGACCAAAAGTCATGAAAAATATCTTCACTTGCGCAATCAGTCAATGAAAATCTTGAGAAGTCATCATCAGTCATAAAATTTAGTGTCCTGTAATGTCGGATCGACCAATCTGCTTGCGATTATAGCAAATATTTGGAATAGTATCCTGTAGTAGAAGACCACAACTTCACAACAAAAGCAGCAACAATTACAAAATACGGTAGGTACCTACCTAATTTCCTCTAAAATGTAGAATTTAGTCTTTAATGTCATTAAATGGCATTTAGTGAATACTTAGTGCCAGTATATAGTGCAATGACATGCCACAAACGATTATGCCAAGCCAGAATGTCTCTGTTGTGTACTGTAGATTTACTAAATCTTGCTTACGCGAGTATTTGGGATTTACTAAGCTGAGAAATGGCGTTGAGTAATCCTGTATTGATTCGACTAACAGACGGCTAGCTTAGTATTCTAAAGGTATTTGGTGGAAGGAATTGACTAGACGGTGCATTATAAGTGTGTGCAGCTTAAAGATTTGTCAGATATCAAACGTGTTTGTCTAGGGACAGTAAACAAGTACATACATAGGCCTAGTATAATATCCACAGAAGCTGAAAATGCTCTGGTCCATATTTGGGACAATGCCAATCATAATGTATGAAGCCATCTGAATTTACTGTGAAATAAAATATGTGCACAGTTTTAATATGAAAATATATAACATAGTATCAATAATATTGTCAGTTTTAGAGCATAAATTAAGTCAATGTCCAGCAATATAGTAACGTCAATAAGCTAATGAAGAAACGGGATAAAATAAAAATTGCCCGTGCAGAGACAGAATGGGACAATTAAAAAAAAAGATAATATATTATTTATACTATTTCATTATAAGTAATATTAGAATTTGATAACAAAAACTCATCAAATCCCCTTAACTTCAATAATCAAAATCACAAAACTCCCGACTACTGAATATTAATTTCCCTGCGGAATCAAAGTAACCTAAAAATAAAATCAAAACCAGAATCAGTTTTTGCCACTACAATATAAGTTTATGAAAATACTGTCAACTTCGCATTTCACTGTATTGCAACCGTTGTATTTTGAGACCATTGTAATCCCTTTGGCGACTTGAAAGGGTAAACTTATAATAATCTTATTGTCTGAACAACCTTTTGTTCTGACTGCGTTAGGGTCACCATGAATAGTTTTGAAAGATAAAGATAAGATAATTTGTAAAAACAAGGTGTATAAAGTTCACAATGTTAAACAGTAAAGTACATTCTACGTGCAAAATTATACTGTACCTATATAATGGGTGCATTATCCACATTAAATAATAAATTTTCATTAAATCTAGGCACTATTACACTATAAAAATACTTATCGATTAACATTTTTGTGTAGTTTTTATACAACCTGCTATTTTATGCACCCGAAAACCGTTATTTGCTATTGAAGTCAATGGTTTATATTTATAGACTCTTAGAACCAAGACAAAAAAAATACGTATCTGCATACCCTCTCGGAGGAAAACGAAAATAATATTTCATTTGTGGTAGTAGAGCTACGTTTGTTTAAGTAGACTATTTTGTATAGCAGAATGAAAGACACTGAAATTGTTTCATGAAATGAATAATTTAGTTTGTATGTGCCTTTCTTATTTGGTAGGCATCAGAGAAAAGAAAAACTTATTAAAGAAGTCGTTATAAATAATAAAGTACATACTACATACCAGTAAGCTTGTTGACGTGTGATGACATGTTTAATAAGTATCCTCTGGAGTGACATATTAAAATTTAAAGGTTGAAAAGCCTTACAATTTTTTTAAGTTTTAGCATCTTTAAGACTTTTAAGACTCACTTAAAGTTAAGTATTGTTTAAGTATTTAGGCATTGAAGATTGCTTTTAGCTTGACATAATATCAGTGTGAGTGAATTGTCACACTTTGAAGTGTTTGTAGCATTCATATTGTTAAAACATAATGTAGTTTACTTAAGTTGTGTATTCTTAATAAATCTTTGCGTATAAAACCATACGAATCCAATTTATCGGATATTAGATTATTTTCTTTGTTATAAGCTTGCTTCTGATTAAATTTGTGCCGGGTTTACAAGTTTAACAATCGCCAGTTCATCCTGGTTTACAAACGTTAATATATATACATATGTATACATAGATAGCTTCACGCCTGTCTTCTATTGATGGAGTAAGCAGAGACCGTAGAAAGCTATTTGCTGCGATCCAAACATAATCCTCTTTTACCTCTTCAACATTCGTTTTCATATATTTTTATAATAGTGGTTAGTGGTCAACCTAGTGTCAGGATTTGTTCAGGTCGCCTATAACTTATTATATAGGCATCTGACTTGACCTAACTACTGTTATCAACTTGGTAACAACCGAGACCAACATTTAACGTGCCCTCCGAAGCACGGAGACGCTCAGATCAAATACCACTATGCGATCACCCATCCACGGGCCTGCCGCACTCTATGTTGCTTAACCTGCTGATCGTTTACCGATCAGTGAGCGTAAGGAGCTATGAGCGCCTCCTAGGCTGTTTATAAAGTTTGATTGAGGTTGGTTTGACACATGCCTTACTATATACTCGTAGTTGGCACTTAATCAGTTTATGGATGTTTGCCAAACCAAAGACTCATGTGCCCAATATTGCCCAATCTCACACGACAAATTATAATAATTAGTTACAGGTGCTCTTTAACACGACTATAACTTTAGTTCAAAATTTATACGCTGTTGCTTTTTGGTTGGACATTTGCGTATTGGTAAATAATTTGCTTTATACAAGTGAGGTGGGACCAAGCATACTATCTAAGTAGTTAAATATTGCTTCCAGCTTTAAGAGATTGAAGAAAATGGATTAAAATATCAATTGGAAATTCAAACTTAAAGCGTTTATTCCATTTTGATCATAAAGTATGATGCTTTTGAACGTCAAAGAACGACTTCTAATGCTTCAACCTACGGAACGAAACACCAATTGTATTTGCGAGTGATCAAAGGACACTAAAGAGTTGCCTATAAACAACCCAGTTGATCACACAGGTGATCATAGTGGAATAGACAATAATTGTCACTATTCTACGAGAGAACAGATACTTTCCGGGTTAATCTGGCCCATTCTAATACCAGAAAATATCAACTTCAGTAAACTGCGCTGTTATTAGCCTGATATATGGCCCTTTATCATACTGATTACTCTGATACTAAAGTGAGCTAAATATCATAGTCGTAGTACTCTTAACTGGCTCTATCAATGTAACGCCCACAAATAAAGTTCTTTAAAAATATGAGTAAGTGGTAACCCTAGCGAATATATGGAGCATTTTACTCTTTGGAGTTTCATACTTTGAAGGCAATCTTCCTGATCTAGTTTTGATGAGTAGGTACCTATTTATTATTTTGTCTATGATATTTTTGTAGTAAAAACGACGGCATAATATATATTGGACCTCGGATTGGATAATGTCAGCATTTGTCCTTTTGTCCGATCCTAAAAGGTCGATAAACAATGGCAAAGTGATAGTTTTATAGTTTAATAGTATGATTCTGAAACATTTCATGAAGTTGGATCCTAAAATTACATATCAAGAGACAAGAAGGAGATTAGGTTAAACTTTAACGACTCTAAAGAGGTAGCAGATAATAATGCTTTTTATTGTTATTGGCTTTATAAGCCTCTATGTTAAAATAATTGTTTATATAATGTTGAGACCAAAAACTATAAAGTTCTGTTACAAACATTTAGGCGGTTTTTGATATTGCTGCCTGTCTAAAATTGGATTAATTTTCCCCTGCAATCTTCCATAGTTTACACGTAAACTGTTTGGCAAAGTAAGTACTAAGGGATTGTAAACACTTTAATAAAAGTCTAAAACTCTTAACCATGCTCGTGACAAACTTTGTAATGTTGTTAATATTTAAAACATATTTAAACTACTTAAATAGGTACCTACCTATTTCAAGAAATCTCGGTGTTCGTGACATTTTAGGAATGTCGCTCAAATACGGTCGGCCATGATGTGACGTCAACACGGTGTTTTGTTGCTATACTATAGTATACCTTATTGTATCATATTAATGATTAATTTTGCTTACGCTTTATTGAGTTTTAATACTTTTCAAACTCTTTGGATTAAAAAATACCAACTTGAAATTTGTAATTTGTGTAATTGATGTCTTAATAGAATGTATACATTTGTTTATAAAATTCCCTAACTTAGGTACTACTGGTAACAAATATTAATTGTATAGCTCATATTTTGGGTGCAACGTGAAATTTCAAAAACGAATTGACCATAACCTCGTGTATATAAAGCAAGGGCCTTACCCATCAAGCTATAATGACAATATCAACGTTATTGTTCAAAATCTTACACGATTACTGCCCCTTGTACACGATTCAGTTAACCTGATATGAATCAGTAGAGCGGCACTGAATCGCAACGTTCTGAACACCCGACTAGCTTTGCACGCTTATACGCAAGGGAAATAAGCTGAAACCGTTTGTTGTAATATTTCAATCCAGTTGAACTATTGATTTGATGCCGGCAATTGTTTAAGTTATATATTTTTATACTGATGCGTTAGAAATTAAAACAGTCTGAAAACGGAATAATCTTAGTAGAATCACATTTTTGCCTACAGCTTTAAAGCAAATATAATTTTTTAAACTACCATATATATTGCAAAATTTACCAAGATCTAAGTGTCCCTTCGGGGCACAATCGGAGACATTCTTACAAATGCCTCCTTAACACCCACTGTGCGGTAAAACCTTGTCCCAAGCTTTGAATAAAACAGTACGCCTCTTATAATTTTATAACTTTTTGGTCTCAGCACACAACCGTATGCTTGTTGAATAATAATATAAATAAATAGAGTTTACATTAGTTAGTTGTTGTTTTGTACCGTTCTGTTTACACACGGCAAAATGTGTCTAAATCTATATAAGATAGTGCAGTTTTTTGCATAGCTTGTATGTTGTTATTCCGTCATTCTTATTAAGACATCAGTGTTCATTTCTCCATAATAGCCAAATAAGTAAAATAACTAAAATTCGAAAATTTTACTGTGGAAAGGAGACAATCCGAGTACCCATCAACCAAGTATACAATTTAACCGTCGGTTAACCAAATCATCACTTATGATAGGCGTATACTGGCTAGGGACCAGCATCTGTGATAAGACTGCCATCACTGCGATCTCTTGCCACGTAACGACTGTAACAAATTTCCCTCGCTTGGAAAAGGTCCAAGTGCAAAACGTCTGAAAATTTAAAAATAATAAACGACAGGACTTTTAGAATTCATAAAAATATAAATCCCAGAAGGCGTTGGACAGAGATATATTACATTTAGGTTAGTGCTTGCTTTAATAAATTTCACGTAATTGAGCTTGGCAAGACTCCAAACGCCTATCTGATACAGATCTATCTTTAGCTAAGAAAGGACAATATTAAAGTGTAAAATACACACACACACACACAAACTTTCGCATTTATAATATTAATAACAATACTAAAGTGACGTAGGAGGATTTTTCTTATGCGATGCGGCCTGCCATAATTGGCGCTAGCCTTTACTGTACTTACGTTGTTATGTCAGTAACCGACACCAATGAAGTCTTAGTTCCTGTTTCACAACTAGCTGATAAAGTGTCTGTTATATATCTAACAGATAAAACATCTTTTAATTAAATCAGTCTAATATATTTAAAGAGTTTATTTGTCAGTTAAGGTTATCAGGCACCTGTGAAATTGATTTTTGAGTACTAACTGTCAGTTAAGTTTCGAATAGGTTAACAGCACTTTATCAGCAAGTGGTGAAATAGGGCCTTAATCTTCAAACAGTTCAATATTCATAGTCGCTGTTTTCTTCAGCGTTCTCCGCTAACTTCTTCTAAACGGACTTTGATACGTTCACTATCTTTTATTCTAGAAGGTTTATACCCACTCTTCCAGAAACTCTTCAGCCTTATATAATAGTATATCTATACTACTATATAAAGCGGAAAAAATTGTATGTTTTTTTGTTTGAACGCGCTAATCTCTTAAACTACAAGTCGGATTTGAAAAATTCTTATTGCTTTTGATAGCCCAGTTCTCGAGGAAGGTTATAGGTTATGTAACATTAAGCTACTGGCAACGGGAGCAGAGCAGTAAGCAAAGACGCGAATAAAACCGCTCTGCTTAAAGCTACTGTATAATACATGCATATTATAGTGGAGAAAAGGGGAAAAGACTTCTAACTATGTCATAAAAATATATTAGTCCCTTCTGCGAAATCGGGGTGAGTCGCTAGTAAAATATATTAGCAGCTGCCTTTTCAATATTCGTATTTGATGCCGATTGGCGATTCTAATGTAAGCTTACTTTGGGTATATATTATACAATAGCGTATTATTATTATTTTTACCGAATACACAAATTAAAAAAATCTTTTTACGGATTTTATGGGAAACTCACAAGTTCTTCGTTTAGAATATAACTGTGAAAAGTTTAAAATTGCACGTTTGTACATTAATTTTGGGTTTTCACGTCAAACTTTTCTTTCGGGTTTGGAAAAGGCCCTTGCTGACGGTTGAGAATAAGATGACCCATTTTTTACAAGTTGGTGGGAATATTTATCAGGCGTGACATGAATTTTTTATAGATTTATATTTAAAGAAGTACAATCTGTACTAATATAAAGCGGAACAGTTTGTATGGACGCGCTAATCTCTTGAACTACCAATCGGATTTGAATATTAAAGCGGAAAAGTTTTTTTGTTTTACGGGGCTAATCTTTGGAACTACCTACTACTTGAATAATTCTTTTGCGTATGATAGCCCAGTTCTTGAGGAAGGTTAAAGGCTATATAATATTATATTGCTACGAGTCATGGGAGCACAGCAGTAATCAAAGATGGACGCGGGTAAAACTGCGCTGCGGGCACCTATGAGGTACTAAATAACCCACAAAGCAGAAACTAAAACAACAACACTAAAACCATCCAAGTGTGAATCAAACTTAACATAACGTTTGCGAAACTGTAATTAAAGTTGTCATTCACATTCCTCGAGAAACTTGAGAAACACTCGCCGCTTCTAACATAATTAACTATTAATGCTATTTGATAAACATTTGGCATGTTTTTTTTATTGACGTCAGTGACAGATGAGCCAACCTGCCACCTGATGGTAAGTGGTAACTAACACTCATGGTAATGACAGGAACTCGGTAAAGCCGCTGCCTATCGTAAAGGGGCTGGAGCAGGTAAATGGAATGAGGGAGGTGAGGAATAAGGAAACAAATCCATACTTAATATTATAAATGAGAAAGTAACTCTGTCTGTCTTTTACGTTTAACGCCTAAACCACTAAACCGATTTTGATAAAATTTGCTCACAGGATGGAATAGACCTTGAAGAACAACACAGGCTATATTTTATCGTGAAAAATGGTTTGAAGGGATTGAAATAAGGGATGAAAGTTTGTATAGAAAATGCGATATAATTCACGCGGGCGGAGCTGCGGACAACAGCTAGTAAATAATAATAAAGCCTCAAGGGCCTGTCATACCCTTACTTACCAAACAAAACGCAACAGTATAGTTACCACTAATCTTACATCTATATGACGTATCAGCTATATAGGCCTACTGAACAGACGATATGCATGTTTATATAATATAATATAATATATAATATAATATGTGGACACTATCACACACCGTCATCTAGTCCCAAGCTAAGCAGAGCTTGTGTTATGGGTACTAGATAATTGAAATATAATACATATACGTACTTTTTTTTTTTTGTAAATACATACTTAATATTAAGAAATTATGCATCCTATTCTGATTTGCTGTGCAAGTTTAATTTGCTTCCGCTTGAATCGAGACGTGAGTTGCTTGAGGCCAATATTTTACATGGCATTGTAAACAATGTATTTGACTCGATTGATCTCACTAGCAAGCTCTGTTATACTGTTCCCCGCATTGTTCACAAGCGGAGCGTACGCGCCGGTACTCTGTTTGCTCTCGATTCGTGCCGTACCAATTCTGGATTACGTTGCCCTATTCGTCGAATGGTGGAATCATATAATCGCGATTTTATTGACATTGATATCTTTGCATGCTCTAAATCAAGATTCAGACAGAATGTATTTGAAAAAATAAGAACTAAAGTGAATGGTAAGATGAAGGAGACAAATGAAATTAATTTTAAAAGTTAAAAATGAAATAAAGTTTTAATAAGAATAATAATAAAAATTAGTGCGTTTGGTCCTGTTGGCAATGTGTAATTTGAATTTATAACAATTATTGATTATTCTTCTAAATGACTTGTATTATATAAATTAGTATAATATTATTTTATGTTGTTAATTTATTATTTAATTATTATCTCTCTTCTTTTTTTTTCTTCTCAATATCAATTATTATGTATCAATTAGCCGTCAATGCATTGTATGTAGGTATCTATTGCATGTATAATTCCTCTTAGTGGCACTATTTGTCTAAATTATAATTTGTAATCTGCGGATAACGTAGTAGGCTGTAATATTATTAACTAATTGTATCTATCTTTGTAAGCATTTTATATTATAGCTGTTTGTTGTCCCTTAATAAATAAAATAAAATAAAATAAAATATACATAGAAAACACCCAAACTGAAGACAAATACAAATGTTCATCACACAAATATTTGCCTTCCGCGGGAATCGAACCCACGACACCCGGCGTCGCAGTCAGTTACACTAACCACTAGACCAACGGTGCAGTCAAGTCAGTGTTTGTAAATGTAGTTAAAAAAATACCAATAAATTTTTAGACTTTCGCAATAAATCGAAGCTATACCCCTAAGGACTGATTACAATCATAAAATAGATTCTTGTAACCTGATAACTGATCCAATTGAATAAATGTTTTATTTATTTGACCTTCGTAAAGTGAGATAGAAAACAATTCAATTTGTGAATCGTTGGGGAAAGCTTCACCTACCTACTCTGTCCTCCAAGAAAAAACGACATAAGTGTATATTAATATTCCACGAAAATTTGTGTGTGTGTATGTTTGTTACCACTCAGCGTCTAAAAGGCTAAACCGATTTTGATGAAAATTGGTATGACATAGAATGAGTGCCAGAGACATTGGACATGGGATACAATTTTATCTCGAAAATCGGTCTGGTTCTTGAGTTACATTAATTAAACATATACTATTTTTAGCGCAGGCGAAGCTAGTAAGTGTTATAAGAACCACATTTGATATATAAATTGAAACTTTTAAATTTTGTCCAATATAGTTAAATCTTTTTTTATCAGCTGGGTAACGATTTGCCGCGACGGAGCGAGTATTGCAAATAAGCATTGGCAAATTATATAACAAAATGTCTGCTGTCGTCTTGCTCAAAGTCAGGCCTAATATTAGTCATTCCGTACCGAAGCGTCATCAAAAGGGTAAACAACATCGAATAATATAGAAATAACCACAAAATGGATCTGGCAATAAGACTCTTAACAATCAAAGTACTTTTTCCATAATATATTCCTATTGTTATTAAATTCATGTCGCAGTATAATATAACGTATTCAGCACATCAGGAGGATTACCGCGCGTCTACAATGTTCACTGTATCTGGATCACTGAGGATATAGTTAAAGTATGGTCTGCAAAAAAAAGCTGAATATAATCATAAAGCCATATTTCGCTGAGGCGGTAGGCAGAGCTGTGCAACTCACGTTTTCTAAGTTATGGAAGGTACCATGTAATAGATGAACCTTTTGCCATTTATGAGCACAATACAAGGGACTAATGCTGATAATACTTTACCCGATTTAAGGATAGTCAGTGTGGTGCCTGGCATAGATTATAGAATCACTCCATTTATTCATAGGGATGTTGTATAGCGATTAATAAAATACCAGGAAACGGGCCTACTTCACTGACCGGTTTTTTTTTCATTGACCTATTTCTTGGTATTTTGTATCAAATATCATTTTATTGTAGTGTGGTACAACTGTTTAGAAATAAAAATGTTTGTAACGTAAGAGAATCGATCCCACAACCTGTTGCAGCCACCATATCTAGAGCAGACGCACGTACTTCTCTGCGCCACCGAGATAGAGAAATAAAATCATGTAATTTTTTAAATATTTTATTGCTAACCGTACCTTCTATTATATTCAGGAGACGTTGAAAGCATGGGATTAAGCATTTCATGTAGGTATTTCAACACGTCGTGTATTCTGTTATAAGCTTTTATTATGTAGGTAATTGTGGCGCGGTTGTAATAAGTTAAGTTATGCTTGCTACGGCCTGTTTATGGATGGGATGTTACGTTGTCGGACACTTAAGAGAATACTTACACATCATCATTTGAATCGAAAGACGTTGAGTGCTGAACATAGGCATCCCCAAGTATCGCCACTTCCACCGGTCGTAAGCAAGCATTGGTTGTTGGGTTCAGATCGTGTCGGTTGGTTTGGATGACTAAGGATACATCACGATAGAAATTTAGATATATTTATTTATAGTTAATCAAAACGATACAGTCCTAATTGCATTATTAAACACTAGACGACCGCCCTCGCTTCGCTTCGGTATCAAAAGTTTCATTCGGTCTTACAACAAGCGCCTACGGAAAATATAATTCCAGTGGTGTCGTATTGCATCATTAAAATTTACAAAGTGCTTAAAATATTTAAATTTTGATAATGACTAAAAATTTGTTAAACATAATAAAATATACCCTATGTTACCCGTTGTGCTAGACAGCTAAGAAGGTTCATGAGCAAAAACTTCACGTCAACGAGATGAAGATGCTAAGATGGTCAGGCGGTGTGACTCGACTAGATAGAGACCGCAACGAGTACATCCGTGGAAGCTTCAAAGTTGCACCAATTACCGAAAAGGTGGTTTAAGGACGTCTCAGACAGTATGGCCATATAATAAGATGCAGAGAAGACTACGTGGTACAAGTTGCTTAAAACTTGCCGGAAGATAAAAGGAGTAGAGGCCACCCACCATTGACCTGGTGGACTAACAAGGAGAGAGACCCTAAGAAATCCTAATTGCCAGATGTGACAACACAGGATAAATTAACCTGGCTCAAATTAGTGAGGAGACCGGACCCCAACTAATGGACACAGGGTTGTTACCCGTTTCTATTTGTAGCTTTTTAAAGGTGAAAGTATTTTGTAAATCGGTTACGTAGATCTTGAATCTTAAATCGCAACATACAAACAAACAAACATACAAAAAATCAAATCTTTTCTATTAGTTTAGATAATATGAGGTGCCGATGAAAAGTCTAATTTAGAAAATATATTTCCGACTGAAATGGCATACCTATTAGCTGTGAAAAAGTCACATTCGTATTTCCACAACTACACTTATTGCATCACTTAATATTCATTCTAATTGCAACGTACAACTCAGAGCTACAGCATAATGGCAGTAATAAATTATGTATGAAAGCAGTAGGAAGCCATTTACCGTCGACAACGATAACGTGAACGTATTGCTGATCGATATCATCGGTTAGACTACAAGTCTCGTCGTTCATACCGCCGCTTCGCCTTCAAAGATATGCTATTGGACTTTATTCGTGATTGTGTTAAAGTTTTATTTGTCATCAACAAATTTGTTTTAGAAAATGTTTAAGCTTCACGCTTTAGTGTTGTGTAAAAAAACAATTAGGTTGTCACTTTACAACACCAGAGAGCCATAGTCTAAGAGAAATAATTTGATTTTTTGCTTGTTTGTTTGCAACGATTTAAGTAAAAATCTACGTTACCATTTTTGAAAATTCTTTCGTCATTGTATGTCAATAAACGAAGGTATGTTTAACATATTTTTTTAAAATTTCAATATGTCAATTTGCAATACAGAAGATGGCAAAAGTAAATTTGCAATATTGCAATAATATGTCACAGATGTAGGTAATATTGCAATCATATTGTATGTAGGCGTTTCTTGTGAGACCGATTGAAATTCGAAGCGAAGGCGGACGTCTAGTCAATAATAAACCTATTTCATTAACCGACTTCAAAAAAGGAGGAGGTTTCTCAATTCGACCGTATATATATATATATATATATATTTTAATATTCGATTTAGATTCGAGACAAAATAAAATATGCAAGTCAGAAGAAGCAATTTTAAACTTGGGAAAGAAAATTGAAAATGAAACATGTAGTAAGTATTAAAATAATTGATATTTTGGTAAACGTCAATAACTGACGCTACTGTCCCTCGAGTGTTGGATGATTTGCGAGAGTAGATTCTCGCTGGTGAAAAAGTCAGTATGAATGAGCCGGATCAACGAAGTACTAGCCTTTCATAAAAGATCCACGTAAGAGTAGAAGTAAACTCAAACTCAAAGCATTTATTTCATTTTGATCATAAAGGATGATGCTTATGAAAAGTCATCATTACATGAAGTTAGCCAATTGATCTACAGCCAGTTCGCTGAAGAGGTGGAGCTGTGAGAAGAACTGGCAAGAAACTCACGCCACTTTTTTCAATCGCCAGATAATTACAGTTTTTTGTACGAGTTACATTTTAAACACTAGACGCAACCATAACACAAGCTCTGCTTAGCTTGGGACTAGATGACGATGTGTGATAGTGTCCACATATTATATTATTAAATTATATTATTTTAATTATTTAGTTTCATCTAGTAGGTATAGTAATTTGACTACATATTTAATTAAAATGGTAAATGCACCTCCTGGTCACATTAAACGACAAGGTGATACTGGATTAAATATTAAATGTATGCCATACCAAGATTGACTAGTCATCCCAAGTAGCACCCGTTTACGAGCACGACGCACGGACCAGCCATCATCACCCTCGCCAGTATCCGTACTAATGCGTTTCGTTCGGTGAGTGAGAGCGCCAGACGCTCAATTTTCCCCCTTACCTATTTTCTCACATACCTACTAAAACCGTACTATTAATTGAAGATAAATAAAACTTAAGAAAACAAAACAATACCCGTTACCAGTAGTTCATCGCCTTTCTAATAATAATATTACTCGTAATTGTCTCAACAATATTCAATTTCTACATCACGCAGATCAAAGCATTGCCTCGGGCATTGAAATTAAACAACAATGGAACAGTACAAAATATAATTAAGGCCTTCACCTTACAGGAGTTGTACGTTTAATTACTTATATATTTATTTATTACAGCTTTATATTAATACACAATTATAAAAAGTACCTATCAGACTGAATGCTTTCACTATTGCACAAAAACTTAAAAAAAACGTATTTTGCTGACTTAAACTCATTAATATTGACGTTCATAAGTGTCTTAAGTGATGACACTTATGAACGTCAAAAATACAGTTTGCCGACCAAACTCAAGACATTCTTTTTGATGACCACATTGTTACGATTTTATATAAGAAAAATAATCATCAAATAAGCATAAGAAAAATTATAAACTAATACATATTTTATATAAACCAAAACTAATTAACATGAATTATTTCGGCGTCATATTTTGCTGCGCGGTGTTGTGTAGCCTTCCACGAAAACGTCGATATACAACACCTTTCGGCCAAAACTCTTGTTGAAGACAAGTTTTGAGATATTGCGTCGGCACTCGAACCACGAACGATTTAAAATTCGTGTTGTGACGCGACTCCAACCTTACTTACATTTTCAAATAGGATTCAATGTAACGCACAAGCAATACACTAAACTTTTTACCTTGCCAAGTTCTTTTTTTTATATTATTTACAAACATACGCACCTGATGGTAAGTGATAACCGTAACCTATAGAGATGGCTGTGTTTTCCAATCATCTCAGTGGTAATAAAGCTTAGAAAACACAACCAAGCCGTTGCCGACCACAGAGAAGGGAATAAGGAAGGAAAAAGGAAGAAGACTGAGGTGGTGTTTGGGCTGTCGATGCTCTCACTCACCGAGTGAATCACACTAGCATGAAAACTAATATTCTTACGTCGATCTTCTTGAGGGAACTGCCCTACTTTTACTTAGTAAGTTTCTGCTATGTCTACAAACTATTGATGACCATACGCCAATTTGGCAAAACGGCATATCGATTTCAGTACCCAAAATTCGCTGAGGTTAAGCTACTTAGAACTTAAGCCAATTTGGTCTCGCATTCCGCTGACGCAACGTAGGCAAAGTGCTCGGTTCACAATTCAATCAACGAGTATAATTGATTGGGCTCAATCTATTTCCTTTTAATGTTCCTTTCCTCTAAACATTTTGTAAAATTAAAAAGTTGTATAAATCTATTTTAATTAAATTAGAAATTGAATTATTTTGTATTTGAATTTAGCAAATTTTTTAAAGAGTATTTTTTTATGAATATTAAGTAATGATTAGGTGTATTACCTACATATACATACCAAAAATTTGCAATACTGTGTTCACCCATCTACTTGCCTAGCGTGGTGTTTGGAGGCCTTTGTCAATTAAATAAACGTCTATAAGCTGATTACATGAAGTTTTTTACATAATCTAGCACGATAATATATATATATATATATATATATATATATATATATATATATATATATATATATATATATATATATATAAGTACTTCTATTTATTATTTAACTAATTCGGCAAGTATTTTTGAGTCAACAGATTAATCGACTCTGATAGCTAATAGTCAACTTATAGAAGTTACAATCTTTTTAAATCCAAAATCAAATTTCAGAACGACTCGTTTACTCACGACATAAAATACTTTGATCTTGTTTTACACTAATTACACTTCAGTAACAAGAAAATTTCCACCGTAATAAATTTAAGATTTTTCTCAATAACATTTATAAAGTTTCAACCTATTATCCTTACGATAATAGGTACTTGAAACTAAAAAGGCAAATTTAGCATTCCCACTTGACTGATAAATCAGTGTTATGTCTATCTGAATGTAAGCAACAATAAATCTACCTTCTGAATAGGGTTGTTTTTCACTTTGTTTGCGAGTATTTTGCTAGCTAGATGGCATAGAATAATAGGAATAGAACTAACATTACATTATATAGATCACACAGAATGGTATATAATATTCAAACAAAAAGCTTCAAAATAATTTCTACCGCGGAACATAAATAATAATACCAGCCTGTTTACTGTCCCACTGCAGGGCAAAGGCCTCTTCTCATAGAGGCGGAACATACATCTACCAAAAAGGAGTCTTCTGACCAGGTAGATGGGTGACCGTACTACTGCGATATTACTACTACTACAGTACTACTGCTGTTGCTACTCAACACCTGGTCTTTTACTTAGTTGCCTACGGAAAGAGACTGTACTCGTTTACCGGGCTCAACTCTAGACTAACTCTAGACTACAGGCTAATACTGAGATTTTTTTGATAATCCGATATCCTTAATTGATTTGTACGGTAGTAGACCCACGCTGTTTTCAGTATGAATGGGCGGGATTGACCAGAGAAGTACTACCGTCTCATAGAATATCGACGTAAGAACATTAGTTTATATATGCTAATGTGTTTCGCTCGGTGAGTGAGAGCACCGGCAGACCAAATACCTTAGTAGTTTCCCTTTACTTTTTTCTCCGTGGTCAGCAACGCCTTGATTGTGTTTTATAAGCATTATTACTTCAGAGGTGCTTCAAAAACACAGCCATCTCTATAGGTTACGGTTACGGTTACGGTTACCACTTACCATTAGGAAAGTATGCTTGTTTGCCACCAAAATTTTATAATAAAAATTCTGAATCCAACACTTCTGGGCTGTACAGTGTACGGACAGAAGCAGCTTAATATTTAAAAACATAACTTTTATGTGCACAGATGGTTATAATATTTGAGTTGTCTTCTCGCATTGTAAAGTAGAGACTAAGCGAAATAACTGTCTCATACAATAATACTGTGGTACAGTATAATTTAAAATGCAGTTGGTAAGTTTTAGGTAGTTTAATTCTATTAAACTTTGTAGTAGTTTTGTCAAGTAATTTTCACGGATGAGCTAAGTAACAAAGTTGCGAAACTATGAGTACCTAAATGCTTCTTATTTTGTACAATATAGTTTAAATATAAACCCCCGTAAATGTAGACATAAGTGATAGTGGCATAAAGTTGGAAAGGCTGTGGACTAGTAGTGTGGTTCGACGCTTGCTTTCATTGAAAAATTCTAAACGACCGCTTTACTAGCGATGGCTTAGTAATAAAAATGCGTAGGCACCCTTTCAATACATAATTACAAATTAACCTATTGATTGGTAACCTACATATTTACTTTTAAACTTTCGCGTTGCATAATATATATTTATAATCATATGGGAATTTACGCGATCATGCATTAGGTGCGTCAAGCAAAATAAGGTATGTAAATACCTAATGCATGATCGCCTAAATTCCCATATGTTTATAAATTGGTATCCTACACACATACATATTACTTAATAAATTTTTATTCTTAAACATTTTTAACATTAGAATAAAAGGCAGTTGATTGCCTCAAATAAACAAATTCGTCCTATACTAGCAATGAGTATATAACCACCGTCTTTGTATATTAGCCACGGTTGAATGTAGGTCACATTGGGCTCGGCGAATATTATTTTCTTTTATTGCCTACAGTGACAGACGAGCCAACAGCCCACCTGATGGTAAGTGGTAACTGTCGCTCATAGACTTCTGCAATGCCAGGGGCTCTTCGAAGCCGCCGCTTACCGTGATATTAATGCTCTCTTTAAACCTCGTTTGAAGAAAGGCACCGCAGCTAGTAGTTCGTTCCAGAGCCTGCACGTACGTGGGAGAAATGAACGTTGGAAACGAACCGTACTGAATAATATAGAGATAAACGAAATACTTTCAACAAAAACAAAAACTAGTTATAGGTAGAAAATATTCAAACACGGCACAGTAAAATTTTGTTCAGACTCTTCGGCAGTCCTCCGCATAACTTTGGATATTACCTTACTTTGTTTGTCAACTCATTTTTCATTTTCAACAAAAAGTTTGTGTTGAAAGGAAATAACAGAATAACAAAATCTAGCAGTTATATGAATAATATAATAGAAAAATATAGTAAGGATGAAGACGAAAAATGTAATAACAACATTTGTCTAAAAAATCAGCATTATCGTACAAAATTATTAAAGTAACAATATTTTATGACATAATTTTGTATGTTCATAAAGAGCAGAAACAAGTTATAGTTTACAAAGAGTTTTATGATTGTTTTCATCATCCTTATTAAATAGTAGCTGCGCCCCATGGCTTGTCCCGCGAGTAAAATATGTTTTGTTCTATTAGAACCAGACCGATTTTCCGGATAAAAGTAGTCAATGTCCGGCACCGGCACTGAATGTATCTGCATATCAATTTTCATCGAAATCGGCTCAGGAGCTTAGGTGCTGAGTGGTAACAAACACACACACACACACTCACACACACACACATACACATACACATACAAACATTTTCACATTTATAATAATATATTATATTATTATATTATTAAGATAGACATTACAACATCATCTCATTTTAACATCTGTGGTGAATAGTATAAATGATGCAAGTACCGTTCCTTAAAGCTTGTTGCAAGTATAATTCCAATTAGCTTGAAAGTTACAAACTTAGTCTACAACCGCGACTGTTCAACGACTTTTAATTCTTTTAAGGATACTTCCAACGTTTTACAAATTCACTTTTCTACTTTGACTGGCCTGTTGGTCTAGTGGTTAGTGACCCTGACTGCTAAGCCGGAGGTCGTGGGTTCGATTCCCACCCAGGACAAATCTTTGTGTGATGAGCATGATTGTTTGTTCTGTGTCTGGGTGTAATTTATCTATAATATGTATGTATTTACAAAAAAAAAATGTATATAAGTAGTATATCAGTTGTTTAAGAGATGCCACGAATAGTGAATTGGCCGAATACCGAATACCGAATATTCGGCAACGCTGTCGGCCGAAGCGCCGAATATTCGGCCGCCGAATGCTTGGTGGGGGCGCGTTAGCTGGAATAAGACAAGTCACAACCTGTTTTTCTCGTTGCGTTCGCGCGGCAGGCGACGACGGTGGGCGCGCGGGGCGGGGTGCAAGCAAACATTGTTTGTATTTTTTTCAATTGCGAGTAAATTGCGTCACGGAGCGCTTTGTTAGTTTATAAATAATACGTTAAGTGAAACTTAATTACTATTTTGCTAAGAAGTTTGTTCCTTAGTTCATTTTCAATTGTTTTTTCGTCAAAAGGCTTATAAAATGACACCGGTTAATAAAAAATCGCCCATATGGGAATATTATAAGATTTGTAGTGAAAATAATAAACTGGCCCAGTGTTTGTTATGTAGCATCAAGATCTCAAGAGGCGGAGAAGGAAAGAAAGCAAGTAAGTAAAACGTATTTAAATTTATGTTATGTTTTATTGTTTTTGTTGAAGTGAATAAAGTTTAGACAACGTTGTTGTTATATAAATCTTATAAAAAGGAAAACGTTAGGTTAATTTTAATAGTTTCGAAATAGTTTTATTCACTTATATATGTTATGGAATAAAGTTTTATGAGAAATTATTTATATACCTATATTTATTTGATTTTCTATAAGATAGATAAGTGAAATAAATAAAATAACTTATTTAATTATAATTAATTTAATTTTCTTTTATTTACAGCTACAACCTCTTTAAAAAACCATCTTAAAACCAAACATGCTGACCAATACGCTGCTTTAATTAATGTTCCATCGACACGTGGCAGCAACATAGGCGGTATTTCTACTTCTACCGATGCAAAGATGCCAGCAGAACCTGGAATGTCCAGATCAAAAGAACTGCAGCTCACCCTGAAGGAAACATCAGAAAGGAAATTGCTCTGGGACATTAATTATCCGAAATCAATAAAATATCATTACTTGATTGGCGAAATGATTGCTTTGGACAACGAACCATTGTCACTTGTGGAACGAGTTGGATTTCAGAGACTTATGGCAAACGCTTTGCCCATTATAAAGTACCTGGTCGCACTTACATGACCGAGAAAATTGTTCCGGATATATACAACAGAATTTGTGCTAAAATAGAAGCCAGTATTTCACAGGCAGCAGAATTATCAGTGACATCTGATATATGGACATGCCAGCACAATAACGAGAGCTTTCTGAGCTTCACTGCGCACTGGATATCTCCAGAGTTTATTCTGGAACATGGCGTTTTAGCTATGAAATCATTTCCTGGCTCACATTCTGGTATCAATATTGCAAAAGAACTCAATGCTATTACAGAAAAATGGAATATTCCTCAATCCAAGCTCCATTTACTTGTTCATGATAGTGGCTCTAATATGATAAAAGGTGTGCGAGATGCAGGATATGATTCAGGTAGGTGCTTTATTCATTCACTACAACGAGCTATAGATCATTCGCTAATATCTCAACCAGAAGTACAACAGATGATAGCTGCTGCGAGACGAATTGTTACCCATTTTAATCATTCTGGCTTAGCAAAGCAGAAACTTAAATCTATTCAACAAGAACTTAACTTGCCAAACCACCAACTAGTCAACTAGTACAAGATGTGAGCACACGCTGGAATTCTACCTATTATTTAATGGAGCGATTATTAGAACAAAAGCGAGCTGTCTCCTTGTACATAACAGATCATGAAACTTTAATAAATCTGACACATGCTCAATGGGAACTATTGGAACAGTGTATCAAACTCCTCAAACCATTCGAAGAAATAACAAAAATATCTAGCTCAGGTATCTCTTGCATCTCTGAAGTGATTCCACATGCAGTAACTTTATTAAAATATCTGGGAAAAGCAGAGACAGCTGAGAAAGTACCTAATTTAGTCACGATGAGATCTTCACTGCAGGCCGAGCTAGAAAGGCGATTCAGCTTCGATGATAAAAATAAATATCTAGTTGCTACTTTTCTGGATCCTCGATTTAAAACGAGTTTTCTAGGATTGGTTCAAGCAGAAAGAGCAAGACAAAATATTCTTCTAGAGCTCTAAAAAAAAGTTGTGATGAACTAAGTAGTACCGATGACGATTCTTCTCCAGCGCGTAAGAAAAGAAACTTGAATGAAAATGATAGGACTGTTGAAACACACAACAGTTTCTGGAACTGTTTTGAAGAAGTCGCTACAGATAATGCTAATAATGATGAGGAGGACGTGGAGAAGAATGCTGTGGCAAACGAGTTGGATTTTTATTTGAAAACAGTTCGCCTAGATCGGAAGGCCGATCCTTACAAGTGGTGGTCAGCAAACGAAAAACAATACCCGAACCTTTCGAAATTTGCAAAAGTTTATCTTTCTTCGCCTGGAAGTAGCGTTTATAGTGAGAGGTTTTTTTCTGAGGCTGGTAACGTTTACGATGAAAAGCGCAATCTTTTGCTACCAGAAAATGCTGAAAAGCTCGTTTTTATCCATCACAACTTACCACTGATTAATTTTAAGTACTAAAATGTTGTAATTTGGAAATAAATACATAATTTTTGAGTAAAATAACGTGTCTTTTTTTACATGATTTGCTATTCGGTATTCGGCCGAATAGTACGCACTATTCGGCCGAATACCGAATAGCAAAAAAGTGGCCGAATAGGCCGAATACCGAATAGTTGCCGAATATTCGTGGCATCATTTAGTACCCATAACACAAGCAAATATAATTGCTTAATTTGGGGCTAGATGGCGTTGTGTGAATGTGGTAGAATATTATTATTATTATTATAGTTTACTAGTTTTTTTTTCTCAGCTTAATGCTGGTGGATGTGAACCTATCACGGGCTTATGCCAAGTGGGTTGGTTCATTGTGTAATGTTGTGGGTGTTTGTGTAGTGGATGTGAGGAATCGCCGAACTATGGAGCATGTGTCTAAAATTACTGATTTTTGTAGTGATATGAATGCGTTTTTATTTAGATCTAATTCTTTCAATGAAGTGTCTTGGGTGTGAGTCCTGTGGATGAGATTATAATCGGTATGATTTTTACTGTATGCTGATGCCACATTTGCCGTATTTCGTCAGCCAGAGGTATATATTTTTGAATCTTTTCTGTATACTTTTTTCTAATGTTATCAGAATTAGGTATTGCTATATCAATTAAATATGTTACCTTTTCAGCCTTTAATGTTAATGTAATGTCAGGTCTATTGTTTGTTGTGGTTTTATCTGTAATAATTTCTCTATCCCAGTAAAGTTTGACGTTTTCGTTATTAATTATATTTTTTGGTTCATATTTATAGTAAGGTTCTGCTTTATCTATTAACTTATATTTAATAGCTAGTTGTGAATGTATTTGTTTGGCTACGTTATTGTGTCTTTCAGTATATTGTATATGAGCTATGTATTATTATTATTATTATTATTATTACTTTATTTTCTTTAATTTTTCGACAATTAGATTGTATTAATATCTTCTTTTATCTTTTTACCTATTATTTCAAAAACAAAAATATCTTTAATTTATAATAAATAAAGCATTTTAAATATGCTATGTAAATTACATACGGTATAGTCTTAGAAATTTAGAATCACTCTATCACGTGCCGTGTAGGTGACTAAGGGCATATTAGGCAGGTACCACAGCATTATGTCCAACAAAATATTGCCCTACACTGCAGTCACCATCCACCCACTTATCAGCAATCTATAGGTGATCTAGCAAATTTAATCACCTGTATTTTTAGAAAGTCATATGTTAAACAGTGGCTATCTTGGTAATAATGATGTAAGAGTTGTATTTCTTATACAGTTTAATAATTTATTAAACTGCCATGTTATAAAGAGCAAGTCTATAATTGCTATGTTTAAATTATTTCATTATTATGTTTTAACGTACTTTCCATCTTGTACGACACGTACCTAATAAATAGAATAAAGCTATTTTCCCTGTCCGCGGCACGGTTTATTTTGTAAATATAACTAACGGTCTTTACGTGTTGCCAGACGTCGTATCGCAAAGCACTTTTATTTTGTGGCTGTAGGAGCCTACATGGGTATATAAAAAACAAATTTTGTATGTTCAAAAATAAGAACAACTTTGACAATTACAAAATTTAAGGCAAGTAAAGTTTCTATTTCATTTATTTCACGATTAATTTATATAAGATGTCTAAACCTGCCTTACCTTTATCATCGGCCCTGAACTCGGCCTCCAGCTCGGCCCTGGTGGGCTCCTTCTCCTTCTCCATCTGCTTGCTGGTCTTCATGCTCATGGACTTCCTAGTCTGGTGCCCGCGGAACGCTGCCTGGATCTTTGTAGCCGCCTCTTCTTCTGGGTGGACCTCTGAATCCTTTTGTTTCTCTTCTGTGAAAGATAAGAAAGAGTATTTATAGTCTCGATATCAAATAATTTTGTTTTCTCGGTGCTTTTTTTAATATTCGCCACCAAAATGACCTCTCTGACTGATGCCAAGCTGGGATTCAAAAGTTGTGGTCACCAGTCCATAAGTCACTGTCTCATCTGCAGGCATCCCACATGCATGCATGCATGGTCCAAAATAGATGCATGAATAGATTAGGTAGTTTGAGTATTTATCAGATTTTTCAACTTCAACTAATCAGGTAGGTATAGGTAGTTAGTACGGGGTCCACATTGTCTAAGCTAAATCACAAACATAAAAATTGACTAGTACTTAAACTGAAATTAGTTGGCGTAACTCATAAACATATAAATCGAGAAATCTGTGATAAAAACATAATTACTACAGTAAATCTACGAGTAACTAAAGTTGTAAAATAAAATGAATAACTTTGTAAATCTAAAATGAAACAAAACAGAACTAGAATAAACTTAAAACAACACGGCCAATTAACATCTATGTAATATTTATGTGCATATTTAAGTTAAAAGAGTTAAAACAAAAGTGGATGTATGTGCTTTTAAAAAGCCCACACTTACTGAAGTACCTAATAGTGAGCTTCCA
This sequence comes from Parascotia fuliginaria, assembly GCA_963082885.1. Taxonomy (NCBI): domain Eukaryota; kingdom Metazoa; phylum Arthropoda; class Insecta; order Lepidoptera; family Erebidae; genus Parascotia; species Parascotia fuliginaria. The sequence goes on from OY720197.1 coordinate 6,390,253, forward strand.
ACTAACTACAAATGAATAGCGGTTTTAATTAGTGCCAAAACAACAGCTACTGTTTTGCAATATCATAATTATTTAGATTTTACTACATATTAACAAATACAGGATAATTTGGTATTTTATCATTCAAATTAAATAGTTACTCATATATAATCTATTGTTTTTATGGTATTTTTAATTATTTAAACTAATGTATTCCTTTAGAAAGATTTCCTTCAAGCGTCTCAAATTATTTCGTCTTTTTCTCGGCTAAATATAAACGTGTAGTCCTCTTTTAAAGATTATCAATATGCTATGGGTTTGACGTTATCTCTGCGAAAAACTACGACAATGTAGATTCTAAAATATTATTAATATTATTTTACTTTTTATATTTTGCTTTACAACATAGAAAGCTATAATTAATTAGAGTTAAGTGTATTGCCTATGTCACTTTGCATGCTACTTGAAATTGTACCTTACAAAATTTGTGATAACCTGCCGTATAAAAAGAGTGGACTGCTCTGAGTTTCTTGCCAGGCTGTAGGTTAATTGGCTGACATTTTGTAACTTTTAACGTTCGTAAGTGTTAATTTAATTAACATAATATGTGAATAAATGATTTGACTTTGACTTTATTGTCTACTGAAATTAAAATTCAGTAATCACAAAGGAAGAGAATTTGAAGCCCTTTATCCTCATCCAAAACGACGAACAAATTTCAAAGCGGAACCTTTTGTTTGTAAACTGATATTATCAAGAATGTTTGAAACTTGATAGAAATCAATATCGACCCTTAAACCCTGAGAATTTCTTAATAGGTATATGCTTAGTAATAAGAACCTAACCAGTAGTACAAAAGAACAAAGATTTTTCCTCAAGGACCTTAGAATAAATCAGTACAAAAAAGTACTGATTTCTTAAGCAGGGTCACAATTCTACCATGGTAGTATTGCTGAGCCTGCAGTACCTTTAGGAGGAACGTTCTTCATCAGTCAACCTGTTCCAATAGGAACGATAAATATGTTAAGAAAAATTTCTTTACCTCCGTTGTATAAACAATGAGAAGGGAGTGGCACTAGGCCAATATATACATCACTTGTCAAAAAACTTTTAATCATAAGTAGTTTCATCAGATAAGTTTTGGGTTCGACGCCAAACAAACAGTTTCTAGGAGCCAAAATCTTTATTCTGACTACGAAAATAAAAAGGATTGAATCTGAACGTTACTACACACAGACACTGGGAAGTATAATATGTTTTATTTAAATTGCCAATTAGGTATTATAATTTATAATATAATAATAAGAATATTACAACACCTTCACACAACGCCATCTAGACCCAAAGTAAGCATAGGTATATTATAGCTTGTGTTATAGGTTCTAGATACGGATATACATAGGCGTACGTAAATACTTTTTTTTGTAAATACATACATATTATAATAATAGACAGAAATAGACATGTTAATGCACACAAATATTGCAATGCACTGAGCGGGAATCGAATCCGCGACCTCTGCGTGGCAGTCCATACACAGTACCACAGAACCACAGAGGTCGTCAAATAGGTATAATATAGCTTTTGTTATGGGTTCTAGAATGCGGATAATACATACTTAAATACTTTTTATTTTGTAAATACATATTATAAATAGAAACACCCGGACCAATGCAAGGAGACATGTTCATGCACACAAATATTTGCACTGAGCGTGAACGTGATTTTTGCGTTGCAGTCTGAATACAGTACCACCGAACTACAGAGAGAGTCATTATATTTGACTTTGTAAAATATTTTACTTTAAATATTCTAATTATTGAATTCATTCATTCAATATTCAAGGAATCTTAATATTTAGCTTAAAGATAAGAGCCAGCTTATTAGAACATGTAGATCAAACTATAAAGGGGAAATTTAAAGGAAACCAGAGATTTTACGCAGTGCACATGAAAGTCATAGTGTTTCAGAAATAAGAAGTTGAAAGTTTTAGTGGAATAAACCTTTGCCTAATATTCCCAAAGGGTTTGTAAGTAAGTGCGGTTTGTATCGAACGTTATACCTGCCAGAGAACAAACGTATAGGCTTTTATTTTATTTTATTTCTTAGAACAAAAAACAGGTACATGCTATCATATTACAGGATAAATTTACAAATTATTATGTAAACATACAACCCACATCATTGTTCACAGATTAACATTAAATTTAAAGAAGACTATGGTTTTGAAATTTTAAAATTAATGTGATTAATTACATATTGTACACACCTACTTATAGTTACAAGAGACAAGTGGTGTTTTATATAGATTAATTTTAATTTAATTTGACATAAGTAAAATAAAAATATAATATAATAAAACTAAAATTCATATGCATAAAACTTTCGTCTAAAATGATAATGATTCATTAACGTCATATTTTAAATGAAAAGGCGTTATATTGCTGGTTGGACAAAGTCTCCACCATTATATTACATTTAGGAGGTTTTACTATAATATATTATGTCAAGCAGATTGGAAATCTTATGATCACAGAGTGCTACGCCCTGTGTCCACCTTCTTGTGATGATTGAACCGTTATTATCATTCGGTTAATTAATTGCGTTAGTGAAATATACCAATCTTTTCTATCCCATAAGGTAAGTTACTTGTACTTTGCTGGTAGGGTTGTCAATTTTCGACGTCTTTATCGTTTTTTATATGTTTGTTGATTCCCGCGCTAAAACTCTCAAACTTAGTGAACACCAAAACGTGAATAAAACCAAAAATAAACTTTACAAATTCCTTTAATATGACTTTTCTTACAGTCTTATTACGATACATTCAAATAAATCTACTTTAGCAAGTTTGTACATTTCCACCCGTAATTTGTATAGTTGATCATTTCAACAAAACCCCTGAATACATTACTAGGAACATGTTTTAAGAAAGAAATAGTTTTTGTTTTAGGTAATGACCCGAACTGTGAAAGAAATATGGCGATGTTTGAGTAAGGCATTAATGGTTCCGTATTGTAAAGGTGGTACACCGTTTTATCCATTGGTTGTTAACACTTACCATGTTCGCCTTTTAGTAATATCTACATGATCACGCTGCATCTTTGGTGTTTGCCACCTTACAACTATTCTGATTTCTATCAGCAATAATGGTGGCGTAATAGATAAGGTCTCATAAATATATCGCAGCAAAATTACTAATATTTATTCCTGGCACTAGTTGTTCAGTAGTGTCAGCCCACTATTATTTAATTAATATTTAATTTTATCGTCTTTTATCATGCAAAGCCTGATCTAGATTATTATTTTATGAGGCTATTTAGCCACCTTAATTTAAGTGGCAAACATGTAAAGTATACTCAGATCTTAGAAAAAATATTTGTCTTGAGTGGGAATCAAACTTACGACGTTATATGTAACGTCAATGGAGGCGATTATTTTAACGACTAAACTACGCGTGCAATAAAATGTGATCTACTTTGTAACTCTTACTGCAGATTTTTCTAATTATATGTGACGTTATACAACAATTTCCTATTTAGGACTTGCACTTAGGCCTTAAAATGTTGGACTTAATACACAAAACACCTAGAAGTTTTATGTAAAAATACACACAAATATACATACTTGACGACCTCTGTGGTTCGGTGGTACTGTGTACGGACTGCCACGCAGAGGTTGCGGGTGCGATTCCCGCTCAGTGCAAATATTTGTGTACATAAACATGACTATTTGCATTGGTCTGGGTGTTTCTATGTATAATATTGTATGTATTTACAAATAAAAGTATATAAGTATGTATACACGCATTCTAGAACCTATAACACAAGCTATAATGATGTAAGCTCACTTTGGGTCTAGATGGCGTTGTATGTAGTTGTTGTGATAATATTATTATACTGAAAAAGTCCCGATATTTCGGCAGGGATAAGCCCACACCTACGTGTAATTATCTACATTAGGGCCCATATAATAAAGGTTTAGCCTATTGCAATATACAATATACTACCTTATGGGAATGAGATATTTTTCCTTATACATTTTTCCTAAGTCGCCTTATAACAAATACAAACTGAGTATGCTGAAGTAATTCTTATATAGTCATAGCGGCCGAGTAAACAGAGTTAAAAACACAATACAATAATATTGACACACCGCCTAAAAACCATTCAAAATATTTACCTTACATACTCTTGTAAGAGGGGTTTTGACCACGCAGGGTTGTCTTATAAATAACTCAACGGATAACGGAACCCTAAATTTGTCCGTAGGTTATTAGTTTAAAAGTAAATAGTAGTTTTATGTCTATATGTAATGAGTTCTCGACACGCTAGCCGTATTTACGGTCTTTAGTTTTAGTTGCTTCATTCAATTTCTGGCATTTTTGGGGATGTATGAAAGTTGGTAGAGTTCTAGACGGACGTACATGTTTCAAATAGGTCATGTGTTAACTAAGGACACAGTTACATGTACCGATAACCGACGTGTGTCTATGAAAATATTAATGAATATTAAGGAGGTAAAGAAGGTATGTTTGGATCGTTATAAATGGCGTTCTATATTCTCTGCTTACCCCATTAATAGAAGACAGTCGTGAAGTTATGATATATCAGGCTGAAGACGTCCTCCCAACTAGGTAATTGGAATAAATAATTGATCAAAAAGCTATCTGTAAATTCTACACTAAGACAGGAGACAAAACACCCAAAATAAAGAGCGTAATCTACCAAATAAACTTTAACGTTAACTCACAGTTTAGGCCTATTAATGCGCTAATGTATTGGTGTTGTGTGTCCCATACATTTTTTATTCTATTCATAGAATAGATTAAAAAATGTATGGGATTAACATAAGCTAACGCTAACACTGTCGTAAGCTTATGTCAATCCCATACATTTTTTATCTATTCTATGAATAGAATAGAAATCTATGCCACTTGTCTAGGATCTCAGATGACAGACAGACGCATTTTCTGTATATTATCACCTTGGCTGTGGTGATTTTTTCAAGCAGAAGCCCTTTGAGAGAGGGCAATGTCTTTAGGCCATAGAAGTGAAAATAAAATCTAAGTTTATAAGTGATAGATAGAGTCGATTACAAGCACCCGTAACCGACGTGAGTATGAAAAGATTAATGAATGTTGAAGAGACGAAGGAGGTACCTACGTTTGGATCGCAGCAAATGGCGTTCTATAGTCTCTGCGTACCCCATTAATGGAGATAGGCGTGAAGTTATTGTATGTAGATAAAATCGAATTTATAGGTATTCCTTTTATCCCTACATATTAGAAATTAAATAAAAACATTCTAAAGAAACCTAAAACCCAGAAATAAACCAATTTTTTTCGTGGAATACTTACATTTAACACTTCAATTACATTATTTGTTACTTACCTATATCTATAGATATTGCTGTGCGAGTACGAAAAAACTGCTAAGAGAAATTGGTAGAAATATTAATTATACCTTATTGATAATATCGCCGTCTCAGGTGTATAATATAAGAGACAAATACTCAATTAAACCTTGAGAGAGTAATCTCTATAATTAGAATTGTTTTTCTGTAGCTACAGGTTATAGAAATATTTATAAGTAATTGGATAGTCGTTAGGCGTAAACACTGATTATTTCATCATATTCAGCTTAAAGTAGTCCACTGCTGGACATAGGCCTCCTCCAATTTTCGCCATCGTGGTCGGTCGTTCGTCGCCCTCATCCATCGGTGGTCCTTATAAGGTCGTCAGTCTCCGTGTGAGGGGTCTGCCCACGCTGCATCGTCTGGTTTGTGGTCGCCACTCTAGAACCTTTCTGCCCCAACGGCCGTCAATTCTGCGAGCTATGCGTCCTGCCCATTGCCACTTCAGAGAGGCAACCTGCGAGCCACGTCAGTTACCTTGGTTCGCCTGTGGATTTCTTCGTTTCTCAAACGATCTCGCGAGGTGCTGTTGTTCAACCCTTAAGCATTATAATCATAATTATTACCTCTTAAACGTAGCTTATATCTGCCCAATTTGCATAGAGAACTAATAGACCAATGTTAATAGAGCTAATAATTTTGTCAGTGAATAATATCGGGATTTCGTACATACCTAATCGATTTAGACAGTATCCAAAGGACGCAAAAGCGGGTTTAAGCCCTCGGCTGTGGTTAACATAGGTTAATTAAAGCCATATTTTCATTAACTGGAATGTTGAAGACATTTACGCATACATACTAAATTATTAAGGATGAATATAGGTAGGGCTATGTTAATTATTAGACACTTACGTAAAATTTAATCGTGATGGCTTAGTAATTAGTTATAGCTTTTAAGTTATGAGGTTATGTTGAAACCATGCCAGTACCAATATGACTTTTTCAGTGATGGCTTTTTAGTCGAGCGTTTACGTTGGACTTAATCCTACTGATATTATAAATGCAAAAGTTTGTGTGTGTTTGTTACCACTCAGCGCCTAAACAGCTAAACTGATTACGATGAAAAATGGTATATAGATAAATTCAGTAGCTGGAGACGGATATGGGCTACTTTTTATCCCGAAATTGGTCTGGTTCCCGAGAGATACTAAACATATTTACTCGCAAGCGAAGTCGTGGGGCACGATTAGTTAGCTTCTTAAATTAAATAGTGAACAAAAAACCTAGCACTAAAAAAAACAATGTTTTTTATGAAAACAGCGTAAAAAAACCTGAACTTTTAAGTGAAAGCGGAACTTTAAAATTTCTAATCGTCTTTCAGCAAAAAATCAATACTTATGCCTTCTCTTTAATGTTTGAGGTTTATTGGAAATATAAAGAGCAGAAACAAGGGCATGCCTGTATAAATTGAACAATGATTATAATCTGTTTAACATCTACATCGTTTACCTATTTTAGATATCGCTTGGTTTATTCATGGCTGATGTAAATAAAGATCACATATATCTCTGATCCGAGTCAGGGATAGAGTTTGATGGGACACACCTTAACGGTTGAATCTATACTATTATATAAAGTGCAAGAGTTTGTTTGTTTGTTTGAATGCGCTAATCTCTGGAACTACCAGTCGGATTTGAAAATTTATTTTTGCTTGAAGGCTATGTAACATCACGCTACTAGCGACGGGAGCAGAGCAGTAAGTTAAGCGGGTGAAACTGCGCCGCGAGAAGGTAGTATATTTAGATTTTTTAATGGAAATCCGAATATCACTTTTCCCAACCTGGTGATCGAACCCAAGACCTCTATGTAGCCGTTTGTTTATGGTACTACAAAAACAAATCCTTTGTTCCAGCAAACAGCAATCCTAGAGTATACTAACAGAAAACTTTATTAATTCGACCAAATTTTGTTACATACAAAATCTAATCCAAAATCTCTTGAACAGTAGTAATTCACTTAGTTATTACCTTGGAGACACATTTAGTAACGAGACTGTTAATTGCGACACCAAAGTAATTAAAATCTGTTTAAAAATTACCTACAACAAATAAATACTAATATCGACAACATAGATAGGTACTTATCAATAAGACAATCTATGGCACTAACCCCCAGTTTCTGAAAGGCTGATCAACGAAAAATTTACTAATAACTTGTTACATTTCATGTGAAGTACCTAAAAGCACAGATTACAGAAAACCTACCTAAAAGCATTGACAATATAAAAGTTTAGCAAGCCAGTTAGTACTTCACATGAGATTTTACAGATGATTAGTTAGTTTTTCATTAATCAGCCTTTCAGAAACTGGGGGTAAACCAAACAATATCAACAAACGCATATTTACCGATATTCAGAGTATATTCGTGTTGTATTGCGCTGACAAAGCCGAGTCGAGAGCGGCTAGAGCACTCTTGACACCGTCGAGCACTTTGTAACGAAGTCTAGATATGAACTACCCAACTTGCTTTAGAGTTAGATCAAAAGTCCTTTTGTAGAGCAAAATACAAGATATCAGAGGTACAAGAAGAAGAAGGGTATAATTACTAATGCTTGCATTTAGATTCTTAAGGTTTTTTGTTCTTTATTTATATAAACATAACTTCATGCCTGTCTTCCATTATTGAGGTAAGCAGAACGCCATTTGCTGTGATCCAAACAAATTTCTTTTGTCTCTTAAACATTAATTAATCTTTTCATATCAATGTCGGTTACGGGTGCTTGTAATTGTGCTCTTTGTCCACACATCACCTATTTGGTCTGGTTTTTTCGTTATTCTACTTCCATTCATCCTTTCTATCCATTCTTTATTTATATTTTTTGAAAACATCTTTGGGGCTCGGAAACAAGGTCTATATTGTGAGATACTTTATTAACATTCGATCAACAGACACAAAGTAAAACCAGGCCCAAAACAATTTTTGTCACGCGTGTAACCACAGCAACCGATAAGCTCTTTAGGCAATAGGGAATTACGGAATATTCCAATAGCATTATCATCATTAAGTACATTAAATACGAGTGAAATTCTACCTATTCTTTCCGCAAAAAGAAAGAAAGAAAGAAATAAACGTTTATTGTCACAATTACATAGAGACACAATCCAAAAATAATTAAATAAAAAAAATATAAAGTACAGTGCAAGTGTGTGTCTCACAGATGTGGCAACAAGGTACCCAGTTCAGCATTTGCCAGACCAAAGTTCTGACGCTGGTCAAAAAGTACCTATGCACTCGTATCGCATAAATTTATGTACTTATCTACATATATTCCTTCTAATATTTAAAAACAAGAACAAGAGCGCGTTACCTGATCATTTGAGTAAAAAATATATAATACATATGTGTATAATACAAGTAAAAATGAAGAATATTATATTATCCCAGACTTTATACCCGAATGGATTTAGAATACGTTGGGTACGACGCTGTGGCAATATCAAAGAGCGACGATATAACGTAACTGCAGTTTTACCTTTAAGGTTTTACTCCTCGATTTTATTCTACCATTTTCGCTTGAATATAAGGCTGAAAATAAAACCAGAGAAAGATATCTTGGAATTTAAAACTGAATAAAGTCAGGGAAAATTTGTAGCTTCAATTTTAACTTTACATGGTTTAGTTTAATTTGAATAAAAGTGTCACGAAGGTGTGTGTTTGAAAACGGGCAAGTATTAATGTGGATTTTTCTAATTCATATACTTTATTCATATGACTTATGAAATCGCCCTGAGCCTTAGTGATTAATGCTCATGCTTTCTCTATATAAGTAAAAGCGTTTACTCTGATTTTCGCAACTATTTATACTAAAACTGAGATATTCACTTATGTGCCACTAAAGCTGTATAAAAGTCATAAGAACCCAACTTGGCTTCAATTCAAAATTATGATTCCCTATCCTTTACTATAACTTCATCCGTAAGGAAATGTCTCAATTTCCCACAGTGATTTCACCTTTTTAAACTCGTATAACTTTAAGAAAATCGTTGGCAATTTTTTAGTTCTAAATGTTTTGCCAAATTTCTTTCTTTATATAAAATAAAGTAAAGGCCAGTAATTGCCTATAGCAGGTAAAAAAGTTACAAAGCATTTATGTTTTAAAAACTGATCATTTATGCTGATCAAATTGAATCACAATTTGAAATTTATACGAATATGCTATTCCGGTGTTATCAGGCTTTTATGCCAGATGTGTTTTTTGTTGTTTTCATGTGTTATATTAGATCATCTTCATTTGGCTGATTGATGCGCAATCAATCAGCCAAATGAAGATGATCTAATAAAGTAAAATATGACCGAAGCAAAGCAGTAAGCAAAGACGCGGGTGAAACCGCGCCGCGTAAAGCTAGTATATTATGTACTCTATCAAACATGAAATACCTATCTCAATACTGAGCTGGTTCAAGCCTTGATATGAGACCGCATTTATTAGCCACAAATAGCTCACATTCTGGACAATTCTTAATCATAACAAGTATAGTACGAGGATGGATGATTGTAAACCATATTAATCCTCAATATGGTTTACAATTGTTTGACTCAGATTGGAACTTTTATTAATATCTCAAAATTCCGTTACCTAATTCTAGTAAAATGTACATTGCTGAGCTGTATACATAATTTCGCTAGTTTTCGGAGGATCATTACTTACGACGATGATAAATATCTTTAGCTGTTTTGAAATTTACTTGACCATCGTATAGCTACAGTACAAAGAGCTTTTTCAGCTGAAATACGTTTAATGCTGGGCCAAGACCTTTTTGAAAATATATCTTTGGAAAATACCCTATTATAATCTGAAATACGCACACAAAATATACATTATACAAATAAAAATGTATGTTTGTATTTTGTTTTCAAATTCAATATCATTCATCAGTTTCTAAATTTATTATACCGTTTATTTCTCAGTCTCCCAATCGATTACATTGCACCGCTAAATGACCTTGTGGTTTTAATTCAGGGGGATTCCCTGGAGGATATCCTTGGTATTCCCCGAAGTTTTTGTGAAGGTAGGTATAGAAAACAAATCGGATTGACGGATAAAGAATTTATCGTTTCTGTTGGTACTTTGTCAAATGGAAAGGTTTTTTTAAGCCACAAAAGTTTTAAGTGGTTTTAAGTTTAAGTTACACTGTTTTAGAGTAGACTATAATGTACAGTTATGACGGTAAAGTAATATAAATAGAAAGATAATGTAGATAAATAAAATATTCTATATTGTATTTACACCAATTCATTGGTTACATAATTATGTACATATTGTTAAAAACGTCACGTAGATAGTAGATTAACAATAGGCGATCTCCCTTCCAGACTACCTTTGGATGAATTTTAAGGTTGAAATCCTGAGAGGCTGTGGATTTCATTCTCACACACAAGTTAAAAATATAATCTGTGATTATCACGCACAGTTAAAATTCACTGTATAATAAGCGTTTTTTGTATTCAAGGGAAATATTCTTTTATAACTATCTAAATTATAGCACTACTGTTTCTGATTTGTTTAAAAATAAAACACAAGCGTTCAGTTTGTTTCTTGGTGGTAAACTGTTACCATAGCCGACAATACATGTGCGTGTTGTGACCACCTGTTATTGATTGTAACACTATACTAAGAGTTTATGACTTTGTAACTTTATTGGTGTTTACAATTATTAGTGAGTCTTTATAAATAAATAATACCCGACTCACTTAAGCATTGTCGTCCCTCAAACATTTTCAATTTAAGTTTTATACGCAGGAATGCCGCGGGTTTTAGTACCTACCATTACCTGCTATTGCGGTAATATACCCACAGGGACTTAACAAACATACAATTCACGAAAAATCAACAAACAAAATTTAAACGTGACCCGGAATTAATCTGTTGTTCTTGTTGTACAATTGAAATGACCCTTGAGGATCTATTTTTTACGTTAGCCTATCAAAGTGACTGTAATTTTTCCAATAGTACGCAGACGCCTGAAGCCTAGGTATACGCCGCGCCATTCCAAAAGCCATCATGAAAGAAAGAAAGAAAGAAAGAAAGAAAGCATATTATACGCGGGCGAAGCCGTGGAGCGCAGCTAGTTTATTATATTTCTGTTGTTTATTATGCAACGAAAGAATATATGAATTTAATTTCACATTTAACATCTTTATAACGGTAACTTAAAGTTATACCTTACCTCCTATCTGATCGGATAACAGTTATAACTTTTATTACAAATAATGTATTTAACTTTTGTGGAATTAATTTCATATAAGCCTAAACACACATTAAAATTACTGTCCCTTTATCTCGGTACATAAACTAAAACATAAATACAACGGTGCTTAAATTAATCCTAAATACACAAAATTGTATGGTAAGTTATATTCGTAAGTTGGATATTTTTCCTCGCCTCCCTCAATCTTTTCATCTACCCCATTCCCTTCACGGTAGGCAACAGCTTCGCAGAGTCCCTGACATTGCAGGAACAATGCTAGGGACTCTGAGTCGTCTATGAACGACAGTTAGTACGTACCATCACGTGGGCTGTTTGCTTGTCTGTCACAGTCAGCAATAACAAAATAATAGTGGCTATTGAATAGATTGAATCGATTGTTGTTCACAGCATTTTTAAACAACTTAAGTGACAAACTAGAACATGGTTCACCTGATGGCAAGAGGTAACCGAAACCTTTCCTTCCTCATCCCCTTTCCCCAACATGGTCGGCGACGACTTTTATAAACATTATTTATGAAATACTCAGAAAACATAATTATCCATGTCCTTAGGTTACGGTCCCTACTTATTGATTGATCAGGTATGCTTGTTTGCCACAAAATTTGTATAAAAATGGATTCTAACGTCACCTATTAAAAGAGACAACATTCTTCCATATTCTAGACTGATACCGGTCAAAGCTGTATAAAAAGTTCTTGTGTTCTTGTCCTAAAATAGAAATAGTTGACAGATACACATACCTTGGATTGGTTGTGGACGCTAAACTAAACTGGAGCTACCACATTGAGCATGTATGTACTAAACTGAGGCAGTTTCTGGCAAATATCACCTTACTCAATAATCGCATTCCATTTAATATTAAGCTTATGTTGTATAATGTCTTAGCCGAATCACATATTCAGTATGGTCTCAGTAGTTATGGACGTAGCTATAAATCTTATCTTGACCAAATATATAATCTACAAGTTAGGATTCTTAAAACCATTGTATCTAATAAAATTAAAGTTAAATATCAGGATAACAATAGTGGCCTTTTTAGTCACTGTAAAATCTTGCCTGTTCATTTGAAGTTTAAATTTAATTTATTAAAAGAAAATTTTTTTAACACATCTTTTAAAACACTAGCCATTTCTAAGAATCGACTTGTCGTTCCGCGCGTCAACAATACCTACGGCGAGCGAACTACGAGATATATGTTACCGCAACTTATAAATACCTTGCCTATTGAATTAGTTAATACTATCACGGAAAAAAACATTAAATCCAAACTTAAAAAATATTTTCATAGTTTAGTAAGTATAGCAATGTTGCATTATTATTTGTTCATAAAATAATGTTATTATTATTGTAACTCATTTATAACTTGTTTATTTAGAACGTTAACTTTATTATTTGTACCCTACCTTGTAATGTATATATTGTGAACTCTGATAGCTTAGTCATAAACCTCATTGGTTTTCATATGCTATCACTTATGTAATACTTATGTAAAAAACATTTATACAATAAATAAAAAAAAAAAAAAAAAGTAAGAAATCATTGCGTTTAAAGTTTTATTTATATGCAAATAATACATTTATTTTTATAGTAAAATAACTGTAAGCTTTATGGTAACTTACTTTTTATACAGCTGTTACCCAATTTTAGCACGTTAACTTAACAAATTTTTAAAATATAAATTGAGAACCACGAAATATGATAATAATTTGCGACGTTGCCACTCATAACGCGTAAACCCTCATAAGTTTTTGTACCAACAGTTTAAATGTGCCAATTTAAGTTGATTTCAATTTAATTCTTTACACGCGCTACCATTTTGTTTAATGTCGCAAAATGGCTGAATTACATCGCGAAACGTGTGCGCGGAAAAGTGGACCGCAAACACATACCTAAGTAATAATAAAGAGGGTTTAATAGTTTACTATTTTGAATTTGTAATGAGAAAATCACCTAACTAATAGATTGCATTAGGACAACCTTATTTAAATTGTAGCCACAGATAATAAATTAAAAATACATTTCTCTTTTAAATTTTAGAGAAATTCAATATTTGAAAATTTGGTATTATGTAGACAGCAAAAGTAAGATTGCAGTACAACAATACTTCGCAGACAGAATAGCAATCGTTTTTTATGTTGGCTTTTGTTGTAAATTTAATATACTTTTGGTACCGACGCAAAGCGAGCACGGTAGGCTAGTGTAAGATTTTTTTTTTTTTTATATTATTAGCTACAAAAGTGACTCCACCCCGCCTGATGGTAAGCAGTCAGTGGAATCCAGACGTAGCGGCTACTATACCAAAAGCCATCGTCTTAAACTGCTGGCATGGTGGCCTCCACTATGGCGACTGGGAATGGGGTTAGGGGAAGGGAATGTGGAGGGTGAGGAAAGAGAAAAGGGAGGAAATTGGGCCTCCGGCGCTCTCACTCACCGAACGAAACGCAGTAGTACGGATACTACTACTCTTAAGTCGATCTTCTATGAGAGGGTAGTACTTCCCCGGACAATCCGGCCCATTCATGCTGAAATCAGCGTGGATCTACTACCGTAAAAAGATATTGTAAATTAGCATTAACACATGAAATATCTCTCGCAAGAATAAATAAAAGCTATTGGTATAGACCTCGTTTTCGATATGATACGTGTGCTGATACGTAAGTTGCTCATAGAAAAGTACAATAATAAATTTCTTAGAGAAAATATAACAATTTTCTATAGTTTTCTTGTATTAAAGTGTTTTATACAACTACGATAAAGCATTTGCCTGATCAAAATATTGTCATCTGCTATTATAGGTGCTACAAAATAAGACAGCGAGTAGACAAATCTCTCGTATGGCGCATCCTAATATGTAGTACCTACTATGAAGACATTATTATTGGCTATTGAGATTTTCTATAACTGCAAAATAAAGTAAGTAAACTCCAGAGCCATTTCTTACAGTCGGCCTAAACGTAATATCGATGTAAATTTTGTGTGGGTATCATAGTTCCAACAGTCTGCTGGCTGTTGTAGCTGAGGACATTGGCAGTAGTGTATGGTCGCACTGGTTAGGTGTCCATAAGCCAGTTGCCAGATTGGTGTCCATTTAAATGTTGGTGTAATAATGTTTGTATGATATGTGTATGTTCCTGTAGTGGTTCGAAATAAATGACTATTATTATTATTATTATAGAATACGAACGTATTACCGTTGCTTAAGTTTCTTGTACAAAATAATGTTAGGGTTTTCACTATATTCCTTTATTAGTGTACATTCAGTACATTGAGTAATTGCAATATCTAAAGCTATTACTGTAATTTATACAATATATCTAAATATAATAAATGCACTGTTTCCTTTTGTCTGTATCGAAGCTAACTTTTTCTAAACCACGCAACAGATTTTGTTAAGATTTTCGATATCGTTCAGAGAATTTCATTTGAAAGGTTTATACGTATAATACTTGTATATGATACTAAATGTCCGTCCTCGTTTTGCTTTGGTACCAAAAGTTTCATTCGGCCTCACATAACGCCTACGGAAAATATCATAGCAATAGTGACAGTAAAAGAATTTACGGTTTATTAGATCTTGAGCTAGATCGTAACAATCATACAAAAAATCAATTTTTCTATTTATAATATTAGTTTAGATTAGAGGAAAACTAATTGTTTTAAAGATATGTCATTAAGTCGTAAAACAACTTTATAAATAAGACTCAGCCTTGCTGCCCCACATGGGTGGCCCACGTGCGAAGCAGGGCTGAGTAGCTAGTATATGTTATCAAAACCGTGAAATACACGTCAATTTAAAGTAGAACTACTAGAATTACTAGTAAACACCGCCTAGAAACTCTTGATGAAGATGCAAGCAATACAAATATGTATAAACTTAAACAGAGAACAAAGTCAAAGGCTCAGAAAACTGGGCGGAATATTTAAGCTTCACGCTCAGCCACTGCCGCAGGCAAGTCTTAAAATAGAACCATAATGAGAAGGTAGTACTTTACAGTAAATAGGAGAATGAGTTCGCATATACGATACTATAACTAACAAAAACAATGTATGATGAAATAAAATAAACATTATATATTTCAAGCAATCTCATAATAAGAGGTTAGAGTGTAAATTCGTTATGGAAGGACCGAGTGTTATGGCGGAAATTGGGAAACCTAATGTCCAGCTGTGGACTGCGATAGGCTGATTTATTCATTGATTTATTCTCATAATAATTGAAAAAAAACCAAATGGTTCTGTACTTCATATTTATGTCGGTAATTTTTAACCTGGAGTTCTTTACCAGCACATGCTTTTCACCAATTTTGATCCCAGATCTTTTAAGCGGGCGTAAAAAGGTACTTAAATAAGGGGTAGTCCTGAACTTTACTGACTGCTTACTATAAGCCAGGGTGTTATCATTTTCGTAGAGTAATATTATGAAAAATACATAAACTATTGTTAAGTTTAACAAATTACGTCGTTACGAATATCATATAAAATAACAGCTTGAGAAACCTAACAACTGGTCTAACCGTCAAACATGTCCCAGAAATTGGGTCGTCGAGGTCAGACTGCTCCATGTAAAATTATAATATACCGCCGAATAGATGGCAACCGACCTGAATTTTAAAGGAGGCTCGATAATAGCTTGCTCTAAATTAGAGGTAAAAGCTGAATTTGCAACTTAGGTAGAAAATAGTAAGTGGTTATCGTGGCTTATGAACATACCTGCTCTATGTTCTTGCAGCATTGTAGTAAAAAAGAGGAGGAAATGAGGATTGAAGAAAAACAGAAAAAAGGAGAAACAGGAAAAGGAGTGAGAGGTACATTGGTCCTCTGACGCGCTAGTTACAATAGTCCGTGTTATTAAAATATTTCTAGCGAAATTATAATATTACGGCTTTTACAATAATACGGCACCATATACACACATAATTACTTTCAGTGATAATACTCAGTAGCTTTATGCTAAATTAAGTATTGACCTAATTAACTTCTACGTAAAATAGTTAAGTGAGGAATACGATAAACTTAATAACTGTATTAAGGATTTGTTCAAGCGAATTTGATACTCAAATAACTGTCCAGTTAATATCTCATAACATGAGCTATAAAAGTGTTATAGACTCTGCAAAACCAAGTAGTTATGATGTAAATATAATATAATTGAATGCCTACTGTATAATAGTAGATGTGAGGAAAATTTTCATAAAGTTAACCTTACTTAAGTAAAGTGAGGCGCTCATAGCTCGTTGCGCTCACTGATCGGTAAACGATTAGCGGGTTAAGCAACTAAGACTGCGGCTGGCCCATGGATGGGTGACCGCATAGTGGTATTTGATCTGAGCGTCTCCGTGCTTCGGAGGGCACGTTAAAAGTCGGTCCCGGTTGTTACCAAATTGATAACAGTCGTTAGGTCAAGTCGGATGCCTCTATGGGCGACCTGAACAAATCCTGACACTAGGTTGACCACTAACCACTCGATAAGTAAGTAACTTAAGTAAAGTGAAGGACAATATGACCCGCTCAGTCATTACGTGTCTCTGATCTAGAACAACTAATGAAGATTTTAAAGATTTGTTGGGACATTCTGTCCGATTATAAACTATATAATCTTGGGTACATCTAGCATATTAGTCCAAGTTGATTTTAAACACCACTATATGTACTAATATGAGTGGCTGACTTCATGTAATTTTGACGTTCATACGCATCGTATTCTTGTTTTATTATCCAAATGAAATAAATGCGGTAGTAGTTTTTACGGTAGTAGATCCACGCTGATTTCAGCATGAATGGGCCGAATCGTCCGGGGAAGTACTACCTTCTCATAGAAGATCGACTTAAGAGTAGTAGTATCCGTACTACTGCGTTTCGTTCGGTGAGTGAGAGCGCCGGAGGCCCAATTTCCCCCTTCCTCTTTCCTCACCTCCCTCATTCCGTTCCCCTATCCCCATTCCCAGCCGCCATAGTGGAGGCCACCATACCAGCAGTTAAGACGATGGCTTTTGGTACAGTGGCCGCCACTTCTGGATTCCACTGACTGCTTACCATCAGGCGGAGTGGAGTCACTTTGGTAGGCTATAATATAAAAAAAAAAAAAAAAAAAAATGCTTTGAGTTTGTTAACATAACCTAGTTACGTTGCAACTGGACGTTTAGTGCTTGATAATGCGAACTGGTGGTCAAAGTAAGGTGGTGTAAGTTTAATACATAGAATATCACAGTACACCCGCGACCGCGACAGTAGTTTTAAAACACCCACAGGAAGAGATGGAGCGGTTCTATATTCTGAATACAGTATTATATTAAAGGATTGTCTATTCTCATTCCAGCTAAATAACATTCACAGGTAGATCTTATGTCTCTCCCAAGCTCCAACACTAACGCTAACGGAATTGATACCGATCTTAGAATATCTTTCGCTTCGTGTCAATGGCTAGCCTTCTACTATTTCCTATTTTAAAAGTTTATTTGTTATTTTAGTGCAACTATCCTGTGTGTCAATGGTAAAGAGCAATGATGGTGAACGTGTGCCTTCACTTCTATTATTCAATCAAGTCGCACAATTGAAACATCCTGCAATCTTCGTATGATGTTTAATCATTCAAACACGTCTTTATCTACGAACTAGCTGTCCACCCGTAACTTCGCTTGCATCATATTTATTTGTATTTCCATACAAACGAAATCACCCGTTTGAAATTAATAACTAAAATATTATTCTGATCATAATAAAATATAGTCTTTGTTATCTGAAAAGTAGCTGTTACAGGTGTCAGAATTTTTAAAATTTAATGAGTAGTTTTTGAGTTTGTAAAAACTTACAAACAAACATAAACAACACTGAGGCCCTAGACAAGTGTCAAAGATTTCTATTCTATTCATAGAATAGATTAAAAAATGTTTGAGATTGACATTAGCTAACGCCAAAGCTTATGTCAATCCTATACATTTTTTTATCTATTCTATGAATAGAATAGAAATCTTTGCCACTTGTCTAGGGCCTCTGTTTAGATTAGATAAATAAACCAGCATAGTTCTGTTTGACTAGTTATCGACTATGTAGATAGCAGATATGCAAATTATGACGAATTCGGTAAACGCGTTCGGTTGATATTGTATTGTATTGAAACTACGTGCCTGTTTAAAGAGAAGAATAAATATTTTAAACTCACAATTTGTACACATATTAAGATGTTTTTAACACGAGGCTGAGGATGTGCTGTGCGTTATTTCTCCATAGAGAAAAGTGTATATAAAGGCATTTATGATATAAAGATTATTTCTTGATGAAGCATATATTTTTTTATATTCCACTCTTTATGAGAGTCAGATTGTCAATAACCAGTAAAATTATGATAATACTTTCAATACAATACTTCGACCTTTTTGAATAAATTGATACTGGCTGAATAATGGCCACCGTCCTATTTTCGTTGGCGTCGTTGGCAGTAACCAAACAGTGTATACGCAGCATAATTGAGTACTGAATTTCTAATGTTTTGGTACCAATCGATTGTACTTGTAAATAAATAAAGGATGTGTCGTGAATTTTATCGATCATGAAATTGTATCAGTGGACCCTTGGAAAATTTTGTTAGGTGAAAAATAAATTGAAGAATAGGTTATTATGTAGGTACTATGTTAAAATACCTACTACTATTTTGAGTTTTCTATCTGATTCTGAGAATTAAAAGTAGATAAATAAAAATGAGCTCTAATAGAATGTATTCAAATGAAGATCATATTTTACTACTCATTGAAAAGATTCTCTTATAATTAGAGAGCGTCCTTACTTTGCACAATCGCGGTCTGCATTCTACTTTATATATAACTAAGATAAAACAGTTAAAGAAATTCTTTACTTTTAATCAGTCTATATACGCTCAGTGACATTCTACGTGGCTAGTAATTTCCTGTGGAAGTTCACGGCAAAAAGGCCGGAGATTGAAATGTGGCGTTAGGCTAACAATGGCACTCCGAACCGTCTAAATGTTGTATTTGTTATAAAATATTACATGAAACTTATAAACGTGTATAGCTTTTGATTTACTAGTTGTTGATGTGTTTTGATATATTAGGATACGGCAGAGGAGACAACCTCGTATAAAGATAAATATTACATGCGAGAAAATAACAGTGGTCATATAATAGCAAATTATTCGGATAAATATACATTAATAATCAGAGCTATACTTTAACATATGTTCTGTTTATATGCTAGAATTAGGTTAAAGCTGTTTAAAAAGTAAGTAACCATATTGCTTACAGTTATTTTACTATGAAAATAACGCAACTTAAGTTTGAAATGTATTATTTGCTTATAAATGGAACTGTAAACGCAATGATTTCTTACTTTTTATACAGCATAATTCTAGCATATAGATAGAACGTATTTTTAAAATATAGCCCCGAATAAATGATTAAAATTGAAAACCACGAAATATAACACTAAATTGCGACGCTGTCACTCATGACGCGTAAACGCTCTTGAAAGTTTGTAGACGCTATGCTATAGGCTTCTGCGAAATATGTGTAAATTTACAATTTTGTTTCTTCTTCTTCTTCTTTTTTTTTGGTAACAGAGCCGACGATTGTGTCAGCTATTTCTGGCAGCGTCAAGTGTAGAATTATATTCTTGTTGATGATATTAATGGTATATTACAATGATAAAATAGAAAAATGTGGATGAAATTAAATGACATCCATCTTCCGTGAAAACAAAAGATGGACCTCGAGATCACTCTTAAGCGTCGTCACTTGTATGTACTTTGTACGTCTTACTGTGATGTCATTTGATAAGTTTTGTCACATTTCTTTTCATAATAAATTGTCTACTACAATAAAATTAATGTAGAAACATTTTAAAAATGTTTTGTTATTTTTGTGGACAAAAAATATTTGTAGTTAAGGTTAAGTTAGGTATCTAACCTATATTATTATGCTTTGAATAGCGTCAATAAAATCATAAAAGGAATACCTACCTACTTTTTTATAACTTCTCTAACCTTATTAGTGAGGCGTGTGGGCGTCGACTAGGAAAAATTGTAAGTAAAGGAAAAACAAATTAATCTTTTGGCCCAAAATATGGCATAAATATTTGGCGCGCCGTAGGGTAAGACTTATTATGAAAGAAAACACATACAGACGAGCAAACTTACACATTTTATATATATCAATGCAGAGACTTTCAACAATTTTAATCAATAAATATAACAATTTAAATGTCAATGACGCATTTAGTGGGCCACACACTAAGCACGAAAGTGCACCGGGCAAGATCTAAAATCGACCACATTTTTATTTTTCGTCTATTAGTGATAAACAAAATACTGTGGTCATATTTATTACACTAATTTAAAGGCACATAATGATGGTTGTTATTGATTGTTGGTCTGGTTGTTAGTGACCAGCTGATGATAGCGTTGCGATGAATTCATGGATGTTAACGTGAGGTGGTACAGCAGACGCCAACTCCGCGTACCGACTCGTGTAGTCTAAATTACCGGCTGAACTGCGAGATTCTAGCGAATCCTCAGCCTGAAAGAAATCAAAAAAATCCATCTTTCGTGAAAACAAAAGATGGAATCCCCTACAATTTTGTTTATGCCTCGTTTAAAAAATGACAGGTTATACTGTCGCAGTATTGTTATTTTAAACAATGATTTTCTGTACGGTAACATCATATCTAATACTTAGAAGCCAGTTTGCTGACAAGAACATCATAGAAGAACAAAATAACCAAACAAATTAATTTATTTTTCTATATTATCCCTTTCATGGCCTTAATTGCCTCTTTAGCGAATGCGACTGCGTAACATTAGTTTATATGTACCGTCTTACTTCTAATAAAATAATAGTGCCAGGACAACACTTTTATTACTGATGTTACAATATTTGAAAAAACCGGATCTTTTTAGGGTTCCGTACCCAAAGGGTAAACGGGACCTTATTACTAAGACTCCGCTGACCGTTCGTCCGTCCGTAACAGACTATATCTCATAGTAAGACAGTTGAAATTTTTATAGATAATGTATTTCTATTGTCGCTATAACAAAAATACAAAAAACTGAATAAATAAAACATTTAAGGTGGCTCCCCTACAACAAATGTGATATTTTGCTGTTTTTTTAGATATTGGTACGGAAACTTTTGTCGAGTCCGACTCTTTGATGATGCATTAGTTAAAATATTTTCACCATTCCTTCGGTTTGTGGCTTTCTTTTATATTTTGTATCTAAAATGTTTATGTAGCACAAATAGATACTTGTATGCTTTACAGTTCTATAATTTTGAACTCTAAATTTTCAAGCCTAAAACAATGTCTGTGCATACATTTTCAATCACCAAACATGACCCAAACAACTATTGAATAAAATTAAAAATAACCCTTCTACATAATCTGCTGATCACCTTAGTATCGAGCGCGAGTCAAGTTATTGAAAATATGTAGGTCATTGTAGCCACAGAACTGTTAACATGCTTATTGTAGTTTGTTTAAGTAATTAAAGCTTTTATCAGTTTAGGTACTTAACATACTAATAAATTCGTTTACGTATTAATTAACATTGATAGGTATAAGCAAAACTTACTAAGTAAAACTATGTAAAAGCTTTAAAAGTTTGTTTGTCTCACTTGTGTTCGTGCGTGTCAAATATTTGTATGAGAAAATTTAGTCCTCAAAATAAATACTAGGGGCGCTATTGTAATGTTTGTATTCAAATATTTGTCTGTGATACCAACTGATAGTACAGATGAGAACATGTATGTAACAAGTATTTTCTACAGTCCATTCCAAATCTAATTTCGGACAATGTAAACAATCCTCCATATTGCCATTGTCTATGGTTTCATGAATTTACTAGTGATGGGGAAAAGGATGATAAAAATAAAATTAATGTCATCCATACATAATTAAATAATAATTTCTCATTCTTTTTTTCTAACATTTTTAAATAATATTACGTTTACTAATACTCTATTTGCGTAATCGATTAATTCTATTTGATTTGTTATTTTTATTACTCCAAATACTTGTATTTATGTTAAATATGGTATTGTATTTTATTGTAACCGTTGACTTATAAACTATAAGATAATAAGACAAACAATTTACCTAATGTATAAATAAATGTAATTTAAATTAAGCATTGACCTCTAATTACAACTATTTGACCACGGACTGAAATGGAATACTGGGATACTTTTGAATATTTTCCCGCCTGATAAAAATTGTGAAATATTGATTAAATGGAATTTGTATGTATGTTACGATTTTATTATACTATATTACAATAAAACAAATGAACTCAGACTTGCGAGGGCAAATGACAAAATATTATGTACCTATGATATGTATTGGTTAAACTTATTTCTTCTGATAAATTACAACATTGGTTTTCAAAGACAATATAGAGTACAGAAAAAATAAAACTGTCAATCATTTTGACGTCTTAATTCGACCGCAAAAAGTAATTCGTAATTTTATTAAATAAACTAGATTTGATTATTAATCATTAGTTGAAATAGTTGCAAAATAAAGTATATAGTGAACAGAATGTGTATAAACCCATGTGTCATCGTTTATGGAGTTTTTGATAGAAAAATATTGAAAAACTGTTTGTTTACATTGTCCGAAAATGGATTTGGTCGATACTGTAGTTGTTAGTGGACTTGTATTTGTGATATAATGACGTATACTCATATTGTAGTTGTCCAAAAGCAATTATATGACTACCGTCATAGCAACACTACTTAGATATTTTTTTTTTGTTTTCTTTTACATGTACACAGCGCCATATAGCCCCAAATTAAGCAATTATATTTGCTTGTGTTATGGGTACTAAAGAACTGATATACTACATATATACATTTTTTTTGTAAATACATACATATTATAGATAAATTACACCCAGACACAGAACAAACAATAATGCTCATCACACAAAGGTTTGTCCTGGGTGGGAATCGAACCCACGACCTCCGGCTTAGCAGTCAGGGTCACTAACCACTAGACCAACAGGCCAGTCAAATATATTACCTAACGTTTATCTGGCAAGGTGATAACGTATGAATAAAGTATGTATTTATAAGGATATAAGCCCGTAAATATGGCACGATCTGATTATCCCAAAAACTGATCGCCATTTTAAAAGTCAAATATAAAAGACCACGAAGAAAGAGACTGTCCTGACTTCGAAAATTTAAAGACCGTTGTAAAGACATAAAAAGCCTTGATACGAGAATAACAAATATATAGTACTAGCTTTCGTTTCACCCGTGTCTTTGCTTACTGCTTTGCTCCCGTCGCCAGTAACGTGATTTTATTTAGTCTTTAACCTTACTTAAAAACTGGGCTATTATACGCAAAAAGAATTTTTCAAATCATTTTATATAATAGTATACATACGAGTATAGCCAACAAATTACGTCTTATATAAAAATGCTTTGTAATAGCCAAAATATTGATTACAGCACAATATAAGGTTTTAAATGTGCCAAAAATAAAGGCACTTCACTTCAACCGTTCAAAGGTCGGTAATGTACTAATATTTACGAAGGCTTTATCTTGGTCGTACAGTCGAGTGACCGGTCCCACCCTCTTCAATTCTAGTGGTAAGTGGACACTTTATAATCTTTTGTGTTATTGATGTATGGAGTAATGATAATGAGTATTTATGACTTTTATTTTATGACTAACTTTCTGCTGTTTCGCCCACGTCTTTGCTTACCGCTCTGCTCCCGTCGCCAGTAGCGTGATGTTACATAGCCTATAACCTTCCTCGGGCTATCATACGCAATAAGAATTAATCAAATCAGATATTAGCGCGTTTAAACAAACTGTTCCGCTTTATATTATAGTTATAGATATATAATAATAATTTCTCAATAACTACACAGATTACACTACACACAAAGAATTTTTGAAAACCGACTAATTGTTTCAGAGATTAGCGCGTTACAAACAAACAAACTCTTCCGCTTAATATAATTAAAAAGATATAGATTTGGTCTGCATTGCGAGCATTATCTTTAAATAACTAAGGTAGAAAGTATACTGCACATCTGATTATAAAAGTTAACGTAACTTGGACATGATAGTGATTTTAAAGTCACAATGTTATAGAAAAAAAGCAGTACCAGGCGTAAAAGAATAAGCCAATAAGGGAAGGAAGGATTAATTAGGCTTCTGATGCTCTCAATGGCTTTTGGGATCATGTGTGTATAGTATATGTATAGTTAGTAGGTTGTGAAAGAACTACCCGCTTTACGGTTTCCCGTTTAACACTTTCCGGGACAGTAAACAAATATGGCCGTGATGACAATAAAATATCTATTGCACCGTTGGTTTAGTGGTTAGTGTAACTGACTGCGACGCCGGGTGTCGTGGGTTCGATTCCCGCGGAAGGCAAATATTTGTGTGATGAACATTTGTATTTGTCTTCAGTTTTGGTGTTTTCTATGTATTCTAAGTATGTATTTACAAAAAAAAAAGTATGTTTATGTATTATATTTCAGTTATCCAGTACCCATAACACAAGCTCTGCTTAGCTTGGGACTAGATAACGGTGTGTGATAGTGTCCACATATTATTATTATTATTATTATTGCGTCTACATCACTCTCCATGAAAGGGTTAATTAATTACTAAACTACCTTCTGATTTGCGAAATGAAATTACAAAGAATAATTATAAAACTGCTTTGAAAGAATATTTAAATAACAATTTTGAGAATATCACGATGTACTTTTTACCTGAAGCCCTAGACAAGAGGCATGGATTTCTATTCTATGAATAGAATAGATAAAAAATGTATGGGATTGACGCTTACGACAATGTTAGTTAGCTTATGTCAATCTCATATAGTTTTTAATCTATTCTATGAATAGAATAGAAATCTATGCCGCTTGTCTAGGGACTCTGGTGTAACTAAAAATTTTATTTATCATATACTAGCTGCGTCCTACGGCTTCGCCCGCGCGTATAATATGTTTTGTATTCCTTGGGAACCAGACCGATTTTCGGGATAAGAAGTAGCCTACGTCCGTCTCCGGCACCGAGTCTATTTACATACCAATTTTCATTAAAAAAATTGGTTCAAATTAACGTTAAAAATTACTAAATGTCAGTCAATTAATCTACAGTTGTGTGTCACTTTCGGGTGCTATTATTACAGATTTTGTAAATTCAAGTAATGTTGTTACAGCTACACAAAAGAATTTTAATATCTTTTATCTAAATTTTATTCAGATATTTTGAAACTAAGTGGTTAATCGTTTTCAATTTACAGAAAACATGACTCTCTCTGGTACATGCGTGTCATACCTCCTTCTCAATATGTTCGTATCAAGACAAACAATTTCCTTTTAATTTATTTACCACTGGTGCCACTTTTAGACTTTTCTCAACACAAACAACATTATTCTAAAGCTATAACATTTATAATTTTAAATTATGATCCTGCACTAATAAGCAAACAATATACATTTTAATTTTCTGAATATCACAAGCCAAGTTCCATAAATATAAAACATCACAAAAGCCCTAAAGAAATATTTGAATATACGAGTACTAAAATTAAACCAACTGGCTTCGTTACCATTCATGTTAACCATTGCATGTTTTACCCTTTTACCCCTATACCACGTTTTAACCCTACGGGATTCTTTGATAACGAACAGATTACTCACGTTCCTTAAATTGTTAGAATGACTGTTTTATTTTGCAATTTATATTCAGGTTTAAATTAATAAGATATACATAGTTGACGGCTCTTAGGAAGTTAATCTCATTGTCTCATTTTAGTGTTAAAATCTATTCGATACCCTTCCTTAGATCATAGATGTAGTTGTATGACGGGCGTTAAATAAATGTTATATTCGATCTTGAATCTAAGAATTTTTAAATCCCAATTTAATTTAATGGATCGTTCGGCATTGAATGTCTTTTTCAATATGTCTAAGCTTGAAACGATTCATTACATTAAATGAGGATTTAAAAAAATCTTAGACTAAACATTGAATATAGAAATTGGTCGTAGGAGTGTAAGTGAAGTAGCTATATACAAAGAGCTAATGAGTGATATCGAACAAAAACATACGAAAACTTATATATCTTCAATCATAATATATATGTCAAACAATGGCAAAAAAATAAACAACTTTTCTAATACCACAGACAAATTATTGTGGGGAGTTTGATACGAGGAAAGAATGAAAGACGCGTATAAGGAAAGAAAAGTGAAGAAACAAACAATAATGATAAAAATAATGGTATATCCAACGGTGCCGTAAATAAATATAAATGAAACAAGAGATCGCCATTCACTGACATTGATAAAAAAAGAAAGCCATGAACCATGAACCTTCGTTAAAACCTGCGAGACATTTAGGAGTTACGAGGACTGCCAATCTATTGTCTTGTACCCTGTAACAATTTTATATCAAAAGTAAAGAAGTTAGAATTAAAAAGTTTGGTATAGTATAGTTCGTTTAGTTCAGAAAGACGTGTCAAACGTTTAAATTTCAACCAAGGCAACTGTGAAACAAACTGTACTTTTCGCCTGTTGTTTTAAGAAATTTATTCTGTAATTACAACCCTCCGTCTAACCTTTAGCATCACCGTAGTCGAGTAAAAACAATAGTCTATTTTGTAGTTTTATGATGAGTTCACGTGCTTTCTCATAATGACAGCGTCAAATATGACAATACAATAGTATGACAAATCTTAGTTCTCAGTTTCACATTTATACAAATAAAAAAATACGCTTGTTACCTAGAACTTCTGTACAACAAAAACTCTAATTTACATAGAACTAATAACACAAGTACACAATAAAAACATGTAAATTTTCACATTGAATAGCATACGTAGCGTCGTGTATTTTCATGTTAAACTCCGTTATTCTGAAACAGTGTACATTATAAACTATGAACACCCTAATACAACCATAGTACAATACAAAATAGTACGCTCTAGCGTATTGTAGTACCGTCAGCAACGAAAGCCTGCTTTTTAGTTTTCAAAATTTGTGTGGACAATCAAATTTTTTTGTCTATTAACTAACCACCCACTCTCGCTTCGCATCAATATCCAATCCCTCAAACGTTTATTTAAAAAAATGAATTATGAGGAGAAGAAGACCAAGTTTCAAATACCGCAAATAATTTTTTTTTTCCCAATGGTCCGGCACCATACAATCTTAGTAACCCCATTTCACACCAACAAAGTTCTAAAACGATGCTAAGTTTTTACTGCTGACCGTACTTCGCAGTCGTAGTAAAGCTAAGATCGGCCGGATAACGAAATAATAACAGAAGCTTAAAGTTGTACAACACAGTTATTTTGTTTGATTATATTCAGCAGCTTGAGAAGACCGTACTAAGTAGGTACTTGTCAAACCAAGTTAATCATGACCCACCAAAAGCTCATTTTGTTCATCCATATAATTGCAAGCAGGTCAAAATTCGCCCAAGACAGATTTCCATGGCAACGAATTTGTTATCATTTTCTTACACATTGAGTTCATTGTTGTAATTTTAGTAATTAAAACGTCCCTAGGTACACTATACACGATAGATCTTACAAGTTGGACAGTTTTAAGTGTACTATCAGCAGAGTGGATCATAATTCAGTTAGATCGATTGTACCTTGACCCTATATAAAATACTGTTTAGTATTGTGTAAAGTACAAGGGGAAGCCGCAAGGTTGGATGTCCATCAACAATGTGAACCTGAAGACCATTACTGCTGTACATAAGGCTCTTTAAGAAGATGGAGTTAGCCATAGTCACACACTTGGTAATCTCATTGGTAATAGTGGTAAAGTAATATTTTGTATACAGATGATGCTGTTCCGTCCCTTAGTCATGTCTTTGAAAACCAATAGAAAAAGATGTTGTGGCTCAATATTTTAGACCGATGACAGCACGGTTAATATCATTTTACTCATCAGTCACTGCAAACAGTCACGAACTCTATTGACTTTCTAAAGATACTTCAGATTCAAGTCACACAATATAACATTTCGATTCTCTAAATAACTTCACCTACTGTTATATCTATGCTGTGCTCCCGCTACAAAAACAAACCTAACGTTCATTAATGAAAATAAGTCTTTAATGCTATATGTATTAGGCTCAAAACCGTGTGCAATTTCATAACAAAGCCTCACAAAGTTAGTTTACAACTAATATAAACTAACATCATACGATACGGCACCAATTTGAACACAATTTTCTGGGAGTACATTAATATTTGTTCTGGCAAAAGTGGTTTAGGTTATTTACTGTTTTCGTAATCATTTATATTTGTAATAGCTGATGCCCGCGACTTCGTTCGCGTGAAAATTCAGATGGGTGCCTCTATGAATATATTGCGTGCCTGATTTTATGGCAATCGTACATTGTATCAGTATCATCCGTCTCTATGGCGAATCCAGTTAAAACCCGCTACCGCTAAAACTGTCAAACCACTTTCACACAAACTTGCGACTCTTATTTGCCCACTTAATAAGGGTGGTTTCTGAATATTAAAAAAAGAGTATTTTCTAGTAATTTGGTAATCCTACTATAAAAACTATAGAAGTTTCATACAAACTTTGCCACCCCTTTATACCCCCTTAGGGGATGGATTTCGCAAAATTCCTAGCACTTGTTGTTTCTGAGATTTTTCTGAGATAAGTGAGTGAGTGACCTTTTGGGCTTCGCTCGCGTGAATGTCGTTTTTTCCAATAGACATTTTTATATTGTTTAAATACTGTTTTTCATACTATTTTTTATCTCCCCCTCACTCCCCCTCACTCCCCCTCACTTCCCCCTCACTTCCCCTCACTTCCCCGTTACTTCTCCGTCACTTTCCTCTCACTTCCCCTCACTTCTCCCTCACTTCTCCTTGGCTTTCCCCTTACTTCCCTCTGACTTCTCCCTGACTTTCCCTTCACTTCTCCCGCATTTCCCCCACACTTCCTCTTAACTTCCCCCTCACTTCCCCATCACTTTCCTCTCACACTATTTCATCCCTAATTTCACCCCTCCAAATCCACCCCTGTTAAAATAAAATCATAAGGATATTTTTTATTTAAATAGAAGTATTCCAAAATAAAATTTCAAAACTGTAAGTTAAAAAATGAAGAAGATTCATATAATCGATTACATCCCTTTTCACACACTTAGGAATTAAATTTTAAAAAACCCTTTTTGAGTACAACCTCTAGACATTTAGACAAACACACCCTCCAAATTTCAAGTCGCTACGACCAGCAGTTTAGGCTGTGCGTTGTCTGTTAGTCAGTCAGTCAGGACAAAGCCTTATATAATATGTATGGGTGTATGGATGTATGGATTAGACGTATAGCCATCGGGGATCAAAGCATACAGGCTGCTAGGAATGCTAACACGTGAAGAGCCACATAAAGCTGACCGTGCGAAAAACAGCTAATACTTAGATCCACGCCCACAACTTTTAGTTGTGTCTGACCTTGGGCTTTATTAATTGTCATCGCGAAACATAGGCTCACTGGAAACTTGACTCATTTAAAACTAAACGGAAGATTGTTTAGAATGAGCGGAATCCGAAAAATAAAAACGCTATTAGCTATTCCGTAACCTGTTAAAGTCTCTGTTTCTATCAGATTTCGTAGTAAATTAACAAATGTTCGACGTGATTCTTTAAATTGGCATAACTTTTTTATTTATGAACCGATTGACATGAAACAAACACTAAATGTTAAGTGAAGCTTACCACAATGTATTAGTGAAAACCATATCTAAATCGGATAAGCCGTTTCTGAGATTAGCGTGCACAAACGCACAGACAAACAGACAAACAGACAAACAGACTAACAGACAAACAGACAAACAGACAAAAAATGTAACAATCATTGTTTTGGGTTCTATTTGCGTTGATAAAGACCCCAATAATTTTTTTTCTCATATATCTTCCATGTACAGACAGCGATCGGTTACATTTTTATTATATGTATAGATATAGATAACATTCTTCCCATGGTTCTCGTCAACGAACTAGCTACATGATAATTGGGTGACATTTTGTTATTGTTATTTTGACGTTCATAAGTATTACCAATGTGATCTAAATGAAATAAACAAAAAATATTCTGTTCTATTCTAGCAACATAGTTTTAACATTGGTTAAAACTATTTTAACTGCGATGACAATAAAAGTATGCATGTATGATACAGCACAAATTCTTAGAGCATTTATTGCAACAATCGTTTTAAGATACCCATAGCATTTTCTAACGGCGAACTTACACAATTTGATGCTGAATTTTCTTCGCTCAGCGCAGAAGTTGCTTGGGGTTTTCACAGACTTTGCGAAGTGAACCCGAGATGCCTTATTTTTGGTATTACAGGCCTAGGTGAAAACTAAGACATAGTCAGCATTTTTAGTTTAATATACCAAAAACTATAGAGCCAACAAACAGTATGAAAGCTAATACTTTAATTCTATGTGAGGATAGTACGAGGTACATCAGGCGATCCTGCTGTATTCAAACCCTTGCCAAAAATAGTTTAAAACAATTTAGGGTGCCACAAAACTATTCAGCTGTCTAAACTGTATTAGCCTATTTAAAATAAACTCTAATTAAACTCATTCAGGAATTTGTAATAAGCACGTACTTGAAAGGCGATGTAATTGTGTGCCAAGAATTCTAATTTTTAATGTAAGGGAGCAATCTATAGGCGTGTCTTTGTGGCGTTTTATTGCCAAGGAAAACATTATAGTACCTTGTCCTTCACTCTTCAGAGTCGTGAACGCTAATAGAAAATAAATAAGAAAAAAATCTAATACAGAAAAACTACTCTAGCAGTCTTTACCTAGTTACGGTTTTCAGTAAGACAGAGGCTTTTTTTAAGAAATCAAATTTTGTTCTTTGTTCTTATTTCTGATAGAAAAGGAAATCAATATAAACAAAGTGGAACTTTAGGAGAAAAGAAAACAAGACAAAATACCTCTCTTCGGAAAAGTCAATTTTGTACTTATTATTATTACTATAAAGCTTTAAATTAAAAGCTTTAAAGGAGGTGTGAAATAAAATCTTAAATTTTAATTAAATAATTACTTTTTCACTAATCGGTGTATAAAATCCATATCCATATCCATTCCGCGAAAAACAATTCAGATTAACGAGTCTACCCTTTTTAAACATTAAAATGTAATCACAGAAAGTTAATAAATTTTGATCCTCCATAAATATTACGAGGTTCAAGTTGTCTAATAAATTACAAAAAAAAAATTAATAAGCCACGATGGAAGAGGGCGACAGGGTGAAACGACAAATTATAGCAAAATATTGAAAAAAAGAAAAAGAATATTTTTGGTATTCATTGCTCATTTTGCTGTTTGCAGTAAAACACAAATTTTTACGTAATATAGTATCACGCCTTTTATCTTTTAACACAGGGTTAGCAGAGTTAATACTTATATTTCGCTTATGTTCTACTAGCTGTGATGAGTCCCACGTAACAACGAACGAATCTGTTGCCATTTACCAGGTATAATTCCAGATTTCGGGTAAATACTGAGTATTTTACGACGAAAAACCCATTCCATTTTACCCGACTCGGGGATTGAAACTAAAACGGCGTGGCAACCCGTACATAGTATCACTGTACTACATTTTTGTACATTTGTGTTTTCTACATCAAATAAATTTTTCTTTTACTTATTTGCCGATTATTTTCACTTTAACGTCATCCAAAGGAAGTAATGGAAGAGATCGTTTTTAGCAATTAGACCCTACGTCACTATTTATTCTTTGTTTAATTAATTTCTAATTCACAAATTTGTTTCCAAACGCGAGTAATTCGAAAAATAAGCTAAAACAGTTTAACCCTTTCATGGACACTACTGTAGACACAATAGATGTTTACTGATTTACTGTCCCGGAAAGTGTTAATACCTAAATATTCTCACGACGATTTGTAGCTAAAAATATTTAGAAAAAATTGCTACCTAATATGTACAAAGCGTGGTATGTCAAGTGGGCTACTGACGTCATGCTAAACCAACCCCTCTCTCCCCCCGTATAATGTGACGGCCATTGTACAAGCCGAAAGGTTTTTTTTCCAATGAAAATGTTTTGTGCCGTGTTAGGATCGTTTCGTTGAAAATTTGGAATACGGTTTTTAAGGCAAATCTATTGTTACGCTGTGGAAGGTATATTGAGTTTTTGTTCGTGAATATTAGGGTTTCATTTAATGTAGCAAGTCCATTTAGAATTATGAGCATGTTGTGACTTGCTAATTTCTGATGTTGAAACTAACATATTATATTATTACACAATGCTAGGTTTATTGACACTCTTCTTTAAATAAAGCAAAAAAACTCGCTGCTTTCTTCTGTGTATTTCTGCTCTAACTTTTTTACACCACGCAACTAATTTTAATACTAAAAATGTTTCACAGAACAAGTTTTAGCACTCTTGTGCAGTTTATCTTGCCGATGATGATAATATACATAGATGTAATCAAGGGCCTCATAACTTAATAATAAATAAAAAAACTAATGAATAAATCTGAGAGATTGCTATCATTTACGTTAAGTATCGACCCAAACACAAACTAAGTATACAAAACTAGCGGTGCCTCACTATGAATCAGTCATCCGAATAATGGCGGTTAAACTATCACTTGCGAAGGTGGAGCAAAATCTTTGGCCAGTATCGTGCTTTGATAAAACTGCCTTCGCTGTCAAACAGCAGGCCAAGCGTGATAATTATGGTTTGTTTTCTTCTTTACATATCTGTACATACAATGCTAAAAAGTAGTAAAAAAACATAGATGCTTGAAAAACACGAAGAGGAAAAGAATCGAGGACATAATAGGGCCGCAGGCGCTCCCACCGAACGAAACGTTTTAGTATGGACACTAGTACATTACACATATATTTTATGACACCTCATTAATGCTAAAACCAGCATCTTCTATGGTAAAAACACCCAAGAGTAATATAAAATAAATAAATAATAATAATATCACAACAACTACACACAACGCCAACAAAGTAAACATATTTATATAGCTGGTGTTATGGGTTCTAGAATGCCTATATACATACTTCAATAATTTTTTTTGTAAATACATACATATTATACATAGAAACACCTACACCAATGCAAATAGTCATGTTTATGCACACAAATATTTGTACAGAGCGGGAATCGAACCCGTTACCTTTGCGTGGCAGTCCATACACAGTACCACCAAACCACAGAGGTCGTCATATTAAAATATTTTATTGCAATTGCCTTGATTGCTCTGCACTGGCTAATCCACCTTATTATGTAGTATTTGCAGATTTAATATCAATAACTTTTATAATAAACAAATCAATACTAAAATACACACATTCTCGACCTTGTAAACATTACACTTAAAATAGACGCTCAACACTCTTATAGCTGGTTTTCTAAGAAATTGATAGTTAGTAACATAAATACTTCAGTTAAAAAGCTTTGATCTAAAAACAGAACACTCTGTGTAAACTGAGGCATCGTGTTGCAAGACGACAAACAACGTAAACACCTTGTAGATTTTGTTTAAGACTGTCATTTTATAGTTTGTCTTTGTCTCATTTCAAACAACTTTTCTTGTCAAACAAAGATTACAAGACAAATGGATACATTTAACTTAGTCTTATACTTAGGCTTCACCAGAAACTTACAAGTTCTGACGAAGCCGAAAAAAAAACATCTAACACGTATGTGGCTTAGCTGAATCTCTGAAATGACAGAAGTCTTTGATGATGATCACTTATGATCAGGAGGGCTGTTGTTTCGTCTGCCACTATAGACAATTTGAAAAAGAGCCTGGTAACCGATTATCGTCCCAAAATCGCCAATAGAGTCCCCTACAATACGAAAAGGCCTTGATCTCGGTTGTCTTACATTTATGACAATAGTTATCGCAAGCTTAACTGAACTAATTAATCGACGTTTCCTTTACTCCATTACTCAAAGAAAGAAAAAAAGAAAGAAAGAAAGAAAGAAAATATATTTATTTGACACAGACAAGAAGAGACACAAATCCTTACAAGGTCAACACAAACACAAATACACTGGCTATAAGGCCCTTTACAATTTCAGCATACGATCTGATATAGAGATAATTCAAAAAGTCTGTACATTTTTTTCGATTTGCAGCCAGGTTGGTCGGAGCAGGGACATCTTTCTCAGGTCAGGATACCTCAATCGAGTCTGACAAAGTCTAATCGTTTTTGCATTCGAGATGCTAAGAAGAAGATTCGAGAACAAAATCCGGACAATATCGGTTCCCCTACTAGTATTGGTATCATTGCAACGAAAGGAAGTAATTCGTCATACATTTTCACAACAAGTTAAGACTCCATGCAAAATTAAACATTAGCTTAGCAGCAATAAAGTAAGCAAAATATATTAAAAATCCATTTTGATTAGCCTTTCTTGCAATAGTACGCCCAGTTTACAAAAGAAATCGTGACCCATTTGAAATTTTATATTCCGAGATAATAAAATAGAATCCTATGGCAAATGCAGTAAGAGTGTTATTTGAGTGATAACTAGTAAAATTAAATTTTAAGGTGGTTCCGACGAAATTTCGCCGAAATCCGCGACTTTCATCTCGTTATTTAGTAGATTTTAATGCTATTTATTCATTTTGTTTTTTGCCTACAATATACTTTGATTCATGAACTTTAGAATAGTAGAAGAATTATTTACAATAATTGATTATATAACTTATACTAACGATATTAAAACAACGTGATTTCACTTATATCGAAATATTACTTTGTAATTACTATAGTTATAAATATAAAAGTTATATTGAATCAACCGGAATAAACCAAATGTCAATTCTATAGATTTATTTCATTTATTAGGATAATGTTTCAATAGTTATTGATAATTTGGCTGAATCAGCGTCGCAGGGGCTTTGCGCGGGCGACGGGAGTCGGGAGGCAGAGCGGCAGAGCGGCGCAAGCCCTTCTGACGGACGGACGTATGCGGTTTTTTTAAAAATTATTTACGTAATTCAATAATTGCAAATAAATAATATCAAAAAAAAAAATATTGTGTGGATAGATTTAGTGTTGCAAATAAATTAGATTAGTTATTTAGATTTTAAATACATAGGTATTTACCTACATTTAATATTATTTTTCATCAAAATGACTAAAATTTCACGACTGAAACAAATACAAATGCAAAAGATTCAACACATGAATATCCTGTAAGTAGGTGTATACCTACCTTCATATTTTTAGTAAAATACCTTCTTTGAGATACTTACCTAGGATATCCTTTAATTATGTTTAGTTCCACGTAAACTAGGTAGCAGGTGGTGAGCCTATTGTCGCTCATGATAAGATCAAGGCAACACCGGGCCTCAAGAATCAGTAAATTTCTGCTGTTATATACCCTAGGGATATGAATATGAGCTTGCTACAATATTGTCTATGTCTACTATCATTTCGAACTAGGTGTGTGGTAGGTGGGCACATGAGTAAAATATCTAACTTGGATATTTACTCATGTGGCAAGGGCGCTTTCCGATTCCGACCGACATGTACGAGGTGTTTCGGTCGGAACACGAACGTCGGCGTCGCGTCGGTCGTACAACTAGCATAGAACTCAAATTACAATGATTATACGTGACATGCGTCGGTTTGCGACCTAGTTAGGTACCTACACAAAACAACCATACACGCTGCTGTTAGGTACCTAACTATCTACGTTATATTGCACGAGCATAAATACCTATACATTCTATATATACATACGGTGTGTACATACTTGAATATTCTATCGGTAAGTAATGCCGATAAAATATTCAAGTATTTACCTCGTTAGATTTTTTTTCATGAGCTGATAAAATCAGTGATAAGATACTAGGCTATAGTAAATACCTACCCTTCTACTTTCAATGCATCTTATTTTGATTTATTTATTTGATTGCAAGAAAGGAAGAAAAAAATGGCTTTACAAAACGTCTTAGTCTCTAACCAAACTAAAATATTTGAAGACTGTGAAATTATCACAATTAGGTAAATTAAAAATCCTACTCTCTGTTCCTTTATTATCGTACTATATGAATTTTTAATCCTAAAATTAAATAATATATTGTTGAGTGCCTACTGGACATAACAAAACTAATACCGTATTTTTCGAGTGATAGGTGTATGTAGAAAGTAATAGACCCGGCACGGTGGCACAGTATAAAGAATTCTACTCTTTTTTGTACAGTCTTTACCTAACTAGGTAAAGGCAAAAGAATTATGTTTTAGCACTCTATGTATGTATGTATGTATCTTTATTATATTATATTATATATAAACTTATTGTAAAATGTTTGTATGCCTTGTATGTAGGCAAAACATAGCGCACTATTTTTATGATCTCAAGACCTTTGTTATGTACCTATGTTAACAAATAAAATTTCTGATTTCTGATTTCTGATTTCTGATTATAAGTGTATGTACTGTAAAACTACCCCGTGACGTCGTCCGCATGGATCCGTTACTTAGCGATAATATTACATTAGTTCTACTTTACCGATTTTGCATTATATTATACATTAACAATAGTGCAATATGTACGTACATACATATATATGTATGTACACATATATTTGTATGTACATATTGCAGTAATCTATACTTATAATGAATCTTGACTGCACCGTTGGTCTAGTGGTTAGTGTAACTGACTGCGACGCCGGGTGTCGTGGGTTCGATTCCCGCGGAAGGCAAATATTTGTGTGATGAACATTTGTATTTGTCTTTAGTCTGGGTGTTTTTCTATGTATTATAAGTATGTATTTACAAAAAAAAAAAAAAAAAAAAAAAAAAAAAAAAGTATGTATATGTATTATATTTCAGTTATCTAGTACCCATAACACAAGCTCTGCTTAGCTTGGGACTAGACGACAGTGTGTGATAGTGTCCACATATTATTATTATTATTATTATTATTATCTCTAGCGAGGTTATTTTCACGGTACATCCAAATCACTCAAACTGTGGGTACAATGCGTCTACTTTGGAAATTGTTCGTGTTACTTATTTTGCTAAGGGTACATGATATTGTGTACCTTACGTACGGGCACTTACTAGAAGATAATCAACATAGGAATGATGACGCTTTGTTTAAAGCATGTGTAACTGAAAATCCTTATCAGCTCCATCATTTGAATTCAATTTTGCTGGTGTATGGTGCTGTTTCAAATTCAGTGCAGTGGTGGCCATACAGAGTAAAGATACTGTGGGAGAAAAAAGGAAATAAAGAGGACCGAGGAGGTAGCTATGCCTTCGGACCACTGATTTTCAGACAAAACTTACATTTTACGTCGTTATGTACATGTTAAATGCACATCTCCAGCCAAACCGTCCCGCTTATTCTAAAAGATCTACTTCCGTAAAATGTTTGCTGGCTATACAATATACAGAACGATTTACTGAAGTTATATCCAGATGAACCGAAAATAAATAAGGAAAATGAAAATATGTTAATTCATATAGGTTAATTAAATTAACACTTATGAACGTCAAAATTTACAAAATGTCAGCAAATTAACCTACAACCAGTTCGCTGACAAACTGAAGAACAATTTTAAAAGAATTTTAAGAAGAAGAATTGAAGAACTGGCAAGAAACTCAGGCCACTCTTTTTAATCGCCAGGTTATTACAATTTTTGTAAGTTACAGTTTCAAGTAGCATGCAAAGTGACACAGGCAATACACTTAACTCTATAGGTAATTAAATACTTACAGCTTTCTATGTTGCAAAGAAAAAATAAAAAGTAAAATGTGTGCTTTACAGGCTGCCTCAATTTGCATATTGCTACAAAAGGTAAAGGCAACATGTGAACTGTAATAAATGTTTCTATGTAAGTATTATATAAACTGTTAATATTCGATATAAGTATAAAGTAAGATGAACTTAATTTACCACAGGAGTTCACAATGTACATTGTGAACACCTCTATTTCACAAATCACAATGTATAATTTTAATAATACTAAGTATACAATTTTAACAAAACAATACAAAATGTGTACTTAACTGTACAATTATGGCTCGGGCATTATGTCATATATAATTAATACAAAAAAAAATCATTTTATGTCAAAATGTATCAATAAGCGAGATTACAGGATGGAAATAAATTATGAATCATTTAGTATAATATTCTGTATACATCTTTGCTCGAGACAGAACAGCGTTTTGTTTCGATTAGATTCGTGTTCGTAGAGTAGATAATCCTTCTACTGATTTGGCTGCGCGATAGAAGCCTTATTATAAAGGATGAATTTACTATGGCAAACTGTAAAGCGCTAAAAGCAGTGGACCAGATATCAGACAACACCAACTCATGAGTGGCTATCACAGTCCTACTATTTTGTGTTCATTTTCGGCAGACTGTGCCTGTTATTCCTATCCGTGGACTAAGGCTGATGAAATTAAATAGTGTTTAGGAGGTCCACAGTCTGTAGCACTTCAAAATTGTTTTACATTTAATAGGCTCCAAGCCTATACACTCCGCAAGATTTGCCATTTAATGATAGAGGCCGAATTGAAAGGACAATGCACAAGTGTAGTCTGATTTGTTACTCGAGTTTGGTAGCGGTACGTATCTACAGAACCAAGAAAAAGTTGTCTTGCACAAAACCTTACTTTACATACATCAATATAACCGTGCCGTACAATTGCCTATCGAAGTGACTTCACTCTGCCTTATGATACAGTCAGTGGGATCCAAAAGACTAAGTGGTAGCCATCATTCCAAAGGTTATTGTTTCAAACTGCTGGCTAGGTGGTCTTTATGAGATGCTTTTTTATTATTCATGCAGGACCTCATATCATCAGTCCATGAAGACGCAGTGGAGTTAGAAAGTTATGAAAACTCTTGGCTTTTGTAAGAGCTAATTTTGAACACTTAACAATGAGACGGGCATAAAATAAAGATTGAATTTTTCAGTATTGTTTTAAAAAGTCATGTACTAGTACTATTGATACAGTTATTTTATTCATACTGGTCTACCAACGTGACTCTGCCTGGATAATTTAAAGAAAAGACATTTTGCTGGGGTAATGTTTCAAACGTTACCCCAGCAAAATCTGTTTTTTTTTTTCGAATAACTTTAAAACTATAATGCAAACAAATTTTGCTATAGGCAAACAAATTACTCCTTACGACGCACTAATTATCTGTTATACTCTCACCTCTTATAAGCACATTTTTATCAACGTTTTGCTGGGGTAACGCGGAGTGCGTTACCCCAGCAAAATGTGCTATTTTAATAGAAATTGTCTCAAACTGCTAGCATAGCGGCTTCATGATACTAGCGACACTATTGCAAATAGTAAAAATATAAATGAAGATGAGGTACGCATACGTTTCATACGTGCACACACACAAACTTTCGCATTTATAATATTAATAGGATGTTAATACATTTTTTAAGTCAAAATGTTTTAGTTTGTTCATGTACAAAAAACCTATATATATATATATATATATATATATATATATATATATATAACTATAACTAAATAAGTATAAACTCGGCAGGGTTACTAAACTAAAGTGTACTAGTATTAGTTGAAGAATACATATCATGTCAATTATAGGAATTTATCACAATGGTGAATTGTCATTGGGACTTAATTTTTAAGCGACTTCAAAAAATATTAATATTATATGTATATATTATTAAATATTTTTTTGTATTCAATAATTCATAAAAATCGTTTTAAACGGCTTTTTTGATCAGGTAATACATTTCACAGCAGCTGGGTTTTGAGTTTATTGTTTTAACCCACAGTAGTTATTTTTATTTCTACTACATATTTAACAAACGTCATGATTCTAAACACTTATCTTTGCTTTCGCTACTATATAAATAAATAATATATACTAAAAAATATACATAATTACTAAACGAAATAATAAAAGACACTAAAAAAATAATTCATTATTGGCGCGTCTATCAGATTTTAACTCTGCGGTTTCGGACAAGTAAGGTCATTGTCTTATAGTTGTGCTACTGCTACTTGCCGCTAGAGGGCAAACTCGCACGCAATGTTTTTTTCGGGTGAGGCGCGGGGTGGTGAGGAAGCGAAACGCTCAAGGTCATATGTGACGGAACGCCCTTAATATCTAAAGCAAATTTAAAGATTGAATATAATTGTAGAATTTTCAAGTGTTATGCAAGCTTAGTGTTGGTTACAATCATTATCTACGATAATACATGACTGACCTCCTCGGTTAATTAGTGGAAATGCATTTACTAATTGCTGTTCAAGAGATTTTGATAAAGGTCACAGATCACACAACTTACCTACTACACAAAACTTTGTATCAAGTTTGGGTGTGTTTCGTGTTCGTGCAATGGCTCCCTAGTGCCGACATCGTTAAAAACAGGTTTATCATTACCTCATAAACTTCCTGCTTGTTAGGTGGAGAAAAGAAGTATACCATACCTGTAAACAAAAACAACGTGTTTTAGTATATATTTAAATATATAAATACTATACTAATAGTTTTAAGCACTTATATTTTGTATTTTATCTGTAAGTGATTGTAAATCTTTTAATTTAACAAAATGTCTAAAGTATAAATACAAATTTTAAATGGACACAACAAATAGTAATCACCATGATCATTTCAACCGAAAGAGGTACAATTTAAACCCTCAGAGGTGTTTTCACTTTCATCGGTCCAAAGCGGCTCTCGCCTATCCAAGACTCACCATATATGAAAGATCATTGGTAACTTCAAAACAACCAATAATAAAACCAACAGCCTAAAGACTTACATAAGCCTCTTTCTAACAGAGAATCAGGCTTTTTATTTAGAACCCAGTTACTTTTTATTTTCTCAAAGTCAAAGTCGGTTGTATGGTAGTAGATCCACGCTGGTTTCAGCATGAATGGGCCTAATCGACCGAGGAAGTACTACCTTCTCATAGAAGATCGACGTAAGAGTTATAGCATCCATACTTTTGCGATTCGTTCGGTGAGTGAGAGTGCCGAAGGCCCAATTTTCTCCCTTTCTTTTCTCCTTTTCTCCTTAACTCCCTCAATCCCTTCACCTACCCCACTGCCTTCACGGTCGGCAGCGACTTCACAGAGTCACTGAACACGGTAACAATGCCAGAGACTCTGTATCGTCCATGAGTAACAGTTACCACTTACCATCAGGTGGACTGTTTGCTCGTCTGCCACTATAATAAATGAAAAAAAAATCTTATATGTACTTAAATCAAATTGAATGACACGT
Organism: Parascotia fuliginaria; assembly: GCA_963082885.1. Classification (NCBI taxonomy): domain Eukaryota; kingdom Metazoa; phylum Arthropoda; class Insecta; order Lepidoptera; family Erebidae; genus Parascotia; species Parascotia fuliginaria. The sequence goes on from OY720197.1 coordinate 6,432,121, forward strand.
ATGAACGCCAAAATTACAAAACAAAATGTCGATCAATTAACCTACAGCCAGTTTACTGGCGAGGTAGAGCCATGAGAAGAACTAGAAAGAAACTCAGGCTACTGTTTTTATTCATAACTCAACTGCTTATTACGATGCCCACGAAAATGATGAGGTGGTTCACGAACGAATTATGCCGTACACGGTCGTTCCCAGATAATTTTTCATTATCTAACAGTAAAATTACATCGAACAATAGGTATTATATTTTGCCGGTCATGCCTTACATATATGTAAATCATTTAATTATAAAAGCCGGATACATGCGGTAAACCCACTGGTTCAGTACGAATTCTAATTACTGGTATTTGCATTGTGTTGTTATTGAATATTCATAATACTAATATTTTGAATGCGAATGGCGGTTTAATTAGTTTCGAGGTTTTATGAATTTAATTTGTATTTTGAGATTGATTTAAAACGTGCAATGTGGAGATAATGAGATGATTTTCCCAATTTGAATTTAAGTATTAGCCTTAAGCCTCATATTCTGTCTAAGCAATTAATAAATAATACCAGCCTGTTTACTGTCCCACTGCAGGGCAAAGGCCTCTTCTCATATAGAGAAGGCATGAGCATTAATCACCACGCTTGCTCAAGGCGGATTGGCAATTTCAGACTTTTAAGTCCAGGTTTTCTCACGATGTATTTTTTCACCATCAGTCAGAAATGTCAAGATAAACGTAGAAAGTACATATGATTTGAAAACTCTCATTTTTTTTACATTGTTACAAGATTTGCACCTATTTTAAGTAATCTAATAAATAGTTTTCTTACTTATATCACATGATTGCCACGAACTGTATGTAGCGGAGACTAATGCTTACAACACAAATACTTCATCACATCATTAGCATGGAGACGTTTACTGCAGAACGCAGGTCTCCTAAGGAAGGTGTTTACCATAGGTCATCGCGATTGGCAGATGGGTTGACGAAAGTAGTAAGACGCAAATAACGCTATTACCTATTATATAGTAGGTTGGCTTTCTTTAGACAAAACTTTAATCTAAGATTCTTTAAAATCTCGATTTTATGCAATGCACCGTTCATCGTTGTAGCCAATTAGACATATTAAGATAATGCTATAGCAATTCAGCGCTGAACGATCTATTGCGTAAAATCTGGATTTTAAAGAATCTTGGATTAGAATTTGTATATAGAATGCCAATGCTAGGCGCTTCATACAACACCCACGATAATAGGTATGATGGTTAACTCAGAGAATATAAGTCACGGCCAAAATAGCAGACAAAAAATACTTGATAAATCGCACAAAACCCTTTAAAATGTAAGCTCTCAAGCCAACAAATTAGCATGATGTACAAAACCTCAATCTAACAACAGCAAAAACTGAGAACCGTCAAGTAATCTACCTGCCTCGGTTTTCCTACTTTTCGTCATGAAATGGCCATCTTTATGTACCTAATTGAATATGCCATAACTAGGGTTACCTCATCAGAGATATATATAAAAAACACCATTTTTTATTTACTTTACGTAAAACTTGAAGAATGTTATGCTTATTATTATTACACCTAGGTATTTTATCTATCGATCTTTAACCAATTAAGTAGTATTATTTCCCTTATTTTAGTATTTTATTTTTGAAACCGTCAACCCTTACTTCACCATTTCCTAAGATTAATTATGTAAACAAACGACTGTTAGGTTTTGCATGACATACTGCGATGACTACGTCTTGCATGAAGGTTTTTAGATAGCGCGATAGCGGTCTGAATAGATTTTTATTTTTTATTTATAAAGAAAACTCCCGTAGTAGGAAACAAACCCTGTGTCGCGGGGGACTTTACAAACATACGTTCAACGGACACAAAGTACACCCAGACTCGGCACAAATATTTATGAATCCCACAAAGTCTTATCCCGCGTGGGGATCAAACCCACAACCTCGTGCAAGGGCGTGCACTCACTCCGCTGCACCACGGAGTGGAGATTGTAATTGGCTTACATTTGTAATACTGATGCCAGATCATGGCTAAGGCTATCGATCGGTCTGCGTATAGAAGATTCTCATTTCTCTATGCCCAAACTTAGCTTAGAATAAAGAGTAGTTTCACTTCATTGAAGAAAGAAACTGTAAATGCATGGAATATACTACAGGAAAACAGTTTTATGTCTCTAACTTTAGGTAAATTTTTCCGAAACTTATGTAATACACATTATTCTTGATTAGCAGAAAAGAGAATTAAATGAATGTAAGTGTGTGTGATATTTAATCAGATCTGTCTCTAACTGCAACGATTTTATGTATTTATTGAATTAGATTAGATATTTACATACTAGCTGCGCCTTACGGCTTGGCCCGCGTGTGTGGAACTAGAATTTTTTCGGGATAATAAGTATCCTATGTCCGTCTCTGGCACCGAATCTATGTATATACCAATTTTTATCAAAATCAGCTTAACCGTTTAGAAGCTGAGTGGTAAAAAACATACACACACACACACACAAACATTTGAATTTATAATATTAGTAGGAATATTCTATAGCCATAAAACCTCTATGTCTGGATATAGGCAGGACTGGATATAACATTTAGTCACCACAGGGCTACAAACTACATCCTTCTTAAAGTAAAGAGCCTTCGGACGACACTCGGTGTATAGTTATTAAAACCAGCACAGATTAACCAACTACACAACAGAAAAAGAGAAAAAGAAAACCTTAACTAGATGTCTTTTTCGTTTTCGTTAGCAATATAATTAAGTTATAGTACACGTAGTTGAAACGTTGCCGCAGTCGCTAATTACAATAAAACCTGTGTAATTTAACTTCATATGATCGTGTCCTGAACACTTTTTTTAATTAACTTAGATAGTTTTACATTTTACAGCTTGAATGAAACTGTTTACTTTTTTAGTAAAATGTAAGAGATTTTTTGGCGTAATTAGAACAATTTCTCATAAGTGATCTCCGTTGCGAACATGTTTAAAAAGGTGTACTGTCACGTACGTGCAAGCTCTGGAACGAACTACCAGCTGCGGTGTTTTCCGAGCGCTATGACATTATTGAGATGAGGTTTAAAGATAGCATTAATATCAAGATAGGCAGTAGCTTCGCGGAGAACTTGGCATTGCCGAAATCCATTAGCGACAGTTACCACTTACCGTCAGGTAGGCTAGTCTGCCACAGTAGGCAATAAAAAAAATTGGTGGAAGAAAAGAAGGTTATTTTTATAGTTTAAACAAATTAAACTCAGATTTACGATAAACCCTACAGATATTTTATGAATGCAATAGTAAAAGCACGTTGCAGACTTGGGTAGACAAACTATACCTGCTACACTGCTTTCCTTTTTCATATTAGCCCGTGGTAAGTATGATATGGTGCCTGATGTAAACAAGCAGACACTGCTTGTGACCACGGCCGGTATAACCTGGTCGAAACGTCAAGCAAAATAAGGTATGTAAATACCTAATGCATGATCGCGTTAATTCCCGTATGTTTATAAATTTATGTCATGCAACGCGAAAGTTTAAAAGTAAATATGGTGCCTGATGGTAAGCAGTCAGCGGGTTCCATTGGTGAAGTACATTATCACAAAAAGACATGTAAACAAACTATTATCATATCGGCTTTATGAAATAATAATAATAATAATAGCTTTAGACATAAAAAAGAGAGCCTGGAGATTTGTCACACAGGTTTCGAACCTATTACAAACTCCAGCTCTCACTAAGGTTTATTTACTGCAGCACTTATTTTAAGACCTAACTATGTACCTACTAACCTTTTTGAGAGAATAAATGAATAAATAAATAAATAAATAAATTATTAATTAATTATTAATACCTTTTGTTCAATATCTTAAAGTATAACCCTGTCTCTTGAGCTAGTTTAAAACTGTATTACAAGAGACAGTGCCTTCTCCATAAACTTAATACACAAGTTTTATGACGTGTGCGACAAAAAAAAATAACACTAAAAAAGTTAAAATAGCAAAAACATGAATGAACGGTAAGTTTACAAATTCTAATAGTATTACAGTGGGTATTAAATACAAAGTATAACTAAGATAATTCTAAGCAAGTTTAAAAACAAATCAGATTTGATAAATTATGAGGTAAGTACGTAAAAACTTTTAACAAAAGAACTTTAAATTAAAAATTAATAACTACCTATTAATTGTGTTAGTGTGGCAATGTACATAATATATTATGTAACACAAGTATGTCAGTAGGGTGTTGGTGTGTATGTGTGATGTGGTGAGTAGTGCGAAATGCACTAAAAACACACACCGCTTGAAAGACCCAGGATCAAAAAAAAACACATGCGCTGGTAAAAAGCATTGTTTAAATTGGTGCAAAAACTTGCATTATATTCTTAATGATATTAAATTTATTTGTACACGAGCTGCCAAGGCTTTCATATAGAGGTGCAATTTCCAGACCAGTGTTAGCACAATATTAGCTTTATGTATGTGTATTTAATGTCATATTATTTTACACTACGCTGCGATACAACGTAATATCACAGTTTAATAGTAAACTGCAATCTACGAGATGTTTGCCGTTTATATAGTTTGTAAGATTGCTTTTAGTATAAGGTTAACAGTTGTATATTTATAGGTTGTCCTTTTTGTTATCTATATCTATTTCTATTATATAAAGCCTAAGAGTTTTTTTCATTCTTTGTTCGTTTGAACACGCTAATCTCTGGAACGACCAGTCGGATTTAAAAATTCTTTTTGCGTATGACAGCCCATTTCTCGAGTAAGGTTAAAGGTTAAGTATCATCACGCTACTGGCGACGGGAGCAGAGCAGTAAGTAAAGACGCGGACGAAACCGTGCCTGGAAAACTAGTAGTAAATAAACAAAACAATACTTTAAGTTAATCTTGGACTTAATTAGTCAGACATTTTAGTCCAGAAAGTCCTTTACTAATACGCTGAAGGCAGTCATCCTCAGGATATCTGGATTATAACAAAATGTAGCGGTGAAGATCCTGCATTTATAAGCAAACATTTGAAGGGATTAGTAAAACAGAAGATTAGAAACCTTAGAGAATGCAAATGTTCTGGCCTGGTAGGGATCGCCCTAACTTTAAAGATAACAATATGTCTAAGTAGTAAAACATTCAACCACCCAAAATGTCTACTCTTCATCAAATTAACAAATATATATGCGATTACATACTAAAGGTTCTCCTAAATTTTAAATCAAATATTATTCGTCCCTTGGTTCACGTATTTCATAGCCACAACTAAGATTAGTGAAATGCCTTTCGTTAAACTAATTAAAATAGTTCATTGTAGAACCTTCCAGGCTTTTGTAATAACAGCAATTCGCTGAAATGAATTTGTACCTTATTACCTGCATAAAGAAGGTCCAAATTAATAAGTATAACTGACTGGTAAATTTTACTAGCTTTACAAGGAGATAATGTGCGTTTAATGTGCACTGAAAATTTAGTTCTAAAAGTTAACACTAAGAGCGCTGTCTATTTTCTTCATTTTTAAGGTTACTTATTTACTGTCTATAAATATAATAAATTAAACTATATCCCTGTAGTTCTAGTACAAATTTTGACAGTTCTATAAAACGTAATTATATTTAGTTTTCTGCAAAACCTTTTGCTACTTGCGCCGTTAGGGAGTCTAAGGGCAAGGTAATCTCAATATCGATATTATGTAGGTACTTCAAGAAACAAACTATTATAATATACAAAAGGTTCTGAGCGAATAGAAAATAAAATAAACTATTTGTATTGAAAAATAAAAGCGAAACATGAAGCATCGTTCCGATATCTGGTGACCTACTTAAGCATGTTTAAGTTTTCATGCCTTTGTGATCAATAGATTTATCTATAAAAATTTACGCTAGCTACTGGCGAAGTATAGACTATCCTATTAATATTATAAATGCGAAAGTTTATGTGTGTGTGAGTGTGTGTGTGTTTGTTACCACTCAGCACCTAAACGGCTGAACCGATTTCGATGAAAATTGGTATGTAGATAGATTCGGTGCCGGAGACGAACATAGGCTTTTTATCTCAAAAATCAGGCCGATTTTCGAGGGATACAAAAAACATACTTTACACACGGGCAAACAAAACCATGGGGCGCAGATAGTACGTTTATATGTTCAATATGTTCATCATTCCGAGACATGTTGAAAAGCGTTAATAATTCAAACCTATGTTCAATTCCACTTCGCTTCAGTCGACAGTTATTTCTCCATATTATAATATTTTGTTGAGCACCTAAGCTACTTAGATATGTATACATACATGTCCCCAATTTTCCTTTGTCTTTGCTTCGATACGCCTAAAAATTAATGCCTGTCTCTCTTACTCGTTTAGAAATGCAAATGATACCATAGATATTAAAATTAGGGTATCGTAGATATGATGTATAGCATGTTTTTACGATAGTGTTGGTACTAGCATGTATCCGAATAGTTCAAGAATATATGTACGTATAGTGGTAATGTTCTTATTTCTTTTCTGGTTTAAGATAAAAAAATAGATAGAATGCACTCACTATTGTGAAATACAAGATAAACTTATTACTAGATAATAATGTAAGCCGAAATTCAGGAATGTTGCACAAAAATGTATAGTCCTGGAAAAGTAGGTATATTTAAATTAGTTATATTGTTTTTAATTTTAGGTTTTTATAATATTGTATTGAGTTTTTTTTTTATCTGTAATGATATTGTAAATACTTTACAATATTGTAAACACTTGAGCAAAAGGTGCAAATAAGAAGAAAAGATTTTATTTACAATGTATTCCATAGCATTTTATTTTATAATTTTATAGCTTTTTCTTCTCCTATCATAATTCCTTCTCTTTTGTGATATAATTCTTAATTATTTCTTACGTAACGAATACAAGCTAAGGCTCAGTTTAAGGCTCAATTTAATTTACTAACATTAAGGTATAGCTAACTGATCTCTGGTAGTTCTGACGCTTATAAGTAATGTTTTCCCTAACATTAGATGCCACCATGTAATATTAAAAAACATCCTCAAAATGGTCTCATAATAATAGTTAAGAATTTCTACAGCGTTATCATTACGACTTCTATACAAAACACCCTTATTAATAATTAAATTCTTCCCCGTTAATATCCCCACGTTAATCCGCGTTGTTTTATATCAATCAACTCCTAAAATAGGTTAAATTAACCCACGTCAACTTGCAAAGGGAAATTAATAGCCGTCAATAAAGTTTCAATCTTTTGGCGCGAAACTACGTATCCATTACGGCGGCCATTTTGAAGCGTCCACAGATAATTTACTAAAATGCCGGATGACTGGCAGTTTGGAAACACAACAAAGAGGTTGTATTCTTTTTGAGTAATTTGTTCGTGGAACACGGTGTTGCTGTTTATTATGAAAGGAGGTTTTGGCACGTAAATATACTATCAAACAATAGAGGAGAAATGTTTTAAGGCCATACAGGCATACATGTTCTTTTTTTTTTATATATATATTATAGCCTACCAAAGTGACTCCACCCCGCCTGATGGTAAGCAGTCAGTGGAATCCAGAAGTGGCGGCCACTATACCGAAAGCCATCGTCTTAAACTCCTGGTATGGTGGCCTCCACTATGGCGGCTGGGAATGGGGTTAGGGGAAGGGAATGAGAGAGGTGAGGAAAGAGGAAAGGGGAAAATTGGGCTCTCACCCACCGAACGAAACGCAGTAGTACGGATACTACTACTCTTAAGTCGATCTTCTATAAGAGGGTAGTACTTCCCCGGACGATCCGGCCCATTCATGCTGAAATTAGCGTGGATCTACTACCGTAGCTTTATGTTAACCTTAGTAAATAAATATCGATTCTAACGAGTTTTGTGAACGTTTAAAATCTTTAATTCTCGGGTTTTTAAGTGGATAAGGTTAATAACTTACCAATAAAGTTCAGCTAAATGTGATGGGTTATCTTATCTCTATTATTAGAATTCAAGATTAAATGTGCACTTATACATTTCTCACTAGCTGAAAGACGTCTGGTCTTATTCAAGTACCTAACCGTAACGGATTCTTTTTTACTCATTACTGATAAGATTACACGAGTAAGTAACTTTAATCGATGCTGAGTCTTCCTACCCATCAAGTAAAAGCATAGGAATTATAGGCAGGCCTTCTAAAATAGAACAATGACCTGATAATGGTAGCAAACAACCTATACTTTAATTACTTATGTAACACTTTAATGAGGGTAAGGCTTCACTCGAGTTACGACTCATTATAAGTGATTCATATTACTTTCTTAAATATCTATACATAAGTATAATAAGATACAAATAACTGTTATGATAATCAGAACAGTTATTTGTAGATTACATTTTTTGGGTTCAGACCCATATTCTGACAGTTACTAAGTTTTTTTTTAATTTCTGTTTGATGACAACGATGTATTTATGAGTTTTAAAGTTCGCAATCCTAACTAACACTTTTACCTATTACACAAACGTAAGCCTATTACAACCATACAAGTAGGATAGGTAGCACAGATTCATAAACACGAGGTAGTAGGTCCGCATCCGGTCAACTATCAATGATTTTTCAAATCATAATATGTACTTTCTAAGTGTATCTTGGACATTTCTGACTGCCGGTGAAAGAAAACATCGTAAGGAAAATTGGAGTCAAAAGTCTGAAACTACCAATCCGCCTTGAGCAAGCGAGGTGATTAATGCTCATACCTTCTCTATAAGAGAAGAGGCCTTTGCTCTGCAGCGGAATAGTAAACAAGCTGATATTATAAGTAAGATATAGTTTTACGCTGCAGTTCAAACGAACGTTAAACCCAATACATCAATGCCCCAAAAACCTCAAGACGACAGCTTTGCTAATAAACAGAAATAAAGAAATACTAATAAGACCCTCTATAATTTCTTAATCTGTAGAATTGGTCTAACCATCAAGGCGCTAACTAAAAACACTAATTGGCTAATACATCACTTATTACAAGCATTTCAACATTATAAGCCCACAAAGCAAGAAACAATCGTCATACTATTTAAATCATCTAAAGGTCATAATAAAAACCGAAAGCTATTTTAATGGGAGCGACCATTTATTGGGCGCCGACATGCGATTTTAATCACGATATTTTAATTATGATGACAGATGAGCCAAGGGCTTGCTTCTAAGCACAATGTGTCGTCAAGCTGCTACATTATTCATATAAACCTAGCTTCCGAAAGGGAAGCGTCATGGTTAGGAACCTCACAAGATGAACCGATGACCTAATGACCTGATACCCTTATTATAGAGGCATCCGACTTAACTTAATGACTGACAAACATGGTAACAGCCAGGACTGACTTTTAACGTCCTCCAAAACACAGAGATGGTCAGATCAAATACTACTATTCGGTCATCCATATCCGCACTTTTTATTGCTTTTGATACTCAGGTGCCTTATTTATCACTTAGCAACACATCTCAGAATCAAAAATGTTTCTTTTGTTTTATTTTAAAACCTTCTATGGTTTACGGTAAACATCGATGGTCACGCAAGGCTTAAGTATCGTTTCTCATGTTCATATTTTTCAATGTAAGTGTTAGTTGTGGAATGTGCTGCCAATTATGTGACGGTATATGCTCAGGGTAAGTTCATTATAACTACGAGGTTGGTTGTTGATGCAGTACTGGCTTTATGACAGCTGAGGTTTGGCAAAGAATCAAAAATGTTTCTTTTGTTTTATTTTAAAACCTTCTATGGTTTACGGTAAACACCTATGGTCACGCAAGGCTTAAGTATCGTTTCTCATGTTCATATTTTTCAATGTAAGTGTTAGTTGTGGAATGTGCTGCCAATTATGTGACGGTATATGCTCAGGGTAAGTTCATTATAACTACGAGGTTGGTTGTTGATGCAGTACTGGCTTTATGACAGCTGAGGTTTGGCAAAGCAACTGGTACTGCAATGAACCATTTACTGACTCATAGAGAGTAGCATTGTAGAAAATTAAAACATTTGCCAAAAATATTCACTGAAGTGTAACTATGCAATTTTGCATTGATTTCTTTATTTTACTGCCGTCAGAACGTAGCAACATTAGTTACACAACTCGCAAAATGAGGAGACTTCAGGCACAGCAATAACCTATCAGCATAAAACCACTTGCAATAAAACTACACATCACTTCACGCCTTTCGTAATAAAAAGACTTAAGCAGAGACTTTGCCTCTTCAAGATTTATATATTGATCTTCTAGAGTAATTCTTGCACGTTAAAAGTAGGCCCTCGTTGTCATCAAGTTGATAACAATCATTAGGTCAAGTCAGATGACTCTAGGGCACGCCACGGTGGTGGCGGTAAGTCCCGTCCTCGAGAAGTGGCTGGAGAGGAGGCACGGCGTCCTCACGTTCCGGCTGACACAGGTACTCACCGGTCACGGGTGCTTCGGCACGTACCTGTGTCTCATAGGCCGGGAGCAGACGTCCGTCTGCCATCATTGCGGGGTCTGCCCGCGCGACACGGCGCTCCACACGCTCGTGGAGTGTCCAGCGTGGGCGGACCAGCGCCGCGACCTTGTTGCGGCGCTCGCGACGGCCCAACTCTCGCTGCCGGCTGTGGTTCTGTCCATGGTCCGCAGCGAGAGGGCTTGGGAGGGAGTCGCCTCCTTTTGTGAGCAGGTGAAGCTCGCCAAGGAGGCGGCCGAGCGGGAGAGGGAGCTGACCACCTTGCTCCCCGCCCGTCGCGCCCACCCCGGACGTCGCCGTGGGGCGCTCCGGGATCTCCAGCCACCGTAGGAGGATGCCTGCGGGCGGCGATTGGGCAATCGCCGCTCGAACAGCACAGGCGGCGTACGTGTTGCACAAACGCCTCTAGATGGAGGAAGGGGGGCCAGACCCCCCAAATCAGACGGGGCCCGCTCACGTTGAGCAAGCCGTGGCCTGTCGGGGTCGCGGATGAATGCGCGAGCGTCTGCCGTGGCCCCGACACTCTGGCCGTCTGGAGGAACACCGTGGGTTTTAGTCGGTATGCCGGCCACTGTTTCATTGTGGCCGGAGAGTCCGACATAACCCCCGCCTCGCCCAGGCGGGTGCGTACGCGTAATGCGTTTCCCACGAAAAAAAAAAGTCAGATGACTCTATGGGTGACCTAAACAAATCCTGACACTAGGTTGACCACTAACCACTCAAATTTGATTTTGAGGATAATAATCGACTTTTTTAGGCTGTTGACTACTTTCGCAGGCAATGAAAATAAATATGTTATTTCACAGTAACAAAAAGCTTCCATAAGACACTGTCTTTGTAGAAATGTGATTGGAGGTTTGCAATCACGTCAAGTTCACGATATTAACCTCACGATGACCCGACATCGATGCTTTCTTACGATGTATCGATTTTACTCGAAACGATTCTCGATACATCGCATTGTTGTTGAATTTGTACTTAATTCAAGTGGTCTACAGCTTGAGTACTGGAGAAAATCGTATGTCTTCTCGTCTCTCCTTTACGCGTTCAAATAAAAAGAGATAGAATGAAACTTTTTGTGTACCGTGTTTTGATGGTCTTCCACCTTGCCCACTTCCTAACTTGACCACTTCCAGAGTTGTCCAGTTTCTAAATTGTCCACTCCTATATTGTCCTTTTCCCGAATAGTCATTTCTTATATCCTAATTCGTCTACATCCTAAACATCTATTGCTCATTTGTCATTTCATATTCAATCATTTCCTAACTTATCCATCTTCTGGCAAAAAACAGAAAGAATGTGCAACAAAATTGACAGCAGCGGTCTGCTTGTGCAGATATCGCGCCTGCATCGTATCGGCGCCGTATCTGCACCTTATCGTCGCCTCGCCGCTTTCTGTTTGCGTTGGGTCTAAGTAAGGCTGCCCTTCGTCCGGGTTTCCTCGGATTTGTCCTAGTTAAGAGGACATTGTACTTCTGGGTTTAAAAATTTTAAGTTTTGGCCTCCCGCGACACATGCACTGTGATCGCCGACCGCGATCAACCGACGAACAGACTCTATATTTTAAAAAACCTGTTGACGTGTTCAGGTTTTGGGCTTTGAAATCTGGAGTTTTCACGCGTCTTGTCCTGGTTGCCAAATTTTAGAGATGGCAAACCTAGGCCTAAGGAATGTGTTATTTGTCTTAAGTACTTAAGTAGGTATATTCCATTGCATTTTCCTCTGCTGCAAAACTAGCTAGTCTAAACCTACCTATTTAGGCCTGAATAATATAAGAATGGGAAATTTGCGACTGGAAAAAGAAGAAATTTGATTAAATGATTCGATTAAATGAGATAAAAAAAAATATTATTCTTTTTTTTTGTGTTTGCTTGTGTGAAATATACATGTCGAGATCAGAAAAAGACGAATTGGAAAGTAGTCTAGTTAGAAAGGAACGACTTTTGAAATAGCCAAGTTAGGATAAATACAAATAAGGAAGTGGACAACTTTGGAAATGGTCAAGTTAGAAAGTGGACAAGGTCGCCCGGAAGGTTTTGATGTAGTTATTTTGATTGCTACTTACATAATTTGATGTTGATAAATAAAATTAAAAGTTTGTTTGAAGCACCTTGTAACAAAAAACAAAATAGTATCGCCATTTTAGCATCATTTTAAATACTTTAAAATTAAATAGATGAATATTATTAAAAAGTTAACAGAAAGTCGAACTAACCACCATATTAAACATATTTGAGGGTCCAAACTTAATAACATTACCCACGCAATGCTGTCATCTAATAATATTATGAAAATTACGGAGCTCAAACCTTCTGACTGATAATGTCGATTCGTCAAACGAATGTATCCTAACCGCACTATATCATCCCTTCATAAGCGGATTGCGAGCCTTTTACCAAAATATATGATAATATAATATTATCAACTCTACTATATAATAATATTTTATTGTTTGTAAGTTATAGGGAACTGAGTATAAAGCTAAGTGAAGGGGGTTTTTATACAATTGCGGTGACAAACAAGTATACGGTCTACCATATGGTAAGTGGTTATTGTAACCTATGGGCATGATTTCCATCAGTGCTTACACAATCGAGCCGTTGTCGATATATCTTGAGAGAGAAAGAGATAAGTAGGAATTCGGGCACGCTCACTTACCGGACGAAACGTATTAGTATAGTTTATATTAATATTATAAATGCGAAAGTTTGTGTGTATGTGTTTGTTACCACTTAGTGCCTAAACGGCTGAACCGATTTCAAAGAAAATTGGTATGGAAAGAGATTCGGTGCCAGAGACGGGCCTACTTTTTATCCTGAAAATCAGTCTGATTGCTATTATAGAATTTTGGCTTATAGTAATATATAATATAAGCCAAAATTCTATGAGAGGGTAGCATTCACTTGCCCGGTTGGTCCGGCATGTTATATATCTGTACATTACATACATTTTGAGTCCCGTATTATTTACCATTGGACATTCAGTCCGACCCGTAAGGCTCATGGCTGTTCACATGACAAAATCTGGAAGTATCTACTACCATAGAACATTGTTCTGCCATAAATTGTGTCTTGTCTTAAAGCTACAGCTTTCTCATTAACAATTTTCCACTACGGATATAACTGCGACTTTGATAAAATAATTAATTGAAATTGTAATTAAAATAAATACCTATTAATGCTGTTAATAACTAGCTAATCTTCATATCAATAAAACCTTAGCCTAGTACTATAAATAACTTCCGAACAGGTAAATATCTACCCACGTGTGGAGTAAATTGTTGCTCTGATTTTAACTAGCATCCACGTGTCACATTTACAATAGTTTATTTTAGAATATTCAGAGAATATCAAGGAGCATTGAAGATTTCAGGCTTTATTGAGCAAGTGTGGCGACCAATGCAGAGCCTTTCCCTACAGTAGGATCGTCAGTTTTTAGATTGCATGTAATGTCGTCTGGTAACTATGACAAACGCCGACGTTTAGAAGAAACTTATGTTCAGCAATGGTTACCAAACTCAAACTCAAAGCATTCATTTCATTTTGATTATAAAGTATGATACTTATGAACGTCAAAATTACATAAAGTCATCCAATTAACCTACAGCCAGTTCGTTGATGAGGTAGAGCCGTGAGAAGAAATGGCAAGAAACGCAGTCAGTCAATGGCCTGATAATTACAATTTTAACTCTCAACGTAACCAAGAACAATACAAAGTAATTATTACTAATCAACCTACTAATACAATTATCAAGATTTAAAAAAGAGAGGCTTTCAATTATTTAGTTTTATCTAGTATAGTAAGTTGACTAGGTATTTGAATTACTACGTATTTTATTTTCAAACAAACAAATTTATTGCTATATTCTGCGTGCAAATAAAGTCTAAACTAAAGATGTCGTAGACCGCAAGCATGGCACCAAGAATTATTGTTTTATTTGTCAAATAATAATAATCCACAGGTTAAAAGTGTTAGGGCTCAATTTGGTCTAAAAACCCTAAGAGCTTTCAACTGTTTCTTTTAAGTGTACATTTTGTTTATCACTTATATCAACGGGATAATACCACACGCCCATCAATGTGACTGTTGTAAGCTAGGATTAAATATAATGAGAACCGACTGTTAACCGTTGACCTCATAAGCCGAGCGTTATTTACCTACGTATGAACCTTACTTACATAATTTTATTAAAAAAGAATAAAAAACACATACCGATCAATTATGTAAAAAAGTTAGCAAGTTCTCTTATGCTTTATTTATGTTAGCTAAGGTCGTAAATCAAAATGTGGTACTGACTGCTTACAATGCTTATGTTTCAGCATCACTGAGGTATGGCATTATATTTTGGGGGAATTCTGTTGAAAGAGAAGAAGTTTTCAAAGCACAGAAAAAATGTGTCAGAGCGATCTGTAAGTTACGACTACCTGATAGCTGCAGACCACATTTTAAAAAGTTAAAAATATTAACCCTACCATCACTTTACATCTATGAGTCAGCCATTTTTGTTAAATCACATCCATTAGTGTTTGAAAATTTATCTAGCAAAAGACATTGTAATAAAATACATATGCCTTCTCATACTACAGCATTATACAATAAAAGTGTTCTAGCCATGGCTCCAAGATTATATAATAGGATTCCAAATGACATTAGAAAAATAAATGACATTAATATATTTAAATGCACACTTAGGACATATTTATTAGAAAGGACATACTACTCTGTAAACGATTTTTTAACTGACATACAAATTAAATGAATTATATTATTCACTAACAAATAATAAAAGCCTATAGCTATTTAATAATGAAATATAAATTGTATTGCTTTATCATTAGTTAATTATGTATGTTATAATATGACTTAATAATACCTACTTAAAATTTGCACACCAGAAATGGTAGTTTACAGAGGTTCAAGAAATAATTATTGTACAACAACTTTATACCTGTATGACGCAAATAAATAATTTGAATTTGAAAACATTATTTGGTCTTTTTCTTTTGTTTTGCCCTAGGTACTTCTTTAGGCTTCTTCTTCTCTAGGTCTTCTGCTAGACTTTTGCAAGTATATAGTACAAATTACAGTTTACAAGTAACAGATATACATTTAACGGTCATATTATTATCATGTATATATATACACATAAGTACCAAAGTTTTCGAAACCAAGAATCGAATCCGCAACTCATCGTGCAGTTGCAAGCATTCCAAAGCAGCCAATGTGTCAATACTTCATCAACTGATTACGAACAATCAATGCAAAGCAATTCAAATTTCTTGTTTCTAATAATACTAATCATGAATCACATGAATCTTTCATCTATTCATCCAGCAATTAGTGTCATGTTATGTGTACTCACGAAATGCCCAGAAAACCCGCAACCGTCGGAACATAGTCGTACTTATCCAATTTTCTAGTATCTACCGTAATCCGTCTTGAAACTTAGACTTAAGAGCTGTCTTAGAACGGTCCGAGGATTCCGTAAATTGAACTCGCACGGCTATTTAGAAGATTATTTGTCTGTGCTGCTTACGAACAAATGATGATTGGTAACTTATGGAGTCATTACTTATCTTTACATATAAAATGCTTTGTCCTGAAAGACTGACGGACCAACCTTAACCGCTGAACGGTGATCGCATAATCGCACATAAATTGCATAAACAAAAACAAATTAAAAACACCGCGACATTAGATAGTAAACACTATGATCTGTAAAACCATCATTTAGACAACGATTGCACATTGACACGTATATATAACATTCAAAATATATTATTAAAAACAAAATGCACTGCCTAAAACAAACTGAAAGGAATAAAACTATTTATTTTATCTGCTGACGCTACATTACAACTACACACAACGCCATCTAGACCCAAAGTAAGCATATTATATGCTTGTGTTATGGGTTCTAGAATGCGGATATACATACTTTAATACTATTTTTTTTTTGTAAATACATACATAATATACATAGAAACGCCCAGACAGACAAATAGACATGTTCATGCACACAAATATTTGCTCTGAGCGGGAATCGAACTCTGCGTGGCAGTCCATCCACAGTACCACCGAACCACAGCAGTCTATATTATCGAGATATTAAATTAATACGAATCTAATGACACCTCTTAAGTCAAAATCCATTAACCCATTTAGGCTGTAGAGCGTGCCGAAGAAATAGACATACCATACCGACACTCGAAAAACATTACCCTCCTTGACTTCGTCAGTCGGGTAAAAACAGCGTTGCTTTCATTCGATAAACAAAATAACTATGAAAGACTGAAACGCTGACGTATAAAAAAATAAAAAATCTACTGTTTCAGTTGGATTCGTCACAGATGATACATCCACGTCGCTGAACATACATCTGATTGCACCCTTTGTTTGAGTACTTTTTACTCGTGTTGTGATTGATATACTCGAATGAGATTT
The DNA here is from genome assembly GCA_963082885.1 of Parascotia fuliginaria. NCBI lineage: Eukaryota > Metazoa > Arthropoda > Insecta > Lepidoptera > Erebidae > Parascotia > Parascotia fuliginaria. Next base: position 6,449,013 of record OY720197.1, read on the forward strand.
CTTTTGGCTTTTTTGTTCGTCCACATAGTTTCTACTACTTTTGGTCCTTCTGACTGCTGAGCGGACTACTTTTATTAGGCTAGTATCAAAATACCGAAATGCTGGCATTGTCCACTAGTAAAAATGTGCCTATTTTTCAGTATCAGCAGTATCTAACCTCCAAGCAGATAATAACAGGCTTTTATACATCACGCAACCAAACAATTTGTCTATTTACCAATCACAGCTTGGCTAACCATAGGTTTGGTAAAGATTGATTGCTTTCTGTGAAATGAGAGCGAAGTTTGTAAAGTCATTTATCATGAAGGCCTTCAATTAAACCAGTATTGACGAGTTTTATGATACACTAGTTTCACCCGCGTCTTTGTTTACTGCTCGGCTCACGTAGTCAGTAACGTAATATTACATAGCCTATAACCTTCCTTAAAAACTTGTCTATTTTACCTAAAAATATTTTTTCAAATCCGATTGGTAGTTCCAAAGATTAGCGCGTTCAAACAAACAAACAAAGAAACAAACTCTTTCGCTTTATATAAATTGTTTGATTAATTTGTTGTTTATAGTATTTGGGGTATAACAATATGTTGAAAACTGAGGTCTTAAAAAAAACTGTCCAAGAGATTTGAAAAGCAACCAATGTTCTAGTTGCAACTGAAATTTACATACTCATATTATATAATCTAACTATTTCAACACCTACATTTTGTATTTGCCTGTTTACCGGTCGCAATTTGGCGTCCGAATTAATAAGAATATCCCGATAGAAAAACGCAATTTCATTTTACTCCAAACTTTTACGTAGCTACGGAAACATTGAGGCAGTACCTATATTGGAAATTATTGTTAGAAACATTCGGTAACAGAATTTTTGGGTTTCAACGTCAAAAAAACGAATTTCTTTTGCATTTTAAAATTTGGTATCCACCGGCAACACAGAATAATTAATTTTGTTTAATCCAACGTCAAAAATATAAAATTGAGATTCAAAACTGGAATCTATAGAAAATAAAAGGATATGACAGTAGGAAACAGTAAATTCGAAGGATAAATGTTAAAGTAAGGTACTTATTTTTTAATACGTTTACTGCTTGCCATATGATATTTTGCAATAATTACCTGTATCTGTATGACTTGGTGACCACATCATCATCACTATATCAGCCAAAAAACGTCCACTGCTGGTGACGACAGCAAGGGAATATGACGAACTCTGTGGTTCGGTGGCACTATCAGAATGCTACCGTGAAGTCGCGGATTCGATTCCCGCTTAATGCAAATATTTGTGTGCATGAAATAACTATTTGCATTGGTCTCTCTATGTATAATAATGTATGAATTTACATAAAAAAGTATTTAAGTATGTATGCATTCTAGAAATCATAACACAAGCTATAATATATGCTTACTTTGGGTCTAGATGGCGTTGTATATACATAATATTAAGTACACAACGAAGTTATCTGTTATTTCCTTAGTCCCTTATTACGACTCCAAGGAAAGTGATTGCATTCTAGACCGGTAACCATACAACTTAAGTCATTCGTATAGTCAAAGACAAATTGTGTAAAAAAGTAACTTGAAAAATCGTTTACCAATAATGATTGTTGAGAAAAAGCAACAGGCTATTACAGTTTGATTTTCAGCTCGATTGGATTAAACGAAGTGGATAGAAAATGACTTGCAGGATTTGTAGAGTACAGTGAGAAACCATTAAGAAGCCTAAAACAATGTCACGATGACGCCACAGGTAAGGATTGACAGAAGTTTCAGTTAAAATTGCTAACCAGACTTAATAATTGTTGATTCTTGACTTTTACTTTTTATGATAGTAGAAAGGTTAGCAAATGCTTTCTATAAGACATACTAATAATGTACGTCGCTTAAACAACAAGTTTATTGTTTTTCATGCTACAAATAGATCTGATTATCTCAATGCATTAGAAACTCTAGCAATAATTGGGAAACCGTGTAATAAACTGCGAGCTATTATTGAACACTTATCCTTCGTTCAACCAAGTAAACCAAGAGAGATAAGATCACAGAATTAAAAGCTGCTGAGAATGTACCTCTACATTAATTAATGGTGTTTTGTTACTGCCGATGAGAGGTGTCTTCAAATAGAGCCTAGGAAAAAGTAAAACAGAGGAGAAATCAATCAAAGTCCTCTTTTGATTATAACAACAAAATTTTTGTTATCCATCGCAAGCGTTATAGTATAATTGCAAATGTGATTACTTTATTAGCAAGGGGCCACGAATTTTGATTAAATTTTAAGTTATTTATGTGAAGTGAGATACGAGATTTTCCGGCGAAATTGTACAGCCCAATTTTTGCCCAGTTTTTGTTGGCTCATTCCAGGCTTATATTTGCCCTGAAGGTGAAGTTGAAAGTTAGTAATATGAAATCTTTTCGTGCCACGATAAGACAAGTCAATTCTCTTAAATATACTGACGACTGATTAAATATCAAGCCTAAGGGCAGCTTTCTCATTTCGGATAAACAAATTTAGCATTTCTGTAACAAAACCTACACAAAACCAATGCGAGTTAAATTAATAAGATGGAGGTCCAATATTCCCCCCTTTTTTTTTTTTTCGTGGGAAACTCATTACGACTAAAACCCACGGTGTTCCTCCAGACGGCCAGAGTGCCGGGGTCACGGGAGACGCTCGCGCATTCATCCGCGACCCCGACGGGCCACGGCCCGTCGGGGTCGCGGGGCGACGTGAGCGGGCCCCGTCTGATTTGGGGGGCCTAGCCCCCCTTCCTCCATCGAGAGGCGTTCGTGGAACACGTACGCCGCCTTCTCGGGCCTGTGCTGTTCGAGCGGCGTTTGCCCAATCGCCGCCCGCAGGCATCCTCCTACGGTGGCTGGAGATCCCGGAGCGCCCCACGGCGACGTCCGGGGCGGACGCGACGGGCGGGGAGCATGGTGTTCAGCTCCCTCTCCCGCTCAGCCGCCTCCTTGGCGAGCATCACCTCCTCGCAAAAGGAGGCGACTCCTTCCCAAGCCCTCTCGCTGCGGACCATGGCCAGAACCACGGCCGGCAGCGAGAGTGGGGCCGTCGCGAGCGCCGCAACCAGGTCGCGGCGCTGGTCCGCCCACGCAGGACACTCCACGAGCGTGTGGAGCGCCGTGTCGCGCGGGCAGACCCCGCAATGGTGGCAGACGGACGTCTGCTCCCGGCCTATGAGACACAGGTACGTGCCGAAGCACCCGTGACCGGTGAGTACCTGTGTCAGCCGGAACGTGAGGACGCCGTGCCTCCTCTCCAGCCACTCCTCTAGGACGGGACTTACCGCCACCACCGTGGCGTGCCCTGAGGTCCAATATTCCCCTCATTCATCTTTCTTTTCCTCCGTTATCCCCTTCTCTCTAAGACGAAGCGGAGCCATGGTGGAGGCCACCATATCAGTAGTTTGACTTTTGGAATGGTTTATACCACTTTTGGATTCCACTGACTCCTTACCATCAGGCAGAATGGAGTCACTTTGGAAGGCTAATTTAAAAAAGACGGTCGTCAGCGGTTTGGTTGTTTTCTGTGCATTGCTTTTGCGATGCTTGGAGGACACAACCATGTCCATATGTTACTTACGTTTACCATTTACTATCAGGGTGCCGAGTGCGAGTTTTTACGCTAACGCGATCAAACCGTTTACCGCGTTTGGCTCTCTGATTGGTTAAGAGCTGAGAGCGGGTCAATCGTAGCGTCGAACGTCATAAACGGGTCGATCACGTTAACGTAAAACAAACTCGAACTAGGCACTCAGGTGTGGACAGTATGCATATTTGTCCCAGTTTTTTAATAAAAACATTAAACACTGAGTGGATATTTTATGAGTAAGTCGATACTTCTTTGATCTGATCCATTTGTGCTAATGCAAAAAAAATCTTGAGCAAGTGTGAGGAACAATCATGCCTTCTCTGTATGAAAAGAGGCCTTAACTGTACAGGGAAACAGTAACAGGCTGGAATTATTTAACAAAAAACTATTAAAATTTAAGTCATTACATTATATTTAAAATATATTCTCATATTTTACACATTTTACTGTCTGCTACCAAACGGATAAACAATCCACTTAATAATATCTCAATTTCAATCAGTCTCTCACATCCCACTGTTGGACATAGGCAAAGGCAATTGGAAGAGTCCGCTTTAACACTTGGTCCTCCGCCTTCTGCATGATGACAAATCTAAATCTCACCTAATAATCTAAATAGAAAAGATGTTGTATGTTTGTTTGTATGTTGCTATTCAACTCAAGATCTGATCTAAGTAACCGATTTAAAAAAATCTTTTAGCTTAAGAAAGCTACAAATAAGAAGGCTATATTTTATTACGTTTAACCTTTATTTTGTTTTTCAGTTATTTTCAAAATTTTAATATTTTAAGCTCCTTTGTAAATTTAAATGATGCAATACGACACTATAGCAAAGATATTTTCCGTAGGCGTTTGTTGTACGACCGAATGAAACTTTTGATAACGAAGCGAAGCGAGGACGGTCGTCTAGTTATAACTAAAGTTATGAACTAAACCTTGTTCGTGAAAATTTGAACCCAAAGTTACTATCCATAAAACAGGCACATTAGTGTGGAATGCTTTCATAGTTTATGACGTCATTTGCCGCTATTTCGAGCGTATTTTAATGATAATATCAAGTCAGGCCTAGTTTAACAGATTCAAAGAGGTCACAGTATACGGGCTTACCCTTGAATACCCGCATGCAATGTAGTAGATTCGACCTGATATTACTATCACCCACATTGCTTTATCATTCACGGTCGCATCATACATAAGTAAAAATCTTGGGCAATTTTTAATCTGGATAAAAATGGATGTGTTCGGGTACCTATATCTACAAGTGAACGTCTCGAAAGAAAAAAAGCATTTATTTTGCTTATACCATGAAATTGTTTAGTTACATTTTTAAAATTAACCCACTAATATTTCGTCGCACTACCGAATGGTTAGCGAGATAAATGGCGGATACCATTCGAACTCCAATTAGCATCATTACCTTAATATTTCTTTCACATTTTGCGTCGAGGTCTTATAAGCGACACGCAAAAACATGTTTCACAAAGTCAGCTTAATAGAGTATGAGTATGGCAATCTAGCTAGCGATTTGCTAATATGACTTTTGAAAAGGGTTTTCATCAATGCTAAAAGAATAAAGTTAAATTATTAAAAAATCAGAATCACTATATATCTTCAGTACAGATAAAAGACGACCTCTACTGTACATGGCCTTTCACAAGCGTATAATAGTCATCAGCCGTTTTTAACCTCAAAAATCAATACCTACATAGCGTAAAACCACATGTCCAATTCGCAAAAGTAAATATTTAAAAGATTGTATAACGATTCTGTGCGATCTAATACAATCTACGTATTCATATAAAATTAGAAATGTTAACAAATTTGTTTGAAATTTAAATAAACATTGAAAACAAGGTCTATTTGGTTTGTTAACTGGACTGTACGAGCTGAATATTATGTTTTATTTATGAACTCAGTAATTTATTATTATTTGTAATGTTAAAATACATTTTGTGTATATTTGTATTTAAATTTGAATACACATTGTGGCAATGAATGTGAGAAATACGCAAGTTTTTAAAAGATTCCTGCTTAAAATCAGCACTGTGCGTAACTTTACAAACATAAATTTCTTCGTGGAGTTCTCAAGCAGTTGACTATTAAGGTCAAGTATTTAATTATTAAGGTAACTGATTCAACAATTTAACCGTAAAATTATTGATCTTACTTAATTAAATTTTGATATCAATTATGCAATAATCTTAATAATTGTTTTTATACGCCTTTGGTGACAAACAAGCATACGTCCCATCTGATGGTAAGCGGCAACCGTAACCTATAGAGATGGCTGTGTTTCCAAGTATTGCGAAAATAATAATGCTTGGAAAACACAACCGAATCGTTGCCGACCACGGAGAACGGGATGAGGCAGGAAAAGGAAAAAAGATCAGGATCGAGAGGTTATTTAGGGTGCCAGCGCTCTCACTCACCGAGCGAAACACATCAGCATGAAAACTAATATTCTTACGTCTTCTATGAGAGGGTAGTACTGCCCCGGTCGAGCCGGTCCATTCATGCTGAAACCAGCGTGGATCTACTACCGTTAAAAAAAACTTTTTTAGGGCTTGACCGTCTCGGACGTCTCCAGAATACCTTCGCAAAGTTTCTTAACAAACTGATAATTGGTTCTGAAACGCATATAGGACAGACATACAAACATTAATTTTTATGATAAATGTTATAATATAATAATTTTATCAGGAGCCACTCGCTCTATCAGATTCTAAAACCGTTTTTCAGTGCACATAGTGTAGTATATAATAACGATAAACTAGGTTTAACACATGACAATTGACTGAACTGTTGAGCTGTTGACAACAGAGATCAATGAGAGTGTTTCGTGTCTCGAGTCTATTAATACGTATGCACAAATAGATTTCGCAGCTAAGTACCTGTAAGGTGTTGTGCTACTGTAGGTAAAGCATTATCGTATTCACAGTTAATTTCACGTAAAATAATAAAAAAATCCTAAGAAATTTTCAGAGAAAAATTCGTCAAGGATTCTTGCGTATTCTTGATAAAGGGAATGTAATATACAACCTACACTCGTCACTAACGCTCTTATTTAAAAGCTTTTCGCATGACAGCTGAACCAGTAAATTCTTGCCCGAAAATCGTGCATTAAGTAACCTAATTTCATGTCTCTTATATTTCTTCTGTCGTTTTTCATGTTACCTCAAAGTGCTAACAGATTTATTATTTTGAAACGGTGTTTGACACGATCTCGTCATGTTGTCTAATGGCTTTGTCTTTAATGGTTGAGGGGTTCGGAAAATATGTATGGTGTTAAAATACTATTAATATTAAGTACGTACATTAAATGTCGGGTTTCATTCCAACTCAGGGTACATTTCTATGAGTCAAAATTATTTATTATGAATATCTGAGTGTATTTTGTATCTGTTAATTCTTTTAATATCAAGAGTTTGCAATTTTGAAATAGTTTGTTAGGTACAATATTATATCGTTGTATAAATATAATTCTAAAAATAACCAGGTGACAAAAGTTCTACTATAACTTCAGCTCATAATTTTCGCACTTGAGCAATAATTTTCGTAAGAAATTTGGCTATACCCGAATTCGTCTTCTGCCTGATTTGGTCGCCTATTATTTGGGATCAATGCTAAAATAATCGAAATGGCCCTGTGGATAAGGCGCCCGATTCGTAAACACGAGGTAGTGGTTTCGAATCCGGGCAAGTACCAATGTCATTTTTCAAATCATATGTACTTTCTAAACATCGTGAGGAAACCTGGACTTTAAAAGTCTGAAATTGCCAATCCGCCTTGAGCAAGCGTGATGATTAATGCTCATTCCTTCTCTATATGAGAAGAGTCCTTTGCCCTGCATTGGAACAGTAAACAGACTAGTATTATTATTATTATTATTATAATGCTAAATATTTTCTTTACAAAATAGAAAGCTGAAAGTAATAAAGTATCTATAGAGTTAATTGCCTGCGTCACTTTGCATGCTACTTGAAACTGTAACTTAGAAAAATTGTAATAACCTGGCGATTAAAAAGAGTGGCCTGAGTTTCTTGCCAGTTCTACTTCGTCAGCGAACTGACTGTAGGTTAATTTGCTGACATTTTGTAAACTTTGACGTTCATAAGTGTTAATTTAATTAACCTATATGAATAAACATATATTTCATTTCATTTATTTCATTTCATTTCACCACCTTGGTCGGTCGTAACCTACTAAATAAATCTTAGAAATCAAGACCAATCAATAACAATGGCAGCACACGTCAATATAGAAGCCAATGGAATATAGTCGCATCTAACTATTATTTATTCGGCCGAGTAGGTCAGTCTGCGTCAGTCGACTGGAAATCCTGGCTCGTCTATAACTAGATTATAGTGTTACTGGGATTTAATGTTTTTACATAAATATGTATTTAGATGCTAAGTATTATGTTCGAGCCGAGATCTCACGTTTGATTCACGAATAAAAAAAAAAATCTCGATACAATACAATATACGCAGAGTATATTACTTAGTATTATAGTTATAAACCTTCTAGAAGAAGTGCTCAAACAATAGTAAAAACCGTGACAAAATCCGATGCGTGCTTTAGAAAAAGTGAGGTGGAAAGAAACAAATGGTTCACCTAATAGTAAGTGATTGGTGATGATTGCTCATGGCCATGGCTGTGTTTTCTAAGCATTGCAAGAAAATTTGCTAAGAAACCGTTACGACTGTGAAGTACAACAGGAATAAAAAAAGAAAAAGGAAAAGTAAAAGGGTTGAAGCAGTACTTTACTAACAGTAGGTTTCTATAAACGATCTCTATTTGAAAATAGAGACCGATTTTATGCAACGGATCGTCCATAAATAATGTCATTAATATGTCTATTATTAACAGCGCCGGAGTGCCGGAGACCCAATTTCCTTCTTCAATCCCTTCCCTAACCTAACCCCATTCCCAGCCGCCATACCAGCAGTTTAAGACGATAGCTTTTGGTATGGTGGCCACCACTTCTGGATTCCACTGACTGCTTACCATCAGGCGGGGTGGAGTCACTTTGGTAGGCTAATATAAAAAAAAGAAAAATAAAGCGCTTCAGGTATGAACGAAAAATCGGGATTTTCAAGAATCTTGGATTGAAGTATGTATATAGATAGCAGCATTAGACAGCTCTTATAATATAAATTCGTCCACAATTATTCTAAACAAAATATTACCACAAAAAAAAACCTTTATTTGACAGTTAAATTTAGATTCTAAACAAATCTTGAACAAAAGATTTACGAGAAAATTATAATGGATTTTAACAAAAATGCGAGTGCAAAGTTACTCTCGTCTACTGAGCCAAACAAAAGGGAATAATTAAAGCAGCGGTCGTTGTATGAAAGACACAGTGACCTGGTTCTCTAGTTCAACTTAGACTTGTGTACTTACTTAGTTGCTCAATGAACGATGCTGGCTTTTTGATGCATTCAGTGACAAATAGGCATACATAAAACTTCTGGAATATGCCTCAATACAGAAAGTAGAGCAGCGTCTTGTGATAAGACTATTGCTACAGCAATAGCTAATCTACCTAGCGTAGCAATTATGATATAAAACTCTCTGTATCTGTGTAGTTAAACGATCGTTTATAAGACAAATGTTATTTGTTATACTTAAGGGCATCTATAGAAGTTTTCAACCAAAGTTTATGTACTAACGCCCTCGAGAACTACGTATAACGACTAAGTTTGTTATAAGACATTAGAAAAATACTTTTTTTTTAGTTTTTTTTATTTATGGCTGTTTTGCTTTCTATTTTACAGGCGAATTGACAATTTATGTGTCTATTTAATTTTTTATGACATTTATTCCTAAAGTTTATTTATGAGTAGTAAAACTTTTGACAACATTCGTCGTAAGATAATGTTAAAATAGTTTTTGAAGTACAATAAAGCTTGAAACTAGATTTTAATCCTCATCAAACACGATAGCTATAGGCTACTTCAGCTTATTATGATGAGTAAGGTCGTGGGGAAGAGACGGGCTGGCCAAAGAAAGAAATCTTGGCTGCAAAACATGTGAAAGTGGACTAGTATTACCACCGACAAGACTGTTCTATCTCGAACTCGATAGCGACAAGTTCAAAGAGCTTACGGCCAATCTTAAATAATGAAGAGGCACATTAAGAATAGAAGAAGAAACCTCATCATCTTCATCAGCCGAAATACATCAACTGCTGGTGTTATACCTCTTCCAAGTACCGTCCGCGTCACTCTCTGGTCGCGAACCACCTCCATCCATTGTTAGCTGCCATCCCTATTAGGTCGCAGCGATTTATGGTCTACATAATACGAGTATATTGTACCCAACAACAAAAATATTCCTAACAAAGGCCGTAATTAATTTCATTACCGATCTAATGCGTATTACACGGCATATTAAGCTCATACCCTCATCATATAAAGGCTGAAAGAAGGCTTGCTGAGAAATGTTTCTACTCAGTTAAAGAGTTACTTAAGTAAGACTATAAAATTAATACTAGGTAATTAAAATTTTCAATCATTTGTAATATAATTAACAAGAATAAATTTAAATACTATTCGCATAACTATGTATGTATAAATTATTATTATTGTGTGTACCTATTTAATTATTTGGTAATGTTGACAATATAATATTAATGAATGGTTTTTAAAGTTAAGTAGGTAATGATTTGCTTGTCTTAACGACGAAATGTGCTGAGCTATCATAAAATTTAACAGTCTTGTGAACTATATTTCTTGCAAATAAATATTTCATTTCATTTCATTTCATTTCATTTCATTTCATTTCATTTCATTTCATTTCATTTCATTTCATATTATTAAAAAACAAAAAGCCCGCCTACCTAAAACTAAATGAAAAGAAAGAAACCCATTTTTTCTCGTCCTGACGCTACATTGAAATATTATGTACCCTATAACACTCCTACGTCTAATACGAGTCTAATGACACTCGTATGTTAAAATCCATTAGGAAATTTAGGCTGTCAAGCGTGCTAAAGAAATAGACAGACATACTCACATGTATACATATATACATACATACGTTCTAAAAATATTACCCTCTTTGACTGCGGCAGTCGGGCAAAAATACATAAACGTAACAAATACAGAAAGTTTCTTAGCAATTTGTAAACAAAGTAGCAACTGTACTTGCGTAAATAACTTTTATCAAGTAGAGGCTTTCTCTGAATACCAAAATAACATAGCATCACGCCTTTTTCTCTAAGGAGGTAGCCAGAGGCATATCGACGTTTTTCTAGTTATTACGATAACCTCACTAAATGCTTACCATTATACACAAAAATAAATTTTGGTAGAAAAGTATAATAATTCTTATACTAGATGTTGCCCGCAGCTCCGCCCGCGTGTATGTCGGTTATCGCGTTTTCATGCAAAATTTTCATCCTCCATTTCGACCATTCAAACCTTTTGTTCGCGATAAAAAATGCTGTTCGCCAAGGTTTATTCTATCTCAATACCAAATTTAATCATAATCGGTTCAGTAGTTTAGGTGTGAAAGCGTAACAGACAGACAGAGTTACTCTCGCATTTATAATATAAGTATAAATTACCCCAAGAAAAATGCTTTACTATGCTTACTACAAAAATTGTGTAGTCAGTGACTTACGAAGCGTAGGTATAACATACAAACGCACACAGAATCAACATAAGATCAATGTCAAAATGATTCTAAAATAAAAATTATCACTACACAACTTTATATTTTTAAATAAAAAATATAAATTGAAAATTAAAAAAACCCCCGACATAGTTTCTATTATTCTACTAGTCAAGCCCTTTTATTCGATACCTATAACAAGGGAGTTGTGAAAAATATGTAATGCACCAATTTGTCGGCCATCTTGAACCTTGAACCGATTTGCGTCAAACATAGCTAAACACACTACCGACTAATTCACCTTTCAAACAAAAAAAAACAAAATCTAAATCGGTTCATTCGTTCACAAACACTCACACAGACACGTCAAACTTAAAACACCCCGTCGTTTTTGCGTCGGAGGTGTAAAAAGGTAAATTTGCTAAAATCATAGCGTTCTAGCAATTATTTGTATGCTATATGTGGACAAGCGTGTGTAACTTAGATACATAATATTAACCTTAATTATTATTTACCTTACCTACTACGGAGTTTGTAAAGAGCCCTTCATAACACCATCGGAACGACAGACTGCCTTTTACGCTCTTACTAGCTTACGCAGCGCGTTTTCATCCACGTCATACATAGCTTTCCTCAGGAATATCATACGCAAAATTAATTATTTAAATCCAACTGGTAGTTGCAGAGACTAACGCGTTCAAACAAACAAACTATATAGTATAGATATTGTGGATATAATGTAAGTTGATAATCATAGTGCTGAACAGGTTGTAATCATACTAATATTTTAAATGCGAAAGTTCTTATGTGTATGTGTGTGTGTGTGTTTGTTACCACTCAGCTCATAAACAGCTGAACCGATTTAGATGAAATAATCGGTATATAGATAGATTCGGTGCTGGAGACGGGCATAGGCTGCTTTTTATCCCGAAAATCGGTCTGGTTCCCGAGGGAGACAAAACTCATTTTACGCGCGGGCGAAGCCGCGAAGCGCAACTAGTAATAATATATGCAGTAGTGATGATTTGGTACAACGATGCTTCAACTTCGATTCCTAATATATATAAAAATACCATCATCATCATCATCATATCAGCCACAAGACGTCCACTGCTGGACATAGGCCTCCCCCAATTTTCGCCACCGGTTGTCGGTCGTTCGCCGCCCTCATCCATCGGTTGCCCGCCACCCTTATAAGGTCGTCGGTCCACCTTGTGAGGGGTCCTTAAGACCTTTCTGCCTCAGCGGCCGTCAGTTCTGCGAGCTATGTGTCCTGCCATTGCCACTTCAGAGAAGCAAAAATACCATGTTAGGGATCTACGTAATATGAAAGTAAATTTGGTAAAAGACCTAAACATCAATTATGACAATAAAAAAAATAGCCTACTCTAACGACTAAAGTTAAAAAGAAATAATTACTTTTGAATTTGTTAACAGTATTTCATTTTGCTTTTCGCATCTTACTGCAATCTTTACGCCCGCAAATTTCAAAGAACATTATAAAGTAATTAAGTAATTTCAACTTTGTGGTGAAACAAATTTTAGACGATCGTTTTGAGAAGTAGGTGCTCCTCTTTACTAAGCTATTTATTAGGTCGAGGAACTTGTTCACTATATTTTATTTTTGTATTTTTTTAAAGAAAGTTTTAACATTAAATACTCATTTTATTTTATTTATAATATTTATTTGATTTTTATAAGATAGAGGCTGTAGCCTATAAACATTAATCATTATAAATAAAGAGGGGAAATTAAGTATTAATAAAAACTTTAGATATTATTTATTCCACAAAATTGTGATATGACACTAGATTTATTTTCATAGATATTTTACAAACAGTTTTAATATATAGCCCTCAACAGCAACTGTATGAGAACAGAAAGAGAGCCTGAAACCTGACGTAGGCAGGCATAAGAAACAAAAATAAATCTTACTGCGGACTAAGCAAATGCCGCTTTTCCTACAGCGAAAAATGAGCATTAATTACAAAGTTTATTCAAGGTATAGTTTACATTTATAATTTGGATATATGCAAATTTCCTCACGATGTTTGTATGCCCAAGATAAACTTACAAATTAACCTTATCCACTGGGCTGCTTCTGAATAGTTTTTATTTTATCCGCAACGTCAACAAGTAAACTTCAAGATCGTCATAAATGCCACTACTAACAGTAAACAAGCAATATATTATTAAAAACCAAAAGCCCACCTGCCTAAAACAAAGTGAAAAGAAAGAAACCAATTTTTTTTCTCATGCGGACGCTACATTGAAATTTTATATGCCCTATGACACTTCCACAATCAATACTAATCTAATGACACCTCATACGTTAAAATCCATTAAGCCATTCAGGCTGTAGAGCGTGGCAAAAAATAGACATACATACATGCATTTATACATACATACATACCTATTTACATACGCTCGAAAAACATTACCTTCCTTGAGTGCGTCAGTCGGGCAAAAAGAATAGAAAACTCTTTAATATACTTATACACCAATTATAATTTGCAAACATGCGGCAAGAAAACTAAATACCCACTCGTCTTAATACTTGAACGTTCACCCCGGCAGAACGATTAACTACCTTCATGTTAAACTTATTATGCTAGTTTCTGTAGCTCCGTAATTACCCTTGCAAATTTAGTTCAAATGGAAGTCAAGTCTTGAAATATTTGCTGGCATAAGGAAACAACATGAAAGGTTTAGATGTTCTTACGAATTTAAATACGTGGACAAAATGATGGAATATTGCTGGGTTTAATAAATCAACATTATTTAATTATTTATTTTAACTTCATCCAATAATATGTAATGGCGGACCTGAGGCATTCTCTACCAGTCTACCATAGGGTGATGCTGAGATATGTCGAAGTAGGTGCATAAATAAATAAACTTGGGAAATGAGTCAATAAGTACATACTTAACTACATATAAAATATGAATATCATCATCAGCCGATAGACGTCCAATGCAGGACATAGGCCTCCCCCAATTTTTGCCACCTTGGCCATTTGTGGGCAACCCTCATCCATCGGTTGCCCGCCACCTTTAACAGAGTTCATGAAATAATTATATGTAATTGTGGTGTCTTTTTTTCACAGAAAAGTCTGAAGAGTATCGAAACTAAGTATCGGTTCTGAGATCCTAGACAAGTGGCATAGATTTCTATTCTATTTATAGAATAGAGCCTCTGTGCTTTTTATTTGTTTCACTTATTTAAATCGTGCGTGTCTTGAAAAATTATTTCACAAAGCCGCCATAGTGGAGATCAGTAGTTTCAGACAATGGCTTTTGGAATGGTGTCCATCACTTCTGAATTGACTGTTTATCATCCGGCAGAGTGCAGTCAGTTTGGTTGGTAGGTAAAAAATCCATCCAATTTTGATTCCGTGTCTTTAAAGCAAAGCGTGAAAAATGTCTGTTAAAGCCGCTAGAGCGGAGACAATCCTGACAGCCAATTGGCCTTAGTAGCTTTTGGAATTGCGCCCATCACTAGTGTACTAATCGTTTAACATCAGATAGAGAGTATCACTTTGTTAAGCCAAAAAACGATTTGCCATCAGATCAAATACAACGATGATCTACACGGAACCTTTCCTACCTGTGCTTACTCCTTTTAAGTAAAAATGCGCAAAACTGTATTTATAATGAAATCTAGGCTTCGATATAAAGGTTTACAATAACAATACGATTAAAAAGAAAAGTATTGTTCGTATACTTTCAAAGGAAGGAAAAATAAACTTATACAAAATATAGATAAAAGCAACTTTTTAATCGTATTAACGTTCCTGAGAATTGGCACAGGTGACGGTATACCTAACAATAGTATTCTCGAGTTTATGCGGTGCACATAAAGACGACAATAGCTTGATGTGGTGATCAAAAGGTGATTCTACCCTATTGAGGTAATGTGAGGGATCCATTTCCGTTATATTTAGTTTAAAAAAAAATGTTCTTCAAGTAAAATACGTTAAATCTTGCGGCTTTTTATGGTTAGGGATGTTAATAGAATAAAGTTTTGACCTTCGGTATTATTTGCATGTGGAGTCTAGTTTAAATTTCTTTTTCCAGTCGCTTACCAAAATTACTTTATTCTGCTTGCTGCCTCTGAATACGCAGGTACTAAAAGGCATTAGTAGGCCGAATCGATCTATTACTAATAATATAAATGCGAAAGTCAGCGTGTGAGTGTGTGTTACCATTCAGCGCCTAAACAGCTATGAAAATTGGTATGTAGATAGATTCGATACTGGAGACGGGCTGCTACTTTTTATCCTAAAAATCGGTCTGTTTCCCGAGGGAGACAAAACACATTTTAGGCGCGGGCGAAGCCGTGGGGCGCAGCTAATACATATCATATCTACAGAAAAAGCTTAATTTTGCGTTTAGTTCTTTAAGCAAGCATACATACGCGCCACTTCTACAGTTTACCTCCTCATATCCGTTTCCTCGCAATCGGCAATAGCTTAGTTGTAATACGTAAACACAGTCATTGCATACACTACAGTAACCTTTCCTGTTTTTTTGTCATAATAAGTCACTTACCTACTATAACACTTTATAGTAAACCATTTTCATAGCCTATTAATTTAAAGATTTAAATTTGTCTCAAGCTTTGTAATGGAGGGTAGTGGACATTTTTATTTCCAACTCCTCCTTTTTACTTCTAATTAAATTCGTTGCAGGGTTCAAGACAGTAGGCTTAGCAGTCCCCGGGACTCCTGTATGTCAAAGCTCGGGATTTCGTATTGGTTATCACTGTTAATCCAGGTTTACAGGAGTCACAGTGATGGACATGTGAGCGGGACATGTCCCGATAGCCTATTGAAGCTTACAGTACTAAGAGATTTTCTTTAGCATAACTTAGGACCACTTCCTAATCTCCTGCAGTCAAAATATGTAACATTTCTTTCAAAACGCAGTTTCAAGATGGCGCATACATTATTCGACCAATTTCACCAAATTTTCATATTCAAGTTATACAATAACATTCACTCGGCTCACCGCAGTGCAAAGTTCACTATAAACTTTGCACGTACATACGTGCAAAGTTGCATCATATTCTTGTTAACTTGTTACACAAGGATGAACACTTCAATATTCTGTGCAATTGCATGAATGAAATATATTTTTGTGGTTATTTCGGATGTTAATTATAAACTAGCTTTTCGTGGCGCGGTTTCACCCGCGTCTTTGCTTATTGCTCTGTTTCCGTCGCCAGTAGCGTAATGTTACATAGCCTTATAACCTTCCTCGAGAACTGGGCTATCATACGCTAAAAGAATTTTTGAAAACCGACTGGTAGTTCCAGAGATTAGCGCGTTCAAATAAACAAACAAACAAACTCTTCTGCTTTATGTAATAGTGTAAATGTTTTATTTATTAATAGTTTATAGGCTACTAATGTGACACATACAGCTTTTTGAATATATTCATATTGATAGGAGGTCGCAGAATCTAGCACTGAATAAGTTTAGCAATGGGACAATTCTAAGCGGCCGTCAGCAGCGACTACTATAAGCCAACATTACCAGTGAAAATCTTCTCAGAAGTGTCTGAGAATTTAACTAACAAAATTAATTTAGCCTGATTTAGGATATGTACTTAATTCCATAAAAGAGGTGCAACGGTACCAATTACTTTTACGCAAATAAATGTAGTATTAAAATATTTTACTTTTCTGTTAACCTAGTAAGCGTTACAGTTTATTGTAAGAAAAATATTGCCGACTGAAATTAGGATTGCAAACGAACTACCTATTATGCAAAAGAGCGGGAAGTATATGTGTAAAAGCTATGAGAACGAGACAAAAGGCTTTTGAAGATGGGAATCACGTACGCTTGTTAACGCAAGGAAGAAAAACACAAAAATATCGAACTTTTTTAAGAACACATGAGTTTATGTATATTCTCTTTTACGTTATACATGCAGTATGTTAACATGACCTCACTGATTCGTCCATAATGCATGTTTAAAATATAAAATCGGCACTTTTTGAAAATATATTTTCAAAGGCGGAAAAGACGGGCGTAATGTTATTAAGTTAGCAGTTTTTCTTGATTTAGCAACAAATACAAAATATATTACTAAGAACAATCGGCGTACAATCACTTCCCGTTAAAAGATGCGTATGTACTGCAGTAAACCTTAGTGAAAGACTTATATATAAACTATTATATAAAACTGAAGAGTTTGTTTGTTTGAACGTCAAATCTCTGCAACTACCAGTCGGTTTTTTTTTTTTTTTTTTTTTTTTTTTTATATTATAGCCTACCAAAGTGACTCCACCCCGCCTGATGGTAAGCAGTCAGTGGAATCCAGAAGTGGCGGCCACTATACCAAAAGCCATCGTCTTAAACTGCTGGTATAGTGGCCTCCACTATGGCGGCTGGGAATAGGGTTAGGGGAAGGGAATGAGGGAGGTGAGGAAAGAGGATAGGGGGGAAATTGGGCCTCCGGCGCTCTCACTCACCGAACGAAACGCAGTAGTACGGATACTACTACTCTTAAGTCGATCTTCTATGAGAGGGTAGTACTTCCCCGGACGATCCGGCCCATTCATGCTGAAATCAGCGTGGATATAGTACTTTTTGCGTTTGATAGCCCAGTTCTTGAGGACGATTATAGGCTATGTGACATCACGCTACTGGCGACGGGAGCAGAGCAGTAAGCAAAGATGTAACTTAACGCGAGTGAAACCAAGCTGCGGGACGCTAGTTAAAACATATTTAATGCAATATGGCTTAGTGTAGCTATTTTTATTTATTAACTTGCAAATAAAAACCAAAATACTATCAAAACAAAAACTTACTAAATTTCGAGAAGCCTTT
The DNA here is from genome assembly GCA_963082885.1 of Parascotia fuliginaria. NCBI lineage: Eukaryota > Metazoa > Arthropoda > Insecta > Lepidoptera > Erebidae > Parascotia > Parascotia fuliginaria. The sequence goes on from OY720197.1 coordinate 6,467,073, forward strand.
TATCCAAAAATAGTCTTTATAACTAGCAGACGTAGGATTCAAAATGGCATACCAAAGATTGCGTTCCCATTGCCAAAATCAAATTGTGAAGAGTTATTGTTGGAGGGGTCACAACTGTAGCTCAATATCATGGCTCAGTATCCATCTGGTTTATTAGTTCGGGTCTGTATTTTAATAGATAGAAACAGCTCGGTTTTATTAGCTTTATGGGGTAAGCAGAGACGTGTAAACTTTACGTTTTTGTTGCTAATAGTAAGTGGAGACCACCATACCAGCAGTTTAAGACGATGGCTTTTGGTATAGTGGCCACCACTTCTGGATTCCACTGAGTGCTGACCATCAGGCGGGGTGGAGTCACTTTGGTATGCTAATATATATAAAAAAAGTAGTTGGTAAGTATTAGTTCAGAGAGCAAGTCGTCAAGATGATTCAAATTTATAACTGAAATATAATTTTGATCAAAATAAAATATAGCCTATGTTACTCACTGTTAGAAAAGCTTTTTACAAGTGTAAGAATTATCAAAATCGGTTAAGTAGTATTTGAGTTTATCTATTATAAACAAACACTCATCTCTAAATAAAATAACGTAATCCGCTGTTTTTGCATATCTGTTTCTTCTAACTTCGAACGATTTGGAATGAAATAAACTTTATTTTCCAACACAATATTTTCTTATATTATTTAACACTAAGGTATGGCCATGCTTATAGCTGCCACAGTGTGAGGGAGTAGTGCCTGAAATAGATTTAAAATAAACCTGTAACACAGGTCACTAGTGCTCAGTAATCATCACGTAAAAATATAAAATAATCCACGAACGAAGTAAGAGTGGGCCGCTAACAATATAAACAATATATATTTATTTAACGTTATATAATTCTCAAACACATCTAAATTAAACTGTACACAGAAATTCTTTATTGTAATAACAAGAGAAACCCGACGCTCAGATACAACATCGTAGTATAATCAACAATAGGTACAACGCTTTCCTTGTGAAGCTTAACAATCTGTGTGAAATTACCAAGAGGAAACATGGCCGGTATTTATCTCCTTCCTCGTGTCGTTGTATTTATTTATCTGATTCTAGCTGCAATTGTTTGTGTTGAGCGCCAACCAGTGATGACTTATTTATATAATTATTTTACTCTGAAAGTGATCGCAGTGCCGCTGTTAGCATCTACCATTCTGATGTAGAATGGCCCTTAAAAATTAAAGTGTCATTTTTATAACAATCTATACGATTATATAAAACGGAAGAGTTTCTCTGCTTGTTTGTTTAAACGCGCTAATCTCTGGAACAACCAGACGGATTTGAAAAATTCTTTTTGAGTATGATAGCACAGTTCTTGAGGGTTATAGGCTATGTAACACCACGCTACTGGCGACGGAATCAGAGCAGTAAGCAAAGACGCGGGTAAAACCGCGCCGCGGCAAGCTAGTTAAGTGATAAACAACACTGACCTAATTTTAAATACTGACGTAGTTTATGCTCATGGCTATTCTCAAATATTTATAAAAACAATAGAAAACACAACCAAGTCGTTGCCCACCGTGATAGAGAAGAGAATGTGACAGAATAAGGAATAGGCGTTTTACTAAACGAAATACAGAACTGACTGCCCGAATACTGTCAGAGTGAGATACTGCTTGGAGTGGAATCGGTCTTACCACAGAATAAATAAATAAATAAATAAAATCTTTATTTCTCACCACAATAGTTAACTTATGGTAATATAAAGGAACAGTAATGATTTATGTTATATCAGAGGTTAACTTTGTGAGAGACTGGTGCCTGATGTAGGTTTGTGTAATGCACAACCTGTATTACAGATCACCAGGCCCTCCCGCATCTGCTTTATTGATATAAATTTGTTGGTTGCATTGCTTGGTTCAATATTGTGCTTAAATTATACAATATTTTTGTACATGCTTTTGTATAAATAATTTTTCTGCCGCTGCCTCGTAAGTATAATAGCTTGAAACCTTCGCCCAGTCGACTGATTGCAGTAGTAAATCATATCATAACACTGTGTATTATTAAGTGTACTCGCTTTTATGAGAGTATATTAACCACTAAAATATTAGTATACACTTCGTCATCAGCTTGTTCATTTACTACCATATAAAGAAATAAAATACAACATATAAACTAACTCAGGTAGCTAAAACAACAAAGTTATTTTACGTTCAATAGTACACAAAACTACAGTAACTAAACAAAACTAGACTAGCTCTGAAACTTCTTCCAGATTAGTCCGTCACTAGTTAGACTAATGACTCTCACATGTCCAACTTATGGAACATATTGTATAGAAATAAAGTTACTTTTGTTCAACATAACTCTTGGGAATATTATCTATTTCATAATTGCGGCTTAAGTACAATTTAGAGAGTATTTATTTTTGATCTTTCGCGTTGCATGATAAAATATATCATCGTCATATCAGCCAAAAGACGTCCACTGCTGGACATAAGCCTCCCCTAATTTTCGCCACCGTGGCCGGTCGTTCGCCGCTCTCATCTATCGGTTGCCCGCAACCCTTATAAGGTCGTCGGTCTACCTTGTGAGGAGTCTGCTTACGATGCGTCTTCCGAATCGTGGTTGCCACTCTAGAACCTTTTTTTTAGATACAATCTATACTATTTTATGAAGCGGAAGAGTTTGTTTATTTGAGTTTGTTTATCTCTGGAACTTTTAGGTGGATATAAATAATTCTCTTCGAGTATGATAGCCCTGTTCTTGAGAAAGGTTATGTATCATCACGCATGGTGACGGGAGCAGAGCAGTAACCGTGAAACCGGGCTGCGGGAAACTAGTTTAAATTATCGTGAGAATTCCTATTGCAAAATACTTTATTTTGCTTGACGTTTCGGTCGTGATCAGAAGCTGACTGACTCCTGACCGACAGGCCTGGACCAAAGCTGGTCGAATAGAGCCAAGTAATTGTTGCAAAAATCCAATCCCTATCTTTACATTTTAATTCTACTATCTACAAACCTTTAAAACCAACAATCACATCTTCATACATTCGGGCTTGCATAACGATGAATAATTTAATTCAACGATGCTATTTTATACAAGGTTGGCATGCCATTGTGCCATTTATATGGATTAATGATAATAAGTGAGATAGAACTTTGCCAGTTATGTAGATAGATAGAAAGATAAATAGCTGTTGCCCGCAGCTCCACCCGCGTGAATGTCGGTTGTCGCATTTTTCATACAAACTTTCATCCACTATTTCAACCCCTTCTAGCATTTCTTTTGCAATAAAGGAGCCTTTGTTGTTCCCTTAAGGTCTATTCTGTCTCCAAACCAAATTTCATCAAAATCGGTTCAGTGATTTAGGCGTGAAAGCGTAACAGACAGACAGAGTTACATTCGCATTTAAAATATTAGTATGGATAATATTATTGTAGTAGATGGTCACGAAAATTAAAAATTGTATAATTGCATTTGCAAGGTATTGTCATTTCTTATAGAACCACGCGGTCTTAATCGTATTAGGGCGCTTTCAATTTAGACGTTTCGTATCGGACTGCTGCCGCACCGCTGCGGTGCGTTTGTCGTAGCGTGCAGGACGGCACCGATCCTGCTGTCGTGTGTGTGCCGTCCTGCACGCTTAATGCATAAAATGTATGGTAAATCGACCAACCGTGCGCAGTAAGTCAAACGCACCGCTGCGGTGTGGCAGCAGTTCGACACGAAACGTCTAAATTGAAAACGCCTTTAGATAATTCCCTGAGTTTCTTCTACTACACCTATGGGTATTTCTAATAGGATACTCTATAATAAAAGTTTTCTTAATTCTTAGCTTACCTACGCACTAAACATTACCTCACTACGAACACTATGGGAAACTTCCCACTCACTAACTATGCTATCCTTTTTTACGGTGGATATCTTCAGTTTCAGCTGCAAAATGAAGCTTTAATGGCAATATGAATGGCGTAGTCGACTACGTTTTGCGTGGTAAGCAGCAGGTGTAAGCGGTAGTCAACTTCGCTTGTTACTAAGCCACTTTCTTATCTATTAACATGACAATAAAAAATCTTTAAACTTTTAAGGTAGGTAAATAGCTTTGATAGAACTATACGAGTATTAAAGCACATTTTAACATTTAACAAAACAAAATAAAATTAATTTAACTAGATTGATATAGGTACAAGGTTACCTGTCGTTACTCGTCACAGATACTTCAAAAATTACCAAATCGCTGAAATGATATTTAAACTTAAAAGGTAGACGATTAGATTGGCAACAATGTGGATTTTTTAATTTTGTTACACTTACCCCCAGTTTCTGAAAGGCTGATCAACGAAAAAATAACTAATCAGCTGTTAAATCTCATGTAAAGTACCTGAAAGCATGCAAAAAGCATGGATAATTAGTTTTATTTGATCTAATTAGTTACTAACTAGATCAAATTAAACTAATTATTCATGCTTTTAGCAACCCAACTGGCACTTCATATGAGATTTAACAGGTGATTAGTTAATTTTTCGTTGATCAGCCTTTCTGAAACCGGGGGTTAAAATCCTAGATAATGTCTCAGCAGAAACCGTTCCTTACCTGTATTTTCAAAATATTTATGTTTGCATCTAAGGAAATATGCAGCGCCACCTCTAAATATCACCGTACTGGTGACTACGACAATCTCTTCTTTATATGAGAAGCTAATTGCCAGAAGGAGACGTATTCGTTATTTAAGCTAATAATATAAAGCGAAAAGATTTGATTTTCTGTAAGTTTGTTTGTTATGGATAAACTCAAAATCTATGTAACCAATTTGAAAAATACTTTAACTTATAGAAAGCTACAATATTACTGAGTAACAATAGGCTATATTTTTAGGTATACCTACCCACGCAGGCAAAGCTGCTGGCAACAGCTAGTGATAAAATTTTCTATAATATATCTACCTTAGCTAGATAGTATATCTTATTTTTGGCCAGCAACTTATAATACATACTAAAATAAGCAGCTTTTCTTTCATATAAGCTCAAATTATAAAGTTTATGCAAAAATAATAATTATCGCTGTAGTATCCCAGTGCAAAGTTAGTATTGTTATGTTTATATTGTGCATGTATTGTGTATTTAATTTGCTTAGAATAATTTTGCAACGATAAAGTCAACTTGCAAATTGTCTTTTAGGATACCGGAGAAATAAATAAGCATAAGCTTATTTAGAGGCGTTATTTCTCTCAAAATACTCGCAAAAAGTTGGAATATTCAAAACATGTTAGTAGATTTATTCAATAAATAACACATTCACATAAAATAAACTAAAATTTTAATAAAAGTAATTTCAATTTTTTTTTTTTATTATTGAAATTACTTTTTAATTCTTCGTGATAAAAAGTGTAATGTTTCCGTTTGTGTTTTAATAATAAGACGTATTACAATAGCAAAAAAATGATGTAAGATTTTAATAAATGTTTTGCTTTTACGTTAGAAACATGTTCTAAATTAATCTAAATAAGTATTTTGAGAGTAGGTACGAGTAATATATGTACAATGTGTTACTGACCTGCAGTCCAACAGCTCAGAAGTGTTGGCCATTCGAACCAGGGTAGCATATACATTCTACTGTTCTTAACACCACGATCAGCATGAAAGTAGAAAAAAATTTACTGCAATATTTTTCAGAAAAGGTCCCTGATTTCTAGGAAAATTTAAAGATATACAAACAGTTAAACTTGAGACAATACGATGTTAATCTAGAATAGGGTACGTGTCACAGAATTGTATTTATTTGTATTTAAAAGTTGTCTTAGTCAGCAAATGAAAGATTTATACGATATTAATTTAGTCAATAAAGTTGACGATTAAAAGTGAAGATATTTTACTTCAAAAATATAAAATTATTGGATCTGATTAGTATTTTTTTTTTAAATGAAACATCATTATGATTTCACAGCACTTTTACAAATTGTCTTTAAAGTTTTTATATCAAAAAATTGTTTTAATAATACATTAACATTATGACGCACTTTTTTAAAACTTACTCGTATGTTGGTAAAATTTTAATTTGTAACACATTACCCTATACTAGATAGTTTGTCTCATGCGGGAATTGAACCCACAATACATATTATTGACTTAGTAATTTACTAGTCTTATGAAATAATTAAATAGTTCATCACAGAGTATATTTAATGTAAAAACTTGAGTAAATTTACTGCTTTATTAAAGTTTCTTGTAACGACTTGTTCAATGAGTCGTCTCAACATATTTCTTTTGGTAGGACATTTTTATCGGCCGTATTTAAGTAGATATACTTGTAGCTTACATAAAAAAATGTGTTCGATATAGTATTTTATGTTTGTGTATATACGTAAAATAGTAAAAATAATAAAATGCATAAACTTTATAATTTTCACTTTTCTATAGATGCCATTTAGAAAGCTGCACCGCAAATTTAATACCTAAAATAATAAATAACGTCACTCAATTTTAAGTAGAATATAAGTCTTATCTAACTATGTCACCATACAAATTATAGCGACAGGAAAACTTTTAATCTACGAGTTAACTGACATTTGAGTATAAGCATAACTTCGCTTAATAAACGGGTATATCTATGGGGTGAATAAAATGTACATGCCTACTCTTGAGGTAAATGGACATTCGTGTTAAAAATTAATATAAATACCTAGATCGTTACGTATTAACATAAAAAAATAAGATACTATAAATAAATAAATAAGCACACTTACTGCGTTATCCATTATGATCATTTTGTAATAAGCTGTAAAAACATGCACAAAAAGAAAATTAAAATAATTTTATATACTTTTTTGTTAAGAACAACAAATATTTTGCTGTCTTGAAAAATAGGAGGTAAGGGCTTTGATATTACCCGTAGTTGTATGGTACATAACATACTTTTTTTAAGGTCATTTATTTTTTGAAAATATTTAAAGGTCCTTGATAATCGAATACAAAACTTTAAGTATGGCGCCAAGTTGCAAAGGAAAGGCAGAATGTCTTGTATCGCAGGTCAAGATATACCTATGTATTAGGCCAACAAAAATTATTAAATATAATGAATAATACGAGCCTGTTTACTGTTCTACTGCAGGGCAAAGGCCTCTTCTCGTATAGAGAAGGCATGAGCATTAATCACCACGCTTGCTCAAGGCGGATTGGCAATTTCAGATTTTTAAGTCTAGGTTTTCTTACGATGTTTTCCTACACCGTCAGCAAGACCAATGTCCAAGATAAACTTAGAATTTAGAAAGTACATAATATGATTTTAAAAGTCACATTGGTTTCTGCTCGGATTCACATTTACGAAGCACCCTTACCCACTCGGCCATTTCGACTTAATAATATAAACATTAAAATAATATAAATGTAAATATACACTCAGTTCACTAAAGAAAACAATATATCTTAGGAAATATACTTATTGAATAAACCACACAATTAAATACGTATGATCAGGTTCATTATGTATCTACAGAGTTAAAAAAACGCTATGTCTGCCTGCACTTTTAATTTTCCGGTTTCGATTCACACCTCTACGAAAGATATTTGGTGTTCTGTACCAAAAAATATGTTTTTAAAATTAAAATGGTTGACTTAACGTGAAATAATTTTGCCTTATTTTAACTTTTTGAAATAAATTTATTGCTATTGCCCTGTCATAAATAATACATCCAAAAATCTATCCGTAATAACTGCGTTAACGATCAGGCCTCGAGATATATTACCGTAACTTAAATTTAAAGTATTACACATTACCGTACATCAAATAAATTGTTTACTACAGCTGCTACGCGTTTGTTCTTAACGGACACATTCCCGGGAATTTTACCCATAAAAGGATACCGCTCTTTGAAAAATATTTAATCACGTATATAAATGTTTTTCTTCATTATCATTACAGTAAGATATATTGGCAAAGAAGGCTTAGTATTATGGTGATGATATACGACTCTCATTGATTTTTAATTTTAAAAATATATCTTATGCTATACTATTGCCTCAGCAATTATGAGGTAAATATTTTGGAATGTATTTGCAATTCATAGTATACTCGTAGTTTGCCGCATGCCTAATGAATTGTTGCGGCAGACCAAGGATAAGATAAATGGAAGAGTTGAGAGCAAAACAAATAAAAAAAAATGTCATGAAAAGCCCATTGCCCAGTAGTGGGATGATAAGTTGGCAGTAACATAGTGGAGTCTAATTCATATCAACCACACAAAAACTATAAGGCGTATCTTTATAAAACCAACAACTTAAAAACCATTAAATTATTTACCTTTTACTATACTATACTATTTGTACACGTTGATTACTAATATCGATAAATCTGCGCCCGAATCGCCCTTAATACCTGCATGAAATTTAATAAATAATTACTCAGAAGGGAAACCTATGTGTTAGTAGATCTTATTAATTATTTGTAAAGCTGTCAACACGACGTGCTGGTAAGCCTGGACATTAAATTATTTATTTATTGGGACTATCACATCATGCATATTTATGCATTTACTGTAAGGTAGAACGACTTCCATCCAATCAGTTGAAAAGACGACCTGAAAAAGGTAGCAGGAACAGACTAAATGCGGAAAACTGAGTCCTACGGCGTAAGGCGCATTTACATTGGTCGTTAGCCTTACATTGGCCGGTAGCGTTCGTAAATTTTTATGCAGTAAACTTTGAGAGAATAGCATAAGCAGACGTATTTAAGTCCCCGAGTTATCGCTCGATGAATTTTAATGGTCGTTAACAACCAATGTAAATGCGTCTGTAAGTCGAGAGAGGCCTGCTGGACATAGCAATGGATTGATTACCAAAAGAAATTTAATATTTTATAAAACACCGAACACTTTATAGTCATTTCGCGAATTCAGAATTATAAATAGAGCTCTTCAAGGTCATTATATTCAAGGTCAAGGTCAAATATAAAATAAAGTAGGTACGGAAGGTAACTTGAAATTATAATTCAATACAAATTAGATTTCAATATATAAAATCAGTGGTTGTTAATCGAAATATGTTGCTTCTTTGTAGATTTATGAAAATACAGCACATAATTAAATCTTTTATTAAGACATTGCAATATGTTATAATTCATTTTGTACTGTCAATTTATTTTGAGCAAGCATGGTGATCATGCCTTTACCGTGCAAAAATTAATATTACTTACGTTTAACCTAATAAAACCACCTCTTATAAGCTCTTACACTAACACTATAATATAAGTTCATATCGTGTATTACTGCAAAATTTATATTGTAAATTTATAAGCGCAACAAACAACTATAACTCTAAACCTTATAAGACCGTATCATTATCGTAGCTTTTACTAGACCAATAACATTATAAGTTCATATCGTATGTTATATAATGTCTGCCTTTCACAGAATTATTGGAATTTGGAGGAGTTCCGTCAAGGACACAATATCGATACCACGCGAGCAATAAACTGTTTGAATTCAAGCTTATATCAGAGATTTGTGACTGTCTATACATAGCATAAAAGGAAATCGCAGAAAAGCATTTGTTTGTCTGTATAAAATCGATAATCTCGAAACCACTTGATTTTGATGCAGTAGGTAATAACAAACAAAAGTATAGAATAATTATATTTTTTTATTATTAACAAATATATCAAACGGTCATAGGAAATCTAGCATTTGTCTTGATATAAAATGACACTGGCTGTATACCTAACACCTCTACCTGCCTGTTTAACAAAAAAAACAAAAACGCCTCTTTACGTAGGTAACAAAAAACAAAAACGCGAGTCGGATTTAAATAATCTTTAAGCAATTGATAGCCTAATTCTTAAGAATAGTATATACATGTAACATCACGCTACGAGCCACAGGAGCGGGACCTTAATGAAAGATGTATAGGTATTAACGCGGGTGAGGAAGCTAGTTTTCATTATACATTTCTACTCTTTCAAATAACTATAATTCTTTGTACTAATTCACGAAAACTTATTGGAATATTTCCATCACAAACATTTTTGTTCAAAGTTAATTAGTAAAGGAATATTCGGAATATTTCGAGAATTTCCGAATTAACCGTCATTGTAAGCCTTGTTATTTACATTAAATAAATAGAAAGCACATTTTATTTTAAATTCTGACTTCTGACCCTGGATGGTCATTTGTAAAGCGACACAAGTAATTTGTAATCTTTTGACGTTCTATAATGTAATTCCAATTTAAAAAATCAAATCGGATGTTTTTTATTCCTAGTTTAGGGTTGATTATGTCAGTATTGTTATAAAATAGATATTCGTTAGGGTTTTATTCAGAAAAAAAAATTGAATACATAATGAAGCGTTTATAATTTATTTATACCTATTGGTATTTTATTACGTTTCTTGTTTAACATTAATATATTATTTTTACAAATAAATGAATTTAATTTTATTTTACTGTTCACTTCGCTTTTCCCTCTTAAGTTTGTTTGATAAAAATTGTATTATGATAGGTCACTTAAAAATAATTACCAGTCAGACCCGTCACAATCTATACTGTTATATAAAGCGGAAGAATTTGTTTGTTTGTTTGAACGCCCTAATCTCTGGAACTACCAGCAGGATTTGAAAAAATATTTTTGCTTATGATAGCCCAGTTCTCGAGGAAGGTGATAGGCTGTAACATCACGCTACTGGCGACGGGAGCAGTGCAGTACGCAAAGACGCGCCGCGGAAAGCTAGTGAGCTAATAAAGGCAACGAGCTACCAATAGATATGGCCAGCTTACGGCTAGTCAAAGTATAATATGTATACAGTAGTGCCAGTAGTGGACATGTTTCGGCTGAAGCCTTTATCCATCTGCAGTAACCTTCCAAATTTCACATTTATTTATTTTATAATATTCGTATACCGATTAAATGAACAATTACCTAAATGTTTTTGTTTTCACTATAATTTATTCAAAGCCATATGAAATTAAATGTGTACTCTACAAAGTAAGTAACTTAGATCAACAAGCAAAGGCCTACTCTTCGAATCGCCTAAACCTTGTACAAACGATGTAAGAGGCTTATTGACTGATTTTCTAGGGCTATAAGAATAAGTTTACCACGACCACAATATAATCACATTATAGAACTTAACAAAGAGCTAGATTATTAGTACATTACAGAGGCTGGTGGAGATTCCATCTAATTTTGATACCGGGTATTTTAACGAGGCGTGAAAAAGTATTTATTATTTACTACAATGTATGTTACCTACATATAAACTACTTAAATTCTCTAAATGCTAGTGAAAACCCGTTGCGTTGTGTACTTAAGTTAGTTAATACACATACTGAGGCGCTTACAGCACGTTGCACACACTGATCGGTAAACGATCAGCGGGTTAAGCAACCAAGAGTGCGGCTGACCCATGGATGGGTGACACCTTAAAAGCCGGTACCGGTTGTTACCAAGTTGATAACAGTCGTTGGGTCAAGTCGGATGCCTCTATAATAAATTATGGGCGACCTGAACTAATCCTGACGCTAGGTTGACCACTAACCACTCGATAAGAAGATAAGAAAAAGAAGTTGATACACAGACAGAAGAAAACAGAGACTTTGGTTTATTCTATTCAGAGTTTAGAAGACTCAAAACTGATATACGTATTAAAATCAGTACTTGCAGCTGGTTATGGAGTGATTTGGTGAAAGAAACGGCAACTGAAAGTGGCAGATATATGGCATCTTTACCATACATTTTGATAGTTTTTATTAGCTGTTTCTGCCCCACTACTGAACAAATATCTTCCTTAATCTCTCCCACTTATCGCGGTCACGCGCTTACCCTTTATAGTTTTTTGAAAAACTGTCTCTATCCAATCATCTTTTTCTTGGTCTGCCGTGACCTCGATATATCATGGTACCAGTTTTGTGTTATATTAATTCGATGCGTCAGTCCTTACCACAATAAAGATTTTGTTTGTAAGCCCAATGCAAAAACAAAAATTAATTATACAAACAAAAACTGTTCAACGGCAAAAGAATTGTAACTCAGGATTAACAGAAGATAAGTCGTAGAACCAAAGTTACTTAAAGATTAACGCACAATGGCCGGCAATGTAATCTAATATTTATACCAGCGGGCAACAGTTCTATTTATAACCAACGAAACATTTGAATAAATATTTTACTTTTATATTGATTTTATTTATATCTAGAATGTAAAGTCAATGTAAAAGATTGTTTGTTTATTAATAAATATATATTAAGAATTTTAATTGGCGAAACCTATTTAATTTTTTATTAACAAATAAATCTTACTATTTCACACTGATATTTTTTTATAATAATTAAAAACAAAAGAACACATTTCTTCACATAAAAACACAAAGTAAATCAACGTATATTTATACCTACTACCGAAATACATCAGGCACACCTGTGTTATAATAATAATACCTTATGCCTATCGTAACAACCACTAGAATAACTCAACCCCTCAACGTACGCCGTATAAATATAAACAAGCAGAGGAAACCCTCCCTAACTAATTAGTTCTAACCTAATTAGCGTGCCCTTCTTCAAGCGACCTTTAAATATGACCAACAACGCTTTAATGCTTCATCAATTATTATTACCAAAAAACAAAAAATAATACACAATCGATCCAGAAAACAAAAAATAAAATTCAAAATCTTAGACTTAAATTTTAAATATTAAAATGTGCACTTACCTGGTTGTTAAGCTCGGGCGCGCGCGTTCCAAAATCGAAATTCACAAATTTGATTGGCCCCACGGACGGGAATTCAGAAGGGGGTAAGTGCGAACGTTCGTTAAGACGCGTGCGGCCGCCCGGGCTGCCCGTAGGACTGTGACGCGCGGAGTGAGGGAAGGCGCCGTACCGCACTGAAATGTACTGCTTTTATGGATGCTCGCGTTATATCAATAAGTTGTATGGATTTATTATTTTCATGTACTTTTTGGGCATTAATTTGAGTAGCGGTTGTTTTTTTTTATGAAAAATGAACGTGCCTTAATTTTTCATTTCAAACAAAACCTCTTCCAGCTGTATTCATATAATTTAATACTAATGTACTATTGTAGGTTTGCCTAATACATAATTATGTTTATTGTATATGAGACTATAGAGCTAACAAAAAAGTTACTACTTATAAACCAGCAGAATGCTTTCTTACTGACAATTGATAAAGAAAAGAAAAAATATATAAATATTTTAAAATGAAATTCTATTGAAATGATATTTTAACCTAGTAGAACTTAATAAACGGGAATTCACGCGAAGTAAAGTAGATATTTTACCCTATCTAAAAACCAGTTAAAAAGTAAATACTTTTTAAGCCTATCCAAAGCCAAAGCAGGGCTCGTATCAATAATTATTCTGAATAAAAATCCTCCGTTTGTGTATTCATACACTATAACGCTCGACCTGAACTTAATTTGAAAAGGTTCTTCCAACGGCCTTGGAATTGCTATCGTCCTTGAGCTAAGTTCATCATATCAGCCAAAAGACGTCTACTGCTGGACATAGGCCTCCCACTATTTTCGCCACCGTGGCCGGTCGTTCGCCGCCCTCATCCATCGGTTGCCCGCCACCCTTATAAGGTCGTCGGCCCACCTTGTGAGGGGTCTGCCCACGCTGCGTCTTCCGGTTCGTGGTCGCCACTCTAGAACCTTTCCGTTAAGTTACATTCAGCTTAATTTCTAATAGACTGTATGCTTGTCGTGTTAAAGAAACAGGTCTAAATTTTTCATGCTCACTAAAATGTCATGACTTGTGGTGTTGTATTGGCCGGGTCATCACCTTCCCTCTATTAAGGCGAAGGTGATGATGGCTGTCTGTGCGTCATGCTCGTGAACGGGTGCTACCTGGGATGACTGGTCAATCTTGGCATGGCATACATTTTATACTTAATTCAGTATTACCTTGTAGTTCAATATGACTGGGAAATGCATTTACTTTTTTTTTTAATTTTAATTAAAATACGTAGTCAAATTACCATACTAGATGAAACTAAATAATTGAAATCCTCTATTTTCGTTTCTTTTCTTTTTTTTAAAATGTTATAAAATAATTAGTTGTTTTGTAATAATTACTTTGTATGGTTCTTTGGTTGCGTTGATGTGTTAAAGTTGTTAATTCATACAAACAATTGTAATTATCTGGCGATTGAAAAGAGTGGCGTGAGTTACTTGCCAGTTCTTCTCACAGCTCTACCTCGTCAACGAACTGGATGTAGGTTAATTAGCTGACTTCATGTAATTTGACTTTTCATAAGTATCATTCTTTATGATCAAAATGAAATAAATACTTTGAATTTGAATTTGAATTTCCATCTTTTAGCATTTATTTAATATTACTCTGACGATGAGCATTCAGCGGGCTCTAAAACTAACGCACACTATTCCAAAAGCCATTATATCAAACTACTGGCATAGTAAACTTTATGTGATGCGTTTTCATCCCGCTTAAAAACCCGAGATCGAAATTGGAAGGTAACAAGCTTAATGTAATGCTTAGGAAACACAGTCATGTCCGTAACCAGGGCAAAGCACTTTCAATACTACCTACACCTACATACAAATATACTAATGTTTTCTTTTATTGCCACTTATTTGCTGGTACAGGACGTTGCCAAAATAAAACACTAGACATTGGTCGATGCCAAAGTAAAAAGTACATTCCGTGGCCAAGATCGGCGACGTATCTCGTTTCTCTAACCGAACGTTAACAAATAAAGGAATTTCATACATTTTTGTGTTACACGCTTGGACAAATTTTGTTTTAAGAATTTTAGTACTACATTTTGTATACTTTGTAAACTAAATTAATTGAGTAAATGAATCTATCATATCTTTTCAAAGTTAGATAATACATATTTAATCTGAGCGTCTCTATGCTTTGGAGGACACGTTAAAAGTCAGTCTCGGCTGTTACTATGTCGATAACAGGCATTAGGTCAAGTTAGATGCCCCTACAATTAATATTGGGCGACCTAAACAAATCCTGATACTAAGTTGACCACTCTAGAAGAAGAAGAAGAAGTTCAATATATTATTCCAAATCGAAAACCTCAGCAAAACAATGCCTTCTTATAGCTGAATCACCACAAAAACTAACAAAACAATAAAGTCTTTATGTCCACTGAACTGTAACGATAGCTAAGTTAATAAATAGCTATCAGATAGTTAATCACAAATCAGTGATGGCTAACACCCGGTGGACCGTTAACAATCAATTCCACCGGCCCGTATTGATATAAAGGCTGTTAAGCTTTTGTACACATACAATATTTGCGTACGAAAATTGAAGTTTTGTTTGTGGCATAAAATGGCAAATAATGTGAATGAACCTTTTTAAATCAGATTTTGTTCTATAAATAGAATTATCTCTTTTTGGGGGTGTAGTAGATTAAGAGATTATGAGGTAACGGGTAGTAGTGGTATCTGATATATTTAAATACTAGCTTTCGGCGGCGCGGTTTCACCCGCGTCTTTGCTAACTGCTCTGCTTCCGCCGCCACTAGCGTGATGTTACATAGCCTTTTTCGAGAACTGGACTATCATACGCAGAAAAATTTTCAAATCCTACTGGTGGTTCCAGAGATTAGCGCGTTCTAACAAACTCTTGTACTTTATACCATAGACCGATAGATTATAGATTACAAAATATTATAGATTGCAAACATTACGAAGCCGCCAAAGATTTTAGAGCAAAAATGTTTACCAACGAGTGCATAATGTCAAAATATTAAGATATTTGTTATATATTGCTTGGTTGATGGTTAATTAATATAAAAAACAAAGCAAAAGTGACTTCACTCTTAAGGTTATATAAGTATCAGTTAAAGTGGAGTGACTTTGGTTGTCAGTCAGTACAAAAGTAGGCACCATTCCAAAAGTTATTGTGGTAAATTGCTGCCATAGTAGCCTCCACTATGGCTGCTTTATGAGGTGTTTTTTCACGCTTCACTTTTTAAAGTGGATATTTCCCTGAGACCAAAATTTAAAGGAAGTATGTGCTCTCTTGGTAAGAAAATCCAGGTTTTTATGCAATACTAAACTCGTTTGGTTCTATTCTTAATCTACACTGTTTTATAAAACGAAAGAGTTTGTTTGTTTGAACGCGCTAATCTAAAAAAATATTTTTGCGAATGATAGCCCAGTTTTTGATGAAGGTTGTAGGCTATGTAACATCACGCTACTGGCGACGGGAGCATAGCAGTAAGCAAAGACGCGGGTGAGACCATGTCGCGAAAAGCTAGTTCTAAAATAAATGCGACTATTAAAAAGATCTGTTAGCATTTTGCGACTTTGATGTTTAGTTACAGAGCACTGGCAGCCTAATAACTCCTTCAGTCATTTTCCTTGATCATCCCTTTCTTCTTACATAGTTGGTAACGGTGGCATTGTGTTTTTGAAACATTATTACTTCAATGCTTAGAAAACACAGCCATATGCACAGCCACGGTTACCACTTACTGGTGCACCACCGTATGATTGTTTGCCAGAAAAGTTGTTTCAAAAAAAGGATTTTTTTATAGAATTACTAGCAGACCCGACAGACGTTGTCCTGTCTTAATTATTATCTAATTTTTCGCAGAACCTTCTCCTGGTAACAACAAACACAACAAAAAAAGAATTAACGAAATCGGTCCACCCTTAACATTTAGGGGGATGAAAAATAGATGTTGTCCGATTCTCAACCCTAGCCGATATGCATACAAAATTTCACGAAAATCGGTCGAGCCGTTTCGAAGGAGTTCAATAACGTACACCGTGACTCGAGAATTTTATATATTAGGAGAAGGTAGCAAACAGGCTTACGGTCTAACGGTAAGCAGTTATTGCAATTTATGGACACTTGCAACACCTCTGCGTGCGTTAACGACCCTGTAAAAACTTCTTAAAGAACTCCATGTTGTTCTCTTGGGAAAACCTCGGTCCATTCTACAACCTTATCGTATATTTAGTCAATGTGAAGTTATTATTTATTTAGGTGGTAGATTCTTTTTATTTTCGGAATGTTGAAACAGGTGTGAGAAGATTATTATTATTCTCTTTATTGAATTATATACACACAAAATTTAAATAAATATATATAAAGAATCATACAAATATATGTATTTAAAAATATAAAACTAAGGACACCCACCGATATCGGTTATATGGATTATTATTATTACATTTCATTTACATTACCGGTGGTTAGGGCTCGAGAGATAGGCTCACAATGCGGGCCGTAAGGAGCACAGCCTTCTGCATCAGGCCCTCGATCCAGCCACCTAATGTGAGCCTCGCGAGATGTTTATTGAGGCTTTAAACAAAGGCAGCATGCGATCACGGTACACTGTGAGGTTGGTTCCTCCGTCTGTTGCATGCGGCGCACATTGCCACCAGTAGCTAGGGCCCTATTTGAAGTCGATAGGCCTTGGGACATCAAGCATGTCGGCGGCCTATTATTATTATTTTTATTTGTGCATGTGTTAACCTTCTAAGTATTTGTGTGTCTTTTTGTCTGTGTCAAATAATTATTATTTCTTTCTTTTCCTTTGTTTCTAGAAGTATCTACTTACCTACTATTGAAATATAGTAGTAGAGACCTTATTATTGCGTTTTGTTTTCTATGAACAATTATCCTATTAGATGATCTTCCATCGTATGAAGCTTTCACCGCGCGGTTTCATCCGCATCTTTGCTGCTCTGCTTCCGTCGTCAGTAGCGCGATGTTACATAGTCTTATAACTTTTCTTAATAACTGGGCTAACATACACAAAAGAATTTTTCAAATCCGACTGGTAGTTCTAGAGATTAACGCGTTGAAACAAACAAGCACTTTCGCTTTATATAATAGTAGAGATTAATGTCAGGTCTAACATTCCCGCTCGCCAAGCTTGGTGATTATATAAACTTGACTTTTTGTGAGTGTGGGTACGTTTATGTGAAAGCATATCTGCCAATTACAAAAAGCCTTTTAGATGCACCTCAACCTTACCTAATAAAGTACAGTTTCGTGTGAGATTACCTTGCAACCATTTTAAAACGCAGTCTAGAATAGCACAACTAATAACAAGCCGTATTGACTATTGTGACATAAACACGGAGTAATGATATCTAATAGTGAAGGCTATTGTGGTATTTATTTCTAGTACATGTACTTATATTCTAAGCAATTTTGCTGTCACTGTCTTACTCGTAGAAAAAATAGAGATAAAATATGAGTATGTCTATTACTTTGGCTCTATAGCCTAAATAGTTTGATGGATTTTAACATATGAGGTGTCATTAGATTCGCATTGATTGTAGGAGTGGCACGAAAATAATGGGTTTCTTTCTTTTCAGTTTGTTTAAGGGCTTTTTGTTTTTTTTTTATTAATATATTTAGCTTGTTGATGAGGTTGATATACAAAAATATGCACACCATCAAAAATTTCCACAACCGTACACGTTCAAGATACGCCTATAAAACAAAACTTAACAACGCTACGAGTCTACGAGTGCACGTAGAGGTGCTACGAAACATGTAGCTCTTCTACAAAGTATTCAAAATATAGAAGAGACAAAACAGTGGGTCCAGTATTCTAACAATAACTATTTATACTAAAGCCTCATGTTTATTAGTGAACGTGTTAGCTGACATTATGATGACATTTACTATACCGTAAAACTATGAACGTTGTCATCAGTCTTAACACATCTAGTACAGGACATAGATTCTCAAAGCGAGGAGTTTCCCGTACTTAACTTAGTTGATAAGTGACCTTGTTGATCTCTGTAAAATAGTATTTAGTGCAGTCCCTATGGATTTTTATAAACTTTTCTCTCTTTGTATCAGTCAAATAAAAGACTGCTTAAGGGCATACTAAATGAAAAGATACCTTATAATACTAGCTGCGCCTCACAGCGTTGCCCGCGCCTAAAATGTGTTTTGTCTGCCCCGGAAACCAGACCGATGTTAATCGGCCTATGTCCGACTCCGGCATCGAATCTATCCACATAGCAATTTTCATCGCAATCGGCTTAGGCGTTTAGGCGCTGAGTGATAACAAACACACATACACAAAGTGTCACATTTATAATATTAGTACAATTATAATCTATCGACCCAATAAGGCTACTCAAAGCGTCAAACATAACAATCACATCAGCCGAAAGACGTCCACTGCTGGACATAAGCCTCCCCCAATTTTCGCTACCTTGGCCGGTCGTGAGCCGCCCTCATCCATCGGTTGCCCGCCACCCCTTTCACCCTTGAACATAACGATACATAATTTTAACAGACAACGCAAAAAAGCATTCCCTGTACAGTTCAATAACATAACTCAGAGCAAGAGCATCAGTAATAAACAAACAAAATTAAATTATTGTTTATGGTTAATTAAAATCGTGCAACAACTTTGTTTGTTTTGTTTGTGTTACAAACAAATTTCTAAACGTAGAAGTTTGTTTGTAGTTACGTGATGTTTGTGTAATTACTGCCTTTTTAAATGTTCATTATAATTTGGTTTCAGATTTCTGTGGCCATGCGTGTTAGTGCGACTATTAAATACTGAGTTCTGGGTTCGATTCCGACACGAGACAAACAGAGTAAATTCGTAAAAATACTTTATTTATCTATACTAATATGTAAAGCGAAAGAGTTTATTTATTTGAACGCGGTATTCTCTGGCACCACCAGTCGGACTTGAAAAATCTTTTTGCGTATGGTAGCCCAGCTATCGAGGAAGGTGATAGGCTATGTAACTGGCGACGGAAGCAGAGAAGTAAGCAAAGCCGCGGGTGAAACCGCGCCGCAGAAAGGTAGTTTATTAAATGCTTTATTGTACACCATTATTATTTTTTCATAAAAACTGATTGTACAGTAATAGTAGGTATAGTCGACTATTAAATTGCTTTACCACCCTTAGAGTAAAATTTCATTTGCATATCATAAAACAAGAATGTCTATTTTTGCTTGCAAGTGACAGTTGTCATTGACAATGAGTCATATTGACTGGCCTGTTGGTCTAGTGGTTAGTGACCCTGACTGCTAAGCCGGAGGTTGTGGGTTCGATTCCCACCCAGGACAAACCTTTGTGTGATGAGCATGATTGTTTGTTCTGTGTCTGGGTGTAATTTATCTATAATATGTATGTATTTACAAAAAAAAGAGTATATAAGTAGTATATCAGTTGTTTAGTACCCATAACACAAGCAAATATAATTGCTTAATTTGGGGCTAGATGGCGCTGTGTGAATGTGGTAGAATATTATTATATTATTATTATTCTCTTTATTTATATTTTTTTTCTTATTAATTACATTTTTAAACAGGTATATATTTATATAAAACAAAAAATACACATTTAAAAATATAAAAAATAGATTACCACCGGTAACGAGACTAGAGTCCAAGCTACCGGCGGTTAGGGTTCCAGAGAGAGGAACCTCCTAACAATACGTGCCGTGTCGAGAAGCACTGCCTTCTGGATCTGGCCCTTGACCCATCCACCTAATGCGAGCCTCTTTAGGTGTTGGTCGAGGCTCTTTGCTATTAAACCATTTACAGTAATGACTATCGGCACAATGACAGCAGAATCCACATCCCACATGTCAACAATCTCATGGGCTAAATCAAGATAATTATTATTATTATTATTATTATATTGAATTTAAGTTTTGATGCATTTTTTTAGTAAAAGTGGTAAAGCAAATATGTGATCGACTATACAATGGGCGGTCTTATCGCTAAAAGCTTTGTGTAAATATACTTTGTGTAAAAATTGTATCTTCGTTAAGAAGGGAATTGTCTTTTTAAACTTTTTTTAAAGACAAATGTGTGTGACGTAAGCAAAAGCTCTGACAGTTCTGTCATAGTTGACAACGATTGAATATTCTTGGCAACTTCTACAATGCTTCGACAACATCACCATCATCATCATCAACCTACGGCAGTTTACTGCTGGGCATGGCAAGTGTGACGTGATATATCTGGCCAATAGTGACACAGAGAAAATCAAAGCAAAGACGACTACGAGTTTACGGCATATAAAACATAGATGGCGCTATTAACAACTACAGTCAAAAACACCAAAAATGTATAGAAAGCCTGACTCGCAATATCGAAGCGTTCACACCGACTAACTATTTACGCCCCGCCAGGCAGAAACACCTAGCCTGGTCGGAGGATCCACCCTTTGGTTGGAGGTATATGCATGGTGTGATACCTCCACACAAGTATAAACCAGCATTAACCACTTAACAGTGTGGCTAAGTCAAGTCAGTTAAAGGATGGATGACTAGTAATGGACGTTTTTGCCCCACAGCCGAAGTCAAGGAGGATAATGTTTTTCGAGCGTATGTATGTATGTATTTAACTAATTCGAAACAGAGAGATCATGAGAAATACGTTGTGTCACGACAAGTCTCAAGTATTGGAAAGTCTTAAAGATACAATCTCAGCCAATCGTACATCTGATTGAAATACTCTACGTCCATATTTATAATGAGATGTGTCTATTTGCATTTGTACTATATATTTTAGATGCAAATAGCGTTTTGTTCAATTTAAATCATACATAAATTTTATAACTAAGTAATTAAAGTAATAAAATTTTACAATTTCATAGAATAGAATACTATTTTCTATACACCATGTAATTAAAGCAATTAAAAATTAACTCTAAATACTATAAAGTAAAATCCTTGTTTCCTTATAACTGTGTCGTCGCTAACTTCTTTTAAACCACGTAACGGATTTTGATACGGTTATTACTACTAATTGTAAATTTTCTTCTGGAAGTTTTTTCATGTATTGGTAATCATGTTTTACAAAACATATTATATACCTACATACATCATATATGATGTTTTTCTTCGTGATGGACCAGGCATTGAGCAAGGCAAAGAAAAAGAAAGGTAGCCGGCAAGGCAATTGGGCCATGGTGCTGGTGGCCCATATCTAACGAAACCTCTACTTATTCCTTAGGGAGAACTGAGGGCCTAGAGCAGTAGCATAGATTTTTATGTAAAAAATGTATTGGATTGACATAAGCTAACGCCAGAATTATCGTTAGCTTATGTCAATCCTATACTTTTTTTTTATCTATTCTATGAATTGAATAGAAATCTACGCCCTCTGGTGATGTAACAAAAACATGTAGTTCTTATTGAAATAATTATGCTGAAATTAACTCTCATTTATAAAAAAAAATTCGCCCTTCTTGGCTGCATTTAGGAGTTATTGTACGCGTAAATACTAGTAAGTTCTACACAACTATGTTATTGTGGGTACAAGTTTAACCACATAGGATTACGTTATACCGAGTGGCTGTGTACTCTGTATTTTGGATTAAATAGTTTGAGTGCTTAGGAGTGTTTAAAGTTATAAATAATGTGTGAAGTTTTAAATAACTGAATACGCAGGGATTTATTATTAAATAACGTACATATTATTTAATAATAAATCCCTAATAAAATAAAACATATAATAAATCCCTAATAATATAAAACTATAAATAAAGTAGATAATTCCACTGACTGCTTACCATTATGTAGAATGGAGTCACTTTGGTAGGCTAATATAAAAAAAAGTACTAAAAGTACTTTAAATGAGTAATGATGGTATAATCTATACCCCTTATTTTTACTCCAAATTGTGAGTCCGAAACTGTTTAAGTACAAAAAATATTCATTGAAAATAAATACAGTATAATACTGTGTATTACCATAAATAATACTAATCTAAAGTACTCGTGGAATAAAAAGGTGATAAAACTTCGTTACGAAACATAAAATAAAGTCATAATTATTATCAATCTGTCATCATTTGCTGGCACAATCACCAGGTTTGGTAGACTGCAATCTTATCACAGAACGCTGCTATCTGTGCTGTAATTATAAAGTATGTTTATATAAGTAACTATGACTCCAATTGAAGGTGTTTAGGAAAATTTTCGCCACCAGTTGGCGTTACTTCAACTGTCACATTGGGCCAATCAGAGGTTAAATTTTAAAAAGCGCTTGACAGCTAGTCCTGACGCATCGGTGCTGCCACATCGTGGGTGCCAGTTTATAAAACCCCCTCAGCAATTTTCTTTTGTCCTTAAGCACGTGTTGTAAATTAAATATTAATATTTCCGAAATGAACACTAAAAGTTATTTATTTGTTTTGATAGCGCTGTCAAAATGGAAGACCTTTTACCAAAGTAGCACCAACTGGTGGCGAAAATTTACCTAAACATCGTTAGTACTTAATACATAAACTTATCCTATGTTAATAACAACACATTTTACAAATCCTCCTCATTTACAAACACACTATGGCACGTAGGCGCACTTTAATCACTGCCTCACCACTCCATGGAAGATGGCGCTGCAGTGGCCAATGTACCTACAATCTAGCCTCTCCGCAATCATGGCTAGTATGCTATTAGAGCTAGCCTGCACCCTGCTCACCAAGGATACACACCGTTTCACATGGTTGATGGTTTCGTTTTCCATCAATAATAATAATAACTAATTTAAGCCAAATGGCAGATATTTCTTACTTGTCTACTAAGGACTACGAAGTAACAAAAACCAGACTACTGACATTAATATTAAAAAAACAAGAAAATTCTCTGCTAACCATGAAGGTCCCCACTGAAACCTTTAGAAAAATATTTATCCTAAAAAGGCAGTGTTGACAGGAACGAAAGCAAATTATTCATGTCGATATTATTTATGGAAAGGCGAGAAAAACAGAGGCACTATAGAACTTCTTTGTAAATTTTTTATCATTCGGATTGTGAGACGGAGCCTTATTTAGTTTAAGTATTTCGTTGGCCTATAAGTATTTTTTGTATTATTACAAAATATTGTAGTTAATCAAAATTTAATAATAACAATAATATGTGGACACTATCACACACCGCCATCTAGTCCCAAGCTGAGCAGATCTTGTGTTAAGTAATTTTTTGTTAGTGGCCAACCTAGTGACCGACTTGACCTCACGACTGTTATCAACTTGGTAACAACCGTAGCCGACTTTTACCATATCCTCCGACCATAGCATACCATTATGTGATCACCCATCCATGGACCAGCCGTGCTATGTTGCTTAACCCGCTAATCGTTTACCGATCAGTGAGTGCAACGAGCTATGAGTGATTCGAGTCATTATCATCAACTGCAAAAAGACATTTGAGGCTGAATATTTACAACTTTAACGAGTCCTGAGCCGAACTCATACATCAATTACCTGCTATAATAATCAGATCTTTGATCCTTGTAAAAGGCCTGTCTACGCTATTAGAAGGTTATTCTAATACCAATTTGTTAGAATATAAAACACCATGGTTTTTAGAATGATGTCCACCACTACTGGACTGACTGGTTGTTTGCCATATTGAAAAATAATTCAAGAACTAAATTATTATGAGAAAGAAGATCCTTCTTCTTCAAGTATTGACTATTAAACCAAGTCGTCCATGTAAAGGCTCCGGATGACGGCTTCGGCGACAAGCGGGTGAGTCTCCTGGTAAGCTTTGGTGGTAAAATCGAACCCAAGACACGTAGCAGTCCGTTTAAAATACCAGGGAACCATCGATATATTTCTTTTATAAACTACTTACAGTTCTGTCCAACTACATTGTGACGGCAAACCAATGAGGGTGTTTAAGAAAATTTTCGCCACCAATTAGCCCCACTTCAACTTTCACATTGGGCCAATCAGGGGCTAACATTCACAAAAGGCTTGACAGCTAAACCTGACGCATCAGTGCTGCCCTCTCGTAGGCGCCATTTTAAAAAAAACCTTCCAGCAATTTTCTTTTATCCTTAAGCACGTAAATTATCCATTTTGTAAATTAAACATCAAAATTGTCGAAGATAACACTGAAAAATATTTGTTTTGATAGCGCTGTCAAAATGAAAGACCTTTTACCAAAGTGGCGCCAACTGATGGCGAAAATTTTCCTAAATACCCTCATTAGAACCGTAACAAATGCGTCCAACGACCATATTCTGAATGCTACGTCATTCTACGATATTCGTAGACATTGTAGCACTTCTACAACTAAACCGTAGACCCTGATTAAATGTTATAGCAGTCTTGTTCCGAGAATTATTTTTGATTGTGAAAAGAAAAAGAGCTTACCTATATCTTTATGACGTCATAATACGGCTTAACGTTTTACTTAAAAGTTAAAAATGGCTGTGAAAACGGAACTAAATATTTCTAAAAAGTCAACGAACTTTATATGGGACAACCCACCTGGGTAACTAAAAATAATATGAGCTACAGAAGCACCACCTATCAGAAAATTTAACAGTATTAGTATAAAACTACATATAGCGCCATCTATTAGTAGGGTACGTAAATTTAAACCAACTGCTTAATATTATCATCACATTGTCATGCCGAAATTTATAGCCGCCTTTCTCCTATGTTAGTACCGGCAAGTATCAATAGATGGCGCTGAACACAGTATAATTAGTATTAAAACCTGTTAGCATAAAATATTGTATAAAAATAAAAAAAAAATTGTGAAATAAAATTTATTAACAGCCAAAATAGTATAATTATTTCTATTGATGAAATAACTTAAGTTATTCTCATATAATTCTTTAAAGTACACCTATAACAAGGACAAGTCCCTGTGGTGAGGTACTTTACAAGCTTAAAAACGGATTACAGATTACACTTGAATTCTAGAAACATTACATGAGATGATGTGGAACATACGGCGTTTGCATAATATTGTGGCGGAACATTCACATCTAATGTAACAAAACCACTGTGCTTACAGTGACATTACTGTAACATCTTTATACCGACACTTGTTAAATTTTCTTTGGCTACCCATGCTCTCACCAAACAAAAATACTTCTTTTTTTTAAATAATAATGGTTTATTGTTTCTCTCTCACATAGAAAATTCACAAATATAAACACAAAGAAACTTAATCTAGTAGGTACATTATTTGCGCTATGTGAGAGACTTGTATTAGTGCTAGGAGACCTGTATTACAGAATATTTTATCTTAAATAAAAATAAACCAACCCATAAAGCAAAAATAAGAGTTTCTTTGGCTATCATAGATGTTGTCATCAACCAAATACATAAATATCTACCTACCACTTACCTTTGGCAGTATTTTTCTGATTTTCCTGTACATCATTTTTCTCTGCTTTGTCAGTTTTGGCCTCGCTACTCGTGTTGCAACCCATCTCTTAGAATATAGTCACTAAAGTATAAAACTCTAAGTATTCCAATAGGATACACTGTTAGGAACTAACTATGGTTATAACATAGTTGTTGAATAAGCTGTAGTTTTGTATGAATACCTGAAACAAACAAAATACGTATTAAAGTCAAATGAAACCTTTATTTCTATTCTATTGATTATATAGACAAAAAAATGTATGGGATTGACATATGCTAACGCTAACATTGTCGTTAGCTTATGTTAATCCCATACATTTTTTATCTATTCTATGAATAGAATAGAAATCTATGCCACTTGCCTAGGGCCTCAGGAGTATCACAAACTTACGTGTTGTAGACATCTCTGCCACTCTTTCTTGTTTCTAGTGTTTTTTTTTTTATTAAATGAAAAAATTCAGCACTGAGGCACAAACCCTGTGTCGCGGGGAATCTTAACTACAATACAATTTACGGACACAAAGTACACTTTATGCCCGTTAATTTGTGTGATTCACTGTTATCCTTTCAAATAAAAAAATAATTTTCAAATCGGTTCATAAATGACCGAGATATGAGGTAACAAACATACAAAAAATAAAAAAAACATACGACCCGAATTGATAACCTCCTCCTTTTTGAAGTCAGTTAAACATAATAATAGGTTGTTTTTTAAAAATTCTGTGTAAAATAATAGCTGTAATAATATCTGTCACGAACTGTTGATTTTATATTCAAACATAAAATCAAAAAATATTTACTGCACCTACATCGAATATCTCTACACCATGTTTGGGTTGACTGGTAGATAATGCTTTTAGCACTAAGTCCGCTGTACAAGAAGTTAAATGAATAAATAATAAAATAACGTATTGCTTAACCCTTTCATAACTACTACTGTAAACACAATAGATGTTTTATTGTCATCGCGACATAATTTTTTACACGAAGTACGCATCGTCATTGTACTATTTACACCTCAAAATCATCATCATCATAAATCAAAAGCATTGTAGGTATGTATATGTTTAACAAGAGACAAACCATTCCGAACGCCTACAGCCGCGTTCGGAATGTTTTTCACAAAAATTGCTGCCACATGTGCTGCCTGCATCCGCAGCCTGCAGCCGAGGTTGGAATAGCAGCTAGTAGTACTAGTAGTATTATTAATACTACCTATATACATATTTTAGTAACGCCTATTTAGTCACAGAATTTTAGTGCGGAGTATTTTTAAAACAAGGCAGGAATGTTGCGACCCGGTATTTTATTTTGATGGCCCGGTACCGGGTCGCGGCCCGGCAAATGGCCAACACTGCTATACGCAAACAAACTTGTAATGAAACCAAGCCTATACTACTTTGAATTGAATGAAAAGGTGCTCCCTCACCGCAAACAATCACCAATAATGTAACGTTTGCAGATTCTTTTTGAGCATTACGTTACAAACTGCTTCTCTGACCGCCGAACATTTGTATGTAACATCCCAAATTCAAAATATTACATGCTAGCTGCGAGTCAGAGTTATTTCGGTCTGATCCCCAGGGGATCGGTTTATTTTAATTTTTTTTTCTATTACGTTCTGATCTTCCGTACAGGGGATCAGAAACAAAGGAGAAATTTATATAAATATTTTATTCCGGTCTGATCCCCTAGACATCTTTGACAGATTTTTGAGACAGTTATCAACAAAATCACGGCTTCGCCCGCGCGTCAATAGCCTAAGTACACAAACTTTCGCATTTATAATATTAATAGGACTGTATTCATTCATTTGTTCACTGCAATGCTTGGTTCGCCTCCCTCACCAAAGCTCCGTGTTACATTACAGGTGAATCTGAATGCTCGCGGTCAGGCAGCACAGCAGGGAATGAGCAGAACAATGGCCCTGTTAATGAATCTTATTCATCCGTAGATAGGGGAGGCAGAACGTCTGTTATTGTTCCTAGTACTTTTTGATTTGACTAGAGTATTGTGAGTGTTATTGATTTTTATTCCTTCGTGTGCTATTTTGAAAATCTATGCGAGATTATTGAGATGGTTATAAAAAGTATGAGTGTGTATTGTGTATGGATTTCATATAATACTAGCTTGCCGCGGCGCGGTTTTACCCGCGTCTTGCTTACTGCTCTGCTCCCGTCGCCAGTAGCGTAATGTTACATGGCCTGAGCTTCCTCGAGAACTAGGCTCTACTAGCTCTATACACCGATGCCAATTAGGGTAAATTTTCAACAAAACAAATAAAAAACGATCATTCGTAAACAATGTTTGTTGTGAACAAACAAGACTCTGAAAACTCAATCAATCAATTTTTAGGGTTGCGTACCACAAGAGCTAAACGGAACCCTTATAGGAACACTTTGTTGTCCGTCTGTCTGTCTGTCTCTCTGTCTGTCAGTTGTCAAGAACTATAATTCAATAACGCGTAAATATAAGTTCCATGTCAACGCAATCAAAAGATATAAATGGTTGTTCTTGTTATTTATATTGACTAAATGTTTGTACGGAACCTTCGGTGCGCGAGTCCTACTCACACTTGACCGGGTTTTTTTTTCAATGTTAATTTAAAATATTAAAAAGATTTTGGCTTTGAACCTATAATGTCATACACAAAACACCAGCCTTTGTATGTTTTGTTTATACGGTATTTGTATTATACGGTAGTTGTTACTGCTTTCAGCAGGAATAGGCCAGATCGACCGGGAAAGTACAGTACTTCCCTCTCATAGAAGATCGACGTAAGAATATTAGTTTTCATGCTAATTTGTTTCGCTCGGTGAGTGAGAGCGCCGGCAGCCCAAATGCCCCTTCGGTCCTCTTCCGTTTTCCTTTTCCTTCCTCATTCCCTTCTCCGTGGTCGGTGACGGCTTTATTGTGTTTTCTAAGCATTGTTCCTTCTGCGATGCTTGGCAAACACAACCATCGCTATGCTTGTATGCAAAGAAAGTTGTATAAAAAAAATGCCGGTTAATAATAGTAATAGCGTATAGGCTACGATTTAATAAGTATAACACTATTCTAAAGGAAAGTTAAATCATTTTTTTTTTGTTTAGATCTTGTCTATTGTTCAAATGAACTTTATAGTACTACAAAACCTTTATTATTTCCCCTATCGACTGACTCATCCCTTCTGATTAATCAAGCCAGTTTTACTACACAGTAAGATATTGTTTTTCTCGGAAATCTAAAGGGAGAAGCATTGTGTTCTAAGAAGAAGGTTCTTAATATATTTCATTGTGTTATTAATGACAAAAGGAAATGACGAAGTGGTGGAGTATTGTCTCTCGATCGAATAATTTATGAGTTTTGTGTTTGTGCGTAGAATCTGATTCATAAACGATGCGATCTATTTTAGGACGTAAGGCACCTATATTATTATTTAGAAGTGTTTGTGGTGTCTACCACTTCTAGACGCCATTGACTGTTTGCCATCCGGCACAGTGGAAATATTTTGAAGGACAAGTATAAAAGTGTCAGCGTTCTAATGATAAATCAGTATTTAAGTCTTTGTTTAAAGTTTAATATTATCAGCTGACTGAAGACATCTGTGCTGGAAATAGGCCTTTCTCAAACAGAGTATCGTTACTTTTCTTTCTTTAAAAACAGCAACTAGTCTTTCTTATAGCACAGAACTTATTTATACAAATAAGTTTGTATAAATAACCAGACACAGCGCAAATATGTAAAGATAACAAAGTTCTAGTACGGAAACGAACTCACAATGTGCATTGCAGTTGCAAGCACGCCCACAGCCAAGGATTGTTGTCTTAAAAAAAATATTCGTTTTTAAAATATTTTTTATCGAATATTTTTTTTAATTAGTAGAATAGTGGTTGAGATACCCCTCACAAGCTGGACCGACGACCTTATAAGGGTGGCGGGCAACCGATGGATGAGGGCGGCGAACGACCGACAACGGTGGCGAAAATTGGGGGAGGCCTATGTCCAGCAGTGGACGTCTTGTGGCTGATATGATGATGATGATGGTTGAGATATCCAGAGTCCAGACACTGGACATCTCAACCACTATCAAATACGATCTGGTATAGTCTTATTAGATGGAAAAATACTCAGTGTAGGTAAGCAATCCTGAAATTGAAGCCGTTATGTGACAATAGCCTTTATCCTGTCATGACCAAACAAAATTGCAAAACCTATGTTACACCTCAGCATACTTAATGCAAGAGTTGTTCTCTCTATCGCACTTAAACAAAAGCTATCAGTGCGAAAAAGATAACATTGTATTGTTGTGAATAGGGTGTTATACGTCGAGTGACCGGAGTTAAAATATTTACGCTTTGTAACCATTTTAAGAAATTGGAATACGTGGTTTGAATTTGAATGCTTAACTCACAAATACTGATTCGTCATTAAATCTTTAGTGGCTTAGGTTATGTTGAAGAGCATAGGTTTATTATATGTTCGCATATCAACCACTATTATGTTCCTGTTAATCAGTACAAAAATGAAGATTAGATACCCTGTTTTAGTATAAAAAGACATTTTTCAGCTTGCTCTTCGCTAGTAAAGATTAAGATTGTAGTCAGTAACTATTATTCGTAATCTCAATAGTGCTACAATAACAACAGCAATTTTGTGAGAATGAATCTTAACTTAATTACTTTAAAGTGATTTTTCGGTAGCTTATTTTACGAACTTATGGCGCTGTGTCATAATCTACTATGGCGTAGTGATACAAACTAGAAAGCATTAAAATTAGGCAGTTAAGTCATTTTAAAACAAACAAAGAATAAATTAAACATTAAAATACAATTAGGTTTAAACCTCTAATTGTAAATTGTCATATACGCCACGAGTTGCAAAGGTAAGAGCTTTATTTTGAATTCATACGCGGCAAACCGCTCGCTCTCACTTATTTTAATAATTACCTACATTTATATGCTTATTATTTAATCTTTTATTCACAACAACCTTATGAATTACAATTTTCTTGTAGTACACAAGAATATCGCGATGCTGAATATGCTATAAATATAAAACTATGGTGGTTTTGATTAGCTCTTGGTCTCTGACTAAAATGTGGAACCCTGTCATTTCCCGTAGGGGTCGTAAAAATTGACAAAGAGAAGAACCTCTGTGGTTCGGTGGTACTGTGTATGTACTACCACGCAGAGGTCGCGGGTTCGATGCCCGCCGATGTCTTTAAGCTGATATAATTGAGAAAATGACTGAATGACTGAATTCAGTGAAATGCCACTATTGTCTAACAATCCAGTATAATCTGTATATCTAGGGTACCGTGAGAGAGGTAGCAAACAGTTGCAGCCGAAATCGATCAAGCATGCAACCTTGTAGCATGTAGCTACAAGAATTAACTAATTTTTGTACAGCTACAAGCTCTCAAAGCGTGCAAATAGATACTCTTGCTCCGTACATCTAAATCTCTTCTATCTTAGCACTTTACATAGTGCAATTTTAATAAAATCTGTCTAAACAGCGTGTTGTTACGATGCGCCCGTCGCGTGCTCCACCACAGTTTGCGAAAGGCCACGGTTTGCATTATCTCTTCATAACTAAGCAAATTGTTCACGGACAGACATTCTAGATAGCTAAAAATAAATATGGTTTAATAGATTTTATTGAGTTGCATAACGTTGTTGGGAAAGTTAGTAGGAGACGCCCTAGACGTACATACGCAGACCAAATAGGTGATGTGTTGACAAAGGCCACAATTACAAGCACCCGTAACCGCCGTGTGTGCATAAAATGATTAATGAATGGTAAAAAGGCAAAGAAGGATGTTTGGATTACAGCAAATGGTGTTCTATAGTCTCTGGTTACCCCATTTGGTTACCCCATTAATGGGAAAGTTATGTATATGTATGTATTGAGTTGTTTATCATAATAATGATACTGATTTTCATAACTAGTCTTGCTCGTTTTATCATGCAAGGGCCAAAACGATACGATCACAGCACACATTAAAAAATAAATGTAACGAGCCAAAGAAAAATAATTACTACTACCTAGTATCAGCGTCCATTTTTTTTTATCAAAAACGTCCTTATATAACGCGAGACCGAACATTTGCTAAAGATTTATTCATTGCGTGTCATCTGATGTTTAATATTAGTGGTTTTGAGGAGTGCCGTAAATTATTGCCTATTTACTTAATTTAAAGAATAAATTGTTATCAGATACGTGTAGCGATAATAAGTACCTACCTATAAAGCTTAAACTTTATTTTATACAAACATTGAACACAAAGTTTACTTATCCAGAATACTGAAACATATACATATCTATGTATGGATATTTGTCTTGACTAAAATTTCTACCCAACGACGAATAAATGTAAACAAAAACAATTAGAATTGTTTTATTTTAAAGTTATTTTACTACATTAAATACCCTAACCGGCAATACCTTTTATAGTATTATCGACTTTATTTTTTCTTTATGTAGATGCTTGTTCACCGAGAAGGGATCTTAAATTTTTAAGGAGTAAACCGCAGGGATCCTCGGTAAATAAATAAAGAGGATGTGTACCAATCGATGAATAGATCCCGGAATTTCACCCGGAGCGAAACAAGATTTATATAGGTAAGGATTGTAGCACGTTGCGGCATTAAAAAATATATTGAAGTTACTTATATTTAAAAAAATGATTTGTACAATAAAGGAATTTTTTTTTAACAGTTTGTAGAGTTAGGAGCAATGGTCTGGGATAATTTATACCTATACGGTATATGCTATCTTAGCATATATATGTATATATAAGGCAGGACGGCTTAATAAGCCATCTAATATCGGTTCTCACACTACTTATGATACTAACTTCTTATGGGCTAAATATTGATATTTGAATTTGTAATAAAAGTCAAACTGAATTGATATTATCACGGACCGTTGTTTATATGTGTCAGTGTGTAAGCACCCTAAAACGAGAACAGGGTCAGTACTTAATAGAAATTGCCACCACGTATTATACCAGTAACTTTACAAATCCAAGAAATGTAAAAAGAAATATCGCCTTTAACTTTTACGCCTACCATAATTATTTCAGAAATATGATAAGGTCAGCTTTTATTAAAATGTAACGTGTTTACGATGACAGATTTACAAAGTAAAATACAAAAAAAATGTTAAAATTTGCTTTATGTAGGTACCACAGATGTTATAATATTACGAGATATGTCTTAATGGTTAGAAATATTTTAGTACCCATTACCGCAGCACATAATACTATTTCTAGGCTTAGAAAGTTTTGGTGTAGATTCGGAATGACTAGTCTGATAGTCACCGACAATGGCCCACCGTTTACTAGTGCGGCATTCGCGGCGTTTTTAAGGCAAGATGGGGTGCAACATACTTTTACAGCTCCTTACCACCCTGCATCTAACGGAGCCACAGAGAATGCAGTCAAAACATTAAAGAAGGTTATTAAAAAGGCTTTATCGGACGGCTGGAATATTGAAATGTCGTTAAATAATTATTCATTACACTATCGTAACGCGGAAAACTGCACGACAGGCGAGAGCCTGGCTATGTTGTTAATGGGTAGACATTTAAGGACTAGGTTAACCTAGTCCTTAAATGTCTACCCATTCGTTGAAACCTGTCCCTTTGTGGGACCAATCAAAGGTACAGGGTTCGAGTGAAATCCTCGCACTTGAGCCCTCGTCCATAGTGGAGCAGCCACAAACAAGATTCTACGCCGCCTGCTTCTCGTGTACCGCCCCAGCCACGTCCCATTTGGAGATGTAGGTTAGCAAAGACCATAGGATATAATTAATATTTGTCTAAATTGTTAATGTAGTTATGGGGTTGCAGTTTGTTAATTAAGTGGGGAGGGATGTAATGTAAGTAATATTATAACGTCTATATTACAACTATGCTTTTAAGATCTGTACTTGTATTTATGTCTAAGCTTGTCATCGGCCCTCAGTCATAAATGCGATAACTAATAGCTGTTGTGTCATTGCGTACTCAAAATGACCTGAACATCCAAATTTATATGTAACATCTCGCTTTTATCCTAAAACGGTAGGCAGAGTAAAGTGTAAAACAGCTAGACCAAATTCGACTTATGTATCGAGATTAAAAATATTTTATATGTCGAAATAATCTTTATAAAACTTTCAAGGCAACTGAAACATAATTATGTTTGTTCTCTTCTCTCTACCACCTATAAGTTAAATTTCACTCTTTCAAAAATATGTACAGCAATATCTTAATGTAACTACAAATGCGTAATTCTCAAACAAAAACTAACTTGAAATAAACCGTACTTAAATTCAACATTCTAACTTAACATCATAATTAAAACACCTAAACCAAACACAGTTTCCCTACACTATTCATTTTACCCCACAATTCCATTACACACTAGTGTTTAACAACCCTAAAACAGCTACCTGAGATAAATGTTCTCGAATATTTCCACCTTTGTAAATTAAATCAGGATGTAATGTTCTACTAAAATGCCGCATATAGTAATAGATACAAGCTAGGGCAAACACGTTTCTATAGCGATTAACATAGGATTAAATTTCCCAAAACATGTTATACAGATCAAGTATTGGTTACCAAAACACTACGGGTCAGACGATTTTATTTATGTATTTTGATTATGATATCGCACCTTGAAATCAAAAGTGGCACTATACGGACTATTTTTTTAAACTGTTATTTTCTAAATAACTATCTTAATTACTCGCATGTTTTTAATAATTAACTAAAAGCCAGATAGTCAAACTATTGGTGAAACTAATTACCGTGTTAATTCAGTTATTTGCATTAAATATTTATCACAGTATTAGACCAAAACTTTTAAATGGCCATACTGAAAAACTACTGTTTTTGCATAACGCCACTTTTGTTTTCAGAGTGCGATATGATGTTGGATCAATGTTATTTAAAGAAAGTTGATACACACATTGCTCGTTTTAATGGGACATTGAGCAATTACGCTTCTAATTAGGCTTACGAAATACGAATAGTTAATAGATATAGTACGTTCCGGGATAAGGCAGTTAGTTCATTATTATTTCAGCCAACAGATGTCGCGGCGGAACGCCAGTATGTACTGTATGGTACTAGTAATCTACATTTTACATGAGCTACTTTATGACTCAAGTCGTCAGGTTTTATATAATTACCTATCTAATCTAGTAAGCGGTTTCACTTCCCGACTTTTAAGAACCTCAAAACAGCAAAGACAGGCACACATTAAAAATGTTTGTCATGCAAGAGTTGTGTCAGGTAACAATTAATGTTGTAGAGGTACTTTCTTAATCATACCGGTAAAATTAAGTACCTATTCATCCTGAACTCTGTTGCTCTAGGTCACTACTAGCAAATGTTGATTTACACTGTCACTATAACTCTACTTTTCAACTATTTTAAAGTCTACACATTTTTATAGCAAGTTAAACCTTGGAACTATAATAGACATCGTAATTCTCTAACCTCGAGACAATAGAGTGGCCTACAAACAAATTGCCTGGGAGTGTCTCCTCATGACTTCCATAGAAAACAATTAATTAGCTAAATTATAGTATTTTGCGTTAGAATGACAGATAGGTATCGATTTGTTAGTAAGGTGCGGGTTTCAGGCTTGTATGTATAAATTGTATCAGTTAACTAGTTATCGAAAAAACTTTGTTCACATATAATATGAGGCTATTTAGTTTAATAGTGTCATTAATTTTGCATTTTATTTATAAAGAAATGATACAGACATTTTAAAAGGATGAATGATATTATTTCTATGGAATAGGTGGCAGTCGCAGTGTTTGTCCGATGTGTGTTGCCAATGATGTAAAAGCCGTCTTAGAAGACTAAAATTCGCGGTGACGGTGACGACCCTGCGACGTTTTGGGATGATTTCTACCACCTCTGGACTTCACTTACCATTTTATCATTAGCCATTTCAGTGGGTCCATACAAAATAAAAAAAAGATATGCGTTGAGCGACTGTACATACAGAGTCGCTCAACGCATTCTCGCGATCAAACCAAACATTGCTAGCATAGCAATTACAATACCAGCATGTTTTACTGTACTACTGCAGGGCCAAGGCCTCTTCTCATATAGAAAGGGTATGAGCATTAATCACCACGCTTTCTCAAGGAGGATTGGCAACTTCAAACTTCAGACAGAAGTCCAGGTTTCCTCACGATGTTTTCCATCACTCTCCGTTAGAAATGTCCAAGAAAAACTTACAAAGTACATATTGCTAGCAATCTTTTCAAATTTAAACTAAGCTGTCAACGATACACACATAACCTTGCTAATTGCACGCCACAGATAATTGGTGTCATGATTAGAGCCGTGTTAACTAAGGTTAATTGCTACAAGACTGACACCCACTAATTCACAACTAGCGTGATCTATGTTTGTTTTTGTCATTGGTAATTTTTTTTATTGCCGACAGTTGCAGTCGAGCCAACATGAAATTCTTTAATGCCAGGGACTCTGCGAAGCCACTACCTAACAGGAAGGGAGTGGGTAGGTAACGGCAATAAAATTCCCAAAACAAATCGTTTTACCTCCAAATAATGCTAAATTAAATGAAAACCGAATGGAATCCATAAAGAGTGAATCAGAGTAATCGATTGGCCAACTTTAGGCTACATCCCGTTTAGACGGTAGTAGATCCACGCTGGTTTCAGCATGAATGGGCCGGATCGTCCGGGGAAGTACTACCCTCTCATAGAAGATCGACTTAAGAGTAGTAGTATCCGTACTACTGCGTTTCGTTCGGTGAGTGAGAGTGCCGGAGGCCCAATTTCCCCCCTATCCTCTTTCCTCACCTCCCTCATTCCCTTCCTCTAACCCCATTCCCAGCCGCCATAGTGGAGGCCACTATACCAGCAGTTTAAGACGATAGCTTTTGGTATGGTGGCCACCATTTCTGGATTCCACTGACTGCTTACCATCAGGCGGGGTGGATTCACTTTGGTAGGCTAACATAAAAAAAAAAAAAAAAAAAAAAAAATAGACTACATCTCGTTTTGTAACTCGAATAAAATACCTACTTATTTTAAGTCGCGTTTCGTAAACTTCTCTTTTTAACTCTGGTAAACTTTGGGTTACGAAACGAGATGTTTTTCAAACGGGATGTAGCCCAGCTTTATTGGTTGGAGTGGCCCTTAATTAAATAAGGGCAGCCATCTTCCTATTGTGGCCTATTTTCGTATAATTGAACCGCTGCTGCTTAAGATAAGAGAAATGTTCTATACTAATGTAAGCTGAGGAAAATTGGGTGAGTCGTGATGGTTAAGTGATTAAGGGTATACAGTACAAGAGGTCGTGAGTTTGAAACTAACGTACAAAATCTATAGGTTTACTTCCTTGCAGCTCCATCCCCAGTGGAGGCGGCCCTCGTTCCCGACCTTCCTAGCAAAGTCAGACTTGCGAATTCGCAGAGCAGTATCAGAAGGACTGACATAAGCCAGTTTCTAACACAGCCCCACCCTTCACGGTCACTCCACTATGCCCGCTGCTGTTCAAAGGGATATTCAGAGATATCCTGACTGTGTTCGTCTTAGTTCGCTATGGAAAAATATTCTACGGTTATTTATTAAGCTCTCACGCCAAGGCGGGACCCCACGTGAAGGCTCTAAAATAAAAACCTGGCACTCCTGACCATTGTCATTGTTTGTAAAGTGTAGGGTTTTACACAATTTTATACCAAATTTTTATATTCGTATTTAATACGCTCCAAAGAAGTAAATTACCTCGCCATTTATAAAAATAAATAATTATATTTCCTATTACAAATATAACGGGCAATTTAATCACTAACTTACCTACTGAAAAGTACAATTCGCTATCGATCTTTAGTCATCCAATTTACCAGAAAATCATCTCGTCTTGGATCTCTCTTCAATTTTCAACAATGAATATCTCAAATTACACTTATAGCCCAAAGTGGAAATGGAATTACTACCTATATAAGATTTGATGTTCTACGCGTCTCAGTTTAAGGTTGATTTTTGGTGGAGCTGTGCATTCATTTTAATAGTTAAGGGAACGGTATTTATGCCTATAAATTTTGTGGAATCAAAACATTAATTACAGAACAACATTCAATAATTAAACAAGGATTTTTATATTGTACTATTAAGTAGTAAATTCATAAAATTTCTAAGTTAGTACTTTATTAAGATTTTTTTTTTGTCAAAATGTAGATAACAATATAACAAAAGGGAAGCCTGAGCGTAGTGTTTGTTCCCTTCTCTGTAACTACACGATCTCTGATCTTATGTTTTCTTACCATTTTTCTGCATTAAATAGATAACACAGCAATATTTATAGGTTTCGTTTACCATTTACCATTAAGTTAGTCGTAGGCTCATTTACCGAAGTTCTTCAATCATAAGTTTTTTTTTAAACAGCTTTGGTGGCAACTAAGCATACGGCCCAACTAGTGGTAAGTGAGAACCGTATAGAGATGGCTGTGTTTACCAAGCATTATAGAAGTAATAATGCTTAAAAAACACAACCAATTCGTTGCCGACCACGGAGAAGGGGATGGAGAAGGAAAGGAGGACAGAAAAGGACCGAGGGGATATTTGGACTTCCGGCGCTTACTCACCGAACAAAACGCAATAGTACCTATGGATACCATTACTCTTACGTCGATCGTCTATGAGAGGGTATTACTTCCCCGGTTGATCCGGCCCATTCATGCTGAAACCAGCGTGGATCTACTACCATACAAATAAATAACTCGAAAGTTAAATATACAAAACTCATTAAAAAACTTATCAAATGATCTGTATGTTTTAAAGTTCTTTTGACACTAATTCTTTAAAAGTACCTAGGTAAAAACCGTCTGAATCTGAAATGAGCACAAAATCACCATACCTCACAAATCAAAGCCGACACTTTGACGTAGCCCATATTTTCGCATTATAAAACTAGGTCAAAGTAGGTAAAACAATGTTTCCGTGGTGTATCGAACAAACGTACTAACAGGTGGATACCCTTGGATCTGATAGCATTAGCGTGCAAATACTGGCGATTACAATTAGCTATTTTTGGAAATGTCACTAAAGTTGCTGAAGGGCTGAAAAGTTTTTGAATTATGTCAAACTAACAACCCGCCTCAGCTTCACACATATATCATCATGATATCAAAGACGTCCACTGCTGGACATAGGCCAACCCTAATTTACTCTACCTTGGCCAGTAGTAAGCCACCCTCATCCATGGCTTGCTCGCCACCCATAATGAGTCGTTGGTCCACCTCATGAGGGATCTGCCCACTCTGCGTGTACCTACGCTAATGATTTTATAAATCACTAGCTGTTGCGTGAAAGCGCGCGTGAAATCCGGTCATATCGCATTTTCCATACAAACTTTCATCCCTTATTTCAACCCCTTCAAGCCTTTTTCTCGATAAAAGTCATCTGTCAAAATCGGTTCAGTGGTTTAGGCGTGAAAGCGTAACAGATAGACAGTGTTATATTTGCATTTAAAATATTAGTATGGATTCAAATTCTCATCCCTTCTCTGATATAATATGCATGTATTACAGTTAGAACCTTCTGGAAGAAATAATCTATAACATTGTGAAAACCGTATCAAAAGCCGTTACATAGTCTAGAAAAAGTTAGCGGCAAACAGATTTCGCCTTGTACTGTTTAGATATAGATTCGTGTCAACTGTCCACAATGTTTACTTGGTAGTAATCTACCAACAACTTTGATGATTTGTGTATCTTTTATTTTTATGGCGTTAGTACGTAACTACAACCTACCACTAGCGAAATAATGATACTACCTACAACTTAGTAGTTCATGTAACGCTATTAGACTATCTATATCTATCTATACCTACTATTATAAAAAGCGGAAGAGTTTGTTTGTTTGAACGCGCTAATCTCTGGAACTACCAGAAGGATTTAAATAACTCTTTGCATATGATAGCCCAGTTCTCGAGGAAGGTTATAACTTATAGGCTATGTAACATCAAGCTACTGGCGACGGGAGCAGAGCAGTAAGACGTGAAGGAAACCGTGCCGCGGAAAGCAAGTATTATTATACAATGGCAGCCGAATAGGGAGAATAAAAAAGAAAAGAACAAGAAAGCAGCTGGGCTGCTGATTCTCTAGACTGACTTTTGATTTTGACCTACTTGTATCATTTTGGTATACATTATGTATCCAACTCGACCCGGAACAGTTACATGTACCTATGCTCCAATTTAAGCGAAAATTTTAAGTGATCTGGATATTCCTTCTGTCTAGACCAGATAAAATAATCTCTATTAGTTTTACAACATCGCTAAATTCACCCTTCCTATCTAGTACGACACGTGCGAGACTAAAGTACCACTCTTTCACATTGGAATGTAAAGGGTCTCGAACCAAACTGTTCGCTTAATTTAAAATTGGAGCTCTTTATTAACGCATAATATGTTTCTTTATTATTGACTAGCTGACCCGGCGAACTTCGTTCCGCCTACCAGTCGATCAACAATACTTTATTTTTCTAAAATAAACCTAGCCTAAGTTACTCCTTATTACATCAGCTACCAATAAAAGTCCCGTCAAAATCGGTCCTGCCATTTCAGAGATTAGCCGGAACAAACAGACAGACAGACAGACAAAGATTGTAAAAAATGTTATTTTGGTGTATGTACCTTATATGTATCCATATACATGTATTAAAAAATGGTTATTTTAATATTACAAACAGACACTCCAATTTTATTATATGTATAAATTCTAGAGTACTTTAGCTGGACGTCCATACCATTCCTACGTCTGTTATTCTTTTTTATCCAGTGAGGGTGTTTAGGAAAATTTTCGCTACCAGTTGGTGCCACATCAACTTTCACATTGGGCCAATCAGGGGATAACTTTCAAAAAGCTCTTGACAGTTAGACCTGACGCACCGGTGCTGCCAGTGCCATTTTAGAAAACCCTCTCAGCAATTTTCTTTTGTACATAAACACGTGAATTATGCATTTTGTAAATAAAACTATAAAATTCCCGAAATGAACACTAAAAGTATTTGTTTTGATAGCGCTGTCAAAATGGAAGACCTTTTATCAAAGTGGCGCCAACTAGTAGCGAAAATTTTCCTAAACACCCTCATTCCTTTCGTACGTGGATAATTTGAACGTCGACGAGTGGGTAAACTCATCGCTTTATCATCGCCATCACTCACTGTTAGCCTGTACTAACCCTTATCGATAATTCAGGAGGGTGAGCGAATTGCGTCATGTAGGGATGTACGAAGCTCTTGTGTTGATATATCGACGATATAATTATCGACTTTAAGGCAATCAAGCATACGTTACCTGATGGTAAGTGGTAACTGTAACCTATGGATATGGCTATGTATTGCAGAAACAATCTATACTAATATTATAAATGCGTAAGTGACTTTGTCTGTCTACGAATTTTGTGAAACTTGGTAAAGATAGAATAGACCCTTTTATCGCGAAAACATGACTCGAAGGGGTTGAAATAAGAGATGAAAGTTTGTATCAAAAATCGTCAATGTATAAACAGACACATATTGTTCATGATTAGTAAAAATATATTATACGATAACCGACATTCACATGGGCTGAGCTACGGGCAACAGCTAGTACTGAATAAAACAAAGCTATGTACACTCCGTATAGGGAGAATGGAATATAAGAGAAAAAGGAATTGGTCGTTCAGTCACTCAGTCACTATGACATGCTCACAAGAAAACTATAAAATATTAAGAAAATACAATAAACATAAACTTATCTAAGTTAGCAAAAGTAACTTTAACTATGCATATAACATTTTGGCTTCCTTAGATATGGGTAAGTATCATGTGAAGTACCAATTGGGTTGCTAAAAGCATTCATAAATATTTTGATTTGGTCAGATGATTAGTTAATTTTTCGTTGATCAGCCTTTCAGAAACTGGGGGTTAGTTTATTAACCATATATATCGATAATTCGACATCGGATTCATGGAACATCCCTTAAGTATGAAGTAGCACCTGTTACCTTGAGTATTATTGCGCCGCAAGGTATCGTGCATAGTAATGTGACGACTTTTATAATACTTCGATGGTTAACAAGTATACTGCCATGATAAATGGTCACGGTGAACTAAGGACATTGATGTATTTGCTTAGCTTTGCAGAAAGAAAATATAACCAGCAATATATATTATTATAAAACACTGCCTAAAACAAAATAAAAAGAATAAACCTATAATTTTTTTGACACTATATTAAAATTGTAAATACCCTATGTCACCCCCACAATTAATACGAATCTAAAGAATATACGTTGAAATCCATCACGTCATTTAGGCTGTAGAGCGTGCTAAAGAAATAGACATACATACCCACATATATACATAATATAATACATACGCTCGAAAAACATAATCCTCTTTGACTTCAGCAGTCGGGCAAAAAAGGAATTGTTGGAAGGCATAAAGGAGAAGAAGTTAAAGGAAGATAAGGAGGTTTTAATTGTAGTGAGTAGATACCGTAACTAGGACATAGCTGTGTATTCTATACTAGCTTTTTGAATCGCGGTTTCACCCGCTTTAAGTTGCATCTTTGGTTACTGCTCTGCTCTCGTCGTTAGTAGCGTGATTTTACATAGACTTTAACCTTCCTTAAGAACTGGGCTATCGTACGCAATAAGAAATATTCAAATCCGAGTGGTATTTTCAGAGATTAGCGCGTTAAAACCAACAAACAAACTTTTCCGCGTTATATAATAGTACCTATAGATCGATAAACAATGTACTACATTATTAAGTAGGTAGGAACTGTTTGTTCTTTACACATAAATAACATTACTAAAAAGTAAAAAACGTACATAAAGTTGTTGTTTGCGCAAAGTTAATTAAAAAGAAGCCTTAAATATTTGTTTTACGAGTTATTTTGTAACAGAGTATAAAATGGTTTTAGTGACGTTTATGTTTGCAGGTAAAATATAGAGTACGGTCTTCAGTTATCACAATGTACCACACTAGGTGTTTAGGTATCCAATACAGATTTCATATTATTGCCGGCTATTGTCGCATGTTAGAAGCACCTAATGCAATTGTTTTACTTCAATGCACCATCAAAAATTTCACGGTGATTCAAAGTTTATGGGGCCGGCAGGAATCTTGCAAATTTTTAGACTATTTAGGCGCCGGATGAAGGCTTCTTTTCATATAGAGAAGGCATGAGCATTAATTACCAACACGCTTGACTAAGATAGATTGGCAATTTATAATAATATTTTATTACACATTATATCTTTTTTTTAACGAGTCACTCGTGTGATACCTAAATGAAAAAAATTGACCATTTTAATAAGCCCAGGTTTTCTTAAGATGTTTTCCTTAACTTTAGCTGTGTATGTATGCTGCTAAGACAGCTCTACTTGCCAAGAGTATCTTTTGTATCTAAATTGTACATACCCAAAATCATGCACAATAAAATTCATTTCATTTCATTTCAACTCTATGGTCACAGCAAACTTAGAAAGTGCATAAAAGACATTGAAATATCCATGGTGGTAATAAGTAAACTGGACTGAGCACTATAAATATGATAATAAAGTAAATTAAACCCTATTTCTTCAAAGTTAAGACTTGTTTCTTTGTTTAAAACAAAGAAATACTAGAGACCACAACTAGACGTAGCTGTCTCGCTCATAATGTTGCAATAACGAAGAAATTTGCACCAAAGTGAATATTATTGAAACAAAAATAAATAAAATAATAATACTGTTACTGTGCGCTACACTTTCACAGTGATACAAATGTGACAGATAATTTGGATGGATAGCGTAAAAAAAATTTAATTCATTTTTATGACAACAATATGGTAAACTCAGTTTTACAAATGGTAGCCTGAAATAGAAAGAGAAGTCACTAGTTGTAGCTATGATCTATCTCTGTATCGTTTTCTGACTCTCAAGTGCTCAGTCCGGTTTGAATATTACGTCCATGGAAAACCGCATTGGTCCATACTTACTCGGTTTTTACACTACAACTATTTATTTACAGGAATATGAAGGTATAAATGGTGGCCACCACTTCTGGATTCCACTGACTGCTTACCATCAGACAGAGTGGAGTCACTTTCGTAGGCTTATATAAAAAAAGTAATGCCGAGCATTTTAAAATTTCTAATTATGCAGTGATATTATTGTCCTAGTGCGAAACCGGGGCGGATCACTAGTTTTCTAACACTTATCCTAGACACTCATAGTAAATAGCAATAACTGTATAGTAGTCTAGACCAGGGTTCTTTATTTATTTAGAAGATAACGGTGTCTGGCAGCTATACGCA
Organism: Parascotia fuliginaria; assembly: GCA_963082885.1. Classification (NCBI taxonomy): domain Eukaryota; kingdom Metazoa; phylum Arthropoda; class Insecta; order Lepidoptera; family Erebidae; genus Parascotia; species Parascotia fuliginaria. The sequence continues at coordinate 6,511,473 of OY720197.1, forward strand.
ACCTGTACTAACGTATGTAAGTACATAAGAATATTTTTTTTAGTATCAAGGTCAAACTCATATAATATATTCATCTGTCCATATTTTTTATACAACTTGGGTGATAACCACCTGATGGTAAGTTGTAAGTAACCGTAACTTATAGACATGATTATGAGGTTTAAGCATCACAGAAACAACGCAAGAAAATAGCAAGATGTTGTTGACCGTTTAGGAAAGGAACGAGGGAGGAAAAAAAAGATATATTTTAAGATATCTACCATTACTAGCAACAAGCAAAATATATTAATTATTAAAAAACAAAAAGGCCGTCTGCCTAAAACAAACTGAATTTTATATACCATATTTCATTCCCACAATAAATACGAATCTAATGACACCTCATATGTTAAAATTCATCTGCCATTTAGGCTGCAAAGAGTGCCAAAGAAATAAACATACATAACCACATACATACATACATATACAGTCGTGGTCAACTAATTAGGGACATTCAAGATAGTGAAGAGCAATAACCGGTTATGTACATATAAATATAAAACCCTATTGATTTCTTAGCACCTATTATTTGCATACAAATTATGTCCGATTATTATGCTATAAATGGCTGTAAATAAAATATTAAATAAATAGAAAAAAGTATTTAATATCAAAGGTTAAACATGTTTTCAATTTAATTTAATTAAGGACAGTAAAGTGTAATGAAAAATAGAGTTAAACAAAACTAATAATCTGCAGTATTATAGTATTTTTAACAGCTCCATTTTATTACGTGTAAAATCAGTACCCAGTAGCAAAACCTTTGTTAGTAATTACCGCTTGACACCGATGTAGCATAGACATTATCAGTTTCTGACATGTTTCGACAGGAATGTTTGCCCGTGCCTCATAAAAAGCTTAATTAAGTTCATCTAAAGTTGTGGTACGATAAGTGGCAACTTTTTTCTTGATTTCGTGCCAAAGGTGCTCGATTGGGTTGAGGTCCGGACTATTTACTAGCCAATCTAGCACCGATACTGACTGACTGGTAAGAAAGGACTTGACTGAACGAGCGGTATGTTTTGGGTCGTTATCATGCTGAAACGTTCACATAATAGAGAGATACTCCTCAGCATATGGATGCACAGTTTTCGCCAATATTGCCTTGTATTGATGTTGGTCTAAGTAACCCTGAACTTTTCGCAAGGGTCCCACTCCACGTCCAGAAAATGAACCCCACATTTTAATTTTTCCATCGCCATGTTTCACCTGTTTTTTTGTGAATCTTGAATTCATTTCCGCTTTTACAGGACGCCGTACGTATTGCGTTCCATCTGAAGAAATCAAATTAACCTTGCTCTTGTCAGTCGACATGTTGCCATTGGGCGTAAGTCCAATGTCTATATTTACGTGCAAACGCCAAACGATCATTTCTATGTTCTTTCTTTAACAACGGTACTTTGCGAGCCACTCTTCCGAACAACCCTACTTCTACCAGACGTCGTTGAACGGTCCTCGCTGATACACCGGCTCTTTCGTCTGCCCCAAACGCTTCGTGTTTAATTAAAATAGAGCCTAGAAACGGATCTTTCTTAGCTAATCTGGTTATCATTCTATCTTCTTACGGAGTTGTTTTGTTCTTTTTGTTCTGGGCACATTTGAAGCTGTGTTATTGCGCCTGAAATGTTGCATTGCATTGTATACCATAGTTTTTGAATAATTTAAATGTTACTATCCTTCGGTATGACCAACCACGCTCTACAAGCTTCATGATAATTTTTCGTAGTGTTGGATCGCAACTTTTATTTCTGCCCACTTTTTTTCAAAATAATTCTGGAAACTTAAAATTAAAATCCGGATTGCCGCCAAAACTACCACGAAACAATAAGAGAAGAAATAAAAAAGTATTGAGATTCAAATTTTGAAAATAGGACGCAATATCTCAGTGTCCCTAATTAAATGGCCAGCCAGCATTCTTTGAAGAAATAGCACTATGATGATCAGCTACTGTAAAGAGGTTTAATGTTTAAGAAGTTGTTATTGTTTATATAATCGGGCACATCAATGAGTAATTATACTTACATGTAAAAGATATGGAATATTGTTAAGACTCGTTGGAAAATAAAAAATAAAGTCGCAATTTGGCTTAACTAGAGATTGTCCCTAATTAGTTGACCACGACTGTATAAACATACATACATACATACACTCAAAAAACATTACCCTCCTTGACTTCGACAGTCGGGCAACAAAATAATAAAGACATGTCTTTTTATTTCGTAAGAAATTTGGCGCTTTTTCGCGAATTCTTTTCTTATTTTTCTTCATAAACATCATCCTGAAAGCTCAATTTATTTTTATAAAAATATTTTTATTGATAAAGGAACGTGAACAACACAATTTGATGTGAAAAGCTTATCGATTGCAAATGGCGACCTTGTAAGTATGTCGATGATTTATTTTATTCTTTAACTATCTTTCTACACGCGTCTTTGCTTAATGCTCTGCTCCCGTCGCCAGTAGCGTGATGTTATACAGCCTAAACCTTCCTCGAGAACTAGGCTAGCGAAATGAAATATTTAAATCTGACTAGTAGTTCCAGAGAGTTACTCCGGTCTGATCCCTCAGAGATTAGCGTGTAGAAACAAACGAACAAACGAACAAACTTTTTTTTAGTATAGAAGTGCTGCTCTGCAAAATTAAGAACACTTCTTGTTGCGGTGAGCTGATGGATTGGTGACCGTTTCTTTTCTTTTAATTCTAGTGCAACGAACATTAATGTTTGACAACTATTATGGGTGAGGAGTAGAAGAATTGCTATTAGACTTCGACTTTTATCACCTTGTAACCATAGCATGCCCTTTCCTTGAGGCGATTTACACACTGCCCCGCACCACGCGGCGTAGCGCAGGAGTGCGTGTTCTTACGCCGCTTGTATGTATCTTTTTTGTATTGAAAACGCGTAGCGCAACACACAGAAAACGCATTAACGCGTGGTGTAGATGTTCATTCGCCACGCACCTGCAGCTTAGTGCGGAGAAGTGTGTAAATCGCCTGAGAGTTCTACTTCCAGCAGTGGACATCTTCAGAATGGTGATGATGATGATTCTGATTATGATGAAATGATGAGTGATGCTGATGACACATTGTCCTTACATGCTTTACGATATGCAAAACAGAAATAAAATTGCTACATCAAGTAATCGATATTACTCGCGTGCGTACATCAATATTATCACCATTATTTCGCCATCGGTGACGTATCAATCAAAGTTGGATATGATTTGATATGAACAACGTCAACATGCTACTGACATATTAATTTGTAGAAAGTTCGCAATACTTTTTGCGTAGAACTCCAGATATTCAAATCTTTGACTAAATAGTATAAAGCAAAGTCGTTGTTTTTGCCCGACTGCCGAAGTTAAGGAGGGTAATCTATTTCTAGACTTACCTAACTAGCTCAATGGATTTAAAACTATGAGATGTCATTCGATTCGTATTAAGTGTGGGATTGAAATAGGTATAAATTCAGGTATCATCTTAAATAGTTAAAAATTTCTTTTTCATAATCTTTTCGTCCATAATGTCCTTATTGTGATCTATCATTTTACCTCTATACGCCTAATATACTGACAGTTTAATCAATAACAGTATCTTATTCAAAGAACGTCTTATACTGGTAATTAACAAGACGGGCGTAATTAGACTAATTACTAAGATTAGCAAGTTAATGTTCACGTACGCAGTAATATGATGAAAGATATTAATATTACTGTAATATAAGAATTAGTACAATAATAGTTATAATAATATACTCTAAGTATTTTTCCCCAGTTCATTGTATAAGATTGACCAGTTTCTTTTCTTGTTCTATAGGGGACAATCGGGTACCGGATAGTCAATTCATCGCGGATGTCTTATATGAAAGAATTTTTGAATGGGTTATCTTTAGTGGTATTTTCGGAGTACTATGACATATTTTTTTATGGCAGTTTCAGTTTACAGCATGTTTTGTTGATGATTAAGCTGAGCAGGCTGCAGAGGAAGAAAACATTACCAAGCTAAGAAGGCCACCACTTCTGGATTCCGCTGACTGCTTACCATCAGGCGGGGTGATATCACTTTGGTAGGCTAATATTTAAAAAAAAAGAAGAGAAAATGGCAGTTTTGTAGTCTTAAAGTAGTTTTTTCCATAAACTTTAAACAAAATTATTTTTATGCATTTATAACAGTTGAGAGTTCAACAAAGTAAACAGAGAAATTGTATAAGGTATTTAAATAGATTACTCACAGATAACTGCTTTCACATTAATTCACTTAACCCAAGAAAATTTAAAAAAAATATATTGTTACGACGTTTACTTATTCTAGAACGTTCGCAAGTACCTACCTACACGTATACGACCAATACCTACGCTAGAACGTTCGCATGTACCTACTTACACGTATAACAATAGATCATCGGCGGTAGGCATACCTACGCGTCGCAGCTAAGTACCTACACTCATTGTTCTGTTTTCGAGAATTGTCTGCATCTTTGTAGTAATAACTGGAAGGTTCTAGAAATCTATTGAAGGACTATAAAAAGGATTCGAACGTCGGCACTTGGTTCAGTTGTGAATACAGCGATCTCGAGCGAACATCTAAGTGATACGGAAGTTTACAAAGAGCGATATACGAAGCGTTAAAGTGCAGTATAAGTGTTTATTGAGTTATTTTGTTACTGTTAGTGTATTGTGTGAGTCTCTAATAAACTCATCATCGCGTAACTGGCATTTTACATCTAACCCCATCCTGATACGTAACAATTGGTGACAGAAGTGAGAATGCCAGTCACACCACGCGACGAGGGAGTACGCACTCGACGACAGGCGGCGGTAGACGAAACTCGTGAACCATCGATTATGGCCGATACTGAAGAGTCTAGCGCAGCAGTAGTTAGTGATCCCGGCACTTCTGCGGCGTCGACGGGTATGGGCTCTGGCTTCGACATGTCGTCCCTTTTAGCCGTTATACAGGAGGGCCAACGCCAAGCTGAAGAGCGCCAACGCCAAGCTGAAGAGCGCCAACGCCAAGCTGAAGAACGGCAACGTCAAGTCATAGAGGAGTTGAAGGAAGGTCAACGCCAAGCTGAAAAGTGCCAACGCCAAGCCGAAGACAGACAACGCCAGGCTATCCGAGAGGACCTTCGAGAAATGATGGACTCTAAGTTGGAAGGGTTCAGCACCGTCATCAGTACTCTTCAAGAAGACGTTGAAGTGGTAAAAAAACGCACCAGCAAACATGATGAAATTCTCGAAGATGTCCAGACCACCATGAACCATCATGACAAGATGATTAAAGAGCTCCAGAAGACCAAGGTCCTTTATTCAAGTACTACGCCCGTGGCCGCAGCAGTCACTTCCGGAGGTCCCAAGTTTAAACTTCCCTCCTTTGACGGCTCGTCTTCCTGGACGGCCTTTCGACACCAGTTCGAAGGAGTTGCCAAAGGAAATGGATGGGAAGATGATCACGCACTGACGGCGCTTACTTTGGCACTTAGAGGGGATGCACTGCTAATCCTAGAGAACTTACCTGCTGACCGACGAAACTTAGATGCACTCCTGAAGGCATTGGAAGCTCGATTTGGCGATAAGCACCTGGAGCATGTTTATCGAGCTCAGCTGAAGGATCGAACTCAGAAGCCGAGTGAGGGACTTCAACAATGGGCTGCTGAAATTGAACGCCTGGTACGACGCGCCTATGCCTCCAGTACATCATCTGTGGACCACATAGTTGTGCAAGCTTTTGTGGATGGCATAAGAGAGTTTGAGGTCAGAGCAACTGTTCGGTTGGCACACCATACATCTATAGAAGCGGCCTTAGCACATGCCCTTGAGGTGGAAGCTGTGCGAAACGACTACAAGTCGCATAAAGTACGGGCAGTTGTTGCAGCTGTTAGACCACGAGGTGAGCCTATGTGCTACGGATGCGGCAAGCGGGGACATATCCGAATCAACTGTCCGGACCAGAGAAGAAGTAGAATGGTGTCAGCTACCACTCAGGTTGATGCTAGTCAAGATCCGTTACGTCAAGCCCCCACAGTGCAAGTATCACAGGCATGTGACGGTAATAGCCTGGTAACATCTGGAGAAATAAATGGTAAACCTGTTCGCTTTACAATAGATACGGGCGCGTCGAAGACCATCGTACGACCAGAACTTCTGCGGCGAACAATTCAGTGGCAAGACGCACGACCATCTTGCAAATTGCAAACAGCGACTGGCCAGCCAGTGACCATCCTAGGCATTACGGATGTGAGAATCAAACTAGAAGAGAAGACTTATCATCAATCTGTTTTGGTGGCGAGCATAACGGATGACTGCATTATCGGCTTAGACTTCCTACGAATGCAGCAGTGTGTTGTCGATATTGCTAAAGGTGTTTTAAGCTTCCCAGATCAAGAAGTCTTTCTGGAAGGCTGTTCTTCGATAGCGGTCTACAGTGCCAACACGGTAACCTTGGCACCGAGGTCAGAAACCTTAGTCGACGTAAGGTTCCCTGAGGGTGTGACTGCTGATCGCTGCGTCATAGTGGAAGATCCTGGGCACCATACCAGTCGAATCACAGCCAGAACTTTAGTTATGACTAGAAGTGGGGCAAAAGTTAAAGTTGCCAACCTTAGCAATTTGGCGATGTTATTAAAGAAGAACGCGATCGTTGGACGATGTGAGGCTGTAAGCAGTCTGAGGAAGATCCTAGAGAACGTCCAGATTGCCTCTTCGGCAAATCATATGAGCCCGTTATTAGAGACCACGAAGCAAAGTTTGTCACCCAACGAATATCGGGAAGCAGAGAAGCTGCTGTTGGACTACATGGACATTTTCACCAAAGAAGAAAACGACCTTGGTAGAACGGGGTTAGTGAAACACCCGATTGACACAGGTGCTACACAGCCTATCAAACAAAGACCTAGACGAGTGCCACTAGCAAAAGAACAAGAAGTAGCCGAGCTGATTGGGAATATGGCACGAACCAAGATCATAGAGCCATCATCCAGCCCATGGTCTTCACCTGTGGTACTCGTGACGAAGAAAGATGGCACTACCAGGTTTTGTGTAGACTACAGGATGCTGAATAACGTGACCAAGAAAGACAGCTATCCTTTGCCCCGTATTGACGACACTTTAGACATGCTTGGAGGCATGAAGTGGTTCTCTACGGTAGATCTGAAAAGTGGCTACTGGCAAGTGGAACTCCGGCCAGAAGATAAGGAGAAGACTGCATTTACCACCGGTACTGGAAAAGGCCTGTGGCAGTTCCGGGTGATGCCATTTGGATTGTGTAATGCACCAGCTACGTTTGAAAGGCTTATGGAACGCGTACTAGTGGGTCTTTTGGGAGATGCCTGTCTGGTGTACTTGGATGACGTCATAGTTATGGGACGCAGTTTCACGGAACATCGCAGAAATCTTGAAAAAGTTTTTAAGAGATTTCGTCAATCAAACTTGAAACTTAATCCGAAGAAGTGCGCCTTTTTCAAGAAAGAGGTTTCATTCTTAGGCCACATTATTTCGGATAGAGGTGTTCAAACGGACCCAGACAAAATAAAAGCGGTGCAAGAGTGGCCTGTACCAAAAACTAAAACCGAAGTTAGAGCCTTTCTGGGACTTAGTGCTTACTACCGGCGTTTTGTGAAGAACTTCTCTGAAATAGCCAAGCCATTACACCACCTTACAGAAGAAAAGAGGAACTTCGTTTGGGACTCGGATTGTCAACGTGCGTTTACACGACTCAGAATTGCTGTGTTCAGCTCCAGTCCTGTGCTACCCTAATAGAGAAGGCAGATTTATTGTGGATACAGACGCCAGTAATACTGGAATCGGAGGTGTGTTATCTCAGGAGCAAAATGGTCAGCAAAAGGTCATCGCATACTTCAGCAAGTCTCTATCGAAGCCTGAGAGAAACTACTGTGTAACTCGGCGTGAATTACTAGCAGTTGTGAAGACCTTACAACATTTCAATAAATACTTGCTGGGAAGAGAGTTCACACTATGAACGGATCATGCGGCACTGAAGTGGCTACTACAGTTTAAGAATCCTGAAGGCCAAGTTGCGAGATGGATCGAACAACTACAAGAGTACAACTTTGTAATAGAACACCGCAGTGGAAAGATTCACTCCAACGCTGATGCCTTATCGCGACGTCCATGCTCCCAGGTTTGCAAACACTGTCTGAAGCATGAGTCCAAGGAGGTAGTGAAAATTGTCAGGACTCAGGGGACCGATGAATCCTGGGACAAAGAGGAAATTAGTAAGGCACAGAAAGAAGACAGAGATCTAAAATTAATAATGAACTGGAAGGCTCAGGGTCGGAAACCATTATAGCAGGACGTATCAGCCGCAAGCCCAATCACGAAGGCCTACTGGGCTCAGTGGGACAGCCTAATATTGGAACAAGACGTGCTATATAGAAAATGGGAATCACCTAACAGCAAGGAGCAAATTCTACAGATGGTCATCCCGAGAGACAAAGTTGCACCTGTTCTGCGCTTGGTGCATGATGGTGCATCGGGTGGGCATCTTGGTGTGAAGAAGACTTTGGTGAAGGTGAGAGAACGCTTCTACTGGGTATGCTGTCGAGAAGACATCGAAGAGTGGTGTAGAAATTGCTCAACGTGTGCTTCGGTAAAAGGACCTCGTACTAGATCAAGAGGCAAGCTGCAGCTGTACAGTGTCGGAGCCCCATGGGAGAGGATTGCCATTGACGTAGCTGGCCCATTTCCCGTGACAGAGGACGGCAACCGCTATATAGTAGTAGTCCAAGATTACTTCACCAAATGGCCCGAAGTTTTTGCGACACCAAACCAAGAGGCTCAGACGGTGACTAAAAAGTTGATCCAGGAAGTAGTGTGTCGATTTGGTGTGCCGTTGGAACTGCATAGTGACCAGGGAAGAAATTTCGAGTCAGCCCTGTTTCAAGAGATGTGTAATTTACTCGGCATACATAAAACACGGACAACACCAGCGCACCCGCAGTCTGACGGCATGGTAGAACGGTTCAACCAGACATTGGAAAACCATCTGGCCAAGGTTGTCGAAGACCATCAACGAGACTGGGACCGTTACATTCCACTCTGCCTGTTATCATATCGGTCCGCGGTTCATGACACTACAGGATTTACGCCAGCCAAAGTCAACTTCGGAAGAGAGATACGCCTACCAGTAGACTTAATTACCGGAACACCTCCTGATACGCCAAAGCTGACAGTAGAATACGTCGCAAACTTGCAGGCACAGCTGGACACAAATAAAACACATGATCTAGTGCGAGATAACAACCTCAAGGCTAATGAGAAGATGAAAACTCGTTATGACAGGAAAGCAAGTAATCATGGCTTCGAGGAAGGTACGCTCGTGTGGTTACATAATCCTCTCAGGAAAATCGGCAAGTCACCGAAGCTACAGGCCCGCTGGGAGGGTCCTTATAAAGTGATCACAAGGGTCAATGACGTGACCTATCGCATAAGACAGGGCGATAGAAAGAAGCCGAAGATCGTCCACCTCGATCGACTAGCACCCTATTACGGTTCTAACGCTGCTCGGGACGAGCATGATTAAGAGGGGGGCAATGTTACGACGTTTACCTATTCTAGAACGTTCGCAAGTACCTACCTACTCGTGTACGACGAATACCTACTCTCTAGAACATTCGCAAGTACCTACCTACACTTATACGATGAATATCTACACTAGAACGTTCGCAAGTACCTACCTACACGTATACGACGAATACCTACGCTAGAACGTTCGCATGTACCTACCTACACGTATAACAATAGATCATCGGCGGTAGGCATACCTACGCGTCGCAGCTAAGTACCTACACTCATTGTTCTGTTTTCGAGAATTGTCTGCATCTTTGTAGTAATAACTGGAAGGTTCTAGAAATCTATTGAAGGACTATAAAAAGGATTCGCACGTCGGCACTTGGTTCAGTTGTGAATACAGCGAGATATACGAAGCGTTAAAGTGCAGTATAAGTGTTTATTGAGTTATTTTGTTACTGTTAGTGTATTGTGTGAGTCTCTAATAAACTCATCATCGCGTAACTGGCATTTTACATCGAACCCCATCCTGACACGTAACAATATGTACAATAAAAAAAAAAAATTAAAAAATCTATTCATACAAAATGAAGTTCTTTGAGTTTATAAATACTATGAATTTTAAAATACGCTCCCACAGTGCCGTTATAGCATAATTAAATTTGTTATTTTTTACTATGATGTTGTAGAAATAAGTACCTACACTCATATTACTAAGCCGAGGCATGTCGCTTGTTACTTTACTTAAAAAAGTATTGTAGGCAACACTCGCTGAAAGAGTGAGCAGATCTACATACATTTTGAAATGGAAACCACACGGAAAACATTCAAATTTATTTAAATACAGAAAATATCTCTCACTCTTAATATTTTATTCATTCAAATTTGCTACAATACACTCAAGAAAATCACAAAAGAGTTGTACAAAACCTTTAACAATACTGCTAGCTGAAAGAGCTTGCTATCACTTCGAACATTATTCAATAGCTAGCTTTTCACGGCGCAGTTTCACCCGCGTCGTTGCTTACTGCTTTGCTCCCGTCGCCAGTAGCCTATTTACATTTTTATTATTTAGTTACATAGCCTAGAACCTTCCTCGAGAACTGGGCTAATATACGCAAAAATAATTTTCAAATCTGACTGATAGTTTCAGAGATTAGCGCGTTCAAACAAACAAACTCTTCCGATTTATATAATAGTATAGATAAGAACTTGTTTTATTTGTTACTAGTGGATACTGTTAGGCTGTGTATTTGTAAATTGGGTTTAAACAAAATAGCTGACACCGTTTAACTTTGTCTTTGAAACCTTCTAATATTATAAATGCAAAAGTTTGTGTGTGTGTGTGTGTGTTTGTTACTACTCAGCGTCTAAACAGCTGAACCGGCTTCAATAAAACTGATATGTAAATAGATTCGGCTTTAGACTTCTTTTTATCCGAAAATCGGTTTGGGTTCCGAGGAATACAAAACATATTTTAAAACAATAAATAAAATAAAAACTAAAACAAATTTTAAAACAATAAATAAATAAAATAAAAACAACATATTCTAAAACATACCTAAAACAAAAATCAGCATCAACAAATTTCAAATTGATAACACATACGAACATTTATGTAAACTTTTCCAGCATTGTGTAAAACGTACCTACAACGGATATGTGGCTGTCATGTGTGTCACCCTCATGAAGGGCATTGTTTTACATTAGAATAGGCCGAGTATAACGCGTGGGATGTCAGCTAAATGTGGAATGTAAGTTTTAAGGTCGTTACTAAATGTAAACTAAGCTATTTATCCGCTTAAATAGGAATTTTAAGACTAGAAGGTGTATTTGTATAGGTACCATACTTCCGATGGGTTTACGAATGGTTCAAATCGAGCGTTTAGGTGCTTAATTTTCAAAGTTCCTATGTAGTTTTTAAGTTGACAAAATTATAAAAATATTTTAAAAATCATTTCTTTATACAATAGTTTAGGCAGCACTACCTCTCATAGAAGATCGACGTAAGAATATTAGTTTTTATGCTAATGTGTTTCGCTCGGTAAGTGAGAGCGCCGGCAGCCCAAAAACCCCTTCGGTCCTGATCCTTTTCCTTTTTCCTTCCTCATCCTCGTCTCTGTGGTCGGCAACGATTTGGTTGTGTTTTCTAAGCATTATTACTTTCGTAATGCTTTGAATACACAGCCATCTCTATAGGTTACGGTTGCCACTTAACCATCAGGTGGGACGTATGCTTGTTTGTCACCAAAGTCGTATAAAAATACAACGTCTAACTATTAAATTTTTCCTTTATTATTAAACCAAACTAAGACTATAATAATCCAAAAAACTACCAATTCTTTTTTTTTTATAGTAGCCTACCAAAGTGACTCCACCCCGCCTGATGGTAAGCAGTCAGTGGAATCCAGAAGTGGTGGCCACCGTACCAAAAGCTATAGTCTTAAACTGCTGGTATGGTAATCTCCACTATGGCGGCTGGGAATGAGGGAGGTAAGGAAAGGGGAAAGAGGGGAAGTTGGGCCTCCGGCGCTCTCACTCACCGAGCGAAACGCAGTAGTACGGATATTACTACTCTTACGTCGATCTTCTATGAGAGGGTAGTACTTCCCCGGACGATCCGGCCCATTCATGCTGAAACCAGCGTGGATCTACTACCGTATTTCAATGCACTAATAACCAACAATATTAGACATTCCAAGCCTCGGTAAATAATTACACACATTGAAGGACTGTTGATTGACCCGCCTCAGGATTGCCTATTATGATCTATGCCATTGTTCTTCAGATATGGGGTGGACAGTTCCAAGCCGCCATAGAGGGTAGTAAACAATACATTAATAGTAACAATATAGTAGATATTTTCGTATTATAACTTGTAATTTTGTAGTAGATATACCTATTATACGGTGGCCGGTCCGATATAAAATATTCTACTGCATCTCATGCCGCGGGTATCGTAGAATGTCCGGCAAAATAGTTAAAAATGTCAACTGTGTTATAATGTAAACTTCTCGGAACTTTTCCACTTTGTAACTCGCTGATTTAACCAAAATATTACTTGGTTATATAGTAGACTGGTTATATTGTACAATACCTTAGAGCCAGTCTACTATATAACTATGGATAACCTACTATGGACTGACACGTAGAAGTCCTAGAAAAAGTGATATTAGCTTTTCTTATTTTTTAGAGTCTGGAATTGAGCCCGGTAAGTAGAAACATGCATGCTCACTCTCTGTTACATTGACTATATATTGAATTGAAACGTTATAGTTACGCTATGTTCTCTTATAATTTTTTTTCTTTGAGAATAAAAAGCAACTTAAGGCAAATTTAAATCATCATTACTCAAGTAAAATTTTGCAAGTGTCTCGAATCCTTTAAAGCTATGTTTGAATACAGGATTATGAAGTTTTCCTACTATAATCTATCATTATTATGACGGAAGGCCTGAAAGCCTTAATCATAATTATACGGTAACTTGCACTTGCTGCCGTACCACTAATTATGATAACTCTGCGATTAGCTACACATTAGCAACCTTATAGCTGCGTATTTCCTTTGTGATTTCAACTAGTTTTATATCTTTAAGATATAGTGACCTGTCCTTCCAATCCTGTGTTTTCTCATTTTTAATCTGTTCTATTATTGTATGTAATGCTTTTAGTTCCAAAACCATGTTTTAAACTTCTATAAGATCTAAAAGAGACACTTTTACCTCTTATTTTAATATGTTTAATTGTGTTGTGAGGTCATGATATTTCAGCAAAAAGGTGTGGATGTGTATTTGACATTGTTCTTAAGTATAAAAAAGAATTATAGCATAGACAACTACCGAGTAACCTCCTGACAAAATTCTAAATAGAGTTCCTAACCCCCATCCAAAGTAATTCTTCAAAAAAGCAAAATCAAGAGATATCTTTGATCAATTTGAGTTGGTGAAATAATTTAAGTTTAGAACAAATCTTAAAGGAAAAGCCGAATTCTATCTTTAGAAGAAGATTATCATAATGTCGTTTCAATTTGAAAACTCATCGAAATTCTTATAAAAGTTTCAAATGACGACAAAACGAACTGCTATAGGTATTTACTTCTTCTTCTCTTCATGTCGATAGACTCTTCAAACTTTGTTCGCCCAGTAGACTTACTTATTTAAGTTAAATGAAATAACTTTACATAAATATCATCTCGACTTTTATTCCCGAAAGTTAATCAGAAGTGTATAACACGCAAATTTCGCCAAACACGTTGAGTCCTATGTGATAAAGATAATCTGTTGCAGTTTGTTAGTAATAATTTCAGACTCCGCGCTAATTCTGAAAATTTCTCGACGGACAATCGCTTTATAATACCAGTCTGCTTTACTATCCAACTGCAGGGCAAGGACCTCTTGTCATATAGAGAAGAAAGCATGAGCATCATCACGCTTGTTCAAATCGGATTGGCAATTTTAGACTTCTAAGTCCAAGTTTCCTCACGATGTTTTCCTTAAACCGCTTTCCTAAAACTTGGGTGACACATGTCAACTTAACATTTTAGTACCTACACTTGCGCAAAGCCGGGGTGGATCGCTAGTTAAAAATAAAATAAAACATGCATAAACTAAGCGCAGTCATACTTTTTCAGTCGGAACTTCACATTTCACGTTCCATTCGTCCTCTAACGGATCAAATAACTCCCAAATTGGACCTTTCTGGAAATTTTCACGAGAACGCCAATCCCTACTACAAAGGAATCTTGGCGCACTATTATTATATTAAACACTAGCGACCCGTCCCAGCTTCGCCCGTGGGTTCTAAGCTTTTACAGCATGATTACAAAACGTTGAAATTTTTGGCTTTTCTCCACTATCATCATCATCATCATATCAGCCGGAAGACGCCCACAGCTGGACATAGGCCTCTCTTGATTTTCGCCAACTTGACCTTGACTCTCATAATATTACAGCAACTACACACAACGCCATCTAGACTTAAAGTAAGCATATATTATAGCTTGTGTTATGAGTTCTAGAATGTGGATATGCACGCACGCACGCACGCACGCATACACATGCACGCAAACCTACCAAAGTGACTAAAAGATCCAACAATGTTTTACAATGGATTTGAGTGAATGTATGGCCAGGTGGTAAACAGTCAGTGGAAGTCAGAAGTAGCGGCCACTATTTCAGAAGCCATTGTCTTATCATAAACACACACACAGAATGCTTTAAACGACAGTGAAAACAACATCAAAATGCGTCAAGTGATTTAGAAAAAGTTTGCGGGAAAACAGACAGGAAAAACATCGACTTTATACTATTTTGAGGTTTAATGCTAAGCTTATAACAAGGTTAAAGCATAATAATAAAGTAGTGCGTATAAACCGTAATACAGAGTTACGGTTAGTGTGTAATATTGGCTGAGTTACGGTTTTTATGTTCCCTTTATGACTCGATGAAAGTTGCTTGACATTTTTATATCAAGAATGTTTATTAAACAAGTTGTCGGCTAAATGGTAAATGAGTAACGAATGATGATTGCAGATGAGGCGCTATTTTTATTTTACGTGTATAAGATTTATATTAGTGTCTTTAAATTGTCATTTGCATTTAAACTAGTTCATTTGCCTAGTTGCCATGTTCATCACCTGATTTCAATCAAAAACAATTCTCATGAAGAGTAGGCTTTTGGCAACACGAATGCGATAGTATTCAAGTCGCTTCCAAGACATATATTAGATAGTTAAATAACTTAAACTCACATTTTATTGTATACTTAGAGGCAACGTTATTCATATTATATGAAATATAACTCATTCAAAATTTTAACTAACTTGCAATTAAAAAGGGCGGTCTGAGTATCTTGCCAAGTCTCAAGACTGGATAGTAGATTATCTAAATGAATAAACAACTTTGTCTTTGATATAACCATTGCTCCAATGAGGAAGAAAACAAAAACAATACTACTTGAAACCTTTAAAATCAAATATTTATCATATCCTGACCCGCTGCTGACTACTGAAACAGGATTCATTATTTACTTAAGAAAACACGACATTGCAGTCACTCTGACTTTTATGATTCTCTAAATAAAGAACGGCGTATCTGATTAACAATGCTTTGGAAAAGTACACCTTAAGTTAGACGGCATAAAAGTGTTTTACTTAGAGATTGTTGGCACTTGTAGCGTTTCTTCTTAGTGAGGCAGAATAGTGTCTGACCGGTGTCTTAAGTGCAGCCAATCTGCTTTAGCTTGCCATATGATCTTCTAGGAATTAAACGTCGTCTAAATACAGACGAACATAATGCTTACATGGAAAAACATCAAACAGAGACGAAGCTTACGGCTATTCAGTTAAAAGTTTGATGTTCCCTTGGGATAAATTAGCTTTTTCAGGTAAATTAGTTTCGGGTAAAAGAATCTAAGTATTAAATTAAAGTCTGGGATTATACGACAAGGAATTTAGAGTTATGTGACTAACAAAGGCTATCCTTAAAGTGGTTGGCTATTTTTCTAAAAAAGACTTATTTTATGGCTTGCGATACATGTAGATCTTGAAATCATGATCTATGTTGCGTGGAACAATTATTGAGCATAGTATTATGTTTTATTTTATTCTGCATGATATTAAGCAGTCAATGAGTCCCAGAAATGGTGGCTGCTATACCAAATGCTGGAAAGGTATCATCCACTATGAGGTTATATAAACAATCTTTTCCTTTTTTTTTTGAGAAAATTATGTCTACAAAAATTAAGTAATTAATTCATGGTTTCTTACGAAATTAAAAGAATAGCCATTATCATTTAAATTTACAGTAAAAATTAGCAAATAAACATCATTGTTCTGAAATATTGTCTAGGGCGGTCCACTTGGTTTGCGGTGCCACGAGGCAGAACTAAAATGTTCAACCCACCCCTCTTACGGAAACAACTCATTCACTCAATATGGTAGGGGGTATCTACTTGTGTTCACTGAGCAACTTCGCGAGGGTATATGTCCTCCGTCAGCGGAACATAAGATGATAGTAGAACTAAACTTGATGGCTCTGTTCTACTAATATTATAAATGCGAAAGTTTGTGTGTGACCGTGTGTATTTTTGTTACTACTCAGCGCCTAAACAGCTAAACCGAATTCGACAAAAATTTGTAGTAAATAGAATCAATGCCGGAAACGGACATAGGCTACTTTTATTCCTAGAATTGGTCTGGGCGAAGTCGCGGTGCTCAACTAGTAAATTAATACGATAAACTCTTAATAGTACAAAGCAAAATTGATGTTTGCTAACATCTAAACCACGCACAGGTTTTATTATGGTTTTCACTATCATACATTATCGTAAATTGATTTCGCAGACAACATCAACGTCCTTTGTGATAAGACTGCCGCTACTGGTATCGCTAATCCTATTAAGCGTGGCGATTATAGCAGACTTTTTTTTATAGTGGGTTTTAAATAGCTTTGACGGAAATATTAATACTGTAAAAGAAAGTTTTATAACGCTGATTTTCGTATAAGCTTTTGGTTACACTCACGTTAAAGGATTATGAACCGATGGTCATTGACGCCAGTTCAAATAAATCAAAACACCTTCATTATTCCTGCAGAGAGCTCGAATCTCCTATCCCCTGTCCCTTCTGTGTTTGAGTGCAATTGTCACTAATTCATCAACAAAATTAGTTGCCTTAGGTAGAAACATGACCTTAACCGAACCGGTCTCTAATTTGGTTTAGTTTGTACTTATACTGTTGAAAGATTAAACTGTAATTTTGAATAACATTGTAACAATAATAGAACAAACTACATAACTAATAATAATATCTAATACTTGCTTTCCGTAGCGCAGTTTCATATCTTTGATTACAGCTCTGCTCCCATCGCTCGTAGCGTGATGTTACATAGCCTATAACCTCCGTCAAAAACAGCTGGGCTATTAGTGCGTTCAAACAAACGAACTCTTTCGCTTTAAATATAAGTATAGAATAAAAGGACTCAGTGATTCAGCGGTAGAACTGTTTAAACTGTCACGCAGAATTCTTGGATAAAATTCTCGAGCCATGTGCCAGGAAGTTTTCAGTATTAGACCATGGTTTGAAATAGTGCCCCGTAAACGGTAACAGGCTCGCCCTCGCCAGTGTTGCTTGGCTATTAGAGTTGATGTAGATTGCTTGGTTTTTTAGTCTTCGTTCTAGGCTGATCTAAGCACACTTAGTTATAGCATAGTAAAACATGGTTATACACCTCTGCCTTCTTTCTTTTTTGGAATGTAATGCGTGATGCTTATGAATAGTAAGCAGTGCTCATGGATCTTAAAAGCATCAGTGCCGACATGCTTGACTTTTGATTATTTTTAACATGTATGCATAAACTTGAGTACTGTACATAGATGACGAATTAGCTTGATAGCACTTCCAATAGCGCTTTTGTTTTGCCTTGTGTAACATACAAGCAATGTAATATCTCCTCCGTTCTCGGTCTTTATTAAGTTATAGCTTTCGATACTTTGATATCAACACAATTTGAAATAGGCTCACGTACGTGTATGATTGAACAAGTTCGCAGCTTGCAGTTGAGCTATTAATAAATATTGACTTAATTTTTTTTATTTATTGATTTATGGCACTCCAACGGCGCATTAACAAATACATTACTATTTACATTTTATTATTATTATCTAAAATGAAATTACCACTTACAGATGTGCACAGCACTTACAAATAAAATTTGTCATACAATAATATATTAATTTTTATACTCTACTTTGTTTTATTTTATAGTTTTTGTAGATAACGCGTAAGAAACTCTGCAAAGTTAGGTGCGCTTCTTGCAGTAATTTTAGGGATGGGTAGGTAATAACAGTTCATCGAACCTATCGGTCTGCCGCCAATATTATGCTATTATGGACGTGTTCTCAAAAATCATACATACATAAACAAATTTCACACACACATACATAGGTCAGCCTAACTAAGGCGATTATATGAAAATAAACTCACGTTGATACTTTAGAAATAAAGTTTTATTTTGTTTAATTGGAATGACTTGTATTTGAAATTTCTAGTAGTATGTTTTTTATTTTGTACTTAGAATTAGTTTTGGTGGGCATGGAGTCACACATTGCGTGAATGGACATTTGCGAGAAAGACACTCGTGCGAAAGACTTTTGCGTTGAACTTTGCTGTTTTTGAACCTATTGTTTTCAAAATCGATATCTGAGTATCCCAGCGATGACTAAATAAGAATCCTAATTCAAATTTAATAAAAGCAGCCGCCATTTTGAACTTTGCTGTTTTTGAACCGATTGCTTTCAAAATCAATATCGGAGTATGCCAGCGATGACCAAACAAGAATTTTAAGTCAAATTTAATTAAAGCAGTCGCCATTTTGAACTTCGTTGTCTTTGAACCAATTGTTTTCAAAATCGATATCTGAGTGTCCCAGCGATGACTGAACACGAATCTTTAGTCAAATTTAATAAAAACAACCGCCATTTTGAACTTTGCTGTTATAGAACCAATTTCATTCAAAATCGATATCTGAGTGTCCTAGCGATGACCAAACACAAATCTTAAGTCAAATATAAATAAAGCAGTCGCCATTTTGAACTTTGTTGTTTTTAAACCGATTGCTTTCAAAATCGATATCTGAGTGGCCCAGCGATGACTGAACACGAATCTTTAGTCAAAATGAATTGATCAGCCCCCATTTTGAACTTTGCTATTTTTGAACCGTTTGCCTTCAAAATCGATAACTGAGTGTTCAAACACGAATCTTAAGCCAAATTAATGACAGCAGCCGCCATTTTGAAATTTTTAACTGTTTGCTTTCAAAATGTATATAGTGAGTATCCCAGCGATTTTAAAAGCAATCTGTTTAAAAACAGCCAAGCCCAAAATGGCGGTTGCTTTAATTAAATTTGACTTAAGATTCGTATTTGGTCATCGCAAGGACACAGAAATATCAATTTTGAAAGAAATCGGTTCTCTAACCACAAGGTTCAAATTACTAGCTGCTTTTATTAAATTTGGCTTAAGATTTGTGTTCAGTTATCGCTGGGACACTCAGATGACAATTTTGAAAGCAATCGGTTCAAAAACAGCAAAAGTTAAAAATGGCGGCTGCTTCAACAAAATTTGACTTAAGATTCTTGTTTGGTCATCGCTGGGACAGTCAGATATCGATTTTGTAAGCCATCTGTTCAAAAACAGCAAAGTTCAAAATGGCAGCTGCTTTTATTAAATATGACTTAAGATTCATGTTCGGTCATCGCTGGGACACTCAGGTATCGATTTTGAAAGCAATAGGTACAAAAACAGCAAAGTTCAAAATGGCGGCTGCTTTTATTAAATTTGACTTAAGGTTCGTATTTCGTCATCGCTGGGACACTCAGGTATTGATTTTGAAAGCAATAGGTACAAAAACAGCAACGTTCACAATGGCAGCTGCTTTAATGAAATTTGACTTAAGAATCTTGTTTTATCATATTTCACGCAAAAGCTTTCGCGCCAGTTTCTTTCTCACAAATGTCCATTCACGCAAAAGTCTTTCGCGCAATGCACAAATGTCTTTTGCGCAAGTGGATTCGCGTAAGTGTCCTGATAACACTTCGGTGACTTCTACTGGAACTAGCTGATTAGAAGAGCTGGGTATAACGATTATGGGCTCGTTAGGTTAATTATGATGAGACCTTACCACCGGACATGATGGAGTGACCAAAAGACACATTCAGCTCTACTAATCAGCTACTTCCAATAGCAGTCACTGAAGTAAACTTTCAGGACACTCTAACATGTCCGGTGGTAAGGTCTCATCATAACTAACAAAACGAGCCCCTACTCGGTACGCCTAGCTCTACTCGTTAGCTAGTTCCAGTAGCAGTCACCAAAGTAGACCTTCAGGTCACTCCATCTTGTCCGGTGGTAAGGTCTCATCATAACTAATTAAACAAGCCCATACTCGGTACACCCAGCTCTACTAATCAGCTTGTTCCAGTAGCAGTCACTGTAGTAGACCTTATGGTCACTCCACCTTGTAAGGTGGTAAGGTCTCATCATAACTAATAAAACGAGCCCATACTCGGTACACCCAGCTCTACTAATCAGCTAGTTCCAGTAGCAGTCACTGAAGTAGACCTTCAGGTCACTCCATCTTGTCGATGGTAAAGTCTTATCATAACTAATTAAACAAGCCCATATTCGGTACGCCTAACTCTACTTGTTAGCTAGTTCCAGTAGCAGTCACCAAAGTAGACCTTCAGGTCAATCCACCTTGTCCGGTGGTAAGGTCTCATCATACCTAACAAAACGAGCCCATACTCGGTACGCCTAGCTCTACTCGTTAGCTAGTTCCAGTAGCAGTCACCGAAGTAAACATTCAGATTTCTCAGCATGTCCGAAACGCAACTAATAATAATAGCTACTTAGGTACTTATAGCAAAAACAATAATACCTTGACAACTATTTCGTATAAAATGCTTGCAACTCTTGTAAGTATCAAATCTAGTATTGTCAACTACATTGTGTTTATACAACGAAATTTAGGAGTCGAGCAGCTTCCGATAAGCGACACAGGTCCACTCACGACGGCGGGCGCCGAGCGCGGACTAATTCTTGTTCACAAAGCTCTGTTCAATGTGATGAAAACAACTACCAAACAAAATAAGTCTTATTACAATGTCTCAAGATTCACGCTGCATAGCAAAATGTATGGAAAACGACGATATTATTTTTCATTGATTTTCGTGTTAATTTGT
This sequence comes from Parascotia fuliginaria, assembly GCA_963082885.1. Taxonomy (NCBI): domain Eukaryota; kingdom Metazoa; phylum Arthropoda; class Insecta; order Lepidoptera; family Erebidae; genus Parascotia; species Parascotia fuliginaria. The sequence goes on from OY720197.1 coordinate 6,532,780, forward strand.
AAAATGTTAAAAAAATTGTCTGATATTTTATTAATTGAAGATATTTGCTAACTTTTAGTATTTTTAAATTTAGAATATTTTGAATATAATAAGGAAAAAACAGGTCTCGAAATCAACACGATTTCGTAAATTCTGCATTAAAAGTCAAAAACAACGGTTTTTACTACATTGAAAATAAATATTATTAGAAAAAAACACGTCCCATCACAAGAAAAAGAACCATTCTATTTGTAATATCTGCTAGATATATAAAATTGTTTATCGTTTTGCCGCAAAATGAACCGAAAAAGGGGTTATTTTTGATAGAATTGTAAACGTCCTTGCCTATAATCAGAAATTATTTTTTGTTAAACCACGCGATTGTGCTCAAAAACATACGAGTACAATATGTTCACTACGCCTAAATTATTTAATTTTATTTAATTATACTAAAGCTCTATAAATAATCAATTAATACGCATTTTTTAACAGCGTGAAATATTTCTTCAGAATATAAACAGCGCCTCTGACAGTTAGTCTGCGTACTAAATTGGACGTACAAAATATTAGGTACCAATTTCTTAAATTTCTACCAAAATCTGAACAAAGCGATCATGAATTCTACTTATAGGGGGTTGTCCACCCTCTAGGGGTTGTAAGGGGCTGAAAATCTGTTAGCAAGCTTCCCATACAAATAGACGTAGATAATGTTTGATATTTAACCCTATGTCTGTAGGGGTGCAATTTGAACACAGTGAGGGGTAGGACTATACTAGTTATAGGTATCGATGATTAAAATTGTGCTTTCGGCGTAAATAATGACTTGAAGATAGGTTTGTTTCAATCATCCCTATTATTTAATTGTATTTTCTTATAGCTCTATTCTTTTAATGCCAACAAATCATAATCATATCCATAAATTACAATATACATTTACCTTCTGGCTGTATACTTACTTGTTTGTTTGAATAAGAATAACTTACTTAGTATTTACGATGAACTCTAGTTCATAGGATAAGATTTAACTTGTGTTTAGGGTACCAGCGTTCTCGCGCACACTCTAAACAATATTACGTTAGTAATACATAAAAGATAAACGACGTTAATTAAGACCTGTGGTAAATTAAGTTTATCTTACTTTATACTTATACCAAAAATTAACAGTTTATATAATACCAACATAGAAACATTTATCACAGTTCACATGTTGCCTTTACCTTTTGTAGCAATATGCAAATTGAGGCAGCCTGTAAAGCACACATTTTACTTTTTACTTTTTCTTTACAACATAGCAAGCTGTAAAATGAAATGAAATGAATTTATTTGCTCGAATATGGTGTTGGTACAGGTGGTGGTATTGCTATGGTTCAGCATATTCTGCCCCTTAGGGCGTGCAAACTAGTTTTAACATGCGATTATAATAAAATATTTAAATTAATAATATAATTATACATTATTTAGTAGTAGGTGTTAAATATTATCAATTTGTACTTAAAGAAATGAATAAATTAACAAATATTATTATTATGTGAATTAACGATTAATATTATTATTACATACCTATATTATTATAAAATATTACTATAAAATATTACAATTTGATTACGATTAATTGATATTATTATAATTAATTATGATATTATTCTAGGTATCTTATCATCTAAGTATTCCTTAACACTATAATACATTTTATTTAGTAGGAAGTCGATCACTCCGTTCTTAAATCTGTGTATTGGAAGCTCTCTAATATTTTGAGGTAGATGGTTAAACACTACAATTGACATACAGTATGCATTTCTTTTATATAGGTCTAGTTTTATTGAGGGTAGTTTTAGTTTACCTTTGTGTCTTGATGTACTGTCAAATTTTTCAAAGAGTTCAGAGTGATTTTTTACAAGAACACAAATTTCCAATATATAGAGACATGGTACAGATAAAATCTTATATCTATGGAATAATGGCTTACAACTATCTAGTGGGCCGGCGCCACTTATTGCACGAAGACATTTCTTTTGCGCTATAAGAACTCTATTAACTTCTACTGAGTTACCCCAGACGACAATACCGTATCTGAGTATAGAGGATATATACGCATGATATGTAGTCAGAGCGGTATCCACGTTTACGGTTTGCCTGATTGTTTTTAGGACGTATACGAAGCGGTCTATTCTATTTAATAGTTTATTAATATGTGGCTTCCAATTGCAGTATTTGTCTAGAGTGATACCCAAAAATACGCAATCATTTACACAATTTATTTGTGTTCCTTTGTAATGTATGTTAAGTTGGGAAACGTTAGCTGCATAGGTTTGAAATTGTATTAAATTTGTTTTAGAAATGTTTATTTTAAGATTGTTCTGCTCTAACCACGTAATAGCATTTTCTAGAGCTTTGTTAGTCTCCACTTCTAAGTTCTTGTTATTTGCGTTTTTAATTATAAGTGTTGTATCGTCAGCGAAAAGTATGGAGTCATGATATATTGCACTTGGGAGATCGTTAATATATAGTAGAAACAAAAGTGGAGCTAGAATACTACCTTGGGGGGTACCATATCCGTTTATTTTATAGCTAGATCTATAGTTATTTTGTTCTGTTTTAAAGGTTCTGGTAAGTAATTAAGTATCTATAGAGTTAAGTGTATTGCCTGCGTCACTTTGCATGCTACTTGAAACTGTAACTTACAAAAATTGTAATAACCTGGCGATTAAAAAGAGTCGCCTGAGTTTCTTGCCAGTTCTTCTCATGGCTCTACTTCGTCAGCGAACTGGCTGTAGGTTAATTTGCTGACATTTTGTAAACTTTGACTTTCATAAGTGTTAATTTAATTAACCTATATGAATAAACATATTTCATTTCATTTCATTTCAAGAAACATTCTACAAAAACATAACAAAATTAAACAAGAAATAGGTAAGTACTTAATTGCTAATAGTTTATTTTATTTTATTAATTACTCTGTGTATGTGTGTTATATAAAAATCGACAACTTTCCTCTTTTGTAATACAAGTAGATGTTGGGAGTTGGTAAAAACTGAGAAGAGTAAACACCCATTTTTACCGGGTACATATTAAAAACTAACTAAAGTTCAGGTTTTTACCGGATAGATACCTATCTCTAAACACAACCTCATTACGTACACAAACATATAACCAACCAAATATCGCAATATTTAGTTAAACTCGTCTAACAGCCACACACCCAAATTATATACATTTAATCACGTACTTGTTTTCAAGAACAGGGGTACGAAATAATCTGCCTGTATTAGTTTCGGTTCGTCTCACGGTAAAACACAGCCTTAACTATAAGCTGGTTCTATACAAAGTTGTGAAAGGAGGTCTTATTCACGAGGTTCAAAACAACCTACCCAAGAATTATACGCAAGTATTATTTTTATACTTTACTTTATTTTGCACATTTTAAAAATGTATTTGTAGCTTAAAAATAAATTACAACCAAAAAATACTCATAGAGTCGATGCATAATTTTAAAATAATAGTTTATTAAAAATTTTGACTCTTATGTGAATCCGATGCGTATTCTCTATTAATCTGATTCCTACATAGTCTTAAAACGTTAACTTACTTTGTAAGTTTGCCGGGATTCTGCCCATTACAGCGTTCCATACCATGACCGTGCTATGAACGTAACAGGCAAAAAAATATTTTTTGTATTCACCGACAAGCACCGTCGCGTGCTATGCGCGGACCGTCAATAATTGACGGCGAGAATATTTTGCCAGTACCAATACTCTTCGTGCATGGCACGCGACGTTGCCAAGCCGGTGCGCACAGCATACGGGCATACGGGCATACATGTGAGCATACGGGTTATAACCGTGTATGATGATCGTAGTAAACGAGTATTATGACTGTTATATTGAGTCTAAAATAATGGCTATCATTGCCAATTCCCTCCTAGGCACTTTCCTAATAGCCATCGTATCGTATTAATACTCTTAACAAAAGTTTACTCTTCCTGATACATTTGCCTCACATGGAAACAGGTGAATTACTACAAAGGCGGCAACAGGAACCGCATGGATATGACACTCGGACGATACGGTAATGGTATGCGGACGCTCCGGTCACTTACACCGTTACGTATGTAATTTATACGCTCTAGTGGGCATAGTAGAGCGTATCGTGTTGATTGCCGGTCCTGATTCGTTCATAGCACGGTCATAGTATGGTACGGTATAGTGGGCAGACTCCTTTACACGTAGCTTGGCAGACAGAATAAATCTAAGATCTTTTATATTTTCTTTATCAAGTTGTCATGACTGCAACTTCAAACAAAGCAAAGGAACTTATACAGTAATGAAAATTAAGTTTAGTAACCATCTGTCTAAACCTTCGTGCGAACTACGGTCGTACCCTGGTTGAAATAGAACCTTAATGAGCTTAACCGCAAGGTGCGGTCGTGATTGAGATAGACAAATCACGTAACTAATTTGTTGTATTTTTGTGAATGTTTTTATGCTGACTAACCTGATCAAAGTAGCCACCAGAATACCAATCGGTATGGCAATTTTGTGAAATGTTTTTTTTTACTGCCGATAGTGGCAAACGTGCTAAAGGCCCACATGATGGTAAGTGGTAACCAGTCCCTAGCATTGCTCCTGCAATGCCGAAGAAATCACTCAGCGAAGTCGCTGCTAACCGGCGTTAGTGAAGAGATTAAGGAAGGTGAGGAAAAAGGAAAGAGAAAACATTGGTAAAATATTGATTTATTTCTAAATAATATAAAGCAAAGTCCCTGTTTGCTTTCTGTTTGTTTTCTGTATGTTTCACCGCTAACATCTTCTAAACCACGCAACGGATTTTGATACGGTTATTCCAATTTACAACATACATTATTAAGATACATTAAATATATTTTACAGTACGTAGAAATTCGTGGAGGGTCGCTATTTAAATATTTAACTATCATCATTATCACCATCATATCAGCCAAGAGACGACCTAGGTTCAAAAATTGGGTGAAGCCCATGCCTCACCCAATTTTCGCCACCTTAGCAATTCTCGCCAACAATTAGCACATTTTATAATTTAAACTCATAACTATTAATTTCAGGTTACAATCACCATCATAAAAGCCGGATCCTTAAGTATTAATTGAAGTGTCATTTGCTATTCTTAACTGTTGAAGACACTTTTGCAAGTCCTTCAAGACTTTTAAACTTAAAGATTTATGAGTTAAGTTCTATAACTTTGAAAAAGTACTTATGCCCTTTTAGAATACAAATACGCAAAGAAATCAGGCGGTTTAGCTTTAAGTATAATATCGTTCTAAATTAAATTTTCTGTAAGAAAAAAAGCAAGGCGTGAAAAATCATATAGTGAAGACCACTGGGCAACATACAGGTTTTTTACAGCAGTTTTGCTAAAAGTTCGTAATCTGCTAAATATTTGTACACTGGCCGGTCAATGAGTGGTCAAATCTTTTACTAAATTTAAGGATTTATTCCTGCCAGATTTTAATAACATTTTTATCAATAAGGTTGCTCAAGACAATTTGTCAATTTCAGACTGTTACTTTCGTAATAAGTCCAAGTTTTCTCACAGTGTTTTCTTATACCGTAAGTCAGTAATGGCCTAGATAGACTTGTACTATAAATAAACTACCTATTATTTATACGAGAGAAATGACTTGATTTTTTGTATGTTTGTTTTTTTGTTAGTTTGTTATGGATAAATTCAAAATCTACGTAACGAATTAAAAAAATTCTTCCATGTTTAGAAAGCTACAATATCAGCGAGCAACATAGGCTATTATTTTTGTGGTATGCTTACCCACGCGGGCGAAGCCGCCTGCAACAGCTAGTATTTCATATATATTATATTCACTGGTACCAGTAAAGTATATTATGTTTTATCAAGAAGTAACTTTTCTCTTCTATTTATAAATATCTCCAAGTTTATATAATTTTAACTAAATAAATATTAATCGTAGTTAATCAGGTCGGTCTAAACTTAGCGATCAAACTTTGTGACAGTACATTAGCTATCTGACAACTTGAAGAAACTTCTACCTGAATGGCTCTCAAACGGGCCTATCATCGATAACTAAAGGTAAAATTTTCTAGTTGGTTAATTTTTTGTTAACCTAGGCTTTTTCTAGTGTGCTAATAATAACTTGCACAATATACTAGAATAATAGCTGTCAGCAGCGCGATTTTACCTCTTTGGTTACTGGTTTTTTTTTGCATATGATAATTATGTTACATAGCGTATAACTGGCTATAACCTTCCTCAAGAAATGGGCAATCAAATGCAAAAAAAAAGATTAGCGTGCCTGTTTTCCCTGCCCTTGCTGCAGAGACCATTTGATTACCCCAAGGTTTTTTTATGCAGAATATTCTAAAACATTCTAACAAAAATAAGATAATATTTCTTCTATAACGACGCCATTCTTATAATCCCTTATTCATCGATCGGCAATATTATGTCTGATGAGGTAATACGAACACTTAATAACTTCTTCAATATGAGGTTCTTTCCTTTCCATTTTCCTTAATAAAGCTTTTACGGTAATCGTGTATGTACACTTATGCGTACTGTCGTATTATGTAATAAAAAGACATTTACTTGAAATAAAGTACGGAAAATACGTTCCTAAAGTGGCTAGCATTAGATACACTTTCCCAAAATGATTTTCATGTAGTTATGGCAGCGGGTATGCTATGTATAACTGTTATCTTCAGTTTCGACCTAGTTGTCTAAGGCAAATTAAATTTAAAATAGACATTGAAAATATTCGATTCTAACTTGAATGAAGAACTCTACTCTGTCTGGTAGTAAACAGTGAGGAGTTTAGGAGACACACCATGCTGCTAGCATAGCGGCACCTACATTTATATTCTAATATAATTGTGATATGAATATAGTCATTCATATTATCATACACTAAAAAGTATGTCATAATGGTTTGGGACACTCCCTAATGGTTGATGAATCTCTATGGAATATATATGTATGTAGGTGGGTAATTAAAAGTAATGAATAAATTACTTATTTAGGTCAATACACTCTGAGGTGTCATAATTTCAGTTTATGTACGATATATGGTTTGCCACGAGTTTACAAACATCACAAACTGGACCAACGCATCGTGGACAGACTCATAGCAAGGTGTAGCAACGACCTGGTCCAGGTACCTAACAACCGATGGATGAAGACTGCTCACGACCTGTCATAGTAGATGAAAACTATAAAATTGGCACAAAACACCCGCAAATCTAAAATAATTGTTTATCTTTCCTTTCCATCAGCATCATGTCACATCTTTATTGTACACTTTTGAAAGGGAATTATTATCATTATTTTATTATTGTTGTTTTTATTATAAATTGAACCCACAAAGGCATACTAGAATGCTAGTGAGGAACTATTACCCCGCGCGGGCATTAGGCAGTCTTATTATTACAAATTTTAACAGGCAACTACCTGTAACGTTACAAGTACAAAACATAAAAATATAAACAGAAATGTTTATTTTATTAATTAAAATTATTTTTTAATTATGACGTCATTGGGATTGCATCAGTGATCGAAATTTCAAATTAATCAGATAACGAAAAACGTGACAAAATGAATTTACAAAATGTCATTACTAGCAGGCAGGTATATTATTTAAAACTTTAAAATAAAAGTCAACACATTTTACAAGTACTTTTCTGGCAGTACCTAGCTTTGTCTGGTATAAAATTGCTTTACCACCCTAGAGCAAAATGTCGTTTGCATATTATCACAAAACAATAATGCCTATTGCTTGCAAGTTACAGTGACAGTTGTCACTTTCATAGTGAGTTATATTGAATTTTAATTTTGCTGGTTTTTTTTTTCATATAAGTAGTAAAAATATGTGGTCGACTATACACAAGAGAAGGAGACATCTAAATATATGTTATATTATGTTAAAATCTATTGAATTCATAAAATTTTTAAGATTAGCATGAGATTCTCTTGCTTTAATTTACAGGATTATCTCGTTTACTAGAAGTAGCTTCTTCCTTTCCTAGAGAACTTTTGTCTTGTAGTCGGCTGAAAATGATGAGTAAGATATCGCAGTACATTATTAGTTTTTTTTACTTCTGTGTATCGTTAATTGAACGAGAGCCGCGTAGACATAACAACTCTCAATCCTTTTCTTTTCCACTTTTTCTTATTCTTTCTTGACGGTTAGCAACAGTTTATTTTTATTTTCTTGGCATTTTATATTGTATTTTAGCTCCCCGCGGCGCGGTTGACCTCTCGTCTTTGCTTATTACTCTGCTCCCATCGCCATTAGCGTGATGTTATATAGCCTATAACCTTTCTCAAGAACTGGGCTATCATACGCAAAAAGAATTTTTCAAATCTGACTAAGAGTTCCAGAGATTAGCGCGTTCAAACAAACAAACATGAAAACAAACAAATACTTTCGTTTTATATAACAGTATATATAGCCATGTTCGTTCAATTACTGACAAGTATGAAATATTTAAATGATATTGATTTTTAGGTTTAGAAGTAACTAAAGATATTATAATACGAGTACTGGTCAATGTCCCTTCACATTCATAAATCATATTCCTATATTACAATTTAAATAACAAAATGGATGATTTATTTATTTGCATACAATATTGGTGCTACAAAGAGACCAAAGTCGTGATTCACATAATTCACTTGTCAATTGAGACATTTTAAACAATAGATTTATTTTGGTTTATATTATTACAGTAGTAGATCCGTACTGGTCTCGACATGAATGGGCCGGATCGACTGGGCACTACCTTTTCATAGAATTTGATAAGATGACTTTTAAGATGGCGTTCACCACTTCTGGACCAAACTAACTGCTGCTGAGGTCTCGATGATACTGTGATATAGGATGTAACATCGTCTTGAGTCGATTCCAATCGAGTAAAATAATATTTTCTTTCGAGAAATTCACTTTCTCTCAAGAAGAGTCTGAAATTGGATCCTGTATGATGACGCTCGCTACCTTTTATATTTACACTTCTGCCTACCCCTTTGAGGATGAAAAGCATGATGCTACCTTATGATTTGTAGAATTACCTATCTCTGCACGTGCATATTAGATAACATATCAGATTCTGATAAATTATAGGTTCAGAGTGACAATACATTATCTTATCTCAACCCAGAATTACCCACCATTTTTAAGTGGCGCAGAACCAACTGCTATAGCTACTTACGTCTTCATAAAGTGATAATTTTAACATAAACGACGGTAGTAAATCCACGTTGGTTTCAGCATGAATGGGCCGGATCGTCCGGGGAAGTACTACCCTCTCATAGCAGATCGACGTATGAGTAGTAGTATCCGTACTACTGCGTTTCGTTCGGTGAGTAAAAGTGCCCGAGACCCAATTTTCCCCCTTTTCCCTTTACACACCTCCCTCATTGCCTTCCCCTAACCCCATTCCCAGCCGCCATAGTCGAGACCACCATACCAGCAGTTTAAGACGATGGCTTTTGGTATGGTGGCCACCACTTCTGGATTCCATTGACTGCTTACCTTCAGGTGGGGTAGAGACACTTTTGTAGGCTAATATAAAAAAAAAAAAAAAAAACATTAAATCGCTGCTGCCTGAATGTAACTAGAGGTAAAATCGTTTTAACTTGCATACATAACTTCACGCCTGTTACTATCAGAGTATGAACAACTCCACGTTTCTCCATTTATGTTACTTCCCATGAAAGAGGAAGTAAGCCTGTTGCCATTTACCAGGCCCAATCTCAGACTCCGGGATATAGAGACTATAGCAGAAAATTTTACGACAAAAAAACTTTAATTTCATGCTTAATACATCCCAATACACAAAGTAATTACAACATTTCTATATTTTAAATCAAAAATATTCTAAAATAATGACAGCTTTTGAATACTTGAGCAAACATTCACATTTCTAGGGTCAATAAACTTTCGCCTGGCCAACTAGACCGCGATTTTTTGTTACATTTAGCCTAATGTATAAAATTAAGAAATTGATTCAAATTATTACAACAACTACGCAACGCTAATCTAGACCCAAAGAAAGCATTATAAGTAGTAAAGCCTGTTATAAAAAAATATAAGTCGGTTTAAAGAACAGACTAATATTTTTTATTAATTAATAGAAAACCGGCCAAGTGCGAGTTGGACTCGCGCACGAAAGTTTCGTACCTATAAAGTAATTGTTATATTTATTTTTAATAATATAATATTCTGTGAATATTTCATGCGTCTACCTGTTGCCGTTATCAATACCAAGCAAAAACGAGGAAAAATCACGTTTGTTGTATGGAAGCCTCCTGAAATATTGATTATTATTTTGTCTAACTATAGGAAAGGCACCAGTAATGGACACTTTAAGCGCAAATTTGTAGTATTTTTGTAATTGCATTAATAATAGGATTGTTTCAATAAAATACATATTGAAAATTGATGGTCCTGGGGTTTTCTACATTTCTGCTGTATTTAAAATAGGATACGGTGTTAAATAAAAATTTAAACCTTTGCACCAGTTATGGACAAGTAGCAAACCCAGTCATGGACACCCATTAATGGACAAAACCAATAATGGACAATAACCTAGTCATGGATCATGTAGTAATCGTCAAACTTTTAGTGAATCCCTAGCTGTGGATATAATAAATCAGGAATAGGAAATAGTACCTACGAAGTTTTATTTTTAATCAGCTTTTAGAAAAAAAAGGAACCATAAAAAGAACTGTAATTTTTTTTTCAATTCGATATCAAATATAGGCTTAGCTTCGATTCCAGTAATAAGCAAATGAGGACCTGTCGTGATAAAGGCTCGTTATTCAAAATTCACAGAGGACGGAGACAATCATTAATTTATTTTAATATACTACGAGTGAGAGCTCAATATTTTTGAGTGGTTGTAAATATAGAGACAGAAACATATTCTTCTTATGGTGCCTCACCAACTAGTGGTGGTTGGCAGTCAGTTCTGCATATTTGTCTCCGTCCCTTGCAAGGCGAAATAGCTCGACAGCGCTTGAAACATAATAAGCATTGTTCAAATAGGTACTCCCTTTTGATCAACCAGTGTGCTATGATGATACATTAAGTATTATATTATTTGATTTATACTATTTTCATTTCGAACCTACCTAAAGTATATCATTTTAGTTATCCTATGTTGTCCTACTGCTGGGCAACGATCTTTTAACAAATATTTATCTACCTTTCCATTTCTATAAAAATATAGCACAATGACTAGAAAACTAGTCATTGTGCGAATATTATTTACGCCGAAGCAATGATAATACGGCATAAAAATTGTAACAAACCAGCCGGCAACTAAAATAAATAATAAAAACTACACCATACTTTTCTAGAACATTGGCAGCGTCTTTTTTCTCTTAAAAAGTCCATAAAATCGCCCCCGCTCTTAAATAAACTAAGAAATAGAATAAAACAAAGAAATACAACTTACTGGCTGTTTATGTACACAAAAATCCAAATAGTCAGACCAATCAGACACAACACTACACTATAGTCAAAATTTAAGAAAAAAACACAAGCACAGATAATAAATAGATATTGAAAAGCGCGGGATCGCGGTATAGGCGGGAACGCGACTGTACCGTACACGGGTGCGAGCCAGACTGCCCGTCTGGGAATCCACCCTGCACGCGTTTAGATAATTCACTAATTTTTGCTTATTGCTAAGCTTTACATTCGGAAATGATAAGCTCTCGAGATTTTTATCTTTACCTGCCTTATTGCTACTTCTATCTAATATTATAACAGGCTGGATAAAAATAACCTCGGTTTAGGTATGTCGTGTTGAACTGAGAAGTTTTACTGAATCGGGCAAAACTGAAATAGTTTTTCAATGAAGGAAGCTCAGTTTCAGGTTGAGAACCAGATGTATTGAACTAATATTGCTGGTGCTATACCAGCAATATTAGATTATACAGTTCAGCTTTGTGTGTGTCTTTGTCTATAAAATAAGGTGGAAATATGGCGGTAATTAGAGGTGGATTACAAAATGTGAAATAAAAGATTTATAGGTTAGTAAAAAGGTCGTGGATTCAATAAATAATTAAAAGAACGAAGAAAAATTCAGCTTTGTGTGACGGGCAACTTATATGATAGTAAACGGACACAAAGAACAGTTAAGCTTAACACTCGTAGTTACATAAATATTTGGGTACCTACCTATTCGAATCTCAATAAAACTTTAGACTAGACATAATAAAGTAGCGTGGATGTAAATATTGTGTAATAGCGTCTAAGCTGCCCAGCAGACTTAGATTCGACGAGTAATTTTTCGAAGTTGGTTCTACCTAACTCGACTATGTCTTAGGTATACATACATAGTTATAAGAGTAATATAGACAATGGGTATTATCCATGTTTATTCTAAGGCACTATTGCTCAAATTCATAAAAATATATTATGTGCTTGAATATATCGCTAGATGAATGTATTTGTTGAGCGACGATGGAGGCCATCAAGAATATTGTATTACTGCCTTTTTGTTTCTTTTCTCTTTATCTTTGTATTGAGTAATAACGGAGTAATAAATACATTACAATTTTCTCTTACTTTAACAAGCAATCAATGAACTCATAATTCGCAACACTGCAGACAAACAAATAGATTATTACGTTAGCTGTTTAGACCAGTAAGTAGCTACCAAGACTTGTGTTTCACTCATCGGTAATTTTGTATATACTCGTAAAATTTACAGCGTCCTTTGTATTTAATCTGAGAATTATTTTTTTCCGTGTGCTTGCCAGCCCAAATTTATCCTTTTTCTCTCTGGGTAAAGATCTCTTCTCATACAGAGAAGACATGAGCATTGATCACCATGATTACTCAAGGCGAATTGGCGATCTCGGAATTCTGAGGAAGTCCAGGTTTCCTCACTGTGTTTTCTTTCACCGTCAATCAGAAATGTAAACTCAGAAAGTACATATAATTTAAAATTCATATTGGTACTTCGGCCCGGATTCGCCGACCTCGTGCTTACGAAGCCGGTGCCTTCACCACTGGACCATTACGACTTACGTAACGTACAACACTTATTATAAATCGATTTCATTTTATATTTTCAGCACTACCGTTATTATTACGCAAAATAATTTACATAAATTTTATTATCTGTACCGTTTTATTGCCGTGACCTCTATCGTCTTGTGTCACTGCCTGTTGTTTTCAATTGCTGCCAAAATATAAGGAAATACCTTAACGAAGTTAAATAATCGATACGGCTGTTGACAACAATTACATTTTATTGTGTACAGACGAGTCCACGACCTATCTGAAGGTAATCAGCAACCGCTCCAAGAACAAAAAAATCAAAAGAGATGTCTTCTGAAAAGCATGGCAGCAATGATATTCTATTTAAATAGAATATCATTGCATGGCAGGTATATCGTTTCAGAGCTTACACATTGACAGTAAAATAGAAAACTAGCTTTCCGTGACGCGGTTTCATTTGCGTCTTTGCTTACTGCTCTTCTCTCGTCGTCAGTAGCGTAATGTTACTTAGCCTTCCTCGAGAACTGGGCTTTCATACGTAAAAAGACTCAAATCAAATACGACTGGTAGTTGTAGAGATTAGCGCGTTCAAACAAACAATTTCTTCCGCATTATATAATATTATAGAAAATTATAGTACAAATACAGAAAAGCCTAAAATTACAAAGATTACGTAATAATGTCATAAACAATATGTTAATACACTCGGACGTAGCCGGGGCGGGACGCTAGTAAATAATAAATTGTTGTTTTTTAATTATCTGCCACTGTGATTGGGTAGTACCACAGTAATATAATGCACCTACCAGTAGTCCGACTCCTTTGTTGTTGATTACATGCCGCCAATGCGTATAGCTACACACAGAAACTCAGTAAAGGGTCAGGGTTGTCACAACAAAAACTACTTAAATATTTTTACCTTTTTTAACTTTTAATTATAAATAACGAAGGTATATACTCATATACGTAATATACAAAATTATACTCATACGCATATGAAAATTATATTTTATATAACCAATAAATATTTTATACTTATTTTATTTTTAGATGTTTTTAGAGTTCTGTTGTTAAATTTTACTATATATGTAGTGAATTCTCATGCGAATATACACGTAGAATCGATGCAGAAACTTTCAAAAAATCGATTTTGCCATTTCTGAGTCACACACAATTAATTTTTAAGTGTGAATTTCGACAAAGTGCTTTTACAGTTAAGTAGTAAGTAACAGTATCCTATTATACATCTAGTACATCAACTTGTACTGTCACATTAAACATTCAACAACATCCCTATAAAAAGCCATGCGAGCCATAGCGTTATTATTATTTACATAAGAAGTATAAATACCGTACTAACACTACAAGGTAGGACACTTGCGCGAGTCCACTTGCGCGAATAGACATCTGCGCGAAAGGCACTTGTGCGAATCGTCATTTGCGCGAAACTTTGCTGTTTTGTACATATTTCTTACAAAATCGTCATCTCGGTACCTATCCCAGCGATGACCAAACACGAATCTTAAGTCAAATGTAATAGTAGTAGTATTCTTTAATTAAATTTGACTTAAGATTCGTGTTCGGTGATCGCTGGGACACTCAGATATCGATTTTAAAAGCAATCGGTTCAAAAATAGCAATGTTCAAAATGGCGACTGCTTATATTAAATTTGACTCATGATTCGTGTTTGTTCATCCCTGGGATACTCAGATATCGATTTTGAAGGAAATTGGTTCCATAACAGCAAAATTCAAAATGGCGGCTGCTTTTATTAATAATATTAATAATAATAATAATAATAATAATAATATGTGGACACTATCACACACTGTCGTCTAGTCCCAAGCTAAGCAGAGCTTGTGTTATGGGTACTAGATAACTGAAATATAATACATATACATACTTTTTTTTTTGTAAATACATACTTATATAATACATAGGAAACACCCAGACTAAAGACAAATGTTCATCACACAAATATTTGCCTTCCGCGGGAATCGAACCCACGACACCCGGCGTCACAGTCAGTTACACTAACCACTAGACCAACGGTGCAGTCACAGTTATTAAATTTGACATAAGATTGTATTTGGTCATCGCTGGGATACTCTGTTAACGATTTTGAAAGAAATCGGTTCAATAACAGCAAAATATCGAACAAGTGTCTTTTCACGCAAGTGTCCCAAATATACACTAATAATAGTAAATATACAATGCCTAATTCCTTGTATTATTTTTATTCATTAATCGAATAACGAATGAAAGAATTTATTCCTCATTCGAATGATTTTTCTTTGAATAAAGGAAATTATTTATAATCTGTGAATAACAAATAAAACAACTTCTTTATTTATTATTCGTCATTCGAATACATTTTGCCCATCTCAACTATTCTCAACACGAGGAGACACGAACAGGATCAGACAGGATCGACGCGTCAACTTCGATTCGATGGTCCACGTCTCACGGTCTAATTAAATAGTAACTTTGTTTGTAATTTTCTAACGTCGAATTCCTAGAATTGGCCTTAATGTACAATGAATCAGTCGACTCGTAAACATCTAATATTACGTCTACATTAGGTTTATTAATTTACTAGTACCTATGAATTTGCGAATAAACTCAAAACAACTTACCGCTCGTCCCGTGGAAATCGATGGAATTTTAAATCTTTATTAAACCTTGATGTAGATTTACAGTTAAACACAGAACAAATCCTATAGACCATTATGGACAGCTGGTATTATAATCGTTACACGTAGTACACCCCTTCAGATTAGAGAACGCAAGCTAAGTAAGATTCGCGCTCGTCGACCCTGCCGCTCGCTTCCCCTTGTCCCCTTCATCGTTGCCCCGCGCAAGTACATCAGTCGGCTGACTGTTAGTAATAATAAGACAGTGGTAGTACTGTGTACGCAGACGGGTAATGTAATGTAATAAAATTCTCAATATATGAGCCCGGAAATTATTCGCGATAAATGACAACATGCTTGCCCTGTTTTACATGGAATTATACATAGAGCAAAGCATGGCAAAGCACGTGTATTATACAGCCCTGTCTACACACCTTCGAAAAAAAGGCGTACTATGCTAAGCATAATGTATAATTCCTATAAACCTAGAACTACATAATAATAATAATAATAATACTCTCCACAACCGTGAGGTGTTCAACCTCAGAGAATATTTTATAAAAGCAAATTCAAATATGCATCGGGATGTCGTCGATATAGATAACGGGCTCACCCCGCTAGGTCTGGCTAAAGAGAGCTGGCGCAAACCTGTTGTGCTTAGTATAACGGAGCGCAAGGATGTATGGAAAAGCAAGGAATTACATGGACGCTTATATAAGGCTTTGAACGGGCCCGATGTCGATTCATTATCATCTGTATCCAGGCTATGTTTCGGTGACCCCTTGGAGAAACCGAAGGTTTTGTCTGTGCAATTATGAACGAGGTTCTGATGACGAACAACTACCGGAAGTTTATCTTGAAGGATGGGACGGTTGACATTTGTCGGACATGTTACTAACCCCGAAAATTCATAAGACATATTGTCTCTAGTTGTTCTCGTCTTGCGAACGGCGATTATTTGCATAGACATAACCAAGTAGCTAGGATCGTCCACCAGCAACTTGCTCTGAAGTACCAGCTTGTAGTTTCTGAGGTACAGTACCACAGATATTTTCGATCCAGTTCTCGCAAATGGTCGTGGCACGATACACTGGGATCGATCTATCATCACTGATAGGACTATTGTTGCCAATAAACCTGATATAGTGGTGATCGATCAATTAGAGTGCCTTGCAATGATCATCGATATCACCATTACACCATGATGAAAATCTCGTGAAAGCAGAAAAAGATAAACAGATAAAGTATTTGGATTTGGCTCGCGAGGTTGTCGACCATTGTTCCGATAGTCATATCAGTTAATAGACTGATTCTTAAGAGCCTCCATCAACATCTCGCGAGGCTCGCGTTAGGTGGCTAGGTCGTGAGCCTGATGCAGAAGGCTGTGCTCATTGATACGACCTGCATTGTGAGGCAGTTCCTATCTCTGGAACCCTTACCACCGGTAGCTTGGTCCCTGTAGCCGATATCGGTGGGTCTCCCTATTTTTATGTTTTTAAATGTATATTTCTATTATTATTATTTATATATATTTAAAAATGTAGTTTTGTGTGTAAATAATTAAATAAAGCGAATAATAATAATATCGGCTTATTCCACTTTTCCCCGTTGGATGATCCCCATTGATGGGGATTAGTGAACTTTTTGTTCACTATTCCCCGTTGACCTAAAATTTTTATTTAATGGGGATAAGTGAACTAAAAAGTTCAATAATCTCCATTAGGTAGGTACGTTAAAAAAATAAAATATATGAATCATGTTACATTTATTAATTAAAAATATAACTTTCTTATACCTAATAAAATCACAGATTGTACAATTATTAATTTAAAATAAAAAATATAACTTTCTTATACCTAGTAAAATCACAGATTGTACAATTATTAATTTAAAATAAAAAATATAACTTTCTTATACCTAATAAAGTCACAGATTGTTACAATCATTAATTTAAGATTGTAGCATGAAAATATTTCTTTCTTATACCTTGTAAAATCAAAGATTACAATCACTTATGTTTTTCTAATTTGGTACGTTAAATAAAAACAATATAAAAATAAAATATATGAGTCATGTACTTTTATTTTTATAAGGTAAGAACAAAATTTTAAATTACCTACATACCTACTTTACGATTTTATTAGAACGAAAAACAGATTGTTGCCCCAACGAAATTGTTCTAACGATGTTTGGGAATAAGACCTTATATCTATCTATCTAATAAGATACACAATACTGTAAAAGATGCTCATTTTCTAGAGGCGCGCGCGCAAGGCGGTGGCGGAGCGGGGTGCGAGTTAGCTCGTATGTGATTGGTCGACCCATCTTTTGTTTTTGTTTCGTAGTCGTTAAGGGGTTAGTAGTGTGTAGTGTAGTTCAAGCGTGCAGTTCTTATCAGTTCGCAGTTATTAGTTTAATATAGGAATAAATAAAGGAAATGGCTGGTAGTTCAACTGACGTTTGTTTAGAGTACGTTAAAAAAGGTAAAGCTACCATACTTCTCCGGGCCGGACATCAATACAGTAAAAAATGCAAATATAAAAATGGTGGAGTTTTGTGGGAGTGTACCACAAGAAAACAAAGTAAATGTGCCGGATCCATCACTGTCATGGTAAGTTACTTATTATATTTTGTGATTAATAATGACAATAATAACTCAGGTTATGTGTGTTATCAATATCACGTTTATCAATATCAAAATTTAAAAATCAACGTTAAAGTTTAAACACTGTTTCTGTCATGGCGGCACGTGTGACGTCATTCTTTTGTCAAACAAGTCTATTACACCTAGTGTAAAAGAGTGTAGCTGAAGTGAATTGTATATATTTAATTATTATTACATATTTTAGTTAAGCATAAAGTGAAATATGTTTTGTTGAACTATTCTGATAGGATAACAACAATTTGTTATAAGTTTTAAAGGTTGTTAAATAGCCTATTTAATTTTGTATTCTATGTAAGTGCAATATTGTTTACTTAAAAAATAATGTAAAGTAATTAATTATTATTACTTAATTTTACAGGACAATCAAGTTGTAGCTGAGAAACGACACAATGTTTGTGAACCTGATTTTGCGCGGAATGAAGTTACCTTGAGGTTATTCAAACTAAAAACTACACTTGCGGATCCAGAAGCACCTGCTATTCCCACTGCTTACAACGCGGCTGTGAGCTCACTAAAAGATACCGGAATTGACAAAATAAAAGAATTCCCTGCCCTGAAGTCTATCAAAACAACATTATATAAACACAGAAATGCAGCATTTGAAGTAAGTAAAATTGAGTTCAAAAATGTTGAAGAAGTTAAAGTACCTCCAGCTCATCAGGAATTTATTTTAGCAGACTACAATGACAGTGGTATCCGTGTAATAGCTTTTTGCTCTGAATTTGCCCGACATCAAATGAAAAATTTGAAGATGTTCTTGGGTGATGGAACGTTTTGGATCTGTCCATCTCCCTTTTACCAACTCTACACCATTCATGGGGATTTGGGCAGTACAGAAAAACACATAAACATTGTGCCACTTGTTTATGCCCTCATGAGCCATAAAAATCAACAAACATATGAAATTTTATTTAGTATGCTAAAATCTGCATTACCTGATTGGAATCCAGAAATATTTAAATGTGACTATGAAGTGGCTCCGATGAACGCAATGCGAAATGTTTTTGTAAAAAATATATCTATTAGCGGCTGTTATTTCCATTTCACCCAGGCAATATGGAAGAAAGGAAAACAACTCAAACTAACAAAAGATAAATTAACCAGAAGACAAGTTGCACTTAGCACTGCTTTGGCTTTGTTACCATCAGATAAAATCATTGCGGGTTGGTTTTATGTTGCCTCTCAAAGCCCTGATGATGATAATAGCAAGGAGTTTAGAAATTACATGCTCAGACAATGGCTACAAGATGATTTTATTAAAACGTGGTGTGTATTTGGACAGACTCATCGCACTACGAATTTAGTCGAAGCATGGAATAATAAAATAAAAAAGCGTGTGAAAATAAAGAAACCCAACATTATGAAGCTCCTCACAGCGTTGGCTGAAGATGCATCGTATTACGAAGTTCTTGCATTGGGGGTTTCTGAAAATAAAGGTATAGCGGAAAAAACAAAAAAAAGCATCAATCGCGATAATTATATACAGGAGGTCCAAATGGAACTCATTAATAATGAAATTACGATTGGGCACTGTTTAGAAAAACTTAAGTGAGTGTAATCTTTGATTTTACAAGGTATAAGAAAGTTAAATTTTTTATTTTAAATTAATAATTGTACAATCTTTGATTTTACAAGGTATAAGAAAGAAATATTTTCATGCTACAATTTTAAATTAATGATTGTAACAATCTGTGACTTTATTAGGTATAAGAAAGTTATATTTTTTATTTTAAATTAATAATTGTACAATCTTTGATTTTACAAGGTATAAGAAAGAAATATTTTCATGCTACAATCTTAAATTAATGATTGTAACAATCTGTGACTTTATTAGGTATAAGAAAGTTATATTTTTTATTTTAAATTAATAATTGTACAATCTGTGATTTTACTAGGTATAAGAAAGTTATATTTTTTATTTTAAATTAATAATTGTACAATCTGTGATTTTATTAGGTATAAGAAAGTTATATTTTTAATTAATAAATGTAACATGATTCATATATTTTATTTTTTTAACGTACCTACCTAATGGGGATTATTGAACTTTTTAGTTCACTTATCCCCATTAAATAAAAATTTTGGGTCAACGGGGAATAGTGAACAAAAAGTTCACTAATCCCCATCAATGGGGATCATCCAACGGGGAAAAGTGGAATAAGCCATAATATCACAACAACTACACACAACGCCATCTATACCCAAAGTAAGCATATTTATATAGCTTGTGTTATGGGTTCTAAAATGCGGATATACATACTTGAATACCTACTTTTTTTGTAAAAACATACATATTATACATAGAAATACCCAGACTAATGCAAATAGTCATGTTCATGCACACAAATATTTTCACTGAGCGGAAATCGAATCCGCGACCTCGTGCAAAGCAGTCGCTTGCACTCCCGCTGCACCACCGAGACCGTCAAATATATTAAACTTGCGATTTAAGCCCAAACCGATTTAGAGAGACATTACTATTACATATTATATGAAAGCTAATAAAAAGATAGTACAAAAGTTTTTCAATTTCACTATATCACCCACATGGTAAACACTTAAGGAGTTAACTTACTAATGGAATGATATTTCGTACTTGCCCTAAGTGTTTGCGAACAAACGCGAACGATTTACTTTCATAGATTAAATGTATATTTAGTATTACTCACCTGAGCTACAGTTACCACATAACTTTTTTAAAAAGAGGAGTGTACACCCCCTTTTGACAGATATATTGGGTTTCATGTAACAAAGGGTCTGTTGCCATTGTTGCCTCCGGACTAATACTGAGAATTTCTGTACAAAAAAAAAAAATACCACAACAACCACACAACGCTATCTAGACCCAAAGTAAGCAATTATATTAATAGCTTGTGATATGGGTTCTAAAATGCGGATAAACATACTTATATACTTTTTTTTTGTAAATACATACATATTATACATAGAAACACCCAGCCCAATGCAAATAGTCATGTTTATGCACACAAATATTTGCACTGAGCGAATATCGAACCCGCTAAAATGTCATATCAATTTACCTTATCCAGGGAACGAACCCATAGCCTCCACTTACAGAGTACCACTTAGCTATTACTTGAATTTCTTTGCATAATAATATGGTAGATAATGCCTGAGGCATTAGGACCACCTTTATGTGATATGTGAATGTGAATAAAGATTTTAAAATAAATAAATAACAAAACTACTAAGGCAGCCATATCAGAAGCAAACTGTTACCACCCTCAGAACAAGGGAGTAGCCATCACTACGGTGGCTTTTTGACATGCTATTTTTTA
Source organism: Parascotia fuliginaria (assembly GCA_963082885.1). NCBI lineage: Eukaryota > Metazoa > Arthropoda > Insecta > Lepidoptera > Erebidae > Parascotia > Parascotia fuliginaria. The sequence goes on from OY720197.1 coordinate 6,554,369, forward strand.
TTTTTTTTTGTTTTTTATTTATTTAAGACATTTAAAATTACAAGCCTTTAACATTATTTATTTTAATATATTATTTATTTAAGAGCGTTTAAAGTATAAAAAGTAAGTAATTATAATGCTTACAGTTATTTTACTATGAAAATAACGCAACGGAAATTTCAATGTATTATTTGCATATAAAAAGAACTGTAAACGCAATGATTTCTTTTTTTTATGCAGCTTTCCCCAATTCTAAAATGTTAGCAGGATATATTTTTAAAATATAGCTCCGATTAAATTATAAAAATTGAAAACTACGAAATATGGCGCTAAGTAAATCACGCTTCGACACACTGAAACGAAGCAGTAATCAAAGACATTACAGCTCTGCCAATAGCCAGCAACTAATAAATTTTCTTTCCCACCTCTTGCGTCAGTGCAACTAACACTATAAGACAAGGATTACTTTCATTTAAATCTTTTACCGTGACCACCACGAGCTTGGACAAGTAATTGATGGAGGTACACCCTAACATTGTAAGGGTCGCTTTTTGTGAAGGGAAGGAATGGCTTACGTATTTGCATATTACTATTATCAAAAACAGTATAATATCCGTGATTGGTTTATGACGATGTAACCTTAAATTTTGTATAAAGATCAAAATTGTTATCCTAAGAGTCAAATTCCCACTAGATACAAACAAAAAACACGAATTAACAAATGCGTTATAATCTAAAAGCAGCTTAAGGTACATAACGTTAAATCAAAGTTTTCAATCGCCAATCCGTCTTGAGCAATCTCACGCTTCTTCTCCCGAACATGCTAATCCAGCATGAATGGGTTGGATCGTCCGGGAAAGTACTACACTATCATAGAAGATCGACGTAAGAGTAGTAGTATTGTACTACTGCGTTTCGTTCGGTGAATGAGAGCGCCGGAGGTCCTATTTCCCTTACTTCCTCTTTCCTCATCTCCCTCATTCCCTTCCCCTAGCTCCATTCCCAGCTGCCATAGTGAAGGCCATCATACCAACAGATTAAGACGCTGGCTTTTGGTATGGTGGCCACCACTTCTGGGTTCCACTGACTGCTTACCATCAGGCGGGGTGGAGTCACTTTGGTAGGCTAATATAAAAAAAAAAAAATACTTTGAAATAGGAATATAATGCACTGATACTTAGACGCCGATCTGTAGATCTATTTAGCTTCAGTTATGAGACAATTGCTCAAATAAAAAATATTCTACTGTTCTACTTAATATCCGACATTCCCACGTCATAATTCTCTATGCTTTAAAAAATCAACCAATCTCAAAGAAAAGTCGTATATATCAAAAAGAATCCCTGTAACTATACGACCTTTAAGGTTAAGGTGAACACCCTTATTTAGTAGTTTCTTTGACCGGTAAAGTACATGAATACTGAAATAAGTAACATCTGTTTGTACTCCCACTAAAACCCGCATTAAGTTCTTTTACTACAGAGGTTAGCCACAAGTAAAAGATAAGTCTTATATACATTAACACTATGTTGTTTACGGTTAGTAATATAACAAAACTAGCTGCAGCCTGCGGCTTCGCCCGCGCAGCAATAAGTATTTGTTTAATTACTGTAACTCGGGAACTAGACCGATTTTCGGGCTCAAAAGTGTCCTATTTCCATCTCTGGCACCGAACCTCTCTCTCTAAACGGCCCCTTATGTCTGAGGATCGTGGTCAGCATCGGGGTAACATCTGGAGCGGATGATCTTCCTCCACCGGCCACATTCCAGCGCGTCTCTTACGACCGCGTGGAATTTGGAAAACGATGAGAAGTGACTTGATCGGTCCAGCTGGTTGGCGAACGACCACGCGATCGCTTGTCTTCGGTGTTCCCAACAACAATCAGTTTTTCTAGACTTTCGTCACCTCTGCGCACTGTGTGAAATAGGAAAGAATGTGTTGTTGGCATATGGTCGACAAACGGCTTTTTATTTTGAGCTGATTCAGGATAGACACGTTGGTGCGTTTTGGGGTCCAAGGTATTCGAAGTAATCGCCTCCAGCACCACATCTCGGACGAAGTATTTATTGAGAGGAGTCTCGTACAGAGAAGGCATTCATCACCAAATTAGCTGAAGACGAATTAGTGATTTCAAGGCGCTCATAGCTCGTTGCGCTCAATGATATTGCTCTTTCGTCCAAGTTATCGTAGCGAGCAGACGTGCTACAAAATTTTATTTATAATTAGTCGTGAAAGTTAAGTCGAATTTAATTCTTAAATACGAATGCACAAGTTTGCAATTAGATTCAGTGTATAGCTAAAGTGAAAGGCAAGTCCGCCGAGTGCCTGTGCGAGGAGTGTATCCAGTTGAATAATTGCCATCTCGGTCTCGCATCCGCGACGTAACAACTCATTGAGAACGGCCTGCCTACGCGGTCCGCGCCTACGCTACGAGACTACGAACTACGTAGTTGACGATATCCCGCCCACTAGTGCTACGAGACGGCTTCTATCCTCACTGCGGATATACTATAAAACATCGTATCCTTTTTATTTGTGAATTGAAAACTAATTTAACATGTCTCGAATGCTACGCTCTCCACCACAAGGGCTGTCTGCCTCGGATTCGAACTTAGATAGGTCAACAGCTAGTAACCTATCTTTAACACAGACGACTAATGTAACAACAAGAGGAAATTCCAAACGTGTACGTCTTAATGATAATGAGTACAACAGCTTTGACTTATTCGCAGAGGAGATGAGGGAAATGCTTTCAAATTGGATGAAACAACAAGATGATAAGCTGGAAAAATTGGATAAGGGATTAAACAGATTAGAAAATCTTGAAACATGTCTGTCTGATATCAAGACTGGGATGAAAACATCTAACATAGAAATTGAAAAATCCTTAGATGAACTTTCGGCTCAATTAAAGGATTTGGATAAGAAAATTGATATGCTTGAGAGCGATCGCGCGAATACTCGTGCAAAAATCTCAGAGCTAGAGGAAAGAAATGAAGACATTCAACGAACAATAAGAAAAACATGTATAGAAATTAGAAGCGTTCCTAAAAAGAAGAGGGAGAATAAAGATGAATTGTTAAATGTGGTCACAAATTTGATTAAAAGTACAGGACTTGAATGCTCCTCCAACGATATTAAAGATATTTACAGATTACCCTCAAAAGAAAATGCTACAACGTCCACTATTGTTACCGAGTTTAACAATACATTCACCAAGGACAAGTTTTTAAGATCTACAAAGCAATATAATAAACTCCACCCAGACAGGCAAATCAACACAAGTCTTCTTGGTATTGAAGGACCTGAAAGGACCTTGTTTGTTTCGGATCATTTAACATCAAAGGCCAAAAGACTGCATTTTCTGGCTCGTGATTTTGCTAGATCGGAAAACTTTCAGTACTGCTGGATTAGTAATGGTCGTGTTTTCCTGCGTAAGAAGGATGGCGATAAATATACGGTTATCAGGAATGAGAACACTTTTCAGCAGCTACGAGAAACCTATAAAAATCCCTAGTAATAATAAGTTAATTAGAGTGATTATACAGACTATGCTAATATGTAACACACTTTCTAAAACTGAATATCACCATCACCATCATACACACATAATATTTTCTCACATTCGATCATCTAACACACTTACACACCTCACACTATACATGCACTCAACTGACACCCTACACAACATGTATGTGCTGCATAGTAACAATAATTTTATTCCAAACATTTTATACTTAAAAACTACAACACTAATAGCTACATTCCATCCAAACCATAATAAAAATAATAATGGATAGTCAACTCGATTTGATTAATGACCTTGATAATACCGAATTCTATACTTGTTCTAAGAGAAACAACCCACAAGATTGTTCTCAGGATATGGGAAATACTGATTCACAATTAACAATAGTTCACCAAAACATTCGGAGTATACAAAAAAATTTTGACAACTTTGCAATATTTCTGTCCAGACTAAATTTCTTGCCAGATATTATAATTCTTACTGAATGCCGCCTAAATGAAGCTACTCCCGTACAATATCTTAACAATTATGCATGCCACTATTCTAAATATTACCTTAACCAAAATGACGGTATTGCTGTTTTCTATAAAACTATTCTCCAACTAACAATAAAAGAGCCACTATTTAAAGACGCTAATTGCTTGCTTATCGAAATTGAAGATTATTCTATTTGCGCACTTTACAGATCTCCATCTATCTATAACATTCAAGACTTCTTGACGTCAATAGAGAACATCATGCAAACAATAACATCTCCAACAAGTGTTATAATAGGAGATATTAATATAGATATTTCCCTGGACTCCAGAGACAATCGAGCAGTTGACTACTTAAATATTACAAGTCATTACGGTTTCTACCCCGGTCATCAATACCCTACCCATGAACGCACTTGTCTTGATCACGCCATGATAAAAACTAACAAACCTGCTAAAGTCATTATATGTGACTCAGGGATTACAGATCACGACACAGTGTTCGTGGGTATTACTAAAGAATGCTCTTGCGCTATATCTGAAACGAAATACAAAACCAAGTTAGACTACCCTAACCTAGCAAAAGCTATTTCAGATATTAACTGGGACTCACTCTAATGTCAATGATGCACTTACAGACTTTACAGATAAGCTTAATAAAACCATACAAGACTACACAACTATACAGATATTTCGTAATTCAAAATCCATTAAAAAGCCCTGGTTGACAGAGGGGTTAATGAAATGTATCCGAAAAAGAGATTTATTACACTTAAATGCAAATAAAAAAGTTAACAAAAACAACTACTCTGTTCAGCAAAGGTATAAAAGTTATAAAACCTATGTAACAATCTAATCCAAAACATCAAAAACGAGTATGACAGAAATACTTTAAACAATGCTAAAGGAGATAGCAAGAAAACTTGGGCCGCCATAAAGAGTATTTGTAATATAAATAAAAACTCCAACAGCCATGATCTTATACGTACAAGTTCTGATCCAAAAGAGTCCATAGACAGAGCTAATCACTTCTTTAAAACAGTGGGCGAGCAGCTTGCTGCGAAAAGCCTTTCTCTGCTTGGCAAGACTGAAACTGAACTGTCCACTATAACTAGTCATCTGTACAACAATTTTCCTCCATGTAACTCTTTCTATGCTAATCCAACAGATAGCAATGAAGTTAACAAGATAATTTCAAATCTTAAGGAGAGTTCGGCTCCTGGCTGGGATGTTATTACAAATAAGACCCTTAAGCTAAATAGGCACCATCTAGCCCCTCCGATTGCTTTCATATGCAATTTAAGTATTTCCACGGGCATAGTTCCTGCAGGAATGAAAATGGCTAATGTGTGTCCAATTTTTAAATCAGGTGACAAATCAGTAGCCTCTAACTATCGTCCCATTTCCCTTCTTACATCTATGTCGAAAATTCTAGAGAAAATTATGAACTCTAGACTTCTAGCTTACTTAGAGAAGAACAAGATTTTATCGGACAATCAATATGGCTTTCGAAATAACAGGTCGACGGAAGAAGCAGTCACAAATCTGGTAGATTTTATTACCAATAAACTAGATGATGGCAATAAGTGTACTGGAGTCTTCCTCGACCTGGCGAAAGCCTTTGATACCGTTTCGAGAAAAATCCTTCTACAAAAGCTCGAAAGCATGGGTATTCGTGGTATGATGCTTGAATGGTTCCAGTCTTATTTAAATGAACGCATACAACGAATAGCTATAGATAAAACCTATAGTTCTTATTCTAGGCTATCCTACGGTGTGCCACAGGACAGCGTACTTGGGCCAACCCTTTTTCTCATTTATATTGACAGCCGTTGCTCCCTTCAAATTCCTAAAGCTAAAATATTCACTTATGCTGACGATACTGCCATTGTGTTTTATGACAAAAACTGGGAGTCCGTTTATGCAGCTGTAGAGTCGGGGTTGAGTCAGGTAACTACATGGCTTAATTACAACTTGCTGACACTGAATGCTGACAAAACAAAAGTTGTCAACTTCAGTGTCAGTACGAGAAATAATTGTCAACCTCATCTAGCAGTTAAACTACATGTTTGTAATAACCCCAATAATACCACTTGCTCCTGCACTACCCTTGAACGGGTAACGGATATAAAGTACCTTGGAGTTTTCGTCGACCAACACCTCACCTGGACTAAACAAATTGAATATGTGTCTGTTAGGCTGAGAAAGCTGCTGCACATCTTCAAGAGAATGGGTCAGATAGCTGATGAGAAAACCTTGAAGACTATCTATCATGCACTTTGCGAATCCGTCCTAAACTATTGCATTTGCACATGGGGTGCTGCACATAAGACCCATCTAAAAAAAGTAGAATTCTCACAGCGGGCTGTACTCAAGGTATCGTATAAAAAACCACGCCGATTCCCGACGAATGATCTATATAAAGAGACAGGTGTCCTTCGTGTGCGACAATTATATATTTTAGCTGTGGCATTAAAATTTCATAAAGTTGCCTTTGACTCCATGAAAGCCTGCGCCCGGAAAAGAAGAAAAGTCAAGTGGCAAAAACCTAAATGTAAACTTGATTTCGGTAAAAGATGTTATTACTATATGGGACCTTTTATTTATCAAAAACTTAATAATAAACTTAACCTAATAAAATTGACCAGACATAAATGCAAAAAATTAATTAAAAACTATCTCACAGCTATGGACTATAATGACACAGAACAATTTGTAAAAAATCCCTATACTACTTTCTAAATGTTAATATGCATACATTATACCAGAAACAGCACATGCAGAATTACAGAGACAACACACACCTACATACACATCACATACTCACACACGTAAGGACATACGTTTTCACACATCCAAGCACATATTCACACATGCATACACACATTCACTTATGCATACACACACTCACACATGCATACACACATTCTCACATGCATTCACACATTCACATATGCATACACACATTCACTTATGCATACACACTTTCACACATGCATACACACATTCACACATGCATACACACATACACACATGCATACACACATTCACACATGCATACACACATTCACTTATGCATACACACATTCACACATGCATACACACATTCACACACACATCACACACTCACACACACGTCACACACACACACTTTTATTTTTTACTTTGGTATACTTACATACTTAATTTTTCCATACTTTTTATTATTGGAAGAAAGAGACTAGCTTCCACGACACAGGGAATCCTAGTGTGAAGGCTAGTGATATTTATATGTAAAATGTAAACTTTTCTTTGGAACAATAAAGTATTATTATTATTATTATTATAAACGATTAGCGGGTTAAGCAACATAGAGTGCAGCAGGCCCATGGAAGGGTGACCGCATAGTGGTATTTAATCTGAGCGTCTCCGTGCTTCGGAGGGCACGTTAAAAGTCGGTGCTGGTTGTTACCAAGTTGATAACAGTCGTTAGGTCAAGTCGGATGTCTCTATGAGCGACCTGAACAAATACTGCTACTAGGTGGACCACTAACCACTCGATATTTGATTTTGAGTGATTTCAGACTTATAACAAATCCAGTTTATTTCACGATCATACAGAGAAGGAATGAGCATTATTCACTACGCGTAAGTACTCCAGGTTAGTTGATAATTTCAGATTTGTAGTCCAGGTTTCCGTGTGATAGTTTCTTTTATCGTAAGTCGTAATGTCCAAAATATACTTAAAGTTCACTATATTACAAATAAAAAGACGAATTACTCAAATAAATAAAACGTATTCCTTGCCACAAATAAACAAACAATTAGAACGTATTTAATTTATTTAGTGTATAGTGCGCGTGTAATTCTAAGATATGGTTATTCTCTTTGCTGGCTTGCATTTTGACGATAATAATTATTTTGTGAGAACAGCGTTTCTCAAACCCGTATACAAAAACATCCTGATAATTACAAAAATAGATAGTGTAGTACGTACGGACCACTATTTACCTAATTGTTTTAGATTTTTTTGTAAAGGAAGAAAAAAAGGTTTTTATTATAAAAAGTAGGTATCGCACCAGATATGGCTGTAACCTAAAGTTTACCAATATTGAGAACATAACATAAATATCTCCTATATTTAACCTAACTCGGTACAATTTATTAATAATTAAGCATCATAAAAATGTTGTTGTCTGGGAAACCCACACCATACTGCTTAGCTTAGAAGTGTACCAAGGTCCAAAATCAGACACTACAGAAACTCATGAAATGCCCATGCCGCAAAACAGTCAATAAAGTACAGGCATGTGCTAATTTTACGACGAGAGACCACAATACCGAGATAAGCAAATATTATTGAGAACCACTGCTTAGCGTGTACAAGTAAATAAGCATTAGCTTTTGTTGGATTGTTCTAGATTATTGTTTTAGAGCTTTGCTTATATTCTTTGTTATCAAGTGTAGATACTAACACGATGCAATTCATCTTGTCACTGCCGCACTACTACTGTAATACTGTATTTTAATGTGTTTAATAAATCAACACAATTATATAAGTCTTTGTTCATAAAAGACATTTGTTTAAGTTTTTAATGATACAGATTTGATAAAAAAAACAGAAGACAAAATAAGTACATCCATCAACAACAATAGGAAACGACTGAGTACGTCTTTATAATCACGAAACGAAAGACATTTAATAATCAAAAGGAAGAATGATATCCTTAATTATTTACAATTTTGTTCAAAACTCTGATATAATTGTATCAAACAAGCCCTTTGTCATAAGACTTTTTTTTTGACAGAAAGATAATAATATATTGTTTTATTTTGTCATATTTCTATAGATTTTTTTAAATTGACAAATTAATAGGTAGGCAAATATTTGTGTGATGAACATTTGTATTTGTCTTCAGTCTGGGTGTTTCCTATGTATTCTAAGTATGTATTTATAGAAAAAAAAAGTATTTAAATGTATTATATTTCAGTTATCCAGTACCCATAACACAAGCTCTTCTTAGCTTGGGACTAGATGACGATGTGTGATAGTGTCCACATATTATTATTATTATTAAAGATAGACTAGATTAAAACAAACCGTTTGTTTTCCCAAATAAAATAAAAAGATATTGTATAACTACTTTCTTCCTGTGGGTTATGGGTATCAACAAACAGCAGGTAAAGAGTCAAAAGAATGTTACCCGACTTTTCGTAGCCGATGTAGCCGGTCTACATAAGGTCTACGCGCGTAGACATTGTAGACCTTGTCTGCGATATCGTAGTCTGCATTATTTATAGTCTACAAATTTTATAAAAGGGACTGAAGAGAGTTTAAAAGTTTACTGTCATATTTCTTGATTTTCAATTTTTATCAATTAATCGAAGCTATATTTAAAAAAATGTTCTGATAACATGCTAGAAGGTGAAAGCTGCAAACATCTTTCAGCTAAAATAATAAAGAAAATCTACAAGAATAATTGTTAAGGTTTATGGTAACATAACCCTTATCTCTATATAACTTGAGACAAACCTGTTAAATTGAAGCCATAAACATTAAACAGTACCTTCATAATGACTTAACACCACATTACTCAAGTAAACTAATCCCTTAAATAGCTTTCCACAGCGCGGGCTCACTCATGTTAAATTACATTTTTGGTTGCTGCTCTGTTTCCTTGGCTCATAGCGTGATATTACATAGCCTATTACCTTCCTCAAGAACTGGAGTATCAAACGTAAAAAGAATTATTTGAAGCTAACTGTTCCAGAGATAAGAGCATACAAACAAACAAACTCTTTTGCTTTATACATTAGTATAGATTGTTTAAATATTACGACATCTAAATCCCAAAGAGCTTAACAACCTGCCTAAGAATAAAAAGATAATATTAAACCATAGTTAACATTGAAATGCAATAAAACCTACATGAACAACATTATATAAAATCGTATCTATGTGCCCAGTCAAATAAAATTATGATAGCACTGTCTAACCTTTACTATGACACACAAACGATAAATAATAATAATAAGTATCGCTAAACTTGTATTTCTCTAAATGGTATTTATTTTATTTTTATAACAAAACAACTACACAACGCTATTTAAATCCAAAGGGAGCATACCTGCGCTGCTCCCGTTGCCAGTATCGTGATGTTATATAGCCTATAACCTTCCTCAAGAACTGGTCCATCATACGCAAAAAGAATTATTTAAATCCTACTGGTAGTTTCAGAGATTAGCGCGATCAAACAAACAAACAAACTGTTTAACTTTATATGGTACCAGCTTTCCGCACCGCGGTTTTTGCTTATTGCCCTGCTTCCGTCGCCAGTAGTGTGATGTTACATAGCCTAAAATCTTCCTCTAAGTCAAAGTCAAAGACAAAGCATTTATTTCATTTTGATCATAAAGTATGATGCTTATGAAAAGTCAACATTACATGAAGTCAGCCAATTGAACTACAGCCAGTTCGCTGACGAGGTAGAGCTGTGAGAACTGGCAAGAAACTCACGCCACTCTTTTCAATCGCCAGATAATTACAGTTATTTGTATGAGTTACAATTTAAACATTCAACGCAACCAAAGAACCATACAAAGTAATTATTACAAATTAACCAATTAATATAATTACTAAGTTTAAAGAAAGAAAAGAGAGGATTTCAATTATTTAGTTTCATCTAGTATGGTAATTTGAATACGTATTTTAGTTAAACTGGTAAATGCACCTCCTGGTCACATTGCACGACAAGGTAATACTGGATTGAATATTAAATGTTAAATGTATGCCATGCCAAGATTGACCAGTCATCCCAAGTAGCACCCGTTCACGAGCATGACGCACGGGCCAGCCATCATCATCCTCGCCATATTAGAGGGAAGGTGATGACCCGGCCAATACGACACCACAAGCAATGAAATTTTAGTGAGCATGACAATGCAGGGCATGGGTGGTAAAATAACAATAATAAAATGTCTAGAACTGGGCTACGCAAAAATAATAGTTCCGACTGGTAGTTCCAGAGATTAGCGCGTTCAAACAAACAAACTCTTTCGCTTTATCTAATAGTATACATATATTCCCAACTGCCCCATCAAGCTTCCCATCTATCAATGGGGCAGAGAGAAATTTAATAACAAGTGTTATACATGCTAATTATAGTATAGAAAAGCCGAGAATCTCAACAATTTGTAATCATGTCGTAAAAAGGATAAAATTCACAGGAACTTTTAGCGATAGAACGTGCGTTATTTCGTGTTTCATGGTACAGGGCAGCTAGGGAACAAATTCACGCAATGGCGACGTGATATCTGCCGAGAACACAGAGTAATGAACAAATTAAAGTGTTTATTTTCGTCGTTGCCTTTAAATTTATTTGGATAATCTTTTGTTAAGATTAAGCTGTATTTTCTTTGTCTGAAAATGGAGTGCCTTTTTAATTTTGTTTACGTAATTGCTGGAGTTTTAAGTCAGATAGGTTTGTTTTCTTTGTTTTAAATTGTGTATTTTTTGAAACCTTGAGAAAAAAAGGAATAAGGAAGCAAGAAGGGAACCAAGTAGTAATTGGCTTTTGAAAAGATGGTTTTGGAAATGATAGCCACTACTTCTGAATCCAACTAACCGCTTACCATCAGGCAGAGTGGAGTCACTTTGGTAGGCTAATATAAAAATAATGACAGAAAATTACTTAAACACAACTTAAAATATATTCTTGAAATAAATAGAAACTATATACTAATCATATATTTTTAAATTAATTTTAAACTTTGTTTAAACTAGGCTGTATGGAAATACCATTGCCTATACAAAAGCAGTAGTCTAATCAAAACCCGCATTATTAGACCTCGTAATTAAAACGCGTGGTTGCCGCATCACGCACCGCATTCCAAATTCAAATCAATTGGCACGTGCCCATCAATTTATAAATCTGTATTAGGTATTACTGGCTTTGATACTACAACGACAAAAGTTTTGATTGTGTACGTAACTAAAGAGAAAAATAAATGGACCTGTCTATTTTTAGTGTGCAAAACTGAAGAATATTAAAAAACTGCTACTGCTGTTCATAGAAAGGTGTTTCTTAATCTAAGTACCTACCAAAATGTCAAGTTTTAAATAAGTATAATATTATAGGTACTCAGGATAATTTTATCATAACATAATGTGTAGTGTTTGTTGACCGCGATCTGAAATTCCATTTTGTGCCTTTAAACTTTTTAACAATATTTTTGTATCAAGCTTTTATTAAGGTCTGTGAATTTATTTTTTTATTGTGGAAAGGACGGACTAAGTACTTGGATATTTTGTTTTAGTCCAGATTTTCTCATGATAATTTCTTACGCAGTATCTCAGTAATTACAATCAATGTTGATACTTAGAATTGAAACGCCACTCGTAATCTCCAATCTTATTGACGTACATTAGTCTGTGGCAATCACCCGGAGACGGTTGCTAGGCAATGCTCGATCGCTCCCCTGCCATAAGCTACGCTCCGATTTCGTTGCGTACCGGTACCTATTTTGAATTTTTTTATGTATGTTTTCGCACTTATTTTGCAAGGCGCCAAAAATAATTAAAATTGACATTTGCTGTCAAACGGCCATTTTGTGAATTTCATGAATGAATTTGATTTGAAAATGAAAAGAGATTTTCAAAGGTACTATACTAATTAAATTTTGATCAATATTTATGTATTTGCCCGAAGTCAAGGAGGGTAAAGATTTTTGAGCATATTTCTGTAAGTCTAAGGGTATCGTAGATAGACTTCTACATTATACTCTGTCTACGGTGGGTATTATCTATTTCTTTGACGGGCTTTTTGTTTTTTTATTATATACTAGCGACCCGCCCCGGCTTCGCACGGGTGCAATGCTGATACTATATTTAGTAACAGCATTGCCCGTGCGAAGAAAAACAAATGCTGTGAACGTTGTATTTACACATTCTGTAGTATATTTAATTTTACTATAGATTGCCGGCCCCCTGCCACTATATCCCTCCCTGCATTTTTAATTTGTAATATATTTGAAAATATTTATTTAAAATACATGCCCAAAGGAGCATTATTGATTTATATTAAATGCACAATATATTTAAGCTACTTAATTTGATAAGGATAAATGCTGTCTTGCTTAAAATCGCTTCGAAAATAAGCCATTATTTCTCATAAAATGTAAAGGATAAAAATGATTATTGTGGGTTATCCCTTAGAGATACACATATATTTTGTTTGAGTTTGAGTTTGAGTTTATAATACTATTGAGGACTCTTTTGTAGACCTTTTTAAGGTGTACAATACTGTAGTACATTATTTTGATCTATCTTATAGGGTTTAGCCAGCGGTGCAATGTAAGCGCAAAAAAAATGTTTTCATGTCATCACATTAAAAACATCTAAATTTATCAATGTTTCTCTACTAAATTATGCATGTTAATATACATATAAACCTTCCTATTAAAAAAATCGGCATTAAAATCCGTTGCGTAGTTTTAAAGATCTAAGCATACATAGGGACAGACAGCGGGAACCGACTTTGTTTTATACTATGTAGTGATGATATGGTGGTTAAGTATCTTAAACTTTCTAAATCACCGCGCAATTTTCTTAGTTTTCTTGCATAAGAACCTTCTTCTGACAATACCAAACACAAAAAAAAAAGAATTAACGAAATTGATCGAGCCGTTCACGCGTGATGCCATGACCAAGGGAAATAGGGATTCATTTTTATATATATAGATTTTGCTTATTTGACTGTTGAAGGGAAATTTAATTAACTAGTTTCAATATTGTTTGTTTCCTTTTGAGATTTGTGATTAGAAAACTGTTTAACATAATGTCTTTGCATAGATTTTTATCTTTGCCATGCAACGCGACAGTACTTGAAATAATTCATATTATCCAATATTAAAATCTAAATTTATCATGAAAATGCAATCTGATATATTAAATCATACGCTTCTCTCGTCTTTATGTGTCAACACATTAATCATTGAAACTCCACACTGGTCAAACAAAGGATCGTTTATGGACCAGACTATACAAGAAATGTTTATACGTATTTCCGAACAAAACGTATCAAGAATTTTATATTTTTATCACCAGTAACAACAAAAATGTACTGATAGTTTTGAAATGTCATTAGAATATCCCGAAGACGTTTACTACCGTTCCAAAGGTGACCACAATAACCTGATTTCATAGATGTAGTATAATGCTCTGTCTGATGGCTGATTTAGTACTAGGTTACTATTGCTACCCGTTTTTTTTTTTAAATTAGCCGACGACAATGACTCCTCTCTGTCTAATGGTAGGTAAGCAGTCAACGGGGTTGGATACCGTGTCAAAAGCGATCATGTCAAACTTCTGTTACGGTGACCCCCACTATGGCGACTTTTATAATATCTAATCTGAGATTAATTACACTCATCGCAATTTTATTTAAATTCTTAAAGAATTTTCCTCTCGATTAGCATCTTTTTACGTCGCTCAGATAAGAAAAGTTATTCCTTTGGCAATTTCTTGTGCCAATTAATTTCGTTGTCCAATAGAATACATCATACATAATGGAAAAGAGGCATAAAACAAACCAGCCTTTTACGGAATTTCTCATCTTATTCTAATTTAAATACAGTTTATGATTGCTTATTAATTAATTTCATTTGACATCATTGTTAGGTACAAGATACGACTTTGTTTCGAAGAAATGAGACGTGCCGTCATTGGAATTTATTTTTAAATCGTGATGTATTTTTTTACTAATCCTCTTTTGTTTTAAGGGGAGGATGATTGCCTGCCTCCGTGGCGCAGTGAGAGCGCCAAGGACTGCTGTGTACGAGGTTGTGGGTTCGGTCTCCACACGGGACGGCAAAACTAATAAAATAAATATTTGTGCTGAGTCTGAGTGTACTTTGTGTCCAGTAATACTTGTTCCCTTATGTGTTGTATTATGCCAGACTTTATCGCCTACAATGTCAAGCGAACCAGCAGCTTACCATTTCCTACAGTCAAAATTCTCCAAAAACCGCGTTTGAAGAAGGTCACAGTTTGGCTCTCTGATTGGTTAAAAGCTTGGAGCGGGCCAATCGGACCATAGAACATCTTATACGTGTCGATCGCGTTAACGTAAAACAAACACGCACTAGGCAGTCACATACCTACATTTTGTTTTATTAAATGAAGTGTAGAACAAATTTATATCAATACGCTAATATGAGCATGAGTGTGTTGAAATACAATTGTCAAGGAGTGGTTTGGTTTTGATATTTGAAATTATTTATTTATTTTGTAGCGATAGGTTTAGTACTAACCAACTTAGAAGGCAATAGGGATAATATAAATATTCATATTAATCCGTATATTCTTCGAATACATTTATATTAAAGTAAGTCTTCCAATACATTTATATTGTATAAAGTTTTTAAATATATACATAAATATATGTACACTCGGGTGAGAATTACCCCAACCCCTATTACCGTGGGTGTCGAGTCGCACGAAGCGACTAAGGATAATTTTATTTTGTTAGGAGAAATACATTTCTTCTTTGAAATGATGTAATTGTGCCGGGAGTGTGGCACGAGTTCGTGTTACCTACACACGACTTAATACATCTAAAAAGCTAGATTCAATTTTTCAATTGCAAATGTATATTTGTTTAAATTACATTATTTAGGTAACTATACTCTATAGGTAATTTTGACTATTCTAAAGAGGCGTAGACCAACGTGTCCGTAGTTGCTTCTTAATTTCAGCATCATCATTTTAGGTGAAAAACGTCCACTACTGGACATATAGATCCTCCAAGCATTCTTCACTTTGACTATCAGTTTCTACGTGAATCGATTTGAATAGTATAGTATTTATTTCTTCAAAAGTGCACATTCTTGGTCAGAAGCCTTCCTCAGTTAATTCTCCAGCCGGCCAGTTTAATCTCATGTGAAGTACCTAAACGGTTGCTTTACTAACCCAATTAATAGTTCATATATTATGAGATTTAACAGGTGATTAGTTAATTTTTCGTTGATCAGCCTTTCAGAAACTTGGTGTTACCCTGTAGGTCCTCTTTCCTTTTCTCTTCTCTACTTACGGTCAACAACGGCTTAGTTGTCACAACAAAACATAGCCATATCCATACGTTAAAAGTGTATAGCTGTAATTTGTCTACTGTTCTATTGTGCTCTTCAAAAAATGTGATAAGTAACTACCTAGTTTTGTAGCAAGAAAAATATTTTTCGCATTTTACTGGTTACGTAGCGTTGATTTTTACATATTTGGCAACTAAATATCTGGTTCTTTTATCAATTCGTATTACTGTAACTGTTACCGAGTGTTACCTATGTTACCGTGCTAACAATATGTATGGAGAACGGACGGTAGGTTACATTATTCCGCGACTCCTAAACAAACTACCCACGACCTTGCACGAAAACTTCAATAGAAATAATATAAAACAAAAACTAAAAATGTACTTTCTAGAAAACCTAGACATTATGTAAGTTTCTACTTAACTTTAACCTAATTAGATGTGTATGGATGTGTATTTACTCAATTCCTAGTTTAATAGTATATGTTCTTATTATACCTATTGTTTATTCTTCTTTTATATTATACATAATTTTATTGTAGTTTTATAAGTATTCCTATTGTAAGTTTTACCTATCTATAAAGTTGTAGGTAAATAGTGCGTCATTAGTTCATTACAAACCTTAGTGGTTTAAGCATGTGACTCTTTACACACTGTAAAATATTTTGTAATATGATAATAAAAAAAAACCATTTTTTTTATAACAAAAGCTACATTCATTTTTAGAAGCTACATAAGATCTACTGGGTAATAAACAGTTATCGTAATCTATTTACATGTTTGTGTTTTTAGGTACGCATAAACACAACCACGATTGTGTGAATCGTGAATTAAAAATTGAATGTGGAAGGAGAAGGAAAAATGTTTTGCGTAATATACTAACATAGTCATACTAAAAGTTGTTTATGACATTTGATCATAACACGTACTTAGGAATACCCATTATTTTATTATTACCTATTTAAATATTTATTACATAAGTAATACAAACCCATAATACATTAAGTACCTATCTATATACGCGTTATTTTGCCTATTTTTTTATATCTTTTTGCCCGACTGCCGAAGTCAAGGCAGGTAATGTTTTTCGATGTGTGTATGTATGTGGGAATGTATGTCTATTTTTTTGGCACGCTTTACAGCCTAAATGGCTTAATGGATTTTAACTTACAAGTAAGTATGAGGTGTTATTTGATTTGTATTAATTGTGGGATTTTTTTTATTTGACAGTGTAATTACGTGTTAGTTTGGAAATCTTCCGTATACTTCACAATTCAAGGATCTAATGCAATTGGGATGGCGATTCTTCTGAACGCTCTAACAACTAACCATCAGGTTGTAAATATGAAGCCATTTTGGTAAACTTATATCAAGCTATACATAAACTGAGCACTAACTTCAACTTGAAATATAAACTACTAAAAAGTTAGATAATTAACTAATCTTTCAGCAAACCCATTAAAAAGTCTTTTAGTACCTTCTTCAGTTTACTAAAGAGTTTGACTGACTCTAAGTTTACCTCATAGGTATCATAATTACGAAACTGTAGAAATAGCAAATGTATTACTTAATTCCAAAAATATAAACTAAGTAAAAACTTCTTTATTTAAATATTTATTATGCCAGTAATATTGTAATACAAGTCAAACCTTCACTGCAGATAAAAATCTCGCTCGTTCTAAATTAATGCTTCTGTCTATAATCAAAATGAAATTGGAACACGACTTCTACATTAGTAGTATTGTAATAACTATAGGCTTACTTAATTTAACGGAATATAACCTGTTTAAACAAGACTTGTCAAACAAGCGACAAATTAAATAAACAACTGATGATTTTAGAAAACATTAAGAGTACCTTTCCCGCCATTTTCGTAATCCCTGGGGTTTGACTTTTTTATAAAAGATTGCAACCTCGCCTTTTCGGGCATTATCATTAAATAAATAAAAATGGGTAGTATTAGACTTTCGAGGCGGCCATTCTTTATGAGATTACTAAAAGCTGTAATAATGTTGCTATGCTAATGATGTCTAATTATTATTTGGTGGCTGTAAAACATAGGTCGTTTAAAAAAGTATTTTAAATTTATAGCTTCTATCTGAATGTCTGTGACGTCATAATTTATAAATAAAATGAACATCACCAATGACGCTTTTCTCGCGCGTAGACTGTAGTTTCAGCATATGCTTTTACGCGTGCGTTAAATTTCGAGCTCCAAAAAAACGGAATCGTGTACACGAGCTTATTGCAGCGTGTTCGCCCGATCCGGTAGTGGTAATTCAGTGTGAATTTGCGCTGATACGAGCCTAAAAGCGCGTCAACACTCACGCGAGTTGCGCGTATGGCAAAAGGCAGGCTTTTACGCGCCTACACGCGTTTCCAAAAACTAGCTTATACTAGCGTACAAAACGCTGGTCTGAAACGGCTCTTAATGAACGTGTAGTAACATCAGCATCATAAAAATCTAGGTAATCTTGCAAAGCAAGCCTACGCCCACGCCTACGTAACTTTCACAAGATTAAAAAGCCTGTGTAGGTACTTTTGGTAATCATGCCATTCACTAGACCACGCAATTTAAAACAACATATTGAAAAATAATTGCTAATTACATCATAATTATACTTACTTATTAATTATTAATATGTCGAACGTTAATATAAATATAAATAACCAATAAAGTTCTTATTAAAATAAAACAATCGTTTTTATACTATAAATGAATCATTAAATAATAACTTTCTTACTGTTTCACTTTCCACCGATAACACTTTCCCACTTTCATTCTTTATTTTAAAAAAATAAACAAAAGAAATATATTATTTTTTTATTTGATTGCAAATTTATCAATTAATTAGAATCTTGTAAAATTAATCGAATTTCAAATAGAACAACAATAATTATTAAATTCAAAAATAATAAAAAATATATCCATCACGTTTGTGGTGAGATTTCATGCTCGATTATAAGACAGCGAGCATTCATTAATAACGATTATTTACGGTTTTCGTACTTCTCTATAAATACAGTGTATGAAGGTTCATACCATAGCGTTTGTTAGGCTCGCAAGAATGAGGTGGTTTATCTACTTCTCTTTCTGCTTGGCTGTATCGATAGCTGCCCCTGCCGCATCGGTAAGTTAAACAGAGAATATATTACAAGCATTATTAAAGCAATTTCCAATTAAAATTATATTATTAATACAATTTAAGTTATTATTGTGGTAATTAGCTTTATGGATTACTATGCAATAACGTGTTATGCACATCTACTAATTAAACTGTGTAGCAAATTGCGTTAGTTTACTTTTATTTTTGGAATGGAATGAACACATAAGACAATCGCGCGTACTTTGGCTTTTTAATTATTATTATTGCAACGAAAGTATCCTTATTATTTAAATAGTGTCTGCGTGCGTGTGCTTCTGAGCACGCTCTATGAACATTTGAATACTTTTCTAACAAAAAATTCTTGATTGATGATGAGTAAAATTAGGTACGTACTAGGTATAGTATAGTCTGTTCAGGAAGAGAACTGACGTGGGATTTGAGGGCGCAACTGTGCCTCATTCCCTAGTTTGTTTAGTGGGCAATATTATAAGCTACTTCAGTATAAGCCAGATGTATCAAGAAATATTCTTCTTGATTTTTTTCAAATAGGTACTTACCTATATTATGACATGTTTGCTTAAAACACACTTGGCAAAAATTCCTCGCACAAACTCGAAGTTGTAAGAAACAAACTAATCTTAAACAACAAGGGCTTGTGCAATAAATCATTCGCTAACACACATTTTCTAATGTTATAAATTAAAGTTTTATTTACATTTTAAATTCAAACAACATGGACGTTGTGTGAACAGCGTGTGATTAAATCAATTTATAAAACTAGCTGTGTCCCATGTTCTGTCGTGTAGACGCTGAGTGGTAACAAACACACATACACATGCACTCACGCACGCACGCAGGCACGCACGACAGCGCGCACGCACACACACACATATACATACACACAAACTATCGAATTTTTAATATTAATAGGATGGTCTGTAAGAGTTGATGGAGGTCTTGAAAACAGCCAAGCTCAGAACAGTGAAGTTATAGTGTTCTGTGCAGCCAAGTATCAATGAGAGATTTTTCTGTCATAAAATTTTGAAATATCTCATTGTACCTACTGTAAGGTCTTGATGGCATAGTGGTAAAGATTAACTACGTCAAATACACAATGTTATAGGTTTAAAGTCTGGATGGAAACTACCAATGTGACCTTCTTTAAATTATTATTACCGCTGGTATTTCTAAATTCACATTATAATTATAATACTAATGACTAATTATAATATTAATGACTCACCGCCAAAACATCGTAAGGAAAGCCGGACTGTATGATAAGAGGTTTACGTAGGAAAGGTACTTATGAGATCGCCATTATCTAACGTACCTACTCATAAAAAATCAGCTACCTAAATAAAGAATACGTAAAATACGTTACATACTTTCTAGGTATGTAGGTACTAATGACGAAAATTGTCGCCATCGGCATTCTCTTTGACAGCCGAGAAAGCAGAAAAATACAGACGATAATAATTGTAATTTATTTTTAACTCTCTGCTTAAAAATAATGAAACTGTCTGAATGAAATGACAATATGGTTACATATGGTTGAAATGCTCGGCTTTTTGCTACTATTAACGTTCTCAATCTACCTATTATATTACACATGAAAACGGTAGAAATAGGATCAAAGTGAAATTTGACAGATGTAAGAATTTCCGTGAAAAGAATATATATGAAAACCTTGACCTACTTGACCAAGGCCATAACTTAATTTTGTTATAACTGGAACTATTTAGGTCTACCTAATGTGGCCATAAATCATCAGGCAGTAATGAAATTTTAATAAAGTTAGGTACCCATTGTGTGGTCCCACGTCTTGATTATGAATAACGTAATCTCTTCCGATGGCTATCGTAAGAAAAGACAAAGATAAAACCAGGTAATCACAACAATATTAACAGCGTAGGTATTAAATATCATCTTACTGCGGTCAATGCGTTCATCAATACGGCGAGTTATTCCCAAACTACTCCATTCTTTTGTTCTAAAAAGATAAGAATCATACATTCATGCCCAAGTTCATTCATCCACTGAATTATCAATATTCAAAATGATTGTTTTTTTGTTTCCATTCTGCTCATGCATTAAGCAAGTAGGTACTTTAGCCATGCAATAAGCCAATACGGCTGCCAAGCGTTACCGTATTAACTTGGAAAAGAGGCCTATGTCAGTCGACTTCCTCAGGCTGATGGTCATTTAATGTTTATCTTTTGTTTTAACAGAATAATGACCGCAATGACGATGACGACAGCGACAAAAGAATAAACGGCGGTAGAAGAGAACAACAATTACAATCATGGTGGAATGATTTACAGGTAACTTTAATTATTAGATAATAGTATACATATTTTATACACCAACACCGTTAAATTAAGAATATTCTTTTGTTTTAAATATATCCAAAGGTTGTCTGTAAAATATTGCTTTTAGCGATAAGACCGCTTATTGTTACTATCTTTCTAATGTTGTGCTGTTTTGTTATTTATTTTCTAATAAATAAGTGGTCTGCAAAAAAGAAAACCCTATCCTATTATTGCTACGTCGTTATCACATAAGCATTCTTCAATTTTATTGGTATCATGGGCACCGCTTCGATTATTTTTAGGGAGGTTCATCTGACTCAAAGGGGAGAGCGTCTGTATTTCATTAAGGCAACTTTGCGTACTCAGTTTTAATAAAAAAAACAACAACGGATAGCAACAATTTGGACAACAAATTGGATAGCATTCTATTGACGCTACAACTCAAAGACTAATTTAAGAAAAATCTTAATCTTTTCTAAGTATTTTCTTGACAGCATGGTGCAAGAGCACCGTCTTGCACCATGCTGCCGATGCCCATGATTAGTATCAATTTGTACTCTATACAATTGGGAATAAATATCAGTATTTGAACTGCTGCCACCGGACACGGTTACTGGACAACACCGGTTTTCGTTAAATAGACCAGTAGTCTTCTTAGACATTGACAACCCATAACAATAGTTACCGGTTTTCGTATGTCGTCACTGGTGACTTTTTGTCCAGTCCAACGTATAAAAAGCCTTAAATATTGTTATGGCAGCGGTCAGCCATCTACGAAATGTGCTGCGACATAATATGTGTCTCACAAAATTCGGATAGTCTTTGTCAAGCAGTGGGCAATCACTTCACGTCGTACGTCCAACCAATGTGCAATCATCATGTAAACACACTTTATTTAGATATTTATGTCAGAATAGTGTTTGTTGCGCCGTTTTCAGGTAAACTTCTAGATTCAATCAGTGTTTTCAGTAAACCTACGTAAACTTTTAGAATTGACTTTCAGTAATTAATGAGTAGCGAATTTAATCGCTTCAAATTTGTAGATCAGACAACTCAGGTTTCAGCAAATAAACATACAACCTACTAGAATATTAGTAAGTATATTAAATGACACTAGGATACGACGCATCAAATGTATACCAGCTATTAAAGCAATGTATGAGTCGACAAACCGATGTAGTCAGAATTCTCAGGCTTTCAGACTATCCGTAATGATTATGTTCGAAGTCATCAACAGACATAAAATATTATTTCTCTAAATAATATTAATTTTTAGGCAAAAAACAAAAACTGACTTTAAAACTATCTTGACGCAAAATACATCAACGCGTTATTTTACATATCTTTCGTTTTTACAAAATATAAAACTAAAAACAAAATACAGAACCATTAAAAAAAATTTGACCAATTTCAGAGTATATACCCTTTCAAATAAAAAAAGAAATTTTCAAATCGGTTCATAAATGACCGAGGTAAGAGGTAACAAACACACAAAAAAACATACGACCAGAATATGTTTATTTTTTGTTTTCTGTTATTGGCTGAAATGTACATGTTACGGTTAATATTGTTTAATTTTGTTGAGTTTATGATTGACTGTGTAGTCCGCGTATTGAGATAATAAAGATTAGGTACTCTGTACAAACGTAATGTATTTTTTTTACATTAAAACATAATTTTACAAATAGTTTATAAATGTTTATAAAATACACAACTTCAGTAAGTTTATATTAAACTGTTCATGTTCTTTTGCAAGAAATTGTGCGCACATACTCGTGACAAAACTGATGTACAAACCTGTTAGTGCCCAAAACATACGAGTACCTATTAACCGGTAAATCTTGCTCAGCTGTTAACTATATTAACCGGTCGCTGCATACATGATAATTTTGCCCTAAGCTGTCACCACGCGATTTGCCGGGTAAAGAGCCAAGACCGTGCAGATTGACGATAGAGGTATCTTTAAAGTTTTGGCTAACAATCACTTTCTACGATACTAATACAAAGGTATAAATATTCACAGCGATTGATTCTTCTTAATTATTATAATTGGGGTAACATCACTGCTCACTTTTTGATTTCTGTACTATATACTCTACATTTACTTTTAATTCGCTCATAAATACTCACAAAGCATTTACTAATATAAGGTCGACCGTGAAAGAACATAAAACTTATTGCTTTAGTTGACCTTATTGGATATAAATATTGCAATACGGACATTTTACAGACGATAATAAAGTCTAATGAAAAAGAACTGCAAAACTAATAATTGTTTTCAAATTCCTTAGAGAAAAGACAGAGCAGATGAAGTTGATGGCTTTAATAGTAAAGACGGGCAGAAAGCAGAGAATAATAACAGAAGCAACCAAAATGATCAACACGTCAAGTTGATTGATCAGTCACGATCGTCAAGTCAAAACCAAGACCAAAATAAATATTCTTTCCGACGAGTCAAACGATTTAGACGTGATAGAAGTGATGATAACAACAGGCGCAATAGAAGCAATCGACGTGACAGAGTCAGGACTAACAGAAATAATGATAGGAGATTAGAAAAGTCAGATAGATGGGACGACGAAAGACGCAGTGATGACCGATGGGACGATGAAAGGCAGTCGGACAGAAGAGGCAAGCGAGCACAACGCTCAGGATTGTCGTCGAGAGATGATGATCGACGAGATGATGATCGACGAGAGGATGATCGACGAGATAATGATCGACAAGACGACGATCGACATGACGACGATATACGAGACCACGATCGACGAGATAACAATCGACATAACAACGATCGACGAATAGATGATCGACAAGACGATGATCGACGATACGACGATAGACGAGACCAAGATCGACGAGACCACGATAGAGGAGACCACAATCAACAAAACGATGATCGGCGTGACTTTGATCGACAAGACGATGATCGAGGGGACGACGATCGACGAGACTACAATAGGAAGAGCACTGACCGACGTGACTATAATCGGTCGAGTAAACGAGGCAAGCGCGCTCAGCGCTTAGGATTGTTGTCAAATGATGCCTTTAGAAAAGACAATGATCGACGTGACGACGATCGACATGACGACGATCGGCGAGAATATGATCGACGAGTTGACGATCGGCGAGAATATGATCGACGAGACGGCGATCGACAAGACGATGATCGCCATAACGACAATCGGCGAGAACGTGATCGACGAGATGAAGATAGGAGGAACAGTGACGGACGTGATGATAAACGGTCGAGTAGAAGAGGCAAACGCGCACACGGCTCAGGATTTTTATCAAGAAATGCCTTTAGAAAAGACGATGATCGCCGTGACGATGACCGTCGAGTACATGATCGACGTGATGACGATCGACGAGAACATGATCGACGAGACCACGATGGAGGAGGCGACAATCGACATAACGATCGACGAGATGACGATCGACATGACGATGATCGACATGACGATGATCGACGAGACGAGGATCGACATGACGATGATCGACGAGAACATGATCGACAAGATTATGATCGACGAGATGATGATAGACATGATAATAACGATAACAGGAAAGATGAACATAGAAATGATGACCGTAATGATAATAGAGACTATGACAGGGATTATGACAGAAGCGAATACAGGAGCAACAACTATCGAAGTGTTAGCAGGAGTAATGATAGAAATGATGATGATAGATGGGACGGCGATAGGAATTGTGATCATGACAGAAATGATGACCAAGAAGAAAACCGCATGTATGTATACAGATGGGAGAGTCCAGATGATGATCGATGGTCGTTATCAGGTGAAGGATCCAACGATAGGCAATTTGTAAGTATCTTTAATTATTTAGGTTGATCATCATATCCACCCATTATTATCTCACTGCAGGGAAATACCTCATACAAAGAATTTGATCGCCACGCTTGCTCAAGACGGGTTGACGATTTCAGACTTACTCAGAAGTCCAGGTTTCCTCACAATGTTTTCCTTTACCGTTAGTCAATAATGTTCAGATAAACTTAAAAAGTATATGATTTAAAAAATCACAATGGTACTTGCCCAGAGTCGAACCCACTACCTTGTTTACGAAGCGGGTACCTTATTTACTTGGCCATTTCGACTATCAACCAAGCATATCTTAGGCTAATTTGATTATGTTCCAATCTGCAATAAGCTTCATTAATACATGCAACGAATTTTTAAACGAATTGAACTATCTTTTTGCGAATATATTCCGGAAGATTTATATTAATATAGGTAGGTATATATTTTTTTCTGGATACGATTAATTATAGTTAAAATGATAGTCAAAACTGTTACACATTTGTACACTAAAGTTAAACCGTGGCGGATCGCCAGACATTTAACTGTGGAGAAACAGAGAGCTTATGGTTGTACAAACTTTACAACACTTACCCCCAGTTTCTGAAAGGCTGATCAACGAAAAATTAACTAATCACCTGTTAAATCTCATGTGAAGTACCAACTGGGTTGGTACAAGCATGGATATTAGATTAATTTGATCTAATTACTTACTAATTAGATCAAATTAAACTAATTTTTCATGCTTTTAGCATACTTTTAGGTACTCCACATGAGATTTAACATGTGATACGTTAATTTTTCGTTGATCAGCCTTTCGGAAACTAGTTAATGCAACGGTAGCAAAACGTCAAGTTGCTTCATAGTAATAAATTAATTTGATATATTTTTAGAGAACTGACGATCGTGACGATGCTGACGATGACGTAGAGGAAGTGAGTACCAACGATTTTTACACATTATTTTCGTTTTAGACAACTGGTAAGACAAACTATAACAGCCAATTTTAAAAATCTTATAAGTTAGCCGCATTACCTCCTTTGGTCCTCTTACATTTTCCCCTTTTCCTTCCTCGTCCCTCTTTTTCTTTATGATCGGCAATGGCTTAGTTGTGTTTTCTATGCATTATTTCCAAATGTTTACAAAATACAGCCATGATGTCCATAAGTTACGGTTATCTCTTATCATTTTGTAAGCCGTATGCTTGTTTGCCACAAAAGTTGAAGTTTCGGCTAACTAGATTTAATATTTTAATAATTTTGCACCTGACCTTTTGCACAAGCGATTAATAGTAATCGATACCATGTTTGTAACATTAGTTTTATATCTTAACACTTTCCGGGACAGTAAACGTATGGCAGTGATGACAATAAAACATATTATTATATGGTGTCTACAGTAATGTGTAAGGGTTAATAATTTTAACTAAATACTTCAATCGCCGCAACGATCCAAAGCATTATTAATAACTAACAGAATATAGGTTAAATAAAATTTACATTAATAATGTAGGAGGTAATTTAAATCTTAAGTTTAGTAAGTAAAAAACAAATTCGTTTAAAAATAGGACCGTGTTTTATTTAGTAGTCACTGTTGGAAAACATCTTATTGTTGGAAATGTGTTCGACTAGTTTAATAATTATTTTTACAGTACACAGATTTTAGAATGAATCAAACTCTTTTTTATTCATAAGCAGATTGTAATTAAATCCTGTCATTCATCTAGGTAAGACTATCAAAATACTTTCTTCCATTTTGAAGCTAGGCCATGCCTTAATTTTTTTAACACGCAGAATAGCAACAGAAATAAATAAAAAAACATTTTATTAACCAGCGCAGTGAGGGTGTTAAGAAAAATTTTCGCCATCAGTTGGCGCCTCTATGGTAAAAGGTCTTCTATTTTGACAGCGCTATAAAAACAAATATATTTCAGTGCTCATTTTGCAAATTTTAATGTTTAATTTACAAAAAGGATAATTCACGTGCTTAAGGACCAAGGAAAATTGCTGAGAGGGTTTTCTAAAATAGCGCCCACGAGGTGGCAGCACCGATGCGTCCGGTTTGGCTGTCAAGTGCTTTGAAGTGGCGCCAACTGGTGGCGAAAATAACGTTGCGGGAACAGGAAAGGTTTTTTATGACATATTTCGTTTATGTACCAAATATTTTAAAAGTGAAAACAAGATGAAATAGATTTTTAGCTTCCTACATTTATACAAGAAATTACCACATCAATTTAGCTCGTAAGCTAAAGTCAATTTAGTTCGGTGAGCTAAGATCAATTTAGCTCGTAAGCTAAGATCAATAATTTAGCTCGTAAAGTAAGATCAATTTAGTTCTTAAGCTAAAATTAATTTTGTTTTGACAAAGCACCTTCCTGCTTGCCGGTCATTCACTGTCACCAATAAAAAAAAAATATGATTTTATATTGTGATCCTTTTCCAGAATGGCGTAACGTGTTCCACAGTACCACCTTTCGATTTTTATTAATATATATTTAATTCATATCTCAAAATATCAAACAAATACATACATGACAATGTAATTAAAAACTCTCCCTCAAATAAACCTCTTAAATATAACATTGGTTTCATTTTATTTTAACGGGACCGAAAATGCTATCTAAATTAACAATAAAATTAAACGATTCGGTAATACATAATTATATATACGAGAAAATAATACTTGATACTTTTTACCACTTTATTTTGATACTGGATGTGTGGATGGATGAAGCAAATATCTCACAAGACTGCCATGGGGAAGATCTACATAGCAATATAGGTACCATGTTATACCTGTGATGGTGAACACGTTCAAAGGATTTATTCAATTATTTTATTTTTATTTTAAACGGTTATTATTATTATTATTATTTTCGTAGACACTTAAAGGAGATTATAATATGCAATAAAATAATAAAATATAAATCATATTCAACATAATTTAATAATCATCATCATCATCATATCAGCCAAAAGACGTCCACTGCTGGACATAGGCCTCCCCCAATTTTCGCCACCGTGGCCGGTCGTTCGCCGCCCTCATCCATCGGTTGCCCGCCACCCTTATAGGGTCGTCGGTCCACCTTGTGAGGGGTCTGCCCACGTTGCGTCTTCTGGTTCGTGGTCGCCACTCTAGAACCTTACTGCCAATTTAATAATATGTGCCTCTAACTCGGCTAAAAGCTTGCTCGGTTAATTTTATAGCTTCTATGATACCTACCATCTCCTTCCATGATATTTATCTTTATCAGCAGCCAATCTAACTTATTCCTCACCTTTCCATTTTCCTTTCTTATATTCCATGTACAAAGACGTTAGATGTTTTATTGCAATTTTCTTAAAAATCATTCTAATCAATTCGTCCACCTGCATATATCTTTTATTATTAATCTATCTACTCATAGAACAAAAATAAATTACATTATAATTTATAGCTAGATATTTTATCGTTAATATTATAACAATTTCTCAGCAGCTAAAATATTTGCTACTAAGTTGAATTTGTTCTGGATTTCTCGCTTCTACTTGCGACTCGATTGCGACGACAAGTGCCCACAAATGTTATTTTTTTTACTGATTGCTGGACAGAAGATTCAGAAATTTTCATGAAACAGACAGACCTACAGATAAAAGCTAGTATAATAAATAATAACCTTACAAAACATTTTTATTAGGATGCTTTAAGGACAATCCATCACCGCATCTTTGGAAGAATATAAGAAACAAAGGCAGAGTGAGAAAGAAAAAGTCATTAAATAAACCATAAAGTTTTTCCAAATAGAGTTTTATTTCGATGAAAGATACTAACGATACCAATAGGTATCTAACAAAAGGTTATTGTCTATTAACAGACCAAAATATTAAGTTCCAAAATATTATGTTACGATGAGACATTTTCTGTTATTTGCCATTGACAGATGTAGATGTATTGATGTAAAACACATTGTCCATAGTACTTTGCAATCAGGCACTTCGATTAGAATCAATCAGAGATTCAGTTAGGTACCTATAACATATTGGTGACAGTTTTTTTTTTATTGTATATCAAAATATTAGAGAGATTTAAATTAAAATTCAGATACAATGATAGTAGGTACATAATACAATGACTGTTTATAATCTTTTAAGTATCCTACACATAAACTTTGCTATCTTTGATGTCCATATTGATTTGATGACTGTCCTTAAACTTCCTTTACAACTCGACTTTGTTTCTCCATTAGTTTTAATTAATATTACATTCCGGAGCTATCATTTTATGCACCGAGTATCACGTTTGGGAGATGAGAGAAATCGGAGAATCTAATCGAATTCTTCTTTATCCTAACATCGACTAAACTGGAAACTGTTTTTATATGATAAAAAAGAAAAAATATGTACACAGACACTTGCTATCTATCTCGCTACATGTACTAATGCTGTCATCATAGAGTACATAATACATACTGAGAGCTGTTATGACTGATCTTATAGCGCAAAGACACTTGCACATCTTGTCGCCTCCAATTTGGGAAATTAATCTTACTGCTTTTATCTTTACTTTCAAATAATAACATTCATAACTAGCGTCAGAAATAAAAGAAAATATAATACCAGTCTGTTACTGTTCCACAGCAGGGCATATGCCTCTTCTCATATAGAGAAGACATGAGCATTGATCACTACGCTCTTCTAAAGAGATCTATACTTAGTATTATATAAAGCGGAAGAGTTTGTTTGTTTGAACGTACTAATCTCTGAAACTACCAGTCGTATTTGATCATTTCTTTTTGCGTTCTTGAGGAAGGTTATAGGCTATGTAACATCACGATACTGGCGACGGGAGCAGAGCAGTAACTAAAGACACGGGTGAAATCACGCTGCGAGAAGCTAGTAATATATTAGTTGAAATAACTATAAAACATTTTATCAAAAACATATTTGAATTACAGAATCCACAGCTGAACAAATTGGTTCAAAGACTCCTCGCGGTCACATCATACGACATACGTTGTACACATTCTTCATTCTAGTATGAATAAAGAATGTGTGTAACGCAGACTAAAGGCAATACGTTCCAATTATGACGTTTTCGGGTTTTCAAGATTACGCATTCATAATAACATATCTGATAAACAAAATATCATTGACAATTAGCATACGAAATACTTATTTTAGACGTTCTACGTCAACACTCAACTTTATGAGATATATGCGCAGTATGCAATCATTTATATGTTTACACGTAGGCTTTTTTTTAATTTTTTTATTTATTTAATTACGGTCTAGGTATGATTTTTATTTTTTGTTTAGAAATATAGAAAACAGTAGTGTAGTAGCGACTGCCTCTGTGGTTCGGTGGTACTATGTATGGACTGCCACGCAGAGGTCGCGGGTTCGATTCCCGCTCAGTGCAAATATTTGTGTGCATGAACATGTCTATTTGCATTGGTCTGGGTGTTTCTATGTATAATATGTATGTATTTACAAAAAAAAAAGTATTTAAGTATGTAAATCCGCATTCTAGAACCCATAACACAAGCATATAATATGCTTACTTTGGGTCTAGATGGCGTTGTGTGTAGTTGTTGAAATATTATTATTAAAAGAAAAAAAAAAAAGTGTTTATGGTCAGATTTTTATCTTATTATTTGAGTAGCTTTTTTAATTACAGGCAATGTCAATCAAGCAATCAAAGGTAAATGTCAAAACTGAGCATCCCACCACTACGTTAACTACGAACTACATAGTTTAATACGTATGAACAAAAAATCATAAATATTCGATGGGTACCTACCTATCCTGTACCTACCTTGTGAAAGATTTCGTAGGTATTAATTTCAAAACACAAGTTACGTCTAATAAATTTGCCTGATATCTATCGATCTTTCATAATAAAAATATTTAAAAATTTAAGCATTTTTAAATGAGAAAAATAAATTGTCGTTATAATGACTTATTATATCGGTAAGATAGACTTTTTCTTAAATACCTGCTTAAGTGTTTACTTACATAAATCTATTTAAGTAAGTACCTTTTTTTCGCGATGTCTTTGACAAAATAACAGCCGTAATGGGCATAATGCATAATATTAAATTTCTATAACTTCTTTTTTTTTCTTTTTAGATACTGCCGGTGCTTAGAAAGGTAGGTAGGTTATTAATATTAATAATTTACCTATTCAATTAGATAGGTACGTACAAAAATTCCTTTGCTAGTAGGTACATTGGCGTAGGTATGCAATTTGAATTAAAAAAGATCTAATTTCTATACTTTTAATGCAAATTCTTGTTACCAAATATATTTGACTATTCGGAAATAAAAGATACTTAATGATAATATTATTTATAGATTCAAGAAAACGTTAGCCATGTAAGTATCTATTATTTAAATATTTTAAATAAACATTTTACAACTACTTACTTACATATCTACACAATTTTAAAGAACACATGATATTTATTAACAAACCACGGGCAAATCTGACTACAATATTTACAACATAATTAGCAATCATGGTCAATATAACCGCAATATCTATATTACTAGCTCTCCGCGGCGCGGTTTCACCCGCGTCTTACTGCTCTGCTCCCGTCGCCAGTAGCGTGACGTTACATTTTACCCTATAACATTCCTCAGGAACTGAGCCTATCATTTTCAAAAAGATTTATTTTAATCCAAAAAGAAGTTCTAGAGATTGGCGCGTGCAAACAAACAAACTCTTCTGCTTTATATATTAGATAGTATAGATAGAAGATAGATTAAGCGATTAAGGGAAAATCTAATTGCAATATTACATTACTTAGCCTTTTAACAACCACAAATATGGCTAAAACAAGTATTTAAATTAAATACCTAGGTACAAATATTAATATTCTTGTAATGGTAATAGTATTTAAAACAGTTCAAAACAGTTTAAAGAGTTTAAACAGTTTAAAACAGTTCAAAACAGTTCAAAATAATTCAAAACAGTTTAAAACAGTTCAAAATAGTTCCATGCTCGAACGTCGAGAACCGTGGCAATAGTATTTTCTGTCCACAAACTTTGGAGACTTCGTACTCAGTATAATGTAGCAGTAGATTCTATAGCAAAACCCACATAATTATATGTAAATGTGCATTTTGGCAGTGATATCTTAATATGTAGGTAGCATATAAAAACAACACCTTAAATTGCGTTTAAGACGTAGAGTAGTTTTTCTACCATGTGTTCTTTTACCAATATTCGAAAATCTATAAAGTTTTATTAATGTTTTGACCAGGTATTTTGAGAATTAGTACCTACATATCAAATGCAGGAGACTATTATGTATATTAAAATCATTTAGTACCCGAGCCGACCCGTGGGGAGGACGAAACCAGAAAATGTGAGTGAGAACACCTCAACTAAGTACTTATTTATGTTTTTTATTTCATATAATCAAATTTCATACATTTTATTTTTCAATTAGTAAGTGAGACGCATAAAATGTAATGATACCCTATTAGTTATTACCTAAAGTCTAGTCTTTCATTCATGTAACTCGTCATGTACTTAATTAATTAAAAAAGAAATACTTATGCGAATCTATTATTATAATATGCCCACAGATTTGCCCAGGCTTAGCAAGATGCAAATCAATCCCATTGGTTGATTCTTATGACCCACGTCGCCTAAGCGATCAAAAAGTCTCACAGCCCCTGTCTGAGGTACATCGTA
Organism: Parascotia fuliginaria; assembly: GCA_963082885.1. Lineage (NCBI taxonomy): Eukaryota > Metazoa > Arthropoda > Insecta > Lepidoptera > Erebidae > Parascotia > Parascotia fuliginaria. The sequence goes on from OY720197.1 coordinate 6,587,339, forward strand.
TAAACACATTATCTACCTACATTATTATTTCAAGTTTTTTTCACAGAAGATATTTATTTTACAACATGATTAATTTAATTAAATCTTTTGTTCGAATTTATCGCGGCGAGAAATTAAAATTGCATTATCACTTCATGTAATCATGTGCATAAATTTAAATTTCATTGATATCTATAAAACACCTACTTTTTACTGCAGAATAATTTTTTTTTTAATAAAAATTCTAGTACTACTCATTTCTTAATCAGGTTACTTTAGCCCAAGCCTTACTGCTTTCAAATTCATGTTATTGTATGTACAGATTTGCCCTGGTTTAGCAAGATGTACGGCTGTAATCAGACATGACGATTATGATTCAAATAATCCACGTCCGGACTCAGACGGACCCTATAGACCTGTGGATCCAAGTAGACCCGGCACGTTTGAGGTAGGAACTACATCGAGTGCGTCATTAAAACCGCCTCCTGTAAACTCGGTGTCCTGAACAGAGTGAGGCGGTACTTCACGCCCGAGCAGCTTTGTCTTCTTTATAAGACACAGGTTCGTTCCTGCGTGGAGTACTGCTCTCATCTTTGGGATGGCTCCGCACAGTACTTACTGGATGCACTCGATAGGTTGCAGCGGCGAGCAGTCCGTAGGTACACTACAGATAAACACAGAAACAAATCTTATAACGTTAAACTAGGGAGTTGCCTTTTAATTTGACGCGAAGAAATTTATTTGGCGCTTTGATTACGTGCGTGTGTAGCACATGACAACATCGACACTAAAAGACAAAAAGTCATGTCCTTGTCATGTCATGTCCACTAAACCAAAACTATCTCTTTAGTACAAAATTACTTACAAAGAATGTATGACAAAAATTGTCATGTAAACTCACCTACTTACTTATCTACCTCAGCGAGAGGGAATACACGCGAAGGTATCTCTCTAGTTCCATGCGCTAAGTTTTACATGCTTTAATTTAAATATTAATATTTTCTAATTTAAATTATTGTACCTATGTTTTATAGAAATGTACCAATTGGGCGAGATGTCGAATTATCGAGTTTAATGATGATAATGTTAAGGTAACGTTCTATTATTTATTATTTTTATTTAAATTAACACATTCAATGAAAATATTACTTTATCTTTATCTTTATAGTAGGTACTTTATCTTTATATAGGTAGATAGTATTAGGTTTGAACCATATTTGGTAGCAAGGAGTCGCACTTTCAGACGTACCCATACGAAAAGCCTAGCCGGGTTGCTAGTATCCAATGAATATAATAGGTTATTAGACTAGTGCAACTTTGCGAGTCTACCATTAGAACCAACCACAGAACTAATATAGTAGAGTACCTAAGTATTTATCATTTTAAACTATTGTGTTGCCAACATTTTTATTGTTTTCTAAAATACGTCACTTTAGGTACTACCTACTTACATAATAGCAGCGAATTTCGGAAGCGGCAGGACTAGTCAGGAGCACAGTGAACCGCGCTTTTGCGTTTCTGAAGTCTAATACGACGGTTATCTAGAAATGTTTACCTACCACTTACACTTATCTAGAATAATCGAGATCTAAGAGCAAGGTTACACGCTGTTTGGCATCAGTCTGGTCAAAATTATCAGAGAATGATCGTATAACCCACAGATTGACAGCGGACTGATGAAAATTTAATAATAATATTAATTTAATAATATATTATATTATTATTCTCTTTATTTAATTATATACACACAAAATTACATTTTTAAATATATATAAATATATATAAAAAATAATAGAAATATACATTTAAAAATATAAAAATATGGAGACCCACCGATATCGGGTACAGGGACCAAGCTACCGATGGTTAGGGCTCCAGAGATAGGAACCGCCTCACAATGCGGACCGTATAAAGGAGCACAGCCTTTTGCATCAGGCCCACGATCCAGCCACCTAACGCGAGCCTCGCGAGATGTTCATGTAGGCTCTTAGGAATCAGTCCATTAACTGATATGACTATCGGAACAATGATCGCCGAATCCACATCCCACATGTCGACAACCTCGCGAGCCAAATCCAAATACTTTATCTGTTTATCTTTTTCTGCTTTCACGAGATTGTCATCATGTGGAATGGTGATATCGATGATCATTGCAAGGCGCTCTAATCGATCGATCACCACTATATCAGGTTTATTGGCAACAATAGTCCTATCAATGATGATAGATCGATCCCAGTATATCGTGGCACGACCATTTGCGAGAACTGGGTCGGGCACATAATATAACTTATCGTATAGCAAAGACTTTGTGCTTTAGTAATATTTTTGTATTTCTCTTTTAGCGTCATAGACAGCAATTCGTACGTACCTTTTGTTTATTTACACTACACTTACAAAATAAATCAACAAGTTTATGATTTAATATTATTTTATCATAATAAATCAACCAGTTTATGATTTAATATTCAACTTATACCTATATTGTTTCTTGGCGGTCTAGTCAGGTACCTTCAAAAACTTTTTTAACCATAATAATGACCAGAACAAAAACCAAAAACAAATTAGTTTTGTTGTTGCCATTGCAGAGAAATGAACGATTTATCTGAGCCGATGACGGAGATGACTTCGATATAAAAAGTAATGGACCTAGCCAACGATGAAGCCCTGAAAAATGTGATACGACCCTTTAATAAGTCTAAACGGACTCGATGGACTATAACTATTTTTTTATATTGTAAAGAAGCAATTAACTAATAAAGGAGGTACATGCAGCAGCAAAGAAATCACTTTGTTTTATTAACCTTGCTGTCTTTAAATTTATAATTATAATTTATAAAAATGTAGGTAATAGAACCAAAATACCTAATGGAATAGCCCGCAGAGTCACTTTACTGAAGGCGTATGCTCAACTGTGGGTGTTTACAGCTAAAATGATGATAGCAAAGGATGCAGTAATCGCAACGATTCGCTGTATAAAAGCACGCTGATCAATGCTTTTACTTCTAATAGAGAGAATAATAATAATTAATAGGGCAGTAGGTGTCTATATAGTACCTACTGCTGATAGTAATAAAGGTGAAATAAAATGGAGGAAAATTAAGTTTATGCATGCACTCATTTTTGGCCACAACATCTGATTCAGATGATTGTTGCAGCGCTAATGTGTTCACGGTTGATACACTACCACAGTGATAAAAAGAGTGTGTACGCACGTAAGAAGTTACTTCTTTGGCGTAGCAATCCAAAAATACCAATTAATAACACAACGCATACTTACATACATAAATATTTGAATTGATATAAACGCCAATATATTTTTTATTTATTCACAATGATTATTTGTACTGATACGACACACAAAGGTTCGCAACTAACTTCAGGGTGTAAAAGATTCGCAACTAACTTCAGGGTGTTGCTTTTTTCTGTCGGTGAAAAATTTACTCTCATCATTTTTCCCAATCGCGCCAAAAGAAGTATAACTTCAAAAATATATACAAAATTATTTTTTGTATATCAGAGGTGCTAAAAATAACATTTTTACTGGCGATATGACCATAATCTGTTAAAAATGGGCGCTCTGTGTTATTAAATCCGGCTCGACCTCGACTGCCAACATTATAAAAAAAAAAGATAACTGTATTTCAAAGTGGCAACACTAACTGACGACAAACGTCAATGTTTTCAAGTCGTCAATCAATTTTGTCAATTTTTGTCATGTCGATTGTCGTCGCCCGGAGGATGTTGAATCGTTTGTTAAATCTTGGTTAAATACAAAAGTAAGAGGAAACTATACTGAAGTAAAGCTATTAAAATGTCTGCAAGCTTAAATCAAAAGGCATATTTGCAAAAATATCTTGGCGGTTCAGGAGATAAAAAGAAAAAGAAGAAGAAGGCCATCAAAGGCACGGGGTAAGTTTTTGTAATACTATTAATTAAAAACAACGCTATTTAATAGACATTGCTATTTAATAGACTATAAATAACAAGGCCCTGTTTCAAAAGGTCCGACGACTGCTAAAAGGCATTGGAACTGTAGGTTTACAGGTTTTAGTTTTAATTTATGCAGTCAATAGTTTTAATAGTTTGCAAATTATGTCCCATAGAGCGTATATACAATAGTGATCCAATGATGAATATCTATGTAACGGTAAGTATTCACCTTTACATAGATATTCATCGTTGGATATATTATTCAAAATAGGATATTTATGATATAGCCTAAGAACTAAAACTCTCCGACTTGTTTGAATATTGTCTTTTAACCTTTTAATAATAATAATTTTTCATTCATGTTCATTGTACTGTACGCAATTTACTAGTTGGGCAGTGGTGAAAGCACCTACATTCCTGGTCCTACAATGACAGAAACTCTGCGAAGGCGCCTACTGTGAAGGGAATGGGATCAGTAAAATGATTGAGAAAATTTGAGGAAAAAATAGGTAGAAATTATGCCTCCAGCACTCTTGCTCACCAAATGGAACGCAATAGTACTCTTACATCGTATTACTCTAACGTCGATCTTCTATGAGGGGGTAATACTTTCCCGGTTGAACTGGCCCGTTCATGCTGAAACCAGCATAGATCTACTACCATATAACAGTGACTTGGTGTAATCAAACATTGTGAAAAAGCCTGTACTTGCCTGACATTGCTAACCACAGTAGTGAAAGGGCATGACCCTTCTCTGTATAAGAATAGACCTGTACCCTGTACTGTAACTACCTCATGACCTCCTTTTGTCTGGCAATAGCTTGGTGATAGTGAAACGGCTCTTCTTAGTAACTGTTATTTTTTATACCATTAACTTTTTTTACAATTTTGTGTTGTACATAGGACTCTTCCAAAGAGAATAATATCCCAGTACCTTAGCAGTTAGCAGACAGATTGTTAACATAGTAACTATGTATGAAATACTGCACCCTGTTTTCTAGTATACCATTGTTGCCTAATAAGTCACCCAAGGTGTGGTCTTTATTCTATATCAGAAAATACCACACAAGTTATTAGTACGTAATAATAAAATTTAAAAATTAATTAATAGTTTTAAATTTCAGCCTTAAAATAATAGACGATGACATAGACCTATCTAAACTACGCCCTCTTGATGGAGATGACTTGGATGTGTTCGATGAAGGTGAAGATGCTCCACAAATAGCCGGCATTATTGATGATAGACCTGAAGAGTTGAAGCAATTAGAACAGCTGAAGACAAGTTCTAAGTGGAAAGTTGTTAATCAGGTATAAAATTAACCAGTTATATTTAGATTATAAAACCAATGTAGCAAAGGCGTATATATCAACTGCTTATGAGGTAGCCCAACAACAACTAAAAGAAGTCAAAAGTGAAAATGGATTGGCCTATGAAAAGTTATGCATGCATTTTAACTGTAATCACAAAGATCACTCATGCTCAAAGTGGATTCCCATTTTAAAATTTACTTCTTCTTATACTTACTTGGTTAACTCAGTGATTTTTATCTTAATACTAGCTTTCACCCTAAGTTACATCTTTGATTACTGCTCAGCTCCCGTCGCTAGGTGCGTGATGTTACATATATCTATAACCTTCCTCAAGAAATAGCCTATCAAACGCGAAAAGAATTATTAAAAAATGTGACTGGTAGTTCCAAAGATTAGCGCGTACAAACAAACAAACTCTTCCGCCTGTACGAGTAGTATATAGATGTCGAAATTTTAAATACATCTTGAGAGTTATATTATGTATTTGATGTTTATAAACTGTGGTATGTATACTAGTAATATCATTACTATGTTTAAACCATATACTTGAATTTTTTAGGATGATGGCTTTAACAGCAAATTACAAATACAAGAAATAAAACGAGATATAAAAGAAACAGAAAAAGACAATGAATTGATGTTTGGCAAAATGTTTAGTGACTCCGAAGATGAAAAAAAGAATGATTCAGATCTTTCACCACCAAGAAATGCGAAAGGGGACCAAAAACCTACCAAAAAACATAATAGTGATAGTGATATAAGTCCTCCTAGGAGAAAAGACGAGAAATCTCGCCAAAATGACGATTCAGATGTTTCCCCTCCTAGAGCCAACAGATCTAAGGAAAGAATTAGAAAGCCTAGCCGCTGGGGTGAAAAAGATGATTCCCACCAATCAGATAGAAGAAAAGAAGATAAATCTCCTAGGAAATCAAAACTAAATTCACATAGAATTAGATCAAATTCGGATGCATCGCCACCCAGAACTTCAAAAAAATACGATTCAGATGAATCCCCACCAAGGAAATCTAGAAAAGATCACAATTCAAAACAATCACCAAATAGAAAATCAAAAGATAAACATAATCGGTCACCAAGAAAATCAAAAGATCTCGAAAGTAGATCAGCAGAATCATTTGCACCAAAAAGACAAAAGTATTCCCCACAAAGGCAGAGTAACAAAGACAGACAGAACAACCAAAGATATCACCATAATAATCAACGCATAGAAAATAACAGAAAACACAAACATTCCTCAGACTCAGACTTATCACCACCCAGAAAAAATAAACACCAATCACCAATAAAGAAAATGAGAAAATCACCAGATAGAAAAAGACTTAATAGTGATTCTGACCAATCACCTCCTAGGAGGGATAAGGACAGAAGTATAGCAGAAAGAGACAAAAGTAAACGGAACAATGTCAGTCCACCACCATCTAATAAAAAAATGGCTAAAACTCTGGAAGGAAAGTTGGCAGGGTTACAAGACTCAAGACAGTTGAAGGAAGAAAATGAGGAATTCAGGAGGAAAGAGGAGGAAATATTTAATAAAATGTCTGATGAAGTATCAGGAAGGAATGCTAAAGCTGTATTGAGGAAAAGTAAGTACAGTAACTGCAATGTATTTAACAGTTTATTAAAGTTTGCAATTTAAACATTGTTTTAAATAATATTTGTTGTTCTTAGGTAAAAGAGCAACTTCAGAAGAAAAACAGAAACAGAAAGATAAAGCAGAGAGACAGAAAGAGATAGATGATAAATACAAGAAATGGAGTAGAGGGTAAGTACTTTATAACAGTGTACTTATAAACTAGCTGAACAAACAGAATATTGTCCTATCCAAATATTATTACCCAGTTTTCTAATGTTTTTTTATTATGGACAAAACAAAAATGAATTATCTAATTAGTTTCAAATTGTAGTCTTCAACTCATACACAAATTTTATAATAAATTAAAATTTATTTTAAACAAATACTTGTCTAAAACAAATTTCAATGTTTTTTTTTCCATTTTTATCGTATTTTATCGTAATTATGATAATTATGATCATTTTGAAACAAGCCACCAATCTCATGTGATGCGCTTACCAGCAAATATTATATTTCCGACTTCCATGAATAAACTGCCTTGTAGTAAATAAAATGAAAATTTATTTGCACAAAATGTAGGTACTAGTAAAACGTAGATAAAGGCACGTAGATACATAGGCCTTAATATACATTAGCAAATTACAATCATAAACATTTAATTGATCATTATTCTGTTATTTTTCAGTTTAAAACAAATAGAGGCCCAAGAGGCCCGTGTGCAAGAGTTTATGCATGAGGCCTCTAAACCCCTCGCAAGACACAAGGGTGATAAAGACCTGGAAGATAACCTCAAACAGATGGATCGAGCGGGTGACCCTATGTTGAAGTATATACAAGATAAGAAACGGGAGAGGGGGGAACTTGGACCAGGTAAATTAGTTGTAATAATAATGTATGTTTCCTATGTGTGTATAATAAAGATTCATTTATTTATTGAATTATGGCACTCCAATGGTGCATTCACATTACTCTTTACATTTTATTATTACTATCTAAAGTTAATTAAAATTTAGCGATTTAAGCAAGTTTTGAGAGATTTGAAGTGACTTTAGCTAAGGTAAGACTTAAGCTAATAAGTGGTCTGAAAATTTAAGTGTGCTTGCAGCTGTCAGTCAATCACTTTGTAGCCATTGAATTCTTTAAGTAGTCAATCGCAATATACAACTTGTTACATGATGCAGGAGTTCCCTTAAAAATCGTGATCCTGTGCCCTAAAGAGTATGTTAAGTTGTGTAATAAATAGGTATACACCTATAACAGATTACTAGTAGTCAGTATCTTGAAGTCTGACTCGTACCACCACTTCATAGAGCAGTATTATTTAAATCTTACTTTGTGTGTTGTCTATTTCTTTTGTAACATTAAAAAAAAGAATAGAGACAAAGTAAAGATATAATAAGAATGCTTTAAGTGGTAGTAATAGGGCCCTGGTCTAGCCTTATACGACACTTATTCAATAGCGTGAGATGTCATTTACTTTATGATAAATATTGATATTTAAGAATCCAATGAATTGAATTGAAATGTAGTAATCCCCTGTTTGACATAGCTCTCTCCAATCTTCTCAAGTATATTATTTCATTTCAGAAAAACCATTATACAAAGGTAGTTTCCCACCGAACAGATTTAACATACGTCCTGGTTACCGATGGGATGGGGTCGATCGTTCCAATGGCTATGAGAAAAAATTCTTTGACCAACAAAGTAAGAAGAAAGCTCAAGAAGAAGAAGCTTATAAATGGAGTACAGAAGATTTGTAATTTTCTTGTACATGTACATATTTTTTTAAAAGTAAATGTTAGATTTTGTATGTAGTTCTTTTATTTTTGGCCGACTGCCGGAGTCAAGGGGGTTAATGTTTTTCGAGCGTATGTATGCACGTACGGTCAAAAAACATTACCCTGTTTGACTCCGGCATACATACTCACATACCCTACATATCCAGATTTTATGGTGGTGTCATTAGATTCGTATTGATTGTGGGGAGAGTGACATAAGGTATATAAAATCGTTTATTCTTAGTAATTTCTTTGAAAGGACAATTTCAATGTAGCGTTGCGTCGGTAAAAAAAAATGGATTTCTCTCCTATCAGTTTGTTTTAGGCTGACGGGCTTTTTGGCTTTTTTAATTAATATATTTTGTTTGTTGTTTATTAATGTTAGTATTTCAGTATCGCCTTCCAATTTTTCCATTTCATACAGCCAGATCCATGACCATGCCAGAAATTGGAGACTTATAAATAGTAAAGAAAACTTAAACTTAAAATATTATATAATATTATATATAATAATATTACGATAAGGTAGTGGAATGAGCTCCCCGTCGAGGTTTTCCCGAGAGACTACAACACGGAGTTCTTCAAGAAAGGAGTTAAAAGGTTTTTAACAGGGTCGGCAACGCGCTAGTGATGCTCCTGGTGTTGCAAGCGTCCATAGGCTACGGCAACTGCTTACCATCAGGCGGGCCGTATGCTTGTTTGTCACCTTAGTCGTTTAAAAAACAAATATTTCATTGCCACCTCTCATAAAATTCTGCTACAAAATAATTTTTATATCATAACATAACATAACCTTTTACAAGGTTTATCGGCCGTAGTACTAGGATAGCAGAACATCGTAGAATGTTGACTTAATTTTTTTACATATACTAATGTAGGTCACAAATAATTTTATGTCATCGCAATAGCAGCAAATTCTTATAAATAAAAATAACTTTATGTGGGTAGGTTCACAAATACAAATTTTATAACTCTTCAAGATTTTGCTACCCTAGTACTAGTTGCTTCAAATTGTATTAAAATTATTAGTGGGTAGTTATTAAATAATTTTATTTCGTTACAACCTCTTAGAAGTTTTTGATATCCTAGTACTTTTTAGATAGAATTAAACTAACCTAAGCTATAATATATTTTTGTAGTTAATTTAGTTTTAATTTATTATTTACCACTATAGTTTTTAATACATTTCTTAACAAGTAGCCACCTCATACGATGTTCTGCTATCCTAGTAATGGGGTAACGGCAACATATCAAGAGGTTAAAATGAAATTATTTTATTTACCCATTTTCATTTTTAATACAATTTTTAGCAAAGTAGCTACCTCCTACGGTTTTCTACTACCCTAGTACTAATTCTAGAAAATAAAATTATTTGTTAGCTACCCACTTTAGTTTTTAATACAATTTGTAGCAAGTAACAATCTTCCACGAATTTCTGCTATCCTGGTACTTTGATTTCATGGCACTAATGAATAGTGATGAAACACAATATTCAAAAAATTGGTAGGAGGAAATCCGTAGGAATAGTCACCTGTTCCATCTAGTCATACACGTAGTTCTACATGTATGACTAGTAAGAAAAGAAATTCCACCTAGTTCTTACGAAGTTTTGTACAAACCATAGATGTAATCAAGGAATCAGGTTACCAGATTATTTTCCTTTTATTGGAGTGATGCCAGGCAATTAATACTCACTTTACACAGAAATATAATAATTTTAATTTCTGCATCACGTCATTTCTTAAAGAGGTAGGTAGCTGTTTCATCAACTACATAAGATTCTACGTAGGTAATATGAAGAGTTTCTAACATTAAAAACCCACGAACTGAAACAGGGTCGGAGGAACCTCACGTGACCGCAACAAAAGGAGAAAAAAAACAATAATTTTTAATATAATATAATCAAGTAAGAAAATGTAAACCAGACGAGTACACACAACTGTACGATTATAAATAAAGTAACTATGTATTAGTTTAATTACATTATTGCAATTATTTATAAAGGCCTCTCGTACGTAATATAAAGCGCTTACATAACGAGACAAACTTACTAGCTAAAATAGAGTCAGTTTAGTACAAAATACACACATACATTATTACTGAATAATTTTGATTAACTTTTCGTACGTTTAAAACTTGCGCAAGTAATGATTATATTTAATACTATAGATTTCACTCAGGTTTGACTGTTTTTTTTATCTGCCTACCCAAAATGACATAACACTTCCTTACGGATCACTCTCACTCATCCAGCTGGTAAAGCCAAAATTTTAAAAAAAAAGGTCAAAATGGCCTGAGTTTCTTGCGAATTCTAACTTTGTCAACAAATTTAGAACATAGTATATTTTGTACCAAACTATATTCTTAAGCAAAATCACACGTAGACAGTAAATATTTAAATGCGCAACTAATAAATGCAAAAAACATAAATTTCTCTTTAATAACTATCAAACAATATTATGTTATTTTAATATTATATAATATCTCTATATCCTTTATTTCTATGGTAAATTGTAACTCATTTTCAAAATTGTAAATAGGTATAAGGCGATTTAAAAAAATGTCCTGAGTTGCTAGTAATTTGTATTAGAAACCATTGTGGGTACATTAATAACCAATTTACACAGCTTGTTCAAAATATATAATGTTTTACATCTATTTATACTACAAATATATTTTATATGGTACTAATATTACAATTCTCATAATATTGCAAGATTAATAAAATCATCATGATCATCTTAATAATAATAGATATATGCGTTACAATATTAGAAATGGCTTATTATTATTTTTTCTAGTAAAAAATATTAATTAGTTTTTTATGTAACTTAAGTAAACAAACAGGCCTGATGGTATGTGGTTATCGTAACCTATGGAACACGGCTATGTTTTTCTAAGCATTGCAGAAATATTGCTTACAAAACACAATTATGCTGTTGCTCTCAATGTAGGAAGAAATAGGAAGGACGAGGATGAGGACCGAGGCTGTAATTGAGCATCTGACATTCTCATTCACTAAACGAAACGCATTAGTATGAAAATTAATATTTTACATCGATATTCTATGAGGGTAGTACTGCCGCGGTCGATCCGGCCCATTCATGCTGAAACCAGCGCGGATCTACTACCGTAAAAAAGTATTTGTCTAATATTATGCCTTATTTTATACATTTTGTTACAAATTATAGCCCTTTCAATATCGTTACGCATTTATATATATAAATATTATACATAATATATCATTTTAATAAAGTCGCCATTTGATTATTTCATGTCATTTAGCTAGAAATTTTCTAATTACATAATAATATATTTGTATTGATTCTCGTATATTTTTAAACATATGGGAGTTTACGCGATTAGCATTAGGTATTAATTATTGTAATTATTTTAGACATTTTTGTTGAAACTTTCAGACATTAAGGTAGTTGGAAACAACCTTCATCCAAATCTGAGAAAAGATTACTATTTATAAACTTTTGACAATTCCATTCGAAACGAAGACCTTTTACTTACAATGTTTTAGTGATAGCTTTTTTCAATTGTTTTGGTTCGATTGGATCAAAATTCAGTTTGATAGAATTAAGAGATATTATTAAATACAAAAACAAAACTATAAAAGTCCGCACAGAACTGGATATAAGAAAAAATGAATGACCACCTAGTTTCAGTGATACGATTATTTTATACCGGACTACTTACTGAGAGATAATCTCATCAACTCATAGATTAGCCTCTAAAAGATACCGTATTAACATTAATTCTACTAATATTATAAATGCGAAAGTTTGTGTGTGTTTGTTACCACATAGCGCCTAAACAGCTGAACCGATTTAGATGGAAATTGGTATGTAGATAGATTCGGTGCCGGAGACCTACATAGACCGAAAATCGGCCTGCTTCCTGAGGAAACCAAACTAGGTAACCAAGCTAGTTTGTTCTAAATCGAGCTCATAATAAAAAGCAGAAGCGGGTTGTAGAAACGTAGCCACGCTGTGATTGGCTATCTCAAGGTCAAGCTTTCGAATATAAATGCACCAATCGTAGTATCCGTAGTGAGTTGTTATGCTAGCGAATACAAGTATGAGCTGCGCGTACGTTTACTTGGTATGTGGAATCTCTTAGAGGGTTATTTATGGCCAACAGATCCGAACAAAATAACCGAATTGCCAAATCTAAAGTTTAATATAGCTACATGTTTAACGTCTCCCTCCCCTACCATATCCTCCTCCCCTTCCTCGTCTGTCCCTATCGTCATGTTCGTTCTGGTAACCACCACGACTTTGGTGACCTTGGTAACCCTGGTTAGATTGGTATCCCTGGTTCGTTTGATAGTTTTTGGTGTAACCGCCACTGCCGCCACCGCCACCTAGAATAATATGTTATTTTATGCTGGACAAACGCTAAACGCTAAGAGTTATCATCAATTTAGTTGCGTGCAGTATCGGATAAGCTAAAAAAAAATTCGAAATCAAATGAATTTGATTTTAATGGTTTATAATATACAGAGTGTATACGACGGTTTGATATTAAATGAAATGGCAGCTGTTACTAGTCCTTATTATAATTTCAAATTAAACACAAAAATGATTTGAAGAAAAACAAAAATTTACACAATAACAACAATACAACAAAATAATTAATACTTTAGTAGGAACAAAGTAATACACCATTTATTATGACAAGTTTACTGACCTGTAATGAGCAGCAACGTTTATCCTTCGACGTGGATTATGACTTCAAGTCAGTGACCATTTGACGTACTTACAAAGTGTTTAAAATTAAAGAAATTAAAAAGTAGTCCTGTGTCTAAACTATTGAAGATATTTAGTTGTTATTTTTTGTCTCGCTTTATGATTTCATACTATACGTAATTGCATTGTCAGTAAGACAATAATACTGCCCAATTGACTTGAAATAATAATATTTGTTGGATAAACTATAAAAAAACTACTTCTAAAATTATATTAATTATCTCATGTTTGACGCTGTATCTTACAAATATACAATGAATACCCAAACTCGAGCCAAATATTTATGGCTTACACAAAATTATGTCCCGCGTGTAGACCGAACCCACAATATGTTGCACAGCTGTCATACTCCACTGCGACACCAAGACAAGAGGGTGTTTAAGACAATTTTCGCCACCTGTTAGCACTAAATAACGTAAGCAAAAAGTGTTCATTTCAGAAATTTTAATTATTACTTTACAAAATGGATAATTTACGTACTTAAGGACTAAAGAAAACTGCTGAGAGTATTTTCTAAAATGGCGCCCACGAGGGAGCAGCAGTGACTCGTCAGGTCTAGCTGTCAAGCGATGTCAAAAAGTTAACCTCTGATTGACCCAATGTGAAAGTGGCGCCAACTGGTGGCGAAAGTTATCCTAAACACCCTCATTAAAACTGAAAAATGTCTTACCTTGATTATAACCACCTTGATTAAAACTGCCCATGCTATCATAACCACCTTGATTATAGCCTCCACCTCCACCGTAACCCTGGTTATAACCCCGATTCTGATCATAACCACCTTGGTTCTGATTGTAACTGCCTTGGTTTTGGTTGTAACCGCCTTGGTTCTGGTATCCACCCTGGTTTTGATTGTAACCGCCAGGTGGCACTTCATATGTTTGGTAATTGCGGTTTGAGTTGAAATTTCCTTGAGTTTGAGGTCTGTAAAAAATTGGTATATGATTATAATAGTGTGGTCTTCAACCTAAAATTATTAAGAGTGCCAGGGCTCTACCACAACCTCTTATAGCAATTTATAACCTTACTTTGGTCTCTATCCTTGTTTTTAAGAGCGTTCACATAAAAGAGTGGCAACGTCGTAATTTAGTGTCATATTTTCGTGGTTTTTAATTTTTATGATTTATTCAGAGCAATATTTCAAAAAAAAATTTTTAGGTCACTTTTTAGAATTACGTGAAAGCTATTTAAAAAATAGGTAACCATAATGCTTACAGCTATTTTACTATGAAAATAACGCAATGGAAGTTTCCAATGTATTATTTGCATATAAATAGAACTGTAAGCATTATGGTTACTTACTTTTTAAATAGTTTTCACGTAATTCTAAAAAGTGTTCTGAAAACATTTATAAAATATAGCATGAAAACACAATGTATCGCACAAGTAATACACATTATATTAACTTAGATTGTTTAGTGCGATTACCAAGTCAATCTATTTATTTATTTATTTATTTATTTATTTACAAACATTTATAACACCATTAAAGTTTTCACAAATTCGGTATTACAAGCATAAAAACACTACATAGAATTATAAAAAGAAACAGAAATAAGATTAACAATAAGAATAAATTTAGTGAACAAAATAACAATTGTCAGCCTTCTCTCTCTATAATATATTGTGCCACTTGCATTAATTTTGGCAGGCTTAAATCAAATATGTCCTCGGTCACTGAAATAATATTAATTAGACGTGCGGCCCGTGACATAGGGGTAAATTTGAGGACATTTGACTTAGCCGGTGGTACCTCTAGTAGGGCAGGACGGCGGCGTGTTCTCACGTAACCATCAGGAACGCGCAAAAAGAAAAATATATTGATAATGGTCACTTTAAGATGTTGTTAGGTTAGCTAATTACGTAGGTAATGAATTACGACAAAAGGTCCCTTATGTAGGGGCTAAATAAATGAACTGACTTGGTATTACATGGATGTCACAACTTTTTACGGTAGAAGAAATAAGTTGCGAGACTTGGTGTTTTACAAGATGTTTTTGATGGCATCAAATTTTATTATTTTATGCAAACATTACGACGCAGGACGGCACCACTAATGGCCCAGTTCCATCAAAAATAAAAATATTATTGTACTTGTTGTACTTATATCCTTCGCATACAATTGACAACATACCTAATTAAATAAATACTTTATTATATGATGTGGTCTCCTATAATTGAAGGAGTACATTGAAATATATTTGTGTCCTATTTACTTTTAAGTTACAATTGTGTACATCCTTTGTTGGAGATCCTTAAATATAAATAAATAAATAAATTACAATAATATGATTTGCTATTACAACTTATCAGGCGCTAAATATCGACATAAACAATAGTAGTATCGGTATTTTTACTTACTATCTTATGATTAATTTTATCTTATCTAATTTGAATACAATTTTTATAATGTGTCTGTTGTGTTTTTAATGTTTCTTGCCAGTTCGTTAAATGACTATAGTATAGTCAGGGAATTGGCTGAAGGCAATTTGTTTGATATCTTTTGATAATTTTGACGTTTATAACTATTCACATAATTTATATGAATATACAAGTCAAGGTTTAGAAAAGGCGACCTTATTTATTTTAAAATTATATAATTTGATTTTAATTTATTTAAATAATAAATTATTAACTGATGTGGTTTTAAATCTATGAAGCATAGAAGGAAATAAATTAAAAGCCAACAAGAAAAATTAAGCAGGTAAGCTTTAGGAAAGGCGAGCCTATTTATTTAAATAATAAATTAATACATTAAATATTTTTGTTAGTAAGGTCTTAGAAAATAATAAATATTTTTTAAATCACAGCATATCTATCTGCTAAAAATTAACTATGCTCGACAAAATCGTTTCAGGACGATGTGGTGTCACGTAGTTCGATAGTAATAAACTTTTATGCGATATTTATCTGTCCACAATTAAGTACCAATTCAAATACAGTTCACTGTCTCTTTTTGTACAAATAATGCTATTTCAGAATGCACAGCTCAAACGCGATAGTCAGTCAATCTAACGCCTGCTGTAAAAGAATGAAGTTATCAATAGGTGTACCTATACTTTTGTATGAAGTTGTCCAACTTCTGTGTCCATCACACGAAAAGGAATTATTTTTATTTTTTTTTAATAAATTGTAAAGTAGCACTATGGGATTTAGTCATAGAACTAGTCAGTTACAAAATATTACGAAAATGGAAAGTATTCTTTGATAAAAGGTTACGAAACAGCGATGCATAATATAGTTTCATAACTGGTTACGAAACGGTTTCGAACGTACATGTGTAGTGATTAGATTGTGATAAAATATTACGTTGTTCTAGGAACGTCTGCTCGGGGTCCTGGTCAAAAAAAATTTTTATTTATATACTTGCATGCGTTGTAAATATTTTTATACTTTACCTGGCCTGTTCACCAGCACCTTGACTATATCCGCCCTGCACTCGTCCGCCCCTACCCCTACCGCCGCGACCTCCATCGTGACCACCGTGCCCTCCATCGTGTCCATGACTCGCACCGCCCCCGCGACCTCCTCCCCCTCCGCGACCACCACCTCCCCCTCCTCCTCCGCCACCGCCACCTCGACCGCCTCCTCCGCCCTAGATATTTAAAAAGCATTGTTTGCATTTTGATCACAACTGCCACTGTGTTGAGGTCACTTGCAAGCAAAAATATACATTCTTGTTTTTTGATATGCAAACGACATTTACTCTAAGGGTGTTAAAGCAATTTTATGGTTGATTATACAATCTGGAAATTATAGAGATCCTTCAGTACTAAACGATTTTAGATTTTATATATCAACAATAATCCCTATATAGTAGTCCCCATAAGTTCATAAAACAAAACCATCAAAATTGAATTCTTCATTCGTAACCTGGTTACAAACCAAGAAAAAAATTCTGGTTCGTAGTTAGTTACAAAACATAGTTACGTACGCGGACGAAGGGATACTGACCGGTGTCCTCTGTTGCCAGGAAGGCATTTCCGGTGGCGGAGGTTGTTGTTCGTGTGGACGACCACCTCTATCAGGCACCTACAAACAAATAATAAATATAAAGTTAATAAAAATTAAAATATATTAATTTCAAAAATTTTGTTTGAAGCTCAAAACATCTATAACCGAAGTTTGGTATGGGATCGAAGGTCAAGGTTATGGTATAGGATCGAAGGTCAAGGTTACTACCAAGTGGAGTGATTGATAGACTAACATAAAAAAATTGCCACGCGCCAACGCCGCGAGTGCGGTGGTCTATTGAAATCTACTCAACGGTAAAGTCAATAGGTTAAAAGTAAAAAAGTTCAAGTATTGGGAATAAAATAATCCCTCCTGTACGCCGAAGGTTAAGAAGAATAGGCAACTATACAAACTTATTATTGCAGTAAGTTTAGGCAATTCCACTAAATTTTTCTTTCTTTTTTCTTGACTGCACCGTTGGTCTAGTGGTTAGTGTAACTGACTGCGACACCGGGTGTCGTGGGTTCGATTCCCGCGGAAGGCAAGTATTTGTGTGATGAACATTTGTATTTGTCTTCAGTTTGGGTGTTTTCTATGTATTATAAGTATGTATTTACAAAAAAAAAGTATGTATATGTATTATATTTTAATTATCTAGTACCCATAACACAAGCTCTGCTTAGCTTGGGACTCGATGACGATGTGTGATAGTGGCCACATATTATTATTATTATTATTATTATTTATTATTATTATCATAAACCAAAACAAAAACAAAAAGCACTCACCTGTCCTATAATAACTTTATTAACATCACTTTGAGTGTTTTTTCTAACAGTCGCACTGGAAGTTTTTTCTACTTGTAATAAAGATGTTCGAGCCGCTAAAAAGTCAGATAGAGAGACATCTGGCTTCACTTTTAAATTTTCACGCTTAGGACGGTACGTTGATTGAATTATGTCTTTCTTTGTTCTTAAACGGTCGGACCACTGCAAAGAGATTGGCATTAATCTGAGATTAAATTACAAGAATGATCTTTAGTTGGTTTTGTGTGTGTTTTAAAAATGTTTAAGAATTACGATTTGTTTTTAAAACTAATTCTACATACATTGGTTAGTTTTAGCGCATAATAATAGTAGGGACTGCACAGCTATTACTCGTTTCGTCATAAATGAATGATGACAATGAAGCAATTTTTAGAGCTAATTCATACACAGACATACATACAAAATACATATTGTATTTATAGGTAATGTAAAAAGCCATTAAAAACTTGGGTCATATAAATTTACCAACATATACATATTATATAAATATGATTACCTCAAAACTCTGTATCGTACACTCTAACCGAGTAATAAGTGTCTCTCTCCTCAACTTATACTCTTCGTACATTTCCTTGAAGCTTGACTCTAGTTGTCGCCATTCTTTCTCGGAAAGCGCCTTGTTGTATAGAGGCTTGCCTACTAAGTGCTCACCTACAAAATATAAAAGTTTAAAGTCAGTTATTCTCAGGTTGGTAATTGGTGAACTATGAGTTATACATATAGTGCTTAACTACTGCCTACACCTTAGGGGAAAAAGGCGTGATATGTTTTTTATAGTTTATTGAAACATAAAACAGTTATATATTGGAATATGATACAAGAGAATATTATTTGTAAACTAGCTGACAACATTACTTTCGATCAACATTACTTTATTTTTGTAAAATAAAAGATTTTTTTTTAAATAAACGTAGCCTAAGTTACTCCTTATTACATCAGCTACCTGCCAATCAAAGTCCTGTCAAAATCGGTCTAGCCATTTCTGACATTAGGCGGAACAAACAGACAGACAGACAGACAAAAGTAAAAAACGGTTATTTCACTATTACAAACAGACACTCCAATTTTATTTTAAGTATAGATGAATAATAATACGAACCAACTTTTTATATAACCCATGGCAGCTTTATGATGGTTTTTGACAGAGCTAATAATTATGGTCGTTCTACATATTATTAACAATTCAATGTCCATTATTGGGATTTTCGAATATAATGAAACAATAATCATAACATTTAAAAATTAGATATGTGTGAGTTATACAACTATTGATATTACTATTAAGTGATATACAATATTTTACTTCAAATTCAAATACACAACCCTATGGTTAAAAGCCAGGTTCCCTAAAAGCCCAATAAATCAGACTTAATTACTTAAATCCTTACCTTCTTTCATAGCAGAAAGTTTAGCTTCAAGCTTTGAGAACAAAATCTCAGGAGTGATATTTGGAGGTGGTTTGTTAAATTTTAGTGCTATTAGTATATCTTTCAGATCTTTTGCTGTTGGAGATTCTTGCTGTAAAATAAGAGGAAAATATATAGAAGCTATTAAATATAGTGTTAATGCTATCAGAGACTTGTTGAGTACAGGTGGGATATAGGAAAAATACCCATTCCACTAACAAAAAAGGCAAATAAATTGTCTACCACTAAAGTATGTCTAAGATTTTCTAGTCTTCTATGTAAGTGTCATGACATGCTTCTGGTTCTGGATATGGTTGGCCCAAGATATGATATGACATGTGTCTACTTGTTAAGATACTACACTATACTACAAACTCTTAGCGTTGTAGTCCCTGAAGATCTGAAATTCCTTGGTTGCCATAGAAATGCCTTGATCACTTTAGTGTGTAAATAAAAATTTTTAGTTCCTTTATCAAAACTCTTGGAAACCATTGCAAAATGCACAAACTAAGACAGCTGGCTTTCTTGTACATATATGTATATATCAATACCTTGCCCATCACTCCAATCCTTAAACCATTACCATGTTGTGTGTGACTTACCATTACAATCTCCATACCAGCCACCTTATCTTTAGGACAGTCAACATTCACCATCCGGGCCGCCATTAATTCTGACACCAAGTAGTCTAGCAGTAACAAACGGTCTTCCTTGCTTTGGAGACGCGAGGACATGTGGCCTGATGAAAAGAATGTAAGGTCTACAATATCAGATTTATTTCTCCAGTTGGTACAAAGAACTGTATAAAATGGTTGCATTGAAGTTTTACCAGCTATATTTTTATTAAGATTATATGCGATTATGCCAATATATTGACAGATGAGCAAACAGTCCACATGATGGTAAGTGGCAACTGTCACTCATGGACGACTCAAGAGTCCCTAGCATTGTTCCCACAATGTGAAGGACTCTGCGAAGCCTCTGACTACCGTGAACGGAGTGGGTAGGTAACAGGATCGAGGAAAGTGAGGCAAAAGTTAAGGAGAGAAATTGAGTATTTATTATATATTACAAATTAAACCAAAAAAAATATCTTAAACAAAATAGAAATTCTGCAAACCTGTCACCAACTTCTTATATGGACACCCCAGCTCTTTTAAAAACGAACTTAACTCCAACAAAAAGGCAGTAGACTCATCAGGGTCGTTCATCATAGTAACAGTCTCTTCTAGATTACACAGCTTTTTGATCTCTTCTGCTAGAATGTGCACGAGTTTGGTGAACTCCAGAGATTTGGGGCCGCCTTCTAAAGCCTTGGCGAAGGCTGTTTCATCAGAGAGAGGGCCTTCATACCTGTAATAAATGTTTACTTAAATAATTTAAAAGATATTATTGTTACTACAATTTTCAGCGGTATAAGAATTCTTTACTGTTTTTCTGAATTTCAGGAAAAATCGTTAACAGGTGGGATAGTCCCAAAACAGTCCTAATATTTTCATAAAGAAGTGTATCAAGAATATACAATTGTTGATGACCACAAAAGACAGATTTTTTAAAATTGGTTTTGTTCATAACATTGTTACCTTGATCAAAATGGAAATTTTGACTAGAAACAATAAATTTACAAATGCCAATTCTTATAATATTGGTTGTTGCACAACTTTGCTTAATAACTATCTATAAGATATATACTATTCAATGCAGCTAAATAAATGTTCTCGCAATAAACATGAATGACAATTAAAATAATTAATTTTATTGATAAAAAATATTCATATAGGTTAAATTTAAATATTATTGTAACATACTATATTCAGATTTTTTAGATATTACATGCTATGGTATTTTACGCCAACGCAACAAGTGCAAAGAGAACATATTGATTTATGTACAAAAAAAATTAGAGCCCAGTAATTTTGCATTCAAACAAAAATCAAATCATGATAAAAACTAGTTAAAAGAGAACCGATATTTAATAACAACTCTCACTCTTTAAAATATATAACTTACCTAATCTGAGTGCACATAACCATAAAGCAAATTCAAAACTTACCCAATGTCGTTTAGTGAGTCCAATATATCGTTTTCCATCTTGTAAAATTAACGCTACTCTACGCAATAAAGAAAAATAAACCAGATAGTTATTTGCAAATTATAACAGCCGGCACTAAAATGGTAGGAATATAAAATTAGTGCACTGCATTTAACTGACAGATAGGTAGCAAACAAATGCCAAACAAAATCAAGCGGTATGCCAAAATGTCAAGTGATGTTACGCATGGACGTAATCTAAATCTAACAAGACTTAGTACTCGCAGCTAAAAAACAAGTCGAGCGAGAGATGGTATTACAGAGGCCGTGTGTCCCTTTCTAATAAGGTGACCATATTTTGAGTAAGACAAATTATAATAGTCACAATGCTATAGTTTGCAGTGGTCTGGGTGTTTTTGTATTTTATATCCGCACCCATATCACAAACTTTATTATTGTCATTATGTTTATTTTAGTAGTCTAGACAGTGTTCTGTTATTGTTACTCTTTCTCGAAAAACTGAACTACTTAGTATAAACTTTAAAAAATTGTATAGGCCAATGACCGTACATCTGCCGTGGTCAGCATTTTACTATCAACGTGACAATTTTGTCTCTCTCTTCCCGGCTATTCATCCCACATGGTGGTGGGGTCAGCCTTCCTACTTTTTCTCCTCCACTTCGCTCTATCTGGGACGTCGTTATCGGAAAGCTCGCACTCTCTCATGTCCCTCAGCACAACATTCCTCCACGTTGTCTTGGGTCTGCCTCTGGATCTTTGACCAGACGTGGAAAACTGCAGTGCCAAGTTCCCGACGTAGTCTGCTGGTCTTCGCTTAACGTGACCATACCATCGCAGCCTACTCTCCTGCATCTTGTCGGCGATGTCACGCACACCAAGACTTCCTCGCACGTGCTCGTTGCGGATTTTATCAAGTCTGGTTACACCGCACATCCAGCGCAGCATTTTCATTTCAGCGACTTGGATGGTATGGACGTTTTTCTGGGTCATGGCCCAGGTTTCGCTGCCATACATTAAAACTGGCCTTATGATGGTCTTATATATAAGGCCTTTGAGTTTGACAGGCATCCTTTTGTCGCATATAACACCAGTTACTTCACGCCATTTAAGCCACGCTGCGGCTATTCGGTGTTGAATGTTGTTTTCTATGTCCCCAACACAATGCATTACCGTTCCCAGATAGTTATATTGGTCACACAAGGTAACTGCTTGTCCATCGATGTCAATCGGATTGCTGCTATTGGTATCTGGGTCGTTATAACACATGAACTGGGTCTTCGCTACACTCAACACTAGGCCACCGGTTTGCAACTGGTGCTTCCACAACAAAAGGGCCTGCTCCATCTCTTCACGGCTCTCTGTACAGATGGCCACATCATCAGCGTAGATAAAAGTCCACGTTGCAGAGTTTTGCGCGACCTCAGTAAGCGAGTCCAAAATCAAACAGAACAAGAAGGGGCTCAGAACAGAGCCTTGATGGACGCCTTCTGTGACCGCTATAGGTTTGGTTTCTCCCACCACTGTCCGCACCATTGATCGTGCACCCCTATACATGTCGGCTATAATGGTGATGTAATGTTCAGGGACGTTCTTCTTACGAAGGCTCCACCAGATTGTGCTTCTTGGTACCCGATCAAATGCCTTTTCCATGTCTAGGAATGCTACGAACAAGGGACGCTTTTTGGTGCGATATTCTTCTGCAATCGTGCTAAGAGCAAACATCGGATCGCTGGTTGATAAGCCAGGCACGAAGCCAAAGTGGTTTTTCGATAGCGAACACTCAGATCTTATCCGGCTGTCGATCACCCTCTCATATAACTTCATGGTATGGCTTAAAAGCTTAATGCCGCGGTAGTTGTTACATTCATACTTACTTCCCTTTCCTTTGTAAATCGGAACTATAGTACTCAATCTCCATGCCTCTGGCATTTTTGAAGAGAGCAACATACAGTTAAAAAGATTGGTCAGTAGTACGATTCCTCGCTCATGTAAGCATTTCCAAGCTTCAACAGGGATACCATCGGGACCTGTAGCTTTCTTGTTGGACATTTTCTGTAGCGCTACTTTCACCTCGCCAGAGTGTATTGGTGGAATAAGCCCTTCATTCTTCTCTATTTCTGGCAATTGTGTAATTGCAGGAGTAGGGTTCAGAAGCTGTTCATAATACTGATGCCAGGCTGTTTTGACGTCCTTGTCCCTGTATAATAATTCACCACTAGAATTCTTGATGGTTTTACACCTTGCTGGATCTTTTGTGCTCCGATTGCGCTGTTTTGCGAGCTTATATATGTGTTTTTGGCCCTCTTTACTGTCTAAGATTTTGTATATGGTTTTCTGGGAGTTTGCTCTTTCTATGGCTATTGTTCTTTTGGTGTGCTTCTTTACTCTGTTATATTCTGCTCTATCTTCGGGTGTCTGGGTGGTTTGCCAGGTTTTAAAGGCATTTTTCTTGCTTTTAACAGCGTCCTGCACCGCGTCTGTCCACCACCAAGTTTCTCTGTCTGCTCTTTTACACCCCTTTGTACGCCCAAGAGTTTTATTTGCAGCAGTTATGATGGACCTGCGTAATTGTTCCCATATGGTGTCTACATCTGCATCAACATCTACCTCTAGATCGGCGAGATGGTTGCAGAATTCTGTGATTTTGTCACCTTTTAAATTCCACCACTTAATGAGTTCCGGGGATTGAGTTGGTACCTCCTTTGGTGTTTCTTTAAATAACATGTCCATCACAACAACTCGATGTTGAGTTATTGCGCATTCTCCCGGAATAACCTTGCAGTTAGTAATGCGTCCAATATGAGCTCTGTTGGTAAGGATGTAGTCCACTTGTGTTTGTGACTGTCCACTCTTGTACGTAATAAGATGTTCTGGCTTCTTAGAGAAAAAGGAATTGACTATGGCAAGATCTTGTGCTGCTGCGGTGGTAAGAATGGTTTTACCAGCGTCGTTTAACGTGCCGTACGCGTATCCTTCATGCACTCTCTTAAAAGTGGTGTTGGTTGCGCCGATGTGACCATTCAAGTCCCCTCCCAACACAATCGTTTCTTTTGGTGGTATTTGCTGAAGTTTGCTTTCTAGAGTACTCCAGAAAATATCTTTTTCGCATTGGCTGCAACCTACTTGGGGAGCGTATGCAGAAAAGATATTAAGTACTTCTCCCTCCACCAGTACTTTTACAGACATTAGTCTGTCGTTTACACGATTAACCTCTAGTATGTTCTGTTGATGTTGTGCTTTAACAGCTATTGCCACGCCATTCCTTCCATGTTTTGCTCCTACGTACATAAGATTGTACCCTTCTCCGATGTTACGGGCTTTTGCTCCAGTCCACCGTGTTTCTTGCATGCAGACAAAATCTATCCTTCTACGTTAAAGAGCGATGCAAGCTCCTTCGTCCTCCCTGTTAGTGAACCTACATTTAATGTGGCGAAGCGGACTTTAAGGTTACGATTTGGGACTAGCGTCTTTAGCCGAGCCCGTCCTTGACTCGGTAGCCCTAGCAGACTATTCGCAGATGTAGGGCGATGTGTCTGCGCGTCGTTATGCGGCGACGCCCTATCGGTTATCCTCAATTCATTATGTAACCTTACCATTTTCTTTCACATTATTTGGCTAGTTTTGGGGTTATTACTAATGTACCGATTGCCATCTGACGTACAAAAACCTGCCCGCTTGAGGTAAGGAGAACCCCTGGACATAAGGTGTAAAGTCCATGTACAGGTATTTCCGCCTGTACGGCGTGTAGGTTTGGTTATACCGCCAGAACATCGGTCGCCAGAGCCTCGTTCGTTGGTCAGCAGGGTGTACCACGCGCAGGTGAGGATGACATTTGGGATGGTAAAAGATATGAATTCCATCCCCATTGCACCCCAACGTGACAATTTTGTAACTATTCATAAATTATTTCACTTTCAGCAAGCGTATTTTGTACTCATTAGTAATTAGATAAATCAATCATTTATGATAATTTAACATAATAATTTACTTATCAAGTTTATAACTATTTCGGATTTCGGTAACCAATAAAATGGGCAATTTAATAATAATAATA
The DNA here is from genome assembly GCA_963082885.1 of Parascotia fuliginaria. Lineage (NCBI taxonomy): Eukaryota > Metazoa > Arthropoda > Insecta > Lepidoptera > Erebidae > Parascotia > Parascotia fuliginaria. The sequence continues at coordinate 6,612,978 of OY720197.1, forward strand.
TCAATTTATTTCAGGCATTTAGAGACAATAAATTTTCCCGTAAAAGTTGTGAACTCATGGCGGCGGATTCGCGCAGCGGCTAGAGCCGCGCAATACGTGAATTAATAAAATAATTCATAATAATCAATGAATTTTGAATGTCATGGGTTGATTCATGCTTATAACAACCTAATTAGTATTTCACATAAGATTTAACAGATGATTAGTAAATTTTTCTTCGATCAGCCTTTTAGAAACTGGAGGTTAATGTACTAGTTTAATTGCAAATTAGTTTTTTCTGGTTTTTGAAAGGATGGCAATTAATTGTACACCTGGTAAAACTTATAATGTTGCCATGGTGGATAATAGTGTTACCAGTATGAAGATATATTTGTGTCAATCCCACATTATAATCTCTTACAAATGTCAATAAAATTGTCATAAACTGTTCAATTTTTATTGGAGCGGAAAGCTGGTTATAAATTAAGTAACGCAAGTAGTAAAATAACTTTAAGCATTATGCTTAAAGTTATTTGCAGTATTTTTTTTTTAAACTTTAACGTTGTAAACTTTAAAATTGATATTCTTAAAAAACGTTTAAACGTCTCAGTTACTATATATTTAAACTAGTCAGAAGTGGCTAGTTCGTCTTCTTGTCACCATTAGCACTAACAATAAATAAAATTTTATAGCATTTAAAATTGTTTCTTTTTTGTATGTCTTAACTATCTTAAATCTAAAGAACTCAAGTTTATTCAATATTAAGTAAAAAAGCTTCAGAAAGAATGTTAATACCTATGCATACATAAACCTACCACCCACTGGCGAATCCAGGGATGAAGATGGCGAATGAAGGGCTAGGGGCTAAAGCCACTGCCAAACGCGTTCACAAATGTATACGCTTAATTGTGGCTTAAACGTGGCCAAAATCTCGACAGTGGGTGACTGAAGAATCAGCCTCTGCCCGTCTAAGATAGCATAAAACTTTAAACATTAGACAAATGTAGTCACTTCTATTTTTTTGTCATATTAATACATTAGCTGTAGCCCGCAGCTCCGCTCGCGTAAATGTCGGTTACATCGCCTATTATTATTATTTATAAAAGAATTTTTCTAAAATTAACGTTGCCTAAGTTACTCCTTATTACATCAGCTACCTGCCAATAAAAGTCCCGTCAAAATTGGTCCAGCCATTTCAGAGATTAGCCGGAATTAACAGACAGACAGATAAAAATTGTAAAAAAAATATTTTGGTGTATGTAGCGAATATATATTCTTATAAATGTAGTAAAAAACGGTACAAAAACAAACAGACACTCCAATTTTATTATAATGTATAGATTAGAGTATACGTTAGATACATTACGATTAATACTTACACCTACAGAGTAGGTAACATACAAGTTTGCAACATGGGTTTTTGTGGTTTAGACAGTAAACAAGGTAGGTATTAGCTATTGTCAATGATAGGCTATTGTTTTCATAACAAATTACGTCATTTAAAAATAAATGGTTAGGTTAGCTACCATGAAACAGATGAGAATAATTTGCTTCCCACAACATCTTTTTATCATGCAAACGAACTATCAATAATTACAATCAAGCTCTTTAGTACGTATTAATTTTATTGCATATTTATGTAAAACAACCAGCTTGGTTGCCGACCATAATGTACACAAATTTGAATACATAATAGTTAGTAGGTATTTTTGTGTGTGAGTACTTATATGTATAGATGACGTTATAGTTACCATGCATTCTAATCACACAGAAAGAGACAAAGTTATGGCAACAACTGGCAACAACTTATAAAAAAACTAGACAGAGCGAAGAGCGATTGTACTTTTTGTCCCTTAGCGCCTGTCGGTTTTTCTAGGTGGCTAACCTAAGTTAGCAAAACAAAATTTGACAGCTTGTTGTATATATTAATGGAGTTTGTGATACAAAGTGTAATTCTCCTTTTAATATGTGTATTGTGTCCGGATTTTGAAAGTATTTCATTAATATTACATATATAAAGTTATTTAATAGAAAGAGGTGAGAAATCATGATGTGTTGTAGTGTTTTGGGATGCAAAAGTGACGGAAACTAAGGGAATTGTCCTTTCATTCGTAATTATTTATATTGTGATTTTTAATATGATTGAGTTTTATTTAAGGTAACTTTCATTTAATTAAATATAAAAACATTGTGTTTAATAAAAAGTTTAAACGATTTAGATTTCATATGAAAATTAATTTCTCACAGAAACTCAGTCGAGGGTCAGGGCTGTCACAACAAAAACTACTTAAATATCCTCATAAATACATACCTACATACATATGCTCGAAAAACATTACCCACCTTGACTACGTCATTCTGGCAAAAATTCATTCCCTATCTCATTAGGTACTTAAAGGATGTACCTACAAATATAGCTACTAGTAACAATCATATTAATATTATAAATGCGAAAGTTTGTGTGTGTGTTTGTTACCACTTAGCGCCTAAACAGCTGAACCGATTTCCATGAAAATTGTCATGTAGATAGATTCGGAGACGGACATACTTAGGCTACATTTTTATCCCGAAAATCGGTCCTATTTACGTGGGATACAACAAAACATATTTTACGCGCGGGTGAAGCTGTGAAACGCAGCTAGTTTTGCGTAAGTTTTAATTTGAAATAACAAAGGAATATAGGTAGTCATAATACGTAATATCGTCGCTGCGCCTGACAAATTCCATATGTGCATTTTTTTGGTTTTTCATTTTTGCGCCAATAATAATCTCCGTTTCATTCTCTATGTGCTGATAAAGTCCTTCTTGTGCTAACTGAACTAGAAACTAAATTAACAAATTCCACATGTGTTTTGACCGTTTACAAAAATCGGTATGTGCACAAATGCACATACAGGATTTGTGTTCGATTGACAGTGGCCCGCCAACTGCGTTGAAGATGTGAGTGTTGTGGTATAAACTACGTTATAAAATAGTTTTTACCCGGAAATATACAATAAAAGTGGTAAGTACACTGTCAATTATACTCTAATTGTTCTTATGTTTTGATGTTATATACCTATATTATCGAAAAGTGGTCTGGTTATTTATATCTCGATAATTTTAATTAATAATCTTCTAACCTAATGTTAAATGAGGTATAGTGTCTTTGTAACTTTATTAGTTACTATTTGTAACTAATAATGCTATTAAATGCAGTTTCCTGTTGATTGATAATGTAATATAAATGTGCAATAACAATAGACTACATGTATGTACCCAGTAAACAAACATTATTACTGTGCGTAATACGAACGCGTTTTAACGTGTTCCTAATGTACACACATGTATATTTGTTGAACGCCCTGCAAAAGGTTTATTAAAAACTCTTGTACGATTTCGTCCGATATTAAGAAGACGTAAAACTATGAGTGATCAGTTTCAAAGACAACTAGCCTATGACTATTATATTTCAGATGATCAGAATGTCACTGTAAAGGTATGCAAAAGTTTTTTTGTTAGCACTTTTAACATACAAAGCGATACATTATCAGAATGGATTAAAAAACTACAGGATAGTACAGAGGAAGGAAAAGACTTGAGATCGAAACATGAAAAGCGACAATCGAAAGTAATAAATGAATCGACATCGAAAGTTCTTAAATCAAGCGGTGTTAAGGAATGGTTGAGCTTAGTTAATAAAGTACCAAGTCACTATTGTCGCTCTAGTAGTACCAGAGTTTATGTTGAAGATTCTTTTGAATCAAAGTCTCACATATTTCGTGTTTATACAGAATGGTGCAAGGAGAACCAAAAACCAAATATAGGTCGCAAATTGTTTAGTAAAATATTGGAAGAAGAAAAGATTTCGATTTTTAAGCCACGAAAGGACCAATGCGACATATGCATAGCTAAAAAAGAAGGTAACATCTCAGAAGAGCAATATACACTACATATTAAGAAAAAAGAAGAAGCATACAAAGCTCGTATTGATGCTGGTATTATAAGCTCGTCTGAAGTGCTTGTCTTGACTGTTGATGTTCAGTCTGTTCTTCTTTGTCCAAAGATTTTGGTCTCGGTTCAATATTACAAGCAAAAACTTCAGGTTCACAATCAGTCCATTTATATCCATAATAACAAAGATGTTCACCTGTACGTTTGGCATGAGGGAGATGGAGGTGTTACAGCTAATGAGTTTACAAGCTGCTTAATACACTTCATTAAGTCTCAGTTAAACTATAAGAAAATAATTATTATTTCAGCTGGCTGTTCTTACCAAAATAAAAATAAAATTCTTTTATCAGCTTTACTAAACTTAACTAATAAGACTGGTTTAGAGATCGAACAGATCATTTTAGAAAAAGGACATACTATGATGCAAGTGGACAGTGTCCACTCAACATTGGAGAAAAAGTTTCGTCCTCCGATATATACACCTAGTGATTATATTACTCGTATGCGAGAAGCAAGACCAAAACATCCTTATCACATTCACCATGTCGAATATGATTTCTTTAAAATTATGAAAATGACATTTGCATTAATTCCATCCGTCCTGGTAAAAAGGCAGGCGATCCAACTGTTAATGACATTCGGGCACTTTTATATAGAAATGGTAGTATTTTTTACAAATTACGCCATCCTGAAGATTGGCAAATCCTACCTCAACGAGTCCGTTCCCTTGAGCTACAGACAATTATTGTAACTCAACTTTACAACGAGCCCAGAAAGATAGGCAAAACTAAATATGATAGTCTCCAGTCACTAAAAGTGACCTCTCAGCTTTACTAAAAGTGACTGGCGATATAAGAGCAGGAATTGAGGACACTAAAGTCACAGTGTTGACATTAATCGACTTTTCAAATGCATTTAGTACCGTCAGTCACGAAATCCTTTTAGCCATTCTGTCCTATCTGCAGATTTCATCAGGGGCACTGGATTGGTTCTCTTCATATCTTCGTGGACGCCAGCAGGCAGTTCGTTCCGATGAGGCAATGTCTAGTTGGTGCGATCTTGACTGTGGTGTTCCACAAGGCGGAATTCTGTCTCCTCTTCTTTTCTCATTATTTATTAATCTTATTACTCATGAACTTCAGTGTACGTATCATCTTTATGCCGATGACTTGCAGTTGTATTCTCAGGCAACATCAGATAATATTTCAACAGCTATTGACGACATAAATCGGGATCTAACCACAATTAAAGATTAGTCTAGCAGATTCGGTTTATGTGTCAATCCCTCTAAGTGCCAGGCTATAGTAGTGGGAAGTTCTCGTATGCTATCAAGGATAGATGTTACATCTCTTCCTCCTATCCTTTTTGATGGATGTATTGTGCCATTCAGCCAGAATGTCAAGGATTTGGGGTTATGTATTGATTCCACTCTTGACTGGCGATCTCAGGTGGCAAGGGTGAGTCAGAAAGTCGTTGGATCCTTACGTTCTCTTTATCGCCTGAAGAATTTCCTCCCAATTCAAACAAAAGCAATGCGTGTGCAGACACTAGTCCTCCAAATCATTGACTATGGTGATGTGTGTTATATAGACTTGAATGCAGATCTACTCAATAAACTAGACCGACTTCTCAACAATTGCAGTCGATTCGTTTTTAATTTACGTAAGTACGATCACGTATCCGCATTTCGTTCCCAGTTGAACTGGTTACCGATTCGTCAACGTCGCAGTTTGCGGTCGCTGACGACAGTATTTTCTCTACTACACTCTCCTAACGCTCCTTCTTATCTAACTTCTAACTTTCAATATCTTTGCTCAGTCCATGACAGGAACCTACGTTCCGCGAATAATCGTCTTCTTGCTTGTCCTACACATCTCTCTGGCTTAGTCCATTCTTCCTTCAATATTCAATCACTTCTTCTGTGGAACGCGCTTCCTCTCGAAATCAGGATGTGTAATAACCGTAACATTTTTAAAGCTAAGGTGCGACAGTTCTATAGCAGATCATTGGCGGGAGACAGTAGTCAACAGTAGTGGAACAGATTTATTTTCTATCGATGCATTTGTAATCATATTGTATAGTTATAAATATATATATATATATAATTGTATATATTTGATATATGTATAAATATGTATGTATGCATATAATATGTAAGTTTATTTATATTTTAGGTATAATTAAGTTATTTATATTTTAATATAATGTATGTAAGTACTTATATCATATTTATATCCCTTTTTGTGTTGTTTAATTTCCTTTTTTTCCAATTTTGACACCTGCCCTATTTATCTCTGCATGACCCTAAGGTTGACTGGCAGAAAATGCCTTAGGCATTAAGTCCGCCTTGTGCAAGCTTTTTATTGCAGAAAGTTTAAATAAATAAATAAATAAAACCATATATGCATCACGATTATCATGCTTTTTATGATAATCTTAAATATGAAGATTAAGATAGATATAGGTAACATATTCTAAGCCTGATTATTTTTTTAAAGTAAGCGTTAATAACTTTTGTTGTGTATTACATTTATAGAAGTTTCTGTATACTTTGTTTTCTAAATATTATAATTATTTTAGTTTTGAATTCATGTAAAACATTGAATGTTGCTAATAAATAACATGTATAATTTATAATTAAGTCTATTGAAAGGCCAAAATGTTTGATCTCACTATATTTTTTAATGTAGGTAAGTACATAAGTGGTAGGTTAAAGAAGACTGACATTTTATAGTACAAAAAAGCATAGCTTGAAATAATTGTATTTTGTTATTATTAGAAAACTAAAAGTTAAGAGTTTAAGAGTTTTAAGAGCTTAGGACTAGCTGCTGTCAGCGACTTCGCCCGCGTGGGTAGGCATACCACAAAAATATAGCCGTACGCCATTGGTTAAGTAGATTTTGATTTTAAAGAATTAAAGATTTTAACTCTCCCATCCCTTTATATTTATGAGCTCGCCATTTTCGTTAAATCACATCCAATTTTATTTCAAAACCTAAATAGCAAGAGACAGTGTAACAAAATACATATACAACCTCACACCACGGCGCTGTTCCATAAAAATGTTATTGGTATGGCCCCAAAAATATATAATAGGATACCAAATAAAATAAGAAGTGTTACTGACATTAATGTATTTAAACGAATGCTTAAAACATATTTAATAGATAAGACGTATTATTCAATAAATGATTTTATTACCGACATTAGAGATTAAATTATAATTATATTGACCATTGAATGACTGCTAGAATGCTTTAAATAGAATTATAATGATGTGCTTAGAATGTATTACTATTGAATTATTGAATTATTGAATATTGCTATTGAATGTATAAGAATTATTTGTAATTGATCAGACTATAGAATAGAATAGTTATTTTGTTTGTTTGTATACTATGAAGCACCTACATTCTCCACGATAAAATTTGCACACCTGAAAAGGTAGTGTACAGTGAACCAATGCACCATTTATGTAACAACTATATGTACCTGTACAACGCAAATAAACAATTTGATTTGATTTGATTTGATTTGATTTGAGTTATCCATAACAAACAAACAAATATACAAAAATAGTTTAGATAACACATAATGATTACTCTTAAAATTACCATAAATGTTCACATTCCAAATCCCTCATGTGTAAAAATGCACATACGTATTTTTTTTGATCGGTGCTAAACCAGTTATGTGCACTTTTTCACAAAATAAAATTCTAGTTTCCTATGTATCTAATATTTATAGACAATTTTCTGATTTAAATATGTCTTAAATAAATGTCGAATTTATTGCATTATTAATTTTGTATTATTTTATTCTATTTAAAGAATAATCAGTTATTTGCTGTTTCCCAAAACCTTGCAAAAATCACAAATGGAATTCGTCAGGCGCAGCGACGATATACAAAAATTATAAATGCGTAACCTATAGGTATTTTCTACTTATTTTATTTTTAGATGTTTTTTTAGAGTTCTGTTATGAAATTTTATTATGTAATGGATTCTCATACGAATATACAATTTCAATAGAAACTTTAATGGGCAACAAACGCAGGATCGTGTTAAAACATCATACAATTTTATATGAATATCGTTCCCAACAATCGATCTGAAATATTCTGAAATATTGCATCAAAATCGCTTCCAGTTTATCGCAATAGTCAACGAAATCAGCTGGAGGCACCTGCAATCCGCCAAACGTATTACGATTAGTGTTATAAACTCGTCCGCGCTAATATAAGTTACTATAATTATGTCGATTCATCGGAGTAGTTGGAAGCGTACTTGTTACACTGATACCTCTTCAGATTAGAGAGCGCAAACTAAGCGAGTTTGCACTCCTCATCGTTGCTCGGCGCAAGTACCTACATCAGTCGGTTGACTGTTAGTAATAATAAGACTTTGATAATACTTATTAAATGCTAAGCATTATAGGTAAATATGTTAAACACGTTTTACAGCATGTCTTGATTGTCTTGGCGCATATTAAAATAGGTAGGTATTCTGTGTATTATTGTTATCATAAAACAAGAACTTAGCGCAGATATTTTAATCCAAACATAATATTAAAACTATTGGTAAGTATCACCTCAGTACTTAGATTAGATCAGTTTACTTCTCATGATTTCTAGATATTCCAGTTAAGTATTGTATTGGTTTGTTTGTTTGTTTGAACGCGCTAATCTCTACAACTACTAGTCAGATTTGAAAAAAATATTTTTGCGTATGATAGCCCAGGTCTCGAGGAAGGTTATAAGCTATGTAACATCAAGCTACTGGCGACAGGAGCAGTGCAGTAAGCAAAGACGCGGGTGAAACCGAGCCGCGGAAAGCTAGTTCTCATATATTTATAAAGCGGACGAGTTTGTTTGTTTATTTGAACGCACTATTCTCATATAGTAAATAATCTTACTGTAAGCAAGCTGCATCTTACAGGTTTTAAAACTTATTTACAATTTCAAGAGACATCATTAAATTTCTTACTAAACCTGATGTCTACCAGATGCTTGTAAATATTTACTACTAGCACTAGCATATTTGAACTTGTCTGGCTTGTTTCTTGTACCTTAACAGAGTAGAAAACCTAAATATACTTAGGTACCTACCTAATACCTACCTAACCGTATAACTGACCCGACATAGACGCACGTTGCCTGATAAAATCTTATTTATGCCTTGTGCTCTATGCACCCGATTTTTATTTTATTGCTCTTTTATGACTTCGTAAGGCAGGTAGGAAAGAAAAACAGGGGTGGTCTTGGTATCATACAAAAATCTCATAGAAAACCATAAAAAACAGTAAAAAAAACCAGTAAAGCACTTCCAGTTTTGCTGTAATTTGAATATTTCTGGAAAACATTTCTAATTTCGACTACTTCATATCTACAATTACAGACAATCACGGCTTTCGCCAGGTTGCGGCTAACTCCTGGTATGGCACAACACAGAAATTCAGGTGTGTTTGGGGGAGGGGCTGGAGCACAGGATTGAGCCTCCTACCTACCCGCCTCCCCTGAATCCAGTAATGGTGAGAAGTATATTGTGGCTCTTATCTACAAATCTCAGCTCCAGCTGTTATGCAAGCGCAAGTATTACCGATTTGTAAGATCGAAGTATCTAATAGGTATGAAGTGCACAATTCAATAAAGCACTTATGTTGTATCATACGTCGTATTGTTTTCTTGTAGTTTGTGCACTTACATACTTACGTACCTGTTGTATCATTCATTTCATTCAAGGTTAGCTATGACTTTAGCAACTCATGCCTTCAGTACAATAGTGGCCTATGATAAACGACAAACACGTACTACCTCTGTCCTCTCTTAAGACATTTTAATGAAGCAACAAATAGTTTCAATTTTTTTTTATTGCCGACGCAAACAAGCAAACGGCCCACGTGATAGTAAGGTCGCTAGTATCTTTAAAAATACGATCATAGATGTGTGAGTCATTTTTAAATGAAGAACATAATATGATGGTATATTAGGTGGTGGTAACTGACGCTCATAGACGACGCGAAGTCCCTAGAATTGCCTGAATTGCTCCTGCAATGTCAGGAGCTCTGCGATGCTGCCTACGTTGAAGTTAACCTTTACATAAATAAAATTTGTATTTGATTTATTAATTATATTTTATGTACTCTTGTAAATGTTTTAAAAGTAAATGTTTTTTTTCTTTCTTTGCACTTACACTACCTTGTCGTTTCCCATCCAATGGGTGTCGTAACTATATATAGTTTGGTTGCTAATAGTCACCAGTACGTAACTATACACCAACCAAACTACTACCTTCCTATAAGAGAGGTGACAGACTCTGTCAGAAGACGACTTGCTTGTTATAGATAAAATTAATATACCTATCTACCTATTTAACTCGAAATTACCGAACAAGTTTCTCATATTATTATCTACTATACTTATACCTATCTATAGTACCTATATAGATACATCTCGATTACAAGTCACAACAACAAACTATGCAATCTATAAAAGTATACAACCTCTGTAGTAGATAGCGTTTGTATGTATGTATCTGTGGGTGTGTGTGAGTTGATACCTGCGTCTACGCTTCTCACAGGTGAACGTTTACGTAACGGTGGCGAGACCACTTTGATATTTTATTGTGCATACCAATATAATTTTATTGCGTTTAATAGAAACTAGGTGTGTTATATTATTGTAGGTATATTTTATTAAAAATATTTGCCTAATGTTTCTTTTAAGTTTTAATCTTGATTATTTATTGATTGATTCTAACAAGAATATTATTTAACAAAAAATAATATTGAATGTTATCTGTATCATGTAAGTACCACCAAGTACGTACAGAACTCATTACCTTACTTTACAAATATTATATTTATATTGTATATTTATACAACGCAATAACAACCAAGTATTTATTTCTTAAAACCATAAAGTCTGATGTTATTAAATTAAATCACACAACCAGATGCGAGACGAAAACACGGCACTTGGTGTAACGGTAGACGCTAGGTGACCACCGTAACCGACACGTGCTTTTGTATTCAAACTGCAGTCACTCAGAGCAGGTAAAAATAAACTACTAATAATAATAACTATATTAGCTGACGACATACAAAGCAGGTTGATATGACATTGAAATTGTACTCACAACATACACAGTATCACGCCTTTTTGTCTGAGTGGGTAAGCAAAGGTGCTTACATTCACGTCTCGCTAAAAGTTACAGTTTTCCTTATCTTTAAACCGTGGATTATAGCTTCGTTTTATCAATAACAATTATCTATAATATAATAAAATGTTTTTTATAGTTTGTGTCGAATTTATTTATTATAAACTTACACCAATTCTTGTGACGCTCGTTCTATTCATCGTTAAGTTTGTGGTCATTTCGATCCATGCTCATGGAAAGACAGTAGTCTGTGAATAAAGCAGAATTAAATATTTTTGTGCAATAACTGTATTTACGAAAGAAGAAAGAAAAAACAATAAAGTATTTATTCTGCCCAGAGGCGTCGATCTACAAAAAACAAGATAAAATAGAAAGAATAAAGAAATAACTAACAAATCTCATTAAACAGATCTCAAATCAAACAGAATCTAGAGGGCACAAGCTACGCATTATACATACACATATTATGTCACTAACAAGCGAGAGTGATGCATCCTGACAACATCACAACAAATAGCAACAAATGTTGTAGTTAGTAATTAACCGTACTTTTATTGTTAGATAATGAATGTAAAATAATTAAAAGCATTCAAAATGCGTTATTTTATTTAATAGCAGTCATAGAAATTATATTGTGCGTTACGTGGGTTGATTAAAATTTTATTAAGTACCTATACTGTTTGCAATTAACAACTCTTAATATAATTTAGATTTGATTGTATTTCAAAAATAAGTTTTATATAGCTATTTTTGTTTCAAGTAGGTATATACATATAATAAGTATAGGTATACTTATCGATATAAAAATACCTTATTAATAGGTAACGTGAATACCTAGTGCTATGCCGAATAAATTTTTGACTCGTTTGTTATTTACATTGCGCTAAAACGAGTGATGATATTTCAAGTCTCAAGTACAATATTTATTTAAACAAGACACCTTAAAACACTCATTATTGTTATTCCGATCATAACAAAACCTTAAAGCAGGTAGGAACGCTGCTCTAACGCAAAGTATCGCTGTCCACAAACACGTTCTCCATACACGCTCTCTGTTCCACAATCACAGCCTTTTCACAACACAACCGAAACGACCGGTCTACTACGAACGAGTAGGTACGACGAACGCCACCGGCCACAGTCGACCGCGCTAAGCTGACGCGGCGCACGTTTCTCTACAGCGAAATATATTCAACAAAAAAGTTTTACAGCGCATTCCGTATTCGAAATTCAAATTTTAGGAATGTGATCGGTGTTCGTTGTCGAACGATTTATGTGCCATATACAGTGATGTTATAGTGTGGATTAAAATGGGTGGTATAATATATTTGTTTTTATTTGTGACCGTTTTCGTGCCTTGTGTTTTTGGCCAAGAGGCTGCGACATGCTATGGTGCTGGTAGCGTCGCTGGCGCGGCTATCGGTGCTTTCATTGCAGCTCTCCTTTTGGTGGCAGCTGCTTATTACGTAAGGAAACTGTATTGGAAATCTCGAAAAGGTACGTACGTGATTATCTTTTTTTCGCAAAAAGCTCTCGGCGGTATTAAAGACGAGTCATTGCTGCCCACGTAGGTAAACTAAACTTGGTATAAAAATTAACGACCTTTGCCGACTTTTTTCTAATATTTTTTGTGATTGTCCAATGTCCATAGACAACAACAAAAACTATATATAGGGACGAGGTAGGTATGTACATGTAAGTATACGACTTATAACCAACCACTGTCGACCACAGCCAAGACAATTAAGTACTAATATTGTAGTAGTAATTATTTTTAATTTATTAATAGGTAGTTAGTTACAGTTAGTTACATACTAAAAGACTAATACCTACGATATTAATTACGGTAGTAGATCCATGCTGGTTTCAGCATGAATGGGCCGGATCGTCCGGGGAAGTAGGTATCTACTACCCTCTCATAGAAGATCGACGTAAGAGTAGTAGTATCCGTACTACTGCGTTTCGTTCGGTGAGTGAGAGCGCTGGAGGCCCAATTTCCCCCCTTTCCTCTTTCCTCATCTCCCTTCCCTTAACCCCATTCCCAGCCGCCATAGTGAAGGCCACCATACCAGCAGTTTAAGACGATGGCTTTCAGTATAGTAGCCACCACCTCTGGATTCCACTGACTGCTTATCATCAGGCGGGGTGGCGTAACTTGGTGGGCTAATATCTATAAAAAAAATAATAATAATAAGTAAGTGTTAACCCTGGCTTGTTAAACAAATTCGCGGTAATAATAATAACAAATCGATTTAAACACTTCTCAGGTTACTGTTAACGTTCATTGAATACCTATGTAGGTATGACTAAGTTTATTGCTTTACGTGTGTTTATTGTAAAATGTGCCAACTGGAAGCGAAATAACATTATTATACCTACATTTATTTAATAAGCAAGACATCTAAAGGACTAACTTAATGTTCTTTCTAGATACCTACTAGAGAATTTAATATAGGTAACTAAAGTAATAAAGTAACTGCATGACAAAGCAAGGAAAACCATTTTCCTTAAACTTGCGTCATGGAATTATGTCGTTCGATCATCGATACAGTCGAGTCCGCTACCTACTGCATTTCAAACTTATAGATAGATAGTTTATTTTGCTACACTTATATAATAAATCTACCGCTGAAAATCATTTATTACCAAGGAGTTAGTTTAGTTTAGGAGGAGTACTTACCTACCTAAGTACGTAGAATACTTACTGGTAAGGTGTAGGTAGGTAGACGTACCTATCTATCCACAATGCTAAAAATATGCAAGTACCCAATCCATCTAAATGAAAACAGGAATAACGCCAAATTCTGTGAATATTTATTAATTACAATAATAATAATTATCTATGAGCTGTCACAGTCTAGGTACCTACTCTTCTAATCTCTGGTCTGGAAGAGAAGATTTCCTACCGCTTATACCTATCTAAAATGTGACTGTAATTAATTATATTCAGTCTTACTTTATTAAAATTATTAACATTCCTCTTTTACATAATTTCTCTACGCTAATAAAAATCTACAATTGGACCGCCATTCTTAAATTAGCATAAAATTTAGTAAGCATTACAGTTAGACGTACTTATAATAATTTCATAATTAATGCCGCAATCAAAACCTAATTTGGTAATACAATCTTAATTTAGTAGTACCAGTTTACTATAATAACCATAAAAAGCGAAGTAGGTAATTGGTTGTTTGAATATTTTTATACTTACCTACCTGGAAATTCATAGATTTCCTTAATTTAAGTAAAAAAAGTGTCATGCATACCTTTTCTTCTTAGTAGAAATGCACCGAAGATATTCGTATTCGAATTTTGAATATGATTAAATTGAATTAAGTAATTACTTTGAGCACGTTATTATTAATTATAGGTTAAGGTTTTGAAAGGTTGGCTTTCTTTCGTAAATATATCCAACCTAAAAAAACGATCTTATGTTGTAGAAACACTGACACTATGAAGGTACTGAGAATTTAGATAGAAAAATACTTGACTTGCAGAGCTTAAAACCGGATAATCATGTTCATGCCGAATAATAAAGTCAAACCGCAGATTACTCGTTATTCTGTTAATCAGTAAATCACTGGTCATTCACGATGACTGATGAATATTGATGATACAAGAAAAGTAGGTATCAATTAAGTATGTTTTTTTTTCGAATAATTTTATTACGCTATATAGCAAAGGAAACTAATTAAACTGCCTAGGTGATATTATTGTGTAAGTATAGGTACCTATTTGACTTTATAACGACATTACGACCTTATTAGTAAAAAAAATATTAAAAAACCTGCCAAGTGCGAGTTGGGACTCGCGCACGAAGGTTTTCCTAATATCTGCAAAAACGCCAAATAAATCATGTCTGTTGTATGGGAGCACCCCTTAAATATTTGTTTTATTTTAATTTAATTACTTATTTATTTTAAAGTAAAAATATAACTAGATATTCTGTGAATATTTCATGCGTCTACCTGTTGCCGTTATCAATATCAAGTAAAAATGAGAAAAAAAAATCGTTTGGGAGCCGGCGAGCCTTCCTAAATATTTAGGTATTTTATTCTGTTTTTTAGTATTTGTTGTTATAGCGGCCACAGAAATACACCATCTGTAAAAATTTCAACTGTCTAACTATCACGGTTCATACATAAATAAGATATAGCCTGGTGTATCAGTCTCAAAAAACGAGGAAAAAAGATCACGTTTGTTGTATGGGAGCCCCCATTAATATTTATTTTAATGTTTTTAACGACAATAGAAATACATCATCTGTGACATTTTAACTGTATAACTATCAAGTATCACTGTTCATGAGATATAGCCTGGTTACAGACGAACAGCGCGCTGTCCAGCGGAGTCAAGTCTCAGTAATAGGGTCCCCTTTACCTTTTTGGTACGGAACCCTAAAAAAGAGTTCACAGCCAAGCAAAGGAAACTAACTGCTGCTAAGTTAGATAACTTATACCAACTAGCCAACTACCTACTATAAAAGATTACCAACCAGACTAAGTATAAAATAACATTGAATATTGATAATACTGACAATACATCATACAGCAGCTGTAAGAGTGTATCTAGTAGAAATATTATTCATGTATACTAAAAATGTGCTTATTATCCCTCGGGAACCAGACCGATTTTTGGGATAAAAAGACTAAGTAGCCTGTGTCCGTCTCCAGCAAATCGGTTCAACCGTTTAGGTGCTGAGTAGTAACAATCACTCACACACAAACACACATACCTACTACACACAAACTTTCGCATTTATAATATTAATAGGAATATTCAAAGAGGTTAAAGTTTGTTAATTTGTATGTAGAGGGTAATCTCTGGTTCTACTGAATCGATTTTGGAACTACCAATCGGATTTTAATAATTCTGTTTGTGTTTGAGTGAGAGCCTAGTTCTTGAGGAAGGTTATAAGCTATGTAACATCACGCTCGAGAGAATGGAATCAGAGCAGTAACCAAAGATTTAACTTAGCGCTGGTAAAATCGCTTCGCGGCAAGCTGTAAGTAATGATTTGAGTTAGTAGCCAAGGAAGCGCCGTTAATGATACTTCTTTCTTGCAACGTTACCTAAACTTTAATGTCTGTGAATTTGCACGACACAGATTGCAGCTAGACCTGAAACACTTTCTAGATTGTCATATGCTAGCGATTGCACATTAATCATTTAGTTATTACGAGGGATTAAGATTTTCAGGGGGGATTTGTGGAATAAGCCAGTGTGTCGATGTGATTTTTTTTTATAGGTACTATCTGGTGCTCGCAGCTCTGCCCGCATGAGTGTCAGTTATCGCATAATTTATTCTAACTAATCATGAACATGTCTCTGTTTATACGTTGACGATTTTATACAAACTCATACCCTATTTAAATCCCTTCGAGTTATTTTTCCGCGATAAAAGATAGCCTATGTTGTTCCCCAAGGTCTAGTCTATCTCTATACCAAATTTCAACAAAATCGGTTCAGTGGTTTAGGCGTGAAAGCGTAACAGACAGACAGACTGAGTTACTTTCGCATTTTTAATTATTTAACATGTTTTTTCTTGTAGCATACATATTGAAGCGTTTTGACTACGACTGAAGAAGTCGATAATAACTAGCAATTTTATTCAAGTAGAAATGAAAAATATTTTATAAAACTGAAATATAGAGATAGTGAATACTAGGTACTACAGCGAAGTTACGACGAGATGAAGTTTGGCCAGGAAGGCGACAATTTAATACGGAAAGCTGCTATCCGTTTTCACCCATGAAGAGAGATAGATGGTGGCGTAATGTATAGTCGACCATAAAATTGCTTTACCACCCTTAGATTAAATTTCGTTTAAATATCACAAAACAATAATGTCTATTTTTGCTAGTAAGTTACCTTAGTACACTGACAGTTTTCACTCTCATAATGAGTCTTTTTGAATTTTAAATACGTAAACCTAAGCTGTAAGTACCATATAAATCTATACAAAATGACTGGTATTGGCAATTACATTACATTAGATTGTCGAACACGATAAACGCGTTGACGTCAATACGTCACGTCGCTGTGTCGTCGCCGTCGCGTGTCGTCATGATGGCATTTTCGATTGCTAAATGTGACATGTCGGCTTACTGTGTGGCAATGGCTTTACTTGCAATGTGTCAATACTGTCAATGCACAACGCACATAGCTAACTTTTTATTGCCTGACTGCCGAAATCAAGGAAGGTAATGTTTTTGGAGCGTATGTATACATGTATGTATTTAACATGTATGAATGTATCTAAGTATGTCTATTTCTTTGGCACACTCTACAGTCTAAATGGCTTAATGGATTTTAATTTAAGAGAGGTTATAGGTAATATTGTAATGTAGCGTTACAGTTTGTTATAGGCAGGAGGTATTTTTGTTTTTTTTCTTATATATATTTTGCTTGTTACTACTTTTAATGGTTTCGGCTTCACCTAAAGGTTGGCTATTAGAGCCTTCGGTGCCTTTAAGAACTTTTTTATCATTATGGTTGCCAAACTTACTATTCTGGGTCGTTAATCGTTTAGAATATTTCTATGCTTAGAATGTTTGCACAAGTCGCAAGTTTTCTTAGTATTTAACTCGAACGCATTTATCTAGACTCGGACGGACGGACGTGCCGATGTCTAGTTTAGTAAAACAAGATAATTTCTAAAATTCTAAGTTTGCAATGCGAAAAATGTGAAATATGTAATATTACCAAAAATATTACACTGTTTTGCGAATGCGAAATATTTACTGAAAAACATTTTGGACATACATTATGAATATTTTTTGTGTATTATTTAAAAGTGTTTGGCTGTAGTGTACGAATGTTATGGCTTTCATCCATTTTTTTTTTAATAATCTACTTTAGGTTGTCTCTGACAAAAGTTGCCTATTAAGTAGTTATATTTTTTTTGTTACGACTAATTTACATACAATAAGGAACAAGTTTCAAAACACAAAAGACAGGAAAATAAAAAAGAATTAAAAGATTTTTTGTTTTCATTCTTAAGCTGACTTTGGCCCACGCAGGTAACAATGTGTTATCAAGTGACTTGGCCTTATTTACCTTCTCATATCCGCATTTGTGCGTTATCATAACATTTATTTATTTATTTAATTATTACACACAATATACAACTATTTTTACAGGTTCGTACCTAATACAATAGTGTATAAACTTATCTAAACCACTTAAATATAAATTAATTTAAAAACACTGAAGTATAATTTTTATATTACATAAATACATATACTACTTAACTAAATAATCCAACACAGTAAGCGGCCCTTGTGAATTCACTCAGAGTACAGTTAAACAAATCAACATGCTGAGACAGTGTGTTGAGCGCACGCAACGCGCGCGTCAGGGGCGCGTGCTGCAGCAGGTTAGTGCGCGCGCGCGGTACCGACAGTAGCGGTGGTAGCCGTCTTCTTCCCATGTAATCGTCAGGAACACACAACGACACTGACTCTAAGATTCGTGGATTGTGGAGTTTACCACGAACTACTTTAAATAAGTAAGTAGCAAGGGCTACTTCCCTTCTTACCTCCAATCTATAATAGCCTGTCATGCCTAATATAAACAAAGTAGGGTATAAAAGTGGATACCCAGGATACACACCATACTGTTTTAAGTAAATAAATCTAAGGAATTTGTTTTGTATGCGTTCCATCGTGAGCTTATATTTAGCTTCGTGTGGTGACCAAACGACGGCGTTACATTCTAAGTGACTTTTCACAAGTGCCTCGTACAATGACTTCAGAGCACCGATGTTTGTAAATTGGTTCGCTAGTCGTAAGATCATGCCTAAGCGGTAAGCTTTTTTACAAACTTCATTGATGTGTTTACGAAAGCAAATATCGGTAGTGAAGCGCACTCCCAGATCTTTAACTTCGGTAACCCGTTGAAGTGGCGACCCGTCCATGTAGTATTGATGACGGTCAGGGTTCCGTGCACGACTAAAGGATAACACCGAACATTTGGTCACATTGAAATATAACTTATTTACGAAGCTCCACATCACAACCCTGGTTATATCTTGTTGCAAGATGTCATGATCCGTTGTCTGCTTTATCTTAAACACCAACTTCAGGTCATCAGCGAATAACAAAGTTGTAGCTTTGTTGACTACTTTAGGTAAGTCATTAATAGTTAAGATAAAGAGAAGAGGTCCTAAATTACTACCTTGACTCACACCTGATCTTGTAAAGTAAGGCTCGGAAAACCGTCCGGTACAGTCAACGTACTGACACCTGTCTCGCAAATAACATGAGAAAAAAGACAATGTGTGCGGTGTACAACCCACGCCAGCCAACTTCTCTAAAAGGACGTCATTATCAACTGTATCAAAGGCCTTCCTAAAATCAAAGTAGGCGACATCTACTTGCTGACCAGCATCCACCGTAGGTATTATTTCGGTCATAAGGTGCAGTAAATTCCCCGTTGTCCCCCGCCCAGGACGGAAGCCATGCTGGGCGTCAGACAACAGAGAGTTTATTTGTGGGTACAGCGTGCTGTGTATGGTCGCCTCGAACACTTTAGCCGGCGTATTTAACACCGCGACAGGTCTATAGTCACTGGCTGCAGAACCACTAGTTAACTAGTAACAGAAGCCCTCCGCTGACCTAGAAAGCTAAATCTTTATGCCATAAATAGTATTAACCTACGTATTCAACCGTGGTACCGAGTTACTATGATCTGTAGCTCAGCAAATACGTAAATATTATTTGATAGGCGTATTTACAAGAAAAGATTATTAACTGTGTAATTTTATATTGGGCACAGGACTTTTACTTCACATAAATGCATTTCAAGTTCATAATATACCCACCAATTTTAAAAAGCTAACATTTAGATTCATTTTCTAAGTCTATTCAAATGCTCACTCATTTTCAACTCGTTGGATACTCAAGTATTAACCAGATTTTGTCATGTATGTAAGTAAATTAATCAGTATTTTTCTTATTTAATACTTTATTAATAACGTATTGGACATTGGACAATCAATACCTTACGTAGGTTTACGAGATAAGACAGTTAATTTTTTTATTTTTTTTTTATTTGCCCAAAGGGCAGGCTATAGTCTTTCGACCATACTGCCTAGTCTTCCGTGTAGGATTTCTTACGTGGTATAAGACAGTTAAAACGACAAACATCTTTAACTAATAGACAACAGTCTATGGTCAATCTCAGCGCCTTATTATTCGACCTTCTTTACTAGACCTATATTATGAAACGTATGAAGTATTGTGTAAGCCTAGTAAGTCTGCTAGTACAAGGTATTTAAGTAGTGTAGGCTTGCGTATTAACATTCCACGAGATAAGACAAGAACATTGTCCCTGTACCTACTATAATCTGGCGCAACGAGATTATTGTCTACGATGTTTAATTATTATACGATATTATGATGATTAAATATATGTACCTGTAAGAACACTAAAAAAAAATATTTTAAAGTTTTAATATCTCTCGATGGAAAAATAGGTAAATAAGTGCAAGGACAATCGTCTAGACTTTTAGGATACCTATCTAATCAAGTGTTATTTTTGACTACCTAATAATTTTAGCTTTAAAATAAAATTGTCATTATACATTCATGGACTATACGAGTAGATAGGTATTGTGCCTACTGCGTTTGCCAGGCACTATCAGGCAGAGTGGACTCTGGAGTTTTACTATGTAAATAACGCCATTGAAGTTTCCAATGTATTATTTGCATATAAATAGTAAGCAATATGGTTACTTACTTTTTAGACAACTTTCACGTAATTCAAAAAAGTGTTCTAAAAACATTTTTAAAATATAGCTTCGAATAAATAATAAAACTGAAAACCACGAAAATTTGACACTAAATTGCGACAGTGCCACCCTATGTGAGAACGCACTGAAAGCTACTCTTAATAGTAGATTGGCGGGCATTAATAAGAAAAATAAAACAAAAATATACAGATTCTCAAAGTGTAACGTTGACCTTGTGAATTTTTAATGTGAACATCCAAAACGCGACACTCATAAATAATTTTACGACATATAATCTAAGTAATATTTACATATTGATATTAGGTACAATGTGACTCTTGTTTATATTACTCGGTGTGCATTACCCCAGCAAAATATTCATAAAAATTGTGCATAAGAGAGGTGAGAGTATACCAGATAATTAGTGTGTAAGGAATAATTTGTTTGCCTATAGCAAAATTTGTAATATAAATATAATAATAATCGTATACCTACTATTATAATAATTTTATTATAAACTTAAAAACATCATTTGATAAGTAGGTATACTTTAAAAAATAATATTTAGTAGGTACCTAGGTAACCTAGGTATAATTGTGTTATTTTGGCGGCAAATAAGTAAGTCTTTGAAAATCAAGTGATGTACTTACGTGTTTTGAATATATAATAGAATATGGATTTGTACAATCTCTATCTTGTTAAAATATAAATTTTGATTTAAATACGATAACAATATTATCAGATACAATGTACACCGAAACTCGGCTTAAATATTATTTAAGAATCGCTGCTTTGATTTAGGTAGGTAGGTATGTGGGGTGAGGTATGTAGGGATCGAACATCGAACCCAACAATTTGGTGTAGGTATAGGACATATTGTAATTTGTGACCTAGACAGGCCACTCCATATCTCCATAGGAGATGTTTATAGGCAGTCGCTCGCACTTCACTATAAAATAAATATAAGTACATATTAATAACTACACGGTCTCTAACGAAAATGATAGTAATTGTACTCTTAATTACATAAGTAGGTACTTACATACAATTACCTAGTAAGGAGGTTATAATTGGCAGAAATAAAAATGGCCATACATTAATAATGTAATAGTATAGTTTGTTCTATAAATCGCGCTAATTGGCAGGGATAAATTATGTAAAAAGTGAAACTTGCGAAGACTACTTAAAATGACTAGTTCGTTTAACTAGTAAGGTAGGTAAGTCCCTACCTACGTTAACAATAAGTAGGTACCTGGATGTATAATATTAAAATAAGTAGGTAAATATGTTTGTCCGCATTCTAGATAACACAAGCTATAGATCAGGTATTTGCTTACTTTGTTTGGATCTAATATTAAAATGACCAATCTTAGTAGTTTTTAGTTCTGTCTATTAAATGTTACGGATTTGTGGGTCTTACGAGAGTTGGATCACATCTGGCAGCTCGGAACCAAAAAAAAAGAAATATAGGTTAGTGGAGTTCCGTGCTGCCAGATGTGGTCTAACCCTATACACTTTAGAGAAAAAGGTCGTAAACGCTTAAATAGCTTGTAAAGCTTTCTATTGTCTCTGCTTATCCCATATCAGACGGGCGTGACATTCTGTAGGTATGAATAATACTACAAACATTAAAAACTGTTACAAAGCAAAAGTAGGTATCCTCATTTTTATATAGGTACAATAATATTATCTAAGATGACTATATGAAGTAACCGGGTTTGCAGTGTTGTTTTGGTGAGTTCTTTCAACACCTAAGGGGCTAAAATTTAATAATAATCAATGAGAAAACAAAGATTCAATATTATGCTGCTCTACTAATCAAAAATACTGTAACTTTGACACGAATAATATAAATTATAGAGTTAGACACTACTAAAATGTGATGTATTATTTTTTAACAAAAGCTATGCGATTTAAATAAAAATAGTTAAGTCAATGACCTTTATCTTTCAACTAAAAAGATAACAAAAAAATATTGATTAGGTATATAAATATTATTTATACATAGCAAAAGAGATTTTTGAGGTTAAAATTGCATCTTCTGGTTAGTGGTCTTAGGAAATTTATCTTTCGGCTGCTGATAATGTTATTATCAATTTAGCTCATCAAGATAATTTTTATAATTAATTTATTAAATATTCAAAATTGTTGCGTATTTAACATTCCTAGATAAAGAGCAGAAAGATAAGATGACACAGTCATTTCATCGACCATATTAAATTTATGTCCCTGTCTTTTATTAACGTGAGAAAGAGACAGTGTACCTACTTGATATAGTAATTAAAGTAAACTCGCTATATTTTTCTATTATTTCTCAGCTAACTTCTTCTAAATTACGCGAAGGATTTTGATACGGTTTTTACTATTGCTTAGAGAAATAGAATGAGTAGCAGTGCCTTGTTGTTTTAAGCTGAAAAATAAAACACCACCAATGTTTCCACCACACTTATGGTCTGTAACTCCCAGCATCGAAATACCTATTACACAAAACTGTGTGGAAATTTGGCACCATAGATGGAATGTAATCATCATTTTGTCGCACTAGGATAATGTCGAGTTTCAGTTTGTCGCACAAGCGTGCTTTCGAACAATGGAGAGTTGCAGAACAGTTCTGTCGCACAAGCGTTCATCGCACTTCCATTTGTCGAACTCACGTAGTATACTCTCAGTAACATTCCAAAAGCATAATAGGTAGTACCCACGTGCAAAGTAAAGGCAGACCGCTAGTTGCCTTAATAGTGTGATAGGTAGTAATTTTAATAATTATTTAGAAATTTATAAACTAAGTTTCACAGGCACAGGCTTCTTACTTCTAATTTCTAATGCGATAGATTATACATTATGATGATTTCTGAATGTTTGGGTAGTATTTATAAACGAAGCTCAGGTATTGAGTACGCGTACTTAATACCGTCTCTTTCTAACTACGGTCTCGTATTTAAATAACAATAAATCTAATGTTTTTTTTACTATGTAAAGCTGTGCGTTGGTTAGGAACATGCAACTTATTAGAGAATCTACCATTTCTATTAGTAACTTCTATATTTTTAATAAAAAGACTAGAATGTTTGTAAACAAATATACAAATTTCATACATGTACAAACAAGGTAATGGTAGAATTTTATGTTTTTTAAACAAAGGTATGCAGCTGTCTAGGTATTCTGCCCCATCTAATGCTCTTACCCACTTTTTCTGCGCTCTGAATGCTCGAACTAGTTCAACAGAATTACCCCAAATGATTATTCCATAGCGCAAAATGGAGGAGACGTAACCGTGATATGCACTAACAGTAGCTTCTATAGTTGTTATTTGTCGTATTCTATTAAGTGCATAAACATAGCTGTCTAATTTTGAACATATACTATCTATATGATATTTCCAATGACAGTTCTTATCGATAATTATACCAAGAAAAGAAGTGAATTCGACTATTTCTAAGCTTTTATTATTTTGTGCAATGTTTATTGGTATCATAGTACTATTGTAGGTTTGAAATTGTATTATTTTTGTTTTGTTTACGTTTAGGTTAAGATTATTACGGTCCAACCAGTCTGTTACATTGTTTAATGTTTTATTTATGTCATCTTCATAAGTCGCTTTGTTGTTACCATTAATTAACAGTGCTGTGTCATCAGCATATAGCACACATTTACATGTGGTTGATATATACTAAGAACAATAGCGGACCTAATATGCTACCCTGGGGTACGCCGCATTCATTAATTAAGTAATGAGATCTTTGTGAATTTCTATAAAGACCTGACAAATGTGATATTTCAACACATTGGTAACGATTTGAGAGATAACTTTTAACCCAGTTTAATGCATTACCTCTAATGCCATATTTTTCTAGTTTTAATAATAAAATATCATGGGATACAAAATCAAAGGCCTTGGACATATCTAGGAAAATAGCAGCAGTCGGAAGCTTTTTATCTAGACCTTCGGTTATTGATTTCACTAGCGTAAAACAAGCTAATGCACTAGAATAGTTTTTTCTGAAACCAAATTGTTCTGATTTTAATATGCTATGTTTTATCAAAAAACTGTACATTGCACTAAGCATTGCTTTTTCAAATATCTTTGATATTGTTGGAATCAGTGTAACGGGACGATAGTTATTCATGTCTGTCCTATCTCCCTTTTTATAAAGAGGTTTAACAATTGAATATTTTAGACGTGCAGGAAAGTTACCGTAGAAAAATGATAAATTAATTAAGTGACTAATAATGTCCGATAGATCGTCAGCGCATATTTTCAACATTTTAGTAGTTATATCATCGTATCCCGTAGAATTTGTATTATTTAGTGAAATTATAATTCTGCGAATGTCATTACTGTTTACGGGATTTAAAAATATTGTATTATGATTATTTGGAATATTGGTCACAACTTGGTCCGTTGGTCTAGAATGCTTCTTGGTATTAGTTAAATTTATAAAAAAATCATTAAATAGGTTTACCATATCTTGTGGATTGGAGTAAGTTTTGTCTTTTATCTTAATGACTTTCATATCTTTATGGATCGTTTCCGATTTAAAGTTACTTTTTATTATTTTCCATGAATCTTTACATTTATTTTTTGATTTGGATAGATATTTAGTATTATTCACTTTGCGAGAGTGTAATGTACATTTTTTTAATATGGTTTTATAGATATTATATTTTTTTAGGTTTTCATTTTTACTTTGTGGTGTTTGAAGGTAATTAAAATATAGTTTTCTTTTAGTTTTGTATGATATTTTTAATCCTTTAGTTATCCATCTAGCTTTAACTGGTTTATTTAATACTTCATTGTTAATAATTTCTGATTCAAACGTGATAGTCTGGCTAGTCTCGTGATCGGATAATGCTAAGTAGTGTATATTTTGTGTAACCTTTGTTATATTGCTAACTATTAAATCCAAACAAGCTCCTTTTCTAGTAGGTGTTAGGATGTAATTTCTCAAATTATAATTTAGTAGTATCGAGTTTAATTCTTTAGATGCATGACTTATTTTTAACATATCAATGTTCCAATCACCACAAAGAATAACCTTTTTATTAGGATTACGGGAAAGTTTTTTTAAAAGTTTATCTAATTGTTCTAAAAATATTGTAGCATTCGAGTTAGGTATTCGGTAAATACAGATAACATAAATTTTTAATGGTAGTATTTCAACCCCACAATATTCAAAATGAAACTGTGTAGGTTCCAAAAGATTATTTATTATTTTGCATTCTAGTGTTTTATTTACAAGAATACATGTTCCACCTCTACGTTGGTTAACTCTAGAAAATGATGCTGCTAATTTATAATTATTGATCTGAATGTTAGCTTCTGTACCTTTTTTCACAAATGTTTCCGTAAGACATATAATATCTATCTGACAATGTTTTTTTTCTAATTCAGATATTGTAACTTCAAATAATTCTTTTTTACTTAAAATACCTGCTATATTTTGGTGAAGCAGTGAGTATTGTTGGCACTCAACACCGAAAAAACGTGTTCTCATTTTCGATTAAGCCTAAATTATTTCTGCTATAGTCATATTCGGTTTCTGTATTAAAGCTGTTTATGTAAAATTTTATATTTTGGAATATATTTGTCATTCCCTTATTATTTAAGTGACCTTTGTGTTGTGAAAACATATCAAAGGTTAATTCGGCATTTGAGTCTATAATAGTAGCGTATTTGTAATTTTGATTGTCCATATATAGCATATTGTTAAACGTTTCCACTCTCCAATTGAACACTGCAGAATAGTAATGGTTGCGGTAAGTAGGTAAGCATATTATAATATTGGTGTGATGGAATGCTTGTAACGTCTCCCTAATTCGAACAATAAGATTGCAGTAATTATCAGTTTTTACAAAGTCTTCCTCTCCTATCATCAGTACACAATAGTCATCTAATGAGTAGGATTTTAGCTTACATTCCAAATTAGTAATTAATTGCTCAGTTACACAATTTGGCATAAGATAGTGAGTTATTTTAAAGTTATGAATAGTGTTTTCTGCAATTTGTAATACATTATTACTTTTGTTAGTACTTAAAATACATAAATTATTTAGTTTTTGTACATATTTACATTCTTCTGCATTCAAAGTTCCTAATATAGTGGAATTTTGTTGATGTATTTGCTTAGAAGTTACACATATCTTAGATGAGATATCCTGTACCATTTCATTAGCAGGAGAGCATTTTAAATCCATATCACTTAATCTGTAGGCCTGTTCCATCAAGTTTAGACTCATGTTACATGTTTGAAGACTATCTTGTAGACAGATGATGTCTTTTTCTAGCTTCTCTATTTTGTGGGTGTATTTAAATAACAAAGCAGTAATTGTGTCACATTTCTCGTTATAGGACGATAAAGATTTTTTTAAATCGGAATTAAGTTCATTAAATTGATGAAGCTGAACCGGTACTGCATCTTTAAATGCGCTCTGTATTTCCTGCTGTATTATTTCCCTTAAAGTTTTTCTTGTAACCTGCACAATGGTGTTGTCATGTATATCATCTGTGCAGTGCAGTAATTGTTTAGTATGGAGCGTTCTGTTTATATCGATAGGCGATGGCGATTGTTGTGTCGTATTAGGAGGACTCATTACTCTGCTGGATCGAACAGGTGTGTTTGTGTTATCACCTTTTGGTTGCTTATTTTTACAGCCAGGGCATTGCCAAGAGCTTCTCAACTCTAAACTCATGACTTTAAAAAACTTTTCGGTAATATTTGCACATAGTAAATCATACCACTCATTGCAAATAAAACATTTTATACATTCTCTACCTCTAAAAGCGTTCATGCAACCAGCGCAAGTCTTTGTTGACATTACGATAGATTAAAAGTCAGTTTCAAATAAAGCTTAAAATATAGCGATGTGTGCAGCAGAAGCGTCTAGTGGTAAGGGGTAATATTAAAGCGATATCGATAGCGAAGACTGTTATACTTTTTCAGTAGTACAAATACCTACTTAAATAAACAACATAATTTCAATTTAATATCTTTGTTTTATTTGTGACACTTTTTCTGCTAACTGTACTAAAAACTGGTTTAAGCAATAGATTTGTGGTTAAAATTACGGGTAGTCCCACTCGCCTGATGAAATAAATAAATAAAAATCAGACCGCATGTAGCGGTTCCAGTCGCCTGAAACCTCACACACTTACCTACAGATTTTTTTGTTTATAATATTAATGACTAATAAACATAATTATGTAGGTATAAACACAATATGTACCTACATTAATACTTTTGCGTGTTTACTTTTAGTGCTTGAATAGGTATAAACACTATTGTGTAATTTGTTAATAGAATGAAGAGCGAATAATTTTATTATCAGTGAGAAGATTACAGGATTACTTTCATAATGGGTTTCGCCATAGTTTTATTTGTTGTCATCTTTGTTTAAATGACTGGACATTTTATTTGAAAGTCATTGCCTTAAACTGCTGGCTATTGTAGCCTTATGCCACGCCTCGCTTAAAAAACCCAGAGTCAAAATTAGACATACGTACGGTAGTAGATCCACGCTGATTTCAGCATGAATGGGCCGGATCGTCCGGGGAAGTACTACCCTCTCATAGAAGATCGACTTAAGAGTAGTAGTATCCGTACTACTGCGTTTCGTTCGGTGAGTGAGAGCGCCGGAGGCCCAATTTCCCCCCTATCCTCTTTCCTCACCTCCCTCATTCCCTTCCCCTAACCCTATTCCCAGCCGCCATAGTGGAGGCCACTATACCAGCAGTTTAAGACGATGGCTTTTGGTATAGTGGCCGCCACTTCTGGATTCCACTGACTGCTTACCATCAGGCGGGGTGGAGTCACTTTGGTAGGCTATAATATAAAAAAAAAAAAAAAATTAGACATGAAAACAGATTTTTTTTATGGCTTTTAAGATTCCACTGATAGGGCGACACTTCAGTCCTGCACTTGTCCTTCTGATAGAAAAGGGGAATGTGGGATTAGTTCAAAGAGTTCTTCAGAATACTCTTTGTTGAAGTCTATTGAGGCGACGTCTAATAAATAATAATAAACCAGTGTCCAGTGTTTTATGTTCAGTAGTCTTACTGCTGGAATGGTACGTAATAAATAATTATGGTGAAATAAGTGAAATTGGCTATGGTCCTTTGTATTCCAGCTGAACTTTGTTACGTCGTAAATAAAATAATTTAAGAGATGCGATCTCTTAAATTATTTTATTTAGTTTAGTTAAGTAATCACATTATTTTCTTTAGGTACCTACATCTATTTATTAACAAATCAATGCAGTCAAGCAAGATGTATGTATTATAAAACTATTAATTGTGAATCCAAGGTCATCGAAGGATATATTTCATCAGGTGAATGGTTAACCCGTTTTGATCACGTTGTTCTTGTCTGATTGATCAACCATATTGAGCGTTTACGCGTCATGAGTCAACTTCACCATGTAGTGCCACATATTTTATATATTTTAAAAATATGTTTTGTCTATATGCTTGAATTAGGTAAAAGCTGTATAAAAAGTAATAAATCATTGCGTTTACAGTTCTTTTTAAGTATATTCAAATAAAAATACATTTTAAACTTAAGTTGCGTTATTTTCATAGTAAAATAATTGTAAGCATTATGGTTAATAATCTTATACAGCTTACACATAATTCTAGCATAAAGACAGAACGTATTTAAAAAAAAATATCCCCAAACAAATGATAAAAATTGATAACCACATTAACCACGAAATATGTCACTCTTAATTACGACGTTGCCACTCATGACACGTAAACCCTCTTTTTTACATCAAATAAATTGAGGTTTAGAAAAGGGTACTGTTTTGACAGTTCTAGCTTGACTTTGACAATAATAATCTAGTTTTTAGCATTGTGTAGCCAGTTGTCATACTTATCTGCTATTCGGGATTTGGCTTTTGGTATGGTGGTATTCTGGATTCCACTGACTGCTTACCATCAGGCGGGGTGAAGTCACTTTATTATTTATTAAAAAAACAAGCAAAAAAATGTTATTGTAATGGTTATTTAGTGGATACAGAATTCTGATTTTTTAACTGGTAATATAACATTATATTCGGTTTATTAGAGACTATTAAAGACACTAGTGAAAAAAGCTTATGGGATCACCCTCGCCCCCTGGCCAGCAATATAAGAGAACAAGAAAGAGATTACCTATAATGAATGAGTAAGATGTATTATGAAATATACACAAAACAAGATTCTCTATTTTGTAATACTTACCTAATTAAGTATGCATAATAAAAAACAAGTTACGTTTTTATTTATAATCGACATTGATTACTATAATTAATATTCGTATTGGAGTTATAATAAATTATTAATTTATTCATGTGTGTGCAATATGCAGTAAGTACCTACCTAAATAATATAATTATTGAAGTTTCTGTAAATCGTCCTGAGGTTCTTCGATTGTTAGTTTGAAATGCGACTCGAAACCGATAATTAAAAGCTTAGAGTAAATATTAGCCACTATTAATGACATGAAAATAACTGCATAACTGTATGTAGGTACACAATATAACGCTATAACGTTTAGAATTGCTATTTTTATTTAAAGCATAAGTAGGTAACTTTTGGTAGGTTGTAAGTTGTAACTGTTCTCGACAATAAAGTACACGTATATGCGTAGGTATACTATACTTACTACTTTACGTAAGTAACGTATATTTTATTAGGTACGTTAAACTTACTTAATTAACTAATAATTAGTGATGTTCAAATATAAACTAGTTATTTATCGTAAAACTGTCATCGGCTTTTCAATTTACATTTAATTACTTAACACATTAAATTATTTATTTAAATCTTAAATCGACGTTAAGTAGTATTAGGTTGTGTTCTTTGAAAGAACGGGGGGGGGGGGGGGGGGTGTTTCACAACAAAATTAGGACCGAAGTAAAGATGCGAGTCTACTAGGTACTTATACTTACATTCGGGGCACAATTAAAAAAGATTGACGTATTTTTCCAACATAATTTGTTCATCGTTTTACAATACATCCACAAACGACAGTACTTAATTATATAATCAAAGAATTACATATATTTAGGCTATAGTTATTGTAAGGCTAAATATACTCAATCGCCACTTCGGTTCTCTCCTATTTGCCTTTTCCTTCCTCATCGCCTTCTTCCTTCACGATCGACAACTGCTTGTATTATTTTCTTATCATTGTTTCTGCAATTACGGTTACTGTTCCCATTTACCACCAATTTGTGCTTTTTACCACCAATGCTGTATAAAAATGTACCACGTTATTTCTTACATGAAATTCTTCGGTTGTTGAGAAACTGTTCAAAAAATCAAAATGTCCGTCGTATATTCTGTGGTCGTATTGGGTTCGGGCACAGCGATAAGGTCAAAGTCCCCATTACAATAATAATGAAAGTTGTCTTTTACGATTTCATATATAAACAGGTTATATCGGTCATGAAACGTATCGACTCTCATTGAATGTAATTCTTACATAAATAGCTTTTGAGCGTAAGTTATATTTTGAAATGTTAATTAAAGTATTTTTTATGTTTATGAACTATTTTGTAATAGTAATGGCTAATATTGCAAAGTTATTTGATTTTAAGTGGCCTATAATTATGTTATTTTTGTTAATTCTAAACTTAATTTTATTTATTTTTATTTTTTATTTTTTATAGACTAGACAACTAGGTACATAGTTTGAGACATAAGAGCATCAAAATCCCAAACTATCTAGGCAAAAGATATATTGTTATTTTATGCAATTTTATGGACAATAAAAAATTAATTAATATTAAGTATGTTTATTTATAAAGCCAACAAAGCATATTAATATTATTTTAATTAAGAATTACAACAGTTACAAAGCGCGGTATTAAAGAAAGTAGACGTATAATTTTTAATTGCACAGTTATATGCCGAGATCGTACATGTAATATGGTGAAAACATATTATTACAAACAGAGAAAGCAACAATTTTTTTTTAATTTAACTTAATGCGAGTTAGGCAAGCTGTCTTGCAGCAACTAGGTATGCAAAGAAAAATATTGTTGTATTAGACATTACAGTATTTGGAGTTGGAGTTAAAATTACAAAAATGTACCTGGTAATCAATTTGCATTACCTACAGGCTAATCCTCATCTTCCATAATCGGTGATGTGCATATTAATTATGAAACCTTTTGACGGGCATCGTCGTAGTATCGGCGCGCTGGGCGCGGCTCATTATATTTGTTTATCATAGAAATTTAGAATTTCTTTTATTAGGTACGATTTTATTATGTAGGAGCTGCTACTATCTCAGCTAACTAAGCTACCCCATTTCGTAGTGATTAAAAGAAAACTGCAGCGACAGTATTTCTAAATAGGTAAATTTCTTCCGTCGTTTCTATCCATTTAATCTTACAGCATGATTATTGATTACCGTACATAGTTCGTTTATTATTTTTGACCCTGTGTGAAAGTTCAAAGCTAATAATGCTTTCCTTAGGTTACGATGATGTAAACATGAGTGGTTAACCTATGTGTTAACCGTGTAGGAGAAAGTGATGGGCTACGAAAATGTTTGTTTAAAAACATTGTATTTTAATGTCCATATGTAAGGTGTTGTTGACCTTGACTATTATGTATTGTATTAAAAAATTAAAAATTCTTAATGGTACCTACATAGGTAGACATTAATTTAATTTTACAACACGGCTTTACTCAATTAATAATTATAGACATTTACATTATAAATCTTACGAAACGTCAGATATACCAATACGATTTCAATTCAGGACCAAGTTAATTTCAGAATTTGACCTCCAGGAAAGCATTGAGCGTGATAAAACAGTCTTCTACGGGAGAGTAAGTTCTCGCAGCACTGCAAGGTACGAGCATCGTAAAAAGTGTAAAAACAAAAACCAAGATATGGAGTGTTGGTAACATTTGTTTGGTTTGGATCTACAACAAGACATAATAAATATTAAGAACAATGAAAGTCAAAATAATAAAAAACCATAAAATACCGTAGGTACTTTTCAATACCGTAAAATTGCGGTTTTACAAAAAAGTACATCCTTACTCGTTTAAAAAAAAGAACTAAAATGTTTAATTTCTTTGCCAAGCCTGGCGGAGCAAGTTACCGTATAAGGAGAGTCCTATTCGAGCGGCCAGTATTACAGTTATGTGGCCAATTGCCTATACCAATGACCAATACGAAAACCTTTTTTAGTTCGCATTCGTATTGCAAACTCCTTGATTGTATAAAATAAAATGTTTCATTTTAAAATTGATTTCATTCATGGATTTATTAAAAAAAAAGGATAACTTTAAAGAGAATTTGTAAAATGATCTCCAAAATAGATATTATACCTATATCAAGTATTTTTTCTTTTTGATTGTCTCCAGTGGCAGACGAGTCAACTGCCCACCATGTTAAGTGGCAACTGTCGCTCGCGGAATTCTGCAATGCCAGGGACTTCGCGAATAATGTTCTCTTTAAACCCCATTTAAAGAAAGACATGAAGATAATCCCATAGCAGAAAGCAATCGAAAAACATACTTAAAAGTTTTAAGTTAAGTTTTTAGTTTAAGTTAAGTAGGTACGCATCTAGGCAGGCAAGTAATACCAAGATAGAAATAAGAGTTATCATCGTTAAACCTAAATGTAGAAGGTGCAATCTAGGGATATTCTAGAAACTTTAAAAGTGCAAAACAAGTTTACCTATAAATTATTTATTAATAGTTGTGGCAATGGTATTACGTAATTATGCACATTATAAGAACTCAGATAAAATATCAACAGAACTGCATGGTTTGAACAGCCTTGGCCTTATATTTTTATTCTTCTTTTTAAATTTGAAGAACGTCAACAATGCTACCAACAAAAACAAAAGCGCGCCTAATTGTTTTGGGAGTGGGAACGATGGGGAAAAAGTCCTTCGGCATTCGAAGGACGCTGACGTCATTGATACAGGTACTTTAAGTTGTATAGTCAGTGCGCCGATCATTGGTGTTGAACCGAAGTTATAAAAGTTTGTTCCTATTTAAAAAAATATATTTAGTATACTTAATAAATATATATAATGCAGTTTATAATACAAAGATGTGTTAAATGACTAGAACTTATTAGTGTAATATGACGATGTTTGTTGTTAAACCTGCCAAGCCAATTCTATTATTAGAAGTAGACAAAACAAATTAGTTTTATTTACAATATTAAAAAATAAAATATCTAGTTGTTGTTGCAGTTAATTACAGATATTAATAATAGGTAAGGTTGACTATTTTTATATAAAAGCAGAAAAAAGGCTATTTAAATTACAATATCTTTTTAATAAATTTGCTAAACATTTTGCTTTATTTGGAGTTGTTTTTAGGGGAAGTAGGACGCAGTCTTTCAATTACAAGATTTCTCGACAACATACAATTCGATGACCGCCTCCAAATAAGTGCCTTGTACTGTATAAAAGATAATAGTCACAATAACTTAATCTTGATAGTATTATTTTTTAGCTTGAAGGACGTAGTATCCTACCAAAGGAAGCGCTACAGCGCAACCAGTAGAGATCGTATCTGTTACAATATTAAGAATAAAGTAAGTCGAAGGAAACAAAAATGATTATTTAAGCCAGTAAAACAGCTCATTATACCACTGGCATTTCCGAGGTCCATGTATGACCGACGACAAGCGACTATCAACAGCCCTTTACAAAACCCCTTTTTGGAATAACCAAGGTTTGAGTAGATCATTAGCATAATATCAATATTATTATATTATAAAATTTTAATAACTACATTACAATGTACCTTTATTTACAATTATAATTATATGCATGTAACTGTACAACTCCAGCCATATTTGATATGAATGAAACACTTGTACACGTGTTATCTTGAACGTGAACAATCAGGTTTCAATAGCAAGGCTACGGAAAGGTGTTTTGTAATTATAAATGAATGTTAAAACGTTTAGGTATGTAGACAAATGATGGAAAATGATAACATGTTGTACATATGACATTTATTACCTTTTTTTATTTTTATGTAGACAAATTATATTTTTGTTTTCTCTGCATCAGAAGAGGCTTTGCCTTCTAGTGGGACAGTAATAGGCTGGTATTATTATGTTTCTAAATTGCTTTAAGTAACTTGCTATTATAAAGAGCAGCGTCAGCAGTTGTTTCGAGAATACAAATGAAAAACCACACTCTTATGTCTTATCTTTGAGCTATAACTATTGTGTACATAGAAGTAGGTCCTAGTGCTAACATATTAAGTGAATGTCATTATCGGTGAAATCGTTAAACTTACATTAAGTTGATTTTTGACGTAGATACATATAGCTCGTATTCATATCCCTTCGAGAAATATAATATTATAACAGATACCTGTATTAAGTAATATGATGCAATTTCCTTAAAATAATATTTTTGTACAGCATAAAAGTAAATCGCAAACAATATGTACCTTACAAAAATTGTAATAACCTGGCGATTAAAAAGAGTGGCCTGAGTTTCTTGCCAGTTCTTCACATTGCTCTACTTCGTCAGCGAACTGGCTGTAGTTTAATTTGCTGACATTTTGTAAACATGACGTTCATAAGTGTTAATTTAATTAACCTATATGAGAATAAACATATTTTCATTTCATTCATTTTCATTTCATTTCATTTCATTCAATACTTGAACTATTTTGAACTGAACTGAAGCAAAAAATATCTTTTTTAGTTTAAATTGTGAGAGAAGCTGAAAATAAATGATGAAAGGGCTATAAAGGTCCTGTATCAGACATCGTCACCAGGCTGTTGGTGTAAAAGATAATGGTTGGATCGAATTCACAAACTGCACATTGCCGGCGCTACCCTTCAAATATTGTATCGCAGTTGCACGATATTTTTGCAATAGCTTTCTAAAATCTTAACTATTAGTACTTTACTGAAATACGATAAAATAAATTATTTAAACACTTCACCTGCTATTACAATAAGGTTCACTTTACACTAATATTATATTTCTTATCACGATATTATGTAGGTAGTTATAATAAATTCCAGTTAAATTTTATATAAACACATATATAATTTTATTTAATGTAAACAATCAAAGAGCCATGCATGATAATACGTCTATTTCTAAATTACGTTATCAATGCTTAATTACAAAACACGTGCAATGAAATTAATAAAATAATATAATATCTAAGATGTTGATATAAATATTACGCAAACAGATGTAGGAGTTCTAGCTAGATGATGCAAGGTGACAAGATGCAAGACCAGGACGCGGCAGGTCTTTTGTAAAGACTAGGCCTTTGCCCTGCAATCAAACAGGCTATGGAAAATTGTTATTGATTGACTGAAAATTGTTTTTATTCTTTTTGATGTGTATATTTTACTGCAATCTTATCATTTAGTTAGAACTATGTAAATTAAGTACAGCTTGTAGTCACGTAAATAGTCAAGATAAGAGATAAAGTGAAGCGAGATTTGCCACTGAAATTCAAGTAAGCCGATGGCCTTAGTATCGCGATGAACTAGAAAATTACAGTTAAAACAGCACTTTCTGAGTCATGTTTTGTTTCTGAGAAAAAATAAAAACCTCAAAGATCTTTATGAGATTCTTTGACTGACAGCATGGGGATTTTCTCCTAGGTCTCAAGCACGAATTTCTAAGTCAGGTAACACAAAAACCTGTACTAGACTATTAAAAATATGTAGCTTTTTATAAACAGGTGGGTATGCCAACTTTGTTATTCAAATGGAACTAAATAACTCAGTCAAAATTTAATTACACATTCTAAAAAATATTGTCTAATATAAATACATCTAGATAACATTGACAGAATCAATATAATTGTTCCTTCTTCAGCACAACAAAGCCGATAGAAACCGTCCACCAAAAATAGTTATGGAAGCCTGCTTTGAATTAAAATTACTTTAACACTAATCAAGTGTAAAAATATATTATTTGTTTTATGGCTTAGTGAGTTAGTGACCAATACGAAGCGTCCGCACTAGGTGCGACTATGTGGGTCACTCGTGGAATGCCACCCGGCCGGCCGCTCCCACCTGCGAGCGGTGCGTACGAGATGAGCGCTGCCAACCAACACCGTCATATTCTAATTTCAAAATATTTATTAAATTTTAAATGATACTGGCTGATATTATTGTCTTCACTAAAAAAATCAAATTTCAAATCTTTATCTTGTATCTTTGTTAAAATATTTACCTACACGTAGGTAGGTATGCTATGGCTATGTCGGAGTCGCTGATCTGACATGATATGAGGCCAGAATATCGACTCAAACCTTCCTGTCCAACCCACACCTTGATGGGTTAGCTGCGGAATTTGTAGTCCGCAGTATGTAGTCAAGTTATCTTATTGAAGACGCGAAACTTAAAAACTTGAAACTCTTGAAATTCTAGAAATGACAAATAAAAGACCGTTGTATATTTAATGTAAAATCCATTTCTCAATACTAAATCTTAACAACAAATGAAGGACAAAGATACTTGGTTATGTTGACATAGTTATTTGCACATCATTTTAGCACTCGCAAGACTTGGCAAGACATTGTAATTCTGATTGAGCTAACAAATAGAAAACAAGAATATTATGTAAATTAAATATTCAAGTGTTTAAGTAATTTGCATAAGAAAAGGGTAATTTAAATGTTGACATAAAACCTCTAATTTTTTTGGAGTTAGGTAATAAAGACGAGAACTAGATATTCCTTGTTCAATCACGTAGTTTAGTGGTACTGGTCAAAGTTAAGCCCAGATTCTGGAATTAGACTCGCTCCCTTCATGAGACCTAACATCATGGCGAAAAGTGGGTGTTATGTGTACACATCTCATTTTCTGATCCTACCTCATTGTGAAAATAAAAGTGTTATGGGAAAAACCTGGCAAAAACAATTAGGTTATTCAAAAATATTTTTGAATTCTTCGAAATTCAAATTACTGCAAAATGCCTGCTATGTATGGTATAAGAACTTAATTTTCTTGAAAGAATTACAGAGAAAATTAAATAATAATCTATGTGCTCGCTCTAATATTGACGTTCATTAGTTTTTGTATGTTTCATCAACCGTTTATACACAGGATATTTCAAAAAGCTATTAGAAACTACATAGTTTTAATCCGGGAAGACTGTTAATTAGTGACTATTAGCTTGTAATGCGATGCGAGTCATTTGTAAAGACAGCCCTTGTGGAAGTATGTATATACTTTACTAGCAATCCACCCTCGCTTTTCATTCGGTAGAAGATGCGGTTGCCCGGCTTGGCTCACTAATATTGTTGCTGGCCAGCTTCTATAAGTGATAGGTTAATAATTATATTATTATACCAACCTTCCATGAGAAACAAACAATGTAACAGTGACAATCTTATTCAAATCCATGGGGCAGAGAGTCGCTTTTCAGCGACTTCATGTGCGACCGGAAAAAGGTTGCGGGTGTTGTAGACTGAATGCGGAAGGCGGAGGATTGAGTGTTACGTCTATGTCATATAACCTAAATAATTGGGAGAGGCATGTCCAACAGTGAACTGAGATAGTCTGATTGACTGTCTGTCATCAAGTCATCACCTCTACAATCCAAATGCGTATCCATCTTAAACAGTATGATGAACACGCATTTGGATTGTAGAGGTAAAACTTGTTTTGTAAGAAAAGGGATTAGTTAGTCTATTTGCAAACATTTAGAGCTCAGTTTTTATTATGGCGGTTATGCTGATATTAAAATAATGTAATAAAATAAAATATAATTTTATTTTTAAATTGTACATGTTTATAAATGCGTAAAGAAATTCTCAAGACTTAGACTCAAGACAATGTCAATATGCAAACACGACTTTGTTTACATACTGTTATCAAGTGTCTTTATCAGATAACAGCTAAGCATACTACAAAGTAGGTTTTGAATCATAGAACTAATTCACACTACAAGGACAAACAGTCGTATGGTCGTATAAAAGAGGAAATACGTTATTTTCATCTTGTTGTAATGTAGCTAAGATTGAATATTGTATACTTAATCATTTTTCTTGTGTTTCAATTTTTCTAATGGCGTGAGTGGTTTGGTTACTAGCGCTAGAAATATAGAAAGTATTCCTAAATTATAAAATTAGAATGCCTGTTATTTTTAATATTTTTGATTGTAGTGATGTTATATACTGTACTGAAGTGTATGTACTGCCTATTAGTCTTTCTTAGAAGTTTAGTTTGCTCACTTTTCATTTGGGAGGAGAACGACGTATTTTTTCGAGATAAATGTTTGGGACACAGTAAACTGTTATTCAATTTCTTAGGATAGTAGGTATCCTAAGAAATTGAATAACAGTTTACTGTAATTGAAAATTCAATTCATTTCTCACTGAAATTGAAGTAGTCTGAAACATTTATACTTCCTGCTACAGTGGACCGTAGTTATAACAAAACAGGTAACGTACCTACTAAATTACTGGCATTTTGACTTAGACTAGAGTTATTAGACCGCTATTAGACTATCATAGAAATATGATCAAAGATGTGTAAGTCATTTTTAAATGAAGAACATATGACGGTATAATAATTAAATGTAATTATCTATGATCAATATGATCATAGTTTCAGGGTCGTCGAACTATGATCATAGAATTTGACAGATACGAAATCATATTTATATGATTTAAATATGTTAATGTAATACCGACCTGGAAAGGAGTTAATATGAGCCATACGAAAAAATTAAGACCAAAAGATATGTATCTTTAGAGGTCAGTTTCGAGTTACCTTAATAAACGTAGCATTGCATAATTAAACCTTAATAGTAAGGAATAACTTTAGGATGACTTATCTTTGTATTCTTGTGCAGAATCCTAATAAAGTTTCAAGATGTTAAGACATGTCGCCTTGACCTCAAGACACACATTGCAAACGCAATAATACAAGTGTGAGTTGTGAAGGAAATATGTGTGGGCATTGTTGATTGTTATGTGTAGTAAAGCTCGTGAATAAGTGGGTTTCTTTGTCCCAAGAAATATTGTTGACTTTCATTCTTAGAGCGGTTAATAGAGATGCCTCAGCGCGAAGACAAAAATTATTATGATTCGGCAATCTTACTCGGCAAGATGTAAAATAATTTTGATTTTTATTTTTTATTGAGTGAGAGTGATTAAGTTTGTGAGATAGTTTTAGTTTAGTGTGCACGTGACGAGATATTTTGGCTTACGATCGTTAGTGTAATAAATTGTAAGAAACTTACTTTTATAAACTTTTAATTTAAGTAGGTACATACTCCTATAATTAAAGGATTGCTTAAATAAATAGTGAAACTGCTGCAGTAAGTCTGTTAAATGTTCTAGACTTAAAATACACTTCGCCATACAAGGTAGGCGACGAGCGTCATGCTCATGCCTTGAATATTAATAACTAGGTATAAGATGAGGAAAGCTATCGATAATTTATCGTATCGATAGTTATCTAGATGTCGATGTCAATATTCTTCCGAATTGCTTATCGATTTAAATAAAATATAAAAATCGATAAGTGTCATTTTATTTTATACTCTTAATAAACATTAGTAGGTAAGTATTCAAACTATGTGTACGAACTTGCGAAATTTTGCACGGAGAGTTCAAGGTATGTACTTACAATGAGAAATAAGCGTGAACCATACATAATATTACCGTGGTAAAACCAAGAAAAGAATATGAAAGGTAGTAAGGCTGATAATTATATCGACATATCAGTTTATCGATATTACTTTACTCCAGCCTAACCCAAAGGTTACAAAAGTTGGATTCATTGAAATTCTGAACGTGGATTCTGTCCACCTGATGGTAATACCAACAGATGGTATGACTGCTAAATATAGTGGATTCTTTTCGTTTTTATTTAAGGTATACGTGTAGCTAACAATAATAGTTCAATGATTTTGACAAAATTGTAGCAAGTACCTACTTACCTATTACTTTATAACCTTTCGGGGAGTAATGACCAAGATGCCAAAATGTCCATGGTGCTGAATGTCCATATATAATAGTCAGTCACATCAAGTACGTCACATACAAGTATGACACATTCAAAACAAGCACATGAACATACTCAGATTTAAAATGACATAATTGAACATAGTTACGTAGTCACATGTTACCGTATGTTCTCACGCAACATCCTAGGGCTTAGCGTTCAGACTATAGACATCGTAATGCAATCAATTTTAGACTTTCTCTCCACATGCAAGTTTTTATATATTAATAAATTGAAATAGCGTTCACTGCAGTTTAGATATTATTATTTATTTTGCAAGTGTTTAGTAGTTGACTGCCAAGGTAATAATTTGGTATTTATTGCGATAAAATCAGTATTATTACCGCGTAGTCTA
This sequence comes from Parascotia fuliginaria, assembly GCA_963082885.1. Taxonomy (NCBI): domain Eukaryota; kingdom Metazoa; phylum Arthropoda; class Insecta; order Lepidoptera; family Erebidae; genus Parascotia; species Parascotia fuliginaria. Next base: position 6,654,105 of record OY720197.1, read on the forward strand.
GAATTGCGCCTGGTAAATGTTCCAAAAGTTTTATTTTGAATTTCTCATTCGGACCATGGTTAATCATGCTGGGGTAAAACAGCCAATAAAAAAAATATCATTTAGCGATTCACCACACGGGCCGAATATTTAGTGGTGTGGAAGAGGAACGACCCTCTGCCTATTCTTTCTTTTGGCACAATAAGAGGTGGTGATGCTGTTAGTGTACCTAAACCTATGAAGAGAGTGACCTATGAAGTGTTGTGATGAGTTAATTCTGAATGGTAGCCGCTGCTAATGAACGAAGAGTGTTCAACGTGATTTCCTAAAGTCTCTGTCGATTTTAAAGTTATTTATTATTATTTCGAAGTTAAAATTCAATAAGTAATATCACGTATGTATGTTAAAACACCATGATTGATTTAAAAATTAGAGATATTCTATCAAAAACCGACCCTTTGCCTACGTCATCGAACGTACCACTTGTGTTCTAAATTATTATTGTGTTTGGTATGTTGGTTTTTTTAATTAGGAGTAGGTAGGTATATAATTTATGCGAACTCATTTTAATATATACCTATCTATTGTACCTATATGATATAATCAATAATTTCATAAAATAATAAAGGTACTTATTATATACTTTATTATTTTTATAAAATTATTGAGGTACCTACCTATTTTAATAGCTTAATTAAATCACATTTTCACCCTGTTTATAAAAAAATTATGAACACAAATTTAATGTTGTTAGTTGTTAATTTTATTTTAGCAATTGGCAGTGTTCTCATTTCAAAAGAAATAAAACTTCTCTGAGTTCGGATCTGTCATAAAATCCTGTCGTTTTCTAATATTGTCATATTTCATTTGTCAGCTAATCCTAAATCTTTTGTTATTTTTCTATGTAGCGTATGTAGCATTTTGCTTATTTTGCAGACAGTAATCACATCCATATAACAATATTGAATGCTCGTTCTAGCTGCTTTCTATCATTCAATACCTACTCATTGCCAAAAAAGTAGGTAACAAATTACAATTTTTTTTATTATGGCAACAATAAATAAATATTCCCAACCTTGCCATAACAAAAAAATATCAGAAGAACGATTCGATACCATAAGAACACAATGGCGTGTTTCTATTATTCAAACAATTTGTTCACATGATTATAAGTACGTGCAAACCTAAATATTATTATATTATTTTTTAAATAAAGAATGTTTGAGTGTGAAAACAGATTATTTAAAACAAAAGATATTTATATTTGTTTACAATTAATCGTTTTCTCAGATATAACATTGGAGTTCGTATCAGACTAAATTATTAATCTGAAATATGAATTTTATTATAAAATCAGTGAGTTAACACAGAATTTATGCTATTTTAATTTAAAAAAATGTAAATAAGTTAATATTTTATGATTTGATTTAATTTCATTCCCTGATTATATCGTAAGTAGTAAATTAATATAATTAAGATATGGCTAAACTATGTAGCTTTGTATCGGTAAACTATAATAGACAAATTTTATATTGTGCCTTTTTTTCTACTAAAGACTTTACTTTAAAACTTAAAATAATAATAATATGTTATGAGACGTTGTTCTGAAGCAGAGTGCATTTCATGTGCGGTAGTCCCTAAATTCTAGCTTAAAGGCTGATTTCTGGCGAAATCTCTAATCGTTACGAAAAGTAAAGTTTCTGTTTTCTTCTGTTTTTTTTCACTAACTTCTAAAATTCGCAACGGTTGTCGATGCGGTCTTTACTATAGTTTAGTACATTTTTTTAGAAGATTTATGAGTATTATTTTAGAGATATACAAATACCTACATGTATATTATTGTAGAGAATTTTTAAACATTTGTAATCAAGGCGTGAAAAACATAATTATTAGTACCTACCCACGTGCGACTCTGGGACACAAGTCGCTAATTAACACTTTATTGTAGTAAGTATAAAGTTATTAGTTTAATAAAATAACAAGTAACACTTGCTTTGCTATTTCTAATGTAAAGCTATTTATGTAGTAACGTCGTGTGAAAGCGAACACCTTTACTAAATTGCGTTATAAAAATCTTATAAGAAATGTATCTAATTATCTAATGTCAAAGATTGAGTAAATGGGACGTATATTTACACAACCACTAATACATACGTAATAACAATATTTTATTTGCATAACTTTATTTAAAAATATAGACAAGTAGACGCGAGATATTAATAAAAAAGTTTTCTAAAATCACATAACAACAGCCTAAATAAAAGCGTTCACTACGGGACATAATATTTAGACGTCTTCCAAAGGTTTTATATAGGATAGTACTAGCTTCTCGAGGCGCGGTTACACCTGCGTCTTTGGTTACTACTCTGCTCCTGTCACCGGCAGCATGATGTTACATAGCCTATTATTATAACCTTCCTCAAGAACTGGACTATCATACGCAAAAAGAATTATTGAAATCCGACTGGTGTTTCAATGATTAGCGCGTTCAAACAAATAAACTCTATTTTTATATAACTTTGGTGGCAAACAAGCATACGTCCCACCTGATGGTAAGTGGTAACCGTAACCTATAGAGATGCCTATGTATTCCAAACATTACGAAAGTAATAATGCTTAGAAAACAACCAAATCGTTGCCGACCACGGAGAAGGGGATGAGGAAGGAAAAGGGAAAAGGATCAGGACCGAGGGGGTATTTGGGCTGCCGACGCTCTCAGTCTCAGTCACCGAGTGAAACACATTAGCATGAAAACTAATATTCTTACGTCGATCTTCTATGAGAGGTTAGTACTTCCCCGGTCGATCCGACCCATTCATGCTATAACCAGCGTCGATCTACTACTGTTAGATACCTCTTTCGCTTTAATGTTGCTCCTTCCTACCTCTATTTCATTAGTCGCATGGGTTTGGAGTGGTTCTGCGGTGAATTTCAGTTCAGATCAGGATTTTTAGTATGTGCCCGAAATACTGTCTCCTGCACATGACACCTAAGCTGAAGAAACGTGGGTGTAACACATATCTACTACTTACCCCTTCCAAAATAACAGCGTAATACTTAACTAGTAAATGTGATAAACAGCATTCCTCACTTAGAACCGTATTGTTTACTTTACGGCAAACTTCGTGACAATACACATCGCATCATCTGGAATAGTGATAAAATGAGAAGCACGATTTATAATTTTAGACTCTACGTTATTGACTGAAGGTACATTTCTGAACAATCGCATTACGTCTTATGTCCATCTTCCATTGCAGGTAATAACCTCAAGTACCTACGTGTTGTACACGATATCTACTCGACAGATTTGCAAATAGAGGCAAATGAGTTTTTAAGCGCTCTTTGTAGAGAGGTGTGCTAGTTTTTATATACAAATAAAAGGTTATTAAAGGCCGGTAGTTGAAGATAGCAGCTGGTGTATTTTCGAATCGCTCTTTCAATATCCTAGAAAAAAGTTTACAAATGGAACTCACAAACTCAAAATCTAAAGCAATTCTGTACGATAAATGTGATAAGATCTTTTAAGTTGCCGATAGATTTGAATATTGATTTGGACTCCTGGTTTCACCGATTTATCCTATTCAAATCTGTCGGTATTTGAATGATTTGTCGAAGGTCACATGTATGTGACATCGTGGCTTTGGAACTTGTAGACATTTCCTTAAGCAAGTTTTTGTATGCCTGATGGTAAGCAGTAATTGGGGTACGTACAGGAATAGTGGACACCACGCAATGCCATCATGACTAACTAAGTACCTACTAGCTTTGAGTTTGTTAACGCTTAACGATAAAACCAGCCTAAATATCTATATCATACGCTGACCAATTTTATTACAGACACAGTGCGTAAATCCAACAGATTTAACTAGATGAAATACCACTTATGATCAGACTAAGTATTCTTACTATTTAATTAAAAAATATTTCGTCCATTAACCGACCACTAGGGCATACTAATCTGCTTTCAGCCGTTTATATTAATGTTAAAGGTATTTAAATAATAAGATAGATATAACAAGTAATTAATGTGTAGATGAAATGAAACAGTTATGCAATATTGTGGCAATTAACGGAACTAGGGCCGAGGTTTCTTACGCTCGGCTTGTTAAGAAACGTTTTACAGTTTCATAATGTAATTATTTAATATGTAGTAATGATTTTGGTATTTTTTTATACAATTTAGATGGTAAATAAGAATATTGTTAAGTGGTATCGTTGCCTATAGACATGTCAGTTTTCTTTAAGTAAAAAAGATTGTTTAGAAAACTGAATCATGCTCTTACTGATCGTGAGGTAGAAGTAAAAAGAAAGGGCCTGAAGAGGTAATCGGAAGTTCACCGCTCTCTCACTCATTGAACTAAACGCAAAAGAAAGGCAGACGACTAATTTTCAGCGTTGACCACACAGACGAAATCAAAGTAATACGTCTTTTTCATGATAAGATCAAGATATTTTATCTTGACGATGTCTGAGTTTACATCTATTGTGTTTTTTTCGATGTGCATAACATTTTGTTGCAATGGCTTTGACAAAGAATATCATATTCAAGGGGAGAGCAACATAACAGAGGCCTCCCTAGGCAAGTGACATAGCAGATTAAAAAATTATAGGATTTGACATAAGCAAACGACAATGTTGGCGTTAGCTTATGTCAATCATATTTTCTAATCTATTCTATGAATAGAATATAAATCTATGCCACTTGTCTAGGCTCTCAAGACAGATTAAATGAAACAAATCTAGATCCTTCCTTCACAACTTCGTTTATAATTGCAATAGTGATGAATCTTTTCTATTATTAGCATTAATTGGCTTAAATTGGAGGTGGAAATAAAAATACTAATACTGTTCTTATTTAAATAATATTTGAAGGTAAATAAACAAATCAGGAAAACCTTAACGTGTGTTTATAGTCAGATTTTAATAGAAAGAATTCGGAAACAATTTGTTTAATTCCAAATATGAATGTTAAATTAATCACAGTGTGATATACTTTGTCATTGGTCTTTATGGTTTGCGTGTCTATGTGTAGAGATACTTTATTTGATTAATGATGAAGTTAGTGATTGTTTTTTATACCGTTACGCTGAGAATACGACAGCTATAGGCCACTATAGCCAGCTATGCAAGCAGTTTGATACAATGGCTTTTGGATGAGTTCCACAACTGCTGGACTCTGTAGTAAGCTAATGTAAAAATAAACAAAAATAAGAATGCCGTAATCCACAAATATTTGAGTTTAACTTTGTGTCGATTAATAAATTATATGTTTATAAAGTCTCACACACAGGACCTGTTGATGAAGTAGGAAATAGGATCGTAGTTAACGTAACATAAGTGCTCTGTATGGTTTGATTGTTCTAACGCGCAAATTTTCAAAACTACTAGTCGGATTTGAATAATTCTTTTTGCGTATGATAGCTCAGTTCTCGAGGAAGATTCAAGGCTATATAACATCCCGCTATTGAATCAGAGCAGTAATCAACGGACGCGGATGAACCGTGCGACGGAAAGCTAGTTTATAATATAAAATATTGCAGCTTAAGCACTTATCAAAATAAAAACAGACAGTTTCACGGTTCTATTTGACTAAGCATGTAAGGTAAACCACAGAGCTAAACAAAAAGTTTTGTACAAAGCGTTCGACACGGTTCATTACACATTATTGTAAATTGTAGGATGTAACTTTTTACAACAAATCGTTGAATGATACAGCTGCATTATAAGTAATACCTACTTATTATGTTAGCTGCAAATATTTGCAAGTTTTTCTATGGTTATAGTTATTTTAAAATTTGTAATGTGGTCTTGGGCGCCGGCATGTTGGTGCAAGGAGGCACTTGCACCCCCCTGACGGGAAAATACTCAGATTTTTTAATTAAGTAAGTCTTTAGGTTAAAGCGTCCACAGGTTGCTGTCCATTTTGTTGTCTAACCTTGTCAATAAATTGATTGTCCTCATACCTATATTCTTTTATGAACACACATGCACAGTTTGCATCACCCTGGAAGTAAAATGCACAGCGCTGAAAGAAATTCAGGCGGCGCCCATGAATGTGTTCTTTCATCTCGAATAAGGAACCGCTTCTCTTCTCGTAGTGTCGTAAAAGGCGATTAGAGAACTAGGTAATTTACAGCTTCAATAAATGCCTACTAAAAATTAAATTTATTGAGTTTATAACGGGCTAATAGAGTATACATACCTACATATAACAGACTAGCTTTACTAGTTTCATTCGCATCTTTGCTGCTCTGCTTCCGTCGCCAGTAGCGTGATGTAACATAGCCTATAACCTTCCTCGGGAACTGGGCTATCATGCGCAAAAATAATTTTTCAAATAAATCAGACTGGTAGTTTCAGAGATTAGTGCGTTCTAACAAACAAACAAACTCTTCCGCTTTATTTATTAGTATAGATGCATTTAAATGCTTATCATAGTTTGGTATTGGAAGAATTCTAGCTAGTAGAATGCGCGATCACAGTCGTACCACAAGGTCACTCACTGGTACCATCGGCATCGCTACAATCAGTTAATTATCCACAGAATACATTAACTTACCTTTAGTAATTACAAATCTTTGTAACCTTGTACGGATTTTAATAGTAGGTATCAAGATTGAATTTGATGTATTTACGTACTTTTATAGTTGTAATTGCTGTATTAATAAATTATTCTCAGTTTTGGAGATAATGTAACATACCTACTCGTAAATCTATATTTTTTAGAGGTAGGCTGAGGTGTCACTTTTGTGGAACTTTATTCATAATCCTGTTTGTAATATTATGTCCTTACTTAGTACCTATATCTACTTCAATTAAAATCCTACTACTATTATAAATGCGAAAGTATGTATTTATGCGTGTGTGTTTGTGTGTGTATGTTTGTTACCACTCAGCGCCTAAACGGCAAAATCGATTTCGTTGAAAACTGGTATACTTATATTATGTACACATAGATATATTCGGCGGTGGAGATGGACATAGACTGCTTTTTATCCCGAAAATCGGCCTTATTCCCGAGGGTGGCAAAACACATTTTAGGCGCGGGCGAAGCCGTGGGTGCAGCTTGTACCTACTAAATATAGATATTTAAGTAGCCTAGGACTTATTCAAGACTCGTGTGTGACTTTACAAACATAGTATTAACCACAGAGTTAATAATACCTATTGAGTTATTGACAGACACAAAATTCACTCTAGATCGCGAACCTGCCTTGTTTCTTTTTGTTTTCTTTCAAAACTGACTATTGAAAGTTAAGATGGTACTGTATCTATCTATGTGATTTATCCGCTATAGCTATATTAACTGTAATCCCAGAGCAAAGGTCACAATGAGTTGTGAGCGAAATACCCTAAGATGAAATCTAATATTTATACTTAATATTAAAAATCAACAAAATTGATTTTATTTTTTCGTATTCAGCAATACCTAGTTATGTTTTTTATATTTGCCTATCAAAATGATTCAACTATGCCTAACACTCCTGAGAGTGAGCAGTCAGTAGCGTCAAAGGTGATGGACTCCATTCCAATTTATTGATATTTGAGACTAACGCTTTAAAAATGGAGCTATAGCAATAGTTAATGATATTAATAAGGACAATAATAACCAAATTGAAAATTAACATACCTAGGTGTGGCGGTAAAGAGTCTCAATGGTAAAGAGGCTTATGTCAAAATACATTGTTTTGTAATTTTCCTCTTATTTTTACCAAGTCAAGGTCGGCTATTCTTTAAAAGTATAAAAACAAACAAACTTCTTACTGTTATCTGTTAAATTCCAATGGCGCAGGTCGTAACCTTAACCTCTACCACCTTACTTCTATGCACGATCATTCATAAGCCATATAAATGACAATAAAACAAATATTGGTGCCCTTGGTGATAATAAAACTAAATGCTTTCGAAATTTAACTTTCTTTCAAGGTAGATAGAATAGAAATTCGTGTGATAAAAAGACAATAAACCTATTGTTAAGGTTCGTATACACTAGAGTCGGCCGCGCCGGGTCACAGTGTCTACGGGTTCAGATGGGGCCAGCCGAAGCTTTAGTCTATTTTTGTTATAACCAAAAATTTTATTAATAGTCAAAATGTGATAATTATTAAAGATAGATCCTAAGGTATTTTGCTGTTTTCTCAAGATATCATAAGAAAGAATCACATTGGCACTTGCTTGTTTTTAAAGGCTACGATGCTATGTATTTAAGGATAGCTGATAAAGCTAAGAAAAGCTATAAGCTAATTAAATTTTGTAAAAGTGCGTTCTGCGTACTTGTAAAAGCCTTTTTGTTACACAAAATAGTCTAGTTATTGGATTATTATAATGTACCACGTACCTATAATGACATAGTAATAGTTACTTATAGTTATAACAGTAGACACTGTGTCTCAGCGTCCGTAACAATATTCTAACCAGTCCGACACAATGTACGCTGACCTTTATACAAGGTGGCTATGAAAGCCTCACAGTTAGCATTAAAATGACATCACCTTTATGCCTCGATTGCGGTGTTTACTATCATTACCTATGCTAAACACTTTGTTATGTTTACTAGCGACTCGCCCTCGCTTCGCATCGCTATCAAAAGTGCGGTTTCTTAATTTGCTATAATGTTTGCGGCTCGGCTCCTTTAAGTAATAATTATAAGTTAATTTATTATAAACCAAGATCTATAAGAATAGTACAATACAACAGTGAAAACTGTATCTAATCCATAAGGCGCTTCTTGAGATTAGTGAGTTCAGACAGACGCTTTCCAGCACCTTCCTTTTATACTATGTATTAATATAGATATCATGGAAAATATCTTTATGTCCTTGAATAAAAAGTTTATAATTGTGTGTGGTATTTCCAAACTTGTGTCCTTTTGCCACTGGGGGTGATGATGGCTGGCCCGTGCGTCATGCTCGTGAACGGGTGCTACTTGGGATGACTGGTCAATCTTGGCATGGCTTACATTTAATATTCAATCCAGTATTACCTTGTCGTTCAATGTGACCAGGGGGTGCATTTACCAGTTTAATTAAAATACGTAGTCAAGTTACCATACTAGTTGAAACTAAATAATTGAAATCCTCGTTTTCTTTCTTTAATCTTAGTTTTATATTAATTAGTTAATTTGTAATAATTACTTTGTATGGTTCTTTGGTTGCGTTGAGTGTTTAAATTGTAACTCATTCAAATAACTGTAATTATCTGGCGATTGAAAAGAGTGGCGTGAGTTTCTTGCCAGTTCTTCTCACAGCTCTACCTCGTCAGCGAACTGGCTGTAGGTCAATTGACTGACAAAATGTAATGTTGACTTTTCATAAGCATCATACTTTATGATCTAAATGAAATAAATGCTTTGACTTTGACTTTGACTTCACTGAGGTTGATGTTTGCGTCTTAGTTTGTTTATAAATTTGGATTTGACTGGCGATATCTTTGTTATCAGCTGTAGATAGTATTTGAAAGGAAGAAAAACATTCGCGTATAGTAAACATGCAACTACACAATTATATATTATACAAAACGCAATTCTATACAAATTAAAATTTTCGTATTTCAAAAAAGATTAAAACTGTTAAGTTCTTTCTGCGGGTCGAGTAAAGTGATACTAATTTGAGTTTTACTATGAAACAAATCTTAGTAGGTATTAGCACAGATTATATTCAAAGTCTGAAATTGTGCCGGGTAAATGACAATAGGCTTGCTTGCTGTTAGGAATGTTCCTAAGTACACTTTACCCCTCAAAGTTGAGTTCGGAATTTGGTATCTTTTTAAAAAAACGTCATGTTTAATTTTGTTATTAGCAGATTATATTTTTAATACTGGATGTTTCTTCTTATTTCTGTTATTAATCTATTAATTATATTGTTACAGGTAAAAATATTTGAGCTGTTAGCTCTACTGTCGTCGCTTAACGCTAGTGGTCCAGATGCCATGGTAGATATACCTATACCTAGGTACTTACTTATAATCTTAGATTAAGTAAGTATGGAACGAATCTCTCAGACAGAAAGCGTTCACGCGGTCAAGCGTTCAAGTTCAGTTCAGTTTTCATAAACGAACGCGAAACGCTTGACCGCTCTCTGTCTGACAGGATCCTAAAGGTAATGGCCCGATATGTTTATGACTCAGTGATCGGAGTAGGTAGATTGAAATGGGGTCATTGATCCGAAACGTATATATTAATATGGACATTCCTCCGGAATTGGTGGATTATTAAAATAAAACCGGAACTTATGTAGGAATTTTATTCTGCCAGAGTGGAAGGAGTCATTTGATGATTTGCCATCCTCAAAAAAAGGTAGGAATTGTAATAAAATGAGCAATATTATTCTTTATAATTCTTCATATTTTTTTTAACGGCACACAGTCACGATTTGACAAAACCCAACGACCAATCAGAACAAAGGATCATGGGTGGTACAATAACCGGTTATCAGAACAATGCGTACGCCCGCCGACGACATGCCAGGTAGCTCACTCGTTTACTTCGGTTCGTAGAGTGCGCATCTTTGTTTGTTACTGTGTTGTGAAAACGCTTGTGTACATACTGACTTCTGGAATCTGCTCTAAACCACGATTTGGCTCGAATATACGGACTCAGATTTTTCACTATTGAATTGGATCTACATATTTAAACCAAGCTTTGGTAAGTAATATTTTACTAGTTACAAGGAGTATAAAGCATGTTTGGATGTACTATAAGAATATTTTTAGTATTGTGTTTGTTCGCTTAACCTGCTGAACATACCATGAGTCTTAATATTGTTAAATCTTTAATAGAGTATGAACCAGTGAGCTTAGTGCGAAACAAAATTATGATATTCTAGTAATGTAGTCGCAATTCAGCTAACTCCACTATTAACCGACATTTTACTGGAATCCGTATATAATTTGAATGCCCTGTGTCCTCTTGCAATGTATTGGTAAAATAAATTACTATAGGCCTTATCTACTTCTCTACAAAATATTCTACGTAACAAGCCCTTTCATTTGATACCCATATTGATGGAATTGAAAAAAAAAAAAAGTTGTCCGCCATCTTGTAGCGGCAGCCATTTTGGATTACAATAATATTGAATATACATAATTGTATTGTCACCAGAATCAAAGGCGAATACCAAATTTTAGATCAATCGGTTGACAGGAAGAGGGTGAAATTTCAATGACTAAATTTGATCCACGAAAAATAAAACAAACGGAGTAAGCTAAATAAACTAAATAAAATGTAATTTTTTCATGTCTTTGTTTTAGGTGATATATACGAGGTTCCATCTCTAAAACAAAGTTCAGATATGGCAAACGTCAAGACTGAAACTGTAGAAAAATGGATATCCGGTCATCCCGAACTACTTTACGATCACGCTAGTGGTACAATATACTGTTCAAAATGTGAAAGCCATTTGAAAACCATCAATAAAGGAAACGTTAAAAGACATATCGAAGGAGCAGTACACCAGGGAAAGTTTAAGCGGCTAGTGGTGAGCGTTGAATGAACGAACCGTTTTTTTAGACTGTTTATCTCGCATGAACGGTAGACTAGTTTACGGTCTACCAATAAACTAGTTTACTCGTGAACGAATAAGCCGTGCGATGACTCAACGAGAACGAGAATGAACGACCGACAACATTCCAATTTCCGAGTAAACATACTTTAGACCTTATGAACACGAAGTACGAACTAATCTTCAAAGACTAGCTGTCGACACAACGACGTGTTGTTTTGTCGACTAGTTTTGGTCGTCGACGACTGTCGACAAAATGACATGTTGTTTTGCCGACTAGTTTCGGCCGTTGACGACCGTTGACAAAACAATGCGTTGTATAGTTGACGGCCGAAACTAGTCGAAAATAAAACTGTTTTTTAAACTAGTTTATCGTAGACGCTAAACGGTCTCGTTGCGTTGTGTCGAAATACGTCAACGACCCACCACTATAAGCGGCCCGAAGAGGAATTTTATTTCGATCTTATACAATTCCTCATTTTGTGCAATATTCCGTGGTCTTAGATGAAAAATACTACTTTTCAAGATTTCTTTAAAAAATATATGTGTAGTACCTGTTGTTGTACGTGTACTAATCGTACTCTGCCAGATGAATCACAGTTACGGAAAGTTTACTTGGACAAGTTTTTTAAGAATAAAATCAATTCGATTCGGCAAAATTATAAAAATGAGAAACTATGGATATCATTAGATGAAACGACAGACTTTTTAGGTCGCTATATAGTCCATTTTTTAATAAAACCATTACATCCTAGCAATTTGACTAGACCTTATTTGGTAGCATGTAAAATGCTAACTGTAGTTAATGGACAAACAATCACGCAATTTGTGTTAGAATGTTTGGAAAACTTTTGGGAAGATTCTTTTGAATCGAAGGTAGGTAACATTCTTGTCCTCTGCACTGATAGCGTTGCATATATGCTGTCTGCAGGACGAAATTTAAAACAACACTTACCTGAAATGAAGCACGTAACATGTTTGGCGCACTCTCTTCATCGCGTATCTGAGCAAATTAGGTTAGAATATCACGATGTTAACATTTTAATAGCAAATGTTAAAAAGGTATTTTTGAAAGCCCCAAGTAGAGTCAAAATTTTAAAAGAAAAATATCCAGATTTGCCGCTACCTCCCCAACCAGTTGTTACAAGATGGGGCACTTGGTTAGAGGCAGCATTTTATTACGCTCAAAACTTTGAAAAAATAAAAGTATTATCTTGTTTAAGCAGCTCTGATGCGGTATCTATTCGAGAGGCAAAAAATATTATAGAAAAAGAAAATTTAAAAGAAGATTTAAATTACATTAAAGACAATTATTTTATAATTCATTTGTCTTTAAAAGAATTGAAAAAGCATAATTTATCGTTGACAGATTCACTTTTAGCATTTGACAACGTCAGAGATGCTATAAATTAGTGCAATTCAGAAAATATAAAAAATAAAATAGAACGTGTTATGGAACGAAACCCAGATTTAGACACACTTAGAGAATATAGTGAGGCCATTGAAAAAAATGAAGCACATAATTTAATACCTTTTTTAAAATTTGCTCCTTTGACATCGTCAGATGTAGAACGGTCTTTTTCCATTTATAAATGGACTTTAGATGTTAAAAGAAATAGGTTGAAAATAGAAAATATAGAGAAACTCATAGTTATATATTTTAATTGTAAAGATCAGGATTACCAGGATGCTGACATTGTAATCGATGAAGATTAAAAATGTGAATAAATGTAAAATGTACATATTTAACAATAAACAATGTTGATTTTTATCTTTTTTCTTTATTCTACCCCTTTTTTTTGGTCCTAAAATCTGACTAAAATCAACCTGTTCCTTCGTATGCCCTTTACGTTTCAGAGTCGTGGTGCATCCTTAGAACAGTCTCACGACCCCAGCAGGCATTGGCCTTCTATGGGGCTCCGTCATTTATTCTCCCTTAATGCAAATTACCATGACCCCTATGAAAATATTTAAATTTAAGTGCAACAATTTATGTCTATCTATAAAAGTTCTAGCCATAAAAGGCTAAAAATAAAAAAATAAAAATTAAAGCTTCGATCAAAATTCGATTGTTTTTATTATTCAACAGATAAATAATGAATTAATTTAGTTTTGATACCTTCCTTTAAATTTTGAATTGAGTAGGAATAATATCACTACCAACATTAACAATATTTAATTAAATCCGGAAATACCGGCATTACTTTCCGGGAAAATGGCTTGAAAATGGCTTATCCATGTTCTTCTTTCTGTGTGCATTTATGATACAAGTACCAAAAATCAATCTACCTACTCCGATCACTGTATGACAGTATATTTAATTTGGCTCAGACGCTAAATACCAGTTTTATCCATATATATTTTCTATCATTACAATATTCTCAATGAGAAATATTGCGATCGCGATCGATATTATGTTCAAACGTCGTGGAGTCGAGTCAAAAATCGAGTCGTGGAAATTTTAGACTCACACTATTTTTTGTCTCTATCATACGTCAGTAGTAATTATTGTAATTTGTCTTTTTACTAAAAAAGGTATAAACATTGTTGTTTACATTTTTTATTCGCGCCATTTTAATGACATCACCGTTTAAAATATACGCCGTGGTCAAATTAACTCGCATCAACAAAACTTATGTTATGAATGTAAATCTGTTTATTTCTTAAATTAACATGCTCTTTGATTAATTAACATCATTTAACTTGATTCCTTACCTTGGTTGGTCATCTGCTAGATTAACGTAAACACATATTTTTATATTTTATAAGATTAATGTTTTTATTTTTTCTAAGTTTAACAAGATAATTTTACCTAGATTTTCTTTGCTCGGGATATCTATAAAATTTAATCACATTCTTATTGGCAATATAGATTTATTTGGAGACCCAAAAGGCTGCAGCACGATCAAGTAGAGTGCTTGCTTTTCAGACACCAAATGCGATACAACTGTATTTAAAAACAAGAAAGTAAAGAACTCTTCTTATATTAAATGTTCTCTGTCCTTATGTTCTCTTAAAATAAATATATGTGGAGACCAGAGCTTTATCAAACTCTGATTATCGAACTAACGTATAGGCTTCGATAAATTGCTTGCCTACTAACAGACAGTCCCCACGATTTAAATCTCTGGTCTCCACATATATTATCTTTGTTACACAATCTATTAAATTAATTATCTTGTACATTTATTGTTTATTACATCCGAGAAACTACACATATCATGCAGTGAACAAGCAAGCGTAACGTCCAAACAATAAAGATGGTTTTATATTGAAGCTTATTGTCGCATACGATCTAATGTTCAAGTTTTTACTTAGCAGAAAGTTTTGAACGGAAGAAATTTACCTGAATGTTAATTATAATATAGTTCAATATTGAGTTGTATGTAAAAGTAACACGCAGACTGGAGGCTGCTACGATTCAATTCAATCCAATTCGGCCTTTTGAAACCATTCTGGTTATCAGCAGTGGATCTCTTACAGCTAAGATAATGATGGTGTTTGTAAGCGCAGTACTATAGGGGTAAGCCGAGAGAGATGTATAACACCCCTGTTTCACCAGCTAAGTATACGATCCCATGTAAAAAGGGGCGAGCCTGTTTATGTTTTACTCGTTTATAAGTTGTTATTTTATTTAAATGTTATTTTATGATTGTGGCTGTTTCATTTGCTAAGCTTCGCAACCTCTGGGCCATCAAGATGCGAGTCTTATTCATTGCATAAAAAAATAGTCAAGTTTGTTGTGTAAACATTTCACGTGTTAAAAGGTGTTGATATTTTATTATATTCGGTATTTTACGTCAAATGCCGCATTTTGTCTGTTCTATTTCCCACATTAGAAATAAAGAAACTTTGTCTTTGCATACGAATGGTAAAATCAAGAAAATGTCACGAATTTAGCAAGGTCGGTCAGCGCACTTTGATTATTTGTGTTGTGCTATACCCTCCTCCATTTTGCTCATCTGGACCCCTCAGTATCACATCAATGTAAGCCAGTATCTCTTCAAAATGTTCTAAAAGTCCAGTTAACATCCAGTTTCTCATAAGGCTTATTTTTTTTGCAGCCAAGTTTTTCATTCACATACTGTAGATAAAATTAATGAATGTTGAAAGATAAAGGAGGTTCGTTTGGATCGGAGCAAAACGACGTTCTATATTATAGTATCTGCTTGTTTAACGTGAGGAGACGGGCATGATGTTATGTAAATATGTGTACATCCTGCATTACATTACTGCTCGTATAAGACTAAGTTTAGTGGTAACCATAAAACTAATCATCAATAGCGGGAAATTAAGAATAGCGGATAATTTTTTTAAACCAAACCATGCATCACATGTTTGAACAAATAAACGAACAAAACGTTTTTAATTAAAACCGGCAATTGTTTCAATCGTCTTGACGTTGATGAAGTGTGTACGATATACTCAGTGATGCAATAAATTAGATTATAACAGCATTGTTTACTGTTTTTATTGAGGGAAAGCAAAGTAAAAGATCGACGAGAAACACAGAAACGGTAGTTATTCAACAATCTTTCATCGTTGTCTGTCGTTGGGGCTTAGGTAACCTTATATTAGAGCAAGATTCCTTCGCGCGTACCTATTTCTCTCTCGCCAAGGTACATGACAATTTTTGTCTTCTGTTTTTCAGTGTAAGTGATTTTATGTGCGATTGTTTTGGGTCATTGTGTAGTGAATTGACACGGCATTTAGTTTTTAAGTGTAGTTGCTAAAGTTTGTAACAGACAGGTAGTCAAAGTACGACAAAATACTTTTATGAATTGTTTTTCGCACTATAATGAAATGATAAGTATAGGACTGGGGGCCTACCACCACCTCATAGAGCAGTAAATATTATTTTAATTTCACTTTGTGTTTTGTCTTTTTCTTTTGTACCATTAAAAAGAAGGATAAAGACAAAGTAAGGTTATAATAAGATTGGCCTTAGGACTTTCTTCAGTCACCATGCTTGGCAGACGGATGTTTGGTAAGTAGGTACTACGCAGGTAACTACTCGCTAATCGCTTCTTTAATAATAATAATAATAATAATATTATAATAATAATAATATTTCAACAACTACACACAACGCCATCTAGTCCCAAAGTAAGCATATTATATGCTTGTGTTATGGGTTCTAGAATGCGGATACTCATGAAAAGAGATGGAATATTTTCATTGTAGACTGAAGACCAAATAGCCACTTTTTATATCACGTTTAAAAAGTAAATTTTTACTTAACTTAGCATTTTTATTCAATAATTACTATACTTAATTAAAAACAACTTCTATTTAAATAAGTAATATGTAATCATCACGAACGTAATAAAAAAAAAAACAATTAAAATTGTTAATTGTTTTAGTTTCAAGGTTGTGACCCTGACACTACCTTCACGCTAAATTAACAAGGGTCAGGCAGAACTAACAACGCTCGTAATATAAATTAGACAGGAAATCGATTACCGTTGGTGAACTCGATAGATACAATTTAGATTTTTTAACAGTTTTTGTAATTGTTATTACCACAGGTATTACGTTCAGATTCAGAGTTATGCTTGCATAACCTCTGGAAGGTAGGCCGAGGTATACTTACATAAAATTTATAGATAGGTATTCTCTAAATATTAAAGCAAAGTCTTTGTTTTCTTCGGTCTGTTTCCCCGCTTATCGGACACAACACAACGGAATTAGTATCTACCCTTAGGCGACGAAGTCGTGGCATGTTCCTAATTAAGCTGTTATTATCTTTTTTTTTATGTTAGCCTACCAAAGTGACTCCACCCCGCCTGATGGTAAGCAGTCAGTGGAATCCAGAAGTGGTGGCCACCATACCAAAAGTCATCGTTTTAAACTGCTGATACGGTGGCCTTCACTATGGCGGCTTGGAAAATGAGGTTAGAGGAAGAGAGTGAGGGAGGTGAGGCAAGACGTAAGGGGATAAAATGGGCCGCCGGCACTCTCACCCACCGAACGAAACGCAGTAGTACTGCTACTCTTACGTTGATCTTCTATGAGAGGGTAGTACTTTCTCGGACGATCCGGCCCATTCATGCTAAAACCAGCGTTTCTAATATATCTAATCTAATCCAATCTATCTATCTAATTTCAAAACAAAATATCTGTTGTATCTTTGGTGGACACACTGGTGCAATAAATAGCCCAAAACTAGACAAAAAATTGCGTTTATTTCTTAGCTAACGACGTTATGTACAGTTTTTCGTGGTGAGCGAGTGAATACAATATCAAAAACGACACCGCTCACCGACCCGAACGAGATCGCAGTACCCACCACTTGCCCCGTTTAGGTTCTTAGCCTAAACAATATCAACGTATTTACCTACCAATTTATCTGCAAATAAATCCTCAAAGTCCTGCTCTACAAAAGAAGATAGCCGTAAAACAACATATTATAATAATCTATTCTGTCTATAATCTAACTATTATAATAATCTATTGAAAAATTTACCTAAATCATCTAACAGACATAATAATTTTCCCGTAATATTAATCTCGTAGTTTCTTTAAAAATACCTCAACAGAACTGTATAGAAATCATTTAAGTTGGCCATCGTCACATGCCGTATCGGATTATTACTCAACCATAGACAATTACATAGCATTGCTGCCATTTTACAAGTCAGCTGTCGATTCAAGAAGGCGACCGTGAGCTATGGCGCGCGATTGATACTTGTTTGAAGTCTTGAATGGCTAAAATAGAATCGTGTCGACGTTAAATTGCATTTAGTTTATCGGTTGAATTGAATTTACTACTAGCTACCGACTACGGCCTCTCACGAGGATTCTATAAGTAGGGAAGTATAGATAAGATTATCATAACAAAAGTCAAAAACATCGTAAAGAATCCTGGACTTATAATAATAATAAAAAGGCTGAAATTGTTAATCCGCCTTAAAGCGATTAACACACTGTCACGCACCACGCAGCGTAGTGCGTGAATGCGTGTTCGTGTGCGTGAAAAAACACGCACAGTTCAATACACTAAAATAAAGAAACCTATTGAAATATTATGTACCTTATGTCACTCCCACAATCAATACGAGTCTAATGATACCCCATATGCTAAAATCCATCAAGCCATTTAGGCTGCAGATCGTGCCAAAGAAAGAGACATACATTCAAACATACATACGATCAAAAACATTACCCTCCTTGACTTCAGTACAGGTAACCGTCTCAATATAAATCTTCCAAAAAAAAAAACTTCAAAACGATAGTGAAAACCGTATCAAAGCTGTTGAGTGATAAGTTAGCGGATAAACAGACTGAAGGAAATGGCGACAAACTATTTTAATATTGTTAAGGTTTAGTGGTTGTAAAGCAATTTTATTGTTAGTTTAATGAATTCTAGGTCATGGCAGCTTTTGCTTTCGATGGTGACTATAACGAATTACCTACCGACTTACGAATGACTTTTATTTTTAATACGATCGTTTAGTGTAGGTATGACTATCAGGTTGATTTAACATGCTCTGCTTTGAATGCGAAATTTAATACTTATTAGCTTTTATTAAATTTATTCTCATTTTATTTTAAAGTTGCATATTAACTAGTAAGTAATTATAGGTAAATAAAGCAATGTTTTAATTTTTAAACATCTTTAATGATTTTCGAAGTCAGTCTAAGTTTATTATCGGATTCATAGTTTTAGAAAATTCTTGCGCTGCCTGGTGAACGAGCTCTACATAATTACCGCGGGATATTGCAGACATACAATCGACGGGCATAAAGTTAGAAACTCGAAACAAATATTTGTGGACCATACATTGAAGTCAGAGTAAGAAGCCCAAAGGTCGATAAATTGCAAGTACCTATAAGGACGCTAATTTATTCTGCAGTAAAACTAGACAATCGAGACTTTTATGTATTACAAGTGGTAACACAGGTTATAATAAACACGACTTGGACCAACTTGGACCGAGTTTATAAAAACCGGCTCGATTAGAATTATAAACATAACGTCTTCTCGTCTGCCTACTGGCTTCATAGGGCTCTATCATAAATGTATATATAACAAGAAGAAAGAAAACAATATATTTAAGATCTGCTACAGGATATACACTTTACATTTTATAAGTTGCAGTAATAACATTAGGATCAGAATCCAGGAGTCCAAAAAATGCGATAAGCTACAGCGCTGATTTTCAGGTAGGCCCAGTGACATTGCAGATGTCTCTAAGCCGAAAGTTTACCAAAATAGAAAAAAAACTAATAGGTATTATAATATTGCCAATCTACATTAAGCGAGCGTGGCGACTGGCGATCAATGCTCATGCCTTCTCTAATCATATGCCTTTCCCTGCAGTGAGATAATAACATTAATAACGGGCTGTTATGATATTAATATTTTCGCTTCATGTCTTAAATATTGTTAAAAGAATACTTAATCGCAACAATGTGCCGTTGGGAAGATCACCATAATGTAAGCATGAAATAAAAATATTATTGAGATCTTGTGTCAACTAACATGAAATTCATACGATTGTGCGTTTCCCAAAACATTACTGGCATCAACATAGATCACGTCGTACGATATGCATAATATGTATTATTATTATGATCTGTGGTTCTTTCACAAGTGGATGGTTGAAGGTTTCAGCAAAAATGATGTAGAACGGGGTATTGCTACCCTCTCACAGAACTTCGGCGCGGCGTAGGTAAAGTATGTCTATGATATTTATAGACCCAATTACCCCCTCAAACCTCTTAATTTTCGTATCTTCTCTTATTTCCTTCTCCCTATTATGATGATCGGCACCAGCTTGGTTATATTTATGTTGGTATTTTCTAAGCATTGATTTGTAATGTTTAAAGTACACATTCATGTCAATTTTCCATAAGTTTTCGGTAATGAAGTATCATTATGTGGACCGAAAGCTTGTGTAACACTTAAATTCGGATAAAAAAGGATTACATTCATTTTGTTTTTCGTAACGGAAGAAACTGCATATTTTTCTTCCATCCTCCATTTTATTTCTAATCGAATTTGTTATGACTTCAAAGTTCGTAGTACCTTATGCAGTTCCCTAGAGTCTCCATAACGTGAAAACTCGGTGTTTGCAAGAGCTTCATTCCTGATTTATGAAACTTACAGTAAAGTTTCACTGACAATCATGTGTTAAAACTAAAAATTTCATTAGGATACTCACATGTACTATTAATAAATCACAACTACGTGCTAAAACCGCTGCTTCAAACTCACTAATTGGCTTATATTATAATTTCGTTAGTAATTGCTAAAGAAGTCGTAAACAATTTTGTAGAAGATTATATTCTCAACTTTATAACTATGTAACGACTACGCAGGTAGATATTGCTGTTGCAAAATGTTTTACTTATCGACTTAGATACGTCAACAGTAAAAATTTTCCGATTGCAAATTTTAATGTAAGTTTGGTACACCAAAAATATTTTTATGTGATTTTTCTACAAATGAATGATTTTAAAAGTACCTATATTTAAGTTTGTTTTTATCTTTGAGGTACAGAGCTCTAAAGCCGATGTTTATTAATCATTATACTTACGAGTTCTACAATCTTGTTATAAACATTTCTGTACTAGCTACTACTGGTGCGACCTTATCAAATTGTCGCGTAGTTTTTGTTCTAGTTTGGTCGATGTTTACATTGATTCACATTTCTTAGTATGTCTATAGGAGTGTCATGGTTTAGTAAATATTATTACTCCATTTGGCTGATACCAAGTTAGCCTAGCTGTCTTATATTCAATCATTGGTAATGTTACCGCGACGAATTTGAGACTGATCGTAATGTCCGATCCGAAAAATTTAAAACCACTTATAAATCTTATCGAAATTTCATAATATGCTTCGTTTTACATAGAACTGTCAAATGTTTTAGAATTTGAGTACTGAGTCATTACAAGTGTCCTTCTGTTTGTTTCTCCGCTAACCCTTGCTTACTCTTTTTACAAAATCGGCATGTTAATGCTATTTATCTACTATACTAATAGTTTTGTTCTTTTCGCTAATAATAAACAATGTACAGTAAATAAATAAATAATAGTCCACTTGCAAGGTTTACCGTTCAACATTGTCTTCCCACAAACATGACGACCTGACCTTCTGAAGAACCAGTTCCGATGCTTACTCATACTTTCCAATACGAGTTTAAATATAAACATAATGATATATGGTAGGTACTTACCTACAGGTGTATACATAAGTGCTTGTTGTAAAAGCAAGCCATGTATTTGCGTAGGTTATGTCATGATAGTGTAGTAAATTTTTAGATTTTCTAAGTTTATCTTGTAGATTGACTGACTAACGGTGAAAGAAGACGTGAGAAAACATAGACTTAAGATCTGAAATTGCCAATCCACTTTGAGTATACGTGGCGACCGATGCGCATGCCTAAATACCAGAAACGTTGTTAATTTTTCGTTTTTTTTGTCGGAATCAGTAAATCTTACTTAAGCTCTTGCCTTCAAGGTTAAGTTACAGACCTCTAAAGTCTCAGTGACTAGTCTATATTTTTGGATTTCTTACAATATTTGTTTCGAGTCTAAGTCGAGAATAAGTGTTTGATTTTTGTGCAAAGTCAATAACCTCGAGACTATTTTTATTAATTGAAAGAAAACTGAATTTCCTTTTTCGTAACATTAGCATTGTTATCGATGACGTATTGACGTCACATTATTGTTGCATTACCCTAGTGGAAAAGAAAAAAAACTATAATCAGTCAATTTTCATCTGTAATTAAAAGGCTTACGGTTGTAATTAACGAAGTACTATTTGGCGTTTACGTCTTTTACTAGATTAGGGTGTATGTTGATACAATTTTATTAGTATCGTGTGTAGTTTGTGAATGGTGAACAATTTATCAATTAACGTATTTTTCTTTCAACAATAGTCATTATCCAATCAGTCGTATTTTACGTCCATTCAAGGATCTCCGCATTAGTCACCTTTTGAGAAGCCCTGCCTACCCATGCTGCTTTTAGGTGGAAATATTAGCAATTTCTGCTGGACATAGACTCCAGCAGAAATTGCATAATATACTATACTAAGTAATACTTTAGACTTTGGTGTCTAAATCTCTTTGAGAGAGAAGTAGAAAAAAAAGAGTGACTGAAAAGAGAGTTCGTAAACTCTGGGCATTCTTACTCACTCACTCACTCACAAAACAAAGCTCAAATATACAAATTCTGCTACAAAAAACCTACATCATCTCCTTTCATGATAAGAAACAGCATGAAACAAGGCATAAAAAAATATAGACCTGGCTATATTTTTTTATGTCAAGAAAGCCCAAAATGGTTTGTAAATAAAATATCACTTAGGTTCTTTCATAAAAAGCTATTATAACTACGAGATGCTTAGGTTTCACATGACATTTTTCCTCGACATGCAATTACATAACCTCCTGCAGTCAATGTGATGGTTATCCGGTATCTCATGCCTACATTGTGATGTTTTTGTCATTATCTAAAATAATTTCTCCCACGTACGTGCAGGCTCTGGAACGAACTACCAGCTGCGGTGTTTCCCGAGCGCTATGACATGTCCTTCTTCAAACGAGGTTTAAAGAGAGCATTAATATCACGGTAGGCAGCGGCTTCGCAGAGCCCCTGGCATTGCAGAAGTCTATGAGCGACAGTTACCACTTACCATCAGGTGGGCTGTTGGCTCGTCTGCCACTGTAGGCAACAAAAAAAAAAAAAAAATTGTCTTCATTTAAGTTTCGCAATTAACACTTGGCTAGGGCTTTCATTTGACGAAGATGGCTGGCAAACTATCAAAAAAATAATAAAAATAATAATCATTGGCAAAATTTGTTTTGCTTGAAGAAAATCGCGGTTTATTAAATTATAGATACAATAAAAACCAACAATCATAGCAACAATACAGTCGTGTTATAGCTGGGAAGTGTAATTTTCAGTGTTACTAATTGTATTAAAAGCAGAAGATATTGTGTAATTATGTCTGCTTCACAGCTTACATGACAGTAATAGGCTAAGACGTAAGAGCCACAGTCTTCTTTACGTGTCGACAGCAAATCCTTATATTGTAATACCCAAAAACCTGTAATCTGTGTCTTTGCCAAAACTTAGCTACGGCTACTGCATTGTCAAATCAAATCAAATCAAATCAAAATAATTTATTTGCATTAAACATGTGTGGTCATACAATCTCGGATAGCATTCTTGGTGTTGTGCATAGTTTAAGTGCAGCATGTTTTACCATAAGAGGTGTCAGCAGCGTTCATTAAATCCTTCTGCGCGCAGAGCTTCGTCGTGCTTTTGAAATTGAAATAAAATGTCCATTTGACATGCATCTTCTCTTTATCTACAATTCTAAACCTTTTTAGCTGTTTCGTCAACATTTCTTTACTTATCTGCATTACAATCGCTTAATTAGGAAATAAGAATTATCTACGTAGTTAACATAAGATTAGTATATTCATTAAACAGTTATAAACAAATTTAAACAAAGCTAGATTTTATTTTCACTTTATAACATAGCAAAATTATCAATTATGTAGTTGTCTTGACATTAACGAGTAACGATGAATAGAAAACTATGTGTGAAAGCTTTCATTCATGTTAGGAATAGCATCGAACAATACAGTGAAAGTTGTGACCTGATGCACTGTCATAGTGCAATTTGTTGCTCGTTGCACTTGTTGCTCGTTGCATTTATTTGAAACCAGCTATTGAAAAATAGCTTCTAATGTGATTAGCATTAGATACGTATTCTCAAGATTTGCGTCAAGAAGTTACGCCGTTTTTAGTTAGCAAGGCTGAAGGCGGTATTTTCTATCGAATGTATGTATTAACCTAGGCCATCTGCATCGTCACTGACAGTTTTGACATTCCAATTCCAATGTTGTCAATGAGGGTGATTACGAAAACCTACCTGAACCTGACACCTAATAAAATAGCATTTTCTGTAATCTGTGACCTCAGTGCTGCCACCTCGTGGGCGCCATTTTAGAAAACCCTCAGTAAGCACATCAAATCTTTTTTGCACATTCTTAATCACGTGTCACATATTGTGACTTCTCTTTATGGTATGTCCAAGGGTAAGCTCATCGTAAACACTATAGTAATTTTAACATTAGTCACTGATTTACACGAGGATGTGAGCCATGACAAAGGCATGAAGTCATCTGTGATTGCCCTCTAAGATCTGAAGAATGATTAATTATATCGTAATATCGTTATTACTTTTAATTGTATAATAATATTAGATTTTAGTACCTATTGTATTCTGAAACATGTGTCGAGAGTAAAATATTTTTTTAAATTATTAATTATTTTATATTTTCATTTTTATTCTTCTTACGTTTAAAAAACGAGAATGTTTACATAGAAAGTGATGTAAAATAAACGCCAAACACACGTGCACATAAAAGACCCGCGAAAATTTGTGTAACGTTTATGCGCATAATTTTTTCGCGAGACGGACATAATTAAATTTATATAAGTTTTAGTCTATATTTTGAAGGGTTTTTGATTTCTTTTATGACTAGCTGTGTGTGTATGGCGTTTTTTTTTTCGAAGGCGCCAGGAGCAACTCTATACTTCTAGCGTTTGTCAAGTGTATACTTGGTGATTACTACTTACCGTCGTCCGCCGCTTGTAATCTGAGACTATTGGCAAAAAAAAAGGTCTTCGTGCGTCCTGTACAGCATCATTAATTAACTTAACGACAAACCGGCTGATACACAACACAAAATAAACATTAAAAATACAAAGCCTATTTTACTCACAATAGGTAATCTACACTGTTTTGTCAATCAAAAATATGTAGCAAAATAATGTGCTTAGACTTGTAGTATAAAATCAAATTTAGCTTAAGATAAGAGATTATAAATTAAATGCTTAAATAACAAAGTTTCATGGGCTTTTTTGTAGACCTTTTAAAGGCATACAATACTGTAGTACATTATTTTGATCTATCTCGTAGGGTTTAGCCAGTGTTTGCAATGTAAGCGCTAAAAATGTGTTTATTTACGACATCACATTAGAAACCTTCTAAAATTATCAATGTTTCTGTACTATATTATGCATGTTTTTAAGATAAACCTTCCTCTTAAATCACTCTATCGATTGTAAAATCCGCGTCAAAATCCGTTGCGAGTTTTAAAGATCTAAGCACACAATAGGGAGTGACAGTCAGACAGACAGACAGCGGGCAGTGATTTTGTTTTATACTATGCTATGTAGTGTTATATTAAAATTATAATTTCTATAATTTTATAGTTATTATATTCTATTACTGTTTATTACCATTACACTAAGTTATGTATGAGTGAATGTCAATGAAAATAGCTGTGTTGTGAATATTAAAGTAACGATTACATTGTATGCAATCTTTGCTTGTAGACTGCCATTAAAGAAAACGCCTACGCGTTGAGGTTGATGACACTTATTTGTCAAGCGTGTCAATAATGAATGCCAAAGTGCAGACGAGCGTTCACAACGTAAGAGTGGTAACGTCTCAATTTAATGTCTTATTTAGGTAGTTTTCAATTTTTATCGAAAAATTACAGTTATTTCAATACGAAAGTAACGACAAGTATAGAAATAGAGCTGTAAGCATTATGGTTACTTACTTTTTATAAAGCTTTTACGTAAAAAGTGTTCTATCAATATTTTCTAAACAGCTCCGAATAAACGGTAAAAATTAAAAACCACGAAAATATGACATTATAATGCGACGTTGTTACTCTTAAGTGTGAACGCTCTTAGCAGTAATGTTTTTCGACAGTCAGAAACTGAGGTGATGTTTTGTTCTTATTGAATATTATATAGATGGGAACACATGCGCTGGCAAAGAGTTCCAGGCTTTAATTGAGCGACAAAACGGCAAAGCGACAGGACGGACCCCTGTGGCACCCCAGCGTTGACCTGCAAATAATTGGAGGCCGATTCGTCACAAAGGACTCTAATGCGGCGCTCATGCAGGAATACGGCAATCCAGCTGCATAGCTGGGGTCATGGGGTGGCAGACTATATGCTGGAAGCTTGGACAGAAGCGAACGGTGCCATACTCTATCGAAGGCTTTGGTTATGTCAAGGCTGATGGCCAAGGACTCTCCATGCCTGTCCATAGCTTCACCCCATTGGTGCGTGATATACGCTGGAAGGTCACCCGTAGACCGTTTTGACCTGAAGCCATATTGTCGGTCACTAATTAACGAGTGACCCTCTAGGTAGCGGACTAGTTGGGGGTTTATTATCCGCTCAAGCACCTTGCAGAGAACTGAGGTGACAGCTATAGGTCGATAGTTGCCTGGCTCGGACCTATCCCCTTTTTTGGGAATCTTTATTATATTATGGCAGTGCTTTAGAAGTTTATTTTAGTTTCTGTAGAAGTTCATTAATCGTTTAAGTGGTCAGGGAATACTTGATTTTGGCAATTTTAAATAAGGCTGTACCACCCCACCACATCTATTTAACTAAGTAGGTACTACGAGTAAAAACCAAGATTAACAGATAACCTAGGCAAATGTATTTACCGCTAACTCTTGAACTACTTATGCGACGAGTTACATAGCAAAGATTAATAAACAGGCTAAAATTGTTTACGTAAAAATTTTTCTAATCGTGAGAAAGCCAAAGAATTTTGCAAAGTAGGTAAATGTTGTGATTTTAATAGGCATTTTGTAAAGTAAAAATGGCTGTCTTTAGTTAAAAAATATGGTTTAATTACCAAATTTTAAGTAGTGCTAATTGCGTAATGCGTAACATCAAAGAACACATTTTAAATTATGCAACCTAATTTTACCATCATTCCTGACTCTAGACGTTTGACACCAATTTTCGTAAGTTAAGTATCATGAATTATTTACTATTTTCTTGCAATGAGGAACAAGCTTTACGACGCAAGTGACTATGAATGCACGCACTAGGAAACAACTCCCGCGTCTCTTTACTTTACCTACCAATGCACAAAGTACACACAAACTTTCAAAACAAATATTTTAATTATTTAAAATGTGATTATTCTACTCGGAAATAAATGTAAATTACTGTGCATATTTTAATTTTATTACGTTATACAATAACTATTCTTGTAAATTACTGCAATAAAAGTAAAAGTCGCATAAAAACTATGCTCAAGGAAAGGTAGGTATAATAGTCCTATGAAGATTTAAGATCTAACAAAAAAACCGACCGTATTCAGTATCTAATGGCGAAATATTGAATGCATGTGCAGTGCTAGACCAGAACCTGTAGTGTTTGAGCCTTAAGATGTGTACCTACTGTTTGACATAGGATCTCCTAAAAGTTTGCAAGTTGGTCATAGACACAACGCTTGAGACCTTTAATAAGGTGGTATTTATTACGCAGATAATGCTGGTATGGTACCCGTTAACTAGTATTTACGAAAGTCGCTTCATAAGCTGGCTTCAGTTTAATGTGTGCGATTTAACTACACAGTCGAAATGTACAGATAAATGTTTGTGTGTAGAACAAGCAGTTGAACTGTGCAGTTTAACTGAGATCGAATCAAAATATGATTAGATAAAACTTCAAAGAGTATAGTTAAAACTAAAGGTGTGTAGCCCGCTATACGACCCTCGATGCATTCAGTAGGTAATAGGTTATAAGGAATCTTTAAATGGTCGACTGGCTCTATTTACTAACCCACCACTGAAGCATGTAAGTAACTATTTAACATTTCGCCTACTTCAACGCTGAATATTGTTTACATTTTCACTATTCATGTGTCGTGTTCTCATACTGTAGTTTACATAACATTTCCATCGTTTACTGAGAGTGCTACCTATACTTAAAGACATAGGCTATGTAAATTTGATCTACGTTTTGGTTTGTAATTGCTTCTTTATTTTGATTCAAATTGAGCAGGCTGAGAAATATCTCCTCATCTCTATATGATCCTCGTCAAGTCGATCCAAAGTAAACTATCAGATATGCCGTCAGCTTCTCTACCATTGCAATCAATAAAAAAATCGGAATCAGACTACCCAGTCCAGCTGGGACATGTTTGTAAAATCGGTTTGCAAATTTTCAGAAAAAAGTAATACTAATAAAGTACCTATTATCTGGTAATTCACACAAATTAGAAAATTATGTTAAGCAATTTATCATTAACTAATTTCGCATTTCTTGTTTACCTGCTTATCTATAATCTAATGTGTCTAACGCAACAAAAGTGGCTTTTTTATGACTTTTGTATGAAGCTACTATTTCAAAAGTAAACAGCGGATTAGATTGTTATAAAATTAGATTTTCTAATTATTAAACAAGTACAGCATGTTGTGTAAAAGCATATGCTAAGAAAGAAGATCCCAAGAATGCGATTGAAGTTAAAAATAACCCTAATGACTAATGACGAGTAATGATATAGAGCTGTTTTTTTATGCCTTGTATCTTTAGTTACGTCTTTCTTTCTTAGTGCTGCCAGAAAAAATACTAAAAGTAAATACCGTACCAAAATTATTTTTGTTTAGAAGATAGCGGGGAAACAGACAGAAGAGAAGACTTTGCTTTAAACTATTGAGAGTTATTGAATAATTTAACAGTCGCGTTTTAGAAACTGGCTCTTAAGGCTATCATTGCATTGTCAAGCAGTGACGAATATCGCTTATGTGCAAATCACTCAACATTTACCGACTGATTTAAATGCGCGCTTGTGAAATTATTGTTCATTATTCATATTTTACATGATGTCATAATGTATTATAAATAACAGGTTTAGTGTCGTTGGAATACTTGAAATCTAGTACCATAATATCTACAGTTAGTAAGTGAAAAGTTAAAACAAAGTCTGAAATTACCAATCCGTATTGAGCAAGCGTGCGATCAATGCTCATGTCTTCTCTGTATGAGATTAGTATTAGTATTAATATGAGATTCTTTTAATGAGTGGGATAGTAACGAGTCGATATATATCAATTAATGTATTTGTTGACTGCATCTGTGCTGTGGTGGTACCTACTTACGGACTACCACGCAAAGGTAAGGTGATATGAGGTTTTTCTGTCGAGAAATTTTCTTTATTAGCCTGATGTCTGAAAATGTCCCGTAAATGTCAATAGGCTCGTTACCTGTCACATAGGTCCTAACATAACCTGAAACGTGCGTGATACACGCATCTGCTCACCCTTTCGGGATTTTATGTTCTGGCTGGTTCCGTGCAGGATTGGCCTTCTTTTTTCGTGGTTGAGTCAAAGAAATATATTAGGAAGCGGGCAGCAGTGTTGCCATATCACTTAGAATGTTTTCTAAATTTAGTAACGTATTTTTTTGTCATTTTTACGGCGCACTCGCTTGTACGAATTGAAGAAAGTAGGTTGTTGCTTTTGTATAATTAATAACGTGTTACCTATTGCCTTTCATGATCATGCACGATTTTGCCGGAGTGTATAAACTATGTAGGTGATAGATTTCATGGTTTTATAAGAATGGACACAATTTTTTATGAGAAGAATGCAACTACTAAAAAGTATGTCTGTATCTAAAATTTGTATAGTGGCAGAGATATGAGACTTGAGAGATTGGAAAATATGTCATATAATTTCCCAAGGATCGAAGTCACAGCTGTGGTCTATTATGAAAAGCTAAAATCAATGGATTAAGATATTTACAAATTGACAAGGTATGTACTTGGAGACAAACCTAAGCACGAACACAAAATTCGAGTATTCCCAGATTCGTTTAAATATTTTATCAATCATTAAAATTTTGTTCCATGTAGAAATCAAACCCTTTTTACACAGCACACACTCTTACTGCTCTATCATAGCAGTCTTTATTCTACAGCTTAGTTAATACATTTCTTAGTAACAGATACACACATCACGTAGCAAAAATATAAATGAAATAAAAAACAAGTGTCTTGTGAAAGTGTCGACCTAGTTCGTCACATCCGATCTCTATCGAAAGCAAGAGTCGATAATTATATGTCAATTAGCAGCTAGCGAGCAATGCAATCTGTCATTGCTAAGCTCATGACGGTAACGCCTTTGCCCACAGCTAAACTATAGTGAAGATTTGATTTGTAAACTGTCATTACTGTCACTATTGTGTTGGTGTAATAAAAATAAATTAATAATCAAGTTACGGTTAAAACGCTTCTATAGTCGTATTACATTACATGGGTGTAGTATGCACATTTCGCATAACTTGTACAATGGATACGGCGTTCTAGATAAGCAGAGCGGAATTTTCATGCTGGATTTTAAATTTAATGTTTGTTTAATGTTGCCTAAATAAAAAATCTAAATCTCGTATTTGAAAAAAAACAAAAAATAAATGAAAACTATCTTCGAAAAGGTACTTTTGGACTTTTTTTATAAACTTTTTAAGTAAGAACTGTCATTAAGAATAATTACAACGATTTAAGAATTGAAACCACAGTCAAACAATCAATATGTTTAAACATAAATGAATAAGAACGGTCTAACAATTACATGTACACGCGAACAACTCTAATGATCGACATCCGTAGTGCACACTGACCTATTCCGATGCGAAACATGCGATCATTCATGTGATCGACTAATTAAAGATTATGTACGATTGCGATCTCGTGCACACCATGCCTAATGATTTCTCTTAGTGAAAACATGGCTTTATTGCTGTGTGTAACGACAGTCTGGCTACCGGGTACTTTATGTAGGTGTGTTTGTCTTGTTATTTAACACTTGTTTGGCTATAGTACTTGGGCATGCGACGTTATTCAACAAATATTGAAAAGGCAGCATAAGTAGAATGCAGTAATTCTGACGCTAAAATTGTAAGTAAAACACAGCATGAGACTTGCATTTCAGTATTTTGGGGTAAGCCTCCGGTCTGCGGATGGTTCTAGTAGGTATTAATGTGACTTTTTGTACTCAATCTATTGTTTTTCCATATTTATTACTTAAATATCTCTACCGAATATTACACTTTTAGCAACATTAGAAATTATAGTTTAGATATGCTTTTAATTGCATAAATTTCAAATGTTGTTCATGACCTTCGGAATATAGATACCTACAAACACTATAACTATCACTTGAACTTCAAGTGATTGTAGTACTGTTGATATTTATATTCCGACGTCCTACCTATCCATGTACCTACCTGTCGATTGATTTTAGGTACTTACATCTATAATTAATTACTACCTTTAATCTATTTTGCCTAATCCAGTTCTCACGTAATATGAAACTGAAATAGGTACTTAATAAAAAGTGAAGCAATTTCGAGAGGACATATTAATAACGGTAGATTTTTGTTCTAGAAAACTAGAACAACAATAAAAGTTCAGAGAAATTCTTTAACATTATTATATTGTTAAGTATAATTAGTGCTTTATAATATGAGTACAAATAACCTTGGGCTATAAATCGCGGCGTCTTTATATTTTAAACGTGTAGAGATTTAATTTATTACTTCTAATGTTTAAATTTAAACTTTGTGTTAATAGCAATAAGAGTTT
Source organism: Parascotia fuliginaria (assembly GCA_963082885.1). Taxonomy (NCBI): domain Eukaryota; kingdom Metazoa; phylum Arthropoda; class Insecta; order Lepidoptera; family Erebidae; genus Parascotia; species Parascotia fuliginaria. Next base: position 6,686,022 of record OY720197.1, read on the forward strand.
TGCAATTTGTAGTTCTCATCATCCTTCTTTCTTCGTTAATAATGATGGCAAACTGCATTAATTTAATTTAATTACTCTTTATGAGCTGTTAAAACGCGGGGGTATTTCTCGAAGCGCACCAACTTTAAACCGCACCAACTTTGAAACGCACCAACTGTGAAACGCACCAACTGTGAAACGCAGCAGCTTTTAAACGCATCAACTTTGAAACGAACCAAAAGTATACCTTGAAGCGATTCAGTTAGAACAACCAACAATAAATATTACTACAACGTATTATTATGTAAAGTTATTTATAATCAATCATACTTGAGACAAACAGGTAGGTAGGTACTTACATAGACGGACTTAATTCTATTTAATAAGCACACTCTCAGTCAACCTAAATACTTTATTCTAAAAGACTCATTTTGATTTTGAGAGCGCCGGACTGCTTAAATACTCCTTCGGTCCTCTTCCTTTTCCTTTTTCCTTCCTCATCCGCTTCTCCGTAGTCGGCAATGACTTGGTTGTGTTTTCTAAGCATTATTACTTATGCAATACTTGGAAAACACAGCCAACTATACATTACGGTTACCACTTACCACCAGGTGAGCCGTACACTTGTTTGCTTGTTTGTCACCAGAGTTGTGTACAAAGAACTCAAAGCCAAAGCTATCCTTTACTAACAATCAATTTCTTTTGCCCACAGGAAAGCACCTTGTATTTTCCACGGACCCTGAATCAGTCAAAGATGAGTTCGCATTTGACAACCCTGGGTTCAGACAAGAAGAACGGCACGCTTGGCAACATGAGGCACCGACGTTGCCTCTAACAGCCAAGGGACAGCCTGGACTACACGTTGAGTTTACTAAGCCCGAGCATAGCAAGGATGACTCGCATTTACAGGTTAGTGGGTTTTAATTATGTTTTAGACAAAAAAGGATGTCTGCATCTGTTTAGTGAACAACTAAACAGATGCAGACATCCTCACGTTGCCTCACGTTTTTAAGTTGCCACATTTCTTATCATAAGACGCTGATATCTAACCTGCATTAGATAATTTTCTGTCATACAATAGCAATTAAGACTCCTAATCAGCGTATTACCTATAAGCCTGGAGATATAACCAGGGAGCCTTTAATCGAATATTTGTAAAGTACATTGTATATAAGTTTTTAGTATTAGTCCGTAGGCTCTTTGTAAAATAGAAAAATAAATAAAAATAAATAGTATGTCCATCCAATTTTAATACCAGGTCTTTTATTTGGGTCGTGAAAAAGCATTAGGCTGTAGAGGGGCACCTACTATGCTACCAATTTACCAAGTTGTCAAGCATAACGCCGCTCTTCTAAGAAAGAACATTAGTGCACTTCTAAGCTACTGAATAAACGCACTTAAGACTTATTAAAACTCACTTTGTCAAACTAAACGCGTGCAGTTACGTCGTCTACACATGATTAGGTAGTGTTATCATTACTTATCATCTGTTACCTTTGTAGAATAAAGTATAAGGAATTCTAAGAGAAATCTTGCTATTCTTACTGACAACACAGTAAACAAAACATCTCTCGCCTCAGTATTACATAATAATGTTTGACTTAGGTACGTATAATTTTCTGAGCGAGAGTCACTCGTCGTTTGCGTCGTGTTTTGAGCTTACATTATTACATAGCTTACCTACTGCTTACATGATTATTACCTACAATTCAATCCAAATTCGATGTTAACGAATTCTAAGACCATACTTTAGATGACACGTAAGATTACTTTGAACCCCTTATCTAGACCATTATAAAATGAATAACATCTTTGATGAACTATTACTGTCATAACTCATAACAGAGAGTGATGTTTTGTTCAAAGTTCGTATGAAACACGACACGCATTATGTTGTATGACACCCTGATAACGTGTCTCTATATGATACCGTTGCTACCTCTCTACGTTGAAGGGCGATCCAGAGTAATATCCGCCTTACTTGAAATAAAAAAGAATTATCAGAAACCTTATCTACACAAACTTCCTTTCGAAATCAGTTAGCTTAAGGTTTCATCTACACAATGGTCGTTCTATATTCAAATTACAATTTTATTTTTTTGAAAGTTACATTTTGAGTTCGAGTCGAGTTATTGTAACTACTTACCTCATACAAAATAGAATTATTATTTGGTTAAAGCTATTTTTCAAACCTGCAAGCTCGTGTTCAAGAGACGGGTCGTTTAACTATTGCTATCTACTAATCAACAACATTTCAAAGACATTCAATAACATTACAAACAGTTTTCTAGCCTTACGCGTAAAAACTTTCATATCACGCGGAAGCACATACTTACCTATAGTCATATTGCGGATATCATGACACGTTCATCTTGTAGGGTTGACGCCTACTGGCTGTAAATATTGTGGCAACTTTAGTTAAAAGAAAAAAAATACTGCGATATTTTTTATTACAGGTTATATCTTTTTGGGCATTTAAATTAGGAACTTGGGCACGATGCGGTTGCCATCATTTGAGAAACGTATAAATCGGCAGGCGAACCAAAGTTACGGGTACTAACGTAGCTCGCGAAGTGGCAATGGGAAGGACACATAGCTCGCAAAACTGACAGCCGTTGGGGCAGAAAGGTTCTAGAGTGGCGACCACGAACCGAAAGACGCAGCGTGGGCAGACCCCTCACTAGGTGAACCAGGTGAACCGACGACCTTATAAGGGTGGCGGGCAACCGATGATTGGGGGAGGTCTATGTCTAGCAGTGAACGTCTTTTGGCTGATATGATGATATGATGAAATTGGGAATGCGTTACCTAAGCTTTATAAGAAGAAGAAAGAAAGAAAGAAAGAAATAAAATTTATTAGACACAAAAATAAACATGATAATAACAAAAGCAAAAGGAAAATAAAAGTACAAAAACAAAATTACAAAATACAAAAATAACTTAAAATGTGTCTCAAAGACCATATTTCGATAATATTTTTAATAAAAGTATTGTGACGTACGATAGATTCCAACATTGGTTCTCTCTTTTCTTTCGTTTTGTCTTTAATCTTTCCCATCTAATTCGTTATCGACACCTTTGTTTGTATTCAACAGAGAGCACAGATACAGCCATGTCTACAAGTTGCTAGGTGCGTCGTATGCTTGTTTACCACGAATGTTGTGTAAAAATATCTAAGACGTAATTAATTGTTGTAATTTGAATAATAGACATCTTAACCGGTTAATATTAGCAAACAGGTTATTTATATGTACAATATGGTTTTTGTATATCGTATTTCATATACATATTTTACTTTTAAGGCCTCTCTCAAACGGTCCTGATGGTAAGCTGCGTAGTATGGAAATTGATAAATTTATGCCGATATTCTATGAAGTGTTTGTATTTCTATTGCAAAATAACGGTCATATTACTAAGTATTGGCTGATTTTTTTTTAATGCCGGCAATGGTAGACGAACAAACAGCCCACGTGATGGTAAGTGGTAAATGTCGCTCATGGACGACTCAGGGGGACTCTGCTAAGCCGCTGCCTACCGTGAAAGGAGTGGAGTAGATGAAGGGATTGAAGGAAGTAAGGAAAAAGGAAAGGGAGTAAAATTGGGCCTCCGGCGCTCTCATTCACCGAACGAAACGCAAAAAATAGTACAGATACTACTACTCTTACGCCAATCTTGGAGGGTAGTACTTTCCCAGTCGATCCGGCCCATTTATGCTAAAACCAGCGTGGATCTACTTACTACCGTACGAAATGAATTATGGTAGTAAATATTCAGAATGAGTAGGCTCAATCAGAGGCTCAATTTGAGTAATTGATGTTTACTGCAATAAAGAATATTATATTCTATTCTACTTCAATTTCATTCTTCTACCTCACTCATTTGTGCCGTCATCGTTGACATAAACTTACCTACTTGTTTCTTTAGCATGGGTGTTATTTTAGCATTATGTTAATAACCCTGTCAATATAAGCCGTATAGGTACTTGTTTGTCGTTACATCTGTAAATAGTATTAAGCGAAGTAACTGTTCTTCTTTGCTTTCGTAACTAACTTGTATACTTTATAGTCTTAATATTTGTGATATGTGGGTGTTAACTCCCAAATTAGTTGTATCCTTGGCAGCCCTGCAAACACAATTAGTATCAGCATTCCACCACGACTCGTTACAAATCGATCTGGTCCGCATTTGCCTGGCTCGAGTGAACTGGTTTAAGGAATGCCGACACTGCATGCGCAATCTTACTTAGATTTGCAAAATAAGTGTCTTTTTATCCGTTATTATGAGTGTGAAATAAATATCACGACTTTAATTAGATGGAGTAAAGTTGAATTATTGGTATAAAGTCTAAGTTGTGCATAGTTCTGTCTTCTATGTGTTAAGTGCCATACTTATATATTTATATATATAGTACTTATATATATAGTGCCATACTTTATACAGAAATATTAAAGAGAATATAACCCAGCCGTTGTCGAATGTGAAGGAGAAGAAAATTAGGAAGTAGAGAAAAAGGAAGCCCTTCCTTTTTGCGTATGGTGAGGAGATAGTTTTGCCTCTTGATTTAGATTTCTTATCCAGATTACGAAAGCAATTAGTACCTACAAATAATACTACAAATTTAAGTTAAAAATGTTAAATTACTGTTATGCTATGCATATTTATGCTATGCACTTAGCGATAAAAATATCCGTAAGTATATGCCTACAACAATGTGTGTCTGATTGTTTAATTAATTAGTTTATAATAATCATCCTGCGTAACCTCTTTAATTCATCAAAAATATATCACTCAGTATCAAACAAGATTAACAAATTAAACCATTAATTTAACTTATTCTGTAGCTAACATAAAAATGAATCATTTATTCAAAATCATGATCTAATTGTTTATGAAGTACTTAATGGAAAATCCGACAAGGATTAGCCTGACTCACGCACCAAGGGTTCTGTACGTAATTGTAGATAACTAGATAGTTCGTTAGAAATCGACTCCCGAAGGTCTTTTCCGTGAAAAAGATATGTCGGATTCAAAACACATTTAACTTTGTACTTGAAAAAATCAATTTTCTAACTGCAAATGTACCTATATTTATAATAAAAATAGTACTTATTTATTAATGACATAGAGTTTTCAGATCTTAATCTTAATACTGTCTGCGACAATTTTTTGAAAGTTATCTATTAATTACTTAAAAAAATTGATTTACTGAGAATGAGTGAAATTATCCCGGTAAAATGTAAGTATATTTTTTTATTGCCTTAACTCAGAAGATTATTTATCTATAACTTCAGAATAAAATAACCGTAAACCAACGTTAGTCTTAACAGTTACATCGACAACTAGGATATCCTAAAACTGCCGATTTTCTTTTTAAATCACGGATCTCATAAAAATATTTTAAGAGTTTTAAAAAACAGAACGCGCAAGCAAAGATCATGACGCGATACGTCCTAGATCGTGTAATACTGCTTGTGATAAGGACGTTAAACTAATCTAGTCATTGGAATATTCCACTACAAAGCATCATGCTCTTTTTTGCGAAGGGATAAACAGAGGCGTATAAGATCGATATTTCGCCAGCTATGTTGACATGTAATAGGGGCAGTCCTGTTGCCACCATTTACTGGACAGAATTCGAAACTCCGGGTTAATACTGGAGTTTACCTGCTGCCCGTTACCTGGTAGGTATTCCTTTAGTCGCCTTTTGCGACATTCACAGGAAGAGATCGAGTGATTCCATAAGGAGGGTAATGTTTTTCAGACCAGTAATCATACGGCTACAATGTATCCACGTATATCTCTAATCGTGCTGTCTAGTCTCTATAGTAGAATAATAACCATCTTATCTTTGCCGTATGTGTACTAAGAAACGGGTAGCAACATTTTTCTGCTAGGTTGATGAGATATCCAACATTAAAGCCTTATTTCATCATCACCCACGACAGTCCACAGTTGGACATAGGGATCTTCTAAGACGCCATCTTTCCCTATTTACGGCTCTTTGCACAGCTTTTGCCTCTTTACAATAGCTTAAAATAACTTTAATGTAATGTCAAGTTCAAAAACATTGTCTTAAGAATTATATTATTGTTAGTTTTCTCCCACGCGCGAGATTAAATGGGATATTTTAAACAATCAACTACTTTAAAATTATAACTAGGTGCATTCTTAGTTCTAGTTATTTTGTGAATGCACTAAAAACATTAAAACGGTTAAAATATGGAGCATCATCTCTTCCTAATAAAGGTGGCGGGCAACTGATAAATGAGGGCGGCTCAAGACCGGTCACGGTGGCGGAAAACTGAAGGAGGACTATGTCCAGCAGTGGACGTCTTTTAGCTGATATCCTCCTTGTGGGTATTTTATGAGACGATTACCAAAACCCATCGTGGTGACTTGACAAAACCTCTTTTTGGAAGTGGCTTACGTCCAGCAGTAGATGTCCTTATGTTGATGACGATGACGTAATAGTGATCCTTAGCGACCATTTCTAAGTGATTGGTAATCTTTATTCACAAATTTTAATGTCGTCCAATAACCATACTTGACTATTTGATTTTTGACCTAGTTTCCACGTTATAAGATGACCACTATCCTCGACACAAGGTTGTGGATTCGAAAACGGAACGAGTTGAGAATTAATATGACTTCACCTAATAATTGTGTAAAGCGATCTAAATGTGTTTTTAAGTAACGTTCACTCACACCCATAAACTGAGGTTCTTCAAGTATCCTATAAATATCTTAATTAATCAATGTTTTTGTTGGTCCATTTATGTTTCGACTAAAGTAAAAACATGGTGAATAATTATGGGATTTCTATTGTGCAGACTTTCAATTAACAAAAACGTTTGTGTTTTTGTTGATATTAGGTTTGTTGCTTACCTATCTTCTCACATTGATACTTGCTTAATTTTGAACTAAAACTTCGAGCGAAGCGAGTGCTTTAAACAATAACAGGTACGTGTACTTAGCTTTTTTTTTTGTTATTGTGTCAACGCTTTTATTATACTTGGCCATAAGTATACACCATAATTATTTAATAGATCCACAGTAATTCATACGTTAAAAAGGATTTTAATTTACAATATGTTGGTGCCTACATTAATAACTATAATTATACTAAGTAGTTTAAATTTTTAATTGTTAAATAATCAAATATTAAGTTAATTAGGGATTATAAAATGCAAAGTATTTCCTGCGCAGTAACATTTGGATGCTTGTTTAAGTACCGGTATATATCTGTGCTGGTTACGTCATAAACATACCTACTTTTTTACTTTTTCTTTTAATATTGCCTAACTGCAATTCTAACTTTTTCAAACCTATGTGGGTTGATTACCACATAACGTTGTTAGGTCGCTATTCTGCACCATCTAATAAAAAAAAATATTGAGCCAGCATACTTTACGAGGCAGTGGCACTCCCGCCCACAGTCAGGCCATAAAGAATTAATCGTAGCCTGAGATATTTTGTTTTACACAAACTTGTCATGTTTCTTTACAAGTTCCGGTTCCCAGACCTGTCAAATTTGACATCGCAATATCTTTTGTCTATGGCTCTAATGGAACATTTAATTTGTTGGCAACTTCAAGGTTAAATACAAGGTCGTAGTTGATCGTAATAGATGAACTATTACGACAAACTACGTAATGTTGCTAGAGGAAAGAATCAACTATGTTTAGAGGTGAATTTGAATCTGAATAGGTCTTTGCTTTGAAGTGGAGCCACCAACACCACCAATACAAGTATTTTCATAATTTGGTGGTTTTAGCTTAATTTTGTAAAAAATATAATTCGCCTACCTACTAGAGATGAAACGTATTTACGCTACCAGGGTTTAAAACCAGGGTTTCGCTTCGAAGTACGGCGCCCTGGTACGAGCAGACAATACTTGCAAGTATGAAAGTATGTGCTACAAGGCGAACGCGCGATAGCATAGCATAGAAAAACGATTCATATTTCAATGTAGATAAAAAACACACTCTCGTATTTAGTGAATAATAAATACTTTTATCTACAAAGTATTTTTTTATTCAAACGAATTTGCTCCTTACCTTACTAAGAATACAGGTTGAATTTCTATGCAAGTATTTTAGGTAAGACGCTCGCGTCCAATACTTTTGCAAGTATGAAAGTAAGTACTTTAAGGCGGACGATAGCATAGAAAAATTATTCATATTCCAATGTAGATAAGAAACACACTTGTACTTTGTGTATAATAAATACTTTTATCTTCAAAGTATTTTTTTATTCATACGAATTTGTTCCTTATCTTACTGGTTGAATTCCTATGCAAGTATTTTAGGTAAGGCGCTCGCGTCCAGCGTGGAGCGGGTTGCCATACTCGAACCCAACCTTTAGCGGGTGGGACGACAAATACTTTCAAGTATTTTAAAACCTGGTTTTCGACCCTCGTATTTTTACGTACTTGTACTTAGAAGCCCTGGTATTGAATTTTGGAAGTATATCTCATCTCTACTACCTACTGCCTTCTCAGTACGAGGTGTTCTTCTTGCAGTGGGCTTTAAATGAACTTTTACTTAAGCTATTCAAATTATACTATCCATACTTTCATGCTAATAATATAAATGCGAAAATAACTCTGTCTGTCTTTCACGCCTAAACCACTCAACCGATTTTGGTGAAATTTGGTATAGTGATAGATTAGCCCTAGGGAAAACATATTTTATCGCGCAAAAATGGCTGAGAATGCCGTTGGCATTAAGTCCGCCGTTATACATTCTGTGTGTAAGAAATAGGAGATGAAAATTTTTATGAAAAATCGTCAATGTATAGATAATATAAACAGATATAACCGACATTCACGCAGGTGGAGCTGCGGGCAACAGCTAGTACACAGTATTCCACTATCAAATTGTTCTAGGTAGGTATGCACTTCGAAGTACAATCTGCAAAAGATTAGTCTAGTTATAGTTTAAACCCTAGTCTAGTATTAGAGTAGTCTTTTTTTACGAGTAATAGCTCTTTTTAACACTATTCTGGTCAGCTAACTGCCAATAGACAAAATGTTCGTCTGTTTCACCTTTAAAATAACTTTACATTAACAAGATTGAAATGAATCAATGTGTATAGACTTAACTATTACTGCATTTAAATGTCTAAATCTACACCTCATAAGTCATAACACATTTCCTTTTTAATAAATTCCTTTACCATGCGCTTAGAATATAAATAAGAATATTATTTAATGCAGGCAACACTAAACGGATGCACGGCGTTGTCAGCATGACCGGCAAGTGACATCATACGCTTACGTCAAATAATTTTGCCGCCTTGAGACATCATCGATATTAGACACAACTTTTTTATTTCTCAAACACCAGGCTGAATAAGTTGTGACCTTTGTCTGTACTTAGACAAATTTTATTTACATTTGCTCAATAAATTCCCGTATGATTTTATATTTTGATAAATTTAATAGTGTGGTACTTCGGTTTATCTACTCGTATGGTGGTAGGTAGTACCGTGTAAAGACTGCCCCACAAGAGTCTCGGGTTCGAATCCCGGGTGATATTAAATTTTTCTGTCAAGAAATTGTTCAGTATCAATACAGACTCTTTTGGGTTAAAAATAGATGGAAATAATTGTTACCGTATTGATTTACCAGTTATTGGTACCAGTTATATTAGGTTTTATGTAACAATAAGAGGCAAGTCTGTTGACATTTACCGGGCACCTTGTACCTTTATTCTCCTTGCATTTATGAATGCACCTTTACCTTAATTTATGGACACGTGTCTTTGCTTACTGCTCTGCACCCGTTGCGAAATGTTACATAGCCTATAACCTTCCTCAAGAACTGAGCTATCAAAATGTAAAAAGATTTTTTTAAACCCGACTGTTAGTTCCAGAGATTAATCAAACAAAAAAATATTTCGCTTTATATATTTAATTATGAATATATTAAGTGATAATAATGCTGTTCTTATTCACAGCGAGCCCGCGTCCGACGCGTCAAGCTATGGGCGAGAGACTTCACGGGACTGGGCTTCAAGTGTGGAGGAGGCGCGAGAGACGGTGTCATCGTACACTCTGTGCTACGAAGCGGTCCTGCTGCTGCTGCGAAACTGCAGCCAGGTAAACTACTTAATTTATACCTTAGATTCATTATCATTAGGGAGTAGTACACGATCTCGTCTAGTACGGTTCGTTCCTAGCGTTCCTGTCTCCCACGTATAGGTTCTGGAACGAATTATCAGCAGCGGTATTTCCTAAGCGCTGTATGATATGTCCTTCAAGCAAGGTTTAAAGAGAGCATTAATATCACGGTAGACAGCGGCTTTGCACAGCTCCTGATATTGTGGAACTCCATGAGCGACAGTTACCACTTACCATCAGTTGGGTTGTTGGCTCGTCTGCCACTACAAAAAAAGACATAATTATGACATCCACGTTTCGCCTGCCGTGTTGGGTCGTTCCTATATATATATATATGTACTTTAATGTAACATGTTCTATGGTAGAAGATCCTTGGAGATTGCTTCAGCTAGATTCTAGCTTTCAAATGTTATTCATTCGGTAGATAGGTAATATATTTTGAAATAATGTTATATTTCAGGTGACAAAATAAAAAGCATCAAGATAGAGTTCAGCGGTACACCATTAGAAGACGCGGTTGGTATCCTGTCTCTTGCGTCTCCTTACCCTGTGGAGTTAGAGCTGGTGGAAGGAGGACGAGCGAGCGGCGCTGGCAAGGTTGTCCATCATCCCTTGCTGAAACGTGCTGGATCTACTAGCGATGTTAATACGGTAATAATTATTTTTTATTTATTAAGTCTGCACCCGGCATGCGTTGCTCACGTAGTTTAAAAAAAAATATTAGTAGTAAAATAATAGCGCTTCGGTGCATAAGGTCCATAGTAGGACTAGAAATAGTCTACGTAGCTTTTATGAAATTGTACAAAACGTTTTTGCTTATTAGTCCTAAGCTCAAACACAATGCACAGCAATTTCTGTCTTGTACTCTCAGTAAAAGCTGCAATAAGAATCTATATTCCTAAATAACTTTAGTAACTTATGTCTTTTATATACTAAGGTAATCAATTCTAGTAAATCAAAGCTAGTATAATCACGAACCTTCATTGTTTAGTATCAAAAACAATAGCCCTCGGCATTCCTGTACAATCATTGAGACATTGTATTCCGAACACGTATTGTAATTTTATATGTCAACTTCCTTCAAGCTAGCAGACGTATTGCTATTCATCAAAAAAATAGACTTGATATTACGTATTTTTAGTATTAAAATCTTTATTATGTAGGCACCCTTAAGCAGTCAGATTGACACGCTAGTAATCAACCAATAAATATCGTATTATAAATAATTATAATGCTACTTCAACTACCTCAAAAAATATTAATTGATTATTGCAAATGCCTTTCACTCATACTTATGAAATAAAGGTGAAAAATTTCACCCTCGAAGCGAAATTCCAAACCGCGTATCTGGGATAACAACCTGTAAAAAAATGTCAAATCATAACTCACAAGAGATTGCGATATGCCGATCAAACACAGTAGCCTGTTTTTTTGCTGTCTTCTTCTTTTCTAAAGATCATAAGATCAAACAAATTTTCCCACGTTAATTTCTGTATATACTTTCATAATATCGTAGTCATCAAAATCGGAAACAGTAATATATCTTGATCAGCTGTTGATATGGCAGTCAGCTGTTTTCTCATCTTCTTGCTTCTTTCGTTGGACAGCTTAAATAAGCCTCGAGGACAACAATTACGTACGACCATAATCTAACTAGAACTAACTTCCCGTGGATCAGCAAATTTAATTACCTAATGATATCTTTATTTTTGTTCCAGCTGGAGAAAGAAGGAAAGCTGCTGCATCCTCCGAGATCACCAAACACGTCACATTCTAACAACTCCACACTGGAAACAAAACAAAACAAACCGGGCATCAAAAAGATCATATCTGATAAAATTGCTTCTACCACTCTAGAGAGAACCAAGAAAGAGAAAAAAGATATTCCTACTACATTAGAAAGAGAGAACGAGAAAAATAGTAAGCTGGCAAACAAATCTCGACACTCAGATGTTGGTACAGCCGTCAATAAGCCGGAGAGAAACAAAAGTAGACACTCGACTGGCAGTGAGATACAAATAATTCAGCCTGAGAACGGAATAGCGTCACATCACATTGAACAAGCAGAAATACAAAAGAGAGAATACGATCCCAAAAGAGGAATGAAATTCGGAATCAGGGTACTACCACCTAACGTACCAGATGATGGAGTCTTAAAACATAAGAGCGTAGAAAACGGCGCAGTTACTTCTAATGTAGTTACTACTACTACTTTTACTACAGTGGTTGCCGATAATAAATCTGTTGATGAAATAGATAAACCTGAACCTCAAAGACCAGCGCCGACCACTCAGGTCAAACATGAAAACGAACTGGAACAAAAGAAGCCGATTGTCGCAAAGAGAAGAGAGAAAATGGCACCTCCTATACCTAACGCGAGAGTTAGATCCAATGAATCTGATCCTAATGTCAGTGTAGATACTTCAAGGACTTCAGAAACTACTCTAACTACTTTCGCAAGAAATGATTTAAACTCTAGTGGAATTAAGAGGGATGAAAATGGAATACCTCAAGAATTGCCACAGCATATGTTAGATGCTGCTAAAGCTGCTCGTACTAATAGAAAGAGTACAACAGAATTTATTTACGACAAGGAGAAAGTTGAACATAAAAAAGAGGAAGCACCAAAACCTAAGAAATCTAAAGGGAAAGCTCCTTCTCCACCAGATCACGAGAGGAATAAAACAGATGACAGCATACTCGAACAATTAAAGAGAGTTAAAGATTTTTTGATTAATGAGAAGGAACATTCAAGTCTTCTACATGACTCTATCGTGTCCAGGTCTTCTGTTTCATCACAAATAAACACATCGACACCTAAAGTCAATAAAATGAAGGGTTCACGTACAGAGGAATCAATCAATTTTAGTCAAGAAGATATCGATGACATTGTCACCAAACCGTTTAAAAGAGAAAGTGATTCGCTAAACAATTTCTTTGAAGATTCGAAATCAAACATGTCTTCAAACCAAGATATTCACTCCATAAGGTCACTGAACCACAGCGACAAAAGTGACAAAGGTTCTACTACAATCGAACTAAATAACAGTGACATTACTATTCATAGTTCCCCATTGAACGATACAGTTCATTCTGCATCTGATAACGCATCGATTTTAGATGAAAATGAACGGAAAGCGGCTTCTTTAGGTGACCTATCAAGATTCGAACTTAGAGCTAAATCGAGTAAACCTACAACAGGTACTTTAGAAAGAGCTCAAAGCTTGGACATTTCGGCTGAGGATGCTGAGATTGAAGAAAACACCATATCTCCTAAAAAGAGAAAAGCTATGTCAGTAGTCGAATCTACTTTCTTCGATTCTGGTAATGAAGATATTATGCCAGAAATGATAGATTCGGACAAAGGTATAGTAATTAAACATAAAGAGCCTAGGCTAAGTCTGAATATTGCTAAAGCTTCCGCTATGGAAGGACTTAACACTTTTCAAAGAAATCGCCTTAAGAAGGGTTCGGAATTTGGTAATTTGGAAGATGCTATTGTTAAAGGATCCAGCAGCTCTGTTGATTCCGAGAAAAATGAAGAACAACATTTTACTAAACCAAAAGAATTTGAGTTATACAAAGAGGCGGAACATGAAACATCAGATCATTTAGCAAGACGTATTATGGATGAGAATATGAAAGTGCATTTGAAACTGGTTTCGGAATTCGCTAAATCTACCTCAGATGGTAGCAACATGAGTTCTTTAGATAGCACACAAGAAACGGCAGCGCTTACTGAGAAAACACCGCCAAAGTACGAAGAGAAATTAACTGTGACTTATGATACGAATGTACCTGATGATCTTAAAGTATCACGCAACACTTACGTCAACAGCTTAGAAAGACCAAAGTCGGATATGATGAAAAAGCTGCTAGCGAAGAATCCCATACTTAATGTGCATATTGACCAAAGTGGAGAGAAAGAAAAACATGAAGCTAGTACTAGTAAACAGACACCTTTAATGACAGACGCATTTAAATCTGCGATGCATCAGCCAGACATCGTAAACTTCGACCTAAAGACGAGCACACCAACAGAAAAGGTTCGCGACTATGACGACTTTGTTAGTAACATCAGAGTTGGCTCAAACAACAATAGTTTGAAATATAATAAGAAACATGAAGTCCCAAGCCCAGAATGGAAAAAACCCAAAGAAAATACCAATGTTGTTACAATTACTACTGAAAAAGTACAACCAGCTGAAGAAAAAAGAAAGTCATATACAAAATCCATTGAAATTGGCGAGCCTACGATAAGAATGATGCCGCCAGACGTTCTCGAAGGTATTAGAAGGAGACATGATGAAAAAGAGAACAGAACTCTCTATATGGAACCTGCAAATATGTCAATAACTATGACGCAAGAACCTGTACAAAAAACGGTCACTGTCAATGTTGCAGAGGACGATTTTGGCAACAAAGTGATCACACAAAATGTCGAGAAAATCTCCACTAAATACATTACAGCAAAATCTGAAGCACCCTTACAAGTAGAACAAGTCAGTTTTGGTATTATGAGAGGAGGTCAAATCGACGAAATGAAATTAGAAGAAGGTAATGTCAAAGATATTGACAAAAGAGTTTTGGATGAGATCAAGAAACAGAATCCTAATATACATTTTACTTCTGACGAACCAGCGTATACAAAAACGGAAACTATAATATTGAACACAACAGAAATGGACGAAGAGCAAGCTAAAGCTTTAATGCAAAAACTCCAAAATGATCCCAGTTTCATGTCGCAGAAAAGCTCAGAAGAATTATCACAAATGGGAATCAGGATTATTCAGGATTTGAAAGATGTACAAACGACAAGTCGCGATACTGTTGAAAACACAAAAACTCGATACACTATTAATCCATCGGCTATAACTGATAAAGAAAAAGAATGCAAAGAAGTCGACAACCAGAGAGATCACATCACTGAAATACAAGTAGTAACTCCACATACAGAAAAATTACAAAAACAGAAAGAAAAAGACAAAATTTCTAGTAGACAAAGAGCACCTCCATATGCAGAGCCGCCGTTGACTTACGAGTTAGACATCGAACTACTAAATGATTTCATTCACAACGAAAGACACTATTCCGCCAAGCAACAGACTGATGCTAAACGAACGAAAATTCTATCGAACGAACCAAAGAAACGCCATTCAGACTTCGACTTACCTAGAAACAGTCATATTAAATTCCGTACAGCGACATACGAATCTCCAAAAGGTACCATAGTGACCAGTACCGATATAGAAAATCGAAGATTGTCCCAACTAGATCAGATGCAACTACGTTCTCCAGAGCAATTAGCTCCTAAACCGATGATTTCCGCAAAACCAAGTAATATACCGGTAAAAGCGGAAAAAGTTAAACCTGTTGGAGTGTCATCTAAAATACCGGTTTTTACGACTCAAAAGTCGTTGAGTCAGGAGAATTTGACTGATACGAAGTTCACGTTGCCTCGGTCACCTCCCCCTACATACGGTAGTTCGGGAAACATATCGATAACATCTATAAAGAGTAGCTCTAGAAGTCCTAGTGGTGGGAAATTGTAAGTATAAAAAAATATATTGTTGTCTATAGTTATTGCTGGAGAATCAAATATGGAACACAGAGATAATTTTAGTCATTATAATTAATATTATTGTTTACGTAGATTCTGTTAAAACGAAGAGGGAACACCTCGCAGTCAAGCATTTGATACAATTTGCTTACAAATAAATCGATATGCTAGACTTAAGCATTATTTGTGAGATGGTTGTTTTGTAAGGCAAGTCATGAGTACAAGCACATCGTTGACACAATCTCTAGAACGTTCTTTGATTATGGTAACTGAGTCTGCGAGGTTAATTATTTTTGCGCGTCAAGAGTAAATTAACTTTCTGATTGAAATAGTAATATTTTATAAAATACCGAAGAAATCAGAACCATATTCAAGATAATACTAATAAAAAGCACTCTCGTGAAAAAGCTCTCGCCGCAGTTTATCTAACTTAAATACATGTTACATACGTAATGTTTTTTACGTAATGTTTTTTACGTAATGTTTTTCGAGCGTATAGTTCGAAAAACATTACTCTCCTTTTCTTTGGCAGTCGGGTAATAAGAATAAAGATATTTTCATTCGAATACTATTGTGTGCTTAGCTAACAATTGAGTAGGCAATGCAAGTAACCAATCTTTTTTTTTAAAGTATTGTCTTTCTTTAAAATTTATATATGAATTACAGAGATAGCGCGACTTAAGGACCGCATACATTAAGTTCAGAATTTGCGACTATTGGCTCAGGAGCAGTTTACCAGATTCTCAATTCACCAGATTCTTTTATATTGCCTTATAAAACTTCCATCTGTAATATATTTTACATATTATAAACTAATTTTATTGTAAATATCAACGTTGTCAACTATTTTTGTCGTATGGCTTAATTAAAACTGACTATTGTCAGTTTAGTCTGCATGATCATTTACAATATAAGGTCTCTTTTAAAGAAACTGCTCAAAACCTGAGGGAATTGTAACACTTTTACTTGGTAGAGTGTACTTCAATAATATCGTACCGATTAACAAACTACCTGTTGAATGACCTCTAAATTATTGAGCAGTTGTTTGAGACTTTCGAAAACAATTTTTATAAAAATTACTTACTACATATACGTAGGTAGCTATTGCAAGCAAATAAAAAAAATTGAAATACTTATAGGTATTATTTTTTTTTAAAGTAAATTAGTGAAAGTACTTAGTATTAAACTAAATTTTCAAAGTGTCTTGTAAGTGCCAGAAATACTAATATTAATGTATTTTAATTAAAAAAAAAACAAGATTTTCGGGAAATTTTATTCCAAGTGTGCCTTTTATTATAACAACTTTTATTATACTTACATTAAAAATATTATTGTATTTTATCTTATTAGGTTGTGATAAAAATCTAAATAGGTACTTATGTCACAATTAAATATTTATTTGTTACAAACAATGTATTGTATAATAATGAAATAATTATGTGGTCTGAATCTCCTACCTATTCAGACTTTTAGAGACAGCAAAATCCATAGATATTATTTACACTGGTCACATTTAAAAAAAAGCTTTTACACTAATGACAATACGATTAGGTTGCTTTTTACAGCAGAAAATTTCACAACATGCACTTACGCTTTAGATCTCTAAAATTTTGAGCAGGTTGAGATAATTCTATTACCTATTATTTACCATTTGACATTCCGTCCGAAAGTATTACCAATATTATATATTAAGGTTAATTTAGGTATCTAATATTTAGGTTTTATCGGTTTTGCAGAAATATTTATTTCTGAGCCATTGTTTATTAAGTACTTAATAAAAGCTATATTTATTAACAATAATGTTTGTTGAATTTGAGAAAGTCGATAATAAACTAAAGGAGTTTTAGTTTACTGGAATTTACATAATATGTTATTATCACAGTTATAAATATTGTATTTTTTATCGGATGTATTATAATAAATAGAAATAAAATGTTTATATTTTGTTTTTTTTATTGAGTATGAGAAAACAATAGGTAAGTACTTAACAACAATATTCGTCACATTTTTCAACATTTGTTTTGTAATAAAAACAACAAAGCTCAAATATAGTAAAATATATAAACTTAGTAGGTATAGTTGACCAAATATTTGCTTTAACACTTTTAACAAAAATTTCCATCAAAATTAAAATTGGTTAAAAAAATAATTTATACGATAAACGTCTCTAAAATCCCAACTTGATGACAGTTGTCACTGTACTGAGTGTGGTACTGAGTTTTATCTACTTTGATCTAATCAAAGTATGATTACTTAGATAAATCTGTATCTGTACAGTTTATCTGTACCTACAGATAAATCACACAAATAAACTGAAGGTGCTGCTTCATCGGTGTTATATATGTGTACAGGGGTCTTTATAGACGGCATGTCTACACGGCCTTTATATTGTAGCGGCCATATTGACGTACGAAATAAATCTGTGTGCTACGAACTGTCGCGTGTTTCATTACTGTTCCCGCTCCATACACAACAGTGGCGACGAGGATTATCTATTTACAAAAGTAAAACCCTTGTAAAAATGGCTCGGTCATTCTGCGGAATATTGTCAACGTTTGATCATAATGTAAATGATTGGCAAACGTATAAAGGTCGTATAACGCAGTGGTTCATCGCAAATAACATCGAGGCGAAAGAAGATTTGGCGGGAACGAAAAGGCGTGCTATATTACTCAGTGCACTCAATGATGGCACCTACAAACTGGCAGCAGATTTGGCGCTGCCTAAGGATATACAGGAGGTACCTTACGAGGATTTGGTGACGCTATTGGATAACCATTTCACCCCAAAACGGTGTGGGTTTAGTGAGCGTCACAACTTTTACGCGGCCACGCAGCAGCCGGGTGAAACGTACACACAATGGGCGGCAAGACTTCGTGGACTTACAGTACATTGCGGATTTAGCAATGTCAAAGAGGCAATGCGCGATCGGTTCGTGATTGGCGTGGTAGCGGGTCCTGAACGTGAAAAACTTCGCGCGGGACTTGGTAACCTTGACCTTGACAAAGGCAGTGGAGTTAGCAGAGAGTGTAAGTGTAAGTAAAGGTTCGACTATACTTAACCTGTATCTTTTACGTCAGGATTAAGCATGAAACGTTTTGAGTGAAAAAGCGAGATTCTTTCGTCGAAAGCAGGATATAGTAAAAAAAAGGAATGGTTATACTTAATCAGAACTTTTTAAATATTTAAGTATGTTTTTTTATTTGAGTTCAAAATAATTACGTTTACGTGACAATACGTAGCAAAAATATAGAAAAATGTACCTATTTTAATAAAAAATATGATAAGTATTTTAAATCAATTTACCCTATCGTTAAATAATTGAGCCTTATTCGTCTGCTAAATTAAAAAAAAAAAAAAAAAGTTTTATTCGTTATGTACAAAAATATGGGGTATCAAAAAATTGTCTGAAAAGTGACTGTTACAAATTGCAACTTACAAAAAAAAAAAAGTATTAAAATTTTAAAATTACTTACTGATTACAAGATAATTTTGCGAAGATTATCCCCGAAAAGCGGGACTGAGTCTGTCCCGCGCGGTACATTTAATTTTGATTTAAAAGTCTAGCAACGCTGCCAGAGTTCCATGTTCTAGATGGAATGTGCTCTATCTTTCTCTACGATACCAAACAAAAGACATCCACTATTTTCTTTGTTTCGTTTAATAGCATACTCTAAAATTGAGGCCAAACCAGTCCAAATTTTTTTACTATTAGTTTATATGCCGAATACGTGCTGTCCAGCAAGTCTAATAAATTTAGACCTTCATGGTCTGGTGTTACGCCGACATAATCTACTATTATTAAACTTATATGCACTAACTACTTACAAATAAATGTAAACTGCTGACAAGAACTTGTATTTTTAAATAATACATGTGGTATACCTAGACTTACAAGTGGTCGCAGGCTTCATATGAAGAGACAAATGCAAAATAATTAGCTATCTAGGCAATAGGCTTACGACCGGACAAGTTTGCGAAATTTGGGTCAATGTCAGTCCAGCAGTGGACGTCTATCGATATTTCGGCTGTTATGATGAAAACCATTTTATCTCCATCTGTCGAATAGTTCTTACATGTAAGAATAGATGAAAGATGTAAAACAATAATTATTTACTCAGTGATTGTATATAATTTGAAAGGTCAGTTACAAATGGTACGTAAATGATTAAAGATCATAACATTTTTTATTTTCAATGATATTTTAATATTTGGTTTAACAAAGTTAGCTATGAAAGTCATAGGTAGTTAATTATCACTACATAGTATAAAACAAAGTCGCTTCTCGCTGTCTGTCCCTGTGTATGCTTAGATCTTTAAAACTACGCAACGGATTTTAATGCAATTGTTTTTAATAGATAGAGTGATTCAAGAGAAATGTTTATATCTATAATACAAAATATAGTAAAGAAACACTGGTAGTTTTAGGGGTTATTAGTAGTACTTATATTTAGTATCAGTATAATACCTGTGCGAAGCCGGGGCGGGTGGCTAGTTTATTATAAAATAGTTTAAATGGAAGTCACTGAAAAGCGTCTGCTTGTACGAAATCCAATCTACATAGCTTACAACCTTAATAATTGAGCTCTCAAATAAAATTTTAAATCTGCATAGTAGTTTCAGAGATTAGCACAAACAAACAAACTTTTGAGCTTTTTTATCCGCAGGCTGTAACCGGTAAGGAAAATCACTGAAATTTATGGAGAGCTACTGGGGAGCTCATAGAGTCTAACATATAACAATGAACACAGGGCAACCTTCGGATGAGGGCGGCTTACAACCGGCCAAAGTGGCGAAAATAAAAGCGAAAGAGGCCTATGTCCAGCAGTGGACGTCTTTCAGGTGATATAATGATGATGAACATAAAACACAGTTCTGTTATTTCAACGATATTGTAGGCATGAAATCAATTATGAATATTTAATCATCTCAGAAAATTTATTACTATCGCCTAGATCGCAAATTATTTCGCATTTGTCTCGTCATAAAGCCTGTGAACACTTTAAGTCTTTGTATACCAGATGTATTATTTAAAAATACAAATCTTTGTCAGCAGTTTACATTTATTTGTAAGTAGTTAGTGCATAACTATTATTTTAATAGAGGTAGGTTATATAGACGTTATACTAAACCATGAAGGTCTAAATTTATTAGACTTATTGGACAGCAGGTATTCGGAATTTAGACTGTAATATTTTTTTTTGTCTTTAACTGAACATGATGTAGGTATTGAAAATAGTAAGGCGTTTGTAGGTGCTACTGTTGGCATTATTTAGAAATATTATTTTAGGTCTTAATTGAAGCAAAGTCGATAGAAGCCGATGAGGACAACTTCAGCAGTATCGAAGATGTAATAATGACTGGTGACCAAAATTATTTTACTGCTATTGCTATTATGAACGTAAGTAAAGAATTTCAACGTAGAATATTAGAAATTATTTAAATACACTTATGTTTGACTGGCCTGTTGGTCTAGTGGTTAGTGACCCTGACTGCTAAGCCCGAAGGTCGTGGGTTCGATTCCCACCCAGGACAAATATTTGTGTGATGAGCATGATTGTTTGTTCTGTGTCTGGATGTAATTTATCTATAATATGTATGTATTTACAAAAAAAAAAGTATATAAGTATTATATCAGTTGTTTAGTACCCATAACACAAACAAATATAATTGCTTAATTTGGGACTAGATAGCGCTGTGTGAATGTGGTAGAATATTATATATTATATTATATTATTATGGAATACTCAGTAAAAGATAAGATAGCAGCGATACTAACTACTTACTTAAGATCACCACGTCGTGGTGACTGTGTCAAACTTCTTATTTTGGCTGAAGTTTATGTCCAGCAGGTTTAAAAAAATTAAACACTTAAAACCAGTTAAGATGTTTTAAATTGTATTTGGTTAAATAAAATATTTACCTGTTCCTAAAATATTGACGTACAAAAACAATCTTGCTTTCGCAAAATCATTTTGCTCAAAACACAAAGACATACCTACCTACCATTTGTATTTACAGTCTAGCAAGGAATCCGCAGAACACGGTATAAAGAAAACAATTGAACGGAATAACGAATCAGAGAACCTTTATTCTGACAGTCCATACCTGTTTATTGAAAAAAATGATGACCAAAATAACTATAAATTTCAAAATGCCGGAAATGAAAAACAAGACAGATTGCCCTTACATTTCTTTTTAAGAAGAAAGCCGTGGAAAACTTTTGCTAGAGAAGCATCTAAAACGTGCAAAAAGGCTTGTGAGGTTGCATATAAAGAAGTATGCTCGTATCACGATTGTAAAAGAGATTTTAAGAGAGATATGAAGAAACAATGCCAGAGCAGTTGCAAAGATTTCTTCTCTATAAACTCCGAATAAATAATTCGAAGAATAATTATTTATTATCCGTCGTGTACAGATTTGGAATCGCCACTTTCATTTGATCTTCAGACTACGAATAATTATTATTTGTAGAGCATTAACTTCAATATTATCGCCATGATCTAAGCTAAAAGATATTTAGGTACTCATAGACTTCTACCATGGAGTAAATGGAGTGCTTATTATAACTAACTTACAGTTATTTAGATAAATTCAGTTTCGCTTGTAAAAAATGTTAAATTAATATTTTTGAATGTTACGCTATTGTACCTAACTGTAATAAATAAATAAATGAATGTAGTTATGTTGATCTTGAAAAGAAGGCCGAAATATATAGGTACCTATTATAGAGATTATTTTTGAAGTTATACTTCTTTTGGCGCGATTGGGAAAAATGATGAGAGTGAATTTTTACGATACGCGCGCACACCGACAGAAAAAAGCAACACCCTGAAGTTAGTTGCGAACCTTTTACACCCTGAAGTTAGTTGCGAACCTTTGTGTGTCGTATCAGTATTTTAATTATATTTTATGATTTTGAAGTTATACTTCTTTTGGCGTGATTGGGAAAAATGATGAGAGTGAATTTTTACGATGCGCGCGCACACCGACAGAAAAAAGCAACACCCTGAAGTTAGTTGCGAACCTTTTACACCCTGAAGTTAGTTGCGAATCTTTGTGTGTCGTATATAAATAATCAGTGTGAATAAATAAAAAATATATTGGCGTTTATATCAATTCAAATATTTATGTATGTATGCGTTGTGTTTTTTTATTTATTTAACTTCGTTACCCTTTAAGCTAATTAGATTTACTGCCTAAATGTAACGAAATGTGTAAGTACTTAGAATATTGTATTTTCGACATTACGACTTACCTACCCTTTAAAAAGGTTAAAACTAACTAACTAATAGCTAATAACTAAAATCATAGGTATTATTTTTATTTTATTACATTTCATACATTTATTGTTGCTACAATTTTAATCATAATAAAATGTAGGTATAGGTATACTTTTTTTTCGTTAAACCTAAAGAAAAGTAAAGTTTGTTTAAGACTGTTTTTGTTATGGCAAGAAGAAGATTATTGTTATGAATAATTTAATCACTGGTTTAGTGATATTTTTTATAGTAAGTACCTACCCATTTTTGTCCGGGAGATTTTTTTTAGATAGGTACTTATTTCTGTCGCAAATTATAGCTCAATTGGGTATGACCTGTCCTACAGAGTTAGTAAAAATCACATTATTTATTTCCATATTCCTACTGCAATATTTTATTCTCCGCAACAAAACTTCTCGGGTTGATTCTATTATCACCCTTGGAATGTTTGACGTTTCAATGGGTTATTTCAAATAAGTAAAGTAAGTTAAAATTTGGCTGCATTCTGTATTCACAGACAATAGGACTAAGCGATGAAAAGATAATACACAAACATGTTATGAGTGCTTCAGAAGAATCGGAATCCATCGACATCACTAGTCCAGAAGAAGAGTTGGTTGAAAAATATCACGTTTTAAGAAGATCTGACGGTAGAAAGTCATGGAAAGTCTGCTTTAAAAAGGCTGCTAAAGCGTGTGTGAAGTCTTGTAAGAAAGCTTTTAAAGCTGCTTGTAAAAAGCGAAGGTGTACTTCCCGAGCGAAGAAGATTTTGAGACGTGAATGTAAGAATAACTGCCGATCAGAGTTTGGGGTTCAGAAGTTTAAAGAGAATGTTAGTGAATAAAATAAACGAATAAAAAATAAGTGTTTTTGTACTCTTTTCAGCATACTCTTTCATTTAGTAAATAAATTATGGAAAATAACGGGTTCGCCATCTTTGGCAGCCTTATTGAATCTCATACATTTTTGTCTACAATCTACGAATAGAATAGAAATCTTTGACACTTGTCTAGGGCCTCTGGTGTCGTACACCTACTACTAGTAAGTACTAGTAAGTATTATGTACAAGGATTCGTTTCACATTCGGTTACACGTAGAAAGGCTAGTAGTCAGCTCTTTACTAATATTACCTACTTGTGTATAATGTATTGTATCTGTGTAGTTAGTGTTGTGTTATTTGCTAACAAAAAGTAACATTAACTTTTTTTTGTACTATTTAAAAATTTTAAGTAGATTTGGGCAGTATCAATTTACCTTAGCTAACAGGGGAAACTCTTGGCTTTACTGTTGATATTCCTACAGTCTATAATCTAAGTCATAATCTATAAATGCATCATTGAAATATGAGAAGGTAGGCGATAACCCTATATATCCTTTGTTCCATTAGGTAGTACTATTATTGGTACATGCTAAGTAAGAGTTTGTATTTGTTTTATAGGCATTTTCCAAGGACTTACACTGGGAACCATACTAAAAGCACACAGCAAGTTTTCAATGATACCTTAGATCCTTAAAAAGTGTACATAGCGGATGGCGTCTTTGATGAAGATGATGATGAAAGTATGTGGGTCTTTATTAAAATTTGCCTCAATTACTAATACGAATAACCCATTATACAAAGATTACAAAGTAACAGCAAGCTCCAGTATGTTCGATTTCACACATGGTTTTTATTTCGTGTTCTCTTAGCTACACATATCACTATATTATTTTTGCTACGTAACGTTCTTTGCCTTTTATAAGTTGCGATCATTCTTCTACAAACTTCATAGAAATCAAGAGAAGATAATATTTTGCCATCTGTATCAACTATTCTAATAAAAAATAATTATGTCTATCATTTATAACGCCTGGTATACAATCGAACTTTCAACTATAAAACTTTATACTCTAGCACTAGATATGTCTCGTTAATCTCATTTTGTAAAAATTGGCTTAAGATAGAAGTTACCAGTGCGCAATATTTTCTTTTTATTTTTTACTTTATTTTATTCGCTTCTACTATCACTGCTGCTGCCATCACTCTTTGTTTTCGTGTTTGATTTTTGGAAGCTGTGTTTGCAATTTTTTATACACTCTCTTTTAAGATCTTTTCTTGCTCCTGAAGTGCATTTTAATTGATGACAGACTCTTTTGTACGAATTAAAACATGCATTCTTACATTTTTTATAAGCCTTTTTACCTATACACCTTTGCCAATTTTTTCTAGAATTAGTATTTATTCTAAGAGCACTTTTTATAGCATCATTTTGTTTGTGGTTATTTGAGTTAGAGTGTTCAGGTTCGCTTTCACTTATATGGAACTCTGTTTTGGAAGATTCAGAGTCTGATATATCGTCATGTATCTTAGGAACATATTCTGATGCGACTTGATCTATTTCTGTATCATGTTTGTCTTCGCGTTTATCATTTAATCCCATTTCTATTTTTAAAACATTTTGTTTAGGAGCTGGTGCTGCTGATGTAGTTCCTTGTCTAAGCTTATTAAGATTTTTGGCCATTTCAGTTTTTTCGAATGTAAAATCTTGAAATGAACTGGATGGCTGTTGAGTCATTTGAAAAATAGTTGGGTGAGCAATAGCAGCAGCCTCTTTTGGATGATCAGGCATATGTATATAGGGCAAAGACAGTCTTTTAGATGGTTCAGTTTCTGGTAACGAGAAATGTCTGTAT
Organism: Parascotia fuliginaria; assembly: GCA_963082885.1. NCBI lineage: Eukaryota > Metazoa > Arthropoda > Insecta > Lepidoptera > Erebidae > Parascotia > Parascotia fuliginaria. Next base: position 6,711,618 of record OY720197.1, read on the forward strand.
GCACCAGGAGGGGCAGGTAGACCAGGAGTTACGCGAATTGGTACTTGATTAGAATAATCTTTAAATTGATAAGGCATATTGTTATAATAGTTAGTAGTGGGCCCTATTTCAAATTTTGGTTGTACAGAAAACCTATGAGGTATATCTAAATTATCATGTGTTACAGTGATTGCAAATTTTGTTACTGGAAAATTTAATATTGATTCGGGTATTCTCTTCATGTTTTCTTCGAATTTGTAGGAAGCTTCAGATACTGGTGAGAACTGTTGTGGCTTCGGTACAATAAACCCAATTTCTGATTCTTCTAATGCACCTTGTTTATCATTAGGTTTATAAAATACATTGCGTTGAATATCATTATTGACATTAACTTTAGATGTCATTTGACTATCGGTTTTGATTCCTTTCATATTCATAGATTTAATGTATTCTTTGATATGTGTTTTAATAGCTTTCTCAACAGCCTTATTTATTATTGGCTCAGATTTCACAGGTCTTTGTTTTGTTTTAGGCTGTTTTTGGAAATAGCTTATAGTTGCCTTACCCTCTGAGATAGCAAGATCATCAGATAAGGAATCTCTTTCGTTATATTGACTCATTTCATTTTGTTTGAAACGATCGGTTGTCTGTTTTTCATTTTGAAATTTTCTGCTGTGAGCAAAATGTCTTTCTTCTCTTGGACGTGTGTAGGCCCTTTGACGAGACTCATTTCTCCCATAGACATAATCATCAGGTCTTTGAGGCTTTAAAGTGTATTGAAAAATTTTCACTTTAGGATGCTGTCTCGTCATTTCATATTGTTTATTTGATGTTAGTCTTTCGTGTTTTTTGTGGGCTATGTGTGTTAGTTGAGGATGTTCAGTTTGTTCATTGCTTTCAAAGTATGAGACAACCGAGTCCTCAATAGGAACACGTTTTCTTGCCGCTGATATGCTCTGAAAACATAGTGTACCTAAGTATTAAAACTGGTGAGAATATAGGTGATTATTTTTTATTGCTCCTGTAAAATGTGCTTCATATTCGGAAGCGATAATAGTATTTATGTGATTTGTGTTTTCTGTTTATGTTAATTTAGAGTTCATACCTAAAGATCTTATGTAAATATTTGTTATTTGTTTGTTATGGGTAGGCCTGGCTGATATAATGATGATGATGATGAATGTTTGTTTAAGTTTTTTCAAAATGAAGTAAATTTTTATTTATATATGTGTATGAAGAGACCGAACCGACAGAAACCGAAGTGTTGACAATTTGAGCTCTTTACTTAAGTACTGTTTGATAGACCCTACATAACTACAAGTCCATTATTACAGAAAAACTCAATTCAAATGAGTCCTTGAAATCGTCTGTTTCTACGTTCTTTATAAATTTCAAACTTATCTTTGCAATTGTGTGTGTGATATACAAAAAGGTAAAAAGGGACAGGTTAAATAAAAAATGTATGACTTATTAGTGTTTTATGTCAATATATTTCAACTTACATTTGAAGGGACAATAATCAATAAAGATTTATCTTTGTTTTGATAATAACTTCTATCAGAGGTTCTTAACGAGTTCCTAATTGCTCCGTGATCTTGTAATCGACTCATTTTGTTAATACTGTTTATTCTGTGCTCATTAATTTTTATTAATGAACTTAGTAAATTAGTAAACCAATTCCTTGAATCCTCAGTATGGAATAATTTTATATGCTCTTCGTCAGCTTTGCCTGTTTCATTCAAAATTCAAACATTCATAGCTATACCTAATATCAAGTTAATTAACACTAGCTGTCCGTAGCGCGGTTTCACCAGCTTTAATTTTCATCTATGGTTACTGTACTGCTTCTGTGGCTCGTAGCGTAATGCTACATAACTAAACCTAACCTTTCTCAAGAATTGGGCTATCAAATGCAAAATTATTCAAATCCAGGTAGCTCCAGAGATTAGCGCGTTCAAACAAACAAACAAAGTCTTCCGCTTTATATATTAGTATCTAAATAGATTACAACAGAATGATACATACTTACACTGCATATCAGTGCTGCGATATACATATATATTGTGAACCAATAAAGCATTATATCATGTGCTACTGTAGTTTCACTTCAAATTGTTACGACCACATTTCTAATAAAATTTTAACAATATTGTTTTTGTAACGACTTTGTTTAAGCGTTTGATTGAATTTTCAAATATATGTATGTACATAAAATAGCTGATGTAATGGACTATTTAATTGAATGGTGGAAGTTACATTTACAAGTGACTGCTACATAAATTGTGTGTTCTAAACATTACCGTAACATTGTAGGTAGGTATCTAATAGTTCGGTAACTGAACACTGGTGACACAGAATAAGATTACCTACAGACTAGGAAACAAAAAATACATTATTATTATGTTCAAGTATAAAATAATATCAGCACTTATATTAATCTTTCTGTTTAAACAAATGTTTACAATTTAACATACAATCTTTAACGATTTTATTTATAAATCCAGCCGTGCAAAAACGCAAGAGTTTCCATAAATTTCTGGACGCATGGGAGGCTGCAATGCATGAAATGAAATGCTTCCAACGAACAATGATCTATCAGCTCGTCTGTTGGTTGGCCTTTGATCAGATGGTAAAAAATCGCTTGTTCAAGGATGATTCGTCACCACTTCGCCGCAATTTGGGGGGATCCTGGAACAGTAATTTACCTTTCTACTGAAACAGGCTACTTATATGTGTTTGCAGTCCTGAAATTTGTAGTAGGTACACCCAGATTCTTAAAACATTATTTACGTTTATAGTATTTTCACGGACGATTTATAAGTATCATCCAGAGTGGTATTATCATCCATCATCCACAGCCTGTAGGTAGGTACCTCAGGCCTCCTAAGTAAATCCGACTTACGCCGTTAAGTATACTTAATACAAAAGTATAAAGTATCTGTGTCCAAAGCAGGTGCAGGTCATTAGTAAATTATAAATTAAATTTCACGACAGGTGATATGAGTGCCATATTTTATGGCCGTTAGGTACAAAGCTCAATGCTTCAAAATGTTATAAATTCTTGAAGTATTTTAGTAGTAAGCTGCAATAGCATAAAAAATATTAAATACTTACTACTATATTAGGTGCACTGTCATGTGTTTCTAAGGAATCGTAATAATCATCAATTTTCAATGTGTTTTTGGTCAATATATAATCCTGCAGGCTGGCGATTTTTCTGATTGCCTCCACACGCTCTTCGTTCACCTTGACTATGGTTTTTAGAAGATTGGCATAGATATTCATAGTATTACTATCGACTGTTGATGATGTCCTACCGGGAAATATACCCTAAAGATAAAATATAAGATTAAACACTTTTCGAAGCGTGGACACACCCGATAAGAAGGTCTGAAGATACAAGTATACAACTTACTTCCAATTCTAATCGGCAACTTTACTTGGACGTAATTATAACGTCCATGGGTAAAATTTATAGATGGATTTACATAGTTAGAATACTCCTTATTACTCAGCACGCACGACATCATCTTAACGGCCCATTATTATCCCACTGCAGGAAAAGGCCTCTTCTCATACAGAGAAGGTATGAGAATTGGGCGCCACGCTTGCTCAAGGCGGATTAGCGATTTCAGACTTCCTCAGAAGTCCAGGTTTCCTCACGATATTTTTCTTTACCGTCAGTTAGTAATGTCGATTTAAACAATCACATTGGTACTTGCCCGGATTCGAACCCCCGATCTTGTGTTAACGAAGCGGGTTCCTTCACCACTAGGTCATTACGACTTATTTAAGACGCACGACATATTTAAATAGTATCAGAAATAGCAATGCCTCTATTATCAACGCGATGAAATATAGCCATTGCCGACTGTGAAGATAAGAAAAAAAAGGAGAACGATGGGGTACCTAAATTACCTTCTGGCGCAACATTATCATCCCACACACCAAAAAATAGGTATCTACAATGTCGTGTCACTAATATAGAATCACTCACACTAAAAAAATAACAGAAGACGAAAATTGTTCTTTAACGTGGCTACTGGGAATACACGCGACGGCATTTCCGTGGGTAGTTTAATGCTGTAAATTTACAGTAGTCATAATGACGAGCGTGTGGGTGAAATTATGCGTTATTTTGTAAACTATCACTCACCTCGGTGTTCACGATCATAATACAAATAATTAAGTAAATAACTATCATTTTAGAACATTTAAATCATAATACAATACATTTATACATCTCAACTTAAACTAATGAGGTAACGGTAGTGTTATCATGATTGGCTTCAGTGTACCTACACGACCACGCGTTTTGAAAACATGTTCGAGTTAATAGTAATGAGATTGTGTATGTAAGGCATTATGGCAATATGTACGGTATTTTAGTACCTTTATTTTTTTCTTTTCCTGACAATGTTGACAACGGTTTAGTTGTGTTTTCGTAGCATTGTTACAGCGGTTACAGCTTAGAGGACACCGCCATGTTACGTTAAGATATGGTAACCACTGAAGTACCATCAGGAGGGTCTGTCTGGATTGATGTCTGTGGCCGTATGCTTGTTACTGGCGGCGATCACACTAACATGCAGTCTGTGGGGTTGTTCGGGCGCATGTCGCTTTGGCTGAACGTCCCTGTCCCTAAACGGGACTCGGGACGCGCTTAGCCCTAGGGTGCACTGTGCGTTCGATGTAGACGGTGGGATTGGCTTGCGGGCGCTGTATCCACAAGTTGTTTGTTAAAGTTAGCTGTTACAGTCTTCTAAGGGCTTGCCTCGAGAGGCTCGCTTTGTTACCGAGGTGCATTGTGTCGTCTCCCTCGCAAGGCCAAGCTAAAGTTAAAATTACGGTAGTAGATCCACGCTGATTTCAGCATGAATGGGCCGGACCGTCCGGGGAAGTACTACCCTCTCATAGAAGATCGACTTAAGAGTAGTAGTATCCGTACTACTGCGTTTCGTTCGGTGAGTGAGAGCGCCGGAGGCCCAATTTCCCCCCTTTCCTCTTTCCTCACGTCCCTCATTTCCTTCCCAGCCGCCATAGTGGAGGCCACCATACCAGCAGTTTAAAACGATAGCTTTTGGTATAGTGGCCGCCACTTCTGGATTCCACTGACTGCTTACCATCAGGCGGGGTGGAGTCACTTTGGTAGGCTATACAATAAAAAAAAAAAAAAAAAAAAAAAAAAAGTTGTTTAACAAAATGAGAGACTAATCCGTGCATATTAGGTACCTATGTGGCTGCCTGCTATGAGAACGAGCAAATAAGAATAGTTAAAAGTACCTATTTATGTTCTTGTAACTCATTATAGCCAAATGGACTATTACATTATACTTTAAATTTTTTTTTTTCATTTATTTTGGCAACAAACAGTTATATACAGATATAATGCTTATAAGATAATATGTAGTTCTTTACAAAAAACCTACAGTGCCGAAAAGAAAATTAAAGGAACAGTAACAATATTAACTTTTAATTTGGAAAGACGCGTATAACAAGATTAAGTACATAAAGGTTACAATACATAGCAAGGGTACGTAGCATAAAGGATACAAAGCAAGAAATAGAATAAATAAGATATATAATATATATTATCTTAAATAACATTAAATTTTTGTTTTATTTAAATTTTAATTCGATTTAGTACAATTTGGTAAACGCACACTTAATTGACGATACACGTAAGTTTCAACTACTTATTTTGTAGGTATATATTGACCTTTAGAGCTGAACCTTATTTGTTTTTATCGCAGGCGAAAAAAGATTGGTTCTACGGCATGCTGCAGTCCTTAGTTGATTTTATGATCGCCTGAGAGCAGTTCAGCCCGCGAGCTTACTCAGTGTTTTCCTTCGTCGTACCTATGCCAGTAATCACAGTCCACTGCTGGATATAGACCTTTCCCAATTAACGCCATAGCACTTGATCCTCCGCTTTCCAGATCCGATCCTACACCCCGCAACCTTTTTCAATCTTCTGTCCATTTGTGCAGCTGGCTGGAGGGCGCTCTAGGTGCTTACCTTACGTTTGCTGAGTCGCAGTCTCAACTCAGGCTTTTTTAGTTCAGCAACCATCAGCTGTCCTGCTGCGGCAGATGTCAATAGCCCATTGTTGGCTAAGGGCCAAAAAGAACCTCGCAAAAGCAAAAGAGGTACCATATATGTTAAAGGAATAAATCTTACTTGCCATTTACTAATACAAAATAAAAACAAATTACTGACTGAGACTGGCCTGTTGGTCTAGTGGTTAGTGACCCTGACTGCTAAGCCGGAGGTCGTGGGTTCGATTCCTACCCAGGACAAACCTTTGTGTGATGAGCATGATTGTTTGTTCTGTGTCTGGGTGTAATTTATCTATAATATGTATGTATTTACAAAAAAAAAAATATGTATATAAGTAGTTTATCAGTTGTTAAGTAACCATAACACAAGCAAATATAATTGCTTAATTTGGGGCTAGATGGCGCTGTGTGAATGTGGTAGAATATTATTATAAAAAAAAAAAATCATAATCGTCTTTATTACATTAAAAAATCTTAAATTAATATAATTAAATACTAATTATGTACAATGTAAATGAATATTTATCTTTTTCTATCAATGCCAAAGTTATCAAACGCCATCTAGTGTGCAAATGTTGAAATGCTGATGCAGTAAATACGTCAAAGATGGCGGTTTTTATAATAAAAATTGAAACATTACTGGGCAGTAAAGTTAATAATAAACAATTTTAATAGTTATCTATTGTAATTATTAAATATGTCTTAAAATAGTATAAAGTCCTAAATCACAGATTCATCATCTGAGAACTATGATGTCAGTCTATTGATAGAATATCATTTGTTTTTTTAACAAACAGAAATGTGTTTCACCTTAGTCACTTATATTACAGTTCGATGTAATATGGAGGCAAGTGTATCGCCATATTAGGTGCGAAAATTCAGTATTTTACTCAGCATATCATATCTAGTAGTCTTACTAGGCCACCCCACATGCTAACTATTAAATACCTATATAATTTTCTCTTGCAATTAACATCTTACCAAAAGTTATTAGTAATAAAGGCTAAAACAGTTCCAGCAACCTATTTGTAGTTTCCAATGGAATTTAGCAGTTAATATTTTCTGTTATGTAGAACTTTGCCTATAGTTTTTAGTATCCAATATCTTCTTTCCACACATGGCACATATGCCCTTTTTATATGCACATGCCTGGCAGTAATGTGATCCCACTTGGTGCACTTTGGTTCGGCATATTCTGAAAAATTATTGTTATTAATATTTTTCTATTTCTGATTATCAGAAGGAATGATAAAACTGCTAACAAGGCTGTCATAATTCGCCCTCCCCGGCGAATAATAAGGTAATCGCAAATTTAAAATTTTACAGTAGAAACAAATAACTGTTTTTTGCTTATATCTCGGTACAGGTAGATTGTATAAAAATAATTTATATGTCAAAAGAAAGCTAATTTTTATACAGACTAGTTTCCATGTTGATTTAATTTTAATAGTTAATTGGAATAAAGTAATTTAAGAAAAACATTTTACTGAAATTGTAGGTCAAAAGTACGGTACGCAATGTATCATTACCATAATATTCGCGTGAAACCCATTGCCATCTTGGTCAGTAATAATGCATTACAGTATTGTTCATGGAAATATGAAGCTAAAATTGTTTACGGCAAATGAACATTACTATATTGTTCGGGGAAATTCATGTGATATTGTATACAGTAATATTACTTTACAAAACTATTCGTCGATGTATAGTGACAACTGATTATTAGTAATATCATATTGCAAATATAACATTTCATCAATTAATACAGTACTAATTATTTAATTTACATGAAATATACATTTTTAGAGGCACTTGATATTCATACTGCGTGGTTTATATATAAATAATAATGATAAGTAAAATTTAAGAAATAAAATGCAAATTTTATTGTTTAAAAACTTTTATTTCTTAAAAATGAAGCAAAATTATATTAATAATTATCACAAGTAGTAATCAGTCTGACGTCCTGTTGGGTCGTAAAGGTATCAAAATATTAGTAAAAAAATTATCTTATAATTTAATCGTCACCGCAGTCTGATTCAGAGTTCGAAGATTCCTCTATTATATCATCAGAAGTATGGAGAGCATTATAAAAAGGGTAATAATTGCGAGGTATGGCTTCTGTTCTGCATAGACTTAATAAGTCTTCCTTTAACAATTTGCTCACTGGAAGTGGTTGATTGTAAGCTTGTTTTAAACTTTCACACCATCATTCATCGTAATATTCTCAATGTCTATAAGAAATGAAGATTCCTGGCCTTGGACTACTTCTTCAATAGTACTCTGTGGTTCTTGTGTGTCAGCATTACTAAAAGATGGAACATTTTCTGATATATTATTTGCAAAAGGTGGACTGAATCTATCATCTAGTAACATCAACTGCTTGTCATAACTATTTTTATTATTGGCTTCATGTGACGTATTAGTAACATTGTTATATGACTCTTCAGTTTAATTTGATCCATTGTTTTCCATAGTTAATTCCTCTATTTCAATAACGATAGACATTTCTTTCAAAGTATTTTCCACAACGGTATCGTCACCTTGGTTCATTTCCAATGTCTGATCTTGAATGTTATCATCTGATTGCGAATGAAAAGATTGTTATGCTGTGGAAGTGGGTAACTTAACGTCAGACAAAACGGACTTTTTTTTTGCGTGGGAAACGCATTACGCCTACGCACCCGCCTGGGTGAGGCGGGGGTTATGTCGGACTCTCCGGCCACAATGAGACAGCGGCCGGCATACCGACTAAAACCCACGGTGTTACTCCAGACGGCCAGAGTGTCGGGGTCAAGGGAGACGCTCGCGCATTCATCCGCGACCCCGACGGGCCACGGCCCGCTCAACGTGAGCGGGCCCCGTCTGATTTGGGGGGCCTAGCCCTCCTTCCTCCATCGAGAGGCGTTCGTGGAACACGTACGCCGCCTTCTCGGGCCTGTGCTTTTCGAGCGGCGATTGCCCAATCGCCGCCCGCAGGCATCCTCCTATGGTGGCTGGAGATCCCGGAGCGCCCCACGGCGACGTCCGGGGCGGGCGCGACGGGTGGGGAGCAAGGTGGTCAGCTCCCTCTCCCGCTCGGCCGCCTCCTTGGCGAGCATTACCTGCTTGCAAAAAGAGGCAACTCCCTCCCAAGCCCTCTCGCTGCGGACCATGGACAGAACCACGGTCGGCAGCGAGAGTTGGGCCGTCGCGAGCGCCGCAACTAAATCGCGGTGCTGGTCCGCCCACCCGGACACTCCACGAGCGTGTGGAGCGCCGTGTCGCGCGGGCAGACCCCGCAATGGTGGCAGATGGACGTCTGCTCACGGCCTATGAGACACAGGTACGTGCCGAAGCACCCGTGACCGGTGAGTACCTGTGTCAGCCGGAACGTGAGGACGCCGTGCCTCCTCTCCAGCCACTCCTCGGGGACGGGACTTACCGCCACCACCGTGGCGTGCCCTGCAGTTGGTCGCGCAAGTCGCGCCTTCCACTCCGCCACTAGGACTGTGCGGAGTTGGGACCGCTGCGCCTCGATCTCTCGAGGCAGAGGTAGGAGGTCCCGCTCCGCCGCCTCCTCGCGCCATCGGAATATCGACGCGAGGACTTCGGCTTCCAGGACCCAGGGCGGGGATCCGGCCAAAAGGGTCGCAGCCTCGAAGGAGATCGTGCGGTAGCCGCGCACCATGCGCCAGATAAAACGGACTAACCTAACCTAACCTAACACTACTGATAGCAAAATTTTGTGTTAATGCATTGCGTTCCCACATAATTGCAATATTTTAATGTAATACACGTTACTTTAAGAAATTTGTCTTTATGATACAGTAAACAACATTACCTTTTTTATTAAAATCTGTAAAAAGGCATTAACGTTACTTACCGAAAAAATTTACTTAGCATTATAGTTTACAGTTCTACTCGTGTAAAAATTGTATTTCTAATTTAACTGAATAAAATTGTTATGTTCATTATGGAGCTATGGGAATTATTGTATTTTCATAAAAACCCACTGAAAAATTACAAAAAAAAATTACAATGTGTATTCGATGCTATAATAACCGAAAATGCAATAAAAGGTAAACTGTCTTTATAGCACATTACCATACTATTCGCCGGAGAGGGCGAATTGTGGTTGGTATATTACAAATTTGCCATTTAATTTTAAGTTCACCCCTACTGGGTTCTGCTGACACTCACCACCAGTTTAATTAAAAAAATTATAATTATAAAACACATGCTGGAATTAAAAACATTGTAAAGTGAAGAGTTGTGTCAAGGCTTCAGGTCATATCATGTTTTTAGGTGTTAGTAGAATCATTTGCTATGTACATGTAGTATGAACCAGCAGTGGACGTCTTTTGGCTGATATGATGATAATGATGACATAGTACGTATTATTGTATACTAGCTGCGCCCTGCGACTTCGCTTGCGCGGCAAATAGTATAATTAATGCAACTCAGGAATCAGACCGATTTTCGAAATTATTCTATGTCCGTCTCCGTTACTGAATCTATGTACATACCAATTTTCATCGAAAGCGGTTCAGCTGTTTCGTCATTGAGTGGTAACAAACAAACACACACACACGCGCACACACAGATTTGCATTTATAATATTAGTAGGATTTTAACTAGCAACTTCGACATGGCGATTCAACTCAATTCTACTTAGCTACTTACATAGAACATATTTTTACCTTTGTTTAAATTACGCGCCTTTTATAAAATAGTTTGAGGTTAATTACTACAGATAATAAAGTAAAATGTAGTAAAATAAATATAAATAATGCCTAAGTAGTTTTATTTTACTAATAAATAAATTCACCTGCATTCCTGAAACTTTGAAGTGTAAGGATTAAATCGTCCTTTTTTCGCAGTAAGGGCTTTGTTTTCACCTACTTTTCTGCCTCCAGACTCTACAGTGTTCCTAGCGCCGGCTTTCCAAGGGTCAGGGGTTATCACTTTGCCCAATTTCTTCTCGCATTTCTCGCAAACCATTGTTAGAAATGATGAAAACAAATTAGGCGCCCATGTAACCTCAAAAGTATTGTAACTTCGCTGAGATAAACAAATTATATATTAGTTTGATGATTAGAGTATTCTGATAGTATTAAATTAGTTTTATTTCATTTACTTACTTAAGTTTTGTATTATATTATAATTAAAAGTAAACAAACAACAATTTATTTACACCCGAGTCGAGATGTTTATTTGTCAATTGTCATTCATAGGCATGAGCATGAGTAACTCCGGATACATCTGTATCCTCGGATATATATCTGGAACTGGATATGCCACGACTCCTTCCCTTTCCAAAATATTAATATATCCGACATACCTTTATATCCACGCAACTTCGGACTGAGACTGAGAAACTTAAAGCGATGACCGAACACGAATCTTTAACAAAAGCAGCCGCCATTTTGAACTTTGTTATTTTTGAACCGCTTGCCTTCAAAGTCGTTACCAGACTGTTCAGCACTTGCGATGACTAAATAAAGTCAAATTTAATTAAAGTAGCCGCCATTTGGAACTTGGCTGTTTTTGAACGTATTCCTTTCAAAATCGATATCTGAATGTCCCAGCGATGATCAAACCTAAATCATAAGTCAAATTTATTAAAAGCAGCCACTATTTTGAACTTTGTTGTTTTTAAACTGATTGCATTCAAAAACGATATCTGAGTGTCCCAGCAATCACAAAACACGAATCTTAAGTCAAATTAAATTAAAGCAGCCGCCATTTTGAACTTTGTTATTTTTAAACCGATTGCACTCCAAAACGACATCTGAGTGTCCCAGCGATGACTAAACCCAAATCTTAAGTCGAATTTATTAAAAGCAGCCGCTATTTTGAACTTAGTTTTTTTTTAAACCGATTGCATTCAAAATCGATATCTGAGTGCCCCAGCAATCACCAAACACGAATCGTAAGTCAAATTTGATTCGAGTTTGATCATCACTAGGATGTCAGATATCGATTTTGAAAGCAATCAGTTTAAAAACAGCAAAGTTCAAAATAGCGGCTGCTTCAGTTAAATTTGACTTAAAATTCTGTTTAGTTATCGTATGGACACTCAGATATCGATTTTGAACGGAATAGGTTCAAAAACAGCAAAGTTCAAAATGGCGGCTACTTTAATTAAATTTGACTTAAGATTTGGGTTTGGTCATCGCTGGGACACTCAGATATCGATTTTAAAAGAAATATGTTTAAAAATAATAAAGTTTCGTGCAAATGTCTGTTCGCGCAAATTTTCATTCGCGCAAATGTCCATTCGCACAAATGTCTTTCGCGCAAGTGTCCTGTTACGAAATATTTAGATAAAGTATGAAGAGAAACCAATTATTACTTTACGATATCGCTTTATCACAGTTTAAGAAACTCCGGCTTCTAAGACTATGATGAAGCGATATCGTCATTCCCTTGTCATTCCCCGAGATTCATTCTCGCTCAATCGCTCCCGGAGTGATTAAGCGAGAATAAGTCCGCGGTGTTATGGATATATTAAGCGGATATGGATATGTTAATCGGATATATCTCCATACTTGGAAGGATATCCGACATATCCAATCTTCTTCTTCTTCTCCTTTTTTTTGGCAACAGAGCCGACGATTGTGTCAGCTATTTCTGCCAGCGTCAAGTGTAGAATAATAATCTTGTTGATGATATTAATGGTATATTACAATGATAAAACAGAAAAAATGTGTATGAAATTAAATGACCCCATAGTCTTTTACCGAAGGAGTTTTAAAGCCGCCGTTTAAATTGTCAGTAATCATCAGTATCTGTCAAGTAAGTGTCAATGTAAATTTTAATGTAACCAGCAATGTAATTGTGAGATTCTACCATAAATAATATTTATTTGCTACTCTGCAATGCAATTTAATTTTAATGTATTGCATTCGTACGGTCAAAATTTGGCTTGAATAGGATCTTAGATAGTGTGTAGAGTTTTTGAGTTTCATTTTAGGATATTTTTTTTATTTATATGAATCCAATTACTTACTTACTACTAACTCTGTGAGCACTACGCCGTTTGTCGAACAACAATGACAAAATTTTAGAAGTTATTGTGTCTGTTACTATTTTTATCAAACATTCAACTTGCTAAGCAAATCAGGACCGCGGGATATTTCCTTAGAGCATTAAACCAACAGGAGTGGACACGCGCTCTATTTCCCTTGCGCAAAAGTCTGCCACTTTCGGCGGGGGACGGGGTAACGCGAGCAACGCACACTAATTACAATGTTAACTACTAATGCATTTTTAAATCGCGTCGTTATACACGCACACAATAAAATTATTACACACTAGCTTAAACTAAACACACACAATCACATTCACACACAGGGACATCTATCAGTTTACGCTTCCTTAGCGTAAAACAGTTAGAGCTTGACTCTGTCGATATTTAGTATCGATGTTTAGGATTTCATATAACTTATATTATATAGAACAGTTTTAGGTAATAATAATCTATTATAATTTTAAGGTCTTTTTTTATTTAAGCACTTTGAAATAGATGAAAGTAAAGTAAATAGTTCATAAACATGAATTAACTAGAGAAATTCTGTTAATTCATGTTTATGTCAATATTACAGGAAGAATAAAACAGTGTTTCTAACTAGCACACTTTTTTGTAATTATTATCAAAAAAGCCCGTCATACGGTCGGGCTAAATTTATTTGTTAAACATTGTTCGACAAACAAATCTGGTTATGCGGTCGGGCTCTCCTACTATGTTTACTAATGGTTATTCAATACTTCCGATCCCTGATAGTACGGAACCCTCGGCGCGCGAGTCCTACTAGCATTTAGGCCGTTTTTTTTTTGAAGTTATACTTTTTTTGGCGCGATTGGGAAAAATGAAGAGAGTGAATTTTTACGATGCGCGCGCACACCGACAGAAAAAAGCAACACCCTGAAGTTAGTTGCGAACCTTTTACACACTGAAGTTAGTTGCGGATCTTTGTGTGTCGTATCAGTACAAATAATCTGTGTGAATAAATAAAAAATATATTGGCGTTTATATCAATTCAAATATTTATGTATGTATGCGTTGTATTATTATTTGGTATTTTTGGATTGTTATGCCAAAGAAGTATAACTTCTTACGTGCGTACATGGGTACCCACTCTTTTTTTTTATTTTACTACTGCGCACAAGGATGTATGTTCAATAACCACCACCTGTTGAAATTTGTTCTAGTGTGGATTAAAGATTGTAATTAATTATTACGTGTCAATTTTACGTGTATTATTCCTAAGTATGTATGTATATTCAAACCAAATAATACTTTGAATTAATTGTCTGTTGCTATTAAATTTCGTTCCAACTAAGCAGAGCTTGTAATTGGAGGATTTTGTTCTGATTACATAGTAACAAGACACTGACATGAGAATGTATGAGTAGATTTTTATTAGAGAGATATTTTATCTGTTCAGATAACAAAAAAACAACAGAATATATTTCAGAAAGTCTTTATTTAAGTAGGTATAATAAAATACTGAAAAACTGTGCAATTTAAATTAACCTTATAAATCTAGTTTAACTAATCCTAGGTAATGCAATAAGAGGAGGTAGCGAACAGCGAGTTTACTTGCTAAAAACTGAGCTCTCCGCCGCTTGGGGGGTAGGGAGGAGGTAGCAGTGCTGGCAGCACAGAAGGCTTTGTCTTTTAAGCTGTTAGTCAGATACTTGTACGCTTAGGAACCCACTTATATGGTTCCTACAATATTGGACCCAAGCGACTCGAGGCGCTGCTTCTTTTGAAAATCTAAAACAAACAAAAAAAAATTAATTTAATACTGGAAAACCAATATCGATATCGTGATTAAACTGTCTCATCTCTAATTATGTTAAAGTGTGACCAGTTTCTTAAAAATAAATACGCTTATTTTTGTAAGAAATGAGCAATTATCTTTCGGAATAAAGTGCACTAATCTTGTATATTTGGATTTATAATCTCATTTTACTTGTTCATTTAATATTATTTTATGCATTACTTGGTAAAAAAAAACATTGGTTTTAATTAAAAATAAATAAATATGGGAACGGTGACACAATAATGTACATCCAAAATGAAACTTATTAGATATTATTATGTCAACAAGGCGAGATATAAAAAAGGAAAGGTTAGTTTTTATGTTAATTCAACTTAAAATATTACCCCAGATTGGAGTATTGATGATAAGCCTGGCAACACTTGTTGATTAGCATTTTATTTGGTTAAATTGCTAATTTAATGCCATAATTAATAATATTAGAACAAAATAATACTTACAGGTGGAATGTAATATTATCCTTTTGTAGACTTGATGTCGCTGAACGCTTTTTACACCAAAATACACTGCAATTCGGCATTTCTATTGAGACGTTATTACGCATGCACTGATAGGTGACGTATGAAATATGAATGATGCGGAACGCGCGTCAACTAGTTTATTAGTATGACCGGTGGGCTGCTACCTTTGGCAGAGGGGTACGCCTGTCAGTGGCCTCTCCGGTTGGTTTAATGCTCTAAGGATATTTCAGATAAAAAAGGAATAGAGAAACGACATAAAATAGTACAAAATATATTTTAATCATAAAATTGTTAAACTACATAAAATATAACTAACTACTACATTTACTACTACTATATTTGTAAACATTTCGATTTGGGTTTACGGTTACTTTTTCTTCTCTAAGTTTGCCTTTTCTCAAAGGTTCAGGATCAGTCGTATTGCCTATCGTTTGATTGGTTGGTTGCTTGTTATATTCAGGATAATTTGCCGTTTTATTAGTAGATTAGGTACTATCGTAGTTGTAGTGAATTAGTGTCATCTGGTATTTTATAGTGATCCGTTCTTCTATCATCAGTATCACTGACGTCATGTATTTCAAAAGGAGACTTGAAATCCTGAGTCTCGAATAAAGTTTGAGTAGTTTTATCAGGTAAGTATCTGACTATTTTCAGTAGTTGTATTGTAATATATTTTTCTCTAAGTATTGTGGACGATAAATGAAAAACTTGGGATACTTTAAGAGGTATGAAAGTTCTACGTATCCTTTTTCACTTTTAGAAGCGGCACTTAGCATATATCGACTTGAGGGTTGGTCAATGAAAAGTTATGGATATCGTTTATAATATCTCATAAAGCGTCGAAGTTGACGCTTACTCCATTTGAAGCGCCATGGTCATAGTGAACATCACAGTTGCCTGTGTTGTTTAGCTTATCGCAACATCAGGTATAAAATTTTCTTTCAGTTACAACTGAAAGAAAATTTTATACTGATGAAATGAAAATGAAACATTTATATACCAACCACTAATTCGTACTACAGTACGAATTAGTGGTTGGTATATAAATGTTTTTAATAGTTTTTTAATAGTAATATTAGTTTTCTTTTACGGTTTGACGTTCGTAATGTGTCATCATGCTGACAATCACGAAGATCCATGAATCTGTCAATACTTGTTCGTAGTGTAATCAGAAATTTGCGCTTAGCGTACTTCACACAAGATTCGTCGCTACGTATGTTTGTTTGTCTTTTATCTGATCGAGTTCTTTTTTTGCTTGTCTTTCTTGGTCTACGACGACGTAGCATTTCTGATCGTGTCTTGATTTGAGCACCTTTATTTGTGTTAAAACCAACGCTACGTTCATCACGATTGCCTCTATTGATTCGTTTAAATCGTTTGATAGCTGGTAGATTACCTCGATGGAAACCTTCTAAAGTTTCATCTTCGTCAATTATAGATCTATGTATATTGTCATCCGAATCATGGAAATATTTTGATGCAGTGTCCTCTGGAGGACCACCTCTTAGTAATGCTTTGCCTCTTAACAAACCAGTGTCATAATCACCATGACATCCAGCATTATCCAAATAATTTTTATACGATATATCAATAGATGAGAAAAGATTATCTTCATTTATCTGCCTACACTCATCATCGTCATATTCAGGCTTGAAGCTTTCTAGTACCATTTCCTTTACTTTATCCGCCGCGTCATCAGTGCCTAGGAACTTTTTAATTTTTTTTAGTACCTCAGTAATTTTATCTTTCTTCTTTTCTTTGCGGGTGACTCCGATATCATTATCATGTGAATTTTTTGTATGATGGTCGAGATACGCTTCGATCATTACTGCGATATTGTGTAAGGCACTTTCTTCGACCTCATCAGTAGAGTTCAGGTATTTTGAAAGTGTGCTCCACATTTTGTTTAGGTTCTCATTGTATTGCTTGCATGTGTCTGAATCTTTGGTGTAACCTGCCTGCGTATCCATCTCGGATCTAAGATGTCTGTGGCCTCGTTTCGCCTGAGAAAAAGGCAAAAAAAGTAGAGAAATATAAGCTTCCATCTCTTGGCTAATGAAATTTTGGGCCAGTCTCATTCAACAAAACAATTCGCATGTCACTTCACATTATGTAACATGTTATTACATTAGAATACCTACTCGTAATTACTAGATTTCAGATTTTATGATACGCTACAAGAATAACCGAATTTATGTTCTCCAACATTTTCAATATGTGAATAGAGAATTCTATTTAATTGTAAAATGAAGACTACTATAGTACTTCTAACAGTATAGATCACTGTTGGTTTAAGCATTAATGGAAACTACTTACGAGTATAATAACTATAGAATTAACGTAAAGCATTAAGTACCTAGTTGTTTCGCTCGGTGAGTAAGAGCGACGGCAGCTAAATTATCTTTTTCTTTTTTTTTCCTGTCTCATCTTTTCTTTTTACATGGTCGGTACGGTTTAGTTGTGTATTCTTCAGAAAACATAGCCACGGCGTCGATAGTTTACGTTGGCACTTACCTACCTTCAAGTAGCAAAATTTGCATCTTTTTTATCAGAGATTTCGTCGAATTAAAGCCTTATGCTTAATTACCTATATTATACTTACTATATTAAATTATACCTGTATATTATACCTACAGAAGAGTATAATTTTTAACGCAAGGTGATAATAGTTATCAGTTTTAATATTAATTACTATTAGATGTTAATTACTAGGGTGTCAAATTAATAATTTGAGTAATACAAATGAATATTATGTAAGAGAATGACTTTAATTTATTTTGTTTTTGAACTTAGTGTTAGTGTCACATAGCTCACGAGCTTTCTCATAAAAAAATCCACAAGTGCCATTGAGTCTCTATGGGTGCAACTTTTTCAGTTGATCAGTCTTCATGTAAACAAGAGAGACTCTTAGAATAAAGGTTTCAATTGGCTTAATTTTTAGTAAAGCCTATCCGTGCATAATGTCATTAACTTAAATCTATTATTTGCTACAAGGAATATATTTTTAGGTTTTTTTCAAGTTTGTCCTGATTCCAAAAACTTATAGTTTGCGAAATCATAATTTGGGAATCAGCCCCGATACTAATTCTGGCTGAGTGTAAGAAAAAAGCAACGCATATTGCAAATATAGCCCACTTAGTATTAAAATTTAGATAGATAAAAGCGGTTATTTTAATTTAGAAGAGTTTCAATTACGAGTAATACGAATTAATTTGAATTATACGAGATGATTAAAAACAACTATCGCCCACGGTTAACTATTGCGGTTTTTTTATTATATTAAGTGTTCTTAATAAGTACCTAATTAAATTAAAACTAACGATTATTTTGGATATTATAGTCGGTTGTCATATCTAACTTGTTTTATTTTAAATATAATTTGCATAGAATTTATGAGACATTTGTCTTATTTAATTAACTCTTTATGTATGTAAATATTTTACTAAACTGAATTACCTAAACAAAATTTACATGTTTATTATCATTTATACCTATTCTATTCTTAGCTTAATTTTAGAATTTACTTATTTAAATGCAAAATCTTCAAGATTTTTAAATGTTTTATTATATTATGTGTAGCTCATGCGTCTTTTGTTAAAAACATGATCATTTTGTTTTAGGATAAGTAAGTACCTATCTAAGTATATCAGTTCAGTCAGATTGAAACCAAAAATTGCAACATTTTTGCATGTTTTCGATCGGTTTTTGGAAAAAATTCACATGCATATTTGTTTCTATAGAATAATATATCTAGTAAATCATTTAATTAAAATTGACTCACCGCATCGATTGCACAAATCAACAAAATATTCAATAAAATAATTTTCATTGTGTGAATTTAGTGCCGATTCGGCTGGAACTACATTTTCATTGGAACCATGCCTAATTCATACAAATAATAATTATGGTTAACTGATGAATATTAAATCGACATTTATAAAAAAGTGTGACTATGAAATTGCAATAATAGACAAAAGAGGATACTATTTTTTAACACTATTTTGTTAGAATAATTGAAAATATAATTAGTGTCGAAATCCCAAATTAAGTCTAAAGAAATGAAATACACGTTTAATTACATGGTGCACTAAGTTGCCATTGACTTGGACAGGTATTATTTATTATGTAATGCAAGATCTTGAAAACATCTATGTAATAGTTTGTTTTGCAAATTACTGCAACTCTCCAATTGGTCCATATAGTTGTACCCTACTGTTCAGTTCTACTAGTAGGGCTAAACAGAGAAAAAAATCCGTTAATTTCTATTAGTAGGACAGAACGGATAAGAAAAACCGTTTTGTACTACTAATAGAGATATTAACGGAGAAAAAAATGAATTCGGTCACCTAATCATGAAGTTCGTGTAGTCCTACGACAAGTTCTACTGATAAGACAAAAATGTTTCTATTCCTTTTTGTTCTACGACTACCATACATCATAATTTAAAAAAATATGTTCTGTACAAATGCTAGAATTAGGTAATATAAATGCTCGAACGATCCCATGGGACTATTTAGGTACTGCGGTGTAATGCCAATTCATGGAAAAGTAAACCTAAATTTAGGTACTTCTTGAGCAATACTTTCGCACAGAGATCCAAGTCCCGAAAGGCAATTTTGGTATAGCCACTTGAAGTATCACGCAGAAAAAGTTATACAAACCCAATTTTAACAACGAGTATGGTAATAGAACATCCCAGTATTTAATTTCACATCTAGTTAACAACTTACCTGCTGAAGTCAAAAACAAAATTACAAAAATTAATATTAAACACATTTTAAAAAAGTATTTTTTACAAATTCGTCTACCAATATAATTGTGTAAAAATAAATAACTGAAAATGGAGCATGCTGTGGAACAGAGCACGCACACAGTCTTAACGACAGAGCCGTGCGTAAACGCAGATAACCGGTCGCCGCGCCGGCCAGCTCGGACCGACATAATGTTGTCTCTAGTAGTCTTACAGATGTGAGCGAGAGGGTAACTCAGTGGCGAAATCGTTCTTCTGCGTGCGTTCACTGAATGTGTGTTTACCTACATCTACGTACAATGAGTTGATAGCTAACACTTTGATAATCAATTAGTAGTAAGTGTACTTAGGTACTACTAATTGATTAAAGTATTAAAGTAATAATTTATAAATAAGTTATCTATTTTTATGTGTATAGAATCGAGATTTTAGTGTCCTAGACAAACCTTTAAAGGTTTTTTGGACACTCTCGACATACTCCAATGTAATAAAGGTGAAAGCTGTTTAAAGAGTAAGAAATTATTGCGGTTACAGTTCTTTATATATATGCAAATAATACTTAGGTAAATTTGAAACTTAAGTTACGTTATTTTTATAGTAAAATAACTGTAAGCATATGGTTACATACTTTTTAAACAGCTTTTACCTAATTCTAGCATTTGCACAGAACATATTTTTTAAATTTTGCTTCGATTATATCAATTATATGATAAAAATTTAAAACTACGAAATATGACACAAAATTGCAACGTTACCACTCATAACGCGTAATCCCTCACATAAGCAGTTATTACTAGAAAGTAAGACAACCTATCTATTATATATTATTTAAAGCGAAAGAGTTTGTTTGTTTGAATGCGCTATCTCTGGAACTACGAGTCGGATTTGAAAATATCTTTATGCGTATGATAGCCCAGGTCTCGAGGAAGATTATAGGCTAACATCACGTTACTGGCGATGAGAGCAGAGCAGTTAGCAAAGACGCGGGTGAAACCGCGCCGCGGAAAGCTAGTAGCAAAATAAAGGGTGTGAACTATACACCCTTTTATTATGCTATAGCGCTACACTGTATGGGCATAGAGTAATTGTTTCAAGGAATAGGTACTAAAGTAGATCAAAATTGCAGCCCACTGTTGCTGGACACCTCTGCAGCAGCATCTTTCAGGCTTCTCTTGAATTACGCCAAACTAATAATGGTCTGCACCTTTCATATGCACTCGTCTTCTTTCAACAAACAATATAACAATATAATAGTGTTACTTACATTTTATATCAAATCTTAAGCAGTCATATTTGCATAACGTACATCACAACAACGATGATGTCCAGTGCTGAAGATGGTAGTGGTACCTCTTAAAGAGAAGAGTTTGCCACACTATTTACATGCGTATTGCTTGCGCTTGGTGATATGTAGTGTCCTGTTAACGCTGTTGCCTACTTTATTCTCTATGCCGCCTCTTACAACACTCAGAGCAATATAGCGAGCCTCCATGCTTAGAAAGATTTCAGAGTTTTAACCTAAAAGATTTTCAAGCATTTCTCGATAACATCATTCTACCCTTGAATATTATTTTTAGGTATTTGGCAATCGAAATCAAACCCCTTGTTATATATTTTGTCTATTAACTATAACATTAAAAGCTTTATCTACAATAAACGTTCACAAATACGATAACGTGGCAGGTAGACGTGAAACATAAAGCACTTAACAAATTATTGCACATAAATCAACTTAAAATTAAACTTGCTAACTTTGACTAGGTAATTTATCTTTTGTCATTTTGCTACCATTTTGCTTGGAACTTTCTTTCTGTTCAGTCTCAATTTTGTCATTTTGAAAGCTTGTATTAACATTATCATAATTTTGTTGTTCAACTTTACTATCACTCTGATCAACTTGTTCCTCCAGATATTGTGGACTCTGATCAGCCGGATATTCTTGCGCGTACTGCGTTGTATCATAATTCTGTTCTGCCGGATAGTTACCATCTGGATAGTTCTCAAACTGTTGCTCATACTGCGCATTTGGATCAGTATATTGTTGTGGATACTGTTCATAATTCTCGTATTGTTGTTGCTCAGTATATGGTTGTTCGTAGTTTTGCTCGTACTGATTCTGATATTGAGCGTCAGTAGGATCTTGATTTTGCTCATAATTTTGATCATACTGATAGGCTTCTGTGTCAAATTCCTGTGTTGGTTGTGCTTCAAATGCCTGTGTTGGTTCTTCTTCAAATGCCGTTGGTTCAATTTCCATAGGTTTGGCTGGTTCATCGACTTCTTTATGCGTTTTGATTTCTTCTTTCTGTTCATACTCAAGTGGTTTATAATCTTTTACTTCTGGTGTGTCATCTTCTGCAATATGTTCTGTGTTATATTCAGTTTCGTTAGGAACATTGTGTTCAGTTATTCCAGTGGGTCGATAGCGATCGTCTCTTGCTGTTGGCAGTGCTGCGACTGTTCTGAGCGGCTCGTCTGAGGAGTGTCCGGCGGAGTCAGTTCCGGAATAGTCTCGTCCGCCGTTGGACGGGGGACGTGATACATTTCTGTCTGATGCGGGCGCGTGCGTGGGATGTGCTAAAAAAAAGGCATATATTATTTTTATTGATATAAAAATTGTTCTTGTAACATAAGTATGAATATAATTATTTATTTTATTTTAATAAGTAATCAAATTGTCAAAAATATGTCATTAGCCGTTTTTGCTTGTATAATTGATTTCTATGGCTCAGCTGCTGAAGTAAGTCAGATTAATTTTAAATGCTTATTAGCATTAAAATAAGCATTAAAATAGCATTATTATTTATAAATGAACATCCATTCATAGATAGTGTTGTGTTCGATATTTTTTTTGGAGTTAATAGATAGTTTAAGGGAGAACAAACAGATACTTAATCAAGTTACATAGTTACTTACTCAGATGTAACTTTTTATTGTAACTAGACCAAAATATATGGTATTACTCACCATCAGTATGCTTGCCACTGAAGTTGTATAAATAAACCCAAATGACTATCTAAATCTGCGGCAATTAAAGCTTGAGTATACATACCTTGATATGTTCTAGGTGAGTGTGGTGGCTGCAAGGAGAGCGTCAGCCCGTTTACTTGACGCTGCAGAGTGGCCAGTTCTTGCCTGCACACATACACACGTGACACACACAAGCAAAACGTGATAGGAACACGTAACACCATGCAGGGCAACATTTTATGATGTTGAGGGATATTTATTGACGTTTATAATATATGTTACTTGCTTTTACTCGGATTCTGACAGAAGAAGCTTTTCTAGATTTAACATCATCAATAAGAAATTATTCGTATGTAATGTAGGTTTAGAAACCACCATAATTTAGGTTAGTTAGGGACTTACTTGCTGTGAAGTCTTTAATATATTGTATGTAGCTAGGTAGTTAACTCAATATTTACAAAACTTTAAAAAGTGAATAAAATGTAAGTATGTCGTGTTCCATTTCTACATGAGCTATCTGTAGATGACGTAGATTTCAGGGAATCCTTGGGACAAGAAGTGGTGGAGCACACAATATTGTCGAATTTAATTTTCTTACTTTCCACACAATGTCTTCAGTAAAGTTATAGTTACTTCTTACGATCATTTATAGTTAATATGCAGATTTTCTAACACTACTTTAATTAAATATACTTGCAGGTACAATTAGCTAAAGTATTTCTACACACTTCAAAGCAGCATCAACATGCACATTACCTACAACTTTGAAACCAATCACAAGACCATCTTCTTTATTACTTACTTTAAGCGGATCATCATCAGAATCATCGATTCTGTCTATAGATAAATCACTAAGATTTCTGGTCAAACCATCGATATCGCTCAAACTATCGCTTCTTCTAAACTTATGTCTAAAAGTGTTAGGGGTCGACGTGTAGTAGGTGCGATCTAAATCGTACGAAGCCCGGCTATTAGGGTAACCGCTCATAGGCGTATAACTTCGCAAAGGTGTTATAGTAGTACAATATTTCTTATGGGAACACCATAGGTTTCTAAGCTTTCTCAATAATTCAGCGTTCCTGAAAAGCAATTGTGTTTTGTCGGCTCTGAAATGAAAATTATGTGAGTGAATTTGTGATAACTAAAATGATAGAACTAGTTTAGAAGGGGGGAACTTTAAGTTAACATATAACGTAGCTGTGAGCATCCAAGTCGATGTCCTTAGTAACAGCAATGCCGAGATCAAATTTAAATTGATATTACGTATTTTTTTTTTAATTTATCAACGTTTCAAACTTTTCTCTGCTTATTTATATGTTAGCGAATGCCAATAAAAATGAAATGTTCGGATGAAATTCACCCATTCTAGACAAGATTTTACTTAAGCCTCCAATGAAGAGAATTAGGCAGAGAGAATTATTCAAAATAAGATAAAAAGAGAATGAAATGCAAGAGTGATATCTGTACTCCTAGTACGAGTTTTTCTATTTCTCTGAGAAACTAATTAAAGTTTAGTTTATTATTGCCTTAAATATTTAACAGGTGCCTCTAACAGAACTTCAGATAATCACAGTATTGCAAACTCGTGCTAAGTGTGCAGTTCTATAATTTTTGAGAACAGGCAATTGTGCTGGCATCTGAAAGTATTAGTGGCTTTAATAACTTAAAAGAAATATTAGTTGTACTCAAATATTATCAACATTAATAAAAAAATGATTGTTAGAATTGTGACAATTTTATATTATATTGCCATTATCAAAATAAAAATTTAAATTTTCGTCATCATGCTTATTACATTATACGAGTACTTCACGCGTACGGATAAATAATGAGCATAATATAGTGTATGTTGCTTTCTAACTCTATGATATATCAAATGTTTAAAAATCTTTCTGGGGCTTTAAATTTATGTAAATCTGAAGTCATAAACTGTGTGCGTCAAGATGAAGGGACCAAGTCTTGGATGTCTGTCATACATATACAAAAGATTAATACCATTAATCTACTATTTGCTACCTTTGCTATAATTTTAGCTACCTCTTCATTAGGCATATTATTTAACAAAATCTTTGGTCCCTCCATTATGACGTCAAGTTGGAGGGACCAAAACGATAGACTGCTGATATACCTACTGCTCCCTGGATTGTTTAACCTAGAAACTTTATCAAAAATAGCATGGAGAATTTTCTAGCAAAACTCCATCTAAATGGCGCATGGCGCTTAATTTCAGCCTTTTCCACACGCGTATGATTACGATCAAGATTTTTCAACACGTTGCTTTCCTTTATTAAACTCAATAATTTGTAATTCATTATTTTATTGCACAATTACAATATCATTACCCATTTAAATTTAACAATTTGTACTTTCTCACAACACCGAGAGAGGAACGAGGATAAAATTAAAAAATGCATAAAAACAATCTTAAGCTATCATAGTAAACACGAACATTGTCTAATTCCTACGAGGTTATAAAAGTAGGGAGGCTATAGACTGCAGTGAACAATAAAATTTTACCTTTAAAATAATATGATTGATAAATCGTCAGTTTACTGATGTTTCGCAGCACCTATTCCCTGGAGACGTACTAGTATTAATACTCATGAGGATGTAGCTTTTTAGTAGTCACCACATTTGACGAGAATGTTGTAAGGTGATATTCAATACGTACGCGCTGTATCTATAATAGGTACGATTTACTTCTATAACCCCGCAGAAGACCTTAACCTAAATATAACATTATCACAACTACATTGCACAAACATTTATAAGTTTAAAACTATTTATACTAGCACTGGTACACGCGTAGTTCCAACCTCTTCGAAAGTAGAATATAAAGGCATTTTCTGACTGCATAACATATTATAATTCTGGCATTGCAAAATTGTAACAGCTGGGTAGTAGTCAGTTTAGAGTTTTTGGTTTTGAAAAACTATTGTAATTATAATAACTATTCTAAATTATATTTCGTACTATTGATTCTATTCCTGCGAATTGTACCTCTTTTGCCTTTTAGTTGATCATTTTCAATTAATAAGGGAGCAAACCAACAATAAATTTCAAACAATTTGCTCTAATAAATTCAAATTTGTAAATTTGTATCAATCCATAAAATTCACAAAGATAAGGAAGCATCTCTATTCACATGTAGAGGGCGCTACCAGTGCTTTCTAATACTATTGTATCCTAACTGCACGCTTCTATTTGTATACGATCGCATATTCAATTCCTTTACTCAGTCGAAAATGCCTGTGCATTTTGTTATTTCGCAATGAAATTATAAGAGAACCCAGTAGTGATAACTGTATCAAAATCTGTTCAATTCAACGTATTAATAACATTTTCTTTCAACACATTTCCGTCTTTTATATGTGCTCTTATAATATCATTACTGTTTCCGTTCTTTAAACATTTTCTTCCGTTTGTTCTTCCTGAATCACCGTTGGCTCCTCTGTAATTTCATTGTTATATTGTATTTTAACATTTTCGACTTCTGTTATACTCTCTGCATTTAGGTCTTTTGTTATCTCATTTTTCGGTATACCTTCATCAGTATCTTGAACAATTTCTTTGGCTTGACTATCAACTTGACCATTATTAGGTTCAGATGGTGCAGTTAATTCGACTTGTAATTCGGTGTTTTCGTTTTGAACATTTTCTACTACAACTTGACTAGCATCCACTTTATTATTTTCTTCTATATTTTGATCTTGCACTACATAAGCATTAGGCTCTTCAATAACCTCTACTGTCTTATTAAGCACATGAACGTCACTCTGCGTGACCTCCATACTAAAACTATTTTTAACTCCTTTAAAATCATCAGATTTAACTACAACCTCTTCTACTTGAGGCCCTCGTCTCTTCTTCTCTTTCTTTCTAGATTTTGGTATTAACTTCACGCTTATGTCAACTTTAATCGGCTCCTTTTTCTCACGTAAAAAGGGTTGTTGTATCATAAGTGGTAGGTTATATGTTTTTTCTCCTTTGATGTCAGCGAGATCCTGATTGGTCGTCAACGGACCGACGATTATCGGCGGGTAGTTATTCGACGAATCGGACTCTTTTTCGGAGCGGCGCTTGGAACGGCGAACTCGATCGCGAGATGTTGAACTGTCGCGCTGTGTTCTGATTGGTTGGTCTGTGCGGCCGCGACTCTGCGCACTGCCTGTCACCAATAAAAACACAGCACGACGTTAGGATATTTTAAATGGGTAACGATACGCAATGTAGTTTAAATTAAGTGATTATATAGATGTGCTCTAAGGCATACCAAAGATCGGAAGGCAATGCATCGAACTGCAAACACAGATAGCTTTTACGTTAGTATTTGCTAGGCAGACTAAAACTTAAGTAATGATTTGCGATGCGATGCTACCTGATCCATCTGCTAGTATTTGCATTACTGCGTTAAACTTCAGCTGGGCTTGCGGCTGTAATATGTGCTTTATTAAACATGCTATTAGATTCAAAATATTTCGTACTTGTGCCTACGGTTTGCGTCGTCGAGCTTGTCAGTGAGCGTTCGACATTCGCCGGTGAGTTTCTCCATCAGACTGTTTTGTGTATGTATCATGGACTCCAACTCAGCCACCGTTTTAGCTGTGGAACCAAATGTTCTGGCTTTAACTCGATATGTAGGCACTACGATGGCTACTTTACTTTTTTTATATATTAGCCTACCAAAGTGACTCCACTCTGCCTGATGGTAAGCAGTCAGTGGAATCCAGAAGTGGTGGCCACCATATCAAAAGCCATTGTCTGGATCTGCTGGTATGGTGGCCATCACTATGGTGGCTTTGTGAGATGCTCCATGCATCATGCTCATGCCCCGCTTCTAACTTCAAACAATCTGATGAATAAACTATTGAAAGTTATGAAAGAAAAGCCCTTTCATAGCACTATTGATGTACATGCAAGCGTTAATGAAAGGGTAAAGTATGAATGTTTTGAAGTTAAATATCCAATTGTATTTAAAGTGTGTTAGAAAAGAGAAATAATGTTTTGACTCTTTCGTGGAGCCGCCAAACTTTACTGATTATCTAACGATACTTAAAGATTGTAAAGATCTTTTACAATTTTAAGCTGTGCATATATGAAAATAAATGAATTAGCAAATAAAACTTTGTTTTCTTAAGAGTTAATTAAGCTCGGTTAAACGTTTCTTAAAAAAAAAGTATATAAAATTTAAATGTTTCAATCAAACAGTAATCTTGTATACCAACTTTTTTGGCATCAAACAAATAACAGTTTTGTGTCAGTAATATTTCAATTTTCTTTTATTATGTATTGTATTTGTATGAAGAATCTTTCAAAACATCAATAGTTTACCCATTGACTACTATTACAACATTTATTAAAGTTTCAACAACCAAAGATCGACGAGTATTAATGTACTAAATGGTACATACCATGTTTGTTCTCCATCGATTCCATCATGGATGAAAACTCCTTGTCCTTCTTGTTCTTCTCCGGCGATATTGGAGTTAGATTTTTCATTGTTTGCTGCGAAATTTTATTGAAATATAAAATCGTATCAATCTATGTTATATTTGGGAATATTTAGCTATTTACTCATGAAAACTTGTTACATTATGGCGGTTAAACAAGTGGCCTGAGATTCTTGCTAGTCTCATAGCCCTACGCTGTCTGTGAACTGGCTTGAGGTTAATTGGTCATTATATTGTTTTGTTGTTTTATCGTGCGTAAGTGACATTCATGACATGTGATGCATATGAGTTTGTATTTTATGAAACTGTTTTACTGCCACTGAGGCAAGAAAAAGCGGCAAGAGTTACACTAAAATCATTTTTACTGGCACATACTTAACGCGAATGGGCTTATAAATTAAATCTTTTGGAACTATTATTTTTTTGAAATATGTATATACTTACCTCCTTTTCAAGGTTAGCAATTTGTTCAGATAAACGGAGGTTTTCTCGACGTGAGTGTACCAAGTCTGCATCAGCACGGTCCAGGCGTTGGCGAAGAGACTGGATCTGGAAATATTTCGTAGAAATATAGTCAAATATTTCTTTAAATAGAATGTAATCTAAAGTAAAAAATATGAATGTTTAGGAAATCAATCTAGGAGGAGTAATTGAGTGATATTTTTATAAATTTTTTGAGATCTTATCAACTCAAATAATTTTACTTAGAATTTGTTGAACCGGCAATATCTGACGAAATAGTTTGCTGATTCTTTTCTTATACTGCTGCATTAGTAAATTTGGTGGTATCATCATCGTCATCATCATTATTTCAGCCGTCTACAGCTAGACTAACCCCCAGTTTCTGAAAGGCTGATCAAGGCAAAATTAACTTATCACCTGTTAAATCTCATGTGAAGTACCAATTGGATTGCTAACAGCATAAATAATCAGTTTAATTTGATCTAATTAGTAACTAATTAGATCAAATTTAACTAATTATCCATACTTTTAGCATGCTTTTCAGTACTTTACATGGGATTTAACAGGTGATTAGTTATTCATTCATTCATTGATCAGCCTTTCAGAAACTGGGGCTTAGTCTAACATCACAATTTTAACCGGTTCAAAGTTGCCTTCATAATATCATCAAAAAATGCTCTTTCTAAAAATATTTATAGTTAAAACTTAATAATACTTCAGAATTAAGCCTGTTAGCTTCATGCTTGGCTTGTCTCTGATGTCGCTCGATGGCGAGGCGCGCGCTCGCCAGCTCTTCTTCTAGAGAAGCCTTCTCTGCGTAAGCTTGAGCCAAGTCGGCTTGCAGAGATGCTGGAATGGAATGCAGATTTAAGATTCTTCAAAAGACATTATTTTGAAGACATTTTAATGAGGGTAATAAACTCCTTTAAACGATAGATTGACTTAAAATATAGAATCAATAAAATAAAAGTTTGATAAGGATTAAAACGTTAGAAGAGATACTTAGATTGATTGCTTTAAGAGATCGTTCTGTTTGAAGAGATGAATTGACCGTTTGAAAAGTAATTATGTAATTTAATTGACAAATAAAAGCGCGTGGGACAAATAATAAAAGTGGATAGAAAATAGGAAGTAAACGAACTGTATAATAAATATATTTTTTTTCTGAATTCTGCGTTTACATCAATACTCATATTCAAATTTTAATAAAAGCCAATTATAATAGCTCGTCAATTCGAATACCATTTGTCGAATCAGTCGAGTTTTTAAACTGTAGGTATAATTGTTATAAAGACACGTACAAGTTTTATTCTTAAGTTCCATTTTGAGTTCATCGATTGCAGCGTTCTTCATAGATATCTCTCTCTTTAGCTCGTTCTCTTCACGACGTTGACGTTCCAGGTCCAACTGTGTTATACAATAAAAATATAATATTTGGCAACCGTTTGAGCCTAGCTATTAATATTTTTAAGATAGCATCACGCCTTTTTATGCAAAAGGCTAGGTAGAGCTTAGCTACGTGAGGACAATAACACCCACGTGGCACCAGCTA
The DNA here is from genome assembly GCA_963082885.1 of Parascotia fuliginaria. Classification (NCBI taxonomy): domain Eukaryota; kingdom Metazoa; phylum Arthropoda; class Insecta; order Lepidoptera; family Erebidae; genus Parascotia; species Parascotia fuliginaria. The sequence goes on from OY720197.1 coordinate 6,742,132, forward strand.
TGTTGAGTGCCATTCATCATCATATTACCAGAAAGACATCTATTGCCAGACATAGGCCTCACCCAAATTTCCCTTCCTTGGCCGGTTGCTCGTCACCCTCATGCATCAGATTCCCGCCACCCTTATCAGGTCTGTAGTCTGCCTTGTGGGGGTCTGCCCACGCTGCGCCTTCCGGTTCGTGGTCGCCATCTAGAACCTTTCTGCCCAACGTCTATCAGTTCTGCGAGCTATTTATCACGCCACATAATACCTATACCTAGTATTCCGATCACATGCAAAACGACTAATACACTTATTGACCAACAGCAAATAGTCATATTGACACATATGTGAAATGACCAATATCCTTAACGACGCATACGCAAAACGACCTATACGCATAATGACCAATATACACGCCTATTTTAAATTCTTTAGGTACCTGTAACTTAGCCACATTATCGTACTGCGCGGCTAGATCATGCTGTAACTCATCGAAGTGCGCGTTGTATCTCTGTTCGGCCGCACTCCGCTCTTGTATCGCACGCCGAGCTCCTTCCCCGGCTAGTTCACGAACTTTACTGCGCTCTTTAGCTAATTCCTCCTGGGAATTAATATGAGATGGTAGTGTCGGGATTTTGTTTGAGCAGGTAAATTTGAAATCAAAAATAATCTTTTGAGTTAGAAGACGACTTCTTTTCGAGTTGATGATGGTACAAATTTTGGTTACGTTATATGTGTATGAACACTGCTATACTGTTCTGAGGATCAACATTTACAATATCTGTGGTGCAGCCTATAGGTGAAGCATGTCTATCTACCTTCATCTAAACCCTGAATTACAACTTACATTATTAAATAAAAGTATTGTTTGTATTAATAAATTTAAACGACGTACCTTGAGTCTCCTCAGTTCCGCCTCCAAATTATTTCGTTCATCTCTAAGCTGATGTTCCACCACATCAGACCCTCGCTTGTACCTTCCTTCATCATCTTTTTGCTCCAGGCTTAACTTTAATTTCGAAATCTGAGCCTCGAGTGACGATTTATCTCTAATAGTACAAAATGATATAAAGAGTATTGTAACACAAATTATAATATCAATTAACTTAAATTATTCTCATTTACTAAAACGTTTCTCATTTTTTTTCTGGCCTACAAGTCTTTTACTGTCACTGTTGGTGTTGGAAAAATGTTCAAATAGTCAAGTTGACGCTTAAAGTCTCTGAGCAGCTTTTTAAGAGACAGGACTCGAATTGATTGTTTTTTCAACAATTACTTGAACGCTACGCTCGGCGCCCAACTCAAGGTAATGTTAGTTAATATAGGCTATCAGGATGCCTACTACGACCTCTTAGAGCAGTATTATTTTAATGTTACTTTGTGTTTTGTCTTTTTCTTTTGTACCATTAAAAACAAGGATAGAGACAAAGTAAGGTATAAGATTGCTATAAGAGGTTGTGGTAGGGTTATTTAAAGAAGCTTTATATCAATTAAACCTGAAGAACCTTACCTTTGCAAATTATCTATCTGCCGCTTAAAGCCATCAAGACATGTTGAATCAACAAGCCCAGAGGCTAGCTTGCGCTTATTTTCATTGTTCTCCTCCTAATATAATAATTAAAAAGGTTAATTAATATCTTTTATACTTTTATTTTAAGTAAGTATACAAGGTATATGCTCATTTAAATTTAAGACAATAGCTTGCTGATTATAGCGTTAAATAGACGGAAACATCCACTCTCTAATACAGTATCGATGTATTTAGTATCCATACTGTATTTTATCCGGATAGACTACTACTATCAAGAAACTCTGTCTTTACTTTTTTTTCTACTTTAATAAAAATACTAAGGATCTAATTCACTTTTTATACAACCTGTATTATCCAATGATGATAATACAGGTTGTTTAAAAATGTGAGTTATCGAGCGTCTTATATTTTTGACGATTTTTCCAAAACCGAAAATAAAAATTTAACCTTTATAAGCATATACTTTACCTGAGATTTTTTCAAATCAATCTTCGATTGTGTGAGCTGAGCTTCCAATTCCGCTATACGAGACTCAAACACAATGTTCGGTCCTTCAAGTTTTGTGGGGCGGGATTTGGCAGATCTGCGCCCTTTTGATGGAGTTATCTAGTATAACACATTGGAGAACCGCTATACAGATACAGCTTATTTATTTAATATGAATGTCGTACAGTGAAGTTACTTAATTGTTATACATGCATACATTTTGTTTATCAAACAAGGGATGGGGAAATGGCAACCCCACTACCCACTGGGAAGTAAGTATGATATAACCCTATCATTATGCGTACATGGGAAAGTGGCAAAATAATAATTCATCATAGACCTGCAGAGAGGCAGCAGCGTCATGGGATAAGACCACCGACATTAAGCAATACCGTTAGAAACTAACTTTGTATAAAAATAATACTAGTTCTCAGTTCCCATGCAAATTCAATTGTTTTTCTATCTATGAAAATGAGTGACAGTGATGAAAATATTTGGTAAAAGTCAGATATTTCACAGAATATAAAACCTAAGACGGATTACCTATCTTAATTTAATAACATACCTTATTATCACTGTCTAACCCAGTGCTGTCTCCCAAGTCATCTAGCTCGTCACTCTCAGAACCGTTGTACGAGTGGAACATGCGTGAGATCAGCTTGTTCTTCTGCGCTTCGTGTAAATGCTCGTTCTCTGATATCACTTCTTTTACTTTTCCTAGCAGGTTGTTGAGCTCGTCCTATCAAATGTCATATAAAAAGGTTATATGATGAGAAATTACACGCAAGTTTGAACTATAAGTTAATCGTCAAAAGATGAAAATTATTTTAAACGAAATCTCGGTTTACGGCACTTTTACAGAGTTACTGTCTAAAGTAACATGATCATGAATGGTTTATCAAAAAGCAAAATACAATAAAAACGGGTGTAATTTATCTATAATATGTATGTATTTACAAAAAAAAATAAAAAAATGTATATAAGTAGTATATCAGTTGTTTAGTACCCATAACACAAGCAAATATAATTGCTTAATTTGGGGCTAGATGGCGCTGTGTGAATGTGGAAAAGAAAAAAAAAACGAAATGACTATCGTTATACAATTGTTCAAAATGTAGAAGACAAAATGCACTGAAATTCGGATTAACTAATTATAAATGTTTACACGAAATTAGGTACAGAAATATTATTCTGCGTTGATATCTCTAGAAAATTGGAATTCTTGAGACTCAGCGTTTGTACTAAGACACTAAGTAAGTCTATATGACAGAGTGACATACCCTGCAATACTGGCTCTCTCTCTCCAGTTGCTCGATGTATTCCTCTTGTTTTTGTATAAAGTTGATGACGTCAGGGTTTGTGCCGCCTGTCAGGTCGGCGCCTGACGTTGATGTTGTGACTGGTGGTGGAGCTGATGAAAAGGTTTTTTATTGTTGGTAGGTGATATTACGATAGATGAGAGTAGGAGAGGTAGAGGTACTGTAGCTCGCTTTGGTTACTTTTAGGGGAAAGGAGTTCCTTTTTCTTCCTTCTCTCGTTTCGTTTGATTGATTGATTGTGTTTTTAAGCATTGTTTATCCAATGCTACAAGAACACAGTAGGTTACCACTTACCACGGCCAGTCGCGTGCGTGTTTGATAACTAAGTTTAGGTTTTCCCTTCGAGTTCTTTCTGTATTGACTTTTCATCAATCTAATAAAAGCAGTTTGCGAAATTGCTGCAAAGCCTCATGTGAGTTTATTACAGCGACATGGTTTAGTACAAATCTATGTATGAGTTCTTGATACTTTGATAATATGAGGAACGTGGAACGCAAATAAAATATTGAGTATTGAGGAAGTTTTTCTTTACTAAATCACTTTTTTTAAAAGATTTTTTTTTTTTTTGGCAAGATGTGTTTAACCTCCAAGATAGGATAATGATAATCAAGAAATGAAAGATTAAACAAAAAGGTATCTACTTCACATAACTCTGCTGATCAGCGTCAGCAAAAATAGGTGCCAATTTTGGCAATGCAGTCATTATTGACTGGCCTGTTGGTCTAGTGGTTAGTGACCCTGACTGCTAAGCCGGAGGTCGTGGGTTCGATTCCCACCCAGGACAAACCTTTGTGTGATGAGCATTATTGTTTGTTCTGTGTCTGGGTGTAATTTATCTATAATATGTATGTATTTACAAAAAAAAAATGTATTTATGTAGTATATCAGTTGTTTAGTACCCATAACACAAGCAAATATAATTGCTTAATTTGGGGCTAAGTGGCGCTGTGTGAATGTGGTAGAATATTATTATTATTATTATTATTATCATCTGCCACTGGCTGACGAAAGGTGGCGACTATAGCAAACAACACTTCCTATGGGCAAGGTCTACAGTTGGAGTTCTAAAATACAGGCCAAGTCTTTGTTTAGACTCCAGATCTCCCACAAATTACAATTGTAAAAAATTTACAACTCCACTAGAACGTCAACGGCGCGAACCCTCAATGCACAGAAACGTCACGATGCAAGTGTTTAATTTCGTACTAAATCTTGTGTAATTTGTGGAGATAAATAAAATACTTTTATTATTATTATTATATTATGTCTCCCAGTCTTCCAGTGGACGTCTTTACTCTTCAGGCTAATAATAATATTGCCACTTACCTACAGTAACATGAGGAGCGTTATAATTATTCAAACTGTCAGCATACAACGTGGTATACTTCGCAGTCAACCTTGGTCTTGGTTTATACTCCGCTAGTGTGTAAGAACTGGTATATTTTTTATCCACGTCGCCATCTGATTCGTCCAAGTTCTTGACTGATGCAGAACCGCCGTAGCTGCGTACCTATGATTAAAAGAATATGCACTTGCAAGTTGCGATAGGGACACAGGACGTTGATGCTGATCAGCTGGGTCAAACGGTAGTGCTGCCTATTTATTTTACTGAGGGGGCCACACTGTACTTATACGTTTTATAGAAGAACGGCGTAAGTGTTAAGTGTGAAAATCTATTCTAAAATGTATAACTTTAGGTACATTTTCCAAAAATCTGGTTATATTTCAGACCTGCAAATCCTATAATTGCTAAATTTTATCTTCAGAAAAAGCTAATATCTCTTTACTCCACCCGGGCATCAAACCGAGTCCAGTAGATCAAAGCGGCCAAATCAGTTGGTATCGAGGTAGACTAATTATTTATTAAATTTTAATTTATATCTCAATTTTTATTTATGTCCATTTAGTATAGAGTTCTTCAGATTCTCAATCTAATTTCGTCTGTAAAGTTTGTATTAAAAATATATACCTCACTAGGATATACTACAACTATCTATACAAAAAAATACTTACGTTACTTAAAAATAATAAAGATTTTACTTACACTTGGCGCGTAATTTCCCGACAAAAAGTACCGTAGTTTGGACACAGCCTCCTTATAAGCCAATTCTGTATAATCCGGTATCCTTTTTAGTCCATACTCATTCATCTTGCTCGGACGCCTATTTAAATAATTCGAATAATACATAATTAAAAAGTAAATTTAACAAACGAATAAAAACATTCTAAAATGGCAAACAAAAAAAATAAAATAAAGATCAAATTTCGTATTTGGAACTAGTGTTGCGCATTGCGCCGCGGTATCGAGTGCGGGGATATAGGAACCGGTATCGATTATACACAACCGTTTCCACGGCAACCGTTGTTGTGGTAAACAAACGCCTAGTTGCAAGCGCATTAAAATCGATTTTGGGATTATCCTGTTTGCAGATAACAACTTTTGTCTTTATTAGTCTATTCAATTAAAAATAAACTTTTTGTTGTAACAAACAAAGTTGTCCATGGGTTTATTAATTTAATTTTCATTACAATTATTTTTAAATTATTAGAATTTTATTAATTTCAAACTTCTTACTATGCTTACAATATAATTATTTTTAATTCTATTTTTGTCTTTTTATTGCACCTACAAGTTACAAAAACAACAATAATATTTGTCGTATCTTAAAATCACTTGCCAACGACAACAATCATGCGAAAGCAGACACAAAGCACGTTTAGATATCTGAAAAATATTTTTGTTCTATGTGGGTAGGTAATATGACATTCGGACATTTCGACCAAACGGAAGTGGCTATCATTAACCGCTTGACCATTTGAAGTGCTAACAGACGACCGGACTTGGTACGGCCGCACCAAAGTGATGGTACGGTGCGCTCCGCGCAACAGATGACCGGACAACTCATCGCACGGTCCAGTGTACTCGAGGACTAGTCGTTGTTGGATGTGTAACTCGCGTCATGTCTACAATTTCTAAAGAAAATAAAATAGCGTTTCTGTTGGCATTAGCAGCCACTTCACCATCGCCACTAATGAAACGAAAAAAAAGAAAAGAATGGGCAAAAATACCTTAAAAGCAGGCAAGAGATGATAAAAAAAACTCCACTGTACTATTTGCTATGTAACTGTTTATCTGTCCCTAACATATAAACGAATTGTCGTTAATCGCCTCATCTCGAATCCTTTTTTTTTTTTTTTTATATATTACAGCCTACTAAAGTGACTCCACCCCGCCTGATGGTAAGCAGTCAGTGGAATCCAGAAGTGGCGGCCACTATACCAAAAGCCATCGTCTTAAACTGCTGGTTTGGAGAAAGGGAATGGGGTTAGGGGAAGGGAATGAGGGAGGTGAGGAAAGAGGAAAGGGGGGAAATTGGATACAATAATTTGGAACAAATTGCAATGATAAAACAAGAGTTGATATGTAACAAAAAATGGATACATGCTGCACGTTCGGAAGTAGATTTACGACTAAAGGGTTAAACGGTCCGGTGCTTTATCCACACAATCGAAATTGGTGCGGAGTGCACCGCGTCCGGGCGTACAAACCATCGCACCAACTGCACAGATAATAATAATAATAATGTCCAGCGGACTGCTCTCCACACGATCTAATATGGTCCGCTGCGCACCAAAGTGATGGTGCGGAGCACACCAAATCCGATCGTCTGTTAGGGCTATTAATGCAGTCTATTTATTTTGAAACAAACAGTTTTTTATTATTATATTTTTATTAAATACGAAATCGGCTATATTTTGGTATAATTGAGAGCTTTGCACTTACGCGCACAAAACCAATTAGTGGCCTTAATGCGAACAAACCTACCTATCTTTTTAATATTCACTTTTTTATCACCAGTCCTAAGCCGAATCCAATATTTTGAATAACACAACTGCACTTCAGAATTCAGATATTGTAATAAAATTATGGTTTCTAGATTATGTCACGCAGGAAAACTACAAGCTAAACTCGAATATCTCTTTTCAGATTGGGTTTGTCTTAATGTCTAGACGTGTACTACGAAAGGGTTTTTAAAATTCAACCCCTAAGTATGTGAAAAGGGATAAAAACGATTGTATGAAACTACAGTTTTGAAATTTGTTTTGGAATACTTTTAATAAAATAAAAAATAGCCTCATTTTTTTTTTGACAGGGGTGGATTTGGAAGTGTGAAATTAGGGATGAAATATTGTGTGGAAAGATCTTTGCTTTTGAAGTTGACTTAAAGTTTGGAGGAAGGGGAAGGGAGAGGGAAGAAGGGGGACGTGAGGAAGACGTGTAGGGGACGTGAGAGGGAAGTGTGAGGAAAGTGAGAGGGACGTTAATAGAACGTGATGGTTATGTGAGGGGGAAGTGAGGGGGTAGTAAGGGGGAAGTGAGGAGAAAGTGACGGAAAGTGAGGGGGTAGTGAAAGGGAAGTGAGAGGGATGTAAGGGAACGTGAGGCGGACAGAATGGGGACGTGAAGACGACGGGAGGAGGACGTAAGGAGGACGTGAGTGGGACGTGAGGGGACGTGAGGGGACGTAAGAGCAATTGAGGGGGACGTGAGGGGCACGTGAGAGAGACCTGTGGGAGACGTGATGGAGACGTGATGGAGACGTGAGGGGGAAGCGAGGTGGAAGAGAGGAGGAAGTGAGGGGGCACGTAGGGGAAAATGAAGGGGAAGGGAAGGAGGGGACAAGGGATGCTGAAGGAGGTGGACGGGTAAAGCGGGTAGGGAGAAGTGAGGAAGAAGAGGTAGGGGAAGGGTAAAATCGGGAAGGCGGGCTGAGTGGGGTGAGAGGAAGAGGGAAGGAAAAGGCTAAAGGTGAAAGGGGGAATAAGGGAGAGGAAAGAGGGAGTGGGATGGAGGTAAAGGGCAAATAGGAGAGGAAAGGGAGGGGAGGGGAAGGGGGAAAAGAGAGGGCGAAGAGTGGGGAAGGAGAAAAGGGGGAGGGAAGAGGGTTCAAAAGTCACAGTCAATTTCAAAGTCAAAGTTACACTAAACACTATTCAAATTTTAATTTCGTTTAATTACGTTGTCACGTAAAATCATCGTCCATAAACCGACTTTACGGTGGGCTGAGGGAGTACATATTAATTACTTAGACAGTTCTCTGTTTTCAAGTTATAGTTTATTTATTTATCAAACTTATACTATCATTACAGGTCAAACACCTAATGCGACAATACAACCAATAAGAAAATATATTACATATTAAGTATATATATAACATTAAAAATTTTGTTTACTTATTTACTTAGTACCTATTATTACAATAACAAATTACCGCCGTTATTGTAGTTGAGAAACATTAAATTTCGGTGCTATAACCAAAACGTAGAATGCAGTTCTAAATATTATTTGCAGAAGTGACTTACGGGTAATAATAAGCAGAAAATGAAAAATCTTATTTTAAGTTATTGTAGTGAAAATTTGCATTTGTGTACTGTATATTTTTATTACGGTGGATATCTTTAGGTAGATGAAAGAGGGATTGTATGAATGGGAGATTAAAAATAGTATGAAAAACAGTATATAAATAACATAAAAAATGACTATGGGAAAAATGAAATTCACGCGAACGAAGCCGCGGGCAAAAGCTAGTTGATTTTTATGAAGATAAACGGCAAGCCTGCCTGATAATAAGTAGTTTCCGAAGCCTATAGACGCTTGCAACACTGACAGTAATACTCCCATCACTGTCGGGTTTTTGACCATTTAAAACCGCGTTTAACCGCGACAAATTGAAGTTCTTTGATAAAAGAATTATCTTTTATCAAAGAACTTCAATTTGTCTCTTGAGAAACCTCGACGGAGAGTTCATTCCACAATGTAGGTATAAATACGAACTTATTATAATAGGTACTTATATTATTTTGAGACAGAATATATAACTCATTAAACTCACAAAAATGTTACATAATTATGCTCGTAAATTATTGTTTTTTTTTGTTCTTTGGTAAGTATAAAAATAAAATAATCTGGAATATTAAGTATTAGAAATAACTGGTTAAATTTTGTAAACTCGTAAATTGCCTTAAATATAAAAATCCGTCATACATTTTTTGTACAATAATACAAGAATACATATAAATATAATAATATCACAACAACTACACAACGCTATGTAGATTAAGTATAATAATATAATATATAATATGATAAACTTGTTAATAATAAGATTCCTAGAATGCGGATAAATAAATACTTAATTATAATCGATTCTGTATCACTAAAGCATAAGAAGATTTTTCGATGACAAAGGTGATTCTAGATGTAGAGAATAAAAAAAGGCCAAGTAATTCTTTTTCATTTCTATAAGTATGGTACAGTACTGGTTCTCATATATGACTTCTCATTCAAATTAAAGCAGGCCGTTTCAGGTAGCCTTACACTCTAGAGAAGATCTACCCGGTCATATTAGAACATTTCTTTTTAAAAAAACAACCAAGGAGTAGTAGTCTCTGCGCTCAGAGAAAAACTAAAAAACTTCTGACTGACATCAGTCGCTATTACCTACAGGAGGCGCTAAGGGCGCTTCGGCCGTCTACGATAGCGTGGGCTCGTAACCAGTTAGCAACAATGAATACCTAAATGATATTTGTACGTAACTGGTTTAGATTAAAGAGTTATCTTACTTTTACGAAACCACGGTTTTGGCAAAGGAATTTGACAAAATTTTTAGTTTTTTGCATGTTACAAAAAAGTTTGTAACTACCTTTCAGAAGTTGGCACTTAGAGCATCAAAAGCCATCCTATTATAATATTACTAATACTACCTAATACCTATAATAATTATTTAGCCACCAAATAGAATAATACAATACATATCACGTTTTGCCATTTTTATTTATTTCGGGTCCCATGTAACAGAAGACGAGCCATGTTGCCATATATCGGGCACAATAAATAAATAAATAGAACAAACTTACAATAATTTTAATATTATCAGCATGAACTTGAGATCTGGACATTTTAGACTGCTAGATTTTTTGTGGTCTACTGTGTTGAATGCCTGATTGCAATCTTAAAGTAGCTATAAAGTTAAATTGCAAAATCAAAATAAGAATTAAGTAGGTAAGTAAGTAAGTTCTATACTTAATAAAGAAAATAAACGATTTAACAAAATTATTTTTATCAATGTTATACCTGTCTAAAAAAATTGGTTGTCTGTAAAGTCGGTTAACGGACGATAATGCTACGTAATAACGTAATTAAAATAACATATAAATTGAAAATTTAAGAAATCACTTACATAGTGTACATTATTCTACTAGTCAAGCCCTTTCATTTGATACCCATATTAAAGGAGTTGTGAAAATATAAAAGCCGCCACTTTGTGGCGCCGGCCACCTTGAACCGATTTTCATCAAACATAGCTAAGAACACTCCCGACTAATTCATCTTCAAACAAGAAATGCAAAATCAAATCGGTTCATCCGTTCAGAAGTTACGATGCCACAGAAAGACACACACACAGAGAGACATGTCAAACTTAAAACACCCCGTCGTTTTTGCGTCGAGGTTTAATAAACGTAATTAAAATCAAATCAACTCATTTACGGTAGTAGATCCACACTGGTTTCAGCATGAATAGGCCGGATCGTCCGAGGAAGTACTACCCTCTCATAGAAGATCGACGTAAGAGTAGTAGTATCCGTACTACTGCGTTTCGTACGGTGAGTGAGAGCGCCGGAGGCCCAATTTTCCCCTTTCCTCTTTCCTCACCTCCATCATTCCCTTCCCCTGACCCCATTCCCAGCCGCCATAGTGGACCATACCAGCAGTTTAAAACGAAGGCTTTTGGTGTAGTGGCCACCACTTCTGGGTTCCACTGACTGCTTACCATCAGGCGGAGTGGAGTCACTTTGGTGGACTAATATAAAAAAATAAATACAAAAAATAATCGGTTTAAATAAAAGGTACATAATTTTTAAAGGCTTATAATTATTACAAAAACAGGTATAATAATGTTAGGTGCCTATATTAGAAGTGTTTCTGTTTCACAAGCCGTTTATGTGCTAAATAAAATTAGCACATAAACCGCCTGTGAAGTAACGGTAACTCATACACTTAAATTGTATATCAGTGATTTATATATTATTACTAGCTGACCTGGCGAACGTCGTACCGCCTAACAGTCGATTCTATAATAATTTTTTTCAGGCAATTTTTAAAATTTCACTCCGTAAGAGCCATTCTCGTACTTCAAGAAATATTATAAAAAAATAATTAGCGAAATCGGTTTAACTGCTCTCGAGATTTGCGCTTAGCAACACATTCAGCGATTCATTTTTATATTATAGACAATTATATTAAAATTATAATATTCACTTACAAAATAAAAATAACTAATTTAAACGTACATAATTAAAATTTGAATAGAGTTTTTAGTGTATGTACCTTTGACTTTAACTTTAATTGTGACTGTGACTTTGACTGACAGTGACTGCCCCTTTCCCCCTTTCCCATTTCCCCTTTGCTTATGGGGAAATGCAAAGGAGGCAATTTAGAAAAGAAGGAATGGTTATAAGGTTACCCTTTACCCATTTCCCTCTTTGTCCAATTCCCCTATGTCCATTTTCCCCTTTCCCATTTCCCCCTTTCTCCATTTGCCCCTTTCCTTCTTTTCCAAATTGCTCCATTTACTCCTTTGCTCATCTACCCTTTTCAAGTTTTCCCCTTTTTCCTTTCCTGTTTACTACTTTTACCATTTGCCTCTTTCCCCATTACCCCTTAGCCCATTTCCCTCTTTCTCCATTTCCCCCTATCCCCATTTCCCTCTATTTCCATTTCCCCCTTTCCCTTTTGCAAACCTTCCTCCTTTTCCCTTTGTCCCCTTTCTCTTTTCATTTCTCTTTTCCTTTGACTTCGACCCTATCGTAGTTCTGTACTATCGTATGTACTTAGGTGGAGCGTTACATTTTTTCGTGTGTTTTTTACATGTTTTCATCGATTTATAAGACGTTAGTCATTTAGCACGTCAATACAATATGAAACAAACAGATAAAACGACAGAAAACCCAAACAAATTATAATATTCACATAATTTATTTTAAAGCGTTATCTATGTGAAATAGAAAAAATAAAATAAAAAAATAAGTGACATACATTATATATTATAGCAACTTAATATATTAATTGAGAAAATATTAGTGAATAGATTAAAAAATAGGTATATACACATAATAAACAATAATTATGAGAACATAGTAATTTAGAGAAATACAATTGATGAAATGTTATTAAGTACCTACTAAAATTAAGAGCACTTATTATTATTTAAATGTATAAGTTTAACCTCCCGTATGCTATAGGTACATATTATCGGACACAAAAGAAATACCTAGCATTGTGTCTCGTGCAGATCTGTTTCACAGCACACGAGCTTCTGAGTATCTATACTATAAGAAAAACAAAGCACTAGGTACCTACTTATTACTCATAGGTACGTGAATATAAAACTTGAAATAATGTAAATAAAACAGTATTATTATGTGTCATAAAAACTATTACCTAATGCTACCAAAAAAACTTTAATAACTCTATTTTCATTAAAGGTCAATGTTACTTGCCGTATTTTTGACCGCTTGAGTTTTCCGTTCATCTCTTTATCCGACCCGACACTGGAACCGCTTTTCATCCTATACCCGGTCGCTTTAGGCTTAGTTGTGTAACTGGTGGATCCCATGCCTATCACTTTACAACAACAGCGATTTATTATTCAAAACCAATGCAAAATTTATTCCACACAGATAAAATTAATATTTCGCTATACAAGTCACACGATACTATGAACCTATAAATTCAAATTTTCGAAAATGGAGCACATTGCGCGCGTTACCACCAATAGACAAGCTTGTCGAAAAAGGAATGGGTTTTGTTTTATGAATTTTTTGCTGCTTCCTGTGTTTTGTCACGCTCACACTTACTCAATGATGGGTATGTTTGTTTCGTTGCGATGGAAAAGTTTTTCTCCAGAATAGTTAGGCAAGGAGCAAAATGGCATTATTGTTTATAGCTTTTTTATTTAATTTGAACTATAGGTAGGTACTACTGTTTAATACCTAAAATTAAATTAATTATATTGACTTTTGTATTTTGGTTAAATAACACGAAATGTATATATTATAAATTTACAGTGTTTTAATTGACATTAGAAATAAAATTTCAAATTTTAAACAATAAGACATCAAGAGTGAGGTGATTTCACTCAATTAGAAAATCTCTGCTTTTCGACACATTGTACATTGGTACAAAAAGTGTTATGAGACCAACCTTTAAAAACTCTCTGAAATTCAGTTAAAACCAATGAAGTACAGTCGTCTACCTATCGAAAATGATTAACTATAGAAAAATGCTTACTCTCTATGCCAGACAGCATTTAAAATGGTAGTTTTGTTTTAATAAATTTTGAATGACAGAAATTCTAAGCAAGTAGTATTTTTTTAAGAAGAGCAAATTTATAATTACTTGGCTCGTGAGTCATAACACTCATAACTTTCGAATAAAAGCCAAAAGGTTGAAAATGTTCCTATCTCAGAATTAACAAAACAAAAGATTTCTACCACTGGCTCCTAGACTCGGCGACAGGCAGTGTCTAGCGTGCATCGAAGACGAACTAATAACTTTTTGGAGGGAAAATACGTTAACGATCACGCGACAATATGGCGGCCCTACAAATCATAATGTTTAACGTTCTGCCTTAACCGTATCATTACTATCATTATATAAAACGTAGCCCTTCTTGTTTACGGAAATAAAGTAATTAAATAGTTCCTTAAGTGTTTGTTTATTTTGTTGTCTCCTGTCATGGTTGCCGCCAGAATTACTTTTAGGGGGTGCATGTGACTTTCAGCAGGGTACTTCTGACTTTCAAGGGGGTGCATTTGAACAAATTTGGATAGCAACCTATAGACGTTTCAATTCAAAGATTAACTTGTAGGTACTTCTCCATGGTTTTGTCCTGACAGGAACAGGTACAGCTTAAGAACTTCTTCTTAAGCTGTACCTGTTCTATTGAGCTTCTTCTTCAATTTTAAGCTCAAGAGCATATGCTCGGTATTATTTATTATGTCGTCGCCAAATTGTAGGTATGTTCGTAAAATTTATTGTAAGACAAAGCTCATTTCTTTAAACCAGAGCTGTCTTTGAAAAAAACTTAAAGAAAATTTTCACCCCTCAAGACCTATTGTGCTAAGTTACCTTTAGTCAAGATCGTCAAGAGGCTTCCTTCATCATCATCATCCATGGCCCGAATCTACCCACTGCTGGGTACAGGCCTCCCTTCGTTTGTGCCAAATTCCACGCTCTTGTGCCAGTCTCATCCATATTCGGCCTGACGTCTGTGATGTCATCCGTCCATCTCGTTGCTAGACGGCGGATACTTCTTGATCCATCTATTGGATGCCACTCGGAGATGGTTTGACTCCACCTATTACCTCGTCTTGATATCTTATAGAACATACTAGCTGTTGCCCGTAGCTCCGCCCGCGTAAATGTCGGATAAATCTCTGTTTGTACATTGACGATTTTTCATACAAACATTCATTCCCTATTTCAACTCCTAAGCTATTTTTTCGCAATGAAAGATAGTCTATATTGTTCCCCGACAGTGGCGTAGCGTAGTGGGCGGGGGGCGGCTTGTCCCGGGCGGCACTATTTAGGGGGCGGCAAAATTTCACAATAAATAATAAAATATATTTTGTGTAAATATTTGAACCATTTCATATTTTTAACGAATCTATAAATTCGGACCGATTGAAAAGAGCACAGAATTTTTCATTACTTATTCTGTGACGAATTTGGGGAATCCGCTTTCTTTCAATGATATTTTGTAGGGAATGGCAACACCGTCTTACTGACTTGCGGGGATTCTCTGTATTTTATTTTGTGCTTGGATTGATTATGACTTTTAAGAAAGTACGTGATGCTTTGACAATTCAAAGAAAGTTTTATTCATGGATATCGATTCGATTCGAGTACACACTGTTTCGTAACTGTGATTTGTGTGCAAATAAGTACGTGTAGTGCTGAAATTATTGGATAACTTTGTGAAAATTTGAATTTTCTGCTACGTTCAACTGTGTGAGTATTAAATATTTTATTTATGTAATTGTAGGTTGGACTGTCCGATATGTTGTTCAAGCTTTAATTTATAAAAATGTACTAGTTTTACATAAGAGAAGAGCTAAGTTGTAAAATATTAGAGCAAATGAAGGGGCTTTACTTACATGTGAAAAGTGTTGTTCCTGAGACGTCAGATTCTACATTTTTTTAACTCTAACAAGTACATAAACTATTTTTCATTAAAGATATAAATATTACTTAATAGTGTCATTCTAGTTGTAATTAAAAATTGATTTTCGTTTTATATTCAATTCGCTAATTTTTAATCATGTGGATCTTCGAGAGTCATAAACCCTAATTTAAAGTAGGAGGCACTATTACTTACTTAAAATTACGACGATCGACATGATTAAATAATACCTATTTACCTGTTATATCAATGGTTGGAGTAAGAATTTTTGTAATAATAAATGTGACTGTAAAACAAATAAACTTTGTTATTTAAAATCTAACCTGTAAAATGCAAAATAATGATGACTGTTCTTGCCGAAAAGTTCTCTACAATTAATGTGTAAAAAATGCATAGTATACATTAAAGTGAAATACCTATTATGAGGGCGGCAAAATTGTCTTCCGCCCCGGGCAGCCGATACCCACGCTACGCCACTGTTCCCCGAGGTCTAATTTATGTCTATACCGAATTTCATCAAAGTCGATTCAGTAGTTTAGGCGTGAAAGCGTAACTGACAGATAGACAGACAGACAGACAGAGTTACTTTCGCATTTATAATATAAGTATAGTAAGTATAGTACAGTATGGATCAACTAATAATCCCTTTAATCAAATTATATGCATGTATATTACCTACTCCCACAACCTGCATGTCTATGATCCGATGCTATCTTCACGGTACCATCACGTAATCGCGTGACGATTGTCATAAACGCTTATTTTGTAAGCTTAGGAGGCATTTTTTTTTGCATGCGCGCTGCAAACTCGTAAAGTTTTCTTTGTTATTATTATGAAGTCATTATAGGTTTTTAGTTTATTAACCTAAATAAATATAGTTTAAGAATGTAGTGAATTTCATAATATTATGGTTTAGTTTTGGAATATTATGGTAGGAAGATGTACAAATCAGTGAACTATTTTAACGCTTGAGATAGGAACTCTGATACACACATAGGCCTCTCCCAAAGTGCGCCACCTTTCCCGATTTTTGTCTAAGTTTTTATTAATTTATTTGAGAGTGCCGGCAGCCCAAATACCCTCTTGGTCCTCTTCCGGTTCCCTTTTCCTTCCTCATCCCCTTCGCCGTGGTGGGCAACGTGGTGTTTTCTAAGCATTATTATTTCTGTGATGCTTGTAAAACAGTCATCTCTATAGGTTACGGTTACCACTTACCATCAGGTGGACTGTATGCTTGTTTGCCACAAAAGCTGTATAAACAAAAATTTAAACAAATAAAAATAATATAGCTTAAATTGAACCATTCAACACGAAACAAAAAGATATGTTTATTTTGATTTTTTTATTGTCTAAGTAACTACATTATTAAACAATAGTTGTTCTACATTTAAGTTCATTCTTCTGCGACAAGCACATCAATCGGATACAATTTCAAACTCTCGTCTAAATTATGCACAAATTTAGTTAGCAAAACATCAAAGACAGGTTTTTGAAGCATCTTCTCCGTTTCTCGCCACCCTAGATTGAGGACCTGTTTCACTGCATCAACTGAAACATAATGGAATCATCAAAGAAACTATCGTATTCCTAGTTCTATAGCTATATATAACGCCAACATTGTCGTTAGCTTATGTCAATCCTATACATTTTTTTATCTATTCTATGAATAGAATAGAAATCAATGCCACTTGTCTAGGGCCTCAGTAAAGATAAATTACTTACATATTTCTTTGTTTCCTCGCAGATAATCAGTGTCCAAAGCAAGTGTTCCCATAACTTTACTCGTTACTTCGCCATTTTTAAGTGATAGGTGCTGTTGCTTGTCGCTCTCATCAATATATTTATCATATTGGAATTTATATGTTATTAAAAAATTATCTGAAAAATATTTATTTATTTATATTTAAGGATCTCCAACAAGGGATGTACACAATTGTAACTTAAAAGTAAATAGGACACAAATATATTTCAATGTACTCCTTCAATTAGAGGAGACCACATCATGCAAATATTGATAACAATAATTAATAATTAATTAAATCTATGTATTACATAAAATATTACTAACAGAAATTGAACATATTTGAATAAATAAAAATTATAAAAAAAAACAACCCTATATTTAGATAACTAACTACTAAAAGAAACTATATGTAATTAAAATAAATAAAAATTGAGTTTTGAGTTTAGTTGATGGAAATTTTGAGTGTGGTTTTAAATTTTGATAGTGGTATGCCGAAATCGAGTTCTTTTGTTTTTGACAGGAGGTTGTATTGTCTGCAAAGTCTGGGTATAGTGGCAAAGTGTCCAAGGTTTGATCTGGCGAAGGGTACCAAAAAGAGGTTATAGGAACTCTTCCTAAGCAGACGTATTATACTGTTAATGTCACCATTATGACTACCTTTTAGTTCGGTGGTAGATACTGTGTACGGACTGCCACGCAGAGGTCGCGATTCAACTCCCGCTGAGTGCAAATGTGCATGAACATGATTTACATGATTGGTACATTGGTCTAGCTGTTTCTTTAATTAATGTATGTAGTTAGGTATACAAGAAAAATGTATTTAAGTACTTATGTTTATCCGCATTCTACAACCCATACCGTAAGCTATAACATAATAATAAGCTTACTTTGAGTCAAGCTATCGTTGTTATTATCATCAGTCTGACTGAAGACGTTCACTGTTATGTGAATAAAATGCTTTATTTATATCTATGTAAATATTATAATACGGAAACTAAAAGAATTGTTTGTACTTTGAAACGTGTGCTTATCTCACCGGACTAAGCATCAGAATTAAAAATAAAAAACGCTTGTGGTGTCTATCATGAGAACTAAAGTTTAACAAATTTTTGACACTATTTTCATCATACGCTGAATAAAGCTAAAAAATATATTACTTATCACTTAAACCATAGTATGTACTGTTTATAAATATGCCTAATTAACTGATATAACGCAATGAAAAACTAAGAATATCATAATATTACGTGAACAAGGAACCGTAAAATTTTTGTTAGATACAGTTACAACATAAATCCAATTCCAATTATAAATGCGAAATGTGTGTTTGTTAACACTTAGCGGCTAAACCAATTTGGATGAAAATTGGTATGTAGATAGATTTGAAAATCGATCTGGCTCCCGAAGCAGACAAAACACATTGAAGGCGCGGGCAAAGCCGTGGGATGCAGCTAGTTTAAAAATAATTCAAGATATTTTTAAACGTAACTAACACCATCGAACCAAAGCAAAAAGTTCACGGAGTCTGAGTGTTTTTATGTACCTATAATATGTATAAATGTATTAACAAAAAGTATTTATTCGCATTTTAGAATTACGCTTACTTTGGGTCTAAATAGCGTTGTGTACCTAGTTGCCGTGTTATTTGTTATTAACATAGACCTCTAAGAATCACACAAAAACAAATACTATGACTTATATGAGTTACGATGATAAAATTAAAATGTAGTTATTGACAAATAAACAATATGTTTAAAAATAGTTTGTGCAGGTTATGTAGGTATTACAAATTATACAATAATGTGTGAGTAAATGTGAGGAGTCAGCACTATTAAAATCTAGGTCTTTGCAAAACAATGTTTGTGACAAATTATGTTTTAAATGTATTTTTTAAATGTTTGTGACAAATTATGTTTAAATTAAAATTAATAAAATAAAATGGTTCTACATAATTATTACCTATAGTAGTTATACCAGTGCCTGAGCCGTCTAAATGTACACTGTGCAGAACGCCGATGGCTTCAAACTCCCAATGTGTTATGATTTGAGGACATTGAAAGATAAACTCACCAACTAAATCTGCACTGTTGCATCTGAAAGATAAACAAATTTCAAAACGATTAGAATAGACATGACAACGTGGGTACACAAGGTGGACCGACGACCTTATAACGATGGGTGGCAACTAATGAGGGCTTACGAACGGTCGAGATGGCGAACATTGGGGAAGGCCTATGTCCAGCAGTGGACGTCTTCCGGCTGCTAAGATGCTTCAATACAGTTTTGAACTGTCAAAACACTATTTGTTCGTGGTTTGTATGAAAATACAAATTGCGTCATTATTTTTAGAATTAGATACTAAGTATCATCTTAAAGCTGTCATCAACCTGCCTGCCGTAAACGTGTCGATCGCGTTAACGTAAAACAAATTAGCACTAATAGGCCCTCAGAACGAGATACAACCATAAAGAAAGAAAGTAAATTTAAGGTTAACAGGCGATTAGTTAATTTTTCGTTGATCAGCCTTTCAGAAACTGGGAGTTAAATTGTCTAATGTCGTTTAATTTTTGATAATAATAACGTCTAAATAAATACTTACGTAAGTTTTGTAATTATACAATCACGTAGTCCTAACATAGTAAGGTTTGTACCTATAAACTGCATAGATTGTAGTGCGCCTTCAATTCTATCTACATGTAACGGATCCGAGGTTTCCACTCTACCTTCGGCTCCGTCTATTAGAGTCTTATAAATGCGATTTAATCCTTTTGTAGTACATGCTACGTCAGCACAATCACATCTTTTGTTACCTAAAGAAGAAAATAAAATAAAATAATTTTCATATATTCTGAAAGGCTGATCAACGAAAAATTAGGTAACTAATCATCTGTTAAATCTCTTGTGAAATACCTAAAAGTAAAATAATTTGTTGAATTTGATCTAGTTAGTTACTAATTACATCGGATTAAACTAAATATTCATGCTTTTAGCAACCCAATTGGTAGGTACTTCACATGATCTAACAGCTAATTAGTTAATTTTCGTTGATAAGTCTTTCATTTAGGGGTAAGATGGTTGGCTTATTTTCGATATCTTAGGTGAGAACTATGTTCAGTATATACATATTTATCAGGCTTGACAACGCCCATACACTACTATTGCTCGTGTTGCAAGCTTCCATAGGCTATGACAACTGCATACCGTATGCTTGTCCGCAACACTAACAAATCTATATACATAGTATAAAAATATCGGTTCTGCTGTGTGTACGCTTAGATTTTTTAAACTAACTATTCTTTGATCAAAACGGATTTTGATTTTCAGAGATTTTTCTGAAGATTTATATGTATAATACATGCATTTAATATTTAAATACAAATACAATTTATACTTGAGCAAAACCGACGCAAGTAAAATAAAAAATAAATAAATAAATAGTCTAAAATTAAACAAAACAACACCCAGACCAATACAACAAAAATACTACTTACATTGTATGGAATTAACCATAAACACAGTAAATACAAAGAATTGTATAATCGTTTTCATTTTGAATAACGATTGTTAACTAACGATCACAAACAAGACAATCAGCTTATAAACAATGGTAGATATCAACTGACTTAGTTTATATCTACAGTTTTTTAGGTATAACTGACCAATGAGCGACGTCTTACTGTCAAAAATTTAGCGGACATTTAATTTTGCTTTCCACCAATATTTTTTTATTGGAATTTAGTGTTATATTTATATTTGGAAGTTAGTATTGTAGTAAATCCTTACTGGTTTCAACATAAATGAATCGACTGGGAAGAGTCTACCCCTTATTGATGTAAAGTAGGTAGTATGTATTTTTTCGTTCAGCGAGGCGCCAGAGACCTAATTAAGGTCTAAGTATCCTTTATGTTCTTTGGATTGTTTACGCAATACTTAGACAACGCAGTTATATAAATTTGCTATAGTAACCATCTAACAGAAGTTTGGTTGTTTGTCATCTAGACGCTATCAGTATTGTAAGTTGATGTTTCTAAATCTATACTAGTAGATAAAGCGTAAAAGTATGTTTGTTTGAACGCGTTAATCCCTAGAACTACCAATCGGATTTGAAAAATTCTAGTGCATGCTAGCCCAGTTCTCAAGGAAGGTTATAGGCTATGTATCATCACGCTACTGACGACGGAAGCAGAGCAGTAAGCAACGACGTGGGTGAAACCGCGCAGCGGCAAGCTAGTATCTAAATATGTAGTTTCATATGATGCAAGTGATATGCCTGAGGATCTAGACAAGTGGCATAAATGCTAATAGAATAGTTAAAAAAATGTATGGGATTGACATAAGCTAGCGCCAACGCGCCGGTGTAGCAAGCGGCCTTATTGCCTATGGCTACGGCTTATTTGTCGCGTAGTTGTTTTATAAAAAAAGTCTAAATATTTTTTGTCAACAGATTAAATATTATGAATTTGTTCAATATTCATTCTACTTATATTGAAAAAGTCAGAGTTTGTTGTCGAATAAGTATTACAGCTAGTGACACTTGCAGAAATTCGACAAGAAACTCTGTTTTTTCTTGCAGCAATGGAACAAAAACTTTAACATTTTAATAGTGTTTTAACTGTAATTATCTACTTTAATATCATTATTTTAGAAGCTACTTGCAAGCGTTATTTTATGATTTGTGAAAAATGAGTTATATTTAGCACGCGTTTATTTAAATTAAAGATTCATAGACAACTAGTTATTATACAAACTACAGAATTAGTTAAATAAATACATTATTATAATAAATCTACCATGACTTGTGGTGTCTTTCTATTATTTTTATAAAACTTTGGTGACAAAGAAGCTATTATAGATGGCTATTTTGTAAGCATTGCTGAAATAATGGCTATAAAATACAACCAAGCCGTTGCCGATGTAGGAAGAAGGGAAATACATGTGTAATTACATAATTTAATTTTGAATACCTTTAACATTATTTAAACATATTCGACTTTTAATATATTTTCCATAAAACTAGACATTCTAAAATATTAATTAAATTCTACTGTAAATTTGACATTCTTTTAATACATTATTTGACATATTTAAACAATAATTCTAAATAAAAAGGTCATTTTATCTTTAATATTATTTGTCTAAAACTTGACATTCTAAATTTCTAATTAAGTACCTACTAATTTGACAAACATTTCTCTAAAACCTGACATTTATTAAATTACATTCTAATATAACAAAAATTCTAATAAATAGCACAACTTTTTAACAACTTTATAATTAATAAAAAGTAACTTATTAAATTACAATTATTTAAAAAATTATTGACTACAAAATCTTTTAAATCAATAAGCAATAATATTGTGCATGTAAAGTCCGTTACTGTGTAACAAGCCATCTTCCTCTCTCCTACTATAGCGACTATGCTGTGCCCGACAGGGTCCATGATTGTTATTACATAATTAAGATTTATTTACCATCTGTTAATACATTGTGGAAGCAATAAACGATTGGTTATTGAGTATTGAGTATCCATTTACTATCAGGTGAATTAATTTCTCGTCTGCAGTCTTAAAAGAAAAGCACTTAATTGCACGTAAATCACATTTATAATTTGTGTGTGTTTATGTGTGTGTTTCTTTGTTAGCACTCAGCGCTTAAACGGCTGGACCGATTTCGATGAAAATTGGTATGTAATATAATTTCGATACCGGAGAGGGACATAGAATACATTCTATTCTGAAAATCGATCTTGTTTTCGACTTGCATTAATTAAAACATTTTCCGCGCGGGCAAAGCCGCAGGGCGCAGCTAGTATATTATAAAAACTTTAACATAATTTTGGTTTATGTACACTCAAATAAAAAACTCAAAATAATTATTGTTCCACGTTAGATCCTTAAGCTTCGGCCAAACCTGAGCGACTGCGACGCGGGACGCGGAACGCGACGCGGGAGCGTCTGCCGCGCGGCGGTCGCTGCCATATAATATCTATGGCGCCTTGCACACCTGCGCGACCGCAACGCGGGACTGCAGCGTCCGCAGAGCGGGACGCACGCGACTAGTGGTCAGACGTGTGTAGTAGTATAATTAAAGTACTACCCTCTCATTAAAAGTTCGATGTAAGAGTAGTAGTATTACTTTCGTTCGGTAAGCGTAATCTCTCGCCTTTCCTTTTTCCTCATTCCCTACTCATTTGCCTACCTTACTCTCTGTACCTACACCACTACCTTTACCTACCACATTCCATTCGCCTATCCCTTGCCGGTAGGCAGTGGCTTCGCAGACCGCAGAGTCCCAGGCAATGAAGAAGCGACATGAGCGACAGTTACCACTTACCATCAGCTGTAAAAAAAACCCTGTCAATCAAACCATTGAACCAGAGAGGTTGCCATTATTTGTCGCGTGGTTTATTCCGCAAAAGCAATAAAAGGTCTTTTTCATCAGAGTCGGAATTTGATGTTAAATGTCATCACCACAACAATTTAGTAGCTATCCTACTAACATTATACATGTGAAAGATTGTGGGTGTGTTTGTTACCACTTAGTGCCTAAACGGCTAAACGGATTTCAATGAAAATTGGTATGTTAGAAAGGTTTGGTGCCAGAGACAGACAAAGTATTTAAGGTTATTTTTATCCCGAAAATCGGTCTGATTCCCGAGGGAGACAAAACACATTTTAGGCGCAGGCGAAGCCGTAGGGCGCATCTATTACCAGATAAAGACGCGCAGCTTTAGTGATTGTTCACTAACAAATGAAGTTCGCGGTTCGCGTCGCAGTCGCGCAGGTGTGCACGTTAAGTTTCGCGTTGCAGACGCTCCCGCGTCGCGTCCCGCGTCCCGCGTCGCAGTCGCGCAGGTTTGGCCGAAGCTTTATTCTTAGAATTTTTATATAATTACTTAAATAAAAACGTTAAAATGTTATTATATTGCGAGAGCTGCGCTTCACGGCTTCGCCCGCGCTTAAAGTGTTTTTGTCTTCCTCGGGAATCAGCAGACCCATTTTCGGGTTAAAAAGTATCCTAAGTATGTCCCTCTCCGACAACGAATATATCTACATACCTACCAATTTTATCGAAATCAGTTCAGCCGTGTGGGCGCTGAGTGGTAACAATTAAACGCACACACACATCAACTTTCCCACACACAATAGGTATACATACTTAGCATAAATTAAAACCTACAATTAAAAATATAAAATATTTTTGACATTAAATAAATATATTTTCAAGTTTGTTATTTTTATAAAACTTGTATAACTTGAATAGAAACTAACTTGTATACACAAATACTGTTTTGTGAAGAATAGGTATCTATTTATTCGTAGGTATGTGTTATGTGTACCTACAGATTATCAGATTATAGTGGGTTAGAAGAACTTAGTGGGTGTAACTAAGACACGGATAAAAATAATCGTTACTTACTCATAAACTAATGGTTTAACGTTCCTGAGTAACCCAGGTGCCTACTCTAACCCCCAGTTTCTGAAAGGCAGACCAACGAAAAAACTCTTCACCTGTCTATTGGGTTGATAAAAGCATTAATAATTCGTTTAATTTGATATGATTGCTTTTAGCAACCTTATTGGTACTTCACATAAGATTTAACAGGTGATTAGTTAATTTTCCGTTGATCATGATCAGCCTTTCAGAAACTGGGGATTACCTTCCAATGGTTGCCGATCCGTCGTTCAAGATGAGGTGTCTAAGAGTGAGATAGGTATATTTTTCATCATCAGTACCACATCCAGATCACTACTTTATAGAATTTCTATAAGCTGTGAAGTGAACATTCAATAAAAGATTTTAATGGCAATTTTTATATAGGTACAACTGGTCCTGCACGCTTCAGCGCACCCACCGAACATTACAACGTATATAAACATAATATACACCCATTGTCTATGAGAGGGTATAAGTGCTTCTCTAGTCAATTCGACCCACTCATGCTGAAACCAGCAAGGGAAAGACATATAGACCTATTTTCAGTTTATAATTCTGTATTCTTCACTGTTTTATAATGCTGTGTTGTTTACTTATTATTCGGAACAGGGGCTGGATCTACGACGATATTGCGAAAATAAACAATAAACAACATTAATAATTAAAAAGGCCATTAATACACACACATTTTTCCCCTTTCCTTTTTCCCAATCCCTCTAAATCCCCACACCTACTCCAATCCCTTCACGGCTTCGCAGAGTCTCTGGCATTGCAAGAGACTGTGACAATGCCAGGGACTGAGTCGTCCATGAGCGACAGTTACCTCTTACCATCTCGTGTGCTGTTTGCTCGTCTGTCACTGTCGGCAATAAAAAAACATTTTTTAGTTTATAGACTGAAATAAAATAAATAGCTTTACTGTTCTATGATGCTGCGTTATTAATTTATTATTCAGAATAATAAGAAATGTTTTTTTAGTAACTATCAGCAAATAAACAGAGTACTTAGGTACATAGCGGTGGAATGACTTCTTCCTTTTCCTCTTTTCCTTCCTCCCCTTCTACGTGGTCAGCAATGGCTTGGTCGTGTTTTCTAAGGACCATTTCATCCATGCTTGGAAAACACAGCTATCTCTATGAGTACAGTTACCTTTTACTATCAGGTGGGCCGTATGCTTGTTTGCCACCAAAGATGTATAAAAATCTACCTATTATATAACTAGACGCAATAGGCTTTTGTCCACCAGACAATGAAGAAAAATTTCGCTGCTATAAAATAAAAGGTGACCGGTGACTTTGTGTGTGATAAAACATAAAATTCGTTGATAATTCAGACAATACCGTAAATGTAGAGGTATCTAATTTCGATTCCGTCCACCCTGATGGACGGTGGAAGCTAAGCGAAGTCGATAATAAAAAAACAGCCTACATTACATCAGCATTATATCAGCAGAACAAAAGTCTTGTGGACGCATTAAACTCGTACCTACCTATAAAGAATAATTGATGCGATCGTATCTGGCGGACCACTGCCACTGCCCACCGGTAGTTGTGGAAAGTGATATTAGTAGAATGAACGCCTATTAATTGGTAGCAAAAGTACTTGAATGGTTTGATCACTCAAATTTGGAACAAATATTTAGGAATTATAGTTTTGTGCCGCGTAGGAGTGAAACCTCGTGATCAACAGTTGCATAAAACTCCCTCTACGCCATCGAAAAAGTCAGCTATCTGTGTCTATTTTTATGTAGGAAAAATCAATGTAATATGTTCAGGGTATTGATTAAAATAATAAATAAACAGCAAATTTATCAAATAATTTTATTAGTAAAAAAATAATACTAAAACAATCTTCTTTACTTTTTGGTGTTAGTAGCTACACAACAAAACTTAAATAAAAAATCTAAATAAAAATAAATACTTTTAAGTAGATCATTAATCGATTGCACGAAATTAATTAAAAATTTTATAACTCGTAATGCGATGGCACTTTTTGAATAAATACAATAGTAATAGTAAAATAAGCATTCCATAGATTATATATACACTTGATGGAAGCGGTATAATTAAGGCCAGAGTATAATTCAATAGTCTATGGCACAAGATTATCAATGCTCAAGGAGATTTGATTGATTATTATTTATAATAATAATAACAATAGTCTTATGCTAAAATTCGAAATAACACGACGGTAAAGAAATTAATGTTACTCCAAAGTATCGAATATAATGCGATTAAACTGCGTCGTATAGGTACTAACTTAGTGTATTCTTATTCTAAATTTAAGATGAAGGATTTAAAAATTGGGAGTAAAAAACAGACGGAATCTTTATTCAAGTCTTCAGTTACATCACGATTTAGTTTGCCATATACTGTCATAACTGTTTTAATGAGAAAACAGAGATGGCTATAAGAAACCTATAAGAACTTTTATCGTGTACGGTTTGTATATGTGACACTACAAATATTTCACTAGGTATAAAATTCATGTTAAGTAAGTTACGTTCCCCAGTTTTTAAAAAGCTGATCAACGAAAAATTAACTAATCACCTGTTAAATCTCTTGTGAAGTACTAATCGGGTTGCTAAAAGCATGAATAATTAGTTTAATTTGATCTAATTAGTGACTAATTAGATCAAACTAAACTAAATATCCAAGCCTTTAGCATAGGTATATTTGTGTAGCTTATAAGTAGCCTTTCAGAAACTGGGGGTAGTATTATAATGTTCTGTTGTGTATTTTCACGCCAACAATAAAAATTGTAAATAAAACTTAAATAAATTTAATTTTTGTTAATAAATTGCATACATTTATATTAAGCAATAATAATTTAGTGACACTTGAAATAGGTAGCTACTTAATTCATTATAATCTTTATAAAATAAACAGCCCAGTATTATTCAAACTTAGTGTAAATGCCGCTTGTCATTTAAAGAAAGCGAATCAACATTTGTCGGCATTTTTAAGCTTGTAAAACCACCGAATAATCAACATATTATGTACTTACTATCTTTAGTAATATTAAGAATTTGTAACATATAGACAAACATAATTTATTATGTACTAGTGTCACATATACATAAAGGTATAATGAGAGCTATTTTCCTGCTGATCGCTTATTTACAGTCATTTTAATATAACTAGATAAGTAAGTACCATTTGTCCGCTAGTAGTTGTATTGACTTACTGCGAATTGAAAAAAATTAAGATTCTGCCCCAGTTAGACGAGACAATACTAACATAAAAATAATTTGTGTTAAGGTCAAGAAATATGACAAAAGCAAACAAAATATTGCTTATGAATGAATTTAAGGGCCAGTAATCATGGTTCGTCCAGTAAGTCATATTAAATCAGTGCACATTATGTAACAAAGAATATAAAATGCAGACAATATGGTAGCAAGTTTAGCGTACTCTGTCTCTGGTGCTAATTTTATCGACTGTACTGTCAATGAACCAAAAAAGAAAGACTCACTGACTGAAGAGTCAAAAGCTCGGTGTATTCATTTGCCATTGCAGTTGCATGGTTTCCCCGAAAATAGCTAACGAAAATTGTTTGAATTCACCGAATAAATCTTATATTTACTTAAATTCGCAATAAACGATTTTGATTTCATTGATTGATTTTAATAAATCTTGCATATTTTTACTAAGCAGAAAATAGCTCTAAGTCTAGTTATCCAATGACAATATTGGTCGTATATAGTATAAATGCAAAAATATCACTTATTTATTTTAAGCTCATTGAAATTTATTTACCATATGTTTCACCCAACTAGCTTTTTCTCCTTCTATATCCTGTTTTAGTTCACTATTTCTATTAGGAATGTCGTTTTCAGTACTGGTGCTTGTCTTTTCCTTCACGCTAACATCGCTGACACTTCTTTCAAAATTTGCTACTTTTGTTGTTATAGACTTTGGTTTTGCTACTTGCGTCGGTTTTTTTGCATTAGGATTTAACTTAATCTGACTTTTTGACAACTGTTCTATTTCCATTCGCCTTTCTAGTACAGATTTTAATCTTTTTGGTTGTTCTACCATCGTCTTTTTGCCGTCTATATTAGGTTTAGTTTTTCTTGTAGCTGAGTCTAAACTGGCTCTTTCGAAGCTTAATCTTTTTATTTGGATGTTCCCTTGAGGTTGTGACTTATCGTCAGTGTTACGTGTTTTAGTGATATCACTTTTAATTATTTTCTCATTTGTTTTAACTTTCTCGTTTAGCGGAATAGATTCAGATCTTACTACGGGTTGTTTATAGTTTATATTTCTTTTGATTGTTTTCATATTGACAGATTCAGATGATGAAAACTGTCCGGAACTCTTTGATATAGAACTAACGGATGTATTTTGGAAGTTTGTTGTTGAAGAGATTTGAGTTATTTTAGGTTTTGCCGGCACAGGTGGAGCTATTTTAGGATTAATTTCTGATCTTTTAGTACTACTCACACGTTCTACATTCGCTGTTTTATTAGACGTGACAGTAACCCGAGTATGTGTAGTAGTTTTTTCATTAATCGTTTGATGTGTTTTGAACGTCGTCTTATTTTTAATACTCTCAACTCTTGTTAAATTCTTATTACCATGAACCTTTGTTTCTTTAGTGTCTTCACTATCTTCCTGATCGGAATAAACCGCTGAATCTCTGAATACGTCATCGTCAGTCACTTGTTCAATCTTTTCAAACGACTTCTCGTAGTAGCTCTCATCTGAACTATGCAGAGAAGAATCAACTACTGCATCCACTGGTTTTTGAGTAACGCTTATTTTACTTTGAAGTTCTTGGTAAGCACCCTCGCTAGATGACGTCACAAATGATGAATTAGAAAATAAACTGTCCGGTCTTACAGCATTTTTGTTTATAAGTACGTTAACCTTTTTGAGTGTAAGGGATTTGTCGTTGATTAAAGTAGTTGGGTCTACGTAATCAGATTGAGCTATTCTAGCTCCTAAATGTTTGCTTCCTTGCATATAAATAGGCAGCTTGTTCAAGCTTTGATATGAACTATTGTTAGATTTTGACGGACAACCAATTGAGCTTGATATATCAGTGAAAAGGCTAACACTTTTCTCGTAACTTGGTCTGTTTACTTCTTGGTTTTGATTTATATTATCGCAGCTTAAAGACAGTGATTCCAGATTATTCTTTTCGTTTTGACTTTCTGTCATAGTAGTGTGTTCACATACGCTTCTACTTAGTATATCATTCTTTAGAGAATAAACTATTTTTGATGTTGTGGGACTCGCGTCAATCGAAGTTATAACTACTTTTATTTCACTTTTGATTAAGTTATTTTGCACGTCTTCTGTTACTTGAATTTTGTTAATTATTTCAGATTTATTCAAATTGTCATCTGTGTGTTCATCGCCTATAATACTTCTAAATCTTTGCAGGAGATTCTTAGAGTAACTTCTAGGATTTAAAGCAGATCTCTTTTCATTAGTTGGACTCCTTGGATCAGACTTAGCGCTATCGGGACTACTTTGATTATTTGCATTTATTTCACCTTCATCGTTATTTTTATTTAGAGCTCTATTTTTAAAGCAACTAAGTACATTTTTGAGTGAACGCATATTCGATGTAGGTTTATATATTTTATGCTCTGGGTGTATAACGTCTATATCATTAGATTTCGTGTCATCATTTTGTTCAAGATTTAACACTTCACAAGAAGATGTAGTAGAAACGTTTAAATTAGGCTGTGACACTGTCAGAAGATTTTCGTTTTTAGTATTGGGTAAATTTATTTCTTCAAAGTTCGTCTTATAACATCTATCAATTTCTTCTTCTAGTTCCAAAGTAGATTGACTTATGTTTTGTAAACCATCAGTCTCACTAGCTTTCGAATTATTAAATTTAAGTTTTTCTCCCTCGCCCATATCGTCATAACTTATTTCACTCTGATCAGAAGCTATTGTAAAAGGTCTATCTGTACTCATAACCTTGCCATCTCGATTTAAATACGTTTTACTATTGCTATTAAGTTTACATTTAAATGTCGATAAATTTTCCTCTGGATTACTAGTCATTACTTGAAAACTTCTTGGTAAAGATCCAGATTTTCGATCTCTGGATACGTTAAAATGTTCTTTTTGTCTGCTTAGCCATATTTCAGGAGTATTAGGACTTTGATCAGAACTCATAGGTAGATAATCACTGGCTAAATCGTTTGGTACATCCTTCTTTCGCCTACATACTTCTAGTAAGGAATCGTAAAGATTTTCATTAGATTTGTCAATTGGTGGCCCTTTATGTTCCATTGTCACATAATATTCTGCTGAAACTCTACTGGCTACCTTTTCAGGTGATCTCACAGGAACATCGTATACACCTTCAGGATTATGTAAGTTATTTAGTTTATCAAATGATAAGTAAACGTAATCCGAGTCAGGACCATGATGTTTGTGCATATCGTTAGTGGGTGGCGATGGTAATCGTTTAGGTCTAATGATATGTTGTATAGCTTTACTTTTAGCGTTCAAACTATGTAGGTTTTCATCCAGCCTTTTATCTACTCTCAGCGTTTCGTAAATATGATCTTCATCTATATCGTCATTCAAGTCTGCGGTAGAACTAATGGCAACTGAATCTTCTTTGTCACCTTTGCTTTTATCAATCTCCAAATTGTCTGAAGTTTGTCGTCCAAATTTTGGTTTCAATTTATTCAATTCAAGATTCTTTGCTAATACAGTTTGCTCAGGAGTCGAATGTGATTTCATTAGTCTCTGATGACGTCTCTGAGCGCTATGTCTTTGCTGTTGTTTCTTAACTAACTTTTGAAATTCTCGATTTTGCATCAATAATTGAGAAATTATTTGTTCTAAAGGCTGTTCGTTTTCTTCACAACTCTCTACTACTTCGTCTTGTTTAACATCTACTTCTACTACTTTATCTTCTACTTCAGATCCTTCATTTATCACTTTTTGCTTATTTAAGTACTTTACTTTCTCAAGTTCATTTTTCTTAAAGGAATCTGTTTTTTCTATTAACTTCTTATAGGTTTCTTCATCGATATCTTCGTCTTTGCTTATAGTGTCAGGTACTGGGTTCTGTTTAGTCATAGGTTTATCAACATTAAGACTGTCGTTTGACTCAGATATATGCAGAATGTTTTCAGTAGAAACGTCAGTGGAGAAATCAGCATAGAATTTTGCTGTGGTATCAGATCCAAGGCGTAATCCTTTAGCTCTGTTTTTCTTTATTTTAGAAATCTTCTTTGGTATATTTTTAGTATTGTACATTCTGATTTCAACCGTCTGTTTTAGAGCTCCATTACGTTTTCTTCCATCTAGTTCTGGGTCAGATATGATTGCGCCATCAATATGTCTCACTTTTTTAGTTATTTTGTTTGATCCACAATTTTTACATTCAAATTCAATTTTTTCGTTGCCTCTTACTTCTTGCTTCTCATTGTCACTGTCTTGAGATTTCTTTGTTATAACTCCGATCATATTTTGTTGTAGCCCTGGTTCAGATTTTCGCCTCCATGTCCCTATTTTGGATAGTTTAGATCTTTGAGGATCATCTTTAGATTTAGATCTAAGTGTATCTGTCCTATGTTTCTCGCTTTCATTGCATCTTGATCTTCTATGTAATGTAGTATTAGAATCAGTTACTACGATATTTTCTTTAATTTTAGCGCATTTAAGACAAGTTTTGGGTATATATCGAGCGTTACTTAAAGAGTTGTTGTCACTTAAATCTTCTTTACTCTTACAATTATCAGTATAACCGATGATGTTATCAGAAGAGTGATATCCTCTTGTCTTACTTAAAGAGCTATACTCTTTACCGAAGCTTTCTTGAGATGATTGAAAATCTGAGCATTTGCAGCTTTGCTTACGTTCGATATGTTCTGCGCTGCCTGAGTCTATGTAGTGCAAAGATCGATCGCATTCAGGGCATTTATCTCCTGATTCATTATCAGCATGTTTGCATCTACAGTTTTCTGCTTTCTTAACTCTGGCTAGTTCTGTTTCGCAGTCGGAACAGAGATCCACGTAGCAATTCTCGCAGGTGAAGTCTGGACCTTTCTCGCTTGAGACTTGGGCACAGTCACACTCTTGACTTTCAGCTCTAGAACTAGGCACGGTGTACTTTCTGTTAACTTTCTTGAGTCGCCCGCGAATGCCGCTCTCGAAAGATTTTCGCCTGTCTCTCTCAAGTTTTCTTTTTTCGAGATATTCTGGCGCTGATAACTGTTTTCTCATTGATGCTTGGGTTATCAGGTTGTGAGATTTTTCAGCTAGCATGTCATCTAGAACAGAAAATTCATAAATTTTAGTGTTATTACTAAGTTTTAGGTTCACAGGTTCATATTTTTATATTTGCTGTTATGAATGTTATAGAATAGGAAACAAGTAATAAGTTTGTAGGTACATCCTAGACCCAGGCCAAATATTTATGGAGCACACAAACTTATGCCCTATGTGAGAATCAAACCCCACAATACTACACGGCTTAATGCACAGCAGTAGCACGCACTTCCACCAACGCAGTAGGTGATGAACGCAAGGATACAAGACTTATTTATATAATTATTTTTGTATAAATAGAAAAAACTTCTTTTACATAAGGCCCTAAGTCAAGTATATATTTGACTTACCATCTGTTTTGTTCTGTCCAAGTTCCATCACTAACTGTCTCGCATGTGAAGGGATCACCGCATTGTAATTCTCTAGTATTACCTAAAACCAAACACAAAATCTATACATATAATAAAAATGTAACCGATCGCTGTCTGTACATGGAAGATATATGAGAAAAAATACTATTGGGACCTATATCAACGCAAATAGAACCCAAAACAATGATTTTTAAAATTTTTGTCTGTTTGTCTGTTTGTCTGTTTGTCTGTTTGTCTGTGCGTTTGTGCACGCTAATCTCAGAAACGGCTTATCCGATTTAAAAATAGTTTTCACTAATATATTGTGGTAAGCTTCACTTAACATTTAGTGTTTGTTTCATGTCAATCGGTTCATAAATAAAAAAGTTATGCCAATTTAAAGAATCACATCGAACATTCGTTAATTTACTACGAAATCTTATAGAAGCAGATATTTTAACAGGTTGCGGAATAGCTGATAGTGTTTTTATTCCTCGGATTCCTGTCATTCTAAACAGTCTTTCATTTAGTTTTAAACGAGTCCAGTTTCCAGTGAGCCTATGTTTTGCGATGACTAATTAAAGTAATTAATTAATTAAGTAATTAAAGTAAAGGTAAGACACTAAAAGTTGTGGGTGTGGATCTAAGTATTAGCTGTTTTTCGGTCAGCTTTATGTGGCTCTATCACGTGTTAGCATTACTAGCAGCCTGTATACTTTGATCCCTGATGGCTATACGTCTAATCCATACATCCATACATATTATAAAAGGCTTTGTCCTGACTGACTGACTGACTGACAGACAACGTAAAGCCTAAACCGCTGATCGTAGCGACTTGAAATTTGGAGGGTGTGTTTGTCTTAATGTCTAGAAGTGTACAAAGAAAGGGTTATTAAAAATTCAACCCTTAAGTGTATGAAAAGGGATGAAATCGATTGTATGAAACGTCTTCATTTTTTAAGTTACAGCTTTGAAATTTTGTTTTGGAATACTTTTATTTAAATATAAAATACGCTCATAATTTACTGGGGTGGATTTATAGGAGTGAAATAAGGGATGAAATATTGTATGGAAAGATCTTTGCTTTTGAAGTTGGCGAGTTGAAATTTGGAGGGAGGGGGAAGGGAGGGGGAGGAAGAGGAAAGGAAGGGAGAAGTGTGAAGTGAGGGGAAAGTGCGGGGGTAGTTAGGGAGAAGTCAGGGGAAAGGGAGGGGAAAGTCAGGGGGAAATCGACTGCCTCTGTATTTCGGTGGTACTGTGTATGGACTGTGAGGTCGCGGGTTCGATTCCCGCTCAGTGCAAATATTTGTAGCATGAACATGTCTATTTGCATTGGTCTGGGTGTTTATATGTATAATATGTATCTATTTACAAAAATAAAAGTA
The DNA here is from genome assembly GCA_963082885.1 of Parascotia fuliginaria. Lineage (NCBI taxonomy): Eukaryota > Metazoa > Arthropoda > Insecta > Lepidoptera > Erebidae > Parascotia > Parascotia fuliginaria. The sequence continues at coordinate 6,776,863 of OY720197.1, forward strand.
TTTAAGTATGTTTATCCGTATTCTAGAACCCATAATACAAGCATATAATATGCTTACTTTGGGTCTAGAAGGCGTTGACCTCGCAGCATGTGTGGGACCAGCTGAGTATCCGCGGAGTGATTGTGTGCGTGGTGTGGGTCAACCCGCCGGCCAGGGAGACCCGTATAAACGGTGGTGCCTCTGGCCGCCCGCGGCATTGTACAAGGGCCCAATTAGACCTAACCAAAAAAATAGAGACTGCCCCACCAGGTTGCGCATAATCTCGGAGTGGTTCGTCGTGCAGGTTGGTGACCGGATAGTGGGACCCGGCGACCATTTTCGAGACGGTACGACGGCCTTTTGCGAGCAGTCCGTATCGTGGAAGCCCGGAGGCCTAAGACCCTTGAGCCTTTACAGCTGCGAAGAGACATCGCCTCCTCAACGGCCGTCTTCTATCGCCTTTACCACGGAGAGTCTTCTCAACAGCTCTTTAAATTAATTCTACCCTCTCCCTTTTTATCCAGAACGACACGTGCGGGACTGAACTGCCACCCTTTCACAGTGGAATCTAAAGGGTCTCGAACCAAACGGTTCAGCACTTTATACTTTTGTCGCTCAATTAAAGCCTGGAACTCTTTACCAGCGCATGTGTTCCCACCTAACTTTCATCCTGGGACTTTTAAGCGAGGCGTGAAGAAGCATCTCACTAAGCCGCCATAGTGGAGGCCACCATACCAGTAGTTTGGCTTTTGAAATGGTGTCCACTGCTTCTGAATTCCACTGACTGCTTACCATCAACCAGAGTAGAGGCACTTTGGCAGGCTAATATAAAAAAAAAAACTTATAGTGTTTTTATTCCTCGGATTCCTTTCATTCCAAACAATTTCCCGTTTAGTTTTAAACGAGTTCAGTTTCCAGTGAGCCTATGTTTCGCGATGACAATTAATGAGTGTGGATCTAAATATTAACTGTTTTTCGCATGGTCAGCTTTATGTGGATTTGCCACGTGTAAGTAATCCTAGCAGCCTATAGGGCTTTGATCCGCGATGGCTATACGTCTAATATCGTAGATAGAGAAGCATTTACTGTAAAGATTTTTCTTATTCACCTAAACGAAGATGTTTATAATTCAAAACAAACCAAAAGATATATCCAAAAAATGCTGCCCAAAATCACTATTCCACGCGGACGAAGTCGCGGGCACAGCTAGTACGAAATAATTAATTAAAATTTAAAGTCTTGTGTGGTGACCCAGCTAGCATTAGGTACCCTTCTGTAAATTTTTTTGCAGATGAAAGCTTAAATGATGTGCACAAATTTTGATAATGTATAACTTCTGCTGTTTGCTGTCAGAGAATCGACTGGATTGCAACCTGTCCGGTTGCTTTTCGGGAGATACGGGTACGCGCCCCCGGCACCTCGAGCCTTCATTATCGTACACCTATACATCCGCGATATGAAGTCCCCGTCTTTCCTTCCCTCTCCTGACTATAGTGGTAGGGTCTAACCTAGACCCGCACGGGTTGGTACCACAATTCTACCTATTTCGGCCGTAATAGCAGCTCAGCTGTGTTTCGTACGAAGGGGGAAACAGCCGTTCCTGTGTTCCTATTTCCTTTCCCAATTGGGTGGCGAAGTTTTGGTGATGCTTGAGACGTGCGGTGGTAAAAGTCTTGGCCTGTTCGTTGAGCGTGACGAGTTGACGCGGGGTCCAGGGAGACCCGATGGGAATGGTTATCCGTCGGCCACCTGCCAGTCAGTAGGGGACCCGAACCCGTGTGTATCCCGCACGGGAGGCTGTCCCGCCAGCTGGCGAAAATCCCGTCTCATAGCCGTTGTGCCGGAATGGGAGACCGGAGTGGATCCCGGCGGTTGTGAGCGGGGGGGCATCGGGGGCCCTTCCGTGCCCCGCGTCAGCTTTTCACTCAACTCACGGATTGGTCGGGTCCAACACACCGCTCTTTCTTTGGGTATCACCTTGACTTCGCCTCCCAAATTACACCTCACCCCCACTCTCTCTACAAACCATGGCCACAAGAAAGAGAAAGAGCAACGTATCTACGGCGGACACCAAATCCACATTTACAATGGATTTCTGCAATATCAGGGGTCTTCACAGTAATCTCGACGCCGTCCATCAACACCTTGAGTCGGCGCGGCCTGCCTTGCTCTTTTTAACGGAGACGCAGATATGTACCCCGGACGATATATCGTACCTTAAATACCCCGGCTACGAGCTGGAACATGCTTTCCACCGGAAGGCTGGGGTGTGCGTTTTCGTACGGGGTGATATCTGCTGTCGCCGCCTTCGGGCCCTCGAACGCCGGGACCTATCATTATTATGGCTGCGGGTAGACCATGGGGGTTTTACCCGAATCTACTCGTGCCTTTACAGGTCTCCGGCCAGTGATATGGGAGTCACCCAAATAACCGAGAACGTCCAAGGGGGGATTGACCAAATATTGGAACAGCATCCGTCTGCGGAGGTGGTGGTCCTAGGTGATTTCAACGTTCACCATAAAGAATGGCTGGGGTCCCGGACCACTGACCTCCCGGGCAGAACTGTCTTCAATATGGCCTCGGCCTATGGCCTCTCTCAACTGGTAATGCAGCCCACCCGCATTCCAGACGTAGAGGGTCATGAACCTTCTTTGTTGGATCTTCTGCTGACTACTCACCCAAACGGCTATGGGGTAGTGGTCGATGCTCCACTCGGATCATCTGACCACTGCCTTATCCGTAGTAAAGCCCCTGTTGTGAGACCCGATCGCTCTTCGGCAACCGGGTCTCGCAGAGTCTGGCGATATAGCTCAGCAGATTGGGATGGGCTTCGTGAATTTTTCGCGTCCTACCCATGGAAGCGGCTTTGCTTCTCCTCCGGAAATCCCGACACATGTGCGGACTGCATTACCGATACGGTGCTTCAGGGGATGGAATTATTCATCCCCAACGCAAAAATTCCGGTCGGCGGTCGCAGTCGCCCCTGGTTTAACAAAACCTGCAGGCAGGCGACGCACCTTAAGCAGTCCGCATATAGGGCCTGGAACAGTGCTAGGCAACGCCAGGACCCGCGGGTCAGGGAAGAGAAACGTAAGTTCAATGCCGCTTCCAGATTCAACAAGAAGGTTATCGCTGAGGCCAAAGCAGAACACGTTGCCAGAATTGGCGAGAGGCTAGAAAGCTATCCTTCAGGGAGCCGTGCATTCTGGTCTCTCGCCAAGGCTGCCCAAGGCAACTTCTGCTCGTCCAATCTCCCGCCACTGCGCAAACAAGACGACATACTGGTCCATAGTGCAAAGGAAAAGGCTGACACTTTAGGCCAATTCTTTGCCTCGAACTCGACTCTAGACGACGGGGGAGTCACACCACCCAACAACTCGCGGTGTGAAAGCTCAATGCCGGAAATCCGCATCACTCAACGCGCGGTCAGGCGAGAGCTCAGGCTCCTAGATGTCAACAAGTCGAGTGGACCAGATGGCGTCCCCGCAGTGGTTCTGAAGACGTGCGCCCCTGAGTTGACTCCCGTTTTAACGCGCCTTTATCGTCTCTCATATAACGCTAATAGGGTTCCATCTTCGTGGAAGGTAGCTAACGTCCACCCGATCCCTAAAAAGGGTGACCGGTCGGACCCGTCAAACTACAGACCGATAGCGATAACATCCTTGCTGTCCAAGGTTCTGGAACGAGTTATCAACTCCCAACTCCTGAGGTACCTTGAGGAGCACCAGCTGATAAGCGACCGCCAGTACGGTTTCCGTAACGGTCGGTCAGCTGGTGATCTTCTCGTGTACCTCACACACCGTTGGGCAGAAGCCTTGGAGGGCAAGGGTGAAGCTCTGGCTGTCAGCCTTGATATTGCCAAGGCGTTTGACAGGGTCTGGCACAAAGCACTTCTATCGAAGCTACCATCCTATGGAATCCCCGAGGGACTCTGCAGATGGATCGCCAGCTTCCTGGATGGTCGGAGCATTAGGGTCGTTGTTGATGGTGCTTGCTCCGATACCATGATGGTTAATGCTGGCGTACCACAAGGCTCAGTGCTTTCCCCAACGCTGTTTATTCTGCATATCAATGACATGTTAACCATTGAGAACATGCATTGCTATGCAGATGACAGCACGGGTGACGCGCGGTACACTAGCCAACAGAATGTCCCTCGGAGCTCCGTGCATGAGAGACGGTTACAACTTGTGTCTGAAGTTGAGGGCTCTCTCGGGCGGGCTCTCGAATGGGGTGAGAAGAACTTAGTTCATTTCAACCCCACGAAGACACAAGTATGCGCGTTCACTGCGAAGAAGGACCCTTTTGTTATGGCGCCTCAGTTCCAAGGAGTTTCTCTCCGTATCTCCGATGACATTGGGATCCTCGGCGTTCAAATATCCAGCAAGGTCCAATTTGGGAGTCATTTGGAAAACAAAGCCAAACTGGCGAGCAAAAAGCTGGGCGTCCTGAACAGAGCCAGACGGTACTTTACGTCATCTCAACGGCTTGTGCTATACAAAGCACAAGTCCGACCGCACGTGGAGTACTGTTCTCACCTGTGGGCAGGAGCCCCCAAATACCAGCTCGACCCACTTGACTCCCTCCAACGGCGAGCTGTTCGAATCGTCGATGATCCCAATCTCACAGACAAATTGGAGTCACTGGAGCAGCGGAGGGACTTTGGCTCTCTATGCGTGCTCTATCGTATGTTCAACGGGGAGTGCTCTGAGGAACTGTTTGACTTGGTGCCATCGTCTCCTTTCTATCATCGCACCACTCGACATCGCAGCAAAGTTCATCCATACTACCTGGACACGATCTCGTCTAGCACGGTTCGTTTTCAGCGTTCATTTCTCCCACGTACGTGCAGGCTCTGGAACGAACTACCAGCTGCGGTGTTTCCCGAGCGCTATGACATGTCCTTCTTCAAACGAGGTTTAAAGAGAGCATTAATATCACGGTAGGCAGCGGCTTCGCAGAGCCCCTGGCATTGCAGAAGTCTATGAGCGACAGTTTTCACTTACCATCAGGTGGGCTGTTGGCTCGTCTGCCACTATAGGCAATAAAAAAAAAAAAAAAAAAAACTTCAACCTATGCAAAATAAATTTAATTACTTAATTTTTCGTATCGACCTATGGTAGACGATTTAGATGAATAAAGAATATTTTAAGCTCAGCGCAGTTTTTTATGACACTCAAAAAATAAGGTTTGAACACGACAAAAGATGTTCGCACGGTCTATAATATTTTAAACAAGTGTATGTTACGTTAGGTAAAGAAAATGGGCGAGACTGCGCGAGGATTATTCCTCTCTGCGCTAAGCCTGAGGCATTAGGCTCGCAAATACGAATCTTGTAGCATTTATATAAAATACGACGGTATTGGAAACGGCTGCTTCTGACAGCTGACAATAAGGTCGGTTCCACAGCGGCATGGCAAAGGCCGGAAGCGACGCGGCGAATACTTTCAATGTGAAATAATTTTAAACTTTATTTACACGATTCGTCATCATCATATCAGCCGAAAGACGTCCACTGCTGGACATAGGCCTTCTCCAATTTTCGTCACCTTGTCGTCAGCCCTCATCTATCGGTTATCCGCCACCCTTATTAGGTCTTCGTTCCACCTTGTAAGGCGTCTGCCCACGCCGCGCCATCTACTTGATTTAAAGACTAGTATAGCTTGTAAAGTACTACCCGCGGCTGCCCATCGCGTAGCTTCGGGCCGCTGCTAGCCGCTGCTGGCTTCTGCCATTCCAGTGTGAAAAGGCCTTAACACAATAACTCACCCGCTTGAGTAATAACGTCCACTCCCTCTTGTGTCTTGGTGAGCGCGCTTGCAACGTGAGCTGTGCGCGCGGCGCGTCCCACGGGATCACGTGGAACGAGAGCGGCGCGCCCGCTATGGACTCTACCAGCATCATGTTGTTACACTGGCAAACACAATGTTTTTATTTATTATTATTATATTTAATCAGGCAGGCAGTTAAAACAACTGATGATGCCCTTATCTCGCATTTTTTATTGGTTTTCATTTGCAGCTAAGTTTTACTAATTGTTTTAGGACATAATTACCTACAAATCTTAGAAACTCTCGACTTTACTATAATGTAACAGAAAGTCGATGTTTTCTTTTGTCTGTTTCTCTGCTAAATTCTTCTAAACCACGCTACGGATTTTGACACGGTTTTAAATTGAAACAAATATTGTTTATGTGGAAATACCACACAGTCTCTTGCACAGCACTCGTGCATACCAAGGCTAACATGGCATGGTGAACCTTACTGCGTCTACTGTGTGAAATATATATACCTACATTTAATATATAAAATAATTATATATTATAGCTTGTGGTATGAGTTATTAAAATGATTTTTACTGCCTTATAAGAACCGAGGACATAAATATACGGCATAATCTAAATAAAATCAATCAAAAGAATAATAATACTACAGAAAAATGACACCTAATGTAACCACCATAAGATGCGTTCTCGCTAAAATTATACAAAAGGACAATATAAATGCTCTGATACCATGATATGCGACTTGTATGCGAGTATGCCGTCCTCCCTGTTCTTGGTGACCAGCAGCATCTTGTCGAAGAGGAAGACATGCCGCATTGCCTTCGCGCCGAATACTCTGAAACATCAACAATAATAATAATGATGCTTCATTACTGCTAAGAACTGCGACAGTTGTTTAATAAAAATTTGGCATTGTTGTGTGAGTTGTAGGTTACCATTAATTATTGTATCTACTTATATCTTACAAAAAAATTTATTAACTGGCAAATAAAAGGACTGATCTGAGTTTCATGCCAGTTCTTCTCAAAGCTATGCCAGTGAATTAACCGTAAGAAAATTTGCTAAAAGACGATTTTAAGGAGATAAAACCTTTCTATATACTGTAAGAGGTTGATATCTTTGAAAATTCATGATGATACTAGCAAGATCTACTATCTAAGGTACATTATATATGGTGTGGTACATTATAGGTACAAAAAGGGTAACTTACCTAAATGTCCCTTCGGCACACAACTCTCCGTAAGTAGTCAAATCCGGACCATTCCAACCATAAAGGAGTGACTGGATTTCCTGAAATTTTTATATTAGGTTTTAGTTCCGGTTATTCCTCATTATAAAGAAAACCCAAAATTCTAAGTACTAAGTAATTTGAGAGCACCGGAGGCCCATTTTCTTTCCTTTTCTTTTTCCTTATTTTCCTCAATCTTTTCACCTACTCCACTCCCTTCACGGTAGGCAGCGACTTCGCAGAGTCCCTGGCACTGCGGGAGCAAAGCCAGGGACTCTGACTAGTTCATGAGCGACAGTTACTACTTATCATCACGTGGGCTGTTTGCTCGTCTGTCACTGACGGCAATAAAAAAAAGTTTTGTTTAAAAATAAATTCGGGCCTACAATAGAAGTAGAAGAAAATTGGTAAATACCTGTACTCGGACGGCGTGTTCATGTCGTCGTTTCATATCGTCTATGTGCTGTGCGATGCCCGTCATCTTGAGGAGAGCGTACTCAGTCTCTCGAGACGCACATTGTTTCACCACGTTCTGCAAATTCAAAGAAAATACGTTAGATCATCCAGCTTCCAAAAGATGTAAGGTTTAACATCTTGTATTTCATTTATAATATCAATAGCATTGTGTCTCGTGCAGATCTACTCCATAGCACACGACGAGTTAATACTTTCCGAGACAGTAAACGTATTTGGCCATATAAACACACAACACAATAGAACATCTATTGTGTCTACCTACAGCAGTGTCCATGAAAGGGTTAAACACAAATTACTAAGCAGACCTATACCATTACCTCTCGCCTGTTTATCAACTCTACATTGGTTTCACGTCTAAGTGATAACGAGAAAATTAAATAGGTGTGTACATTCATCATGAACAGCCTATCATCTAAACGTCTGATCTCAGCTTTCAAATTATTCAGCTTCCGTGGTACAATAACGCGTAGGTGTATCAGATAAATGAATGTTTGAATAGTAGTTCACCACACATTCTTTAGTGCGGAAAATTTATTTTTGAAGAGAAAAGGCCTTACGGATAAATAATGTGTTTTACAAGCTAGACAAGTTTTCTACATCCCAGAAAAATATTAACTTAAACTTTACTAACCTGCAACAGCAAATGATACTTCAATATCCTTTGCACGGGCTTTAACAAATACGATGCTAGCGGCAGAAGATGGCCGAGCTCAATCTGCCTCTCTCTGAACTCTCTAGCACTCTGCACTTCGGATGCTAAGGCAGCTAGTCTCTCCATGGTGCGAGGATACCCGGTGCAGTACGATGTATACACGGAGAAGCCCGAGGTGTTGTTTACGAAGCACCGAGCGATGCTAGTCGCGTCTAAACGGCATGTGTTTAATTCTGCGCATAGAGACCTGTAACAATTGATTTGTTACTTGTTGTTATAAATCAGTGTTGGGTCTCTTATGAAGGATCCTCTGGTTGGTGTGATTATGGGGAACTTAGACTTGCTTGAACTTGCTCTCTCTCAAAAGAAGGAGTTTGACAAAGTCACTACGTTTGGTAGGCGGACTTGTGACCGCAGTAAGGTAGTCGTCTTTTACGGCACTTATGGAAAATAATTGTTTCGTAATATATTCTAAATTGGAAACTAAAGAAAAATCAATGCTAAGAAAATAAAGAAATTAAGAAATGCTCCAAGCAAAAGTGAAAATCGTAGGTATGTATCTGAGAAAAAGTTAAAATGAGAAACAGAAGAAATCAGCGACCTGGCTATATAACGGGTGGCGCAAAAGTAAAGACCCTATTTGGTTCAGCTATAACATTTTTTCTAAATTAGAAAACTAGATTTAGATTTTTTTAAATGTATATTTGTGCCATTAAATTTCGTACCATTAGGATTTAAAGATGATGTCTTTTAAATGGTGACCTCCAGAGTTGATACACATTTGAGCCCTATTTATGACATTTTGCATAACTTGCCGTAACACTTCCTGCGATATGTTCGTTATTTCTTGACGAATGTTTTCTTTTAGAGCTGCGAGAGTCTGTGGCTTGTTCACATACACCCGAGATTTCAAAAAACCCCAAAGAAAGAAGTCTGGACTGGTCAGATCGGGTGATCTTGCAGGCCAAGGCAAATCGCCAAAACGAGAGATAACTCGGCCTGGAAAAGCGTCCCTCACTAAGTCCATAGTGTCGCGCGCTGTGTGTGCCGTAGCGCCGTCTTGTTGAAACCAGATGTGCTCCAGCCCCAATTCGTCCAAACTGGGTATCAAAAACTCACGTAACATGGTTCTGTAGCGTTCTCCAGTGACAGTAATCGCATTGCCTCCAGCGTCTTCGAAAAAATAGGGTCCGATCACTCTGTCAACACAGATGCCACACCATACAGTAACTTTTAGTGGGTGTAGAGGTGTTTCTTGAATAATGCGCGGATTATCAGTGCCCCAGAACCGAGTATTCTGCTTATTGACATGCCCTGAGAGATGGAAATGCGCTTCGTCACTCATAACCAATTTTGAAGGAAAATCATCCTCTTCAAGGTTGAGGTTTATGACGCGCTGGCAGTAATCTAGACGAGCTCGGTGGTCAGCAGGCAGCAGCTGATGAGTCATTTGAGTTTTATACGGGAACATCTTTAAGTCTTTCACCAAAATACGCTGCAGGGTCCGTCTGGAAATGCCCAATTGCGTGGCACGTCGCCTCGTTGATGTTTCTGGACACTCTTCCACATCTTCGCGCACAGCATCGATATTTTCAGCTGAACGGCCTGTTCTTGGTCTCCCAGACTTAGGTCTATCCAATGTTGAGCCAGTTGCTTCAAGGCGTGTGGCAAAGCGTCGAATTGTGCGACCAATCGGTGCCGGACGGTGGGGAAATCGTCGACGAAATTCACGTTGTGTTCTTATCACTGATGAATTATTCCGTAAGAACATTGACACAATTATTCCACGTTCTTGGGGAGTAAAACGGTCCATGTTTATTTTCAGTGTATTTTACATTTGTTCTCTACACAATTTTCAACAACAGAATGACAGAAAATGTCATATATAAAAAAAAAAAAGTATTTTCTTTAGTGCCAGTACTTTTGCGCCACCCAGTATTTAGAGATTTCTTTGGTTCACATACCTAGTCGGTTCTTAATACAAACAAAACACAAGTTCCCTTTGTTAGGTCACGTTCGTATCGCGCAGTAGAAACAATAGCGCTAGATGCAAACTGGTTAGCTACCAATACCCCTGTCTTAATGGGTTTCGCGATGTTTTTGCGATTTTTAATGTGCCGTAGTCGACTTTGTTTGCTCAGGGTCAGAATGTAGTGCCAAATGGCTTATTGGTCCATCAATAATATTATGCAACTTTTAAAAACGAATCTACAGTCGGTAAATCTGCGATAGGGACTGAGCAGTACACCGTATACTGAGCTAGGTCTCCTGCTAGACATATTTAAATTTTTTTTTATTGCTTTCAGTGGCAGACGAGACAACAGCCTACCTGATGGTAAGTGGCAACTGGCGCTCATGGACTTTTGCAATGCCACGGGCTCTACGAACCCGCTGCCTAACATTAATTATGATTTGTCCTTAATTGGGCGTCAGGCAAGGTACAAACCGAATGAAATGATGTCGATATTATTTATGAAAGTGTAGATACTTTGTCGGTCAACATTCATTTCATTCTCGTTGACACAAGAAAGGTGTCTACTACAGGTTCTGTAATCTGTGCTACTACTCTGTTACAAAATGTATGTACCTGTATGTACAAATACTGATGTCGTAGAAGGCTTAAATAAGTTTATAATAGCAAAAGTATCGCTAACACGAGGTCGTATATCCAGTAGACATTAACCGCAGACTGAAATCACATGCCGTATATTGATTTCTCTGTTATTTGTTACATTACCGATATCTTATACTTTTATATTATTTGTATTCTTATGTCTGTTATTCTTTTAATGATCAAAAGGACCAGGACATACATACATACTTATCATACCTTGTTTTTCTCCTAAGGCGTAAGCAGAGGTATTACCACGTTTTTTTATTAGCATTTGTACCCAAAAAAAAACAGATGAGTAATTAATAACCTCCTGACAATCTGCGTAGGTGGTTCAGTAGTACTAGCTCAGAGGTTTTGTTCAATCCACAAGTCGGATAAAGTGATATTGGATTTCTCTATGAGAAATTCTCAAAATTCATAAGCCCGGAGTCTGAAATTGTGCCCGGTAAATGACAACATGCATGTCCTTACATGTAATGCAACATAGATGACAAAACGTGGGTTTTATACACTTCTGTCTACCCCTTTAGAGAAACATTGCATGATGATATGTAGAAAGCTTGTGTGACAATATCGTTGACAAGTAAGTCACTCATGTAGGAGTATTGACAGTTCATTATCTGATATCACTTTGAACCTGCTTAGATGACGCCTACACAAGTCACAAGTTTTAGAAAAATGTATCTTAAGCAAATCAGCTTAGAACCTTTTTGTACTTACGTCTTTATTATTGGGGTTACCTATGACTTTCTAATGTAAATTATTTAATCTGTCAATAGTAATTATTTATTATTGGAACTATTTCATATGAAATTTAAGGTGAAAGAACGTGGAGATGATTGAAAGTTTATGTCCAGTACACTTATCGGCTGCATTACAGACAAAGAGGTATTATATAGAGCTAGACAAAACTTTGCAAAGCTAGGTAATAAGACTAACAAGAACAATGTGAAACTCCAGACTTGTACTGACTATTTCACGAAAAAATAAACTGTTCTTTTTTGCATCACTCATCCTTTTACCTGGTAGATGCCCCAGGCATTAAGTCCACCAATATATTGTCATGTAGGTACCTATTTTTTTTTTTTTTTGCATATTAGCCTACTAAAGTGACTCCACCCCGCCTGATGGTAAGCAGTCAGTGGAATCCAGAAGTGGTGGCCACCATACCAAAAGCCATAGTCTTAAACTGCTGGTATGGTGGCTTCCACTATGGTGGCTTGGAATGGGGTTAGAGGAAGGGAATGAGGAAGGTAAGGAAAGGGGAAAGGGGAAAGTTGGGCCTCCGGCGCTCTCACTCACCGAGCGAAACGCAGTAGTACGGATACTACTACTCTTACGTCGATCTTCTTCGAGAGGGTAGTACTTCCCCGGACGATCCGGCCCATTCATGCTGAAACCAGCGTGGATCTACTACCGTACTACCTAATATAAAGATTTGTAAATGTATAAAATAAAAACACTGAATATCACTTGCACATAGACAAAAAGCGATTACTATTGATACCTGCGGTGCTTCTAATTCACGAGGTTACTTCATCACTCTATAGAAACTATGTAGGTACCGTAAAATATTCTATTCGTACTGCGTTAAGTTTTGTTAACGTGTCATTGCATCACGAGGTACGCAAGCCAAGTTTGTAAACACTAATTGGCTATTTGACACTTTAATACCAAATACCTAGCTATCAAGAGAAACATTCATCTAAATTCGTAGATGCGTAAAATGTCATACCTTCACAAAACCTTGACCCTTAGTCGTCGAACGTTTATACAAAAAAATAGAGGCACAATACACGCGTGTCCTGTCGATTTCTAAAGGGGGCGATCGGACCCATCTTTTTGAAATGGTAGTGTTAAAATGGCACACCTCTGATATACTTATACGGTACTTATATGTAAAGGAAAATATTTCGGAAAAAAGAAGTTGCAAAATAACCGAAATGCTCTCTTCATTGGGTATTAGTGGTATTAGGCAAACATACTAGCCTCACGAGTGTCTACATATTTGACTACTAGCGATTTGATATAATACGCTTCTATTTGCAGATAAAATTATGCAATGCTCTTGCAAATAAGTCCAAATTCAGCAGAAACGTGACATAAGCTGTATACAATAGAAACTACAAAATTAATCCCAAAAACAGCTAGGTACTTAACCGTAGAACATTTAGGTTCTAAAGGATTAGGCCATCTGGATTTATTGTTACCTTCTATCTTATTATTATTATAAATGCGAAAGTTAGTGTGTATGTATGTGTGTGTTTGTTGCCACTCATCGCCTAAACAGCTGAACCGAATTCGATGAAAATTGGTAGGTATGTAGATAGACTCGGTGCCGGAGACAGACATAGGCTACTTTTTATCCCGAAAATCGATCTGGTTCCCGAGGGAGACAAAACACATTTTAGGCGCGGGCGAAGCCGTGGGACGCAGCTAGTAAAAAATATGTTTTATTCTGTCTGTTTCTCCGATAACTTATTCTAAAGCACGCAACGGACTTTAACACGATTTTCACTCTATCGTTCAGAGAGTTTGCCCTAGAAAGTTTTATGTATATCGACTATTTAATTGCTTTACCACAGAACAAAAATTTCTATGGTCTAAAATATGGTCGATCAACAGATGAGGGGTATGACTCATTATGACAGTGACAGCTGTCACTATATTGAGGTCACTTGCAAGCAAAAATAGACATTATTGTTTTGTGCTATGCAAACGACATTTACTCTAAGGGTGGTAAACCGATTTTATGGTATACATGCCAATTATAATAATGAAAAGTCGAAAATTTTAACTATTAGCATCATGTCGTAAAAACATTAGTGCTAAGTCGAGACGGGTCGCTAATCGCTAGTCGACAATTGCCATTAATTTGGTATAAACAGTAGCTATAGTGGTCATTTCACGGCCCATTGATTTTAAACAACAAGGAGGTTTAAAATTGCCTTGTTTTTTATTTGTTATTAAAATGAACTCCAAAATACGTTGAATCGTAAGGTCGTGAGAATACGAAACAATGCACAAAAGATACTCAAGCTTACAGGACACTTGTTCTTAGAAGTCTAGATAACTTCCTGTTTAGGTAGGTAAGTATTTTATTTATATGTTTTTTGTTAAATTCTATAAGAATAATATAGATAAGTACAACATAGCCTATCTTTTATCGCGAAAAAATGGTTCAAAAGGGTTGAAATAGGAGATAAAAGTTTGTATGAAAATTCGATAATGTAAACAGAGATATAACCGACATTCACGCGGGCTGAGTTGCGGGCAACAGCTCGTAATATATAAGAATACCCTTAGGTTTTAAACAAGCAAGCTGTGTCATCGCCGGTCTACAAGGGAGCATCGTACCTCTACCCGTAGATGTCGTTTGAGGCGATTAAGAATAAACCTGGTAACAGACAACGATACCTAGACCAAACGTTTGTTTGCTTGAAGACATGGTCGGCAGACCTCACTCAAAGCAAGGTCATTGCTATAGTATAAACAGGGTGCTTGGCAGCCTTATCGATGACCGCAGTAAGATAATAGGAACTTGGCTAGAACTTGACTTGACACACTCCCGCGTGTCTAGATTGTTTGACACCTAAAGAGATGGTATAGTTCCATATTCTGAGAAGAGATGCTATAGTTCCATATTCTAAGAAGAGACTAAACGGCTTACCAACAAGCCTTATTATATATTTTAGTTTGAGTTATTATTACCATTTTGTACCATGCCTTGATTACTTAAAACCCCAGCTGACTAAGCCCCTGCTTACTCTATTTTTACAAAAACTTACCCTTCGTATTACCCTCGCTATTATTTTAACACCCTCCTAAGACCTCCCATATTTGAGGGAACGTACAACAAAAAAGTTATTCTCTATTACTCTTTCCTATAGAAACATGTGCGTGAGTGAGCGATTCGATGTGTAGTTGGGTAAGAAAAGGACAGATGTATTGAGGCGCGTAATCTAACATTTATTATTATTTTTGGCGACATCGTAGGTAGGTGCTTTAATAAAAGAACTGCACATTACAGAGAGATTATCGTCGACTAAATACTCAAGTTCTTTGGCCATATAACCCGAAATGAGGACTCGATGGGGCGACTTGTAGTCCAAGTCAGAGTAGAGGGCAAGAGATCTCGTGGTCGCTCGCCAACCGGATGGGCTGACCTAATTAAGGCCCTCACAAACACCACCATGTCCGACTGTTTTCAAAACGCCTCAAATAGAGTCGAAAGGATACGCATAGCAAGGACGACCACGACCACTCTGTCAAGAGTGCACGACTAAGAAGAAAGAACTTTAATTCAGAAAATTGAAAAATAAATCATTCAAACTAATAGATAGTAGACCAAAAGATGATGGTCAAACCCTCATAATAACAAGACAGCGCCAAACGTAGTAATAATGATTATTGGGGGAAAACCAACGTCTCGCAATGGATATCTCTTTTTTCTTTTATTTCCGACAATGATAGACGAGCAAACAGCCCACGTGATGGTAAGTGGTAACTGTCACTCATGAATGACTAAGAGTCGAGTCTCATTGCTCGAACAACGCCAGGGACTCTATGAAGCAACTGCCTACCATGAAGGCAGGGGGTAGATGAAGGGATTGAGGGAGATGAGGAAAAAGGGGAAATTTCAGTCAGTGGAACCCAAAAGTGGTGACCACCATACCAAAAGCCATCGTCTCAAACTGCTGCTGGTATTGTGGCCTCCGCTATGGCAGCTAGAAATGAGGAAGGTAAAGCGAACGATGGAGTTAACGAAAGAAGGAAGGAAATTGGGGCTCCAGCGCTCTCTATCACCGAACGAAACGCAAAAGTATGGATACTACTACTCTTACGTCGATCTTCTATCAGAGGGTACTTCTCCGGTCGATCCAGCTCATTCATGCTATTACCTTTAAAATAATAAATAATAAATAAATAAAATTGTTTATTTCTTTAACAGCAATTTCATACATTTTCCATTAGTAGAGATTTCCATTTAAGCTATAACATGCTTGTGTTTGGAAATCTCGCTCCTCTAGCAGATTATCTGTTTTATATGTAGGTATTTTACACAGGTAACAACTTTATATGTATCTAATACTCTAATAGTTAACATGCAAAGTGAATTTATTTTAACAACAATACTAAAATAGAAAACGCATTTCGTTTGTGTATGTATGTGTATGTGTGTGGGTGTGTGTGTATGTGTATGTGTGTGTGTGTGTCAGTGGGATTCTAACGTTAATTAAATAATAACTATCATTCTTATAAAGATATCATCTGTACCATTGTTTCTACCTCATCAAAGTTCTTCGACTTTAGCCACTTTACTAAATTATTTTTACACTCTCGTAACGTAAGGCCATAGATGTTTATATCTTTATTTTTAAGGTTATATAAACGTGCTGACTGACTTATATATTGTCTCTTTGCAAACGTAGATTTAGTTTTTATAATTGGAGCAACATGGGTCTTCCTTCTACGTGTAAGATTGTTAGGGTCAAAGGTTAGAGATTTGTGGGTTTTGAGTGTTATATGAAGTATGTAAAGCTTCCTAACTGATAAAAGGTCAGTAACTTCATACAAACTTTCAGTTGAGAATCTATATTGTTGAAATATCATAACCTTAAGCAGAGTCCTCTGAGCTCTCTCTATTTCTAAAAATTTTATTTTTGTTGCACCACCCCCACACTGGCAAACAATATGTTATTACCGATTGCGCGAGTGAGGTATAAATTTGTATAAGGAGCTCTAGTGGGGTTACATGTCGCAGGGTTTTGAATGTCCATATCATTTTTCTTATTCTTGACATTACCAATTCAGTGTGGGTGTGCCAGGATAGTCGCTGGTCAACCATTATGCCAAGATACTTTACGTATTTAACTTTAGCGATTTCGGCACAAGAACAGAGCGAGTTGAATGGGTTTCCGCAATTGTGAATCATTATTTTAAAGTCAGAGTGTGGCTGAGAGCTATCGTACTTAGAAAAGCTTATGAAATTCGTTTTGGAGGTGTTAAGAGTTAATAGATTTTGGTCTAGCCAATTAAAAATAAATATTAATATAAAATATCTTACTTATAGCTGAAGTGATGATGATGATCTGTCTACAACTTTTTCTTACAAAATCTTGTATATTATACTAAATATACTGATTCTTACTCTCACTAGTACATAGTACTACAATGAAAAGGATAACGTACGAGTCACATAAAGAACAACCGTACCTCGTATCTGAGAATTCTAAGAACTACATTTTATCATATAACTAGCTTGCCGTAGCGCAGGGTCATTCACGTTAAGTTACATTTTTGGTTACTGCTCTGCTCCCTTAGTTCGTAGCGTGATATAACCTTCCTCCAGAATTGGGTTAACAGATGCAAAAATAATTATTCAAATTGGAATGGTAGTTTCCGAGATTAGCGCGTTCAAATAAACAAACTCTTCCGCTTTATATAATAGTATAGATAAATAATTAAGTAATTATACAATATTATCTACTTAATTATTTTAAATATGTACAAAAAGCCATTAACTCAAGGACAAACCTACAAATCATGGTAAGTCATAAACCAATAACATTTACACATGGTTATGCCGTAAAACTACTCAGACGGTTTTTATACGTCACCCCCTAACATTAAGGAGGGCTGATAATATAATTCCCTGTTATTATACGAAGTAAACGTATGGTCTAAATTGGCGAGCCATACGGTGGACTTGAATAAGCCGAATTGTTTGTAGTACCTATTATTATAAGCATATGAATAAAGCAAACTCTATTGTTATGACACCAGTAACATTGTCCTTGGGCTGCAGGTAAAGCAACAACTTGAGCCACCGGCAGCCGCCCTTACTCACTTACCGAAACGCAAAAGTAATAAGCAGTCAACAAATACAGCTTTGTTCCTATGTGAAGAATGTGCACTGCATTCGCGAAAAACAATAGAAAACAAAATTATAATAGTAATAATAATAATTTGTCCCACTAAAGGGCAAACGCCTCTTCTCATATAGAGAAGACATAAGCATTAATCACCACGCCTGCTCAAGGCGGATTGGCAATTTCAGACTTTTAACTCCAGGTTTCCTTACTATGTTTTCTTTCACCGTCAGTCAGAAGTCTAAAATAAACTTAGAAAGTACTTACATATGATTTTGAAAAATCATATTAGTACTTGCCCGGATTCGAACCCACTACCTCGTGTTTACGAATCGGGTACCTTATCCACTGAGCCATTTCGACTTTTTATCGAGATAAAATTGTCCGATAAAACATAAAATAGCAGGTCTTACCTGTTAAAAGTATAGATGCCCTCGATGTTGTTGAAGAGTTCGGACAACTGCTCCTCAGAGAACGTCATCTCACGACGCCATACGTGGAGGTAACCCTGAAAGAAAGAATATGGTTGAAACATGGTTAAATTCTATGGTTAAGGATGTGGAACGTTTTCATCACTTCATAATAATATGAATGTTGAAAGTCTAATTGAATATCATGTACCTAAGCGACAACAGTGTTATCTTCTTACTGCAACTTGGCCTGCTAAGCGTGGTGACTGGGAAACATCTCGCTTTGGGGAGGCCCATTGGTAGTGGACGTCAGCTTTATGAGCAGATTATGTTAAGAACCCTTCAAACGTTATGCTACAAGAATTTATTTGTCCAGCACTGTTTAAAACGATGGTAATGATGACTAATAAATTCAGCTGACAAGGGTGACTAAGCTGATGAATCTTCTGGCGAAGCTATACCGCCACGTTCAACAAAAGAAGAAAGAAAAACATTTATTGTGTAATAAACACGACGTACACAGATTAATGAAAGTACTGAATTTTTTAAAAAGAAGAAAAGAAGAAAGAAAGGAAAAAAAATCTTGTTTCTAAAATATAACGTAATTAAAATAATATATAATAATACCACAGGTTTTAGGACTATCACAGAATATTTAATAGTAGCTACGTATATTATCACTAGCTTTCTGCGGTGCGGTTTCACCCGCGTTTTTGCTTACTGATCTGCTCCCGTCGCCAGTAGCGTAATGTTACATAGCCTATAACCTTCCTCGAATAAAAGAATTTTTCAAATCTGCCTGGTAGTTTCAGAGATTAGCGCGTTCAAACAAACAAACTCTTACGCTTTATATGATAGTATAGATTTATCATTACCGAGAGCGAATCCCTTCCAACGAAATCAACTCGTCAGGTCAAAGTACTCGCTTTGTTATTGCCATTAACTAACATGTACTATATTAAGTATGTTCACTTTCCTAGTTTCATAAAGCCTTACACAGTTCTACGAATAAATGTGTGGATAGCGGCATTGGCATTATCTGTCAGAAACCAAAGGACTAACGCAACATTGACTTTATTTTCATACCTACCACGTTAATTTAAAAACTAATTTAAATTAAATAAAAAAAAAACAATATTATTACAATTTTACAAACGTAATTAACCAACTTAATCGTGGTGGTCAAACCACGAAAAAGTAAGATCATCCAACACAGGACGCAGGTTATTTATGTTGAAATTAAATGAAGTTTGTTTATTTACTAGAAATGTGGTTATTATAATGGTGTTAAAAAATAGTTTGCCGGAAATTCTACCACAACGGTAGTGCGTAAATATTTACCTACATATAAAGATACAAAATGAAAAAAGAAATACATTTTGCTAAAATTATAAACTCGTTAATTGTACATATTATCAAGTATAAATTACTGTTTTTTTAGACGAGCCAACAGCCCACCTGATGGTAAGTGGTAACTGTCGCTCATAGACTTCTGCAATGCCAGGGGCTCCGCGAAGCCGCTGCCTACCGTGATATTATAGCTCTCCTTAAACCTCGTTTGAAGGTGTTTTTAAAATACAGAATTTGTACAGAATAATATTAAATTTGTACTATCAGTGAATGAATTTCTAAATAAATAAAATACTTAATAGCCGATGTGCAGACAGTCTACTGCGTAGTGTTAACCGCAGTGCGGTTAGGTACGGACCAGGGCTGAGGATAAATTGACCATTGTTCATCAGAACATTCAGGTAGAAAGGAAAACAATAATGTGATAAAAATAACTGTAAGTTAGGAAGAAACTTGAAGAGGCCACTAACCAAGTTTCTCCACCTTATAGGCCTTTCGGCTACGTACAAAACTGGGGCTTCGTAACCAGTTACGATCTATCACTTGTCGATCTCCGAGTCATTTTAAAAAGAGAACATCTTACAAAAGAGGCAAAGTTACGTGCCGCTGAAGACTTTACAAACATACAAAACATGACTCGAAACAAATACATACGGTTAACACGACGACGTTGTCGTGTGGGAATCGAACTTAACCTCTTGCAGTCGCATGTATATTCCGATAAGTATCAATGCAGGTAAACTATTTGCAATACAAAACGTGGGTGTGTGTTCTTCCGTTCCACATTTGAGCTAAATTTAGAGCAAATTTCTAAAGCAAATTAGTTGGATCTCAGGCTAAGGAATGCATCACACTGGAATTTGTAAGAAATGTAAAAAAATTACTCCTAAACTCAAACGTTGATCGGACTCTTCAGCTATATGGCAAACAAGCTAATTCGTATGGCCCACTTAGTAGCAAATGCTTACCTGAGATTCATTCTTCTTTTGGCTCACTGAGTTTTGTATAAACAAAGCAAAGCATATCGGAAACTATGTTAGGAAAACACAATCAATCCCCGAAGAATAGGAAATAAGACATAAATAAAGAGAACCAAGAGATACAATTGATCCTGCGACGCTCATAATTAAGCTGAGGCGCGTTGATATCTATTTTGTATGAGATAAAACGGATTACTTAAACAATCATCTCGTCTCTTTCTGACCGTCTATTTTTCACAGCCGTTTCTCTAAATTATTTCATATTATTTTCATTTCAGTGTACCTGAACCCTTAATCACAACAGTGCCGGCGCGTGCGCAGCTCACAGACTTGAGAAAGTCCGATAACGTGATAAGTGTATCACGAACCTTACCATATTAGGTGTTCAGTACTTTTGTACACCAATTACATTAAGTACAAATGTCCTGCCCGTAACAGATTACTGATTGTACATTTACTACAAGTTTTACATTTAATGGCGACCCGCCCTTATATATTTTTTTACGACATAATTAGGTACAAATCGTTGAAATTCGCAGCTTTTCTATATTTTAATATAGGTACATGTATTATACATACATACTTCCGCAAGAAATGCTCTAAACGGCAGTGAAAAGCGTTAGTTGTTTAGAAGTTAGCGCATAAACAGACAACAAAATTAAATGCTACCTTACTAACATATTTTAGAATTAACAAAAACCGTCAGTATGAGTATATAGTAATAAGTTTTATTATGTTGTGGGGTACAAACATGTAGTCGATTTGTACAAAAATAATCTAATATTTATCACTAAGCGAATATCCTGTCCTGTTAGTTAATGGATGGTCTGTAAGCAGTAGCGTTACTTGCGAAGCATGTCACCTTCATCATCAATTCATCATCATATCAGCCAAAAGATGTCTACTGCTGGACATAGGCCTCCCTGAATTTTCGCCATCTTGACCGGACGTGAGCCGCTCTCATCCATTGGTTGCCCGGCACCCTGCTATGGTCAAATGTCACCTTACAGGCACAAAATACAAATATGCTGGTTAAGCACATGGTAAAAAACGGACCTCACATTAGGCAGAACCAATATCCAACATATAAATCTTCAGTATGTAGCTAACTACCTACAAAACGCTTATCAGAGGTCTCGAATACCATTACAGGGTCGGGTATTAATTTTTTCTATAGAGAATTGCTCTTAAATTTTGCTCGATAAATGGCAACAGGCTCGCATGTTGCAAAGATCCATCAGAAAACCAAACCGTAGGCCGTAGGTTAAGCCCGAAAACAGGTGTGACACTGTTATGTAACAAAAACATTCCTCGTCTATTAATTAATGGTATTTTACGTGTGCGTTACGATTGCTCCGCCAAGTTATCCAACCAGAAAAAAACTTTGACCACATCTTAAGTTTTACATAAATAATCAACAATAAAGAATCAACAACGTTACGATTGCGCGGCCATAACATTCAGTCGTAAATATTTCGTAATATATTAACCAAGGACTTCTAATTCTTTTTTCGACAATTTTTGACAAATTCAGTCTTCAATTGGCGAAAAGAATTAGATCTCTAACCCAAACAGTTGCTAAGATTTCCATGGCCGCGCAATCGTACATGTTACGTTGGCGCGGCCAACTTAAAACCCTTATAACTTCTTTATTTGTACTTCGACAAATTTATTGTTTGTGCACTTCGATTTCGACAAATTCCGACAAAATTGTGGTCAAAGTTTTTTTCTGGTTGGATAACTTGGCGGAGCAATCGTAACGCACACTATTTTACTAGTGTTTTACACGTTCCTTAGACCAGCAACTGCTTACTGCTAGGCTTGTTATATCTTTATTTTCAACGCTATTCCTATTATCATATAGTTAATACCTAGTAAAAGAGAAATTCCTTGCCGATAACGTTTTATTACACCAGTATCATCCTACACGACATTTAAATGAATCTCTTCATACTTTCCATAGTAATTCAGCCTCTTTATCAGTTTATAGATTATTTTTATTGAATACCCTATTTTATGGCGGTGTTGTCTCCGTATTAGAAAATGGAACGACTCCATGTCTGATCATGGGTATCGTAAACGGGCATCAGTTTACTGTGATCAGTATATCACCAATCGCCTTTCTGGTGTAGGTGGCACTTCTTTTGAAAGAGACCTGTATTGGATGATCAGCAGTGGAAGCCTTCAAGCTTATTTATATTAAGCAACTAGTCTTGGCTTTTAGGGTTAAATTCTTAGCTGGTTTCTGCATAGGGGCCAGATCGAGGGGGATTATTTTTATCTCATAAATAATAGTATAATAATTTTATCTACGTAAAGTAGTAGCATTCTTACCTATATATCTACTATTGCGATTCTTGCGGTGAGCGAGAACATCGCCGCCGTAAATTATCCAGTCGGCCCTCTTATTTTTTTGCCGACAATGGCAGGCGAGCCTGTAACCCACCCTAATGGTAATGTCACTCATAGACTTCTGCAATGCTAGGGACTCTGCGAAGCCGCTGGCTACCGTTAAGGTAAAGAACCGAGAAAAAGGAAAGGTAGAAAATAGGGCCTTATTATTACTTCTTCTTTTTCTACTCTCATTGTAGAAAATAGCGTGGTTCTATTATCATCAGTAAGTTCGTAAGCCATCTATATGCTATAAAACAGACTAGTTGATAGTGTAAACAATGGCACGTGGGTGTGTTGTCCGGTTTTTGTATCGCATCTCATGTCATTAACTTTGGATATTCAGCCATGCGAGTGTGTGATGTTTTATCAAAATTATATCATCACTCGCTTTTTTCTTGACTATATTGGATATATTTTGCTTCTATCTACTCAGTCTTTTATTATGATCTACTACCTACTTGCGCACTATAAATAATCTTTGTTTTTCAAATAACAGACGACTAGTGGAGTAATTTGCAAATTTCAACGCTCTCAGCCTCTCACTCACTAAACGAAACTAATAGTAGAGAATGTCAACAGCTTTACGGCTTTACATTTAAATCTTTTGTTTATGAAACGAATTTTAAATTATTTCTTTATTCTATTTATTACGAATAACTACATTATCGAGTATTTTTGAGTTGAGCTGGTTGCGAATCTCTGGTGCAATTGTAAAATACTATCCTGACTGGCACCTGTTAAAATAATAAGGAAACATTCTTCTATCGCAACTAGTTGCCAAGAAAATCTTCTTTCACAACATGTTGTCAAAACCGCTGAAAAGTAAACATTGTATTAAAAATAACCTATTACTTGAGATTAAAAATATTTCAAGTTCAAACACCACTACTCTTGAAACCAGTAGCACTAGTGGTATCATGTTCATTGTCATTTTCAATATAGGCAACTAGCTACGTATACGTAAGAGACATTATTACATTATGCGTGAACATCACACATGTTGCTTAACTTTCAAGAATAAAAAGGCTATAGAATAACAAAATTTATTTCGCATCACGTTTTATTGTAGCATTGTCTGTTGCAATTTGAACTTTTTTTTAGGTGACAACGTAAGAGACATCCAAAAAATGGAAAATCTTACCCTTTACCAAATTCATACAGGAAATTTACACCAGAAGGAGCATGTCCATCAGTGGACGACTTGCAACTGATATAATGATGATAATTATAAAATATTAATAGCATGTCATTATTCATGAATCGTTTCACAAGTTCTTCTCATGAATTAACAAACTACACAAATTGCCTATTTCACATAAAACACTTTGGAAGTCATAAACATTCAATAGCTTACGTGAAAGGAAAGTTTCGATGTTGTCTATAATAGTTTTCACAGCAATACGTTTATGCTTTAAGATTTTCGAAATAATTAACGCGTTTTACTTCGGCCACCATGTTTTGTTTTCAATTTCTTTGAAAGGTTCTGGCATATTATTTGATCATTCCCTTGCAAAAGTATCATCTAAATAGCTTACTGCTTTCACTAACTCCGTCTAAGCGAGGGGATTATGACAAGATAATTCTTCAAAAAAGAAGTTCAAAGGTTTTTATCAGGGTCAGCAACGCGCAAATGATACTTCTAGTGTTGCAAGCGTCCATAGGCTCGATAACTGCTTACCATCAGGCGAGCTGTAAGCTTGTTTGTCACCTTTGTTGTATTTATAAGAGAGAAAGGTCTATATCCAGCAGTTAACTTAGGCTGATGATAATGATGAAATGCTCTGTTGTAAAACACTGTCTAAAGCATCCAAGTAAAAACGCATCTACCCACCAGTGTGCACACATCTTAAAACGCATTCATTGACTAACGGCATTCGCCCACGTGTGTATTAATAGTAATAGTGTTGCGTTTTTACGATATCATGCGCGGATATAAAAATATTTTGATAATACTACCCACGGTGGACCCTAGAAAACGACTATTGAATAAGCGTTTAGTGCTTAATTTAAACATTACTAAAAATAAATAAAAAGGAACAGGTTTGTAAGGTACCGCGTAACCAACGAGACACTATTGCTGAGACTCCACTGTCTGTCTATTCGTCTGTCTTAAGTCAAAATCTTTTGAACCGTGATAGACAATTCGCTGACGAAGCCAGAATTGTGAGAAGAACTAACGAAACGCTCTATTTATATTTTTATGCCCCAGATTATTACAATACATGTATGATAACGCGACTAAAGCACTACGCGAAATATATCAGTTTGTTTGCTAGTGCGAAGCCTTAAAACTTACAAAAAATTCTACAAAACAAAAAAAAAATAACAAGCTAAAATAACTAAACTATATTAAATTATCGTAGGTGTCAAACGGCCTCAATAATGATATATTTCTGAACGTAATCATAAACAGAATGATCCCAACTTCCGCTGCGCATGCGCACCCATCCCCACCACTTATAGCTGCAGTGCATGATGCCCACGTGCCACACACGCCCTATGTTTATAACTCGATTTAGATTATTGGCCCAATGCATAAGATATAGCGGTTTTGTTAAGCGAAGCGGGTGATAACACTATAACCCTACCTAACTTAACAGTACTAGCCCGGTCGGCGGCGGCTGGAATTGTGCCCAATATTTTATTTTATACAACTTCGATGTAAAAAAAAACATACCTGGTGATAAGTGGTAATCGTAACTTATGGAGATGCTAAGAAAACACAACTAAGTCGTTACTTAACGTGCAGAGAGAAATAGATGGCGAAAGAAAAAGAAAAGGACGAGGAGGAGGTAATTGGGTTTCGCCGTTCTTACTCACTGAGGAAAAGGCATTAGTATAGAAATTAATACTTTACAAAGACATTCTATGAGACGATAATGTATTTCATCTACTAAAGGGGTAATAATCCTAAAGACAAACACTCAATAAAACATTTGAGCTATTAAAAATAATATATCTATTTGTTTGAAAAAGTTTTAATGGCCATCGCCACCTCTTATAACTTAACGTCCTCGTAGAAAGCTAGACCCTTATCACTGTATATCTCGTTAATCTATTATCATCAAGAATACCACGAAGTATATAAATCACATATTATAGTGAAGTAGTTTATAAACCCACACCAAACTGAGCTATAAACATCGCTATGTGGGAGTACACTCTTTCCTTCAAAAATTAAGTCGCAGTCGCGAACAAGTCAGCCCACGTGATGAGATTTCTTTTGAATTTTCACTAGCAAACAAAATATTATTGAGCTATCCAAAGGAAAAGAGACAAAGAAGTCCTTTCTTTTCCGAAGAAGCTACATAAATCATATATGTATCTTATGGTTGAGCCTAGAGAATTTCAATCCCCAAAATCTTGTGTTTTTGTTAGAGACAGATTTTCTTACGGTGTTTGTTTACTGTATTCCAGTAATATCAAAGTATCAAAAGTGCAAACGTATCATAGTAGCAAATGTGCAGACTCACCTGATGTGAACTAACTAGTTTCCGTAACCTATGAAAGTAACTACGTTATTTAAGCTTGCAAGAAATGATGTTAAGAAAACACAGGCGAACTTTACTGACTGAAGAAGTAAAAGCAAAAGGAAGAACGTCTCTAAATGAGATCCTGACGCAGCGACGCTATCACTTACAGTAGGAAAAACAATAGTTTAAAAACGAATTCTTTACGGCGAAATTCTGTTAGAGGTGTGGCACATTCACGCTAAAACCAGCAAGGATCTACTACCATAAAGCTAACATGATTCCTGTCATCCGTAAATCATGAAACGGAGGACGCCACGGAAAGATATAGTTTCTATATTCGGGACCACGGTCTACGTGGTTTATTTTAATATAATAAAGTTAAACACAGATACACAAATAGTGGTCAGAAGGTTTAGAAAGTGCAATCGTCTGAAATACTAGACTTTGATTAGTAATGTCTCTGATTGCAATTTATGCTTAATGTTAAATAGTATAGCGGTCGATGTTTTTGTGTACCATTGCAAAATGGCCTAAATTGTTAAAGGTTTATGTGTGATTTAAGAAGTTATCAGGGTCGGCAACTCGCAAGTATTACTTCTGGTATTACAAGCGTCCATAAGCTACGTTAGCTTACCTTAAAGCAGAATGTATGCTTGGGTAAAGGTGACAACTCACCTTAGTTGTATAAAAAAGTATGATCAACATTACAGTGGCCCATTGACACAATACAAGTAATACATCACTCGCCGACTTTAGTATATTGTGATCAGTTGACCACCACTCAAAGACCTCAAAAGCGATATACAAACTAAAAGTAGAGACGATACTCATGGATTTTCTCAGCTCGAAACCCTTTTCGTTTTCAATTCATGTTGTGCATGAACTTTTTATTTTAATAAAAATTAAAATAAAATATTTGCGACAACATTACTACAGCTTACAAAAGCGACGAAACCTCTTTAGTTCAGAACCTGCTTTTAATAATACATTGTCATACATGTATTTTTATAGCTGGCGACCCACGCTGGCATCATAAATACTCGCCCATGCTTCGAAATAAAAATAGAATGAAAGCTCGTTGTACGCTTTCATTCATGCTGGCTTGTTTATTAATGTCAATTGTATAAACATGACTTTTTATTGTATATTGTTGAGGTTAAAAAGAAAAATATTTTATTGTACTTTCGAGAAATAATGTTGTAACGTAGATATATCGACTGATATCAGTATTACACTGTAATATCGATGTATCGATGTATTTATTAAATAGTGCAAGAGTTCGTTTGTTTGAACGCGCTTATCTCTGAAACTACCAGTCGGATTTAAAAAAATCTTTTTGCGTATGGTAGCCCATTTCTCGAGGAAGGTTATAAGCTATGTAACATTATGCTACTGGCGACGGGATCAGAGCAGTAAGCAAGGACGCGGGTAAAACCGCGCCGCGGAAATCTAGTCTGTCATATTTTTGTTTTAGATATTTTGTACATATTATTATTATGGTACATCGTTAACTCTGAATCGACGACGGCATGACCAGCTGTCAAAAGCAATTCCATAGATTGCAATAAGGTTTTATTGCAAACCAATTACCATTAAACTAACGTTACATACTACAATTTTCTCGTAATTGCAAAAACAAATGCAAGAATTACCGGTCACTAATATGCACCCTATAAGCAACCCCGTATTAAGGAGTCCCGTTATCACTTCACACCACAAGTGATTATAGGCCTTATCTACATAACATAAAGTTTAAAATCCTATTTACTTATCAATCAATCCGTAATAGTAGTCCAGTATAAATTGAGCTGCTACTATATGTAAAATTAAAGAAAGTTAGATAAATACATGGGTCTAGATATTTTGGTGGGGCATATTGGACTTAGATCAATCGATCTGTCAATCCGGCTGTCAGCATTCAACTAAGAAACTTGCCTGTCTATTTATGGTGCATTTTTATTTTTACTGTCGCCATGGGAAAATAGATTAATTTAATTGTCGTTAGAAAAACCTATATTAATTTCTTGTTGAAGTTGTAAATCGAGATAATAAGTTCACTTTTAAAACCCCTGCCCTACATGACGACACCAAGATTTTTTATATTATGACTTCTTGCTTAAATTATTCAGTCCAATTTAGTTTATTCATATCTATACTAGGTATTACCTACCTATATAAAGTGGCAGAGTTTGCTTGTTTGTTTGTTTAAACGCGGTAAAGTCTGGCACTACCAGTCGGATTTGAATCATTCTTTTTGCGTATGATAGCACTTTTCTTTTTTTTTCTATCATGTTTATTTTGTTTTCTGTGTGCATTTGTACTTCTGACTTTATGCTAATCTGTCCTCCTGCTAATCTCGGATTTTGCTATTCCTTGATTTTGCGTATCTGTCCTTCTGCTGCAGAGGGGGTTATACACTATGGAATATCATGCTAGTCGTTTATAAAAACGTAGTTATTACAACGCTTCTTATTGTCAGTGTATTTAGGAGTACCTACTTACTACATTCCACCAGCCTGTAGTACTCCTAAATAAAGAAATACCTATTATATTGACAGCATACTAGATTATGACTTTTTTTTTTACACCGCGGCAAAATTTGGTGAATTTATTGGTGCTTCTGAAGATACTTACCTACTTAACATTAGGATGACCGCTTGCGTGTCTGAGTTCCAACAATAAAAAATATAATAGAAATTGTAACTTTACCACGATACAAATATCTAATGTCAGTTTGACGTTTGATTAACGTCAATTTGACAGCTTCACGCTTTTATTTTTTATAAGACTTGGAATTGGTGGAATTTACACACGAAGGGGAAATGTTTAGCAAACACGATTCTTATTAGATTTGTCCCGGACAAAACCCTAGCTGGACTCCCTTACAACCCCTGCCCTTCCCTAGGGATACAACATTGTTTGTTGATCGTACACGCTTCTCAAGTTCGTTATTTTGATTGAGATATAATGTTGTCGTGGTAAATTTTAATTCGATTATAAATTTAATATCTATTAGTGTTTATTGTTGTTCGAGAATATTATAATAATTTATCATACCTCATGAAAAATTTGAACAAAATTATTAGGTACCTATTTAAAAGAGTAAGTATATAATTTGTGAAATAGAATATGGATGAGGCTGGTACAACAGAGATTGGTACAAACTAAGAGAGACCTTTGCCAGGCAGGGGGCCAAAACTCAAAACATTTATTGGTGACTAAGTTTATCTTAGATATTACCAATTTACAGTAAGCGTCGTGAGGAAACCAGGACGTATAAAATGCTTGGTGGGGCAAAGTGGAATAATTCGATAATAACGGGCTGGTATTATTATTATATCGAGAAATCTTAGTACTTACAGTCACGTAAATAGGTACTTGAATTAGGTTCTTGTAACTACCTATCTAAACTTCTATACTTAATTTAGATAACGATGTAATAAAATAATATATTACGATAGCGGTGAATAAGACTTACCCCGGTTGCTGAAAGGGTGATCAACTATAAACTAAATAATCACCTGTTAAATGTCATGTGAAGTACCTAAAAGCATGGATATTTAATTAGTTTAATTTGATGTAATTAGTTACTAATTAGATCAAAATTAATTACTTAATTATTCATGCTTTTAGCAACCCAATTGAGACTAAGACCCACACATGAGTTTTAGTTAATTTTTCGTTGATCAGCCTTTCCAAAACTGGAGGATGGACATCTAAATCGAACCATAGAGATAATGGTTCAATAGATACTACTTAAATTAAGATGTTAATTAATTTATGGTCGTTATCAAATTTTTTATTACTTTTCGATAGCTAGGCTTATTGATAAAGTAAGATACGTATTAATTATCTCTATCTGTCATTCATTAGTATTAGCTTATCTGTAGTTTTAATGCAGCTCCCGCAGGAAACAAGCCTTTTATGGCGTAAAAACGTATAAAAAAACGAAATTAAAGTATGCCCAGAATATGACGAATGACTATAAGGCTCCCGTTTCTTCTAGGAAAACAGTGCAAACCATGATTTAGCATGTCTCACTAAAATTATTTATAATACTAAAGAATTTTAAAGCCTTATTCTGATTTATATTCTAAACGACTTATGAAATCCAAACGCGTTCCAAAATTAATAATTTAAAGATTTCTATTTCAGCGCCATGCTGAATGGCACCGATCCGTCACATAATTAGCAATACCAGCGTGCCACTGACAACGACAATTTGACACATGTCAACGTGACAGCTGCTCGACACCACGATTGATCTACCACAGTCAAATGAAAACAATGTGTATCGAAAGTAATTTAGGTTAAAATTGGGTTTAGTGCAATTTTAAATAAATTAGCATGTTTGAGTGAAATGGAACACGGATTGAGATTGAATTTGATAGAATCCTGGGTTCTGCGGTTAAAATGCGGCGAAGTCGATGGTGGTAGAGTGTAGCTATTTAGATTACTTACCAATCAAAATAAACATTGAAATAAGCCATAAAAATTGTTTTCAAGAATCTGGGAGTTCCCTGAGTCTATTATAATAAAAGGCTTTACAAGCAAGAAATTTTATGTTGTGTCATTCTATTATTTTCCAACTGCGTAGTGAAGGCTTCGAAAAAAGACTTACTCATAGAGAAAAGTTAAATAATAATTTAAATTGCAATAGAAAAACATGCAGCTGAGATTTCTAGTGAATATTAAAACGTAATTACTTATATTTAAAGTCTAGGTCATACTAGTATTTTTCTTAGAAATTAAAAAGAAAACAATTAGGTCGCTGGTTTTTATAATATCGTAATAGTAGATTTGAGCTCATCGATTCTTGAGATATATCAATTAACGTAGTATATTTTTGTTATATAAGTAGTCCAAGTTTACTTATGATTTCCATTCTTATATCAACCAGTAACGGCCAAGAGAAATTTGAAAAACGCATTAGTATGAAAAATTATATCAAAACCCATACTGTACCGAAACTGATACCGGGGACATTAGCCGATATCGCCACAAATATATATTTTTTTAAAGACTCATTGTAACAAGCCTTGTGTCGCGTGGGACTTATAAGATAAAATAAAGCTAGATTAAAAAAAAATGAATCACACAGTTTTGTTCCGTGCCGTGCCAAGAAACGTCACAAAGCTTCTCACACTAGACTAGTCTTGCAGTCAAAAGTTAATTATTAAATTTTATAAGACACTAAAATACCTAGCTGTAGTTGAATATTATATTTAGCGATGGATCGCGTGTACTTTGTAACCTAGTTATTTGTACCTGTTGAGTCGCTATAACAATCACTATTCGTAATAACTTAATAAGAGAGTTATATGAGGTAATTGTCAGTATTAGGTAGTTCAGTCTGGAAGGGAACAGGCTCACTCCCTGTTACATGGAACATAACATAATTATTTTAACAAAACGTTAATGTTATTTCCTTCTTGCCTACTGGTACTCGTAGGAGCTCGTGGCTCAATAAGAATCGCTAAAAAAAGGTGAAATAGTACCTAAGTAACGACAGCGTGTATATGTATAAATAGACCTATGTTTGCTGTTTGAATTCAATTCTTTTTTAAATGACAGCAAATAAATCCTTTATCGCAGGGCTCTTTCAATTTGACGTACAGTTCGACTTTGAATCCAAAACCTCTTTTATCACCAAATAGTTTAGTAAAAGCGAGACCATGATAATGGTAGTTTCTACAAGTCAATTTAACTCAAATCATTCACTTTTATTGTGTAGACGTCAAGGAAATTGCTAAGGGACTGTCAAACCCATTAATCCAATTTAAGTCCAATTTGAATACCCAAAGGTTTAGCCTCATGCCATGTTTGTAGGGAGTTAGATTTTACGCTTTTCATATGTTTTGGCAAAATACCCAAATGTCGAAAATACACAAATAAAAATAATGTAGCATAAATACATATATCTACTTACCTACTACAATATTTTCTAATGCCATTGGTGCAGGTAGTGCTAGGTAACCTCAACTGAAACGTTTTGTAGGTTCAATAACTATATTAAATTTGTTGTTATAGTCTATTTGTACTTTATGTTACCTAACTATACCGCACAGGTGCGTAAATTTTAAAAAGAAAAACTTTTCTGTTTAATCACTAATATTAGAGACCTAACTAGGTCAACTCAGCACTTAGGTTAGTAGGACTGAGGTTGGTATGCGCGCGCAGGTTCCTTAGCAACCTCAGTAGCAGTAGATAAACAAATACCTGCCGGATAATAGGTACCACTGTAGACTGTAGCGTAAAGACTCTTTTCTTAGAAGCAATGCATGAACATTCATTATTACCGCAATTGCTAAAGGAATTGACGATGTCAGACCAAAGATAGATATTTCTGAAAAAAGTGTCTTGCCAGATGGATAGTGCAGTTGTATACTAATATACGATTATATGTGAACCCTATAAAATAAAGGTTTACCGAAAACGAACGAAAACCCTAAGAAAATAAGTCACAAGCTTTTTTTTTACAAAACTTAGGTTGTAAATAAGCATACTATTTGATGGTAAGTGATAACCGTAACATATGGAGTAGACATGGCTAGCATTTTTTCTACACAAACCACAAGCAAGCCCGTTGACGGCCGTGTAAGAACAAGTTATAGGGGGAAAAGAAAAAGGAACGAAAGAGCAATTAGGCCTGCGGCGCTCGTACTCACCGAACGAAAACGCATTAGCATGGAAACAAATATTATACCTACGATTTTATGAGTGTACGGAAGAACTACAAATAGGACATCCTTGCCATCAGTAACAAATAACACTAGACAATATGCAACTCTATAATAAGATAAGAATTGCTCTACTATGTTTTTCAACTTAAGACGTTTTTAAACTAAAGATACAGTAAAACACCGCAACATAAGTGTCGGTTTACACGAAGCTTTATCAAAGAAAACCCGATGTAGGAAGATTGCGCAACAATTCAGACGAGAGTTTAACTAAAGCCGGAGGTGGTAATGGGCACACAGCTGATGTTTCAAAGAGATCGGAAGTACAAACATACAGATTCAAGTAACGAATATTTTAAAATGTTGAGACACTATTAATTTCGGGTATTGCCTTATGGGTAAAATGGACATCTTTATTAGATACATCAACGGGAAAACTAACATTGTTAAACATAAGATCCCAAGTTTGTATCCAGTCGTGAGTCGGTCCTCCTGGTGAGGGATATGTCCGCGCCGCGACTTACTGTACGTGCAGTCAAAGGCACTATTTTTCTGCTTTCAGTACAAGCTTATGTAGGACTGGAAAGTCCTGTCTCTACTAAAAACACAGATCTTCTGTAGAGTGGTTTTTGCTTAGCAAGGATGCTCCGATTTGAGCGAATAGAATTATTTCGCGGTGCCCTACCTTTCCTAAAGAATTCCTAGCCTATCAGAAATTCTTGACATTCACCGACTTTAGAAAATTCTTCGTCTTGACAAACACATAAGGCTGTTAATTCTGCGCCTAATATCTTTCTAATTAGGAAAAAGTAACTTTGATGATACGATTACTCGGTCGTTTATGATTCACACATTATGCAATGTGCTATTTGTTTAGAGACACAAATATTAAATATAATATAGGTTGTCACTCACCTCCACCACCTGCCGAAGGTCTTCAACGTAGACATTTTCGGTCTGAATGATCTCAGCGCAGACACGTTCCAGTTGCGACAGGCCAGACATTTCATCCATTAGCTGTGTGTCTGCAAATAAACAAGATATCGAAACTGTTGTTTGGTTAAAAGGAATAATTTTTTACTTTCATGATATTTCATTTAGAGTTTTAGCATACATTTTTACTCCCTCGGACCTAAGACCAAACAGATGAAGGCTTTACACTTACGTGGCGCAAGTAACACCTAGATTTATTTGCGGAGCA
Organism: Parascotia fuliginaria; assembly: GCA_963082885.1. Lineage (NCBI taxonomy): Eukaryota > Metazoa > Arthropoda > Insecta > Lepidoptera > Erebidae > Parascotia > Parascotia fuliginaria. The sequence continues at coordinate 6,810,959 of OY720197.1, forward strand.
TGTTTATTTTCTTATAATTTTTATTTGAGGTCTTTTAACGGAACGAAAAAGGCGCCATAGTGGGTCACGATAGAAATTGAGATGGTGCTTACCATTTTCGGACCCCACTGACTGCTTAGTTGCTTACCATCAAACAGGATAAACAGTGGACGATATATCATTTAAATGAATTTCTTACTATATTGTTTTTGAAAGTCTCTTCTTTTCCATTCGCTAGATTCTTATTAAGATTAATATTTATAGGTACTTAGACAAGAATCTTACTATCTAATTTTGTTTCTAAACATAATTTTATATATCTAAAGTATTATACAAATAACTCACGTGTAGTATCTTCAGAATTCCTTTCTTCTGACACACTAGTAGTCATAATCCCAGCATTATTAACGAAATGATTGCTACCATTAGCTGAAGTCATGTCAGCATCACTGTGATCATCCAAGCTTTCAATAGATGCTAAATATGCTGAGTTAACACCTCCTTTGTTCTGTACACCGCTGCTAGAAGTCGAACTGGATGACGCTATCGAACTCATGGACAAAGGTCTCGACACTTCAACAACAGGAGGATTCAGTCTTATCACCTCCTTCTCACATTTAAGGTTACCAGTTGAACTAACTGCTTCAGGGTAAAGAACAGCTTTCGACAAAAGCTTTGACGGACTTTCGCTTTTATTCACGAAGTCTTTTCGATGCAAGCTGTTTGTACCTTCATTAAGTTTTGCGACCTTAGCTGGAGATTCTACAGGAGTTTTCGGTTTGATGGGTGAATTGTCTTTCGATGATAATTTGATATCGAATTCTCTATCGTTAGATGAAATAGAAAGTTCGATGGATTGATCGATGTAAGGTAGGGATAGTGACTCGAACGCTGTTTTATTATTCACAGGGACATCGTAAATGACTGATCTATTGTTTGTTGGTACGTCATATGTTTCTGGTTGGTCTATTTTGAATTCCGGTTTGGGAAGGACTGATTTTGGAGATTCGATTTCCGCGGTTTTAGTTTTCAGAGTTTTGGTAGCACACGGTTGATCATAAATTTCTACTGAAGGCAAAATTTCGACGCCAGACTGAGAGATTTTTGAAGTAGCTCCGACCAACGGTATATTAGATCTTCTCATTGATGTTCTACCTACATTGACTGTTTTCTTTTGTAATTTTAATGTAGTAGTTTCTGTGGCACTGGATATCATTCGCCTAACGTTTGGCGAGAGATTGTCAAAAGTAGTGTCTGAAATTTGTTTCATTTCTTTGAATGTTTTTTGTATTTTATTAATAGCTGCATCACTAAACTCACACTTGTCATCACTAGCACCATCTTTATCACTTTTAGTTCGAACTGAGTACAAAGAACTTTTGTTAAAACTCGCAACGGGTAGTTTGACACCTCCCGTCATCATTTTTGGGGCTTCTTCAATCGTAGATATGTTTATTTCTTTAGGTTCTTCTGGTACGTTTACTGGCGGATCATTTCTTGCGTCTTTAGCTGTTTTTAGTCTATTAGCCTCAGGTCTTAGACTCTTTGCCGGTTCTAGGAGCGAGTCGTAAATTCCTATAAGTGTTGGTGTCAAATCCGTTGTGCTACCTGCAGAACAAAATAAGTAAATTAGTCCGCTGATCATTAGGCAATTCAATTTGAGTTTTAAGAAGTTACAAATACTACAGAGATTAGATTGATAAAGTTCTTCAGATCAAATATAAAGATAAGTATTTATTAAACATAAAATATATTGACTCTCTCAGTATAAATTATACTGCCATTTAATTGACATATTAATAATGGCGTCGTAAAGTTTATAGACTTAAAAATATTTTGTAACTTAAACTAATACTTTTGCATTCGAATGTTCAATAAGTTTGTAATAAAGAAGAGATTGGTATGGCATGTGTTTCACAACAGCTACAGCCTTTTAGAAGCTTATTTTTATGCAATTATGGTTGCAATCTTGGTTCACCTGATAAGTGGTTTGTGGTTCTTTAAATATTACAAAAACAATGCTAATATAATTTTTAACAAAAAGAAAACCAACTTCAATCAGGAAGGAAACTACGAAGTAAAAAAGAAATTTACATAGCACAAAGTAATTCGTATTTTGATTAAGTTAATCAGAAATAATTAAATAAGTATTTTATAATTTTGAAGTTGGTGCTAAGTAAAACAAAAACTTTTATCAATCTTAATTTGCTATTGTAGTAAGGTTCTTATAAAAATTATTATTTTTGCACACACTAAACATTTTGGCATATTGAACTGTAAAATTATCGACGAATTTATCCGCGAACACACATAATATATATATATATATATAATTATATATATAAAAGGAGGAGGTCTCTCAATTCGACCCTATATATTTAGGGTCGGAACCTCCTCCATTTTATTTATTCAGTTAAAAAATAGAACTAAGTCGTTGTCATCCGTAAACAGAAAAGACTCAAGAGGAGAAGAAAAAGTAGAGGATCAAAGGGGTAATTGAACCTTATCGCGTTGTCACTCTCAGAACAAAGATTGGCATCTTGTGTTTTAGGTACTTAAAGTAGCACCTAAGTACATATGTACAAAATACGTTGCCAACAAAAATATCATCATTCACACTTCCTTTTAAATGAAAATACGTTTTACAAGTTGCCACCCATTGAAAAGGCACCCTCAATTTTACCGCGTTAAAAATGTGAGTATATCAAAGATAATCTACAATCTGTGAATACAATTAGACGAAAACATTCCTAAACGAAAGCTTTTAAAGTTATTAAATCTAACGATTTGAACGGAGGTCTGGCAAACACGCGACGACTTGAATTTTATCAGATTTTCCTGAATTTTATTTATGTTAGCAGATAGTGTGACAAGTTTTCTACTGTATTTTTCTTAGCATTCTAGGCAGCGGTCCATCTTATAATAAGTAGCAAGAATTAATGACCTAATGTGGCAGTAAACAGGCATTTTTAATTCTTACACCAGTCGTTCATACCCAGGATACTAATCCTGTCCCGAAGTGTTAGCTTAATGTTCTGAAGAGACGTGGACGGAATAGATTTATTTTCTTCGTCTCTAAAAATATACACGTTGCGGACATACATAGACACATTACAACATTTTTTATAGAATACCTACACAATTATATGTAACTCCTGAGCTAATGGTAGTTAGAGAGCCGACTATCTTACAGTGGATATCTATATATACAAACCTCAATCTAAGATTCTTTAAAAGCCCGATTTTTCGTTATGCACTGAAGCGCTGTCAATAATTGACATAATATTGTAAAAACGATTCAGCGCTGAACAATCCTTTGCATAAAATCGGATTTTCAATTAAAGAATGTAGTAAGAACTAATATAGAACGTAATATAGTCGCTGTTAACCGCTAATATAACCCAAAAATAAGTATACTCGTATACATTTAAGAATACCCAACATATACTTGAGATTTTTTTTCAACAACTTCAACAGTTAATCCGGTTAATATATTGGTTCTTGCCGTTATGTTCAAGGAAGATCATTTGTTATTCGTCTTGTATTGGTCATAGAGCACATAGATCATAGGTTCAGTGGCAATAGACAACGGAAACGAGCTATTGAGAGGCCGAAGTTCACTGGCACACGGATGATTTATAAAGATGTTGATACCGCCACGCCGCGACCTAAGAAAACTTATGAGCGGATGGCTGCGCTTATGACAAAAAAAATGTAGGTAGTATTTTAGGTGAAATTATTTAATTGGCAATTCATTACAAGATATAAAATATTTTAGACCAAAAGTCCATTGTAAAAGTTGATAATATTAACTATAAATTTAAATATTTTGTAAATCACACATATGCAATGGTAGAAACGAGGAGAAAACTAATATGCACTTGACTACACTTGCAGTCAAGACTGGCATTACAACATTTATTTACTTAACACTTACGAATGTTGAAGTGGCATAGAGCTTTTGCCTGAATAACAATGATGTTCTATAGTCTCTGTTAGCCCCGTTAAACGACAGGTGTAAAGTTATGTAGGTCAACACCACTTCAAGATATGAAAATCATTGGAATACTTAAAACCTATATTTACAAACGGTATTAACATCTCTTTAAAGATATTCTAAATAAATGTGAGATGATAGGTAAGTGATGAGTCAGTGTATTTTGGTACAGCCATAGCTCATTAACTCATTATTATACAAGTGCTTTGTATACTAAATGTATATTCTGAAGTTTCTAACGGAAGTAAAAAAGTACCTATCCATGTGCACGTTTACCAATTAGGTACAAATTTAGGTGCCATTAATTTTCATTCTCTGCCCAGCGCAGCGTGGCATTGAGAAATGACGATTGCCTGCTAGTACACTCATAAGTAGATAAATACTAGTAGTAAACCAAAAGAGAATATCCGATCCTTTCAAAGATTTATAATCATAGTCCAAAAAGCAGAATATAAGTAACCACCTGCGGAGCTGTGAAGGGTCTCTAGTTAATTATAATATACCCGACTAAAAAACCCTTAACCTCAACTTAATCGTAGGTACCCATCATTGAACAGGCATTCGAGTTATTTACTCGCATGTTTTAGTCTCAGGACATCGCTATGTCCTGTGAGTCATGAGAATGCACAATTTTAATATTATTTTTGCAGTGGGTTCCTATGACTCATCAAACCTAATAGATATTACCGATAAAAAAATATTTTCTGTACAATAACAATAGAATGCATCGTGTATATGTCAAAAATACTTGTTAACTAATAGCTATACCTCAGAACAAGGACTAAAGCTATACTAAGGCACTATAGTAGAGTACCTATTACAACTTACTACACTAATTTGCCATGACAGCAACAAGGTTGGTAATCGTATGGACTCAGTTGACTGCCCACCATCAACAAAGTGGGATCATTTTGGAAAATAAAAGTTTAAAAAAAATTAACAAAATTTCCCTGCTATTGTGTCTCTGCCATTGTTAACCAACCCATAGACTTAGTTTTGTCACCCATTGCCACTTTGCCACCGTTCAATTTATAATATTGCCAATTAGATATCGATCAGGTTTTTTTAAAGCCGTATCTAAGCAACCAGAATACAACAATGCGAACACCTTGAACGAGTAACCTTTGATGGCCTACTTATACGTTAATCCAAAAGTCGGCTTGTTTTATAATAGAGGAGAACGACACGAGGGCGACACGGCATTGCAACGAAGCTGTGTTAATTTATATTATGTGAAATCTTTCTATTTCTGCCTATAGGTATCGTAAGAAACCCCTAAGGGCGATCAGAAATCGAAAAGCAGATTCGTTATGTACTGAAAATCACCTAATTGCAGTGACAAGCATCAACAGAAGCTTATGTCCTATGTAAAGGCCTTTAGGTGGATAATATGATAAAGGAGGTTGATCTCCGTGTCTACTATCGTTTTCGGTAGCAGACTGAGACTGAAAAGTTAGTTATGGATCATATTTATGACATGAAAGACAAGTAACAATCGCTAATATTTAGCTAATGGTATCCTGAGAGACGCGGTTTCAAGACCCGCTTTAAATATCTCCCTCTTCGAAAAAGTTTACCTAGTGCAGAGCTCATTGCTATTAAAAAAAAAATCGTACAAAAAAATCGGTAATAAGTAATTTAATCAGTCTATCGTATGGTTAAAATACTCATATGTAGGCCCAACAGAATAAGTTATGCGAACGAAACTAATTGCTGAATAGTAGATGTCAAAAGTGCTATTGTGCCACAGATAATAAAGGTATTCTACGCTTGTCACTTTGACATATTTTATGCTGTTGTGAAGATCACAGGTACTTACTCTAGTTCTCAATGTCATATTTATAATCTGGTATCCTTCGAGTCATTGACCTAGTTTTGATCTAGGATCGTACTAATTTTTTGGCCATCTTGTGTTAAAAATTTGCTCTAATCCCGGCAAGTTAATGTCATAATTAAACATATTTAAAATATTTGACACTATGCGTAAGAATGACTGTCATGTAATTTTATTCGATTCTTTTCGATTGCCTTGATGGTTTAGTGATACTGTACATGGGACTCCTACGCAGAATCTCTATAGATAGCTGGCAAAGTTAGGTACTTACCTTTTAAAAAAAAAAGAACATTATTTTATACCTCTATATATCACATACTATTATTACAGGTATATGTTATTATCTATACATATAATAAAAATGTAACCGATCGCTGTCTGTACATGGAAGATATATGAGAAAAAATACTATTGGGACCTATATCAACGCAAATAGAACCCAAAACAATGATTTTTAAAATTTTTGTCTGTTTGTCTGTTTGTCTGTTTGTCTGTGCGTTTGTGCACGCTAATCTCAGAAACGGCTTATCCGATTTAAATATGGTTTTCACTAATATATTGTGGTAAGCTTCACTTAACATTTAGTGTTTGTTTCATGTCAATCGGTTCATAAATAAAAAAGTTATGCCAATTTAAAGAATCACATCGAACAATTCGTTAATTTACTACGAAATCTTATAGAAGCAGATATTTTAACAGGTTGCGGAATAGCTGATAGTGTTTTTATTCCTCGGATTCCTGTCATTCTAAACAGTCTTTCATTTAGTTTTAAACGAGTCCAGTTTCCAGTGAGCCTATGTTTTGCGATGACTAATTAAAGTAATTAATTAATTAAGTAATTAAAGTAAAGGTAAGACACTAAAAGTTGTGGGTGTGGATCTAAGTATTAGCTGTTTTTCGGTCAGCTTTTGTGGCTCTATCACGTGTTAGCATTACTAGCAGCCTGTATGCTTTGATCCCTGATGGCTATACGTCTAATCCATACATCCATACACCCATACATATTATATAAGGCTTTGTCCTGACTGACTGACAGACAACGTAAAGCCAAAACCACCGGTCGTAGCGACTTGAAATTTGGAGGGTGTGTTTGTCTTAATGTCTAGAAGTGTACAAAGAAAGGGTTATTAAAAATTCAACCCTTAAGTGTATGAAAAGGGATGAAATCGATTGTATGAAACGTCTTCATTTTTTAAGTTACAGCTTTGAAATTTTGTTTTGGAATACTTTTATTTAAATAATAAATACGCTCATAATTTTTTTTTTACTCGGGTGGATTTATAGGAGTGAAATAAGGAATGAAATATTGTATGGAAAGATCTTTGCTTTTGAAGTTGGCGACTTGAAATTTGGAGGGAGGGGGAAGGGAGGGGGAGGAAGAGGAAAGGAAGGGAGAAGTGAGAAGTGAGGGGAAAGTGCGGGGGTAGTTAGGGAGAAGTCAGGGGAAAGGGAGGGGAAAGTCAGGGGGAAATCGACTGCCTCTGTATTTTTGTGCTACTGTGTATGGACTGTGAGGTCGCGGGTTCGATTCCCGCTCAGTGCAAATATTTGTAGCATGAACATGTCTATTTGCATTGGTCTGGGTGTTTATATGTATAATATGTATCTATTTACAAAAATAAAAGTATTTAAGTATGTTTATCCGTATTCTAGAACCCATAATACAAGCATATAATATGCTTACTTTGGATCTAGAAGGCGTTGACCTCGCAGCATGTGTGGGACCAGCTGAGTATCCGCGGAGTCATTGTGTGGGTGGTGTGGGTCAACCCGCCGGCCAGGGAGACCAGTATAAACGGTGGTGCCGCTGGCCGCCCGCGGCATTGTACAAGGGCCCAATTAGACCTAACCAAAAAAAAGAGACTGCCCCACCAGGTTGCGCATAATCTCGGAGTGGTTCGTCGTGCAGGTTGGTGACCGGATAGTGGGACCCGGCGACCATTTTCGAGACGGTACGGCGGCCTTTTGCGAGCAGTCCGTATCATGGAAGCTCGGAGGCCTAAGACCCTTGAGCCTTTACAGCTGCGAAGAGACATCGCCTCCTCAACGGCCGTCTTCTATCGCCTTTACCACGGAGAGTCTTCTCAACAGCTCTTTAAATTAATTCTACCCTCTCCCTTTTTATCCAGAACGACACGTGCGGGACTGAAGTGCCACCCTTTCACAGTGGAATCTAAAGGGTCTCGAACCAAACGGTTCAGCACTTTATACTTTTGTCGCTCAATTAAAGCCTGGAACTCTTTACCAGCGCATGTGTTCCCACCTAACTTTCATCCTGGGACTTTTAAGCGAGGCGTGAAGAAGCATCTCACTAAGCCGCCATAGTGGAGGCCACCATACCAGTAGTTTGGCTTTTGAAATGGTGTCCACTGCTTCTGAATTCCACTGACTGCTTACCATCAGCCAGAGTAGAGGCACTTTGGCAGGCTAATATAAAAAAAAAAACTTATAGCGTTTTTATTCCTCGGATTCCTTTCATTCCAAACAATTTCCCGTTTAGTTTTAAACGAGTTCAGTTTCCAGTGAGCCTATGTTTCGCGATGACAATAATTGATGTGGAATAAATGAGTGTGGATCTAAATATTAACTTTTTTTCGCATGGTCAGCTTTATGTGGATTTGCCACGTGTAAGTAATCGTAGCAGCCTGTATGGCTTTGATCCGCGATGGCTATACGTCTAATATCGTAGATAGAGAAGCATTTACTGTAAAGATTTTTCTTATTCAGCTAAACGAAGATGTTTATAATTCAAAACAAACCAAAAGATATATCCAAAAAATGCTGCCCAAAATCACTATTCCACGCGGACGAAGTCGCGGGCACAGCTAGTTACCTAATATATAAAGAGGTTGTTTGTTTATTTGAACGCGCTAAATCTCTGAAACTACCAGCCGGGTTTAAAAATTCTTTTTGCGTATGTTAGCCCAGGTAGCGAGGAAGTTTATAGGCTATGTAACATCACGCTACTGGCGACGGGAGCAAAGCAGTAAGCAAAGACGCTGGTGAAAACGCGACGCCAAAAGCTAGTAGTGTACAATTTAAGAACAAAACATAATGTTCAACCAAGAGATATTGCACAATCACCTTTAAACCAAACATACCAGTTGGTACTAAATCCTTCGCTTGGGAGGTCCAGTCAGCACGTCATTCCGTCGTCCATCATTCACGCCCTGACGCAGTGAGCTAATGAGACGATGCTTACAGGACAGAATTAACCGTGAACGCGGAAGGTGCCGTTACGGGTATTTAGGTACGAAGTTGACATGGTTAGGGAAATAATATAGACAGGTATTTTCGAACTTGTAGGCTAGTAGTTAAAGCCGACAGAAATACGAGTGGGATAAGTTCAATTTACACACAAAGTGAAAAATTGTGTATTCCTCAATATAATGTTTGTTTTGCTAGGTATTATAGTGGCAGATGAACCAACATTCCACTAACCGTGCAACCATCTGATAATAAATGGTAACCATCACTGTTGGTCTGCAGTACCAGAGCCTTAGCTGAAGCTGATGTCTATGGTAAAATTAATTAATACTTTCTTGAAACATCATAGAGAGAAAGATAATAATTGTTACTTGTATGTGTTGCCAGTTTCCAGTAGAAGTTGATGCGAATAGATTTTGTTTACACGATTGAGAAACAAAGAAGAAAAATACCAAAGTATTTTCTTTTTTACTATGTAAATTCTATATTATTTCAGCCGTCGACACGAAAGAAGCAAATTTTATTTAAATAGTTCTAAATAAACGCTCAAAAACAACTAATCTAAAATCAATATATTTTATTTATCGTTACAATAAATTATAATAAAGTATTGGTAAAGATTGGACCACTTGAAATACCTTAGACCACTCGAAACGTGAACGTAAAAAGCATTTAAACTATTATCGTAAAAATACCGACTGAACTTATGTTAGTTTCGAGACTTTAGAGACACAGAAACATTTTTATCACGAAGGAGACTACACGGAGGAAAAAAAAAAATTTAATTTATTTATTTATTCACCAACTTAAACTAACAATATTTAATAGCTTCACTTAAACAATATTCATTTAAATTACATGAGTGACAATTATGAACGACAAAATGTCAGTAAATTAATCCAAGTACTTATTCATGAGAAAAACTAGCAACAAACTCGCTCGGGTCTATCGCCAGACTCTTACAACTTATTATGCATTACAATTCCAAGCAACATAATATAATATTATGTACCTACATGAACGCAGGTAAAACTGTACTGTATTACAAGTTAATCTCTATGTTATAAAACTGGAAAGGAGTAATAAATAAATTGTGTGCTATACAGACTGTCTCAATTTATACATTGCTATAAATTTTATTACAAAGGCAACATTTTAGTTTGGGGACAATATGAAGTAGACTCCAAGAAATTGCACAACCAAGTAGAGGACATGATAGTTAAGCATTTCTTGGCAGAAAATATGAACGAATACCACTACCCGATACTTGGATCGGTTCCAGGACAATTGTAAACATTGCCATTGTGTTACCGCTGCAACATTTTACGTAAAATCGATAATGATTGCGTCTAATCTCATGCCAGCAAATTCCTACAGGATATAAGTAATAGTTTCTTGTACGGGAAAATGTCTTGGCAGATTCGTAATAGAGCGCTGGTAGTCCAACTACCCTCTCGGTCCTCTTCCTTTTCCTCCCTCATTCCATACATGGTTGCTGGTCGGCAACCAGGTCGGATACAATTTTCCTTCAGGTGGACCGTATCCAACTAAAACATTCTAGAACCATCGATTGCGTGCCGATGTTATACTATTCACCGTTCTTCCAAGTTTACCTACCTAATCTAAATAATATGTACTCTCAGCATTACGGTCTTAGTACAAACATGAACGAGGTTTTACAAACATTGTAAATGAGGCTTGAAAATGCAAACTTTGAAGCGGGAGCTATTTTAACAGTAGGTAGGTACTTTTGATAACAAGTGGCGTGAGAACGGTTTTTAAAGTCATTCTTTATGGTTCAGCCTTATTTTCAACCACCAGACACTGGCCTTCCGAACTCAGAAACGAAGACCTTTTCCTATAGCACCTATGGTGTTTTCAGATTATCGGATCAAACCTTATCTACTTCCTTTACAGGTATAACAAAACTAGACTACAATAATAAATGTCAAATTAATATTTTATTAGTTTTTGCTCAACTTTTTAGCTAACTGCAGTCGTGAGCCCACAGGTAATACCTACTACCTATTGCGAGTAAAATTTACATAGATACAACTTATAATCAAATCTCTTTAACCATCGATACACCATGTAATCATAAACTACCATAAATCAGTCGCAACCAGCACTGTCATGTTTACTCGACCCGGGCACTGAACCCACGACCTTTGATGCCGAACAAGGCACTTAGCTACAATATGCAGCGATTAAAACTAACTATAGCTATGTCATAATAGCATTATGAAAGGGAAAGCATGCGTTCACAGTCACAGGGACAACTTACGAGCAATAGACAATGAGATGGGTGTGCTTTATGACATTTAGTTTATGGTGTAACGACAGATCGTAAACTGTCTGTGGTCAGAAAAAATGGAGGAAAAGTTGCAAGTCTGTTGTGGAATTTAGTGTAGTGACTCAGAATACAGAATGTTGTGATTAAAATGCTCTGCGAATCACATAAAAAATTTTGCCAATTAAAAATTATACAATAAATACTAATATTATAAATGCGAAAGATTGTATGTGTGTATGTGTGTGTGTGTGTGTGTTTGTTATCACTCAGCGCCTAAACGGTTGAACGTATTTCGTTGAAAATTGGTATGTAGATAGATTCGGTGCCGGAGACTATAATATATGTACTACTTTATAGGCTACTTTTTATCCCGAAAATCGGTCTGGTTCCCGAGGGAACAACAAACCATATTATGCGCGGGTGAAACCGCGCCGCGGAAAGCTAGTATACAATAAATCGAACTTATCTAAATACCTAACTTAAGATTAGGTATAAGTATTTGTTTCTTACGTCACTTTGCACGTTACTTTAACAATCTGGCGATTAAACAAAAGGCCTGGGCGATTTAGATAAAACGAAAGAGAAATTTTTTGGTGCACTACAATGCCTGTAATTACTCAAATAAATTTAAATAGAAATGCACCTCTTTACGGTTTTTAACCGCATCTTTAATAAATTTTATTATAATAAATGAATTTCACAGTGGAGAAAATTAGAAAACTAACACATAAACACATCACTATGCTAAAGATATTCTCATAGTAAACATACTTTCTTATCAATGCTTTCTTATAATATCATGGGAATTTAATTTTTTTGTGGGCTTATTTACTGTATTAGTTTCAGTTTCAGTTTAGATTCAATATATACTTAGCATTAGCAGTATTTTGACTAAGGTGTAGAATTTGTCAGGTTGCGTAGAATTAGAAGCTCGGCTCTACATGAGATCTTATATTTTTTTTACAGTGCGACTCGTCTTGGCAAAATTTTACATGAAAATGTTTTTGGTGGGATACAGATTACAGACAGACAACAGTTGACATCATCAAATTACCGTAATTATTTTTTCAAAGGCTCTTTTATGCTAAGCTAGTGAGTTTAATAGAGTAGAAACAAATATTTTTAATTTCCATTGAAATTGCATTAATTTATTTTACTCATCAAATTATTTCAACCAGGCTAAACCCCAGTTTCTGAAAGGCTGATCAACGAAAAATTTACTAATTACCTGTTAAATCTCATGTAAAGTACCAATTGGGTTGCTAAAAGCATGATTATTATATAATTTGATTTAGTTAGTAACTTATCAGATCAAAATTAAACTGATAGTCATGGGATTTAACAGGTGATTAGTTAATTTTTCGTTGATCAGCCTTTCAGAAACTGGGGGTAAATAATATTAAAATATTTAATAACATTAAAGTTTTTAATTTCTCTTTTAAACAAAAAGTTGCAATAAGATGGCCGCCGGACAGCTGTTAGTTTTCCCGCGTCAGGACGGCGCCTACGCTGTGGCGCCATAGACCATATTGGAACACTAACGGTGTGGTCACGACTTCGGTCTTAGCGGCGAGCGGCGCGGCGTGCGGGGCGGCGTCGGCAAGCGGAGCGTTGTGCACGCCACGTACCCTCAGTAGCGGTTAGTTGCAGCGGCCGCGGTGGACGTATTTAGATAGTCAAAGCTTGCTCAAAATCATGGCGTTATCAAAATTATCCCTTCTTTGTTTAGAAAGCAGTACATTTTTAAAACAAGATATTATAAGTATGAGGGAAGGAGTGCACGAACTGAATAAAGATCGGTATTTAAGCGGCGAATTTCGTGACCTGTACGAAGATTACAGAAAATATCCTGATAAGTTTTATGAGTATACAAGAATGAGTGTGAAAACTTTTGATTATATTCTGCAGCACATAGAAGTATATTTAAAACAGCTCATCAGATCCAAAAGGGTACTCACCAATCCAGAAAAATTGTTACTCACGTTGAGGTAAGTGTAAATAAAATACAGGTAATTATCATGTAATCACGCAAATATTATTTATTTATTTATATGTGTACCTACATGTACCTACTCGTAATTGTAATAATAAGTATTTTTGATAATACAATAATCACAGATTGAGTTTTATTTTGTACTTCAAGTACCTATCTATCTGTTCATTTAGAATAATCAGTCTTCATAGTAATCATAGTTTGGTCAGTTAGGCACTAGGTATTATTTATTTATTTATAATAATTAGCCTTCACTTATAACATTGTTTAATTTCTTCCCATAACCTTTTTATAATATTTTTATATTTATGTTGGGGATGTTTTGACATCCAAATAGGCGGTCGATTTAAAATTTCGGTAATAAATGCCTCGGTATCCATTACCGTCACAAAATCGTCTATAATATTTTGAATTAAGCTGTTAAGCTACGCCGCCGAGTACGTCACTCCTACACCGCTGTTCGCGCCGCTCTGATTCGTGGCGTCGCACTCATTCAGAAGTACTTTTGATTCCTGCCGCTTCCCGCACCGCGCACCGCTGTGCGATTCGCTCGGATAAAACCGCGCGCGTTTTCGCTATGAGCGGCGTCTCGTGGCGTGCTTCAAACATTTTTATACCTTTGATCTTACCGCTCGCCGCCCCGCGCTAAGCTGCCGCTCACAGCGGCAAGGTCGTGAACGGGCCGTATAGCGCATACATATCGAGCTTTACTAGGACAAGACCTATTGTACTCAGCTAACGAAGCATTCTTTTTAAGCATATGTTACTCTATTGATACATTTTGTTACTTTTTTGTTAGTAGTTATTTTCTATTTAAAATATTACATGTGTAGTCAAAATATCGTGCATGGCTGTCCATGTCCCTGTCTACTGTGTCCGAACTAGCATCATTAACACCTAATTTTACTACCTTTAAATTAATACTCGTAAATACCTACCTATTGAGAATGCGTATCAAAAACATTACTCTCATTTACGTTAGCAGTTGGTTAAAACAAAACAATTTGAATATCTTGGCAGTAGGCAGCAGCAGGAGTAATCTCAAACTAGATGCCATTTAAGGTTGTTCAGCGAATCTTTTCAGCTAGTATTATTACTTTATTCGATTTATTGGCAACCCTTTACTGTCATGTCAGATAGCCGTTTAGATCATCTACGTGATTCGCTTACTTAATACTAATGTATTGGTAGTCGATTAGTATAGTCTGTCCTACAAACGTTCTTAATACACCGATTACAGAACCTAAAAGTAATAAGTACAAATAAATTAGACGTGGCCTAGTGGTTATGGTGGCTTCGAATACAATTGTGAGTTCTAAATCGGACAAGTACCAATATACTTTTTAAATTGATATGTGCTTCTTAGGTTTACTATGGGTTAGACATTACTGACTTGTTTTATTGAACGAAAAATGGATTTTCAACTTAAATTATCAATATTATCTTAGCAATTTTTTATAAAAACAATTATATATTCTAGCTACTAACGTACAATAGAAACATTTAAGTGGTAATCTCGACTTGGCTGTATCAAGATAAACTTACAAAGTACATATGAATTTGAAAAGGTCATATTGGTACTTCCTTGCTCGATGTCAAACCTTCAACCTCGTGCATAAAAGGCGGGTACCGTAACTATTTTGCCATCACGATTTTCGAGTATACTTTCGAGTGCTCAGCGCCCGAAGGCGAATTGATTCTGAGCTTTCAATCCTCCAAAATAAAATTCTAGGATTTCATCTATACCTGAGAGGATAGAGAGTTTATATAAGTTAATGGGTTTTCAATAAAATGAAGCTTACCTACAAAAAGACACGCATAAAAATCAGTGTTTACGAGTATAATCAGGGATTGTTAAATAACGAATAAGTTAAGTTATAAAGAGAATACAAATTCTGATCAAAAAATTTTTTTGCGCTATTTTTAGAACATCAAACTAGGAAGATGCTTTCGCGCGTATTTCCCTATCGCCAAGGTATATGACAATAAATTTGTTGTCTTCTGTTTTTTGTTACTATTAGTGATTAGTGAGATAGTTTTGGTTTGGTGTGAATTTGGATTTTTGTGTATGTAATATTGATGTCCATCCCGCTACAAAAGCGACAGACAAATTTCTTCGCGCTATACATTAAAAGTCTAGTTTACGCTCTTACACATTATAATCTTACATAGTTAATAACATACTTTTTTATTTCCACATAATTAAAAACAGGTTGTCTAATGGTTTTCCTATAAGATAAACGAAGAACTGCTTTCTTAAAACCTACGTGGAAGACCGCGGCCAAGCCAAAATGGCGATAGAAAAAGTTAATTATCAAGAAAACGCGGCAGATCGACTTCTTCGAGAAATTCTATTAATAGTGGACACAACACAAAATTACTCCTGATGATGTGAACTGACGTTACCTAATAATCTCTATCTAATAAAAATTTCGACTGGCCTGTTGGTCTAGTGGTTAGTGACCCTGACTGCTAAGCCGGAGGTCGTGGGTTCGATTCCCACCCAGAACAAACCTTTGTATGATGTGATGAGCATGATTGTTTGTTCTGTGTCTGGGTGTAATTTATCTATAATATGTTAATATTTACAAAAAAACAATGTATATAAGTAGTATATCAGTTGTTTAGTACCCATAACACAATCAAATATAATTGCTTAATTTGGGGCTAGATGGCGCTGTGTGAATGTGGTAGAATATTATTATTATTATTATTATTAATAATAATAAAATTAGCTGCTAAGGCACTTCTTAACGGCCCTCGAGAACTTTTTACCTGTCGTATTCTTATTCAAATTATATTTCTTATAAATTCCTGTATCAATTAAGGTAACAAAATTAAAACCAATTAATAACTTAAGCCCCGTTTAGTGTAAGTAACACGCGACGTAAATTAGTGGTTACTTTTTAATCTGGCAACTCTGTATGTTATTAAGGGCGCTCTGAGTCCAGTGGCATTACTTTTTATGTCGACGTGAAACAGTATTTTAATTTTTAATTTATTTCTGGTATTTTTATTTCATAAATTATTAATGGTGTCTCAATGACCAGTCAGGTACTTAAGGCTGTGTGATATTCGATTTAAAATATGAAATTAAACCATCATTGCCTATCGTAAGAGAGGACTAAGGAAACACCAGTTAAAGTATTATTACTAGATAAAATCTACCAATCCGTAAAATGTAATTTACGTTTATAAATAAGATATTATGTAAGTATATTAATGTAGTAACACTCTACATTACTCGTTTAAAGTCACATCGCGTGTCCATATTGCTTGATAGAGAATGCCAAAGTACACACTATATCAAAACCTCTGCTTCTAAAACCCATTTGCCTAGTCCTATTTAAAAAAAGACGTAATATTATATATTACTGTTTATTAAAGATTTATTTAACTTCCAACTACAATTTAAAAATCTACTAAAATTTATACAAAATACTTTCCAATTGCCCCCAATTTTACAACCAACAGTGTCGTAAGTCGAAGAATGCTAAGTATTTGGCCACATAATAACACTATCAGTGCGATATGTTGAATATTCAAGAGCTCTCAACTTAGTTTACTGTTAGATCACTCAGACATAATGACGACGAGAATGTGTGTTAAATAACTACCAAAACGATGTATTTTATTTTTAATTTAGTTAATTATGTTATGCAAGGTACTTAATTTAATAGAAAAAAGCTTTAAAATTTTAAAATAATTTCTGACAAATAGATAAAAAAAAGGTTTAAATGTCAATATTAAATTGTAGGACAAGTAAAATAACTACATATTATAATTATACCAACTGTAATCAATAAGAATCACTGTCATTAAATGTTATGCTAGCACACGCGCACAATGTTTTCTAGGTTTTAAATCTATCTAGGTTCTGTCTATCACTGTATGCACTATTTTAACACTATTTATTACTGTTTTCACAGCTGTCGCGAAAAATGTGTTTACAAACTTGTTCATTCAGATTAAATTTAAATTAAATTTTAGTGTTATGCAAATATCTTCTTATAGTTAAGTAAGTACCTTACCCTTTTTTTTTTCTTTTTTTTTCGCTTTTTTTTAGTACAGATAACTTGCTTTGCATATAAAATAGTAACAAACCGCGGCTATGAAGAGAAAAAGGAGGGAAGAAAAAAGGATACAGAACTGAGCTTAATATAATAGCTCTACCACGACTAGCCAATAATTTATTGATCTATTGTTTTATGAATTATGACATAACTATTTTTTAATGAATGAAATAAAAAAAGATCGCTACAGATTCGTCGTTGCCTACCCACAGTATATATTAATAAGTAAGTAAGTATCTTATTTGTGAAGAAGAATACCTTTAGGTAGGTATTTAGGTAACAATGTTGGGATCAAATCATTTTAGCGGTAATTCGTTAATTTGTGGCCAGTACACCGAATGTTTATTAGCTACAGCCATAAACCGCCTACGTAGACCGTTGTATCCCAATTACAATGTACTCTCAAATCAATATTGCCGTTTTTTATTCAATATATACAGTATGACTAACGTTAAAAATTAATTATAGTTTAGTACTTTTCTTTCTTTCTTTTTGTAACCTGAATAAGCACCATAGTGCCTACTAATGTTTTTAAAACATGACAAACTATGGAAATTTTCTTCAGTGATAGATGATCGATGGAAAACGAGCCAGAAATTCGCTTAATACTATACCTTGAAAATTTCAGCAGCATATTTAATATCTCTCTGAAAGCTTATTGCTAAAGACACATTAAAAAATAGAAAACACTACACTTATGGTAGCACCTTGCTGTCATCTTTCTTTAGGCGCACTGGAACCAATAATCACTAGCAAAAGCACTTCTGTACCATGTTATTTTCTGTACCCTGAGGACATTATCTAGAAAGACTAAGTTGAGCGTAAGATAATAATATCTTATAAAAGGAAAATATTGGGTACATCCTTTACCTTACGTAAAGAACAAAGGTTCTTCGATGAACGTAACTAACTTAACTTTACGTACAGTATACACACTTTTAGTACACTTTTAGAGTTAAAATGATAAACAAATTTGGCAATTCTAGACTTTGTGTCTATGTCAACGCAAGATATATATTCCTGCATACAGTATTTAGTCTTATGCCTCATTGCCTTGAAAGTAATTTTAAAACTACACACTGTAAATCAAGGTACAACTGTATTGCTGATTTATGACGATACACAAGTTTATGCTAATTATTCCAAGTTAAGTGCAAAATACCGTTTCATTCACAAAAGGCAATTTTAAACTGTTATTTGACTTATTTGAATAAAATAAACGGATAACACCATTTCTGAATAGTGCGGTGTGGCTGGCTGCGGTTATGCAGCATCTCTATAAACTTTTAAAAAATGTTTAAAGTGCTGTGTTTCATAAATCGACTAAAATCTTTAAATAATTATATAAATTATTTAAATTCACACTAATAACCTGAATTATGTAGACAAATACTATTTAAAAAATGTGTAAGTAGGTACATATCTATTTAAGGTGTAATGCAAAGTCTCTGGTTGTGACAATAATTCCCAGTAGTAAATAATAGATACTAAATCGATGACAGTGTTGTAGGCAGATAGCCGCGAAGTATTAAACAATTTGACAACTAGAGATGTATCATTCATTACTAAGAATCTCAAATTATCTCTACGAGAATAATCAATTTAAGATAAAGTACTGTTCATTTTTATTGTATAACATTTCAAAAAAAGAAATTAAAGGCGTGGGTTATAAAAGGAGGTTAAAATTATTTTCTCATGTCAATCAAAAGTTTACATCTTTTTACGCCATAAATGGCCTGTTTAATTATATACCGAGAACAACCTCCTTTTAATAATACAGGACTTCACGCTTACATACCTACAACTCAGTTTTCATTACGTAGATATGAAAAAATAAAATAAAAGAATGCCAATCTAAAATGTCTTCAAGCAATTTATATATTTAATATTAAATTTAAAAACAAATTATATATATTTAAAAGTGAATTAGTAGTAGAAACGCTTTATTTATATTCAAAAGTGGAAATTTATTAGGTTTACAAAATATTTCTTAACTTTGCATGACCTCTACCCAAAATTTAACCATGATCTTTAAACATCGAATTGGTAAAAGATAATGAAATAACAAATATTATACAAGCAACAACAAAACCTACGCCTGTATGTCTACAAACAAGATTGTTTGGAAACAAAGATGACTCATTTACCTTATCATTTGTATACACTAGTATACAGGACCCTATGTAAAAAGGCATTAAATCGAATATCCTTTGATAATAGAGCAGGATGTCGTGATACTCGCACTCTAGTGAAAAATAAGCGCAAGAAGTGATACGACATTACGCAATTATCAACTTTATGTTTTTACAATAAGATGCAAATTTGCGAAGGAATGCATTGTGATCTATGTCTTTTTTGCATTGACGTTGTGGTATACTATGTAGTTGGTAGTTCCGAGGTTGTAATGTCATCGTACGATAGCTTTAATTGCCAGTTTATGATATTAATGACATAGTACTTATGTTATATGACTGTGCTTGCAATTTGACTTATATTATGTCGTGACAATGAATCAATTTTAATAGAGATATCGGCAAATAGGTACTGTATTGTCTAAGCCATTCTAATAGTAAGTGTTTACGATAGTTACTTGGCAGGTAGATTCGTGCGCAGTAAAGAAGTAGCAGTATTTAGTACGCTGTACGTAATGCTACTTTCCGATACCTGTATTATCTCACCTCTTACAATATTTAGAGTATAGTGAGCAAGTAACTTAGCAATTTCGACAGAAACATTTTTAGGGTGATTAGGGAGTGAATATACTAACTAAAAGTTTCCTTCCCTAGGTGAGCCAGAGAGAAAGGAGGAAAGAAAAACAACTCAAATCATACTCGTATACATAGATATGTCATATGTTTACGAGGATTCTTGCCCCGAAAAAATAATAGTTTTCAAGACAATGCTAGTCTGAAGAAAACACATTACGCAAAGATGTTTGGACTACCAGACAACCTTTTTATGATTCTTCATAACCACCTTGTCAGTTAGTGCAAGATAGGTAGGTACCGAGAATAGGTAAAACAAGGAGCGCTTTAAATGTGTGAATTTTTGAGCCTCTAAAATGAAGATAAACATGATTTATTCAAGTGAATTTTTATTCTAAATGTAAATTGGTCTCATAATCATGCCGTAATCTTCATTTTACGTCACATGGTTGGTGGTCCCAGTCGACACATTCAAAAATGTTATTGGGCGACTAGGACCGCGGTTCCTGTTCTTTGTGGTCCCAGTCGCCCAATTACCCTTCTATAATGCTTTATAACGTAACCTATGAATAAGAGTAATAATCACAGATTACAGAAAACCTACGTAATAATGCTCTTAGTATTCTAAGAAACACGTTATATACATTATAGAAGGTACAAGGTAAGTACATAATGAGTAATATAAAGTCAGATTACGTCATTCAGTCAATATAATTATGACCAATAGTAGTACCTTGGGAGAACGTAAACGAATGATAGAAGTTACAGTAAAACACACTTAAAGTGATAGGATTTAGATACATTTTGCAAAGCTTGTATGTAAGGTAGTAAGATGCGATAGTACAAGAGTACACATAATATAGGTACTTACATAGCCTCATGTCTCTATTCTGTAAAGAGTAAGCCAAGTTATCTTACATTCTTTGACTTGTTAAATTATAATACGATGTATTTATGCGAGTAGCCTATTGTATTATTTCAGGCACAATTCTAAAGAAAAGGTAAAGCAGGTTTTATGCATAAAACACCGAATCGCTTAAATTTATGAGTGTGATTTCCTTTATCCGCAGGTTGTTTTGGATAGGAAGGCTCTCCTTTTCTATAAAAATTTCAACAGCGATCCGCATCTTGATAAACTTTTGAGAATCATGATTCTTTTGTTTACCAGTAGTTGAATAGACTATGAGCTCAAGCCCACCCATCTCGTTTATCTATCACCCTGAGGGACGTTGCATCAGCTGTGAGTACAATAGCACCGCCAGCCAATAAGGAAGTGCGGTTATGTAAACCGTAATATTGTGATCAGTTTGTTTATATTGTATGAATAAAATAAGTACCTAGGTATTTACATTAAATTTCTGAAAAGTCGAAAACAATATTTTGTTTCAAAAATCAATTTCCGCACAAACATAGGACACAAAGTACCGACATTCGGAATAAATTTGGATTACACAAAGCTTTGGTTCCATGTGAGAATCGAACCTACAAACTATTGCACAGTAATCTAATCACACTTTCTCCAACTGTGCTACAGTCTCAGGGGCAGTTCTTAAAACAGGGGTTTTTAAGCGCGCTGGAATTACTTGTAGCTGCTGTTATCTATTTTTTTAAAAAGCACAAAGTTGCCACAGTATAGACAACCGCACGATAGCTAATTAAGCTTCGGCCAAACCTGCGCGACCACGACGCGGGACGCGGGACGCGACGCGGGAGCGTCTGCAACGCGAAACTTAACGTGTACACCAGCGCAACTGCGACGCGAACCGCGAACTTCATTTGTTAGTGAACAATCACTAAAGCTGCGCGTCTTTATCTGGTAATAGCTGCGCCTCACGGCTTCGCCCGCGCCTAAAATGTGTTTTGTCTCCCTTGGGAATCAGAGCGATTTTCGGGATAAAAAGTAACCTTAAATACTTTGTCCGTCTCCGGCACCAAACCTTTCTACATACCCATTTTTATCAAAATCGGTTTAGCCGTTTAGGCGCTAAGTAGTAACAAACACACACAGAATCTTTCGCATGTATAATATTAGTAGGATAGCTACTAAATTGTTGTGGTGATGATATTCTCGTATTTAACATCAAATTCTGACTCTGATGAAAAAGACCTTTTATTGCTTTTGCGGAATAAACCACGCGACAAATAATGGCAACCTGTCTGGTTCAATGGTTTTTTTTTACAGCCGACGGTGGCAGACTAGCCAACAGCCCACCTGATGGTAAGTGGTAACTGTCGCTCATGTCGCTTCTTCATTGCCTGGGACTCTGCGGTCTGCGAAGCCACTGCCTACCGGCAAGGGAGTGGGTTAGGTGAAGGAGGTGGGATAGGCGAATGGAATGTGGTAGGCAAAGGTAGTGGAGTAGGGAATGAGGAAAAAGGAAAGGGGAGAGATTGGGCCTCCGGCGCTCTCACTTACCAAACAAAAGTAATACTACTACTCTTACATCGAACTTTTATGAGAGGGTAGTACTTTATTCATACTACTACACACGTCTGACCACTAGACGCGTGCGTCCCGCTCTGCGGACGCTGCAGTCCCGCGTTGCGGTCGCGCAGGTGTGCAAAGCGCCATAGATAGTATACGGCAGCGACCGCCGCGCGGCAGACGCTCCCGCTTCGCAGTCGCTTTGGTCGCGTAAAGTTATAGAAAAGTTGTCCACTGCCTCTGTGTTCCACAGACTACTCTACATCAGTCAAAGCGCAGTTGTAGAACATCTGCATATCGCGTTTTTTTTTTATTTGCGGGTTCTAATCTCCTTTTTGGCCGCGTATATACTTTGGTAACCAGTATCATAGGAAGAAGAAATGATCCTCAAAGGATACTAGTATTCAATCTCAGTTGCCATCAGTCGAATCTATACATATAATAAAAATGTAACCGATCGCTGTCTGTACATGGAAGATATATGAAAAAAAAAATTACTGGGGCCTTTATCAACGTAAATAGAACCCAAAACAATGATTGTTACAATTTTTGTCTGTTTGTCTGTTTGTCTGTTTGTCTGTTTGTCTGTTAGTCTGTTTGTCTGTTTGTCTGTGCGTTTGTTCACGCTAATCTCAGAAACCGCTTATCCGATTTAGATATGGTTTTCACTAATACATTGTGGTAAGCTTCACTTAACATTTAGTGTTTGTTTCATGTCAATCGGTTCATAAATAAAAAAGTTATGCCAATTTAAAGAATCACGTCGAACATTTTCTGATAGAAACAGAGACTTTAACAGGTTACGGAATAGCTGATAGCGTTTTTATTTTTCGGATTCCTCTCATTCTAAACAATCTTCCGTTTAGTTTTAAATAAGTCCAGTTTCCAGTGAGCCTCTGTTTCGCGATGACAATTAATAAAGCCCAAGGTCAGACACAACTAAAAGTTGTGGGCGTGGATCTAAATATTAGCTGTGTTTCGCACGGTCAGCTTTATGTGGCTCTATCACGTGTTAGCATTCCTAGCAGCCTGTATGCTTTGATCCCCGATGGCTATACGTCTAATCCATACATCCATACACCCATACATATTATATAAGGCTTTGTCCTGACTGACTGACTGACTGACTAACAGACAACGCACAGCCTAAACTGCTGGTCGTAGTGACTTAAAATTTGGAGGGTGTGTTTGTCTAAATGTCTAGAGGTTGTACTAAGAAAGGGTTTTTTAAAATTTAATTCCTAAGTGTGTGAAAAGGGATGAAAATGATTGTATGAATCTTCTTCATTTTTTAACTTACAGTTTTGAAATTTTGTTTTGGAATACTTCTATTTAAATAAAAAATATCCTTATATTTTTATTTTAACAGGGGTGGATTTAGAGGGGTGAAATTAGGGATGAAATATTCTATACATAGATCTTTAGCTTTTGAAGCTGGCGACTTGAAATTTGCAGGGAGGGGGAGGAGGGGAAAGGAGGGAGGAAAAGGAGGAATTGAGGGGAAGGTGGAAGGGAGGGGAAAGTGATAGGGGAGAGATGGGGAAGTGATGGGGAAAAGAGGGGGAAGTGAAGAGGAAGTGTAGGGAAAATGCGGGAGAAGTGAGGGGAAAGTCAGGGAGAAGTCAGGGGGAAGTCAGGGGAAAGCCAGGGAGAAGTGAGGGAGAAGTGAGGGAAAGTGAGGGGAATGTTAGAGGAAAGTAAGAGGAAAGTGAGAGGGAAGTGAGGGGGGAGTGAGGGGAAGTGAGGGGGAGTGGGGGTTAAGTGAGGGGTGAATGAGGGAAAATGAGAGGAAAGTGAGGGGGAAGTGAGGGAGACAGTAGAGGAAGGCAGGAGAAGGGAGGGGGAAGGAACGCGGAAAAAGGAGTTCTCGAATGGTGGAAAAAGGGAGGGAAAGGGATAGGAAGCGATAGGAAGGGAAAGGAAAGGAGGAAAAGAAAGAAGAAGGAAGGGAGAACAGAGGGAAAAACGAGGAGGCAAGGTAGAGGGAAGTGGAGGAAAGGGCAAGAGATGCTGGAGGAGGGGCAAGTGGACAATGGAGAAAAAGTGCAATAGAGAAGAAGGGGAAGGGAAAAGTTATTGTAGTGAAAATTTGCCCTTGTGTATTGTATATTGTTTTTACGAGGGATATCTTTATTTAGGTGAAAGAGGATTTGTATGAATGGGAGATTAAAAATAGTATTTAAACAATATAAAAATGCTATCTATATACATAAAAGCAAAAAGGTCACTCACTCACTTATCACGAAATCTCAGAAACAACAAGTGCTAGGAATCTCAAACTTTGCATTGTCGTTCCTATTAGGATATAGGTGCTCACTTAGACGGAATTTTGCGAAATCCATCCCCTAAGGGGGTATAAAGGGGTGGCAAAGTTTGTATAAAATTTCTATAGTTTTTATAGTAGGATTACCAAATTGCTAGAAAATACTCTTTTTTTATTATTCAGCAACCCCCCTTATTAAATATAATAATAATAATAATAATGGGCAAATAAGAGTCTCAAGTTTGTGTGAAAGTGGTTTGTCAGTTTTAGCGGTAGCGGGTTTAAACTGGATTCGCCATAGAGACGGATAATACTGATACAATGTACGATGGCCATAAAATCTTGCACGCAATATTCTCATAGAGGCACTCATCTGAATTTTCACGCGAACGAAGTCGCGGGCAACAGCTAGTTTAAAAATATATCTGACAAGTATTGGTTAATAAAAAATTGATTAGTTTTGTTTATCTACTTACTATGTGTATAGTATGTAGCATCAAATACCATTGATGATCTCATTGTGAGAATCAACTACGTTCCTTACATACATACCTCTATTGTTATGTGGTTTTTACCTTAACGAGACGAAACGTCATCTAAACTTAATAAACACTTCAGTAGTAAATAATTCTTCCTGATTTTTATGTTGTTAACACAATAGCGTGACTACAAAGCAGTTTCTACATCTTCAATTTCAATATCTAAGCATTTAATTAGGTAAATAATAAATAAAGTATTTGAAAATAAATAATTTTATTAGTATTAAAATATAATCAGTATAATTACACGTTCTCCAATGAGAATTGATAGGTATCTAGTTGTTAAGAACTCTCGTTAATAGCAGATGAATATCACTCAGTCATTTGATACGGGATATTCTTAATCATTTTAAAATAAAATAAAATGGAGCAAGAGATTCCTATTAGACGAAGATTCATAAAATTCTTGAACTCTAGTCGTACCTACCCACCTACCTACCTATTAAAAAGTCAAAATAAAAGCAGAAGACAGAATAGCGTCGGATGCACTAACTTCAAGAGCTGGGCTAAATTACTAGACAAAAGCATTTCTTCTATTAGGAATTGGAATTTATAACATAACTAATGAAAATCGAATCAACACACAAGGCGTGCGCGTACCGCACCACTTTGTCAAATAGATCACACACGCAAAAACAACAGGCCAAACTTCTTATAATAATTTTAAACACATACTTGACTGCAATGTTTCTCTCATCTACCTAGTTATGGTGAATCAATGCTCGTAGCTTAGAAACCGTAATAATAACGACCTAGAACCTGATGTTGGACGCCAAAATCAGCTTGAAATTACAAGTAGGTTGTTCATCGAAGTAATTCACTCAAAACTATAATAAAAACAAGGTAAATAATGTAATTTTTATTACAAAATTAAATACAAGTTTAATTTACGCAACCAAATTTTATTAAACAAGTTTTATGTCAATGTAAAACCTTCTTTGAATCAAGGACTAAACTGAGACGCTTGCCTAATGAGGAAAATTTATTTATTAGATCATTAACTTAACAAATTATATTTATTATGTTTGTTAAAACTTATATATCTAATTTATCGATTAAAAAAAATCATGTAAAAAAATACTGGTCAAAAGTAATAGAGGCCACTGAAATTGAGAATTATTTAATTTGAATTACATAAAGGCATAAGTACATACCCCTGAAATCAAAACAAATCCAAATTCAGAGCACATCACTTATCAAAATATCTTTACTAAAATCACAATGTGATAACCATCCAAGCACTATTCAGAATTAGACTGAAGGAATACAATAATATGCACATGTACACCCGCGGAGTTTAAAAAAAAATAAAAACACTAAACAGTGATGGCGTCCGACGTACGTTACTCGCTGCTAAGTTAGGCGCGACTGACGCGATGAATCACAAACGAAGCAAAATAATACCAATTAAACACCGCTACACCATTATATTTACGTAATAACATTAAATTTGCATGCCATTCTAAACTCTATACCCTTGTATTAAGAATAAATATGATTATTTTAACGGTAAATACAACTCTAATTCTTAAATTCTGATCTTAGATGACGCGTCAACTAGTTTTATGAATGAAATACGGTGATGTTTTTTATTGTTTCTATGAAAATAAGATCGTAAGTTAGCGTAACAGTGTCACATGTTGTTAAGTATATCAGAATATGTCAGGTACAGTAAAAGGCATTTTGGCATGACTTCAAGATTCCTTGTATGGTATTGTTACGTGTCAGGATGGGGTTCAATGTAAAATGCCAGTTACGCGATGATGAGTTTATTCAAGACTCACACAATACTCTGACAGTACCAAAATAAAGCAATAAACACTTATACTGCACTATAACGCTTCGTATATCGCTCTTCTTAAACCTCCGTATCGCTTAGATGTTCGCTCGAGATCGCTGTATTCACAACTGAACGAAGTGCCGACGTTTGAACCCTTTTTATAGTCCTTCAATAGATTTCTAGAACCTTCCAGTTATTACCACAAAGATGCCGACAATTCTCGAAAACAGAACAATGAGTGTAGGTACTTAGCTGCGACGCGTAGGTATGCCTACCGCCGATGATCTATTGTTATACGTGTAGGTAGGTACATGCAAACGTTCTAGCGTAGGTATTTGTCGTATACGTGTAGGTAGGTACTTGTGAGTGTTCTAGAGCGTAGGTATTCGTCGTACACGAGTAGGTAGGTACTTGCGAACGTTCTAGAGCTTAGGTATTCGTCGTACACGAGTAGGTAAGTACTTGCGAACGTTCTAGCATAGGTAATAGTCGCAACATTGCCCCCCTCTTAATCATGCTCGTCCCAAACAGCGTTAGAACCGTGATAGGGTGCTAGTCGATCGATGTGGACGATCTTCGGCTTCTTTCTATCGCCCTGTCTTATGCGATAGGTCACGTCATTGATCCTTGTGATCACTTTATAGGGACCCTCCCAGCGGGCCTGTAGCTTCGGTGACTTGCCGATTTTCCTGAGAGGATTATGTAACCACACGAGCGTACCTTCCTCGAAGCCATGAGTACTTGCTTTCCTGTCATAACGAGTTTTCATCTTCTCACTAGCCTTGAGGTTGTTATCTCGCACTAGATCATGTGTCTTATCCAGCTGTGCCTGCAAGTTTGCGACGTATTCTACTGTCGGCTTTGGCGTATCAGGAGGTGTTCCGGTAATCAAGTCTACTGGTAGGTGTATCTCTCTTCCAAAGTTGACTTTGGCCGGCGTAAATCCTGTAGTGTCATGAACCGCGGACCGATATGATAGCAGGAAGAGTGGAATGTAACGGTCCCAGTCTCGTTGATGGTCTTCGACAACCTTGGCCAGATGGTTTTCCAAAGTCTGGTTGAACCGTTCTACCATGCCGTCAGGCTGCGGGTGCGCTGGTGTTGTCCGTGTTTTATGTATGCCGAGTAGATTACACATCTCTTGAAACAGGGCTGACTCGAAATTTCTTCCCTGGTCACTATGCAGTTCCAACGGCACACCAAATCGACACACTACTTCCTGGATCAACTTTTTGGCCACGGTCTGAGCCTCTTGGTTTGGTGTCGCAAACACTTCGGGCCATTTGGTAAAGTAATCTTGAACTACTACTATAAAGCGGTTGCCGTCTTCTGTCACGGGAAATGGTCCAGCTACGTCAATGGCAATTCTCTCCCATGGGGCTCCGACACTGTACAGCTGTAGCTTGCCTCTTGATCTAGTACGAGGTCCTTTTACTGAAGCACACGTAGAGCACTTTCTGCACCACTCCTCGATGTCTTCCCGACAGCGTACCCAGTAGAACCGTTCTCTCACCTTTACCAAAGTCTTCTTCACACCAAGATGACCACCTGATGCACCATCATGCACTAAGCGCAGAACAGGTGCAACTTTGTTTCTCGGGATCACCATCTGTAGAACTTGGTCCTTCCCGTCAGGTGATTCCCACTTTCTATATAGCACGCCTTGTTCTAAACTCAGACTGTCCCACTGAGCCCAGGCCTTCGTAATTGGGCTTGCGGCTGATACGTCCTGCCATTTTGGTTTCCGACCCTGAGCCTTCCAGTCCATTATCAATTTAAGATCTCTGTCCTCTTTCTGTGTCTTACTGACTTCGTGTTTGTCCCAGGATTCATCGGTCCCCTGAGTCTTGACAATTTTCACTACCTCCTTGGACTCATGCTTCAAACAGTGTTTACAATCCTGGGAGCATGGACGTCGCGATAAGGCATCAGCATTGGAGTGAATCCTTCCACTGCGGTGTTCTATTACAAAGTTGTACTCCTGTAGTTGTTCGATCCATCTCGCGACTTGGCCTTCAGGATTCTTAAACTGGAGTAGCCACTTCAGTGCCGCATGATCTGTTCGTAGTGTGAACTCTCTTCCCAGCAAGTATTTATTAAAATGTTGTAAGGTCTTCACAACTGCTAGTAATTCACGCCGAGTTACACAGTAGTTTCTCTCAGGCTTCGATAAAGACTTGCTGAAGTATGCGATGACCACTTGCTGACCATTTTGCTCCTGAGATAACACACCTCCGATTCCAGTATTACTGGCGTCTGTGTCCACAATAAATCTGCCTTCTCTATTAGGGTAGCACAGGACTGGAGCTGAACACAGCAATTCTTTGAGTCGTGTAAACGCACGTTGACAATCCGAGTCCCAAACGAAGTTCCTCTTTTCTTCTGTAAGGTGGTGTAATGGCTTGGCTATTTCAGAGAAGTTCTTCACAAAACGCCGGTAGTAAGCACTAAGTCCCAGAAAGGCTCTAACTTCGGTTTTAGTTTTTGGTACAGGCCACTCTTGCACCGCTTTTATTTTGTCTGGGTCCGTTTGAACACCTCTATCCGAAATAACGTGGCCTAAGAATGAAACTTCTTTCTTGAAAAAGGCGCACTTCTTCGGATTAAGTTTCAAGTTTGATTCACGAAATCTCTTGAACACTTTCTCAAGATTCTTGCGATGTTCCGTGAAACTGCGTCCCATAACTATTACGTCATCTAAGTACACCAGACAGGCATCTCCCAAAAGACCCACTAGTACGCGTTCCATAAGCCTTTCGAACGTAGCTGGTGCATTACACAATCCAAATGGCATTACCCGGAACTGCCACAGGCCTTTGCCAGTACCGGTGGTAAATGCAGTCTTCTCCTTATCTTCTGGCCGGAGTTCCACTTGCCAGTAGCCACTTTTCAGATCTACCGTAGAGAACCACTTCATGCCTCCAAGCATGTCCAAAGTGTCGTCAATACGGGGCAAAGGATAGCTGTCTTTCTTGGTCACGTTATTCAGCATCCTGTAGTCTACACAAAACCTGGTACTACCATCTTTCTTTTTCACGAGTACCACCGGTGAAGACCATGGGCTGGCTGATGGCTCTATGATCTTGGTTCGTGCCATATTCCCAATCAGCTCGGCTACTTCTTGTTCTTTTGCTAGTGGCACTCGTCTAGGTCTTTGTTTAATAGGCTGTGTAGCACCTGTGTCGATCGGGTGTTTCACTAACCCCGTTCTTCCAAGGTCGTTTTCTTCTTTAGTGAAAATGTCCTTGTAGTCCAGTAGCAGCTTCTCTGCTTCCCGATATTCCTTGGGTGACAGATTTTGCTTCGTGGTCTCTAGCAACGGGCCCATATGATTTGCCGAAGAAACAGTTTGGACGTTCTCTTGGATCTTCCTCAGACTGCTCACAGCCTCACATCGTCCAACGATCGCGTTCTTCCTTAATAACATCGCCGAATTGCTAAGGTTGGCAATTTTAACTTTTGCCCCACTTCTAGTCATAACTAAAGTTCTGGCTGTAATTCGACTGGTATGGTGCCCAGGATCTTCCACTATGACGCAGCGATCAGCCGCTATACCCTCAGGAAACCTTACATCGACTAAGGTTTCTGACCTTGGTGCCAAGGTTATCGTTTTGGCACTGTAGACCGCTATTGAAGAACAGCCTTCTAGAAAGACCTCTTGGTCTGGGAAGCTTAGAACACCTTTAGCAATATCGACAACGCACTGCTGCATTCGTAGGAAGTCTAAGCCGATAATGCAGTCATCCGTTATGCTCGCCACCAAAACGGTTTGATGATAAATCTTCTTTCCTAGTTTGATTTTTACATCTGTAGCTCCGAGGACGGTCACTGGCTGGCCAGTCGCTGTTTGCAATTTGCAAGATGGTCGTGCGTCTTCCCACTGAATTGTTCGCCGCAGAAGTTCTGGTCGTACGATGGTCTTCGACGCGCCCGTATCTATCGTAAAGCGAACAGGTTTACTATTGATTTCTCCAGCTGTTACCAGGCTATTACCGTCACATGCCTGTGATACTTGCACTGTGGCTTGACGTAACGGATCTTGACTAGCGTCAACCTGAGTAGTGGTTGACACCGTTCTACTTCCTCTCTGGGCCGGACAGTTAATTCGGATATGTCCTCGCTTGCCGCATCCGTAGCACATAGGCTCACCCCTTGGTCTAACAGCTGCAACAACTTCCCGTACTTTATGCGACTTGTAGTCATTTCGCACAGCTTCCACCTCAAGGGCATGTGCTAAGGCCGCATCTAAACTTGTATGGTGTGCCAACCGAACAGTTGCTCTGACCTCAAGGTCTCTTATACCATCCACAAAAGCTTGCACCACTGTCGGGTCCACAGATGATGTACTGGAGGCATAGGCTCGTCGTACCAGGCGTTCAATTTCAGCAGCCCATTGTTGAAGTCCCTCACTCGACTTTTGAGTTCGATCCTTCAGCTGAGCTCGATAAACATGCTCCAGGTGCTTATCGCCAAATCGAGCTTCCAATGCCTTAAGGAGTGCGTCTAAGTTTCGTCGGTCAGCAGGTAAGTTCTCTAGGATCAGCAGTGCATCCCCTCTAAGTGCCAAAGTAAGCGCCGTCAGTGCGTGATCATCTTCCCATCCATTTCCTTTGGCAACTACTTCGAACTGGTGTCGAAAGGCCGTCCAGGAAGACGAGCCGTCAAAGGAGGGAAGTTTGAACTTGGGACCTCCGGAAGTGACTGTCGCGGCCATAGGCGTAGTGCTTGAATAGGATAGGACCTTGGTCTTCTGCAGCTCTTTAATCATCTTGTCATGATGGTTCATGGTGGTCTGGACATCTTCGAGAATTTCATCATGTTTGCTGGTACGTTTTTTTACCACTTCAACGTCTTCTTGAAGAGTACTGATGACGGTGCTGAACCCTTCCCACTTAGAGTCCATCATTTCTTGAAGGTCCTTACGGATAGCCTGGCGTTGACGCTCTTCAGCTTGGCGTTGACGCTCTTCAGCTTGGCGTTGAACTTCCTTCAGCTCCTTCATGGCTTGACGTTGGCCCTCCTGTATAATGGCTAAAAGAGACGACATGTCAAAGCCAGAGCTTACACCCGTAGACGCCGCAGAAGTACCCGGATCACTAAATACTGCTGCGCTAGTCTCTTCAGTATCGGCCATAATCGATGGTTCACGAGTTTCGTCTACCGCCGCCTGTCGTCGAGTGCGTACTCCCTCGTCGCGTGGTGTGACTGGCATTCTCACTTCTGTCACCAATTGTTACGTGTCAGGATGGGGTTCGATGTAAAATGCCAGTTACGCGATGATGAGTTTATTCAAGACTCACACAATACTCTGACAGTACCAAAATAAAGCAATAAACACTTATACTGCACTATAACGCTTCGTATATCGCTCTTCTTAAACCTCCGTATCGCTTAGATGTTCGCTCGAGATCGCTGTATTCACAACTGAACGAAGTGCCGACGTTTGAACCCTTTTTATAGTCCTTCAATAGATTTCTAGAACCTTCCAGTTATTACCACAAAGATGCCGACAATTCTCGAAAACAGAACAATGAGTGTAGGTACTTAGCTGCGACGCGTAGGTATGCCTACCGCCGATGATCTATTGTTATACGTGTAGGTAGGTACATGCAAACGTTCTAGCGTAGGTATTTGTCGTATACGTGTAGGTAGGTACTTGTGAGTGTTCTAGAGCGTAGGTATTCGTCGTACACGAGTAGGTAGGTACTTGCGAACGTTCTAGAGCTTAGGTATTCGTCGTACACGAGTAGGTAAGTACTTGCGAACGTTCTAGCATAGGTAATAGTCGCAACAGTATAAATCAAGATGTTTAATGTTATGCATAAACGTTGACTTCTATTAAAATAGATTGCAACTGAGTTGAATGCCATACCTTTTCCTAGTCTACATTTTGACTGTTTAATAGTATTACTTATGTACGTATAATATAGGTCTGTCTGACAAACTCCTAGCAAGGCGACCTCCGAAAAACAAGGTTGATTTATCATCATCATATCAGCCAAAAGACGTCCAATGCTGGATATAGGCCGGTCGCAATTTTCGCCACCGTAGCCGATCGTTTGCCGCTCTCATCCATATCGGTTGCCTGCCACCCCTATAAGGCATCGGTCTCCTTGTAAGGGGTCTGCCCAAGCTGCGTCTGCCGTTCGTGGTCGCCATTCCAGAACCTTTCTGTCACAACGGCCATCAGTTCTGCGAGCTATGTGTCCTGCCCACAATGGGCAGGACACATAGCATACTTCATACAGTCAGCAACATACTTCAGAAAAGCAACTCTGAGAGCCACGTCAGTTACCTTAGTTCTCCTGCGGATTTTTTCGTTTCTTAAAAGATCGCGCAGGGAGACGCCTAACATAGACCGCTATATATCGCCCTTTAAGCGACTTTGAGCCATCTGACAAGGCCTTAAGTTAGCGACCATCTCCCCTCCCCTCACTCATCAATGGCAACACACACTGGTAAAAGATCTTATTCTTGAGAAACTGCGGTAGTACGGACGAGAAGATAAGTTTTAGCTTCCCGAACCCTACCCAGCCGAGTTAGATTCCACGAGTGATCTCTTTCTCGAAATCGGACTTACCTGATCGGACTGTTTAGTTTAGTACTTGTAAACAAATTCGAGCATCGAGCCTCCGACCGTAATCGGAATGGGTGTAATAACGGACATTGGTCATGACTTTAGTCATGTCGATGCTCGTTTTTAGGTCCACTTGTCGACACTCTATTGAGGTCATCGAGCATTGCACTTTGGTCCACCACGGTCTCAGCCATGACCACGATATCGTCACCAAATCGAACATTACCCTCCAGTGCAGCGGTAAACAGTTTCGGTGATATAACATTTTCCTGTCGTACTCCTCGCTGCAACTGGATAGGTCTTGATTGATGACTGGATTCGTACTAACATGATGGCATTTTCATACAAAAACTTCAGCACTTCGATATATTGATAGTCAATATGGCACGCTAAGCATAAGGGCCGGTTATACTCTGTGAACTTATGTATAACCAAGATTGAATATCAGATGTTATTTTACGCCTGTTATGCCTATCACAACACAGCTTTATGAAAAAAAATTTTTGACGAATAATTTTAATTAATAAAGATGGCTGTAGTATCAGACGACATGATAACTGATAACAACAGTTAAGTGACATAAAAGTTTACTTTTAGATTGTCCTTTGCCGAGTTTTTCTTGTGTTACAAATAAAAATAATAAAAGTTCGTCTAACTGATGCTACAGATTAAGTGCTTTACACGCTACTTGACCTCGTCAGTGTAACGGGAACAGCGGTCACCAGTCCTAACTAGTTTACCAGAAACTTACAACATTTTGTTAGACCGACACAGCGACATGGTGACAGTCACGCATGGCGATTTTAATTAAAAAAACACTTGTCAACTTAAGAAAGTAAGAAGTCTGACATTGTGCAAAATATCAGACTAGCTACTAACTTTTTTAAGTTTTATTTAGTTTTGAATTACCACGCAGAGGTCTCGGGATCGATCACCGGGTCGAATAAAGAGATATTAGGGTTTTCTATCGAGAATTTTTCAGGATTAGTTCGGAGTCTGGAATTGAGCAACAGACTCGCTCCTGTTAAAGACGTGGGTGTTACACACTAAAAAGAGCCTTATTCCCATAAAGCTATGTAAGTTTTTTATTTGTTTATGAGTGAATAACACTGACCACCTTGTGTCGTATCAAAGTATACAAGTCTTTCGAAACAAAGTTGTATGTACACACAAATACTATCGCGACAGTCTACTCTAAGTCAGTAATGCCCCTTATCAGTTAGCTCCATATTGCATTGTCAACCACCCTACTGTTAGTTACAAAACTATTGGTATTCATTGTTTGAATAGTCAATGTTTATAACAATGCCAGGTTGATCAAATATCATACTGATTACCTGTCAATGTGATCATCATGTGTGGGAGGTAGCTAAAGCATAGTTTTAGAAAATAATAGCTAGCTAACATATCTACAGCTTAAGATACTGTGTTTCTGACTTCATTTTTCTCTTATTTGTACTTAATACAACTTAGAAGACAAGCAAGAATACAGTCCATCTGATCTTAAGAAGTTTCCGTAGCCTATGGATACTCGCGCGTTCCTTTGAAGAACCCCATGTTATAGTCTCGCAAAAATCTCGACGGGGAGCTCATTCCAGAACCTTATTGTGTGGTATGCAGTTTCGATTAGCTGCTCTTTCCGCAGCTGTGTTATCAACCTTGTGACGACCTCTTAGTCTTCTTATAAATTAGTAATATATTATTAAAATAACTCTGAAGGTTAATCACGAAATGTCTAATTTAATAGCGTATTTCTAGTCTTGATTAGTTAATGTCAAGCTTTAAAACGTTCGCAAACGTTTAACAGATTATAAATTATGTCAAGGTATGCATCAAGTTATTTACGCCACGCCACTAATATCTATAAAAATACGCGTAACGTTTTAAACTAGCTTCTAGATGGCTACCGAATAAAATTGAAAAGTGGCACTGAGTATAAATGTACCTACTTAAGTATACCAATTAATCCGGAAAGCAAACCAAAAAAGGCAAGTCATGATAATGTACCTACTTACCTATCGTTCATTTTTTTTCTTTTTGTATCATCACTACAATAACATAAAAGTTCATTAACGATATAATTTACACCTGACGCTGGCAAAAATAGCCAGTCAGCTCAAAAGGGTTAAAAAGAAGAGGAATAAACAATTTTAGGTTAAAATAATACATTGTGTGGTTTCAAATACCTAGCAGCAAACCAATACTTTATCGTATAGCAAATGCCGGAAATCACGCTCTCAATTTAAAAAGATACAATTGCGCAAAGTTCAAGAAACAATCGAAGTCGATAAAATCATTTTATTTTTTTACTAGATTTTCGGAGCGTACCCGTATCAATATACGTCTTTCATAGTTGCTCTGCTCCCGTGGACGTTAGCGTGATGTTGTATATCCTGTTGCATTCCTCAACAATTGTGGACTAATCAATATACAATAATAATATTCCAAATCTGACTGGTAGTGCCAGAGATTATCGCGTACAAACAAACGAATAAACTGTTCGGCTTTATATATTATTTAGTTATTAGTATAGAAGTATAATATAATTATTTTAATATAAACGTTAGGAAACTAACTCTACAACAAATTTAAAATTCGAACTCCTAAAACCTTATAAAAAAACGAATGCACAGAAACGCATTGACTAAACGCGGTGAGAGTGCGTTGACCCTTTGTCATATCGCACTGCGCTGCGGGCTAGTCGATAAATCCGTGCAATTTATCGATACTTGTGTTGTAGGTCGATAACTGTAATACCTTAGCCTCGAGTTTTGTTTTAACAGATTATGAGTTTTGTGTTAGTGTGTCAGGCTTTATTAATGATATGTACAGTACAGCTACATAGCATTAATAAATGTATGAATTTATGCGATTTAAATATAACAAATATTATGCATCTTACTTAAACATGTTGATGTTTAGAAAAGAATATTTTAATTTAATATTTAAAAAAAATGATGAATAATCTATGATTGACAGAATTATATTCTTTTTTTTGCAAATAATAAATTTTAAATGACAATTGACAGATAGGGTTAATGACTTGCCTACTCATATTTGGGTCGTATAGTAGTAATCAACAGACAAAAAAGCTTGTAGCTATTTATCGGTGTATGATGATGGTAAACTATTGTTATGAAATCCTGGATGTGTTTTTCATTAATTAATAATGACATCCAATGTAGGTACAGTTAAGTCAAAGTAGCCATTCGATTATGTAAATTATATTTAAACGCTTCGTAGACTTCATTAAAATAACTAAAAATGTTGCCCTAAGTCACCGAAGCATAAAAGTTTGATAATTCTGACATATAAATAAAATAGTACCCACCATTTTGATGCAACATCGATAGTGCGCTCTCCCTACAATGCAAGGAGTACATAAAATAAAAGCGAAGTCATAATATCCTGCGCTTGCGCCGGCGTCGGCTTGCACACGTGTTCCACGATAATCGTCTCACTGCCTCTCACTACAATGACTGATCTACATTTAGAACTGTACACCATTCTGCCCTGCTAAGAAAGAAGAACGCAACTATGCAATGACGTCGCAGAAAAATTACCCTTAAGCCAAATACTACAAAGATGTTTTTTCTATATCTTACGTGTTACAGTTATGCCTTTGACGTAACGTTAAATATATACGTTTCGGTACAAGAGCACTTGAATTATCATTAATTTTATATTTAATGTGACTGATACCTTTGTGGTTAACTATTAAGGCTAAGTAAATGATTATTCGATTACAGTACTCTGAGAGTAGTTGAATAAATGCATATTTTTATTTTCCAACAGCTTCCAATGTACGTTATTTTATCAGCATCACACCTTTTCCACGGAAGAGTTTATACCGGCCACGTTTCCCAACCTGGGTGAGGACCCATTTGGGAAACGTGGGCGGTATAAGCCTCTGTAACAAGGGCTTGTTGCCATTTGGGCACAATTCCAAACTCCGGGCTAAAGCTAAAAACTTCATACAGAAAAATTAAAAAATATCACTTTATTAGACCTGAGAAACCTGGTACTCGAACCGATGCAATATAATTATCTATTTCATAACTTTGACGTCCTCAAGAAATGATAGATGGACATAATAACTTACCGTTAGAATATCTATTTGACCTACAACAAGAAGCACAAGGTTGTATTTGGAAGTCATCTATAAAAATGATTGATTCGATTACAAGCTTATACAGTAGCAGATCATAGCTGTACACATTCCTTAGCTTAGCTTAAGCCTGGTCTTATCTTGATGGCCCACTTGTAAGCATGTTTTAGATATTATTCTTATACCGCACTTAGCCACGGGAAGGTCCTTGTTAATTAACTGGGTCAGAAGATAGACTGTTTCATATTTTACTGTATTTATTATTTGTTAAGTAGTTTTGTGTTTGAAAAATTTCAAAGAGGCTTTTTTCGCTTGCTAACCAACAAGTGGGATGTGTTTTACCATGTTTATCTCCTATTGTGTCATTACTAAATTTCATTTCTTTAGTACAAACTTAATTCATAGTTATGAATTTTAATCTACACGCATAAAACCGCATCTAATAAGTAAGCACCTACCTAATAATTCCTACCTAATATTATGCATTTATTTATTGAATAAATATAGATTAAATACATTAATTCGCTTTACACAATATAAACAAAATGCTAACGTATTTGATGACGTCATAAATATAGGTACATAAAAAGTCAAATAATATTATCGATGGTTATGACATCACTATAGGTACTACTCATATTTCAGAAAGACGTAAGTTGATTCCGTGGCGTAATATTAAAATAAACATTAAAGGATATTTAATTTTGTTTCAAAATATACGGATGGGTGTATGTTATAATTATAACAGAAGAGGCAAATTCCCTTCACTCTCATATAAAATTATATATAAGTACTTATGTAATCAGCACATTAAAGTTTTTCATTATGTATATTACAGTATATTGATTTGGTAAGTAGGTACCTACATAGGTACTTAAAATATCACGTTAGGCGTAGGTATTATAGATTAGGAAAGTAAAGGAAAACAAAATAATAACGTTAGGTACCTATCTACTCTAGGAGTTGATTGAAGTTGAAGGGTTATTATTAGTTATTATTAATATTAATAAAAAAATAAGTAGGTAGGTACTTACTTAAATAATTATGACATTACTAGCGGCCCGCCCCGGCTTCGCACAGGTGGACATTTTTTTAAACATTTTGGTATATAATAAAGATACTTTTGTATGAGAATATAGAATAAGTGTCTTTTAAAATTTTTCTCCGTAAGAACCATCCTAGCACTTCAAGGAATATTATAAAAAAAGAATTAGCG
The DNA here is from genome assembly GCA_963082885.1 of Parascotia fuliginaria. Taxonomy (NCBI): domain Eukaryota; kingdom Metazoa; phylum Arthropoda; class Insecta; order Lepidoptera; family Erebidae; genus Parascotia; species Parascotia fuliginaria. The sequence continues at coordinate 6,849,948 of OY720197.1, forward strand.
AAAACGGTTCAGCTGCTCTCGAGATTTACGCTTAGCAACACATATTGTGTCACATTCAGCAATTCATTTTTATATTATAGATTACTCAGGCATTAAGTCCGCCAATATACTCTTTATGTTTAAGAACTTTTAATAAATAAACAAGTAAAACAATAATACGAGTAATATTATCGTCATCAATGGCAAGCTTTATTATCTCTACTGTCTTTGCGTCTTTTAAAAGCGCGTTTAACTCGGCATTATAATACCAATGTACCACAGCTTCAATGCGTTCGATTCTATATTCAAAATAGGAATTCATACCGATGAAGGATAAAGTTAGAAAATGACCGCCACCATGGCGCGTCGCGGCCCAAATTACAGCAGGACCCGTTGGTCGTGTCGAGTATTTTTGGGTGCGATCATTAATTATTATTATATTTCGACTGCTGTGTTAAGCCATTAAGCATCCGAGATTTTTATTTGTAACTAATTTATATTCGGTTGAAATTATTTAACATTGCCAAAGGCGTTAAATTTTAAGCAAGTACTTAATTAATGTCTTTATTCCAGAGTATAGAAACACCTATGGCGATTATGATAAATTTATCCATCCAGGAGATGTTTATATCCTGCCGTAGACATTTTTATGCTATTAGAAATAAAAATTACACTAGCATTTTGGCATAAAAGACACAATCTAATAATTTAATTGTCCTGAGAGGACACCCACGGAAAGAATAAATACCTATAGTGATTCTATTGTTAAGGTGGTTCCGACGAAATTTCGACGAAATCCGCTACTTTCATCTCGATAATTGAGTAGATTCTAATGCTATTTATTCTTTTTTTTTTTGCCAACAATATACTTTGATTCATGAACTTTAGAATAGTAGAAGAATTATTTACAATAATTGATTATATAACTTATACCAACGATATTAAAATAACGTGATTTCACTTATTTTGAAATATTACTTTGTAATTACTATAGTTATAAATATAAAAGTTATATTGAATCAACCGGAATAAACCAAATGTCAACTCTGTAGGTTTATTTCATTTATTAGGATAATGTTTCAATAGTTATTGATAATTTGGCTGAATCAGCGTCGCAGGGGCTCTGCGCGGGCGACGGGAGGCAGAACGGCAGAGCGGCGCAAGCCCTTCTGACGGACGGACGTATGCGGTTTTTTTAAAAATTATTTACGTAATTCAATAATTGCAAATAAATAATATCAAAAAAAATATTGTGTGGATAGATTTAGTGTTGCAAATAAATTAGATTAGTTATTTAGATTTTTTTAGTGTATTAAATACGTAGGTATTTACCTACATTTATTATTATTTTTCATCAAAATGACTAAAATTTCACGACTGAAACAAATACAAATGCAAAGGATTCAATAATAGAATATCCTGTAAGTAGGTATATACCTACCTTCATATTTTTAGTAAAATACCTTCTTTGAGATACTTACCTAGGAAATCCTTTAATTATGTTTAGTTCCACGTAAACTAGGTAGCAGGTGGTGAGCCTATTGTCGCTCGTGATAAGATCAAGGCAACACCAGGCCTCAAGAATCAGTAAATTCCTGCTGTTATATACCCTAGGGGTATGAATATGAGCTTGCTACAATATTGTCTATGTCTACTATCATTTCGAACTAGGTGTGTGGTAGGTGGGCACATGAGTACCCTAGGGGTATGAATATGAGCTTGCTACAATATTGTCTATGTCTACTATCATTACGAACTAGGTGTGTGGTAGGTGGGCACATGAGTAAAATATCTAACTTGGATATTTACTCATGTGGCAAGGGCGCTTTCCGATTCCGACCGACGCGACGCGACGACGACGACGCCGGCGTAGGTACGAGGTGCTTCGGTCGGAACACGAACGTCGGCGTCGGTCGTACAACTAGCATAGAACTCAAATTACAATGATTATACGTGACATGCGTCGGTTTGCGACCTAGTTAGGTACCTACACAAAACAACCATACACGCTGCTGTTAGCTACCTAACTATCTACGTTATCTTGCACGAGCATAAATACCTATACATTCTATATATACATACGGTGTGTACTTGAATATTCTATCGGTAAGTAATACCGATAAAATATTCAAGTATTTACCTCGTTAGATTTTTTTTCATGAGCTGATAAAATCAGTGATAAGATACTAGGCTAAAGTAAATACCTACCCTTCTACTTTCAATGCATCTTATTTTGATTTATTTATTTGATTGCAAGAAAGGAAGAAAAAAGGCTTTACAAAACGTCTTAGTCTCTAACCAAACTAAAATATTTGAAGACTGTGAAATTATCACAATTAGGTAAATTAAAAATCCTACTCTCTGTTCCTTTATTATCGTACTATATGAATTTTTAATCCTAAAATTAAATAATATATTGTTGAGTGCCTACTGGACATAACAAAACTAATACCGTATTTTTCGAGTAATAGGTGTATGTAGAAAGTAATAGACCCGGCACGGTGGCACAGTATAAAGAATTCTACTCTTTTTTTGTACAGTCTTTACCTAACTAGGTAAAGGCAAAAGAATTATGGTTTAGCACTCTATGTATGTATGTATGTATGTATCTTTATTATATTATATTATAAGTGTATGTACTGTAAAACTACCCCGTGACGTCGTCCGCATGGATCCGTTACTTAGCGATAATATTACATTAGTTCTACTTTACCGATTTTGCATTATATTATACATTTACAATACTACAATATGTACGTACATACAAATATATGTATGTACACATATATTTGTATGTACATATTGAAGTAATCTATACTTATAATGAATCTCTAGCGAGGTAATTTTCACGGTACATCCAAATCACTCAAACAGTGGGTACAATGCGTCTACTTTGGCAATTGTTCGTGTTACTTATTTTGCTAAGGGTACATGATATTGTGTACCTTACGTACGGGCACTTACTAGAAGATAATCAACATTTATTTATTTATTGAAAAAGTATTTACAATATCATTACAGATAAAAACACAATACGATATCATAAAAAACCTAAAATTAAAAACACTAATTACTAAATAAATATATCTACTTATCCAATACTATACATTTTTGTGCAACATCCTTGAATTTTGATAGGGTACATTGAAAATATCAATTTCTATAGAAATAATGATATACACATAGGAATGATGACGCTTTGTTTAAAGCATGTGTAACTGAAAATCCTTATCAGCTCCGTCATTTGAATTCAGTTTTGCTGGTGAATGGTGCTGTTTCAAATTCAGTGCAGTGGTGGCCATACAGAGTAAAGATACTGTGGGAGAAAAAGGAAATAAAGAGGACCGAGAAGGTAACTATGCCTTCGGACCACTGACTTTCAGACAAAACTTACACTTTACGTCGTTATGTACATCTCCAGCCAAACCGTCCTGCTTATTCTAAAAGATCTACTTCCGTAAAATTTTTGCTAGCTATACAATATACAGAACGATTTACTGAAGTTATATTTGTGATATCCAGATGAACCGAAAATAAATAAGGAAAATGAAAATATGTTAATTCATATAGGTTAATTAAATTAACACTTATGAACGTCAAAGTTTACAAAATGTCAGCAAATTAACCTACAACCAGTTCGCTGACAAAGTAGAGCCATGAGAAGAACTGGCAAGAAACTCAGGCCACTCATTTTAATCGCCAAGTTATTACAATTTTTGTAAGTTACAGTTTCAAGTAGCATGCAAAGTGACACAGGCAATACACTTAACTCTATAGGTAATTATAATAATATAATAATATAATATTCTACCACATTCACACAGCGCCATTTAGCCCCAAATTAAGCAATTATATTTGCTTGTGTTATGGGTACTAAACAACTGATATACTACTTATATACATTTTTTTTTTTGTAAATACATACATATTATAGATAAATTACACCCAGACACAGAACAAACAATCATGCTCATCACACAAAGGTTTGTCCTGGGTGGGAATCGAACCCACGACCTCTGGCTTAGCAGTCAGGGTCACTAACCACTAGACCAACGGGCCAGTCAATTAAATTAAATACTTACAGCTTTCTATGTTGCAAAGAAAAAATAAAAAGTAAAATGCGTGCTTTACAGGCTGCCTCAATTTGCATATTGCTACAAAAGTACGAAAAGTCAGGGAGAAGTCAAGGGGAGTCAAGGGAAAGCCAGGGAGAAGCGAGGGAGAAGTGAAGAGAAAGTGAGGGGAATGTGAGAGGAAAGTGAGAGGAAAGTGAGAGGAAAGTGAGGAAAGTGACGAGGAAGTTAGGGGAAGTGAGGGAGAAGTGAGGTGGAAGTGCGGGAGAAGTGAGGGGGAAGTTAGGGGAAGTTAGAAGTGAGGGGAAGTGAGTGGAAGTGAGGGGAAGTGAGTGGAAGTGAGGGGAAAGTGAGGGGGAAGTGAGGAGGAAGTGAGGAGTGAGGGAAAAGTGAGGAGTAAATGAGGAGGAAGTGAGAGGAAAGTGAAGGGGAAGTAAGGGAGATGGGAGAGGAAGGGAGGGGGAAGGGACAAGGCAGGAGCTCTCGAATGCAGGGAAAGGGATAAGAAGTGATAAGAAGGGAGAAGAAAATGAGGGGAACGAAGGAGAAGAAATGGGGAAGTGCTAGAGAAGAGAGGAGAAAGCGAGGAGGCAAGGTAGAGAGAAGTGGAGGAAAGAGCAAGAGATGCTCGAGGAGAGGCAAGGGATGCTGAAGGAGGTGAAGAGGAGAAGAGGGAGGTGAGGAGAGAAGCGGAAACTGTGGAGAGTGGAGAAAAAGGGCGATAGGAAATGAGAGGAAGGGAAAAGCTATTGTAGTGAATATTTGCCTTTGTGTATTGTATTTTTTTTTTACGAGGGATATCTTTAGGTAGGTGAAAGAGGGTTTGTATGAATGGGAGATTAAAAATACTATGGAAAACAGTATTTAAACAATATAAAAATGTCTATTGGAAAAATCAATATTCACGCGAGCGAAGCCGCGGGCAAAAGCTATCTATATACATAAAAGCAAAAGGTCACTCACTCACTCATCACGAAATCTCAGAAACAACAAGTGCTAGGAATCTCAAACTTTGCATGATCGTTCCTATTAGGATATAGGTGCTCACTTAGACGGGATTTTGCAAAATCCATCCTCTATGGGTGTATAAAGGGGCGACAAAGTTTGTATGAAACTTCTATAGTTTTTATAGTAGGATTACCAAATTACTAGAAAATACTCTTTTTTTAATATTCAGAAACTACCCTTATTAAGTGAGCAAATAAGAGTCGAAGTTTGTGTGAAAGTGGTTCATCAGTTTTAGCGGTAGCGGGTTTAAATGAGATTCGCCATAGAGATGGATAATACTGATATTTATTACTGATACAATGTACGGTTGCCGTAAAATCTGGCACCCATCTGAATTTTCACGCGAACGAAGTCGCGGGCAACAGCTAGTCTATAATATGTATGTATTTACAAAAAAAAAAGTATATAAGTAGTATATCAGTTGTTTAGTACCCATAACACAAGCAAATATAATTGCTTAATTTGGGGCTAAGATGGCTCTTTGTGAATGTGGTAGAATATTATTATTATATTATAGTTATAAGGTGCATTTTATGCTTTTTGTTTAATTATCTCAATTTTGGCATATGTGTGAATTGGTTCCTTTTTGCATAAGTAGGTCCAATTGTTTTTTTATGCTTATTAGTTTAAAGTGTAAGTTAAACTTACTTGTGATTTTTATTATTAGTATCTACATTTGTTTTTATTATAAAGTGGTTTGTAAGTCAATTTAAATTTTATAAAAACCATGTTTTAAATTTATAATAATTGATGCGATACCTATAATCTTGTTTTAAGGGAAGTTTTGTGTTAGTTGTAAGTTTAAAAAATGAGTGTATTTTAATAACTTTTAACTTCAGTTTGATCGATAATGATCTAATACTTTATAATTCTGTTGCGTTAAAATGCCGTTAAACTATAAGGTTTTAAGTTTAACCGCGTTTAAGCGTAACAATGAATCAAGTTTTGTACTCTTATTTAAACACATTTATAGACTACCAGACTTAAAAGCAGTGAACGGACGTTAACCACGTTTAACATGAGGTAGTTCCACAAGTATTAATGATAAGCTAAATTGACATTATGTGCTATACCGACATTTTAGTTACAATTAAGTTCTTTTGTTTTTTAGGTTTTTAACAAACAATATTTTTTATGAAATAGAGACACTAAAATGCCGTTACGCTAAGCGTAGTGGCATTTTAGCCGCTGATCTATTAGATTTTTGTAACACCAATGGTATACTAAAACGCAAAAAAACGTTTTATTATAAAATTTAATTATATTTACAAACTGACAGGAGAATAAATTGAAAGTATTTCATTTGATCTATATCTTGGTACCTTTAAATCTCAAATAATTGTTGTCATTTGTAAGTGACAACGGTTTCAATTTTTGCCGCGTTTTTTGAGTGTTTACTCAAAACTCGACTTTGGCAGTTAACGGCATTTTAGTTATACCACGGTAGAGCTGGATTTTGAGTTTATTGGTTTAACCCACAGTAGTTATTTTTATTTCTACTACATATTTAACAAACGTCATGATTCTAAACACTCATCTTTGCTTTCGCTACTATATAAATAATAAATATATAAATAATATATACTAAAAAATATACATACTTACTAAACGAAATAATAAAAGATACTAAAAAAATAATTCATTATTTTCGCGTCTATCAGATTTTAGCTCTGCGGTTTCGGACAAGTAAGGTCATTGTCTTATAGTTGTGCTACTGCTACTTGACGCTAGAGGGCGGACTCGCACGCAATGTTTTTTTCGGGTGAGGCGCGGGGTGGTGAGGAAGCGAAACGCTCAAGGTCATATGTGACGGAACGCCCTTAAACTGTAGAGATGCGGCAACTATACTTTATTTTCAAGCACCCATTTTGATACATCATAGACGCCAAAACAGAACGCATTAATTAACAGTGAAAATACGTGAATATTTACTAATTAGAAACGGTTATTCGCCGCGCATTGCTATAGGTACCTACTATGATAAGGCGATGACCTCATCTTACGGGTAAATAAAGGTCTTTCTATTGCCTCCTAAGACAGTCCATCCCACAGCTCACTAGTAAGTGGTAACTGTCGCCAGTGGATTTCTGCAATGCCAGTGACTGTGATATAGCTCTCTTTAAGCCTCGTTGAAGAAAGATATAGCATAGTGGCATAGCGCTCGAGAAAAACCGCAGCTGGTAGTTTGTTCCAGAGCCTGCATTTTACTTACTTCTATATATTTTCTTTTAACTGCGTGACATTTAAAGGCAATTACCTGTTAACAAACAAAAGAAAGTGTAATAAATATAAAATATAACACTAAAATTAAAACATACGCCCCGCAGAATAGGCCTGCAAAATAAATTTAATGTCGAACACGCATGCGTACTAAAACCTACTACGGGACAAATCTTGTAGGGCCTCGCAACTTTTTAAGTTGTTCGCGAAAAGCATCTCATAAAGCTGCCATAGTGGAAGCCACCATATCAGCAATTTGAGACGATAGCGTTTAAAATGGTAGCCACCACTTTCGGCTTCTATTGACTGCTTACTTCAGGCAGAGTGGAGTCACTTTGGTAGACTAAAAATAAAATTAAGGTGGAAAAATTTCGAAGCGGGATTAACCCGCGCCTCTAGGATACCATCCCCCATGCTATTCGAGTACTTTTTCCAACTTTATTTCATAAGTTAGCCAGTGCAAGGCATTTGCATTAAAATAAAAATTAATGTATAATTTCAAAAAACAATCCTTAGCCGTCTTTTACAACCAGTCTACGTGTACAACACTCACAGATAAAAAGGGTAGTGGTAACCCACAGATGAGTCCCTAAGAGGGTACACTATGGGGCAACCCCATAAATTAAATTTCAAATAACTTTGAAAACACTCAATTTTGGCGCTACAGTTTACTTCATATGTTACCGTACGCTTGTTAGAACTGTTAACGATCATTATATAGCAGTGTAATTAAAATATTATGCAAAACGTAAGCATAATTATAATCTTTGTTAGTGAAACAAGAGAATTAACTAGGAAATTAATACAAGTATGCCGTCTAGAATGTCGTTTTGTAATCCTTTGTGGAATAATAAAGATTTTCCTACTTCTTTGTTTGGTACATACTATAAAACTACGTTTGAGATTCTTGTAGAATTTCAAAGCGTTAGAAAAACTGGAACTCTGGAATTGCCCTAGAAAAGCGTTTATGTGTAAAACCAGTAAATTATCCTTGTAAAAAAATAAAAATAAATTAATACAAAGTATAGCAATATGAGAATTAACTATAATTTTTTTTTTACTTAAAACGTTTAACAGGCAAAAGTTTTTTTAACTGCCTATAGCTTTATTCAAAATACCGCAATAGTAAAATCACGATTTGATATAGGTACTTACCTACTAAGTAAGTAATTTCAATTCCAATGCTGATAATATTTACATATTTGTATTAAGTAAATATATTATGTAGGAACTGTTAAGTTGTAAGAAGTCTTCCCACGAAGTTTATTCAGTAAATGACTTCATCGAAGTTATTGCTTCTATCGGAAAAGAGACATAAGAGGCAACACATCTGTATGAGAAAGTCTACCTTATGTAAATTACTACAATGTTTAAAATAACAACATCATTTTGGCATTTTATCACATTTCTACGGCGCGCGTCGGGTAATTGGGCGACTGGGACCACAAGGAACTGGCACCGCGGTCCTAGTCGCCCAATAACATTTTTGAATGTGTCGACTGGGACCACAAACCATGTGACGTAAAATGTACCGTCGCCAGAAAAAATTGGTGCAAAATTAATCTTTATAGTAATTACTTATATTGACGTGAGTAAAAACGCAATATTATTATGTATTGTGTTTCAATTTAATTTATTAGTGATCTTTAAGGCTGCTAGCTGCAATACATTAAGTAAGTGTTTGAAATTTATTCTTCTCATAGTTTAAAAAATATTTTGAGTTAATTATATATTATATTATACGTATATGCAAATCTAAATTAAAAGGATAGAGTGATATTTGTTCTATTAGTTTAATTTCTTGTCTATTATTATATTGATCAGCAAATGTAATATATTACGTGCGGTACCCACTTATTTATATAAGTAGATATGGCACGTGGCACTTTTTTAGCTTCTGTCGAATAGGCCCAGATCCACAGAGCGCATATTGGCTTTACTTTGATGAAAAAATCTACTTTAAACCAAAAATATTATGTTTCATAATAGAATATGCCTATAAAGCTATAGGCCCACATCCACAGATTTTAAGGTAGAGTTCAAGTGCGGTCTGTGAATCTGGCCTTAGTCCCGGTCTCGCTCTATGCGATACTTAATATGATGAATGATGAATGATACGAAAAAATAAATAATTTTAATACCAATCTTTGAGTTTAATTTCGAATGCTTTTGCTGCTGACTGCACAAGGATTGAATTTCAATAATACATTTTTTAATCATATTTTAAGTGGTTCCAGTCGTCCAAAGAATATCAATAAGAATATTCAATTGGGTAACTGACCCCGCGGTCCCACTTTTAGTATCGGTCCAGTTACCTCCTTACCCGCGCGGCGCGGGTGCGTATTATAATCAATCATCAAGACAAACAAGATGTATTTCTTTAAGTATTTATTGTTATTTTTTAAATGAGAATTTATAAACATGTGGACTAACGAATAAAACAATATTAATGCTTACACATGCCAAGAAAATTTTGTTGAAAAATAAAACAAATTAGTTTATGAAACAAAGAATAATTAAAGATGGAAATACTAAAAATGGACCTAGGTTTACTCAATCTCGCCTGAATCTGCGTTGAGCAAGCGTGGCGTTTAATGCTCATTCATGCCTTTTCTATAGGAAAAGGGCGGCTCACGACCGATCACGATCACGGCTGATATGATATGATTTTTGTCATTTTCATTTAGGTACTCGCTAAATCACTTACGAACATCGAGAGTGAAATCTATTCTATTCCCCTATACTCTCGTGTGATAAGCTATTCTCTTTGATTATATACTGCTATTCTATACACGAACTAAATACACTTCGGTCCCTTGTGTTATGAATATTAAATATCTATTACCTACTAAGAAAACATAAATGAAATGAAATGAAATATATGTTTATTCATTTAAGTTAATTAAATTAACACTTATGAACGTCAAAGTTTACAAAATGTCAGCAAATTAACCTACAGCCAGTTCGCTGACGAAGTAGAGCCATGAGAAGAACTGGCAAGAAACTCAGGCCACTCTTTTTAATCGCCAGGTTATTACAATTTTTGTAAGTTACAGTTTCAAGTAGCATGCAAAGTGACGCAGGCAATACACTTAACTCTATAGATACTTAATTACTTACAGCTTTCTATGTTGTAAAGAAAATTAAAAAGTAAAATGTGTGCTTTACAGGCTGCCTCAATTTGCATATTGCTACAAAAGGTAAAGGCAACATGTGAACTGTGATAAAGTAAGTGTCTTTATAAATAAGTGTCTTGTCTGTGCTAAATAAATGTATTTTCTTTCTTCTATCTAAACGTAGAAGTAGGTATGCTTTACTGTATTTATTATAGTTGTTAAATATATAAAACTGGATTTTTTTTGCTAACTAGCTGTGTAGCAGTAGTAAGTATGGAGGTAAGTATTTATAAATGATTTATTATTATTATTATTCTCTTTATTTATATTTTTTTTCTTATTAATTACATTTTTAAACAGGTATATATTTATATAAAACAAAAAATACACATTTAAAAATATAAAAAATAGATTACCACCGGCAACGAGACTAGAGTCCAAGCTACCGGCGGTTAGGGTTCCAGAGAGAATTTAATTAATTATTATTATTATTATACTAAGTACAATGCACTCGTAGTGCGTGCATTGTACTTAGTCAATGCACTCGTAGTGCGTGCATTGTACTTAGTATAGTTAGTAGTAGTGTAGTGTAGTGTAGTTCAACCTAACACATAACTCTGTTTTTAATTCACAATTAATTTAAATAATAAACGTACACGTTAAGTACGTTACGTTACACAATAGAATCGAACAAACAATAAACAAACAATAATTTAATGTTACAACTATCAATTACGACATATTAAAGTAATGATGAACCTTTCAAATTGTGAGCTTCCTTAATTAACTTAATTAAACTATTGATAAATGTTGTTAGGCGTGGTTTGTTTGGGTGGTCGCATCGTGACTGACCTTACACAGTTTTGAGTATTGTGCTGACTTAAGGCATTAAACTTAGGAAATACCTTCTAACCTTCGACGCAGAGAAATTTGTTTTGGCGCGAGCAACATACGACAACACCATCACAAACACTAGGTAGGTACTTAAAACACAAAATGTCGTGTTCATTCACATGTCAACCAAAACTAAATAAGTATACTACAAAGAACATACTGGCAAAATTGTACCTTGGCGAAAGAGGATCCTTGACTCTCCTTAGTTTATTGCTGTAATGATCCCGAGAATTTTCAGACGGATTCTTTTAGCTATCTGCAAGATTAACGCATAAAGATGTATATTTTTGCACCGATTGCACCGGTGATTCTGCACCGGCATCAAAAGTTTTAGACTATTTGGAAAAAACGAACAATCCGACACCATAGTTTTTCAAATAACCTGCGAAAATCTCCAACCAAAAAAAACGGAGCGTTCCATCGTAACTAAAGCAATCATACTAGTCATGGGATCATTTGCACAAACGCCTTAGCCTACGGCTAGGTCGTAGTAGATTCAATATTTATCGAGTATTTAATATCCGACCTTGGCAAGAAAAGTGATATAAAATTAGAAATGCGGTGAAGCAATTTTCAACCTTACATTAGCACAAGATAAACATCGCAGTAAAGTTATTTCGTCTTAAATGGCTTTTTTCCGCTGAACGTACAGTTTGTTAATATTTTTTGAAGACTTACGCTTATAATTAAGTCGTACTTTGTAATAGCACAAGCATCACTATGGAGGTAGACTCAAGATATATTAACGTATCATAAACGAGCTGTAGACACGCTATCACTATTTTCATTTTTGGCAAATATTTTTATGATTCATTTGTGGCAGACGAATCCACATAATAAGTGTTAACCACTTAAGTCAGGAGCTCCAGTATGATCCTACTCATACGCCCATCACTGTGACTCTTGATTGCCATCAGTTGTATATAAAAAGCCAGGATTAACAGTGATGAACCCTTGTGAACACCAAAGCTTTGAAAATTGGAAGTCAAGGGAACTGCTAAGCCTAAGGTTTGTCGCAATCAAAAGTAAAGGAGGAGTTATCATAATATCATATATAGTTATCACGCAAATTATAAGAAAATGCTGTGATTGCAGCAAATAACTATTTTTTTTTCAGCTTTGAATACACCTATAAAAGCATTACTGCTTTATGAAAATAAGTAGTAACTTTCACAAATTACTACTTATTTTCAAGAACACGCTAGTATTTTGATAGTGTTGCTATGCCTACGTCCTATTGTAGAGTGGAGGCTAAAAATAGTCTATCTATATATAAATAAATCACTTAACTTAATTCAGACCTTTGGTAATCACCTAATCACTTAAAAGCCTCTGTCACCTCTGTTAAAGTAAATACTTTACCGACCTACCGTTATCTCTAGCGGATTAAGGTTGACTGCGTAAACGTAAACTTTAATCCAAAGATATTTATCAAACCAAGATTACGTAAGGTGACGCCAAATAGTGCTAACGACCTTAAACGAAGACATGGTTCCGTAATATTAGTAATCTGCACTCACAAAATTCGTCAAAGTAAATTAACGGGTAAGCATACCTACCCGGCTGATCAATGCTCATGCCTTCTCTATATGGAAAGAGGCCTTGGCCCGGCAGTGGGACAATAACAAGCTGGTGTTATAATTATAAGCAGAGAAGAAACCTCGTTTGCTTCTTCAAAATGTTTTATTATTGAAAATAATATAGGTACCAATGTTAAAACATAATACAATTTTAACACGAAGAGATTTCTTATAGCCTGCCATTTTCGCCATGACACAAGTCTGGCCCAGTCACAGTTTGCGAGGCAAATTATTTTGCAAAAGTGGCAATGCGATTTGCGGCACGTAATGCGGTGTTTTGAACGTGATATTTTACCCTAAAAACATTGCATACCTCTTTGGCTAATTTTCAATTTGGACCATTTTAAATTTCGGCCAAGGATTGTGCGCCGTAGAATTATTAATACACTATTGTAATACAGATATTATTATAACTAACTTACATACTAACTTAGTAAGGTAACAGTGGTATTAGAACTTGATAACATCACCTATCATCGTATCATCTTGCTGATGTCACCAATAACCATCAAGCGAGCTGACTTTGGCAAACTCATTCCTTTAGACTGATTTACATTGATACAGTAGTAGCTAGCGCTATTAACACTGGATTCCGCCTCTGGATTAGTACTGTATACGTCTTCAATCCAGTTCAGCATCCAGTTAGTTCAATCCAGTGATGCTGGCGCTTAGAGGCTTAGAAGCTGATTCCTACAGCTATATCCTGCAGCGGACGTCTTCAGTCTGGTAATGTGATGTAAAACTGTATATTCGTTTGCCATATAGGTTATATAAAAAGTTCAATCATGTCATGCAAATCTCTGATGCGTAGTATTCGTAGAAAAAATTACTTAATCGCTAATGATTACGTATACGAGTACAATGTATGTAAAAACTTGATTGCAGACAAGATAATAAGTTATTAGTCGTGCTAGATAAATAAGTATAGGTATTAATAGTATCTACCATTGTTAGTAAATACTAAAAACTGTTAGTAAGCTATAAATTTTAAACATTTACTTCTTTTTCGTCTTAATAATTATGTTTAATGGTAAGTGGACTGCCATGGTAGAAAGACTGGCATAAACTTCAACTTTTTTATTTGCGAATAAAGTTGAATAAATAAATAAATGATCTCTACACAATGACTATCAAAAATAAACGATGATGAAACCAAACTGAATTTCACGGAGATTTAACTAAATTCAACAAAAAAACATTCGCTATTTTACACTAAAAAAAACTCTTAACAGCCGTTAAATTACTTCAAAACTAATCCGCTGGAGATCACGATTCATGCTCATATCATCCAAAGACATTTATTGTAGAGAATTAAACTAAAAGATCTCACTTTGATACTGGGTCTTAGGGGAGTCGGAAGTGAAAAATTATTTCACAAAGTCACTTTAAAATGACGGGTTTTTTTTTATATTAGCGTACCAAACTAATTCTACTCTGCCTGATCAAAAGTCGTCCTATTTGTTAACATGATGGCTTCCACTACGGCGGTTTTAAGATTGCTTATTCACGCTACACTGGAAACAAAACATCTACTTCAATCAGTCACGTTAGCATAATTTTATTTGGTACAATTAAATATCGATTTTCTGAAACATCTAAAATAGTAGCTTTTCTGCAAAATTATTATGGTAACACTACGAGCATAAATAGGCGGTACTTCAAAGAAATATTGCCACTCGTAAAAAATAAGAATGGCAGTATTGCCAGCAGCGGTTATTCTCTGCCTGGGCGGTCCTGTGATTTATGGGAGGGCTTTTTGAATTATCTGTCTCAGAGATAATATTTGTGGAGTGATGTGACATTTGCGCGGTCTGAATATTTAAGATGCTTTGTGTAAGTCGACCTGTCTTAAATATATTTGATGACAGACTTTCAAATATAAAACGTGGTTTCGCTTACCATTAGAATAACCAAAATGCTGATCTTGGGTTTCTATTTAGATCTATCCTGTGTACAAACATTAAATTATCTGATTCCCTACTAGTGCCGGCTAGCCATTGCTATTGTCCGTCGTCATTAAAACTAAATATTATAAAGAGTTGTTTGTCATTAACTGTCTAGTGACACCGTCGATACGCTACTTTTTATCCCGACATCTTTACGGGATCGGAATCTACGTTAGTGCAATTGCAACCGTACGAAACCGGGTTTAGTCTCCAATAAAAAAACATTGCATGGATTCAGTATGCACATAGCTTGAAGCACATACTTATTATTTATGATGATTAATTTATGATAAATATACAGACATTAGTATTATAATTGGCTAGCTGTCCCTCTTTGGAATAGCACGTGGGTTGAATCGTTTTATTTTGTAATCTTTTGTTTTGCTTACTATACTGTATGTAGGTACACAATATATCTAGTACCTAGTAAGCCTTTAATATGACACCACTCTATCTCTATTAGCGGGTGTCGTAAAAGGCGACTAAAAATAATACTGGTTAGCTTTGCATGCAAATCTCCAAATATTGAAACTATTTTTGGTCTTTAGGTCTCTGCGATAAAAAAAGTTAAATTTAACTAACTTCAAGCCAACTGACATTTGAGTATTTGGGCTTGAATAGCAAGGTTACGCGTAGGTACAAAAACCTGCCTGATTTGTACCCTATTACATCAAAAACTTAGTACATTAATGTGGAAACTTAATACTTACCTAAATACTGTTTTTTTTTCAACTTGATACTAAATAAGACATCGTGTAGAGAAGATCGTACTTTCGAAGGTCGCAAGTATAAAAATGCCACCAAGCAAGAATGAACTTAAAGCCAATTGGCACAAGTTGAAACTTGTTATAAACACATTTTGTCTTACTACTCTTTAATACTAAAAGTGCCGGTCGCGTGTGAAACAGACGTAAATTGCACCCATCTTCTTTTTCTTTTATTATATAACGAAATCTGATTATTTATACTGATGAATAGGCTTCCCCTGCGGCGAATGTTACAAAACAAAATAATAAGTACATAGATAAGAAAGCTTCAAGTATGTACATACGTTCTTATTTATCAAGTTGCCGCAACGTATTTGCCAAATTATTCGAATGCATATTGCCTGTCCGACAGATTCATAAATACTTTATACTTACATAACTTGTAGTTATGTACTTAACTCATACGATTCGTTCTACAGCTTCTGCAGCCCTGTTCGTTAATGCCAATTCGCAACTCTTTCCGTCTGTCTGATATCTCAGTACGTAACAGACAGAAGAGACAATAAAAGATTAAGCATGCACACGGCAAGTAATGTATTATTAGGGAACAGTATCTTCTCTAGAGCCCCTAAAATTTATAATAGAGTCCCAAATTCTCTTTAGATCTGAGCCTAAATTTATTTGAAAAACTAAGTAGCTTGCTATTGAATAAGTGTTATTAAAGTATAAAGGATTTTCTCGATGATTGTGATCTGTAATTATGTTTATATAAATGCTATAATTATATTAATCTAATAATAAAATTGTTAATAATACAATTCATACCACAAAGTTTAGCTAAACTCCTTTGCACTACTTATGCCTTATCAATAATATGTGATTGTAATTTTAACTAACTTTGACATAATGATATTGAAAGATTAAGAAGGATGCATATTAAAGGATAGGCATTTAATTATCTGTAATTTTAACTTAATTAAATTTAATTGTTGTATTTTTATTTATACTGACATTAATTCGCATTTGACATTTTGTATTTTAATTATTTAAATTTTTATGCCTGCAATAATAATTGGAAAAATTAAAGCAATTTCTACATCAAAGATTAAAAAAATAATCGAAATTTTAAAAAAATCAATGTATATAGGCACGACATGTTGATACCATTGTTCTAACATAAAACATCATCTGTACACATGTTTCGAAACAAAAACATAAAAACGACTTCCAAACTTCTTCAAAGTGTTATTTCGGCTAAGTGCAAAAAGATTAAAATTAAAATTAGCAATTTTTCTCATACTAAGCAATTAGTATTTTATAAAGTTTTATAGTAATGACTAATGATAATAAATAAACATAATTATTAAACGCGTTTGAACTCACGTTTTTGTTCTACGGAAGGTAAGAAACGTAATATTTTGTGTGCGAAGACATGTCACTAGTCTTATCTAGATAAATAACTGTGGGAAATTACTAAGCTGTTTTGCATGTCCAAATTGGTGTTCTCAATATACTAATTAAGGTTAATTATGGGTGTCAGACGGTTTATAGGTTCTCAGTTCTGGTACTGTATACGGAATGCTAGGCGAAGGTCTTGGACACTGTATCTTAAGTTCACTATATTTTATTTAAAATAGTTTTCTGCCGAGAAATTCGTAGTATGTTTCGTCCTTAGAGCCTCGAAATGTCTCCTGTAAATGGCAATAAGCTCGCTGGCTAAACGTATATAAACGTAGGTATATAGCTAGCGAAACGTAGTTTTACACCTCTGCGTATCTCCGAGGATAAAAGGGGTGATGTTATGTTTAAGGTTTGTTTTTCTTGGTGGCAGAATTCAATTTAATTTTATACCAATGAAATGAAAGTAATGGTGCACAATATGGGGTGAAAGTATTTAAACAAGCAAACAACTTTTACTACGAGATTATCAATTATTCAAAATGTATCAGTCAGTAACTTAAAACAATGAATTACCTTGAGCTTTTCCCATCGTGGGCACCACCATGCCACTACTTCTACTACTTCTACATACACCCCGCTGATTGTCTAACGTCAAGCAAAGTGAAGTCATTTTAGGCAGATGAGGGTAATATATAAAAAAAGCGGAGTTTAAAATTTAGTTCTCAGAGTTAATACTAAGAGCGCTGTGTATTTTCTTATACAAATATTTGCCACTACTTACATCAATGAGATTTTGACAACAACACGTTGACTCAAGATAGAATAGAGCCGATTTAATTTATATAAAAAAATCTAAATCGGTTAAACATTTTATAGTTAAATTGTACTTACTAAAAGTGGCTTACATCGGTATAATTCCTACGTACCGATGATCACCGATCACCCCAAAAAAATTTAAAAGATTCATAGAGAGGCCAGAAAGAAAAAAATGCTTGCTCTATCGTATGTTTCGCGGAGAGTGCTCTGAGGAACTGTTTGACTTGGTGCCATCGTCTCCTTTCTATCATCGCACCACTCGACATCGCAGCAAAGTTCATACATATTACCTGGACACGATCTTGTCTAGCAGGATTCGTTTCCAGCGTTCATTCCTCCCACGTACGTGCAGGCTCTGGAACGAACAGCCAGATGTTTTGTTTCCCAAGCTCTATGACATGTCCTTCTTCAAACGAGGTTTAAAGAGAGCATTAATATCACGGTGGCCAGCGACTTTTTTTTTTTTTTATTCTAGCCTACCAAAGTGACTCCACCCCGCCTGATGGTAAGCAGTCAGTGGAATCCAGAAGTGGTGGCCACCATACCAAAAGCCATAGTCTTAAACTGCTGGTATTTTGGTCTCCACTATGGCGGCTGGGAATAGGGCTAGGGGAAGGGAATAAGGGTGGTAAGGAAAGGGGAAAGGGGGGAAGTTGGACCTCCAGCGCTCTCACTCACCGAGCGAAACGCAGTAGCGAAACGGATACTACTACTCCTACGTCGATCTTCTTTGAGAGGGTAGTACTTCCCCGGACGATCCGGCCCATTCCTGCTGAAACCAGCGTGGATCTACTACCGTAGTCATCATCTGATTTCCAGTTTAAAATATCACTCATATTCGCCCAGGATCTCATCTGCTCCTTGCTTTTTTTATTAGTTGCCTGGAGTGTAACGCCCTTTGCAAAGCCCCTGGCATTGCAGAACTCCATGTGCGACAGATACCACTTACCATCAAGTAGGCTGTTGGCTCGTCTGCCACTGTAGGCAATAAAAAAGGCACAGTATTAATACGTCTAGTATCACTACTTAATAAGGTCGTAAATGTAGGCTGTACCTATGTACATTACACTGTCCCACTTTTATTATCTGTTGTTTGGCGGCAGATTTTTGAGCACAGATAAGAAAATGGCGTCACATGCGTAATATTCCATTATGAGATTAGCCGCAATAAACCTTACCTACCTACTGATATACCCAGCCTGTCCCGTGTATTTCAAAAATAAAATATTAATGGTGTTTTCTAAATCTTCTGTTTGGTTTATGTATTACTAGCGACCTTTGCAGAAGCATAATATAAGTATGTTTCTTACGGCATCATTATTTATAAATCGTTGAAATTTCCCAGCTCTTTACATGTATTCGCTGAACGATAGTTTAAACTGTATCAAAATGTATTATTTAGAAGAAGTTAGCGAAAAAATACAATAAAATGATTTTGATACTAATTAGATTCATTCCAATTCTTTTAATAAATTTAACAACGTCCGTCTGCGGTCACCAAAAAATGCATGCTCTTTCAACTATTTTTTAACTTCAAATATTTTTATTTTGAACGGTATGCCATAAAATGCAACAAAATACCATGAAAGTAGGTTATGGTTATTTCTAGAACAGCTAAAAGAAAAGCTTTTTAAATGCTTCCATGGTGTGAAATAGCCAATGACGGAAAATGCCACTTTGACGAAAATTTAAGCAAAGGTGAAACACGGTAAAATGGCAAACAGAGGCAGTCGCAGTCCTCGTAACTCTGCTTTATTTTATTCTTACTTTTACCCTTGAAACTTTACACCAACTCGTATAAATGTATAGTTTTACTACATAATCGCGTAATGACAACTCTGTAGTGTCAGTTGTCAGTTGACATGTCATTATATTTTTTTTATTTTTTTTTATTTTTCAAATCTGTGTTCTTTTAGACACGTAACATGAAAGATGTGTGATCGATTTATCACGGAAAAGCTCCAAGTGAGAGGCTAAATAACGTATGTCATTAAATCGTGCTATACAGAGTTGACTACTTGTATGGTACTGCTAGTGACAATTAAGTACATGTTACTTTATATTAAATAGTTCTTGCTATACACACAAGAAATCATTGCTTCTCTTCATTTTTCCTGTTAATCAAGAGTAGAAAAAAGATGGCATGGAAATCAAACAAGGCTGAGATCACACTTTTTTAATATTTTAAAGTCGGATCACTCAATATGATAATTATGAGTAATATATTGGTGAACTGTTTTAAATGGTTGTTCCCTATCATTAGACATTTAAAAATAGTATGTACTTGGTATACGAGTTTATGAACATAAGAATAAAAGTGATTATCGCCGTTTCATAGCTATGTTACTTCTTCAACGGACATTACGAAACCTTTCTTTCTTATTACATACAACAAATATTTTTAAGTATTTGGATGATAGGCATCTCGAGACACAATATGTGGTCCTAAAATGATTTGTCGAAAGTTGACTGGGTGTCGCTGTCGACAGATACGTCTTGGAGGTCATCATCATCATCAGTCCTAAAATAGTTGTAAGAGAGAGTGTATGTTGATTGAATAATTGTAGGTAACATGAAAAATAGAGGCAACACACAAGATTCTTTGTTAAAAACTTCATCACTGACAACTTCTTGACATGACTTATAAGATTATTTACTTTTTTTTACCGAAATAATTGCACTTTATTAATAAGCAGTCAGTGGGGTCTCTTGAAGTAGCATGATCTACAGAAAATCTTCCACTTGTAGCACCTGCGCCCGCCGGCGCCGCCGGCGCAATACGTATATCGCAATCTATCAACTCATTTATTAAAATTACAATGTAGCTACTGTACAATCAGCTAGCTATATAATAAGGAATTGTACCTAGAATAATCGACACATGGATACTAGGATTTAATTAAAATTAAAATAATTACTCACGGTCTGTAGGTATTTATTTTAATAGTATAGTGTATGTAGCTACTCCTCCGCCCACTAGATACAACCTAGTGTTTACTTCACTAAGATCATTCAGTAAACTGATCCAATGAATGATCGCTAAACCAACCAGACAAGACATCATATTTTAATTCATATGAGAAGTTCGCAGGAAAATTTGTTCAACACATGACGAGCACCGTCCTATGATTTATGAAGTTATTACACTTGTAAAGTGTGACACAAAAACTTTCTATGTAATTACTTGGGTTAGGCCTTTGCCAATAGTGGCAGTCTTTGAACTGAAATGATGAATAAGTTGCATTTATGGGAAGCTAATAGAATAAAAAGAGCAAGTTTAAACTTAATTTTCTAACAAAATAAGATCCTCCACAAAAAAAAAACACTAGATTAAAACCTCCTTAATCAAACTCACATTCTCAATTAGTTTAGTATCAGTACCAACCATTAATTAGCGTTTAAATAACGCTATAGCAATTACGACAATGGTAATACACGTATTTTAAGCCTTATACACTTATGCTGTCCTGTTAGAAACAACGACACAACTCACACAACAGTATGATGGAAGTTTTCGAAATACGAGCCTAAAATGTATTAACATAGAGGCTCTTTCCCCGTGTATCATTGTCCTAGTTAAGCCTTTATTTCTTACGGTATGTAAGTCACATGTTGAAATAAACTCGCGTGAATGTTGTTTTTTTTATCGAACATCCATCTTTGGTTGTCATTTTGACAGCAATGAAAGTGTATTACCGAAATGGAGACTGTTTCTTGATTTCCTTCGCCTACCATTTATGAATCTGTCATTGAACTTGAATTTGGAATGAGTTCGTTAATAGTATCGTCATGTCATTTGGGATAACATTCCGAACCGTTCACGTGTGTAATTAGGCTGCTTTGAATATATATATATATATTTTTTTTTTATGAGCCTACCAACGTGACTCCACTCTGCCTGATGGTAAGCAGTCAGTGGAATCCAAAGGTGGTGGACACCATTCCAAAAGCCAAACTACTGGTATGGTGGCGTCCACTATGGTATATTACGAAATCAATTAAAAAATAAGTTTGTACCTATATTTTAATGCTGAAGTCGTATATTTTTAATTGGCTGCAGTATTAAAAATATACGACTTCACGTGGTTTTAATTCATCTATGCTGTTGTTTGAGAGGCACAATGAATATAGATTTACCAAACTAATGGCCTTGTGTTTTTTATGTGTACTTTTTCAACTCTATAATAATTATCTAACCTTCCTGATGAAGCATTTTTTCCTTGCCTATTAGACAAATTAATTTCAAGTACAAATCGATAAGCAAAAGAAATTCAGATTTGGGAAAGCATTCTATATTTGGCACAAAAACTTTCGAACTGAATTATAAACACACAGGTGTTCATCTAGAAAGAAAAAAAACGAATATTTAAATAAGGAACGTTCCAAAATGGCGTCATTTCGTAATGCTTAGAAAGTACAGATACAAAACAAAATTAAATAGACTTTATGCGTCTAATATGGGCTCATTGTACAATGAGAGAAGATTAGATCTTTGTTGATGGTCATGGAGACTAGTTGATCACAAACGATATAAGTGCTATTGATCTAGCTTTCGTAACATGTGAACTTTCAGTTTTTGACTGTGGCGTAGTAACAAGAAAAGAAAAATATTATTGGAGTATTTTTATTTAGTAAAATGGAAGGGTAATGATAATAAGAACGTACGTTAACTCATGATAGTACCTACTACAGATCTTTTTTATATTGATATGAGTCAAAGGTGCCTACATGACATGTAAAGAACATTTTAATATGATCTCTTACATGGAACCATACAGTCTCTTACTTTGGCTGTCCTAAGAGACGACTAAAGGATGACAGCTGACTTTTCTCAGCTTTTATTTAAATCTCGGAAAAAGTATCGCATAGGATGCTAAACACTTTATAAACCAGAATTAAAACTATTCGAATTATAGGCCTTTTAAATGTCGAATGAATCTGTACAACATGTTTTCAAATCAGTCGAATCGGTAATTTTCGTGCAAATTAGTTAATTTTCGCGGAAATGTATCACTACATGGACCAGTCATGAGCTGCTTTCATCCATCATCTTTATCAGGTTATCGGTCTACCTTGTGACTTCGTGTTGCGAGGGCTCTGCCCACGCACGCACGAACCTTTCTGCCACAACGTTCTGCGAGCTATGTAAAGGCAACTCTTTGAACATTTATCTACTACTTTGGTTCTCTTGCGTGCGGATTTATTCATTTTTATACGGGAAAAATTTACAAAAAGAGCAAAAAGTGCAATTATGTCACGTCATTTAATTTGATATCGACTGTAATAGTGTTGCCACAGTAGTAGAAGTCGTCCTTACAAGAATTGCACTCAAGGCTGTCGTGAAAATTGTTCTGTACCTGTTTCCGTGTGTCGTCGGCCAGTGGCATCCCGTCCGACGGGTTGTTTGACGACTTGTACTTGCGTATACTCTTACATCGCTATTAAGTACTAAGTGTAATAAATTGCTTCTACTTAGGCGATGGTAGCGCCTACGATCTCTCGAGCTCTCCTGCTCAGCTTTTTCACACTTAAAGGACCCGAAATCATTAGAAGAACACATAACGGTAAATAGTTTTGGGTTTAATTGAGCGACATAACTATACTGAACTGTTCAGTTCGAGATCCTTTCGATTCCACTGTGAAATAGTGACACTTTAGTCCGCACAAGTCGTTTATTTCCATAAATTTGACTGCTCAGAACTTAGTTGCCGTGCATGTCATTTGATATCAACCTCACAATACTCACTTCTTGACGCCATTCGCGCTAACTTAAGAGCGGCCAAGTTACAATCCACGATTTATCTACCTCTGTTATGTAGGTATGTTATTTAACAAGTCAATGCCAGCTAACTGTCGAATAAAATTCTAACACATTTATGAAATGATTCACACAATCGCACGTAACGTCTGTCTAGACAAAACAGACATTGACAAATAATGGTTGTACACTCTGTCTACGGCTTGTGATAACTGAAATACTTGAATACTGCAATACCAATACGCGAACAGCGTGTGAAAAGTAGTCATGTTAGTGTTGCCAGTTTATGACGGATGTTTTGATTTGGTATTTTTTTCTGATGTGAAATGGCGAGGTCTGTAAGATTTTCAACTTTGTTTTTGAAATAAAAGTTTATGATAACTTTGTGTCTTTCGAAATACTAATATTTATTCATTTCGATATTATACAAGTTCTTCATAGGTTTTTACTTGATCATGTTCTTTTTAATTTTTGCCAATCGTTATAATAAAATATCTTAATATTATCATTATTTGTGTCTATCTATATATTATCTAAATCCTAATTTAATGTTGAAACCTTATATTCGATAATTTTGCCGTCCGTCCCGTAATGTGTACCTAACTGAGTCTGTCAACATTGAGCACGCCATTCAAGCTACACAGTGGTGGGCGAACCTGACCAGACTGGACAGAGGGTTCTAGAAAGACAGGATATATACAGTAAGACAAGTTTGATAATATTATGTATGCCTTAATGGTTAAGTGGTTTTGTGTATTCGATCCCCGTGCAAGTAAACTGCGAGTACCTACCCGCGAGTACCTACCTACCTTTTGGAGGGTAAGCCTATTTTTGTATTTTGGAAGCAATGTGTTAATGATGTAGGATACCCACAGATTGTAAGGGTTAATGCAATACTTAACCGACCACCATGTTTTCACAGTAGGGGCTAAGATAAACTTCACTTGGTATTCATTGCGTTGATACTCTTACATGATGGATGATTTCTCTCGTCAGTAGGAGCTCTGGTAGCACAGTTCGCAGTGCGCCGGGACAATATTGCGAGAAACATAGATTCGAGTCTTCCTTTAAGATTGCAAAGCAGAGTTTACATGATTTTAGAAAATCGCTTTAGTACTTGTACGCTTGTATTTGCTTACTATTTAACTCTCATTCATCGACGTAGCACACTAAATATTACAATCTATTTTGATTATTTGATGGCCTGCCAAACTATAATTCCAGGAAATCACAATAATAAACGAACTGACATCAATCTAGAAAACTGAAATCGTTTAAGTTTACCAGATACAAAATAACTGGGTTTTATTTTTAGAACTGCCTAAAATGTAAAAACATAACTTTAAAAAAAACACAATGCGTGAGACAGAAGAATGGAGAAACAGTAGGAAAAAGAGATGAATTGTTTTATGAAAATGTAGATGGTGTGACTTTTCTGGTCGACTCAGCTTATTTGTTCCAAAACCAGCGAGAATATTTAAGCGTAAAAATGACCAATGAAACCGTGGTCTTTTACTGTTTAATGAACCGTGAGAGTCATGCTGGAGTCTGCATGGAGATGCAGACCGCACGGAATTGGTCTTTACAAAAGTTGATGAAGTTATTAAGAAATGTATTTGAGAGATGATGTGGCATTGTGAAATTTATATAAACTTTGTATCAATATGCAATAAATCACAATAACAACTTAAATCGTAAGTCGAAATGGCCCTGTGGGTAAGGGCAAGGCATCCGATTCGTAAACACGAGGTAGTGGGTTCGAATCCGGGCAAGTACCAATGTGATTTTTCAAATCATATGTACTTTCTAAGTTTATCTTGAACATTTCTGACTGACGGTGAAGGAAAAACATCGTGAGGAAACCTGGACTTTAAAGTCTGAAATTGCCAATCCACCTTGAGCAAGCGTGGTGATTAATGCTCATTCCTTCTCTATGAGAAGAGGGCTTTGCCCTGCAGTAAGACAGTAAACAGACTGGTATTAAAATTATTATTATTATGCAATAAATGACAGTCAACGTAAAAATTAAAATGTAGAAATGTTTACGATTTTAGTCTGTCCCTAAATTTTATTGCAGACACAGGCTTTAAATAATCACTTTGACACTGATTTGCAATTTTTCAAAGTCATAAATAACGCTCAAAATATCATAATCGAATAGTTTATTATGTAATACGCGTACGTATAATACGTGTAATACATTCCACAAACTTGAGTGTCAAGAACTTTGAGTCTGGCCGTTTGTGCGCAGCTTTGGTAAGTTCTTTTTAAAATTAAGGCAACGACCACGTAAAAAGAACATGCTCTGTGTCATGAGGAACTTATACGTAACATGTACAACTTATGAATAAAAATTACACACTATACTTCACAGGATCTAAAGCTAAAAATAATTTGGAATTCATGTCCTCGGAATTTCAAGTTAGTGATTTCAATAACATTTAACATTTTCTCTATTTCCTTTCCTTTCTGTAGCGTAGAGGCATTCCTCCTATATCTACCGGTGCTTCAGGCCTGCACAAATGCTTTAATCCGAACTTAATCCAGTGCGAAATAATTTCGCTGTGGCTAACATTATAAAAGTCATAAAAAAGAACATAAATAAAGTGAATCTACTGCATTCCCTGCGCACTAACGGCCTATGATACATTTTTCACCGGCGCCTACAACCGGTGTCCGGAATACCTAGTTGTGTCAACGCATTTCTACACCATTCGCCATGATTCTTGCTCTCGATATAAATCTGTACCGGTCCGTGTAAATGACAACTAAAATTTAACAGTCAATGCGAATTATTGTGATGCTGAGACGTCGTTACAACAATTTTCTTCCTTCGGAAGAGGCTCACTTCTCCTAATTAATTGCATTTGTAATTAGTTAGGTGGCAACATTGTTGAATGTTATCTCAGACGTCATCTTAACTAAAACAGAAACGTAAAAGGATAGTGAGGTGATCAGTCACCCCAACCAGGTTACTATAGCAAAATCCACGACAGTTCTCTAATCAGTGGCAGATGCTACTAATTAAGTATGCATAGATAGGAGAATACAGAAAATCACAACTACCTCCATTTAACGTATTAAAAGTTACCCGTTTTTTTTTTTGAACGAGTGGAATGATGAGTCTCAGCGCGATCCTTCCGAAAGTAAAGAAGCGATACAGCGAACACAAGAAATAAATTGAATGACATGTAATTCGATTTGTCATGATTGTAATCGATAAAGTAAGAACGAGTTTGTTTGTAATGACTTTTACCGTCGGTTAAATGTCGCCGGTGAAATTTCGGCAGGTTTGACGAGAACAACTTACCAACTCACTCTTATTACTATAAAACATTATTGTAAACAATAGTAACATCAAAGTTTATTTTATATTATTTCGAATACACATGAGTTGCGTGATAAAGACCAATTTATCTAATTCGGTAATGACTAATGATAAAGCCCTCCGACCACAAGGTATGAAGTCATACAGCCTAATTTTACGATACTTTAGTCGAGTTGTTTTTTTTTATACTAAACTTTTTAAAATTTAGGAGGTAACTAAGTACATTTTTACAACTAAATTACGAAATTTATTCAATAATTAAAACATAACATAGCTATTATGAGATATTTGTTTGGATGGCAAACCAAGATGTTGCTGATGCTGACTTGGGAGAAAGAAGACCAAGTGGACCGTTAGATGTGTATCAGAAATATCTTAGTCTTTCATTCAAAAAAAGAAGTTGTATTTGAAAAGTACGTTTTTAAACAATAGTGTTTATAAACTCAGTGTTATTTCATAAGAATAACAATATCATATATGTTGTACGTATTTCCGACATAAGTCATGAACTCATGATAATATAGACTCTTTATTATCATGAGTTCGTGACTTAGGTCTTAAATTCGGAATAGTTGTCGTAAGTATGTGGGAAATTGCTTTTGTGCTTGTTGATAACCTACAAACAAATTAAACATAGAAGCATTAGTTAACGCTTACCGTCTACAGACACAAGCAAAGCCAAGAGAATCACTTGCGCGTTGACGTTTACTGACACTATAATAATCTTCTAACTCCTTTCCTGAAGAACTCCTTTCTTGAAACTTGTAGGCTCTAGACACTCTGTTAAATCAGTGCCTTTAAACAAGAACAATAAAAATGTATAGTGTGTAGGTAAATGAAGAAAAAACGAAGACGTTTAGTTAGTGTTACTATCAAAAGTGTAACACTAAACAAACAGTATTATGCATATCTTTCGCACGTGGAACACAGCAACAGATTCAACACGAACATGATTCACTTGTTATTACTTTATACTCATCTTTGTTACGATTCAGGTGGTAAATAGGAGTGGGTAATATCATTTAAACATATAGGTAAAAGTATGCGGAATCATGAGACAATATGTTTAGGTCTTGTAAAAAGGCGTAGGTAACTGCTAGAAACACTTTAGATTTTATAGAAAACTAGCTGCCCGCAGCGCGGTCAGCTAGTTACTCTGCTCTGCTCCCGTCGCCAGTAGCGTGATGTTACATAGCCTATAACCTTCCTCAAGAACTGGACTCTTTGGATTTGGATAACTCTTATTGCGTTGCGAATTATCCAAATCCGACTGACAGTTCCAGAGATTAGCGTTGTAACAAACAAACAAACATCTCCTTCGCTTTATATAATAGTATAGATAGAATTACAGATAACATAGATCATGTTAATAGAAAGACTGAGCGTTTTTCTTGTAAGTGATACATTAGGTGACCCTTGCAAAGTTAGTTCAATTTACGAAAAGATACTAAAATCCGCGCATGAAATGAGGGTAAACGTTAATATCCTTCGACAATGACATCAAGACTGTATGCTAAAAATAACTTTAGATATAGTTCTTATGATAATTCAGAGACTTTTCCGAAAATTTACACCTTAGGGCTCTTTCCATTTAGGTAAGTATTTGGTGTCATTTGGTGTACTGCTGCGGTGCCGCAGCGGTGCGTTAGCAGTGCGTTTGTCGTACTGCGCACGGCCACGACAGCAGGACAGAGAACGTCCTGCACGCTTAGTGCATAAACTGTATGAAAAAAGTCGACCGGCGGTGCGCAGTACGACAACCGTACTGCTATTGCACCGCAGCAGTCTGACACCAAACACCTAAATTGAAAAAACTCTAATTCTTTTTTTTTTATTTATTGATAAAAATTAAGTCAATTTCAGGAAGAGTATGGTGAAAGGCAATTAAGAAAAGTTGAAACATGGTAAAAGGCTAGCCTCCACATGGGACCTAAATATAAGCGAAACGTGTAAGACACACCACTGTTTACCATTCTAGAGTAACAGCGTGAAGATTACACCTAAAGACATAAAATAAATAATAAAAACCCGAACTCCGGTTGGATTAAAGCAGTTATATGCCTTAATATCACCATTAGAACATCTGCCGAATGCTAAGGAGGTCGTGATACTCACAGACTTCGTGGTTGCTGTGTTAGAGTGAGACAGCGATATTATTCTCATTCATAACACGGTGGCTTATGAAATAATCATTACGTACACTGCGAGTCGCGGAAAGTACTCATGTGAAGATTACTGAGATTACGGTGTAAAACGTAATTAAAATATTACATAGCTAATATACTAAGTACCTATGTAAACCCTATATTTTAGATGTATATTTTTTTTTATTTATGTTCGACTACTTGAGATCTCTGTCTCGTTCACTATTCCTATAAAGTAAAGTAATGCCTAGGTCATCAACCTCGGTTTTCTCAATTTGTCAATCATTAAGCTCACGATTAGTAAGGACTTGTTGTTTTATCTTAACATTCTTTCTATTGCAAAAAAACATAGGAGTTGCCTTCCAATGGTTGAAACGAATTAATCCCTAGATTAATGCTTTAAGGGTTGGACAAACGGACTGCTTGCTTGTCTGTAGGTAACTACACAAAAGCTGCATAGTTTCATGGTCCGCATTGTAACGGGAAATAAGAATCGTGGAATAACAAAACGTTAGTAGGCAATAATGTATTGAATAATGTAATTCGCAGTGTGAGGTACTAGTTTTGCTATTCTGGTAATACTGTAGGTAAGTACATCTTTCCCACGGTTGTAGGGCTGAATCACAAGGGAAGTAAAGTAAGGCGTCATACGGACTCATACCTAATCCATAATGTTATCTGTCTTGGATTGTTATAATTATTTTGGAATCGTTTGGTATGTAGATACTTACCAACTTTGTCAGTTTACGTAACCGTTTATCAGTAATTAAGTTAAATTTTGAGTGAAAAGTATTATTGATTCCATGCTTTATGATTTCGTTTGGAACCTAAAATATATAGAAGCATTAATATCTTCTTATTTAATTATTATTATATCAACTGAGATAAGATAACGAACAACAAGGAAGGTGGCGGTTATTTTGACATCAAGTGTAAATATTAGTCTTGTTTTTAGGAACTTTCTGTTTAGAACTTACTATTTTTCGTGTCATTTTAATTTATAATAATTGACCAGAGATAAATATAGTTTCAATAATCGACTAAAGCCACATTAGTACAGCGTTAGTTAGTCGAGCAGCGCTGTGTCATTGAACTTGAACTCGGGAGAATTAGGGTGGTGCTCCCACACAATCGATCGTTCCGCATGACGCCGCGCCGGGATGAGATCAATAACTGCATACGCCAAGTATAAAAGATATGACATTGTTAATCAATAAAATTGGCTAAAGAGATCGAGAGCAAGAGGCCTGTCTGGGATGGTAATTGGTGGTAGGTATAGGTAAAGCAAAAGCATGAATTCTACTACTTTACATTTCTTAAATAGATCCATCCGATTCCTATTCACACTGAACCACAAAACTAATCATCATCATCATATCCGTCGAAAGACGTTCACTGCTGGGCACAGGCCTCTCTCCTAATTTTTACCACCTTGGCTTACAGCCATAGGCTACAACGATTTACTGCATAAAATATAGTTTTATATATCAATAGTAATAATAATATGTACTTACTTATTTATATCTTTACTAATGACACTTTTTTCAAATATAAATTTAGAAGAAAGCTTTAAATAATTATACACTTTTAACTTAAAATTTTTCTCTAACGCTATAAATTATTATCAAAATTGTATTGCGGCACTAATGCGTTGACATAATTTATAAGCACGTTTAACAGCAAGCCTCTAGGGTTACCATTATTATGTACAAATAAAATCGGCTTCATTCTGAAATCAGCGTGGATCTACTACCGTGAATGATACTAAATATCACCTTAGTGCGGTCACCTATTTGATTGCATGTTGATCATAGCAAACTCCTCCCTTAAGTGGTTTATGTCTTTTTGGACATCTATATATACCCCCAGGCTCCGAGCAAATAATGAGATTTTCTTAACAGAGAAAGTCAATGTAAACTTTACCGGACCGGTGATTATTAAAACCTAAAACTTTAGTACCAATGAACATCAGAGGCAGTCAGTCAATCAGTAACTAATATACCTAATCAATAAAGTTCTAATTAAAAAGAACACATATTATTATGCCAGCTAGTCGTAGTACACACGCATGTTTACGATTTTGATTCTTTTAGAAATGACTCAACAGTATATACCTACTTTAACTGTAATTATAGTTTGTAGGTACTACTATTTACTGTTGTACAGAATTTTTTATGTCAGCAGCAAATAATAACCAAATCTCGACCATTGACCTCACAATTCTAGCTAAAATTTGTTCGGTAACAATCTTGCCTATGGCTTTTCTAGGGATTCGAAGTGCAAATCGACTAAGTATTCGAATTGGGGTTGTCTTTTATTTATTACATTTCTCGATTTTCGAAAGACGTTTTGATTTTGAATTTGTGATTTACAATTTGGGCCCTAGAGTTTCATTAAAAGATAAGTTTAAAGAGATAGGTATTATGACAGTGGCGTCTCAATATATCTTTGCTAACATTATGTTTATCAAGAAAAACATTCACTTGTATTCAAGAAACTGTGACATGCATTCTGTGAATACCCGAGGTAAACATAAGTTAGTTGGTACATGCCATCGCCTACCTATAGTAAACAACTCATTTGCGGGTCTTGGTGTACGCCTGTACGGTTCTATATTAAACTACCCATTGACATTACGAATCTACCCTTAGAAAAATTCAAACAAACTGTTAAAAACAATCTTATTCAAAAGGGTTATTATAATATTAATGATTATTTAAATTAAAATAATATAAAAATATTTAAAGTAAAATTAAAAAATGTATTGACTATTGTAGTAAGTTTTTTTTTACAGCGCCATCTAGTCCCAATTTAAGCAATTATATTTGCTTGTGTTACTAAACAACTGATATACTACTTATACACTTTTTTTGTAAATACATACATATTATAGATAAATTACACCCAGACACAGAACAAACAATCATGCTCATCACACAAAGATTTGTCCTGGGTGGGAATCGAACCCACGACCTACGGGCTTAGCAGTCAGAGTCACTAACCACTAGACCAACAGGCCAGTTTGATGTGAAGTGAATGCATATCATGATCATTATGAACTCCTAAGACATTACATTCTATTAAGGTTCTTTTACCACCCATGCCCTGCATTGTCATGCTCACTAAAATGTCATGGCTTGTGGTGTCGTATTCGCCAGGTCATCACCTTCCCTCTAATATGGCGAAGGTGATGATGGCTGGTCTGTGCGTCATGATCGTGAACGGGTGCTACCTGGGATGACTGGTCAATCTTGGCATGGCATACATTTAATACTTAATCCAGTTTTACCTTGTCGTTCAATATGACTGGGAGATGCGTTTACTTTTTTAAATAAAATACGTAGTCAAATTTTATTATCATACTAAAAAAAATTGAAATCCTCTTTTTTCTTTTTTTTAATCTTGGTAAATAAATTAATTGGTTGATTTGTAATAATTACTTTGTATGCTTCTTTGGTTGCGTTGATGTGCTAAAATTGTTAACTCATACAAAAAACTGTAATTATCTGGCGATTGAAAAGAGTGGCGTGAGTTTCTTGCCAGTTCTTCTCACAGCTCTACCTCGTCAGCGAACTGGCTGTAGGTTAATTAGCTGACTTCATGTAATTTTGACTTTTAATGTAAATGTCTATGATCAAAATGAAATAAATGCTTTGAGTTTGATGTGGAGGACATTTTTGTCTTTTTGTTAAAAATTGTATCAAGCCAGCAATAAATCTATCTGTTGGTGAATAACCACCAGAAGCACAGTTATCATCATCAAGAGAGGAAAACACTAGACTACAGTTATTTCTTTATATTTAGAGGCACTACTTACTTACCTAACTCAACACTACTAAGGTGAGCCCCTATGTCTGTCTTCTTCAAAAGACACATCTTGAACTGTATTGTACGTTTTTTCAAACATCCATTCTTTTTTCTTACAAGCATCTCATTTCGCTAAATTAAAATTGAATTAAGTACAGCATTTCGAAATTTACCAGTCTGTATGGCAACACTAGTCCACAGTTTGGATACACACAGTTACACACTGCATATATTGCCATATATCGCACTATCTCCACCGGGGGCTTTGGCCGCGTGAATAAATATAAACTTGTGTTATTCTACCTTGTTTGGACAACGCAACGTGGAAATCTTCATTCTAATCCACAGCTACATTTAGCAACCCGCTACCAGATAGATAGTGCTAATATTAGAATGTTATAATTTATGTCTTTATAAAACAGTTGCGGGTTTATTACGAAGCTTTTATAGTTAGGTGTGGATTGCTGCGGCTTTAGTTAGGGAGGTACTCATTTCAATATTCAAATATATTATCAGACAATGAAAATAAATGATCGACGTGCTAAACACACAGGAGGTGCATTAGTTAATTTTTCAATTTGTAAACTCTTACCCATCTAGCGGTAGGCAGGGTTGAATACCGAGCAAATATCAATGCTTTTCTTAGGATTGAAACCTACTCTCAGTAAAAGCTACGCAATTTGAAAAGCCTGTGCCTATGTATTTTATTCCAAAAGGTAACGTAGATACCCAATAAAATAAAATATTGACTTAATTTAACAAATCATTTAAAAATTGTAAGACGTTTTCCCCAACAGAAGTTATAGCTAGTACTCGCAATGTAACATCACCAAAACCGTAAATTGTTTGTGTCCTTAAAAATTAATTGACGTAGGTATTGAAATCGTGCCTATTACATCAAATATTTAATAGTTACCTAGCCATGTTTCTCCAAGCAGTAATAAAAATGAAATGGCTTTGAATGAACAAACACGTAATAATAAAACAAAAATCAATCCTAGTTGCTTTCCCACGAATACACGTAATACAGAATCAATACAATGCCAAAGCAAAATCAACCATAACATTAATGAAATACGGTTTAAAACACATTTTAATTAACACTAGTTTGCATCCTAGCCAAACAATGGGCGCTTACAACGAAACCTATTTTAGTAAGACCATTTATGCAGACCCTTTGAACTACAGCGATTTAATATAAGAAGTTCGTTTTGAAACTGGCCATGCAGCTTTTCAAAAATTAAATTCTAAATAATCTGTGGCTATGATTTTTGTTTCATATCCCCCGAGTAAACGTAGGTATATTCTGCGTGCATTGTGATCAAGAGGGGTGTTTAGCAATAAATCAATCCCACAGCCCACAGCCACTAAACTTAATCTATGCGGCGTACATTTAATTTTATTCGGCGCACTTTCATTAGTATTGAGAGGGTAAAGTCCATAACTTTTTGTTTTGTTTTGAAACGACGATTTAAATCTCTGGTTCAAGGCAATAAAATTAACGTTCCTACACATGCGGTTCAGTAGTAATTTCACATTCTCATATTTCACATTCGGCCAGATTGCATGACTTTAATGCAAAATAACGCTTGTAACAGTTAGAGTCACATTATATCAGTAATCATTGTCATACGTAACCCATATATCTTTACCACAATATGTAAGAGTGCTTACACATCGCTATAACCGATATTTGACAACGGCGAAACAAACATCGACGTATGACAGTGCCGGCAATCCAATTACCTCCTCGATCCTCTTTCTTTTCCTTTTTCCTCTCTCATCCCCTTCTCCCTACATGGTCGGCAACGGCTTGGTTGTGTTTTCTAAGCATTCTTTATGTAATGCTAAAAAAATATATGCCATGTCTATAAATTACAGTTAAGTACCACTTACCATCAGATGCTTTGCTCGTTCGTTACCAAAATTGTATAAGAAAATTCGTGACTGCCATCTAGTATTTCCTCTGCAATGGCGACGGCGAGACGCTCTTGTAGCGTACCGCATTGGACTTTTTTCTTAGTACCTACCTAAGAACAGAGGTGGCTGCTGACGTCTTTGTGTCACGAATGTCATCAACAAGCCATCATATCATTGAGGAAGGGCAGTAGACTTCAGATATAAGTAGTATATCAGTTGTTTAGTACCCATAACACAAGCAAATATAATTGCTTAATTTGGGGCTAGGTGGCGCTGTGTGAATGTGGTAGAATATTATTATTATTATTATTATTATTATTATATTAAACCTACAGATAGTAGATACCAACTGCTTTAGAGATTAAGTAATGAAATAAATTTATGCATTGTATATTATGTATAATAAGTATAGGATAAAAATTAGAAGAAACACATTTTTATTCCAATTTTGAGCTGGATAATAATTTGTATAAGTTTAATAAGTAAGTACCTAAAGCTTAATATCGGCTTCGAGCTGGTTTGTGCAAACGGCGCAGCGGTACCTTTGTTGCCCATCTGTACGAGCTCCATCTCCAAGCAAATATGCACGGCTGTACTTTCTTATTCCAATACCACACCACATATTAGCTTATTCTATGATAACAAATCGCCATTCTTGTAGAATGTTACGGCTTAGCTGCAGTTACGTTCACGAATGAGGGTGACTATCGACCGGTCACGACCTCACCCAATGCGAGACGAGGTTGGGGTGACGAAAGGAACGATATAAATAGCCTAACATCTTCATATTAAAAGCCAAAAATCGTTTAGTTACGACGATTCGATTGTAATAGGTAGAATATCCTTTATTGCACACTACATTAGTCAAATCTATTGGTCATATTTTGCACAGTTCTTCTCCTCCTCTGTTTTCTAGCAAAATGGGCATTACCACATAAATATAGTAAGTAATAGACAAAACTTGTTTAGATAAATATCAATAGCACTGTTAAAGTGTTGACGCAGTGGTAATGCATGTGAGCGGGATTGACATACGGAAGAAAACTTCACGTGATTCATAAATCATAATAAAAATTTTGACAATCTATGTAAGTATTTATAAAATGCCTCGTGACTCGCGACAGAATTTGTTCCTAGAAAACGTAAGTCGTCTTTTGAAAAATGAAATATTTAATCTATAATAAAATTGACCAAACTTAGATAACTATCAGTTACAAGATTGGCCCTGGTGTGCATTCATTGGCCGAATATTTTATCAACTGTCAAATAAATTTTAAGTAAAATACACATGGCAGTAAAAAATGAACATGGCTGTCAATAAAGAACCATCAAATTTTAAATTTCGAACCATAAAACACAACACAAAATATAATGAACCAATATCACAATGCAGTTTTATTTAAGAAACGTCTCGTGTAATAAAAGCTGTATAATTTGTCTCGATGTCGTCGCATAAATGTAATTTAACTGAGACGGGAACTTCAATAAAAAGATTTTCGGAGAAGTGTACCAATGACTCAAATTCATCACGAACACCGATTCCCTGAACTTACATACCTACAGATAATCACATAACATTACATCAGCCTAAAGATCTAACACCTTCTTCCTTCTTTCTTATATTTTTAATAGACAGAAATTTGCCATGGTCGTCACATAACGCTTGGCAGGCGTATTGTTGACCTCAATAAAGTAATAGGTATGGTGCTGCCCTTTTACAACAGGCAAGGGAAGAGATGCAGTGAGACCGGGCAACACAAATAGTAAGTACAACGTTTATGAAGATAATATATTTCCTTTTGAAATAATTTGTAACGTTATTGATGTCAGTGTTAATTAAACTTAGAGTATTTAAAAAAAAAAAAAAACCATGATGTACATATTAAAACAAACAAAGTAAACGCAAATATTTATCAAAATGGTAAACAATTTTTGCCAAACATGTGGCAACCCTGTTTGTTGTCCTTCCACACCCCAGGTATAAAGAACCCCTATTTCATTGCGGGCGATCTTTCCCATGATAGGAACGCGTTCAAATACAAGCCTGCCAAATGTTAACAGAGTTAAAACTTAACTATTTTTATTTTTTATGGTAGATAAACAAATTGTTTTAACGACTAAATTACATGTGTCGTAAAAATGATAACATTATCTGTATGAAGTGAACAAATTAGTTTTGTATAGTACTGATGTTACAAAAAAGGGTAGACAAAATGTAAGATAAGCCAAACAAGAGTGTAGCAGTCCCTACTGCTACACTTTTTTTTTTGGCTTATCCGATGGGCAAGTATGGTTGAATTCGCCAGATCTGTGCTTCTAAAATCATCAAAAAATATAGGGCATAGGCATCTTTATGTCATACATAATGATTTCGCCCGATTTCAATTAGAGTTTGTGACACCAAATTTACTTTTCTTTATACTTAACACGAGACCTTTGTGGTTTCATGTAGGGCATGCATTCCGAGATTCCGAAATTCCGAGATTCCGAAATTCCGGCATTCCGTAACAATTTTTCAGAACTTCCAATTCCGGAATAAAAAGGAGTCATATCTCAATTCCGGTATTATTATTTTTTTATATCAAAACATAATTCCTTTTGTTATATTTTTTACTAAACGCAACGCACCCAATCTAACAGCTGTAGATTCTAAATACAATATAATTAAACATTTATAAAATGATTAAAAGACTTTGGAATATTCGTACGTGTCACGTATAATTCAAATTCTAACGGTAATTTTTTGCAGTTTGTCGTGAATATTTTATTAAAACTTAATTACCATACTATTTTTAATAGAAAACTTTCTGCTGTAAGAGTTTCGTAATGTAGTTGAATGACTCATGACAATTTTATTTTGTAAATAAACTGTATTTTTCATGACTACATTACAAAACTCTTACACCAGAAAGATATTTAGTAAAATAGTATATTAATTAAGTTTTTATAAAAAAAAAAGTGTCTAATGTGATTGGTGTTGAGTAATAATCTCATTTCATAATAAAAATGTTAAGACTGGAAGGCTTGGAAGGGAACTATTATGTGTACGTACGTGACGCGTACCTACAAATATTTCAAAGTTATTTATTTATTTTATGAATGTTTAATTATATTGTCATGTGTTTTCTAAAAGCCGTGTTGCCATTTTACTGCTTAAAGACCAAATATGTTACTAAAGATTAAAAGACTGATTTAATTATAAATCTTATTTTATTTGAAACATTTTTTATTTTCCTACCATAATAATTACCAATTCTGGCACCAATTCAGGAATTCCGAAATCAGATCACCAGTATTGGAACTCATACTGCACGCCCTAGTCTCGTGTTATAAAGAAAAGTAATTAAGTAAGTAAGTAGGTAAATCATGTACAATTACATGAATTAACTTAAATTTTAATCTGACGTTTCTACTTTAACTAAAATGTCATCTAAATTTAAAAGCCTTAAATTTAATATTATTTTAAATCTTTGGCCTTTAGCCAAGGTTAACAAAATCTTTACTTTCGTCCCTACTATAGCCATTCAACAACGACCTATGAACTTTCTTAGACTTAGTACAAGTATAGTGAACCAGGAAGTAGCGGGGAGGTCAATTTAGACTGGCCTCGTTTAATGTATAAAACGTATGAGAATCGCCTCCCTGTCTAGACGCACGTCTGCCTTCCCGCGCATGCGTTCAATGCAGTTTTGTTTACATTAAATTGAAATTTGACACAAGGCGATTGAGCAATAAAACCATAAATCCTGTGTTTTTTGGTTTTTTTGCTACATTTCTGCTGTATCAAATGTAGGACACTGCAATTGGTTTTAATGTTAATAGCACATAAAAAAAAATCATTTTTACACTAGTGATGGACAGGAGCAAATCCAGTCATGGACACCAAATAATAGACAGATCCAATAATAGACATTCCAATAATGGACAACAACCTAGTCATGGATTACCTCAAACTTTTGATGAATCCTTAGCTGTGGATAGGTAAATTAAATTAGGAATATGGAATGGTACGAAGTTTTATTTTAAATTATTTTTTAGAAAATTTGCCGTCAGACACGGACAGACGTCAAAGGATTTTTTTTAGAAGGGTTCCGTTTTGCCTGTTGAGGTAACTCTAAAAAAGAGTAAAACTAAATCATCATATTATATATATATATATAATTCCTTTTATTCAATGTTTTACAAATTTGTCATCTGGCGGAAAAATATTCAAGTCTCATTTTTGTCTGAGGTCAAATCATTGCGTTTAGAGGTTCAATACTTAACTTATAACAGTTATTACTTTATTACATTTACTAAATTGTTTGTCTCATTTATTACTATCATAGTGTTTAAAAATCAACGGTTACAATAAATACAATATGATATTTAGTATAAATATTTGGAGTAATAACATTTTATTAAGTACAAGATGTTCACTATCATTCGATAAAATGTCCATTATTAGAACTTTGAACTTTTAGCAGGTACACCAGTTTGTAACGTGCTGCCTAATAGTGTTGTAATTTTATTAATAAAACACTGTGGTAGTCGTTTACAAAAATTATTTTTTATAATGTCTTTTTTATTCCAGTCCAAAAACAAGAGCTGTCAATTGTACAGAATTCAGGGTGTCATTCATTTTTAAAATAAGAAGTATAAAAGGTACAGAGTAAGTACTATATGTAGCTCTGCTACATGACTCCTCCCCAGAGACCATCCTACGATGGGCGATAGTGATCAGGGAATCGCACTCTTCTGCCTGAACGAGTGGTCTTTATGTGCTCATCATTTTCAGGCGTATATACTGATGCCTTATCATTTCTGATGGAAGGTGTATCTGGCTTAGCTTCTGGAAGTATATCTGTAGTTAGCATATATGCTGGCTTTAATCTATCTACAGATACGGTTTGCTCTTTGTTCTTAATCTTTAGCTTGAAAAATTTTGCGTTCCGCTTAAGTACTAAATATGGTCCTGTGTAAGCTGGCTGAAGAGATCCTCTCACAGTATCGTCTCGGACGTATACATGAGTTGCTGATGGTAAGTCTTTAAATACAAATATGTTTCGTCTGCCATGTCTCGATGCTGGTTGTGGGCGTATTTTATTCATCACAGAACGAAGTCTTGTATTGAATTCTGTGAAGTCGCTGGTGGTGTTAGGAATAGCTGATGACTGTAAAAAATCACCAGGTAATCTGAGGTATTCTCCATATACAAGTTCAGCGGGTGACGCCTGTATATCCTCCTTGAAGGCACTTCTCATTCCGAGTAGTACAAAAGGTAGACTTTCGGTCCAGCTTGCGCTTTCATGACATATAATGGCACTTTTCAGCTGTCTGTGCATGCGTTCAACCATGCCATTGCTTGCTGGATGGTAAGCGGTAGTTCTATTGCGTCGAAATCCGGCCAGTTCTGACAGTTGTGTCATTACTGCAGATTCGAATTGCTTGCCGCGATCTGTCACGATTTCGGTAGGACAACCGTAACGTGCTATCCAGGTGGAAATAAAAGCTTTAACGACTGTTTCTGCACATATATCTTTCAACGGTACTGCCTCAGGCCATCGAGTAAATCTATCCACAGCAGTGAGGCAATAGCGAAAACCATCTGAAGGAGGTAGAGGTCCAATTAGATCTATATGAACAAAACTGAACCTTGCATTTGGTAACTTGAAGGTTCCCATCGGCGATGACACATGTCTTGTGATCTTCGTACGTTGGCAGGCGTGGCAAAGCTTAGTCCACTCACGACAATCTTTATTAATACCGGGCCACACATAACGCTGTGCCACTAGCTTTGCGGAGGCATTAGCGCCTGGATGACTGAGGGAATGTAGACTGTCATAAACTTGCCTTCTGAGATCTGTTGGTACATAGGGACGAGGAATTGCGGTGCTGTCATCACAGTAAAGTTCCGTTTTAGTTCCAGGTATCATTACTTTGATGAGCTTTAATGACGTTCCTCCTTCTAGGAGTAGCTTCAGTTCTGGATCAGACTTCTGTGACCTAACCAGATTAATTAGCTCCACGGGTTGAACAATGGCTTCAACTCTCGAGAGTGTGTCCGCTACTACATTGTCCTTGCCTGATATATGGTGAATATCTGTCGTGAATTGTGCAATATAATCAAAATAGCGAAATTGCCGCGGTGAACACTTTTCTTTATGTCCTTGAAATGCGAAACAAATCGGCTTATGATCTGTATAGACCGTAAAGTGTCTTGCTTCCACGAGGTGGCGAAAGTGTTTTATTGCGTCATATATCGCAAGTAATTCCCTGTCGTAGGGAGAGTATTTCTTTTGTGATGGGCTCAATTTACGACTAAAGAATGCTAAAGGTTGCCATTGTCCGTTCTTCTTTTGTTGTAATACGCCACTTATTGCAGTGTCTGAAGCATCCGTAACTAGGGCTAATTTAGCGTTCATATCCGGATGTGCCAAAAGTGCTGCACGGCATAAGCTTTCTTTACAGCGTTCAAATGCTTGATGTGCTTCTCCAGTGATTTCTACAGGATGTGAGCCTTTAGTGACACCTGAGAGCAGGTTATGCAATGGTGCTTGAAATTTGGCTGCATCTTGAATAAACCTACGGTAAAAATTTACCATACCGAGAAATCTTCTAAGTTCTTTTACAGTTTGTGGAACTGGGAAGTCCTTTATGGCTTGGGTCTTGCTGTCCAATGGCTTGATTCCATCAGCAGAAACTCTACAGCCAAGAAAAGTTACTTCCTTTTCACCAAATACACATTTTGACGTGTTTATAACCATTCCGTATTGTTTCAATCGGTTGAAAATAATACGAAGGTGTTCCATATGAGTCTTTTTATCGGAAGAAAAAATAAGGAAATCGTCAATGAAGGGGTAACAAAAATCCAGGTCCCTTGTCATCTCATCGACGAATCTTTGAAAGGTTTGACCTGCGTTGCGTAAACCAAACATCATAAACGGAAACTCGTACATACCGAATGGTGTGGTGATAGCTGTCTTTTGGATATCCTCACAATGAACCGGTATCTGGTTATAGGCCTTTACCAAATCTATCGTTGAAAATATCTTGGAACCAGCTATGTTTTGCGTGAAGTCTTGGATGTGCCTAATAGGGTATCGATCAGGGATCGTTCTGGCGTTGAGCATACGATAATCGCCGCATGGGCGCCATCCATTGTCCTTCTTGGGAGTGAGATGAAGCGGAGATGACCATGGGCTTTCTGATGGTCTGGCTGTTCCATTCTTCAGCATGTCTGTAAACTCCTTCTTTGCTATTTTCAATTTATCCGGTGCGAGTCGTCTTGGTAAGCAGTAAACGGGAGGTCCTGGTGTAGTTCTAATATAATTAACTGTGTTATGGCGAATGGCTCGATGAGTGCCTGCCGGTCGCGTAATTTCGGGAAACTCCCGAAGAAGATTCAGATATGTTGATTCCCCCATCATCGTTTTCACTGAAGAAATCGCATCTGAAGCAGGAACTGGTGTTGCGCTTGCTGACAAAGTAGTTTTATTATCTACCAAGCGTTTGTTTCGGCAGTCTACCATTAATCCGTAAAAAGATAAAAAATCGACACCGATAATTGGCTTTGTGACGTCAGCAACTATAAAACGCCAGCTATAATCACGCCGAAGGCCTAAATCAAGCTCCATGTGATGTAAACCATACGTGGCTATTGTTGTGCCATTGGCTGCGAAAAGAGTGAAATCTGTAGTTCTTGGCCGTCTCTGTTTGAGAGCAGTGCGAGGAAAAACACAGAGGTCGCTTCCAGTGTCGACTAAAAACTGTATCTTTGTTCGCCTGTCAGTAATAAATAAGCGACCGTATGAACTTGGGCAATCATGTGTCGCTACTGATGATTGCCTCTGGCTTTTCCCGAGCCGGGCTGGTAGTCACAAGGCTTCAGACACTTTCGTGCCTTGTCACCATATCGATAATGAAAAATGCAATTGGGATACTTCCTGTAGTTTGATTGAGAGCGTGTGTTAGTATTGTTGCTGTTGCGTCGCTGTCTTGAATGAGGTCTCGAAGGTCTTGATGAGAGAGCCTGGACTTGACGGCTAAGCTCGGCGATTTCCTTTGACAGCCTCTCGCAAACTGCAGAACTTGAAACAGCTTCAGCTGATGACACTTGGGACGCTTGTGGTACGAGATCGTGTATTTTGTCGGCTAAATCCGCAAGCGCTTGTAGTGATGATTCCGGTTGTGATGCCACAACGATCTGAATATTGCCAGGCAAGCGACTTGTCCACACGGTCTTTATAAAATCATCTGGAATGTTCGGTCCGGCTAAATGTTGCAGATGACGTAAGAATGTAGACGGTCGTCTGTCACCTAGTTCTTCGTGCATTAGCAATTGAGTTAGCTCTTTTTCTCGTGACGCTGATAGCCGTTTGATGAGCTCGCTTTTCAGTCGGTCATACTTTCCTTTCGCAGGCGGGTTCACAAGGATGTCTTTCACTTCCGAGGCGTAACGATGTTCCAACTGCGCGCTAACATAATGGTATTTTGTGTCGTCATCCTTAATACCGGAAAGTGCAAAACTGCCCTCTATTTGGGCAAACCAAACCGCTGGCTCCTCGGGCCAGAATGGTGGCAGTCGTACTCCGACACGAAAAATATCAGATGATGTAAAATACCTCGTTGCTTCCGACGATGTTGAACCGCCATCTTCGTTCACATTCGACGATTTTTCCATAATAATGTTTCAATAGGTACGTCGGGGTCACCAATGTAACGTGCTGCCTAATAGTGTTGTAATTTTATTAATAAAACACTGTGGTAGTCGTTTACAAAAATTATTTTTTATAATGTCTTTTTTATTCCAGTCCAAAAACAAGAGCTGTCAATTGTACAGAATTCAGGGTGTCATTCATTTTTAAAATAAGAAGTATAAAAGGTACAGAGTAAGTACTATATGTAGCTCTGCTACAAGTTTAATAGACATTGCCAAAAAAACGTAAAACATACTCAACCTTTCTGGCGTAACAGCAAAGTGTGTTTTCTTTCGAATTTCATGGTTACTTAATCCCAGCAACAAAAAACCTTTTAAAGCTGTACTTAATAGCTAAAATCAAAGGTAAATTCTACCTCTACTACACTAACAATTTCCGTAACAAAAGCCGCGAAAACAATTTTTTATAACAGGAGCACTTTGTACAGTCTCACACTATATTGAATTAAAAGACTGGATTTAAATAAAATTTCAAACATCTCTTTCTCTTCTTCTACTGTGTTTCATTGTACTTATGTAATTGCATACTACGAATAACGCAGCATTACGCGTTTTCCACATTTTGGCAACTACCTTGGCTTCTATTTAAAAGGTTGCGAGAGTTTTTTTTTTTTATATTAGCCTACCAAAGTGACTCCACTCTGCCTGATTCCACATTCCATACTCCCTGGCCCTGGGCTAATCCTGACTGAAAATCCGAAATTATCACATCAAACGATCGGGACCTGAGACCCAATAAAACAAAAATATGCATTATATACCTGAGTACTACTACTAAAGCATAGATTAGCATAATCTTTCGGTACCTATAATGTAAAAGCCTACAACACAACCTAGGTATTTTAAGTTTGGTATAATATTATCTTATCTGTGGTTTGGTAAAGAAATGCGTGCTTATACATGGCTTGATAACTTTTATTATGATCAGTCATGTTCTAATAAGTTATTGATTTTACTGATCTTAATAAAAGTTAGATAATAATAAGTTGTTAGTAATTAATAAAATAACACTCACGTCGCGTTATTTTGTGCCCCAAAGCAAAAATGTTACATCTACTTATTATGTGTTAACTATACTTAGTTAATCAATATAATCAGTAATCACTAATGCAATGAAATAATTATAATCAGGTACTTCAGTAGATATAAGTATAGGTAGGTATACATTGGTAATTTAGCGTCATAGCGTGCGAACGTAGCAATGCATGTCATCAATTATCAAACAACATGGAACGTGTGTGGCTATTAAATTTACTGATTTTTCTAGTCGACCATGTAAAATAGAGGTTAGTAGATAGCTTAACAGAAAGTTTCAAAAAGGAATAAGTATGAGCTGGAGTTTTAAAACGTGAGGAGCACTCGCTCAATGAAACGCCAGCCTGTCCTTTCTCTGTTACTTCAAAGTAAAATTTAGAGACAAAATTTTTAATAATAATAATAATAATATTCTACCA
This sequence comes from Parascotia fuliginaria, assembly GCA_963082885.1. Lineage (NCBI taxonomy): Eukaryota > Metazoa > Arthropoda > Insecta > Lepidoptera > Erebidae > Parascotia > Parascotia fuliginaria. The sequence continues at coordinate 6,894,797 of OY720197.1, forward strand.
CATTCACACAGCGCCATCTAGCCCCAAATTAAGCAATTATATTTGCTTGTGTTATGGGTACTAAGCAACTGATATACTACTTATATACATTTTTTTTTTATACTTAACGAAGAAAAGAGAAGACGAAAGAAAGAAGAAAAAAGAAAAACAGTTTATCTTTTACATTTTATAAGTAGGTAGGTGCACTATTTCGTTAAAAATTATTATTACGTGCGTCACCAATAGAATAAGTATTATAAATAAACATTAACAGTTATTTAACAACAATAATACTCTGTACATACATTCTGTCTAAAGAAAACGTGTAGTTTACCGGACAGTGCAATCTCGCAATTATTGCATAACATTACAACGTTTTGCACTCTCTGCAATTTATATAAATACACGTTTGCATAATGAAAGTGAACACCAGAAGCAATAAGTAAAAATAATTTCCTTTACCTACCTGTGCTTGTGGTGTGGCAAATTAAATACCTAGTTTATGGTATTCCAAGTTTAAAATAGATTTTTTACACGCATAGGAATTTGCTTTGAGGCTATGCATATCGCGTAACTGTCAATAAAATATAAAAAAATTATATTGGAACCTTTGCAAAGTCACTATCGTACATTTTTTGTTTTTAAATACTTGCTCAGGCTTTTTATTTTCCTAATTGACCCTTTGTCTACATAAAATAATATTTCATTTTTGTCGACGCACACTTTGGTTGGAATTTTTGTATTAGAATAAAAATATAAAAAACTAAGAGAGCACTCCGAGAATTTTCATATCAGATTTCGCGCTTTAATCGGAGTGCCCTACAATTATCCCTACGTAAGGCGTCGAATAAAGAGCGTCTTCCTTTTGCTTTTTGACAGTGGCAGACAGACGCGCCAGGGTCACAGGAAACTATACACTCCTGGTATTTGTATTTGTGAGATATACAAGTAGTATATTCTGGCCACTTGTTCTCTGCCATCATTAGAAATAAAAGGAGTAATATCGACGAAACTCTCAAAACAGTACTAGACAATTTATCATCTTACCCATTGCCGTGTACCTATACAAAATTTAATTATTTACAATCATGGGTAGGTACTAAGATATGCCAGAACTTGACATTCTCTGCACAATAACGGTCGTTTCCTCTTGCAGCAGAGTATAAAACAACGTCTGTAGTAAACATTACGAAACCCGCTACAAATACAATAACAGTACATTTAATTGTCATCTATTCTGCTACAAGTAGGTAAATACTCGGTTTACGAAACGTAAGTCTTCGTAAGATCTAACAGGATCTAACCGAATAAAGGTGGAAGACATCTTCCTTTTTGCGTTCTTTCTTCGAAAGGATAGTCAAAAAAAGACGTGGAGCCAACTATTTTATGTTTCATTTTTATGTAATATGCAGGCTACTATTACTATGTTAGTGAAACTAGTTATTTATTAAAATGTTACGAAAATATTTGTTTCAAGTGTAAGTGCTTTATATTTTAATTATAAAAAAAGCAGATGAATCATGGCTAGGGCCTAACCAGTATTCTGGACCGGAGACCACATGGCAAAATCTCATAATATGGATGGTTTAATAATTATATATTTAAGGCTAAAATATGTACACCGACCACAGATACAATATTATTATTTTCAATGTTTGTAAAGCAATAAATATCGACTGATAGAAAACTATATACTGCTGTACGCAGTCAAGTTTAAACGATATGCAATTTGAAACTCGGTGCAGGAAACCACTGGCGCCAACGATCTGAGTCGACGTCATATTAAAAGATGTAGCCCATCTGAAGTAGGTTATCTTTACATCATAATCCTTCAGTATAAATAGCCGGTTGTTAAATTAATGTTTCAAAGAGTTAGTAATAAAATAGCCACGGATAATTAATATATATTTGTCTCAGCTCTCAGCAGGCTGCCAGCTTTGTCATACAACGAGCAACAATGACATTGAATGACAAAGCTCAGCTAAGACGGTCTATTCCCAACATACTCCGCTAAAAAATCCCGTAGGGCTGTTTTGGAAAAGCGCACAGTTAATAAATTAATATTCATTTTTACAAAGGCAATACTAATTTAAATATTTTTATACACTTATTTAGCTAAATTCTTAAAAAATAATGTAGATACTTAGTACAAAATGTTAACCCCGGCTTGGCTATTAGATTAGAATAACTGGGCGGAAATGAATTAGTCCAGAGCGCTTTGAACATGAATAGGAAGGCACCCTTTGAAGTCTAGACAGAATCGACTAGTCTGTACTCCCTATCACACCTTTATGGACTGGTGCCTAATCGTTATAAGGTGTACATATTAATAAGCAAATAGTTTAGTATAAAATGTGCCGTGATTGCTATAAAGTTGGTAATGGTACAAATTAAAAAAAAAGAACTTGCATATTCTCACGTTTTTTTAAATGTCGTATGTACCCAATATAACCCAAAATAAATAAATAATTCAATTCAATTAAGAACACAATCAATAAAATTTATTTTTAGCCAGTGTGTATATAAATACCTAATAGGTAGATTACTAAATAGGTACCTACTTACACCTAGTTTTTAATTTTTAATTAAATATTTGAAATGTCGCAAGCACGTTGCAAGTTATGTCTCAACCACAAAATCAAAACTAAACACAATAGATTTCACAATGCACTGAATGACTAACTATCAGGACAGACAATGGCTTATGTACCTGACAAAATGTTCGCGGGGAGTATTGATTCATCAGTCAGCTGTTTATGGTACACACCTAGCCTTGTAAGATACCAATTGGATTAATTCATTTAAGCAAATCTACAAACGAAATACGACCACTATTCGTAATTAATCACGACATTTGCGAATGATAGTTCCTGAACGTAATATTAACAAATAAATTTTAATTTATTTTGTTGCGTCCCTTTCAATTTTGCTTTATTTTTTGCTTTTGAAACTTGAAAATCAAACAAGTAGGTAGCTACCGAAATACTGAAGATTAAACGTATTCAATTTGCCTTTTAATGAGTAGGTAGCTAAACTTAAAAAAATTGGAATCCCTCCTTTTTGAACTAGTTCAAACAAAAACTAACAAAGAACTTCAAAGAAGTTTGTGCACGGAAGTAAAGCTAGATTTACTTCTGTAAGGTCGTCTATTCTATTAGGCATTTCTGAACTGTAGATCTACTCATCCAGATTTGAGATTTATTTCGCGGGTAACGAATACGCTGAGAACGTCTACTCTATCTACAACTTATAACAATAAACTATAATTTATTTTGCAACGCATATGCTATAAGATTATACCAAAGATAACATGACTGCGTTTAACAAACATAATATTGTGAGTTATAAGTACAAATATGATACAGCACTGTTAATAATGTTAAGTAAATAAAACGCGTGTAAGTATATAATGTATCGTACAATAGAATTTGCTTTATTAGCATCTTGCTCACGGCGGCCTCGTCGTATACCCAGCTGGGTTAGTTTCGAAATAGAAGACACTGATTTAATATCTTCTAAGATGCAATGATACATGCTACTGGCATAGATATATTATGTACTTAGATACCTACATAGTAAGGAGATCTAATCGAAGAGATCGGGATAGGGATTTTGAATTCCTGATTGGGACCGGACCATGGTTTGATCTTGGGGTCAAACAGCAAATTCAAAAAAGATCGTTTAGCGTTTCCCCCACGCCACGGGCCGAATATTTCGTGGTGTGAAAGAGGAACGACCCATCTAGCTTTCTTTTGATAAGTTTTAATTAATCATAGGTACAGGCAATAATAGATGTTACATAATTAGATTAGCGCATAAACTAAAAATAGTGATACTAAAATAACATAGACACCTACCCACCATGTAGATAACAAATAACACTGTTTAAACAGATGTAAAAGGACCACTTGACTGTGATTGTACAAGATAATATAGGTGATGTAGATACCTGGTATTTAATTATTATAATAACATGATTCCATGTACATCCATTTACAGTTTTCATACATCATCATCATAACGGCCCGTTATTATTGTCCTACTGCAGGGATAGGCCTCTTCTCATACAGAGAAGGCATGATCATTGATCGCCACGCTCAAGGCGGATTTTTTTTTTTTTTTTTTTTATATTAGCCTACCAAAGTGACTCCACTCTGCCTGATGGTAAGCAGTAAGTGGAATCCAGAAGTGGCGGACACCATTCCAAAAGCCAAACTACTGGTATGGTGGCCTCCACTATGGCGGCTTAGTGAGATGCTTTTTCACGCCCCACTTAAAAGACCCAGGATCAAAATTAAATGGGAACACATGCGCTGGCAAAGAGTTCCAGGCTTTAATTGAGCGACAAAAGTATGAAGTGCTGAACCGTTTGGTTCGAGACCCTTTAGATTCCACTGTGAAAGGGTGGCACTTTAGTCCCGCACGTGACTGGATTGCGTGACGTGCGTGGATTGGCAATTTCAGTTATTTTTTATTTTCCATGTTTCCTTACGAAGGTTTAATTTAACGAAAAATAAGTAAATGTACAAGACAGACTTAGAAAGTACATATTGATTTAAATTGGCACATTTGTACCTACTTGTTTGGTTTCGAACCAACACCTTCGTGTATACGAAGCAGGTGTTTCAACCACTGAGCCATCACGACTTGGACATTGAAATAGTTTTCAATATGAATCAATTGACTGTATAATGAACTAATAAAAGTTTGTATTCACAATAAGTCAAAGATTCGAGACTAGCAAAATTGCCATAAAAGCGAATAAAAAATAAAAATGAACAAATCACCATAATTATACCAATATTAATTTAATAACCGCTATGGTGTTAAAGGCGCCAACTGTCGAATTTAAAATTTAAGAACATCCGGTGTAACGGGTGCGTTCTAAGGAAGCGCACTTCATTAATTCAGTTGAGAATACAATGGTAGCACTGATTCTATCCGCTTCTAAAAAGAATAATGAGACAATGAAGTTGATTATGTCGTTATTATTAAAAGGTTTTTGTCTTTTTAGTAAACAGGTAGTGCTATTCAAGATTATTAATACGCTTTTTATCTGTCACATTCTTGAACAAGATAAGCGTAATAATTACTCTGTACTAAACTACATAACGTCCTAACTAATAACTAACGTAGTGGTTACATGCTTTAAGCTCTATGTTTGTTTTTGTCACGTTTTTGTTCTTGTTCTGAGGTTTTTTGTGGCGTTATTTTATTTGTCAATAATCGACTAATTATTTTTTTTGTTTGTTTGAAGTATCATCATAGTTTGTTGGAGTCATAGACATGCCGCCGGCGCCGTGGCCTTCGGAATCAGTTCTTTACTATCTAATACTTGTTTGCGTGTGCCACTGACTAGCGTGCGCACATCTATGTATCTAATATAGTATTAACGGCCTGTTATTTGGATTTCATGCTTAGTACAATGTTTTATACGATAAGCAGACATAGTGATGTGCACTAAACACTATTTGTAAAGTATTAATTCTGCTATTAACGTTAACGGTCTTGTAGTTTCTGGTCTTAGAATATGGATATTTAAATAATACCTATATAATCTGTAGCTATATTAAAAGCGACTAAAGAAATAGATACTGGGTAACGGGCTGCAGTGTTATCTGCATATTTGCACCTCAAGCATGGTGGCCAACCCCTCTCTTTGGGAAAAGACTATGTCTTGCAGTTTACGTCTTTAGACTAAAATGTGTATGTTGCATAAAATCGATAGGTATATAAGATAGTAGGTACTTAAATTTTAACTTCGTGTATACTTACTCACCTAGTTTTGCTGACCAAGTGGGTAAGTCCAACATAAAGTTTAAGACTTTCCCACTTGTTAAAGTTAGGTCAAGAACAAGTAAAGTATAAAGGAAGTTCATGTTTTGTTTACTTGTCTACGTATGTACTATTTTACGAATCAAGCACATTATTTACTTCACTAGTCATTTATAAACATGCAACAGTTTACAAACGAACAAAATATTAATTAAACAAAAAATTAATAAAACGGGCTAAATTTTAACTCTAGGTTAAAGCTCTAGGTATCTACCTACATACCTACGAGGTGTAGGATAGGACTTTTAAAGAGATTTGTTTTATTAATTTAAGTTGGAGTGGTATACAGATACACTATCCCAAAAGCTATAGTGTCAAACCGCTAGCACGGTGGCTCCACATAGCTCTCGTGGTCAAAGTGTGAGGAAGGTACTATGATAAGTAGGTATTAAATTAATGTCTGTTTTAAATTCACACAGGTAAGTACACTTCTTCAAACAGAATTAGTAATAAGCGTACCTTTCTTTGCAAATATATAATAGCAATAGAAAACATTATAGTTTTTTTATTAAATGGTAGTTATAGTCGTGATGGCCTAATGGTTAAAACACTCCTTTCTACATTACAGGATGTTGTGGATTCGAAACCGCATAGTGATCAATTCTCATGCCTTTTCTGTGAGCATAACTCTACAGTGCCAGTGGTACCTGTATTAATAGGCTAGTTTACTATTTTTAACAAAACTAAAAACAAAACATATAATTTTGAAATTTTAATTATGCATTTTATATTATTTTATTATTATTAAATACATTCCGTGAGCACATTTTCGAAGATAAGAATGATTGATCACGTAATAAAGGCGCGGCGCTTATTGCAACCAGAGGCAGGCAACGAACGCAATTCACCACACTCCATAAGTGGAAATGCTGTACAAACCAGTCCCTTCCCACCCCGGGAAAGAACGAGTTAAAAATGTAGCCATGTTATACACCCACATCATGAATAACATTATTTCCAACTAGTAAAACACGTGTAAAATTAAACGGTGTAAATTTTAACTTACCAAAAAAATCTTCCCAAGTCATAGAGTGATCGGAATCAGTGTTCGCACCATCCATCTTATACACTTTTATAACACGTTAACGTAACATTTCAAAACAAACATTATAAACAACACAAAATGATATTGTTTCTATGTCACCAAACACAACTGGTTACATTTTTTGTTTGTTTATAAACAAAAAGTTGAAAACATCGCGTTCGATAAACTCTCGGCGGGCTAGACAACGGAACGCACGGCCTCACGCTCGACGACCGACTTGTGAATGAAATGTCAATGAAACTAAAAAGTTTGTTGTTAAGTTTATTCGGGCTCACTCTGCCTGCGCCGCACATCCATCCCGCGCACCACACCGCGCACTGTGATACCTCACTTCTGTAACTTCTGTTTATCTTTTACTTAACTAAAATGCATACCTAATAATTATAAAACGTAAAATAATTATATTCATTTCCTACAGGTTTTATGTTTGTGTTAAGTTTTAGCTTTGGTTTGGCTTGAAAAATGTGTGCTTACCAGCTAACAATTGTAGAATAGAATAGTACATAAGTAGGTATATAATGTAACTATTTAATATATATTAAATTAATATTTTTAATTTTTTTTTTCCGTGGGAAATGCATTACGAATACGCACCCGCCCGGGCAACGCGGAGGTTATGTTGGACTCTTCGATTCAAAGCGCGGCCGGCGTACCGTCTAAAACCCACGGTGTTCGTCCAGACGGCCAGAGTGTCGGGGTGACGGGAGACCCTCGCGCATTTATCTATGACCCCGACCATGGCCCGCTCACCACACGCGAGAGGGTCCCGTCCGATTTGGGAGGCCTTGCCCCCCCTCCTTCGAGAGGCGCGTGCGGAACACGCGCACTGCCGTCTAGGGCCCGTGCTGTTCGGGTGGCGACTGCCCGATCGCCGCCCGCAGGTCACCTCCTAACTCGGTCGCAGAGGATAGGGAGAACGGCGCGTCGCAATACCGGCACTCCTCTCCCGCCGCGGCTCCGCCACTCCTCAGCCGCAGTGTCACCAAAGCAACACCATAGCCCGACCCAGTTGCGGTGCCCCCCATACAGCACCACAACCCACCTGAGCCGCTCCATCGTGGGCGTACCACCAAAGCTCAGAAGAGTGGCGCCTCCTTGGAGTTCCTCTTGGTTCACCGTGGTTCTTTGTTACCACGGTTACTAAGCCTCCCCGCCGCGACAAGGCGAGAACCCTGGTTTGAGGGGAATATTTTTAATAATATCACAACTACACACAACGCCATCTGTACCCAAAGTAAGCAATACCTACACAATTTTCTAATGCTGCTTTTACTTTTATTTTTTTTGTATTATGAACTAGCTCTTCGTGGCGCGGTTTCTCCCGTGTCTTGGCTTACTGCTCTGCTCCCGTTGCCAGTAGCGTGATGTAGATGTTACATAGCCTAAAACCTTCCTCAAGAACTGGGCTTTCACAAGCAAATAAAATATTTAAATCTGAATGTAGTTCCAGAGGTTAGCGCGTGAGGAAAGGTAGTGGAAAAGAGGAAAGGGAAAAAGGGAAACGGGGAAAGGGGGAGGGAGGAGGGGAAAAGTGGGAAGAGGGTAGAGGGAAAGGGGGAATCAAAGTCATAGTCACAATCAATGTAACAGTCGCAGTCACGGTCAAAGTCACAGACACAGTCACAGTCGCAGTCGCAGTCGCAGTTGCAGTCGCAGTCGCAGTCGCAGTCACAGTCACAGTCACAGCCACAGTCACAATCAAAGTCACAGTCGCAGTCACAATCAAAGTCAAAGTCACAGTCACAGTCACGGGAGGAGGGGGGAAGTGGGAGGATGGTGGACGAGAGGGGAAAGATAGAAAGGGGCAAGGCGGGAAAGGGAAACGGGGAAAATTCAAGTCACAGTCACAGTCAAGCTCAAAGTCAAAGGTACAGGTGTTATTTATCTATAATATGTATGTATTTACAAAAAAAAAATGATATAGTAGTATATCACTTGTTTAGTACCTTTTTTTTTTTTTTTTTTTTTTTTCGTGGGAAACTCATTACGAGTACGCACCCGCCTGGGCGAGGCGGGGGTTATGTCGGACTCTCCGGCCACAATGAGACAGCGGCCGGCATACCGACTAAAACCCACGGTGTTCCTCCAGACGGCCAGAGTGCCGGGGTCACGGGAGACGCTCGCGCATTCGTCCGCGACCCCGACGGGCCACGGCCCGCTCATCGTGAGCGGGCCCCGTCTGATTTGGGGGGCCTAGCCCCCCTTCCTCCATCGAGAGGCGTTCGTGGAACACGTACGCCGCCTTCTCGGGCCTGTGCTGTTCGAGCGGCGATTGCCCAATCGCCGCCCGCAGGCATCCTCCTACGGTGGCTGGAGATCCCGGAGCGCCCCACGGCGACGTCCGGGGCGGACGCGACGGGCGGGGAGCATGGTGTTCAGCTCCCTCTCCCGCTCAGCCGCCTCCTTGGCGAGCATCACAGTTGTTTAGTACCTTAGTACCCATAACACAAGCAAATATAATTGCTTAATTTGGGGCTAAATGGCGCTGTGTGCATGTGGTAGAATATTATTATTAATTCCTTTATTTACATCATTTCATATTATTTAAATTTTTAAATACATATTTATAAAAAGTGAAAAATATACATTTAAAAATATAAAAAATAGTTTACCACCGGTATCGAGACTAGAGTCCAAGCTACCGGCGGTTAGGTTTCCAGAGATAGGAACCTCCTCACAATACGTGCCGTGTCAAGCAGCACTGCCTTCTGAATCTGGCTCTTGACCCATCCACCTAATGCGAGCCTCTTTAGGTGTTGATCGAGGCTCTTTGCTATTAAGCCATTTACAGTAACAACTATCGGTACAATGACAGCTGAATCCACATCCCACATGTCGACAATCTCATGGGCTAAGTCAAGATATTTTATCTGTTTATCTTTTTTAGCTTTCATGAGATTCTCGTCATGAGGGACAGTAATATCGACTATCATGGCAAGGCGCTCGGAACGATCCACCACCACGATATCAGGCTTGTTTGCTATAATAGTCCTGTCTGTGATGATGGAGCGATCCCAGTACAATGTCGCACGACCATTCTCGAGAACCGACTCAGGGTTATATCTGTAGTACGGCACTTCGATGTCCACAAGTTTGTATGGCAACGCAAGTTGCTGGTGGATAATCCTGGCCACTTGGTTATGTCTGTGCAAGTACTCTCCGTTAGCAAGACGCGAACAGCCGGAAACAATATGCCTGAGAGACTCACCGGGGCGATGACATGCCCGACATATGTCAATAGTGCCGTCTTTCAGGATATATTTCCGGTAGTTGTTCGTCATGATAACTTCATCAGCAATTGCACAAACAAACCCTTCGTTTTCTCCAAAGAGATCACCGAATCGTAGCCAGGCCACGGAAGCAGAGTGGTCCACACCAGGACCGTGTAAGGCTCGAAAGAACCTTCCGTGGAGCTCCTTGCTTTGCCATACCACGCGGCGATCATCAACACCGAGTACTACTATTACTATTATATATATATATATATATATATATATATATATATTATATATATATATATATATATTATATTATATATATATATTATATTATATATATATATATATATTCAAATTTTGATTATGTCAATCAGTACATATGTAAAATCATCGTCCGTAAACCGACTTTACAAAGATAAAGGTATGATTGATGATATTATTTAATCGTTATTATTTTGTAAAAATTATAATCTATTAAATTAAGTACAAATCAATTTATTACTTAATATATGAAAAAATCAAGACATTGTTTCAGGCATCGTACATAAGTATATCTACCATTTAGTAACTCGACTAACTTTCTTTTCTAGAACAAAATTGCTTGCCCAGCTCGACTCTAGTAACACAAACAACATGGCGGAATTTTGATCAGTTGTTATGTTTCATTATGAATTCCAACAGTTTTCTTTTTACTGCTTGAGTAATTTGAGTACTCTTTTGTCTAAATAACGACATTACACTGTTTAATTCAAGTAGTTCATATTTATATAGAGCAAATATTTACTAACGGTATATCGGCGCCTGTGACATGAGTTAGGTAAGTGTACTTCACGTAGAAAAATTAACGGATAATTTCATTTATCGTCACATTGTGATACACGTTGATCTTTATTAAATTACACTACAACTTCACATAAGTTTTCTTTTATTTTTAGTAGTACGCATGTAACCGCGGTTGTGTTGAAATCAGGATCATAAATCATTGGGGTAATTATACGTTTGTCTGAATGTGTTCGCTATGCCGCGCCGCGGTACGGAGATAGTACAGCTACCGTTGCCTCCTAAAAAGAAAGCAAAGACGATTGAGGAGCCTCCGAGCCTGGACGTGAGCTTCTGTGACAACGAAGCTTTGCCCCCCGGCATTGTATTTACTGATGTACTTCAAAAGAAATGGCGAATTGGGAAGCCCATAGGTGAGTAAACAAAAATATTGTTATGACATGACAGAATATTATCTTAGATTTTTACAAAGATGTACCAAATAAGCCACTTTAGTTCTTGTTGTTTTTATTTTACATTCAAGTGCCATGTACATTTTCTAAATCAAATATATTTGATGCAATACTTCAAATAACACTCTGCTAATAAAAATGTTTAAACATGATGTAAGGTGCATTTTATTGATATAATAATGCCATATCTAAATGGGGACATATTATAATCGGGTAACTAATTAGCAAGTTATTAGTATTAATCACTGTGTACCGATTTACTAGATAACTATATTTAATACATTTCACAAAACATAATAGTGCCACTTTTAGTTGAAATTAAAGAATTTTTTTTATTACTTTACTACTGCGAGGATGCAGCCTATGCTTATATTAAACAAGTAGTAGTATTATTTATAACAAGTTTTATATCATCCTTGTAATACAGAGTGACTAGCTACCTTTCATAGGCATAGTCCTATAAAAATTTTGTTACAATTGTTATTTCCTCATAACGCCATTTCATTTTATATCATTAGTTAATGTAAGTGATGGTCTTGTAGTACAAGTAAACTTTTATAAAATATCTGGGTATTTTAGTTGAAACTCAATGCTTATGAGACATACTGTATAACCACTATCATCACAGCATAGGTACCAAATTAAAATATTGCAGAATACTTATGATATTAGTTTATAACAATATTATACCAAGATCGCAACAATACTTATTCTAGTGTAGTGTTTTTAACAATAATCATTAAAGGTATTATTTGTTTTTTTTAGTTAACTACTACATACCATTACATAGGAACTCAATTCATGTACTTAGTTGCAAATTATTATTATAGGTTCTAAATTAAAAATTGTGGATGCTTATATCCAGCGGTGGACATCTTTCAGTTTATATGATGCTGATAATGAATTATGCCTTAGTGAAATTTGTAAAATACATTCATGTAAATATTAACAACAAAAACTTATGTAGGTATAAACATGAGTATTTTTAGATAATGCTAAGTTCACTCTTAGTAGGTACAACTTTAACATTTACTCATCATCATTACATCATCAGGTCATCTATGTGAACTTAGCCTTTTTCCACTGATTACTTTTAATAATTTAATATCATGGTTTTAATTTCAAACTTCAAACATGCTGCAAATGCCCTACTTTTATTAAAAGGCACTATTTTTCAGTAATTTGTTATGTACTGAATACAATGCATTAAATAACTGAAACATAATACATAGACACCTTACTATGTATTGTTTCAATTACTTCCTGTAAGGTATGCACCACAAAGGCAGACACGCAAAGAATGTATATGATTATTTCATGTGACAGAGAGAAAACTTGTTTAAAACTAGATAGACCACTTTAACTACTCTCTTAACTCACGTTGAGTTGTGGCCCTATTTATGTTGTATAAAAACTTGGTTTTGATTTGTAATACTGGCCAGCTATTTGTGTGCTTATTGTTACTAAATTTTAAAACCACTAATAAAAAGTTAACCTTTTTTTCGATGTACTTTAAAAATAGATGAAAATACATTAAATATACGACAAAATCTTCTTTATTTTTTTTTCTGAGCTTCTCACACTGCACTGATATGACTTCTAAAAGTTCTCATTGGCCCTTAAAAGACAGGTAGATAGTAGTTGCAGAGGCTTAGCTATCGCCGTATCAGTTGTATCAATGATACAAGGCCTCAAGCTACAGCTCATTTCTCTACAATAAAGTAAACTATTGGTATTAAAGAGGTATTTAAGTTAATATTTCTATTTTAACTTCTCATTTTTTATTACATGTATAGTTGTTAGGATCTTACTTTCAATGTTTTAATGAATGCATTATGGCCCAAAATAACTCATTAAGTCATTACTAAGCTATGTCTATTAGCATGCAAATGTTAATTATAGTCAAAACTTTCACTCAGACAAAGATTTTATACAGAAAGGTGCTTATATTATTATTATTACAAAATTGTTGTAGGTATATGATTGATGAAGTTACTTTTACATAACTGTTCATAAATTGGGTTTTCTTATAAAATCATATTTATATGCTCCAAAAAAGGTTTATGTAGTTAAGGGTAAGTTAAAATGAAGAGATTTAATAATGAAATAAATAATAATGGAAATACTAAGTATGGGTTACAAGAAACCTGTTCTTATTGTGACAGACATGTAAGCACCCTACACTAAAGTTTATGATCACCATCAGTCATGAACTTTCAATACTCAGCTGACTGTACCACTGATCTACAATTGACTGCCTTTCTGCCTTTTAATTACCACTACAATAATAACATATTGTAATAAGGCATGCCTGATGCCTAGACAAATAATTAGGTGTGATGTTTATGGTATCTGCCTTTTAACAGTTGACTGCTGACTCATAGCCAATCAAAAGAAAAAGTGTTGTTATACTTTTAACCACATTTATTACTGATTTAATGAAATGTTATCTTTTTTTTAATAATTCCAGGCAAAGGAAGCTTTGGCAGAATATACCTGGCCTCAGATGAAGTAGACAAAGAAGTCACAAAGCTAAATGCTAGATATGTAGTGAAGATAGAGCCGCACACCAATGGACCACTGTTTGTTGAAATACACTGTCTCATCAGAACTGCACAGTCATCACAAGGTAAGAACTATCATTTGAATCAATAGAAGATGATGCATAACCAGAGGCCTAAGTCTGCTATCACAATAGTGGTTAATAATGGTGTAATAATGGTTAGTTTCAACCAATAATAGTGTCAGAATGGTCGATGAACATCTCTTATTGCTGATTTTGACAAGTTTCAACCAATAAGAGATCAATGATCAACCATTCTGACACTATTGTGATAGCAGACTTAGGCCTCAGAACTGGACATGATAGTCCTATGGTCTGGTAAAGGTTAATAAAGTAAATGTGTTAGACAGGCTTAGGACATATATCAGCTGAAATTTGACGAATTGAAAAGAAAATTGGAAAGCAGTTGAGTCTCTCTATTGTTTGTGTTGTGAGTAGTTGTGACTGCAAGAGAATAGCGGTATTCATATACCTGACAATTAGTGGTTAGTAGTGTGGCAATTTTATTAAGAGAAAAAAATATTATTCATTGACACAAACTCTACAATTCATTATATTAGAAATAAACTAAAAAAAATCATTAATAATAAAAATTTTAAGCTTAAATTAATAAATTGTAACAAAACAACACCTGAATTGACAATCTAATCGTTATTACAACATTTACTGTTGATATAATAATTAGGTCATTTTGCTAACAAAAATATGTAAATCCATCATGATAATGCTAAAACAGATAGCACATTCAATATTGTTTTGCATATCATTTATCCATATTCCTTCAAAGGGTAGGCATAGATGTATTACATAATATTATTTTTTTTTTTTGTATAAAAACATTTAGGTGATGTGCTAAGAAACCAGATATCAAATGCCTGGGATACCTAAAGCTATATTAATAATTACCCAATAAACCTATTAGCTTTGTTAATACCCTCCTTATCATGTACCTTTTGTGTAACATTCTATATTATGTTGTTTACAGTAAAAGAATGGCGACAACAAAACAAACAAAAACGCCTTGGCATGCCGGTGTATATAGCGAGCGGATCATTCACCGACGAGAGCACCAACAACAAATATAGGTTCCTAGTGTTACCGCGCTACGACATCGACCTGCAGAAAATCATATCTAGAACTAAAGTGCTAGACCTAAAGAATGTTCTAGTGCTAGCCATACAGATCTTAGATGTACTAGAGTACTTACACGACCATGGATACACACATTCTGATATAAAAAGCTCCAATCTAATGCTTGGATTTGACACCTCAAGAATCGGCAAAATGAATGTACTAAAATCAATGCCATCCTTTCAAAAAGAAACTAAAGAAGTGGCTGTACTATCTGGCAAACATAGACGGGCAAAAGCAACTAAATCTAGAACCTCTAACTATTATGATGATGAAGATTTTATTATCAAAGACTACAAGAGTCCTAATAATTCAGAAGATAATATAGATAGTGACAAAAGACTGGCCAGTGTGAAAAATAAATTGAGAAAAATTTTATCGGATAAAGATAATAGGACCTTACATAGACATCACGCATTTAATCTTAGACAACTGTCTAACTACGTAAACTATGAAGATATGAATAGTTCAGTATGCTCGGACCAATCCTATCAAAAACTGCTCGACGATTTTGGCAGTAAAAATTTTATTCGGACTACGAGAGAATTTCAAGAACATAAAAAGAGAACTTCTAAAAATAAGGGTGAAGGGGAACACTTAGATGAGATATATCAAGAAGCTGTGTTATCACAATCTAATGGACAAATATATTTGTTAGATTATGGTTTAGCTTCCAAGTTTTTGGATTCCGAAGGTAAACACAAAGATTTTGGTATGGACGCAAGAAAAGCACATGATGGGACACTGGAATATAGTTCAAGAGATTCTCATATCGGAGCTCATTCTAGACGATCTGATCTAGAAACCCTTGGATATAACCTACTAGACTGGCTAACAGGAACTTTACCTTGGAAAACAACGGAAGTTTTAGAAGAACCCGATTTAGTACATGTACTAAAGAAAAACTTCATGAATGATATAAAAACTCTTTTAAAGACTTGCTTCAAGACTGAATTCTACCCTCAGTTTATGGAAAAATATCTTGAATATGTCACAAGCCTAGACTTTACAGAAAAGCCCGATTATGATTATTGCAGAAGTTTGTTTAAAAGTGAGTTGTTGAAAAACGGTTGTGATAAAGATATGTGTTTGAACTTTTTAGAGCCGCCCATGTCACCAATGAGTCGCAACAAGCTATGTTATTCGAAGAGGTTTGGTCGTAAGAATACGTCTTCTAACTTCCTTGCTAGAAATGGTATTAAAAAAGCATATGAAAGAGAAAATGTATGTTCTTTAGAAAATGATTTAAAGCTTGAACTTCTGAAGCAAACATTAAATACTTCTAGTGATGGAATCAGAAAACCTTGCGCGTCTAGAAACTTCTTTATATCCGACGCGGATTTAGTCGCTCGTCTCAAAAAATCTCTTATGCCACACGATATTTTTGGCAAGAAACTGTCGCCTAAAAACTTGCGCTCTAAAAAGAAACAAATTAAAAAACGTAAGGGTGTGAGAACTCATAGAAATAGTATTGGCAAGTTTGGTAATTTTATGGGTTCAGCGCGTCAGTTTACTTGGGCAGAAATATTAGCTGGCAACCCTGAAGATATCATTCGTAAAGAGCGTAACACGGTAGGCGCAAGTTCTGAGTATGTTGACGATGATACTTGTAAATACCGAATTAGAAAGTTATCTAATGCTTCAGATAGTAGTGATTCTCATTTACTGTCGCCATTAATGCAGAAAGACTATTTACAAGGCATGAACCCTACTTATGCAATGAAAGAAGTTCTAACATCATTCAAAAGAAAGGTCGCGGGTAAACCTAAAGAACCGGAAGACGTAATCGAAGGCTTAGAAGGGTATACACCAGCCATGATTAAGGTTTATAGACTGAAAGAGAAAAGAGAGGCAAAGGAAAAGTTAGAAGCCTTGAAGTTACAAGCTGTAGTGAAAAAAGAGACTCAAGTACTGCCAAGACAAACAAGGTCTATGAAAAGTAAGACTGTGGAACCTAGTAGTAGAGTGACAAGGCAGAAAGGTAGTGTGGATAGTTGCAAGTCTAAGGAAGAAGTGACTCCTAAAAGAGCTAAGTCTAAAAGTAAGAAAGCTGTAAGTAAGAAAGAGATTAAAGAAATGCCAGTAGAGAGCACTAAGTCTACACCTACATTTAAAGTTACTAAAAGTAAGTATACCTCTCTTTTATTGACTAGAGTTTGACCTCAGAGGTCATTTTTGCATTATAGTCCAAGTTGTTTTCCTTTATTTAGCAGCAGCTTATACTGTAATCTCGATCAATATTTTTTTTTAATTAACTAGTAAATATTGTTTGCAACACCATAGCACTATGTTGCCAGCCTAAAAAAAGTAGTAATTATAAAAGTACCTCTTGTCAGTAGTGCTTAGTTATTTGTAACAGAAAAAGGAAGTTTTAATGTTTAAATTTTAATACAGGTTGTTTGAATTTTTCAGAAACATCAACAAGAAGTAAAAGCACTCCAGTTATCAATAACAGACGGAGGTTGAGAAGCAGTAAACGCAAAAAGCAGTAAACGCAAAAAAGCAGTAAACTCAAGTTGCGCATTACGTACTGACTACTCATTCACGTTAACTAGCTATAGTGCGGTCGCAGATCAAAAATAACTAATTGCCTCTGTGATGCAGTGGTACTATGTACCACTACTCTGCTACACAGAGGTCTCTGGTTCGATGCCGGCCAGGTAAAATCTGGAATTATGCCTGTTAAATGATCTTTGGGTATTAAAATATTGCAAACTGGCAAAGTCATCGCAGTCTCAAACTACGTAATGCGCAAACCTTACATTCTAGATTTTAATTACGAGTGTCGCTTTTTAATAGAATAAGTATAACGTAGGTACCGCCTTATATTTTTTTTATTATTTGGTTTAAAACGGCCAGTTTATCTGTAAAATAGACAAAAAGAGCTTTATGCTCTTTATTACAGAGAAATTGACCTCTAGCATTGGCATTATTCAAATATATAACAGATAATGTAATTTTGTTTCTATCTGTATAATATAAGATTCTCGGTGTAATCCCACCATATTGATTTTTACGAAATTGAGAGATGGATGATTTATACAAATCTGTGATTTTTATTGTGTGTGACATAGATTTAACTTATTACATCGCTACTGTTGTCCTTTCTGTGAACCGCTAAAGTAAAACTGAAGTTCGCGCAGTACTAGGCAAATCATAACTTATCTGTAATGAAAATAATAACATCAGGATGCCAATTTCAGTGGAAAAGAATAAATTTAAATTGTGATTTTTACTTTGTGACGATAGCTATAAGATACTTATTTCTATCTATAATATTGAAGGCGCGATACAAAATCTGTAATCATATGTGTATACAGGTGTAGGTGTGTACACATGTAGGTAAACTTTAACAATGCTGTCCGCCTGAGTAGTGCTGTGCTGTGCGAACCTTAAATTTACTAAACGGGCAAGTGGGAAACTTGAGGCGGCAAATCGACTAGTTATTGCCGTCAGAAGATTCTATAGTGATATTAAACAAGAACTGTATGTTGTTTGATTGAAATCGTTGTGTTATACGGGCTGTATTCGAATACTTCTGCATTTAGTAAACTTAATTGGTTTTTCCATAATCTACGCAAGTAGTTAGCCTATTCCATCGTTTTTGGCTTAACGTTGTCTTGTGTTATTCCTCTTAGATCAATAAATAATTTGTTTAAAATGCTTTTTTTGTAGTACCATTGTTAAATTAAGTTTTTCCTGACTTTCTCACTCCTGCTTTACAGATGCGAGGCCTACTTTGTGAAGCTGAGTAACTACTATTCTGGTGTAAACCACTACTGGCTGCTGCCAACTTGGTATTAAGCTTGAAATAAAAGTTAAATGTCCTATCTTCTGAACTCGGCATCATAATGAGTCTGCTGAGTGGTTTTATACCTATCACAATCGACGAGTACCAAACCAGCAACAAATGCATTAACACAAAACATAGTTTGATCGGTTTGATCGCTGACCAATTGACCATATGCCATAGCGTTCACACAGTGGCAACGTTGCAATTTAGTATTATATGTTCTTTAGCTATATTTTAAAAATATTAACAACACTTAGAATTGCGTTAAAGCTGTTTAAAAAGTAAATAAATATTAATAAAAATTGAAAACCACGAAAATTTGACACAAAATTGCGACGTCCCTTCATGTGTGATAGCTCTTTTAAACCTGTCCAGTCGACAGGACTAACGCAACTGTACCACGGAGCAAGAAGCGAAAGAAAATCATAGTAATTTGAAAAGTAAGCAATGATTAGATTTGACTGCACCGTTGGTCTAGTGGTTAGTGTAACTGACTGCGACGCCGGGTGTCGTGGGTTCGATTCCCGCGGAAGGCAAATATTTGTGTGATGAACATTTGTATTTGTCTTCAGTTTGGGTGTTTTCTATGTATTCTAAGTATGTATTTACAAAAAAAAAAAAGTATGTATAAGTATTATATTTCAATTATCTAGTACCCATAACACAAGCTCTGCTTAGCTTGGGACTAGATGACGATGTGTGATAGTGTCCACATATTATTATTAAAAAAAAAAGAAAAAAAAAGATAATTAAGTGCCTTTCACTTTATTTCTTGTACGTCGTGTGTTACCAAAAACAATAGTAAATGTACAGAAAAATCTATACAATGAAGTAGCTAGGTTTTCCATACTGAACGTACTTATGTATGATACGTACCATACACCGTGCTATGGTAAGCGCTAGCGATATGAAGTATTATCTACTAAGCTCACTGTTAAAGATAGACAGTTCAGAGGTCAGCAGTCTAAAAAATAAATTTAATAATAAATATTAAAAGTTGGCAATACTATTTGTATCTGTCAGTCGTAATATCAAAATGAAATAATGCCAAAGTGCCAAAGTTCAGTGAGTGAGTGACATTGACGTTTAGCGATTTCGCTGGGCTGTTGTGAATTTATTTTGTTGAATTTATGTAAGAAATTAAATATAACAAACTGCCGACTTGTCCACTACAGTGTTAGTGACAAGCTGTGAAGGCAACGACCAACTAGTTAATTTTCATTTATGTGTTTAAATCCATGACATAACCTTAAAGTTCCCGTGTAGTGTACCTATTGATGTAAATTCGTGATTATTTTTAATTAACTATGGAAAGTGAAACGCAAAATATTATTCGTGTCGGGTCAAGGAAGAGTGAGGTGAGTACCAAACTATTTATTTTATTGTGGAGATAAAAAGGGGTAGGTACCTACTTTAAATAAATTAGACTTAGTGCATTGTCACTTTGCTATCTTTTACTACATTCAATAAATTGCTTTATATACGTATACATAAGCTCTGTAAGCTTATTAAGGTACGTATTATAAATAATAGCATTTAAATATTCTTGTACCTACTTGATGCATGTAATAAATGAGACAAATCTAAGCTCTGGATTTGAACTTTGAGGTCAACTTATCATCTTTTTCTTTTAGAGTTTTGATTTATTAAGTTGTTTGTAAGTATAATACAGTTAGGTACATATATAGTATATTAAAATTAATCTAACTAGTTAAGCTGTAAAAATGACAATTATAATTTCTACCTTCCGTATAAAGCTTATGTTTTGGGAAAGTGAATCTAAGTGGATAAAGTAAGATACATTGTTATTAAAATATGATTAATATATTTACAGATTATTTAATCAGATGAAATATTGTATAATTCTCATTCCAATTTTAATAATTGTGCTCTATAATGCAAAGGCACTTGGATCAACATCCAATGAGATAATAAATAAAACAAAAGTTTTTTAAAAGATAACCTTGTACAGTTACCTACCTAGTTCTTTTTGCTGTTCTATTTACAATTCAATAGAAATAGAAACTTTTTGCTAATTATTAATCAATTAAATACTTGTAATTGCACAACTACTATTAATAGGTTTTATCCTGTGCTACTCAGACAAAATATGCTAGCTCAATAATAATTTACCTACCCTTTATTTACTTGTTTTAGTAACATTTACTTTACATTACATACTTTTAGTAATATAATGTTTTTTGTTCCAGCTTGCTCTTATACAGACAAACTTTGTCATTGATAGTCTAAAGAAACTTTACCCTGAAAAGGAGTTCACTATAGGTAATATTTTTTATTATCTTATATCTACCTCAGCGCGGTTACTGCTCTGCTCCCGTCGCCAGTAGCATGATGTTACAAAGCCTATAACCGTCCTCAAGAACTGAGCTATCATACACAAAAAGAATTATTTAAATCTGACTGGTAATTCCAGAGATTAGCTCATTCAAACAAACACACAAACAAACTCTTCCACTTATATAATAGTATAGATGGCATCCTCCTCTTCTGGACCTAACATAGTGCTTATCACCAAGCAACATAGTTATATAGTATTTTATTAGACAAATGTAACACAAAAATAACATTAAGTACTAATTTGTAAAGATTTAGTTGCCTTTATAGGTTTATAATAGTTTATAGTGGTTTAGCTAGCATTTCAATTTTTATTGAAAAGCAATTGTTTTCTGCCTTGCATGCCTGAATGGCAAACTATAACCTTGAATCATACTATTTATGCAATTTTGCCTACCAAAGTAACAAGATTCAAAATACAGTTCTGGTTGTTAGTATTGTCATTAGGGTCCAGGAGTGAATACTGTATACAAACCCTGTTGGAATTGAAACACAAATTGGACCTACTACAATTTGAGCAATAGTAGTGGCAAAGTTATCACCATCTTTTTTGTATTGTCTGACAAATAATCAGTTTTGGTATTGGTATCAACGGCCTGTTCTTCACAACTCCACGAGTGTGCAAGTATTTTGCGTGTGGGTGGGCGGCGATCACTCGATCCATCCCAGCTCCTTGAGGACGCCAGAAAGTGGCTCACTTTTATACAGCTCAAAGACTACGCAATTTCAGTAATGCGCCTAACCTTTAAAACACGTATTTTCTCCATTATTCTTGTTTTACGGAGATTGATAACACTCTTTTCTAAGTATCTACCTACCTAACAAAGATAAGCCACAGTGTAGCCGCGCGATAATTTACTATAGATAGTTTACTGTAGAATCAATCGATACTATCAAAAGGTTAATCGATAAGTACTCTACATAATTAAAAATCGTTTTATTCACGTTCAGCTATTGTCTAGATTGCAGTGGACATAATTATAAAATCTATTTACGATTTTATCCTAGTAATATTATGTATATTTATTTTACCACATGTAAATTAAATAAATGATTTGATTTGATTATAAATGTGAAAGTTTCTGAGAGCGAATGTTTGTTACCACTCAGCGCCTAAACGGCTGAACCGTTTTCTATGAAAATTAAACACATACCATTTGCCGCGCGGGCGAAATGCAAGGCGTAACTAGTTGTATATATGTATAGACTAGCGTCCCGCAGCGTGGTTTCACCTGCGTCTTTGCTATCTGCCCTGCTCCCATCGCCTGTAGCCGTAGCGTGATGTTACATAGCCTATAACCTTCCTCGAGAACTAGGCTATCATACGCAAAAAGATTTTTCAAATCCTACTGGTAGTTCCAGAGATTAGCGCGTTCAAACAAACAAACAAACTCTTCCGCCTTATTTAATACTAGCTGACCCGGCGAATTTCGTTCCGCCTAACAGTCGATCAACATTACTTTATTTGTCTAAAATAAAAGATTTTTTTAAAATTAACTAGTTTAATTTAATCCTTATTACATCAGCTACCTGCCAATAATGGTCCCGTCAAAATAGGTCCAGCCATTTCAGAGATTAGCCGGAACAAACAGACAGACAGACAGACAAAAATTGTACAAATGTTATTTTGGTGTATGTACCGTATATAGTATATTCATATTCATATAGTAAAAAACGGATATTTCAATATTACAAACAGACACTTCAATTTTATTATATGTATAGATTATGGAGATAACGAATATTATTATTTAAGTAATATTGCATTATCACTACTACTTGTAAATTGCCGTGTAATCTGCGGTCTAGAATTTGAAATCCATTTTTTGCCGTGGGTGTCATAAGACCTACCTTTTTTAGCCTGCAATGTCCCATGTTTTTTTACACCGCTCTATTCGATGACAGCCTCATCCAATTTCTCTCTTAGGCACCTAGACCATTTCGCCAGCACTTTCTGGGTCCTGGGGCGTGCCACAGTAATATATACGCCTTCGGGCAGTCGGCCACAACCCACATCCTTCGGCCATTTGTAGAGATGTATTCTGCAAATGTGTAGCGTACCTACGTACTAAATATTACACTTCTTAGCTCGTAGGGGGTGTAAAGCGACTTACTGCGGTAGCGTGACCATGGCAATCTTCTTAAGAAGAGACTTGAGTCCAGCAATGAATGTCTTTAGACTTTGGGCTATGACTTTAATATGAGTCATTATTTAGTTACATTTTGTGATGATTTGCATTTTTGTTTAGTGAGGTAATTACTAATTATATATAAAGTTAGGCTTTATAATTTAAACAATACCTACAGTGACCTAAATAAACTCGGTAAACACCAAATGAAATGAATACTTTAACGGTTACGAAACCTCCTCCCTTGCACGAGGTGGAGGTTTTGAAAGTTCCATGCAATGTCCGTCACTTTAAAATGAACACCAATAGCTAACGCATCAACTGGCATCGACTCCACAGTGACAGCTTTTGCTTTATAGGATTGCGAGCCCAGTTCAAAATTTAATGTAAATAGCTACCTAATACCTACCCAACGAACAAACGAACGGATACGAAATAATAAGTTTCTTTACAGTAAGCATGACAACGCTAGGCGATCGTGTATTGAACATATCGTTACCAAAGATCGGCGAGAAGTCTTTGTTCACGAAAGATCTAGAAGACGCTTTGAGGAACGATAGCGTGGACTTTGTGGTCCACTCGCTCAAAGACCTACCTACTACGCTACCTGATGGGCTGGCTATTGGAGCGGTTTTTGAAAGGTAAACTTTGATTTTTGCCTTCTGCCTTGCCTTTCCTATAATGTTATATCAAAGGGCTGATATGATGATAAAGAAATTTTTATTTTTACGCATGATTGCAGGATTAAATTTTCCGTTTTCAAAACGAACTTAGGAATATTAACCTCCCTTATCAGGTCATTGGTCTACCTTTTAGGGGATTACCCACGCTGCATCTTGCGGATCGTCATAAGGGTGGCAGACAACCAATAGTTAAGGATGGTTCACAACTGGTTAACGTGGCAAAACTTAGGGACGGGCTATGTCCAGCAATGGACGCTTTTTTTTAGAATTCGGCTTAGATTAAAGCAGCCATTAGCTTTCGGCAACTTCTTGGAGTCCGCTTTAGGCAAGGTCATTGGATTTGTACTCCACTTATCCCATATCACAAGTTTGGAATTGTTTACATTGCTTTAAGGATGCAATATCTATCTCTAATGTTTCATTCCTATATAAAAATATAAGCCTAAGATAAAGATGACTAACTAATCTGTACAAACACGCTGAGAAGGCATAAAAAAATTCTGCATTAAGTAACTATTTATTTAACAGAGAAGATCCGAGAGACGCATTGGTACTCCGAGAAGATGTCAAAGACTACACTCTGGCGACATTACCTGAGGGCTCTGTTATCGGTAAATATTGATACACTGGCTATTTTAATAAAATTATCTTTGTTTATTTTATATGCGTTCGTAAGATAGATAAGTGATTCGTCGGAAGGATATTAAAAATATCAGTTATTTAACTTCCGTACTGATCCTTGTTGGTTTTGATATACTCAGGCCAGCTCGACCAGTGAATTATCTGTTTACCTTTGTGCCGGACGGGCGGTAATCGAACCCAACACGAATGTGTTGTGTAGATCTATGAACGACCCGCTGTCGTCCTACACCTATAGGTTCCGGATACAGCGCTGATCTTCGAAGACGTCGCGTAGGGCTTCACTATAGGGGCATACTGAAGTAAAACAAACGATCTTGGTTCAATGCTTGAGGTGTTCTGCTTAGGCCATTAGGTGTTGAGGCTTGAAGAGTCTTCTATGGGTTACTGATTAACAGTGAACGATCTGTGTCCGCGCGCGCGCTCTTATATACCATTTGCCTCGGTTAGTGCCGTGTGCAAAACACCTCGTACAAACTTTATTTTCATTATCAAAACATTACATTTCTGGTTATAACTACGTCATTTTTAATAATACAATAATCATCTAGGTACCGTTAGATAGGTATCGATGTTACCTAACATGAAATATCTATACTACAACTCTAAACTTTACGATTACCTAGATATCGTAGTATAAACCTAGAATTTTGGTGCCTCCTAGACGTACTTTGAACTTTATCTGCTTATATTTTCTAAACTACTGAATCTATTTTAATAAGATTTTACGTACATCTAGGGGACACCATTCTCTAAAATGAAACACCAAAGTAACTATTCTTTATTGATTAAAACCTAAGTTACAGACCAAATTATGACCTAAACATAAAAATAATTTTGTTTCTGCTATAACTTATAAACTATTTGTTTTATCTAAAAGGCAAATACATATTCGTGATTAGAACACTAAAGAGCACAATAAAAAGTGATTCTAAACATTATAAATCTAGATTTTAGATTAGCACTAAACAATTTCACCATAAGGTAAACAAATAATAGTTCGCTATTAACTTTTACTAATGGCGGTAGACGAACGACGTTTTCGTTCTCGTTCTCATATATAAACGTGTGGCACTCAAATTCACTGTTCATTAAATGTTATGCTAGCACACGCGTGTAATGTTTTTCTAGGTTTTAAATCTGTCTAGGTTCTGTCTATCACTGTATGCACTGTTTTAACACTATTTTCACAGGTGTCGCGAACATTTCTCCCGCCGTGCAGCAACGCGTGGACACGTCGTGTTGGAGCGGTGCTGCAGTCCATCCGGTGAGCGACGTTACTTCGGCAGAGGCACCAGTTTCTTTGTAGGCCTCTTGAGCACTCCAGCTGATGTGCGCACCTCCGCTGTCCTGATCTGCCCGTCGGCGCCTGGATAGACGGCTACGATCCTACCTCGCGGCCAAGTGTTGCGAGGTAGCTGGCCGTCGGCTATGAGTACGGGGTCGCCGACTTCGAAGAGGGGGCCCTTCCCATGAGGCTCCCGCCGGTTCTGTAGCTCGGGCAGGTACTCGCGCACCCAGCGACGCCAAAATTCGTCGGCTAGGTACTGCGCGCGTCTCCAGTGCTTCTTGCTGATGCTGTCGGTCTCGCTGAACTCACCCAGAGAAGGCAAGCGGGCGGAGCCCCCAAACAGTATGTGGTTTGGGGTGATCGCCTCGGTGTCACCTACGTCTACAGAGACGTGGGTGAGGGTTCGACTGTTGACCGTGTACTCGACCTCGCACAGTAGCGTGGCAAGTACTTCTTCGTGCGGATACTTGTCGTGGAGAACGGTGTAAAGAGTGGTCTTTACACACCTGACTAGGCGCTCCCAGGCGCCCCCCATGAAAGGCGCTGAGGGCGTGATGAAACGCCAGGCGATGCCACGGCGTCCTGCTTCGTGTTGCACTGCTTCCCGCATCTCTTTGTCGGCACCGTGCATGTTAGTGCCGTTGTCAGAGTATATTTCAGACGGGCAACCTCGCCGCGCGGCGAATCTGCGCAGCGCCAGGATCGCTGAGTCAGCGCTGAGATTGGCGGCGACCTCCAGGTGCACTGCCCTAGAGGTAAGGCAGGTAAACAGCGCCACATATCTTTTCTGATGTTGTCTTCCCACTGTCACGAAGAGTGGCCCGAAGTAATCAAGGCCGGTGAAAGTAAACGGTCTCTGGTGATGAGCGAGGCGTGCTTTGGGGTGGTCTCCGGTGCTCGGCTGCGGCGGTATCGCTTTACGAATTTTACACTGTAAACATTGATGCACTATTTTCTTAGTGGTCGGTCGTAAGCGCAATATCCAATAGTGTTGGCGTATTTCATTAATCACCAACTCTGTTCCACTGTGATGTAGGCTTCTATGAGTCCAATCTATATATAACTGTACTATACGATGATCACCGTCCAAGACAGGCGGCCTCTTTGTTTTCTCTGTAATATCTCGCACGGCGGCTATACGACTGCGCAGTGTAATCACGCCGTTATTCAGTTCTATGGGCAGTACACTTAAGCGGCTTCCCCTGGCGCCACTCCCACCTCGTCGCAGCTCGCGGAGGTCGGCGCTGAAGGAGGCTTCTTGTACCGCCTTCACAAGGAGGTCCTCAGCGCCGCGGGTGTGTTCTGCTGTGAGAAGCACGTACTTTGTCGAGTCAGCGGCGAGGCGGGATGTGTCGCCAGGCGCTGACTTGTTTTTCTGCTTCTGCTGTACGCGGCGCCAATCTGGATCCTCCAGAGTATTTTTCTGTGTTCTCTTGTACAAGACTTGCTTCTTAGTTTTCTTGCATAATTCTATAAACTGTAGAACTCTCGCTGTAGTTCGTAGAAGTCGTTCCCACTTAGAAAATCTGTTTACATCTGGTATGACTTCTGACACTTTCTGTGTCTCGCTATATGAATCTATAACTGTTGTGGTACGTTCCTCCCCTGTGTCTGTGCAAATATTAGTCTTCTCCGCAGGCCATAACGACGGATCTTCGTATAAAAACGCAGGTCCATAATACCATTCATCTAACTGTTTCGATAGCGCCTGCGAAAAAGTTAATAATATGCCGCGCGTAGCGATGTCCGAGCTGTTGCATTTAGTAGGCACCCAGCGCCATTGTTCCACTTTACTGTGCTCTTCTATCTCAGCAAGGCGATGTGCGACGAATGGTTTATATGATCTTGAGCCTTTCCTTATCCACGATAATACTGTTCTGCTGTCCGTCCAGTATATAACGGCCTCTGGCTTGATACGATGTTCTTGTATGACGCTTGAAACAACGCGAGTTCCCAACACAGCGGCTTGAAGTTCAAGACGTGGAATAGACACTATTTTCAGCGGTGCTACTCTCGCCTTTGCTGAGACGAGTGTCACATACACTCGGCCATCTGGTGTAGTTGTTCTCCAATACGCAGCTGTCGCGTAGGCTGTCTCACTGGCGTCTGTAAACACGTGTACTTGTATTGAAGCTGCGTCGCTGTAGCCGGGATAGCACCGCGGTATGCTGACTGTTTTCAACTGTTGTAATTGTCGCTTCCACGATGTCCACTGTTGAGATAAGTCTTCATTTAGCTTATCATCCCAGTCTGTACCAAGTCGCCACGCTTCTTGCAGTATTTGTTTGGCTCTAATCGTGATAGGTGAGGCGAGTCCAAGAGGGTCATAAAGAGACATAACGATGCGTAACGCTTCTCGTTTGGTAGGCGTTTCCTTTTCTAATAAGTTGCAGGGGAGTCGAGCAAGCTTTAGGTTAAAACTCAGCTCGTCAGTACTCGGATTCCACATTAAGCCGAGTATCTTCTCTTCTGATCTATCGCTGGCAAGACTAACTGTTTCTATAGGGCTTGAACTTGGCTGTAACTTTTCTATAACTTCCACTGAGTTTGACACCCATCTTCGTAATTCAAAACAAGCTTTTCTATGTATATCGCGGACTTCTGTTGCTATGCGCGCCGCTTCGTGCTCATCCCTGAAGCTGTCCAAGTAGTCATCCATATAATGGTTCTCTATTATCGCTTCTGCCGCTTCAGGATGTAAGCACGCGTGTTTACGCGCGTTCCAATTCTTTGCGAATATCGCTGTACACGGTGAGCTTGCTGCGCCGAATATTAGTGACTTCATACGGTATTCTGTTGGTGGGCCCTCCCGCCGGTCACCTCTCCACAGGTATCTAAGTGCATCTCTGTCCTCTGTTCTTACTTGCACTTGCATGAACATTTCTGCTATGTCGGCAGAGACGGCAACACGGTGGCGGCGAAACCTCATGAGCACACCAGGTAACGATTGCAGCAGGTCTGGTCCCGTAAGGAGGTAATCATTGAGCGACGCTCCCTTTGTTCGCGCGGCGGCGTCATGTACAATTCGTAGCTTCTCTGGCTTCGAGGGGTTGTATACGTCGAAGTGGGGTAAGTACCAAGTCCTCCCAGGAGTTCTATATGATGGGGCCTCTTCAGCATAGCCCTTTTCTATTAATAAATTCATCTGTTCTATATATTTCTTTTTCAGTTCAACGTTCCTGTCAAGTTTCTTCTCTATTGAAGTAAGTCTGTTGATTGCTATTTCATAACTGTCAGGCATCTCGAACTCTTCTTTTTTCCACAGAAGAGCTGTTTCTATATGCCCATTTTCTATCTGTTTCGTGTGCTTTTCTAATATATCTTCTGCTTGCTTTTCAGGGTCGGAGCGCGGACGACGTGGGGTGATCATTAGCGATTCAAGTGCAAAATGTTCCTTCAACTGTGCGTCTATGTTTTCATTAACAGATGACATCTGATTTACGAAGTGTACGGTGTGTCCCAGTGTTCTAGTGGACGTGCCGTGTAGTACCCATCCTAACGGCGTCAGCGAGGCGACTGGCTGGTGGCTGGGTCCTCTTCTGGTGGCGCTAGCGACGAGGAGATGCCAGTTATCTTGTCCGATAAGTATCTTTGGTACGCCCGTGTTGTATACCAGCTTCTCCTTTATATCTTCCAAATGTTTGCAGTCCAACAGGTCACGTTCACTGACTGTTTGTGGTAACAGGTTTAAGCCTGGGTACGTGCGTGCACACAGCGGCGTCTCTCTGTTTTCTGTGCTCTTCAAGGTAACATTTATTCTTCTAGCACTTGATATAACCATCGCCGTATCGCCAATCGTTCGAATCGTGAGTGGATCAGATGTGCCTTCTGCACCGATTTCTTTCGCTATATCTTCGTCTATAAGTGACACGGTGGATCCATCGTCTAGCAGCGCGAACGTAGACGCTTCTCCCGCCGGTCCAACTACGTGCACGGGAACTATCTTCAAAAAGGCTTGAGTTTTCTCACAGACGCTCGAGCTGGCAACTATCTCCTGTTTTGCTTCACCTTGCACGTTCCTCTTCTCGTAGTGCAGAAGATGATGATGGCGAGCTGTGCATTCTCCTATATTGCACTTCTTTGACTTGCATATGTGTCCCATGTAGCGCGGGCGAAGGCAGCCGAAGCACAGGCGATGTGTCTTCGCTAGTTCCCACCTTCTGTTCACGTCGGCAGACTTGAAAGCATTGCATTCTGATGCGTGGTGACCATCTCTTTCACATACTCTGCACTTCTGCGAGGAGGCGCGATCAGACGTGCGCTTCTCTGTAGCTGTATGCGTTCGCTGTACTGTTCGCCGCGTTGGTTGCTGTTCACTAATATTCTCCGCTGGGGCGAAAGCACTGCAGAACCTCGCATATTCTGTTACAAATTCACTGAAGCGGCTGAGATCCGGCAGAGATTCGTACTTTTCTGTGTACGTCCGGTACCATGTCACACGCAGAGAGTTCGGCAGCTTTTCAGTAAGCACTCGTAGTAATTCAGGGTTCACTAAATAATGTTCTTTCTTGAGTGCTTGCAGTGTAATAACGCTACTTCTAATCTTGCTGGCGAAAGCGCAAATATCCTTAGGTGCTTCTGTGCAGCGTGGCAATGTCTTCAGCTTGTCTGTCTCTGCCTGCGCTATGGAGTCTGGCCTTCCAAATTGTAATTCTAGTTCCTTCATAATTTCGTCCGGTCTGGCATTTCCTATTAACTCTGAGCTGACTGCTTCCAGAGCTCGACCCTTTAAGCTTCTTCTTAGTCTTGCTGTATTTTCTATATCGTTGAAGTATCTTCTTGTGGTGTCGTACAGCGCGCGAAACGATAGCCATTCTGTATGTGCGCCGCTGAACGTTGGTAAAGTCATAATGACTTTAGAAACCGCCGGATGTGGAGACACTATCGATGTATCCAGAGGCTTCCTGTCGGCGAGTGCCGCTATAGCGGAGGTAAGTCCCGTGATGAGTGGTGTCATCAGGTCCCCTCCCTGGTGATGAGTTTCCTTCTTCTGAGGAGCTTCATCTTCTGTACTGTTTTCTATTCTATTCTGTTGATGAATATCCTTCCTTGGAGGCGCTTCATCTTGTTCTATTCTGTTCTGTGGATGAATATCCTTCCTTGGAGGCGCTTCATCCTGTTCTATTCTGTTCTGTGGATGAATTCCCTTTCTTGTAGGTCCTTCATCATGTTCTATTCTATTCTGTGGACGAATTCCCTTTCTTGCAGGTCCTTCATCATGTTCTATTCTATTCTGTGGACGAATTCCCTTTCTTGTAGGTTCTTCATCATTTTCTATACTGTGTGCCATCCTAAATAACGGCTCTGGTGCCTCTTCAAGCCACGACTTGACGTATTCTATTTTGGAGTGTCCGTCTTCTTCATAGTCAGAGTCGGAGTCCTCCTCTTGAGCCCTCTGAAGAGCTAACTGCGCTAACTGTAATTTTATCTTCAACATTTCTTCCCGGGCCTTCAGCACCTTCCTTTTCGAGCGGCTGGTAGTAGCGGAGCGTCTGTCTTGTTCTTCTGCCGCACCACCTTCCTGGCTGGCTGTTCTCGATCGTGTCTGTTGCGATGGGCGTACTGTATCACTAGAGCCCTCTTCCGTGGCTGCGTGCATCGTAACAGGCGGTGTTCCCCCCCGCGCGGGGCGCGGGGAGAGGGGCGGCGGCGGCGGCGGCGCGTTGTCGCTTGTAGACGGCGAGCGTGGCTGCGTTTGGTGTCGAAGTACAGGCGTACTTGTAGATGCACCCGCGTCAGTGTCCCGCTTCCAGGTTTCAGGAGCTCTTCCCTTTGAACGTGTGACCGGCATCTTCAGTTCTTCAGTATTATGTCTTCAATTTTCAGCTCTGCGATCCGGCTCGAAGGACCAGCAAATGTGCCGGACGGGCGGTAATCGAACCCAACACGAATGTGTTGTGTAGATCTATGAACGACCCGCTGTCGTCCTACACCTATAGGTTCCGGATACAGCGCTGATCTTCGAAGACGTCGCGTAGGGCTTCACTATAGGGGCATACTGAAGTAAAACAAACGATCTTGGTTCAATGCTTGAGGTGTTCTGCTTAGGCCATTAGGTGTTGAGGCTTGAAGAGTCTTCTATGGGTTACTGATTAACAGTGAACGATCTGTGTCCGCGCGCGCGCTCTTATATACCATTTGCCTCGGTTAGTGCCGTGTGCAAAACACCTCGTACAAACTTTATTTTCATTATCAAAACATTACATTTCTGGTTATAACTACGTCATTTTTAATAATACAATAATCATCTAGGTACCGTTAGATAGGTATCGATGTTACCTAACATGAAATATCTATACTACAACTCTAAACTTTACGATTACCTAGATATCGTAGTATAAACCTAGAATTTTGGTGCCTCCTAGACGTACTTTGAACTTTATCTGCTTATATTTTCTAAACTACTGAATCTATTTTAATAAGATTTTACGTACATCTAGGGGACACCATTCTCTAAAATGAAACACCAAAGTAACTATTCTTTATTGATTAAAACCTAAGTTACAGACCAAATTATGACCTAAACATAAAAATAATTTTGTTTCTGCTATAACTTATAAACTATTTGTTTTATCTAAAAGGCAAATACATATTCGTGATTAGAACACTAAAGAGCACAATAAAAAGTGATTCTAAACATTATAAATCTAGATTTTAGATTAGCACTAAACAATTTCACCATAAGGTAAACAAATAATAGTTCGCTATTAACTTTTACTAATGGCGGTAGACGAACGACGTTTTCGTTCTCGTTCTCATATATAAACGTGTGGCACTCAAATTCACTGTTCATTAAATGTTATGCTAGCACACGCGTGTAATGTTTTTCTAGGTTTTAAATCTGTCTAGGTTCTGTCTATCACTGTATGCACTGTTTTAACACTATTTTCACAGGTGTCGCGAACAACCTTTCTATATAATATTAGCTTGTATAATACAGTTTCGTTAGATGAGTGAGAACGCTGGAAGTCCAATTACTTCTTCGGTCATCTTCTTTTTTCGTTCTCCGTCTTTTCTGCCTTTACTAAATTTTATTAGTATTAATGTTATTTTTTCTTTATTTAAGAGCTCAGGGGCCCTACCAAACCTGTTATAGCAATCTTGTTAAGACCGTACTTTGTCTCTATCCTTGTTTTTAATGGTACAAAAGACAAAGACAAAACACAAAATTACATTAAAATAATACTGCTATATGAGGTTGTGGTAGGCCCGCAGCTCTTGTTAGTGGATCATGAGTTTATGACTCGTTAGTGAGAACTGTACAGGCTACTTGATATGAAACGACAACTTTTAAGACTATTTTAAAAGGCAAAGTAAAGGAAATATTGAAACAAGTATTGCAGTATTATAGTATTATAAAACATAGTTATGTTCATAGCCAACATTTTAGCTGAGAAAAACATCACTAAAACTTTATTTTTTTAGTGGTTCGCACTCCAAATAGATACCTATTATATTCTAGGCACATCATCACTCCGTCGCACAGCACAACTGCGCGCTGCGTACCCACAACTGCGCGTTTCTGATGTTCGCGGCAACCTGAACACGCGACTGAACAAACTTAACAGTAGTGGACAGTATTCAGCGCTTTTACTGGCCAGCGCGGGGCTAAGGAGGATGGGGTGGGAGGATAAGATCTCTAAGGTAATGTAAAAGAATTTCTAGTAAATATTGTTTATCTAAGTATAACAATACTATTATTGTATAAAGCGAAAGAGTTAGTTTTTTGTTTGATTTTGTTTGAATGCGCTAATCTCTGGAACTCCAGTCGGATTTGAATAAATCGTTTTGCGTGTGATAGCCCAGTTCTTGAGATAGTAACTAGGCTATGTAACATCACGCTACTGGCGACGGGAACAGAGCAGTAAGACGTGGGTAAGACCTCGCCGCTAAAAGCTATTTGCAGATAAGAATTGTTTCTGAATCCGTTGATTCTGAATGTAAATTATTAATTAGGGAAAATCACGGTCAAAGTAGTGATTATTGGAGGTAGCTTACGTCCGGCATTGAATTTGTTTCGGCTTAAATGATAATGATGATGGTAACTTCATGATTGCTAGTTTCAATAGAAATTAATGTATAACAGTTAGAGGTTTATATTCGCCATAATTTCGCCGTCAATAATATGTCGACGTGGGCCTCTACTACTAAGTATTTATAAGACACAGATTGATTATTTGAACTTCCTGTATACCTACTTTATTCTTTTTATATTTTTAGGCTTTAATAACATTAAAAAAAAGGTTTTCATTATTTCGTAAAGAAATAAAAACGTTAGCATAAAATTTTATGAATATTGCGTAAGTCACGTTCGAGCCTATGCTATCTACTTTTATGTTATTCGTAGGCATATAATAATACTTAGAAAACGACAATACTGATAGGTCATGTAGAGTATATTTGAGCTTGCAACACGATGTCATAAGTAGTGACGCATGATTAGCAGTATACCTTTTTTTATACTAGGCTACTAAAATAACTCTATTTTCCTTGATAATAAGTAATCGTAGATTTTAAATGAACCCGCTCACTCTCTGTTCTGACTTTTAGAATGTACGTAAAGGTTCGTCGTTTGGTTCGTTCGTTTTGTGTATTGCAGCCAACATATCTATGTACTACTAAATATGGTGCTCATTACAACCCCCATGTTCTACTGATGTGCGGTTTGGGCACCGCACCTAGCTAGTATTACATTATCATATATATATATGATTTCATATCTGTCAAATTCTATGATCATAGTTCTACGACTCTCAAATTATGATCATAGTTAATCACATGTAGTTATTATACCGTCATATGTTCTTCATTTAAAAATGACTTACACATCTTTGATCATATTTCTATGATAGTCTATTAACGGCCTTAGACGCACTTTGACGTTTAATTTTGTCTTGTCACTGACTGCGTGAGGAACTTGAAAGTTGTTCTAAGTTGCTATTCTAGTGTAACAATTCAATGATTGCACCTGCCATATGTTGCAGGTTCTACCATGCGCCGAAATGAAATACGCCGTAGGACAAGGCGCATTGGCCGTGGAGTGTCGGTCCAACAATACCGATATATTGGCCATGCTCGCGCCGTTCAACCACCCAGAGACCTATTGTAGGATACTCGCTGAGAGAAGCTTTCTTAAAACATTAGGTATGTCTTTCGTATTATAAGTAAATGTAATGGCGATTACCAATTAGCACTGAGCTTTGAGCAAGCTAAGGAGCTGGTATGAAGTAAAGGCGATTCCACCGCCCTCTAGCGACTTAATTACTCGTTACTACACTAATACAATCAGTCAACCGAATGGTAGTCAAACAATTACATTGGAACTAAGGATGGGCAACAACGTTCTGTGATGAGACTGTAATCACTTCGCTAATTGACTTGGCAAGGTTTATGGATAGCCATAATCTAAATCTTCCAAATGCATTACTTTTAGGAAAGGCCTGTGTTTTTTGGCTGATATGATCATGATGATGATTATTATAGTAGTTGTATAGTGGGTTCGATTCTCCATAAATATTTAAATAAATAAATGAAAATGTATCTTTATTTCGTGTATTCGATAACCATTATTTTGTATATTTGATCTTGTCGCTATACAGGGTGGATCTCATAGGACACGACTTATATTTACTAAAGAGGACATAAATATAAAAAATTTAATTCGCAGGTGGTGGCTGTAGCGCGCCAGTCGGCGTATCAACATCTCTAAAACCTCTAGACGCACAATTTAAACTATCTGTCACGGGCGCGGTTTGGAGCTTAGACGGTACCACCAAATTGGACCACACGTTACACCAAACATTCACACAAATAAAACTAACAAACAAACATAAACTAAGCCCCACCGAACAAGAATGTAAAAAAATAAAAACTGATGATGAATTATCGACTAAAGTACTTAATAATGACACTAGTAATCATGATTTGCCAGATTTTAAAATAGATGACAGAATCTTCTGTGGTTTGACAGCTAATGTCAGTGTGCCTATTGAGGTTATAATTAAATGTGATAATTTAGGTAAAGATTTAGCTAACGCTCTCATAGAGAAAGGTGCTTTAGAAGTCATGAAAATATCTCAGGACTTTATTAGGAACTCCACTGCCATTAAGACCTCATGATTTTTTATATAATTATGTATGTTTTTTTGTTCAGATCGTAAGTTATATTATATTGGTGCCTTTAGAAAATAAAATAGCTTAGTAATTTGTATTATTGATGCGAATGTAAGGTTTCGCCAAATATTCTATATTATTATTTTTATTTAAATAATATTTTTATTACCTACTTACTGAACAAGTAGGGACAAAAGTTAATTGACAAATGTTAATTATTTATTATCTAGCAAAACAAAATATTACCTATTGTTTAAAATCTTACTTTACACGTTCCAACTAATTTTATACCGAAATATGACGAAAATTGCTCAAACTTGGAATGAATGTAAATTAAGTAGTTTAAAAATATATTGATATAGCATATTAGAAGCATTCTGCATTTCCTATTTCGAAGGTGTTTCTTTTTGTGCACACCCTGTATAGTAAATATAGACGTACAATTTAAAATTTTCGTATCGCATCGGCGATGTATAAAAGCCTTATAGAATAAGGTAATATGAAATGTTTAGTAACATATTTTGGTAAAACTGAAGAACAAAATATACGAAAATGTATTGTAATTAAAAAAAAGGTGTCGTTCAGTCACCGATTATTAAGGTGCCGTTTATTTATTACTGTTGTTTATTTCTTATATTTTATTGGGTACTTATATGACATTATTTAAAAGGGACCTAATGTAGGTTAAGTTATTATTAGTACTGAGTAATATATTTATATTTTATTTACTTTATTTTGATTTATTTTAAATGACAAGGTTATTTTGTTTTGCACTGAGACTAGTGGATTTTACGAGAGAAGTCGTACTTCATCTTTATTTTATTTTTTTTTGACTATCACATTATTCTGAACATGTTATCTACAGGGCACTCCCAAATGGAGTAGTTAACCATAGTCATCTTGGTGATAAGTATGATCGTTTATGGGGTATTCACGCGGTACAATACAAAACTTGTAAAATATGCTTGTAAATGTAAATAAATACTGGACAAAAGTAAAACAGACAGAAATAGGTCTCCCTCGTGGTCCTACTAATAGGACAAATCAGTAGGATTACGAGAAAACGCCGATTTGCCAAGCTATAGGTATATCGCGTAGTATGAGATCAATATAATTATCATGTCATTGTGTAATAAATAAGTTTATTTATATTGTATATTCAGTTGTTACTGTTGTATGTTTATTTTAATAAACTGGTGAATGATTTGGGATATGTGTATTTTTATTTTAATATCTAAAGATGGCATAGAGATTTAAACTTGCGCGTGTTACTCTCTTGCCAAGGTGACATGACAATTTTTGTCTGTCGTGTTCTTTGTTAGTGTGCATGTGTGTGTTTTAGTGTGGGTGATTGTTGCCGTGCTGTACGTATATTATATACTCCGCGCCTTACCAAGGTGCTACTAATGGTAAGTTGTAATTGAACTTAGAACGGTTGTTGTTGCCTTTTGGTCCCATAGAGTACATTATTTATACTCAGATAGAGAAGACAGTCAAGGTTTTCTACAAGAGCGCCTCCAGCGATAATTTGTGTAACTATTTCTTTTGCATTATAACTATAGCGTATGTACGACAGCACTATTCCTAATTTGTTTTTTAATTTATTTAAATATTATTGTCACTTTTTCCATGTGTGGGAATAAATTCCCACCCCAAACACACTATTCCATGAGTGATGGATGACTAACATTCCAGAATTTAAATGAAACAAATTAATTTGTACAATTACTTTTATTTCACAATAAAATCTCAATCAAAACTCACAAGCATCCTTAACCAGGTGTGAACACAAAACAAAACCTAAATAACACTAACAAATACCTATATTATTATTGAACTTGCATTACCAATACTTTCCATTTGCAATATGTTAAATGGCGGATGTCGAGCACATTATGAATCACAGCCCAATGTACTAACTAGGTAAATTTAAGGCTTTGCAAGTCGAAAGTTAAGATTTAACGGTTTATAATTAACTTATTGTCTACTAAGCTTAGATGCTGTGTATCGCCGCACAACACCCCCGTGTTAATACTTGACAGAATTAATGTCCTAACTTTAGAGGGCACACTGAATGGAACTACCCATGTTTAGTGAGATAGATGAAGGGGGTATGTTATAAATAAGTCTCTTCTTGAATCAAGTGATGTTTATTCAACGTCTTCTTCCTGGAGCATCTTGCCGCTTGCCTTCATCGAGGCCCGCAGTCTCTCGGAGATCTCTGGCAACTTCTTTAACAGCAAATGGAAGATTGGCGCTGGCATTGTTTGTTGGAGAACCTAAAATACAGTACAATATATTTATCATCTTTAGATTTGATGGTCATTATGATAAACCAGAGTGGTCCAGTACAAGTGTAAAGTATAAGATGAAATAAGTCACAGATAACAGAGTCGATAGATTCTGCTTACAGGGTAACAGATACACACAACTCATAGCGGCATTCTGCAATTGGTGCATTTCAGTGCATTCAAATGCTTCATTCTGAAATAGCCAATCGCATTGCAGCACGTACGTTCCGGGCAACCCGCTTCTACCTCATCATTTTAACCTCAACTCGGAACAAACAAATGTTAATACAGTATCATTAGTGGTAATCTATATAAAATAGGTGCACTTACACTGAGCAGTTGCTGTGTTTGTCCGCAAACGGCGACGGCTTGGCCGAGGTGTTCCACGCCCGCTTCAAGATCTCCAGCGGCTAGCAGCTCCTCGCCGAGCTGGATCTGTAATAAAATAGAATTCATTACAAATATTCCTAATCTTTGTGATTTGAGAAAATAAATCAAATGATTTTTTATCTTTCTGATAGCCTTGAAATTGCGCGTTTGGAATTTAAGTCCAGTGGCGAAGCGTCCATATAACACGATTCCTGCCGGCTTCCCTTTTAAAATATGCCCTGACCTCCTTATACCTATCACTGCTTGAGTGTCTACTCAAAGTCTAACTGGCCTTCCGAACCTCAAAGTATTTTAGTCCCACCGGCTTCCCTCCTCGGAAAAGTGACTCTTCGCTACTGTTTAAGTCACTTTCGATTTTGTAATTTAATGACTTGTCGCCACCCCTAAGATGACTACTAATTATACATACTTTGCCACTACTAACAACTTACATACATTGTTGCAGCTTAACAAACGTTTTGACTGAATACGACGATCAATTTATTATTAGCAGCTAGTCTACTAAAAGTATGTCATTGAATAGAACCCTTAGCAGAATGCTGTATGTAAGATTAAAAAAGAATACCAAAATAATACTAATTGGAAAGGTCTATCTGCTTTTCCTGTTGTTTTCTTCAACTTTCTACTTTACTACTTACTGACTACTAATGTCATTTTCTTAGGTCTTGATCAGGTGGTGTCTTGATTCGATTTTGACGGTAGTAGATCCACGCTGGTTTCAGCATGAATGGGCCGGATCGTCTGGGGAAGTACTTCCCCAGACGATCCGGCCCATCCATGTGCGTGAATGAAACCGTCTCATCGAAGATCGACTTAAGAGTAGTAGTATCCTACTGCGTTTCGTTTGGTGAGTGAGAGTGCCGTAGGCCCAATTTCCCCCCTTTCCTCTTTCCTCACCTCCCTCATTCCCTTCCTCGAACCCCATTCCCAGCCGCCATAGTGGAGGCCACCATACCAGCAGTTTAAGACGATAGCTTTTGGTATGGTGGCCACCACTTCTGGATTCCACTGACAGCTTACCACCAGGTGGGGTGGAGTCACTTTGGTAGGCTAATATATATAAAAAAGGTGCCAAAAATGCTTTTTAATAAAAAATATGGTTAAACAGTATAGTGTAGCATTCCCTACCTGTTGCAAGAAGAATCTCTGCATGGCTTCATGGTCACTCATGTCAGGCAACGGCCCACCCAGTGTGCGTGACCGTGTGGTATTCTGTTGGGCTTTCTGTCTGCCTGCAATTTACAAAATACGTACTTACATTAGTTGGACAGATGGAATAATTTATCGCACATTTTAACTGGTTCTATAGCGCAGTAGCAGCGCAAGCGACTGCTGTGCACAAGTTCCATCCTCTCACAGGACAAAAATTTGTGTCATCCATAAATATTTGTTCCGTGTCTTGGTGTACTTTGTGTCTCCCTGACACAGTGTTTTATTCTTAGTGTTATTTAAAAAAAAAGAGTGTAAGGGTATAACAACGCAAGTTGTAGAAATAAGATCACTAAGAACTACTACCAGTATTAAAACAGCTCTGCTTCAAGTGTTGTGAAAGCTGCCTTTTATAGAGGGCCCAAATGGGTTGTTCTAAAGTAAACATCAACATTACATTATTGCTGCAGTTACCATTATTGTAAATAACGATTGAATATTATGTCACTGCAGTACTAAAATGAATTGTTTGGTACTGTGTTATTGACAGATTCTTAAGTTATTATTATGAACTACACTTATAATTTGAACACCTACTCAGGCTATGTAAGGTTTAATGAACGAAATAATGTATTCTATAAGATCGATTTTGTAGCCTTTTATGTAGCAAATAAATGATTTATAATTTAAAAAAAAAGTGCAGTATAACAGGTATTAAAAAACAATGCAACTAAGCATTATTTTCAATACCTATAATATGACATCAAGTTCTTTTAAAGAACTACTAATGAAAAATACGAAACTGTGGTTAAACCAAAACATTGTGTCTGCTAAGGCTAGCATTCTTTCAAAACAATCAAAAGAAAAAATAATTCAAAGCTAATAATTGTACAACACACAACAACATGTATTTAAGTAGTATCTCACACTAACTAGTGCATAGAATACTTTCATGGGATTCGGTCACCTAGGGCCACATTCCTTAAACGGCCTTTTCCCTTTGATGGCTTATTCTCCTAACGGCCACTTCGCTAAAAGGGCCACAATCATATTTCCCTTAACGGCTCAATCCCCAAATGACCACGTTCCTAGTGGCGACTTCTTTGTACGGTCACTTCCTCAAATGGCCACATTTCTCTTTACGGGTAAATCCCTGAAGGGCCAACTTCCTTGTCATGATGTCAATTAATATCCAATCGATAGGCCGTTCGTAGAATCCAAAATAATAAGTTTAACGTTTAGGCAAAGTTTTTTTTTTTTTTTGTTTTGTTGTTATTTTTGTAATACACATTAATTATAACGTCATACTTTTATTAATTATTTTCCTATGTTAAAAACCTAAACACTGCCCCGATTTTACACCATTATATAATTATGTTAACTCAAACACTTAGTAAGATTAAGATGAATAGATCAATAATAAATAAAATAGTAAAACAAATAACATTAATTACATGTAACATACAGTTAAAATACTTGAAACCTAATTTGTGATTAAACCCATTAAACTTTTTTCTATTTTGAGTAATTTCGGGATCGATGGTCACAAGGGTAGAGACATCCTATAGAAATGCCTGTATACCCCAGTAGAGGTGGCTTTGTAGGGTGTTAACCCGGCTTACCCGTACAGTATGTATAGCCTTAAATGAAGGTACATTCGAAGTTACATATCTTTATACTTTTGGGCCTTGTGTCAAAAACGTTAAGGTCCCAAAGTGTAAATATATTTTGACCTCGACTGCACTATAGTGGTCATTCAAGGAAATAGCCAAACTAGGAATACACAGTGTGGTCATTAGAGGAGGTGGCCCAATTAGAAATTCACATAGAGGTCATTCGAAAAATGGCCTTACCAGGAAAAGCACCTAATAGGAAATGGCCGAACAAGGAATTTAGTCGGTGGTCGTTGGAGTGAGTGGCCCTAGGTGACCGAATCCCTTTCATGTGTTATGTCAGTAATACTTGTACATCTGTTAATGTCATGTGTGTTTGTTAGTTAAATAATGCAGCAATATTTGAAAGTTTAAATGAAATATAGTGTTTAGATTTGATGCATGGCATAAGAATTGTTGTGGTTTCTAAAAGTACTAATTTAACATTGCAACATTACTTGCAAACAATACTATTTGTCATCAGTTTGTTTGTCACATGTGGTGACTATAGCAAACTCATAACTTATAATAATACCTAATAATTTTAATCTTTGTCTTAAAAAAGTAACAACTGA
This sequence comes from Parascotia fuliginaria, assembly GCA_963082885.1. NCBI lineage: Eukaryota > Metazoa > Arthropoda > Insecta > Lepidoptera > Erebidae > Parascotia > Parascotia fuliginaria. Next base: position 6,936,860 of record OY720197.1, read on the forward strand.
AACAATAAAGGCAGGACTTATTTTCTTAAAGAAAAAATTGGGAAGAGAACTAAGTGCAAAGGAGATGCAAGATTCCACCCCTATAATGGAGATCTTAGAAAACAGAGCTATTGATAAGAAAATCAAAGATATGGATGCATAGAAGAAAAAGCACACTGCAATAATCCCATTTAAATTTGAAACAGGGCAGAAAGAAGATGAAAAAAGAAATATTTTGGAATTTCAGACTACTTGCAGAATCTAAAATAAAGTATGGCCTGCTACTTGTTTCAAGTTAACACCCTACGCCACAGACAGCGTAATAAAGTTATTTAATTACTCTTGAAGAGCATGTTTGGCACAAGTATTGGTTATCAGTGCCACTATTTTTTTTAACTATACCTATGTATACTTACAAGCTAATAAGTTATAAATAAATGTGTTAATTATATGATTGTACTGTTACACAATAAACTTTGTCTATAAGTCACGTACAGCTTTGTCCTGATGAAACATTATAAACTAATGATGCAAAAATAGACTGACATTATGATGTTGTAACCAATCTTTGTCAAATTTTTAGGTTAATAAAATATGGAAAATTTAATTAGTCTTCTATACATAATACGTATATTATTTATTAAATAAATTGCTGTGTAAATAAACAGTTTTCAGTCAAGAAATATATGAACTTACGTTCTCTTAGTTTCTTTTTGAAGAGAGGATCCTTGCGACGTTGTTGGTCGAAGTACACACAATATCCAAGAAATAATGTGCCCGCTATTCCAACTGCAATACCCAAAGTAGTGCGCGTAATCTCCATGTCTGTAATTACACTCCTGTTGTTTTACTCACTTATATATCAATTCGCTTTTGTTACAGAATTTTGATAGCCGCCATTAATAAAAGAGGAAGAGGCTTAATTATTTGGCAACACTGCTTTTTATTTTTTTGTGATCATAGACTAAAAAAGGGTGAATGAAACAGAGTATGAAGAACGTTAAAATATATTTTGGTGCAATTTTATTTATTCATATTAAAATATAATACTAATAGAAGTTTTTATTTTATTAATTACCTAGTATATTAAACACATTAAAATATTATCGAACTTATATAATTTTAATTAAAGATAAAGTTATGTAACGGGTGGACAAACTTCATAAATATTGTACTTTTGAGTTGCCGCTTATTAAAATTTGTCATATGTACACATGATATAATTCGGGAATTTTTATAGTTTCCCTGTTTTTATCGTGAAAATATTCATATATGACGAAGGACCCTTGTAAGCAATTTGCCTGTGAAATCCAGAAATGCCTTCATGGTGAGTTTTTCCATTATATTTTTATTTACGAACCTATCTGCCGACAGCCGACATAAAATCAGTCGCCATCTTTGCTTCAACCTTTCAATCGCCTCCTTAGATTTGCGGGCGTTTCATCGCCGTTTTTCAATGTTTTGCTCAAATAAATCGGTATTGTTCAGTTCTAAAGCCGCATAAAAAGTTTCCGATAACTAGTGTAAGTGATAAGTGCAAAAATGAGCTTTTTCGGGTTTGGGCAAACTGCGGATATTGAAATCGTGTTTGATGATGCTGACAAACGGAAGGTTGCCGAAGTGAAAACGGATGATGGTAAAAAGGAGAAGTTGTTGCTATATTATGACGGTGAAACCGTGTCCGGCAGAGTAAACGTAACTCTGAGGAAACCTGGATCAAAACTTGAACACCAAGGAATCAAGGTCGAACTAATAGGTCAGATTGAATTATTCTACGACAGAGGTAATCACCATGAGTTTATATCGTTGGTAAAGGAGTTGGCACGTCCTGGCGACTTGCTACAGCATACTTCCTACCCGTTCGAATTCGCAAACGTCGAAAAACCTTACGAAGTTTATACAGGTGCAAACGTCAGACTAAGGTACTTCCTGCGGGCTACGATCGTCCGCCGCCTCACCGACATTGTCAAAGAGGTTGATATCGCTGTGCACACGTTATGCAGCTACCCGGATGTTCTAAACTCCATTAAAATGGAAGTAGGAATAGAGGATTGCCTGCACATAGAATTTGAGTATAACAAATCAAAGTATCATCTGAAAGACGTAATTGTTGGTAAAATTTACTTTCTACTTGTTCGTATTAAAATCAAACATATGGAAATATCAATAATAAAGAGAGAAACAACAGGTTCTGGGCCTAACACTTTCACAGAGAATGAGACTGTTGCAAAGTATGAAATAATGGATGGTGCTCCTGTGAGAGGAGAGAGCATTCCAATACGAGTCTTTTTAGCCGGGTATGACCTAACACCCACTATGAGAGATATAAACAATAAATTTTCTGTACGGTATTACCTGAATCTAGTGTTAATGGATACCGAAGACCGACGTTACTTCAAACAACAAGAAGTAACATTATGGAGGAAAAGTGACAAATCTAGACTGCCACTACATAATGCACATGTTCCTCAAACTTTATCTCATCCAAGTCAACAGATACCAAGGCAACTGAGTGCTTCAAGTGAAGAGAATTCAAATACTGTGTCTGCAAATGTGTCACCATCCAATCCTAATTTCATGCAAAGATCTATCTCTCCATCAATGTCAGATGGGGACAAACGAAATGGACCTTCTGAGATGGAACAGGAGAAACCAGATGTGATAACTAATAAACTAACTAATACACATATTGAAAACAATGAACAAGATGAGGAGGAAATCCAACCTGTAGCTGATAAAGCAGTACCAGTGGAAAAACCACTGGTAGCTGAGAAACCACAGATAGCAGACAAACCAGTGATTGCGGAGAAGCCTGTCTTAAACCGGCCTGTAAGTGAAGCTAGTCCGAGTCAATAGCCGATATGCACCTGCGCTGTCACCGTGACAAGCGCTGAAGAAATGAACTGTATGTTTTCATATTTGAAAACTATAGTATAAAAGTCTATGTTCTCCTAACTTTACTTGCTGACCATGGACATAGTTTAAGGTTATAAAGGAAAGTTAGTAGAGCTACTATACAGAAATTGTTGTAGAATTCAGGATTTCTAATATTCAAATGTTGGAGCTGTATAAATAAAAATTATTGACTTAGTGAGTACTATCAGCATTATATAAAATATGGGCAATAATTATAAGTGTACATTGCTATCATTGCAAAAAAATAGTGGCTGGGATATCTTCAGATATGTTGTTATGTTAACTATTAGTTAGCAAGTCCAAATTAGAACCATATTGCAATGGAAGAAAGGATAATTCAGCACAATATGTTATTAGTATCTGAAGAATGTATGGCCTTTGTAATTTGCATGTCAGTGCTTATTGTTTCAATAAAAACTATTAAATTATGCTTGTTCAAGCATTCTCATTAATGGAATTCAATAGTAGCAAATAAAATTTCCATACTTAGTAAAGGTCATATGTCACCAAGATGAGATCTTGCATGTGTATAATTCTTTAATTGATCAAAAACGTGATAGTAATTAATAAATATGTATCTAAAATATTAGTTGTAACTGTTATATATTTTATGAGTAATGCATTGGAAAGCAATATTTCAATAGGTATTAATGCTACAGTTATCAAGCTATGTTCAGTGCCAGCCAAATGGACTATCTTAACTACACATTAAGTTCTGTGTATTTTTATTTATCAAACAAAATGTTGTACTAGTGAACGTTATCTGGTATCACTTAAATATTTATTTTAATGTGATAAAATAAAATTGGTCAATAGATTTCAATTATGAATGTATAGAAATTTGGGCAAAGTATTTCACGTTAGCAAGTGTGTGGTACTTGTCAAGATAATGAATTATAATTTTATAGTGCTCACAATGTCGAAATAAAACATGTATTAGTATGTCATGGCAAAGTGCAGCTTTTTATCTCACATTTGTTATAAGTTTGCTCAACAATATTACAAGGGAATGATAAATAAAAAAATAAATGCAAATTATAGGATACGGTAACTGTTTACCATCAGGCAGGTTGTATGCTTGTTTGTCACCTTAGTCGTATAAAAATATACATACAAAAAATTTTATATCGAATATAACAAAGATATAAAAGCTTATCACTTTATTTCTTATAATATTGTTGAGCTAGCAATAGAATTTAACAAAAGATTATCAAAAGTGTGACTATACATAGTGTGTATATTGAAATAATATAATGTATCTATAAGAATATTTGAAAATAGGTGTCGGAACATATTTTACACAAAGTTCTATTTTGTTCTAGAAGAAATTGGTACATTATTATAATATTGTAGATATTTCAACAATTTGATTTTAACACTAGACATCATTATAACAAACATTAATTTTATTATTCAAGAGTCTGATTTAATATTGTATTAATTAGCTGCTTTTGCTTAGTTTAAACTTAAATATTTCTGCTTTAAGCTTATTAGTAATTCAATGCTGTAGTTCAGTACAAACACTGTTATGCCACAGAACTGTACATTTTTTTATATCAGAATAATCAGTAGATAGGTTAGTGGTTATGTAAAGTTTGTCTTGATTTTTAATTTGCTAAAATAAAGATGTTCAGAGAACTAAAAAAAGATGTCTAAACTATTAACAGCATAGATACATCCTAGTGTCTACCAATACATATTCTTGAATGAAATAAATAATTTTTAATTCCAAGAGTGAAATAACACTGCTAGATGCATATGCTGCTAATTTAGGAGTGCCTTAAAACCTGTCTACTGTTTTCTTGAGATAACAAACCTAAATGTGAAAAACCAACAACAAAAATATGTTTTTAAAGTTTTGTCTGCGACATTGTTTGCCAGGTTACAAAGAAAGGAGTCATTAATATGAATTAGGTAAGGCTAGTTTGATGCCATATCTGTGTTTTTAAGAAAGATAAATATGGCTAGAAACTTGCATTGCGTAAATGTCAGAATAAATTATTTGCATCAAAAATTATAGATAATTTTGAAACTGGAGCTAGTTATTGTTTAGGCTCATTTACTATTGCCAGTTTTTAACCAGCCAAGAAAAGTAAATGCCATGTTACTGTATAAATTTGGCTATTATCAGATACTAGAATGTTACTCGAGTTTAAATGGTCCAAGTCTGTTGCTACCATCTGTGTTAATTTTAGCAATGGACTTAAGTCTTACTTAAGGTTAAGTAGCATTTGAATATACAGATAAATGACTCTTTTACATGACGTTAATTTTATTAAATAAGATAATTGCCCTAGACTCTGAGCGAGCTGTGAGAAAGCATGTCATAAAGCTGTTATAGTGGAGGTCAAAAAACCTGCAGTTTATCACTAGCTTTTGAAATGTCCTGTACTCCTGGATCTCACTGACTTTAAACGTCAGGCAGAGTCACTTTCTCTACTAGTAAACTAATATACTTAAAAAAAAAACAATTATTTGCCATAATTATGTTTTTAATTATGAATTTGTATGAAATTAGCTTTATGTATATGAGTCTATATATAAATACATAATGCTGTATCTTTCAAACAATCTGTTATTTGTACATATCATGGTATTGTTAAACAATGCATGAGTATAATTTGTATGTACTTCAATTTATTTCAATTGATTGTGTCTAGCGGCCAGTTGTGGCAATTGAAACCATGTCACAGTAAGACTTACTGATTGATACGACTATTGATTCCGACTTATGCATTAAATACCTATTCGAATTTCCTTCAGTTAATGAATCTAATTGGATAATTCAAACCCCTAGTGTTTAAAGGTTATAATGTCATGTTTCTTAATTTTGAACCTAAATGTAATCGTAAAAGGTTGAAAATTGACAAACAGGTGTAACTTTTTTTTCAAAGGGGGTGTGAAATGTCTAAAAAGTATACTAAATATATTTTTAATATATATGTAAATTAGTTTAGGTTATAAACAGTTGCTGGATGTAGATGTATGAGAATATGCAAAAGAATATGGTAGCATTAAGGGTGTATTACACAGCGACTATCCATGAAGTCATAAAAGCTGGATAATATCACTAAATCATCGAATACATTGGCTATAAACCAAGGCACAATGGCAAAAATTAAACTACCTATTAAATACAATAACTTTTCTAACCAGCTTTCGATTTTACGTTATCAATTAACTTATCATATAAAGGTCATTACTTGCCATATAATTACAATTTCTAAAAATTTTGCAACTCAATAATTAAAACATGATTCCCAAAAATTTTTGATAAACTCTAGTTAAAAACGGTTTAAGCTTTTAATAAAGAGTTGCTTGATGCATCACAATAGGCAATTTCAGAACATTTAAAATACACTACTAATTTTGGTCATCCTCAAAGAAAATAGCGTAAAATATATATTTTACTTTATTTTGATATAAAAATGTGTGTTATTCGAAAAATAAACGAAATAAATTATACCTGTATAGTTTAAAATTACATCTGGTACGGTTGATAAACGCTACGTAAACGGTCTGTCACGAGGTTGCAGCTCCAGTGACGTCACACCCAGGTAACATACACTTCAACTGTACTGATAAACCCAATGTTTAGGCACATTGTTTACTGGCGTGTGACGTCACGAGTGACATAATGACCGGCGCCATTACAGTAAGTGTTTTTGGCGCGTTTTAGTAACAAATTTCAATATCGTTTCTGTATTATTAAAACAGTAAATATTTCAGAAATATGAATGTATTGTAATTATTATGACATAAACAAAAATTTAATTTAATTATGAAAAAAAAACAGTTTTCAAAATTAGTCAAATAGCCTATTGTCTGGGAACTTACAGTCACTGTGTTTATGAGCCTTTAATGACAATTCAAACAACAAATCTCCCATAATGCCTACAAATATGTAGATTTTATCCAATAATTGTATGTAAATTAGGTAAAGTTACAAGTTAATATAATATTGTGTTATATTTTATTTGTTTGGTTTTAGTATCACACTGTATCATACAAATATATTGTTTCTTTTGAGATTAAGGCGGCATGTCGTTTGTAACATTATTGTTAATAAAATATATATGTATAAATGGCTAACTAACGTTTTTATTACGTTATTCATTTTTTAATTCTTTTTATCTACCATGTTCCTACGAGAATATTTACACTTGACACTGATGTTTTAACTACCGCTATTTATTAACTCCAAATAAGATAAAATGAACTAAGCTAGGTACACGAATAGTATGAAATATAAATGCGGGCGCCATTATCCTTTATGTAGAAATTCTGTTAATACGATATACCTACTTACTTCAATTTCTAGTAACTGCATTCAAGAAAGTGCGTTACGTGAATCGCACTATGTTGATATAAGGTTGAACTTTAAACATTTGACTCACGCTCGTGAACTCGTAACAACTGTAAGTACTTAGGTAATATTTAAGTCCAGGTTTTCTCACGAGGTTCTTTTTTTTCTTCATTGCAAGTCATTTAAGTTAAGTTAGTGTTAAAGGTATACTTAAAAATTCCAAAAATCTAGAAAACTAATAATTCATCATACCAGCTCGTTATTATTGCACTGCAGGGAAAGGCCTCTTCTTCTTAGAGAAAAGAATTGAGAGAATGACAATAAAATATTTTTGAGTCGGTACCTACCTAATCAACACAATTTGGTGGATGTTAATCAGATGAAATTTCTAATAATAGCTCTGCTCTTGCTTGATTAAACGAAGCGTTGAACTTTGACCTTTGAAATTTTAGATAACAAAATATTTTTCGTAAACACGTTGGCACGCACGCAAAATGTTTTAAAAATTGAAATGTTTTATACAGCGTAAAAAAAAAAAACATAAGTAGGTACCTATACAAGGATAATACAAGGATGCACCTACTCAGTAAAACTTTATGAAGACATGCCCGACAAAAAAGAACTATTAAAATAATAATTTGTATTACATTAGAAAAACAATGACAAAGGCAAGTTTTTGTCTACCTACATTGTTAGCACAAAACCAACCCTATGAGCATCTGGAATTATGTACCTAGGTAGGCGCTTAAACAATTTTATTTACTGTACAGGATGGAATGACGTAATGGTGTTGCATAAATTTCAGTCGAGTGATACCTACCTAAAGCTATGAGTAGGTATAATATAATAAGGTGTGGTAGGTCACACATATTTTGTATTTTCCAAATTTATAAAGAAATTTCTGTCACACTGAAGGAAAACCTTTTGAGGTAATCCCATTTTAACTAAAATCTATAGGTACAGGTATACTTACATAATACATACTAGTATAAGTAATTAGAGTACATTAACCTGTCGCATATAGGAGCCGGGCAGCAGGTAACGATAATATCGTCCTTCCCACTAGTCCAATCGTGTTGTCCAATGATGGGACAACTGGGTACTTACTGGGTAGGTATAACAGTAAACCGGGAAAGCGCAATTTTTAGTAGGTACCTATGCGAAGCGAGGCGGGGCTAGTGCCTATAGGTATCATAAAATACCTTAGGCGTTGAAGAGCTGCACTTCAACGCTCAGCTCAATTTACGTACAAGTGTAGGTATAGCATTGCGTGTAGGTACGTAGGTACAATTAGTTATGTCTCCCTTGTCTTCTGCATAGTGTAATATATTCGCCTCATTCTGCCAGACTTCAATTTTGCGTCCAATTACTACCTACCTATCTACCTACTCATTTTATATGCGTCGTCAGTGTCAGGTATGTAGATACTAAGTACCTAATTAAAAATAATTATACATGTAGGTCTCACCATTAACGCTTAGATTGATGACTGCTAATTTGCTTAGGTACCTACTTTCAGATTCATGGACTGATAGATCAGACAATTTTGGTAGTCTCAAGAAAAACTAGTACCTAAGTTGGTCAGGCCGTACCCGTGTCGGATGGCGACAACGTTAGATTGAAACGTCATAATAATTTGTGATTCATTATTAACATCATTTCAGCCTAAAGACTTCTGCTGAGCATAGAACTCTCCCTCCCCTAAGTCTCGCCATCTTGACCGGCCGTACAGATCCATCGGTTGCCCTCCATCTTTATCAGTTCTTCGGTCCTCCTTGTCCTCCTTGAGTCTGTTCATGTTGCATCATCTTCCCATTTGCCTTTAATGACCAAATCATGCAAGAAGTAGGTACCACCTACTTATTTTAACAAAACTGAGTAAATGCATTTAAAAACGAAACAAATAGAAACAGGCGCGAAATTACTGGCTGACATGGACTAATATTTTTTTAACTAAAGACTACGACGCCGATATGGCAAAGAGGTCAAGTTTAACCAGTTGTTGTTTACAGGGTATGCAAGCAGTTTACTGTCCATAAAATACACGACCCGAATGAACTTGGCACCACTGCATTCTATTATGTTATGGCGTTATGCTTTACTATTTGCAAAACGAATGCACATTTTGTTTGTTTGTGCATGCATATTTTTTAGGTCTTCTATCTTTATCGCAGCTCTATTTTGTTGAATTTCTCACGAGTTCATTGGATTAGTATTTAAGTGTAGGGTCACCGTTGTATTGGTATTGTCATACTTGTCTTGTAAGTTATATTGAAATATTGATTGATAGACTTACAGAAGAGATCTAAATAATCGAATTTTGGGTAAAATTATCATCTGGGGTAGATGGGTGCCCAATCTTTTTAAATTATCTTGAGCACATAGATTAGGTATAGGTACATATTGTTACTTACTGTTATTGATTGATACAAACTAGATCCTAGTTTATTAAACTTGCGGAAATCAGTCATAAGTAGGAGGCGCCTAATCCCGTAGGAGGCACTTTTTACTGAACGATACGACGGACGTCGCCGTCGATCCGATCCGTAACTGATCATGACTCTCAGAAGGCGTTCACTGCTGGATATAAGTAAGTTTTTCCCAAAGGAAGGCATTTAAAATAATCAACCAGGGGCCTACGTCTGCTATCACAATAGTGTCAGAATGGTCGATCATTGATCTCTTAGTGGTTGAAACTTATAACTGAAATTATAACTTATGATAGCCCAGTTCTCGAGGAACATATGTATCATTACGCTACTGGCAACGGGATCAGTTCAGTAACCAAAAGAAAGCAGGTGAAACCGCGTTGCGGGTAGCTAGTAATGTATATTTAGGTTAAATCTGGGTGACTCAAGTTGTGACACCAGCGGCTGAGTCAGCCAAGCCTTACATTGGCATTGTTTCTGCCATCGATGCATAGATATTGAAACAAAAATCTTTTACGCACCAAATGTTGGCACAGTTTCTCGTTTGTGTTTCAAGCTTTAAATGTTGACAGATTAGTTAATTTGAGAAAACTTTGGTATAAATTTGATAGTAACTATATCAATTTACCTGTAGTAATAAATAGGTTGGTCAATTTCATAGTGGTATACATACAATCAGAACATACACACACCGCCAAGCTACCCTCCGCTTCGTATAGAATAAAGTCGAGCGAACTGCGTTGCCGAGCGGAGGCATCACAATCCGCTCAGACTTCTTTCTGTCTAGCTCGGGACCGCGTATTTACATATTTAATTTAAAAGTATACTGAGCTCCGCTTGGCCCGCTTATACTGTATCCACTGACTCGGAGGATTTCCAGCACTATGATTAGACAATTCACAGTCCGCTCCTCTTTACTCCGTCCAACTCCGCGTCAGTGGAAACGCACCCTAATACCATGATCTGGGCATGGTTCCAAAGAAGTGAGGTTTTTGTCACATATTTTTGTACACCTTGTACATTTTTGTTTGCTTTCTTATTAGCACTGGTTACTACCATTCACCACCAGAAACACAACCGCCTATTAAAATTATTTAGGTAAACCTAACCTATGCATTTTTTGTCGTCGTGTCGTATCGGTTAGTCTGCAATGAACCTGTGCAAAGTGCATTGTACAATCATCCTGGCATTTCCACCTATAGTACCCGTATAGATAACCATGTCGCCGCTTCCTAGCGGAGGACTCTCAGGCCGTATTCTAAATTCCGCCATTTAACGTGTTTCCTCGTCTTTCTACAAGTGATTGATAAAATTTTCATTTATTTCTTTGTGCCCTATATGTTAGATGTAAACGCGCAACGCGTAGAGGCGCCGTTTTTTAAATATACAGATAATTAGTTTAGTAGAAAATTGCGTAAATGATAACGGTCTAGTAAATTTTCTACTGTCAGTTAATTGGCATTTTTTAATTAAGTATGTCAGTTTTTTTCCACATATTGCGATTGTCATTATTTCTTTGATCAGTTAAGTTTCCTGCTCCTGCTTTCCTTTGCGTTCAATATCTACTATTTTGTTATTAAATTGACAAAATTATGATGGTTTTTACCGTAGACTGAGTATGATAAATACTGCTGGTAAGCGTGTCGCAGAAAGGGACAGATAATGTAGGTATTAGATATATCAGGGTTAGGTACCACATGAGTAGATAAGCCGTACAGACAAAGCTTCATACAACCACGGTAATACTATACTACTATTACACAGTAATCCATCTTCATACAAACGGACGAAGCGCGAGCCATGCTTACGCGCCTCGAACTCGACATGCGCTCGGCTTGCAGACAGTCGCGACTGTGCTGCAGTGACGAACGGACGGTGTGTTGTTTTTTTAACAATAAGCGCGCGATTTATTCACTAAAAATAAGTTCAAGTACATATTTAATATGAAGAGTAGGATATATTGTGCTGTTTTTGTTTGCATGAATTCGCCAATAATGCATCCAGAGATAACTTTTTTTAGATTACCTGGAAACTCTGAAAGGTAAGACTATAAAATTATTTTACTTACTAGTATGTAGGTACATAATGTGTGTTTTTTCAATGGATAAGTATTTCCTTTTAATTCCCGAAAAAAAAAAGATGTCTGGATTAATAAATAAAGTGAATAGAATAAAGGAAAGTGATTGACACGAGTGACATAGGTAGTTATAGGCGGTTCATGAATCATGATACGGTAGGTAGGTACGCTTGTGTTAAAACCTCGGGGCATGTGTGTTTTTTTTGTTAGTTTGTATAATCTTTGCAATATCTTGTGTTACTAGTTGTAGCTAAAAAAATATTACTATAATTTATAAAAAAAAAGTAATGGTTACAAGACTGATCGATAAAAGATTAAAATTATAGCTGTGATTATAAATTCCTTGATGGACTTTTGACCCTATTGTTGAATATAGTAAGACCTCGTACAAATTTCTAATAAATTTGCAAGAAACCGAAAGAACCGGGTACCCGGTTTTGTGTTGAAACCGGAACTGCAAGAACCGGTTCTTAAAATATGACCGGTTCTCGATGCCCATTTCGTGTGGTGAAAAGGACTCCGCATCTGCTGACACTTACTTAGTTATATTGTAGCCGTCTTCATGAACAACAACACACGTCGAATAAACAAAGGCGTTATGGTAACAATGTGTTACCGCTCGACTTACAGGATGGGACAATAAAATGAAGTCTAGAGAAAATGTGTACAAAGACAAGAAATCGTATTTTTAGATACTTGCCGCACACGCACTAGACCAGATATCAAAGGCGGACATTTATTCCGAACATGATAAGCTAAGTCCTAAATATGGCTTTGGATTTCTAATCTTGCTTCTAAGCACGGAAAGTTGAGCAGTCAAATAAAGGACTTGACTTTATGTAACATATTATAACATCATAGTAATTATGGCAAGCCGTCGAAAAGTCTCCGATAACACGCCTTATGCTGCATTATCTGTAGACTCATTATCCTTTGTACTTCTCGTCACGTTTGTCATTGTTTTGACTCACCCTATGCGTGTAGGATCATCGTTATTGTATTGACTCAATGACAACTGGCTGTTCTTCTACCTATATTATGCCTACTTATATTGTTTGTCACGATTGCTGATCAATACGTATTTACTGTAACGACTGTAACTAGCAAATTTAGTTTTATCATTATTATTATTGTTGGGCTAGAAACCGTCAGCGGCCTCGTTGCCTTTCTGTATCCGTGGTCGAATTGCATTGTTAGATCAATCTGATCTCGGCCACTCTTTTGTGTCAATGGTCAGATTTCAGCAGTCTAGCTATAGACACCTAAGTTATAAGGTATCCGTGGTCGGATTGCTATTTTAAAACTACAACCTGCGTCGACCTTTTTTTGTCATCGCACCAATAATTTTGCAGAGGGTAGGAATAACAAATTAAATAATATGATTAGCAAAAAACGACCAAATTTAATAAAGTTGTTGAAATGTCTGCATGAAGATGCAGAAACTATCCCATACTTACGAATAAATGTTGGAATACTTGATACTAGAGAAAAAGCTCTAATTGAAAGAGATATGTTTATAATGGACTGCCAAATAATGTTAAATGACCATCAAATATCTGTGGGGCATTACCTCGAAAAGTTAAGAAGTTGAAGAAATAAAATTTCGTTCATTGTCATTATGTAGTAAGTAGGTAGTATAACTTTTTTATAAACAACAATGTAAATAATAAGTTTAAAAATATAATATAATAATAATAATGGGATTTTTATTTATAAAGAAATAATTAACGTAATCTGACTACGGCTACCAATCTGACCAAGGATCCTTTAATTTAATGGGTCTGACCAAGGACACAAAATAGTGGCCGTGATCAGATTGATCTAACACTGCAATCTGACCACGGATACAGAAGGCTTGTTGCTACTTCGACCAGAATTGATATTTTGTGGCGCCCTAGTTATTTATAGTTCCCTGCTTGGTCCTGTAGAGTCTAGGAACTTCCAGATTGTCTGAGCAGAGCGAGACTGTATCTCATCTGGTTGCGCCTGGTGCTGTCTTAAATGGATGCTTCTTTTGTGCATGAATCCACAAGAGCAAAGGACATGCATTGCAGTCTCCTCTAGAGATGGGCGCGCCTACCCGGTAGAAATGGGTATAATTAGAAACTTTCTATTCATTTTTTTAATTAATTTATACCGGGTATAAATTAAAATACAGACAATGAACAAGTTTGCTTAGATATTTTTTTTTTACATTATATTAAAAAATTTAAAATAAGTATGTGTGTATTTATTTTAAACTATAGGCTTAAAGTAGACACATATTAGTACACATATTTGAATTTTTTTTTTGTTATTTTAATTTTGATAGGCTGCTGAGTATTCTTATCACCACCGACTCTTTGCGCTTTTATTTAGCACACTTATCATTATACAAAAACCTTCAGATAATTATAAAATTTAGTTAAGTAATTTAGTAGGTACTTACTTACCGTAGGTAATGCCGCGTATGGCGCGGCCACAACATAATAATATATGTTGTGGCCGCGCCATAATTATTTCTAGTTTTAGTTTTTGTTATCTTCTAATTAATTGATCCTGCCATTACAAATAGTAGAACGCGTAAGTTAAGGCTATTTAACTATAAGACTTGTCTGGACTTAAGTTTCTTCCTAACCAAAAAGTAACTGCACGAAATAAATTCAAGTCTCCTAGCCACAATGACTGCGAGGTAACCGATGTAGAATATAGAACCATCCAATCTATTCCTGTAAGTTTCTATTATATGGATAGATGCTAGGTACTGCGACCTGCTAAATATCCACTCACTACGGTCACCAATTCGCCTACCAAGCGTAGTGATTACGATAATGTGCTTTTCTTTAGGAAAGGTCTTTACCCCGCATGCGACGTCTTCAAACTGATGATATGACCTCTTTTCCTTTGGCCAAAGACTGAGAAATACTTTATTAAAGTTCTCTCGAGTTCTCTCGTAACAGACATTCATAGACATTTAACAGTGTAGTTGAATCTTTTTATTTCAGAACAAAGCTACCAGGAGATTCGCTGCCAGCACGTGTTTGAAGCTATGCGCCAGTGCTGCCTGAGATTCAAACCAGTATCTCTAGTTTGTGAGGGGTATTCTCTGGAGCCGCGCACGTTCGCCCCGGCTACGGACACACGCAGGACGAAGTAAGGTAGTATTCCTATCGTACTTTAGAATTTATATAAATTAGATTGAGCCAAATGAATGATTTTATTAGGTACTTATAGTGGGAGTGCTAACGACTGCTTTGCGCGAGTATTTGATTCCCGATTCATAAATTATTGTACTAAGTCTGGGTGTACTTTATGATTGTTTACCTCTTGATACAGGACTTGCAGTACTAGCACCTAGAGCTGGATTGTCTTTTTAAAAAGATACAAAACCAAATGCGCAAATAGTATCGGTGCATAGGTACTTACCGATGTGCCAGGCGGATTAAAATAAAAATAGATCACCTTATATTGGTTTTTATAACACCAATAAAATAATCTTGTGTCTTTTACAGATAATGGAGAATCGTCGCCGGAGTCAACCTCTTGGTAAAAGAAGTTGGATCTATAAGTACCCAAAAACTTTTCAGATTACCTTTACTGCATTAGGTCTCGGTATATTCTTCTCGAAACCAATTTACGACATATTCTTTCGTCCTCGCGAGCCTATCGACTTCAACGAGCCTCCTACGACGCTGCAACGTCAAAGGGATACTCAATAATGGAATCAGTCATCCGAGCGCGAGAGAGGCTGGCTAAATATCCTCTAGTTTTTGCAAAGTGTTCTCAACAAGGTACTCTATACGCACGTTGTGTTCTTCTTAAAGAAGGTTCAGTGAACAAGAACGATTGTGCCAAAGAATTCGAACAATTCAAAGCTTGCTTAACTTCGGCCGCTAAAGACTTAAAAACAAAGATTTAAAATAACAAGATGTCGGGCATCCTCATGCGACGTCTACACACATTTATAAATCTGCCATTTGCCTACCACCTGGCAGTTGGAATAGTAATTAGATTGTCATTGATTTTCTATGCGCAGATCCACGACCAATTTAACGATTTGAAATACACTGATGTGGACTATACAGTATTTACTGATGCTGCTAGGCACGTGGTTGACGGAGAGTCGCCGTACAGGCGTCACACTTATCGCTATAGTCCTATTATTGCACTTATATTAACACCAAACGTATTTCTGCACAAGGACTTCGGTAAAATACTGTTTTCGCTATTTGATATCCTGATAACTATAGCATGTAAAGAGTTAGTGATGAGACAATTGTCACCACTAGCAAGGAAATCCAAAGTACCCTCATATTGCGCCCAAATGTGGCTATACAATCCAATGAGCATTGCAATATCAACACGCGGGAACGCAGACTCTGTGCCATGTTTCTTTATCATCATGAGCTTATTTTTCCTAAGGACCGATTACGTTAAGAACCTATGGCTCAGATATTCGTTTTCTGGAATCCTGCTCGGACTATCCATACATCTACGATTGTATCCTATCGCCTTTAGCTTCCCCATGTTTCTAAGTTTGGGGGCATATGATAGCATAAGACCTAATACGACCGTTTGGCAAGGATTTTGGTTGCTTTTGCCCAATAGAAAACAATTTACTTTGACTGTTAGCTGCATGCTGACCGTCGCAGGGCTTACATACTTTATGTACCAGGTTTACGGCTACGAATTCCTGTTCGAGACGTATCTTTACCATCTGTTTAGGAAGGATACCCGTCACAACTTCTCCGTCATGTTCTATTATCAGTATTTGACTATGGATGAGTTACAACTGGATCTTGTGAAGATCGTCATTCAAATCTTCGAAGCGCTGATACTCTTCATGATCAGTTTGAAATTCGGTGTGAACAAGGATAGTTTGCCATTCGCGTTGTTTTGTCAAGCGGTAGTTTTGGTTGTGTTTAACACAGTTGTGACGTCACAGTACTTTATTTGGTTCTTGTCGTTGCTGCCGTTGGTGGCACACTGCTTTGACATGTCGGCATGGCACGCTGGTTGCTTAGTCTGCGGTTGGATAATTGCTCAAGGCGCCTGGTTATATTATGCGTTCCTTCTTGAATTTAAAACTCAGAGCGTGTTCTTCTACGTGTGGCTAAAAAGCCTCTTCTTCTTCATTGCCCATATCTACATATTGGTACAAATGATCAAAACGTACAAAATCGGCTACGGGTTTGGACTGGATTATCCAAAGAGAAATGATAAAAAACAGTAGGTTAATGTCCAGGGTGTTGTGATTATGATATCATTGATATATATCGTGATATGAATGGTTGTGTTTGGATTTATCAGTCAAGCCAGGTTACGAGTGTGAGCACTGTGAGCCGAGGAACGTTGATGTAGACAAAGGCCTAAGTACGCCTTGTAGGTTATATTACAATTTTATATGAATGTAGTAGAATATAAACTGTTAATAGGGTACATGACTGCACCTTGTAATTAGACCTTGACTTGACCGTGTAATTAGTTTATAAGCAAATATCCTCAAATTTTCAAAGCATCTATTATCGTGACAATTTTGTTTTGTCTTTGTCAAAACTGTTTTGCCATTTAGTAGGACAGAATGACTTAGTCGCCTGTGACGCTAGCGGAGCGCGGGCTCAATTTTCTCTCTCGACTAAGTAATTCCGTCGCACTATATGTATCTACTAACTCGGATGTGAAATTGGGTCTAAGCTGCGCCAAACTTCACCAACATTAATCGAAAACATCTTTTTCTATAGCTTTTATCCGTAATTGCATCTTAGCCATTTCATTATTCTAACGTCCCACTTGTCTTTAGAGGGCATAAATACTGACAAGTCGAGAGGTTGCAGCAAATGGCTACTGGGAGGTATTTTGATTGCTTGTGACGTTTGAGCTTTCAAAAAATAATTTAACAAAAGTTTATATTAAGCGTAAGTGTGTCATAATGCCACGCTTGCCCCAAGCATGGTAGCCGCACTTTCCTAACAGTTTGACATGATGGGGTTTTTTTCCCAACGAGTAACTGTGTTACACGTTTGGGTGTGATTGGATGGTGGCATGGGAGTAAACCTGTAAACCCCTTTTATGAATGTCAGTGTAAGTAAGATGAAAATGGCGTCAAATCAACTTTCATTGAAGTGACGCACTCAGTTTTTTCTCGGAACTAATTTTGTTTTCCTAACGTTACTAGATAGATGCCTAGCGATTATATCAATATCATTTTTAATTTTTTTTAAATAAAGATGTTTGCCGCACATACTCAAAGGCCGCACTTGCACAAGCTACTTTTTGCTTTTTAGTAACACGCGTCGAGTACCCTATTTTGTAACTATCCCAGTGTTTACACCTAATAAATGTTTATATGTACCTACATATAGAATAGTCTATTGCATTTAGGATAAACGAACTTTCGAACACAAACCGTATTTACACCCCTATTCTTGATGTAAATTCGATATATACCAATAATATCAGATATATTTAAACCCTGTTAGTATTAAATAAATTATAATGTAGTTGTATGTAGTAGATTTTATGAATTATAATTGTCTATGGTAATTTTGACTGTATTGATGGCAACACTGACTTGTTGTTGAATGTTATAACTATTATACCTACAAATTTAGATTTGTGTCATGCTTGCGAGTAAGAAATAATAAATACAGTAAATATTATTACCCTTTTATTGGATGGATAAAAAATAAAAATTCAATAATATATTTAACTTGTTTTATTTCTAACAATATCTAACATCAACTAAAGCATAAATTTATTCAAAGTTGTACATAATGTACTTGTACTGTTCTAAAGCATAGATTAGACCTAGAAATACCTGTGTATTAACAATGTTGGTGAACCAAAGAAGACTTCAAGCCTCAACACCTAATGGCCTAGACAGAACACCTCAATCTACGGTGAACCAAGACCGTTTGTTTTACTTCAGTATGCCCCTATAGTTGAAGCTCTACAGACGTCTTCAAGGTGCTGCTCTGTATCCGGAACCTATAGGTGTAAGACGTCAGCGGGTTGTTCACAGATCTACACATCACTTTCGTGTTGGGCTCAATTTCCGCCCGTCCAGCACATTTGCTGGTCCTTAAAGAACCAGCTTAATCATGACCCATTTTGCTAATATTTAGCTCAAAACTCTCAAACTTGTAAAATCTATCTTTTATTGCACTTAGGACGTTTTTAACTTAACAAAGTTGAAAGTTGTTAGAACAGCAATAAGAAATTGCCAGTGTTACAACCTGTTATTTTTAATTACAAAAACAAATGAACATCGCAAAACATAAACAAAACAAAATCGGGAAAACAAAATTGTCATATTTTTTTTATTTGTCAATAAGGCCGAAAATAGCTTAAATAAATATTAAATTAAATTTTGTTGTTTTCCCGACTTTGTTTTGTTTATGTTTCGCGATGTAAATTTGATTTTTTTTTGATTTTGTAATTATAAATAAAAGGTTGTAACACTTGCAATTTTTTTTTGCTGTTCTTATAACTTTTAACTTTAGTAGTAAGTAGGGTAATTCAAATACCGGTGTTACTACTCTACTAGTAGTAAGATTGGTAGTAACACGGGCAAAAAAGGCAATTGACTGGTCAGTAGTACCACAGTTATAATCTTAGTCATATGATTTGTTAGGGCAAAGAGAATATAAAGTACTATTTGGTAAAAAAAACTATTGTCTAAACGTTACAGATTAGGTTAGCGTAACAGTTATTTGGGAAGAGTTTATTTGCTAAGTAATAATTTGGAAAATAAAATTTTGGTAAACATTGTTTTGAAAGTGTAAATTTGACAATTTCTTTTTGGTCAAATATGACGAGATCCGATGTATCTAAATGCCTATAGACATTTTTAGTTAGCGGTTAGTGCTGCCCGCACATATTTAAAAAATACATAAGTCCTCTTCTATTTTTTGAGTCAATAAATATTTGCAAGTCAATAAATAATAGCAGAGCAGTGGCTTACTGAACCTTATGATTATGTGAATTCAATTAACATTCACATTAACACAATATACACGTATTTCTAGTTCTAATAATGCTAGTTTCAAATACACCCCAAACATTAGTCGTTCAAACTTCAAATAGCCGATGGTCAATTAAAATGAATCATCAACAATGTGTTTTGGTTCGGATAGGTCAGTTACGAAAATTAGATTTTTTGGGAAAACCACGATAAACCAACTTCAGGTTACATGTGACAAAAAAGAAGTACTGTGTACATAGACAATAAAATGTTATCTTTGACATAAGTTTTATTACAACCGGCAAGCTATTTGTTTGACAAACCTCCAATTATTCAAACGTCGTTTAACTTTCTATAGCCTCTTTAGATTGTCGACACTGCCTTTCCCATAGGTATGCTTGTGAGCACCTGAGAAGTGTAAATAAGACGAGAGTGACAGCAGGAAACCTATCATGCTACAATTACAGCATTTCTCATTAGGTTATCTTTTATAAATATAGTTTCATGTTGTCTCTGGCACTTTATAAACTTTATCAACAGATTGTCTAAAAGTCAACTGACATTTGAGTATTTGGTTTAAACACTTTCATAAAAATATACGAGTTAGTTTGAAATTGGTGTTTTTTATTTTTGAACTGGCAACACTCGTGATTCATTTTAAGCGACCTCTGTCTATTATTTTTTATCAGGTAGGTTGACCTTCGTTAGGTCTTCGGTATCAGCGCCTTGCGACATATTCGATAGCTTCTTTCCAATACGCTCGTGTACATCTAGGTACTTTGCTACGCAGCGGTCTAGGCAGACTGATTCGCCTTTGCCTAAAAAAAAAAGAATTAGACGAACATAGATTATTAAAATCTCGCTAAGTTAGTATGGTGGTAGGTAGGTAGATCTAGGGTCCAAAGCTCTACCTTTTTTCCAGAATAGTACTTAAGCAAGGGCAGAAGTACTATTCTGGAAAGATTTTTATGGGGGCTTCTGGTTATTTTTAGTTAAATATTCTAGTTAACATCCTATTAATATTATAAATGCGAAAGTTTGTGTAAGTGTATGTATGTGTGTGTGTGTGTGTGTGTGTGTATGTTACCACTCAGCGCCTAAACGGCTGAACCAAATTTGGATGAAAATTTGTATGTAGTCAGATTCAGTGCCGAACATGGACATAGGTTACTTTTTTAGCCCGAAACTCAGTCTGGTTCTCGAGGGATACAACAAAACATATTTTACGCACAGGCGAAGCCTTGGGGCGCAGCTAATAAAAGTATATAAGGTGTCTGATTAGCATAAGGTAGTCCATGACATGATTAGTCAGTTTAGAAAAATACCACAAACTTGAAAATTTATATTTTTCAGCTTATTTAAAATAAATAATAACAAATGCAGAAGCTAATTGGGCAGCTTCATTTAAACGTGAAATATTATCACTAGCTCATTTAATTTTACATTAATGAGTGTCAAACAAAACACGATGCAACATCTTAAATTTAATAATTATTACCTAAATATTTATTAACACTGGCAATAGCAAAGCAAAGCTTTCATTTATATATTTCACTAGCGGCCGCCCCTAATTCGCACAGTGGACACTTTTTTAAACATTTTGGGATAAATATAGATACTTTTGTATGGGGTATAAGTTTTTTTTCAAGAATTTTTTTAAATTTTTTTCTCTGTAGGAATCACCTCGTACTTCAAGGAATATTATAAAAAAAGAATTAGCGAAATTGTTTCAGCTGCTCTCGAGATTTGCACTTAGCAACACATTCAGCAATTCATTTTTATATTATAGATTAACAATTTAGCAGTATATTATATGTTAGTTCTTACCGAGCTCAGACTCATGATATTTAACAGGTATACATTTGCGGTGGCATGCGGTCACAAGTCGGTTGTACATGTCCGACATCATCTCAATCTCCAACTCCTGAACTAACTGCAGCTTGGCAGGGTCTAGCTGTGGTACTGCCATCTTTGCTAACTTGTTAGTTATTTAATTCAAAAATATATTCTGAAATTTAACATTAGATAAATAAATAAAAAAAAAAACAAATAAACAATGCCTGGAAAAATTACATTTACTGAAAAAATTGGCAACAGAAAGCCTTGAACAGAAAGGAGTAAAAAGGAGTACGCCTTTGCCTTGCAGTGGGATGATATTATCAGACAGTGACAGTAAACTTAGGAAACCTATTTCACTTTTGTGTTCTTCTCCTCCCATTTGACACTTTTAATCAGAATTAATGATCATCATCTGGTCCAATAAGATTACATTGATGACAAAAGGAAAGTATTTTACAAACAAATCATACTGAAAATATGTATTATGCTAGCAGTCTGCCCAAGCTTTGATATATAAAAACTATCAAAATCACTCAAGCTTTTATTACTGTAGATTAATACTTACTCAGTCACAAATTCACAGTTTTCTATATATGTCAGGGTATTCTCCTTGGTTAGACTTGCGCATGCGTTCCCGAGATCTCATGTTCTCCAAGCGGTTGGCATTTACTTGGTTTTTGGCTACCACAAACAAGGATAGACTTGTAACTGTTATTGCAACCCTGGAAATGTTTTAATAAAATGGATTGAAACATTATATTAGATGTGAACTCATTATTTGTCAGCAATATGACATGGCTCACAAGTGGTTAAATTGGAGATACTCAAGGTAGGCATATGTCCAGCAATGGACGTATGGGATGGATATTATGACTAGTTGCAAGGTACTTAAATGGGTCATTTTTTTACCTGGTATAAAGATAAGCTCATGTCAATAAACTATAGACACAATTTGCACAACATCTTTTAGATAAATTTGAAAAAAAAAATCACCACTTGTTTATTATTTTTGTGAGCAGCCGGCACTCAAGAAGAAATTTTTCTGTAGGAATTCCAAAATGGAAAAATCTTAATTTTTTTTTTGCATTAATTCTTAACATTGTTCAAATGCTACAAATACGCTTGCAAGAATAGTATTATTCTTGTATAATTTATAAAAAAAAAATCATTTTACTAAATAATTAAAAACAATAGTAAGGAATGAAATAAAATATCTAGCTCACCGCGGTTAAATTGTATAATTTTAACGGCAACGATTTATTTAATATTCAAGTAATTACCACGAAATTGTAATTTTTCCGAAATTTCCAAGCGGCATACTAAAGTCTCGTGAAAAATTCTCTGAAACTATTTTTGAGGTTAGAAAGAATTCTATGTTCGACTGTCGACATGTTACGTCATATGGTCTTAGAGGTGTTCAGTTGGAGTCTTAGAGGCGATTATCTCATTCTAGTCGATTGTTTTATTGTTGACTATCATGCGATTGTTTTATTAGTACTTACGGTAATATTTTATCGGTGGTTACATTAATTAAATGAAACAATAATTTCCTAAAAAATTTAAACTTTTAAAGTCAAGCTGTAGTTTTTCACTTTGTCTGTTGAATTTAAAATATTTTATAATTTAATTTTTAAAAACAAACTATCATTTTAGTATGTTAGCACTGACCTCACATATGTGACTCAAAACGTAATTCCATAAACAATATAATTTTCAGTATTGAACTCAGCAATGACGCCAATAGTTGAGTTTAGTTGACGTCAGTTACAGTTTATGTTCTCTTTGGTTATCGAAAAAAATAACGAAACCAAAACAAAACATAGCGTGGCTGTGCTAAAATTTAGAATATCTTTTAATTTTTCCTAAATTTTTAAACAATGCCTAAGCCAACAAAGTTACATTCCAGAGGAAAACCTACTTCTATACAAAAACCATATAAAATCGAGAAAGACAGTTCAGACGGGACAGACGCTGAGGAATCTGTAAGGCAATTTCAATTGGAATTGTGTTGGTGTATTCAACAACTGGAACGATCTTTGAACGATAAAAAGGGCACTGAAAAACAATGTAAGTACAACAAAACTTTAACATAAAATATGCAGAGATATTGGGTACAAGTCAATAACCAATGTAAGCAATTATAAAGAAGTAAATTACATATATAAGAATTAATTGCCAAGTTCCTTCTAAAGTACAGTTAAATTTTAATAAATCTCATAATAATACTTAAAGAAAAGAATGTTGTAAGTTATAGGTTAAAAAGTGTAATATTTCGCAATGTAGGGTAATAAAAATTATTAATGGCATAACTGCCATTAATAATTTTTATTTTATAAAGGCTTACGTCTAGCAGTTGACGTCTTTTGGCTGATTTAAGGATGATGTGGGAAAGCTGAAATTATACCTTGATAGTAACATAATTTTTTTGTATTATGTGGGTAGTTTTTAACCTTTGCATGTTACACTACCATGTAGCTAGTGATTCAGTTCTAAATATCAATATCCAAAATTTTGGTTAGCATATTTTATCCAAACTAGTATTATAAATGCGAAAGTAACTCTTGCAGGCCTAAAACACTAAAACCAATTTTGATGAAATTCGGTATATAGATAGAATAGACTTTGGGAAACAACATAGATAAAATGGCTTGAAGGAGGTGAAATAGGGGGTCAAGACTGTATGAAGTATGTGATAACCGACATTCACGCGGGCAGAGCAGGAGCGACACTATCAAAAGTTAATATGTTTTTGCATACCCTACACCCAAAGTCAACTGCCTCCTTTCTGTGGCGCAGTGGGTGTGCATTCAACTTATTTTTTACATTTGTCATCTTATATTCACAGTACAAGAAGCATGGAAAGTATTAACAGTGCTAAAGAACAACAACCAGCCAATGATACGCAAAAGACAACTAATGAGAACACACTTTGGTGATTACCGAGCGAAAATGGCTGCGGAGGAAAAGAAATTGGCCAAAAGTAAGTTACGCCAAGAGCAGCAATAGCGGTGACTGCTGCACCGCTTATCACAGGTTTGAATAAAGCATCATGACATTGTATTTATTATCGTATTAGAAGTTTTTGTAGATGTAACATCACTCATTATACCTATGACTTAATTAGTTAGGATAAATAAATTCCAGATTGATATTACTATTTGATAATTAAAATTCTGCTTTGGTTTAAAGGTACCAGTATTCCTATGCAAGTTTTCGGGTTCAATTAAGTATTTTTCGTGTTCTTCTGTGGTGAAATTTTCAGTATTAGTTTAGAGTTTGGAATTACAATGCCCTCAATATAGTTGGTAACATTTTGTAAAAGGTGTTGCCAGTATCTGATTTATGGCTTCTATATGGCAAATCTGAAGTATTAATGGCTTAATGAGTGATGATATTTTTATTTTATGGTGTTGACACTGTTGTAGTCGTGTTTTTATTTTGTGTAACAATACTTCTATGCTTATATTACAAAGCGGAAGTAACTCTGTCTGTCTGTAACACTTTCACGTCAAGCCACTGTACCAATTTTTATGAAATTTGAATAGAAATAGAATACCTCGGCGAACAACATGTCTTTATTTTATCGCGAAGAATGATTTTGGAGGGGTTGAAATAGGCGATGAAAGTTTTTATAAAATATGCAATAACCGAAATTCACGCGGGCAGCAGTGGACGTCTTTTGACTAAAATGATAAAGCAAAATGTGATTTTTAAAACCACTGGAGGAGTGTATCAAAAAATCCTAAGGGTTTCTTATGGCTCAAGATCATGTTCTGATCTATGGCTAGGTTTAAATTGTTTTCTTGACATAGGGTGCATATAAATTTTTCCATGAGGCCTAAAATGTCTAGTTCGAATTCCCACCTGTAGCGGCGGCGGTATGTGGCAAGTGGTCAATATTAAGTTTATTTTTCATTTCAGTGGCGAGCAAGATTAAAATATCAGAAGTGCCAGAAAAACCTAAAGCAACATTTTTGAGAAAGTCTGCATTTCTAACCACTGGCGATGAGTCATTTAGGTTTAATTTTAATCTAGCCACTGAGCAAATAGACAATGGCAATATTGTTCCTGGCAACACTGGCCAAGCCAATGATGGCAACACCAGCCAATCCATTGCTGGCAACACCAGCCAATCCATTGCTGGCAACACCAGTCAATCTGACGATAATGTTGCAGTCGAAGATAACAGTAAGACAATTAGTGAAGAAGCCGCTAAGAAATTCAAATTTTCATTTTCAAGTTCAGATTTTAAGTTCAACTTTAATGTAGATAAATAGATAATTATTATATTGATGTGATTTGTATAAACTGAATAATATAATAAGTACCTTTTTATTATAATACTTGTTTTATTTTTATCCAACTGTATTTCTCACAAATACAGTTTAATTTTAAAATAAGACGAAACCTATAGCTGTTTTATATGAAGATATTGAAAGACTACGTACTATTATCTGGGTCTTTCAATATTAAGTTAGGACATATT
Organism: Parascotia fuliginaria; assembly: GCA_963082885.1. NCBI lineage: Eukaryota > Metazoa > Arthropoda > Insecta > Lepidoptera > Erebidae > Parascotia > Parascotia fuliginaria. The sequence goes on from OY720197.1 coordinate 6,962,834, forward strand.
TTAAACCAACTGGGATGTCCCTCTATCTATCCTCTATCTTATCAATTTTTCAGTAGGTATACACTAGTGAACATAGGTACCATGCAACAAAATCAATGGAAAGTTAATAAAACAACAATAAATACAAATAAATTTATTAAACTCAGTCTGAATTGCATAACTTTTGATAATAGCCCGTAGTGATTAGCTTCTCATTGTCCTCTCTTATCCGTCGAGCACACGCGAAGTCTGTGTGAAAATTCACGGAATTTGCGAACGCGAATCCTACGGGTAGTTCTAATCGGGGCGTATGAGGACCCCATGTCGCCACCCCTATGAGCTTTTTCGATATTGTGTCATATACAGCCCCTCCTTCAACCCCATGGTATTTCTTACATATTTCGTTTTGGTTTAATAGTTGATCGATGGTGCACGAATAGTAGCATGGTACAGTAAACGCCTTGAATACCTGCCTATCCGTCAGTATGCGCGGACATATGTCTAACCCAATTACGATGTCTAGCGATGTTAGGTTGAATACTTTTTCTGGTATCCAGAATTTGTGGATGCCCTGTAGGTATTTTTTTTATTATTTATGGATTTCGATAGTACCAGGCTCTAGGCTCAAATAGTCCCTTTCCCAAAATGTCCTTTTCCCAGAATGTCCCTTGCCCAGATTCTCACAAAAGCAACTTGCGATTAGTAGGATAGATATCCTAAAGAATGTGTTATATTCTCCCAATATGCTTTTCTCAAAAGCACTCTAAAAAAGAGCTAAAAAATCTGACAAGAAAGGGGCAATAGGGGATGTTTTTTTTTTTTAACTGCAGTCTTTTGTAAGGTGGAATGAGCCGCTTCCGAACATCACTTTGCCGTAGCTTACCCTAAAATACCTACTGATACATTAGTAAAGCAGTTGTATAAGTTTTATCCATCCATTTGAATTCCCCATCTGGTTAAATTAACTCACGTTTGATATGTAATGTAATGTAATTAATAAACTTTTAGATACAAACCTTTTTAGCAGCATACCCTACAACTTTACTTTTAATTTTGCTATCGGTGAATTTAGCAAACCATTTAAAACTATTGTCGGTTCTCTTAGTATTGAATGGTTTGATAGTGGACCACTCGCCCTTGACGTTTTTGCTTCTGACCACTATGAAGCCTATGTCGTCGAATCCTTGCTTGGTCTTGTCATCGGGAAGGACAAATGCCAACGCGTAGAGGCGTTTCGATTTGTATATTATTGAGGTGATGTTTACTTTTAAACTGCAAGTAAAATTAATATTAAATATCATTACAATTTACTAAAGGGCAGTTACTACCCACAACTTTGACTCCAGACCAGTGTTCCCAACTACACTACACTGATAGTGGTATTTATTAGATAAATTAACATGTAGACATAATAATATTAGATAATATTACACTGTAATTCCTGCAAATTTATTAATTTCTGTTAGAAACTTGGGTAAAAAAATATGATAAGTAGTCTTGGTTTCTCCAACGAACAACATACGAAAATCTACTGTATTTTTAACATAGAAACACTAAATATTTTTTTGAAGATACTGGTACTGCTCCAGACTGATTTTTAATTTAAAGTTTTATGTCGGTACTTATGTAAGATTTGTGTTGTTGTTAAGGACATCAATCAATCATATCGACAATCTACCATCAGATTCAATGACCGGATTGTTTACTACCTTCTTTAGGAAGGCTAATTGAAACCAGTTAAGCTCGTCTAGAGATTTTTAGTGGCAAACAAACTTATCTAAGGTTCATTTGATGGCAAGTGGTTACCGTAACTTATAGACGACTATGCTCTCTAGACCTTGAAAAAACAATAATGACCACTGTGACAAGAAATGAAAAGTACGGGAAAAGGCGTCATTTGTGTCTTTTTTTGTCTTATAGCTTCGATCAATGATATGTGTTACCAGAAAGAAGCCATCTATTAAAAAAAAAATGTCTGACCAAAAATGCAGCTAAACCGAAAACACAACACAATGCCACACAATTCCATCAAACCAAAGACATTATTAAAATTTAGGTTTTCCAAGTGAGAATCTTGCACTTATGGACACAAACTTTCCCATAATCACTTACCCAAATGCACTCAATATAAAGCTACGTACGTAAATATGCATCTCGCTGCAGTAATAAAGATTGCCGGATCAATGCACACCGCAGTACAAACGTGCGGTATATTTTGTGACCGGGAGTGTATCACGCGAGCTATCCAAGGATAATCTCTCTCAGTGGCCGGATCGGCATCAGCTTGGTAGTTTTCAAGCGAATTGAAGTCTGAAAACAATGCACGTTAACTCAATAAATTCGGGCTGTTCCACTAATCCCTACCAGCTGTCTCTCTCGGTGGGACAAGTGGATTTTTTTCACTCTTCCCTACCACACCGTCACCGGTTGCAGTTGCTGGTTTGCAGTGGAACAGTAAAATGATATTTTACTGGCTGACATTTATTTTATTAATAATTACATACATGAATCGGTTAAATTCAGCTGTTCTAGTTTTCTCAGCGACTTTAGCTGTCTTAAGCCCAGGTACTCATTGGACATCCCCGACAAGTTAATCTCCACACTCAGCGTCACTTCCTTCACTAACAACCAACAAGCCAATACCAACACATACATATTCACCAACAAATAAAACATGTTTTATTTATTTTATATTTTTATTTATAATTTATAGCTTTATACAATCTATATAAATTACATGTTCATAGTGAACTTATATGAAAACATGAAATAGTATCGCTATAATATTAACTCATAATAATTTTATTTTTCAAAATTATAAATATTTGAAACGTGTCGTTTACTGGCACTAAAGCGGGAATGTTACAAATATAATAATATATATTGAAATACTATAAGAATAATAGAAACACATCAATTTAACATAACCTAAAAATATTATTCTTACAATAAAAGTTTTCAATTAATGGAGTTACTCGGTAGTTAAGATAAGAGCGTTTACGTACGACTCAAGGAGGACTCATTTTACGGTAGTAGATCCACGCTGATTTCAGCATGAATGGGCCGGGTCGTCCGGGGAAGTACTACCCTCTCATAGAAGATCGACTTAAGAGTAGTAGTATCCGTACTACTACGTTTCGTTCGGTGAGTGAGAGCGCCGGAGGTCCAATTTCCCAACCTTTCCTCTTTCCTCACCTCCCTCATTCCCTTCCCCTAACCCCATTCCCAGCCGCCACAGTGGAGGCCACTATACCAGCAGTTTAAGACGATGGCTTTTGGTATAGTGGCCGCCACTTCTGGATTCCACTGACTGCTTAATCAGGCGGGGTGGAGTCACCTTGGTAGACTATAATATAAAAAAAAAAGAAGGGCAAAACCAAGTTTTTAGTTTTTAAATAATATTTTAGTCGATTAGTTTTAGAGGCGGCAATCTGTATTTTACGTCATAAATTAATGGGTATCTTACCGTAAAATTCTGGTAAACTTTACATTCAAATTATGGCCATCTTTCACCGTCGACCAATCATAATCAACCAAGGCAGAGATGAACATGAGAAGACCAATTAAAAAAAAATAACTAAATTGAGATTATTATAGCAACCGACATTTTACTATTTTAAAAGTCCGTTTGCCGCCTTTAAAAATTGTCGACTCATTTATAACCTTAATTTGACCTTGCTACCGATTTAAACGCCATTTTTTCTCTAAACGATCTCATATTTGTCCGGATGGAAGCTGATCTCCTGTGAGAAGTCCACGGGCGTGGTTTCTTCTGCGTGCGTCACTTTGATAGCGGTTAGTAACGCGAGGGACGTGTCCGACGTCCACGTCACAGTCAGAGGGAAGAAGTCGTTCGGTATTGCTGGGGTTACGCTGTTAGATTGATAGAATATTATATTAATTTATTGTTTGTAAATTTGATCCCAAAATTGGACAATAATTGAATCGGATTTATAAGAGGTTTTTACAAAGCAGGCATTTAAAATTATATAGCTCTTGTAGTATTTTGACATCATCATAAATTAATCAGCCATCTTTTTAGGTACTTCACATGTGATTGAACAAGTGTTTAGTTAATTTTTCATTGATCTGCCTTTCAGAAACTAAGGGTCACTTAAATCTAAATAATGTTTTAGTATGAAGAGATACTTACGTAAATTCAAGACTACCAGACTTGTGGAGCTTGTCTATGATGGGCACGCTCCATGTTAGCGTGCGACCCTTCTGCGCGTAGCTGCCTTCCCACTGGTGGACTACTACTGAGCTGTTACCAGTACTGTCGAAAGAAAAAAAAAGCTAAATTTAAAATGTCAAAGATTTTCTACCACTAAAATAAATAAAAATTATCGGTACTCACGGTAGCGGTATATGTATATTGACATCATTAAGGGTTAGATGGTCGTGCTCCAGTTCATACTCGATGTTGACGTCACAGCCGCCGCTGGCGCCCTCTGACGGCCAGCAGTTCACTGTCACAAATAAAAAAATATTAAACATGATGGTAAAAGTTGCCGCTGACTACAATGTGACAATGAATGAGTAGAAGGATTTTCCTTTTCTTTTGACGGTTCTGAACCTCACACTCGCTGTTGAGCGGGAAGGTACGGTAAGGTATTACCGGAGAGCGGCGCGAGCTTGTCGTCGTTGGCGTTGAGGCGCCACTTGAGCACGCCAACGTCGCTGTTGAGCGGGAAGGTACGGTAAGGTATTACCGGAGAGCGGCGCGAGCTTGTCGTCGTTGGCGTTGAGGCGCCACTTGAGCACGCCAACGTCGCTGTTGAGCGGGAAGGTACGGTAAGGTATTACCGGAGAGCGGCGCGAGCTTGTCGTCGTTGGCGTTGAGGCGCCACTTGAGCACGCCAACGTCGCTGTTGAGCGGGAAGGTACGGTAAGGTATTACCGGAGAGCGGCGCGAGCTTGTCGTCGTTGGCGTTGAGGCGCCACTTGAGCACGCCGACGTCGCTGTTGAGCGGGAAGGTACGGTAAGGTATTACCGGAGAGCGGCGCGAGCTTGTCGTCGTTGGCGTTGAGGCGCCACTTGAGCACGCCGACGTCGCTGTTGAGCGGGAAGGTACGGTAAGGTATTACCGGAGAGCGGCGCGAGCTTGTCGTCGTTGGCGTTGAGGCGCCACTTGAGCACGCCGACGTCGCTGTTGAGCGGGAAGGTACGGTAAGGTATTACCGGAGAGCGGCGCGAGCTTGTCGTCGTTGGCGTTGAGGCGCCACTTGAGCACGCCGACGTCGCTGTTGAGCGGGAAGGCGCGCTGGCTCTGCTTCAGACCGATCACGCCGCTGCAGCGGAACGCCTCCTTGTCCACGTTGGGATGAGTCTACAGACAATCATTTATGTTAAAAACAATAAAAGTTGGGGGAGCGATGCAGCGGGGGCGTTGGGGGGAGGAGTATCATTCACCACATCTAGTTAAACTTAACGCAAGCCTAATTTCGGTCTTTTACTTGTGAAAGTATATCATGACGCTGTAAAATATTAAAACCAATATTTTACGCCATCAGGCACAGTCAAACGATTTTAAACGTTATCACTAAGATATTAAGAGTTATATTTGCCTAAAGTTGTCTGTATTTTTGAGTACCATATGTATAGATACATAACTTGACGCAGCCACTTTTAGGATGTCGTCGTTTTAAACTTAATCTTGAATCTAGTGTATATTAGACGACCGCCCTCGCCTCGCTTCGGTATCAAAAGTTTAATTCGGTTTCACAACAAATGCTTACGGAAAATATTATTGCAATAGTGACGGAATTGCATCATACAGATTTACAAAAGCGCCTAAAATATTGAAATTTTAAAATAACTGACAAATATGTTAAACATTATAAACAAACAATAATATATAGACTATGTTACCCGTTTCATTTATTTTATCTAAATGTGAAAAAAAATTTCAAATCTGTAACGTAAATTTTAGTTAAATCATACAAAAAATAAAATCTTTTTATAATATTAGCTTAGATTACCTGCAATTGCAATGGTCTGGTGTCCTTGTTGTCGATGTGCACGTGTATACGTCCGTACTGTTCGTTACTGATGCGTAGTGTCAGCAAACCTAACAAAACACACAATCATAAAAAAAAATGTATTCGTATTGTTTAAGTTTAATGTACCGAGATGTTGTGGCTAACATATCACTGATAAACTCATGATGGTTTGTGTGGTATGACACTATCACTTTTGTATTATATTGTTAAAAAAAAAACTTGAAACAAATAAAAACTATTTTCTTCATTAGAAGTTAAGTTTGTATAGCAGGAAAGTACCACGCTATAATCGGCTGCGCCAGATGATAACCTAGCAAGGGACATTTTTGACAAAAATGTTTTTATTGCAGAATCGGTATAAACTAGTAAGTCCCTACAAATTTTAAAAGACACCCGCGCATAAATCTCACAAATAACCAGAGTTTTGAGAACTCAAAACCTAGTAAGTACACTAGGTATCATTCCAGAACCATTCACAAACCTAGTATGTCGCACTGACCATTATCAAACCTAGCAAGTCTCTGAGACTTGCTAGGTTTTAAAGTGGTCGATGCGTCTTGCTAGGTTTATGAAGTGGTCAACAAGCATAATGAATGGAGGGGACAGCGCGCGGGCGCGGGCAGCAAGTCACGACACGATCAGTCGGTTGGGTGCGTTGGCGCGTAAATTGACTTGTTTGTTTGTTGTTAGTGTTTCATTACGTAGAGGTACAACATTCACACATCGAATTTATAAGTAAATAGCGATTATTAATTTACTAAAATGAATAGTTTACGATCGCATCGGTCAAAAATAATAATGGCTGCAGTTAATATGAACAATTACAGTGATGAAGCTGCTGAACATAGTACTGAGACAAATGAGTGGTAAGTTTACTAGGCATAATAATGTATCTCAATTTTTTTTGTACCTTTGACTAACTATCATATGTAAATTTTGAATGATGGTTAACCTATTTGTTCACTGTTTGAGTTCAGCTTTTTCTATGCTTAATTTTTAATGGGTGGTTTTGTGTTTCCATGCAATGATGTTATAATATACCTACCAGGGGTCGATATTAGTTACGAGATCACATAATTAATGAGATAATTTAAGTAAATAAGATTTAGATAACAGTTAGGTTAGTTATTTTAGTTATTGGCATTTAGTATTCGTTTAGTTTAATAGCTAAGAAAGAATACCTACTTTCTTATCACGATCAGCAAAATAGCCTATACTACAATCTACACAAAATTCAGATGATTATATCTAATGTAGGTATAAATTATTATAACATCATTATTATATAAATTATGACTAACATTTTCAAATGGTTTGCGGTTGTGTATGTGTGTTGATTTTTCCTTTTGCTTGCTTCAGTTTTCCCACTCATGAATGTTCGCTTGAACCAAATGCACCGTCCACTTCTTATGCGCACGTTAATCTTGCTACTGACATTGATAATTTAATTACTATGAGTGATTTAGACGACTCTGTTGAAGATCCTAATTTCCTATTATCAGAAGAGAACGAATCTGATAAAGACACGTCGATGTCTGAGAGCTGTGAACCTACAGCTCTTCGAGACTATGTTTTGGCTTCCTCGTTGAATCTACCTCCAAACAATCAATTTAAAGCAAATTTTGTAGCTGCTTACCCCGGCCCCTTGTATATTTATGATGAAAATTTACCAGACAGCGAAATTTCAGTAATTGCACCTCCACCATCATTACAAACTTCTCAACAAAAACGTAAAGCTAAGCATCCTATGATTGAAAATTGTTGCGACAACAGCAAATGTAAAAGGCAATGTGCAATGTTTTCTCTTGAAAGTAGAAAAACTATTTGGGAAGAATATTGGAACCTAAGTTTTTTATCCAGGCGTAGCTTTCTTAATAAGTGCATCCAAATATCTAAAATAAAGCGACGAAAAGTTGAAGTTTCAAATGAAACTTTTTTCAAAAACGAAAGTCGTTTTTTCTTTTTGCCAAATTCTGGTGGGATACTAATTTCAGTCTGTAAAAAGTTTTTTTTGGCTACTTTGGGACATAAAACAGATGGAGTAATAACAGAGCTGAGCAAGGCGGTAAAAAAAGGAAAATTGTATGGGTCAGTTACGAAAGATAAGAGAAGTGGAAGAAAAAAGATTGATGGAAGCATAATAATTAATCACATTATGAGTTTTCATCCAACGGTAAGCCATTATCGCCGACATAATGCGCCTTTTACAAAATATTTGCCAAGGCACTTAACGTTACGACAAATGTACACAGACTTTAAACAACAAAATCCTAACTTCACTTGTGGCAGAGAACTTTACAGGCAAAAAATAAAAGAATTAAAAATATCTTTTCACATGCCTAAGGGTGATAAATGTGTAGATTGTGCATTGTATGAAGAAGAATTGAAGAAGTACGATGATGTCACTTTAATGCCTGAAGAAATGAAACAAAAATCCGAAGATCATAAGGCTAAAGTTGAATCATCTATTCAAAAATACAGATTGGACGGAAATAATAAAAATTCGAATTTAGTTAAATTTGTGTCAATGGACTTGCAAAAGGTTATTATATTACCAGAAATGCCCGACATCAAGGATGCATTTTTCATGAGCCGATTAATTACTTTTAATTTGACATTTGCTCCTATTGAAAAAAAATCTGATGACAGTTCCACTTGTGTGCTCTGGCACGAAGCAATAGCTGGACGAGAGGCGAGTGACATTGTAAACGCCATATATGCTTTTATAGAATCCAATAGGGATATGCAGCACTTGCACCTATGGGCAGATAACTGCACAGCGCAGAATAAAAATTGGACCTTATACTCCGCAATGACAATGATAGTCAATAATCCATCAAATAGCCTTGAATCGGTAACTATTAATTATTTGACCAAGGGACATACTCATATGTCTGCGGATGCTGTACATGGCAATATTGAAATGAAAATGAAGAGACAAAAAAACGTATACGATTTCCAAGATTTTAAAGATATTGTGATGAATTCGCGAAAGAATATTAAAGTTATAGAAGTAACAAACAAATTTGAATGGCCAAAAAAGAAAAGAGCTGCACGTCAGAATGAACCACTGAAAGAATTTAATTTAAACTCAGTTGTTCAAGTTAAAATGATAGCTGGATCAAGAAATTTATTTTATAGGACAAGGTTGAAACATAATTTATTTTAATATTGATGATTTTTTAAATTTTAGTTAATAATATTCTAGTAGTAATTTATTATTTATATGTAATATAAAAACGAATACTTATTTATATTTCAATGAAAAATTAATTATTTGTTTTTCAGTTTCAGTGAACCTGGTCCTGGCCTGGTGGAATTAGATTTTCTAATGAAAAAATTTAACTGCCAGCTTCCTCCTGCTAGCAACGACAGCCCAAGGGGCATAAAACATGAAAAAAAGCATCAAATAATTACCAAGCTTGTGAATCTTATGCCAGAATCCAGAAAGACCTTCTGGTACAATTTACCAGTTAATGACTTATCTGCCGACTTAACAAGTCATGGACAATTGGATAGTTATTAAATTTCTTTATAAATAAATCTTATAATAAAATTATTTTCACTAAGTTGTTGCTTTTAAATACACCTATCGACTTACTAGGGTTAAATTCATAATATCTACTGTTTACAATATTCAGTAAACCACATTCAAACATAGCAAGTGCTCATACTAGGTTAATTACTGGTTTCTAAAAGGGGGAATCGATTGTCGATTATTTAAATGAGTTAGTAAGGGGTATAAATTATGCAATATACACAAATATTATAATATTTTTAATACATAGTCATCGTTTATATTTATTTTATATAATAAAAGCGTTTTTAAATAGTTTATGTAAAACTTCTTCAACGGCTAGCTTGATTTACGTTTAGGCGCTCTCCTGTAAAATGTTGGTTTGAGCACTTGCTAGGTTTTCATCTGGCGCAGCCGTAATATATAAAGATAAAATACATAATTTCACACCTATCTCCAATTAATGGGGTAAGCAGAGAATGTAACACGCCATTTGCCTCTTCAACATTTATCTTCTCATACATACAATTCTCGGTTATGAGCGTTTATACAAAAGAATCGCAACTTATGTCATATATTCATGGTTTTAAATTTTTATAATTTAATCGCAGCTGTATTTAAAAAATGTTTTCAGAACACTTTCTAGAATTATGTGAAAGCTGTATAAAAAGGAAGTACTCATAATGCTTTTAAGGTGCTTCGTAATTTTATTCTTTTGCACATCACTTATTTGGTTTGTGAATAATAAAGTTTAACTATAAAATAATATTGCATATATATTTACCGCTAAGTTCAAAGTTCTGTACATCGCCATCGCGCCCAGCGACCAGTGTAAGACGTTCCTCAAAGCGCAAGTGTACACTGGAATAAATTAACCAATTTTAATTCAGTTTATGTTGAGACAGTAAAGATGACTGATGATCATATGTAAAGCCATCGTCATGAAAGTAGTATAGTACTCATGACGTGCATAATTATTTAAACTTTTATACATTGCAATAAAATAAATTTGAATAGTAGACAATAGAGAGTACTTAACACTTTCCTGGACAGTAAACGGTGGTTAAACTACAAAAATCAAAATAAATAAAGGTCAAACTAGTAAAATTAATCTTGACTAAATCAACTTAACGTTCCGAAAGGTGATTTTTAAGTCAGCCGATTATCTTGGAATGCAGTATTGACTGCGTGTGACGTAGGTAGGTACGTGTGTGTTCGTGTGAGCGCATGTGTATACTCACTCCTTGTGGTCGGGCGGCGGCGGCGTGGGCCCCGCGGCGGGCGCGTGCGCGTGCGCGGCGGCGGCGTCGCCCTCGGAGCGCAGGCGCGACACGAACGAGTCGGCGTCCGCGCCGCCCACGCCTAGCTTCATTGCTGAGCGTCCTGATGGACGGGCGCTACGGGAAACATGACATTATTGTACCATTGATAGTACGATCAGAGACTAAGGTATTTTGCAATAATAAAAGTAAAACCTTTGTACAAAAAAGATAAAAAAGGTGACATGAACAATTACCATCCGGCTGCTTTAATGGCATATCATGGGTACGTCACATCTGTGTTGAGATATGGTTTAATTATATATGGTAACTCTACTGACATCAATAAGGCATTTATTGTACAGAAAAAGTGTGTAAGATCTGTGTTGGGGGCAGACCCATTAGAATCATGCAAACTATTGTTCAGAAAACATTTGCACTGACATAGACAAACAACAAAAATTTGCACTGACATAGACAATAATTTATAATTAATTAAGTACTTAAGTATTATTAAATAATCTAGTTTCTGGAATTTAAATGAATATAGATTGGAATCATTAAATCCATAATTTAAGAATTGAATTAATAATATTTATGACAAATTTAATTTTGAAATTTAGTATTTTTAATTTTTTTAAACAATTGAAATGTATAAGTGTTTTTTTTGTAGGATCACTTAAAAGATAATAAGAATGAGTAGATATATAATTGGATTTAATCTTTATGTAATTGAATTTTTCTTATTCAAATGTTTTTACTTTATAAACTTTGCATGCTGAATCAAGTAGGCGAAATATGTTGATCAGTAATAATAACAAATGTACAAATTGTGAAATACCATGTTTCAAGCAAATAAACTACCTATTATATTCTATTCTATAAAAATAAAAACTGTTTTTTTAGCCTTAGCAAAAACCCAGTGCGAACTGCTGAAAAATAAAAAAAATATTTTTCATTACTCAATCTTCTTTTGATTTGTTCAGGTCGCCCATTCAATCTGAAATGCAATTACTTCTAACCATAGTTTATTCACAACCCTCATATTTTACTATTGCGGTATCAAAAAGTATTCCTTATCATAAATTCAATAATTTAACTAGCTCTATTTACCCCCTCTAACCAAAATATTGCATGGAATGTCAAACATTTGAATTTGAACCTTATATCAACAAGAGTATAAGAGTATCGTACTCGCATTTACAAATTGCAACGAATGTTATGTACTTACATCTCTCGCGCTGGTGTAGTGGGTATCTTCTCAGCGATCGGCTCCGAAGATGCAGACGACATCGAAGAGCTGCCGAAACCACTACCTGTACACAACGGAATGTAAATTAATTAAAACATTTGATAAATTTTACATTGACCCATTCACTATCTAGTATGAGACACAATAGGAAAACGAGTGTTATAAATCATATGATACACTAGCTGTTGCCCGCGACTTCGTTCGCGTGAAAATTCAGATGAGTGTGCCTCTATGAGAATATTGCGTGCCTGATTTTATGGCAATCGTACATTGTATCAGTAATAAATATCAGTATTATCCGTCTCTATGGCGAATCCAGTTTAAACCCGCTACCGCTAAAACTGACAAACCACTTTCACACAAACTTGCGACTCTTGGCTTCTGAATATTAAAAAAAGAGTATTTTCTAGTAATTTGGTAAGCCTACTATAGGTAAGTTTCATACAAACTTTGCCACCCCTTTATACCCCCTTAGGGGATGGATTTCGCAAAATTCCGTCTAAGTGAGCACCTATATCCTAAAAGGAACGACCACGCAAAGTTTGAGATTCCTAGCACTTGTTGTTTCTGAGATTTTGTGATGAGTGAGTGACCTTTTGCTTTTATGTATATAGATAGCTTTTGCCCGCGCCTTTTTTCCAATAATTTTTATATTGTTTAAATACTGTTTTTCATACTATTTTTAATCTCCCATTCATACAAATCCTCTTTCACCTACCGGATATCTTTAGGTAGCAGAGCAGTAACAACAATATACAATACACAAATGCAAATTTTCACTACAATAACTTTCCCCTTCCCCTTCTTCCCTATCGCTCTTTTTCTCCACTCTCCAGTTTCCTTTCTCTCCTCCCCTCCCCCTTCTCCTCTTCACCTCCTGTATCCCTTGCCTCTCCCCCAGCATCTCTTGCCTTTTTCTCCACTTCCCTCTACCTTGCCTCCTCGCTTTCCCCTCTCTTCCCCCTTCTTTCTCCTTCCTTTTCCTCCTTTTCCCTCCCTTCCTATCGCTTCCTATCCCTTCCCCTCCCTTTTCCACCATTCGAGAACGCCTTACTTTCCTCGTCCCTTCCCCCTCCCTTCCTCTCCCGTCTCCCTCACTTTCCCCTCATTCACCCTCACTTCCCCCTCACTCCCTCCTCACTTCCCCCTCACTTTCTTCTCACTTCCCCGTCACTTTTCCGTCACTTTCCCCTCACTTCCCCTTACTTTCCTCTCACTGTCTTCTAACATTCCCCTCACTTTTCCCGCACTTCTCCCTGGCTTTCCCCTGACTTCCCCCGACTTCTCCCTGACTTTCCCCTCACTTCTCCGCATTTCTCCCACACTTCCTCTTCACTTCCCCCTCACTTCCACATCACTTACCTCTCACTTCCCCATCACTTCCCTCTCACTTTCCCCTCCCTTCCTCCTTCCCCTCATTCCTCCTTTTCCTCCCTCTCCCTCCCTGCAAATTTAAAGCTAAAGACCTTTGTATAGAATATTTCATCCCTAATTTCACCCCTCTAAATCCACTCCTGTTAAAATAAAATTATAAGGATATTTTTTATTTAAATAGAAGTATTCCAAAACAAAATTTCAAAACTGTAAGTTAAAAAATGAAGAAGATTCATACAATCGTTTTCATCCCTTTTACACACTTACGACGTATAGCCATCGGGGATCAAAGCATACAGGCTGCTAGGAATGCTAACACGTGATAGGTCCACATAAAGCTGACCGTGCGAAAAACAGCTAATACTTAGATCCACACCCACAACTTTTAGTTATGCCTGACCTTGGGCTTTATTAATTGTCATCGCGAAACATAGGCTCACTGGAAACTGGACTCATTTAAAACTAAACGGAAGATTGTTTAGAATGAGAAGAATCCAAAAAATAAAAACGCTATCAGATTCCGTAACCTGTTAAAGTCTCTGTTTCTATCAGGTTTCGTAGTAAATTAACAAATGTTTGACGTAGTTCTTAATTGGCATAACTTTTTTATTTATGAACCGATTGACATGAAACAAACACTAAATGTTAAGTGAAGCTTACCACAATGTATTAGTGAAATCCACATCTAAATCGGATAAGCCGTTTCTGAGATTAGCGCAAACAAACGCACAGACAAACAGACAAAAATTGTAACAGTCATTGTTTTGGGTTCTATTTGCGTTGATAAAGGTCCCAATAATTTTTTTTCTCATATATCTTTCATGTACAGACAGCGATCGGTTACATTTTTATTATATGTATATAGATATATGTATAGATTAGTACACATAAATCCGACTGGTAGTTTCAAAGATCAGCACGTTCAAACAAGCAAACTCTTACGCTTTCTACAATAGTATAGAAGAGACGGAGAAACTGTTAAACAATATTTCCTAATATAAAACACTGTATACAGTCTTGTCCAAATCCATTTTCAGACAATGTACACGAAACAGTCTTTTCAATATTTTTCTATCAAAAACTCCATAACCGATGAATGACACATGAATTTATTCACATTCTGTTCACTATTTACTTCGTTTTACAACTATTTTTACTAATGGTTAATAATCAAATCTAGATTATTTAATAAAATTACGATTACTTTTTGCGGTCGAATAAAGATGTCAAATTGATTAACAGTTTTATTTTTTCTGTACCTACTCTCTATTGTCTTTGAAAACTAATGTTGTAATATATTAGAAGAAATAAGTTTAACAAATACCTACATATCATAAGTACATAATATTTTGTAATTCATTATTTATTTTCGGTTTGCCCTCGCAGATCTGTTCATTTATTTTATTGTAATATAGTACCTGTAATAAAATCGTAACATAGGTACATACAAATTCCATTTAGTCCATATTTCACAAATTTTCATCAGGCGGGAAAATATTCAAAAGTATCTCTGTCAGTATTCTATTTTAGTCTGTGGTCAAATAATTGCATTTAGGGGTCAACGCTTAATTTAAATTAGGTACATTTATTTATTAGATTAGGTACTACATTGTTTGTCATATTATCTTAATGTTTTTATAGCAATGGTTACAATAAAATACAATACCATATTTAACATAAATACAAATATTTGGAGTGATAAATTAAATAGAATTAATCTATTACGCAAATAGAGTATTCGTAAACGTAATATTATTTAAAAATGTAAGAAAAAGGACGAAAAATTATTATTTAACAATGAATTGATGTCATTTATTTTATTTTTATTATCCTTGTCCCCATCACTAGTAAATTCATGAAACCATAGACAATGGCACTATAACGGATTGTTTACATTGTACGAAATTGGAGATGGAATGGACTGTACACTAAACTGTTACTTTAAAAAAAACAATTTAAAACCCAATAGAAGAGGATTTGCGTACCAACACAAAATTATTAGTAGAAAGTTGCCATTTAGTTTAGGGTTTCACTTGCGTTTTTGGTTACTGCTCTGCTCCCGTCGCCAGTAGCGTGATGTTACATAGCCTATAACCTTCCTCAGTATGGGCTATCACACAAAAATAATTATTCAAATCCGACTGGTAGTGCCTCTTTATATAAGTTGTTTAATAAATGTAACTCGGGAAATAGAGCAATTTTCGGGATAAAAAGTAGCGTATGTCCCGAAACCATATCTATCTACATACCAATTTTCATCGAAATCGGTTCAGCAGTTTTCTTAGTTTTTTTTTTCATAAGAACCTTCTCCTGACAATAACAAACACAACAAAAAAAGAATTAACGAAATTGATCTAGCCGTTCACGCGTGATGCCATGACCAAGGGAAATAGAGATTCATTTTTATATATATATAGATTATGTATAGTATGTAAGGTATTTATTTATCTATGGATCTATGCAACCTGAAAATAAAATGATTATTATTATTACCAAAGGACATTTGACTGCGCGGTGGAGCACCTCGCTTGGCGGCCTCCAGTCTCTCTCGCTGTAACTCCTTGGCGCGCTCCCGCATACGGTTAGCGGCCTCACGTTCTTGAGTCTGATAAACAATGATGTAATAAACATTGTAAAACAGAAATTAGCAACTGATGTTTCATAAATTTTTATTCCCAAGCGTCACCGTAGACCGACATACACGGACTAAATAGGTGATGTGTTGACAAAGGGCACAATTACAAGAACCCGTGACCGACGTGTGTGTATGAAAAGATTAATGAATGTGGAAGAGGATCACAGCAAATGGTGTTCTATAATCTCTGCTTACCCTATTAATGAGACACAGGCGTGAAGTTATATAGATGTTAAGTCCAAGTGGCAATTTTGTTTTTCAAGTTTGACATTTATGACTTTAAGCTTAAAGTACAATATTATTTAATGAAGTTATTGCACATACCTGTCTCACAGCTTGGTATATCTTCTCTTCATGTGAGTCCATCTCGACAAATGAACGAACCTGCAAGAAATTACAGGGTTAGCTACAGAAAATCAAACTCAGGATTTATTTTAAAGGTTGTTAGTCGTAAAAGTTAATTATTTTATTATGTGATATATACATTGTATAAATGTTATAATTTTTCCTACTAAGTAGTGCACATTTAATTGAAAACATGTGATGCAAAGAAGATTGGTAATTTCAGACAGAATGTAATTTATTATAAATCTTAATAATGTTTACTTTGTTTGTTAACTTATGTCTTCACAATGTTTTCCTAAACCATTAAGTTATACAAGGTAAACTTAGAAAGTACGACTTTGGAATGTCACTTTGATACTGGCCTGGAAACCCTTTACCTAAACTAATATTATAATAAGAAAAATTTCATTTTTTGTTTGTTTGTTTGCAACAATTTAAATAAAAGTCTATGTAACCTATTTGAAAAATTCTTTCACCTTTAGAAATCAATACATTGAGCACATTGTAACATATGTTTTATTTTATTGTGTTTAACGAATCATTTTTAATGTTTTCATAATTTTAATATTTTAAGCACCTTCGTAAATCAAATCTGAATGATGCAATACATCACTATTGCTATGATATTTTCCGTAGAAGTTTGTAGTGAGATCGAATGAAACTTTTGATACCAAAGCAAAGTGTGGGAGGACCTCTAGTACTATAATAAATATATAATTACCTGTGCCAAATTAACACTCTCCCTGTATCCAAGCGCCACAATTTCATCAAAAGCAAACAATAGATTGAATGCCTGGTTCAACACTTCAGTCTCTGTCAACTGTGTGCAGTATTCTGGTACCTGTTAATTAATAACAATTATTGACATTATTATTAATGGGGGATGCCTATGTCCAGCGGTAGACCTCTTTTGGCTAATATGATGATGATGACCAGAATCAGTAATATACTGGTTTACTAAAAACAGGGAAAGAAAATAACACAGGCCACATAGAAGATGGAATGATGAAAGATTACAAGGAGACTCCATTTTATGTTTTATTATTAAAACAACAACAGTAAAAGATAAATAGAAATAGTAAATGAGATTGAGATTTGTTTGAGATGTCTTTATAGGCATATTTTTCGCTTTTGCCTTTACAGACACAGACAAATTGTTAAATTGTTTGTTTTTATATTAGCCTACCAAAGTGACTCTACTCTGCCTGATAGTAAGCAGTCAGTGGAATCCAGATGTGGTGGACACCATTCTAAAAGCTATTGTCTGAAAACTGCTGGCATGACTCCACCATGGTGGCTTAAATAACAAATTCTAATAAACTTGAAATAATTATTTAATAATAACATTAAATAGTTAAGTAGAGTATGTAAATTATCTATAATTATTTTTATTTAAGTACATAAACTGACCACTCTGCTGAAGAGCCTCAAAGTTTCGAGATCCTCAAGTATATTGCTAGCCTTGGTGGTGATGAGCAGCATGTACAGCTTGTCCAATGGTTGGTAAACATATCTGGAAGGGAACAAAATGTATGAGCTGCTGGACATAGACCTTGCTCAAATATTAGACTTTTATTATACAATACAATAATCTTTATTATACACTCTACATAATAATACAAGTAAAAGAGACAACATACAAATGAGCAGTGGTGTGCACTTCATAAAGGCAGAAAGGTAGGCAACCTTAATAATTGCATGAAATCACAATTTTAGCAACATAATTAAACAAAGCCTACCCAGTTAACAATCAATAATGCCTAACCTGTCAAAAATCTCTGTGCATGCCACTGCAAATGAGTAGGTAAGTACAATGGGTGGGCTTATTGCTTAGAGTGATCTCTTCTAGACAACTTTTGGATGGATTTAATTTGTAATATTTGTAGATAGTGAAGAAAATGTAACCCTATGCTTAATTTATTCCATGTGTGTGTCTAGTAATTACTTTAAAAGATTAATCTATCAGATAAAGACTGCTTATCTATTAATTTAATATACATTAGAACTTAACTTAGCTAAACACCATATTCTTTGAGAAATGTATATGTGGTGACTAATAGTATTACTATTATATTTATACTATATTTCATTATGTAAAAAACTTGAGAGCAATTAACTACTGTATCAAATAAAATTGTCATCTATTTCATCATTCTTAACAATATGAAGTATATGGAGTATCCGGCATGTGAACTGCTACACCTAATAACTAGGCGATACCGATAATCAATGGTTAACGTGTACTAAGGTTTCAAATGCTATTGACTACCTAAAACCCATATCAGTCAGTTATTATTTCGTAATTACCTCACAGATTCCGTTTCCACGAAAGTATGTTGACGTCCACCAGTCATGAGCTTTGGAAAAGCAGCCAGTAAGCCTTCTATACGCGCCTTCGTCATCTCCACAAACTGGCGAGACACCAATGCTGAAAAATTAAAAAGGTAAATATTTACTGCTAATCTATTAGCTCAAATGAGTACTTGTTGAATAGAATAGATAAATAAATACCTTTCCCCGACTTCGTACATACTGTAGCCGCTATTAGCACCTGCAATAATACAAAAACACTACAAGAATTTGTAAACTTAATCCGCACTACAAATATAGATTTCATTAACAATTTACAGTTCTATAGTGCCGCGTGTGTAATAGACACTTGTAATAATAATATTTAAACACTGTTAAAATCATTACCATTTCGAAATAGCTTCTATTTCTTTAAATTTCATACAAAAACCACAAATTGTAAAATTGACAGCATACACTGAGATGACGTGTGTTGAGTCTTTTTTAATAAGTGTTGCCATGCCATATTTTTTTGTTAATTTAATTTGTAAAAAAAATATATTAACCCTGTTTTAATTGTATTGGAGGTTAATTATTATAAATTCTTCTGTGATCTCATGTATAAAGAAAAATCAGTTTAAAAATTTGTTTATAATCTGTACTCTTTTAATGAACACGCATACTATTTCAGGATACCCTCTAACCAAGTAAGCTGATTATTATTGTCTAATCTGCCTACTAAAATAAAATTCTAAGACAATAACAACAAAGACGGCAATTTTTTCTTATTGCTAGTGGTAAATAGACTAGACGGCAGTCCTGATCACAGAACAAGTACTAAAGTAGTCCTGATAGTAATACTTCACTGCAGTGATTTCACTTACTCACTACTAGTGAGTGAGTGAAATACTGTTTGTTCCCTTTCATAGAAGATCGACGTAAGAATATTAGTTTCCATAACAATGTGTTTCACTCGGTGAATGAGAGCGCCGGCACGCGGCAGCCCAAAGCCTCGGTCCTCTTCCGTTTCCCTTTTCCTTCCTCACCCCCTTCTCCGAGGTCGGCAACGGTTAGGTTGTATTTTGTAAGCATTATTAATTCTACGATGCTTGGAACAAACAGCCAGCTCTATTACTAGTTACGGTTACCACTTTTATCTACCATCAGGTGAGCCGTATGCTTGTTTGTCAACAAAGTTGTATAAAAAAATGTATGATGCGAAAGTCGGCATTCGCTAATCTGTATTGATTTTTACCACAGGTTTTGATAGTGATATCTTAATAAAGGTAATTAAAACAACAATAAATACAAAAAATATTTGCTATAGAATTATATTATGTTGCATAAGCTTTGATAATATCCTTTTGTGATGAGTAGCTCGTTGTCGTTCCTTATTTTTCTTGCGCAAGTGTAATCCTTGAAAAAAGAGGCTGAATTTGCAAAAGAGAACCCCACGGGTAACTCCTGTTTAGTAGAAAATGCTCCCCATGTGGCAACACCCAATAATTTTTTAGTTAGAGTGTCGTAGATGGCGCCACCTTCTACACCGTGGTATTTCTTACAATTTTCTCTCTGTTTCGAATAGTCTGATAAAGTGCATGCGTAATAACATGGGACGAAAAATGCCTTGAGCTTACTTGTGTCTGTCAATATTTTCGGACATATATCCAGCCCGATAACTACTTTTAAAGAAGTCAAATTATACTGTTTATCTGGATGCCATGAATTCACCTCGTTCTGTTGAAACATATAATTTAATTAATTATATGATCATGCAAACGACTATCGAACAAAGATTGATCCGCCGGTCAATCCGCCCCACTCATATCTTACGCCCGATCGCGGCCGTTAATATTGAATTTAACGTAGATTAATATTGAATTTTGTCTGTTGAGTGAGAGTTCTAGAGGCCTAATAACCCAACACGGTCCAATCTAATACGTTTCTTTTTTCTTCTTTACACTACTACACTAACTATTTTGCAATGGCTTGACACATAGCCACGTTCATGTGCTACGGTAACGATTTACCTCGAGGTGAGCTGTGCCTCCTTGTCACCTAAATTTGCTTAAATTTTAGGAAAATTTATAAGAAAAGGTTACCAACCTTTTGAGTAGCATATCCAACGACTTTACCATCAATGTTGCCATATGAGAAGTCTAAATTAACGAACCATTTGTAAGCGTCATCAGTTCTGTTGATACTATTGAACAATTCGATGACCGCCCACCGTTTGATACCTTTGTTTTTAACTATTATAAAGCCGATGTCATCATAGCCTTGCTTACTCATCTCTGTGGGGAAAACGAATGCGAATGCTTGAAGCCGTTGTCCTCTGTATATTATTGTGGTAAAGTTTATCTTTAGGCTGAAAGAAAGATAAAGATCTATTTATATTTTTGACTATGACCTTCTCAATGACACTGCTTAGGCTGAGCAGTGTAGTTTTAAGTTCCTTACTGTAGTAGATGCTTGCTGGTTTCAGCATCAATGTGCTGGATCGACCGGGGAAACTCCCTCCTATTTAATAAGCCCTCATATGTCATTGTCTATGAGAGGATAGAAAGAACTGTACTTCCCTGCCGGTATCCTTACCGGTCTTTCTATACTAATGTATTGTGACTATGGTGAGTAAAAGCCCAATTATTCTCCTCGGTGATTTTCTTTTGCTTCCCTCATTCCCTTCTCCTTATACGGTCGACAAAGGCTTAGTTGTGTTTTCTTAGCATTGTTCCTGCGATGCCTAGAGTACACAACCATTTTCATAGGTCACGGTTACCACCTAACATCAGGTGCACCTTATCTACTTGTTTGTCACCGGAGTTGTACAAAATGTTAACCTACCTATAAATACATCTCGCCGCAGTGATAAATATCGCAGGGTCGATACATGTCGCTGTGCAGATATGAGGAGTATTTTGTGTTCGCGAATGTACCACACGGGCTATCCACGGATAGTCTAGCTCCGTTACTGGATCTGCATCCACTTGGTAGTTCTCTAGAGATGAGAAATCTGTAATGTTAAATATATTAAGTTCAAGTGTAGGCTGCCGGCTGCCTACACTTGTAGTTACACCCTAACAAATAACATGTGAATTTCTTCGTTAAATTGCCGCTTACTCATCTGCCACTGTGAGCAATAATATAAAAATAAGCTTGGCTTGTTTGATTGGATTAACGCATTTTTCTTACGTGCAACAACGCCAATCCATACTAATTACTAATATATTTAATAAATAATATTATTATATGTATATTATTATTGCGAAAGTAACTCTGTCTGTCTGTCTGTTACGGTTTCACGACTACTTAAACCATTAACCTGATTTCGATGAAATTTGGTATAGAGGTAGAATAGACCTTGGGGAACAACAAAGGCTATCTTTTAGGGCGATAAAATGGCTTACAAATAGGGGATGAAAGTTTTATGGAAAATGCGTTAAACCCACGCGGAGTTGCCTGCGGACAAGTGTAAAATATTTTGCACGTCAAAATTTTATTCTCAGAGTAAACGCTAGGGGCGCTGTTTTATTTTTATTGAGTACCTACAAATATTTTTCACATATTTTATTTGTAATTAAATAGTAACGTAATTTTCTTATTTGAAGTAAACCAGTTGTAACTAAATACAGTCCACTCTTTTGCCATCCTGAGACCATCTACATCATCTACACTACAGTCTATTCCAAATCTAATTTCGGACAATGTAAACAATCCTCCATATTGCCATTGTCTATGGTTTCATGAATTTACTAGTGATGGGGAAAAGGATGATAAAAATAAAATTAATGTCATCATACTTAATTAAATAATAATTTCTCATTCTTTTTTTCTAACATTTTTAAATAATATTACGTTTACTAATACTCTATTTGCGTAATCGATTAATTCTATTTGATTTGTTATTTTTATTACTCCAAATACTTGTATTTATGTTAAATATGGTATTGTATTTTATTGTAACCGTTGACTTATAAACTATAAGATAATAAGACAAACAATTTACCTAATGTATAAATAAATGTAATTTAAATTAAGCATTGACCTCTAATTACAACTATTTGATCACGGACTGAAATGGAATACTAGGATACTTTTGAATATTTTCCCGCCTGATAAAAAATTGTGAAATATTGATTATATGGAATTTGTATGTATGTTACGATTTTATTATACTATATTACAATAAAACAAATGAACTCAGACTTGCGAGGGCAAATGACAAAATATTATGTACCTATGATATGTATTGGTTAAACTTATTTCTTCTGATAAATTACAACATTGGTTTTCAAAGACAAAATAGAGTACAGAAAAAATAAAACTGTCAATCATTTTGACGTCATAATTCGACCGCAAAAAGTAATTCGTAATTTTATTAAATAAACTAGATTTGATTATTAATCATTAGTAGAAATAGTTGCAAAATGAAGTATATAGTGAACAGAATGTGTATAAACCCATGTGTCATCGTTTATGGAGTTTTTGATAGAAAAATATTGAAAAAACTGTTTGTTTACATTGTCCGAAAATGGATTTGGTCGATACTGTACTTATGACAGAGCTTCTGTTTGATTTGATTTATCTATAATTATGACTTGACTTTTGATTTGGTCGTCTAGACAAAAACAGCATGGAAGATCGAAAGACAAGTTAGGTAAACTGCCGACTTATCTACATTATTTCTACGTGATCTGCACAAACATTTATAAAAGTCAGATATGTAGCCGAAAAAGTAATTAAATTATTTGTATACTAACAAGTGTCATTTAAGTTTAGTTCCTTCACAGTCCTTAAAGACTGATTTGTCTTGAAGTGGAAGTCGTACCTTTCATCCAACAAGTCAGTCTTTACACAAAGCCCTATCTTTATACAAAAACATGCCAATACCAACACGTGCATATTCACAAATAAAACATATTTTATTTTATCGTTTTTATTTATAGCTTTTATACAATCTATATAAATTACTTACATGTTTGTAGTGAACTTGAAACACTAGCTTTTAATCAACAGCTTCGCTCGCGTGTACTACAATAAATCCTATTAATATTATAAATGTGAAAGTGTGTGTGTGTTTGTTACCACTTATCACCTAAACGGCTGAACCGATTTTAATGAAAATTAGTATGTTGATAGATTTGGTACCGGAGACAGACACGAGCTACTTTTTATCCTGAAAATCATAATAAACATATTTTACGCGCAGGCGAAACCGTTTCCAATAAAGGTAGCTACTGCATACCACCCCATTGAAAGATTAAAAAAAAAGCACGTAATCGCTTAATTATTGAATATATATATTGAATATTATATTATATTATTAAGAAATTGGACACATTCCACTTAAGGTGTCTCAGATCCATTCTCGGTATCAAATGACAGGACAAAGTTTCCAATACGGACGTTCTGGGGCGTTCCCAAATGTACGGAATAGAGGTCTAACTAATGCAGCAGCAACTTAGGTGGTGAGGACAAGTTTATCGCATGGAGGATTCACGCTTACCCAAAGCGGTGTTCTATTCCGAATTGGCAGAAGGTAAACGGAAGCATGGTGGTCAGCATTTGCGCTATAAAAGCCTTTTTTTTAATACATTCAAACGCTTGCGCTGTTGACCCTAAAGATGGGAGGAGCCTGCTTCACACAGGTCGTGTTGGCCCTCTACCATCAACAATAATATAAAAATATTTGAAGAAAAGCGGCTTGCCACAATAGATAAGAAACGCCAATTACTCAAAGATAAACCTAAGCCCACCTACATCTATTAATATAATGCAGCAGGTCAACTTCTCTGCCCTAGTTGTGACCGAGTACTTAAAACTAAACTAGAAATAGCAAGTCACATTAGAGCACATGCTAGGAAATGAGTCGCTAAGCTTCGCCATTGTCGAAAACGATAAGGAGGACTATACGTCCCAGTAGTAGGTACCACTATTGAGTAGTACAAATGGAAAAACGCATTCTCATTAGTACTTCTATGACGACCTCCTACCTGCTTCTATTCTTTTTTTTATTCATAAACTTACTTATCTTTTCATTGATTCATAGGGGTAGGTACTTACATTGCATAGTGTGGCATTTCTATTTAATTTGGCAAAACTATACTTGTTTTTTTAACATTGAGATAGGTACCTACCTATCCATTACATAATGTGCAAATTCGTGGTAAATGACGTGGATGGAGAGCACATTTGACAATACGTGTTCGGAGTTGCTAGCTCAGAACAAGGACTTGGTCTGAGGTTGCTAGAGCAGTAGCACGGCATAGAAACAGAATGTTGTAACTAGAAACTCTGGTAACTATATACTGTCAACAAAAATAGTTATGGCCATGGCGCGTGGCGTTTTGGCAAGTATGAAATTAATTTTGTCGCTAACTTTTAGTAATTGAAATTTGATAGTATAAAGTATTAATCATTCAGACTTATAATAGATAAAGATTGTATTATCAAAAAATCAACCTAATATTCAAAATGAATAATGTAAATTATTTGAAATTTGCAAGATTTAGAAAAAACAATAACCTACTCTATGATACATTCCTATGGTTAAATAAATGTCAAATTTGTCAAAAGTAACTAAAGCACATTGGGGTTATTGTTCGTTTTCCACAATTTTAACGTGTAAAACTTGTATCTGTTAAGTAACTGAGATTTTGCTTTGAGTGCTTACTTACATTGTAAGAACAATGGAGCTACTTATTTGATTTGGTGTATTAATTCTATGGAATACGCTTGCTTAACACAGAAGCCAAATAACAGTAGTAAGTGGATATTTTATTTTAATTTGTATTGGTATTTAGTGGTAGTGGGTCGGGTCACATGCTATCTAGTTTCAGTACGGTTTAAATGAGTATTACCATCATTATTTTCGCTAATGGTCAACCATTTGTTTTGCATACAATGATCTTTTACTTGATCTTTTCATCCAATAATGTACACAAGTCGATACGTGATCATAACATCTGTACAGATGGCAGTTGTACTAGTTGTTAACTTGTTTATTTTTATTATAAATATTCTTAAAAGTATTTGTGTAGCTTAGGTTTTAATGATTTTGTGCTATGGAAGACACAAATTATCTAATTGATAGTGGCAATGAGGTATTTACTTACTCTTTATTTAAATTATACATCTTTGTTGATACGAAATAAATTGAAACCTAACTAATAATAGATTAAATTTATTTATTAATGCTGTTTGCTGTCTATTTTATATTTGTGTATGGGTAGTAGATAAAATTCAGTGTATTGGACCAAACTTGTCAGTCAATGCTCCAATAATACTGATGGACTTTATTGACAGTCCACAGTTGAGAAGTATGTATAGTCATGAAGAGATGTGATGCACGCTGCGTCCGCTCAGACCGGAGGTCGGAGGAGGCACCGGAGGAGACGAGGGACAGTCACCCCCTCATAGAAACGCCCACAGTCTCTGACCGGGAGTCTTACAATAACCAATATTTAGTAAGATCAATCATTATGTTAAGTAGTTAGCACTTTCTTGTATGTGCACCATTTGTATGTTATGCACTTTATTTTGTTATAAGCAAAAGTTTATTTTATTTTACTCCTTCTCTTGCAACATTTTATTATTAGATTTCAGAGTTTTATTGGTGCACAATAATAATAAGACAACCTAAGGTTATAGTACTACACAGAAAATCTAGCCCTTACTACATTTAATTTTATAGTAGAAAATTAACGGCCAAAAGTTTTATGATGGTTTAACTTAATATGTAATTATTTACATATTTATCTACTAGCTAAATAGATCAACTCTTATTTAATTATTTTAATAGTAAATATAGCTTGGTTATTTGCCTTTGCTAGTAAATCTGGATAGGAAATAAAAAAGTCCAGTAGTGGTTTTCTATGTAAAGTTTCAAAACTTGTCTATGGACAGGAAATGACAGATTTTATTGTTTAGTTTTAGCTTTGTTGTACCAACAATGACAGTGGAAACTATGTTCCTTTCCTATTTGATGATCCCCTTTTGTCTGTCAATAGCTAGAAAAGTTGATAGTGTATTTGTAATGTTTTTTTTATGAGCCAATTTTACTTTTATTTACATATTGATGTGTTAAATGTGTGTTGAAAGAGACATCATGTAAATAATACACTGCCCTTACAAAGATAATCTCTGCAAAACAATAGTTGTAGATGTTTAGGAAATACTTTCTTCTGTGGTTTGTAGGTACTATAAATGCTTCACGATCATAAGGTCTACGTAGCAAAATGTCTAACTACCCTAAACGTCCAATTAGCAATACGTCCAACCCGCAAATCGACTATGTAGCAAAACGTCTAACTATTGAAACATCTATGTAGCAAAACGTCTAATTAGCTAATCGTTTAAAATTAAACGAGTACAGTCACAAACATGTTTTATTAGAAAAAAAAAACGTATTATTAAGAAAGAAAGCAAAAAAAATAACGAAGTTTTATGAAACCAATTATTTTTATTTTTTCAATTACTATCTAAGAATTTAGGATCCGCTTGATAATTATGTCCAACATGTTTTAAAAAATGCATTGGACTAATTTTTTTTTCTGTTAGCTTTTTCAGCTCTCTTTTGTACTTTTCATTGAACAATATATCAATTTTTCTTCGTTTATTGCCTTCAAACATAATATTTTTAAATTTGCGGTCTTGCCAACGGGCTTCTTTCCTTCTTTCCTTTCTTTCTTTTTTCATAACCGTCTATGCTAACCTTAATAGAATATATAAATATAATATAAATTAAAGATAAGATTAAATTAAATTAATTAATAATTAATTAAATTAAAGATTAAGAATATAAATTAAACCTATGCAACCTACTTGCCAATTTAAATTATACCTACCTAATTAGGTGTTAGGCAGTGGCGTGCACAGAGATTTTAGACTGGTTAGGCATTATAGATTTTAACAGGGTAGGCATTATATAATTTTGTTCCTAAAATTGTGATTTTAAGCAATTATTAAGGTAGGCAGTGCCTTTCTGCCTATATGGAGTGCACGCCACTGGTATTAGGTTACCTGTAACATTACCCTTTACTTTTCGCAGCCGGGTAAAAACGGATCTAAATGTTTTTACACCCAAGTGTCCAGGCGTTATGAGAATTAGACGATTTGCTAATTAGACGTTTTGCTACATAGATGTTTCAATAGTTAATAGTTAGACGTTTTGCTACACAGTCGATTTGCGGGTTGGACGTATTGCTAATTGGACATTTAGGGTAGTTGGACATTTTGCTACATAGACCTTATAATCGTGAAGCCTATAAATACACCGAGAAATTTTAGTGGTTTTAAAAACTTTTCTTGGGTAATAGTAATCAGTTAAACTACACATACGTCCAGGTCGAACTGTAAAAAAAAATTAAAAAAAAAAATTAAATTTTTCCAATACCCCCAAATAAAACCACAAGGAGTGAGAATTCGTAGTATGAACCTGCATACGCACACATCAATACATCGATGATTTGACGTGCGATACAACAAAAGCGACTGATAGGCACACACAAGCCGGCCGGTCGGCCGCTCGTCCGGCGCGATCATTGCCGTGACAAGTACTGTACTCATACCTACTGCAATACCTTGATAATACACGACGTTATTCGAGCTTTGTCTAGTTCTCTAATTTTTGATTTTGTAGATCTAGGATATTGATATATACTTAGTAATACCCTGATATAAGAAAAGTACGAAGTTTGTAAAACCACTAAAAATTGAGCAAGTATATCCTAGACCAGTATGCCAGTAGGTTTTAAGTGTGCCTCTTGGCTACTGCCCTATGTTTACTATTTTAGTCTGTATTGAAACTGCTACAGAAACACTGCCCCAGTACCTTTCTCTTTATTTCACCAATTGTTATTCAAAACATTTTATGAAAAAAATCGGCCAAGTGCGAGTCGGACACGGCACGAAGGGTTCAGTACCGTTCACCGTATCACGTGTTGTATGACCCCCTCAATATTTGTTTTATTTTAATTTAATTATTTGTTTTAAGTTAATATATAACTAAATATTCTGTGAATATTTCATGCGTGTAAGTAGCTGTTGCCCTTATCAATATATATTTTTTTTTTATATATATAGCCTACCAAAGTGACTCCACCCCGCCTGATGGTAAGCAGTCAGTGGAATCCAGAAGTGGTGGCCACCATACCAAAAGCTATCGTCTTAAACTGCTGGTATGGTGGCCTCCACTGTGGTGGCTGGGAATGGGGTTAGGGGAAGGGAATGAGGGAGGTAAGGAAAGAGGAAAGGGGGAAATTGGGCCTCCGGCACTCTCACTCACCGAACGAAACGCAGTAGTAAGGATACTACTACTCTTAAGTCGATCTTCTATGAGAGGGTAGTACTTCCCCGGACGATCCGGCCCATTCATGCTGAAACCAGCGTAGATCTACTACCGTCTAAAAAACCGTCTAAATATCGAGCAAACACAAGACAAAAAAATCACGTTAGTTGTATGGGAGCCCCTCTTAAATATTTATTACTTTATTCTGGTTTTTATTGTTTTTGTTTCATTGGTGGGTATTTGTTGTTGTAACTGCAACAGAAATACATCATATGTAAAAACTTCAACTGTCTAACTATAACGCTTCATGATATACAGCCTAGTGTATCAATATCGCAAAAGGAGCAAAATATCACGTTTTAAGGGAGCCCCCTTAAATATTTATTTTTTTCTGTTTTTTAGTATTTTGTTGTTATAAGTAGCAGCAACAAAAATACATCATCTGTTCATGTTCAAATATCACCATAATGAGATACAGCTTGGTGACAGACGAACAGACAGATAGACTGACAGACAGCGAAGTCTCAGTAATAGGGTCCCGTTTTATGCTTTGGGTACGGAACCCTAAAAACATTGTCTATTGTTGGCAACAAACAGGTAATTTACAGAAAGTCTACAATATGTTTTATGAAATGCAAAAAAAAATAATTTAAGTAGAAGTATTTACCAAAATACTTGGATTTTTCTGAATATTAACGAATAATTTTCAAAACCTGCCTTGAATTCCACGTAACATACAAAAAAATATTTTCAACACCTAATTACCTAATTTAACTTAGTTTGTCTTTGAAGATTCCCCGACAATGTCTTTTACACATCAAAGTAATATTGCTTCGCCTGTCGAATAGGTTATCGTAAAAAATAAACAAAGTTAAAAAATCTGTAGTCATTAACAACAGACTGATAACGACTATAGATTACTACAGATTAAAAACCTTAGATAATTGATGCGACCATCATATTTTGAAACATGTAAATAAAGAATTTGTAGTCACTTCGTCATTTAATACAAGATGTCAGAGGTCTTTTAATGCTGGCGTGGCGAGGATTGCCCGCCTTTATTTCAGAGTATACAGAACATAGACTTATTATGACTGAGCAATCAAAGGCAGTCCATGCTATCCGTTGTAACAACACGGTAGTGTCGTTATGAATATTTTTTTTTAATTGTAGTGAGAAAGGAATGAGTTGTGTGATTTTTAATTTATGTTTGAATTTTTTAGTTAAATATGAAGAAGAAAATTAACATAACCATTACACCGAAAAAGGTATTCTTTCAATATTTCTACTTAGGTAAAAAGTTAAGTACTTACTTACACGACAATCTAAGTATTTCATTTTTAATCTGTAAACATAAATACTGTTAGTATTAGACTTATATATTATTAGCAATTAACCTCTAGTATTTCTTGAATAAATAAAATAAGAACCTACTTATTTATATTATGTGAAAAAAAAGAAAGCCCTAATTAGTTCACAGGGCGCTTAAAACAGCTGTGCTTTTAAAAAACGAGTTTATAATGTTACGTTATCTTTAATCATTTTGTCGCAAGTGGTCATGCAAAACGCGAGTAATAAGCAGCAAACTTAACTGGGTTAACATTTAAATGTCTTGAGTCTATGTATAAAGTAATTACTAATCACACTTCATCACATTGGTAGGTAATTAAAATTTTAATGTAAAGACAACTCTACCCTGTCAGTCTTTCTTGGTTTCAATTATAATCACGTTATTATAACCCTATGGCTTTTTTGTCATATGCTTTTAACGTGGCTACCATGGGGAGACTAACGTGCTAGCCACAAAGGTAATATTAGCATGTCGTTTCTGGGACCTATACCATGTCTGCTTAGCATTAGCCCTGAGGCGGAATGAGTCAATTTTATAGGCTAATTTAAAAAATAAGTTAGTTATATAAGGGATTTCTATGTGACCTTTTGGGATATATGCCAATGTAGGTTTGTAATCTTTTAAATTTGAATGTATGGGTATAGAGTTTACTATGCATAGTTTGCGTTGCGCACCTTTAGTTTAATCCTCAACACATTCTACCTGAATGTACAATCCGTGTGAATGTTTATTTTCAAATAGAGAGTTAATTAAGTATGTACTTGTTGTACGCATACGGATCGCTCAAGAATGTTTCTCTAATCTAAATACACGGTGCTTTTAATCAAGATTCATTTTAAGCTGCGCACGCGACTTTGTACTTCAAAGACACTTGCGCAGCCTTATGCCGTAGATTTTACAAAATACAATACTAGCTGTCGCCCACAGCTCCACTCGCTAGACTTAAAAATTTACACAAGTTCTTTATAAATTATAGCCTAGGTCTTATTCTTATGTATATATTGTGAAATTTCATTAAAATCCATTCAGTAGTTTTTGTGCGAAAGAATAACAAAACATTCTTACAAACTGTCGCGTTAATATAAGAAAGATTGACCGAGACAAAGTACGCTTAAACTTTGGGCGTAATAATAGTAGCAAGGTTTGTTAACGGCTAGACCAAAGGCCGTTTTCCCCAAAGGAGTAGGCAGGCGTGAATGACATCCACGGTTCATCAGCTATTTTGGATCCCATGAAACAGGGGGCGCGGTCATTTCCATTTAACGGATCCAATTCTAGGCTCCAAAATAAACTTGCAAGATTTAATAGTAGTTCATGTCACCCGGCTTGCTTACATGCAGTTTACGTTTATTTACATTTTCCCTGACATGTCATGTGAACTAGTGCAAAAATAAAAGTAAATGTATCGTGCTGGCCAGTCCTTGTGTTAATTTATTCTCAAACTTGCGTTGTAATTTTAGTTACTTATTATTATAAAGAACCTTGTGTCGTTATATTTTTGTTTACATCATTAGTTCTAACAACTGTATTAAAAATGTTTTCAAGAAGTAATTTTTGATTCAAACTTTCCTATAAATTAGATACTAGTTCTTTACGTGCTCAGCAATTGGGCACTGGAAGTCAAAAAAATTTTTATATGACGCATTTCTACGACAGAGCTGACCTTTGCCGGATCCGTTAATCACATCGTGGAAATTAGTAACCGCCGCTTACTATCTACCTCACAAGCGCCAGAAGCACAGCTTACATCCCTAAAACTAAAAAAGGAAAACGTATCGCAGGCAAATTACAGCTCAAATGTAATCTAGGTATTCAGCTGTCAGTAATGTGCGTTCTGAAGAACTTTGTTGACTTATTCTCAACTGCTCATTGATTCCGTCTCATATTCGATGACTATTCCAATGCATATTGCCGAGGCAACCGATTTACAGGTTTCTCACAAGGTTTTCGGATAGAACTGTTATAAGATTTAAATTTCGGGCTTATGAATAGTAAATTTTGATCTTGAATTCGGCAAAAGCTGTTTCCGATGGCAGGAAATAAAATAGCTTAAAGTGGCATTCACCAGCTTTATGAAGGTTAGCAGTATTCAAGTAGTGTCGCTATCTATTGACTAAATGTCCTTCTAACTAAAAAGTTGTAAAATTTCGTATTTTACTTTGAAATTCACTCATTTTGAAGTAAAACGTTAGTTACTGTGAATTCTTCAAACAAGCATAACTAGCCTTTGGAAAAGTTACTAAATGCTGCAAAGACTATTGTTGGAATTCGCTTCCTGGATGTTTTGTTTTCTGTAAGTTGGTCGTTACGAAAGCTATTTGTACATAAATACACGCGATCCGTACTATTTAAGCACGCTATGACATTGTTTTAGAAACAGTAGGAAACAATGGTACTTTACTTTCTGTACGTTATTCTTAGATTCTAGACTGACGTATCTTAGTTTTAGGATGTGTCACTAAACATTAGTTCTTTGTAGAAGAACTAAAAGACAATTGTTCAAGGGTACTATGTAACCGAATACAACATTTAGAAACAAATAAATTAGGTACTTAAACAATCTTACGAGTATACTGACGGCCACAGCCCACAGGGTTTGAAAATACCAAGTTGGAGCCTAAGCACTTAGAACTTTTGAGATAGTTTCAAACATAAAATACATCGACGACTACATACTGTAAAGCGTTATAAGGTTCTCCTTGTTCTAAAATATTTATGAAACCATCCCTCTACTTCTCTCTCTTAAACGTTGTAAGAGGCGCAATAATTAGAAACTACATTACTATAAGTCGCAGCGTTACCTACTTATATACTAACTATCACCTTATTTCAGTTACCAATCGCCTATCAAAGGTGACGATTGATGTCAAACACCTTCATTTAAGAGAGAGAGCAATGTCCTGAAAAGCGTCTTAAGACTGGTAATGGCCATATGCTAAAACTTGGTAATAGCCTTCATTAGAATATTTATAAAGCCATTGCCATTGGTCGTCAATTACAGTCGAACAAGGTCGGTGCCATGGAACACATGACGGTTCTCATATCAAATATGTATTCTTATCAATGGCAATATGTTCTAAGACAATGTAATTTGTCGAAGGTCGTCTGTCCTCAGTAGAGTGTATGATTGTCTGAGCTGACTGCTGAGGCACATGGCAGAAAAATACTGACCTAATTTGCTCACCAACTCAATGCAACATCTTAAGGGTACAGCGGTTAAAATTTATTTTCAACTGTACCATCAAGGGAACAGCTAAGGGTACACAGGAAAAAAAGGTGACATACGAAATCTACCTTCTTTCCCACTCCCGAGCCACTGCAGAGCAAGAAGTCTAGAGTCCTTACGGAATATACTAAAAAAGTCAAAAATTCATCTTGGTTTATTTCTATAAATTCTTTGCTTTCTTTCTTAATTAATAGGCCATCACCGTTTTTGGATTCTCAACCATTTCCTTTAACATTGCAAGCTTCTTATCTTTGACTGCAGTGTGTCTCGATGCAACTTATCACTGTATGTTGTGGTTCTAGTTAATGGGCTTTAAGCACGCTAACATCTGACACTTTGTTGTGACACATAGGTACTAGCTTGGCACTATGGTCAAAGATAGCTTTGGTTTATTTACTGGAGACATATTAATGTATGCAATGATAGCCGCTTCTTTTATTAAATATGATTATGGTGCAGTGATAGTATTTACTGTCGACGTTTTAATATTTCCAGCTGCTTTATTATCTAAAGTTGCCGCATTTAATGCCGATCCCGGCAGATTCGGAAACACTACACTTTTTTAGGGTAATTGGGGACATGCCATTTAAAATTGTTCCGAAATACCTAACTCATGCACTTTGTAAAAGGTGACTGACACAGTACTCTGCCTACCCCTTAGCAATAAGGCGACATCTTTTATTATATTTAAACGAAAAGGGTCTAACAAACTGGTTTAATAGTACTAAATTACGTGTTTATTTAGAACAATGGAGGACTCTCGCGAGCAAAACGGTATTAATTACCTACCTACTTACTGATAAAGTTGCATGTGCCAGTTACCAGCTCTTGGCAATCACGAAAGGTGAAGGAGATCAAAATAATTATAGTAATTTGTAGTAGAATAATATTTAAAGGGTTATAAAGGAAATTATGACGGTATTACAAGCTTTTATTTAACTTGGATGAGGGAAAATTGAGAAAGTCTTTCGGCTGATATGATGCTTATTTAACTTGTGGTCTCTGGTCTTAAAAAGGAATAACCCTAACTCTTTCCGTGAGTGTCATCATAAGAGACTAATGGATTTAGTAGGTAGGTACTCCATAATAGACCTTATGACCCAGTTGTTAAAAAACCCGTTTCGTGTACACAAGATTGTGGGTTAAAAATCTAGCACGTACTTACGTGACTTTTATAAATTCATGGGCATTTTTCAAGTTTTACCTTAATCTAAAAGAAAATGATGTCTAAAATTGTCCATCTGTCTTAAGCGTTGCGATCAATGCTTATACCTTCTTTGTATGAGAAGATCTATCTCTACAGTGGGATATTATCGGACTGATGTAAATTTCTTTGGTCAGCAAGAATCTATCAAAGGGTTTTTTTAAATGGCTCTACATCCGCAATATTGCGTTGAACGTCCAAAGCAACCTATATATAAATAGAAGCGGACACTATTATAGCCTCTATAACAATTTAACGAGCGTATAATATTATAGTTGAAGAAATCAATAGCAATCAAAATTATAGATTTAGTAGAGTATAGTAAATTTTTGTAGAAGCAAGACAAACTTATAGATACAGTAATACGTTTCGTTTAATGTACTGTAAGTACATGTATGTATAATGTACTAAGTAAGAGCTTGGCAGGAGTTACAAATTACCTTCTCGGGTCTTTTACCCTCTTCTCTCTGTACGCCTTGCCAGTTACTGCTTGATTATGATGTGATTGTTGTGTTGTTTTTACAATATTTAGAGAGTACAGCCATCTACAAATATGACAGACTTACTACCAGATTAGGTACGTTTGCCACCTAAATTGTATAAAGTAAGATTAGAGAAATTTCATACGGATATTTACTTTTATTAAAGTTCGTACAAGTTTAAGTTTAAGGGATTTACGCAATTACCATAACAAATATTAAAAATTGTAAATAAGGCTATACACGCTTTATTTCAGCTTTGCTAAAATAAATAAATGCCACCCTAAGGGAAATATGTGACAACAATAAATAAAAATTAACCTTAATCTTTTCAGCACGTACGACAATTGCTTGTTGTTGTTTGTTGAAATGAACGATGTTGTTATCCTATTAATATTATGAATGCGAAAGTTTGTGTGTATGTATACCTATGTGTGTTTATGTTACCACTCAGCTCCAAAGCGGCTGAAACGATTTCGATAATAATTGGTTCGACATGTAGATAGATTGGGTGCCGGAGACGGACATAGACTACTTTTTCCGAAAATCGGTCTGGTTCCCCAGGGAGACAAACACATTTCAGGCGCGGGCGAAGCCATGGGGCGGAGCTTGTAAAAGTATAATAGACTTTATCAGTTCCCCTTATTAATTGTTTAAATTCGAAGTACTTAATCCGATTTTAAGCATCAATGTTTAAAACCCTTATTGTTTGAGTACCAAGCGACATAGTCCGCTAATTAAAGATAATAAGTCTTTTTCTTTATTGAGCACCTATTACGGCTTT
Organism: Parascotia fuliginaria; assembly: GCA_963082885.1. Taxonomy (NCBI): domain Eukaryota; kingdom Metazoa; phylum Arthropoda; class Insecta; order Lepidoptera; family Erebidae; genus Parascotia; species Parascotia fuliginaria. The sequence goes on from OY720197.1 coordinate 6,998,819, forward strand.
AAGAAAGAATAGATGTTGATTGTTTAATGTTGATTGAGAATTTTTGAATAGGTTACGTACATCTTAAGTTAAATCGGAACAAACAAGGCTTAGGGCAACAAGACATCGGAGGTAGATGTTTTTCATGCATACGTAAATGACATGTGTTAAAATTACTATAAAACTAAGTTAAAAGATCGTAAGAAAAACAAGATCTTTAAATCAAATTCATACTTCTTAGTAAATAATATTAAAAGCAACCGGCATCATTTTGAACAACTTCCATTTTACTCTTTCCCCGTACATTTTCAGGCTAGTTATTGGTTCTAGAACCCATATCACAAGCTATTAATTATGTGCTTACTTTGTGTCTAGATATATAGCCTTGTGTAGTTGTTGTGATATTATTATTATTTCAAACTCACATAGACATTATTAATTTACAGCCCAGACCAAAAACTGAATGCATCCATAAAAACTCGTCAAAATTTTATAATTAAAAAAAGATACAAATAAAACATAACCCGGAACATTTAAAACACAAGAGCACATTGACAATCCTCTTAACGATATAGGGCAGCCTCAGTCAGAGGTCGTGATCTCTTATTACCGGACGCGCAGACATATGTTGATCCTGTGTGCTACAATATCAGTGTAAACGACCTTATTTCAATGGGTGGGACGAAGCCGTGTGAGTATGTATGTATTAGTTTAATATTTAGAGTTTCAAGAAAGCAGCGAGATGGTTTGTTGGTTAAAACCGGCTAGGATCGTACCTTTTTGTACTATGCTGAAAACGTCATAACATTAACTAGGTTTGGGTCATGTTTTATAGCTGCTGGTGTATAGCGGGTGCCAGTGATTTTAAAAAGCACTATATTGACAACAGAAGTTTTGTAATGTAATATACTTGACTTCACGGCGCTTCGGTTAGCTTTAAGTGAGACTTTAAAGTATTTCTGTCGCTTTAATTAAAAAAGTGATAGAGACATCACAGACTTACTTAAGGGCCACTCAAAACTTGTGTTTCTTAATACTTTGTATTTAAAAATACAAGTTATTTTATGTTGTTAAAATAACAACTTAAAAATCGTTTACCCCTAAATACTGAAACAGTCACAGGACTGACTAACTGCTTACCATTAGGCAGAGTAGAGTCGGACTAAAAAAAAGTCCGTAGGTAATTTTGGTTCGCTTTTTCCGCGTGACGTAAAAATGCATCGTAAAAGGGCTATATCAAATAAGTGAATTGTAACTACCTACCAAAAGTTGTGCTGTCCTATTATTTGTTTTGTAATATGTGAATAGAATCTATTACCTATATCTGTGCAAGAACCGACTAAGTTCGTACAATACCAAAATGTCTAGAGCTCTTACTTCCGTCGACCAGTGTCTACTCTTGACGACTGTCGCCGACTCGTGTCGACGGCTGCAGTTACCTCTGCCGTTGGCGACATGCCGCTCGTGTGTAAGAGCGGGTGACGGATGATGTGACTGCCTCTGTCATAAGTGCTACTTTAACCGTTTATCATCAGGCAGATTTACTTATTTGTCAATTTTGTTGACGTAAAAAACACACATGTTTGCAAGATTATTGTTCTAATAGTAGCGTTTGTTTGCCCTCGAACTGGTGTCCTTACTTACTGACCTTTTGAGATAGACATTAGACTCGCGAACTCATGGTTACGTCTTAGAAAATAATAATATCTATTATCTAATAGTTTGTACTTTTCTTAACTCGCTGAAGCTCTTATGATTCTTGATATATTATATTTTCTGCTATATTTTTGTTAAAATTTGGTTTTCTTTGCCTGTAGTATGTGAGTAATGTTCAAGATATCTGTATCTGTAATGTATATATAAAAATATGTTAATTACATTTTATTTTTAAATGCGTTATTATTTAAAAAAGCACCTTTATGATTTACATGTGATTTAATTAATATTAAACTCATTATTATGCTGTCTATAAATAGATCAAAACAGGCAGTTTTATGCAAAGTTTGACGGGGTCTATCGTATTTATAACAGAAAATTACTGGTATTCCATTTCATTCCCATTTTCTCTATTTTTATTGTCATCAATAAGAATATTAATTTTCACTTGACGCTGCGCGGGTAAAAATAATTGACACTCTACGTCTGATTTGATCGTCTACTTGCTTGCTATAACTAAAAGAAAAGAAGAACTTTACAAATGCGTGTTTATCTGAACAGCAATACCACACCACCAACAAAGTGTAATTTATGTACACTTTGTTGCTCGCGCGTACAACTTTCAAATTATTTACTCAAACAGCCACAGAGACTTTAGATTGTATATTGTTAACCACGTAAAAAACGTTAATTTCAATGCTACATAGTCCAAAATTAATATCATTGTAACTAACTTGTTTAAAATGAATATGTATTAATGGAAATATAAAAAAAAGGATTTGTTTGCCCTTCACGTAGCAAAGAAAACTTGAAACCGTCGACATGATTAACATAGTAGTGACATGCATAGTATTTGTCATAAGCCGTAAGTATAACTTAGCGAAACAATTAATTTTGCAAATTAACATATTATTTTTGCAAATGTTCACTTAAGTACTTTAGACTCAAGAGACTTTTGGACTTTTAGACTCTATACTTTAGGGAACGTAAATGTGAGTCTGAAAAGGCAGGCCAAATATTTTTTGTTTCATTTTAGCAATGAGTTTCGAATTTCTTAGGTACACCTGTTGTTTTAGCCGTGTGGCAATATGTAACCACTCCATCTCTTTCAATGCCTGTTGAAAGATGCTTGTACAGTACCATCTACCGTTGCTAAAAGTAGTAGGTACATTGTACTTGCGATGTTTTCTGCAGGCAATACATTCTTCTTTACGAATACAGGGTGCCGAGTGCGAGTTCTTTTTACGTTAACGCGATCGAAACGTTACCGCATTTGGCTCTCTGATTGGTTAAGAGTTTGGAGCAGGGCAATCGGAGCACCGAACGTCATAAATGTGACGATCGCGTTTACGTAAAACAAACTCGCACTAGGCCCTCTAATAGTGAAAATCGTTTACAAATCCATTGCGTAATTTGCGGCGAAGCAGACAGAAGACAACAGCGGATTTGCTTTACCTATATTTGAGTTTTAAGAGTTTCAAGGCTTTATGTGTAAACTCTGGCGTAAACAAAATAATAGTTATTTTATATGTCCTGCTAAGTAAATAGGCACGTATTGCATTTTACATTAAATTTTAACTATAAGTACTTTAATTTTTCACAAATCTTTAAACAATAATTCTTTACAAGCTTTAAACAGATGTCTTCTGAAACAACACATCGTTCTTAGGGGCTTTAAAAGTTTTTAACCGCAATCTTTGTTGTGTTTTGTTTCCACCTTCGCTGAAATCTCAAGAGAAAATGTGCTATTAATCATGATATTGTTACACTCTTCAGCACCATCGATTTTTCAGTCCTTATAGGCCAGAAACTGAGTTTTGATAGTTCGTGGTGAGTTACTTTATGGTTATTACTGGTTTTATACCTGTAGCATAGTATCACACACTTTTTATCGAAAAGATAAGCAGTATATATAATAGAGAGCGAGCCTGTTGCTGTTTACTATTCCCTACCGGACTGAGAATTTCTCGGCAGCAAATCCCACTAACTTATTATTTGGCGAAATCTAAAACTGAGGATCAAACTCGATACATAATACGTGGTAGTCCGTACACAATACCACTAAAAAATCAGTAAAACTATAATACTTATATGAATGGTTATTTAACATTTTCTAACGCCAACCAGAACCACATTAATCAGAGGCACGATGATTCAGCACGTGTAATGTATATCATAGAAAAATCGAGTTAAATAAGGCAAATTTAAAGTACCTATAAATAAGTTTAAAGGTCACGACCTTAACTGTTGTACCGTTTTGGTTAACTCGCGAATATAATTATTTATTTGAATTTACTTTAAATTATCATAGAATGGATTAATGTTTTTCACAAAATCGTAACTTGTCCTATTTTTCTATGATATAAAACTAGTCAAAAACTAGCGATACGTATTGCAATTACTTAAAGTGTCAGTTAACAAATTTATGACATCATAAAATGCTATGCACGCTAGATAAAAGTCACTACGATATTACCAAAAGAAAAGTAGGGCACATCGAATATTGCAATGATAGCAACACATTATTTCTGCTGTTCAGAAGAGGATTTCAGAGCTCAGAAAACGTGTTACTAGAAGAACAGATTGAGACCTCAGTTGCAGTTACAGTAACTTCCAAAGGCAGTATGCATGATACCCACGTTTTTTCTATGTTGGATCCCATGTGACTGAAAATACAATAGGTACCACTTTTTTCAACCCAGCATTCGAACCCAAAACCATGATTAAAAATGTAACGTAAATAGGGATAAAAGAATAATAACCCTACGTTGCATCGAGTTGTTTTATTAACAAATGACATACGAGGGTGCGTTTTTAAGTTCGCGGAATGAGAGGGTTGTGGGGGGGGGGATTACACTCATTAGGGTCGTAACGTATTCAGTGACTCATAATTAGTATAAATACGAGGTTTCATTGCAATTAGACAATTAGTCTTTGAGTTATCGTCAATCAAGCAACATAATCGGGAGTGAAAAGTGAAATATGGAAAAAATCGAATATCGTGCCGTTATAAAGTTCCTTACCAAGCAAGGAAAAACAGTTGCGACCATAATGAATGAGATGGCATTGGTTTACGGTGACTCTTGTCCAGGAAAAACCATGGTCTACAAGTGGCACAATTTATTTAAACAAGGAAGGGAATCCATTGAAGACGATCCGAGGCCGGGCAGGAGTATCGAGGTGACTACGCCAGAACTTATACAAAAAGTTGAAAAAATTGTACTGGAAGATGCTCGACTAAAGAAGAAACAACTCGCAGAAATGGTTGGAGTATCCGATACAACCATTTTTAAAATTCTTCATGATCATCTTGGCATGACTAAGGTCAGTGCAAGATGGGTGCCAAGAATGCTCACGCCGCCCCAAAAACAACAGCGCGTAGAGTGTTCACGTGCATTTTTGAACCTCTGTAATGAAGACAAGGATGATGTATTGAGTCGAATTGTTACTGGAGACGAAACTTGGGTTCATCATTATGAACCCGAGTCGAAACAAGACTCCATGCAGTGGCATAAAAAGGGCGCAGCACCCCCTAAGAAGTTTAAGGTGTCACAGTCAGCTGGGAAAATTATGGCAACGGTCTTTTGGGACTCGGAAGGAATATTATTAATCGACTATAAAGATAAAGGTGTTTCTATAACCGGGGAATACTACGCTTCAATATTAGAGAGACTTAAAGAAGCCATTAAGGAAAAAAGACGGGGAAAATTGACGAAAGGTGTGTTGCTTTTGCACGACAACGCGCCCGTTCACAAGAGCCGCGTTGCGTTGGCTGCCCTGCATAAGGTGGGCTTCGATATTTTAGAACACCCACCCTACAGCCCAGACCTGGCCCCAAGTGATTATTACCTGTTTCCAAAAATGAAAAAAGAACTACGGGGTAAAAAATTTACCACCGATGATGAAGTCAAGGAGGCAGTTTCGGCGTATTTTGTAGACAAAGAGAAATCTTTTTTTTATGAGGGTATTAATAAATTAATTGAAAGATCTGAAAAATGTATTCGTCTTGCAGGTGAATATATTGAAAAGGAAAAATAATTTGGTTTTTTTATTTCCACTCTTTATCCCCCATTCCGCGAATATAAAAACGCCCCCTCGTAGATACACATTGTTAACAAGTACACTTAATATCTTATGACATGACACGCGCAAGCGAGCGACGTCGTCCGTAAAACTCATGAGCTGCACTATTCTTAGATCATCTCGCTAAATCCCTGAAAGACCTAGGCATTACAAAATAATACAAAAATTACACAGCGCTACCTAGACCCAAAGTAAGATTAGCTTCTATTTTATTATGTATGTTTTCGAAGCCAGACGGCTTAGTAATACTGAGCGTTCCTCTGAACTTCATTGACGCTTTATTTGTTCCATGTGGGAACCAAACTCCAAAACCTTATCCATAGCAATTATACGTACTCTTACTGGATCACTTAGACAGGTAACTTAGCACCATATCGACCTCTAAACATATATAAATATACAAAATGTTCGTCTATCAGTCCCTTATCAGGTTCCAACGATTCTCATATTAATTTCCAATAGTGTCAGTTGTAGCCCACTTGATGTTGATAACCGCACCCCGATCGTATAAACTTACGTATTAACATTGTTTGAAGATTGATATGTCCTGCATATTATCTTTATTGGCGTAAAGGTTCAAAATAAGGCAACCAGCAGATTTGGATTTATTTTCACTGTTTTTGATACATGACAACCATCTTTTTACCTCAGCACTTAACAGAATATGTGTGTGGAATATCCAACAAGACATTTCAGCATTATTATCTTCACCTTGGAGACCAAAATGAAGAGTGTCGTTAGTGGATAGTGATTTATTTGTATACTCTGCAATATTCAACTAGAAAACTATAAATTTAAACGTTATTCTTCTGATCATAGAGTCCAAATGGTATCGTTAGTGGGTAGTTATAACCTTGTATATGATTGCAGTCGTGCGGCATCTGCGCCATGTTCCCGTCGTGCATGTCGCTGCTATCGCGACGGTCGGAGCAGCGGGCGCCGCGTCCAGGACAGTGGCCCGTCGTCCTCAACGTATACGACATGTATTGGACCAACTGGTAAATGCAAGAAAGTCTTTTCTTATCTTTATAAATATTTCTCCTCCATTACGACTCCACTCTGCCTCGTGGTAAGCAGCGGCTTCTAAAAGTGACAACAATTACTATTGTGATAAATTAGAAGCATAGTGTATACAAAAATGGAATTATAAAAACTGACAAGTCTAACTCTTTTTATTCGTCAAATAATAAGGAAATGGAATACACTTGTTCAAGGCAAATTGTCAACTTCAAACTTATATTTGTTATAATGTCCAATCCAGGCATCCTCTCCCTGTGATTGTCGTTAGAGGCGATTAAGGCAATAAGTTAAGGTAACAGGTAGAAGTGTTGCCAGCTCATTGAATTTACTGCCGTTACCAATCTGCTTGTCAAACGTATATAGCAAACTTGTTTCTATGAAAGGGGCTTATGTCCAGTAGTAGTGTTCTAACTGATAGATAGAGAGTCTCGCGATGATTTCTATCACTAACCAATTTTTCATTTTCTTTACTTTTCTAAAAAAGTAAAAATAAAGTGTTCCATTCATCAGGTATACGGCCGGTGCAGGTGTTGGCGTATTCCACAGTGGGGTACAAGTCCACGGCTCGGAGTGGGCATACGGTGGGCATCCGTACGCGTTCACGGGAGTATTCGAGATCACGCCCAGAGACGAACGGGAGTTAGGAGAACAGTTCAGATTCAGGTAAGATGTCACAGAACATGTACTAGTACAGAAGGTGCACTTCGAACAATTTATAATTGTATTGACTCTTATATGTCTAGTATTATATTCATAAATACGCTGAGCAACTTATAATAGACCATTCTGTGTTACAATAGTGTTAGGTTTTGTTTTAAGGTCTACCAAATGCTTTAAAAAGCCACGCAGTACTTTATATTTGTATTTTTCTCTCGTTAGAAGTATACTAGAATATGGCAGTGTCATTTGGTCACCGAATTATAAAGTGCATATTAATGAAATTGAGTCCATTCAAAGAAAATTCCTTAGGATACTCTGTTATCGTCTCAACCCCGGTCGCTCAAATCTAGACTATCAGGCTAGACTCAGTAAATTTAGTGTACAGCGATTAGATTCTCGACGCACTTATCACGACTTAGCTTGTTTCTACAAAATTATACATTCCTTCATAGATTCACCTGAACTGCTATCCAACATTAGTTTTAATATTAAATTTAGTGCCCGTAGATCTAATCAAACGAACTTATTTGCTCTTCAAATTTACAAAAATAATATTTCGTATTATAACCCTTTAACACGGATGGCACGTCAATATAACGACCTTGCTAAGATTAACAGTTGTCTCGATATTTTTGATAACAACTTCGGAAATTTTACTTCAATACTCAAAGACATCCTCCATGACTAGTCGGGCTTAGCCGACGCTGCCGCTGGTGTGACAACTTGAGTCACCCAGATTTAATCTAAATGTATGTTAGGTTAGAATACTGGTAATTTTGGTAACTGAAGCCGTTTACTTGCTACAATAATTAATTGTTTTACCGTGTATACATTTGTTATGTTACAATCCAGTTTGAAACTATGTTTTAGTATATTTTGTAATTTTACGATTGTAATGTGTCTTGTGTACCTAAATAAAAGAAAAAAAAAAAAAAATATTGATTGCATTAGTTCTGTATTTTGGCACCTTAGAGGTTCATTCACGGTGGTTACCACCGGACATCAGGTGGTCTATTTTTCGTTCCAAAATGGGGGATTAGTGATAAAAATCTTGTCAGCACAAACACAACACTATCTAGGTGGTATTACTATAGGTATTTTGGATGAATAATTTTTGCAAGCTACTCTAATTGAGTGGGATTACATTTATTATTTAACTTCTCTATGATATAACTTAAACTGACACAATTATCTGTGTGTATATTGCAGACAAAATGTGCACATAGGATATACGGACTTCAGCGAAGACGAAGTGAGACGACTCGTCACAGAACTTGGCAAGCAGTTCCGCGGTGACAGGTTAGTACACTTGTAACTTGTAAATACCAAGATTATTTCCTGCAGCGAACACACACAGTTTTAGAATGAAATGTCCGGTCGTTAGTATTAGAATATAACAGTGCTTATCACAGAAATATATTTTACAGTTTCATGATTTATCGTTCTATCATGTTGATCTTGGCGATTTCTTATAGTTCATATCGTATCATTATCAGCACGGTCACTGCTACCAGTGATATGTGCATATGTCGTACTATTATTGGAAAAGAGGCATAAAAATAAATGTTGTCAAGTAAAAGTATGCCTTGTTATTATTGACACTAGGTTGAAAATCGCTAACTTTAATTCTGATTTTACATATCTTTGATTCTGAAGATGAGGCTTTAATAGCTACCGAGAATAGACGCATTACTCTACGAATTAAAATAATAATTATTATTTGTCATACACTCTTACAAACGAAAACTTTCGTCTGGTCATAATAATGACAATTGGATCAATACATTTCATCACCATATCAGCCTAAAGACGTCCACTGCTAGACATAGGCCTTGCCCAATTTTCGCCATCGGTTGCTCGCCACCCTTATCAGGTCGTCCGCTCCCTCATATTAGCATCATCGTCCCTGTTAAAATCATACCATTTTTATTGCACATAAATAGCAATAACCTCTCAAGCTATCACAATAAGGTTATCAGAAACAACACAGACAAACAAGTTTCTTTGTAAGCGTATAAAAACTACCTATTGTTATAAAGGTTAATTATGGGTAAATAGTTCATCGATTGTTTTATATATTATTGTTCAATGTCACTACATATAGAATACTTCCGCATTAAAAATAAAACGCATTAAAATATTCTTTGTTACATAAAAAACACAAAAATAAATCAGGAAGTCTACCATCACCTCTTAAAGTAGTATTATTTTAATGTTACTTTGTGTTTTGTCTTTTTCTTTTGTACCATTAAAAACAAGGACAGAGACAAAGTAAGGTTTTATTAAGATTACTATAAGAGGTTGTATTCTTGTCCATAAAGTCTTTTATTTTTTTTAAATCACTTAGGTAGGAACCTACCGAACCTTATAGTAAGTGTTAACCGTGACCTATCTATGTTCTGAAACATGCTAAGAAAATCAAAGCTGCTAATTGTGTAGGGATGGTAGGGGGATTAGAAGAAAAAGTAAAAGGGAGAGGACCGAGGGTGTTATTGAATCTCCAGCGCTCTCACTCACTGAACTAAACGCATTGGTGTGGTAACTACGTCAATATTCTATAAGAGGGTACTTCAGGCTAGCAACTAGGGCCGTAGTTCCTGCATTTTAGTTTGCATTGACTGTTTATTAAGTGACATTAGTAGCTGATTGTTATTTAATTTTACTTTATTAATATTTGTAATTTGTGTTTCAGGTACCATTTAATGAACAACAACTGTAATCATTTCACATCAGCATTTTGTTTGGTGAGCCTTATAATTATATTTATATTTAATTTATATACATTTGTTGTTAGAGTCAAAAGCTTTGCTAGCGGTTAATGTACACGTACAGCTATTCATGGACCAGCGTTCTATGATTCATAAAGGCTAATTTCAAAGGTAAGGCAATTGTCCGACTACCGACGATGAACGAGTAACGAGTGAAACTAGCAATTAGCAACGAGTTGGCGAGCAGCAGTAAGTGAGCGTGTAGTTCTGATAGTTTTGTCGCTGGGCTATAAACGAGTGTGCGAGTGCGACGGGCGATCACTCGCTTCTGCAGAGAAATGACTGCTAGTTGGTCTCCCTTTGAGAATTATCTTTGATAGCTCATGTCGCTGAGTGACAAATTAGTGGAACGAGTCCCGCGCCGGAAGTGTGAACAGTCAGCGATCAACTATTATTATATGCATCTTTTTTGTTTACACGGAGTGTTATCTGGTATACGTTTCTTGAACGAGAAAATATCTGATAGTTACTCGTTTACGCGCCGGCGGCGCGGCGGTGTGAAAAGTGCCTAAAGGTTTCTTGCAACTATTATATTTACTAAGTTGACCGCTCTAAATTTGGTTCCTCTGGAATTCCGCACATGTCGCACATTATCGACTACCAGAAACGTATACTGATATTTTCACTTGCGCTAACTTCAGTGCGGTCGAATTAAAATGTTATAATGTTTCTAAATAATGCAAAGTATCTGTTTTTCCTTTCTTCTCTAGATCTTTCTAAAGCTCGCATCGAATTTTGTTACGGTTTTCGCTATCGTTGAGGGTGCCGAGTGCGATTTTTTTTACGTTTAACGCGATCGATACGTTTACTGCATTTACCTCTTTGATTCGTTTAGAGCTTAGAACGGGCCAATCAGCGCGACGAACGTCATAAACGTTTCGAGCGCGTTAAGGTGAAACAAACTCGCACTCGCATTTAAATGTACTTAATGAATTGTGTAAATTTATATTTGCAGGCGTTATGTGACCACGACATACCCGCGTGGGTGAATCGACTCGCGTACGTGAGTTCTTGCGTGCCCTTCCTACAGCGGTGTTTGCCCAAGTAAATATATATTAAGTATAATATTTCAACCCTTTTAGTTAAACACATGTCTACCATCGGAAACAACAAGTACGGAGTGTGTGGGTCGCATTCAGCAGTGTAAATGATGATTCTGAGGATAAAAGCAAAGAAAAGTGCGATTCCGTGCACACTTGGGGTTAAACGACATCACTAAAAATTCAATCCTCGCTTGTGACATGCTATTTCCCTCCTCACGCACCCACGCGATTCTCTTTATCCTTATTCTACGCTGGCCGCTATCGTCGGAGACGAAGCTACGTAATCTGCAACCACTATAATCTCTGCACGCATTTTAACTTGCATTACACTAATATAATACAGCCTTTTTTATTCATGGAAATAGTGCCTTTTATTCAATGAAAATTCTACCATTCTAAACAAGTCTTCAAATTCATAGTATAGTGCCCGGCAAACATCTTGAACAATCGTGGTTTCAGCTCGCGCATGTGCATTTCCGAGCCAATTAAAAGGCATTCTAGAAATAAATCGACTGTTGAGGATATCACGTCGTTGACGGTTCCTCAGTAGTTGTTATGTTGTGGAAGGTGATAGAGAAATAATTAACAGCACACGGTTATAATATGTCACTGTGTATTTCACTTTATAAGGTTCTGTTTAGTTCTCTGAGTCGCACTTTACGTAATAATATTACGATTATGGTTGATGACACTACACAATAGCGCGTCACGGTAGTTTTGTTACGACTAAATTAAAGTAATTATTTTGGCGCATAAGCATCCATATAAAAAGTGCTGTATGAGCGTTATTGGCTCGTACATGCTCCCGAGGGAAAGGTAAAGTACATACTCAGATTACTAAACTTGGATATTTTACAAGTTAAATAGTTTCAAACAAATTCAGTTGTATAAAATGTTATAAAAATAGTAGCTCTGTAAAAGTAAAAGAGTAAAGATAAAACATAAAACAATAATTATAATTCAAATCTTGTTCCCATCGTTGGTTGTTGCCGAAGATTCTTCATGGGACGTCTATCTTGTACTTTCGCGTAAATAGGAATCGCCTTCATTTCTATATTTTCTGTTTTATTTCTTGTATCTAGGCTATTGTTCTCCTTTCGTGATATAAGGTATCTTCTTACTAGCCATACTATTAAAGCGACGACGCTTCCTCCCACCAGGCAGGCGCTCATCGCGTAATTACCGATGTCGTGGACACTAAGGTCGTTGGGTAAACTCTCTCGTTCTTTTTGAGTATTTATCTGTTTATCCAATAATCTATGCTCTTCCGATAAATTTGATTCGGCTAGAACAATCTTTGTATTATTGAACGTATGCCACATATCATTCGGAGAGTCAATAATTGGAACGTTTAAAGTCATTTCAATATTTGTTTTGCTACTATAAACGTTATATGAGTATATCGAAGTATCTTTGTGCTGAATAATGCAATCCTGACCTAAGGCAAGGAGCCCCGCCTTCGTTATGACGGTCGGTGTAATATGATTCTCGCACACTATACGAGTCGCGCACTGGTTGACACAATTATACATCCATATGTTTGGTCTCTGTAATTTCTCCCATTGGTCAGAACATTGTTGTACCATCCTGTTACATGTTATATTATCTACAGATTGACTCAGCATTTTGGCCTCGCACGATGCTGTAGCTCCATGCAAGTTTCTTATTGGAATATAGGCGTGGCATATGTAGCTATCGTCTGTCATTGTTGTACATTGTTGTAGATCAACCTCTTCTAATTGTATATAAGTGTTCTTCACGAAGTTTGTTCCAATATATTTTGATGCTATCGCTATAGTCTGGCATTGGTTGTCTGTGTGCCATCTTAGTATAGGTATATTCCGATATAAGGTATATTCGTCATCGCTTAGTAACGGGATATGTAATTCGAACAGTAGGTATTGTTCGGTGAGCCTTGCTTTGACATAAATAAGTTTGTAAATATTCTGTATATATGCTTCGTTACTGTTTTTAATCGGCAACGTTAACCTTTTCGATATAAGACTGGCAATGTAATTGAGTTGTTGCGATAATTGTTTGGGAGTAAACAGGTTCATATCCAGATGTCCTCTATAGATATCTGTCAACGCATCTAAGAGCGTTTGTTGGTTTCTTCGTAATACAGAAATCAGCGAGCTGGCAGTTAATGCGCCCGCGTTGACGTCATTCATGGTCTTCATAATTTGAAATCTGTTATCTAACACTTCTGTCCTGTATACGGTTGTATTTATAAATTGTTGTAGAGCACTGAGTTGTAACTCTACAAAATGCTCATTTTTCTTAATAATGTTGTTTTCGGACTCGATAATAAGCGTTTGATTTTTAATTAGTTGCAGTAAATATTGCTCGTTTGTTTTGATTTTCTGGATGTCCTGAGCGTATTTTTCGGCAAATTCGCTATCCAATACACCAAACAATGTCCGTGCAAGGTTTCCTACGCCGTTGACATAGCCCCGACGCCTTCTTTGGTTATGTTGAGACAACAATAATGTGTTGTATTCGTTAACTTGGTTCATTTCGAATTTAAGTTGTCGTATTGTAGAATGACAAGTCTCGTTAGGCATTGTCTCACATAGCTGATCTAAACAGTTGACAAACTTTTCAACTTTTGATGTACTTTGCCAAAAGGTTGTCATGTTATAATATACTAAAAGTATCCACTCATCGTGTATAAGTTGGATATTTCCAACGGGGTCAAAGTAGACTGGTTGGTCTTCAGATAAGCGTGTTATCTTGAAATGTTCTACGGGTGATCCTAGTGCGCTTGAGAACGTTGTAAACGCTACTAATAGCACCATAAGCACGCTGTTGACGCTATAACCTTTTTTAGGCGGTTTTCTAGAGTTTTCAAAATTTTTGCATTGTTCTGCGTCAGTTAACGGGGTGAGCTTCGTTATGGGACGTTTTAATTCTCCATTCTGTGTCTTAAGCGTTACCACTCGAACTAAGTTATCGCTACCGGGATGTAATTCAACCACGCGACCCATGGCCCATTTTCCCGGGGGTAGATTGTCTTCTTTTACGAGTACAAGCTGTCCTTTCTGTATGTTTTCTTTCACTTGTTGCCATTTATTCCGATTTTGTAATAAATGCAGGTATTCCTTTGACCAGCGGTCCCAATAATTTCGCCGCATTAGTTCAATGAGTTTCCAGTTGTTTCGGAGATCTATAGACTTCATTTCTTCTGGTTCACTGACAGGTAGAGAGAGCGTTGGAGTCCCTGTTAGAAAATGCCCGGGTGTAAGGTAGTCCAGGTCATCTACGTCTTCTGATAACGGACCCAACGGTCTGCTGTTCATGCACGCTTCAATCTGTGTAAGCAGGGTGGTAAATTGCTCGAAGGTTAGCTTTTGCTCCCCGATTACTCTCTTCAGGTGAGCCTTCATGGAGCGAACAGCGGCTTCCCATAATCCTCCTGCCGATGGCCAGGATGGAGCATTGAAATGCCACTCTATTTGTAGTTTGTTGACCTCTCTAAAGAACTCTGAAGCCAAAATTGTTTTGTATATTTGGAACTCTTCATTCAATACTCTTGCAGCCCCGACAAAGTTAGTTCCGTTGTCGGAGTACATGTGTTTGGGGGTGCCCCGTCTTGCACACATTCTTTTCAAAGCTGCGATGAAAGTCTGCGTGGATAAATCAGAGACAAGTTCAATATGTACAGCTTTAGTGCACATACATACGAATATGGCTATGTAGCCTTTGCAAGTTTTGACTCCACGACCTTTGTTACATTTGATGTTCACATAACCCGTGAAATCGACCCCACAGTGTGAAAATGGACGCGATGGGATAATTCTTTCTTTAGGAAGATTACCCATTAACTGGTCAGTTCGGGTAGTTGCATAACGACGGCATTTTATGCACTGTCGTAATATTTTCTTCACGGTTCGATTCCCGCTTAAAATCCAATATTTGTTTCTAGAGTAAGCTAGCGTTAATCTAGCTCCACCGTGCAACGTTTGTTGATGCGCCTTTTCTATAATTAATTGGGTCAGTTTTCCTTCTCCTGGAAGAAGCACTGGATGCTTTGTTTCTTCAGGCAAATTTGAGTAGGTTAAACGTCCACCAACACGTAAGAGCCCGTCCTTCTCTAGAAACGCGTTAAGTTTCAAAATGGTGCTCTTGTTAGGAAGTTTTCCATTTTTCTTTATATGTTCGATATCGTTATAAAAATAATTTTCTTGTATTGCTCGTATAATTATACTTAATGCATTGTTTATTTCCGACAAGTTGAGTTCACTGCGCTTGATCGACCTCCTTTTATTTCTAACTGCATCAGCAAAACGTATAACCCAGGCAAGTGTTGTTGTAATGCGATCCAACTTGCTATGTCGCTCAAGTAATGAATTAATTAATTCATTTTTAATTGACATAGGTTCCGTACTGTTTAAAGTGTAACAGTTTTCTAAAATGTTCTCGTTAGTTGTATAATTTTTGTTTGGGATATGGTCTTCCTTTTCTTTCTCCTTAAGCCATGGAGGCCCTTGCCACCACAAGGAAAAATTCACCAATTTTGATGGCAGCAGTCCTCTTGTTGCGCAGTCGGCGGGATTTTCAATACTTTTTACGTAACCCCAGTTTGTCGCAGGAACGATGTTTGTTATTTGAGTTGTTCGATTTGTTACGTATTTTTCGTACTTTGTTTGATTGCCTTGAATCCAAGCAAGGACCACTTTAGAATCGCTCCAGCAGCTTATCTTGAGATTATAATCTGCAAGGATCTTCAATATTTTCTCTAATAGTTTCGTTAGTAAAACTGCGGCACATAATTCCAACTTAGGTATCGTAGTTTTTGTTTTTAAAGGCGCTACTTTAGTTTTAGCAGCTAATAATGTAATTATATATTCGCCGGTCAACGATACCGTTCGGCTATAGATAACGCACGCGTAAGCGTGTTCACTTGCGTTACAGAAGCATTGCAATTCTATAATACATGCTTTGTTCTCGTTTTTCATCCATCTTGGTATTTTGATGTTATTTATGTATGATAGTTCTGATTTAATTTTAATCCATTCCTTTTGTATGTTATCGGGCACAAATTCATCCCAACCAATGTTTCTGCAGCTATGACTCCATAGTTTTTGGAAAATAAGTTTTGCTTGAATAGTTAGTGGAGCCAGCCAACCAAGCGGATCGTATATCTTGCTTATTTCTGATAATAGCCTGCGTTTTGTGTATGATGACGTATTGTATGACGTCTCAGTAATGAAATGAAATGTGTCGCTTGCACTATTCCACGCAATCCCAAGGGTTTTGCTGATTTCTTCTTGTTTGAAATTGAAATCGGCGGTAAACTTTTTGTCTTTTGACTCTACGTTCTTGAGAATACTAGGTTCATTGGTGGCCCATTTTCGTAAAAGAAAGCCACCTTTCTTTAGTAGCTCGTAAAGCTCCTTTTGTAGTAATTGTGTTGTTTTTGGGTTCCAGTGTCCAGTGGTGACGTCATCCATGTAACACTCGTTTAATAGAGCCTGTTTAGCTAGCGGGAAAGCGTTGCCTTCGTCCTCTGCCAATTGTTGGAGCGTTCGCATTGCAATGAAAGGTGCCACTTTCGTGCCATAGGTTAGTGTGCACAGCTGCATCTCTTTCAATGGTTCTCGTACAGAGTCCCTCCAAATAATTTTTTGAAGACTCTGTTGTTCTTCATGTATTATAATTTGACGATACATTTTCTCTATGTCCGCCGTTAAAACGTATTTAAAGCTTCGCCATTTAATAATGATGGATAAAATGTCCTTTTGTAGGTTAGGTCCCTTTTCCATCAAGTCGTTTAGGCTGTAGCCGGTGTCTGTTTTTATCGATGCGTTAAAAACCGCTCGAAGTTTAGTTGTTGTTGAGCTATTTCTTAATACGCCATGATGTGGTAAATACGCTTGTACTTGGTTCTCGGAAGCTGTCACTGCTGTCATGTGACCTAATTCAATGTATTCTTGAATAAAATCTTTGTATAGCCGGGCAAAATGTTCTTGCTTGGCCATTTTCTTTTCCAATTGAAGAAATTGTGCGACAGCCGACGTTTTCGAGTTACCAAGCTTTTCTTCATAATGCGCTTTCATTGGCATCTTTACAACATATCGCCCATTGCTTAAACGATATGTTGTTTTCTTGTAATAGTTTTCACAGTATTCGTCTTCCTGTGTTGTTGGGGGTTCTGACTCAACTTCCTCAGTCTCCCAAAACTGTGATATGTTGTCTATCTCCGTAAGAGTAACGAGACAGTTAAACTGCCTAGTGATACCGCACAGTATCCAACCCAACTTAGTTTGCTGGGCCAGCGGTGAGCCATTGCTCGGTTTGATTATTCCTTCTAAGATGACCTCAGAATAAATATCTGCCCCTAGCAGTAAATCAATAGGCCCAGAGATATTAAACTCTGGATCAGCTAACTTGATGTTGTCGAGATGTGTCCAGTTCTTTGTATCGATGGTGAAGTTAGGCAGGTTGTTGATAAGTTTACTCATGACCAATGCCTTTGTTTGGAACGTATAATCAGAGTGCACAGATTTGCATTCCAATTGTATTGTACCTCTGCTCTTCCCCATTATAGAGCCCACGCCAGTGATCGTGGCGTTCAGTTTGCTTCGTGGTAAGTTCAAACGTTGAGCTGCGTTTTCTGTAATCAAGGTCACTTGAGACCCTTGATCAAGTAACGCCCGAAGGGTGACGTAGTCACCTTCCTTATTTTTGACCCTGAGCTGAAGAGTCGTTAAGAGTATCTCTTGGTTGCCGTTTATATGGTTTGCTGATCGCTCAACTGCCGCTGAAGTGATTGGCTTGGTTTGTTGTCCTTTCAGATTATCGTCATGCAAAAGGGAATGATGTTTCCAGTTACAGGTTCGACATCTTTTCGTTGAAGTACATTTATTTGCACCGTGGCTAAATAAACAATTTTTACACAAATTTAATTTACTTTGTGTTTGATTTCGTAATGACACATCCATATTTAAGAATGTAGGGCATTGTCGTAATGCATGATCGTTTTTGCACAGTGGACATTTTCGTAACGTTACATGGTAGGTTTTTGTACACTTTTCTGCGTCTTTAAAGTTCGTTGACTTTGTATTATTATAATTATTTTTATATTGTCCGCCCTTTTTGGTACGAGACGACTCCAATGTCATGAACTTCAATTCTAGGTACTCCATAAACTCGTTCAAGTCTGGAAGCTCTCTTGAATATTTCATATTTTGTATATAATCACCGTATGTGACGTCATCGAGTTTTGAAGATAATAAGTGGACGATAAGTGGCCCCCACACGGGAATATCTATGTCTATGTTTTCCAGAGCGTTAAGACATTCTTTCGTGGTGTCGTGTAATTTCTTCAAGTTAGCAGAGTTAGGTTTGTCGATGGATGATTGATTGAGGAGTGTATCTATGTATGACGTAAAAAGCAATCGCTTATTGTTGTAACGATGCTGGATGATTTCCAAACACGAGTCGTAGTTTTCGGCACTAACAGGGAGGTGTTTAATCAACTTTTCTGCTTCACCTTTCAGTTTAGACTTTAAAAACTTCATTTTTTGTGTTTTATTTAACGTTGGGTTGTTATGAATCATCTCAAAGAATAAGTCTCTAAAAGAAATCCAATTGTTATAACAGCCATTGAACTCCGGTAATTCCATACGAGGGGTAGTTTTCTCGTAGTGGGATGTTTCGAATATTTTTCTATTTAATTCTTCCTTAAGCTTGTCGTAGACTTGCTCCCAATGATCGAATTTTTCTTCATAATCCTCGTCGCTTCCTTGCAACAAGTAATTTATCTCCCAGTGAATCTTATCGATTGCTGCCCACTTTGATTGCAAGATGCTTAGTTGATCTTGAAGTTGCCACTTTTCTCTCATGTCCTCAAGGTTTGTTTTGGCCACTGCCCGCTGCAAAGCGTTAAAATTGCACATTTGAAGTCGCAATAGCGTTGATAAATGTTTATCCGACTCATCTCCAGTTATATCAAACTGCTTTTTGCCATAAATCATGGGTGATTTCGGCCTTGATGTACCCGAAAAACTAGGTTCATTCAATAACTCATTTTGTAACTGAGTCATCGATTGCATTGTTTCATCAAACATGATTTTAGTTATATCAAAAACCATCTCCTTGAAATATTGGTGGTCACTGTAAGTTGACTCATATTTCCTAATGGTCTCGTGGTTCGCTCGAAATTCATCCCAGAGGGATTGTAATGCTTCGATGCGTTTGTTAAGGTACTCTATGGACTTTCTACTCATAGAATCCTTTTTGTAGTTGGATTGAAGAGTTTTTATTTTTTCATAACTGATTTGTTGTTTGTTTATGAGTTCTACAAACTGAGCGTAGCTGTCTTTCGACATTGTAAAGAGGGTGATTAGCTAGTATACGTTATATACACGCAAGTTCACTCCGGTTAAGATGTTGACGTACCAGTAGACTTTATCTCTGCCACGTCGGTTGATGTGTATAGTGGTAGCCGCAGTGGACGCTATCCCCGCTGACAAACCAAACGATGGTATTTTTCTGCTAGTTTATTTATGATCGTACTCAGTGCAGCTTCCTCTCCTTTACGTTATGTGCAACTTCTCAATGTTACTGGTGAGACCCGCTTGTGGGAGGCCAATAACACCGATTTGCTAACGTAACCGAGAAATACTACGCTGAAGATCCGGCTCGAAGGACCAAAAGATGTTGAGGATATCACGTCGTTGACGGTTCCTCAGTAGTTGTTATGTTGTGGAAGGTGATAGAGAAATAATTAACAGCACACGGTTATAATATGTCACTGTGTATTTCACTTTATAAGGTTCTGTTTAGTTCTCTGAGTCGCACTTTACGTAATAATATTACGATTATGGTTGATGACACTACACAATAGCGCGTCACGGTAGTTTTGTTACGACTAAATTAAAGTAATTATTTTGGCGCATAAGCATCCATATAAAAAGTGCTGTATGAGCGTTATTGGCTCGTACATCGACTAATTTTAACGTACGGCACGCAAGTGTCATTTGATGAGAGCGCTCCGCTTCCTTCGCCGAAATGAACCAAAAATGGATTTTGCGCATTAAAGTCATTGTTCAAGATGTCTGCCGGCTACTATACCTATTACTAATTACGTAAACTGTTAGTGGAATATAATGTGTGTTGTATGTGTACAGAGAGTGGCTGACGCCGGCTGCCCTCCAACAGTCGCTCGCGGCGCACTCTCGCTCCTCCTCGCCACAGACGCCGCAATAGCATCGTGAGTATTACATTGTATAATGATAGAAAAAATAACGATACAATTTAAGGTACCGTTACTTATTTAACATTATTTATAACATAAATAAACGGTAGTAGATCCACGCTGATTTCGGCATGAATGGGCCGGATCGTCCGAGGAAGTACTACCCTCTCATAGAAGATCGACTTAAGAGTAGTAGTATCCGTACTACTACGTTTCGTTCGGTGAGTGAGAGCGCCGGAGGCCCAAGTTCCCTCCTTTCCTCTTTCCTCACCTCTCTCATTTCCTTCCCCTAATCTCATTTCCAGCCGCCATAGTGGAGGCCACTATACCAGCAGTTTAAGACGATGGCTTTTGGTATGGTGGCCGCCACTTCTGGATTCCACTGACTGCTTACCATCAGGCGGGGTGGTGTCACTTTGGTAGGCTATAATATAAAACAAAACAAAAAAAAAGAACAAAAAATAACAATTTATCGTTATTTAAATTTTATTTTTAATGCCGTTATTTGTTTTTGCGACGTGATTGCTAAAAGTATAATCGATCGATATTTAATAACAGTAATTCATCAAATGCCACGGTTACTATTCCACCCCGTAACTATAGATTTTGTATTTTATCAATATCATCAGGAGCTTCATTGCCTATTTCAGTCAGCTTCAAAAATTAATTAAAAATATTTTTATCCACAGAAGAGGTACTGCGTTGTTGCAGATAAGCAGTCAGAAGTGTTGTGCGAACTAATACATACTAGTTGTAATGTTAGCTAATACTTAGTTTGGCGCATTGTCGATCCTACTAGAGGCAGAGACGCGCCGAACCCAAATAGGTACGAACAATCGATTGTACTCATAATTTAAATTTAGTCGATTATTGTCTATGACTCAAGTAACATATAATATCTGTGATTAAAAAAAAGTGTCCGATGTCAAAACTTGGCGGGAACATTTTAATGGCGCCGACGCGTCTCTGGCCTTTACAAATAATTCTATCCATTTAGTAAAAATTTATATGCCATCTTTGTCTGATGTATTGTGAGGGACAGGGACGAGTATATTTTCCTTATTTTTTTTATTGATGATGTTACACAGTACCTTGTGTAGTAGCGTTGTCCCTATTTACGGTTCCTATTTTGTACGGAACTTATATTATTTTATTAAATATTTAAAGAGTTGAAAATGAATCTTAAGGAATTGAACGTGAACGCCTTTAGCTGTTATTTGTAGATAAAGTGCCTCTTGTTTGATTTTTATTACATTATAAGAGGCATTTAATAAGATTTTTGTAATATAACAATGACACTGCTGTTTTTATTACATATACAGTCAAAATTGTATTTCTCATGCATTCGTCAGCTAAATTGATTTCAAATTGTGTTATTTGCGCTAGAAATACCTGCTTTTGTTAAGATTAATTCATCACAATATGATTACAAATTTTAGATGAGTGTGAACGCCAATGATTTTATAGGCGAAAATGACTTAGGCTATTACAAATTGTACGAAATTCTCCAGTGGAATGAAAGTCATCATCAAAATAGTCCATTTTATAACATGTCATTGGTGATACTTTATTAATAAATCATGAATACATCTGCATAAATGTCTTACTATGTATTTAATTTGTAATTATTGGTTGAAAAGCGCCGTGACGGCTGCGTGTTAAAGGATATACGTAGGTCATAGTAGTCCGTCCGTCGATTGTGGTACTGATATCTCTAAGTACTAAAATTGTTTACTAAACTGCCCACACACGGCTCAAAAGGCCAGCGCTATCGACTATAAGCCTATATGTCAGTTGCATACTCTCGTACCTGTTTGTGACGCGTATCTGTAAGTGTCATGTGTGGCCAGCTTTATTTAAAAAAATGTGAGAAGTGATTTTGCATACTAATTTTCGGTGCATGACATTTAAAGTTAAATTAAAATATAAATGTAGGTACAGCAGATCTTGAATTTATCATTAACGTGTTTTTTTCTATATATTGTTCTCATCTCATTGCAAAAAAGTTTAAATTTTAAACGAGGTGACATGATTTTCACCTACTTTGCCACTAAAATGATTTATTTTTTTTAATATTGTAACCCTGGCGATTGGAATAAGAAGAAAACTAACTATTTAACAGTTATTATATTTTAATAAAAGAGAATTCACACTGAGACGGAGTGGGAAGGAGAAGGTCTCAGTGCAGGGTTGAGACAACAATCCGAGGTCTAGCGTTAGTGGCTGGACACTTAACTTTGCGGCTCCGTCTGCGAAGAAAGGCTCGCGGCGGGTCCTCTCGCCCTATACATAATATATGGGCGCGCCGACGTCGCGAGGCTCATCGGAAGACGGAAGCCTCACAATATGTTTTTTTAAGAAATATATATATTTTTATTACCCAAGCCTAATACAGATTAAATATAATCTAGAGCCATCGATTGTTTTGTCGATTAGCCATAGACAAACACTATAAAGACTTAAATAGTCCTTTTTCCGTCGGGAGTTCAATCGCATAGTGATGTGATACATAACAATATGAAGTGCACTTAGTGCTATGTTGTACTATTTACTAATAAGGTCTCTAGTATATATCGCACCTAATGGAGCAAAGACGTAATATATCAATGTTGTTTAAAATATTAAGGATGTCCATTGCAAATGATAATTCTTAGATATGTAAAGTCCTAAAAGTCGTACTATGACATGATCATTGATATTTGTTATAAAAGGATTGGTAATTAGCAGACTAAGCCCAATATTAAATTAGTATGTTAATAATATCCAAGGATCACATTACCCGGTTTAGAATCTTCTACCTTGTACTGGTTCCTTATTAACTAAGTCAATACGACTGTACAGTTCACGTCTTTTTTACAAAATTCTGCCGATTCTTTTCAAAAAGCGGACATCTATACTTAGTTTAAATTAACATTTCTCATATTACGCCCTTTCTCCTTTATGGGTGCAATTATTTCCGTGGGTTAATTAGTTTTATTGTAATGTTGTTCTGTGTGGTATTTCTAAGTGTTAAAACGTGTTTTTCAGGATCGTAGTTTAATATTTCAAAGCTCAGTTTACGCAATGCGAATTTCGCCAAACAAACTACGTAAATGTTTTGTAAAATTCGAATTAAATTTCAACTTTAGTAAATTTTTTGCTTTAATAAAAAGGTTGTTGATTTTTTTATAATTTCTCTCACAACAGTATATAAAGACCCAGCAAAATTTCATAAACACACGAAATGCATAATTTTGTGGATTACTTACATAAATTTAGTCGAGTGTGAAACAAACAACACTCGGTATGAAGAGTAGATGATCCGCTAGACCAGATATTGTGTAGTTGTTGTATAGTCTAGTTTACGATATATAGTATTTTAAATCGATTTTATTAAAAAAAAATAATGTATAAGTTACACCTCTTATTGCCTGACTTGCAAGATCGAGGAGGGTAATGTTTTTCGAGCGTATGTATGTATGTAGGTATGTATGTCTCTCTTTTTCGTTAGCACGCTCTTCAACCTATATGTCTTGTCCCAATGGATTATAACATAATAAATGAGGTGTCATTCATTAAATTCGTATTAATTGTGGAAGTGACACAGCGTAAATAATGCAATGTAGCGTCGCGTCGTCGGCACGAAAAAAATGTTTTTATGTTTAGTTTGTTTTAGGCAGGCGTGCTTTTTGATTTTTAATAATATATTTTGCTTGTTCCAAAAATACTAAATTTATAAACGTAAAATAGCGACTAATTAGCTACTCCCTGTTTTGTCCTTTTATGTCGTTTTTGAACTTTTAAAAAGAGACAAATTATTGAGTATTTGTTCTGTCGCTACTTTGTGTTTACTAGTTAAACTGTTACAATAATACTTAGTTTATTACACTACGATCCTGATATTTCACAAAAGTGCCATTGTTATAATAATGGGAGATGAAATAATTATTTCATTTGGAGATGTTTTAATGTCGTGAACATCATTTTTATTAAAATAAATTGTATAAAATAATCGCTTTGTGAAACAGAATTTAAGCGTAACTATTGTAGTAATATTATCATATTTTATGTCTTGACAATGCGCCAACAATTACCGTATTTCAAATGGAAACACTGAGCTTGAGTGTGTACCTACTTTATTCAATTTTGCTTTTCGTATGTTTCAAGTAGCGATATTTTCATATTTATTTGAATACAATCAAGTATAATATGTATATTAAATAAACATGACAATCATTTGTTTAATTAACCATTTTTGCATATTGTAAATAAATGGGTTTGCTCAAATAGTAATTATTATTTTTTGAATTTTACTACTTTTGTAGAGTATTCGTTAAAAGCGAGTCGCGTGTTGTCCAATTGAAATACGTGTCGTGTGTAAGTATCGGAACTACAATGATGTGCCACTCTTCACCTCAGTGTTTCAAGTTATGACATTTTTACAAATAACTTAGTTTTATGGTGACACTAGGATAACACGCTTGCGTTATTATAATTACATTTTATTTTTAAATACTATTTTATCTTTTAAAAATAGTCTGCTTTTTTAACTAACAGAATTTTATGTAAATTTAATAAAACTATTAGAACAAATATGTTGTTTCATGCTGTAAATTACAAAACATATTTAGATTATTTTAATAAATGAAATGAATCATGGGTGTCTTGTCTTATATTTAATTTATTTATTTTTACGCGTATCACAAGAATAGTTTTCACAGCTGATAACATTTTTAATTTATTTACTACAGTTCCTAACTCATGACAGATTTGATTTTAATACCTAAAATAGGAAATATTTTATAGTTTTAGTGTTTAAAACGCCACGCGTGTTACTCTAGTGTAAGAAATACTGTAGATTTTGGAAATATAAATATAATAGGTATGCAAATAAAGTAAAACTGTTGATTAACATTAAATATTACTGTTTAAGGTAGAATTATATGAATATTATTATGTATTGTAAAATAATGTATTTTAATCTTGTTTGATTAATTACATCAAACGTAAGGGCAGTTGTACTTGATAGGTAACACAAACTGGTACTACATATTTATTTTCATGCGATAGCAAAATGTAATTAATTATGTTAACAAATCTTTTCTAATCATAAAAATTAATGTGCCTGCGAGTATTGTTATAGCAAAATTAACCATAGTTTTTCGTTCCATCACCGTTACCTTCTGCCTTGATCGCTAGCAAATGGCAGAAACAAAACGAAAAAACTCCAGATTACTTTTGATAAATTTGACCCATACGTCGATTTTAGTTATTGTTGACCCATTTGAAGCAGCAACCGGCGCGCGTTTCCCTAAACTCTTTTAAATTTGAAGCCACAGTGAAAAGTTACTTTTTGGTTAACATATAATGGACAATCCCAATTGGTATCCCGCTGTGATTAAGGACCAGTAAACATTGTCCAGAGCCGCCAGAAAGTGTTAAACTATGTATAAAATGTGACCTGTATTTATATAATTATAATATACCTACTCTCCCGAATTGGGTCGAATTCAAAACCAAAGATCTCCACCATGCTCTTACTGCTTATCATTTAGTACTTTCAGTTTATCATTCTTGTTTCTTGTTAATTTCAACTTTACTTGCTTTACTTAGTTACTTTCTATTCAGCTACATTTTTGTTATTTTTGTAAATTTTGGAAAGCCAAAGAGAAAGATGAAAGGAACTTGCTTTGCAACACCTGCAGTGTAAGCCTTTATGATCTGTTACTACTATGTGTATCAGTACTCTCACTTCTAACATGACAATTATTATTATCCCAGCTTCAACTTTGCTATTGCAACATTCCTGTAATACCATATTGGAGAATATGAATACTTATTATATAAACTTGGTAAATAATGTGTGGATATACAGCGGCTCGTGCGCTTCTTGCATGCGCCAGTCACAGATGTCACTAAATAGTTTAAAATCAAGTGGATTTGTTAATTATTTACCAAAGTTGATTCTAGTTTGCATTTATTTGATAAATAGGTTTGTGTGCATGCGAGTATTTATATAGGCCATATTTTAGCTGATATATTTTATGTACCTACATTTATTAATAAACCTCGAAAGTATACTTTTGAACTGTTTGTACAATTATTTGTAGTTAAAGCAGCTGCGAGTTAATTTTTAATTGGATGTTAGGGGTTTTGTGTGATTTAAAGAAGTCTCTATTTTTATTATGGTATGGTAATTATGAAAATGTAAAGAACTAATCTAGATTTAAATAAAATACTGTTACATAAACTAAATCAATGTATATTCTATTTGGTGAGACGGAAATTTGCTGTGAATATTTCCCGCTCACAGAATGGTATTTAACGGTTTTTTTCACAATATTGTCAAAATCAAACTTGGCAATACTCTAATTTTTGAATGAATAAACTATGTAAAAGTTTGCAATCTCTTGTATTATTTAACCCTTCGTGTGCTTAGGAGCAGATCTGCACGAGACACGATATTATTTCTATTGTGTCTGATATTGTAGCATACGAGTGGTTAAAACAGATGTAAGTACTATGTTCTGATACTGAAGTAACTCTCCAGTTTATTTCAACGACAATCAAAAGCGTAACACTGCTCGTGCGTCGGTAAGTGAGCGCAGTCATTATTTCTTTCTATAGAATATTTTGAACCCAAAATTGTATAAACATTTTGAATCCTCAAAGCAAAGGCAACAAAATTAGAATAAACTAGACTTGCAAATAAATTATGTTTTGTTTAAATAATAAATTATTAAATTTTGACTTAATAAATGGCTAAAGAACATAAGCATTGTTCCAAACTCCAGATTTAAAAGCAGCTCTATAAGATAATACTTACCAGATGAACCCCTTGCTATGTCGCTACGGCTCAGTTTTTTGAGATTTCTTACAAAAAATATTTATCATTTTGTTAGCGTGTTATGAACACGTTTGGAAGGAAACAAAAATAAAACAATAGAAATTACTTAGCAATACATTATATTAATATAATCATTATCATTAGTGACAATAGAACGCGCCACGCACTTATCTAAACATTTGTACACAGAAGCTTGAGCTTAGCATTCACTCACTCACACGCAACAAACAAACGTTACTTATGTAACTTAGTCATTAAAAAAACTTACAACTACCCCCAATTTTTATTAATTACATTTAATTTTAAACGTCACCTTTATACCTAATTGGTAATATTGCCAATACACTCGAGAAAACTGTAAAAGTTTATCGTAAGACAACATTGAAACGTTTATCAAAGCCAAACAACTAAAGTAGACATCACAGAATGGCCTTACTACAATGAAATAATACTAGAAACAAACTGGAACATATCGACTACGACAGAGCTTGTCGAATAAGTATTACGATGTAAAAGCTCTATTTTAAACGGATCATGGCTAGTGTACCCAACTTCCCATAATCTTAACTCAGCCAGTCGACAGTATTTTATAATAAACAGATCGAAAGCATTCTAGGTAACATAATTGGAAACACTGGCCATCACAAAGTTGCCCATAATATCATAGATATGAGATACAATACAATTTTACACATGTATTATAATGTAAAGGAACAGATGATATTTTTAATAGTCGTTGTTTTAATCCTGTTACTTTTATTGTATATTTGTTGTTAAATTGTTAAATCAATTAAAAATTTTAGCTATTTTCCATTCCCACAAATGTTGCAATGTTTTTCAATTTGGTAGAATAGCTTAAAAGTTAAAAATCCAATAGGAAATCATACAAAAGTACTGAGAATTTATTTATAAAAATATTACCTAAAATATAAAAGCAATGATAATTCTTTGACTTGTTTCAATGAGCCATTAAATATGAAAAAAAAAGTGAAAACGTCGATTTGCACAATGTAATTAAAACAAAAAACAATGTAGTTCAATAGCAATGATATTACAAGAGATTGCTATATCGTCAAATCATACGACAACAGTTATTTTCATAACTACCTAACGTTTGCTTTTTCCCCTTACAATATCATTGCTTAGTCATAACCTCGTCCAAGCGATTAAGATATTAAATGGACACCATAATTACTGTCTACTTTATTTTATTAGATTCGAAATTCTGCCTGATGTTTGAAAATATTCTTATTTAAAAAGTTAAGCTTTTGTAAACTGTCACTTATTGTTGCAGTACTCTTCAATATTTTGGAATCTGTCCTACATGAATTGAATTATGATAAACTTTGTATGTACTGAATGCAAGTTCTAGTCAGAACACACTGGTTATTTTTACAGGACAATGTGCAATAATTTTTGGTGGGACGAGACTACATGATGACTACATCCTAAACGACTATGCAAGCGTGAATATAATTCTCAGTGCACTATAATCGTATGTCCTAAACTCAGTGTTAAACTCGTAACCGGTATTTCTAAAAGTGAAAACTTGTGACTAGTGAATTTAACCTTTGCGACGTCACGTGCTAACACTGTGCACTGACGACAATAAAATGTCTAAATTATTCTGTTTTCCACCTACCACGCATCAGTTTGATATTTATTATAACTAAAGACGAGGTTCTGACCATGTAACCGATGTATTGAAAGAGAGTGTACCATACCGAAAGTACTGTACAAAGATGAGACTTCTACTAAAATTGCTTTATTGATAACAATAAATTGAATAATGATCCAAAATACGGCGGTGTCATTGTCCAGGGTTTCTTCTCAATCATAGCGATAATATTGTTTAATGTTTTCTCTTGACTAGATCGTTAAAATTAAGTCATTGTGCGAACAACCAAATATAAATTTAACTGTAAATATGAAATACTGCATAATTTCAACACATTAGATCAACAAATTAGATTGAAAATGACACACCCCAATCGACAAATAATATTTTAACTTAGGGGCTTATTAAGTTAGCCGTATATACGTATTGTTATGTTTAAACTTATTTTATAGGAGCCTATTGTTAACGGACAAGCTATGTGAACATTAGCGGCAAATTATGTAATAAGATTGCTATCTGCCGCGAACAAAATACCGCGTAAACCTGATAACAGTAGCCGTATAGTTAATAGTCCGTTACCTCCGGTATGGTACGATCCCTTCCTTGCAGTTTGCAGTACTATGAGTGTATTACGTAGTCTGTGTGGTCGCTAGTTATTTAGTGGGGTGTTGTTGTCACTTCTTGTCGGCGCCGGTCACCGCGGGGGTGGTGCCGGTGTTAGAGTTGGCGTTTGCACTGTTGTAGTTCTGTAATAACAAATTAGTTTCAGTTACTGAAAATAAACGTATTTTTGCAAGAGATCCAAGACGCTAGATTGAGCAGTTCCAGGGACTTCTAAAGTATCATAACACACCGAGATATTGCAGTTTGCAACAATTGTTTGTTGTTAATCCTTGCTAAAAGGTTTCATAGTGATGTGCGTGTGGGTTGTGTAGGATTCTCTAGGTGTCGTACACGGCGACTAACAGAATACCAGCAACCTAACCTGCATTCTGAATATTACTTTACTGCAATCACCAATCCACTGCAAAATTCTGCAGTGGACGTCTTTAATATTTATTTATTGCCAAAAATAATGTCAACATCATACAACAACAATAATGTATGTACCTGATAATATTGTGCCCACGCCTGAGCTTGGTCTTGTTGCGAGGTGCCAGTTTGGTTGCCTTGTTGATACTGAAATAGAGATACATTACATAAGCTTCTGTATTCGTGTATAGCATCTTTCTAACGAAATTCATTACATAATATTGTTACGTGTCAGGATGGGGTCCAATGTAAAATGCCAGATAAGCGATAATGAGTTTATTCGAGACTCATACAATACACTAATAAAGCAATAAACACATATACTGCACTTTATCGCTTCGTAGATCGCTCTTCGTAAACTTCTGTAACACTTAGATGTTCGCTCGAGATCGCTGTATTGACAACTGAATGTCCTTGCCTTTTTTTTTGTGTTGTTTGGGTTGTTAGCCTCTGATGGCTTTCACAACCTTACGCGGACTGTCGGTGAGCAGAAGACTCTCAACCGTTAGGAATGTCCTTGCCGACGTTCGAATCCTTTTTATAGTCATTCAATAAATTTCTAGAACCTTTCTGTTATTACTACAAAGTTGCCGACAATTCTCGATAACAAAACAATGAATGTAGGTACTTAGCTGCGTCGCTTAGTTGTACGTACCGCCGATAAGCTATTGTTATACGTTTAGGTAGGTACTTGCGACCGTTCTAGCGTAGGTATTCGTCGCAACAATATAAAACATCTGAAATGATCTCAGAGATAGTAGTATTTGTAGGTGCCATGCATAAAAAATATCACATAGTCAACAAATAACTAGCACTCACCCCCGCCCATGCTTGTTGCTGTTGCTGCCACTGTTGCCACTGATACCACTGTTGAGGAGTATAGTTGGCAGGCCACTGCTGTTGTTGACCCTGTGCTTGACCCTTGCCAGACTGACCCTGTACTTGGTTACCAGTACCAGTAGTACTGCCTTGCTGCTGGTTGCCTGCTTGGTTGCCCCAATTACCCCAATTGCCCCAGTTGCCCCAACCAGCTGCAAGATAGAAATATAATTTGTTAGAGAGCACTACTAGCTATATGTTGTTACTCGAAGAAATTGTTGCTGTTGAAGAAATTCGAGCTAATATTTATTATAATCGTCTTTAGTGATAAGGTAACAAATTATATTGGTCGTATTAGACAATCCACAAGCTAATAAAAAAACTTTACTAATACAGTCTATCAAATGATGGGCCACAAGCAGGTAGCAGAAAGAAGAATCATCTAATTTTAATTTATTTACAATTTATTTTATTTAATTACAAAGTGCTACCACTGCTGATGTTAATTCACCTATTAAACGTGACAATTATTACATTCAACTATCAAATCTTGCAGGAAGTTTGCCCAATAGTCGACTTATTTCAGCTAAAACGTTGACTTCATATCTAGATTAATTTGTATTGATTATAATAAAAGTAACCTTGGTTTTGGTTCCAATTGCCCCATCCTCCCCAGCCGCCGGCCCACTGGTTCCAACCTTGTGGATTCTGCTGGTTCTGGTTTTGGTTCTGATTAGGTCCATCCTGTGGAAATCCATACATTAATATGGAGAGGTGTTGTAACTTAAAGCTTCACTTAAGGTTTGTATTACTCAAAAATATAGTGAGAAATTGGCGTGTTGACTTGAGCAAGCATAGTGATCAATGTTCATGCTTGTTGTATGAGAGGCGACCTTAAGTTGTAGATAAATGTAACAGTAATCATAATGAAGTACATAAATCGATAGATCTTACGACGTGCGCACTTGTTGCGGATATTAGACAGCCAGTCAATACATAACACGTAAATCTAATACTTTGGCCCCGTTTCACCACTAGCTGCTAAAATGTCTGATAATATCTAACAGATAAAGAATCTTCTAGTTAAATCTGCACTAAATTTCTAAAGAGTTTATTGGTCAGTTAAGGTTAAGACACTTGTGGAACTGATTTTTGAGTACTATTTGTCAGTTAAGTTTCGAATAGGTTATCAGATCACGCACTTTATCAGCAAGTGGTGAAACAGGTTCATAAACTGGTAACATAATTGTATGAAGTTATCAATCCATACAGGCGTAGTGAGTATGAACTATTTTTTAAGTAGTGTGTCATCTTTGGTCATGAGGCCCAATTAGCATTCCACTTCTACACAACTTATGCGACAAACAATAGTAGGTACTGAAGGTTGAATAAGCTTGTTGCTACCTTCTGGTTGTGCCTGGGTTGATTATGCGGCAGTGGAGGCCTCTGTTGAGCAGAGTGGCGCGCCCCTCTCTGCCAGCCCCCCGCCGCGCCGCCGCCGTTGTTGTTGTTGTTAGCGCCGCCACTACCACCGCCTAGCGGAACATACTTAATTAATACGTGAATAATGGTGTCCACCACTATTGTACTCTACTGACTGCTCAACATCAAGTAGTCATTTTGGCACGTTTATAAGAATTAAACTTAGCTTTAAAATCGAAAATAAAGCTAAAAGGTATCCACTGCAGAAGGACCACAAAGAGTTATCGCCACTGAATCAGGGTACGTCAAATGGCGGACTGCGAGCCATTTTTCCGCCGACCTGTTTGTGTGGACTTTAAGTAAACAATAATATCCTGCGCCAACTTTGCTCCTAACTTCTCACAGAAAAATAAAGGCAACAAATGACCATTTTTCTAATTATTATATAACAGATATTTAGGAAAGTTGGTGACCCGTGGACTATATCGTCAACAGCACTAAACATGAACACATACCTTGATGCGGCGGTCTCTTATCCGGTCTATCATTGGGTCGGGGTGGTCGGTCCCGTCCGAAGCGGTCGTTGGGCGGTCCGCCGCCGCCGCGACCGCCGCGGTCCGGTCGCTGCCCGCCGCGCCCGCCGCGGAAACCGCCGCCCTCGCGGTCACGACCGCCACCGAAGTCTCCTCTGTACACAAAGTGTTAGTCGTCACTACTTGCATACATTTTTGTAAAACGTCATCTATATAATGCTATCATTATGCTATAGCTATAACATGATTATCCACATTTTTTTATTCACTTTATTCAAATCGTCACATTCATTTTGTATTTTTTAAACATAAATCCCAAGTTTCTCACTTTCATGACTAAATAATAAATTAGATTATTCATGATTATAATTATAGACACTTTCTTATTGTGCTCTGTTGAGTTTTTCAGTTGCAGTAAATAATAAATAAATCTTTATTTTGAAGTCATAGTTGAAAACAAAATAGCACTTAATGAACAATTATGACAAAATAATTCAATCATCGTAATTTGGAGGCAGCAAAATAAAAAAAAAACCTTAAAAAAAATTAGTAATAACACATTTAAGGCCGGCGGCACGGCACGACAATCGATTTTTTTTATTAAATCAAATTATATTTATTCTTTTTTCATCGTGTTTAGATTAGAACTCATATAACTTTCTAATTTTGTAGGCTCTTCCTTCTCTGTTCAATCTATACGACTTTGGAATGCGCTCCCTCTCGGAACAGGATGGCCACCAACCGTTTGGCGTTTAAGATCAAGGTGAAAGAACTCCTCTTACGTGGGCAGGCAGACTCATCACAATGATGTCTATCATCTATTATATTATAATATGTTTATGTATGATTGTATATATATGTAAGTTTATGTTTGTATTGTTTATATTATATATATTTAATTAGTTAATCTGTTTTGTAAGTATTAGTCGTTTCTACTCTACGGCTCTTCAAATGCTCGTACTTTGTTTCTCTCTGCACCACCTGTACTGGTTGACTGGTAGATAATGTCTCAGGCATTAAGTCCGCCAATATACTATTTATGTATATGAAGTTTTAATAAATAAATAAATAAATAAACTTTATTTCGATACAACTGTACCGCAGCATGTCGTCCTGTCTTCGGCTCAGGCGCGGGGGCAACAGTTCAATTGTTATATCTATGCCTTATCGACGGTCAACGACGCGCCGCGACATACCGAAGTACGCCGTGCCGTCAGTGTGCGCCGGCCTTTAATCTTTTAACAATATATAATTATGGTAAAACTCGTACGAGTCAAGAAATAGCTAGTATGAGCCCCGAGTCTGGAAGTGTGTACATACAGCTGCAAAGTCGTGAGTGACAGCTTGCCAACCTACTCAATATAATAAAGCTAGTGTTGATGATACGAAGGTTGTACGTACCGTCCTGGGGGCGGTCCGCCATGCGCCTGCCAGGGTCTGTCGAAGCGCGACTGGTTGGGGGGCCCGGCCGAGGGCCCGCGGCCGTCGCGCGGCCCCCAGCGACTGCCGCCGCGCCCCGCGCCGCCGCCCCCGGCCGCCCCGCCGCCGCCACCCCAGCGGGATGCGCCACCGCCGCCGCCCCATCTGTCCTCTGTAAAATACAACTACTATTATTATCCTGAGTCCTGACAATAAACGCGAAAAAACACATCAAAAATATATGGTCGTATGGTCGTATCACCTCCCACATAATATAGACTTGAATGCTTTAAATATTTATCAGATGATTTAAGCAATCATCTGATAAAGATTTAAAGACCGGAGATAATATTGAAACATGAATTTGTCGAAAGTTGACGCTTTTGTTTTGAGTACAACAAAGATAGTATATGAAAAAGTTAATGCCAGTTTAGACGTATATTAAATTCTGTGTATAAATTTGCAATAAAGTTGAGGCTACAAAGGTAATTTATGTTGATAAAAAATGAAGTTGGTCCAAGTATATGGCCTTGTGGTACCCCATTACAAATAAGGCGGTCGTCATTCATGTATTTTTGTTTATTTTCACCATCTATATTCAGTTTGAAATAAAGATTGCTATAGTCGAATTATGGTCGCCCGACATCTATTCATTCTAGTTTAAACGAAGATATATTAATGACAATTGTATTGAAGGCCTATGTGAGGTCAAAAGAATATGCGATTTTGTCTTTTATTCATTGAGAATATAGTCTGAAGACTTTGCTGTAAAATTATTAGATGCTATTTCAATGTGATAAACTAATTACGTCCTTGCTGTCTGGCTAGAGTTATGTGTCAATATATAAAATTAGCTGATAATTTTTTTGTAAATCACTTGAAATTTGAAAACACAAATGATTTAGATCAATCATTTAGCCATTCTGGACATAAATTAGTTGGTCGCCTAGTGTGTGAGCTCCAATGTCGGCTTCCTTGCGCGGAGGACGCATGGTAAGTAGTGGTACACTAACCGCGGTCCCTCGGGAAGTCCCGGGGGCGGCGCTCGTTGGCGGGGTGGCGCGGGCGGTCGCTGGAGCGGTGTCGCTTGGGCGGCGGCTCGCGCTCGCGCTTGTCCTTGTCGCGGGCGGCGCCGGCGGCGCGCGCCTCGCGGCGGTAGGCGTCCAGCACGGCGCGCGCGTCGTCGGCGCCCAGGGACGGGAACAGCACCTCGTCTAGCCACGAGCACGCGCTGGGCAGCGAGAAGTTGGCTGCGGACACAGGGGGCGGTCAGGGGGGTCGGGGCGGGCGCGGCGCAGCGCCGGGGGGCGGACGGCGGCGGGCGGCTACCAACCTTTCATGTCCATGATAGCGGGGTCGGGCACCTCCTTGCCGTCGGCCTCCTCTCTGCGTTTGATCCGCTCGCGGTACGTTTCGTCGTCGGTCACGATCGCGACCGCGACTCGCCGGTATCCGTCGAACTCCCGCAACTTGCGCCTCTGGGCCGACGGGTATACGTTCGTCTGTTTTTACCCAACGCGATATCGAAACCGCGGGAATATGACGCCGTCGATGATGCGCGCAGATTATGATGTGGAGCAAAACATTCTCATTATAGATAGCGATGTCCCGTCGGTTAAACTTTTTATCTTTGTGGCAGTTCGACACCTAGAACAAGCTCAATAGAGATCCCATTCGCGGTTATTGTCAGTGTCCGAGGGCACCGCTTCCGCGCATATAACTATGTACTCACCTCCGATGTTCTAAAACAAAATAAAATGTGTTTGTCCCTACTTATTGCGGAAGCGGTGTGGTCATACAAGACTTAATTCTACTTATACATAGGACGTACCTTAAGATGCGAAGATGCGAGGTGACACTACATAATTATGCTTACAAATTAAGTCATTAAATAACATATCAGGGGGACGACCGATATATTCGGTAGGGCGGGGTGTACGATCTCGATTGTTCCTGATTAAGTGCGCTGCCGAAATGAATTTCATTAATGCAAAATAAAGAATGGTTCTCACCTGGTCAAGGATAAAATTTCTCCTGCGGCCCTTCGCGATTTCCAACAATTTAAGCACGCATTTAGCGCCCTTGGACACCATAGCGTCCCACCTGCCCTCGTAGCTGGCGCGGAAGGGTTTACAGTCCACCTGAACGATGTACACACGCATACAGAACTTGAGCACAGCCGCGGGCGCGCTTAGCCTAGCTTACACTAAGATATATGTACTTGTGATACCAGGGACACTCCTTGGTGACTGTCTCTCGGGACTCGTATACGTTCGTCCTCTTCAGTCGGCGATCCACTGGTATCATAATAACTACTCGCATTGACCGCTAAAGGTCGTTTAATATTTTTTGTTACATTTGTTTTATAAATGTTGCTCATATTGCTCCCTGTTGAAAATACAGACGGTGATTAGTATGTGTTTATAGTTGGCGGGTCCCTGCCGTGCTCATACCTCACAATCAAAGCTGGAAAGGAACGTTCATTAGTGCGTGTACAGTATTGAGTGTTGTATGCGAAAAAAATCTTGTGTCACGGTCAAATAAATAAGCTTTGTTTACATATTTTAAGGTGTTGCCATGTAAATAAATATTTTAATGATCACGCTCACACACACTTTTAGTGTCGACATACACAAACACACACTTATTTACTATAGTGCATTAGATGAATGTTTCGAGTGATATTGCGTCGTTGAAGCCCGCTCTCCACTGCGAGCGGTGTACCCTCGCAGCGCATATGTAGCAACACTACAGAACGAAAACATACTGCGACTAAAATGGTAAATAAGCTTAATTATCTATTCCGAAATTTCGTTTTACATTATTTAGCAGTGGAAAGCCCGCTCGAAGCTGCGCAAGCGGTATGTGCTGAAATTATGCATACTTACACGATCCGTATGGTATACTT
The DNA here is from genome assembly GCA_963082885.1 of Parascotia fuliginaria. Taxonomy (NCBI): domain Eukaryota; kingdom Metazoa; phylum Arthropoda; class Insecta; order Lepidoptera; family Erebidae; genus Parascotia; species Parascotia fuliginaria. The sequence continues at coordinate 7,035,807 of OY720197.1, forward strand.
ACCACGCTGCTGATAATACAACTGGTCGTAGTTCATTAATTCACCTGCTTGTATTTGGGATAAACATTATAGTACCAAACGAGTATAACCTAGTTTTAATAACATGACAACAACTCAAAATATAATCACAAAGCAATGGTTTAATTCGCTATGTATTTTGTTTAGACGTTGTTCTTATAAGGCACCGTCCTATTGTCATCGTATTACATGTTTAAACGACCATAGACCACTCAGTAGAACACAGTATCCAAAAACGCACGGTTTCGCGATCATTATTGTCGGATATAATCATTCCATTGCACGATCGATGACAATAGGACGCCTTGGTATATGACTATATGTAATACATAACAACTTAAAACCGCTCAAAATTTGTATAAAATAAACATTGTGTCTTTCCGTGTGTGTATAATGTGCAGTGTGTGGTGTGTAGTGTGTGCGCGTACCTTCATCTTGTCGAAGAGAGCTCCAGTGGATAGTATGTTATATCTCTTGTCCGGGTTCTCTGCGACGTGTTGCTTGACCCAGTGAGTCTTGCCCGAGCCGGGCAAACCCACCATGAGGATCACCTATAGAGAAACGAATATAAAAATATAATAGGAGAAAAATTATAACTTTATTGTTCGTTTTTCCCCTGAGCTTTGTTCTTTGCCGTTTTCGGGCTCTCAGGCTCGACTTCATAGTTTTCTGACATGTTGTATGAAACTTTGCCAATATTTGTAAAAGAAGAATTCTAAAAATTGTAATAAATAATCTAAATTGTAGTTCTATGTGTTAATACAATAGTGATATCGGCGCACGTGCTCAGAGTGCAGTACAAGTGCGCACTGACCTCGCACTGCGCGCGGGCGGCGGGCGGCGGCGGGCCGCGGACCAGCGCGGCGAGGCGCGCCAGCACGTAGCCGGGCAGCAGGCACGCCTCCGCGCCGTCCAGCTCCTCCTCCACCAAGTACCTGCCGTCAGTAACCATCGTTAACGACGAAACGGTGCAATGGGTGGTTCGACACCCCCGCCTACACCTTCGGGGATACGAGGCGTGAAACTGTGTACGATGAACATTACAATCATCATACCAGCCAAGAGACGTCCACTGATGAGTCTTCCAAGTATCAAACTCTTGATCAGTCGGTTGCCCGCCCACCGTCGAGTCGTCGGTCCACCTTGTGAGGAGTCTAATTGCTACGTCTTCCAATAACAGTTTTATAATTTTACTAACTACAACTAAGGAAACACCAGGTGAAAGAGTTAACTAGTATACTAAATTTTAGCTTACTGCTGTCGCCATCCACCTGCCCAGCGTAGCTATGTACCAGTCATAACATCTACTGTTAAATATCTATATAAGCAATAAAACTTACTGATGAACACTATTTATATACAAAATTTTAAGGTATTCTTTCAAATTTCTTATTATTGCAACTTGTAGGACAAAAGCAGATAGTTGCGACAGCTCTTAATTTTACTAATTCCGGGACTGCCTCTTCCAGGTCTCTCACTTCAGACTTCTTAAGATCATTTGTGCATACTAAGATATGTAGAACATTTTATATCCCATTCTGTGAGTACCAGTACATATTTGATAATTTTATAATGCCCATTCTTCTTTTACTTGTAACATTCACATTTTATAGTGATGGTTTGTAGCCATGTAAATATTCCCAATGACTATTATTATAAGTCATCTTCTTACCTTCATAATTTATAAACAATTTTGTTTTGCTAAATTAAACTGATTATACCTAAAACAATGTAATTTCGCTTGCGATCTCATATCACACAGATTATATGAGAGTAAATACGAAATATTGATATACCTGTTAAGTTAATATAACACATAAATAATGTATTACATATGATTAACTTTACAGGAGACAATGGTATGATCCTCATACATTACAACATTACATATACACTACTATCTACAGTATTTAACCCCAAAGTCCATCCAAAGGTTGTCTGAAAGAAATCGCTCTTAGCGATTGTACAATTGTGTTTTGTATCATCCAATGTAATAATAATATAATATAATAATAATATAATATAATATTCTACCACATTCACACAGCGCCATCTAGTCCCAAATTAAGCAATTATATTTGCTTGTGTTATGGGTACTAAACAACTGATATACTACTTATATATACATTTTTTTTTTTTTTTGTAAATACATGCATATTATAGATAAATTACACCCAGACACAGAACAAACAATCATGCTCATCACACAAAGGTTTGTCCTGGGTGGGAATCGAACCCACGACCTCCGGCTTAGCAGTCAGGGTCACTAACCACTAGACCAACAGGCCAGTCAAAATGTAAGTTATGTAAACATTTAAATAATGTACAATAAACCACAAATGCGTAAACTGTATCGTTCAGAGTTCAAGTTACATTAACAATCGTTCTGTTAAAATGCATTCGTTTTTGTTTATTATTCAATACTAATCAGGGTCTTTTTCAAATTTAAATTATTTGTCAGTTATTTTTACTGCAATTGTTCAACTATGGAATAGATTATGAAGATATTCATAGTTAATATTATAAATGCGAATGTAACTCTGTCTGTCTGTTACGCTTTCACGCCTAAACCACAACCTATTTTGATGAAATTTGGTATAAAAATATTGTTTTTTTTTTTTTTTTTTTATAAAAATATAGTAAGTGTTCAGCCATATTGTTTTTATGGACTTGTTTCTCTGCACGTGTGTCCTATAAAGTAGCCCTCAGTTTACACACATGATTCTTGAGCTATATTTTTGTGTAATCCACAATTATTTAAGAGTTTAGAGTATTGGATGTTCTTTATTTGTATGATTGTAATTTATTTATTTATTTAATAATAATAATTAAAACGGTTAATTACTACCAATTACAATAATTATTACACCATATACGATTCAAAACAATAATCACAGATAAAGAGGAATAAAATGAAAACAAAAAAAAATTATATGATAAAACACATTCAAGCATCACGCTCGCAGAACCGCAAGCACTCTGACAATATTTTCTGCCATCCATCCGCAAACAGATCACAGTTAGGATTGGCACACAGGAAAGCATTGAGTGCTGATAGTGTGCGCGGTACAGGATTGTGTAATTAGTAATGAAGTGTAGTGGTTAGATATATCGCCTCGACAAGTCACGTCGAACGGCAATATAATATTTTGTACTAGCTGACCCGGCGAACTTTGTTCCGCCTAACAGTCGATCAACATTACTTTATTTTTCTAAAATAAACGTAGCCTAAGTTACTCCTTATTACATCAGCTACCTGCCAAAATCGGTTCAACCATTTCAGAGATAAGCCGGAACAAACAGACAGACAGACAAAAATTGTAAAAAATGATATTTTGGTGTATGTACCGTATATTATATTCATATACATTTCAGACACTTCAATTTTATTATAGGCATAGATCACTCCAATTTTATTATATGTATAGATGATTTATAATTTACTAGCTTTACGCAGCGCGGTTTTACCCGCGTTAAGTTACATCTTTAGTTACTGCTCTGCTCCCATCGCCAATAGCGTGACGTTACATAACTCTCCTCAAGAACTGTGCTATCAAACGCAAAAATAATTATTGAAATTAGTAGTAGTTCAAACAAACTCTGCCGCTTTATATAAAATAGATCAGCAACTCGCCCTCGTCTAGCATCTGTATTAAAAGTTGCATTTTCCCGCTTGATGCATCTTCCTCGAAAAACGCACTATTTACAGTGAAAACTGTTTTAAAATACATTGGGTGGTTCTTGAGATTAGCGATTTTAAACAGACACGATTTCCAGTGACTTCATTTTATATACTATGTATAGATTATGGCGCAAACAACGTACTAAAACTTACCTAATAACATTCTTGATCCTCTTGTCCAAAAGAACCTGTCCCTTTAGCACTTCCTCTTCAGTCACTTCTGGCACTTCACCTTCTGTAACAACCAAGATGCTGTTGTTACATTTTATGTTTTAAATAGTCCACCTTGTGTGCCACTTTTTAATATCTAATTAGGACAGTTAATCAGGCTCTATTATATACTTATGGTTAAACTAACCAGGTTCAGGTTCCTCCTTGACTTCCTTCTCATCTTTAACTTCTTCTTTCTCTTCTGCTACTTCCATAGCCTCTGCTTTCGGTTCTTCAAGCTTTTCAGGGACTTCTTCTGGCTTGTCACCGTTTTCCTATAATAAAAACATAAAATATAATAAATAATTGTGTATCTAAATAAATTTCATTATAGTAAATGTGTACATTATTGTTAATATTTTGTTGTAGGTTTCATATTATTATGTATCGTTTAGTAAGTAATTTGGCTTTTGATAAACGTTATATTAACCCGAGTTTCAGAAAGGCTGATCAACGTAAAATTAACTAATAACCTGTTAAATCTCATAAAAATTACCTATTGGGTTTATAAAACCATGAATAATTAGTTTAATTTGATCTAATTAGTAAGTAATTAGATCAAATTAAACTAATTATCATACTTTTAGCATGATTTTAGGCAATTCACATGAGATTTAACAGGTTATTAGTTAATTTTTCATTGATCAGCCTTTTTGAGACTGGGAGTCAGTCTTATAAAATGTAATAGTTAAAATAAACGTTTAATATCTTTTAAATTGTGCCTAAAAAGTCACAAGCGTCAAGCATTACAGGTCTAACTGCCTTACGATTTATAATGATATTGTCACTTGAAGATAATCCAGACTAATATATACATTACACAAATAAAGGTTCATTGTGGCTTGTTACGCTAACCCATAGGTGTGCATAAACATCTCAAACTATACTTAGAACAAAAAACAACATACCTTAGGCTCCTCCATCTTTTCATCTTCCTCAGCAGGCTTCTCCTCTTCCTTGTCCTTTTCCTTGTCGTTTTCCTTTTCCTTATTTTCGTCGTCAGCCGGCGCTTCTTCGGGCACTTCCTCACCTCTCTCACGCCTCTCCTGGTCTTCCTTCTCTTTTCTTTCTCGCTCTACCTTTTCTCTCTCCTAGAGGGACAGATTAAAAATATGAATTTAGTATTCTCCAATAAAGGGTGGCGAACAACCGCTGGATGTGGGCGGCTCACGACTGGACATGTGAAACTTGGGAGAGGCCTATGTCCAGCAGTGGGCGTCTATCGGATAATATGAGAATAATGATAAGTTTTTCAATGATCATGAGAAATACTGTAATTCCGCTTGCGATCTCGTATGACACAGGTCACGCGAGAGTAAATACGAAATATTTATCTACCTGCTTCATTTATATAATACACTATAACAGTGAATTATAGCAGTATAACTTCACAGGTATAGTTACCAAATAAACCTTTAGATCAGAGCAAAGGACTCTATGGTGGATGGTCTCTACAGTAGTCATATCAGAGATTGACGAGAAACATAATTGGATCCTAAGAATAGATTTCGAATAGCATAATAGCAATTTACATGTATGTGTATAAAGTTTTTAAAAATAAATAAAATATATTTCTTACTACTAATATAGTGCTTTTTAAGGCCTTTAGAAACACTTTTCTAAGAGCTGTGAATCATCTTAACACAAGACTGACCCTGCAAGAAGTCTAGAAAAAATCGGCGTACTACTAAAAAACATTGCCAATTTCTATACCTCTCTCTTTTTCCTTTGTCTCTCCTCTCTCTCCTTCCTCTCCTTCTCTCTACGTTCCTTCTCCCGCTTCGCAGCCTCCTCCCTCTGTTTCTGCAGCGCCTCTTCAATCCTTCTCTTCTCTTCTAGAACTTGCTCGATCGGTATCTCAATGCGTTGACGTACAATCTTCGTTTTTGTCAGCATATTGTATCTGTTCACATACAAAAGTAATTACCATGAGATGACATCCTGACTTAGCTCTGTTCTATTTTAATTATGTATACTCTTACAAGTTTAACGAATCTTTTAGTTGTCATTTTATTAGAGCAATTATCACAGAATTTAATAGCTTTAGCAGTGACTTTGGCTGAGTCTACAGAATGTTTCTAATTCTCCCGCTTAGATCACAATCACGTGAAAATCGAGATAAAAATAGCCAATGTTACTCCTTAATAATGTAGCTTACAATGATGAAGGAATTTTAAAATCGATTTAGTAGTTTTTGAGACTATTTACTAGAAACAGACATATAAAAAATTAAGTCCATGTTTTCTCTGTATGAGAAGAGAGCTTCCCAGCAATGAGAAAATAATGGGCTGGTATGATGATGCCTTGACATTGTTGTGCCAAGTTACCGCATAACTATTATTACTTTAGATCACATGATTACAGTAATCCTAATTAGCAAATAGATTGATGAGGGCAGCTCCGGTCAAAGGTGAGATGCTTTGAGGCCAATGTCAAGCAGATGATTTCAGCAGAATGATGAATTCAATTTCCCAATAAAAACCACTTATACCTTAGAAATGTTGAAATTGACATGCTGTGAACCTTATTTAAATGACCGTTGCCATTCCAAATAAAAGCTAAATGCGTTAATATTCCGTGCTAGGTATGTACAATGTGAATGTCATTCTGCTTTGTATCTCGCGCATCACAGAACACACAAGTTGAAACAACAGAATATTTGATATACCTGCTCGGAAACTCATAGAACACCAGTAATATGGGCTGATCTATACAGGATTGTATCAACCACATTACTTTGATGTTCTAGTTAAAGCTTAGTATGCATTGTTATAAGGGTTAGAATACCATCACCAAATTAATTACATTTCTTTTTTTTATGCCGACAGTGGCAGACAAGCAAACAGGCTAAGTGTTGGTACGTGGTAACTGTCGCTCATGGACGACTCAGAGTCCCTAAGCATTTCTCCTGCAATACCAGAAACTCTGCGAAGCCTTTGCCTACCGTGAATGAAGTGGGGTAGGTGAAAGGATTTAGGGAGTTGAAGAAAAAATAAAGAGGGCTATTAAGCATATAATATATAATTAATTTATCATTTATAGACAAATGTATGATGAGACTGGTCAACAACCTTTACTACTAGTATTGTTGAATAATACTGCCTGTGACATTTAATCGCTTGCAATAGTTGATGAACATACTAGTTGAATGAAACATTATTCCGATTTGTAAAACTACAAAAACTCGTATTAATAAGTCCAGAAGGTGAATGTTATGGTGTAAATTGCATTTGGCATAATTATGTTCCGCAGTGGACTGCAATATGATGTTTAATTAATTAAAGTTGTATGTTATGACGGGTATCTTTCAATCAACCAATTTCACCAAGTTTTCAAGTAGTAACAATCATTTGACTTTACAAAAAAACCTGCTTTATGGCAACCAGTAACCATATATTTTTTTATGATTTCGGACAGCCGGCAACCTAGAAGCAGTCCCAAAAGATGAAATAACTTCCATTCTCTGATGCTGTTTCTCTGGTTTTTTATCTTCTAAGCTTAGTAATAGAGCTGTGAGTGTCAGTTGTTGTTAGATATACCTGAAGCCTTTTTGTCCTAAATATTCACATGCAGAGAATAACACTACCCTCCCATTATTTCAGATAAACTAATAAAATTCAAGTGTTACCTGTCATCTCCAAAGTTAACTTTATAGCACTGGTTCTTGGTGAGCACGTGCGGGAACAGAGCCTTGTCTCCTAAGATCTCTTTGTCAAACTCGTAAGCAACACCTAGCTCAACGCCGTTTACTGTGTACGATATCTTGCACGGGTTTGATTCCAAGTCCTGTAAACATTGTAAATTATAAATAATTGATTGGCAAAGTCGACTTTAATTTTATTTATACTTTATTGTACACGTAACAAGACATTAAGGTGTACACAATCAAACTAAATAAGTACAAAGGCAAGCGTAACTCATCTTTTGTGCTTTATTTCTGCTATATTCTAAGTTTTCAGGATTTTTTTATGTTGGTGTAACTTGGCAAATATTTGTTGGTGACATTTATACAGCCCACGTGGGTGGCGGGAGACTGTAATAAATCTATGCTACCAACAAACATCAACATTAACGACGACGGAGGCCAACTAACGCGCCTCCCCCTCCGCCGACCCACGACGAACAAACCAACGAATTTGCCAAGCTATAATAAACAACTCGTTTGCACCAAACTGATAAAAAAATGACGTAGAGTATTTACCAAATAAGCACCAACAACATCTTTTTCATTGAGCGCCTGTCCATACTCCTTGAACTCGCTGTTGTTGACCGCACGACCGGTGCTCTCGTAGCCCCAACTTAATTCACCCTCACCTATAAAAAATAACGATTTTTTAGCAACATGGAAATAATATATAATATGTCTTATTGTATTTAAAATCAATCATTTTTTCCTGAAATGCTAGCTCACAGCTACGTAGCAGTCGTGAGATCGGGAGCAACACTTTGAGAACGTAAGTACCTTGTTAATTATAATTAATAGAAATGACAACTGTTATTGTAGGGTCTAATAATTTCTGACTGATGGTGACGGAAAAACATCATGGGGTTTAATCATTTTTTTTTATATACAATTTAGGTGTCAAACCTGATGATATGAACGGTTGTCAAGACTTATCTCTGAAGTAATATATACAAAATACATCTAAATTGTTAAAAAAATATTACAAATTGTTTATATACCTAAATGCAGTGAAGAATCAACAGTGGACCATCCAATTCTTAGTCCAGAGCTGACGACTTCCTTCTCAGAGCATTCAGTAGTCGTTACGACTGCGCCAACTCGCACCTGAAGAAATATTATGTATGAGTATGAGGTATCTATTTGGTAATAACTGATGTATGAGACTATTCCATTTTACTTTTTAAAATACAGGTATATTATTGTATACTATTAATTGAATATCTTGGAATTAAAGTCGTCTATGTGTCATTTACTTTAAAATGTTTATCATCAGTATCATACATATTTATAAGTATACTGTTATTTCAAACATGTTTTTGTCTCAAAATGTTTATTTTGTATCATAATAGACTACTTTAGTTCCAGGCTAATCAATTTTTTTTTTTTTTATAGTAGCCTACCAAAGTGACTCCACCCCGCCTGATGGTAAGCAGTCAGTGGAATTCAGAAATGGCGGCCACTATACCAAAAGATATCGTTTTAAACTGCTGGTATGGTGGCCTCCACTATGGCGGCTGGGAATGGGGTTAGGGGAAGGAAATGAGGGACGTGAGGAAAGAGGAAAGGGGGGAAATTGGGCCTCCGGCGCTCTCACTCACCGAACGAAACGCAGTAGTACGGATACTACTACTCTTAAGTCGATCTTCTATGAGAGGGTAGTACTTCCCCAGACGATCCGGCCCATTCATGCTGAAATCAGCGTGGATCTACTACCGTAAATTAGGCGTTTTTTGAAGAAATAGTATTATCAAATAATTGGTATTGTATGTACAGACCTCGTAGCAGACCCGCCCCGCGCGCAGCCCGTGCGAGGCGCGCGCGCCGGCCCACGCGTGCGCGAAGGCGCCGTCGCTGAGCGGGACCACGCCCGTCAGCTGCGGCAGCTCCAAGTATTGGTTCAAGTCGCTGTCGTCTGCGGGCAACGGACACATTCAGACGATTGTTGCTTTAGAGGCGATACTACGCGCAAACCAGCGCAGAGCAGTGATTGTTTGAAAAACATCGAGTCAAATTTAAGTGCGTCTTGAAAAAACATGTCACGAAGCAGCCATTGTGAGACTACTATGCCAGCCATTTGAGACGATAGCTCGGAATGATGGCCACCACTTCTGTATCTCACTAACTGCTTACCATCAGGCAGAATGGAATCACTTTGGTACACTAATATAATAAAGATCCATTACCGACGAAATTCGCCTTAAAAATTAAAACTTTTCTGGCTGACTTATTTATTAAATTAGAAACAATCCGTCATAAATTTATACGTAAAATTAGCTAATTTCAACTTACACCATGAAAGAGTCATCTTATTTTCGTCGATTTCGGGCTCGGCAATCTTAATGTCGACCGAGTTCCTTTTCTTGTTCCTTTCACTAGGATCCTGGTAAAATAGAAATAATAGCTATTAATGAAATGACACGCATATTATACTAGGAATATAATAACATTTAATTTCCAAAAACGTTTATAAGCTGGATAACGTCAAGTCTCAAGGGCGCACCTCTCTATAAAAAAATATCTTCATCTGATATTGAAATTGGATCTAACCAATTTATATTTTGAAATAATAGACTGTTTATAAAAGCATCTAACTAGATCACTAACTACATAATGACACAAACTGTAACTAAAATATTTGAAGAAATGTGTAACACCGTTTTGTAACGTGTCTAAGGATGCGCGCACGTATGAAATGCAACCTAAACTACTCTATTCCCTTGTGTGTCATCTATACTGTTTTTTTATTTGAACGCACTAATCTCTGAAACAACCGTTCAGATTTGAATAATTCTTTTTGGTTATAGGCTATGTAACATACAAGCTACTGGCGACGGGAGCAGAGCAGTAAACAAAGATGTACCTTAACACAAGTGAATCTACTCTGAGGAAAGCAATACGTACCTTTGGCATTTTTTAACGGGTAGGTATGGTTTTTACGGTAGGTATTATTACTAATTAATTGCTTTTAAACTGTATTGCAAGGTCATTAGAGTTCTCCATGAATGACTATGTATAGATAATCCAGAGGTATGCCATACGTACCTCTGGCACCGTGAGCATTTCGTTAGTGACCTCCACCGCTCTGTAGAAGTTGCTCCAGCGAGCCTTCTTCTGTTGTTTGCGCTTCAAGCGGTTCAGCAAAACTGGGTCCTGGCGATATTATGAGAATACGTCACCCGAGAGCATTTTATTTTAAGTAATCCCTGAATATAAATTTAAACTACCTAAATAGAGGTTGGAGGTTTTACAAACATAGAAGAATAACAAATTATCTAAATAATGTCAAGGACATTGTGTAGTTGCCAGAACGAGTATGGTACAAAATGTGGTCCTATTCTAATATACATACTGTCTCCATAGTATATTTTAGGAAAAAATTTAATAAATATTTCAGTAGTTGTTTTACACTTTGTAATAGGTATAATTAATAAGGTATAATTTATGTTGGGTCCCAGAGCATTCAATGCGCAACCTATAGAATCGTTAATCGTCGGCATAAGCTAGTGCGATTTATATTAACATGAAGTATTTAATAATAATTTCGATCAAAATAAATTTTTTAGCTTTAATATAATTGCAAATACATAAATACTACACACAACCTAATTCCAATCTTCGCTGATGGATGAACTGAACTGCACTAGGGGCACAGTATTGGCTCGGGAACTATCAATCATCTTAGTCTCATGTCACATGAATGTTACTCTCCAAGAAGAGCCAGACACCCTCACTGATGGATAATAAATCTCTCGAATAATAGCGCTCAAGGCCAGTAGCAATTATACGAGTACATTTATATAGCAAATGGTTTTAAAGAAACGACAATGATGATTACTAAAACTTCACGTTATCTACAATTTCGGTACGTAGCTCTTGACAGTTAGTGGTTAACATAGCCTATGGACGTGGTTGTCTTCTAGAAGCATTTTAGAAATAACAGAGTATAGATAAGAGACTTACCCCCAGTTTCTCAAAGGCTGATCAATGAAAAATTTACTAATCACTTGTTAAATCTCATGTGAATAAACTAATTATTCATGGTTTAAGCAACCCAATCAGTACTTTACATGAAATTTAATAGGTGATTAGTAAATTTTTCGTTGATCAGTTTTTCAGAAACTGGGGGAGTGGAAGGCAAAATCAATGACTGTAGGAAACGTACTTTACGTGGATATTCTATGCGACGGGAAAGTTCAGCTCTGGTCAACAAGGCCTATTCTGCTATTCATGAGTCTATTTTTTCACGTTTATAAATACAAATTTAGAATACCTTTGTACTTAAACAGTCTGATATACTAGTTTTGTAAAATTAAATTCTGTAACCGGTATAACGGTGCTACATTTACGCCACAATCATAGTGACCTACCAACCTAACGCCCTTGCCGTGTGTACATACCTTATTACTTGTATAATAAGGTCTGTTACCTTGCTAACTTCTTCCAACTTCCTGGCGTCTTCTTCTGCTTGTTGTCGCTCACGTTCAAGCCGCTCTTGTTCTTTAACACGCAGACGTTCGTTCAACTGAGCCCATTCTTCCGCTTCTGATAAATAACGCGGCGCATTTTCAGTTTGCTCCTGATCCTGCTGATATAATACAAATATTATTAATTACACGAAAAAAACATGCCGAAGATATTCTTCATTCCCAGAGGTTCAATTATCAGATCAATTAACTACTTAATGAAAATATATAAATATTAGGCTTAAACAAAATATTACTTGACGATAGGGCTGTGTCAATAGTTAGTTAATAATTACAGCTAAAACTGGGCAAGTACCTTATGTAGCTTTTCAAATTCATATTATTATGTTCAAGTTTAGCATGGATATTACTGACTTATGGTGAAGAAAAACACCGTCAGAAAATATGATTTCGAAAATTGGCTGGAATTGCCTTGAGAAAGTTGGGCAATCAATGCTCGTTCTTTGCTCTAGTTTATAATCCGTGACCATTTTTTTGAAAGAGAAATATGGAACGTACATATTGCAATATTAAAGTCGGCTAATAAAAATCGACTCGATTAGCGGTCCTGTAACAAGTACGACGTGGGCGGGCAGCCTAACATGCTGGTAATACAAACCTCATTATCCACATTTTCCTTCTCTTCTACTTCCGGTTTAGCCTCATCAGTGTCCATTTTTTCTTCTACTTCGTTTACAACCTCAGAGCTTTTAACTTCTTTCTCTTGTGGTGCACTCTCCGAACTGTCCTGGTCTTCAGACTCCATTAGTTCTAAATATATAATGTTTATTTATTACTTATACTTACAATCGGACAAGGTGGCGAGATAGGGGGAGGCCTATGTACTTGATATTTTATTTTATACAAGTTTGGTGACAAAAAATCAGTCCACCTGCTGGTAAGTGTTAACCTATGGACATGGTTGTGTCCTCTAAGCATCGCAAAAACAATGCTAAAAAAAAACAAATAAGTCGTGTTCGAATGTATTGGGAGAAGGAAGAGGCCCTCTCCCTCCTAGATGACCAAGATGATAATTTATTGTACACAACAGAATATTGACAATTAATAGATAAAGCCTGGCTTAACTCATGAATGAGAATTCTGCCAGAAAACCTTACATAGGTAACAGTTGTTATATGAAATTAAATGAAGTGTACCACTAAATAAATATTATAAAATATCTGTTGTTTAAATAATTGCTATGACAACTAGTGTTTCAAAATAATCGTTGTGTACTTTGACAAGGCCACATGTCTTAAGTAAGCCATTACTTGTGAGATTAGGTCAGTAAATAGATTACCTCCTAATAGATACCACATTTACATTTATTTGTTTTAAGTCTTGTTCACACAAATAGGAAGTAGAAGTAACAGCTGCGCTGTGATTGGCTATTTAAAAGATAAGTATTCGAACACAGAAATACACCAATCATAGTGTCCATTGTGAGTTAATATGCTAGCGAACGCCGTCATCAGTTGTGCCCTGTATGCGGATTCTCATCATCATATCAGCCAAAAGATATCCACTGCTAGACATAGGCCTCCCCCAGTTTTCGCCAATATGGTCGGTCATTTGGAGTGTATTAGGGGGTTATCTATGGGTCAGTACCCACTCAAGCTGTTATAAAGCTAAGGTTGTTATAGATCACTATAAGGGATACTGTCAATCTCATATTTTGTCACTCAGTCTTACGTCCTGGAAATGAGTTTTTTTTCCTGTAAATATAACTATGCATTCTATGTAGTGACCATATAGAATTTATGACACCCTATAAACCCCATGATTAAATGCTAAAGACAACTGTATCTGCGACAGAATTTCCTATCATTTTATTTCCTAGAATTCGTCTAATTCTTAGTCTTAGTTTAAAAAAGACTATTGACGCACTAGGGAACAAGCTCTGTGTCGCGGAGGATTTTACAAACATACAATTGTCAGACACAAAGTACATCCAGACTCGGAACAAATATTTATCGATCACACAAAGTTCTTGTCCCGTGTGAGGATCGAACCCACAACCTCGTGCACAATAGTCGCTTGTGCTCCCATTGCGCCACAGAGGCAGTCTAAGCAATCTAATTATAAGTATCTAAGACAATAATAATATTTTGCTGTTGTACTCATGGATGACAGCGGCACACGGTCGTGAGCCGTTCGCCCCGTTTCGCCACCTTGGCGCAGCAGTACACATCTGCTGATATGATGATGAGTGTATATTGAACTGTAAATAAATAATAAAACATTACTTACCAGGTTCTTGAGGTTTCGGTGATAGTTGAGGCCTATAAAAAAATATAGGTAATCAATATATATTATGTGTAAACATTCTCACATGTGGTATGTTGATACGCAACAATTATTGACTGCTTGTCTATTGTTTACACTCGTCAGTTCTTGTGATCAACACTACTACAAGGCTACATGGAAGTGCAAATAATATTTTAATTTAGAAAGGAATTTATTAATGGCAAAGCGTCAGATAAGAAAGTATTCTACTTGATCGTTAATGATATAATGTAAACTTGGTTATGCCCCATAATTGTAGTCTCGATACAGACCCATGCCGCCTTTCAAAACAAATATTTATTGATCAAACAATATACTTATTTCAGATAGGAATACAAACCACGACCCTCAACGTACACGACGCTAGTGAAGCAATCACCTTGCTATTACCACATCTGCATTCTATCGGAATGCATACCATATTGTGCGATTCTCACACTGCCCCGCACTACGCTGCGGGGTGCGTGGCGACGATAATAATGTGACTTGTAATAATGTTTTAATAACGAAATGTAATGTATCTTCTTGTGTGAACTATAATTTTAATATTTCAACACAAACATATATTTTTGTTTGCAAAATAAATAAATAAAAATAAAACGGAGCGTAAAAGTAACTAAACTCGTGTTTTCAATACAAAGAGAGATATTTATTAACACGAACACCTAGGCTACTCTGCGTGATGTGCTGGTGTGCGTACTGCCTAAACACTGAAGCTAACGCGAAAAGCGCAGTAACTCTGACGGAGAATCATGAGACTAAGGGCAAGATTCACAGACCGCACTTTGACTTTACTTTGATGCAAAGATCTACTTTGTACCAAAAATATGTATCTTAGGCCCAGATTCACAATCGTGACTTTACTTTACAGCAAAGGCACCTTCCCAAAGTAAGCTTTGTATTGCCGAAGATTACTTTCAACTTCATATTCAAACATATTTTTGGTACAAAGTTAGACTTTACTTTGTAAAGTCAAAGTGCGGTCTGTGAATCTTGCCCTAGGACTGACTATGCAAAATGTATTATGGGAAAACTTCAGAACGGCCGAGTCACAACATTTTAAAACTTATGTTTCTGCCACTTAATTATATCAGATTTTTATATAATTAGAAAATAGTCCATTGACACCCCAGACTTATGACGAGGATTTATTGTTCAAACTATTCAATATCACAATACTAACCACCTAACACACTGCCACTGCATAAACAAAGTATATGCAGTGGTAAAGTATATAATAAGTAATACCATAGGTAGATTGTTTTACCATATGTTTATCGTGTACACAAAGCTATTTATACATACTATTGAGATAATAAAATTATCTATAAATTTACTTAATGAGTAGGTACTATTTTTATTTTTTCGACTGATGGTTAAAAATTGAGACAATAAATTAGCCTTTAGCAAAATAGTCATTAACCAAGTGGTTAATGACTACAACAACTATTTGTTTTATTTTTAACAAAATGTATAAAATATGTTAATTCATGTAGTATTTTTATTTGTGCGAAAATTGCTATTGTTTGTTTAAAAAACAATGCTATTATGTAGGATATTAATTAATAAACTGTGGTAAGACAGCGAGCGACGCGGTATGAAACGCTACGAGAGAGATTGTAATGTACTAGTTGACATAGAAAACGTCACGATTCACGTCGTGTCTCCATCCCCTCCGCCCGCTGTTGTAGGGGCTGTTTTTATACAATCTGTATATGCCATGAAATTACAGCTTATGTTGTCACTATGCTCTAGTAGGGCTAAATATTTGGGAATTCGTAGAACACTTTATATTTAATGAATGAATGTTTAATTTTCCATATCGTTTTCAGCATGTCATGACAGCATGTCAGTGGTGTATGTAGGTACATAAGATTTTCATCAAGGCTTGCCCCATTGACAACATCCTCTTTATCTCAACAGCTAAAATCATTATAGGATGCAGTGCTTTTAGGTGTAAGACTGGTGGAACAACTACCTTACGAATTTTATATTAGCCTACCAAAGTGACTCTACCCCGCCTGATGGTAAGCAGTCAGTGGAACCCAGAAATGGTGAATTGGGTAGGAAAAGGAAATGATGGAGGTGAGGAAAAAGAAATTATACCTCCAGTGCTTTCACTCACCGAACGAAACGTAGTAGTACGGATACTACTACTCTTACGTCGATCTTCTATGAGAAAGTGCTGATACCAGCATAGATCTACTACCGTAAGTAGAATGTGGATGAGTAGGATCAAACTACTATACAGCCACTATAAAATATATTATATCATTAGATTCTACTAACTTCTCATCCTCACTAGTGTCTGGCTCTGGAACTGGCTCAGGTTTCGTCACGGGCTCAGGTTTCGTCACCGGCTCAGGTTTCGTCACCGGCTCAGGTTTCGTCACGGGCTCGGGCTTCTTCACCGGTTCAGGTGGTGACACTGGAACTGGCACCGGTGCGGGAGTCGGTGAGATGCGAGCTTTCTTCACTGGCAACGGTTCACTATCAGAGTCCTCCTGGCTCGGAGAGTACTGCTCACTTCCTTTACTCTCTTCCTGTATTGGTTCTGGTGGAGGGTCGTCACGCACAGGCTAAGGACGAATTGGGAATATTAACTTATGGGTCGCAGTTTTTTTATAAAACTAAAATGACAAGAACTGATGGCTGTTGAGGCACAAAAGGTTCTTGAGTGGCGACCACGTACCGGAAGACAGCGGTGGGCAGACAAGTTGGACCGACCACCAGAAAAGTGTAGTGGGCAAATGATGCATGAGGGCGGCTCACGACCGCCCAAAGTGGCGGCAATTGGGGGTTGCATATGTGCAACAGTGTACATCTTTCGGCTGCTATGGTGAAGGTGACAAACAAGCATAAGCCCTTTTTGATGGTAAGCAGTTAACCTAGAGATGCTTGCACCACCAGCAGTTGTTCTTATGACTAGAGACAAGACTCCACCATCAGGACCTAATGATTAAACTATTTAACTGCTCGTAGTAAAAAATATATTAGTCACTCATCAAGTATCTAGAACTAATTTGAGAATAAGAAAGATAATATTATCGCCTTTTATTTTGGTGCTCTGGGCATTTACCCAGCTTAGCCCCTTCAGTCCTCCTCTCAATCAGGCCGTGGCAACTAGATAAAAAAATGCACAAATAATAAGTAATGTGTCAGTTAAATCTCACCTTAAGCGGTGTGGCCCCTAGTCGAGATGATGACGACCGCCGCGTTGTTCTAGGAGCAGGCACTCGTCGCGGGGTCGCCGGTTCGTCAGCATCCTCAGTTGAAGTGTCGAGAATCGACGTGTCAGGGATTACTGTCCACATATAATTATTTTATTTAGACTTATTTATGGTACTTTTTGTTATTAATATTTGCCCGGTAGGTCAAATGGAGCCTTCAACAATACATAAGTGAAAACTGCATTTAGTTTTATGCGTATATCTAACATACAGACTGACACAAATTTCAAAAATTGGTGTTTACCATGTTTTGTATTTAAACACAGGTTTTAATGATTGACTGTAAGATTAAAAAATCCTTTTTTTTCTCACACTATCAGTCTAACAAGATCATTCAATAGACCTAACCATAGTTTTAGTTTGTGTTTACAAATTGTAAACTTTCCTCTTAGATTTGAAAGGTTCTGTGCCAATGGTAAAAGGCAGCTGTTATAATGTAATTGGTCTATATGGATGATCAGTATTAGTATTTCCTATTTCTGTAATGTAAATGCTAGCAGTTTCAATAGCTAGCTCTGTTATTGTAAGTGCTACCTGCAGCTAATAGACCTTGCAAAAGACAAGTCAATGTTTTATTAAGTCTGTTTCATGCAATTTTATTATGTATTACTTATCCTTTATATTAAAATTATGTCAACATGAAATTATCGTCATTTAAGGAGATCGAACATTCTGTGATTGCATTTCCATCAAAATACCTCTTCTACTGGATAAAACAGCTGCTTGATATATAATACTCATTCCCTTCTCCTAACCCCATTACCAGCCGCCATAGTGGTGGCCACCATACCAGCAGTTTAAGATAATGGCTTTTGGTATAGTGGCCGCCACTTCTGGATTCCACTGACTGCTTACCATCAGGCAGGGTGGAATCACTTTGGTAAGCTGAAAATAATAATAATAATAATAATAATAAATCTTTATTTCAGACTAAGTCCATATAAACGAGTGAAAGATATTAACAGTATTACAATATGGTGTTTACACATAAAAACATACAAGTTACATTATCGTTTTATATGTGTCAACCTAGATCTTGACAGTCCACAGCTTCCTTTGCTCATGCATTATACATACAACTGAATTTGGAATAACAAACATAAACTTTAACCTCTAGGTCAAACTTACAAATTTATTTAGTTTATCTGAAAGATACATAAGAGCACCAAGACAGTAGGAAAATTTCAGTCAATTTAGTGACTTATTAATAGACATTAAAAAGAGTTGGCAAAAAATGCAGAAGATTTTTTTACTTTTTGATCGAGTTACCTTAAACGCAAGATGCCAATGAGGGCGTTATACCTAAACATGAAATTTGTCTAAAAAGCTGTTTGCCCTAAATGAGAGATGCCGATGAAGCAGTATGCCTGAAATGTGAAATTGACTTAATAGCAGATTGCTTAAAGTTAATGTCTACAAAGCACATTGTCTAATTGGTTAAATGCCTACAAATCAAATTGCCTAAGTGTTTAAATGTCTACAAAACAAAATGCCTAAGTGGTTGAATGCATACAAAGCAAAGTGCCTAAATTTGTGAAAATTTTTTATGTTTTCGTGTGTACCTAAGATAGCGTTTTGTAGACAGCTGATTATAAATTATATGTACATAATATTTAACATTTTGTAGTTGATACATTGACCACATACACTACTACTGGGGGCCTACTTTGAAAATCTAAGATAGAAGTTACCAGTGATTTATCCCTTTCACTAGATTTAGTCAAGAATAACGACTGAAAGAGACACTAATTATTGACACACTGTTGTTATTGTAGAGTCAGGCATTAAGTCCGCCATTACAAATTGTATGTATAAAGTTGATAAATAAATAAATAAATAATAGCCGCGTGCCACTAAATTCGACGTTCGTCAATTTCCTTCAAAAATTATTGTGAGAGGACAAATGAAAAAATAGAGCTTGGTCTTATATTTTACAATGAAATAGGCCTTAAAGTCGATAACTCTCTTCATGTTATTGTTTTTTCAATCATTACCAGCCTATCCACATATTAAATTTATAGCTTCTCAGACATCTTGTATTTCAGGCAAACAGCTTTTTAGGTAAATTTCATGTTTAGGTATAACACCTTCATTGGCATCTTGCGTTTAAGGTAACTCTATCAAAAGGGATTTTTTTATACCAGAAAGTAATATGTTTTATTTCTCATTTCATTCCAACCTTATATATATTAAAATTTATGCTAAAATACAACTTACTAACAAGTATGTTATGTTTGTATTTTAGATTCATTTCTATGGTAAAAGCAAATTTCTTTGGGCAATGCAACTTCAGTACCATGATGCCCATACATTCAACACAATTTATAAAAAGACATCAAAAATTACAATTTTGCATGTTATATTTTATACTTTGTTCATACCACTTCAAATTTATGACCTAATAGTAGATACTATTTATTGTACAACTATTGTTATATTATTGAATGCCTCTGTTGGTTCGGTGGTACTATGTATGAACTGGCACGCAGAGGTGGCAGGTTTGATTCCCAATCAGTGCAAATATCTGTGTGCATGAACATATTTGTCTATTGGCATTGTCTCATTGTATAATTGGGTGTTTCTATGTATGTTTTATATTAACAAAAAAAAAGTATTGTATATTTATCCGCATTCATGGGTTTAGATAGTGTTGTGTGGTTGTTGTGGTGTTATTGGTTTCTATGAACTAAGAAATACGAAATCCTGCAGAATTTTAGAAGTATGCAGTCTTTTAATGCATCACAATAATAAGGGTTTTGAACAGACAAAAATAACTGACTCTTGATATCATAGACAATAACAATGAGAAAATAAGGTAATCAAAATAAAATGATTGCAATTTTTCGTTTTTTTTAAATACATTTGAATTGAATCATGGTACTCATTATCTTCAATTTCAAAGCAAACAAGGCCATATTTTCTGATGAATTAATGAGATAGCATAACAATAATGGATAGGTACCTCTGTTTACATATCTGTTGACGATCAAACAGTTCATTTAACGCATGAAATCAAACAATCAGTTAATTGCCATTGCCAAACAAACGTGATTCTTATTACAAATTGTTGGCAAAAACGAATTGTGATAGGACGGCATCGGCAGGGCAGGTTTCTCGTTTTCTTTTTAAATATGTTGTATGTACATGACGTCATGAAAAACCGGACAAAAAAATTGGACCTGTAAATAGCCAAAAAATGCACGTGCCATGGCATTTTATGACTGATTTATTTTTCAAGTTTTAAACTTCGTATTTACACATTTTGAAAACCAAATACACTGAAACATAAAGAGCGAAATTGTGAAGGTTTACCTTTTCCTGTCTTCGATTCCAGAGCTTTCTTCAATCTTTCAACTAAAGCCGGCTTGTTCCCTTTGGTGTCCAAACCGAGGGCGCCAAGCTCGGATCTAAGATCCACAACCTTCATCTTCGAAGGATCCATGGTTAAATTCTAATAATGTGTCCCGTTCACAATAATCAATGGTATAATTCACACACTAGTAAAACACAAATTGCGTGTAACCAAACATTACTCGCGAAAATGTTGCAACGAGAAAGCGCCAAGCTATACCAAGATGGCGGCACGCAACAACACGTAACGGAAACGGAAAACTAGAGATGTGCCTTTAATAATCGACTTTAGAATAGCGATGAAACGTATTTACGCTACCAGGGCTTAAAACCAGGGTTTCGCTTCAAAGTAGGGCGCCCTGGTACGAGCAGACAATACTTGCAAGTATGAAAGTATGTGCTGCAAGGCGAACGCGCGATAGCATAGCATAGAAAAACGATTCATATTTCAATGTAGATATAAAACACACTCGTATTTAGTGAATAATGAATACTTTTATCTTCTAAGTATTTTTTTATTCATACGAATTTGCTCCTTATCTTACTAAGAATACAGGTTGAATTTCTATGCAAGTATTTTAGGTAAGACGCTCGCGTCCAATACTTGCAAGTTTGAAAGTAAGTGCTTTAAGTCGAACGATAGCATAGAAAAATGATTCATATTTCAATGTAGATAAGAAACACACTCGTACTTTGTGTATAATAAATACTTTTATCTTCAAAGATAAAAGTATTAGTATTAGACTTATATTTTTTTATTCATACGAATTTGTTCCTTATCCAACTAGGAATACAGGTTGAATTCCTATGCAAGTATTTTAGGTAAGGCGCTCGCGTCCAGCGTGGTGCGGGTTGCTATACTCGAACCCGACCTTTAGCGGGTGGGACGACAAATACTTTCAAGTATTTTAAAACCTGGTATTCGACCCTCGTACTTTTACGTACTTGTACTTAGAAGCCCTGGTATTGAATTTTTCAAGTATATCTCATCTCTACTTTAGAACATGTTAAAAAGATTAGATGAGGCCATTTACTTAAATAATGTTGCAAATAAATAAATATTTTTATCGCCATTGTTATTATTTTACTGTTGCACATCACCTTCACACCACACTGTTCAAATTCAAACAAAAAGATGAAATATTCAATTCTGAAACGAGTGTCAATGATTTATGGGACTATGTTTGGTGCGCTAAGCAAAAAACTTTAATTTGGTGCATTTCAAAATTGATGCGAGATGCTTTTTATCATCCTACTTATATCATACCAAAAATTAGGTAAATCTCCATTTACACGCCGCAAGTTACAGAAAAAAGGTGATGACGCCTTAGCAGAAACAAATTTTATTTTGAGTACCTATGCCTTATTTTATCCAGATTCTACGAGTACACAATGACATCATGGTACATTGACCCATCCCATTTACTAACACAAAGTTATCAGGAATGTATTATAGTATTATATTGACTTATTGACTATTACTACTTGAATATATATATTGACTGGCCTGTTGGTCTAGTGGTTAGTGACCCTGACTGCTAAGCCGGAGGTCGTGGGTTCGATTCCCACCCAGGACAAACCTTTGTGTGATCTGATGAGCATGATTGTTTGTTCTGTGTCTGGGTGTAATTTATCTATGGTATATATGTATGTTTACGGTAGTAGATCCACGCTGGTTTCAGCATGAATGGGCCGGATCGTCCGGGGAAGTACTACCCTCTCATAGAAGATCGACTTAAGAGTAGTAGTATCCGTACTACTGCGTTTCGTTCGGTGAGTGAGAGTGCCGGAGGCCCAATTTCCCCCTATCCTCTTTCCTCACCTCCCTCATTCCCTTCCTCTAACCCCATTCCCAGCCGCCATAGTGGAGGCTACTATACCAGTAGTTTAAGACGATAGCTTTTGGTATGGTGGCCACCACTTCTGGATTCCACTGACTGCTTACCATCAGGCGGGGTGGAGTCACTTTGGTAGGCTAACATAAAAAAAAAAAAAAAAAAAATGTATTTACAAAAAAAAAATGTATATAAGTAGTATATCAGTTGTTTAGTACCCATAACACAAGCAAATATAATTGCTTAATTTGGGGCTAGATGGCGCTGTGTGAATGTGATAGAATATTATTATTATAATATATTAATAATAATAATAAGAATATTATTATTATTATTATTATTAATATATTATTTCCTATCAACTTCATTTCCAGAATTATACGATACCTTTTGCTTCTTTTGTGATGATGACGGCGAATCTGTGTCCATATTTAGACTAATAATTATTAATTACTTTATACCCGGGAAGCTACAACATATCTTCACGTCCGCACTACCGCAGTGTCTCAAGACTAAGGTCTCTGACCAGTGTGTGTTGCCAGTGATGACATACGGAGCAGAGACGTGGTCGCTAACTATGGGTCTTATCCGAAGGCTCAAAGTCGCTCAGAGGTCGATAGAGCGGGCTATGTTAGGCGTCTCCCTGCGCGATCGTTTGAGAAACGAAGAAATTCGCAGGCGAACCAAATTCCATCACGCAAAAAGGCCCAACTACGAAGGGACCACATGCGGGAAACGAGCCCGCGAAAAGAAGAAGAAGAAGAAGGCGAACCAAATTAGCCGACGTAGCTCGCAGAATTGCTTCTCTGAAGTGGCAATGGGCAGGACACATAGCTCGCAGAACTGACGGGGGAAGAAAGGTTCTAGAGTGGCGACCACGAACAGGAAGACGCAGCGTGGGCAGACCCCTCACAAGGTGGACCGACGACCTTATAAGGGTGGTGGGCAACCGATGGATGAGGGCGGCGAACGACCGACAACGGTGGCGAAAATTGGGGGAGGCCTATGTCCAGCAGTGGACGTCTTGTGGCTGATATGATGACTTTATACCCAAATAGCCACGAAAATTCAAACCGAAGGTCTGCTTTAATAAATCAGAGTTAAAGCCACCTGGCCATGTAATAAAGTATGTGTAATCCGAAGACTGAATATTATAGTACTCTCAGTCTATGGTATAATCTTACTTCACTGCATGCAATGGCGGGAATATTAA
Organism: Parascotia fuliginaria; assembly: GCA_963082885.1. Lineage (NCBI taxonomy): Eukaryota > Metazoa > Arthropoda > Insecta > Lepidoptera > Erebidae > Parascotia > Parascotia fuliginaria. Next base: position 7,059,780 of record OY720197.1, read on the forward strand.
AAAAAAAACGTCTTGTTGCTTGGTTACATTTATTTTAGTTTATTTAACTCAGTGATGAAAACTTAGATAAACAACATTTGTATTAATTTATTTTTATAGTTGAATCTCACTCTCACTGGAATCTACGTTCTATAATGGCTCCAAAAGAAGAGGTTGTTAAAGGTAACTTTATAAATTGAACCTTTTGCGTTAGAAATAGAAGATAAATTACTTAATAAGTTTCACGTATTTCATACGAGTAGGTAAATCTACTGTGGTAACAGGTACTTACCTACTATTGTTTGATTTTGTATTTGCCTAAAATATCTGTTCTTTCTTTGTACAAACTTAAATCACGTAGGTAAAATAGTAAGAGATTATTTTTTTATAAGTAAGTAATATTTTTCTCATTTACTTAGTTCATGCAGAAAATGATTTGGAAGCAAAAATTATGGAAGCATTTGATGTTTTTGACCATTCCGGCAAGCAAGTCGTTGATGTACGAGAAATTGGAACAATCTTGCGCTCTTTGGGTAATTATTATCTATACATATAATAAAAATGTATCCGATCGCTGTCTGTACATGGAAGATATATGAGAAAAAAAATTATTGGGGCCTTTATCAACGCAAATAGAACCCAAAACAATGATTGTTACAATTTTTGTCTGTTTGTCTGTGCGTTTGTTCACGCTAATCTCAGAAACGGCTTATCCGATTTACATATGGTTTTCAATACATTGTGGTAAGCTTCACTTAACATTTAGTGTTTGTTTCATGCCAATCGGTTCATAAATAAAAAAGTTATGCGAATTTCAAATGTTCGACGTGATTCTCACGTCGAACATTTGTTAATTTACTACGAAACCTGATAGAAACAGAGACTGTATCAGGTTACGGAATAGCAGATAGCGTTTTTATTTTTCGGATTCCTCTCATTCTAAACAATCTTCCGTTTAGTTTTAAATGAGTCCAGTCTCCAGTGAGCCATGTTTCGCGATGACAATTAATAAAGCCCAAGGTCAGACACAACTAAAAGTTGTGGGTGTGGATCTAAGTATTAGCTGTTTTTCGCACGGTCAGCTTTATGTGGCTCTATCACGTGTTAGCATTCCTAACAGCCTGTATGCTTTGATCCACGATGGCTATACGTCTAATCCATACATCCATACACCCATACGTATTATATAAGATTTTGTCGTGACTGACTGACTGACTAACAGACAACGCACAGCCTAAACTGCTGGTCGTAGTGACTTGAAATTTGGAGGGTGTGTTTGTCTAAATATCTAGAGGTTGTACTAAGAAAGGGATTTTTAAAATTTAATTCCTAAGTATGTGAAAAGGGAAAAAAAAATATCCTTATAATTTTATTTTACCAGGAGTGGATTTAGAGGGGTGAAATTAGGGAAGAAATATTCTATACAAAGATCTTTAGCTTTTGAAGCTAGCGACTTAAAATTTGCAGGGAGGGGGAAGGAGGGAAAGGAGGAATTAAGGGGAAGGAGGAAGGGAGGGGAAAGTGAGAGGGAAGTGATGGGGAAGCGAGAGGAAAGTGATGGAGAAGTGAGGGGGAAGTGAAGAGGAAGTGTGGGGAAAATGCGGGAGAAGTGAGAAGAAAGTCAGGGAGAAGTCAGGGGGAAGTCAGGGGAAAGCCAGGGAGAAGTGAGGGAGAAGTGAGGGAGAAGTGAGGGGAAAGTGAGGAAAGTGAGAGGAAAGTGAGGGGAAGTGAGGGGAAGTGACGGAGAAGTGAGGGGGAAGTGAGAGGGAAGTAAGGGAAGAGTGAGGGTGTAGTGAGGGGGAAGTGTGAGGGAAGTGTGGAGGGGGGAGTGAGGGGAAAGTGAGAGGGAGTGAAGAAGAAGTGAGGGGTGAGTGAGAGAAAAGTAAGAGGGAAGTGAGGGAGACGGGAGAGGAGGGGAGGGGGAAGGGACGAGGAAAGGAGTTCTCGAATGGTGGAAAAAGGGAGGAGAAGGGCAAGGAAGCGATAGGAAGGGAGAGGAAAGGAGGAAAAGGAAGGATAAGGAAAGGGAATAGAGGGAAAAACGAGGAGGCAAGGTAGAGGGAAGTGGAGGAAACGGCAAGAGATGCTGGAGGAGGGACAAGGGATGCTGAAGGAGGTGAAGAGCAGAAGGGGGAGGGGAGGAGAGGAAGGAGGAAACTGTGGAGAGTGGAGAAAAAGGGCGACAGGGAAGAAGGGGAAGGGGAAAGTTATTTTAGTGAAAATTTGCCTTTGTGTATTGTATATTGTTTTTACGAGGGATATCTTTAGGTAGGTGAAAGAGGATTTGTATGAATGGGAGATTAAAAATAGCATGAAAATCAGTATTTAAACAATATAAAAATGTCTATTGGAAAAAACGATATTCACGCGAGCGAAGCCGCTATCTATATACATAAAAGCAAAAGGTCACTCACTCACTCATCAGTCATCACGAAATCTCAGAAACAACAAGTGCTAGGAATCTCAAACTTTGCATGGTCGTTCCTATTAGGATATAGGTGCTCACTTAGACGGAATTTTGCGAAATTCATCCCCTAAGGGGGTATAAAGGAGTGGCAAAGTTTGTATGAAACTTTTATAGTTTTTATAGTAGAATTACCAAATTACTAGAAAATACTCTTTTTTTAATATTCAGAAACCACCCTTATTAAGTGGGCAAATAAGAGTCGCAAGTTTGTGTGAAAGTGGTTTGTCAGTTTTAGCGGTAGCGGGTTTAAACTGGATTCGCCACAGAGACGGATAATACTGATATTTATTACTGATACAATGTACGATTGCCATATAATCAGGCACGCAATATTCTCATAGAGGCACCCATCTGAATTTTCACGCGAACGAAGTCGCGGGCAACAGCTAGTTTATAATAAGTTCTATTATCAATGCACAAAGTGACAGAATTTGATAAGACACTCGCTTTTAATAGGGTCTTGTAAGCCCTGCTGAAGCACCTCGATCATAAAGAAAACTACCAAAGTAACTTACCTTATTTCCAGTGTTCAAAGGTAGGTTGATTTTTATTTAATAATAAAAAATATATTTCCTCTAAGGATATAAAGTGCTAGTGGCAGACGGCGGCGAAATGGGTGACCACTTACTAGTAGGTACGTAATAGTAGTCTACTATGCCACCAACAGGTGAGCCGCTAACTGTCGCCGAGGTTTTCCTGAGAGACTACACAAAGAGTTCTTCAAGAAAGGAGATAAAAGGTTTTTAACAGGGTCGGCAACGCGCTAGTGCTGCTTCTGGTGTTGCAAGCGTCCATAGACTACGGTGACTGCTTACTATCAGGCGAGCCGGCGGGCCGTATGGTTGATATTCACCTTAGTCATATAAAAAAAATCGGCGCGGGATTACCCACATCCCGCGTCCATTACTTTAAGTAGCTTGAGTTAAAAAAAATATACGATGATATGAGTTATCTAATCTGAGGTAATCTATGCCAAAATGTGAACAGCTAAGTACACGTATAAATGTTAACAGGGTGTTGTCCTACTGAAGCGGAGGTGCAAGAAGTGATCCTGACCACCGAGAATAAGGAGGCGACGGGCACTGTCCCATTGAGTAACTTTATGCCCTTCATGGCCAAAGCGATGACCGCTCATAGGTAAGTTCGCACCTTAGAGCGTTGCACTAGGAAGAATCCTTCTAATGTTTGACGCGAGGAAATGCTGCTTTATGTGAGGAGCGCAGCCCGTCAGAAATGATTTATGAAACAAACTCGCATGTTATTGAATTGGCTGTCTGACTCTGAATTTAATGCTTTGTTTGATTAGATCATCATCCATAGCCTGTAGGTACACACTGCTGCCCTGCTGGATGTAGGCCTCTCCTTTTTTGTTGATTAAGTACCTAAGTAGAAATATAATTCTTTAATATGTCTAAAGTATACCTAATAGTAGGTAAATTGTCCTAGCATGTTGGAAATCGAACTCTAGAACTGTGTAATAGTCCGTGGCGTGCGTCCGTACACGATATGTAGGTACTATAAAACCACCAAGTTTAACAAATATAAAAACTTTTATTAGACTAAAATTTTGATCGTAGGTTTTATCCAGCGAGTGCCGATACCCTATTGGCAGCGTTCCGCTACTTCGACACGGAAGGACGCGGCTACCTTACCAAAGAAAGATTCACGAAACTCATGCTGGAAGAAGGAGAGCCTTTTACAGAGGTCAGCTATTATATAAAATTATATAAGACAGCTATTAAACATATAAGACGGGTGCCGTGGGTTCGATTCCCGCGGAAGGCAAATATTTGTGTGATGAACATTTGTATTTGTCTTCAGTCTGGGTGTTTCCTATGTATTCTAAGTATGTATTTACAAAAAAAAAAAAAAAAGTATGTATATGTATTATATTTCAATTATCTAGTACCCATAACACAAGCTCTGCTTAGCTTGGGACTAGATGACGGTGTGTGATAGTGTCCACTTATTATTATTATTATTATTATTATTATAATTATATAAAGCGGAAGAGTTTGTTTGAACGAACTAATCTCTAGAACTACCAGTGAGATTGGAAAAAATATTTTTGTGTATGATAGCCTCGTTCTCGAGGAAGGTTAAAGGCTATGTAACATCACGCTACTGGTGACGGTAGCAGAGCAGTAAGCAAAGATGCGGGTGAAACCGCTCCAAGGAAAGCTAGTCATATATAACTACTTACGTAAAAGCTCGGATATTTCACTATCTTATCTTTGTGTGCCCGTCACCTTTAGCAGGTCGCCGGTCCACCTTGTGAGGAGTCAGCCCACGCTGCGCCTGATCAGGGTGGCGGGCAACCCATGGATGAGGGCAGCTCACGACCGACCAAGGTGGTGAAAATTGGGAAAGCCTATGTCCAGCAGTGAACGACTTTCGGCTAATGTTGATCTATGCGTGATCGTAGCTCATCCCATGGTTAAATTTCTTATGTGTGTGTGGTGCGAGGGCCACTTTGTTAAAACTCTTTAAAAATGTCCTTATGATTTAGTGAACATTCCTAAAGAATTGTGAAAGTTGAAACCAGATTTTGTGAAAGTCAAATAAGCGAGTTATGGCCTGTATAGTTGGGCCCTCAGTTCTCACATAGAGGATTGAGGGCCCACCTGTACCAGATAAAGTATGGCCACTGCAGTAAAAGTGTTTATGCCAAAATCTAAGCTAATGCCAATCAAAATTTGTGAAAACTAAATCATAACGCAAAATACTGTCCTACTTCGTAAATTTTCGTTCAAAATGGGCCCTCAATGCTCATATACGTCAAAGTTTATAACGTAAATAAAATAAAACCACTAACATATAACTACTGTTTGAAATCCTACATGCTACTGAAGAAATTGTGAAAATTTGTGAAAGCAAGAACAGGTCACAGCTTCTTGTTGTTTGGAAGTTATGACCTTGAGAAAACTCGGGCCCTCAATCCTCCATTTCTTTTGTATGTTTTTTTATTGTGTTTTAACGTATGAAAGACAGACAAACATAAAATTGTGTATTTTTGTGAAAAAAAATGTGCAACAAATTGGTGTTATTTGTTTATAATAAGACTTACGATAAAAGTACAAATCTTAATATATTCTGAAATTGACTATTTTTTCATTGAGTGTGTGGGTAGAGTGACAATAAATTCTTTATCTTAGTTCTTTATCTTTTTTTTGTCCTAATTGTTCTTCTATAGGAATAGATGGTATGCGTCCTCTTGGCATGGTTATGTGTATCTATTGGAAAACTTTCTATTATGTTGTTTAATATCAATATTTTATTAGATTTTAATTATTTGATTAAAAACGTCAAATTAATTAACAGCTTTATTTTTTTACTCTATAATGTCTTTGAAAATGAATGTTGTAATTCATTGGAAGAAATAAGTTTTTTCAATATCATAAGTACTTACTTATTACATAATAATTTGTAATTTTTTATTTATTTTGAATTTGTCCTCTTAGTTCTCAATTCACTTTTATATATATATACTATTATATAAAGCGAAAGAATTTGTTTGTATTTCCATTAAAATAATTATATGTTTGCAGTCAATTAACTAAAATAACTCCACCTTTTACGACCTCTGTTAACAACGCACAGACACTAGCACTATAAAGCGGAAGAGTTTGTTCGTTTGTCTGTTTGAATGCGCTAATCCCAGGATTTCAGTTGGATTAAAATAATTCTTTTTTAGTTTGATAACCCAGTTCTTAAAGAAGGTTGTAGGCTATGTAATATCTTGCCACTGGTGACAGAAACAGAGCAGTAAGCAAAAACGAGGGTGAAACCGCTAAGCCGAAAGCTAGTTGTTATAATAAAATCGTAACGTAATACAAATTCCATTTAGTCAATATTTCACACATTTTCAACTTGTGGGGAAATAATCCTAGTAATATATAAGATAATAAAGTATTTCAGTATTCTATTTCAATCCGTGGTCAAATCATTGCATTTAGAGGTCAACACGTATTTTAAATTTAATTTAACTAATAGATTGCATTGTTTGTCTTATTATCTTAATATTTATTAATCAACTGTTACCTACAATAAAATACAATACCATATTAAACGTACCTAAATACAAATATTTGGAGTAATAACAAATTAAATAGAATTAATGATTACACAAATTAAGTATTAGAAAAAGTACTTTTTACTCAATATCACATCTTAACATCCTTGTCTCAATCACTATTAAATTAATAAAATCATATGCAATGACAATATGGCGGTTTGTTAACATTGTATGAAATTGGCTAGACGTCTACCCTCGCTTCGCTTCGGTATTAAAAGTTTCATTCTGTCTTACAACAAACGCCGGGGGCGGGTCTGGGCCTACGCTTTCAAGGTTTCCTATACGACATGCTAGCATGGTAGCATAGGTGCAGGCCTACCCTACCATCTCCTTCTGAGACGGTAGGGGGGCGCTAGTCTTGGGAGTAGCGCAGGTCGCTAAGATCCCCAAGGCAAGTTCGGTGGACTAACCTTCTCGAGGTTACCAGCCCTGTTGTTGGTCTAGTTCACTCTGAAATAGACATAACTGAAACCACTGAGCGCTTTTTAGATATATTACATGCATGTATGTCTATTCATATCACTCATTTATATATGTATTAATATATAACCAATCTAAGGTGTGATCCGAACCGTGCCAAGAGATGCATGGCTGAGGGTGTGCTCAGTCGTCAACGGTGGCTACTCGACACCAGGACGAAACGGGTAGTATTTTAGTCCTCCCTTCGGCATGCGGGGCTCTGCTGTTGGGCATATTTTCATTTTAGTTCCCTAGCTACTCGTGGGAATCATATGGATGAAACCGCTAAAAACCAATTAAAACCGTCTTCTCCGGTTAGAGAACAGTTCTCTCCTCTATTAGGGGAGACTATAGTACTTATGGAGGAGGTTCTATTAGCCTCTCCTCAAAGTACCAATATGACGCTGGAAGGGACTAGTCCGGCTAAGGCAGGAGGCTCCTGTGACTCTGCTCCAAAGACGGAAGAGAACCCGAAACGTCATACCAAGCTAAGTGGTGCAGCACGGAAAAGATTCCGAAGGCTATTAGCAGCCAATGTGCAGGTCGACGACGCCCGTAAATTGGCTATAAAGCCTTGGAAGGAAATTACAATCACCAACCTACCTCCAGACCCGAAGGCCAAAAAAAGGCCTAGGTCGGAGGAAGAATCTCCAAAGGAGCAGCCGAAAAAAGCTCTCCGTGCGGAGGAGCCCGTAACCAAGCGCAGCTTCAAATTGGTCGTTGAGCAAACGCGCGTGGGTATCAGAAATCTGAAACCCATGAGCGAAGACCAAATGAAGCTGGTGCATCGCTCCCTGACCCTGGCGATGTTAAACATCGCTGACAAGGGAAAGGGGCCTAAATTTACGGGCTTTACATACAGACCAGGGTTTATTATTGTCACTTGCGAGGACCAGGCTAGTCTCAAATGGCTGTCTGACAAGGTCCCCAGTATAAAACCCTGGGATGGGGCTTTGCTCTCGATCGTTCCGGAAGGGGAATTACCAAAGCCGACGGTAGGGACCATCTTCATCCCCAGCACTGAGGCAGAGTCGCTAGACGAAGCTACCCAGCTGCTGGGGATACAGAATGAAGGGCTAAACACCGAGCTTTGGAGGGTCGCGCACAGTAGGGTTGAGGGAAATGGACATGTGGTGTCCTTCTTCCTGGATGAACCCTCTGTCTCGGCTCTCCGGGCTAGGAACTTTGAGGTGGCTCTTGGTTTTAAAAAGCTTGTTTTTAAGATCAGGAACGACCCAATGGTTGGCCCTTCAACAGCTGCTCCTGTGGGACCACAGCCTTCTACATCGAGGGGCTCTGAGAGGCAAGACAGGGCGAATCCTGAAGTGCGGTCAGCCGCGGCCAAGGAGACGCCCAAACCAGCGCCTCGGAGCAATGAAAGGCCTGTGGAACCACAGCCGAGCACATCAAACAGGTGCCCAGTCCTTGTGAGGCAGGAGAGAGTCGCGACCACGCCGCAGTCTGCTGTGGCTAGGGGGTCTCAAAGGACAGTGCATCGGGGTAGAGGCGGACATAAGCCTAGGGTAGCAGTTTCCCAAGGCGAATCAGAAAACGCCGAGACGGTCGCGTCCTAAGCCTGTACGCACCAAGCCGGCGGGAAACTGCTAGCGGCTACCCAGGTGGGAGTGGTGAGGGTCCTGCAAGCCAACCTCCACCATGCTGTGGCAGCAACTGCGGTAATGGAGTGTTGTCTTGTTGAGGGCAAAGCTAGCCTCGCCTTGATCCAGGAACCTTGGGTAGCAAATACTCAGGTTTTAGGACTCAGTGCTGCTGGTAAGATTCTTAGTCATAACAATGGCAATAGACCTAGAGCTTGTATTTTATTCAACAACCTTGTTGACTTTTTACCGATTACAGAAGTTTGCAACGACGACTTGGTAGCTGCTTTTGTCAACCTCAAAGGATGGAATGGGGCTAGGGTTATAATGTGCTCTGCCTATGTGTGGTGGGCGTTGGCATCACAACCGATTAGTAGCTTGGCGTTGTGTTTGGTGGCATAATCTACATCTTGGGGCAGCACAGACATCAACACAAGGGGTGAGTTACTTTTTGACTTCCTTATCTCTAACCATCTAATAACGCTAAACGTAGGTTGTAAACCAACCTTTGTTACCCGTACTAGGCAGGAAGTATTAGATATCACGATCGCTACGACTAACTTAGCCAGACACATTAAAAAACTGGCAAGTCAGTAGTGAAAACTCAATGTCAGATCATAGGCATTTAAAGTTTGAGATTAGGGCTGCTCTAGACACCCAAATCACAACATACAGGGATCCCAAATTAACAGACTGGGTTGACTTCAGGAGTCAACTCAGGCTTCATCTTGAATCCTTTCCCAAAGCCATCAGATCAACTGAGAGTCTAGAGATTGCTGTGACAATCTTGACAGAAGGCATACTTAAAGCCTATGAAGAGAGTTGTCCGCTCAAGACAAAGACCTCAGTAAGGAAGGTACCTTGGTGGATCTCAAAGCTGACGAAGCTTCGAGATAAAACCAGGAAATTATTTAACAAGGCTAAACAGACTCATATGTGGGAGATCTACAGTAAAGCCTTGACGGAATACAATAAAGAGATTAGGAAAGCGAAGAGAGAATCTTGGAGGAAGCTCTGTGAAGAGATCAATAGTCTCCCACAAGCAGCAAGACTTCATAAACTGCTCTCAAAAACGAAACCTAATCAGATTGGGCTCCTTAAAAAGGACGATGGCTCCTTTACGAATAACGTGAGACCTTAGAGTTGCTGGCCACGACCCACTTTCCTGGGTCTAGTGAAAGGGACTCGACATGTCAGCAGCCAGTGCCTCACAGTAAACCTCGCAATGAGGACTGGCGCATGGCTGCAAAAGTCGTAAGACCCAGGCAAGTCCAGTGGGCCGTTGACTCCTTTAAACCAAATAAAGCGTGTGGTGAGGATGGAATAAAACCTATGTTTCTACAACAAGGGATTGACATCCTTACCCCCTATCTGATCAAAATCTACAGGACGAGCCTCGCCTGGGGATATGTACCAGAACAATGGACTTTGGTCAAAGTCATATTTATACCTAAAAATGGAAAGAAAGATTATAGCCAGCCAAAGTCTTTCAGACCAATAAGCCTCTCATCATTTCTACTAAAGACAATGGAGAAGGTTATAGACAGGTATATTAGAGATGTAGCTTTGGATAAATACCCAATCCATCACACCCAACACGCCTATCGCAAGGGAAAGTCGACAGAGACTGCCATCACCAGCCTCATCGACAGGGTGGAAAAGGCTACAGAGGACAAGGAAATAGCACTATGCGCATTCCTCGACATTGAAGGAGCTTTTGATAACTCACCAACCACACTGTTGGTGAATGGGCTGATAAGTAAAGATGTCGACCCTACAACGGTGAAATGGGTGAATTCAATGCTTGCACATAGGAGTGCAAAAATAGCCCTTCATGAAATCGCAATTGTAGTATCTACAGCAAGGGGTTGTCCACAAGGTGGAGTTCTATCGCCACTACTCTGGACCCTTGCTGTGGACGAACTCCTAGTTGATTTGGCAAAACTTCAGATTGATGCGCAAGCCTATGCAGATGACTTGGTAATTATAGTCAGAGGATTTTGTCAATCAACCATCTCATGTATTATGCAAAAGGGACTGAACACTGTTAGCAGGTGGTGTGTCAAAAGTGACCTCTCCGTTAATGCTGACAAAACAGTAATCGTACCTTTTACACAAAAGAAGCGATTGGATAAACTAACAATGCCAAAGCTTAATGGTAAAACGATTGCGTTTTCCACAGAAGTCAAATACTTGGGCGTCACAATCGACCAAAAGTTGACTTGGAATTCACACTTGGACAATGTACTAAAGAAAGCCAAGATGACGATGGGAATTAGCGGTCGTATGATGGGCAGCAATTGGGGCATAACCCCTAGAACAACTATTTGGCTGTACACTGCCATTGTGAGGCCGATCATTACGTACGCATCAGTTGTGTGGTATAACAAGACGCGTTAAACGACCACCATAAAGAAATTAGACAGCTTACAGAGAACTGTCTGCCTCATGACCTCGGGAGCTATGTCGACTAGCCCCGGAATGGCGCTAAATGCTTTGCTTGGATTACCGCCTCTTCATGTATTCATACAAAAAGAGGCGAAAGCTAGCATGTACAGGGCTCATATCCAAGGCAGAAGCAATTCGATCTCCCAGAAGTTGAGGACTATACAGAACTCAATACTGGAAATACCAATACTTTGCATGCCTACGGATGCCACCCTACCCCGGTTTGTATTTGGAAAACAATACACAATAGAATTGCCATCTAGGGAAAACTGGCTCGAAGACCAGATATCTTTTGAGTCTGGTTGCCTAGTGTGGTATACCGATGGCTCCAAAATAGGACAAAAAGTAGGCTGTGGAATATATGGGGAGCGACCAAAGCTCAAAAAAAGCGTGTTTTTGGGACAAAACGCCTCCATCTTCCAAGCAGAAGTATACGCCATTGTGGAATGCGCGGAAGCCAATCTGCAAAAGCGCTACACCAATCAGACTATATATATAAATTCTGATAGCCAAGCCGCTCTACTAGCACTGGATTCGAACGTAGTAACATCGAAACTAGTTGAAGAGTGCATGGATCGTTTAAACTCTCTAGGTAATATGAATAGAGTAGTTCTCAGATGGGTACCAGGTCATGCAGGTGTCATCGGTAATGAGTGCGCCGATGAACTTGCGAGAGCGGGAGCTAATGGAACTCAGCAGGGCCCAGAGCCCTTCTGTGGAATACCAAAAAGCCTAGCTCAAAATGCCCTTACAAACTCATGCATCGAAACAGCCATCAAACTCTGGTCGGAATCGCCAGGAATGAACCACTCTAAAGCCCTGATCAAAGGCTTTAACAGAAGGTACAATAACCTTATCCTTGCGTTGAGTAGGAACAATCTACGCATTGTGTCAAGAGCCTTGACAGGTCATTGTTGCTTAAACAAGCACATGTATAATCTAAGGCTAAGCGAAACACGCACCTGCAGGCGATGTAAAGAGGCAGATGAAACGCCCCTCCATCTTCTGGGGGAATGTGGCCCGCTCATACACAGGCGTCAGTTTCTTCTAGGGAAACACACTCTGGGCCCTGAAGAAATTAAGGAGCTCACCCCTAAGCAAATACTGCAGTATATCATAGCTGCAGGGTTTAGTGGTGAACTCTAGCTTGATAAAGCGGCGATCACAATAGACCATTCATGGTCGCAGTGACATTACAGCCGCATCACAGAAATAAAAAAAAAATAAAAAAAAAATACAACAAACGCCGCAAAATATTAGCATAGTGTATTGGAATTCTGAAAATGGCAAAAAAATAATAATAGAAACATATTAGCTATATTATTTTATTTTTCTGTCATTTTTATCTTTAACAAAACATAATAAAATAAATCCTATGTTACCCGCTTCATGTATTGATTTCTAAAGATGAAAGAATTTTCAATACCAACAAACAAAAAAGATAAAAAATAGAATGAAAAAATCTTTTCTCTTTATAATATTAGTTTAGATAATATCTTGTGAGGTGAGATTACTTTGCAACGGGAGAAGGAACTAGGACAATAAAAAGATAAAGATCTAAGATAAAGAATTTATTGTCACTCTACCCACACACTCAATGAAAAAATAGTCAATTTCAGAATATATTAAGATTTGTACTTTTATCGTAAGTCTTATTAGAAACAAATAACACCAATTTGTTGCACATTTTTTTTCACAAAAATACACAATTTTATGTTTGTCTATCTTTCATACGTTAAAACACAATAAAACAACATACCTACAAAAGAAATGGAGGATTGAGGGCCCGAGTTTTCTCAAGGTCATAACTTCCAAACAACAAGAAGCTGTGACCTGTTCTTGCTTTCACAAATTTCACAATTTCTTCAGTAGCATGTAGGATTTCAATCAGTAGTTATATGTTAGTGGTTTTATTTTATTTACGTTATAAACTTTGACGTATATGAGCATTGAGGGCCCATTTTGAACGAAAATTTACGAAGTAGGACAGTGTTTTGCGTTATTATTTAGTTTTCACAAATTTTGATTGGCATTAGCTTAGATTTTAGCATTAACACTTTTACTGCAGTGGCCATACTTTATCTGATACAGGTGGCCCACCTCAATCCTCTATGTGAGAACTGAGGGCCCAACTATACAGGCCATAACTCGCTTATTTGACTTTCACAAAATCTGGTTTCAACTTTCACAATTCTTTGGGAATGTTCACTAAATCATAAGGACATTTCTAAAGAGTTTTAACAAAGTGGCCCTCGCACCACACACACATAATTTCTTTAGGTTCCAAAGCCTCGGAGACTTTGCAGAGGTCTATGAGCAGCTTAACATTACTGCCCTCTCATAGAATATCTCTGTCCCGGGTTTTTCACCTATATAATGAGTTCCAGTTCTTTTTGTAGCCATTTAGGTCAACCCGTCAGTGCTTTCTAGGTCTACCACAGCCGAAGACGAGTTGGTCTTCGAGTCCCATATATCCTTTGTTTGTCGGTATACATTCTGCAGTTGTGTCCGGCCTACTCCTATTTGAATTTAGCTATCTAGAGACCTTCGTCAGTAAAGGGCTTATTTCAAAAGAAAAATATGACGGTTTTTCGTGCAGGAGGAATTCGACGAGATGATGCAGATCGCGTTGGACCCCGTTACGGACACCATCACATACGAGTACTACATCAATCAGCTGATAGTACGTATATTAGAGTATTTACTTAGCCACTTAAAACTTAAATATCAACAGAAACATCAGTCAAAGATCGCCTTTATCTCATACTATACGACTACGTGAATTATCAACCTTTAATAAAAATATAAGATGTCGAACAATCGATGAATGACATCGGCTCACAAGCTCAAACTCCTGGCGAAGTTTAGGGGAGGTCACGACAAAAATTGTAACGAATTATCATTATTTTTAAAATGGCGAGTTTGCAATGCAAGAAAAAGCCAGAATTTAGAAAATTCGTCGCGATTTCAGTACTGGCCTAATTTAAATAAAACAATTTTATTATAATTATATTTATTTACTAAGATAGTAAATGGTGAAACATTAGTTAACAAAATTGTCAAAAATATTTTTTTAACCCATTCACTGTTATGAGACAAAATAGAAAAGCAATTTAAAATGTGACAACACCATAATTATCTAGTTTTAAATATATTTGAAAATTATGAGTTCTTAAAATTATTGTATTACATAAGAATCAAAATATAGCGACGTGTCTTAGCCGATATTATGAATATCTAAACACTTCACTTCATATAGGCATCCGATTCCTTGAAACTAGCCAAACTTAAGATATGCAGAACACATTCCTCTAAGAGCTCTCAATAATATTATGAAATTGTGCCAAAATATTAAGTAGAGTAGACATAACCATCAATACTCTAACGAGTTTTTGACACAAAACACACAACCTCTATGGTTTTGATAGTTCTACAAGTGTAATTGTTTTTTGTTTAAATTAAATATTCCGCTAGTGCCTGTAGGGGCCTGTTACAGAATCTACATTTCCTTGTCAACTCGTATTGCTAAACATTGCTAATTAACAGCTGTTTTATTGCAGAATGTATGTACTATGTCTTTCCCCATTTAGTAGTGATAAAATTTAAAAACAGACGGGAAACTTGCAATAATACCTAAAAGTTACGACACATCACTAACGTCACTGTGACATTTCAATTTGAATTACCAGCTGCTAAAGTCTAATTTTGCATCAGCTTACTCGCTCGGCGGGTTCTAATCGAGCTAGGTGTTGTAGCCGCCAGGCGAGAAGACGATCTAGTTGGAGTGGACGTACTAGTCGCTGCAGTCTTTAGTTCACCCACTTGATCATTCTCAACATTATCCGCTTCTGTAGTAGCTCCATTACCTTCTCCTTCTGTTATTTCAATAGTTTCCGGTTGCTTCTGTTTGGTATTGTCAGCATTACCATTAGTAACTGTTTCAGCAGTAGCTGTCTTGTCTTTTTCAACAGTAGCTGCATCGTCTTTTTCAACACTAGCTGTGTTGTTTTCAATAGTAGCTGAGTTATCTTTGATAGTGTTATCTTTTTCAACGGTAGCTGTGTCTTCAGCCTTATCTTGTTTTACTGTATCGTCAGTTTTTTCAGCTACTACCTCAGTTATGTCTTCAGTTTCCTTATTCTCATCACCTGTCACAGATTGATTTTCATCCTCTTCTGCTTTCCTTATATTGGACAGAAGTTCTTCAATTTGCCCATCTAACTCTGCACCAATGTCATTGCTATCCATAGAAGTATCCCCCTTGCTAACTTCCTCTTTAGTTTTCGCATCACCCTCTGCTGTTAAGTCTATCATTCCAGTATTTTCAGACTTTGAGTTGTTTGCTTCAGTTTCGGGCTTGCCAGCAGACCTTTCACATACCCTGATGCTAAGAGTACTGCGTCCTGTAAAATAACAATGAAGCATGAAAATGCATGTGCATATAGATAATCAGAATCTTGTTGCTAAAAGTTTACTTCCAGTTGTAACTTGTTTTTAATCTGGCGATTTATTATTTTGTAAGTCCTAGTAAAAAAACGTAGTGCGGCTCCGGGGTACGTTGGCCTAAGGGTCAGAATGTCCAGTCTGCTAAATGACAAGGAAATAATGGTTCTTTTTTTTTATATACTTGAGAATCATAAATGTCATTTGATTAAAAAGATATTTGATACATAATAAATGTTGATTTGATTTGAACTCAAACATGGTAACCATGGTAAATATTTTTGTTCTTACCAATAACAGTTCCATCGGCCTTAATAATCCCCTCAAAGTCTTCCTTCTCAGCAAAGCCAATAAACAGCAGGTTGTGGATGTTTCTGTGTTTCTTTATAGACTTGGGTTTAAACACCTCCAGGAATGTATGCATCACCTTCTTTTTAGGTAACTGTGGTTTACCCATCACCTGCAATTGAAAACGATAAGGTAAATAACTTCTTCTTCTTCGTCAAAACCTCATGACTGCGGGTCGTGACCATAAGTTGCCCTCGATTGCAGTGCTATCCAAGATGGTCGATCTTCTGCCTTCATAACAGACTTGAAGTTTGGAGCGTGTGACCTATATATTAAGTGCAATGTGGAACAATTTACTGTTTCGTATTACATGCCATATTTTTATTACTTTATAGAACATCAATCACCAATAATACTGTCTAATGTTCAGTTTTGATGATGGCATCCTTTTGGTATGTTGTTGATATACATTGGGCAGTGATTTTTATAAATTCATACCATATTATGTTTTAAATATATCTTGGATTCGCCTACAGTGAAGGATAACCATTGTGAGGAAACCTGGGCTTTGTCTGCAGACAATTAACCTTGAACCAGTGTGGTTGGTGATCAATGATCATGCCTTATCTGTATAAAGTGTTAGCGTGGATTGGCTTAATAACAAACTGGTATTTTAAGAAATCTACCACCATTGTAAATAAGAGTTAAACTACCTTGACAAAATAGGGTATATGTGACTGTGGATGTTTTTGCACTGATGTTGGTGTTTCAACTTGTTTGTCAGCCGGTGTCTCCTTGGCCTCACTCTTGCTAAAGTTCTGTCTATCCACATACATAGTCCTTGTGGTTGCTTGTATATCAGCAATACAGTTTCGGTACATTTTATTCATGTTTATAAGCTTTAGAATGGTCTGAAAACAAAAGTTTATTGGTTAGTAAACATCAAAGAAATATGTCCGCTATCTTTAAATTAAAACAATCTCTACATATCTATAAACCAAAGTCGTTTTTGTACAACAAATTTGCAGATTTGTTTATATCTATATGAAAGGCACAATCATTAGGATTATCAAGAACAGTCAACTGAAAGCTTTCAGATGTTAATAACAAAACAAATACAAGAACTTACTGGTATATGTCTTTTTAAAAGACGGGGCAGCATGCATTTGTAGTCTGCTGGGGTGGCTTTAACTACTTCTTCAGAATTGGGAGTATCTGTAGCCTTTTCGGTAGAATCCGCAGCGTTTTCAGCAGAATCTGTAGGCTTTTCGGCAACAACCATACCGTTTTCGGAAGCATCAGGGGCCTTATTAGTATTATCGTTAGCGTTTTCGGCTTCTGCATTCTTATTTTGGCTGCTTGGCTCCAAATTATCTTCTGTGAAGTCTATTTCCACTTTTTCAGTTGGCGGGTTGTATATTTCATGAAGCTGTTAAATTTATAATGCAATATAAACATGGGGAAATTTCTATAACCCTTGGAACATTAAATTAGTAAGTAAATTTGCCTACTGCCAAGGTTTTAATTATTCTTTGTCAGTGTGATTGATTTTATGTAAGTATGATAAATAGTTTAGTGTGACCTGAGTGTTAATGTGCGAGTGGTGTTATCAGCACATGATTTCTTATAATATGTGTATCCTTTAAGGTATAAATAGTATGTTACGGAAGTAATATTGGATAAATAATGAATATCAGGTACAAAACAATAAATATACCTTATCAAACATCTCCTGGAGCTGACTGTCAATGAGTCTACATACACTTTGTTTGTAGAATGAACTTGGTGTTGAAGGTGGCAATTTTTCTGAAATTATCACACAAAGGAGCAATTAAAATAACTGTGGGATTAGAAGAAAATCAGGTGAGCCCATTCCCATTGCAGGATTTTCATACAGAGAAGGCATGAGCATTCATCAAGCCGAAATTTATTTTAAGCCCTCCCAACTATTAACTTTTAATTGAACACAAGTCTCATCACCACTGCTAGACCTAGGAATCCCCCAAATTTCGCCAACTCGATAGACAGAGAGTCACTCTCATCGATCGGTTGCCTGCCACCCTTGTCAACGCAGGTTATACATAACTAGTAGTACTCAGTAATAATAGTGACTCATGTTAATATGTTCAAAGACGGTTAATTTTAATATACGGAAGACACCATAATTGCATATAGTGGTAAGTATAAACAACCTTAACTGTTATTACACATTTACAGAATGGATAAATAATAATAAATACCTATTTTTTCTGTCTCTTTCATAGGTTTGTGTACATAGCCAGCCTCCTCTAACGCTTTGTTCACTATATCAGTGTCAGTGTGTTTAGGATATATATCTCTATATTCTTTAAGGATTTCCTGGGTGGAACCGACGACTTTGCCTAACATAGCATCTCTTATACGGTCGCGAATACCCTGTTTTATGACGCGCTGTATATTCGCTGGACGTAAACTCTCTTCATACGGAGCCCCCGCGCACTTTTCTCTGACGTCCCTCAGAACGGATCCCAAAGCCAGTTCCATGCGTCCGGTCATCTGCTTGGTCGGCTCCTTGCCGGGGAGCAACCTGAGAGCTTCCCGATCGCGACTCTCCGCCTCTGCTACAGACTTGATAGCGGCTGCCACCAAATCTTTGCGTGCAGCGACTGGTTGAGACGCGATTTTGTTCGGTGGTGCGAACGCTTTCGTAGGCTTAATTATTTTATTGGTGGTTTTTTTCTGGTTAGTGGGCTTAAAACCCATAGATTGTTTCCCTTGTCCGTACTTGAAAGGCGTAGATTTTGGTTGCGAGCTCGGACCAGAGAAAGGTCTTTGGTGTCCAGCATGGCTGGAACCGCGCTGACCGTGTCCACTTGACCTTTTAGGGAAAGAATCGTGGTGCCAGTCACTATCAGATTGGCGTTTTTTAGCAAACGGTTTGCGGTATTGCTGGGGTCCATCGTTGTACAGGTGAGAGAAATCGTTAGCGCCACCACCCTGATCGATCTGATTGTACGAATATGATTGTTGGTTATAATTTCTCTGAAATTCAATTACAAAGTTTTATGAGAAACAATATGCTGAAGGTAACTTTCCTCAGGTACACAACTTGACTACCTGACTTGTTAGTACACTAATTTTTTAGCTTCTTAATTAATTAGTTTATCAGGTACGAGTCAAATTGTTTCAGCATATATGTTTATATGAGCAAATCTAATGTGTGAACACTAGATATGTCCTCACTCATCTATAGATGTTTCACTAACTGAGTGAACAATATAACAACATATATTTTGGATTCTCAAATTACACTATGAGAAAAATAAAATTACACAATATTTCGACATGTCCAATATGGGTTTCACAATAAGTTGTGAGCCAGATTGAAAACATATCAAAAACAGGAGTAAATTGATGCTAGGTTTGTGGATAGGTAGTATTTGAGAACTATGTTGTATTTCTTCACCCAGTCAGTAATTAAACATATAAATATAATTATAACATGAATATTGTTGTGTAGAGTGAAAAGTCTCTTGAGAATTCTACCTGACAATATGGCAATAACGGTTTGGTCACAGTCCAAGCGGCGTTATTCGCGTGTTGCCAATATCGTGACGTGCTGACTTTTCGCTCTTGTAGTAAGAATGTGACAAATATCTATGAAATTACTAAATATTCAGTGCAGTTATCACTAGAGCTTTAGCTACAACATAGGTATAGCCTAGTTGCAACTAACACTCTTGAATATTTTCAATGAATTGTCAGTTAACATAAAGTTGATATCAGTAGACACAGATTACTTTTAGAATGTAGTATTTCGTGTTGTGTATGTAAATCACAGACCTTATCTTTATTCCCAGTGAATAATAGCATTTAAACTTTATTGCCATTCAAATTGTGCAAGACAGTTTGAATGCATGCATGCTCTATTTATCAGTGTGAGGTCTGCTCATGTTTTTGTTTCTTCTTTTTCAATCCTGTAAATGTAATTATCTTCTTGACCTAAATGAACAGCTTGTATAGCATACCTGAGGTTGGTTAAATGATTGATTGCCAAACTGCTGTTGCTCAAGCATCTCCCGTTTGCGCTTCAGCAGCTCTAACTCCAAATCTATGTCCTGATATAATAAGTTCACATTTAATATAATTATTTACTATTTATGACAACAGCCATGTGTTTGCTGTCAGAAATAGCACTATATTAGCTTTGTTGTATTATGGTACCTATTGTATACTATTAATATACAGTGAGATTATCACCCAAAGAGAAATATATCTTCTTACTATAAAGATTTGTTGTTTTAAATGTTTTTAAATTGCCAATAGTAACAGAAAAGCTAGTAGTTTATAGTAAACTTTAAATGCTTACAGCTTGGCTATAACTTACAGTGGAGTGGATACTTCTCTATTGGTGTTAGTTAACCTATAAGATGTCTACATGAATCATATAGAATATAGACTGTATTATTGTACTAGCTTGCCGCAGCGCGGTTTTTCTCCGTTTCTGCTTACTGCTCTGCTTCCGTCGCCAGTAGCGTAATGTTACATAGCCTATAAGCTTCCTCAAGAACTAGGCTATCATACGCAGTATTATTCAAATCCAACTGGTAGTTCCGATTAGCGCGTTCGAACAAACAAACTCTGCCGCTTTTTTATTATTTAGAAGAGTAGCATAAAAATAACAAAGGGCTAAGTAGGTACATAGAAATAAAAATATTAAATTATTGAGACAGACTCAAGTAATTCATTTTTGAAAGTTCTTAACAATGGTTTGTTTTCTATTTTTAACGATGCATGTGTAAAAATTTTAATAGGTAATGGCTAACAATGGCAGCAAGTTGCCGACATTTACAAAACTAGAAGGACGTAGGTTTATTGGCATACATTTTCACAAATAAGATGCCCAAATTACAACAAGAGACAACAAATTAAGATTTACGATCTCAATAAAATCGTTTACTAATTGAAATGAGTACAGTACGATACACTGTATTTACAGACAGCTTCGATTTTTTTCATTTCCTTTGATGGCTGACATTATGGATGACAATTTGAGCGGACGATTACTACGTATTTCGACGATAATTGTAACCCAACTATTACAATACTTACAGCCTGTACAAGTAAATTTATAAGTACTAGTATTATAATATCGTTTAAAACGTAGTATTACTGTAATAAAATGGTTTTTATATGTACCTTGAGATGTTCCGTTAACAAAGGCCCTCCGGGTCCTCCAGACATATTTCCGCTAAGGCGACCCATATTCCGACTGCGACGCATCTTTT
Source organism: Parascotia fuliginaria (assembly GCA_963082885.1). Classification (NCBI taxonomy): domain Eukaryota; kingdom Metazoa; phylum Arthropoda; class Insecta; order Lepidoptera; family Erebidae; genus Parascotia; species Parascotia fuliginaria. Next base: position 7,080,804 of record OY720197.1, read on the forward strand.
AGATAAATAATGAACTGTTTTAAGTAATATTATCTTCTAAAAGAATGCCGGCTGAATTAAATCAATATAAATCCAGAATTCGATAGTGATGATGACGCAGCGCGTGCAGTGCACTTTTGACAGTTGGCCAGCCAGTGGTAGGGATGACGATTTGAGATCGATTAATCGAATTGAGAAAGAATTTATTTGTTAGGCCAAAAAGATCGATTTATTAATTAAACAGTAGTGAATCGAAATTTCACCTTTGAAAATTGTCATACGATATTTTTTATGGTAAACCAAAATAATATTCACATCCCTATTAATATTATTAATGCAAAGTTTGTGTGTGTGTGTGTGTTTGTTACCACTCAGCGCTTAATCTGCTGAACCGATTTCGATGAAAATTGGTATGTAGATACATTCGGTGCCGGAGACGGACTATAGGCTACTTTTTATCCCGAAGATCGGTCTGGTTCCCGAGAGATACAACAAACCATATTTTACGTGCGGGTGAAACCACGCCGCGGAAAGCTAGTAAAGCCTAGCTATAAAATTATTTACAATTAGTTGAATGTAATGTACCTACCCGTTACATCTTATCGGTTAAAGGGTAGTTAGTTACTTAAAAATATCAGAGACATGATCTTTTTTAGAAGATACATCATTAGATCAATTAAAAATTAATCTTTTTGGAAAGAATCGCCATCCTTCAGTGGCCGTGCAGTGGCCACCATAGATTATACACTTATAAGGTGGCCACTGCCCACTATTGGCCAAACCACCATGAAACACGATCTTCACAGGCCGTGTGAAACCAAAAAAAGGCCGTGTTTCCAAAAACACGGCCTTTTTTTTCATAGGAAATACATTACGCAAACGCACCCGGGCAAGGCGGGGTTATGTCGAACTCTCCAACCACACTCAAAGCGCGGCCCGCATGCTGACTGAAACCCACGGTGTTCCTCCAGACGACCATAATGTCGGGGTCATGGGAGTCGCTCCTCTTTTCCTGCGGCCCCACCGCCTCCGCAATCCTGCGGTTGCGGCCCCAACGAGGCCACGGAAGGAAGGGAGAGTGGCGCACCGTTATACCGGCACTCCACTACCACCGCAGCCCCGTCACTCCTTAGCCGCAGTGTCACCAAAGCCGAACAAAACACCGCAGCCCGACCCACTTGCGGTGCCGCCCATACAACACCGCTGCATCGTGGGCTTGGCACCAAAGCCCAAGTTCCTCTTAGTTCACCGTGGGTCTGGGTAACCACAGTTACTAAGCCTCCTCGCCATGTCAAGGCGAGAACAACTAACCAAGCAAGGTTACCTTACGCATTCACTCACCTTTAAGCATGATCTTCACAGTTGGAAACACGCTCCCAAATTAAGGTGACCTTGGCGGGATCTTGATTTCCTTCCGCGGTTTGTGTTGCGTCTACATTGGATGTAATAAACCACGCGACAACACGCTTGCGAGTCAGTACCAAGTGAGCAGTCTCCTGGCGTGAGATTACTAGGGTTAACGCCTTTTTCCGACGAAAATCTAAACTAATCTTAAAAAGAGAAAAGATTAGATTATGATGTATTTTGCCTTTTATTCCATTAAGAAAACACTACATTTTATTTAAATCTACTGCATTTCTACCATACTGGATTAGTTGGAATCCGCCGTCTACACAGTTTATAACAATGCTCCAACCAACACGCGCTCACAAACCAAGGTCTTAAGTAATTTGGTTTACAACAGCAATCTACACAGTTTGCAACCAAGCAAGGTCACGTTGGTTTATGGGCGTGTTTCCAAGTCTGAAGATCGTGCTTAAACTCTACGGCCCAGCGCACATCGCTGGAAGCGCGGCGGAGCGCATTTCCTTGAAACGCTTGGACGGTTTCAGGTTCTCCGCCAATGGCCCTTGAGAGCCCTCGGGCGGCGAGACGCGCCCCATGTCATTTAGTGCTGATGATACTTTGAACAGACAACTCGCTCTCGTTCGTAGTGATTTTTGGACTGAGACATGATTATTAGCGCTGCCCTTGCATAAGAAGAAGAAAAATTGAAAAGAAAAAGAGTAGTAGTGTATAATCTATGGGAGTAGTCATTCGCATACTCTTATTAGCTTGAGGGCGCTCTGAGCGGCGCGTGCGAATTTATTTTTGATATACAATTATTGACACTATGTCAAGGCAGATAAGGTTTATATTAAATTGTTGTCATAAATTGCTCCACCGCGCTTCCAGCAGTGTGTGCTAGGCCTCCCGATCAATTTAAACACGATCTACATGGCTTGTAACAAAGGTCACTTTTTTTAAAGAGCTTGGTTTCCATCCGCGGATTGTGTTGCGTTATAATTTGTAAACCTTGCAGAAACTGAATTAAGCGAGTTAGGCGTAGACCGTAGACAGAGAATTAGACAGAGAACGTAGTAGGTAATTAGAAAGATAGTAAAGTTACCAGTTGTCATATAAAATTTGTTCGATTCGAATTCTTAGTCGATTTTTATTTTTTGTGAGGAATTTACAGACCTGTGATTTATTGAAGTTTAAAATTATTTAAAACGATTATTACAATTTAATACACAAATTAATCCAAAAGTAATTCATAATTTCTATTTTTAAAAATTATTAGCGAGTAATCTAATCTTTGCCGTTATTTTTAAACTATACTAAGTACTAGGTAAGTAACGAAACTTAAAAAAATGAAGGTCGATTTGACTTGTTTTGTCACACAACTGCAGCGTATTCTAACAATACTTTTCACAGAATCAAGTTCTTATTGTGTGCCTCATGTTTACACGTACCACACTTAGCTAATGTCCGTACCCTTCGTCCCCTTATCAATCTATAGTAGCTTGCTGAATCTATTTTCCTTTTCCTAATCCCAATCCTCGTTTCTATAGGTGGCTTCAAACGCAGTGTACGATATAGCCGACGCTTTAGAAGCCGAGAGAAAGAGAATTGAAGCTGAGGCAGCTGCGAAAAAGAAACGTTACTACTAGTCAGCGGCAACTGGAACAACTAAATCCATAAAAATGTTATGCCTACAAATTTTATGTACTTATTGTAAACTGCTAAGTACCTACCTTATTCTCAACCGTTCCTAACGTTTTATAATGTGGTTTCATGCCGATTACCGATCTTCGTTTCGGCTTAGTTTTAGATTCACTTTGAAAATCACCGTTTTTTAACGTTTGAGCATAAGGCAGCTAAATTACGCAGATTAGGCCTGCCTTTGGGCAGATGTGCACAACACATCCACGTTTCGCCAGCTATGTTAGGTCTCATTTTACAGTGTGAGCCTGCCCACCCCAGGATGTTGGGGGTCATCATCATTATATCAGCCGAAAGATGCCACTGCTGGACCGCCCGCCCCCTATCGCTACCAGAAGGTAGCGATGGAGCCCCGGAACTGCAACTATTTTAACACAGCAGGAACTTAATAGTTCTCCCCACCCCACCCAACTCCAACGAGTAGGTAGAGTAGCGACGGGTGGACGGTGGTCGACATTCGGCTGACGATGAGCAGGGGAACCACTTCATATTATGATTTTGGCGCCTGGAGCAAATGCTTCGGTTTGCCTCCTCCCCTAGATCTGGCCCTGGCTACCTTAACCGAAAGACGTCCAGGCTGAACCGCACGCCTTTCCTGTCGTTACCGTCACTTATCAGCTGTCGAACCAAGGGACTCGGACACCGAGCTCGCCCCACGAAAACTACTTATATCTAAATACGCCAATGCCAACTAATAAAAAAAACGTAGGCAAATGTCGAATAAAAATTAAATAAAAGACTAAAGAAGGCACTAAAATGTTTTTTGGTTTACCTATTGGAAATATATCTACTATCTTCGTTACAGGTTGACGACGAGCCGGCTGAGACTGCACCGCCGAAATAAATTATTGACATAACTTTGGAAATAGGTAATTCAAAATTGTAATACTCATTAAATACTCAATGTAGTGAAATAAAAAACTTCAATTAAATCTCTTATTTATTTAAATTCAATTGTGACAAATATATTACAGTTGCACTGTAACTTGTAATATCAGATTCTTTCACTATCTTAAACTAACACCAATAATATTGAGCGCCATTTAGTATTTAACCAGGGGCATCTCCCTAGTCTTCGCGCGTATTACCCTTTCGCTAAGGTAAGTATATGACAATTTGCCAACCGATTCGTAGTCACACCGAATTGTGTGACACTGGCAATACTGGCAATTGTGTGGTAACTTTGTCTGCTGGTAAAAGAGGAAGAGAAGCACACACACAGTAAACTTCATTGTAAGTAGTGGGAACAAACGAAATATGTATCAACCCCATAAAAGATGCATATTGGCTCAAGGGTGTATTGATGTGACCACTGATCGGGTACAATTACCCGCAGTCACACTAGTGGGACTACGTGAGCGTATATTTGTATTCGTACCTAGTGTATTACATAAGTGTAATGCATCTGTATATTGCAGAATTATGTTACAGCAAATTTGTGAAAATAATTATAAAGTAACGAATATTTCGAATTTAAAACGGTATTAACGATTTTCGTGACGTTTTGCCGTGCTAAAGTTGATAAGCGACATCTAGGTACAGATTTATAAACTAAGATCATCCATCACTGTGTAAATCATAAGAATTACTGACAAATTCTCGTATACGTTTAATCATTAATTCAGTTTAAATACATAATAATATGAGTCCATTCATATTTGCTGTATGTACATGCATACATAATAGTACAACAATCTACCGACAAACATATTTATATGGATTATATTATAACTTTTAAAATGTATCTTTATTTTTCTTAAAGGGCTCTGAATGTGACTCTAAGAGACAATATTTTAACTATATAATGCATTTTACAATAGAATAAAGTAAGATCCCAGAGCCGTAAGACACAACTTATTTTCTAAAGCATATAACTTTCGGTTCTCAGTAGTCTCTTGTGTACTTTTTAATACCTGAATGTTTGTGGAGCTTGCCCGGTGACACCTACGCAGGTATAGTACTCGCAAATCTTCTAGTTCGCTCTGAAGTTTTCTGCAAGTGGCTGCGCAAAAACAAATTTTAGGTGTCGATGGGGCGAAGACAGAGGAGCGGGAGCGGTTCTCCGCGTTCGGGTATATTCGGGCGCGCTCGGACCGCTGTTGAGCGGGTCGCGCCACACGAACGAATCCGAAGCGAGCCCGGAAACAACCGAACGTAGTGTTAGTGTGCTTTTGCTACTTCGGTACGATACACGTGTTCCTAAAGTACAATCGCACATAGATTGCAGTTGTTAAACTTTGTTTTGTTATTGCTTATATTGTTGTTTTTGTTTGACTGTTATTCTTCTAAGTTAATTGTTCCTTGTATGCGAGATTAAGTTACTTACTTGTTAATAGTACTTAACTCATATTATACCAAACATTTTTTTTATAATTTCAAAGGGCCTTGCTTATTTCTTTCTTGCAAGTGTAAGTAAATAGGGTACGATTACAGTTTTGTCGAGACCCGCATGCTCGATTGCCACACTAGTGGTATAAAAAAAGCATTGTCTTCGTGAATGTACCCTGCGCAAACAGTGTGCGATGCAACGTCAGAGCGAACTAGAAGATTTGATAGACCTATACCAGGTGAGAAAGGTAACTAAAAATCAGAGTTACTTAACTTAAATTTTTATGACTGATTTTTATATATGTTTTGTAGAATATTACTCTGAAGTCATATAAAAAAAACCAGACGCTTTCCATGGGCCAAAACTTTTATCAGACGCTTTAAAGCTCTAAGAAAAATAAATGAACTTAATTTATTTTTAATGTCTGATTTTTTTATATGTTGTTAAGATAACTATTACAATGTTATATTTAATCAGTCAGACAAATTGCAATGACCAAACATCCCCTAAACACAAAAATTACTCAACCATGAGTATGAGCGCGAGAGCACTATGCGCATGCGCTTCAGAGTAAAATATCTTAATATTTGAAAAATACCTACTGCTTTTAATATGTATATCTATTTGATTAAGGTAAAATTTATAATTAAAGTAATAATTCATTATTTTAAAAATAATTTAATGTATTGCATATACATAGAGAAAAATATTTTTTTCGGAGCAGTTGTGAGAGAAAAAAATTATATTTATTTTATTTTAAATATAAATTCGCGTCGCGCATACACTAGAAACATTATAAATATCGCAAATAAATTTTTGTACTTGATTGAAAATATCTTGTAGTATGTTTTCATCGGTAAATTACTCTGGATCTCCGAATCGCATAAAAGCTCGCTGTTATTCATGTTTCTTCATCATTATATTAAATATAGTGCTCTCGCGCTCATACTCATGGTTGAGTAATTTTTGTGTTTAGGGGATGTTAGGTCATTGTATTAATTCGTACTGACATGGTGGCGTTTTCATACAAACACTTCAGCACTTCGATATATCGATAGTCAATATGGCACCGTTGGAGAGACTGCAGCACGGCCCAGGTCTCGATCGAATCAAAGGCTTTCTCATAGTCCACAAACGCTAAGCATAGGGGCCGGTTATACTCTGTGGATTTATGTATAACCTGCCGCAGCGTATGTATGTGGTCTATGGTACTAAAACCTTTTCGGAAACCGGCTTGTTCGGGAGGCTGGATGTCGTCGAACCTGTTTGCGAGACGATTAGTGATGACTCTTGAGAACAGCTTGTAGACGTGACTCAGGAGTGTGATAGGTCTGTAATTCTTCAGAAGGATTTATCGCCTTTCTTGAAGAACAGCTCCACCACACCCCTATGCCATGCCTGTGGCGTTTTGCCCTCGAGGAGGACGGCACTAAAGAGCCTCTGAAGGGCCTTCAGGACAGGATTTCCGCCTGCCTTCAGTAGCTCGGCTGTGATTCCATCCTCACCCGGCGCCTTGTTGTTCTTGAGCTGTCTCAGGGCCATACCAATCTCGCACAGGCTGACGTCCGGGATGTCTTCGGTGTAATGTCGAGTTAACCTAGCTCTTGGATCTGATGCTAGGGAGCTAACAGGTGCATGTTGTGTCGTGTATAACTGTCCGTAGAACCTCTCGACCTCCTCTAAAACCTCTGGCGTAGACGAGATGAGCCTGCCGTCCCCAGTCTTCAGTTTGACAAGTCGGCTCTGCCCGACAGACCGATCTCGTGCGAACACTTTCAAGCTTTTGTTGCGCTCTATAGCCTCTTTAACACGTTGTGTGTTAAATTGGCGAAGGTCGCGAGTCAAAGACTTGGAGATCCGTCTGTTCAGGCGCCGATAGTCACTAGCTTCCTCTGGGGACCGCAGTACCATCCTGCGTCTTTCGTCCATAAGTTTGAGGGTCTGGTCGGTGATCTCTCTCGGTCCTTTACTGCGGTGGGCTTTAAAGATGTTAGACCCTACCGAACGGACAGTTTCCACGAACCTGTTGCTACACCCCCCACTCCTATTATGGTCGGAGGCTCGATGCTCGAATTCGTTGACGAGTATATATACCTGGGAAAAACAGTCTGATTAGGTAAGTCCGATTTCGAGAAAGAGGTCACTCGTCGAATCCAGCTCAGCTGGGCAGCGTTCGGGAAGCTTTTTTTTTTTTTTTTTTTTTTTTTTTTTATTGCCTATAGTGGCAGACGAGCCAACAGCCCACCTGATGGTAAGTGGAAACTGTCGCTCATAGACTTCTGCAATGCCAGGGGCTCTGCGAAGCCGCTGCCTACCGTGATATTAATGCTCTCTTTAAACCTCGTTTGAAGAAGGACATGTCATAGCGCTCGGGAAACACCGCAGCTGGTAGTTCGTTCCAGAGCCTGCACGTACGTGGGAGAAATGAACGCTGAAAACGAACCGTGCTAGACGAGATCGTGTCCAGGTAGTATGGATGAACTTTGCTGCGATGTCGAGTGGTGCGATGATAGAAAGGAGACGATGGCACCAAGTCAAACAGTTCCTCAGAGCACTCCCCGTTGAACATACGATAGAGCACGCATAGAGAGCCAAAGTCCCTCCGCTGCTCCAGTGACTCCAATTTGTCTGTGAGATTGGGATCATCGACGATTCGAACAGCTCGCCGTTGGAGGGAGTCAAGTGGGTCGAGCTGGTATTTGGGGGCTCCTGCCCACAGGTGAGAACAGTACTCCACGTGCGGTCGGACTTGTGCTTTGTATAGCACAAGCCGTTGAGATGACGTAAAGTACCGTCTGGCTCTGTTCAGGACGCCCAGCTTTTTGCTCGCCAGTTTGGCTTTGTTTTCCAAATGACTCCCAAATTGGACCTTGCTGGATATTTGAACGCCGAGGATCCCAATGTCATCGGAGATACGGAGAGAAACTCCTTGGAACTGAGGCGCCATAACAAAAGGGTCCTTCTTCGCAGTGAACGCGCATACTTGTGTCTTCGTGGGGTTGAAATGAACTAAGTTCTTCTCACCCCATTCGAGAGCCCGCCCGAGAGAGCCCTCAACTTCAGACACAAGTTGTAACCGTCTCTCATGCACGGAGCTCCGAGGGACATTCTGTTGGCTAGTGTACCGCGCGTCACCCGTGCTGTCATCTGCATAGCAATGCATGTTCTCAATGGTTAACATGTCATTGATATGCAGAATAAACAGCGTTGGGGAAAGCACTGAGCCTTGTGGTACGCCAGCATTAACCATCATGGTATCGGAGCAAGCACCATCAACAACGACCCTAATGCTCCGACCATCCAGGAAGCTGGCGATCCATCTGCAGAGTCCCTCGGGGATTCCATAGGATGGTAGCTTCGATAGAAGTGCTTTGTGCCAGACCCTGTCAAACGCCTTGGCAATATCAAGGCTGACAGCCAGAGCTTCACCCTTGCCCTCCAAGGCTTCTGCCCAACGGTGTGTGAGGTACACGAGAAGATCACCAGCTGACCGACCGTTACGGAAACCGTACTGGCGGTCGCTTATCAGCTGGTGCTCCTCAAGGTACCTCAGGAGTTGGGAGTTGATAACTCGTTCCAGAACCTTGGACAGCAAGGATGTTATCGCTATCGGTCTGTAGTTTGACGGGTCCGACCGGTCACCCTTTTTAGGGATCGGGTGGACGTTAGCTACCTTCCACGAAGATGGAACCCTATTAGCGTTATATGAGAGACGATAAAGGCGCGTTAAAACGGGAGTCAACTCAGGGGCGCACGTCTTCAGAACCACTGCGGGGACGCCATCTGGTCCACTCGACTTGTTGACATCTAGGAGCCTGAGCTCTCGCCTGACCGCGCGTTGAGTGATGCGGATTTCCGGCATTGAGCTTTCACACCGCGAGTTGTTGGGTGGTGTGACTCCCCCGTCGTCTAGAGTCGAGTTCGAGGCAAAGAATTGGCCTAAAGTGTCAGCCTTTTCCTTTGCACTATGGACCAGTATGTCGTCTTGTTTGCGCAGTGGCGGGAGATTGGACGAGCAGAAGTTGCCTTGGGCAGCCTTGGCGAGAGACCAGAATGCACGGCTCCCTGAAGGATAGCTTTCTAGCCTCTCGCCAATTCTGGCAACGTGTTCTGCTTTGGCCTCAGCGATAACCTTCTTGTTGAATCTGGAAGCGGCATTGAACTTACGCTTCTCTTCCCTGACCCGCGGGTCCTGGCGTTGCCTAGCACTGTTCCAGGCCCTATATGCGGACTGCTTAAGGTGCGTCGCCTGCCTGCAGGTTTTGTTAAACCAGGGGCGACTGCGACCGCCGACCGGAATTTTTGCGTTGGGGATGAATAATTCCATCCCCTGAAGCACCGTATCGGTAATGCAGTCCGCACATGTGTCGGGATTTCCGGAGGAGAAGCAAAGCCGCTTCCATGGGTAGGACGCGAAAAATTCACGAAGCCCATCCCAATCTGCTGAGCTATATCGCCAGACTCTGCGAGACCCGGTTGCCGAAGAGCGATCGGGTCTCACAACAGGGGCTTTACTACGGATAAGGCAGTGGTCAGATGATCCGAGTGGAGCATCGACCACTACCCCATAGCCGTTTGGGTGAGTAGTCAGCAGAAGATCCAACAAAGAAGGTTCATGACCCTCTACGTCTGGAATGCGGGTGGGCTGCATTACCAGTTGAGAGAGGCCATAGGCCGAGGCCATATTGAAGACAGTTCTACCCGGGAGGTCAGTGGTCCGGGACCCCAGCCATTCTTTATGGTGAACGTTGAAATCACCTAGGACCACCACCTCCGCAGACGGATGCTGTTCCAATATTTGGTCAATCCCCCCTTGGACGTTCTCGGTTATTTGGGTGACTCCCATATCACTGGCCGGAGACCTGTAAAGGCACGAGTAGATTCGGGTAAGACCCCCATGGTCTACCCGCAGCCATAATAATGATAGGTCCCGGCGTTCGAGGGCCCGAAGGCGGCGACAGCAGATATCACCCCGTACGAAAACGCACACCCCAGCCTTCCGGTGGAAAGCATGTTCCAGCTCGTACAAAGCTACAACATATCTTCTCGTCCGCACTACCGCAGTGTCTTAAGACCAAGGTCTTTGACCAGTGTGTGTTGCCAGTGATGACATACGGAGCAGAGACGTGGTCGCTAACTATGGGTCTTATCCGAAGGCTCAAAGTCGCTCAGAGGGCGATGGAGCGGGCTATGTTAGGCGTCTCCCTGCGCGATCGTTTGAGAAACGTAGAAATCCGCAGGCGAACCAAAGTGACTGACGTGGCTCACAGAGTTGCTTCTCTGAAGTGGCAATGGGCAGGACACATAGCTCGCAGAACTGACGGCCGTTGGGGCAGAAAGGTTCTAGAGTGGCGACCACGAACCGGAAGACGCAGCGTGGGGAGACCCCTCACAAGGTGGACCGACGACCTTATAAGGGTGGCGGGCAACCGATGGATGAGGGCGGCGAAAGACCGGCTACGATGGCGAAAATTGGGGGAGGCCTATGTCCAGCAGTGGACGTCTTTTGGCTGATATGATGATGATGAGGTCATTGCAATTTGTCTGAATGATTAAATATAACATTGTAATAGTTATCTTAATAACATATAAAAAAATCAGACATTCAAAATAAATTAAGTTCATTTATTTTTCTTAGAGCTTTAAAGCGTCTGATAAATGTTTTGGCCCATGGAAAGCGTCTGATTTTTTTTATATGACTTCAGAGTAATGTTCTACAAACTATATATAAAAATCAGTCATAAAAATTTAAGTTAAGTAACTCTGATTTTTAGTTACCTTTCTCACCTGGTACCTGCGTAGGTGTCACCGGGCAAGCTCCACAAACATTCAGGTATTAAAAAGTACACAAGAGACTACTGAGAACCGAAAGTTATATGCTTTAGAAAATAAGTTGTGTCTTACGGCTCTGGGATCTTGGACTATAATGTATTCCCTCTGATATTTATAGGTTACGGTAACTGGTTATAGGTGTCATAAGTGTTGGGGCACTATTAGGACAACCTCCCCGTGTGCCTGGATGCCGTAGTTCCTATCTGGATACGTCCGGTGGGAAGTGCATGTGTCCAGGCCGGTGTGCCCTGGGCGTCTGTCAATCAATTCCAGGTTTGATTTCAGGCCTGGAATTCATTGGCAGATGGCGAATAGTCCTACAGAGGGGTCTCCTCGGAGACCTCCAACTCGTAGACCTGGCTCTCTCGCGAGAGCCGGGAACGAGGGCCGAAGCCTCTAGGGGTATAGGCTGCGAGGAAGAAAACCTCTATAAAAAATTACCCCCGCTTTCCACATGTCTCTCTGTTAAGCAGAGAGCATTGTGGAGAGTCCAGGGTGGAGCAGTGTCGGATTTTCCGGCACTGCTCTGCCAACTCGTAAACCCGACTCTCTCGCGGGAGTCGGGAGCGAGGGCCGTCTCCCTCCGGGGTGGGGGCTGCGAGGAAGAAAACCTCTATAAAAAATTACCCTAGGAAGGGCCTGGCATGTTTGCTGCCAGGCACTTCATCTCGTAATCCTGACCCAGCGGTGTTGGGGGCGAGGGCCGCCACCCTTCGGGGTGGGGGCTGCGAGGAAGAAAACCTCTATAAAAAATTACCCTCAGGCGGGCCTGGCATGCATCCTTGCTGCCGGGCGGCAACAAGGGGTTTACCTTGTTGCCACTGCCGCTATGGGCGGACGGATGGTCTGGTACAGACCACCGTTCGGCCGACTCGTAACCCCGTCTTGATAAGGCGGGAACGAGGGCCGCCACCCTTGGTCGGTGGAAGGGTGGGGGCTGCGTGGAGAGTCCACTGTAAAAAACCCCTAACACAAGCTGTTTGCCGTGGTGAGGTGTGCGTGGCAGGGTAGGGTAGTCCCTGTCGTTAACGGCAGCCAGAAATGGCGGCTAGTCGGCGGCGCAAGGCCGACCCCAGACGGATACCTGTCGCCCTCCGGTTTGGGTTACAAATGTAGACTTGCCCGTGTATTGGGGGATCTCTGCACGGGTGGACCTTTAGTTCTCCCCCACTCGTGGGATTTATTATGGATTCGTTAAAAAAAACCAACAAACTTAATGATGAGGTAGGAGAGAAGAGGGCAGCGGTCGTCGTTTTACAGCGACTGCCTGCGGAGGGGCTGCGCACGCCCAGTTCTGCGCGCCCGGTCAGTGCACAGTCGTGCAGCATGGAGGAGGGAGGCGCGCTGTCTTCGGGCAGCGAGCCCATGATCGTCGCGGAGGGTGGCGCTTCATCCAGGGAGTTCTGGAGGAAGCGCTCCCATACCGACGAGAGCAACCCGGGGTCGGATTCGGCCTCGGGTTCGGAGGAGGCGCCGGTTGGTTCGCGCACCAGAGCCTCAAAGCGCGGACGGGGCCAGGGTGCCCTCAAGCACGGCCGATACGTCGGCGTCGGCCAGGCCCGCAAGGAGGCAGCGGAGGCCAAGCGCGCGGCGGCCCGTGAGGCTGATGAGGCCGACTCGGACCGCCGTATCGCGGAAGTCAGCCAGCGGGTCTCGGCCGATAGGGCGTCCCGGCTGTCGGAGGTGCTCTCAGACGCCCCCGATGTAGAGGAACTCTCGGCTGTTGCCTTGAAGGAGCGTTTGGAGGTTGCGGTAGGTGCGATCCGCACCATTGCCAAAATCTCGAAACACCTGAAGGGCACCAGCCAAAAGGGATTGAAGGATGCGGCGGCGTCCATCGCCGAGGTGGCTGAGGTCCTTTTTAACAGGACCTCCAACGAAGAGGTGAGGAGGCTTCGGGCGGAGAACGTCCGCATGGCTGCCCAGATGCAGGCTCTGAAGGAGGAGCATCAGGCGTTGCGGGCGGACCTCGCGGCGATCCGCCGCGAGCAACCAGCGCCAGAAGACGCGGCGGCACGGAGGGGCGAGCCGGATCTTTTCCAGCTCGTCAAACAGCTGAGCGCACGCTTCTCCGTGCTGGAGGGGAAGGTGCTACGTCCCCCTCTTGCGGCGGATCGCCGGACATACGCGACAATCGCAGCAGGTCCATCGACCCAGCCTGTGGCTTCGCGGGCGGTACCACCTGCGGCGCCACCCACGCAGAAGACGGCAGTTCTGCCTGCTGTTGCTCGGCCAGGCCCTACTTCCAAGAAGGGTAAAAAGGGAGGTGCGCCAACACCACCGCAAGCCGCGGCTCCCGCTCCCAAGCCCAGAGAGGGCGTATGGGAAACGGCGGGAGCCAAGAAGAAAAAGAAGGCAGCGGCTAAGAAACGCAGGAAAGCAGCGAAAAAACAAGCTGCCAAGAAAGAGGCCGCGTTGCGCGTGCCAAAGTCAGCGGCGGTGGTATTGACGCTGCAGCCGGCGGCGATAGAGAGGGGCACTACGTATGCGCAGCTCCTCTCTGCAGCGAAGGCCAAAATAAGTCCCACGGAGTTGGGAATTACATCGGGGCTTCGCTGCAAGCCCACTCAGACTGGCGCTCGGCTGCTTGAAATCCCGGGAGCCACAAGCGGCGAGAAGGCGGACGCCCTTGCAGCCAAGTTACGGCTGCTCTTCCCAGCAGAGGACGTTCGCGTGTCCAGGCCCACGAAGAGCGCTGATCTTCGTGTCGCGGGCCTGGACGATTCCGTCACGGCAGAGGAATTGGCCGCTGCTGTCGCTCGGGCGGGGGGCTGTTCACCTGAGCAAGTTAAGGTAGGTGCGGTCCGACCTGATCGCATCGGGATGAGAACAGCCCTCGTGAGCTGTCCTGTGGCGGCGGCCAAAAAACTCGCCGACGGAAAACGCCTGCTTGTGGGCTGGGTGTCGGCGCAGGTCAAACACCTGGGGCCCAAACCAGCGAGGTGCTACCGCTGCCTGGAGACAGGTCACCTAGGCGCGCGGTGCACCTCGAAGGAAGACCGCAGCAATTGCTGCTTCCGCTGCGGTCAGCCCGGGCACAAAGCCGGCTCGTGTGAAGCCACGCCGCACTGTATCATCTGTGCGGCGGCAGGCAAGCCGGCGGAGCACCGGGTGGGCTCCAAGACCTGCGGCCGGGCCAAACAGACCGGGAAAAAGAAGAAGGGGGCAGCCGAACCGCCGTCAACACCGGCTGGTGGCAATGATGTCGCACGTCCCGTGGAGGGAGCGGAAATGGACTGCCAGTGATGGCCCCACTCCGCTTCCTCCAAGGGAACCTCAACCACTGCGCCAGGGCTCAGGACCTCCTCCTGCAGACCATGGCGCAGTGGAATATTAATGTGACGGTGGTCGCCGAGCCATACTACGTCCCGCCCCGGGACGACTGGGTGTCGGACCGGGATGGCTCGGTGGCCATCATGTCGTCGCCCACAGTGCCCCTCGTGTGCTGTTCGAGGGGCCAGGGCTTTGTGGCAGCGCGCCTAGACAGTCTCGTGGTGGTTGGGGTGTATTTCTCCCCCAACCGCCCTCTCGCCGACTTTGAGGCTTTTTTAGCCCTATTGGGTACAGTCGTCGCTCGAAACCACCCTCACCCCGTTCTCGTCCTCGGGGACTTCAATGCCAAATCCACGTCTTGGGGTTCCCCGGCCACGGACGTCAGGGGTGAGGTGCTCGAGGAGTGGGCCGTGGCACACGGCCTACTCGTTCTCAACCGGGGAGCCGTAAACACGTGCGTGCGTCAGCGGGGCGGGTCGATTGTCGATCTCGCCTTCGCCAGCCCCGCACTAGCCCGCCGTGTCGTAGGCTGGCGCGTCATCGAGGAGGTGGAGACTCTGTCGGATCATTTATATATCCGATTTGACGTCTCCGCAGAAAACCATGGCGCGCCGGTCAGAGCGGCCCCGGGAGAGAACAGTCCGCGTTGGTCCTTGAGACAACTGGATCGGGAGGCGCTCCTGGAGGCTTCTATCGTTCAGGCCTGGGTGAGAGCACCGGACAGGCCTGAGAACATCGAGATGGAGGCCGAGTGGTTCCAGGAAGCGATGTCGCAAATTTGTGACGCGGCGATGCCGCGGGTCCGACGCAGACCCGCGAAGCGTCAGGTGTACTGGTGGTCGCAGGAGATCGCGCAACTGCGTCGCGACTGTGTCGCGGCGCGCCGCCAGTACACCAGACACCGCAGGAGGCGTCGCCGCCCTCCCGATGCCGAGGCCAGGGAGGCAGAACTGTACGAGGCGTACAGAGCAGCCAAGAAACGGCTACAAGCGGCTATCTCGCGGGCCAAGGATCAGGCCCGCGAGCAGTTCTTGGAGACTCTGGACCGTGATCCGTGGGGGCGTCCATACCTTTTGGTACGGGGCAAACTTCGCCCGTGGGCGCCTCCACTGTCCCAGAGTCTCCAGCCACAGCTGCTGGAGGAAGTGGTGGCTGCTCTGTTCCCTCAGAGAGCGGAGCACCCTCCTCCGTTTATGGTTCTGCCTCCCATGGCTCCCAACGCGGACGACGACGACGTACCCGAAGTGACCCGGGTAGAGCTTCGAGCTGCGGTAAAGAGGCTTCAAGCCAAAAACACCGCGCCAGGACCGGACGGCATTCCAGGCCGTGCGTGGGTCCTGGCCCTTCGGGAGCTCGAGCCCCGACTGTTAGGGCTCCTCAGTGCGTGCCTTGAGGAGGGCCGATTTCCGCTGCTGTGGAAAACCGGCAAGCTGGTCCTCCTCAAGAAGGAGGGGCGCCCGGCGGACTCTCCGTCCGCCTACCGGCCCATAGTGCTTCTCGACGAGGTGGCGAAGCTCTTCGAGCGTATCGTCGCTAGCCGCCTCGTCGAGCATCTCAGGGAAGTAGGGCCGGATTTGGCGGACAACCAGTTTGGTTTCCGCCGCGGGCGCTCCACCGTGCATGCCATCATGCGCGTGAGGAGTCTGGCGGAGGACGCATTGTCCCGGGGCGAGGTGGTGTTGGCGGTGTCGCTCGACATCGCCAACGCGTTCAACTCCTTGCCCTGGAGCTGCGTTAGGGAGGCACTCGTCTACCATCGAGTGCCGACCTACCTCCGCCGAATTGTCGGGGCCTATCTTAGTGATAGAGCGGTAGTTTACCCGGGTCGCAATGCTCTCGGTCGGCGAGAGATGACCTGCGGTGTTCCACAGGGATCGGTTCTCGGTCCGCTCCTGTGGAACATCGGCTATGACTGGGTCATACGAGGCGTCCTTCTCCCTGGTGTCGTCGTGACGTGCTATGCCGACGACACCCTCGTCACGGCTCGGGGGAAGGACTACAGGCGCGCTGCCATCGCAGCTACGGCTGGTGTCGCGCAAGTCGTGGGTCGCATCCGGCGGTTGGGTCTCGAGGTGGCCCTGGCCAAATCGGAGGCCGTTTGTTTCCACGGTCCCCGAAAAGGGCCACCTCAGGGCTCCCATATTATTGTTGGGGGCGTACGGATCGGCGTCGAGTCGACGCTGAGATATCTCGGCGTCGTCCTCGACAGCCGGTGGAACTTCGTCGAGCATTTCCGCCGGCTGGCGCCCAAGTTATTGGGCGCCGCCGCCGCCTTGGCGAGGCTGCTCCCCAACCTCGGGGGGCCCAACCCGACCTGCCGGAGACTTTATGGAGGGATCGTGCGGTCCATGGCCCTGTACGGAGCGCCCGTATGGGCTGCCAACCTGGCAGCCCGGAACGTTGCCGTACTACGGAGGCCGCAACGGGCCATGGCCGTGCGCATGGTGCGCGGCTACCGCACGATCTCGTTCGAAGCAGCGACCCTATTGGCCGGATCCCCGCCCTGGGACCTGGAAGCCGAGGTCCTCGCGTCGTTATTCCGATGGCGCGAGGAGGCGGCGGAGCGGGACCTGCGACCTCTGCCTCGAGAAATCGAGGCGCAGCGGTCCCAGCTCCGCACAGTCCTAGTGGCGGAGTGGAAGGCGCGACTTGCGCGACCAACTGCAGGGCACGCCACGGTGGTGGCGGTAAGTCCCGTCCTCGAGGAGTGGCTGGAGAGGAGGCACGGCGTCCTCACGTTCCGGCTGACACAGGTACTCACCGGTCACGGGTGCTTCGGCACGTACCTGTGTCTCATAGGCCGGGAGCAGACGTCCGTCTGCCACCATTGCGGGGTCTGCCCGCGCGACACGGCGCTCCACACGCTCGTGGAGTGTCCAGCGTGGGCGGACCAGCGCCGCGACTTGGTTGCGGCGCTCGCGACGGCCCAACTCTCGCTGCCGGCCGTGGTTCTGTCCATGGTCCGCAGCGAGAGGGCTTGGGAAGGAGTCGCCTCCTTTTGCGAGGAGGTGATGCTCGCCAAGGAGGCGGCTGAGCGGGAGAGGGAGCTGAACACCATGCTCCCCGCCCGTCGCGTCCGCCCCGGACGTCGCCGTGGGGCGCTCCGGGATCTCCAGCCACCGTAGGAGGATGCCTGCGGGCGGCGATTGGGCAATCGCCGCTCGAACAGCACAGGCCCGAGAAGGCGGCGTACGTGTTCCACGAACGCCTCTCGATGGAGGAAGGGGGGCTAGGCCCCCCAAATCAGACGGGGCCCGCTCACGTTGAGCGGGCCGTGGCCCGTCGGGGTCGCGGATGAATGCGCGAGCGTCTCCCGTGACCCCGGCACTCTGGCCGTCTGGAGGAACACCGTGGGTTTTAGTCGGTATGCCGGCCGCTGTCTTATTGTGGCCGGAGAGTCCGACATAACCCCCGCCTCGCCCAGGCGGGTGCGTACTCGTAATGAGTTTCCCACGAAAAAAAAAAAAAAAAAAAAAAGGTGTCATAAGTGTCGCGTGTGTTATAATTATAATGAAAAACTGTTTTCGTTCCTAAGATTTTAAGTGATATATTTAACTTCGTGTAGTATTCTTAAAATACGTAAAGTAAATAGGTAAGTTTTAAAGTAATAAAGAGTATCTTGAGATGTACATAAAAGTGGTCGACTACAACTACAGCATTTACGTTCTTATTTGTATGGTAATAGCGGCAACCATATAAATACCATTTAACAGTCACACTATTGTCGATCACAAAAAATCATTTATTATTATATTAAACAATTAACAAGTCAAACTCGAAAGCAAAATCATTTCGGGACACTCACAGGACGCTACAGAAGTCTAAATTATTCAATTTGATGTTTTATTACTATAAGTTTTAAATCCACTGCTTTGCTTAGTATTATTTATTTACCGCAACCGCAAGAAATATTCACAAGAGTCTTATCATGTATCGATGTTTCACTAACAGCAGAACCTGCATATATGCTTTATTTTGGCTTTAAAAGCCTTGGGCCTATGTTATTCTTCGTCAGAGCCACTGCATTCGTCTAGAACTATTCCTTCAGACATCAAAGCTAAAATATCATGATCATCCAACTCATCATAATCATCTTCAACTTTTGCTTTTTTAGCTACTTTTGGCGTCACTTTAGTTGGTGTAACTTTAGTTGGGTTAACTGGGGTTGCATCTGTTGAAGATTTCGGCGTCGTTTGTGTAACGTTTTTAGTTTGATTCACTTTAGTAGGTGACACAACTTTAGGAGTATTTTGCTGCGTTGTTTTTGTTTCTTGTGTTTCACTAGGGTTTGGTTTTTTTGGAGTTACATTTTGATTAGGTTTTTTAACTTCATTTGTGTTAGTATTGGTAACTTTAGGCTTAGCTGCATTGTCCTGTTTGGCCTCTTCTTTAACAGGACCATTATTAGTAGGCTTTATCTGACTTTGTTTAGCTTCAGGTAGCGGTTTCTTTTCCACATTTGTATTACTTTTCTGTTCATCTGGATTTAAAGATATTCCTAAATCTTTATCATTTGGGAGAGTATATTTATATTTAGTTTTAAGGTTCTTTGGACATGTTGTAAATTCATATACTGTACTGATTGTCACCTGTATGTTACCTAAAACAACAGATACAATTATATTTAGAGATTTGTATCAATGCATTATTTGGTAAAGGAAAGAAATACCCGTATAACTATATGTCTTGAGTAAGCATTGATGCTCTTACCATCTTTGTATAATAAGAGCTGTACGTTGTAGTGAAACAATAATAGGCTAGTATTGTTATACGTCGCAGTGTATTGTAAAGATGGTAATATTACAATTTCACTAGTGATATTATAATTGCACGGATTTTTGTTATGTACAATAAATAATATTACAGATTATGACATTTAAACATAAATAATTGATTATTCAAAATAATAAATTGACCAAAGATCCAATATTACAGTTTCTAGTACTCGTATTAACTTACCACATTTAACAGGGCCATCCTTACACAGTCGGTCAAAATCGTCAATAGTCTTCACTTGAGCGTCGAATATGTTCACAGACTTGCGAGAAAACTTAATGAAGTTATACTTCTTGAGGAACTTGCGCAGTTCATCGACCTCCGGCTTACCGCTGAATTGTACCTAAAGAAAATTATAATAATAATAAAACAACAACTACACAGCGTAATCCAGACCCAAAGTAATCAGTAAGCTGTGGTATGGCTTCTAGAATGTGGAACACACTTTTTTTGTAAAATACATACATACTCTATGCAAATAGTCTTAAACAGATTGAAGAGGCAAAGAAGTTTTGTTTCGATCGCAGCAAAAGGTGTTCAATATCTCCGTCTACCTGCTGTTAATGGGAGAAAGGCGTAAAGATGTTTATATGTAACATGACACTGCTCTATTTAATGGGATGCCTATTGGCATCATCTTAGTATATTTAATTCCTTGGTGGTCTCCACTATGGCGGACTTTGTATCAATATTAGAGGGAAGCTACAACTAGCCCATGGTTCCATGGTTTCAAAAAATATTAAAAAGCTATTAGATTGTTTAAATACCTTTACTTGAAGTGGATTGTACACGTTCAGTAATCTTTTGGTTATGTTCAAACCGAGTACCTGAAAAGATGAAAAATTAAATTGCTTGAGTTGTGATGGCTCATCTTTTTGATATACTTTATTTTTTAATATTGACCTGTCAGTGACTTTACTCGGCCTGATAGGAAGCAGTTAGTAGGCTCTAGTACTGGTCACAATGGCTATCGAAATAGTGATTTATTTCAAAAGCCATTGTCTCACACGTCTGGCTACCAACATCACTTTTTCAATTTCATATGTAATTTTGAAGTTTACCTGACTCACAGTGAAAGACAACATCGCGAGGAAACGGTTAGCGTAACCTTCATCATCATCATATCAGCCAAAAGACGTCCACTGCTGAAAATAGACCTCCCTCAATATACCGCTGATTTGGCTGGTCGTGAGCCGCCATCATCCATCGGTTAGCCGCCATGCTTGTTAGTTCTTAATTTAATAATACAAAGGCACAAAAATTATAGTATTAGTTAACATATGAAATACTTACATTTTTCAAATGTCTTCTGACTTCATTTCTCAGTGAGTAAAAATAGAAACACTCTGCTTCCGTTGACGGTGCCTCCGATAACGCCTGCCATGCCTGTTTAAAATAAAACCTTTAAATATTATAACATCTTCCTCCCTCCGTCTCGCCCGAAGGCATAGGCAGACTTCGCCGACTAAATTTTAGTTTTATGTAACAAAAAGCGAGGTCGTTTATCAATTACTAGCTTTCCGCGGCGCGGTTTCACCCGCGTCTTAGCTTACTGCTCTGCCTCCATCGCCATTAGCGTGATGTTACATAGCCTTTAAAAAAAGTAAGTAATAGCCTTTAGAAAACCAGCGCTGTTGCGCTTTGAAGCGCCTCAGCATTAAGCTGAGTGACGGCCAATTTTTCGCGTGGCCGTGGCGCACATCTGCACGCGAGCTTGTGTGAAGTCCAGTGCCATGGAAATCTTTTTTTGTCAGTTTTATGTTTTTGTTTTTTTGACTGTGGCTGAATGTTTATTTTTACATATTCTTGTGTGTGTCACCTACATGTGAAAAATAAACTGTTTTTCTTTCTTTCTTTCTTCTTTAACCTTCCTCGAGAACTAGGCAAAAAATATTTTTTAGGCGTATGATAACGCAAAAAGAACTTTTCAAATCCGACTTGTAGTTTCGGAGATTAGCGCGTTCAAACAAACAAACAAACTCTTTCGTTTTATATAATATTATAGATGCGTATTTCTCAACACAAACCTTTACCTTTCAAAGGGAAATATAGCATTTGAATAGCGAGCACAAGTCAACATGTTGATGAAATTAAAAGCTAATATTACAAATTACTTTACCGAAGTCATGAGGTCCCTTAGCTCGTCCGCCACAGTCCTCGTCATGAGCGTGTTCAGCTCATAATGGCCAGACGCTAACTGCGAGCTAAAGGAGGACTCTGTCTCCTTCTTTATCACTGCTGGCTTCTTTATTTCTTCTGCAAGTTAAACGATTTTTTATTGCCTCCAGTGGCAGACGAGCCAACAGTCCACCTGATGGTAAATGCTGTTGCTAAAGGACGTTTGCAATGCCAAGAACTTTGCGAATCTACTGCCTACCGTAGTATTAATGCTAGCTTTAAACCTAGTTCGAAAAAGGGCGTTTTATACTAAATAAATAAATTTTAGGTGACTCAATGATGGTAAGCAGTCAGTAAGGTTTAAGAACAGGTTCTATTCCAAAAAAGCATCATGGCGGCTTTATGAGATCATGCTATTTTTACGCTAACTTTTACCTCTTTTAATTTAAAGGCTCTTCTGAACATAGCTCTTTCTCCAAAGGAGTTTACCATAGCCACCTTGCGTGGTAAACTCCATTACTCTATTGGTAATCGCAGTAAGGTCATATTTAGCACGCAAATCGACTCACGACTCCCATGAGAAGAGATGAGGTTATTACACATTCTAGACAAGAAACCTCATACCAATCCCTGTGCCCTACTTCTCTTCTCATCCATATGATATTATTAACATATCTTGACTGTACGTACCTTTTAAAACCTTCACTTCTTTCGACGCCGGTTTTGGCTGAACCTTGACAGTAATCTGATCTTTGTGAACAACAGCCTTCTTCTGAATTGAAACTGCAGAAGGTTTTGATCTTACCGGTGGCGGAGCAGGTCTTCTTCCTGCAACAGAAGAAATTCCGCTAAAGATTTCGACGTTCAGAATGGATTGCTAAATACTGAACCTGTTTATCCGGCCAAATGTTGAATCGACTCCTAGAGTCGATTGTCAAAAATGCCGCGTCTGTGTAATCGACTCCAGGAGTCGTTTTCAAGATGGCCGCCGTCGAAAATTCGAAATCGCTATTACTCCATAAATTCTTGTCCGAATATAACCGAATTTTTTACCGTAATAGTCGACTAAATGCAGATTATAACGATACCCAACACTACTACATCCATAGACTTTGACGTTTTAATTATAAAAGTCAGGCAGTCATGTTTACACGTGCGAGAGAACTTTTTCGTTCTCACCTTTTGTTGATTTCTAAAGTTTTTTTATAGCAGCCAGTATTGTTTTTAATCCAACATGTTGGAAATCTTATTTATTTGTGAATTGTTATTTTTTATTTGAAAACAACGCTATCGTAATAAAGTCATGGAACCTTTTTTTTGTCAAGGACTTTTTTTTTTTAAGTGGTTCAAGTGTTTTGTTTTTTTTTCGAACTAATAAAGTAAGCACTTGTAATAGCTGCTAACTGTGCTTGTAAAAAGTGTGTGAACCAAACTACACAATGGATATTGATGATGCCGGATACCAGATGTTGTAAGTATTCTTAGAATTTATAAACAACGGACCCTATTGTTTACGTTAGCGATCGGATTACGCTCGGGTGTCGGGTTACGGCTTTGATAAGGTCTCATTGTGAAATAATTGATGACAAGGAATGTTATTGTTTATTTAATATAAGATTAATGTATGTTTATGTATTTAAAACATTAACTTTTTCGATTACGGGTATTTTTTTTAAATAATAAATATTTATGTAATTTGAGACGTCATAAAATACCTACATTTAAAAAAAAAATAAAAAAAAAATAATTTTCTTGTAGACCAAAAGGGACTATAGTCCCTTTTATTCATCTGTTGGTAGAAGGCGTAACGGGACTTGACTCCCTTTTTAGCTCCTCTTTGAAAATTAAGAGATATCGCGAAATTAAAATTGCTGAGTTGCGAAATTGAATTTTCGCGATTCGCGGTAATTAGCGCCACTTGGGGGCGCAATTGACATTTATAGGCTCCACAGCTAAGCGGTTATAGGCGTCCTAACACACATATAAAGGAAAGAGCGAGGAAGCCGTTTAGGCCAGAAACTAAATACGCATGGAAATGCACAACTTTCACGACGGCAGCTGCGGCATATTTAAAACGCAAAAATATGTTCTTCAAGAAATTTCGACAAATATTTTACCCGTAGAGTTTCAAGAAACAGTTTTTTACACCACACTATATAGCCACTTAAATTTGTATTAAATATAGAATACAAACGATATGTCTAAATTTAAAACTGAAAATATGTTTAGATTAACAATGGCTATCCCCGTCATAGAGATTACCTCAAAAACACACATTGCGTGCACCTTAAGTCTTGAACAAGCTGTCGTGAGTCGTCACAGACTTTAGAATGTCAACGAAGATTATAATTTATAACACAATAAAACTGACCATTTACCCAGCTAGAACCCATACATACTCGTATATCTTCCTGACTGACGAACGTTTGATAAGACCAAGAAATGGAAACCCGTCGAGTATCTCTGAAGAAAAATCATTTTAACATAACGAAATAGGGATCAATACGCAATCTGCAAATACATTTTAATTACACAAATTCAAGCGAAGGTGACTGTAATTCAACAAGTCTAGAAAAAGCTGTTTTGAAGAACAAACCGAAGCTAAAACTCACTGATTAGTATCAAAGACGAACGAAGCGAAGTGTCATCGTCGTTTCTTCCTGTACGCACTCCTTCTGTTTTGCCTAAAGCCATGTTCAATTCCTGAAAGGCTAGAATGGAATCTGCTAACAAGATTGTTGTGAGTTTCTGAAAACATGATCAGTAATGTAAAAACTTATTTCAGGACTGTTAAAATTAAAAATGTTGCTGATACTAAAGCGGTTTCGTTTGGGTCCTTTTGTGCCTATACGAACTTCAGGTTAGATTTTCTGCAATATATTCAACCCATTCACCACCACAAAGTTGACATTGAAAAATTAGCTACTTTCGAATCAGAACCATACTAAATTATGAAAAGCAGCATTCAATGTTGTTAGTTTATCTTAGCGCGAAGAAAAAAGAGCGTTGAATACATTAATATCGTGGACACAGCACTCAGGTAAGTGACATTTTGGAAAATCATAAAAAAAAGCAGAACAGCACTGCATTTCAGTTGCCCAAAGCCATTTGGGCAACGAGCTAAAATTCAACGGACACAGGATTTTAAACTATCAGATCAAAACCAAACAATCTAATATTGTATTAACCAAAAATAAAAAATTAAAAAAATTAACCCTTTCATAATGTGTATAAATGGCTGAAAAGTCAAAACTGTAATAGTATCACAAGAACTATACAACGCTATCTAGACCCAAAGTAAGCATTAATATAAGTAATAAAAGGTACCATTTTGCTAAAGTATCCACTTAATTAGCTATCCCATTATGATGCCTTATCTCACCTTTTCGCAGTCATCTAGGCCTGAAATTCGGAAGAACGTGGTAAATTTATGAATATTCGCGTGTAGTGTGAAAGAAATACATTTTCGGTAGAACGGCATATTCCGTGTATTGACTAACCACTTTGCGTGTCGAAACGAGGAATGGTTACATCCTTACACTCGTTAATACACCATTTATAAGATCCATAATACAATTCGTCCAGTAGAAAATCTCGTTCGACCGGCTAAGGTGAAGGCCAAGGTAGCGGGAAAAATTTGGGGAGGCTTATATCCTTCAGTAGACGACTTTCGGCACATATGAAGAAATTCCCGTTCACGTGAGACATGCTGGCCCCTCGTGCTGTAAAATCGATACTTAAATCTTAAAATTCTTACCTTGAAACATTAACATGTTGCGCGTTTGTCGTAGCAGACACATCCAAAATGATTTTTTCGATTTCTCACAGCTCAAGGAAGTTTGGACTCTTGAAGATATTGTGAATCCGTACAGAATGGAGCAGCTAGGAACCTCAAATGTAAAAAATCTGTAACTCAAAAAGTGGTGAAACAATTATGACATAATACTTGTTCTTGGTTGTTTTTATATTATAAGAATGAAAAAAGAGAATGAATATGAAGTCCACCAGTAGCTTCATTCTCAAACCGCGCTGTCGTATCGTGAAGCACATTCATTTTTTACACATTTTTTGATAGCAATGATATAATGTTTTACTTCATCTCTTATTATCAATCGAATAGTGAATATTAATAAACAAAAGCAATTTATGATTATTCCAAACCATCCATATTAAGAACCATCCCAATTGTACTATTTTTACCCAAAAATCTATAAACGAAAAATTGTTTTTTTTTTTTAATTTGACAAGGACGTTTGCATTTTTTATTCTTGTTGCGAGTTGCGATATTTGAGAGTAATGAAAATAGGACAAGTGTAACTTACCTTGTTGGGTAAACGGTGCACGAAAATACAAAAAGAAGGTTATTTGTGATAAACGCGGTCATAAACGAATGAGTTCAAGTCATGATGATAGCATCCTAAGCCCTAAGTTGAAAAATAATTTGTTGGTTTGCCAAAGTGATAGCATGCGGGGCAGAGACGTGGTCGCTGACTATGGGTTAGGCGGCTCAACTTCTGAGTGAATATACTTGCGGCAATTCAATAAGAACTAAAGTGGTATAGCTCGCAGTCGCTTTACTGAAGTGGCAATGGGCAAGACATAACTGTCAGAACTGATGACCGAAGTTCAGGAGCAGTGATCACGAAACGGAAGACGCGCTGTGAGCTGACTCCTCACAAGGTGGACCGACGACCTGATGAATTTGGCAAGCAACCGATAGATGAGTTTCTCACGACATAGCGACGATACTTAGGAGAGATCCAGCAGTAGACGTCTTTCTGCGTAAACGATGATGATGTTAAGGTTTCCAATTAAAAGATGTCCATTTAAGCCGAACAAAGTATTTATTTTCCATTAAGCATAATGCATACATCTACTAAACTAAAGAACACCAAATGATTTATTAACAATATCAATAATCTTAATCTAAGCAGATAACATCATCATTTGATTCAGAGCCGGATTGATCCGATTCTAAATCCATATTGGCTACGTCGTAGCTATCCGTCATTTCAGCTTTGTATCTCTTAACCAACTCTTCCAGGCCCGACTGCGAATAGTCTGACCTGAAGTACAATGTATGCAATCCAGACGAATCAACATAATCCAACTGGTACTGCATCGTCGATAGAGTTTCAAGAGACTCCATATCAATATCCACCTCAAACCTAGCCTTCTTTATATCGTAAGACTTAAGTTTAATAATCTTCCACATACTAAAATTGATCCCTCTCACTCCCTTGTTACTGGATTTCAATCTCTCTATTACAACAATGGGGCGCAGCACGTCTTCTTGTGGCACAGAAGTATACATTCTGAAAAACCGCGTGTTGTCTTCCTCCCCGCCGATAACGACGACAGCCTGTTTGTTAATCTTACCAAAACTACAACCCATCAGCCATTTCTTAGATTCCTGATTCTTAGGTACTATAGCAAAATAGTTAGGTGGTAGAAAACCATATTTCTCAAAGTCTGTTCTACTAATACCATCTTGCTGATGGTAACGGAACAGGTGGTAGACAACAGTTTCTTTTATTTTGCGTGCCTGATCCAAGTTTAAGGTTTTGCTTCCTCTTAGTATTATTTTGACAAGGGAAGGGTCGTTCGTGAGGGATGGCATTGGCTGATTTTTAATAGCATTAGATATTTCTTCAGGCGTAACTAGAAAATGTTGTTTTAGTCCGGCGTCATAAGACATTTTATCGACGGCAGCGGCTTTCGGGATTACGCTTACTTGCTGCAGTTCGTAGCTTAATTTCATACCGTGACCTTCGAGCGCACGCGCTGACGACGGCGGCATATCAACGTAAAGCCTCGTCCCCTTTTCATTTACGAGTTTTTTGACGAACTTCCATTTTTTTATATTAACTCCTTCCAACTTTTTGTTTTGCAGTTTCAGCTTATCCAGCGGTTCGATATTTTTAACCCTGGAATGACCGGGCAGCCATATAGCAGCCCTTTCATACCACAGCTCCTCTTTAGTATAGACTAGCACATTAAAATAACTAAAATCACTGAAACTTAAGTTTAAGAGCCAATCCTTGGTCTGCTCGTCCTTGGTTAAGAGCTCGTATCTGTATAAGCTCTGCAACCCTTTCAGAGTAAAGTCCGGCGCCCACCCTTGGCAATGTGCTGTCGCTTGAAACATTTGTGATATGAGATAGTTTTTCAAAAGATCAGCTTCCATGTTAGTGATTCTTTCGAAATCGTCCTTACACAAGTAAAGACTATAGCCTTCCTGCGTGCTTTCCTCAGAAAACGACGGCGCAAAATCTAGACTCGGTTGTTGTACTGGCTGGTTGAAGTCTAGGACTGGTTGTACGGGCTGCGGGAAATCTAGAACAGGCTGAACAGGTTGTGGAGCGTAAGCCGGGTCCTGAATATTTTGATGCATGTTATCCAACTGATAGAACGGCGCGGGCACCATCATGGGAATCATGTGCTGATGCATGATAGACTGGGCCTGTGAAATGCCAATACACGGCATGCTGACAACGCTTGGCGGCGCCAGATTAACGTTGAAATCTGAAAGTGTCATGTAAATTGATAACATCTAGATACTAATATAGATAATATTAACCATACCATGCTACCAAAAATTAAAAAAAAAAAGACTTACTGGAATCACTTAATTTCGGACGTGGAGCGGTTTCTGAAAAGAGGGACAATTGTTAGCTACTCTATGTTAGGTGGCTAAGCTTGCATAAAAGAGCTGTGACTTTTTTGCTCTACGTTTCCTAAAGTGTGTGGTTAAAAAATACGCTTTTAAATTGGTCTGTGAAATAAATACTATTATTGCCTACCTTGTTTCACGTCAGTGCTAGGAGAAAGTCGGCTGGTCTTGGCAGGAATAGCCGATGTATCTGAGGACATATTAATTGTGTTATACACTGTTTTTAGCATTTTTTTTAATCCACGATTAAATAACACAATTAATAAAATGTATGTATAAATAATATAGTTCGAATATTGTACTAGTATTTTCAAAGTAATACAAAACGAAACTAAATGCGTACTTAACGCATTTAGTTTCGTTTTTGTTCAAAAATAGACACTGCTACGCTCCTTCTCAGATGACATAGTGATTTGGTTACGAAAAGTAGAGAATTAGATTTTATTATTTACTTTTATTTCATTTAGAATAAAAACGAAACATTACAAAATGAAGAGCTGTGGACAAAAGAAACTATAATAACCTATCCCTATTTTGTGTCAAATCAATCAATGTCAACTTATTGTCAAAATGTCATATCTGTCGATCCAATCCGATATTCTCGAACCAAAAATTCAAAACCATTTCTTACCTGGAGCGTGACGCTTGATAATCCTGAACTGTTTTGGTAGGGACTGCATGACGTTCTGCAAAAGTATCGCCTCATCCTTCAATGCGTATCTCGCTTGATACTTGATAATTATCTCTATAAACGATACGTCTGCGGCGCCAAACATATCGTACACTATTCTAGCCACAGCTAGTTCAAGCTCCTTTATTATACGCTGCCTCTGTTCTCCTCGCGTGTGTTTGCAATCTTCACTTCTATCTATGATTTTCCTGGCGATTTCTTCAATAGCTTTATCCCTTCTCTGTCTTATAGTGCTATTTGGGTAAAATAAACGTGAGGTTTTGGTGATATCCACGGACCTGCCTTGTTCTTCGTTATCTTGCTGATCATCCCGCGGTCGGTATTCGCCGTGGTGGTCGTCATCGTGACGAGCTCTGTTATCACGTGGCATGTCGTCTCGTAATCTGTCATCACGTGGTCTGTCATCTCGGGCTCTTTCATCCCGTGGTCTGTCATCTCGTAGTCTGTCATCTCGCGGTCTATCTTCACGTCTTTCTTCCCTCTCTCGCAGTCGACGTAATTCTTCCTCACGAAACCTCTCACGTTCTTCAAAACGTCGCCGTATATCTTCTTTATCTTTCTCACTAATTCTCCCGTCAAAATCATCCCTTTTTTTCGATGCTGATTTCTTCCTCTCTTCTGTTTTTCTTTTAAGTTCCACAGTCCTGGTGTAAATATCTTCAAAATCTTTGTCGATATCCTTAGGAACATTATGCTTTGCTAATTGCATTTCATGGTGAGGTGACTCCCTTCGACGGTTGTAATCGCTAGGACCATCATTATCCTGTCTTCGTTGTATATCGAATACTTCTCTATGTGATTTACGCTCGGGCGTTTCTCGATGACGGTAGTTATCGCGACGCTCATCAAACTCTTCACGGGGAGTGAACTTTGGCTCCCTTTGATAACGGTCTTTCATTGAAGGTTGCGGTGCAGGTTCCCTTGCCATCATGTCTTTGGCAATGCGTGGCTTTCCATCATCGAAAGGTGGTCTTCGCTCGTCAAGACGTCTGCTACGCGAATCCTCTTCCTTGAAAGGTCTAGTTTCCCAAACCGGTTGATGTTTTGGTTTTTCTTCTTTATCTGGCAAAGCGGGGCGATTGGGCCTAGTGTGATCGCTAGGTCCGGGCCACACGGGCGGCGGGGGAGCGTCAGGGCTTCGACGCTTCTCGAGTGCCCAAGAACGACGCGGCGAATTGGACCACCGTGGTGATGGAGATTTTCTTTTATAATGTTCCCGGATTGGTGATCTGTCACGACGATTAGGAGATCTGGATTTACGCGTTGGCGAGAAGCGTTTATCAGCTTGTTCGGGTATACGCTCTCTGTCTCGGAGCATTTGCATGCGTACATCTCGTCTATCGTCCTCTAGTTTCTTCATGGGTGCGGCGTGTTCCTCCCTGGGTCTCTGCCAAGGTCCCGGTTGTTCCTGTCTTGGTCCCGGAGCAGGGTAGGGTGCGTTCTCGCGCCCACTTGGGCGATAACCACCTGAGTACATGGATTGGTTTTGTGCCTGTAAATTGAAATTTTATATGGAAACACGTCAATATGATAGTTAAAAATATTTAACATTGGCATTGTCGTAAAAATATAAAAACAAATATTCTTCGTCAAGGTCCTGGGTGAATACAGTGCAAATGATTGGTACAACATTAACATAATTATATAAATTATACATTATACCATCACATATACGGTTGTTAAGCTTGTGCGAAAATAAACCGGTAATAGGATAATCTACTGAAGACAATTTCACAGGATCAGCAACGCGTGAGAGATTGCGTGTAACCTTCAAACAATTTGAAAGATAGATGATTTTAATAATCTCCAACAAGGATGTCATGTAAATTTTGAGGTCTCCATGTAGATTTTTGAATAGACAGTTTTGAAAAATAGAAGGTTCTATTTTCGGCTTCTACTTACAATGCTTTCAAAATAATCTCTGCTACCTTATATAAATCTTGGGCTCCAACACGTGGTTCCTTCTTTTTTCAATCCAGATTTTCCAACAGAATGCGAAAAACATTGACGAGTCACCGACAATCTTTGTTAGCTATACTGCTTTATTGTAGTGTTCTTCAAATATTTTGGCGTATAAATTATGCTCATGCGTGCTTGTTCGTATTGAAAGTTCCCGTTGCATACCGTAACTGGCGTATAAAAGCAGTGGAGTGATGGCGCACTTGCAGGGTTGTAAAAAGCTCGCAACTTTACAGTCAAATATCGTTATTTTATATTTTTTTGAACAGTAAGGGATCGTCTTTCGTGGTTGTTATTGTGGCCGGTGTTTGATGAATCATTTCTTCATTGAGTTTTGACGGTTTTCGTTGAGAATACACGTTTATTGAGTGCTTAACGTAGTCTGTAGTGTGATGGTGATAGGATGGTTAACGCTTGTTGCATGTTTTTTGTATTCCTAATTGTACCTGTAGTTAGCCGATTATATGTATTTCGCGGCTAAATAGTTGAATGGTTTTGCTGTCCTGCTGTGTTGTGACGAGGAACAGCACTCGGAGGTACAATTACTATTATTATTTTTAAAGAAACCGTAGCGTACACAATACATCGTTTTATATTTTGCTCTGTTTTGTAAACTCTGTAGTAGCGCTGCTTTCTGAAGTTTGTGAAGTGACTGGCAGTTAGTGTATAGTTTACTCTCATTCGTGCAAGACAAATTGTAACTAAATACATACGTTAAATTACGTCTTGGTGACTGCTTCCATAGACCCCTGGCGCGATGTTTATTAAACTATAGCCCTCTTCAAAAATTGGGCTATAGAATGCAAAATATATTTTTCTAGAATCTGACTGACAGTTTCAAAGATAATTGCGTTCAAATAAACAAATCCTCGGTGACATAAATAATTATAAATATATTTTTATCAAACTGGATAGTGGAGAAAGGACTTACACCAGCAAGATAGGCACCCAGCCTAATAAACGCAGCATGAAGACGCTGGATGCAGGCTGCTTCCAACCAGTTTCATTGGAAATCGATGAAAGAGGTCATGTTTAGGAGCGGACGTCTTGCGGCTGTGAGAAACGCAACCAAAGGTTTCTATGTAGATAACTTTGTAAATAAGGCTCCAGGAGCTCTGCAGAAAGTTACCATTTTATAGTGGCGTATAATATTTGTTATTCGATGGGATCCCGCGGGCTATGTGCAGTAAGTCCTACGGCTGCGAAGATGGTGACGAAAACGGTTACTCCTACTACATTTTACTTCTGGTTAAATTTGATGCAAGTCCACGAACATCAGGGTCAGCTGTCATTCGGACATTCGTCATTCGTTTGGTTTTTAAAAAACATTAAGCTGCTTTTCACGTTGTTATTCATTGATGAACTTGTTTATATCGTTCTACATAAGGTTCAATACTATGTATTGTGTATGTGGTAGAATTAATAGGTCTTTCGATTGGGTTTGATTAAGTAGAATTTAGTCAATTGATTATACAGGAACCGGAGGACGCAACGTGGGCCGACCCCTTACAAGGTGAACCGACCGATCGTCGCGACGAACTGGTAAGGGTAGCAACCGATGGATGAGGAAACTTGGTGGAGCTTTATGTCCAGCAGTGATTCTCTTTTAGCTGATTATTATGATGATTGAATATTCTTTATTGCGTAGACTTCGTATCAATGGTAATCTTCTGAAGTGATCTGAAGAAATTTTAATTAATCCAGAACGATATTTGCTAAAGTGTCACGCTTTCACAGTATAATCTAAAGGGTCGCTTTACCAGTAACGCTACGTCCAGCGTAATTCTGGATTTGATCCGATCAAATCAAAATCAAATGTGACTGTGGCATGCTCCTCAAATATCTGTTTTGCAGTGGAGGTCTTCAGGCTGATGATGATAAAATGTCGGTCTCGAATTTGTTTCCGTAAATTGCATTTTTGTATGCGCCTACATACAAAAATGCAATTAATTTCCTGGGTTGAGCTTGTGACCTCAATGAATGTAACCTTTTTCATTAAATATTGTGATTCCCCTCCATAAAATTGCAGCAATTTGTCACAACATTTACCATGCTTTATAAATACTTAAACAATATTGCGATACTATTTACATACACTAAAAGGCCAAAACTTATACATTTCTTAACTAAAACGAAAAAAAAAAAACTGGTGAATCTACAAAAAAGTTTCCTATTTTATTCTTATTATATACTTCACACAAAACGGGCCATATCCGAACACGAATAATACAACTTTCAGAACTTAATACATATCAACAGTGGCAAAACACCTCTAATAGTAAAAAGGGCATAAGACGAAATGTCTTTACAGAAATGTATCTAATGCGCATTGTAACAAGATATAAAAATGGCTAAAGCACGATTCTTATTTTACTTACATATATAACACATCTACAGTAATTTCTAGTTAGTTGCATTAAGAATAAACATTAAAATTTACTTGTGTTTGCCACTGTTGATATTACTGTTGATATTAGTTTTATACACAATTTTTATGTTTTTATTAGTGAGTAGTCAAAGCAATTTACACTTTCTTACAATACCAATAAATATCATAATTGCCTTGAAGATATTATACACAATTTTTATGAGGATTACTTAGTTTATTACTTACATGTGACGGCCCTGGTTCATACGCAGGTCGCACTTTCTTCGAGCCTTTGCCGTCAGGTCCATATTTGTGACTGATTTCGTCTGAATGATGGCGGGTAGGCGAGTACCTAATAATTATGTTTGTTTAGAATGTCGAATTTTGAGAACTTTTAACAGAGAGATGCGAGTCTTATTATTTGAATGTCACTCATTCAATAAGTAACAGCAGCAAGCAGTTTGTATCATCGGAAGCCCAGAGGCTAAGTCTGGCAGTTTTCCATAGCTTTTACAAAGGAGTGTTTTAAGAACTCTTTGAATTGACCCACCCTCTTCCTGCCTATCCAGTACATCAATTCTTAATGTTCTTCTGTCTCTTAATTCAAACCTAGAACTTATTACTCGCGCATATGTGTCTTTTCAACATGGCACTTAATTTCTTCCGGTAGCCTTAAAGCGTTTTTATTCACCAGTAATATAAATTACATAATATATACACGAGTATCTTGTGATTACTCACTGGGAAGTCTCAGCAATTTATTTGTAATAAGATTACTGAAATAAACATTTTTATTATTTTTTTTTTTATATGGCTTTTTAAGACACAATAGTGGTAGTAATTTTAACTCTTTCTTGCATTAGGGCACATTATTGTTTAAACCTTTATAAATTTGTTTACTTACAACCATAGTCTCTAGATCCGAGTGGATCGGAATGATCCGAAATTTGTAGTCTTATCAGGATCTCTTGTTCAGTTCAAAAATTAATATCTACATACCTGGACTGCCGTTCATCATTCCTAAGAGGTGACGCGAGGCGGCGACCAGGTAGCGGCTTTGGAGGAGAGTCATGACGCACGCCGGAGTGACCGGGGATGTTACGTCTTTCTGGCGCTAAACACATAATACCGATATTTAATCATTTCAATAATAATGCAAGCTTACTATGTTCTCTAAACTAGAACAAAACTGGGGTTCAAATGAGGTTTAAAGACAGTCTTAACTTTATGATGGCATAACTAATTATTTGGTTTGATTGATACTTTTTTATCAAACGGGCTGTAGGCTTGTAAGCTACAATAGATAAAAAAAGCTAGAGTACTTACGAGGTGAAACCATCTTCCTAGAAGGCGAATATCTCAAATCATCTCTTCTCACTGGAGAAACTCTTCTCTGCACAGGATCTCTTACGCTGGGAGAGGGTCTATCAACCCTGTCAGAGACCTCCCTATGAACAACAACCTCTCTTCTATTGCTCGTATCAACCCTTGAGATGTCCTCCTTCCCGGGAGACCTCCTTCTCAGAGGCACTTCTCTTGAAGGCGAGTAACCACGTCTTTTCTCATATTCCTTATAAGTATCCGGTGGTTGAATATTTTTAGGATCCCTAACTTGCTCTGTCGGAGGATATTTTCTGTCGTCAAACGGTTTTTGATAGCCCATTGGATTTGATTTTGAGAATTGAGGTTTAGCCTACAATTGTAAACAAAGATATTGATAAAAAAAACATAAGTACTAACCCAATACATAAGAAAGAAAGAAAAACATTTATTGTGTTATAAAAGACGACGTACATAGGTACCAATAAAAAATAAAAATTACATTTTTTTTTTTTAAACAAATACTTCTTATCATTAAACATTTTTCCTAAATAATTATGACCAATAAGTCCAACAAATGATTTCTAATATAATTAAACTAGCAGTGGTAACGGTGGTAACAATAAAAATGATTTGTTTTTTAACTGTGTCAAACTTTCAAAACTTGCATAATCTGTGCTGTCAAGTGTCAAATGAGATGATTTAGTTGATGACTCATGTTCAGACTTTATTACTGTTACTATTTACCTAGGTTATTTTATTACTGAACAGTAGTTATATAATGCCTGAATTTTTTAGTATACATAAATTCAAATTTGTATGGATACCGTTTTTATCATATTATTAGATGTACATTTACGATAGTAGATCCTTAGTAAATTCTAGTTTCTCTAAGAATGGGCCGGATTGAACGGGAAAGTACTGCCGATATTACATAAGAGGATATCTCATGTGAAAGCCTCCTCGGTATTCTTTCTTTTTCTCACTTATTCCCTTGTCGCACACGGTCGAGAATGGCTTGTTTGTGTTTTATAAGCATAGCTTTCAGCGGCGCGGTTTCACCTGCGTCTTTGCTTACTGCTCTGCTCCCATCGCCAGTAGCGTGGTGTTACATAGCTTATAGCCTTCCTCAAAAACAGGACTATCGTAGGCAAAAATAATTACCCAAATCCGACTGGTCAGATTAGCGTGTTCAAACAAACAAACTATAGATTTCTCCAATGCTTTGAAAACACAGGCATGTCCATAGGTTAAGATTATTACTTACCATAAGATGGAGCATTTGTATGTCCTCAAAGTGGTATAAAGCAATAATTACCAATGGTTGCCATGACGCAGGAGCACCCGGTTGCTGGTAACTCTCCTGACCCTCCGGATGGTTGATGTTGTACTGTGTGGGACCCTGGAAATTACCTCTCATTATCGTCACCTGCAACAAGTTATTTATTATCTGACATAACTGTTGCTGTGGGTGACGGACAGACATTCATAGATAAAATTAGTACGCCTCAACAAAGGCCTCTTCTTATATAGAGAAAGCATGACCAGTAATCACCACGCTTACTCAAGGCAGATTGGCAATGTCAGACTTTAAAGTCCAGGCTTTCTCACAATGTTTTCACACTGGTCCTTGCCCGGATTCAAACCTACTACCTCGTGTTTACGAAGTGGGTGCCATATCAATTTCGACTTATTTATTTACCTTATGACATACAATACAGCAATAACATAATTATCATTATTTTATTGAAAATTTCTGATTGTTCTGGTATAAAATTTGTTATTTCTATTACGTAACTTTAGATTATGCCTCCATTTCTATTCACCCCATTTTAGAGTAGGTTATTTTCTAACTAAAATAGTCATACCGGTTTGTCCTGTTGGAAATGCGTAGGTGCATATCTGCTACTATGGGACGGAGCGCCTGTACTGCTATTGTCTATCACGTCGATGTTGCGCAGATTCTGACGCAAGTCTACTTGACGAGCCGCCTAGAAGAAAACTTGTGTTTAGAGCAGATCAGTACATATAGTTGATTCCATTGTTTATTGGTTACTTTTGTCGAAAAATGCTAAGTATTTTTCCATAGTTGGTTGGTCATAAACAGCTGATTGAGGCTGTAAATTGTGTCAAGTGGTATAAATCTCACAATTCTAATGATATTTGTGTACAGATAATTTGCTGACAATAGTAGTGGGTAATAAGAACTAACAAGAAACTAAGGCTTTTTGAAATTTGCTACCTACTATGCCTGTGACAAATTTTCAATAAAAAAATGGTTTAAAATCAAATGTTATAGTAGTTTCCAACTTTATTTATTTATTTATTTAAATTTAAGGATCTCCAACAAAGGATGTACACAATTGTAACTTAAAAGTAAATAGGACACAAATATATTTCAATGTGGAGTACATCAATTATAGGAGACCACATCATGCAAATACTGACAACAATAATTAATAATTAATTAAATCTATGTATTACATAAAATATTACTAACAGAAATTGAACATATTACATCTTTATTATAATGACTATAAGATTCAAAATAGCTTCACTTTGGACAACCTTTGGACGGACTTTAGAGGTTAAAAGTGGTAGATTATGGTGGTTGATGATGATTTTAAACAATACTTACAAGTGTGCTACTCTTGGGAGGATATCCACCAAAGTTCTGTTCAGCTGGTGGAGCCTGACGGCCCTGCTCATAGCCCCGGGGTTCAGATCGCGAGAGGGATGCGTTTGGATGCTAGAATAAAACAAATAACTATAAGTACCTATTATTTTTATTTCAAAACATGTTGAAGAAAAGAGGTTTTTAGTCTACAGGGAGATAAATAATAATTGGTTATTATAATCTATATAAAACCGAAGTGATTGTTTGTTTGAACGCGTTAATCTCAGAAACTACCAGTCAGATTCGAATAATTGTTTAACTTATTCATTTTATTATTTACATTTGATAACCTATTTCTTGAGCTTGGTTATAGGTTACGTAACATCACGCTTCTAGTGACGGGAGCACAGCAGTAACCAAAGATGTAACTTAGTGCAGGTGAAACCGCACTGCGGAAAGCTAGTAATAAGAACATTATAGGTGGAAGACTACAACCATTGTTGTTATTAATTTGCCTACGAAGCATACCTTTAATATGACAGGTCTATGTTCCTCAGCAAAAATCTTAGGGCTGAAACTAATATGGTCTTGCACATGTATGCAATTTTGTTTGAGTATATTATGTAACCTTGTTTTTGAACGAAAAAAATTTAAAAAGAAATTATTAGTACCAACCTGTTGATTATAATTATGTGACATGTTTGGCTGTCCTCCAGAACCATAGTTAAAAGTATTTTGCGGTATTTGTGTAGCCATTGGCGGATTCGGTTGCCATTGTCCAGGCGCACCATTATTACTGGTCCATGGGGATGGTCTTACATTATCGATGACTGGTGGCCCTCCAGACCCATAGGATTTATTGCCTGCATGAGGTCCAGTAGACCCATGTGGTGGTATGTTGGATCGTGGTGGGTTAGGCTGTCCTCTATTAAATTCATTGGGGCCTGTTGGACCCATATAATCATTTCTGGGTGGATAGTCATTTCTTGGTTGGTTTTGGAAGCCAGGTCTCGAGTCAAAGGTGCTTTGATGTGGTATGTTAGGCTACAAGAAAAGTTTTAAAGCTAATTAATAGAAAGTGAAAACTGCTTTACTTTTTAGCCTTACCATACTTTATGTATACATGCATGTTTGGAATTGTTTCCTTATACTTACTTACAAGTTTTAAAATAAATATGATACAAATATTTTCAATTACTACTTATGGTATATTTTTATTTGACTTTAGTGTGAGTGCATGCAAAACAGACAATAAAACCCTATTTTTGTGCAGAATTAGCAACAGACAGACATTTGGTATGCAAAATATTCTGTTATAATCAGTCAATGTTTTCTATTTATTCGTTCTATACAACCATTTAAAGGCTGATATGATAATGATAATTATATAAAAAAAATATAACAATCACTTACAGCTGCTTTCCCAACAGGTACCAGTTTTAAGACGAAGTTGCCAGCCATACGGTAGCCATTGAGGCATTTCATGAGCTTGTACCCCTCGCTATCGTCTGGGAGCCCCACTCGCACCTTCTGCAGCCCATCAGTGTCAGTAACAAGGTTGTCCAGGATAAAGTCCCCTATGTTGCACTCTTGTTTTATTAATGTTTTTACATCTTGGTATTTTGTCTGTAAAATAATGATTTGAATAGATTGAAAGTCAGAATGTTTGTGGCACATGAACATTAACAAAATCACTGCATAAAAGTCCAATGCAATTTAGAATGTACATATCACTCATAGTAATGAAAACTTATAAATAAATTAAAAGAAGAAAGAAAAGGAACAACACAAAATTAAGCCTGTTATTAGATTGAGTACATTAACTTTAGAAAATAATAAAAGCCGCCATATTGGTGCTCTTATTTTATGATCATAATCAATAGGTATGCTGGACTGGCCTCCTTTAAGCTGCTTATCTACTAAGAGGCAAAGGAAACTCTAATTATAATTAAAAATGTAATTAAATCAATCAAACAATATAAAATTTGTACATACTTTTGGTGCCAAGCCATGAATCGTTATCATCATTTTTGCGAATTTTTTTTAGTTCATTTGCAAATAAATCATATTTTGATGGAAACTAAGAAAAATAACGTTAGCAGAGGGATGTATTTTTATGCATTGCAAACAAAATAATAAATCTCGAAATCAAAATAGAGATACCAGGCAGTGGTATCCGCGACCAAGTCTAGCTCACAGCTCACACTGCTCACCACAGAGTACTAATCTGCTCACACCCAAAGAAAGTCAAAATCAGAGCGTGCGCGTCCGAGGAGATTGACAGTGACAGTCACTCATTGTCTATGGTCTAGGCATGTACCTTCAGTCCTGACACACGATCTCCATTTTCGGATATATATCCCATTAATTCTTCCCTTTTCAAAATTAACATATTCGACAAAATATTCATATATCCACATAACTCCGGAACAATAGACTGAAAGAGAGTCAGCGTGCGCAACAAGGATACCAATATGTGTCCATGTTCATATAGCGCGCGTGCTACGTAGTAGGTAGCAGTAAAAGCATAAAGGACTTAAGAAATCTGCCCATTACACAGTACTATACCATGACCGTGCTATGAACATGTCAGGCAAAGAAAAATCCTGGTTATAGAAGCCTGAGTTTTCACTCTCTGAGATTAATTCTCCCTCAATCGCTCCCGGAGCGATAGAATGAAAATGAGTCCGCCGGGTTATGGATATGCTAAGCGGATATAGACATGTTAATCGGATATAATCTTTAATTATGGGGATACTCGACCTAACTAATCTTTTATTGCGTAATATGGCCAGCAGCGTGCAAACGATATAAAAATCGTCAATTTAAAAAAAATCATTAACCATCTGTCGATTGTTTCAAACATCTTTAGTCCATTATTCATCATCATCAGCAACACTTTTTTTTTTTTTTTTATAGTATAGCCTACCAAAGTGACTCCACCCCGCCTGATGGTAAGCAGTCAGTGGAATCCAGAAGTGGCGGCCACTATACCAAAAGCTATCGTTTTAAACTGCTGGTATGGTGGCCTCCACTATGGCGGCTGGGAATGGGGTTAGGGGAAGGAAATGAGGGACGTGAGGAAAGAGGAAAGGGGGGAAATTGGGCCTCCGGCGCTCTCACTCACCGAACGAAACGCAGTAGTACGGATACTACTACTCTTAAGTCGATCTTCTATGAGAGGGTAGTACTTCCCCGGACGGTCCGGCCCATTCATGCTGAAATCAGCGTGGATCTACTACCGTAAAAAATACTCTTTGTACTACTTAATACTCACTATTATAAATACTCTTTGTTTCGACCATAGATAACACCAACACAAGTAACAAATCAATAATAAAAATACACTGTAAAAATATCAATCGTATCAATCCGTAGACGAAGAATTGTTTTAAGATGGCTAACTTAAGGTAGCCACGTAAAATTTGAAAATGGTCGAGTTTGTGTTATGAAGTGTAATTATAATTACCCTTTTAAATTGTGTATTGTGTCAGGGTTTTAGAAGTATTTCATAAATATACAAACAAATTTTTGGATTGTTACGCCAAAGAAGTATAACTTCTTACGTGCGTACATGAGTAAACACACTCTTTTTTTTTTGGTTTCCTTTTTGCTTTTGCAAAGGCAAAGGGATCTACCCTAGGTAGTTTTTCGATATTGGTCGATATCGATATCAGCGCATGGTCGATATCGATAAATATCGATATTTTTAGTTGTCGATATACCGATTTGCCGATGTATCGTTGCATCACTAACTTCACTTAGTCAGTTAGTCTGTGAGAATCACAGAGTACATTTAAATTAAATGATTTAATTTTGTTTAAATCTGTGGTGAGAAGAAGCAAGAAATCAAGAAATTGATTTGTATTTCATTCTGTGTATTTCATTTAATTTAATATTTTGAGTTACATATTACAATAATTATTTGTGTGCTATCTTGATTATGAACTTTCTTCGAAAATGATTGTGACTTTATTGAATTTACCGAACGATGTAAGTGCAAATACATTTATAAAAATAAAAACACACTAAAAGTATAATCTGGTTGTTTTGCGATTTAACGATATTTTTATATTAATTTAAGGTCAAATACAGCGATGTTCGTGAGCTGATATCTGCACAATGCGGTATAAACGACATCATGTTAGACAATTTGAAATTGATGCATGGTGAAAAACGTACTAAAAAGGTTACAATAGGTCTCGCAGGTGAGGCCGATGCCGCTATATTCGCTAGAAAAATGAATGGACTTAATTACCGCGGGTTCGAACTGAAAGTAATGCCGAATTCTAAACAGGTTTGTATTTGTACATACATAACTTCACTCCTGTCTCCCATTAATTTGGTACGTAAGCTAGACACTAGAACGCCATTTGCTGCGATCCAAACAAACTTCCTTTGCCTCTTCAACATTCATTAATATTTTCATACACACACGTCGGTCTTTCCCTGTCATTTAAATCTCTTTTGAATCCTACTTCTATCCATCCTTGCCGCATGTCAAAACAACCTTATCATACTCCTTTTAATAATTTTCATCACTATATTATCAATATTATCATTCAATCCAAATTATACTGTTCTCCTTTATTCTTTTTGTAAGTTTGATTCCGAACACTAGTATTTGTACATATAGAGAAAACTAAGACTAGCGGTTCTTTTCCCCTTTTCTCTGCTAATATAATAAATAAAATGCATGTAATAAATCCAGATCAGTAGAAACAAGTTCGAGAAAGAAATAAAGTAGCCGAGATAGCTCATAGGATAAGCATGTTGAAGTGGCAATGAGTTGGCCATGTCTCCCGAAGGACCGATGGCCGATGGAGCAAATGAGACCTAGAGTGAAACCGTGATTCGGTGGACCAATGACCTGAAGAAGGTGGCTGGGAGGGACTGGATGGATGTTGTGGCGCAGATTGGGAGAATCCTATGTCCAGCAGTGGACTGCGATAGCCTGATTTTATTGATGTAATAAATGTATAAACCTTCCGGAACAAACCTCAAAATCCACTGGGTGATTTCTAAACCGCCTGAAGGAAGTTAGCAGAGACAAGAAAACAGCTACTTTGCCTATACACAATCATGGTTATTTAAATAACTATTTATTAATATTAGTCATTAATAAATTACAACTTCATTTTTCACAGCCACCATCAAACTCTGGTCATCAAACACAAATACAAGAACTACCCAGTCTCATGCAAGGTGCATATAATTGGCAACAACAACAAAATTTTGGCTCTCAAGAACAAAATTTTGATGCTCAAAGTCAACATATTGGAGGTCAAGCACAAAATTATGGCTTCCATTTTGGTGCTCTAGGACCAAGTTTTAACTCTCAAAGACAGAATTTTAATCCTCCGAGGCCAAATTTTAACACTCCAGGAAGAAGTTTTGGTACCCAAAGTCAGAGTTTTGGCTTTCAACAGCTCGACTTAGGTAACCTGGGACAAAGTGGCCCACTAGGCAAAAACTTTCAAAATCAAAATACTGCTAGTAATTCAGCTATGGCTGCTGCACCCGGCAGTTCTACGTCTGGTCTGCCAAATATGATGAATATGCAAGCTAGCCAGGTAAGGAAATATATTTTTATTTTCATCTGAAGCAAACAAACCTTCATTTTATTATTACTGTTAAAAAGACGCAGGCAGTACATAACATGTATTCTCCCGACCAACTACAATTTCATACAATATAAAATTACTTAACCGATCACACAATATGAATTTATACACATTCTGTTAACTATACACTTTATTTTGCAAAAATTTTTACTAATTAATAATCAAATCTAGATAAATAAAATTACTAATTACTTTGTGCAGTTGAATAAAAAACGTGAAATTGAATAAGTGTTATCAGCTTTATTATTTCTATACTCTATAATTGTCTTTGAAGATTAATGTTGTAACTTATTAGAAGAAATAAGTTTAGCCAATATCATAAGTTAAATATTAAGTAAATATTTTGTAAATAAAATATTTTGTACTTTTTTATTTATTATGGATTGGCCCTCGCAGGTTTAAGTTTACTTGTTGTTATAATAAAATTGTAACATACAACTTCCATTTAGTCAATATTTCACAAATTTTTGTTTGGTAGGAAAATATTTAAAAGTATCTCAGTATTCCATTTCAGTGGTCAAATAAATAAATAAATAGTGTTTAGAGGTTAATGTTTAATTGAAATTAAATTTATTTATTATTTATATTCATGTTTATAAATCAACGGATTAAATAAAATACAAAAACAAATTTAACATAGATACAAATATTTGGAATAACAACAGATTATATAGAATTAATCGATTACATAAATCGCGTATTGTTAAACGTAACATTATTTAGAAATGTAAGAAAAAAAGTATGAAGATTTTTCGTTTCATTCTTTCTTTTTTACTATTTAACAATATATTGATACTTAATTTTATTTTCTTATCATCCTTGCCCCCATTACTAGTAAATTCATGACACCATAGGCAAATAAAATATGGCGGATTGTTTACATTATATGAAATTGGTGTTAGACGGGATACGTTTTAATTTTATAATATTTTATTATAGCATAAAGTTCACACTCGCAATTATTCAACCAAATGATGGTGGAAATGTAAGATGTAATGGCAGAATCGGGATCACTGTTGCCTATCTGCCTGTGAAGCATGGTGATTATGGCAAATATCCCAAAGTTGTATTAGGAGGTGTTTGTCTAGCAGTGTCAAGATGTCTGAGTAATTGCAATTTTAACCTTAAGCTAATTAAAATATAATTACCCTACAGACATATTTAATTTTCTCTCTTAGGTCTTTATGCACTAAGGAATTTAAGGGTGTAAATATTAGTATCAAACATTTGTCAAGTGCACTACAAAAGTAGCCTCACTGTTTCATTAGTAGACAAACAAAAAAATACGTTATATTTTCAAAGAATCATCATAACATCATTGAAGCTTTGCCTGCTGTCCTTACTACAACATTCTACCCCGTTGGTGCCTAAAAATGCTATTGTGGCATTTGTGTCACGAAAAAGTAAAGAAACAATGTTAAACATTCATACAGAACAGTTAGTTCCTTCATATCTGCGTGAACAATGTTTGCGATCTTCAGTATTTATGAAGCCAGTTGCGATACATGGTTTAATCTTTAAAATATAAAATAAAATAAACTCTGCCACAATTTTTATCTTCGGTATAACGTATTCGTCATTCAGATAATAAGTTGGGCTCATTGCACAAATACTACTTCGAAAAAACATTTCGATTGCGCTAGACTGTCCATCTGTAATATTTTAGTCAGTCTGGCAATTACAGTCAGCCATTGCCTGTCTGTCAATCAGTCTGCCAACAGCAAGACTGCTTTATGCAGAATCAATAAAAGTTTATCGTAGTCGATAAATTTTTATTACGGTTGGATGGTTCGAAAATGTAATCCTATTGGTAAATATATAAAGTCGAACAGCATCATTTTGACGAAGCTTCTTCATAGC
The DNA here is from genome assembly GCA_963082885.1 of Parascotia fuliginaria. Classification (NCBI taxonomy): domain Eukaryota; kingdom Metazoa; phylum Arthropoda; class Insecta; order Lepidoptera; family Erebidae; genus Parascotia; species Parascotia fuliginaria. The sequence continues at coordinate 7,125,268 of OY720197.1, forward strand.
TTGCATATAGATACAGCCGACAAGTAGTCCCCGATTGGATATTTGGTACATATTCCGTCATTATAAGTTTAAGTTTTTTGCGGGACATTTTGTGGGTGAACCTATGATTCGGATACGGATTATGTCTATGTACTTTAATTCTATAATTGTAATGCGTTAGGGCCATGTTCTGGCCGCCTAATGATAAAGGCTTCTAATATAATTATGAGCCGAGCATGATGGAAAACAGACCTGGACTTGTAAAAAAAAATATTAATTGCCAATTCAACTAGAGCAAGTTGAGCAATGCTCATGCCATCTTAAAGGAGATCTTTATTCCACAGTGGGATAATAACAACGGGAACATTTCTGTGATATGTAACTAGATTTTAAAAGAGAGGAAAAGACCAGAAATTTTTTATTTATAGCTTTATAGGCATGTCATCACTGAAGTGTACATGTTGACTAGGTCTTTGGTTTAGCAGCAAACGACCACAATCTTGAGACAAGTTAAGAAACCACTTGATTTTTTCGAAGAAAGTAACCTTGAGATAGGTTCTGTTGCCAAACGATCTAAGCCCGGAAAACGAAACCTCTCTTTCTTTTCGAATCCGAGAATGCCCTGACAACGCATACATGTAAGCACTAGTATTTATCTGGATTAACCAGCGTGATGCATTGCATCTTAACTGTACAACTTCTCATCAAAGTGATGTGGCCTGAATGAGGGAGTAGCTATAAAACACAAAAGACACTTTTCATCAGCAACCTTAGACCTCGTCTGATTTAGGGGGCCAAGCTTCCCCTCCTCTCGAGAGATGCACGTATTATGCGCGCGTCTCTCAGAATGAGGGCCGACGGTCAGATGGCGGTCTTGAGCTTGTGCTGTTTGAACGGCGATTGTCCGATCCGCCCCACTGGCTATCTCTTAGAGTGATTAAAAAATCCGGAACGTTCCACGGCAACGGCCAATACGTGCGCGAAGGGAGCAAAGTGGTTCTCTGAGCTGTCTCTTTTGAAACATGTAGCAACACTAATTTAACCCAACCACTATTTTAATCCGACTGGTGAGTAGCGGCTCTAGTGTACTGACAGTAGGATAAATTGTCCTAGCTGCAAGTAAAAAGCTTTCTTCTATGATACGCTGATAACGGCCGACGGAGGCACTAGGACTGAACTAGTTGTGTTCCTGGCTATTCATTAGATCTGGTCAGTTGGTCATAACGCTTGCCTTTTTATTGGTGTGACTACTTTGTCTGCTTCGTCAAAATGTCGTCTAATGATGTTGCCTGACCTTACACTGCTGTAATTGCGATTGATCTCGCAGCATTATTTTTCCCAATTTGGTTACATATTACAGGACACTTTGTGCTGTGTGAATTGAAACAGACTAAGTGGAATTGTATTTTATTACATCTTAAACAATTTTTTCACAGACTGCGTATTATCAAATGAACCAGCCTGCTTATCAGCCATCCTCGTCAGCAACCAACACTGTGGGATATAACACATTTGGGTACGGCAATGCGACCTATCAGAATTATTGGTCGAGTAATAATCGGAATCCACAAGAACAGAATTTTCTTGGTTTTGAAGCCCTAAACCAGAATGAAAATCAGGAGTCACAACAGGACAAAAATCGTGATGACGATTTTAATAATACCCGTGGTGCAGGCGATAATCGGGGACCACAGTGGGACGATCGTCGTAATTCCAGGCGAGACAATAAACGACAGTCGAAATGGGATGATAAACGAGATTCAAACAGGAAGGACGATCGCGGGGAACGCAATTCGAATTTTAACAAAGATCAGAGATGGAACAATCGTGACTCGAGATGGGAAAATAGTCGTGACACCTACTCGAATGACGATCCACCTTACAGTAGAAGAGATCAAAATAATTCCCGATCATCATCCTTGCCAATGAATGGTAACCGTGGCAGAGATTCGTCTAATAGAAATTCTCGCCAAGATTACAGTAAAAGGGGACAACAGCACTCGCCTACTGACCAAGGGAGAGATCGTAATCAATCACCATCTGTAAAGCGTCCACGATTTGGCGAAGAATCGGAACGTAGCGACTCGTCCAAATCTCGCGCAGATCAGACTTCCCTTGGACAAATGTGGCGTGCTCAAATAGCTTCAACACAAGCTAGGAAAATATTAGCAGACAAAAAGTTCGTGTATACAAATGTGGACCCCACTTTACTCCTTGATGAGTTAAAACGCGCTATCAAAGCTCGTCTAGACGATCTCTTCAAACGGGACTTCACGACACCTATAAAACAATTGGAAAAGATATACAACGCCAAGTATGATCGGGCGAGTCATTGGGTCGTCCTCAGGGACTCCCTTCAGAAATTGGGCGGAGAATTAGTATCGAAAATAAAAGAAGGTAACCATTAAACATCATTAACGCAATGCAAGTGATGCAAACCACAAGTTACATAGGTAACATGTTTGTTTTACTCGCCTTGTCAAATAAAGACATTACCTCGGTGCAACGTTACGCAATGCTATTGCGTGCGACTGCCGTTTCGAGGTCCTGGGTTCGATCCCCGGGACGGGCAACAGTGATATTGGGTTTTCCGTCGGAAATGCTTAATATCAACCCTCAGCCCGTAATTTTGAATGGACTCCAGTGCATGGCAATAGGCGCCAAGCCAATACAAATAAAATTAAACTAGTTGCATTCTGTATGAATGCAGGAAAGTATGTACGTATTTGTTTCTCATTGTGACGTGTAGAGTCTTGAATCTCATGCAGATTTCCGCATGAGGTTCAAGACTCTACATGTAATCTTTGTCAGGTAGGTAATAGTTATAAGCATTTTTTGACACAGGGTACATAATCAGTGTAAAAAATGTAGGTTTTTAACAGTCTAAAAGCCAAAATCTGTTCCAAAATAGCCCTTGACTTACTTGCAAAAACGCAATGAGTTGTGTTATTTTTGTTGCGATCTTCCGTACTGTGCAATAAGTCTATAGAACTGTTTCTGGCTAATGTGTAACAAATATATGGCAGTGAATAATTTGCAATTAGCAAAAATAGCTTTGAAGGGTACTTATTTTACTGATTTTGGCATTGTTAATGTACCCAAAACACTTTACCTACTCGTTGGAGTTGTGGGGGCGCCACTATTAAGTTGGGTTAAAAACCACTACCCTGAGTTGAAAAAATCATAGATCTAGGACTGGCCCTAAATACTAGTTCTATCTGATGTGCTTCTGTCTTTTCGCTAATTGTATTTTGTTATTGAGATTCCTGATCTCTTATGACTATATTAAAGCGAAAAGCATCTAAAAGTTGGTGATAGTCCTAGGACTACCAGTTTGAGGGCAAGGGGAGGGATTAAAACCGCTAATTTGTGAATTTGGCATGACTGACGGTCTGTGCAGAGTTGCTGTATTCCAATTATTGGCTAGCACAGCACAAGTGTGAACTATTTAGACTGATGGATTAACTATGGTGCTAATGCTGCACTCTTCCGAACCGTGACACAGAGTTTAATATTTCGGAATGTGCACATGCACGGATATATCATAGTGGTTTAATGCATCGCAGATTGCGTTTACTGCAATGCAGATAAATCATAGTTGCGTTTAATGCAAAAAAGATAAATCTCAGTTGCTTTTACTGCAACTACAAAGATAAATTATAGTCGCGATTACTGCAATGAAGATAAATTATAGTTGCGTTTAAGCAACAAAGATCAAGTATGGTTTCGCAGTAAGGCGCTTAACTATATCAGCTATGCAAAGATATATAAAACTTTATTAAGTTTTATTAACATTTAGCACCATACCACTTCGCATTTGCAAATGAAACTGCAACTACGTAGAAATTTTATTGTGATGTTCTTTTTATAGTTTATTTATTTATATCGTGATTTTTTTCAGTTATTCCGAAGCATCCGAACAAAAAGGTGAAGTTACAAAAAGCTCCTCTTGTCAGTGGTAATTTTGGCACAGGTAAGTTTTTTTTATATTAAGCAGCCAGTTGAGTCCAGAAATAGGCTGGTTCGGTGGTACTGTGTCGCGGGTTCGATTCCTACTCAGTGTAAATACTTGAGTGCCCATTTAAATTGGTCTAGATGTTTCTATGTATAATAATATGTACGTATTTACAAAAAAAAATAGTATCTTATCCTCATTCTAGAGCCCATATCACAGCTATAACATAATGCTTACTTTAGGTCTAGATAGCGTTGTGTAGTTGCTGTGTTATTATTATTATCTTAAATGCAATTGTAGCAAACCGATAGCATGATAGCCCCTAGGGTGGAATTCGGTAAAGGCGTGACGTTACTGTATCTTAAAAAAATTTCAGTGTTTGGAAATATCAAGCTCGACCGTAGATTCGAGAAACCAGGCAGTTCTCAACAACAACAAGGAGGTCAACAAGGATTCCAACAAGGAGGTCAACAAGGATTTCAACAAGAAAATAAACAAGGATTTCAACATGGGGGTAAACAAGGATTTCAACACGGTGGTAAACAAGGATTTCAACACGGAGGTAAACAAGGATTTAAAAAAGGAGGCAAGCAAGGATTTCAACAAGGAGGTAATTCTGGCTGTTTAACTTTACCTAATGGACATAAACACAGATAGGTATACAGAGCAATATGCGCAACTCATACCGGCATTCGCTAGCATAACAATTCACTACGGACACTACGATTGGTGCATTTATGTGTGTTCGAATGCTTCACGTTGGAATAGCCAATCACGTGCTCTTATCCTGCGCATTCTGCACCTGCCCCTTATTGTTGTAAGTTTGATTTAGAACTAATAAACGTTAATGCTGTATCTATTAGAGGGTTTGATATCTTCTTCTTCTATCTATCTATATATATATAAAAGAAAGTCGTGTTAGTTACTTCACTTATAACTCAAGAACGGCTGAACCGATTTAGCTGAAAATTGGCAGGGAGGTAGTTTAGAGCCAGGAGAAGAACATAGGATACTTTTTATCTTTACTTTTTTTTTTTTTTTTTTTTTACGTATAATGACAGCTATGTAATGACGTGTGGATGACAATTTGATATTTGTAAGAAATCAATAATAAAACTATTTCTATTAAATAAATAATTAACATTATTGCCCAATTGCCCATTCGTATAAACAGTGAAGTGAACTATAAAACTCGGTATGGTTGAAAATTTAAGTTTTTAGGTGAAGTGAAGTTTAATTAATCGCTGAAGCCATTATCTCTGCATCTCCAAGTCAGATACGCACATTATTCGCTATCATAATTTCGACATGTTTTCCATCAAACCCATGTAACCTGTGGCACAAATACAAGGATAATATGTCAGAAGATATTTTACATCAAATTCGTGTCAGTTCCAGAAATCACGATATTGAGATGAATGAGGAGATACATAATCGTGCTTTACTCTTGATCGAAGATATGTGTTACCTCATGTGCGGTAATTTATTAATCAGGTTAGGAATGCCAGCACCATATCGTGAAATGAATGACGCATTTAATCGAGAATTGGAACGGGAACGTGAATATGATCACCAGGAATTAGATTTAGTAGTTCAAACGAATGTACCCCTGTTGAATTACCAACAAAAGGAAGTTTATGATACTTTAATGAAGGCAATCGATGATGAAAATGGTGGTTTATATTTCCTAGATGCCCCTGGTGGAACTGGCAAGACATTCCTCATGTCATTAGTTTTAGCAACTGTTCGGGCGAGATCTAACATAGCGGTTGCAGTTGCTTCTTCTGGAATAGCAGCCACATTGTTAGAAGGATGCCGTACGGCTCATTCAGCATTCAAATTACCGTTAAATCTTCAAACTATTGAAGAACCAACGTGTAATATTGCAAAACACTCAGCAATGGCCAAAGTTTTAGCGGTATCGAAAATCATCATCTGGGACGAATGCACAATGGCGCATAAACGTGCATTAGAAGCACTTAACCGAACATTAAAAGATTTACGCAATGACCCGAGATGTTTTGGAGGAGCAATGATTTTACTTTCTGGCGATTTCCGCCAAATACTGCCAGTAATTCCAAGATCTACGGCTGCCGACGAAATAAACGCTTGCCTCAAATCGTCAAATCTATGGCGCTATGTGAAGAAACTGCAACTGACAACAAACATGAGAGTTACATTGCTTAATGATACATCTGCTGAAGATTTCTCGGAGCAATTGCTGACTATCGGTAATGGTCAAGTACCTGTCGATGAATCGAGTGGATTAATATCATTTCCAAATAATTTCTGTAATTTTGTCTCATCAAAAGACGAACTTATCAACAATGTATTTCCAGAAATTATTTCTAACTACAAAAATTATGAATGGATGAGTGAGCGAGCAATTTTAGCGGCTAAGAATAAAGATGTAGATGACCTAAACTACATAATTCAAAATAAGATCATTGGAACAATGCATTCATTCAAATCTATTGACTGCGTCACAAATGAAGATGAAACCACCAACTATCCAATTGAATTTTTAAACTCTTTGGACGTGCCTGGCTGTATGATAGATGTATCATTTTAATTATTTATTTAATAGAAATAGTTTTATTATTGATTTCTTACAAATATCAAATTGTCATCCACACGTCATTACATAGCTGTCATTATACGTCAATTTTGTTATTCCGTACTAAAATAAAGAAATAATTATGAATGATTGATGTAGAAATTTAATTTTTTTTGTATTTTTTCCAATAAAAAAAAATATGATTATTTATTGACATTAAGGCGGAACAAAGTTCGCCGGGTCAGCTAGTATATATATAAAAGAAAGTCGTGTTAGTTACTTCACTTATAACTCAAGAACGGCTGAACCGATTTAGCTGAAAATTGGCAGGGAGGTAGTTTAGAGCCAGGAGAAGGACATAGGATACTTTTTATCTTTTTTTTTTTTTTTTATTATTTTTTTTTTTTTATATTTTTTTTTTACTATTTTTTTTTTTTTTTTTTATACTTTTTACTTTTTATTTTTTATTTTTTTTTTATATTTTTTTTTTACTATTTTTTTTTTTTTTTTTTTACTTTTTACTTTTTATTTTTTATTTTTTTTTTATACTTTTTACTTTTTTTTATTTTTTTTTTTTATACTTTTTTTTTACTTTTTTATGTATGTAAAAATAGAAACGGAACGTTTAACATTCATTAGGTTGAACCAAGGAAGGAAATGCAGCTAATATTGGTCGATTAACTATTCTGCCGGCGACATACATTGGTAGTCCACGTCATATGCATGAATATGCACAAGATGCAATGACATATGTTCGTCATTACGGTCGGCCCGATCTCTTTATTACTTTTACCTGTAATCCAAAATGGATAGAAATTACTCAATTGCTGCTTCACGGACAAACATCAAGTGATAGACACGACATCACAGCACGTATATTCAGGCAAAAAATTAGGTCCATGATGAACTTTATTGTTAAACAACGCGTCTTTGGAGATACTCGATGATGGATGTATTCAATCGAATGGCAAAAGCGAGGCCTGCCGCACGCACACATTCTTATTTGGTTAGTGGAAAGAATTCAGCCTGACCAAATAGATGATATCATATGTGCTGAGATTTCTGATTATGAAGTCGATCCAGACCTACATGATGTTGTTACTACTAATATGATTCATGGACCGTGTGGTGCCATCAATCCCCAATCACCTTGCATGGTCGATGGAAAGTGCTCTAAACGATATCCACGGAAATTAACGGCGGAGACTGTCACTGGCAATGATGGTTATCCGCTGTATCGGCGTCGATCACCAGATGACAACGGTCGAACTGTCACAACGAAAGTGAAAAGAATGGATTTCGTTGTCGACAACAGTTGGATTGTTCCATATTCGCCACTTATTTCTAAATCGTTCAAGACACATTGCAACGTTGAATACTGCAATTCAGTTAAGTCCATAAAATATATTTGCAAATATGTCACGAAAGGCAGTGATATGGCGGTTTTTGGATTGCAATCCTCGAATACCAACGATGAAATTTCACGCTATCAAGTTGGTCGTTATGTGAACTGTAATGAAGCGATTTGGCGTATATTCGCATTTCCCATTCACGAACGTCATCCTACGGATACGACAATCGCTGAAGCCATTATCTCTGCATCTCCAAGTCAGATACGCACATTATTCGCTATCATAATTTCGACATGTTTTCCATCAAACCCATGTAACCTGTGGCACAAATACAAGGATAATATGTCAGAAGATATTTTACATCAAATTCGTGTCAGTTCCAGAAATCACGATATTGAGATGAATGAGGAGATACATAATCGTGCTTTACTCTTGATCGAAGATATGTGTTACCTCATGTGCGGTAATTTATTAATCAGGTTAGGAATGCCAGCACCATATCGTGAAATGAATGACGCATTTAATCGAGAATTGGAACGGGAACGTGAATATGATCACCAGGAATTAGATTTAGTAGTTCAAACGAATGTACCCCTGTTGAATTACCAACAAAAGGAAGTTTATGATACTTTAATGAAGGCAATCGATGATGAAAATGGTGGTTTATATTTCCTAGATGCCCCTGGTGGAACTGGCAAGACATTCCTCATGTCATTAGTTTTAGCAACTGTTCGGGCGAGATCTAACATAGCGGTTGCAGTTGCTTCTTCTGGAATAGCAGCCACATTGTTAGAAGGATGCCGTACGGCTCATTCAGCATTCAAATTACCGTTAAATCTTCAAACTATTGAAGAACCAACGTGTAATATTGCAAAACACTCAGCAATGGCCAAAGTTTTAGCGGTATCGAAAATCATCATCTGGGACGAATGCACAATGGCGCATAAACGTGCATTAGAAGCACTTAACCGAACATTAAAAGATTTACGCAATGACTCGAGATGTTTTGGAGGAGCAATGATTTTACTTTCTGGCGATTTCCGCCAAATACTGCCAGTAATTCCAAGATCTACGGCTGCCGACGAAATAAACGCTTGCCTCAAATCGTCAAATCTATGGCGCTATGTGAAGAAACTGCAACTGACAACAAACATGAGAGTTAGATTGCTTAATGATACATCTGCTGAAGATTTCTCGGAGCAATTGCTGACTATCGGTAATGGTCAAGTACCTGTCGATGAATCGAGTGGATTAATATCATTTCCAAATAATTTCTGTAATTTTGTCTCATCAAAAGACGAACTTATCAACAATGTATTTCCAGAAATTATTTCTAACTACAAAAATTATGAATGGATGAGTGAGCGAGCAATTTTAGCGGCTAAGAATAAAGATGTAGATGACCTAAACTACATAATTCAAAATAAGATCATTGGAACAATGCATTCATTCAAATCTATTGACTGCGTCACAAATGAAGATGAAGCCACCAACTATCCAATTGAATTTTTAAACTCTTTGGACGTGCCTGGCTGTATGATAGATGTATGATTTTAATTATTTATTTAATAGAAATAGTTTTATTATTGATTTCTTACAAATATCAAATTGTCATCCACACGTCATTACATAGCTGTCATTATACGTCAATTTTGTTATTCCGTACTAAAATAAAGAAATAATTATGAATGATTGATGTAGAAATTTAATTTTTTTTGTATTTTTCCAATAAAAAAAAAATATGATTATTTATTGACATTAAGGCGGAACAAATAAGATCATTGGAACAATGCATTCATTCAAATCTATTGACTGCGTCACAAATGAAGATGAAGCCACCAACTATCCAATTGAATTTTTAAACTCTTTGGACGTGCCTGGCTGTATGATAGATGTATCATTTTAATTATTTATTTAATAGAAATAGTTTTATTATTGATTTCTTACAAATATCAAATTGTCATCCACACGTCATTACATAGCTGTCATTATACGTCAATTTTGTTATTCCGTACTAAAATAAAGAAATAATTATGAATGATTGATGTAGAAATTTAATTTTTTTTGTATTTTTTCCAATAAAAAAAAAATATGATTATTTATTGACATTAAGGCGGAACAAAGTTCGCCGGGTCAGCTAGTTATAAAATAAAAATTAAAAATTAATATTAATAATTCATAATTCATGCAACGCAAATTCAGCAAGTCTTCAGCTTTTATATTACACTTAAAGGAGTCTGACCACTACACCGTACCATGCTATGAACGTGTCAGGCAAAAAAATATTCTTTGTATTGAAAAGTATGAGACTATGCCCACTAGACCGCTCGACCGTTCCGTTACCGACCAGCACCGTCGCGTGCCATGCACGGAGCGAACAGCGACGAAAATATATTTATACGCTCTAGCGGGAATAGTAAAGCGTATCGTGTTGCTTGCCGATCCTGATACGTTCATAGCACGGTCATGGTATGGTACGGTGTAGTAGGCAGACTACTTTAGTGTCTTTTATATCAATATTTCTGTTTTAATTTAAGAAAATTAGAGCGTTATTGGTTGATCTGACTGGCTATTCACTTGTCATCAAAAAAGAGTGTTTATATTCACATCATACCATCAAACTACAGAAAAGTCCTCTTCTCTTAGAGAAGGCATGATGAACATTGATCGCTAAGTTTGCTCAAGGAGGATTGGCGATTTTAAACTTATATTTTTACTAGCTGCGCCCCACGACTTTGCTTTCGCGTGAAATGAGTTTTGGCTCCCTCGGGAAACAGATAGATTTTCGGAGTATATAGCTTATATCCGTCTCAGGCACCGATTCTATTTATATACCAATTTTGATCAAAACCGATTTAGCCGTTTAGACTCTGAGTGATCAAACACACACACACACACAGACTCACACAAACTTTCGCATTTATAATATTATATTATTAGTTGTTTATATTAATAATGTGTAATATTTGGCAGGTTCTAAGCCACCACCGGGTACACCACTTGCCCAGATCCCGGGGAGGATCCCTCAATATCCACAAGGAGGTAAATATTCAATAATAACTAATAAGTAATTTAACATTTAAAAATAACTTATTTATATTCTCTAAATCAAATATTTAAATCGTCAGATGCGCCCTGCGCTTTCAATATCGGTCTCCATTTTAAGTCTGTGTGTGTGTGAAGTTTGTGAAGCACACGACATTTACTATGCGCGCTCAGCGACGACTGACTAAAAATGAAACAGCGAGTCTCGCTTGCTATTGTAATTGTTTATTGTATTCTTTTTTAAAAGCACAGGAAGGCATAATTGATACACTTAGTGGCTTAATTACCAAAACAAAGAAATGTTAACAACGTGCGCCGTTCACTGCTGCTGACAAGTGACTACGACGGAAAGAGTGAGCTCACTCTTCCCGTCGTTAATACGTTTTCTTGCGCCCTAAGTATGGTATGGGCGCATCTAAAGCAACGTCACTGTATTTTGATAGGGTTTTCATTATATCATTATCGTTTAGACCATTTTTATAAGTAACTAGCTTTCTGCGGCGCGATTTCATCCGCGTTTTTGCTTACTGCTCTGCTCCCGTCGCCAGTAGCGTGATGTTACATAGCCTATAACCATCCTCGAGACAAATTTTTTTGCGTAAAAATTTTACTAATCCGACTGGTAGTTCTAGAGATTATCGCGTTCAAACAAACAAACTCTTCCACTTTATATATCAGCATAGACAAATGCATAGTTTAGCAGAAGAAAGCCGCTAATTTATAGAGATTTATAATTATGTTGTAATTAATACATATTTGTAGTATTGTTTAATTTTGTATTAATTCATGGTTTCTTTCTGTTTTTCAGATAAAAATATCTATAAACGTAAGTCCAAAAACAAAAAATAAATATTTTACTAAATTAATTTATTTAGGTTTCGGAACGCATAGAGCAGTGTTTCTTAAGTGGGTCACGAAGGGGCAGTGTGAAAAGTATCGGGACCTGGCAGAACAATGTTTGGGAAACACTGCCAGTGTTTCCCAAACATTGTTTTTGTTGTTACAGGACAAACATACAGACATTATTATTTTTAAATTGATTTACATCAGGCAGACTAGTCATTTACCTTCGGTCACTTTAAAAACCGAAGTTTGGAAACTAGTTTAAAAGAATTATTTTTCTTTTTAGGAAACCTGGTTTCCAAACAAGAATAATTCTTTAATAGACTAATATGTTACAGAAAATAAGCAAATGGAAACCGCAATGCACACAAATGAGGATTATCTCACCAATATAATGAATGGATTGAAGCCGGGACTAAAAGAGGCCATTGAGGAAGAAGTTAACACGTTAACTCAATTGGTATGTATGATAAACAGAGTTCAGAATAGGGAGAGCTATTTTGGTTTATTGACCGCAAACATATATCCTAATTAATATGGACATAGCCCGGGATTTCGACTAAAATCCCGGGATTTTAAATAAAAAATAAATGAAATATTTTATTTAAACCATTGCACACGTGACGTTGCCAAACTTACATCAGTCAACGACATCGGATGTCCAAAGTAGCAAAAGTCCAATACGCACACGCGCGTTGTTGCCGTCCTTGTTGAATGCAAAACACAGCTCGTAAAAACAAAAGAGATCAAAGCGGGCATGCGGGCGACTCTTTGCCTAACGAAAAGTATGTATTTTAATTCCGGCTCGTAAGGCATGTCCACATTATTACATCATACCACAAGTACCAAAAACAGCTTTACTTATTCCGATGTCTGGTGATGACCTAATGATGGTAGTATATAAGGCACCTGATTCCGGGAAGGTAATCTAAGGTATGTTGAACTGAGCTGAATTCTGGTCTGACTAAGCCTAATAGCCTTCGACACGCAAAGAAGTAGCTCGATGACTCCATAAGTAAGCGAGGTAATCAATGCTCATATAAATATGGAGCCTTTACTTTAATGAGGTTGTATTTAAGCTTGAACACGCGTATTATTAGTATGTAGTTAAAACAAAAATAAAGTTCTCTTTATTACCTCTTGCGTAGGTACTTTACTAAACCACAGGTGTGATCTATGTGGACATTAACATGTAGGGCTTACACTCATTTCTGATGTATATTTTTTGCAACAATATTCCTGCGGTGTCTTCAAAATCTTGTGGAAATCAAAAACATTGAAATAATATATATAAAACATAAATGAAAAAAGTCTAAAATTGCCAATCATTACCCAAATTTATATTTTTATATAACTCGAGTTAGTTACTTTTGGGTTCGTAATTGTTAACTAATTAATTAATTAATTGACTTATAGGAGTTGTGGCATATCATCATAACAGCCTGTAGATGTCCACTGCTGGACAAAGACCGATGTGGTTTTACTTTTTCTGTACCCGGTTCTGAAATAACGCTAGAACCGGGTCCCCCCAGTTCCAGCTGAAGCTGATAAAATTTTCAAGTCCTATTAAGTATAATCGACTACATATTTGCTTTACCACTTTTAACAATAATTTCCATCAAAATTTAAATTCAATAAGAGTCATTATGGCAGTGACAACTGATAACTGTCACTACACTGAGGTAACATGCAAGCTAAAGTAGACATTATTGTTTTGTGATATGCAAACGACATTTACTCTAAAGTTGGTAAAGCAATTTTATAGTCGAATATATATAGATAATTGTGACTGCACCGTTGGTCTAGTGGTTAGTGTAACTGACTGCGACGCCGGGTGTCGTGGGTTCGATTCCCGCGGAAGGCAAATATTTGTGTGATGAACATTTGTATTTGTCTTTAGTCTGGGTGTTTCCTATGTATTATAAGTATGTATTTACAAAAAAAAAAGTATGTATATGTATTATATTTCAGTTATCTAGTACCCATAACACAAACACTGCTTAGCTTGGGACTAGACGACAGTGTGTGATATTGTCCACATATTATTATTATTATAGATAATAAGTGAAAAAAAAAATGGTTTTGATTCATTATTTCACCAACATATCAGGCGAAAGACGTCCTCTGCTGGACATAGCCCCAATTTTCGCAACCGGTCGTGAGCCACCCTCATCTATCGATTGCCAAGAAGGTCATCGTTCCACCTTGTGAGAAGTCTGGCCACACCGCTTCTAATTGTTTCATTATACAAGTGTTAAAATATATAAATAAAATTTGCAGATAGTTGATGAATGTAATGAGCCAGACGACAAGAAGGTGTCTGCCCGCTTTAGTGAGCAACTCAAGTTACGAATGCCTAAATATATGAACAAGGTACGTACTGAAAGTAGTCATCACTTTTTATTTAATTTTCTTTTTTTAGGGTTCCGTCCGCACCCTATTAGGCAAAACGGAACCTTTATAGGATTACTTTGTAGTCTGTCTGTCAGTCAAGATCTTTTTCTCAAAACGCTTGGAGGTATTAAACTGAAATTTATAGATAGAGAATACTCTTATCTGCAACCTCTTGAAGCTATGAAAAAATCAAAAATCTGTCAACGCAATAAAAAAATTTAGAGAACTCTTGATAGGCAAATCCGACTCGCACTCAGAATCGCGAGTCAAATTTTATATTATTTTTATATTTTAAAGTGTAATTTTTGTGAATGTAATAAAAAGACTACTAACAAATAATATAATTTCAGATAATGAAAATAAACTTGACAAAGCGTATAATACCGCTGCACCCTGTCCAAATACGCGTGCTTGTTGCCAAGCATGTAAAACGTGTGGCCTTAGAGCAACTGCTTATACAGTACAACGTGTCATGCCTCAAAAAGGGCAAGCGCGATCCGTACTACGTCGCTATATGTGACAGTTATGAACAACACGACAAATTGTGTCACATGGAGGCTCTTAAGTGCGGTGAGTGGTTATTTTATTTTACTACTAGCTTTCGCGGCGCGATTTCAACCGAGTTAAGTTACATTTTTGGCTACTGCTTTGCTCCCGTCACCAGTAGCGTGAGCGTTACATAGCCTTTAACCTTCCTCGAGAATTGGGCTATCAAACGCAAAAAGAATTATTCAAATCCGACCGGTAGTTGCAGAGATTAGCGCGTTCAAACAAACAAACTCTTTCGCTTTATATAATAGTATAGATAGGGTATAAAACATCACTAATTGTAAAACAAAGTCGCTGTTTTCCGGTCTGTTTTTCCGCTAACTTTAACAACGCAAAGAATTTTGGTATCATCGCTTAGATTTTTAGAACATTTGTGCCGAAATGTTCGAAAAGTCTAAGCTAAGAAATACATGCATACTATAGTAATGACTGCACCGTTGGTCTAGTGGTTAGTGTAACTGACTGCGACGCCGGGTGTCGTGGGTTCGATTCCCGCGGAAGGCAAATATTTGTGTGATGAACATTTGTATTTGTCTTCAGTTTGGGTGTTTTTCTATGTATATTAAGTATGTATTTACAAAAAAAAAAAAAAAGTACGTATATGTATTATGTTTCAGTTATCTAGTACCCATAACACAAGCTCTGCTTAGCTTGGGACTAGATGACGGTGTGTGATAGTGTCCACATATTATTATTATTATTAGTAAAGAAAATCCGAAAATTTTAACGATTTATAATCATGTCAAACACATTAGTACTCAAGTACAAAGCGAAGGACCGCGTCTAGTTGATAAATCACAATTGAACATTACAATATTTATTTCAGATGGTCATATGGTAAGATTCAAAACATTCCACATGGCTGGTATAAAAGATAAAAACTACAAAGCTAATTTAGCCAAACAACGCAATGACCTCACTACAACACAAGAGAAACATTCTGCAGCAGTATTGGGACTGTCTAAGAAGAAAGGTAAAGCCGCTAATAATAACAAAGCTATCATTGAAGCGGAAAAGGAAACACTCAAACAAGAAATTGTTGAACTGCACAATGAAATAAAAGAAGATATAACAGAAAACACAAAAATAACAGAAAACAAAAATATAACAGAAAACAAAAATATAACAGAAAACAAAAATGTTCAAGATGAAAATAACATCGAAAATAAAAACACAGAAGTTAAAAAGGACGAATATATATCGCCTCTTGCGTCTACAGATTCGGCTACAGATGTTATAAACAATGTAGTGAAAAACCTAATGGATTCCGATAGTGATTGCTTAGTGATAGAAGATAAAAAAGGAGAACCAAAAGAAGTAATAAACATTGTGAGTGAAACGGAAGAGGATATCGACGATGTAGCTGCGGACGATGTCGATGATGTGGGTGCCGACGATGTCGACGATGATAACAATGAAATTAATGATGCTAAAATTGACGACGTTGATTTGTCTGACGTAAACGACGATGACTTAGAAGATTGGTAATTTTAATGTAAGGTATACGTATTTAGGATGACCTTAAAATTGTATTATGTATAACTTTGTGGGATGTGGGATTTAATTATTGTTTCTTTTTTCTGACAAAAATAAATATTAACTTCATTACTATACTTTATAATTCTTTGTTTTTCGTTATCTTAAAATCATACTCATATTAAGAAATTGCACTACTCATTTTGATCTATGGTAATAAAATAATACAACATACTATCAATATAACATATTATAGTTAAGCTATGAATAATGTAAATACTGATTGCCATTTATCATCTGGTAGGTGGTCATTACACTCGATTAAGTCAATAAAAATTGTTTTGTTCTATACCGCCAATTAATTTAAGTTCAAACAATGGTTTGTATCTAGGCTGTCTATGGTTAATATAAGGTCTCTCTATGTTAAACGTGTTTTATTTTGCCATATCACACACACACACACACATTTAGCCTAAAGATGTCCTTTGTCATAGTCCCTAGCCACGACGGTTGACAGCCGATTAGGTAAATGACCGCAGTAATATGACTAATTACTGGTAACAGCTTCGTAAGGTCTACACAGACCGGAACGGAATGGTAGAGGATGTTATTTTATTTTACCAAACGACATTCAAAATATCTGGTAAGAATAATATATGACACTTCCAACAGTCTGCTGGCTGTTGTAGCTGAGGACATTGGCAGTAGTGTATGGTATGGTATTACCAACCGTCTCACCTTAAACTTAAAAAAAACCCACTACATGTCTTTCTCTGCCAGCTATAGGACCAAGGCCCCACCAGAATTCACAATCAAGGCGCATATCTGCATCAATTACACTGCATGTGCTTGTGTGTCTCTCTCTCGCGTTAGCAACGTAAAATACCTAGGAGTAGTAATCGATGACGGACTGAGCTGGTACAATCATATCGAATACATATCGTCAAAGGTAAGAAAATTAATCTATATTTTTAAAACATTAAGACACAGTGCAGATCCTGACATGCTTAAAATGATTTACCTCACCCTCTGTCAGTCCGTTATCGCTTACTGCATCCCGGTTTGGGGAGGAGCATCAAAGATTAAGTTTCTTGAGTTGGAGCGTGCACAGAGAGCTGTTCTTAAGGTGATGTGCTTTAAACCATTTAGATATCCGACCACTGATTTATATAAAGATTGTAAATTACTCACTGTGAGACAGCTCTTTGTGCAACTCTCTATCCAAAGGAAGCACAAATTGTTGCCGCCTCTAGATCCTACACAGCGTACTACCAAAGCACAATGTCCATCAGTGTCTCATAAGCTATCCCTAGCCGGACGCCAATTCTACGTAATGAGTTCGCTGTTGTACAAAAATGTTAGCAAGCATTTTTATATAGGCCCTCTGAACTGTCACGAACTAAAACATTACATTCAAAAATGGCTTCTGACTCTGGATTATTCGCTCACAGAAGCTCTCCTGCTGACAATGAAGTGATTAATACACGCACGAACATATATAAAACACACACAGACACACACAGACACACACACACACACACACAAACACACGCACACACACACTCACATACGCACACACATACGCGCACACGCACACACACATACCTAATTTGAATTTCTTAGTCTATCCCAAATCAACAATGTAACATAGAGCATTATAAGACAACAGCAGATCACTGACTCCTGAGTCACAGGTTCCACCTAGTTTGGGAGTCAGAGTTCACCCTATTTGTACAACCTACATTACCTATTTATGTTTCAAAACATTTTTGTATACTTTATGAGTACCATTGTATTGGAGGTTTTTATGTATAAATAAATAAAAATTTATTATTATAATTTATTAAATTTATGGTCGCACTGGTTAGGTGTCCATAAGCCAGTTGCCAGATTGGTGTCCATTTAAATGTTGGTGTAGTAATGTTTGTATGATATGTGTATGTTCCTGTAGTGGTTCGAAATAAATGACTATTATTATTATTTCCTTTATTTAAATCAATTCTCAAAATTATATTTTTAAATATAAGTATATAAAAAAAATATATTTAAAAATATAAAAATTGGAGACCCACCGGCATCGGGTACAGGGACCAAGCAACCGGCGGTTAGGGCTCCAGAGACAGGAACCTCCTCACAATGCGGGCCGTGTCAAGCAACACCGCCTTCTGAATCTGGCCCTTGACCCAACCAGCTAACGCGAGCCTCTTAAGATGTTGATCGAGGCTCTTAGCAATAAGTCCATTCACTGTAACCACTATCGGAACAATGATCGCCGAATCCACATCCCACATGTCAATTATTATTATTATTATTATTATTATTCCACACCGACCGACTACATCATTCGATCGGAACTCAGTACGTGGTTTCTTCTCCTATTGAACCAACTACTCAATAGACCATATTAAGCTATTATAGAAATTCAAATAAAATTCTGAATGGAACAACTATAAAAATTTTATTAGATACAGTATTTGTGCCAGTGATGGCACCAAAAGGAAAACAAAACTGCTGTCTAGAGCCATTATCAATTTTAAAAGATTTAAA
The DNA here is from genome assembly GCA_963082885.1 of Parascotia fuliginaria. Taxonomy (NCBI): domain Eukaryota; kingdom Metazoa; phylum Arthropoda; class Insecta; order Lepidoptera; family Erebidae; genus Parascotia; species Parascotia fuliginaria. The sequence continues at coordinate 7,143,965 of OY720197.1, forward strand.
AAATAGTTGATTTCAATATAATTCTGCTAACCGATCAACCAAATAGTTTATTTATTTATTTATTTTATTTATTTTATTTATTTATTTCCAAACTTACATCTATTTTTACAGGTTTTTTACCCAATGCAATAGAGTAACATACAGATTTATTATTTTATATTTACATAACATATTATGTACAAAGTAGTCTTGGTGAATTCACTCAGTGCACAACCAAACAAGTCTGTACGATTGGCTACCAGGTTAAGAGTGCGCAGTGCGCGCGGCAGCGGCGCTTCGCTTAGCAGATTGGTGCGCGCTCGCGGCACCGCCAGCAGCGGCGGCCGGCGTCGCCGCCATACGTATCTATCCGGTACACACAAACCGACAAGCCCTAATAAGTCGGGATTGTGGATTACGCCTCTCATAACTTTAAATATATATAAGGCTAGCGCTAAGTCCCTTCTAACCCTCAGCTCATTATATCCAACCATACCCAACACAAATAGGGTTGGATACATGAGTGGGTAGAATGGGTAAACCCCGTACTGCCGTAAATACAAGAATCTAACAAATTTATTTTGAACTCTCTCCAACATGAGTCTATATTTAGTCTCATGTGGAGCCCAGATAACTGCGTTACATTCTAATTGACTTCTTACTAAAGAATTATATAGGGCGACAATGGCTCTAATGTTTGTAAAAGAATTTACAGTTCTGAGTATGAAGCCCAGATTTCTGTAAGCCCTTTTACAACACCCAACTATGTGATCACGAAACGTTAGCTAATAGAATAGTTGATCAGTTTAATTGGAACAAGTGCGACTTAAATAAAATTCCAATGTTTTAAATTCAGTGGCATCGAAAGCTGTTGTTTTACCATGTCCTTCAAACGAGGTTTCATTAAAGAGAGCATTTACACGTGATTTACACGGTAGGCAGCGGCTTCGCGGAGCCTCTGGCATTTGCAGAAGTCTATGAACGACAGTCACCACTTACCATCGGCTGGGCTGTCGACTCGACGTGTCTACCTCTGTTAGATCTTGAATGTAAAACATTTTAATTTATAACTTCACTTGGAAAATGGAACTTGTATTTTGTGCTCTTGCAACTTTTGCATCGTCAATGTCATGTCAAAGTGTCAAGATAGTTCTTTGGTGGTATGTCTCAAATATGTGTCAAAGTGTCAAGCATGTACACAAACATTAAAATAAAAAAATAAAAAGATAATATATGTTTTATCAACACAAAATAATAATTACCCAATGGTTATAGGTGTTAATGTGATCCCTCAAAGTATTATTTAAAAAATATTTGCTTCTATAGACATAGTTTAATCTTAGTATTCAGTGACTCTTAGTGCTTGTTCTAAGGACTCATTAGTGCTAAGTATTTTTTTTATTGCAAGTCTTTGAATACGACATTATATAATCAAAGTTGCACGTATTAAATTGTGTTTTAATAAGATAAATCTTGTGAGGAAGATAATTTAAACGACAGTGATAGTGATTAAATAAAATGGTTAAGATAGTCAGCTATGTATTTTGTGACTTAGAAACAACAGGACTCCCGTACCAAGAACGAAATAGGACCAAGATTACAGAACTTAGCTTTATCGCTATTCTGCGAAAAGACTTAGAAATAGCTGCCATTGGTACTAGACCTTATATTAGCAAGCTGACGCTCCTGCTAAACCCTGAGAGGCCAATAGACACAATAGTGGAAAGCATAACTGGCATAAGTAACAAAATGGTTAAAAATGCTTCAACATTCAAAGAAAAGACTGAAACAATACTAGCATTTTTAAAAGAATTACCCAAACCTGTGTGTTTGGTAGCACATAATGGAAATAACTTTGATTACAAAATTCTTTTAGCAGAATTTGCAGATTTAAATATATCACTACCAAATGATCTACTATGCGTAGATTCTTTAGTTGGCTTCAGAACAATGCATAAGCAAAAATATCCTAAAGAACCAAGTATTAAATTTAACTTTGAAGATTCACGAGGCAGTGAAGATTGGCCTGATCTTGATATAAGCTCTGAAGATTGGAAAGAAATAGATTTATTATGTTCATCTTTTACTGATTTAGATTTTGAATCATCACAAACAAGTTTATCTCCAAGTCCTAAGAATGGGAAAAAAGAGGATGAAAGATTATCTTTTAAGCTTCCAGATTTGTATAAAAGATTATTAAAAAAAGAAGTAATTAGTGCCCATAGAGCAGAGGCTGATTGCTTGATGTTGTTAGACTGTGTGATTGCTGCCAAAGAGTTTTTAATTTGGACTGATAAATACTGTAAACATATTTCTGTTATTAAGCCCTTGGTGCGAGGTTAAGACTGTCACTTTGATACAATACTTTCTTTGGATTTTGCTGTTACTTGTAATAAGTATTATATATCTGTATATATGTTAGAGATATGTAAGGTTCCTTTTTGATTCATAATTTTATGTTTATGTGCAAACAATCAAAGTTTTTATTTATCAATCATGTTACTGTGTACAGGTTGATATTATTTAGAGATATGTAAAGTTTCTTTTTGATTCTTATTTTTATGTATAATGCAAATAATCAAGGAAATTATTTATCAATCATGTTACTGTGTACAGATTGATATTATTTTATAAAATATTATGTTATGATAAGCAAATGTATAATAATTTACATTGAGTGTTGTTGTGTGTGTTGTTATTTTTGGAGATGTTTAAGTTGACTATATTTCTCTATACAATTGTATTTTTGAAAAAGATTAAAAAAACTATTTACCATTATTAATAAAATGGCACATTGTTTTATTTTAAATACATTGGTTGGGTGAATCCTTTGCCCAATGGTGAAAATGTTTTGGCTGAAATTATGAATACAGGCACAGAAAAGTTAAGATTTTTAAAACTACATACACTTTTCGAATTACTTACTTTTTTTACTTTACTTTTAATTTAGAGCTGGTTGTTCAGGCGAACGACGACCTTCACTGTTGGACATAAAGCCTGATCTACACTGATACAGTATCTGACATCAGCATCACTGGTAGATTAAAATTTAATTACTTTTTACATTGATACACTAAATGCTAGACTGGATTGAAAATGCAAAAGTTTCTATGTGGGTGTGTGTATGTGTTTGTTACTACCCAGGCAGCGCCTAAACGGCTGAACCGATTTTGATAAAAATTGGTACCTATGTACATAGTTATAGTGCCGGAAACGGACATAGGATACTATTTATGCCGAAAATCGGTTTGGTTCCCGAGTTAAACATATCATTTACCGCGCGGGCGAAGCCGCAGGGCGCAGCTAGTATTAATATAAATCAGCCTAAAGCTTCTCCCAAATATTGTTACTTTGCCCGGATTAAGAGGGGTAGACTGTATAAAGCACTTACCTTCGCCTTTTTATTATTTATTTGATTAGGTAGATCTATACTATTATATATAGCGGAATAGTTTGTTTGTTTGTTTGTTTGAACGCGCTAATCTCTGGACCTAACAGTCGGATTTGAGAAATTTAACGACCTACGTTCATATCCAAAAAAGCTTTTTGGATATTGGATTACTAGCATCCCGCGGCGCAGTTTCACCCGCGTCTTTGCTTACTGCTCTGCTTCCGTCGCCAGTAGCGTGATGACTCAAAGATCAGATTATTAAGTAAATATTTACATAAATTAGATCGAGAAAGGATGAAACATGCAGTGGTAATACCACCTCTAAATACCGGTGGCATGCCGGTTGTAATTTGTAATAGCGGGATTTAAAAATTATAAATTATTAGTGGATTTCAGAGAAGTCCATATGAATATTTTATTGCGAAAAAATGGCTTGAAATAAGGTATAAAAGTTTGTATGGAAAATGCGATTTTACCAACATTCACGCGGGCCGAGCTGCGAGCAACAGCTAGTAATATTTAGGTACAAAATATTGATTTGAAAAATATTATGAAATTTTTTTGAGTTCCGTACTAAATCTTTTGTAATTACGTAAAATAAAACTACGTTGGTTTTGTTAAAGTACTATTTTAGTATTACTACTACTACTACAACTTTAGTATTTTAGAGGTGGTATTACCACTCTATGTTACGTCCTTCCTCGAAGTTTAGGTAAATATGAACTGTATTATCCGATCTCTGTGATGTTAGTAACATTACTAAGTAACGTAATGTAACGTAATGTTACAGAGCCTATAACCAGTGTTGGCAAAAAAATAATCTGATTAACGATTACGATTAAAAGTTAAAAGCCCCGCGTGGTGGCCGGGAAAGAATGGTCCCAACCCTCTCTGTCCGTGGGTGTCGTACAAGGCGACTAAGGACAAATGATGACAGTACATCAGTCCACCGAATAACGGCGGTTAAACCGTTACAAAAACAGGTGGTAGAAAATCAGCACAACACAGGACGGGCAGCAGCGTCCTGTGATAAAGCTACCACCACTGCAATCGCCAACCCGCCTGCCAAGCGTGGCGATTATGACAATATCCCCCCAGATGGAGCTACAAAAAAAGAAATGGCCCCCTGTCCTCGGTCATCCCGCTATTCCTGGCTACGGTAGCGGCCATGGTAACGGCAGGGTAGAGGGTGCGAAGAATCTCCGGGTGCGGCCAGGCTACCCAAACCGACGACCTACATACGGAGCAGAGACGTGGTCGCTAACTATGGGTCTCATCCGAAGGCTCAAAGTCGCTCAGAGGGCGATGGAGCGGGCTATGTTAGGCGTCTCCCTGCGCGATCGTTTGAGAAACGAAGAAATCCGCAGGCGAACCAAAGTAATTGACGTAGCTCGCAGAGTTGCTTCTCTGAAGTGGCAATGGGCAGGACACATAGCTCGCAGAACTGACGGCCGCTGGGGCAGAAAGAAGGAGAGTGGCGACCACGAACCGGAAGACGCAGTGTGGGCAGACCCCTCACAAGGTGGACCGACGACCTTATAAGGGTGGCGGGCAACCGATGGATGAGGGCGGCGAGCGACCGGCCACGGTGGCGAAAATTGGAGGAGGCCTATGTCCAGCAGTGGACGTCTTTTGGCTGATATGATGATTAAAAGATCAATCGTAGCTTTTCGATTAAATTAACTTCATCGTAATCAGATGACTCCATCTTCACCAAAACATTATATTCTAAGTACAAAATAAAAAAAATACAATAAAATAAATCATTCTTAAATAATTTAAAAAAATAAAAAATATCATTTAATAACAACAACAAGAGTTTATTTACACATAATTATAATTGCCTTAGTGGCTGACCTGTGTATGTGTGTGTGAAAGTTGTTAATGTAGCGATGCAATTCGATACCTTCTATGAATTTTGAAAACGCGTCCCTAATATTATTATATTACCTTCCGCTTTAAAAAATCAAGCAGTTAATAGTAGGTAGATAGATACATAAATTGTTGTAAGTAGGTACAAAATTAATAATTATTATTTGAACGATTATACTCAATCAAATCCATCAAATCAGATCAATAATCCCAGAAATCTCGGGTATTTAATATACGCTAGGTTGGTTTAATGCTCTAAGACGCTAGGTAACGACATTCCTGTATCGTGTCTCTACGTCTCTACCGCAACAGTATATTGCATGATCTATGACCGCAACTGAGTGGCCGTGCGTTTTTTCCACCGCAGTGCGCGGCGCCTCATAGATCTCTATGCGATACAAAAATATGTGCGGTAGACTCACCGCAAATTTGCAGCGAGATGCCAATACCCATGCGTTTATTTCACCGCAGTGCGCGGACTGGCGCGGACCTGTATGACATTCTATACTTCACAGATTATGCGTTTTGAAAACGCAAGGCAGTGCGCGGTCGCCCTAATGTTACTTTTGCCTCGAAAATTTTACTTTTTGAGCTGTCTCGTGTAACTTTTGACAATCGGTTACTGGCAACACTCGTATACAGTGCGTATTAATAGTAAGGCTCCGCTGGCAAAGTGGCATCAGGCGCCAGTGTGACCATATGTGAAGCTGAATCAGAATCCTGCCTTTTCGGCAGTTTTAGACCTTTATTTTACTCACTGGCATAAATGTGTGACGTTTTAGAAATCTGTCAGTATTTGGCAGTTTAAAGCAATTTAAGCTGGTAGATTTGGCAGGACAGGCTATTTAGGGAATAAAAAGCATTAGGTAAGAATTTTAAAATGCCATTGGCAACATTAACACTTTCTGGGAAGGTAAACTTAAATGGCCGTGATGACCATAAAACATCTATTGTGTCTGCATCACTGTCCATGGGAGGGTTAATAATATCACAACAACTACACACAACGCCATCTAAACAGAAAGTACCTAAGCATATATTAATAGCTTGTGTTATGCGTTCTAGAATGTGGATACACATACTAACGTACTTTTTCTTTGTAAATATATACATGTAATACATTGTCTAATAAAAAGGAACATGCAACCACTACTAAGCATAAGAAGAACATGATCGGATACAGTGGGCAACTGGGCAGTCATCGGTGAGTATACATTTTATAACACATACCAGAAAAATTGTAAGAAGTAAGTATTAATTTTTTTTTATGATTTCAAGTGCAAAAGTTTTTAAAACGTCTGCGGTGCCAGAAGGTTACTGAAAAACTAGAAGACTATTTTTAGGTGGTTCACCCACTGAAGATGCGTCCCGCCGCGGTGCGTGGAGCGACGGATAACGCGCGCGGCAACGGAGGCTCTGATCTGCCTTACTTAGCGGTGTGATTTGCTACCCCGCGCGGTGATGCAGATTACGACGGCCTCGCGCTAAATAAACTCATATGTAAATATATATAAACGCGGCACGCCCCGCGCTCCTACGCAGATTGGCAGAAACTGCGTGCGGGGCGCCTTCCCGCGCATTTCCGTGTCGGCAGTGTGTTGTGCTAGGCGTGATTTCTATATAAATTTAGATACTTGCATAGAGTGGTAAAATCTGCCATCCCGCGCTACGCGACGGGGCGCGGTGCAGTGGGTGGAGCGCCTTCAAATTATGTCGGCATTGTTTTGGCATTTTGCGGATAAGAGTTTGGCAGGATTTGTCAGTTTTCTTGCATAAACTGGGCAGGATCTCTAATTTAAAGTTGGTCACACTGACAGGCATCAGGCAACACTGACATTGACATTTCGTCAAAAGTCAAAATTGTTTTGGATTCAATTCAAGCTCTAACCTAAAATTAAACAATTTATTTTGATTTTATTAAATAGACGGCTTTTGAATTTTACAACATTTTAGTGAAAAGTAGGTAAAATATTAATTAATAAGCTCACTGTGATACTTAAGATTCATTACAAACATGTCTATAATAGCAGTGCATCAACTCCCTATAAAGGTAAGTTTTTATTGATTTACTACACACGATTTAATAATCATCATATCAACTGAAAGACGTCTACTGCTGGAAATAGGCTTGCCCTAAATATCGCCAAATTGATCGTATGAGTTGTAAGCCGCCTTTATCCATCGGTTGCTTTTAATCGGACGCCGGTACACCTTGTGAGAGGTATACTTAACCTGCGTCTTCCGATAACAATAACAATACTATTATTACTCTCTTTTACAGATAAGTTTACAAGATGTAGAAAAAATCCTCGGAAAGGTAATAAACGGTCAGTTCGAAGCGCTTAACTTCAAAAATTCAAAATCAAAGGGCAAAAATAAAAACAAGATAAAGACGTGTTATTTGCGTCTCTCAGAGAAGTTGGACCCTGTGAGTGTGGTGCAGAAGATAAATGACTTCAGTCATAAGTTTAACAAGCAGTTTACGGCAACATTACCAGCCAATGTGCCTGATGTAAGTAGCTGTCGTAAATCTTAGAATTTTATGCAGTAATGAATTCAGGATTTAGGTTTTTTGGGGGAAAGAGAGGCTTCACCCTGGTGCATATAAAAATTTTTTGAGCCTGCACATGATGACATTCCTCTTTCCTCACCTCTTTCATTCCCTCCCACTAACCCCATTCCCAGCCCCTATAGTGGAGGCATTGTCTCAAAACTGCTGGTATGGTGACCAGCAGTTTTGAGACAATGGCTTTTGGTATAGTGGCCACCACTTCCCGATTCCACTGATTGCTTACCATCAGGAGGGGTGGAGTCACTTTGGTAGGCTAATATAAGAAAAAACTTAGCCACCCCCTCAGGATCCCCCTCCTTAGATCCCCTCATGGATCTGCTACTGTAGTTACTTGTTTATGTCCTCATGGAGGCTTTTTAAAGTTCAGATGTAACATCCACATTGATAAGCCAACAATGTAAAGGTGTAGCAAGCCTAAAGCAACTGCCATAACACTATAAATGCCATGCTATACTTGGGTTTAGATAGTAGTGTGTACTTGTGTTATTATTATAACACTGAAAGTGCTAATAAAATTTGTTTTTCATTCTTAACACTATGTTGCATTGGTGTCTTCCAAAGAATAGATATTGTATGCTTGTTTAAAGTGTAAGTGGCCAGACTAATTGCAGGACACAAATATAAACTAAGAATAACCCGCTTGTCTGGTATACTAAGCATAATGGTAAACTGCTTAAATTCTGTATAAAAAATAATATATTTAATAAAATGTATTATTTATTGACTGGAAGAGAATACTTTTCAAGAACTACGCACAACACCATCTAGACCCAAAGCATATATTTAGCTTGTGTTATGGGTTCTAGAATGCGTATATACATACTTAATTTTTTTTTTTGTAAATACATGCTTATTATACATAGAAACACCCACACCAATGCAGACTTGTTCATGCACACAAATATTTGCACTGATCGGGAATCAAACCCGCAACATCTGCGTGGTAGTCCATACACAGTACCACTGAACCACAAAGGCAGTCAAATACTGGTAGATTAGGTGGTATATCATGATCTCTTACAATGCATGGGGCTAACTATTGTGATGGTACATAAGCCTACATTACCCTCTAATACTGCATTAACATTTATTTGTTCTAAATCAAACTTACAAAATGTAAGAAGGGGGAGAGTGATGTGTGGAACACAAAGGCTGCACTGTGATTGAATATTGTAAAGTACATTTAAATGCACAACTGCACTAATCATAGTGTCCATAGTGGGTTCTTGGGCTAGTAAATGCTGCTGTGAGTTGTGTGTGTCTATTGCCTTGTGTGAGGATCTATCAGGTGAGCAGCATGCTTGTTTGCCACAGAAATAGTAAAAATTAAAAAAATAAAAAGCAAGCTGCGGGAATAAAGCTTCCAAAGCGACTGACATAAGATGCACTTTCCCAAATCATGTGTTACAGTTACGGTATTCTTCATTAGCAGGGCAGTTATTAATCCTGGTTTTGGGACACAATTAAATACCAAACAAAAAGATTGACTAATTATAAAAATAACAAGAGTTTACAGAAGTTTACAGAATAGTGTTACAAATAAAACAAATGCCAATATGCATAATTATTGTATAGTCGTATTTGACAGTCATCTTTTGACTGCTTTTGGGCGATCGTTATTCTAAAACTTTTCAATTTCGATTTATGCAATGTTTCCTTTAGCGCTGAGTTGCTATCTTAATTTAGTTATATAGACATACTTAATGAAATAGCGATCCAGCACTGAACGATCCATTGCATAAAATCGGGATTAAAAAATCTTAAATTTAAGATCACTTACAGAAAGCATTAAATTTTTTTATTTTTGCATGGTTCGATTTGGTGAAGGAACTTACTTAATTTAAATAAATATAAATACAGGTTCCATTCAATCCAGCTACTGAATGTATAGAAGCAACAACACATCTATTACAAAACAGCATAGGACCCAAGACTCACTCCAACAATCAACATAGGACAAATGCCTTATCAATGCCAGCGCAGCAGTTGGACTTGTCAATTATCAAAAAAGAGAATAAAGTAGAGTGTGTAGATTTAACTGATGAACCACATTCACATACTAATCTGTCTATAAATACATCAGAATATAATGGACCAGTTAATGCGAAGTCCATACAGCAAATTGTCAAAAAAGAAATTAAGGATGAAGAAGGCTGTATGAAATCTCAAGCTGTTCCTAATTCATCTAATAAAAAAATAATATCTATAAAGGAAGATATATCAGATAAAAAAGAAGATATTCAACCTTTAGCAAAACTTAATAGCCAACAGAGGCGTTTGATATGCAGAAGAGAGATGCGTGCAGCCCTCGCTACTTTGCAAGATGAGGACATAGTCAACCAGAAACCTAATGAATTGAATGCACCTACCTATACGACCACAGAAGTTCAAGAAATTTCAGCTTTTCAAGAGGAATTACCTTATTCAGAAGATCCACGAGTGATAGCCAAGCGGGGCAGAAAGAAGAGGGCGCTTAATCGTAAGCTGATTAGGTCACAAGCATGGAGAATGCGTGGCAATGGTGTGAAAGCTGTTGGCCTAAAGCCAAAAAGCGTGTATCAGAATTCTCTCGCGAAAGGCTATGGTCAACTGATGCATGATATGCTAAGGTCGTTGCAAACCAAAACTCCTGATGCTGTGACTTCGCTGACGAATCCGACAGGCGCGAAACCTCTAAAAACATCAGAGGTAAGAGTGCCGGGAATCATGGTTTAAATAATTCGAAAATCAGATTCTGGGATTTGGTAATGATGAGGTTGATTGGTCGCTTTTTAGATCTTAAATCTAAGATTCTTTTAAATCCTGAACTATCCATTGCATAAATCGGCATTTAAAATAATCTTGGATTAAAGAACGTATAAAGAAAACGCATGGGGCTTAAGTCTGCTATCACAATAGTGTCAGAATGGTCGATCATTGATCTCATAGTGGTTGATTTTGACAAGTTGCAACCAATAAGAGATCGATGATCGACCATTCTGACACTATTGTGGTAGCAGACTTATGCTCCTGTTCTGTTATTCGCAACTCTGATTCTACGATTTACATAATTATGATGATGATGGATTTTTTGACGCTAAGATGTTAAATAGGATTTAACATTGATGCTTATCACCACTCTAAGGTACCATAAGAACGCTATGTCTTTTATATGATGATTTGAATATTTTGTAAATCCGATTCTGAAATTTATAAATTTTATTATGAGATTTTTATATTTTTGGCGCTAAGATGTTAAAAAGAGGTACACTTGATGGTTAGATTCTATTATATCCTAAGGAAACCATATGATTCTTCGAGTATCTGTTCTCGTTGTTGCCATTAGACTGTTTATAGAGCTGAGCCAAGCTGCGAAGTGAAGGCACGGAGAAATAACCAACAATGCCTGTTCACTGGAACAGACTGGAGATTTAATGCAATCCTATTGGTTATTGTTGTGCTATTGTTGTACTAAGGGCGCAATTACAAGCACCCGTAACGGACGTGTGTGTATGAAAAGATTAATGAATGTTGAAGAGGCAAAGGAAGTAGTTATGTATGGATCGAAGCAAATGGCGTTCTATAGTCTCAGCTTACTATTAATGGGAGACAGGCGTTGTAGGCTTTTTTAACAGGCAGTCTTTAAAAGAGGAAACAAAAAACCTATATAAAACAAAATGATGTCAGTTTTCAATTTTCCTTAGGAGGTTTCTTTTATCATATAAACATATTAGATGATGTTTTTCAAATTTAGAACAAAATCAAAAAGAATGAATGATATTAAGAAGTCTAGGGCAACTTCTTTCGCCAAGGACTTTTTTTTAAATTTCTAATGTAAATAATTACTTTGCTTTATGTAAAATAGGATTGGAATCTATTTTAATACATTATGAACGGTCTAATGACTTATACATACTTATACATAAAACTTCCTTCTATCACTGCTGCCCGTACCACTCTACATAAATGCATATACATAACGCTTGATTATTTATACACACACACAGACACAGACACAGACACACACAGTCACACACAGAGACACACACTGACACACACAGACACACACAGACACACACACACACACACACACACACACACACACACACAGACACACACACACACACACACACACACACACACACACACACACACACACACACACACACACACACACACACACACACACACACACACACACACATACATACACACACAGACACACACACGTATACACACACACACACAAACTTTTGCATTTATAATATTAATAGGATCTTTACCTAACTGACTCCTTTTAAACTGTGTGATACACAAATATTGGTCTGCTAATATGTATCTTTGTCAAATCTTGTTGTTGTCTTATCGTAGCCCATTTCCATTTAAAATTGTATACTACTATGACATTAAATCAGTTTATAATTCACAGATATCGTTAATGAACACCCAGCGGATGCCTGCGCACCTTCGTAAGGCACTTAACATGGCTCCGGAGGACCCTGCCGACGTGGTAAATATTTACATAGAAATTTAGCCATCAAATAGAATTCTACAAATTTAGGCAATAGTTTAGTACGTTGTTGTTTAGAGGCGGGGCAGAGGACACGTGTTTTTAGTGACAGTAATTTTTTTAAAATCCATGTATAAACGACCGAGGCATGAGGTAACAAACATACAAAAAAAACATACGACCCGAATTGAGAACTTCCTCCTTTTTGAAATCGGGTAAAAAGCAGTACTGTTGATGTGTCCTTGCAGAACGAATGTTTTCTTCGTTTTTTGAACAATGTTCTTTATACTTATATAGGTACTAGCTTCCCGCAGCACGATTTCACTCTCTTCTTTGATTACTGCTCTGCTCCCGTCGCCAGTAGCGTGATGTTACAAAGCCTATAACCTTCCTCAAGAACTGGACTATAATGCACAAAAAGAATTATTCAAATACGAGTGGTAGTTCTAGTTGTTCAAACAAACAAACAAACGAACTCTTCCGCTTTATATAATAGTATAGATAGATAAGCCTCAACAAGTGAGCTCACTCTGCCTGATGGTAAGCAGTCAGTGGAATCGAAAAGTGGTGACCGCCATACCAAAAGCCATCGTCTAAAACTGCTGGTATGGTGGCCTCCACTATGGCGGTTTTGTGAGATGTTTTTCACGCTGCAGCATCATACCAGCCCGTTAATAACCCACTGATGGAAAAGGCCTGTTCTCATATAAACAACGCATGAGCATTGATCACCACGCTTGTTCAAGACTGATTGTCAACTTCAAACTGTTTTTTTAAAGTCCTGGCTTCTTTCCCGCTAAGTCGCGTATTTCATTGTATTAACTAGCTGCGCCCTGCACCTTCGCCCGCGTAGAAAACGGTTTAATTAATGTAGCTCAGGAACCAGACGTTTTTTTGGCATAAAAGTATCTTATGTCCGTCTCCAGCACCGAATCTATACCAATTTTCATGGAAATATTATTATTTCAGCTACTGAAAATAGCAACGGCTGAATTACTCGCAGAGTTACAAGCAAAATACCCAGGACTATACGCTCTGTGTAAGAGTACTGGGTATAAACTTAGTAAGGAAATAAGAAAGGTAATATTATTATCATATCAATCCCATTATTGTCATACTGTAAGGAAAGGCAACCGACCTGTGTGTATGAAAGACTAATGAATGTTGAAGAGGCAAAGGAAGTATGTTTGGATCGCAGCAAATGGCGTTCTATAGTCTCTGCTTATTACCCCATTCAGGGAAGATAGGCGTGAAGTTATTTATGTATGTATGTAGGGAAAGGCCTCTTTTTTCTATTATCAAAGAGAAGCCATGAACATTGATCGCCATGTGCGCTCAATGCGTATTGGCGATTTCAGACTTTTTTGAGGCCAGGTTTCCTCACGACACGTAAGTCAGTAATGTCCAATATAAACTTGAAAGTACATATGATTTGAAAAATTTACATTGGTACTTGCCCGAATTCGAACCCCCGATCTCGTGTTTACGAAACGGGTGACTTATCTGCTGGGCCATCACGACTTTACGTTTTCATAAATACTTAATGTTTTTTTTACAGCAAATATTCTCACGAGTAGAAGCATTAGTACAAAAAGGCACTAAGGACGAGAATACATTCAAGTTGACTCGCACATACAGACGGGTTTACCCTCATTTCGGGGACTTTCAGTTCGTATTGTCCACGCTACATGCGATCGAGGACGCGGCGAACTTGCCTCGATCGGAAATACAGGAGAGCGATCTTGCGTCTGCGGCTGTACCTAATAGTATGAATCTCTTTCTTTACTTTCGTTCTGTCTTTCTTTGATGTGTGGCAGCTGAGTTTTTAGAGTACTTCAAAAGGCAAAAACTCAAACTCAAACTCAAAGCATTTATTTCATTTTGATCATAAAGTATGATGCTTATGAAAAGTCAACATTACATAAAGTCAGCCAATTGACCTACAGCCAGTTCGCTGACGAGGTAGAGCTGTGAGAAGAATTGACAAGAAACTCACGCCACTCTTTTCAATCGCCAGATAATTACAGTTTTTTTGTATGTGTTACAATTTAAACACTCAACGCAACCAAAGAACCATACAAATTATTATTACAAATTAACCAATTAATATAATTACTAAGATTAAAGAAAGAAAAGAGAGGATTTCACTTATTTAGTTTTATCTAGTATGGTAATTTGACTACGTATTTTAATTAAAATGGTATAAAAGAATCCAGGATCACCTTGTTGTTAGTGTGTCTGTCAGGAACTTCTCAGTAACGCGTGAAGGTATCAAGCTAAAATTTATATCGTATACTCTAACATTGATGTCGCAGACATGCAACTTCCTGAAGCTATGAAAAAAATCTAAGTTCCATCTTAACGCAATTAAAAGATAATACGGCCTACCGGTAAGAGGTAACCGTAACCTATAAACATGGTTGTGACTAAGCATCACAGAAACAATGCCAAAAAAACGGGTCGGTACCCGAGCACCCACTGGCTTCTACAAAACAAATCATTGTAGACCATGTCAGATGGGAATGAGGAATGAAAATGATGGAGGGGGTAATTGTGCATGTGTTCCCATCTAACTTTGATCCTGGGTCTTTTAAGCGGGGCGTGAAAAAGCATCTCACTAAGCCGCCATAGTGGAGACCACTATACTAGTAATAATAATAATAATAATAATATGTGGACACTATCACACACCGTCATCTAGTCCCAAGCTAAGCAGAGCTTGTGTTATGGGTACTAGGTAACTGAAATATAATACATATTCATACTTTTTTTTTGTAAATACATACTTAGAATACATAGGAAACACCCAGACTGAAGACAAATACAATGTTCATCACACAAATATTTGCCTTCCGCGGGAATCGAACCCACGACACCCGGCGTCGCAGTCAGTTACACTAACCACTAGACCAACGGTGCAGTCGTTTGGCTTTTGTAATGGTGTCCACCACTTCTGGATTCCACTGACTGCTTACCATCAGACAGAGTGGAGGAGTCACTTTGGTAGGCCAATATAAAAAAAAAATGTAAAATTGGGCATCAAGTTTTGAAAATTTTTAAGTTTTGTTAAAGCTAAATATTATGTTCTAGCGCTGGATATGTCGAGAGATCAATTAACTCAAATGTGCAACCACTACACCGGCAGAATTGTTAAACGGGTAAGTACATTACTTCTTACATAAGTACTTCTTTTATTGTTACTTAACTAACCTTCAAGGACTGGGCTATCAAACGCAACAATTATTCAAATACGAATGTTGTTCCAGAGAATTAGCACTTTCCAACAAACAAACTCTTTTTTTGTCATTGTATCATGGTCATATATGCCAATTTATCGTGAAAATGCAACGGATATGTCTTAAGAATTTAAGGTTGACAATGTGGCTTGCAGATAAATGTTTTTATACATTAAATGAATATATGACATACAAAGAAAATGATAATAATTAATATTAAAATTGACTATTTTATATTGTTCTACTTTTTAATCAGATACTTTTAAATAATATTATAACTTGACTATAAAAATTGACATCCTAACATATATTTTAGGATTTTTTTAGGATGTCAATTTTTATAGTATTATATATTTTGACATTATTAAAAACAAAAAAAAAAAACTATTGTATTATCTAAAGTTATTGTATTTAATATTAGTAATTAATAAGTTTAAGATTCACAAGCCATTGTTATGGCAGAATGTAATAAGTACCTATTATGTTAATTTCTACCACCACTTTTTGTCACTACATTCTTGTGAATAAATAATTGATTTGATTTGATTTGATTTGAAGAATTAAATGAAAATACCCATCTTTTTTTCTAGTTGAGTGAACACATATCGGGCCTGGACTCAGAAATCCGTCAGACCGACACAGCGGATGTAATCGCCAGGAAACAAGTTCGAGAAGAACTTAAGAAGTTAAACTTTTTTTTACCTGACGTAAGTAGTAAAATAATATTATATAACACAACAATTACAACGTTATCTAGACCCAAAGCAAGCATATTATATTAACTTGTGACGTGGGTTCTAGGATGCGGATAAACAATTTTTTTTTCAAATTTGTACATTTTTATAAATGTGTAATGTTTTTCTTCATGTGTTAACTTATAATTTTATTTGTTTGTAGGTAGTCAACACAGTGATGCAAAAGCACTTTTTACCTACAGACGGTCCATGTTACCGTGTAAGGGTAAGTTATGGAGACGCTGCGTATTTATCAATACTTTACTTTATGTATAATAAAAAAATAAAGAAATAAATATTTTGTATCCAAATAATAGCATGTTGTCATCATACCTCATAACATGTAAGAAGGGCATATAGCGGGCTCAACTATAATACTGAGAATTCCATAACAGGAAAATTAAAATTACTATAAAGCCGTCATCACAACTGCTGGACAGGAAAAAAAAACTTATGTCTTTTTGCATTACTTATTACTGTTTCTGTTACTGTTAGGCCAAATCCATCAATCCGGTTTATTCCCGGTTAGTCACACCCAAATATATATATATATTTTTTATATTTATTAGCCTATCAAAGTGACTCCACCCCGCCTGATGGTAAGCAGTCAGTGGAATCCAGAAGTGGTGGCCACCATACCAAAAGCTATCGTCTTAAACTGCTGGTATGGTGGCCTCCACTATGGCGGCTGGGAATGGGGTTAGAGGAAGGGAATGAGGGAGGTGAGGAAAGAGGAAAGGGGAGAAATTGGGCCTCCGGCACTCTCACTCACCGAACGAAACGCAGTAGTAAGTCTCTTAAGTCGATCTTCTATGAGAGGGTAGTACTTCCCCGGACGATCCGGCCCATTCATGCTGAAACTAGCGTGGATCTATTACCGTCATAATGATAGATATGTAACAGTGTGACTCATTAGAAATAAATTTCCTGTTAAGTAACTGTGACATATTGCTACTTTTTGTTCCCATTAGGTCACACCAAATAACACCAATGTGTAACAGTATGACCGAACAAAGTGTCGTTTTGACACAGTGTAATTCAGAGGTAATATTTTTTCTGTTTTAACTTCATTCATCACATTCACTGTTACACATTGGTGTTATTTAGTGTGACCTAATAGGAACAAAAAGTAGCACTAAGTCACAGTGTTACTCAACAGGAATTTTATTCCTAATAAGTCACACTGTTACATATCTAGGTGTGACTGAACGGGAATAAACCAATCATCCCACTGCTGGGCAAAAGGCCTCTTCCCATGACTTCCATTCTCATTATTTATCATATTATTATATTTTATTATTCCTAGATATACGGCGAGCCGTTCTTACCGAACAAGGAGACGTTACACCCGTTCATAACAAAGTACCGGCCGTTCAAGGTGATGCGCTCGTCGCGTATGTACAACATGATCAAGTTCTATGTGCAGCCCGCATTGTTCCAGCCGCTCATGGCTATGAACGGCACTGTGCTCAGTAAGTACATTACTATGGCTATAGAAATCCCGAGAGCAGCTGAACCGATTTCTCTAATTCTTTTTTTATAATATTCCTAGAAGAACGAGGATGGTTCTTACAGAGAGAAAAATTAAAAAAATTGTCTGAAAAAAAAAACACTTCTATATTTCCATAAAAAAAGTATCTTTGTTTATCCCAAAATGTTTAAAAAAATGTCCACCCGTGCGAAGCCGGGGCGGGCCGCTAGTCGAATATAAAACTCAAAAATCAATAATTCTATTTTAAAAATACGTTCAGCTATAGAAAGCTACATTAGCAATATAGCACAATCCAATTACAATCTTTACAGACTTAAATCTTCGCGACTATAATTGCACCCGTGAAATCGGGACAGATCGCTAATTGTATGATATATTTTGTTTGGTATTGTCACTTTAAGACATTATTTTTGCATGCTACTCGATATAGTAACTTCAAAAAATTATAACAACCTGACGATTGAAAAGAGTCGAGTTTCTTGTCAGTTTTTCTCATGGCTCTACCTCGCCAGCGAACTGGCTGTAGGTTAATTGGTTGATATTTTTATTTTGCTTTGTAATTTTGACGTTCATAAGTGTCAATTCATTTGATCCACGTAAATAAATGTGTTGAATTGATTTTAATATAATTATTGTAATAACAAATATTTGTTCTCAGATGGAGCGAAATTGCTGATCTGTTCGTCTGACATAGCCAAATACAATAGAGTACACGCTCCTTGTGGGGGAGAAGACGAGGGAGAAGATATTGAGGACGAGGAAGAGGAAATGGATGAAGACATGAAGGAAGAGGAGTATGATGAAATGGAAGAGGAACTATAGGACAACAGTTGTTCGTGTGTGTAGTTTTAAGTCTAGTGTACTTTACTAATAAAATATTGAAATTTATAAAAATGAGTTTTATTATATAATCATCCGCGTTAGGTCCTTGGTTACTGCTCCGCGCCCGTGGCTCATAGCGTTATATTACATAGCCTTTAACCTTCATAAAGAATTAAGGCTATAAAGTGAAAAACGATTATTCAAATTCCACTGAACGTAGTAAAATAAATTCAGTTTTGCTATTATTAAATAAAATACACGAGGGTACATAAAAAATGTTAGTTTATGATTAAACGCTTAAAAAGTACTAGGGTAACACAATATTGTAAGAGGTAGCTTTAAAATTAAATTTGTCACCTACCCACTTTAATATTTGATACAATTTGTAGCAACCTCCTACTACTTTCTGCTGTCCTAGTACTAGGATAGCAAAATCAATGAATATTGTGACTTAGGTTTGAATACAGTTTGTAACAACCTCCTACTATTTTCTGCTACCCTAGTACTCGGCTAGCAAATCAATGAATATTGTGACTTGGGTTTGAATACAAATTGTAGCAACCTCCTACGAGTTTTTGTTATCCTAGTGCTATGATAGTAAAATCAATGAATATTGTGACATAAGTTTGAATACAGTTTGTAACAAACTGTATTCAAACTTTTGTTTTGTTTGTGTTTACCTACCCACTTTATTTTTAATACAATTTGTGGTTTTTGGTTTAGTTTATGGCTACCTCCTACGACTTCTGCTATCCTAGAACTAGGATAATAGAATCTTGTATGAATTTGCTATGAATTAATATTATTTGTGACCTACCCACCTTTTACTTTTTAATACAATTTGTAGCTACCTCCTACGATTTACAGCTATTCTGAGATAAAATTATACCATATTTGTTACCTACCTACTTTAATTTTTAATTACAGTTTGTATCTTACTATAATTATTCTGCTATCCTCGTAGTTTTATTTGGTACTTTTATTATGTGGTATTTACTGCCTTAGCGGCGCAGCAGAAGTGCGTGCGATTGCAGTCCACTAAGTTGTGGGCTCAATTTCCAAACGGGACAAGCCTTCGTGTGATCCATAATTATTTGTTTAATAAGGGTGTACTTTACGTCTATTTGTATGTATGTCAAATTCCTAGAGACGGCTTGTTTTCTGGGATGTTCTCTAAGAGCTGTCTAATAAAAACAATTTAATATAAATAAAGATTTTTATTTCAGATCTTTTTAACAAATAAAATGTCAAATCAATACGATAGTGATTAATAAAAATGCATTGACAATGCAACATAGTGCAATGATTGTACATAATAAACAAATATTAGTTTTCCACGAAAAAGCTTGTTGCTAATCGCACAGAACTAAACATGGACGTGTTGACCATAGACCATATTATGACTACAGAGTGCCACAAACTATAGAATATATGGTCACAGACAAAACGCTCTAAGCATATTGGAATGAATAATCGGTGGATAAAAAAAATAATACTATTTTTTACAAAAATATTTGTGTTTTAGTCGATTATAAAATACCCGTATTGGTAGATTAAGTTTAGTATAAAATTGTGACTTGTACATACATTTATTTTTTAAAGTTTCAAAAATATTTAATGATGGTAACATTAAGGTTTGCTAAGGTACATTAATAGGCCATAGTTTACATTTATATGGCAAAGGCGTTTACGTTTACGAATAGACTGTGCGATTTAGCCATTCTTCGAGGGAGAACGTAGCGTATTCTCCGCCAGATGATCTCCCGTTGAATGTGTCTGTAATCAATCGTTTTCATTAGTGTTGTTTACAAACTGGCGCGTCAGTTAACGTTAGTAAGCGATTAGTGCAGGCAGGACATTTTACATTGTATTTTGAACATTTTCAACCAACATTTTTTTTTACTGTGAATTTTTGTAAATTTAGGTACAATTATATACATGTATAATGTCCAGAAATGTAGAAAGAGGGTATTGTTTGCGAACAGTTTCATAAATATAATTTCAACTTTTATTTTAATTCATATTGAAAATCATTATTAAAATTTTTAATACTATCGCAAACAATTATAATAAACTGCTTAGGACACAAATAGTTTCTTCAATTTAATAAATTTAAAAAAAGTTTAAGTAAAATAAAATGAGTATGTAAATATTTTTATAATCATCTCGTGTCTTAAACAGTTATGATGTATGTAGGTGAGACAGCGCACATTTATGCCTAATATCATTACAACTTACACTTATTATACCTGTTACATTATTTTATAATTTATCACTATAGAAATAAAGTTTAAATTTAATGTCTGTTTTTATTATGTCGTCTGTCCATTTTGTTTGATAAAGAAATTTATGTACTTGCAATGAGTAAATTTAATATGGATATGCCATAAACCGCGGGATTTTAGTCCAGCGATTTGTTTGTAAAGGGTCGAAGATATTGACTGTATGTCTGCCGTACTGCGAGGAAAAAGACAAAATGACTGATTATATTTCGTTATTATGTACTATTTTGTGTTGTAATTTTATGACAATTTTGTTTACTATTGCTTTATTTTTTTACTAGTATCGTGCTGTTATAATTATAATAAATAGAAAAAAAAATTACACGACATTTATATTTATTCAACCTTGCAATCATCATAATATTATATTATCAGATTGTGATCAAAGTACTCGGGAATGTCCACATTTATATCAACATTGCAACTACACAAATCACATTATCTAATATTGAACCAAAAAAAATTATAGATGATAAATAGCACTATTACTACACTAAAATGTGTGCTAAAAGACATCACTATGTGCAATACATCGAAATTCTACAAGCTATCAAAACTAAGACAGTGCCATTTCAAAAACAGGACTAAATATTTTAACTACAGAATTATTTTTTTAATGGCAGTCATGTTGATTTTAAATAAAGTTTTATAATGGCAACCCGGATAAGAAAAGTAAAACGTATTTTTATAATTTAACCTTTCTTTTCCAGCTATTTCTGTGTACCTTTTTTGCTCTACAGAATATATGCCACCTTATTAAGAACTGTAATGACCTTGTAAGGTAATTCAAAACAAACTACAAACATATCTGAACATTTTTTTAGTTTTTAGTGCAATTTGTGCAAAAATATCTCAACAAAACAAGCAGACAGACAAAATATTCAAAAATAACGTATATTCATGCACAGTTGTAATGACATAAGGTGTTAGGACAATAATTGTCGTACAGTTATGAGCCGTCCGGCGTAGTTCACGCATTCCATTGCAGATCACGCTCGAGATTCTCCATGGGTTCGTTGTTCGCTGTTATTATTAACACACATCACATACATATATAACATTATTATATTAAAGGCTACTTTATAGTACACACAATAAAGCCTTGTTTTCGTTGTTCATTCGGCAGTTTTTAAATACATACATATAAGTATAGTTGAACTCACTTAAGTTGGACCTAAAGTGAAGAAAACATTTTTTTTTTGAAGCATTGTATGCAACGCTGTTTACATATTATGTCTACTTTCAAAAAAACATATCTAAATGAATTTATCATAAATAATACTCTTCTTTGTTCACTTAAGAGTAAGTACCTTTACATGTCACGTCTAGTCATGTTTTAATATCACATACTATCATAAAACAAGCAATCATGCAATCAAAACAAATTGTCAGGTAAGTTTAAAATAATGTTTAAAATAAATAAAAATAAATAAATATTTTAAATATTTTTTATAATTTATATTTTACGGTTTTATTTTTCTTATCTTACGGCTTACATAAGGGGTCAAAGTGACATTATGGACCATCTTTGCTAGTTGAATGCTTGTTTGATGGCGATGTGTCTAAAGTTGCATGCAATTTTCAAAAGATTTTATTTTCTCTCAGCTAATGGTTTGCATTAGGAAAAAGTACAATTTTTTTATTGTTACTATTCTAACATTTTCAATATTTTTATTGCTTTCTAATTTTATTTTTCATGTATTACAATTTAATTTCATGCTTACAAATAACAAAAAATTTACCGATTAAAATTTAGTTATCTATTCAGTTAATTATTTAAAATTTCTGAGCACTGTATTTTTATTAAGGTTGCAGAATACAATGTTCGAATAATTACACCTTTACCAAACATCAACGCGGACGGGGGCGTGGGCACAGCTAGTAATATAATAAACATTAAACTATGAAAACAACCTGGGATATCCAGGTCAAAGAGTAAAATGGCCAACTTTTTTACTTTTATCAAAATCTAACATAAACTTGCATACTAAAAGGTCTATTTTGTTACTCGAACATCTACCTAGCTCATAGCACATATTATGAGTTTATAAAGTACATACCGATCATGGTCTTCAATCGCACGGAGCACATAATGAAGTCATCGAACTGAATGTAACCGTCTGAGGAACCGTATCTGGGAATGGAATAAGTGTGGGTCAGTGCAAAAATGTTGTGAGCCTTAGCCCAATTTTTAACTTTAATATGTTACAAATTTGTACTTCCAGTAAAGAAGTGTTTTCCATAAGTCGTAAAGGCGTTTTTTACGGCTCGACTAGGTTTCTGTATAAGTCATAGCAACACTAGTAGTTTTGTTATGGCGAACAAAGATTTCCAGTACTTCTAATTTCTGCGACAGACGGTGTATTACGAGTATTTACATATTGTTAGCGGAAAGCAAAGCCGCCAGTCGGCTCGTTTGCAACCATCGTTACAAAATAAATAGTAAAGAGTAATTGATCTAACTTTATTATTATGCGTTCTAATCATCTAGTCTGTGAGTTTATCACACGTTTGTATGTACAGACGAACAATTTATACTATCAGTTTTCTCGCCAATAGTACAACAATCTGTAAAACGCAACACTACAGATAATGCTTTATTAGTGGCAGCGTATTGGTTCTCACAAATGTTACTCGTATCGACACGCTAAGTAAAAGAAGAAGAAGCCGTTATCTGAAATAAAAAATGCGTATACGTATACGTGTACCTGTGAGCGAGCACGTTGAGTACGTGCGCGTTGACCGTGTACCCGGCAGAGTGCAGCGCGTCGCGGAGGTTGCGTTGTGGGATCGCGCCGCGACCGTCCGTGTCGTAGAGGCGGAACACAGCCTGTAATAATAATATATTTACAGTAATAATACTAGCATTTGTTTACAACTTCGGTGAAAACCTAGCACATGGTTTCCCTGATGGTAAGCGGTAATAGACAATACTAAGAAAACGCAACCCTGCTGCTGTCGACCGTATAGGGAGAGGACGATGAGGAAGGAAAGTAGAAAATGAAGAAGACCGGGGGAGAGGACTGATAATTTGTCTGCCGGCCCTTGAGTTACACCTACTTTTCGCCGGACATATTAAGTCCCATGTAACAAGGGACAATCCTGTTGCCATTTATAACTATCAGACACAATTTCAAATTGAGAATTTCTCGACAGGAAAACTCCATATCACTTTACTTGACCAATGGCACCCGAGACCTCTAAGTTGTAGTCTGCACACAGCACCACCAAACCACGGAGGCAATTCGTAACATAACATATGAGTAATCTGAATTTAGTCTTGAAAAACGCTTAAAAAACATGTCTTTTATTATCTTGTAGTATAATAAAAAGGAAAATCAACACTTACTCGCCAGTTACGCAGATCGATCCACAGCGACTTAAACTCTTCGAAGCCAAGTCCACCAGAGTTATCCTTATCCAACATAGCGATCATACTCCTACATACGTCTTTTGAGAATCCTTGCCCTTTCAGTTCTGTAATACATACTTACTATAAATACATATACATTACATAATTATGTTACAGTTGAAAAAAAATACAGCTAGTACACTGCAACAAAACGGATGTAATATTATATAGGGGCTAAATTGGAGTAAGTATCTACTTATACCGCCGCTTTTTCTATAATATAAGTTTTTTAAATGCCGATTTCACTTAAAAAAGTTTTAGATTAAAGAAAAATAGGACTTGGCTGATAGAGAATACGATCTCCAAATTAGGCTATTGTAGTTTTTATGTGTGGACTAGCTGTTTTATTCATAAGCTATATATTATCTACTATTATGCGAACAGTATCACGATAGAAATATGGTTTTTGAATCATATTTCTATTGTTTTGGTAGCATAGCAGGTTTTAGAACGAAATACTGAGGTAGGTACTGTGAAAATATTTAGTGGGTAATATTAAGAAAATTAAAATATTTATTATTTTAAATGTTTCAGAAAAGAAAGATAGATGATAACTAAAATTTTATTAATATTATAAATACGAAAGTAACTCCGTCTGTCTGTTAAGCTTTCACGCCTAAACCACTGAGCCGATTTAGATGAAATCTTGTTTAGTGATAGATTAGACCTCGGAGAACAACAAAGGATATCTTTTATCGAGAAAAATGTCTTATAGGGGTTGAAAGTTTATATGGAAAATCGTTAACGTAAACAGGCATATAACCAGTTAACATTTCAATTGCTGTCATAGTAGATTGGTAAGCTCACTTTGAAGGACTTGTAACATGTCTCGCTAGATATTCGTGTAGGCTGGTTTATACTACATTTAGGATTATAACTCAAGAGCAGAATGATGTGAGATATTTTACCTCGCCTCTCATAAAATAACTATATTATCTATTGTGAATTGTTAATTTTATATGGTACAGGCTGCACAATAGAGCACTTGCTCTGGGAATCTTTTATAGCTATATTTGTTATAATTCATATTTCCTTACCATGTTTGTTCTCTCAGATAAAACTTAATGATTAATATTGTTTAATATCATGTGTGTCGTTTGTGAAAAATATATGCCTTCTAAAAGTATACATATTCTGGGAGGCTAGTATAAAAAGCGTATAATTTTTAATAACTTACTGTTGAAAATTAAACATTCCATGTTAAAAATTTAAAAAGTTATGCCAAGTACCCTAAAAAAACCCTATATTATTATAAAACAAATATATTTTGATAATCGCGTTCTTTAAAGTAGGTAATAAAACTTTATAAAAGTAAAAAAATAAAAATATTGTTATATCCATAGCATCCACTTCAGTATAACGTTTAAATACGAATCTTAACTATTTTTATGGAAATGGAGGTGACTTATATTTATATCTACTATGTATAAAATAAATGAAAATATAATAATTTAAAATGCCCATTTTTGTTTGCTTTCAATGTGCATACCAATATGTCATGCGTAAAAAAGCAAATAAATGTAAAAAATTTCAAAATTTACATTTTAAATATTTTTACATTTTATTATGTTAGTGGCGTTAAGCGGACATAAAGCCTCATTTGCGAAATGCAAGTTTATTTTTACTATTTTGTGTATTCAGATACAAGACTTGCGTTACGCAAATGACACTTAATGTAAAATATTGCTTCTAAATTCATGAATACAAATTAAAAACAATATTTTTACAAAAATATAAAACATAAAACCGTCGAATATCTGTAAAGAAAAACATAAAAAAAAAATTACGACAAAAAGTAAAACAATAAATAAAAATAAACAAAAGCAGACATTTTAAATCATGCCCTCCATTTAAATAAAAAAAAAAGAATAAAAATGAAGCTGTTCATGCACCCGCGCTGTTGACTCCTGTAAAATAACCTATTATTAGTATACAAAATACATAGGAGTTCTAAAATATCAAAACATATACAGGTGAGTCGTGAAGTTTAATATTTTACTTTGACTGCGTTTGAATATTTACTTTATATTGCGTTTACAGTTCTATTTATATGCAAATATTACATTTGAAACTAAGGTTGCGTTATTTTCATAGTTAAATAACTGTAAGCATGATGGTTACTTACTTTTTATACAGCTTTCACCAAATTCTAACATGTTAGCAGAACATGTTTTTAAAATATAGCTAAGATTAAATGATAAAAATTGGAATCCACGAATAATGACACTAAATTGCGTCGTTGCCACTCACGAGGCGTAAACGCTCTTAAACCAAGAATTAACATATGACCAATATACCCAGACTCAGAACAAATATTGATAAATCACAAAAAGTTTCGTAGCTTGATAGACATGGAACAAGCGTTTATGAAACATAAACGACTTCCATACATCTTTGGCATTATAATTTCTAATATTTTTTTACTTAATAATAGCTAATACTTATATATAATACTTTAATATTAGCAACTATTTAAACTACCCAAGTGATAGTTTTCTTTATTAAAATACAACTTCCCATAAGTAAATAAACCCTGTCTTACTTCACAAACATTTATCTAATAAACAGAAAATACACCCATGATATGTGGCAATTGAATCCACTCAAAATAACGGTAGTAACATGACCACTTTCTTTGCCGCTAAATTTACTTTTTTTATATTTTTTTTAAATTTTTCCATAACTGTAAATAATATGCCTGATAGTAAGCAATCAGTGGGGTCCACCATTCAAAATGCTAGCATATTAAAGTGCTGCATGATGGCTCCTATTATACACAAATACTTCTACTATCACTAACTACATAATAAGTTCTAGTTGTCCCTTACACATATGTAAACATATTCTATGTCACCCATATTACAATAACTTAAGACATATTTTCCTGTACCTGCTGGTTGTGGCTGAGTTAGATGCACCTGTTCTTGATTAGTCTGCTGCACCTGCTGCAGGTCCACGCCGATCTCCTTACAGATGGGTGTGCAGAGTGCACAGAGGAGTTGCTCCAGACAGGACTGCTCCTGCCCCCCTCCTTGGGGCTGCACGTACCCCCCTCCCCCTGGTTGTCCTCCCCCGTCGTACGCCGCCCCGTGACGCATGGCCAGCTCTGTTCGTGTGTTATAACTTATAAAGAACCTATACTTAATTGGTAAAGGTGTATCCATAATCCATACCATATTTTTTTTTATTTTTTCTAAAATTTTTCGACTACGGTAACTGCTTACCATTACGGCTTTTGCCACTGTATGGTATAAAAAATTAATTCTGGTGTCTATTTGACATACCTATATTTCACTGTAAGAGAAAACTTGCCAAACATATTAATGTATGCTTGTGTAAAACTGCCTTATCAAAATATGTTTGCTAAAATTGCTCATCTAAAAATTGTGTCCAAATATTGCATTTTTGAAAATTTTCGCTTGCATCTATTGTGCAATATTGCAGTAGATCTAACTAAGAATTCATTTGCTTTATGGCACTAGATGTAATATTTTACGTATATACATTATTATATGCCAAAATACACAAAAAAAAAAACAAAAAAAAAAAACAAGAAAATAACGATTATATTTCATCAAAATTTGAAAAGCACCAATGCAGCAACACAAGCATGGATATACCAACACTTAAAAATACTATAGCCAATTATATCTCAATTACTTGATTATTCCAATTTTACTTTAAAATACCAACCCATAATGCCAATAAATGTAAAATAGCGACGAACTTATGTTTTGTCTCTTTCCCTTTTAGTCGGTTTTTTATTTTATAAAAAGGGATAAATCTATAAATAGTTTTCCGTCTCTCTATGTTCAGGTATTAGAACTGTACTTTTCTAGCAAATTTCACGTAAGTTATATTATCAAGCATAATTATAAAATTAACTTTAAAAAGCAAATAAATATAATCGAAATTACTTAAATATTCACTGAAAAACAGCACAAAATGATTAATGCTAAAATTATCACAATATTTAAAAAATAAAAGAATAATCGTTGAAATTATGTGATATACTTACATACTATACCTTTAGTACGGTTAGCAAAACAAAAACAGAAGCGCATTTAACTCGACACAAAGCGTTATACATTGAAAAGCTCAGAAATGGGCATTTTGAACACAGTATATTATGATATTACAGATAAAAAACATTATAATTATGTCACCTTTTAGTATGGGGCTGTCACACATCATTAGTTAATTATTTAAATTAAAACTATTTTATTGCAATGGTAAAACGTCTGAAATAAATTGTAAAGTATACCCTCTCAAATAAAAAAAAAAAATTTCAAATCGGTTCATAAATGACCGAGATATGAGGTAACAAACATACAAAAAAAAAACATACGACCCGAATTGATAACCTCCTCGTTTTTGAAGTCGGTTAAAAATGACAACTTGGAATCTCAAATTTTAAAGAGCAGGTCTAAATGAACCGTGTTACTATAAGTCCCGTTTGGAGGTTGATTATTTTTCAAATTTATTTCATTACCCATATTTAAATTTCAATAAGTAGGGGGTCACTTTAAATGGAGATAAATATTAATATCAACATGATAATGGTAATTGATAAACAAAAAATACAACAAAAATATCATCGAAATATCGTCATCACAGATATTTTCTGAGTTTTCTTTTGTTAAAAATGATGTATAATTCGACCGTTTAAAATATATAATACAATCAAAGAAATAATTATATAATTGTAAGTTTAAGCATTCAGCACACACGATAAATAACCATGGTATATTGCCTTTCTTTGATTGTATCCTAAGTATGAAATAAAGTACATTTCATTGTGTAAATGAATCTACTATCGGCTCACTACTGGGCTTGGCCATACCTGGACCACTATTATAGTCGATAATAGTGGTCCAGGCTTCTCTAAACTATTATAATACGTTTGCCTATTACTATAAGGTTCAAAATCATTATGTTTCTTTTATGCTATCTTTCTACTGCGAGTTGGAAAGACTTCACATAAAATGATCCAAACTAACTCTGGTGGGTTCATACCGTGAATTTAGATCCAATCTTTTTTCCCATATCGTGTTAAAAAAATGAATATCGTATTTTATACCGGTAATTCAACTTCAATACCAAGAGCAAATCTTTGCCCAGCAGTGGGCAAATAAACACCGTGTATACCGTAAATTTAGATACTCCTTTGCCCAAGTTTTCCCCTATAAGTGTTATACGTACCCTCTCTCATGGCATAGTCGAGAATCTCCTTTAATTCTTGCCAGTCAACTTCGCCGTCAGCGCCCGCTAAACGGTTGAAGAATTCGCGCACTGGATCCGCTGGTTCAGGGTCAGGGGTGATGTCCTTGACCTTGAGAAATTAACAAAGGTTATAGATAAGTGAGAATTTAATCTAATTATTGTGATTACTAAGTGCATCCCACATGTGTTGCAAGGCCACGTAATTTATATAAAAACATATTTTGTGCTAGGGACAGCCTCGGGCCAGGTGTCCCCAGAACACTCTCGCAAAGTTTCATCATAATCTAATCATTGGTTTCAGACCGCATAAAGGACAAACATACAAACTTTGATTGACACTTTTATGTTTTTACGACATGATTACAAATCGTTGTAACTCTTTTCTGTACTATAATATGCATGTATTATACTTATAAAATTTTTTTAGCGCAAAATGCAAGAAAAGACAGGCACTTACTTTATATTATTCAGAGTCAGAAAAGACATTAGACATATTGTGGGCATTTACAGGCAAATAATTGCAGTGGGACAAAACTAAGTTAAATAATAGGAAAATACTTACTCTATCATCAACATCACCCATACCGATTTCTTCGTCATTTTCACTGTAAAAAA
Organism: Parascotia fuliginaria; assembly: GCA_963082885.1. Classification (NCBI taxonomy): domain Eukaryota; kingdom Metazoa; phylum Arthropoda; class Insecta; order Lepidoptera; family Erebidae; genus Parascotia; species Parascotia fuliginaria. The sequence goes on from OY720197.1 coordinate 7,174,084, forward strand.
AAAATATTTTTTATTTTCAAATATACACAGAATCACGCTGTTATCTCAAAAGTGATGACCTATGCCAGGTACATATTTTGCCAGCTATTATCAGTTTCATATAACGGAGCGTAACTCTATGGACATTTTATAGAAATGTATTAACAATATATTGTTAGTTTGCAGCGTTTGTTTGTCTTACAATAATTCTATTCTTTTCTAATATAAAAAAAATATCGTTCACATTCTGATAGCTAAAACATCCCTTGACCTCAAAGAATGAGGATGTTTAGGAAAATTTTCGCCACTAGTTGGCGCCACTTAGTTGAAAGGTCTTACATTCACAAAAACCTTAATTTTAAATTCATTCACAGTTTGAATAAAAATAGTTCACGGTTATCTATCAAAGATTGAAAGCGCTTTGACAGATGCCTGAACCTGACGCCTCAGTGCTGCCACCTCGTGGGCGCCATTTTTGAAAATCCTTATTATACATCTACACTACCTAAGAACTGGATTGTTATACTTTATTGCTGTAATTCTAAGTACTTACGCCATATTGTTGCTCTTTTCTGAGAACACGCGCAGAAGGAACTCTCCCTCCTCTTCTGGGTCGAACGTGGACGGAACTATCACGTATGAGCCAGGTTCAAGCTTGAATCTGAAATATAATGTAGGTAATGTAGTTGTGTTCATTATTTATATAAAAAAAACATTATAGTATATAGAGAACTTACTATTATTTTTAATAAACTACACCCGGCATGAAGTGCAATAAGTCGTAATTTTTCTTTGTTTTTTAACATGGAAATAAATATAATAAACATAACCGTAATTTAGGGAAGGTTACGGTTAAAATTTACAATCAGCTAGACCATAAACTACTTTGCTACCAAAGTAGGCATAAATGCTGCAAGACTAACAATTATTTATGCTTTTAGGTGCTTCACATGAGATTTAACAGGTGATTAGTTAATTTTTCGTTGATCAGCCTTTCAGAAATTGGGGGTTAGTTTACTTTGTATTTGTTATTTTAGTATATAATTTATGCGTTTTTAATACGTAATGATAATCTTACCTGGAGCTAACTTCCCTCAAGTTAATAAAGCTCTGCGAGCGAGCAGCGGAGGCGTTGTACTTAAAGAAGTTGACGTCGAGCGGCTTGGGCACGTGGCCGTAGTCCGGCAGGCGGTACAGCGCGAACCCGATGGTGAGGCACTCCAGCCCCTGGTGGCGCTGCGACCGACGGTTCTTCTGCATCAGGGCTACGATTATCTGAGGACAAGTTGCCAGGTATTTAATGGGAATTTGGTAGAAATAGTAGAATATTGAAATTCTGAAAATTGCAAAAAAAATGTCATAAAATATAGCTAACCTGCTTCATTTATTGATATCTGAAGGTGAAAGAATTTTCAAATCGGTAACATAGATTTTTAGTTAAATTGTTACAAACAAACAAACATACAAAAAATCAAATCTTTTCTCTTTTAATATTAGTTTATATAATGTTTCTGTTTATTTAAATACTGCAGTACAACAATTTCACAGACAAAGTCTAACCTATACTATTATATAAAGCTAAAAAGATTTTTTGTTTGTTTGAACGCGCTAATCTTTGGAACTACCAGTCGCATTTGAAAAATTATTTTTGCGTATGATAGCCCAGTTCTCGAGGAAGGTTATAGGCTATGTAACATCACGCTACTGGTGACGGGAGCAGAGCAGTAGAAAAAGACGCGGTTGTTCCCGCGCCGCGGAAAGCTAGTAAATATTTACTTACAGTACACTTATTCTCATCATCGCCTTCATCAACATCTTTCAAAGAAATTGTATACTGAGGGTTGCGCCAGAAGGACTCCAGGAAATTACGACAACCGCCCGCTGTCACTCCTAGACAGAAATATATCAATTATATTAATAATTATTATGGGAAAAGCAAATATTTAAATTTTAGTAAGTATTATGTAATGAGGTTGTTTAGGAAAAATTTCGCCACCAGTTGGCGCCACTTCAACTGTCACATTGAGCCAATCACGGGTTAACTTTCAAAAAGCGCGTGACAGTTAGACCTGACGCATCAGTGCTGCCCTTCGTGAGCGCCATTTTAGAAAATCCTCGTTTTTAAGCACGTGAATTATTCATTTTGTAAATTAAACATTATAATTTCCGAAATGAACACTGAAAATATTTGTTTTGATAGTGCTGTCAAAATGGAAGACCTTTTACCAAAATGGCGCCAACTGATGCCTAAAATTTTCTTAAACATCCTCAGTTAGCTGGGTCTTCACAATACAGGCTTGTCTAGTGTGAACACCACAGAATTACGTCTATTGCGAAAGCTTTTAACGCTTGGCAAAAGCTTTTTATATATTTTGAATGTATTGACTAAAATTTAAAGGAGTATGTTAAGGTGGTTTGGACATGTAGAAGAAAAAGAAATGTATATTACCTCTAACCCATTCTCCTTCAAACACAGACATCTCCCATTTCTTCGTGCACCCTTCAGGACATTCCTCAGGGTCTAGCGAGTCAGGATTCAAGTTACATATCTCCACTCTTAAAGAATAAAACATTCAATCTATTAACTAGCTGTTGCCAGCGGCTTTGCCCGCGTGGACAACAATATAATATAACCTATGTTACTCGCTAATATTTTAGCTTTCTATACGTAATTTTTTTTTTATTAGTTGCATAGTTTTTGAGGTTATCCACTACAAACATACAAAAAATCAAATCTTTTCTTTTTGTAATTTTTGACTGCCTCCGTGGTGCAGTGGGAGCGCAAGCGACTGCCGTGTACGACGTTGTGGGTTTGATGCCCACACGGGACAACTTTGTGAGATCCATAAATATTTGTTCTAACTCTCGAGTGTACTTTGTCTGTTAAATGTATGTTTGTTAAGTTCCCGCGACACAGGACTAGTTCCCTAGAGATGAAGTAGTCTTAAAAAAATTTTGATTATAAAATGCTTACCTATCAAAATGATGAGCGAAGTCCTGGTAAGACATCCAAAACTCGCCGTCGTCATCAAAATTAAGGCCCATCTCCTCTTTCTCAGAGTCTGGTATATAGCGCCATTCGGGAGATCTTTAACCATATACAATATGGTTAAAACACATTTTTTAAATAAAAAAAATAATATAATATTGCGCTTTTTCGCTAGGCTGAATTGTTTATTTTAACAATATAATACATATATTGATTAAATAAAATATGAAACAAAACAGCGCTTCTAGTGGCAGAAAGTCATACTACAAAGCATAGATTACAAAATATGTATCCTTGTTATTCTCTATGGAGATAGGTTAGTTTTTTATTTTTATTTTTTTTATATATATATATATTAGCCTACCAAAGTGACTCCACTCTGCCTGATGGTAAGCAGTAAGTGGAATCCAGAAGTGGTGGACACCATTCCAAAAGCCAAACTACGGGTATGGTGGCCTCCACTATGGCGGCTTAGTGATAATAACAAAATCTTGCTCTAAAAACGTTCTATATATAACAGTGAAAAGTTAAATCCAAAGTCTATAGAGCGGTTCTTAAGATTAGAAATTTTATACAGGTCAGACGCTTTCCAGCGACTTCCTTTTATACTATTTATATATTGAGGCAGCCTGTAAAGCACACATTTTACTTTTTAATTTTCTTTACAACATAGAAAGCTGTAAGTAATTAAGTATCTATAGAGTTAAGTGTATTGCCTGCGTCACTTTGCATGCTACTTGAAACTGTAACTTACAAAAATTGTAATAACCTGGCGATTAAAAAGAGTGGCCTGAGTTTCTTGCCAGTTCTTCTCATGGCTCTACTTCGTCAGCGAACTGGCTGTAGGTTAATTTGCTGACATTTTGTAAACTTTGACGTTCATAAGTGTTAATTTAATTAACTTAAATGAATAAACATATATTTCATTTAATTTCATTTCAATATTAAATAAAGCAGAAGCGTTTGTATGAACACGCTTATCTCTGGAACTACCATTCGGATTTAAATAGTTCCATATAGCCGTTTTTGAGGAAGGGTATAAGGCTATTAACATCACGCTACTGGCGACGGAAGCAGAGCATTAACCACAAATGTAACTTAACGCAGGTGAATCCGCTGTGGAAAGCTAGTGTATAGATAAATGGGACGGGTCACGACTAGCCAAGATAGCGAAAATATGGTATTTTACTCTTTATGAAACAAATAACTTAAAATATATTATTGAGATATCTTAGGCAAAAAGCGTTAGTTTATAAAATTGTAAACTAAATTTTAACATTCAATTCAAAGGTTTCAACTATTTTAAACTGTTTCATAACACCATTAAATAGTAGTCGCCATGTTATTACGTCATACTTAGAAGTGAAAAGTTTATTTAGTGGTTGATTAGCACTACAGAATCTAATGAGGGTGTTAAGGAAAAAAATCGCCACCAGTTGGCGCCACTTTGGTAAAAGATCTTCCATTTTGACAGCGTAGTAGATAGTTCATTTCGGAAATTTTAACGTTTAATTTGAAAAATGAATAATTCCCGCGCTTAAATTGCTAAGGGGCTTTCTTAAATAACGCCACGAGGTGGCAGCACCGACGCGTCAGGTCTAGCTGTCAAGCGCTTTTTGAAAGTTAACCCGTGATTGGTCCAATGTAAAAATGAAAGTGGCGGAAAATTTTCTTAAACACACTCATTGACACTTTTCAAAAATGGGTGTAATAACCCCTTGTGGGAGACCGATGTTCAGCAATGGACGTCTCCAGACTTAGATAAACGGCAGATATATAAAACCGCTATACTAACTTATCACTCCAAGGTCCGTTCCATTCTGCCTCATTGCCCCATGGGTTCCGTAGTCTCATTAACGGTATCTTGCCGGTGCGATTAGGGGTCTCTATGTCCACATATTTGACCTTGGTGATAGAATATGCATGACCTCTGATTAGACCCACTGGGGTCTCGGCTTCTAGCACGTTGGGGTCTGGCTGTAAAGATGTAAAAGTTTAAGTTATGAGAAATAGGACTTTAAAGTGTTTGATTTTAGGTCTATTTTTCCTTTTTCATACGACTTTGGTGATAAACAAGCATCCACCTGATCATAAATGTGGTAATTCTATGGATACGGCTGTCTCCTAAGCATTTAAGAAATAATGCTTAAAAAACACACCCAAGCCGTTGCTGCCGTGCTATGTTAAGGAAAGGCGATGAGGAAAGAAAAGGGAAAAGGAAGAGGACCGAGGGGATGTTTGGGCTGCCGGCGCTAAGTAGGTTATGGGATTTTAATTTTTCGTTCATATAACATCCTACTAATTTTATAAATGTAAAAGTTTGTATGTGTTTGTTACCACTCATCGCCTAAACGGTAGAACCGATTTCAATAAAATTGGTATGTACGAAAATCGGTCTGGTTCCCGAGAGAGACAAAACACATTTTAGGCGCAGACAAAGCCGTGGGGCAGAGCTAGTTTACAATAATTTTACTATTTACCTCAATACTGCATCCAATGAGTGAGTTCCTCTCGTAAGCCTTCAGCAGTATAGTGAAGAAATTGGGAGGCAGTTCTTGGATATCGTACATCTCTGTGACACCCCCAGTGAAGTCCTCCATAGCTTCACAGGTACTACCACCTTTTAATGCTTCGTATGAACCGTGCAGTCTAAAAAACGATAGATATAATATCACAACAACTGCACACAACGCCATCTAGACCAAAGTAACAATAAGCATATATTATAGCTTATATGTTTTTGTAAATACACACATATAAACACCCAGACCAATGCAAATAAACATGTTCACGTACACAAGTACTTGCACTGAGCGGTAACGGTTGAGTAGCACCGAACCACAGAGGTTTCAGATATAATGATTTTATTTATTTATTTTACATTCAACAGAAATTGTTGGGTCAGAAACTCTCTCGAGCATCTTCAGAACACCCTAGAAAATTTTCATCACGATCTGTTCATTGCTTTTGGCATACATAAAGGACAAACATAGGTTTTTTTTTTATATAAGAAGATAGATAAATAGCTATTACAGTTAAAAACACTTACTTAGCATAAGCCTTTTCCAACAGCGCACACCAGAATTCGTTCTTCTCTGGCGAATGTAGAAAGATCAGTTTACCGCGGTACGTCGGTAAACGATCGTCTATTACCACGTCCACCCAACGACCGTATTGCCAGAACCTGAAAAATTTTGTTACGCAAAAATGAACTTAAGGCCCTTGAAAGATGATTTTTTTTGGACGACTGTCGAACTGTCGAAGTCAAGGAGGCTAGTGTTTTTCAAGTATGAATGTATGTATGTATGTATGTATGTATGTATGTATGTATGTATGTTTGTATGTATGCATGTATGTATGTATGTATGTATGTATGTATGTATGTATGTATGTATGTATGTATGTATGTATGTATGTATGTATGTATGTGTCTGTTTGGCACGGTCTACAGCCTAAATGGCATAATGGATTTTAACGTATGAGGTGTCATTAGATTTGTATTGATTGTGGGAGTGACCTAGTGTTTATAAAACTTCAATGTAGCGTCAGCACGAGAGTAAAAATTGTTTTTTTTTTCACTTTGTTTCAGGCAGCCGGCTTTTTGTTTTATAATAATATATTTTGCTTGTTAATATTCCAATAATGTTTTTTAAATACTGCTATAGTACTATAATAACTGCCGCCAGATACTGTCCTAAGGAATGAAACTTGTTATGCTGAAATTAACTTAAAGGTTCTTATCTTTAGATACATTTTTTTAAATTCTGTTGATTATACTAGCCTAGTAAAGTGACATCACTCTGCCTGATGGTAAGCAGTTAGTACAACACAATAGCTTTTCCAAAAGCTATTCTGTTACGCTGGTATGGTGGCCACTATTTGTCTAGATTCCTTAGTATCTCATCTGTATGAGTATATTATTAGAATTTATGAGAGTTAATTGAAAATATGCCTTGTAGTTATATGAGTCTGTTGTCCAGAAAGCACATTTTTTTTGGATTCAGACAGTTATTTCGCATTCACTTATTAGGTAAGGCTTTAAACTAATATAATTTTACTCGGGAATCGAACCTGGTAACTCACGCTTAAGAACATAATCATGCACTAAGACACTATACATAGACATAATTTGACAATAAAAAATACCTTACCGAAAATGGAAGACACCAGCATATTCGCCCTCGTCAAACGTCTGGTCATCTGGTACCACTTGGAAGAACAATCTGGCAACATAAAAAGGTTATCTTGGTTAGTTAAATAACGGTAAGGACTGTCACTAGAATATACTAACATAGTTAAGGCTTTTTGTTAATTATTATTAGTTTCCAATCAAAACTTTGTTTGCCGGCTACTAGCCCATTAGACCCTAAAAATTTGATCCTTTCTTGGTTTAAGCACCCATTTGTATTGTACCCTGGGATAACAGCAGCGCCCATTCGTTCTAGAGGTCAAGGCTACTGCACTCGATGATGCGGGTTCAAAGGGTAAATTAACTTTTTCGGAGTACTTTTTATATTTATTTTGGATATTACTGACTATGGTCAAAAAACATGGAGAGGAAACCTGGTATTATCAAATTGTTTCCCTACTGCAGGATAAAGGTAATTTTTACACAAAATCGGGTCGGTAGGAAAGTGACTAGAACGCAAAATGTCCACTTGTCATAAACGAAGAGATCGCAGAATGCACACAGTTCGATTTGTAAAATGACGAGGTCGTAATAAGCCTTACTCGCAAAATGACTACATCGCGAAAGTACTATTTTACTTGCAGGTCGTTAAAAGCCTTACTCGCAAAATGACTATATCGCAAAAATGCCATGATTAATATGTTTGCATATGTATATTTTATTCTATTTTCTTATATTTTCTTGGTCTGCCCTTTTAACCCTTTCATGGACACTGTTGTAGACACAATATATGTTTTATTGTCATCACGGCCATATCCGTTTGTTGTCCCGGAAGTGTTAAGTTGGAAGTTGTTTTAAATATATGTAATGAATGGCTAAGTCGAAATGGCCCAGTGGATAAGGCACCCGCTTTGTAAACACGAGATAATGGGTTCGAATCCGGGCAAGTACCAATGTGATTTTTCAAATCATATGTACTTTTTAAGTTTATCTTGGACATTTCTGACTGACGGTGAAGGAAAAACATCGTGAAGAAACCTGGACTTAAATGTCTGAAATTACCAATCCGCCTTGAGCAAGCGTGGTGATTAATGCTCATACCTTCTCTATATGAGAAGAGGCCTTTGCCCTGCAGTGGGACAGTAAATAGGCTGGTATTATTATTATTATTATTATAATGAATGGCATCACAGCTTTATTTCCAAGTGCAGGCATTAGGAACTCGCTATGCAGACACCAACATTTCACCACGGTGATGCACTCACCATTTATCACGTTAGTCAAAAGTGTCATAGCGGCCCAGTATTATTCCACTGCAGGGAAAGGTCTCTTCTCATACTGAGAAGGTATGAGCATTGATCGCCACGCTTGCTCAAGGCGGATTGGTAATTTCAGACATTTAAGTCCAGGATTCCGTACGATGTTTTCCTTCACCATCAGTCAGTAATGTCCAGATACTTCAAAAGTACACATGATTTGTAAAATCACATTGGTACTTGCCCGGATTCGAACCCCTGACCTCGTGTTTACGAAGCAGGTGCTCTCACCACTGAGCCATTACGACTCGACACAAAAGTGTAATTAGCTTTACCAGGATGTAGTCATTTTGCGTCTAAGGTGTTCTTAAACGTAGACAATAAGAGATGGTGAAATTATACGATTTAGTCGTTTTGCGTGTGAAGTCATTTTGCGATTATGGCATTTTGAAATTAGGACTTTAGGCGATATTGACATTCTGCGATGTCGTCGTTTGTCATAAGTGGACATTTTGCGTTCTAGTCACTTTCCGACCTACCCACAAAATCATGGGCAATAATCACAGCGCTAAGATTTATATATAACATACCATAGAATTTCGGTTTTTTTTAAAGAGGACCATTGCAGTCTTGTTTTCGTGAGAAGGAGGAGAAACCATACAAAGCACAGATCATACAACGCTATTTACTACGATCTAGACATACCTCTTTTACCTATTTAATTGCTTACGGGTCCTTGTAATTTTACATTTTGCAAAATTCAAATTTTTAGGTATACCTAATAGCACCGTCCTCGACTTTGCCCAGAAACTCCCGTTTAATTTACTTAATCAATTCAATAATCTATGTACATTGTCAAAATAAACACCATTCTCAAGGACACCGATAAGCTTATATCAGGGGGATAATAAACCGCGTTATCAATGTCAAAACTGCACTATCTAGTTTATCTGTGTATGTAGGTGTGATGGTTACAAGAACTCAGAATTTAGATAAGGTTATCGATGTGTCATACAGGGCTTTTCTGTACTGAATCATTATATTATTAGCTAATAGATTTAAGTGAATGGCATTTTAACATCGAACACACGAAGTAGTAGAAGGTATAATTTAGTTTAGAATTCTATTACAAGGTCATTAGAGTTTTTATTGAGGAAGCAAATTTTCTGCTATAGTACCATCTTGTTTATTGAGTGTGTAAAACTCTTATTATGCGAAAGGGTGCAGGAGGTTGGTAAATGAGTTAATACTAATATCTCTCCAAATGTTAAGTTCTGCATATCGCGAAGTCAGTGAACTCTTTAAGCTTACTTGGCAAAGAATAAGAGTTAGGGAACATAGAAAGTAATTAATTCTAAGCAAACAGATTTCTGTCAGAAACGTACTGTGTACAAATAAAATTCTTATTTTGTGCACAAAGGATCTTTCGAATTATATAAATTCATGTCTCTTGTTAAATTATTGAATGTAAAATGTATAATTTAATGTTACATTTCTTTGTTCAAGTTGATTTATATGACAAGTTAATCTGTCGTTGTCACATTATCAGTTGGTAAAGGCGATATTCGGCATTTCTAAGTAAAAATGTAATCGCTTGCAATGCAAGGCATGGTAATGATACGTGTAGTAAAACTGTTGCTAAGTGACGTATAAAAACGGGTTAAGGAGATCGCCAGCAATGATAGGCGGATGGTACTAGTTGAATTCCCTAAAATAATACAAAATAATGGAGGTATAACTTACTTTCTGTGCAGAGTAAGATTGGCGACAGCGGCCAATAGCCAGCAATCGCCCAGCTCTCCTTGTAGCACATCGAAGCGACTGTACCCTTCCACGAATAACTGAGGATCGTCGCATATCTCCTGTGAACGTGATAGAGTAGACTTTAGCATAATTATCTGAAGATCATCGATATATTAGCTAAAAAACGTTCACAGCTGGACATAGGATAAGTTAAAAAGGTCGATCCCTGCTGTTACCATGTTGCTAACAGTCATTAGGTCAATTCGAATGCCTCTAAAATAAATAAGTGGCGACCATAACTAATCCTGAAACTAGGTTGACCACTAACCACTAACCACTCGTTAAGAAGAAGATACTAGTGGTCCTGAGCCTCTCTCATCCATAGGTTGCCCGTCACCCTTATTAGTTCGTCGGTCCACCTTGTAAGGGCTTTACCTACGCTGCGTCTTCCTCATAACTGAAGACTTTTTATGTTACTTTAGATATTGCTGAGATTTGGCGATGAAAAATATCGTAAGGAAGTTTGGGAGTTCAAAATAATAGACTGGAGTCTGGGATTATTTCCGGTGCAGCACAGCTCATCTACATGAAACCTAAAAAAGTTAGCGAAATGTAGGTGTTAGATGCCTATTCTTGAAGGAAAAATAGTGTAATGGTGTGTTTACGTAAGTGATAGCATTATACATATGTATTTTATATAATATAATGCATAGCTGATAAGATTTTAATGTTGGAAAACGTTTAGGGTTTTTGCTATAATGATAATAATTGGTAGATGTATTGGGGTGGACATGGATCACAAGACAGTTCTGCATCTGCCTATTTCAGGTTTACAAATTATGAAACATAAATAAGTGGTCTATCGACTTACCCCCGGCCTCAACCAAGTAATAGGTCGATCAAGTCTTTCCTTGTAGTACAGACTGCGGTCTACCGCGGGAAACTCGGGGTCTTCGAACAGCCTGCCTTCAGCTAAGCAACGAGACCTGATGTCCTTAAAGTCTTGGTACGTCGCCGGGCCGAACGTTGATGGACGGGTCTCTCCTAGCTGTAAAGTATAAATGCATTCGAGAATGAATGAATGAATCACATATAATCGCAATTGATTGTATACGTATACTCGTAAAAAAAGATTCGTAATGGCTCAGTGGCTAAGGCACCAGCTTCGTATACACAAGGTCGTGGGTTTAAGACCGGGCAAGTATCAACGTAATTTTTTTAAACTTACATGTACTTTGTAAGTCTTCTTTGAAGATCTTGGACAGTATTGACTCTTCATGGTAACTTTCAAATTATCTATATTTTCTATGTTTTCCTTGTACTTACAATAAAGGACATCTTAAGAAAACAACAGAAAAAATTACTGAAATAGCCAATCTGATTTGAGCCGTGGTGATGGTTATGCCTTCTCTGCATGAAAAGAAGCTTTCACCCTGCAGTGGGCAAATAACGGACTGGTATTATTGATCACAAATCATTATGCTACGTCTTTTGTCCAATTGTATTTGCCCAATTACTGTGTAACACACATTCGATTACTATGTCGAGAGAAAATAATTTTTGGTTCTTTCTTATACGCAACTAGCTTTAACCTACGTATTTGCTTACTGATCTGCTTCCGTCGCCAGTAGCGTGATGTTACATAGCTTATAACCTTCCTCGAGAACTGGGCTATCAGACGCAAAAAGAATTTTCAAATTCGACTCGAGGTGCCAGAGATTAGCGCGTTTAAACATACAAACAAACAAAGCAACTCTTCCACTTTAAGATAAGATAAGATAAGATAAGATAAGATAAGATAAACTTTATTTGCAGTAGATAGGGTTTTTTACATAGGCGGTACAATAATTTTAGTTCAGGCCTATTTAACTATAAATTAATAGCATGCAAATTGTTACATTTTTATCAGTAATATAAGTAGTCAGTAGTATAAGTAGGTAGGTACAATACATTACAGTATTTTTTCATTTTTTTTTTGTAATTGCTTACATTTAACTCACTAAATAAATAATGTCACATATACCTACACCTACTGTGTCATAATATAAACAAATACAGCATTTTATTACATATCCAATTGAATTTATTTTAAATTTAAGAACTCTTTTATTGAATAAAACGTATTACTTATAAGCCATTTCTTTAATACGTAAACAAATTTATTAAATGGCAATTGTTTTATTTCTTCAGGAATCTTATTAATAAGTATAGATTACTTAAATTATGTTTATCAAAAATGTTGTGTGATGCATTAATATTTATTTCAAATCTGGATACCCACTATTTTGTATTTTTTTTATTCTGATTTATTGTATGTTTGTTAAACCTTGGCTAAATGTTTTAATTTTATTTTATCAGAAAGGTGTTAATTGGTATCTGTAAAGGCGAACTCACACTAAATGCTGGTGCTGACAAACAGAAGTAGCTATCTACTATTGTCTATTTTGCGAGTATTAATAGCGTGCTATTAAAACTATTTCGTGTAGGAATTAATATGAACTACAATAAAAATAACTGAATAGTAGAAAAAATGTCTATTGTCCGATTCCATCTCTATTTTCACGTTCCAATGAAGAATGTCGTAAGTACAGAAATTAGTCTAGAAATACGCATCCAATCTGTTTAGCTTTAGATTCACTTTTCAAAAAACATGTAATGCTCTTATATCCCGTAAATCTTACTCCTGTAAGCCTGGATAAACAGTGAAGAAGCCTTGCAAATACCAAGTTATGACGAGAATCCTAAGATTATTTACGGTAGCAGATCATTGCTGGTTTCAGTATAAATATGGGCCGGATGTATCGATCGAATATAATATGTATTAGTTGCCTTAATAATTATTTGCTTTGAAAACAGAGCTATGTCTATAGGGTTGCCATTACCATTTATATCAGGTGGGTCGCATAATTGTTTGCCATTTAAGTAGTACAAAAATAAAATAAAATTTAGGTTTTCTGCTTGTTCAAAAAAAAAAATGTTTATTTCGTTTATTATTTCACGCAAAAACGAGTGTTAATTACACTCGTTTTTGCGTAATGTGTAATGAATAAATTGGAGTACAACAATAAAGATCGTATCTAAAGAAAATCTAAGGTCGAAAGCCTTTAATCTAGCATCTAACATGTAATAGGTATTCCTAGGGATACTTATTTTGACCGTTAACTTAGCATATTAAATAGCCCATTTATTACACTAACTTATTTGGCAGTTTCCCAAAACATTGTGTTGCCAAGGCCAAAAATCAATGGTAACCGAGCGAGTAATATTTTTCTTGACATTTAATACTGATTAATGCGATCTTATCTCGTAATTTAGAGTCTAGGCGCCATGTTAGGTATATATGTATAATATATTACGATTCATTTTTGTTTATCGTAGATCTAGGAAAATAAAATTATTACCTATTGTTAGCTGACTGAGATGTATGTTTATAGAATAGGCCCTAAAAACAGCTTTCAGGTATTTTAGAGGGAATTGTACCATTTACCACGCCCCTGGCGCTACCGCCTACAGCTATACGCACAATTGGTACTGCTGCCAGTGTTTTCCCTAGCAATAGCACTAAATATAAAAATGAATATACTCGTACATAGATCATGATTAAAAATAATAGAAAACGAACCCAAAACAGCTGTTCACCAGATGGCATTCTCATTTCACTGCCATTATAGTACGGAGGATGCTTCAGTTTATACACCTTATGAACTTCTACAGTCGACAGTCTCTTACTTGGTGTGATCGGCTCAATTGCCGTTGCCTTCGCATCAGTCAATGTTACTTTAGGCGATCGGATAGCTGTCTTAACAAACAACACTTTTTTATTAGCAATGGCATTCTTCTGTTCCGCAAATTCCGTCTTTATTACTGCTGTTTCTTGTGCCTCAGTATTAGCCTGACCATTCGGTTCACTTGTTTTCGTCGCCCAAAACGGCCTGTACGAGCTATTTTCGCGTATTTTAGATTGCTGATAAGTGAAATCGGAGACTTTTGCCTTTTTGAAATCTTCAAACAATCTCGCAAAGAAACCACTGTCTCGTGTAGTTCTAACATTTTGATAAGCTTTTGCTTGCTTCTTTTCTAGATTCTTCGTTTGCCGCAATATTCTACCCGACTTAGGGGATACGATTGAGACTGATTTCCTTTTCCATATTTCTGCTACAGTTATAACTTTGTTCGTAGCATAATAAGTCTTGAGGTATCCAACATCTTCTTTACTTAATTTTAGACAGGCTTCTTCAACGACTTCTTCCATTATAATATTATCGTTGTTCACCCATTCGTTTTTAGGAAGTAACTGATTACTGGCGTGATTTATTTAAATTAGTTTCACTAACTAGGTTTGTAGTGTAGAACAAGGTCGTGTGATTAAAGTAAAAGGATAATTAGACCCTTATTGCTTTGTTATTAGTGCAAACAAAATGTCGATAACTGTCGAGCGATACGGTGTATGTTTCCTACTCCATTAGATGATTGGCTATTTATAAATGTCAACCCGTATAGGAATAAAACAATTTAAATAAAAGTGATAGAATATTGCGAAAACAAAACAATAACGAATTTAACTAGTGATAGTGCAAAACGTCTCTTATTCTAGATCTAATTGGAGTGATTACCAGGAAGTAGCGGACAACAGGTAGCAATGAATACTTATTATACTACTTATTATAGTAATATCATAAGATATACCTTCTGGAACTACAACAATAGACTAACCAAGTACTGTAGTCACCTATGGAATTTATAGCGTATCATTTAATCGTACAAAACAAATAGCGGTACGTCTACTAAAGTGGTTTTAATATCCGAAGTGTAACGGTAGTTGATAGTATTGAAAATTTTAGGTACATTAAGAAAATATTAAGTACATTTGATAGCGTCAATTGGCGATGAAGTTAATTTTCGGAAGCTGAAATATCAACCGTACAAAGAGCCATTGCATACACTTATTAATACTAATGTCAATTATCAAGATTAGCTTTTTTGGAACGCAATACGGTCTTCAAAAATGGCCATATATCGCAAGAACTCGACATAATGTCAACTTCGTTGCAACAACGCTGATATGGAAATTAATACCTATATCTACAGTATCAGCGGCAAGAGTAAGTTCATTATCAAACTGTTTTTATGTTCCAAAGAAATAACACTTGCGTTAATTTACCTTCAATCTACATTTTAAGATAACGATCACGGATTGCCAAGACATTTTGCTATCGTACGATTGCAAAAATGAAGATTTTGCAGTTTTGTTGGTATAGACTTATCCCCAGTTTCTGAAAGGCTGATCAACGAAAAATTAACTAATTACCTGTTAAATCTCATGTGAAGTACCAATTGGGTTGCTTAAAGCATGGATAATTAGTTTAATTTGTTCTAGTTAGTCACTTATTAGATCAAATTAAACTAAATATTCATGCTTTTAGGTATTCCATATGAGATTTAACAGATGATTAGTTAATTTTTCGTTAGTCAGCATTTCAGAAACTCGAGGTTAATGTGAGTAGTGTTTATAATTTGTCAACTGTATAATTTTTATGAAAATAAATGTAACGTTGACGTCATGTACCTACCTAGTTATAATTCAAGAAAATCTTGTCACTTGAATATTATATAAATCGTAATTGTACCCGAGGTCATGATCAAAATAGATATTGATTTTCATGACACATCATAACAATTCTATTACATTTTCAACTAAGCTTCATAAAGTTTCAAGAAAATACGATTAAAATATTAGGATTTATAATAAAAACCGCGATAAAATAAATTATAATTTATAATACACACCTATTAATATTTTTAAATAATAATTGCGTTTAGGAAATTTTAATAATTATTATTACAATTATTTGTGGTACATTTTGTCTCATCAAATTTTGTCTACGTTAAAATTTTAAAGGGCCACTGCACATTGGATCTATGTCCATGTAACCCTACCAAAGGTCCGGGTTTATTAATTAATAAAAAATGTCTGTACAATGAGCGACAATTATTATTCAATTTGATAAATGATTTAGTTTGCCAGTGTCAATTTTGTTTGCATTTAACAAAGCATTAAATTTAAGCACTCCAAATTACGTTAATTTATAAGGGCACCACTCGAAAAATCTAAGGACCGGCACATTTTCAACTCAAAAACTGTCACTTCAATCACTTGATAATATTGAAGCAATAAATGATCACTTTATCCATCGTCCACTCGTGCATTACTGAAAATATTGACTGGCGGTAAGCGACTGATAAAGGACAGTTGTAAGCGTGGTAAGGACAAGTACATATGTGTGTGTGTGTGTGTGTGTGTGTGCCGGAAACCTATAGAGAATTATCGTTAGCTCATAGTGTATTGGAAGCTACGCGATGTAATACAAGCTTAATAATTTTATTTTGTGTGAAAGTTTTATCGTTAAAATTGTTTTTCATAAAATATAAATGGTGATTAAGAGTTTGTGGTTGTTGAGTTACAATACAGCATGTACGGATCAATGTGACTTTTTAAATTTATATGTACCTACTTTCTTTAGACATTGATACCAAATTTGTCAAGAGGTAAGGAAGCGTGGTGATCAATGCTCGTGTCTTCTCTGTATGAGAAGAGGTCTTTCACCTGCGGTGAGATAATGGCTGTTACTATAATATAGTCTTGTTTTATCATGGTTCGTGTATGTTTGTGGTGGAATATAACTTCGATGCAATTTTTGGTAGTATTATACCTTACGTACTTGCATAAGACATGTGATGTTTATTAAAGTATCCGATTTATAACAATAAAATATATTTTTTTTGGATTATTTTCATAATGATTGTATTAGTTTGCTATCTTATCTTTTATCTTTTGGTTCAGCTGTTATTGGAATATCAGTAAAGTCCAATACTAAGAAGTACAAGTTATTATGACTATTTTATTCATAGAATTAAAAATATCCACTGCATTGTGCACTTTTCTTTTTACATAAATAAAATTGCCTTTTATTTTTTAATAGTAGTTACACATCAAAAGCTTTAAGCGAAGCGATGTAAAAAAAGGGAGTAGCTCATCTAATTAAAAAGAGGTCCCAATAGTGAACCTTGGGGTACACCACGTCACTACACAGGTGTGGTTGTATGACAGCCACGTTATCGGTACATCGAATCTATGGTGACATAAAAAGATAATTACTGCCCTTGTTTGTTGTTCGGAAAGAGGGCTTTTTCACTAATAGACATTAATAGCTACTGTAAAGAGTGCCAAAGGCTTAGTTATACTTGAAAGTCGATGTGTTTAACATTATTGCTTTAATTTGTGTTTTAGGAATAGAAGTATCAGTTAAAGAAAATATAGTAAGTTTCCATTATGTAAATTAGCAATTTTTGTATTAATTCTGTTCATGAACATATAAAATTTGTAACCATTGAACATATCGGTAGCAAGATGAAGTATCAACAGCCTCACTGCACGACATAGGCCTCTCAATAGGAGGTATTTGCCATTACGCCTGACAGATAGTGATCGCTTTAAAATGGCAGACAAATTATACTGATGTTACTTAAATATTCTGCATCATATTAAAATTCTTAATCTCGGAGATAATAAATATTAAGAATTCTATGCCTGTATAATGTTTATGATGCCTAGCTAGCCTATTGAATAAACATTTAAAATGGACATTGATAAACATTATACCCATATCTTTTATCCATTCAGTCTATAATTGAACCATTGTTGCTGCTACATGTTTATTCATTATAAGAATTTAAACCATCTTGGTAGTTGCTTGTTATTATAGGGAATCTTCTCGAATGCCACCATGTGTTAATAATAGGAGGTCCGCCAAAGAATGTCAACCACTGCAGATAATGCCCTCACAAACATTATATTTGTAGGGTTTTATCGTCGTCATTTCGCGACGTATGAATATAAATTGTTTTAATAAGGAAAGCTATTTTCTACATTCAAGTCGAAATCTATCTCATAATTTGGACTAACAATGGATGACAAAAAACTATTCCAAATAAAATACCCAGCTTTGGCTTTTTTCGTTGAAGATTAAATAGTAAAAGTAAGTTATACCACAGATTACAGAAAATGGTTATACTATCTTGCTAGTGTTGTGTTATAAAGTAGCGTTTCTAGTACCTATTTGACCATTGAGTCTTGAGTTGCAAAAACTATTTCTCATAGTGTTAAGTAAAACACGCCAAGAGTATAACATCTATACTTTACGAATATAAATTAAAGAAAAAACAAGCGCCTACAAAACGATAAAAGCAAAACCCAATACAATCTCAATTCATGTAGAGTTGTAGGCGCTTTGAACATTAACACACCGATAGTCGTGTATGATATTTATCGACATCACTCATCAAAGAACTTGCTTGATGTTTCGAAAATCGAAAGGCTGTTGATAAATTATCTAGTTGTTTTACACGTAAACGCTTAAAGAAATTTGGGTTTCCGGTTAACAAGTACAACAACGGTACAAGGTGGATATTTTTTTATATATTGCCCTACAAAAATAACTCCACTCCGATGACAAGCAGTTAGTGGGATCCAAGAATGGTGGACACTAGCTCTTACAGAGAAGTATACACAGTTTCTCTTTACACGATCGACAATACCAACCCATTAATCTGATACTTTGTTTTTCAGCCTAAATTGATCTTGAAAATCAACATAATTTTGTTTTCAGACACTATCTACGTCAAATCCACGTAGTTTCGCAGATGTAAGAGTTAAAATGACTTTGGTTGTTTTAACATAGCCGACATAATTCAGTATTTGTTTACTAAATTGAGCAATTTAGTTAAATATTTTAGAACGAAGTTATTACTGTCGGTTGAGCGATTTAAAAAAAAAAAAATATAAACATTAGTTGAATCTTAGAAACGGGTGTGTGGCACCGCCGGTCTAAAATATGGAAGCCTTCATTTCTTCCCGCGGGTGTAGTAAACGACTATTAAAGAAATATCAAGGGATAGGCAGAAGCTTGCATACTAAATATTAACGACCTGAGGCCCTAGGCAAGTGTCAAAGATTTCTATTCTATTCATAGAATAGATAAAAAAAATGTATGAGATTGACATAAGCATTGGCGTTAGCATATGTCAATCCAATACATTTATTTTGGTTGGTTTCTTAGTGTTAACCCTGTCTTTGGGAGCGGCCTATCTAAAAAGTAAATCATTAAGCTTTAGGTACATTAAAGTAACACAAGCTTAGAATTTAGCGACTCCTTAACTACCGATGGCAGAACTAGCGTTAATGTACATTGCTATTAAGTATATTAAAACTAAAAACAATGAAAATGTTGACCTTGCAAATAATTGATTAAAGAAATGTACCTCAGCTTTAAACTTATTGAATTGAGACCTTAGTCGCGGAATTAATGTTTGTATAAAATGTTGATAGTGAGTTTATTTTTTAGAGTGAATTTATATTAGAAGCAATTTTTATTTAGGTATTTATTTACCATACTAATATTCGTATGTAACTTTATAGCTGCTCTTAGAGCGAAATTTTCAATATTCCTGAACCAAGTCCACTAGTATAAAGTCGTGATGGCCTAATGGTGAAGGTGCCTGCTTCGTAAACACGAGGTCGTGGGTTCGAATCCAGGCAAGTACCAAAGTGAGTTTTCAAATCATATGTATTTTCTAAGTTTATCTGAACATTTCTGACTAACGGTTAAGGAAAATATCATGAGAAAACCTGGACTTCTGAGGAAGTCTGAAATCGCCAATCCGTTTTAAGCAAACGTGGCGATCAATGCTCATACCTTCTCTGTATGAGAAGAGGCTTTTTCCTGCAGTGTGATAGTAACGGGCCGATATGATGATATGATGAAGTCCACTAGTGACGCAAAATGTGGACACATTCATGAAAGCATATTAATTCACCTTATGGCTCTTTTCAATTGTGGGGATGATTTCGGTATAAATTAGCCGAAGACACTTCAGAATTTCTACCTTAATACGTACATTTAGTAAGTTGTTCCTACTCTACGTACTTACAGTCCATTCCAACTCCAATTTCGTACAATGTAAACAATCCGCTATATTGCCATTGTCTATGGTTTCATGAATTAACTTGTGATGGGGACAAGGATAATAAAAATAAAATTAATGACATCAATACATTGTTAAATAATAATTTTTCGTCCTTTTTCTTACATTTTTAAATAATATTACGTTTACGAATACTCTATTTGCTTAATAGATTAATTCTATTTAATTTATCACTCCAAATATTTGTATTTATGTTAAATGTGGTTTGTATTTTATTGTAATCGTTGATTTATAAACATTAAGATAATAAGACAAACAATGTACGTAATCTAATAAATAAATGTAATTTAAACTAAGTAACCATTGACCTCTAAATGCAACGATTTGACCACGGACTGAATTTGTGAAATATGGACTAAATGGAATTTGTATGTATGTTACGATTTTATTATAGGTACTATATTACAATAAAACAAATGAACAGACCTGCTAGGGCAAACCCAAAATAAATGATGAATTACAAATATTATGTACCTATGATATGTAGGTATTCGTTAAACTTATTTCTTATAATAAAATACAACATTGGTTTTCAAAGACAATAGAGAGTACAAAAAAAATAAAACTGTCAATCAATTTGACGTCTATAATCGACCGCAAAAAGTAATATGACTGTTTTGCACTAAAACAAAACAGGTATTATATGTTGAAGGAAACACAGCAGGGATATGAGAGAGCATCCTATGATCATCTAAGATAGTTGAGAATTTGCACCCAAATGATAGGCAGAATCTGCTTACCTCCTTATTTCTGGCACCAGAGGGCGCCGTATGTATCTTACCGCCAAATAAGTTGTCAAACGTCATTGCAGTCTTCATCATCAGCAAGCTCCTTGACTCCCTGCTGTGTTTCCTTCAACATATAATACCTGTTTTGTTTTAGTGCAAAACAGTCATATTATATGCCTTCGGAAACACAGCAGGGATATGAGAAGACCTGTTTGATATCTGCTGGTGATCAGAAATAAGCAAACATAAGAATGCAATGTGAATAAGTACTAAATCTGTTAGTATTTAAATTAAAATCAAAGTTATTATTAATTTAAATCTTTTATTAATCTTTTTAAAAATTAAAAAGGGCAATTTAGGTATAAATAGAAAACTGAAAAATCGCATTTGCTAGTGATTCACTTCAGACAGACCCTGTCTATAATTAAAACCAAAATAAAACAAAAGAAGGCACTCAATGCTTACAAATGCAGTTTATAACCTACATCTTTTCATAAATAATTTTTTATAGCATGTGCAGACACATCTGCTATAATAAACAAAATCAACATAATAAAAATATCATAAAACTTTACTCAAAAGTGAATAACACAAAAAACACATATGTGTTAACTTAATAACAATTAAATAATTATTAATAATCACTGAGATCACATCTCTATTAAAAATCGCTTAAAACTCAAGTTAAAAAATAAATAACACAATAAACAAGGGTTCTGTGTTAATTAATAACAATTAAATAATTTCTATAATCATTGAGATCACATCTAGGAACTACTGATCCTTTAAACAGTTTCAAAATTTTTATATAAGTAATTTGCTTCTGCCTCATTACTCATAGATCTGTTTACTTCTTTACAGTAAAACTTTGTGAAAGTTTCGACACACTTCCAATTTCCTCTATCTAATATTTCCTGTATTGGTCTATTATCCAGCCAACCCCGAGAGGCTACAGCTGATCTGATACTGCCTGGGGAGGCATCAATTTTAGCCAACTTAAATGCTGATCTTACCCAACCTGCAATCATTGTTTTGGAAGCAGGTTTTACAACTCCTGTAATAGAGATGAACAGAGAGTTCACCTGGCTACCCTGACAGCGTCTAGCTTCAGTGCTTTTAATGAGCTCTTTAACATGAGTCACAGGGCAAATCTTCTGATCTTGGTGCCGTATAAGAAGCCAACCCGATTGTCTGTGGGAGCCCGTGTCAGTCTTTGAGCCAAACTTTGGCCAAAAAGTCACAGTATCTTCAGTTTGAGCAAAACTATCTTTACTTAATTCCAAGAGGGTAAGATCATGTAGTCTTCTGCCTGAGGCTAATAACAAAATTAATGCTGTTCTCCTACTTTGATCAAATAGTGAGTTCGAACAAGTAGAAGATTTAAGCCAATTAAATAATATATCTACATCCCACACAGGTGACTTAGGTGAGAGTGGTTTAGAAAGAGATATGGCTTTTAAAACTTGTTGTATAAAAAAGTTCTTAGACAAATTTTCTCCTGATGCTGCACAATAAGTTGATATTGCAGATTTATGAAGTAGAATTGTACTATAAGCAAATTTATTTTGTAAATAAAGATTAGCTAAAAATCTTGCTACATCCCTACCCTCTGGGTTTTTACTATTAATATTACAAGATTTACACCATTGCAACCATCTCTTTAATGGGGCACTATATGTGCTTAAGGTAGAGGCTCGCCAGCTTGTTTTTAGTAGCTCCCGCTCCTCTCTGTTCCAACCTGATAAATGTTCTTCCCACCCCCAACTTTCCAAGCCTGAAGCGTGAGCTTGTGAACTTGAGGTGGGCTCAAGCCTGTCGTCCAGTCTACCAGGACTTTGCTCAAGTTGTCTATCGGTAGAGGGGCGGTTAGGGCACGCGCCTGTAGGTCCGGAAACCAGAAACACTGGGTCCAACGCGGCGCTATCAGGTAATATGTTCCCCTTGCGTTGTTCAGATGACCCAGCACCCTGGGTATCATGCTGGGAGGCGGGAATATCCAAGCCGTTTGAAAATCCCAATTTTGGCTGAACGCGTCGCAAAAAAGCGCGCAGCCATCTCTTGAGTCCAGTGAAACATATTCTGGGACGACGGCGGTTTCTTTTGAGGCGAAGAGGTCTACTAGCGGCCGACCCCACCTCTCGAAAATAGCCTCCGTGGCTGCTGGTAGCAGATGCCATTCGGGTACTGGTCGTCCCCTTGACAGGCAATCTGCGATGCCGTTCAGGTTCCCGGGTAAGTGAAATGCTGTCATTGTTATGTTGAATTGGTATGTCAATTCCATCAACCTGGTTGTTAGCCCCAGTAGCCTTAGTGACCGTGTTCCACCTTGGTTCCGGATATATGCCACTAGAGTCCTGTTGTCTGACTGAACTAGGACATGGGCGTTTCTTAACAGTGTACCCTGGGCTTTGATGACAGCAAAGACGGCATACATCTCCTTCATGTTGGAGTGCCAATTTTTTTGATTTGCAGCCCATCTGCCTGAGAGGTATTGATTGTTCAAATGAGCTCCCCAGCCCGCATCCGCTGCGTCTGTGGTCAAAAAGTGAGTGATCTCCTTTTTGTAAAGCGGGGTTGGACTGCTCTCTATCGCATCCAACCACCACTGTAAGTCCTCTCGTACTTTTGGGCACAGAGCTCTTTTCTGGCCGCTCTGGGTAAATTTCCTCAGAAAGAGTTGTGCCCTGCGACAGTGAAGTCGTCCTCGAGGCACCGCATGGTTGGCGAAGTTCAACATGCCTAATACACTCTGAAGTTCTTTTAAGGAGCAGCTTCCGCGGTTCAAAATTTTTGATAAAGTGCTCTTTATGCCAACAATTTTCCGAGTTGGTAAGGTTATCGTCTGGTGCTGGGTGTCCCAGACCAGACCTAGGTACTCTAATTTGTGTGTGGGCTCGGTTATTGACTTCTGGAAGTTTATATGCCAACCTAGAGACTCCAAGGTGGACAGCGTTTCCGCAACCTGTGCCATAAGCTTGAATCTGTCTTGACAAGCCAGAAGATAATCGTCTAGGTATACTAAGAGGCGGATACCCCGTTGGCGAAGCAGCTCGCACACCCAGTTTGAAACTGCTGCAAAGGTGCGTGGCGCCGAGGACAGGCCGAAGGGCAATGCTGTTAGTTGAAGGATTTCTCCATTGTAGACTACTCGTAAAAATCGTCTGTGCGTCTCCGCGACACTCAGGTGAAAATACGCTTGATGAAGGTCTATCTTCACCAGCCAGTCGTCTGCCTGAAGAAAGTTTATCACCTCTATTTGTGATATTAAATAAAAATGTTTTGTAACTACATACTGGTTTAAGGCTCTGAGGTCGAAAATGGGGCGCAATCCCCCCTCCGACTTCTTTACGAGGAACATCTTCGAGAAAAAGCCTGGGTCGTGAGCTGTCGGTCGTTCTAAAATGCCCTTGCTCTTTAATTGCTCGACCATCTGTGTCATCTCTAGGGAAATTTTGGTAGAAAGGCATTGCAAAAACTGGTTGGTTGGGTATTTCAGAGGTGGCCTCTTCCTGAAGGGCAAATGGTAATTTGCTATTGTTTTTAAAATAAAATTGTTTGCTCCTAATTTGGCCCATTTCTCTATGGCAAACTTCAGGCAGCCCCCTCTGAAAACCCGCTGTGAGTCAATTGTCTTTTGACTTGGAGTTGGACTTATCTGTATTGGTATGACGTTGACGAAAGGGCTGAGTCTTTCGAATTGTACGCTTGAATTTTTTGTTAGATATCCTAACCTTATTTTTATTGCTGTGAGTCTTTCTAGTTTGAAATGAATTATCTCCACCTGCTGAAGCTCTTTTATCTTTTAAATATGATGGAGTACTCAACCAGACCTGAGACCCTCCGAGGGACTGTATAATAGGCTGCAGAGCTTCCCGGCTGAACAAGTATTCTGCGCTAGGTGGAACATTCCTTAATGTTGCCCTAAGATTTTGATTTGAAATTTCTTTCAAAATACGATCCCGGCGTACTTCAACACACTCTGAACGCTTACCACATATTATTTGCATTGTGGTCTCAGAGTTTTTATGGCATGCAGATCCTGGGCCAAAAGTAGTAGAGATTTTTTCACACAATGTATTTGGGTTTAAGCCCTGCGGATTGGCACTAGCCCAATTTACTATAGACTGTAGCTCTGATCGTAGTAACTGTCTTTGCTCTAAAACCATGTTAGATAAACCTGCCAATAATGACTCTGTTGAAGCTAAATAATCCTTATCCTTGTTGAAATGACACAATTCATCATTAATCTTAAGGCCTGTAAAACCAGGGGTTGCCAAGCAACCCTGCAGGACTCGCTTATACCTAATACCTTTCCATGCCTGAGTACCAAACTGCTGTAGTTTACATAACTCAACCAGCCTATCTTTATCACTAGCTGGAATGATCTTTTTGTCATCAATATCCATGCTTAGTGAACCCCATTTCAGAGCAAGTGACTCTGGTTGAGTAGGCAATGTAATAAAAGGATCTGAGGTGCGAACAAAGTCGTTCTCATCTACCCCCTGCGGACTAATATTCTTACTAGTACTAGGTAATACATCTTTATTATTTCGTGGTTCGGCGCTATAATATTGACATTGACTCAAATAGTTAGAAATATAAGACATCTGTGACATTAAAGTATCAACGCGCGGATCAGATTGAACATGTTTCAACTTGAACCTACGGTTACGAGAACGTTTATTAGGTAGGGGCGATGCCATGCCCTCCTCAAATTCCGAAGATGAGGACGAACTGCTATCAGACTCCCTATAACTTGAAGCCGAATTTTGTTCCCCATCCGGAGCAACAATACCGGCTTCTTTCGGTTCACCACTTACCGGCTCCATTCTTCCTGGTAACTACGCTGCTGTGTTATACAAAAACGAAAATCACACTTAACAACACTCAACAACACTTTTAAAACGTTTAACTTCGTTAAGTTAGTTAAAATTCACTTTTATTTAAAGAAACACAAAGTTTCGATGCGAATCGTAAAAACCATAAGAATGCAATGACGTTTGACAACTTATTTGGCGGTAAGATACATACGGCGCCCTCTGGTGCCAGAAATAAGGAGGTAAGCAGATTCTGCCTATCATTTGGGTGCAAATTCTCAACTATCTTAGATGATCATAGGATGCTCTCTCATATCCCTGCTGTGTTTCCGAAGGCATATAATTCGTAATTTTATTAAATAATCTAGATTTGATTATTAACCATTAGTAAAAATAGTTACAAAATGAAGTATATAGTGAACAGAATATGTATAAATTCATGTGTCATCGGTTATGGAGTTTTTGATAGAAAAATATTGAAAAGACTGTTTGTTTACATTATCCAAAAATGGATTTAGACAAGACTGTAGTTGTTTGTTTTGTTGCCATGAAATAATTTATAGGATCGATACATAGGGCGGCGGAGGTCAAACGTCTAGACAAGGGTGTGCTCCGAAGAAGACACCAGGTTGGAAGCTGTCTATGACAATTAAATTCAACTTTTATTTGAATAACGAGTTGCATGATATATTGGATAACTTTTCGTTTCTTTAATTTCTTGTTTCTTAAAAGCCAAATACTCGTAGATCCTAAGATTTTTATGACTAGATTGATATTTTGCCACGTCATCAGATCGTACTATAAAAACAGTTAAATCTCTAACCAAAATACTGGGCTCCACGAGGCAGTACTTAGGACCAATTCATTTAACAAATGCATATGAAAATCGATATTAGCTTAACCTAACGTTGTTTACGTTACGTCTACAATTCAACGAACGTATTTATTGGTAGGCTGCCAAATATCTTGCAGACATCACAAATATTCATACAGTCGAAGCTAATCGTCATAATTCTGCTGTTAATAAATTAATAATAATAATTATGTAAATTTAGCGTGTTTTGTATGTACAAAACACGCTAAAGTGTTTTCTTTTGTGTGTAAACGTTGAAATATATTTTGTTATGATACGATTATACTGATTTTCTATTAGGTTTGGGTAATGAGATGAACTACGCAAGAAGCTTTTTCAAAAGGATCTTAAAAGTCTGTTGCACTTATAGTTGAAAAGAGGCATGAGACGAAATAACCTTCTTAGGTAATGTGTATTCTATGCTGATTGCAATAAAATTTCTAACTCTTATACTATCTACTTTTATATGACTGCTCTACACAGGGTGAATGTTCTATTAAGAGCCATTCAGTCTTATTTAACTCACACGTAAGCGTCATGGCGACATGGAATCGGGGCTCAGTACAACGCTTATTATTAGCCAAAACCATAGAACTACTTACTACAAAAAAAGCCGCTTAACTTATCACGTATCATCTAGTTGACGTCATCTAAGATCGTAAAACCTTTGATACAGGAAGTTAGTGCTCTCAAAATATTCTAACATCTGTCCGACCATCAAGCCACATGACATAGAACATAGTACAAGTAGTACAGTAAGAAAGTTTACGATTTCCTAATGCAGATTCGTGAAAGCTATTATTCCTTTATGGCTAGAGTTCGCTGAAGGAAATAAAGGATTCTTGTTCCTAGTAGATTATTTGATATAATATATAAGAAAATCATGTGCAGTGAGTTTGAGTGAGTATAATTAACAGATAACTGTTAATTGCCCAAATACGCAAAAGGTAACTTAAATATAATAAATATAGACTTAATTTTCTACCTCTGAAATTCAATTTATTTTTCATTATAATTTAAAGTGACAGAAAGAGATTTAAAGGCCATTGAAAATTTAAGGACGTTTCACTATTACAGGTCATTCTGTTTTCACACGTGTCCGCAATTTTCATATTCGTAGAATTTCTAAAGATACACCAATCAAACACTTACGAGAGTCTGTGCAATCTATCCTAAATAAATTCAACAGGCGCCATCAAAAACACTCAACTAAAATTCAAACTAAACTTTGCGGTAATTAAACATTTACTGATCCGTTTAGTGGTATAATAAAAAACAGAAATATCTCACTGAACGTATTCGTATTGAGTTACATGATTGATGTGTAATCTGGGTGTGGTTCGACTTCCATTAGTTTTAGAGATTGATCTAGTCTCGACTTTGACGACGGCAACGAAGTGCCAAGTATTGGAGTTAGTAGAGCTACGTAATTGTCGGATTTTTTAGACTAAATGATAATTCTGATTTTCATTTTCTTCATTACACAGGTTAAATGTCCTATAAATAGTAATTAAAGCGTTCGTAAACTATACAATGTTTGGCATCAGGTATAGAGTAATCGCCTTTCAAAATAAGTATTCCTTTATGGCAAACTCTTGCTTACCCTAAAACTATATAATGTCAGCAAATGGTTCATTAAACTTCGTTTGTAGAGACATAGTACCTATATAAAATATCTTATGAGTTGACTTCTTAGAAAGTTTCCGTCATTCATTTCCAATCGATCGTGAATTCTGTGAAAATAAATTAAGCAGATGGAGCACCTCAGTTAGTTAACTGTTCCCCAGTGTTGTAAAGTTAAAACGTAATTTTACATTATTTAGAGGAACTCGTCTGTCCTATTATTGCCCCTTCTTAGTACTGATGCATAGAAATTTATGTACGAAATTGAGAAATTAGGACCCAGGATCGGTATTATAATAAAAAAAAACATTAGCTGATACTACTTTCGTATTTTGAGTATACTGACTTCCTTCACCTACTTTCGGTACGATATTATCTACAATCAAAAATCATTATCAAAAATGTTCAAGTTCATTGTCAGATACGTTATTATCGCTACGTAATCGATAATATTACGCGTTCAATTGACATCATTGCAGTTTAATTTATTATTCAAAAGCTTCATTTGGTCATGGTTGGAATACATCCAATCAGTGCGGAATGTGCCTAGTGAATAGGACATGCATTGATAAAAGGATGTTGATGAAGTTTTTATGTAGAGAGGAGGTACAGAAATATTTATTTGAATTTCTTGCTTAGAATAGATGGTCATAGTTGGAACCAGCATAGAATGTAATTAGTGACTAGGGCGACGTTTGCATTGAGGAAATGATTAACCTTGTGATGAGGTTGAGGTGAAAGGGGAAAACAGTGAGATTTCTTGCTCAGATTAGAGTAAAAGACTCAAATAAGAGTGAAAAAGTTTGTGGCCTCTCTGGGTTAAGGTAAACAGTCAAACGAAATGTGTATCTATTTAATCACAGAATTATTTAGATCAAAATGTTTTATGATGAAACAATAAACAGCCATTTAAAAATTACGCCTACTGTAATTCTTACGGGCCACGAGGTAACGCTCCTGGCAACGCAAATAAATAGCATATTTGCCAAGTGTATAATACGGTTTGTCAACTCATTCGATTTAACTTAATAATGGGGAGTTGTTAAAATTGACAAAGATAAACACGAATTTTCTACAACGATGGGCGCTCTAATTAATTTTGTGATGTTACCTATGTGTACAAAGCAGCGACGCCGCCAGTACGAAAGTTAGTTGTCTGCTAATTTCCTTACAAACTCCAACGCTGCATCACGCTCTAGTATGCGCTCGTTATCAATCTATACTAATATATAAAGCGAAAGAATTTGTTTAAACGCGCCAATCCCTAAAACTACTAGTTGGATTTGAATAATTCTTTTTGCATTTGATAGATTTTGAGGCAGGCTAGGTTTTGTAACATCACGCTGCGAGCGACTGGAACAGAACAGTAACCAAAGATGTAACTTAACGCAGGTGAAATCGCGATGCGCAAAGCTAGTTAGTTATAACTACAACGTCGGAACACATTCTACAATACTTAGAACTTGCTATTTAATTTTAAATCAGCACGAAACACCTCACGGCACTTTGGCAGTTCATCAAAGTGTATCTATTTTTATCAGCAGGGCAATAAACTATAATATGACTAGTTATTCTTTAAAAAACGTTATTTTTGAAGTCAATATATTTCAAAAATGCAGTAAGGTGTCAATCATAGCAGACCAAAAACTAGGTTGGACTCAAGAGTAATAAATTTATATCAGGTGGCTACATTATTTCAGCCGAAAGACTGCTAGAGATTGAGGTCTCTTAAGCGCTCTCTCTCTCTCTTAACTTCGATGCCTCTGAGCCGTTATTCAGTGGTAAATAAAAGTCAAAGTAGAAATTTTACTGATGCCCTAATCAGGTACGGAAACGTAGTTTTTGTTTTCAATTGTCCATGATCAAGTTAACCTATTTACACATAGATGGCCTAAATTAATTACATTTGAAATACTTAGCCGTTTTATTGTGGATTGTAATAAGTAGGCAGTTTGATGCTAGATCGATAGCGTGAACTCCTTCCTCAACAATAAGAAGGCAATAAAATACTCTTAAAACTATAGATACACGTACCTAATAAGGTCAGTATCATTTTATTCTAATTGCATACAGTCATATACGAACATTGCAGTTATATTTCAAAGCAAAACAGATTTGACATATCCTAAGATATTATTTTAACTTAGTTAATTAAGAAGCATTGTTTGAAAGATGACGAATGACTGTTGGATGACGGCAAGCTTTAGTTTTTGGATTAGGTAAGCAGATAAAGCTCAAAACGAAATAAGTTTTTATGTATTAGACAAAAATGGTACAATTTCGTCGTTATCTTTTCGATCTGAAAGTCCCGTGAAAGTATTATTTGGAACTGGAAGTTTCAAGAAGAAGTCAAACATAATTTTGCACGCCACAAAACCTTTGATAATAAAATGGCGTTTTAACGTTAAAAAGCAACTGACGAATTTATTCATGTTTAACGTTCAACGTCCCTTACTTTACGTGACAAACTGAAAACAGCCGACATTAGATCTACAAGATAATATAGTACCTACAAAGCTAGCTCTAAAGAGGACAATTGGCGGTCTGCAAAGGTCACAGACGAATTAATCAGTTGACTTATCTTCAGGCATTAACAATGCGTAATATAGACAATCGTGTTTGACGTATTTTGAAAGCCGTTCATTCACTTCATGGTAGTGGCGAAGCGACTACCTAGGCCGCACTAAATTTTTAGAGTAGAATATGATTTTTACTAAGACCATACTTGGCCTTCATATGGTGATAGCATGAGACGAGTTTCAGTATTTCGTTAATCTGGTCGCCTGCTTTGTTAAAATTCGTTGCATTTTCACTGCTAATATATATTTAGAAGTACATAAGACTGTGATGAGTGCTAGGGTATGGGATAAACACGTAATATATTTTGGCATAGCCACGCGCCAGGAGAAAACATTAATCTTTTATTATAAACATGTGGGGGAGACCTGGTACCCAAAACACAAGTTAAATCTTACCTTGGGTGCCAGAGCCCAACTTAACATTTGTGTGAATTGTACTGTTGTAATATCTAAATGTATTTATTTGTGCGAATTTTTATGATAATAAAAAACTATTATTATTTATTATATTATTAGATGTTCATGATGATGGAAGAAATAGCTTTTAGCGATAAGGCCGCCCATTGTACCTACTATTACAGTACAATTAGTTATAAGCAAAGTTTCTAATGGTGTACAATAAAGCATATAATAAATAATAAATAAATGTTCATTAATTATTTCGTTCAATATGAAATATCTTAAAATTGAGCAAGTAAAACAAGTATAAAATTAATATTCACAAAGGCGGACGTTCAAATAGAAATTGCCAGACTATTTTTGGCATTCCCCTCTTGAGTCATTAACTACCGAGTCGCGCCCACAGCAACATAGCTATGCTAACAGAGCTACTAAACAGTTAGTTAACTATAGTTTTGAATGTAATTGCCTGTCGTGGTAGACCGAAAATTTCCTAATTAGTAAGAAAATAGGGTAATTGTCTGCTGTAGTAGATAAAACCACGGCTCACCTATTTCTTATTGCCAATTCTGGTATACATGTACCAGCTAGGTATAGCCAGTAGGTTCCTGCTCTACCAGAATTTGTAATACCAAATTAAGTTAATTTGTTGGTACAAATAGGAGCGGTCCGCTTTACAGATACCGTACTCTAACTTAGCCCCTCTGAAGCTAGCTGTAAAAGCTTTTTGGGACTAAATGGTAACAAGAGGCAAAGTTACGCGACATGCTCGGTATTCCACAAAACGAACTACAGAGCGCCCGAGTTAGAATGCGGGATGTGTAATGCTAAGTGGTCAATTCCGCTCACGGACCTGAGATGAGTCAGTGTTGGTTATACGGAACTACCTATCTAGCAAGTGTGCAAGAGAACTTGCCCGACGACTTTATATGGTCGATCATCTCCCTCGAGATCTCTCTCAATCCCTCATCCATGTGAGGTTCACGCTTGGTTAAGATTGAGATGAAATTTGTGGCAGGCCTATGTCCATAATTTATTATATTGATGCACAATTTGTACAGACGCTTACGAATCAACTTTTGGATGATGCAGAGATGAACTCACAGCAACAAGTATAATAATCATGGCTTCGGCATCATGGTTTAGGTATTTATTTATACAAAAGGCATTTAATTATGTAAATAACATATTACTAGCTATCCATTTATGTGTATAATTAGCAACTTTATTATTATTTATGACAACAACGTAATATATACTTATGATAGCTTATTTAAATGTAGTGTAATAAACAATATTATATATAATTTAAGTGCAACGATCTAGTTTATTTTAACTTTTTACATTGTGGATGTAACATGTACTGTAAGGTAGTGTTTGTTTCTGTAAATAATTGCTCGTGTTCATAACGGTAGTAATTAGGGTCGTAATTAATGAGTAAAACTCCTGGTGTTACAAGCCATAGGCCGCTTACCATCAGACAGTCGCCTGCTTACTTGTCACCTTGTTGCATAAAAATCTGTATTTTTAGCACGCAAATCATTTAACACAGGACGCTGCTGCCCTCCTGTATTGGATTATTTTCCAGCTCCCTTTAATATACGACGAGCCAGTGAAGTATACGATTTTAAGTCTTATATACTTTCGATAGTGGTCAGTAAGATCTTTTGTTAAAGATGCTCTCCTAAATGAGAAACAACCAATTAAATGAATCTAGAAGCAACTAAAACAATCGACAGTCATGAATTTGTTGTCCCTATCGCACCATTGTTATAAACGCTGATTTATCACGAGTAAAGAATATGAACAGATTTTCGCGCTACATTCTAACATTTTACACCATGTGGTCGTTACTCCCACGCTTTCTACGTGACGGAAAAACAGGTCAACAAAATTGTTTTACGCAAAAACACGTTGTAAATGTTGCTAGGTCGAAATATAAAAAGATCTTATCTGCTTATGTGGTGTTTTGTAGAGTGATGATAATTCCTTAGCTGGCAGCTGGCCTGATTTTATTTGAGGAAAAAATGTTTAAGGAAAATATCCTTAAGCTCTATTTAATTCTCCACAGTGCCTACTACAAATTAATCTGAAAACTTACTGTTGGTATTTCTACTCGCTTGACATTAAACCAGTCTCGTGCTAAAAGCAGGTCCCTTATAGTCCATCCAGTCCACAAATATTAGCTCATATGAAATGGCAAACAAGGGTACGACCCACTTGGGGGTAAGTGGTTGACCTTACTGTATCCTATGGTTCTGGTTCTGGTATGTCCACTAAGTATTGAGAAACAAAATTGGTACCATAGTTACTTCTCCGATGTACACGGCTGATACCAGAAAGGATATATCTACTACTATAATCATCAATCAAACAATTTAACATTCATTTCATTAGTCTTTTATTGAATCTGTCATAACACGGGGCACGTTGGTTACATAAGTTATACTATGTAACGTAATTGTGTCCTTGTCACGTTTTTATTGTTTAACGCACTAATAAAGGTCACGTACCTTACGTGTCGTTTTGAGATCATTGGGCAAAATTGAACATGCCTGGTGTGAACACGATTCAATCAAAAGAGAGAATTATCTTTACGCCAATAATTTTTTTTCTTTATTAATTGGTACCTACCTATTACCTACGACCGGCCAAGGTAGCGAAAGAAACGAGAAGCCAATGTCCTGCAGTAGACGTGCTTTGGCTGATATAATGATGATACTAATGATTACGCATCGAGGACAGCCAGGCACAAGTGCCATTATCCAGATAAGTAACGTAAGTCCCTTCAGGTGTTGATGGAGGCTCTTGGCGATCAGTCCATTGGCTGGTATTACCATCGGAACAATGATCGCCGAAACAGCTTGCAAAATGCAACAGGTAGATTGATTTATTAGTAGAATTTTCCATTTCGCATACAATATATTATTTTTGTTTCATTGACATTGTAGAAGCAATTATTCTATTTTCCACATATAAAAACATTGTAACAAAATGGAACTTACAGAAAACTGCTAGTACATTGCGTTAGACGTTAAACTTTGCAAAGCGCTAAGTGCTTACTCATAATTATGTAAGTCAACAAACTGCGGGGGTGGGCAAAAACAAGATTTATACATTACATCCTACACTGTATATCGTTTGATCACGTACCTAAATGATTTAATGAAGAGGAGATTAAATGTAGACAATGTTGAAATTATAACAGGTGATATCCATGATAATATTATAAATGCGAAAGTAACTCACGCCTAAACCACTGAACCGATTTTGATGAAATTTGGTATAGACATTTAATAGACCCCGAGGAACAACGATATCTTTTATCGCGAAAAAATGGCTTGAAAGGGTTGAAATAGGGGATGAAAGTGTGTATGAAATATCGTCAATATACTACAAGCATAAAAAGACGAGGGTATATGGTATGGTGCCGTACCATTGCATTTTAACGGCCGTAACATCGTTACTTGAATATATTTTGCTCAAGATACGCGTAGGTATATTTATATGATCAATATCATAAACATAAATACCTATTTTGTTTGCACGAGTATAAAAAGCTACTATTAGTAAGTATATTCAATTCACCTAGGTGCATCAATCCAAGTGCTCTAAGTATACTACAGGATAAATTCGATGTGTAATAAAGACTAGTGACTAGTAAAAGATATTATAAAAAAATGCTTCAATTTTGCGTATAATAAGTACTTAGGTATATTACCTACCACTTTATAATTCTTAATGCTCGGTAGAAACCTCTTCTGTTCCACTTCTTTCTTCTGAAACACCTCATTGATGATGTTACCGATAGCCTGAGCCCCATACTGGACTAAAGCCTGACCTCCTTGGTTAAGGAGCTGCCTTCCAGCCCCTTGCAGCATGGAGCCAAAGTCCATGCCGCCATTTTGCCCCGCCATTATGGCGTCTCACTCACTCACAAACTACACACTATCTTTCGTTTTTGTCACTTTTCTAGGACATTTTGGGGTTCGCTGTAAAGTTTAAAATTGGAATGTATTTATTTTTATTTCAAATTTTTCGTGAATTGTAATAAAATTGAGCTATTGTGTTGTTTCTTTTTAAATAATACAAAATCTCCATATTCTCTAAGTCTAGTCTAACTAAGTAGCTAAAATTTACAGCATTAAACAAGGAAGATGCCTTCTAATGTTTGTCACAAAGAAATTTGCTAATGATTGCTAATGCATTCTAGGATTATATTATAAAATAAAGTAGTGAAAAGGCCACAAGGTGGCAGGCAGCTTCTTATGACCTCCGATTCACAAAATATCAAAATCTTATGCAGTAAACTGCAGCTGTTAGAAGTGGGATGCCCCAAATAGTTTTTTAATAAAGTTGTTTATAGTCTGTGTGTATGTTGTAATACAGTGCCAGACATAAGTCATCTATCTGACCTGCCCACTGCATTTTATATTATCAGCTATATTTTTTTATCTTGGTCCATCATAACATAACCCTACATGTTTTGTTTTTATTTTCCATTAAATGATGTAATGCTAGTCACTTTAGTCTCTGACCAATAGGAATAGACTAAAATTGTTAGGTATCAATGTTTAAGTTTATAATATAAATAGTTAACCATGTTTACTTAAACTGTTTATGTGTAATTAAATAATAATGAAAATTATTAAAAAAATTCAACACTGAAACTAAAAAGTTTGGTTCTATTTCTATTGGTAAACACAAAAATGTATTAAAAAAATATATATTAACTAGCACTTACATACTCAATAAGTGTATTTATATGTTAAAAAAAATATTGCTGGATATTATAAAAGAGAATATAACTAGTAAGTAGACAGTTTACCTACTATTAGAGAACCAACCAACTAGGTACATAAACAGCCTTGAAAGGTTGATAAAACTAATATAAGCATTACAGTACAAACATAATACTCTATTTCCTGTTTTGTACACTTCATATATATAAACTCACTTTAATAAATAAAACAATAAAAACTTACATCACACAAAAAATTATACCCCAGTTTAAAAATAGGAAAAAAAAAATCTAAATAGACACTAGACACAGCCATTCATCCTACTGTGACTTAATACACTAAAGAATTGCATGGAGGCCACAACTATTATAGTGATGTCATCTGTACTACATCAATACTACATCACAACAGTCATGCTAATTAAACTACACGGCTAATTTTTCTCAAGATAGAACAAGAATTTATTACTTTATTACTCACAGAGGTACAAAGTATTCACATACAAACTAAATCTTTAAAAAAGATATTTGACACTTGCCACTTGTATGTGCTTTTGGAAAGATCTAAAAATAAATTGATTACCTACTTATTATAAGTAATATGACATTTCCTTTCCTCAGTGAGGATGTGGAATGTAGACAGGCAATTTATTATTTCAATGAATGTACATATGGATTTTATTCAATCAGATTACTATTATATTATTAAAAAGGCTGGAATTGTCGCCGGTTTATAATTCTATTAATAGTGTACGTCACCGGCTTTCAAATAGTTAGTAGAACTTGAAATTATAAATGCTAAATTGCAAAGTAGGTCACTAGTGCACTTTCGAACATAACCATACACAAATTCGACATTTCCAGATAATTTTCTGGCCCTCTTCGGATGACAAAACATATTACATTTACATTGACAAAAATACATGAGGTCATTCGTAGAAGCCGAAGTTCAAATTAAAACTCGTAAGAATTTAATCCAAGAATGCTAAATAAGTTCCTATCAAATATCTCACAAAAACACTACCTTATCTTTATTTCATTAGTAAAACTTTAAGCACACAACACAATAGCATAAGTATCAACTGAATAAACACATTTTTATATTTATTTGAACTGGAAAAACAAATAAAAATAAGTTTTAAACACAGAGAACAACCGTACCCAAAATTGTCTCACGAAAACTGACAGGCAAACAACCGACTAAAGAAAAGAGCTTTTTGATATTTGAAACACGCGGTCATTTCGTGACCAACGGTATTCGGTCGTATAGCCTATAAGATTATTGCCAGCTCACAGAATGACGTAATGCAGCTAAATGAGGCGCATTGATTTTCTCTGCAGCTATTTTTTATTTCTGTTTTAGTGTTGAATGTATACGATTCATCTATGTATTTTGTATTAAAAATAAACAAATAGAAACAGGAAATTGATACTGCTTTTTTGTTTTTACAATGCATGTAAGCTATGACATTTTGTAGGTACTTTATTACATTTACACGGTTGTACAAAATATGAGTGTTGTGTTTACCGTTAGTATAATTATCGCGTTACAGGCAAACATATGCTAAGTCAGTAAGAACGGATTAAAAAAATAGTACGTATCTTTAAAAAGGACTTTTAGATTGTGAAATGATCTATCATTCAAATGTAGCTATTTACAGTATTTTATTTTCGTATTTTTAGAATTTATGTTTTTGAATTTTCAGGTACCATACGAGGCGAAACAAAACTCATAGGCCCTCTAAAGAACCACTTTGCGGTGCGTCTGTCTGAAAATACAAGACAGACGGACGACAAAGTGATCCTGGTATGTGTTTTTTCCCTTGAGGTAGGGTTAAAAACGGCTAAATATTACAAATATTATTATGTGTATCTACTGCTATTAAAATCTTATTACCTATTCGGTATTATGAAGCTACGAACAGTTTACCTTGATGGTCAAGTTGACGGTGACAGGAAATTACACAAAACTTGTACTGATTTGTTTGTGTGATAATGATAACGTAAAGTAATATCCATTTGTAGCGTAATACAATTTTATACTAAAAGGTTACGTTACGCTTCATAAAACTTTAAAATTGGTTAGTAATGCCCGGTTTGAATATTAATAAGTAGGTACCTACCTACATAAAGCGATGTCGAATTGTAGACATGATCCAACATTAGTGGATCCAGAATTTGGGTGTGGGGAGGCTAGATCCTGTCAGGAAAGCTTCTATCAAGGTACCTAAATAAAGCATCTGCTTGAGCCCTCTGGCCCATTCACCCCTCTGGATCCGCCATCCAAGATGGTAAGGTTATGTCCATACTTTTTACGTGTGTAACTACAGTATGTATCTACTTAGTCATTAATTAAAGTATTTAGTGTTTTGACAAGCGTCATCATTATATTTGTGAGAACTCTACTATGTACTTGATTTGAGAATACACGATATTATTATTACATATATTTACGTTCTCCTATAAAGCGGAAGAGTTTATTTGTTTGTTTAAACGCGCTAATCTCTGTAGTAGTAGACTAATAGTTTTTGTGAGGGTTATGACATGTGTAGTACCTATTTGTAAAGTCCATAAAGACACAGTAATGTCTTTCATATTGTAGCTTAATTCTTCTCAAAGGCAAGTGGTGACACTTATCCGACTAAATTCAAATTTCTCCACTGCCCCGTTACATCTTAAATTGCTAATAGGTATTTTTATTACCGTTTATGTAAACAGTGTGTTGATTGATCACTTAATTGATTGATAAAGTCATGATGCTACTAACCGCTAAAATACAGAATCTATTTGACCTTGACTCAAACAATTAAATGTCCGTGCTTGGATTTCACGGATTTTACTTATTCGTACTCTCAATAGAAAAAAGTCCCAAGTGTACACGTGTTTTCGGTAATTTATATCTTAATACAATTGCATTAAAATTTATTATTACTTGGTATATTAAAACTTGCGCTATTATCCTCTAAGGATAAGAGATGTTTGTGACCAGTTTTTAGTTAAGCGTAGGTGGCATAAATAATAATTAAATTATGATGAATAGTAAGTATAATTAATTAATTATCATCCTTTATGTTTTTTTACTTTGTTACAATTTTTAACCTTATTCCTACCGGCACATGGTTACATACTGAGTAGACGCATTTTAGCTTAGGCCCTATACAGGATCCATCCAACGCGTCTATTGGTGTGGGATGAAACAAATTGAAGTAATGATTGATTTCAGAAGCGACGAGTTAATTATGTAAATTAACTATTGATTACTTTGTTTTGACAATATCTTGTTGCACAATCTAAGTACCTGATGGTAAGATATAGTCCTGGCAAATTGGTATAGGAAAGGCACCAGTAGTATTTTTGCAATTTCATTGATAATAGTACCTAATTATTTCAATACAATACATATTGAAAATTGAAGGTCCTGTGTTTTTTCTACATTTCTGCTGTATTTAATAGAAGACTGCCTATTAAACTATTAACAAATAAAAAAAATAGAAATAATCAATTACACAAATCGATTTTCATTATCATTTGACAAATGTCCATTATTGGAACTTTGAACTTTGAATGCACCAGTAAGTAACCAGGAATTGATTGAAATTGCCAAAAAAACATGAAACATAACCTTTCTAGAACATAGTAGTAGGTCGGTGTCGAATTTTAAAAGGACAAAACGCAACCGGTTTTTTGACAAAGAAAAAGGTTGCAAAAAACGGTCGTCGTTGCAACTGGTAGTAAAATAACAGCACAGGGAAATTTCGTCTTGATTTCATGGTTAATTCAAGCAATAAAAAACTTCTAATTTGAATAAAGCTATAATAAATGCAAAGGCAAATTCTACCTCTGATATACTTATAATTTCTGTAACAATAGCCGCGAAAACAATTTTTCAATAATAGGAGCACTTTGTACCTCACACTATATTGAATTAAAAGATTGGATAAATAAAACTAAATAAAACTTTAAACATTGATAGCACACCACATTTATCTAAGATCAAAATATTTTCAACATAATTATAAAAACTCATTTCTACTTTTATTCTACTAGAATTAGTTTTTTCCATCACTGGTACCATGTCCATTACTGGTGCAATTACCTTAGCATGGTGTGGTCCTCAATATGACACCCTTTCCACGCTTCGTTTATAAGATCTCAACATAAAGTTTAAAAAAAGAACTGGCTCTGCAAAGATTTGTTAGAGATTACAGTAATTCTATCTGTGCATTCCATAATTATTATAAAATACTGATGTTCAGTCCAACCCAACCGCGACTGCGTGCAGAGGCACGCGGTCATGGTTGGAATTCTAGTATAGAAATCGTATCTATATAAAATATTATTGTTAATTCTGTAGCTTCTAGACTAACCCCCAGTTTCTGAAAGGCTGATCAACGAAAAAAAAACTAATCACCTGTTAAATCACATGTGAAGAGAACCATCTTCTTCTGGATGTTGTAAGAAACAAGTTAGTTCTCGGTAACGGGCAGTACCTTTTCTTGCGTACCTGCTAAATATCTTTAATACGGCCGTTAAATACTAGTCAGCTAAGTGTGGTGTCTATAGAAAAGCTCTGTAAAGTAAGTAAGTATATGCTGATGATGCTGATAGAGTCGTAACACATAAACCTCCTTATTACGTTTAGAAAATAGCACAATGATACTTAAATAATTTTCATATTATAAGTACCTAATGCCATACAAAACAACATCTGTAAAGTTTGCGTGAGCCACAAAACGTGTAGTTATAAATAAACTCTCCCTTTTAATTTAGTGAGTTGACGCATTGTAAACGTACGAACGGCCCTGTGAGACTTATTTGTATGATGAAGTACGCCGACGTATTTATTGTATTTTAAGGGTTTTTTCTGAATCAATGATTTTTAACCAAAGTTTAACGTAGGTACTGCCATTGCCGTTCTCTATTCTTTCTCTAAAAGGAGCCAATAGCGAACAATTTTTAAATTCGAAGCTTATATTGTAGGTCTTATTTTGCAGACGATCCCCAAGCCAACAATACACATAGACACGCCAACAAGATGGTCTACCTAATTCAATGAAGAGGGCGGCGGATTTTGCGGTCAAGTCCAGTTTCGGAGCGCTTGCATGCAGCAGAAGTACTGTGAAATGTGGTCATTCTTACCAGAGCTCATGCGGAAATCTGTCTTGTTGATTTATAATAATGATTTTGAATATTTTTATACAGCCTGATTCAGGTGGCGGCTGTCCCGTCTGTTCACAGCCCCCTAAGCCTCGCGCAATCCTTATTAAGAAATTGGCATAAAATATCCATGATTCATTCATGAACAGTGAAGATAATAAAACTTTTTGGAGCGCCGCGCCGATCAAGTGCGAATAAAATTAGTGTATTCGTGTATTTCCAGCCAGTTTGTTAACCTCGTGAAAGTCACTTGGTGGCCTTTACCCGTGAGATACTATGGACACATGCGAAAATAATGTTGTAATGTACAAAGGATTGGGTTCATGGTTCATGAGACGACCTTTTAAGATAAGAAATCTTGTATCACTGGCCATCCATAAAGTTTTGGGAATAGGCATTTTATATTTTATTTTCTTCAGGCTAAGAACGCTCGTAACTCTTTTCTATCAATAAAATTAAGTACAGTTTTGTTTTAGTTGTATTGTGTACTTACACACATACTCTTTGAAAAATACGTCATGCTTTGTTTTAAAATAAAAGTACCTAGGTTATATTATATTATGTATCACTATCGGCCAATGTGCCGAATTGTCGATACATAGAGGAAGCCTAAGTCCAGCAGTGGACGGCTTTGACGATGAATCACAATAATTTATCTTTTGTTGTTTTAAATTTTAAGTACTTAAATTTTTACCCAAAATAAGAACAAGAGAAAAACCAGTGACTTGTGGTGCGTGGGATAGAGACTTGTATTGACTTCTTGAAAGCCCCATATTTTTATACAAAGCATTCTACGTTATAAATGATTCATGTTATAAAATTAAAATTAGATTATTCATCAGTACAAGTATGAGTAAGTATTTTAATTGGTAGTTTGCTTGATATCAGAAAACAAATGGATCTTATTATTTGTATTCTTTAGTGAGATTAATTTAGAACGTGTGTTATGGCGTCATCGAACGCGTCATCATCGTTATTGACGATGCGACGTCATCAAGAAGTCAAGTCATTGATGACGACCTAGGGGCCCATAGGGCTTTAACATTATTTTAATACTTTTTATTAATGATTTTTATGTAAATACCTATATGTATTTCCAACGTCACGTTTGTCGATGGTCGCTCTCACATTACCGCCAAAGCGGATCATAATGGAACTAGTAATGTCTTTAATGACAGCGCTGTAATTGTAATTCTAACCAAAATTTTCATCTCATCCGCAATGATAAAGAGTTAAGACCAATTATGTGTGTTCAGCAATTTTTACCTTTGTAACAATAAAACTGAAGTTTATGGATATTTCTGAATTAGCTTTTTCTTCTGAGAATACTATATCTAGGTACTAATCTACTAATAACATTAAGCTACAAAAAAAAATACAAGTAAGCTCTGAAGCAATACCAAATTACAAGAACAAACGCCCTTTGCCAGTGAAGGCGGCTTTATCTATCGATATCAATGACCTCAAAACAGAACAGTTGTATTATTTTAAGTTAATAGCTACTTATTTTTGGTCTCATAAATAAGTTTACTGTTCCTAGCTAAATAAAAAACTATTTTAAATACTTTTAAATTGATTTTGAAAGCTTCACGCCATTTGCTTATAAACGGTAAACAGATAAATATTATTTATCGTTGTCTGGCACCCAAATATTTTTTGTTCAGGTTTTATTCTACATAATTTTTTAAAATATGCGAACCTATACATTTATTTTAGAAGGAAAGTTAATCTGATCCTATCTTTTTTTTTTTTATTTATCAAAACCGTGCACGTTTTACATACTCTACTACCGCAAATGTGCTGATCTCTAGAACCTATCTGCCATTGCCATTGTGGAACAGCCAGCCATATAGTTTTACGAGTTACTATAACGAGTAGAGGTATACACGTACATGTTAGCTTGTGAATATTTTCTTGAATATTAGACTATATTTTAAGTTGATTTACGCAAATTATAGTCGGAACAAAGTATTAAAACAAGTTGGGCTGCGAAAATAACTCATTTACAACAAGAAAAAACTTTCTTTATATTATTTCGGTAGTGTAGCGGTTTTTCCTGGCGGTTTACAAAATTAAGCTATGTAGGCATAAGTATGTGTTTAAATAAAACATAGTACCGGAATGGAAAATTATCTCCTTTTAGAAGTAAGTTTATTAAAAAAATTCTTTATGCGGCGTGGTTTCACCCGCGTCTATGCTTGCAGCTCTGCTCCCGTCGTCATTAGCGTGATGTAATATAGTCTATAACTTTCATCGAAATCGAAATCTAAAATCATATTACAATAAATCATAGCACGAAAATTTTCTCGAGTTCAATCTATTGTGATAATCAGGCAATTTTTAAAATCGCGCCACACAATGAAAACAATTATTGACAGTCGGACGAAACAAACTGCATTTTACAGCCAAAGAGTTCCATTTTCAAATAAAATAATTACTTTTTAAATATTGTTTATGTAGCGGCCAGTTCCGGATTCTTAAATAGCAGCCTATGTGGGTAGCATGTAAGCAGTTTCAGGGTTCAGGAGCGGTGGGCAGACACTAAATTCTTCTCTTAACGTGTTTCTCTCATACAACTGATTTTGTTCACTCTTCTTTTCCTGTCCAACCCATTCTTCTTTGGAACGCGCTTCCTCTCGAAATCAGGAAGTCCACTAACCGTTATGTGTTTAAAGTTAAAGTGCGGGAGTTGTTATTATCCAAATAAAATGGCAGTTTTTATCACACATACATAATAATTTGCTTGTTTTATTTTTCATCTACATGTAGTTTATTAAATTTATATGTATTAGTATATCATATATATATTTATATATATAGTATATATTATATAGATGTACTATTTTTATATTATTGTTATTATTATTATATATATGCATTTATTTAAATATATAGAATAATTCTTTTCTTAAAACTAAGTACTTTAAGCACCTACTTGATTGTCTCTGCATCACCCAATGGTA
Organism: Parascotia fuliginaria; assembly: GCA_963082885.1. Lineage (NCBI taxonomy): Eukaryota > Metazoa > Arthropoda > Insecta > Lepidoptera > Erebidae > Parascotia > Parascotia fuliginaria. The sequence continues at coordinate 7,218,081 of OY720197.1, forward strand.
GACTGGTAGATAATGCCTCGGGCATTAAGACCGCATGTGTATAAAGTTTTAAATAAATAAATAAATAAATTGCTTTAGATTTTACTATGAAAGGGTGGTCTATAGGGTGCGTTTCCACTGATGCGGAGCTGGGCGGAGTTTATGATTTTTAAGAGCCCATTTCCTAGAGTCCTTTGGGTAGGGGCAGTTGGTTGGCATGCTATTTCTTAAGTACTTCATAGAGAAAATTCGTAATGATCTGGTTAGCCAAACAGATCTCTTCACTTTCAGAGAGAAAAAGTTTAAAAACTAAAACCCAACTTCGGCAAGGAATGTGTTCTTAAAAATACAAAACAAGGAAACATTCTTCTCTAGCACATCCAGATATTATTCGTGGTGGTTAGAGAAAAGCCGTTGTCGTATGCCTTGCCAAGTATTACCTCGTCTTTCAGTCCCGTAAGTAGGTACATGAGTTAGAAGAATACGTTTAGATACTTATTAAAGTAGTAACCAGCATAGCTCCCACCAGCGGATGGTCAAGACGTTTCTAATGACACCTCATTTGTCAAATTATGATGACTAGCTTAGAAGATACGAGGGAACAGATGAACATACATACATAATTTAATTACATACTTAGCTCATTGAATTCATATTTAAGGGCGTTCCGTCACGTATGACCTTGAGCGTTTCGCTTCCTCACCACCCCGCGCCTCACCCGAAAAAAACATTGCGTGCGAGTTCGCCCTCTAGCGGCAAGTAGCAGTACCACAACTATAAGACAATGACCTTACTTGTCCGAAACCGCAGAGCTAAAATCTGATAGACGCGCCAATAATGAATTATTTTTTTAGTATCTTTTATTATTTCGTTTAGTAAGTATGTATATTTTTTAGTATATATTATTTATATATTTATTATTTATATAGTAGCGAAAGCAAAGATAAGTGTTTAGAATCATGACGTTTGTTAAATATGTAGTAGAAATAAAAATAACTATTGTGGGTTAAAACAATAAACTCAAAACCCAGCTGCTGTGAAATGTATTACCTGATCAAAAAAGCCGTTTTAAACGATTTTTATGAATTATTGAATACAAAAAAATATTTAATAATATATATAATATTAATATTTTTTGAAGTCGCTTAAAAATTAAGTCCCAATGACAATACACCATTGTGATAAATTCCTATAATTGACATGATATGTATTCTTCAACTAATACTAGTACACTTTAGTTTAGTAACCCTGCCGAGTTTATACTTATTTAGTTATAGTTATATATATATATATATAGGTTTTTTGTACATGAACAAACTAAAACATTTTGACTTAAAAATGTATTAACATCCTATTAATATTATAAATGCGAAAGTTTGTGTGTGTGCACGTATGCGTACCTCATCTTCATTTATATTTTTACTATTTGCAATAGTGTCGCTAGTATCATGAAGCCGCTATGCTAGCAGTTTGAGACAATTTCTATTAAAATAGCAGAGGAGTGCGTTACCTCAGCAAAATGTTGATAAAAATGTGCTTATAAGAGGTGAGAGTATAACAGATAATTAGTGCGTCGTAAGGAGTAATTTGTTTGCCTATAGCAAAATTTGTTTGCATTATAGTTTTAAAGTTATTCGGAAAAAAACAGATTTTGCTGGGGTAACGTTTGAAACATTACCCCAGCAAAATGTCTTTTCTTTAAATTATCCAGGCAGAGTCACGTTGGTAGACCAGTATGAATAAAATAACTGTATCAATAGTACTAGTACATGACTTTTTAAAACAATACTGAAAAATTCAATCTTTATTTATGCCCGTCTGATTGTTAAGTGTTCAAAATTAGCTCTTACAAAAGCCAAGAGTTTTCATAACTTTCTAACTCCACTGCGTCTTCATGGACTAATGATATGAGGTCCTGCATCAATAATAAAAAAGCATCTCATAAAGACCACCTAGCCAGCAGTTTGAAACAATAACTTTTGAAATGGTGGCTACCACTTAGTCTTTTGGATCCCACTGACTGTATCATAAGGCAGAGTGAAGTCACTTCGATAGGCAATTGTACGGCACGGTTATATTGATGTATGTAAAGTAAGGTTTTGTGCAAGACAACTTTTTCTTGGTTCTGTAGATACGTACCGCTACCAAACTCGAGTAACAAATCAGACTACACTTGTGCATTGTCTACTATACATTGTATTTGTATATTGTATGAAATGGCAAATCTTGCGGAGTGTATAGGCTTGGAGCCTATTAAATGCAAAACAATTTTGAAGTGCTACAGACTGTGGACCTCCTAAGCACTATTTAATTTCATCAGCCTTAGTCCACGAGGTAGGAATAACAGGCACAGTCTGCCGAAAATGAACACAAAATAGTAGGACTGTGATAGCCACTCATGAGTTGGTGTTGTCTGATATCTGGTCCACTGCTTTTAGCGCTTTACAGTTTGCCATAGTAAATTCATCCTTTATAATAATTCTTCTATCGCGCAGCCAAATCAGTAGAAGGATTATCTACTCTACGAACACGAATCTAATCGAAACAAAACGCTGTTCTGTCTCGAGCAAAGATGTATACAGAATATTATACTAAATGATTCATAATTTATTTCCATCCTGTAATCTCGCTTATTGATACATTTTGACATAAAATGATTTTTTTTGTATTAATTATATATGACATAATGCCCGAGCCATAATTGTACAGTTAAGTACACATTTTGTATTGTTTTGTTAAAATTGTATACTTACTATTATTAAAATTATACATTGTGATTTGTAAAATAGAGGTGTTCACAATGTACATCGTGAACTCCTGTGGTAAATTAAGTTTATCTTACTTTATACTTATATCGAATATTAACAGTTTATATAATACTTACATAGAAACATTTATTACAGTTCACATGTTGCCTTTACCTTTTGTAGCAATATGCAAATTGAGGCAGCCTGTAAAGCACACATTTTACTTTTTATTTTTCTTTGCAACATAGAAAGCTGTAAGTATTTAATTACCTATAGAGTTAAGTGTATTGCCTGTGTCACTTTGCATGCTACTTGAAACTGTAACTTACAAAAATTGTAATAACCTGGCGATTAAAAAGAGTGGCCTGAGTTTCTTGCCAGTTCTTCAATTCTTCTTCTTAAAATTCTTTTAAAATTGTTCTTCAGTTAATTTGCTGACATTTTGTAAATTTTGACGTTCATAAGTGTTAATTTAATTAACCTATATGAATTAACATATTTTCATTTTCCTTATTTACTTTCGGTTCATCTGGATATAACTTCAGTAAATCGTTCTGTATATTGTATAGCCAGCAAACATTTTACGGAAGTAGATCTTTTAGAATAAGCGGGACGGTTTGGCTGGAGATGTGCATTTAACATGTACATAACGACGTAAAATGTAAGTTTTGTCTGACAATCAGTGGTCCGAAGGCATAGTTACCTCCTCGGTCCTCTTTATTTCCTTTTTCTCCCACAGTATCTTTACTCTGTATGGCCACCACTGCACTGAATTTGAAACAGCACCATACACCAGCAAAACTGAATTCAAATGATGGAGCTGATAAGGATTTTCAGTTACACATGCTTTAAACAAAGCGTCATCATTCCTATGTTGATTATCTTCTAGTAAGTGCCCGTACGTAAGGTACACAATATCATGTACCCTTAGCAAAATAAGTAACACGAACAATTTCCAAAGTAGACGCATTGTACCCACAGTTTGAGTGATTTGGATGTACCGTGAAAATTACCTCGCTAGAGATTCATTATAAGTATAGATTACTGCAATATGTACATACAAATATATGTGTACATACATATATATGTATGTACGTACATATTGCAGTATTGTAAATGTATAATATAATGCAAAATCGGTAAAGTAGAACTAATGTAATATTATCGCTAAGTAACGGATCCATGCGGACGACGTCACGGGGTAGTTTTACAGTACATACACTTATAATCAGAAATCAGAAATCAGAAATCAGAAATTTTATTTGTTAACATAGGTACATAACAAAGGTCTTGAGATCATAAAAATAGTGCGCTATGTTTTGCCTACATACAAGGCATACAAACATTTTACAATAAGTTTATATATAATATAATATAATAAAGATACATACATACATACATAGAGTGCTAAAACATAATTCTTTTGCCTTTACCTAGTTAGGTAAAGACTGTACAAAAAAGAGTAGAATTCTTTATACTGTGCCACCGTGCCGGGTCTATTACTTTCTACATACACCTATCACTCGAAAAATATGGTATTAGTTTTGTTATGTCCAGTAGACACTCAACAATATATTATTTAACTTTAGGATTAAAAATGCATATAGTACGATAATAAAGGAACAGAGAGTAGGATTTTTAATTTACCTAATTGTGATAATTTCACAGTCTTCAAATATTTTAGTTTGGTTAGAGACTAAGACGTTTTGTAAAGCCTTTTTTTCTTCCTTTCTTGCAATCAAATAAATAAATCAAAATAAGATGCATTGAAAGTAGAAGGGTAGGTATTTACTTTAGCCTAGTATCTTATCACTGATTTTAACAGCTCATGAAAAAAAATCTAACGAGGTAAATACTTAAATATTTTATCGGCATTACTTACCGATAGAATATTCAAGTACACACCGTATGTATATATAGAATGTATAGGTATTTATGCTCGTGCAAGATAACGTAGATAGTTAGGTACCTAACAGCAGCGTGTATGGTTGTTTTGTGTAGGTACCTAACTAGGTCGCAAACCGACGCATGTCACGTATAATCATTGTAATTTGAGTTCTATGCTAGTTGTACGACCGACGCCGACGTTCGTGTTCCGACCGAAGCACCTCGTACATGTCGGTCGGAATCGGAAAGCGCCCTTGCCACATGAGTAAATATCCAAGTTAGATATTTTACTCATGTGCCCACCTACCACACACCTAGTACGAAATGATAGTAGACATAGACAATATTGTAGCAAGCTCATATTCATATCCCTAGGGTATATAACAGCAGAAATTTACTGATTCTTGAGGCCTGGTGTTGCCTTGATCTTATCACGAGCGACAATAGGCTCACCACCTGCTACCTAGTTTACGTGGAACTAAACATAATTAAAGGATATCCTAGGTAAAGTAAGGTAAGTATCTCAAAGAAGGTATTTTACTAAAAATATGAAGGTAGGTATACACCTACTTACAGGATATTCATGTGTTGAATCTTTTGCATTTGTATTTGTTTCAGTCGTGAAATTTTAGTCATATTGATGAAAAATAGTAATAAATGTAGGTAAATACCTATGTATTTAATACACTAAAAAAATCTAAATAACTAATCTAATTTATTTGCAACACTAAATCTATACACACAATTTTTTTTTTTTGATATTATTTATTTGCAATTATTGAATTACGTAAATAATTTTTAACAAAACCGCATACGTCCGTCCGTCAGAAGGGCTTGCGCCGCTCTGCCGCTCTGCCTCCCGTCGCCCGCGCAGAGCCCCTGCGACGCTGATTCAGCCAAATTATCAATAACTATTGAAACATTATCCTAATAAATGAAATAAATCTATAGAGTTGACATTTGGTTTATTCCGGTTGATTCAATATAACTTTTATATTTATAACTATAGTAATTACAAAGTAATATTTCGATATAAGTGAAATCACGTTGTTTTAATATCGTTAGTATAAGTTATATAATCAATTATTGTAAATAATTCTTCTACTATTCTAAAGTTCATGAATCAAAGTATATTGTAGGCAAAAAAAAAAAGAATAAATAGCATTAGAATCTACTCAATTATCGAGATGAAAGTCGCGGATTTCGTCGAAATTTCGTCGGAACCACCTTAAGTACCCTTCGTTTGGCTTCGCCTTCGTTGGGTAAAAAGGGTGTAAAGTTCAAAATAAAAGGAGGGAAGGAATTGAAAAATTAAAATACCTATTTTAGTTTTCTAAGTTGCCGCTAGAGGCAATAATGGCGCTATTTGAAATTGTATTATTCAGAAACGAACTCTTACACATTTGCCGCCAGTAGTAAGCTATTAATTTTTTTTCAATCCGTACATCGTGGATTGGGAAGATTAAGGATATTATTTTTATTTTTTTATTACGAAATTCAAATTTTATTAAAAGAATATTTCTAAAATTCATAATCACAAAAGTATTACCGTATAGTACCAGAATATTGATGTTTTTTATTAAATTATAGAAGCTCGTTTTCTCCGTGTTTAGAATAATGTTTCTTTTTTTAATTTCTGTACGTACTTAATACAAAAAAAAAATTGAGCTGCATTTAAAAAAAAATCGCCCGGCCTACTCTCCAGCCTACTCAGCCTGCTGGTAAATCTGCCACGGTTTGGTGGCATTTTATTTTCTTATCTGTTCTGCAGTGTAGAGATAAAGAAGGAAATGAGTCAGTTGAAGAAAGGTACCAACCTAAGTACAAATTACACGGAATTAATTCGCGTCATCAAGCATGCTAATGCAGTTAAACTACCTACGTAAAACTGGAGAATATTGTAGCAATGAAATACCTAAGTAGATAACGCATATTTAGGCAGGTAGGTACTGATTGAAATAAATCAAGACGACTTACATTTTTGCTTTTAAAGAAAAGAAGAAAACTACCTACAAGTTTTGCCGTCGTTAGACGTATATTTTGTTCATTAAGCAAGAATTAAGTTTATGATGTACCTATGACGCTTAGTAAACACTTTGTACATTGTTTATAGAAGGTATAGTGTGAGATTTGGCAAGAACTGAGCACAATACTGTTGATCCGTTAATCGTTAAATAAAGAAGTTAACATTTCGTTTCGTTCGACGAGCACGTAACTCATCATTTAGCGATTAATTAAGTTAACTTTTAGATTAACAGTGCAAAGCTATGGATTTAGGATAGTTAAAATAAACATTGCAAAAAAAATAATAAATAAATAAATAAATAAATTACTTACTTAACTTACTACTTAAAATTTAAAAAACACTCATGTTTAAATAAGTATAAAAATAAATCTTACCTCGCCTGTTTTAATCCACTGTATGATTGCAACGAAAAGATAATAATAAATATACACACATAATATACAATAGGTAATTACCTAGATTATTATTAATTTAAAATAAAAACACCATTATATGTTTTGAGAGTACCTATTGCATGGTTTACTTTGTGCTCCTAAACTCTAAGAATGTTTGCGAAAAACGACTACGACAGGTAGTTTTTTGTAAACTTATATTGATCTACGACAATTGTCTAAAAAGCCTATATTTCTCTAAAATATGCAAACGATATTCGTTTAAATACTACAAACATTATGCAGTAGGTATCCACATATTTTACAGCTGTGATATATAGGGAAACGTGAAACATATAAATAAATAAACGTTGTTATCAAGTACCTAACTGTTGTTATGCATATTATGTGTCATCAGTGCATTACAGTTAAATCGTTTCCTATCTTTATTTGATCTACTTAGCACCCTAGGATTCCAAGTAGAATTTCCTAAAATAGGTGCACTTAAAATGTCTTAAAGACCGGCTCTTACAATGTTAATAATACGTTTTATATGAAAATAATTTACTTTAAAATTACTTAACCTTTTATACATAGATACCTACCTACGCAATCTATATTATAGTAAAAGCTTTCCAATAATATAAACAAAGTAAATTTTACAACATCGTAAACACTGAGTATTCTAAACAATAAAAGTCAAAGCAACACTCACCAATGCATTCGCGTTGACAGCCGCGCATTCTTCCTCTATCACTTCCTCCACCGCTCCTCCTTCGTACTCCTCTTCAGGGAGAGCGGGATATAGCCTCATACTCGTAGTGAACACTGTATCTTCCTCAGTAGGAAGTGAAGGATATAGCCTACCGCCATTGCCCAATAGCGGTTCCTTCCCATCAGATCCTTCTCCACGTTCTCCTTTAAGGAATCCTTTCACTGCCGATGCAGGCGAAGAACCCCGATGCCAACCCCATCCATTGGCTTTTAAATTCTTCGGATAATAATTCAACAAAGACATTTTCACTTTCTTTTACGCGCGAAACTTATTTCGATCTTGCCGAAAATAAACCGTGTTCTCCTCTCAGCGGATGAACTACGAATGAAGTGTATTTCGTTTTATAGGTACGATCTGTAAAGAGATTTTCATGTTAGATTGACTCACGATGCTGGTAAATTGGGAAATAAATTATTTGGAATGAGTAATACAAGATTTTCCCTATTTATTTCAATGCTCCCTAAAAATTACTTTCGTGGAACTAAATGTTAGTTGTTATAAATTATACGGTTTTGGAAAAGAAGCGTATAGTACCTACTATTAAATTATTTATGAGTACGAGTATGTCGCAAAACATACAACTATCAATTTTCAGCAAAAAAAATTATTAGAAAAGAATGTTTCAAATGACACAAGACTCTCTTTTGGTAGATACTTATTGGCGGGTTAGTTCTCCGCTTAAAGACTGCTTGGAAGACTTCAAAGGTATTTTAACATCTATTTAGACAAATTTAAACATAAATTTTGTTCCTACAAATAACTATAAAAATATCCTATCGTCTGTATATTTTCAAAATAAATAAATCTATTGTTTTCAGGTCCATTGTGCATTTGAATTTTAATTTCTCCAAGACCAATCATTATTTTATAAACAATTACTAATTACTGCATTATAATATGATTTATTATAATTTTGAAACAAACGCATAGCTTATTGTATGATTAGGTCAGTAGAATGTATGTAACTGCGTTAACCTTGTAGTTTTTATCAGTCGTGATCGCCTATTAGCTACGTCAAAGAATGAATCAGTCGCAAATTACTGTTGTTTTTTTCGGTAAGAACAAAGATGTGAAAATTTTTAAGGAAACTATGTCGTATCAAAAACATTTGGTCATACCAGCAACATTATAAAATCGTAACAACAACTAACTAGGTAGATATATAAATTTAATATCAACGTTATTATAATTATGCCAAGTAATGTAATAGGCCAAATACTGTCAGGTAGGTATAGTTAACTTGTTAAATTAAACATAAAATAATTTAAATAACTATCTGTGTCGCTATTGTTTCTGTATTCTACGGACAGTTATACACGACACAACAGGCACCTGTTAGCTGCCTAGCATCAGATCCAAGAGCTAGTATAACTCGACATTAAACCGAAAACACGAGATTGGTATGGCCCACAGACAGCTCAAAAACAACAATGCGTCGGGGAGGACGGAATCGCAGTCGAGCTACTGAAGGCCCTTCAAAGGCTCTTTAGTACTCCTCGAGAGCAAAACGCCACAGGTATGATACAGGGGTGTGGCGGGGTCTTATCGGAAGGCTGAGGGCAATGGAGTGTGCCATGTTAGGCGTATCCCTCTGCGATCGTTTAAGAAACGAAGAAATCCGCAGGAGAACCAAATTAACCGATGTGGTTCGCAGACTCGCCTCTCTGAAGTGGCAATGGGCAGGACACATAGCTCGCAGAACTGACGGTCGTTGGGGCAGAAAGGTTCTAGAGTGGCGACTACGAACTGGAAGACGCAGCATGGACAGACTCCTCACAAGGTAGACCGAAGATCTTATAAGGGTGGCAACAGATGGATGTGGGCGGCGAACAAACGACTTTGCACGGTAAGCGCAAAAAATTCCTACGGTGAGCGTACATCGTTCTACTTGGTTCCTCGACTTATTAACCAACTACCCACTAAATTGCGTAATGAAATAACTTTGTCTAATATTAAAATTAAACTAAAGTCTCACTTTTTAGAAAATTTGGAAGGAAATTCTAAAGACGTGTAGTTGCCAAATTTCTAAACCCATATACCTATGTTCTAAGTATTTTAAGAATGTTCTATTGTCGACGTTGATTTATTTTAGCACTCATCACAAACCTCTGTGGTTTTAGAATGCTATGTAACTAAATAATTGTCTAAAGTGTAAACTGATAAATAAATAAAAAAAAAAAAAAAAAAAAAAAAAACAACCGACCACGGTGGCGAAAATTGGGGAAGGCCTATGTCCAGCAGTGGACGCCTTTGGTTGATACGATGATGATCTGTGTCGCTAAATTGCTCATCAGAGTTACAGCTTAGAGGACAGTACAGAGAGACAGTAACATGGGAGTTACGAGCCACCTAGAATTTAGTCACGTTTCGGTGTTTTGGGGGTTAAATATTAAAGAGATTTTATCCATTAACCTACAGTCCTACAGACAGTATAATCTTTTAATCTTACTGATGGTGAAGGACAACATCGTTAATAAAGTGTATGATTGGCCGGGACTTTCGCCTTGAGCAAGAGTGGATCAATGCTCATTCATAAATTTATTCCTTCTCGAAGTCTTTTTAGGAATATTATAGGCTGGGCGGAATACTACATTTATAGATAATATTATTTATCACTGAAGTTTAAGTCGAAATCACAGAAGAGTAAAGTAAATTTGTATACCCTATTTTCGCTCTACCTAAGCACTTTTCGTAAATAAGTATTCATAAATACCTATGTTTGTTTGGCTTATTTTAATGCTCCGTTGACATACACTACAACAATAACAATAAGTAACCGAAGCTATCTATACCCTGAGGACGTCCTAAACACAGACCGCTCCCAAGAGAAAAGTTTGTCATAGCCACTAGCCACATGCCTGAAGCTCTAATATTACATGAACCGGTATATATTTTAAAATTGTCTTTAAATTTTAGAGAACTGTATTTAGTGCATAAACATCGAATAAGTACACAATAAATTAAAAAAATCTTGACGACGAGTGTCGATGATTTCATTTTCTGCATTTTAGAATCTTTAAAATTTGTTAGTTTAGAGTAGAATTGTAACGTGCAGGAATTGAAGAGCTTATTAACAGGTTAATAGTATTTAAAATAATGTCACGAAACTAAAGCAGTAATTATAATAGCCATTATAAATGATTTAGCAGTAAAATCAATAATAAACGAAATTAACAGATCTGTCGAATCTAAAACTAGGGTAAGATAACGTAGACTGGCAGAGAATGTCTTCGTCATTAAGTCCGCCGATATATTTTTATATGAAGTTTAAATAAGTAAATAAAAATGAATACATAAGTAAACAAAGAACTAGGTAGTTTATTTTAATTATAAACTGTATAATTAATTTTACGTTTATTTTGTGGGTGTGTCTACGAAGCAACAAAGCACGAAATTAGGCCGCTCCCTCTACACACTATGGCATCATTTGACCTCTTTGTTACTTAGGTACCTACCTGTTAATCACTAAATTAAAACTATAGACTTTGTTTATGGCTGTTAGGGGACATGAGTACTTTTTTTTTACTAAATAGTTGCTAATTAAAAAGTAAAGTGCTAAACATAAAAAAGGAGATGATCGGGTTTATGTCCGTAAGTATATCCACAGAGTATATCTGTCTAAGATTATTAAGAAGACCTACAACGAAAGTTGGTGTATGCAACTTAGTGTCTGGAGTTTTATATTTATTTTAAGACCCTTTTTTGTTAATTGTATGTTTGTAAAGACCCTTATAATATTCAACATCCTCCAGTAAAAGCGTAATTTCAAAAATTTCAATTTGCAGAAATTAATTAATTGGATAGGGAATCCAACCTTGCACGAGTTGTGTTCAAATCTTTAAGCTCAGCACAAACAAATTGTGAGTTGTGCATTACTATCGGTGTACGTCATTCGACCGTCACTTGTCTTGTCTGCGTTGCTTGTAGTTGCATGATTGTATTTATGACGCAGTGTTACGATAGCCTCTACAATATAAACGTAAAAAATAATATACTTACAAAACTATATTTTACAATCAAAAATTAACGCACTGCTGTCTATTAAGCCCTCAGACGAAGAAAAAGAAGAAGAAGTAGTCCCTCCTAGTATTTATCAAATGACACGTCTATGTTACTAAGGATATCATATCGTGTGCCAAATAACTTTAGGCTTGCCCCACATTTTTTGGCAGCAAAAGTAAGTATTAGTTTTCCGTAAAGTGACTCAGTTAGACGTGGGGTATATTGATATATGTGGCGTCTCGCTTCGAAGTACTACTGCTTACTGTTGGGAAAACCTAATGTAGGTGGCGGGAAAACATTATTTGTAGGTAAAAAATAGAAAAACAAGAACGACCGCGGCACGCGACAAACTAAAGGTAAGGCCATGGGCGCTGCCAGATTTACTTTCAGGGAGATGCATTTGGCTTCCAGGAGGGTGCATTTACATTTCATTAGGCAAACTGCATCCTTAGTATTCAAAAGAAGGACAATTTACTGACAAGGTAGGACAACATATTTGACAACAACGTATAGACGCTTCTCAACTCAAAAACTCACATTATTAAAAATATTATCTTTTCTACATACTTATGTATGTGTTATTTTTTTAGGGAGGTGCAATCTTGCATCATGCGGCGTGTAAGGCTGTTATAATATGAGTAGGCTACTATTTCCCAAATACTTAAGAGTATTTTTGTCGTTACATCTATACATATAATAAAATTGGAGTGTCTGTTTGTAATATTGACATAACCGTTTTTTACTACATGAATATATATATATACGGCATACACCAAAATAACATTTATCAATTTTTGTCTGTCTGTCTGTCTGTCTGTTAGTTCCGGCTCATCTCTGAAACGGCTGGATCGATTTTGACGGGACTTTTATTGGCAGGTAGCTGATGTAATAAGGAGTAACTTAGGCTACGTTTATTCTAGAAAAATTCTGTTATTTTAGAAAAATAAAGATCGATGTTCGCCGGGTCAGCTAGTTTTATATAAAACTAACCGTTGCGCGCAGCTCCGCCCGCGTGAATGTCGGTTATCGTATAATATAAATATATTTACTAATCATGAACCTGTCTCTGTTTATAAACTAACGGTTTTTCATACAAACTTTCATACTCTATTTCAACCCCCTCGATTCTTTTTTTGGAATAAAAAGATAGGATGTTATTTCCCAAGGTCTAGTCTATCTCTATGATAGACTAGACCTTGGGAAACAACATAGACAACCAAATTTTATCAAGATCTGTCCAGTGGTTTAGGCGTTAAAGCGTAAGAGACAGACTAAATACTTTCGTATTTATAATATTTGTATGGATTGACAGAGAGACAAGTAAAAACCTTATTCCAATGTAAGCGACGCGGAAACTTGTTTCTGAAGGTAATCCACTAAACTGATTCTTTCATGGTTTACTTGTTGCTCTGCATTTAGAGTAAAGCGATTTTAATGAGGTCTTACTGTAATTTGACCAAATATGTATAATAAGCTAAATGTGAAACAAATTTGGCCAATTACTCAAGTACTGACAAATGAATACAATAGGTACCTATACCTACATATTTTTTTCTGTAAATAAGACAACTACGAATGCTTATGGCGTTGTGGCGAAAATTGTGGGAGGCCTATATAGTAGTGGACCGCGATAGACTGATCAAGATGTTGAGATTGAGAAGACAACTCCAACACCAGAGAACAAGTGCTGTGTTCTGTGAACTATGGATATCATTATAATTTCAGCCCATAGACGTTTACACCTAAACACGGCCTGCACCCAAACACTGAAATACTGTATTTGCATTTTTTTTAAATGTACATATAAACATATGTATATATTAGCCTACCAAAGTGACTCCTCTCTGCAGTCAGTAGAACCCAGAAGTGGCGGACACCATTCCAAAAGTCAAACTACTGGTATGGTGGCCTTCACTATGGTAGCTTAGTGAGATGCTTTTTCACGCCCCGCTTAAAAGACCCAGGATCAAAATTAGATGGTAACACATGCGCTGGCAAAAAGTTCCAGGCTTTAATTGAGCGACAAAAGTATGAAGTGCTGAACCGTTTGGTTCCAGAACCTTTAGATTGCACTGGATAAAAAGAGAAAGGGTGGGATTAATTCAAAGAGCTCTTCAGAACACTCTCCGTGGTAAAGGCGATAGAAGACGGCCATTTAGGCGATGTCTCTTCGCAGCTGTAAAGGCTCAAGAGTCTTAGTAGCCTCCGGGCTTCCGATGATACGGACTGCTCGCCGCTGCAACCTATCAAGTGCATCCAGTAAGTACAGTGCGGAGCCATCCCAAAGATGAGAGCAGTACTTCACGCAGTAACACACCTGTGTCTTGTAAAGAAGACAGAGCTGCTCGGGCGTGAACTACCGTCTCACCCTGTTCAGGACTCCGAATTTACAGGAGGCGGTTTTAATGACGCAGTCGATGTAATTTTTGGGGTTAAGATCTCGGCTGACGTCCATACCCAGGATACTAAAGCTATCCTGTAGTGGTAGCGCTGTGTTCTGAAGAGAGGGAAGGCGAAGGAACGGAGATTTTTTTGCAAAGAACGCGCACACCTGTGTTTTCTTGGCATTGAACTCGACCAAATTCTCACAACCCCATTTAGAAATGCGATATATGACCCGGTTGAGCTCAACGACAAGTTCTAGACGTTTTGTCTCGATGTCAGTCTGTTTAGCCGCAGAATGTCCGAGATATCGTCCATGCACTGTACTATCATCTGCATAGCAATTAGTGTTGCCAAGGGACAACATGTCATTGACATGCAGAAGATACAGAGTGGGCGACAGGATGGACTTCTGGGGCACCCCAGCGTTGACCTGCAAATAATTGGAGGCCGATCCGTCACAAAGGACTCTAATGCGGCGCTCATGCAGGAATGTGGCAATCCAGTTGCACAGCTGGGGTGGCCGACCGTATGCTGGAAGCTTGGACAGAAGCGAACGGTGCCAGACTCAATCGAAGGCTTTAGTTATGTCAAAGCTAATAGGCAAGGACTCTACATGCCTGTCCATAGCTTCACCGCATTGGTGAGTGATATACGCTAGAAGGTCCCCGTAGACCGTTTTGACCTAAAGCCATATTGTCGGTCACTAATTAACGAGTGACCCTCTAGGTAGCGGACTAGTTGGAAGTTTATTATCAGCTTAAGCACCTTGCAGAGAACTGAGGTGAGGTGGGTCGATAGTTGCTTGGCTCGGACCTATCCCCTTTTTTGGGAATCGGTTGAACATTTGCCTCTCTCCAAGCTTCCAGCACAATTCCCGAGGAATACGATAGGCGGTACAGGCGCGTCAATGCAGGAGACAACTCCGCTGCGCATTTCTTAAGAACCACCGCTGGAATACCATCCGGTCCGCTGGCTTTCCGCACATCGAGCGACCTTAGTTCCGCACGGACATCACGATGCCTAATACGAATATTAGGCATAACGGAGTCGCAGCCAGATATAGTCGGCGGGTGCAAGCCACGGTCGTCGATTCGGGAGTTAGCCGCAAAGAGTTCTACAAGCAAGTTTGCTTTCTCTTGCGGCTCGTGGGCCAGCAATCCATCAGGACATTTCAAGGGGGGGCAGCAAAAGCTTGCAGAAGTTGGATTGCACGGCCTTGGCTAGTCGCCAGTAGCTACGGCTACCCGTATGATACGAAATTAGTTCTTGCCCAATCCGTGCAATGCGCTGGGCATCCGCTCTGATGTAAGCCCTTTAGGCGATCCAAGCTAGTGTCGCGCCGTGCTCGGGCTCTGATCCAAGCGCGGTACGCCGACTCTTTTTGTTAAACAGTATCGGCGCACTCACGGTTGAACCAGGGACGCGTTTTGCCCGCACTGGTGACATCTGAGGATGGAATGTAATATTCCATACCTAACAAGATTTCACCAGCGACAGCACTAGCACTTTGCGACGGATCCCTGTCTTTAAAGCAGCGTGATGCCCATGGGACTGAAGCAAAGTAATCCCGCATACCATCCCAGTCTGCTGACGAATAGTGCTATAGTCGTCGCTTTACCTCCGCACGTCGTCGATGAGCAACAAGGGCACTGAGGCGCACACCAAACAGTGATCGAAATTACCCAGTGGGGCGTGGACCAAAACACTGTATTGGTCTGGGTGACTCGTCAGCAGTAGATCTAGCAAAAAGGGCGCTTGACCTGGAATATCTGGTATCCTGGTGGGATGGATTACCAGTTGCGTCAGGTCATGCGTGAGAGCAAATGCATGGGCGGCTCGTCCCGCATGGTCTGTTCTGAGAGAACCCAACCAGGTCTCGTGGTGGGCGTTAAAGTCTCCCAGAAACACCAGTTCCGCGGTCGGAAACCGCTTCTGTGCGCTTCTGGCACCTGACTCAGATGGTCAAAGAGTCGAGTTGTCTCTAAATCTCCGGAGTGGGAACGCGTAGACCCGGCTCTTATATATCCGCCCGGATACTTTTAAAAGTTTAATCTTTGTGCTTTAATCTACATTCATAATAAGTTGTATTTAGTCTCGGTAATGTTTTTATACCAACTAGAACATAATATCGTACCAGATTGATTGGTTTATTTAGTTTTGTTGTCATCACGTGCCAGACTTGTTTATTATTTCAGGGTCACTCAAAAGAGCGATAGTATTTTAATCTTGACATAACACTACAAAAAATTTACTCCCAACATGTTAAAATGACCTTATATTGCTTATACTTATCAAAGTATTTAACAACCTTATTGTAAATAGTAATATTTAGCTCATTCCAATAAAAAAATCGCAAAGTAAACTTACCTCTTCTCGTTCCCCAGACACTATTGAATGATTCAGATTAAAGAATGAGCGGTATGTGATCCGCAATATACCTATTTGCTCATGAATGAAGTTGTAGTTGACGAAGTTTCACGTTCAGAAAAATATTCTAAGATTTTGTTTTTGTCTTTAAATTGTAGGTATTATAAAAATCAGGTGTTTATTATTTAAAACGTTATTTTATGTAATTAGTAGATATTACGGACTAAAGATAAATATTTACGTTAGGAAATATGACTGTAGAATATGATGTGTTTGTATAAAGTGTTATTAAACGCCATGATGGCCGTCAAAGTGCTAAATGTCACTGTTATTGGTATGGATGTATTTTTTAAAAATATCGATATGATTAAAGAGCACCGATATAAAGATATTTTATTTAAAAAAAAAGCTTGTACATATCCAATGTAGTTTTAGTTTTTTTAGTTGCACGTAATATGTATTGTAATAGATTAAAGTTTATCGTTAAAAATAACAATAATTTTTCATAAATTTATTAAGCAATGTTAATTGCAGTTAGTTTCCTTTTTTCTCGAAAAGGCAAAGGGACCTACCCATACAGCCATGACCATGACATTGAAAGGTATTTTTTGATTTATCGTTAGCAGCGCTATAACAGATATCGGCGCATAGTCGATAGTTTTAGGTGTCGGTATATCGATATTTATCATATCGTATCGGTTTTTCGATTTATCGTTTCTTGCATCCCTAGTTATTGTCACATTGACTGCTATGCCCGCACGTGTTTTTATTGTAAGAAATAAACAATAAAATGAAAGTTCTATCAGAAGAAAGGACGCGAATTTTATTCGAGAAATTAACGAAATAGTAAGTTCATCTTTTATTCAAGAAACTGAGATTATTCAATTTTTGGGGTACGAAATAACCACACTTAGTTTGGCGGTTCAGTTCGATAAAAACTTTAATTTATAACCTCTCTTTTATACTTAAATGTTTCTAAGTAGATCAGTTATTATTACTGGTTGTGCCTGTGTGGCGAAGTGGGCTGCTGTGGGTTTGATTCCAACACAGGACACAATTTTGTGTGATCCATAAAATAATAGTGCTTTCCTTGTGTAAATGTAGTAGTTTATTGATTTATACACATCAAAAGGCAGGTAATATTCATAGTAAAGCGAACAGAGACTTATGGTCATTTAAAAAGTGACATATCAGTATTTTAGTCATATTATTATCTGCAATCTCCTGATTAAATTTGTCTGTAATTTACTATTTTCTTTTTTCAGTATAGGGGTAAATGTAAAACTACTAATAGACAGACCCGATGGCACTTACTGCTTCAGAGAGAAAAAAGACAGAGTTTACTACATCTCAGAACGTCTATTACACTTAGCACAAACTGTCAAACCTGATAATTTGATATCTGCCGGCACTTGCTTTGGGAAGTTCACGAAAACAAACAAATTCAGACTGCATATCACAGCACTGACTTATATAGCTCCGTATGCACCATTCAAGATTTGGGTGAAACCATCATCTGAACAACAGTTTTTGTATGGACATCATATTATTAAGAGTGGTAAGTTTTGTTTATTGTCATTTTGTAGTCTATGATGACCAAGTAGTTCTCATGTTAAGTGGCAGGTGCTGGCAGGCTAAAGCTTGCCAGTGCTTATGGCAGTTGCAGTCCTGTAAAAGGAATATAGTATACAGTCATGTAGTACTCAATTAATTCATAATGCATCACAAAACCAATATAATGTTCATACCACCATAGGTCTTCATACTTGTTGATGGGCTTGTTGTTCATACCTAGACTGCCTGCGAGGTCTAGTAATATAATCTAATAATATCACAACAACTACACACAACGCCATCTAGACCCAAAGTAAGTATACAGCTTGTTTTATGGAATCTAGAATGCGAAATACATACTTAAATACTATTTTTTTTGGAAATACATACTTAATATATATAGAAACACCCGAAACCAATGAAGCATGCATTTAAATTGGTTGGATTATGTCAGGCAACTCAGGTTCTGCCCAGAAGCACAGATGTTTCTTGGTAACTTGGTAGCTTTTGCATTGGGTCTTCATTCCCTCGCACTCTAGGACCATGAAGTCCCCATATATATAAAACAGATAGGAATATTACATGGACTTTTAAAAACCTACTACCTTCAAAGTCTTGTGCACTCTTCGTCTTTACAAACGTATTGCAAGCTAAACAATTAGTATTGCTCAAAGATGTATTTTGATTTATATCATTACATTCACAGGTCTCGGTCGCATCACAGATAACACGCCCAAACATCATGGAGTCGTAGTCTACACTATGTCAGACATTCCCATAGGTTTCGGTGTTGCGGCGCGTACCACAGCAGAATGCAGACACGCGGATCCTTTAGCAACAATTGTATTCCACCAGGCTGATGTGGGAGAGTATATACGGTCGGAAGATACGCTTACGTGATTTAGGAATTAAATAGTATTTTTTAATAAAGGTTTATTTATTTTTTACCCATTTCATAGTTATATCATCATTTTGATCAAAGATGCCACTGATTGAGAAATGTCTTTCGCATGCAATGCAATGGACAGACTTTGATATTACTACCACGCCTTGTAGGTGGATGGGTGATCGCAATAATGACAGTATTTTTCAGGATGTACTAATGTCCTGTAAAAGACACACTTAATACTGACTTTCACTATTATGGTGAACTCATTGTGTTAGGTGAAATTTATTATACTTTTACTTTACTTATGGTGAGATGTGGGATCGTCATTTTTTAACGGGTTTTAAAGTAAATATTATAATTATGAATATAAGTCTGAATCATTTGAATAAAATAAGATAATATTACAATAGAATTCCTACGAGATGATAGACTTTTTTGGATATTTATATAAATGCCACCTAGTGAATAAATAGTGTAGCATTTGCTTATGTATACTCATGACCTGGTTTTACTAGTACGTCAAAAAAATTATAGATGTCGCTATTTTGAATGTACTGAAATAAAATTAGCTTGTTAAGGCTTATCGCGCGGCGCGCGCTGTCGTTTCAATCTCTTCCTCAATATTTATGTGACTATATTTACGTCAAAGTAAGTATGATTAATAGAAAACAATCAGTGTAGTTTCATAACAAGTGGAATGAAGCCGTGACTCTCGTAAATTGCGGTGTTATGACGCTTGGCGGGATTATAGCGTCAACCATAATGTTTGGTGAATAATGAATATGAATGGGGCCGAATAATAATATATGATAATATTATTTGTTATAATGGGCTTAGGAACGGTAAATTGGGTTTTGTGAGTGTCAGTTAGTCAGTCTATAACTTTCTTTGAAGAAGTACGGTTAGGTTAACAAGACAAGTTGTGACAGCAGCCGGAAAACACTTAGTACATAGATTATACACTATCATAGCATCATAGCTTTAGTAGGTAGAATAACTACTACTCACTAGCCTAGGTAGGTACTGCAGAAGCAAAAAATAAATGGTGTAATGGTGTGATGTTAAATAGATTAATGTGGGGCCTTGTACAGTTTCTAAAAACAATTTGGAACAAACGAAAGAATACGCAGACCAGGGTAGGCTCATATGTTTTTCTGGTCTATGCTATTTCCTACTTCTGATCTACCTATTTTATAGATTTTTTATTTATGGATACAGATTTACTTACATTTTTGAGTGAAGACAAAACTAGACAATCGTACCTACTTGTGACTTAAAACTGGTGCTTGTTTGATATCTCGACTGTTTTGTCTAAGTAAATATAAAATTGCTAAATGTACCTATTTAGCATTTAATTTTCATTTCTTTATTAATACAATTAGCCCCCTTTCCTCTTTCCTCACCTCCCTCACTATCACTACCTTCAATTATTACCCTATTTACAGCCGCCATAGTGGAGGCGGATTAGTCACATAAGAAAATAATTTTTAACAAAAAGAAAACCGACTTTAAACAGGAAAGAAACTAAAAAGTAACAAGTAATTGTTATAAATCATTGAGGAGTTCCCTCGACAGTCTTTGTGCATCATTAGATCGTCTCCAAACCTTCACTAAATAGTAGTGCCTTAAAATACTTAATGAAAAACATAACAAATGCACTAGTCGTCAGTAAGGTTTTCGAAAGTTCCCCTCGATTTCTCTGGGATGCCATCATCAGATCCTGGTTTCCTTATTATGGTACCACCCTCGAGATATCTCCTTTCCAACAAAAAAAGAATCATCAAAATCGGTTCATAAACGCCGGAGTTATCCGCGAACACACATAAAAAAAATATATGTATAATATACGGTCGAATTGAGAAACCTCCTCCTTTTTTTGAAGTCGGTTAAAAAGAAAAAGAACATAATTTTTAGGATAAACAGCCCACATAATGGTACGTGGTAACTGTCGCTCTTGGTCGACTCAGAGTTCCTGGAATTGCAGGAGCAATGCCACTTACTTAGGTACTACTTTGTGATTTTCCGATAGGATCTATAAAAAAGTGTTTTCGAATCTGTAAGATCAGCAATCGTCATTGCAAACGGCATCAAATAAAACACCAAAACGGTTGAAAATAAAACCTTTTTTCGAGATCTCGATTTCTGAATGTGTGAATATTTCTTTTTTCGACAATTTACCAGAAAAAAGTTGACTCCTAAAAGTTTAGAACAATGTGAAAATATCAGAACGACGACGTAAAGGGATAACGATAATCTCTTAAACGTGCCTAAGTTTATACACTTACTGAGCACAGCCTTTGTAGCAATCTCTCTGCTCAGTGCTCTTACCGCTAAATAATAAACCGTCACTTTATTTAAGAAGCTCTTAAGTTTTAATACGAATTTCACCGACAGAGGAGCCTTTTAAGTCCCTAAATTTAACTAACGTTTGAGTATTTGGGCAGACGGTATCTTTTCTACATGTGGTAACTAACTGTGTAAGAATAGCTTTTTATTATTATTATTATTATTATTTTTATATTATAGCCTACCAAAGTGACTCCACCCCGCCTGATGGTAAGTAGTCAGTGGAATCCAGAAGTGGCGGCCACTATACCAAAAGCCATCGTCTTAAACTACTGGTATTGTGGCCTCCACTATGGCGGCTGGGAATGGGGTTAGGGGAAGGGAATGAAGGAGGTGAAGAAAGAGGAAAGGGGGAAATTGGACCTCCGGCGCTCTAGCTAGAGCCCTTTCAGTCGGTGGGTGTTGCAAGGCGACTAAGAATAATATATATATATATATATATTACGCTCTGTACGTGTCGCTCGCGTGTATAGTTGTGTACTTATACTTAGGTAAACAAGTCATTTATTCAGGAATAAACGTAGTTGATACACCACGCTAAATTACGACATGGTAGGCCCAGATAAAGATGGCGGAACGAGCTGGACATAATGACAGGAACCAACTGCCGGTACATCGCTCCCGATTTTTGAAAACAGTTGCAAATTATATACTAGTCCACATTAAATTAAAATACATTTTCAGTACGCAGCAAAGAGTAAGTCAAATCTGAACTTAAAACCTTCTGAAATAGGCATAGGCACGTATCTGAAGTCCTAACTGATTTTTAATAGGCACCAATTTTACTCGAACGTTCCTAATATTGCTGCTAAAACGACACAATTAGATTTAATGTTACAGCAAAATGGTCCTAAACTCAAAGGAATAGAGGTGTTTATTCTGTATTTTATATTTAAAACTTACAGCGTTTTGTAAAATATTATGTTTGGCCATTTGAGTTTGAAACGTGATTGTATTCCTGTAACAGTTTAGTTCTTTGTTTTCATGGCTATGAACCTATTTAGAATACTACCCACAAGGAGTTTCTCGCAATTAGGCATTACAGGCTTGTGTGCCACTCTCTAACGGTGTTAATTAATAGCAAGAAAAGTCACTCTTGTCTTCAGTCTGTAAGTATCTTTGCTAGCTTTTTTTTTAACTACGATACGCAATGGACTTCGATACGAATTCACTGTCGTTATGAGAATTTCTTACGGTTTGTATGCATGTATTAAGCATACAAACATTACTTATAAAATCAATGTTATTATATTAGAGAAAATTATAATTATGATGAGAAAAGCCGAGCGTTTTAAGAAATTATAATCATGTCGTGAAAAACATAGTACGTATGTCCACGTGCGAAGCAGGCACGTGTATAAATTAATGCAGCAAGTGCAGTATATTCACAGTAAACCCTTTTTTTAACACAAGTACAATAAATTGGCAGAGAGTTAGTAAGTCTACGTGGAATGTCCTACATGCGTGGAATGCAATGGCACATCGTTCAGTTAAGTAGGGAAACCAATTTTAGGGCAGTTTTTTTTATTTAGATAAGTAGGTATATGACGAAATTGTCAATTACTTTCTTATTTGCTGTTTATGTATATTGTCACTTTAATTAAAGATGGGCAGAAGTGTGAAAGTAATGCCTATTAGTTAAATAGGTATTTAGAAAAAGTTAGCATCTGAAGAAACAGACAGAAAAAAAAGCGACTTCCTTGATATTATCGATACTTATTTACCTATAATTAATGCTCTTGTTAGTTACGAATAGAAAAACATTCAAATTTTAGAAATCTGAACATGCGTTACTTATACTTTACTTACAACCCTTATAACCATAAAGATATATAGGTACTACATCTATACTTACAACACATATCAATGTAAAATCGTACAGTAATAATAATAATAATAATCATTTATTTCAGGCATCAAGGCCCATACAATAAATACCTTAATCTTAAGTACATACTAATAAACTTACAAGTAGGTAATAATGTACAGTCACCCTACATCACTGGCATTCCGTGCATATACATTATAACTATTGCATGAAATACTTGCATAGATATGCATACTTGACATTAAAATATTCATTCTATATTCTACATATATTGTTCAGTTATGAAATTAGATATGCGAAAAACGTGTGTGGAAATAGCATGGTATGTACTACCTACCGGATAAATTAACTAACGATATTATTTTGAATTGAAGATTGTACCTGGTAAGTACCTAGTGTAAATTATTTAAAAATATATAATAGCTAGATATCCGCCCTCACTTCGCTTTAAAAGTTTCATTTAGTCTCACAAGAAACGCCTACATAAAATATAATTGAAATACGTCTGCAAAATATTATTGCTATATGTATTACAATTTAACTTTTGCTGTCTACTGTATTGCAAAATAATAATACTGAAATTCGGAGAATTGCAAAAAAATATTTCAAACATAATAAAACATAGCCAATGGTTACCCGCTGCATTTACATGATTTCTAAGAATTTTTTAAAACGGTAACGTAGATATTTAGTAAAATCATTACAAACAAGTTTTTTTCTTTATAATATTAGTTTAGATAGATATGTTGAAGAAGGAAGAGTAAGCAGACTTCACAAAAGAAAAAAAAAACTCTTCAGTTCACTTTCACTTCAAGGTGGAATGACTCGACGGTGGCAAGCTACCGAACGAGAACGGCTTATAATATCAGCTTGTTTACTGTCCCATTGCAGGGCAAAGGCCTCTTCTCATACTGAGAAGGTATCGAGAACGGCTTACGACTGATCAACGTAGAGTTGAAGACACGAAGATAGGAACATCTTTCTGCTGATATGATGGCAACAAGTAATCTTAATAATTCACGTAATACATGTGAACATGTCGCAATGAATTTTGATTCCGTCTTCACTATAATCAAGGAAGGTTTTGGTATATAATACATTACCCTATTACTTATAGGGCACTAGCAGAAACGGTAATAGTGAACCAAGCTGGGAAATTATAACTATTGATACCGATGCGAAGTGAGGGCAAGTGGCTAAAAATAAACCAAAGTGGAAATCCGAAATGAAATCAATTACATTGGTAATCTTGAGAAGCGTGTACGATAAAACAGCATTAACTTTATTATTTGATGTTAATCTTCTTGTAAAATGAGTGGAAACACGACATTTCTTCATTACTTGACGGCAACTTCAACCTTCACAAACTTATGTTTATAGTATCGCTTTCGAAGTGTAACCATTAGAACATTAGAGAATCACGTTATAGCCAATAAATGGTGGCGTGGCGGAGGCCTATATCAAGCAGTGGAGTCTTTTGGCTGATATGATTAAACTGTTTTGAACATAACAGACAAATTACACTTTATTTATGTCATCTCTAAAAGCTCTATTTGTTAGTGCTCGGTTTGAATATACAAAGTTTTTAGAGTCAAATGTCGTACCTGCTTTTTCACAAAAAAAATGTGTTACAAATAAATTGTCGCTTTTAATAACTTTGGACGATAACGGCGAATTAAGATTCATTCCTATACTGTAATTTTTATATACGATGAACGTACATGTAGTCTATTTTAAAACGTTCTTACAACTTGGTCAGCCAAGGCAACAAACAATAACATAAGTTTCATAGTGTTATAGCCTGCGAAGTTCTCGGGAGCTCGGTGAAACAACATTGAAACCACGTAATCTGCCTTTATCGAGCTTTACTTGTCTATTCGACAAACAGTACTGTGTAGTGTGTATACGCCTTTACACGCTCGTAATCTATGAACTTCTGAACGATTAAGGTCACCCAGTTCCTGAAAGGCCGGTCAAATCATTGTTTAGCTAAAATTTCTGTCAATTTAATATGGCTGTCAAATCAATTGGAGTTTCTGAAACGAGCAGTGCAAAACTATGATGATTATTTTGATTTGACATTGGCACTTCACATAATATTAAGATTGAGTAGTTAATTTTTATTTTTATCAGCCTTGTAGAAACTGGATGTCGTTCTCGTCATAAAAGTTCGCGTCCATTGATCTACATCAGTACTAGATGTGATACTCATGCTAATATCCGAAACGGAAATTATTGTGATCTAAAAAGGAACAATGGTAAATTTAACAAGGTGTCTAAAACATACAGTTTTTATAATAATACTGCATTATAAATATATTACTGGCCTATTGGTCTAGTGGTTAGTGACCCTGACTGCTAAGCCGGAGGTCGTGGGTTCGATTCCCAACCAGGACAAACCTTTGTGTGATGAGTATGATTGTTTGTTCCGTGTCTGGGTGTAATTTATCTATATTAAGTATGTATTTACAAAAAAAAATGTATATAAGTAGTATATCAGTTGTTTAGTACCCATAACACAAGCAAATATAATTGCTTAATTTGGGGCTAGATGGCGCTGTGTGAATGTGGTAGAATATTATATTATATTTTGATATACCATAATAATATAAATTCGAAGAATTAACTTAGTTTAACGTAAAGAACCAATTGTAGTCCTAAGTTAATTGGCCGACAAGCACCGAGTAGTAGACAAAAGCTTTTGACAGACATAATTATCTATGATCACGACCTATCTAGCGTTACAGAAACCTAATAGTGTAGCTATCATACGATTCTCGAGTCAAATTTACAAGCCAATGACATTATTATGTCAACTGACAAGATGATGAACTTAAACTAAAAACTCATGCTTTTAGTAACACAATTGGCACATGACAAAGTCAAAGTCAAAGTCAAAGCATTTATTTCATTTAGATCAAAGTATGATGCTTATGAAAAGTCAACATTACATTTAGTCAGCCAATTGACCTACAGCCAGTTCGCTGACGAGGTAGAGCTGTGAGAAGAACTGGCAAGAAACTCACGCCACTCTTTTCAATCGCCAGATAATTACAGTTATTTGAATGAGTTACAATTTAAACACTCAACGCAACCAAAGAACCATACAAAGTAATTATTACAAATTAACTAATTAATATAATAACATTAACATTGACATGATTAACAGCTATTAATGAATTATTGCGTTTAACTAAAAATTAACTAATCACCTATTAAATCTCATGTGAAGTACCAATAGGGTAGTTAAAAAATGTTATATTTTATGCTTTACCAAAATGAAATATTTTTGGCAATGGTTATATAGTGCCGTTTCATTGTAGAGGTCGTGAGCCGCCTTCGTTTATAACATAATTATTATTTTGGTTGCTGTGATTATTATGGTTACCTTGGGTACTAGATACCTGTGTTGTTATTTCATTATTATTAATAATATTATATTGCGTTTCGGTCGGTGAGTAAGTCCGACAGAGTGAAGAAAACCAGGTGATAAAAGTGTATTAGACCCTTCATAAATGCCTTATTTTTTATATGTTAGCCTACCAAAGTGAATCCACTCTGCCTGATGGTAAGCAGTCAGTGGAATCCAGAAGTGGTGGACACCATACCAAAAGCCAGACTACTGGTATGGTGGCCTCCACTATGGCGGCTTAGTGAGATGCATTTTCACGCCCCGCCATTGCCATTGCTTAAAGAAACAGCTAAATATATCTATAGGTCCCAGTAACTACTTCCATCAGACAAACCGTTTTAATACCACCTTAGTTGTATTGTATAAAATAAACACTAGTTTTCTAAAATTTCGTTTCTATCTATCCAATTTCCAATACCGTAATTTCCGTCTTTTATTTGTGAGGTAAATGCTATAAAATATAACAATCAGAATATTCAATAAAACCTTTGTAAACTAGCAGTCAACTCGATCACATAATATATATACTCGCAATACATACGTGACACCGTTTGATGTCATAATACAAGGTTTAATAATATATTTATATATTTCGATAATATTAAATAAATTCACGTCTTTTTATGTGTTTCAGTGAATTTTGACTGGTTGGTGACTGAATATTCATGATTGATTATGTATAAGATACTGATATTCGACGCTAAAACTTGTGCTCGACATTTTCCAGATTTCTGAGAACGTAATAACGATTGTTAAAAATTTATGACAAGTGGCATAAATTTCTAGGCTATAGGTATAATATCACGCTACTGGCGACGGCAGACAAAAAATGTATGGGTTTGCTAACGCCAGGCCAACATAGTTGTTAGCTTATGTCAATCCGGTACATTTTTTAATCTATTATATGTATAGAATCTCGTAGAAATCTATGCCAATTGTTCTCTCAACACTCTTGGCGTTCCACTTCAGTCAACTAATAAAAAAAGCAAGGAGCAGATGAGATTCTGGGCGAATATAAGTGATATTTTAAACTGGAAATCAGATGATGACTACGGTAGTAGATCCACGCTGGTTTCTGCATGAGTGGGCCAAATCGTCCGGGGAAGTACTACCCTCTCATAGAAGATCGACGTAAGAGTAGTAGTATTCGTACTACTGCGTTTCGTTCGGTGAGTGAGAGTGCCGGAGGCCCAATTTCCCCCTTTCCTCTTTCCTCACCTCCCTTACTCCCGTCCCCTAACCCCATTCCCAGCCGCCATAGTGGAGGTCACCATACCAGCAGTTTAAAACGATAGCTTTTGGTATGGTGGCCACCACTTCTGGATTCCACTGACTGCTTACCATCAGGTGGAATGGAGTCACTTTGGTAGGCTAATATATAAAAAAAAGGTAACTGCCCCATAAAGTTAGATTTAATATAATCAAAGTATCCTTTTATAAACACACAAAAACACGTCAATTAGGTACTCAAATGCAACTATAATCGCCAAATAACTCATAACAACAGAACAACCAATCCACTCAAAGAAAGAAAATTTTTACATCGTATAAACAGCATATAACTTAGTTCTGTCTACCCTTCTCATGGAGGCACTGAACCGTAAATATAAGACCTTTCAGTTCGAAGAATTCGTTGCACGAATAAGGAAAGATTTGATGGGTTTTGATAGCTCAGTGTTTTTTGAAAATATTGACATCTCATTACTGTTGGAGGTAAAGTCAAATTCATTTATATTAGAATTATACTTACATAAATAGCTAACTTCACGCCTGTTTTCCATTAATGGGGTAAGCAGGTGCACATACGTCGGTTACTTATAAATGTCATAATAACCAGATTAAAGTAAAGTCATTTTTGTTCAATATCCAGAAGCGAAATTAGAGCCATGAGAAGAACAGGCAAGAAATTAAGACCACTATATATAACATTTAATAAAATTTGTTATTTTGCCATCTATTATTATTGTCGTAGAGTTTCTTATTCACATAGGTATATTTTTATACAATTTCTTAATGATAAATTAAATAAAATAAAATGCAACAAAGACCTTTTAAATCATAACCCGAATGTAAACCGACACAATATCAAAAATTAAGGACCTAAAACTCATTACTCACGATAAAATGCCGCCTAAATTAATTATCTATGTCCCTCTTCAAGCTACCATTGTTTGGTCCTTACAGATTGATGTTAAAGTTATTTGTATAACAGACATACCTGTTTTATTTTTACTAACAAAATAAATAATAACATAATACCACATTTTCGCCGAAGAGGTAGACAGAGATGTTATAACATCCACCTTAGGTGCCATACAACAATTAATTGAGCTCAATTCCAGGCTATTACTGACAATTTCTCGACTAAAAATTACAATGTCACTCTACCTGACCCGGATGGAATCCGAGATTGCGTAGTGTTTATATGCAGTGTCACTGAACCAACGAGGCAGTGAGTCTGCCATATTTATATCAAGTTCTGAATTTTATCTTACTACTTAATATCATCATAAGAGGGTCTAACACCACCTCTTATGTCTCAGTATTATTTAGTCTTTTGTCTTTTTCTTTTGTATCATTAAAAACAAGGATAGAGAAAAAGAAAGGTACCTAATTGCTATAAGAAATAGTGGTAGGGCCCCTGAAAGATGTCCGCTGCTGACAATAAGTATGCTGCTGAGCATTATCTTAAAATATCTCTACTTTAAACTATCTTAAACTGCATTTATCTTTGCCTTTATGCCCACTGCTGGACATAGGCATCCATTTTCGCCATCTTGACTGGTCGTAAGCCGCCCTCATCCATCTTTTAATACATACTTCTAAATATATTACGGCCATTGCTTGAAATAAACCTATAACTCATTGACATTCACGATATCGGACACTTTGAGATTGATTTTGTGCAAAATAAAAAGGATTACTTTATTATACGGGATGAAAATAACTTTATGCCTATCTCCCGTGTAGTAAGAGTAGAATTCATAAGTATTTTTTTACGATTTAGCGGGAAGTCTAATCTATCATTTATCATATCGTATATCCATTTATCAGCTTGAAGACATTTATAATCATCATCATCATATCAGCTGAAATCTGATACAGAGTTAGATTAGACCTTGGGACAACATAGGCTATCTTAAATGATACTCCTTTAACCCCTCTAAAGGGGTTAGAGCTTAGAAGGGTTGAAATAGGGGATGAAAGTTTCTATGAAAAATTGTCAATGTACAAAGATTTGTTGATGATTAGTAAATATACATGTCATATTATATAATGCGAGTAGCTTTCAGCAGCGCAGTTTCCCCCACGTCTTTGGTTACTGCTCTGCTCCCATCGCCAGTAGCGTGATGTTACATAACCTATAAACTTCCTCGAGAACTGGGCTATCACACGCTAAAAGAAATTTTCAAATCCGACTGGTAGTTCCTGAGATTAGCGCGTTCAAACAAACAAACAAACTCTTCCGCTTTATGTAATAGTACAGATAACTGACATACACGCGGGCAGAGCTGCGGGCAACAGACAGTATACCATCATGCATGCTAATATTATTGCCTTGTATGGTCCGGTCATACTCGTACGTGACTTGCATCTGTATCGTATGCTTTTAATCTTTATGGTAATGTAGGAAAGTAAAAACCCATAAAAAACCTTTAGTTACCCTACCTATAAAGAGATACATACCTACATCATTATGTTGTACACGTAACTTTTTTTTATACAACTAAATTCCTGAAAAACAGTTTCACCTCTAACATCTTGTACAACACAAAAGATTTCTGGTTTTCACTATCGTCTAAAGAATTTCGTTTGAAAGGTTTCTAAAATACATCATACTGGTTTAAAAAACGGAAAGTTTCTTTCTTTGTTGGTTAACGTGTTCAACGTTAATCTCTGGAACCACCAGACAAATCAGAATAATTTGATAGCCTAGATGGAATGGAAAAATAACTTTACCTTTAAAAATATAATAAGCAGGCAATGAGCGTTTTTAGAAAAATTGGCACCACTTTATAAAAAATTAAAATCATAATTCAAAATTCATTTACAGTTTCAAATAAATAGAATCGTTCACGGTTATCTATCAAAGATTGAAAGCGCGACAACTCCATTTGCACTCCGTCTTCTTCCTATAAATAAAAATCAATGTTTATAAGTTTGTTCTCGATGCGTGTTGAAACCAATGATCAGATTGTAATGAAACTTTGCGAAGGTATTTGAGACGCTCGACACGGTACCTAGCCCAAAATTTTTTTGTTATAAAATCCGTGGCATTGTTACTTACACTAATTGTATATTCTTTTATAGATATTTTAACACGGACAGAATAATTACCATTAAGCCAGGACAAAGTTAGCAGCCTTTTAAATCATAAATACTTCATTTTAGGGAGTTAATTGCTGACTCAGAGACAAACCTTCGTTATCTTTGAGTTGAATCAATGAAGCGATAAGAATGGACCTCTGAATTTGCAAGAAATAGGAGTTATTGACTGCCTTAGTAGAGGAGTTGCTTGCAAATGTTTTAATAGATTGCGAGTTCGAATATTTATTTATACTATTTCGCTAATGAAAGCGTACGACGATGGTAGAAAGGAATGAGGATTGGGCTTCCTTCCTTTTGATTTAGGATGGGGCTCTTATTTACCGAGCGAAAAGCTATGGTATATGACAATTGATATTTGACATCGATATTTGATGAGAGGGTAGTTCTTGCCCGATTGTAGACGGAGTAGGTATGTACATATACTCTATCTACGTTCCCGATCGATCCGGTCCATTAATACTGCACCTCCGAATTAGACAGTGATTTTGAGTTTTCTTTCGAGTAATTCTTAGTATTAGCTCGAAGCCTAGAATTAATTATGCCCGTCGCTCTTATGACTTCCTCGTCGCATAAAAAAGCTTAAAGGTTTTTTAAAAGGCCGTGCTATAAATCTGTTTGTAGAAGTAGTGGTGCCTGATTCGATCTTGTCAGAACTTTCTCGAAGGTTGTCGAAGTTTCTTCATCAAGCCTGTAGTGTACATTGCTTTGTCCCTTGCCTTTGTAACTTTGTGCCGTGATAACGTAATAATTAACAGACAGTACTATAGATAGAATACTGTTTGTTAAATTATCGATATATAGAATAGAAAATTTTATTAAATACTAGCTATTGCCCACAGCTCGGCCCGCGTGAGTGTCGGTTATATCGCATTTTTCATACAAATTTCCATCCTCTATTTCAACCCCTTCAAGCCAATTTTTCGCAATAAAATATAGCCTATGTTGTTCTCGAAGGTTTATTGTATCCCCATACCAAATTTCATTAAAATCGGTTCAGTGGTTTAGGCATGAAAGCGTAACAGACAGACAGAATTACTTTCGCATTTATAATATTAGTATGAACAGGTGACGCAACACATTTCGTAGCCCTTGTTATTTAATTTAAATTTATTTACTTCTGTAGAAGCTCAGAAAACAAATTATAATATTTATAGTAAATTAATTATGATTTAAAAATGTTAATTACTTACTATAATTTTAAAACACTAACAAAAATATTTTTGAATTTAAAAGAAGGCCTTTGTTGTATTTGGAAACATAACTTAATAGACACTAATGCATACTTGAAACTGTATTTTATAAATCACAAAAAGTTTGGTTCCTCATGGAAACCGAACCTAAAACTTTATGCACGAAGGTAGTCGAAATATTACGTTTGGAGTGAGATTTACCATAATCGTAAATCGTCGTCTTAGCATTTAGTGGATTAGCAACCGCAATAATAATAATAAATCATTTATTTCGCATCCCATAAACCCATTGATAAATACCTTACAGAATAACATACTTAATAATACATATAATCTACATTTTACATGCACTACGTCACTGTGCGTTTGTGTAGCACTTGTCCGCGGAAGCGACGGAATATGACACCTTGCGGTTAAAAGGTTTTCTCCATGACGAGGTGCAGATAACACGTTGGTACTCGCACCACAAACGCCTTGAAATTGACAATGAACTTGAAATTGGAATTGAATTGCAATGGCCGTCTTATCCCAGAACATTTAAACACAGTACAAAAATAAAAAAAACTGATAATAAAACCAAAAATTATATTAGCACTTACCTGAATTTGAATAGTACCGTCGTAGCTTGCTACGGTCGTAGAACGCTACGTGCGATAATCTCGTAGCGGTCGCTACGTAAAACCGTAGCAAATATTATGCCTAAGTAAGCACCTTTAAAACGCTTGTATATTTACCTCCAGATGCACTTTTAAGACTATGTATGAAAAGGCATAAGGGTAATATAAGTATGGCAAAAAGATACCTAAGTTATACGGTTTAAGACTCATTTTGCTGTAGGCAGTACAATTTTTAACCATTCTTAATGTCAAATAAATTGCATCATTTAATAACAACTGACTTTAAATTATGGTTCAGGTTTATTTAGCCAGACATTTAGATGTTGGACATCTTATAGGACATCTTTAGTTAAGTACCTATAGGTTTATTAAGATTATCTCCTTTAGAATATGCCAGTAATCAGCAGCCTCATTAGGAGGTGATTCTATGTAATTTGAAATCGAAGAAAAACAATATTACTAATGTCCAAGGTAAAATTGTAAATTAAATTTGATTTAAAAAAGTTATACTAATTACATTAAAAATTTGTTTGAAATACACCGCCTGTAACGAATTGTAATTGAACAAAATATAAAATTTTTACATACATACAAACTTCACGCCTTATCCCATTGCGTAAACTGTAGACGCCTTTTGCTGCGATCCAATATCTCCTTTGCCTGTTCAACATTCATTAATCTTTTCATACACACGTCGTCGTTTACAAGCACGTCGGTCACGGGTGCTTGTAAATGTGCCCTTTGTCAACACATCACCTATTTAGTCCGTGTATGTTCGTCTCGGGCGACCCCTACCAACTTCCCTAGTCATTTACACTCTATAATATTTTTAATTTATTAGCGGTCTTATCGCTTAATAACATTTTTTTTGTAAACTTTGGATAGGCAATATAGAAATATATAAAATTTAAAAAAAAGAAGTAAATTGTTTTTCGATCACGTTTAAAAATAAATCAATATACGACCTCTAAGTTGTATACCTAATACCTTTACTTCGTTAATGGGCTTTCGGATTGTCACTTCCCAATGTTAAATTTACTTAACATCAAGGTGTTTTAAAGCCTCTAAAACGTACTGCCACCTACTCACAACCCCAGCTAGGTAAACAAGACTGCAACTTAATAAAACTAATTTATATTTCCCCGTGCTACCAACTTTATACTTTTAATCATTCCAAGTTGTCCTCTGTCCGTTAGAAATAACTTTAATAACAAATATTATGAGATTACTAGCTGCGCCTTGCGGCTTCACCCGCGCTGAAATTAGTTTGTGTTTCATAATTCATAATGTAACTCGGGAACCAGACTGATTATTGGGATAAAAAATATACTATGTCCATTTCTAGCACTGAATACCATATCAATTTACGTCGTAATCAGTTTAGCCGTTTAGGCGCTTAGTGGTAACAAATAAACACACATACACACACAAACTTTCACATTTATAATATTAGTAGGATTCTATACTAGCGTCCTACCCCGGATTTCACCGGATCGTTTTCTTGCGTTGTTTGTAAGAAACTCTCTTTGTATACAAATCACGTGTGGTACAACACACTGAAAACGCAATCACGCGCGGTGTAGATATTTCTTCGCCACGCATCCCGCAGCGTGATGCGGAGCAGTGTGTGAATCGTCTAAAGCAAGCTTGCAGTCGCATAAAAATAGCATGTTTAATAGGAATATAAAACTAAAAGTAGATTATTTTGCAGTGTTTGTAGTCGTGAGCCGCTCGTCTATAGGTAGCGAGCTGATAAAATCTAATAAGCGAAAATGCCTGGAAAACAGAATGGATGTCATATCTGGACGAAATAGGTGATGTGTTGGCAAAAATTAAAAGCACCTAGTGTGTATGAAAATATTAAAGAATATAAAAAGAAGGTATCTATGTTTAGATAATAACAAATGGCGTTTCATAGTCTCTGCTTATCCTACTAATGGGAGACAGACGTACATTATGGTACAGTATTGAACTTATTAGAATAATAAACATTGAAAGTATACGTTTCAGTTTCGAATAATTAAATTTCACTTATAGCTTATAATTATTTAAATTAACTAATAAACCGTTTGAAAACAGGCTTATTGTAATTTCAATCTTGGATTATTGTTGGTATTCTAAACATGATACTGTGTTATGAATTTGATTAAATTTAGTTATTTATTTTTCCCCCTTTTCTCTTTCCTCACCTCTCTCATTTCCTTCCCCTAACCCCATTCCTAGCCGCCATAGTGGAGGCCACCATACCAGCAGTTTGGCTTTTGGTATGGTGGCCACCACTTCTGGATGCTACTGACTGCTTACCATCAGGCGGGGTGGAGTCACTTTGGTAGGCTAATATAAAAAAAACTTATAATTATTTAAATTAACTAATAAACCGTTTGAAAACCAGCCTATTGTTATTTCAGTTTTGGATTACTGTTGGTATTCATTTTATTATGATACTGTATTATGAATTTGATTATATTTAGTATTTTAGGTGAAATGAAAATATTAATTTCCACAAAGTTATAAAAAGTTGTAAATTAATTAAAGTTATAAATAAAATAAAGTTTTATCACATTTTATACATTTCCTCCTGCAGCGCGCGCCGCTTGTGCGGGCGTTGCAGCGTTAATTTTTTATATCCACTAAAAATTGCAGCGTTGTAATTTTTTGTGGATATAAAATATTGGATAATTAATTAATAATAGGTATTTATTAGCCCTACGAGAATAAACAGAAGATGATCGTCGTAGTCAAAGTCAGCATTGAGATACCATATTATCAATTTGTTTAAGGATAAAAATGTGATTAGATTTTTGACATTTGAGTGACTGTTGTAAACTTGTAAAGGTATATTTTGTACTATGAATTTACAAATAATTAGACCGCAGTCTCAATATAAAAGAGTTCTAAGTACGAAATTTGTGTCTTAACTATTTGAACTTATGACTATTAGCTTAAGGTCAATAATTGCTTAACAGTATTTTATTTACGACATTCTTCTAAAATCGTGTTTTATTTTTAAATATTCGTTGTCCTTGGGAAGAATGTTTTAATTTGAAGCGTCTAATATGTGGAAACAGCATAAAATTAAATCTCACTTCCATAAAGAAAGTAGGCCGATAATTATAATTTCTAGTGAGGTTTTATTGTAGTGACGTAATGTGGTCGTGCCCTTACGTGGTGCCAAATTAAGTAATTAAATTACTACGTGTGGTGCGTAAATGGTAAGGATGGAAGCGTTTAGCGGAATTATTCATACTTTTTCATACTAATATTAAAAATGCGAAAGTAACTCTGCCTGTCTGTCAGTCTGTTGCGCTTTCACGTCTAAAACACTGCACCGATTTTGATGAAATTTGATATAGAGATAGATTGGAACAACATAGGCTATATTGGCGAAAAAATGGCTTAAAGGGGTTATAATAGGGGATTAATGTTTGTATCAAAAGTCGTCAATGTTTAAACAGAGGTGGTTCTTCATAAATAAACTAGCTGTTGCCCACAGCTCCGCCTGCGTAAATGTCGCTTATCGCATTTTTCATACAAACTTTAATAAAAACTTGATTCATGACGACGTTAAATTATTAATTTTGTTGAAATTTAAAAATTAGATTAAAATTCGGCAAAACTCGAAACAAACATTGTCTATTGAGAAAATATTTTTTGTAGTTTAAAACATTTTAGCTCTTCGACGTTCGTGACGGTCGCTTATAGCTACGCTCATCGCTCTGCTCATCGCTACGTTTATCATCAAGTCTATGGTGTTATGTGGTGGTTTATGGCGTATGTAAGTAGATGGTCGGCGATAGGCTAGTTATTGTCGTAAATTAAGTGCCAGTGTGAAGAGAAATGGGACTTGTAGCAATAAAATGGCAACAGACCGTTTATTTGGCGAGTGTCGTATTAATGTTATGTTTGATCTTTACGCGAGTGTATAATTTTGTTATCGAGTGGTTAGAGGTCAACGTAGTGTCAGAATTTTTCCAGGTTGCCCATAACTTAATATAATATCCCTCTTACCTAATGGACTCCTTTCAGTATTTATGCAGTAACCATCATAAAAACCTTCGTTCTTCTAATAATTTACTTCTACAATGTCCATCCCACTGTTCTAATTTCGTAGACTCTTCCTTTCCTGTCCAATCTATCCGTCTGTGGAATGCGCTCCCTCTTGAAATCAGGATGTCCACTAACCGTTTTATATTTAAGGTGAAGGTGCGTGAACTTCTTTTAAATAAAAAAGCAGACTCATCACAATGATTCAGATCAAATATATATTATTAAGTTTATGTATATGTGTATATTTATATTTTATATTTATGTAGGTATATTTTTGAACGTAAGGCTATGTCACATACATAGCCTTATGTATGATTGTATGTATGTTTATTTAGTATTGTAACTCCTTGTGATAATCTCTTCATACTGTCTTCAGATACACCTGTTTTGTTGTTCTCTGCATCACCCGTAATGGTTGACTGGTAGAGAATGACTCAGGCATTAAGTCCGCCAATATACTTTGTATATGAACTTTTTAATAAATAAATAAGTAAATATTAGAGGCATCCGACTTGACCTAACGACTGTTATCAACATGGTTACAGCCGGAATAAAAAAAATAACGTGCCCTCCGAAGCACGGAAACGCTCAGATCAAATACCACTATGCGGTCACACATGGACCAGCCGCACTCATTGTTGCGTAACCCGTTGATTGTTTACTGATCAGTGAGCCCAACGAGCTATGAGCGCCTCTCTTTTAAAATATACATATATGTGATGTATATTACGAGAAAACGTTCCAAAAGATATTCGATGAATAAGAAAACTTGCGTGGTTTAAAAGATTTTATTAGAGAATTAGAGAAGAAAACAACTACAGTTTTTAGTCAAATATTTTAGATTGCTTCCTTGCAAATAATGTCAATAAACGAAGCAGTACTTTTCCACGGCATGTTATTCCGTAGACGAATATCGATTACAGTCCTATTCGAAAACAGTTGTATCATTTGATAGTCCAATCACTTTGTACTGAGTGTATTAGCTATAAATTTACAACGAGTATACATTATGAGGAACACTGCTAAAGCAATATTAACCTTGTAATCTGTTAATTGAATTGATCATTTTCTAAAATTTACCGAAGCGTTGATCCACTTTGTCCACGATTTTATTGCATTATTTTGTAGTTAAAATCAAATTTTAAAATTTATTAAATTTTCAATTTTAAATTTGAAAATTCATAATTAATGTTTTGTTAAAATAGATATTTAATAATTTCTTGCCTATTTTCACTAAATAATTATATTTTTGTTTTATTATTAATAAACTATTTAATTTATATTATTGTTATTTTAACACAA
The DNA here is from genome assembly GCA_963082885.1 of Parascotia fuliginaria. NCBI lineage: Eukaryota > Metazoa > Arthropoda > Insecta > Lepidoptera > Erebidae > Parascotia > Parascotia fuliginaria. Next base: position 7,256,134 of record OY720197.1, read on the forward strand.
CATAATAAAAATACATAAGTAAACTTTTTTTGAAAAAGCGTGTAAATGCATAACTAAATTTTAATATTAAACCCTTCGTACCTATTAATTTTCCGATGGAAAATAGCAAAGTAAACTAATTAACGCAAACATTTCCAATTATGAGTTTATCGAGGCAGCGTCAAAAAATTATATAACTCAATGATTTCAAATTACAGTTAGATATAATGATTAATAAAATCACAAATTCGTATTTATCTTACCAGAGGCCCTAGACACGGGCATTTTCGGGATTTCTATTCTATTCATAGAATAGATTAAAAAATGTATGGGATTGACATAAGCTAACGACAATGGTGAGTTAGCTTATGTCTATCCTATACATCTACATACAGTCTCTGCTGTCTTATTACGCTATATACGGTCAAAATATTGTCTTGCTTTTACGTTTAAAATATTTAGTTCTCAAAGTTAATATCAGAGGCATAAGTTAGCACTAAGGGCGGTATTACATTATCATATTTAAATCATTTAAATATGATTTCATATCTGTTAAATTCTATGATCATAGTTCGACGATCCTCAAACTGATTCGGTCACCTAGGGCTACATACTCCAACGACCACCGACTAAATTCCTTGTTCGGCCATATCTTATTAGGTGCTTTTCCTGGTTAGGCCATTCCTCGAATGACCTCTATGTGAATTCCTAATTAGGCCACGTCCCCAAATGACCACACTGTGTATTCCTAGTTTGGGCATTTCCTTGAATGACCGCTATAGTATTTAAATATACGTTCATGGTTCCTTTAACGTTTCGAAAGAAAGAAAGAAAAGAAAGATAAGGTTTAGTTATACTAAACCTTATCTTTCTTTTTATCTTATAACTTCTATGCACCTACTTCGTTAATCTCTGCATCACCTTGGTTGGCTGGTATAAAATTCCTACGGCACTAAGGGCAGGATTCACAGACCGTACTTTGACTTTACTTTGATGCAAAGATCTACTTTGTACCAAAAATATGTTTGAATATGAAGTTGAAAGTAATCTTCGGCAATACAAAGCTTACTTTGCGAAGGTGCCTTTGCTGTAAAGTAAAGTCACGATTGTGAATCTGGGCCTAAGAAACATATTTTTGGTACAAAGTAGATCTTTGCATCAAAGTAAAGTCAAAGTGCAGTCTGTGAATCTTGCCCTAAGTCCGCCTGTGTACGCATGTGCATTAAGTTTTTTAAATAAATAAATAAATAAATATAGTGCAGTCAAGGTCAAAATATATTTACACTTTGGGACCTTAACGTCTTTGACACAAGGCCCAAAAGTTTAAAGATATGTAATTTCGACTGTACCTTATTTTAAGGGTATAAGGGTAATGGCCTACCGATTGGATATTAATTGAGATGGAGATCATGACAAGGAAGTTGGCCCTTCAGAGATTTACCCGTAAAGAGAAATGTGGCTATTTGAGGAAGTGGCCGTACAAAGAAGTCGCCACTAGGAACGTGGTTATTTGGGGATTAAGCCGTTCGGAAAAATGAGATCCTGGCCCTTTTAGCGAAGTGGCCGTTAGAAGAATAGGCCATCAAAGGGAAAAGGCCGTTTAAGAAATGTGGCCCTAGGTGACCGAATCCCCTCAAACTATGATCATAGATAATCACATATAGTATCGTCATATTTTCTTCATTTAAAAATGACTTACACGTCTTTGATCATATTTCTATGATAGTGTAATAGCGGCCTAAATAATGCTATAATCATATCTAAGTATATTTTAAGTAAGCTAAGTTAGTTTAGACGCTACGAGGTGATTATATAAGTATACTTAGTGTTTGCTCTATCTCGATCTTAGTTCTTAGGTGAAATAGCCTGTGGGCTTCACCCATTTGTTTACTTAGTTGTAAATATAGTAATCGTAATAAGGTTATAGAAGTGATGAAGAATTTTGTTTCGTGGAACAGGAGTGCATGCAACTGCTGTTCACAAGTACTTGCCGAAAGTCTGGGAACGATGCAACAAAACCTAATGGCTGGGCAAGTATATTTAATTTATTGTATTAGTTATGTGTTCTTATTGAAAGGTAATGTATTAATTGTAATTTTATGAGTAAATTACATGTTTTGTTTTAAAAATATGTACTATTTGTTTCTATACCTATCTCTATTATATTTTCTATGTAACACACTATTATCATAGAAGTTGTGTTATGTTGTTTGTTCTCCAAGTTGGCGTTCCTCTTTTGTGTAGAAACATTGTAAATGTTGCTGTTTCTATCTTCTTGGTTTATAATGACCGTTGCGTGTAAGTTTACTACAATAACATGTTTATTAACGTAACATAGAATCTCACATTTTCCCTGAAGGGTAGATAGGTGTAGGTGAATAAAAATAATATCACAACAACTACACACAACGCCATTTAGATCCAAATTAAGCATAATTATATTATAGCTTGTGTTTTGGGTTCTAGAATGCGGATATACATAGGTACATTTTTTTTTGTAATTAACTACATACTATACAAAGAAACACCCAGACCAATGCAAATGTGATGTTCATGCACACAAATATTTGCACTGAGCGGGAATTGAACCCGCGACCTCTGCGTGGCAGTCCGTACACAGTACCACCGAACCATAAAGGTATTCATAATAATATATCAATAACAATCATAGTTTATCAATCACGTTTGGCTAGCTTTTTTACGGTAGTAGACCCTCGCTGGTTTCAGCATGTATCGCCCAGGGAAGTATACTCGTACTACCTTCATAAAGAAGATCGACGTAAGAGTAGTAGTATACGTACTATTGCATTTCGTTCGGTGAGTGAGAGTGCCCGAGACCCAATTTTCCCCTCTTTTTTATTTCTCAATCTCAATCCCTTCACCTACCCAGCTTCCTTCACGGTAGGCAGCGGCTTCGCTGAGTACCTGGTATTGCCAGAGACTCAGAGTCGTTAATAAGCGACAGTTATCACTTAACATCCGTAGGCTGTTTGCTCGTCGCCTGTATCAGCAATAAAAAAAAGCTACTAGTCTGTTGGGCAGGAGACGAACCTGCCATTTCATGAGCAAAATTTATGAATGTATGACGTTATTAAGTCATTTTTAGAACTGATGTCTAGGCACTCAAGTGAGAGGAGGCATCATGGAACTTTCCTTTTGTACAAAGGTGGCAAACAAGCATAAGACTCATCTAACCTATGGAAATGGCTATGTATACTGTGTATTTCAAAAATAATGCTTAGAAAATACAAGCAGTCCATTGCCAATGCAGGGAGAAGGGAAAGAGGAAGAAAAAGGAAAGGAAGGATGAGGTAATTGGGCTACTATGAGTACCTGAAGGCCTGTGAAGATTAAATGAATGGAGTTGACATAAGCTAACGGCAATGTTGGTGTGAGCTTATGTCAATCCCATACATTTTATAATCTATTCTATGAATCGAATATAAATCTAAGCCACTTGTCTGGGGCCTCTGGATTCGGAACCGATTAAGCGACTTCAATATTACTTCAGAAAGTAAGTGTAGCTTCATTACCACTTTTGGATGCCACTGACTGCTTACCATCAGGGCAGGGCAGAGTAGAGTCAAAGTGACTCCACTCTGCCTGATAGGCGATAAAAATAATCTATTTATACCATACTCTTTTTTTAAAAGACAATTTGTCATCTTATTGCTTAAGTACTTCATATAGACACTTATATATACGAATGGCAGTAACATAAGTACTTTATTGAATAACCAATAAACGTGTTTCATTTACGAGCACAGTAATGAAAAAAGGCGCGTCCATGATTGCCTCTAATTCAATTCACTACATGATTGGTCATAGAGGGTGGGGTGTACGTTTATATGACTGTTCTAGGGCAAAGATTAAGCAAAGATATGGAAAATTTCGGTCAGATTTTAGGAAAACTCTAGTGTAATGGTATGTGTATGAATTACCATACAGTCATCCTAGATTCAATCTCTGGGTATGGTAAAAGTTATATAAAGTATTAGCTGCGCTCTGCGGCTTCGCCCGCGCGGGAAATGTTGTGTTTAATTAATGTAACCAGCAACCAGACCGATCGGGATAAAAAGTATCTTATGTCCGTCTCTGGCACTGAATCTATGTACATAACAATTTTAATCAAAAATGGTTCAGCCGTTTAGGTGCTGAGGGATAACAAAAATACACACACACAAACTTTCGAATTTATAATATTGTTTATTGCGCACCATATTACAAAAACAAATAACAGAACACAGAACAGCACAACATTATGTAGCCACTTATCGCTAAAAGCAATGTCTTCTAGATCCAGACAACTATTAGCAAAATATAGTTATTATCTGTCTAATTATTTGTGTGTCAAATAATTTGCCGTAATAGGCCGAAGTCTGGATATGTGCCGGTCAAAAGCAGTAGGTTCGTCCTCTGTTACATGAATCTAACAGCTGGCAAATATGGATTTTTTGCTGTTTATCCCTTCGGGCAAATGGCGTGATGTTTTGATACGAGAATATACGCAGACGAAATAAATTGTTAGTAGTAGATCCACGCTGGTTTCAGCATGAATGGGTCGGATCGACCGGGGAAGTACTACCCTCTCATAGAAGATCGACGTAAGAGTAATGGTATTCGTACTATTGCGTTCCGCTCGGTGAGTGAGAGTGCCGGAGGCCCAACTGATGCAAAGATGGCAATCCTCGCAGCATGTGTGGGACCAGCTGAGTATCCGCGGAGTCATTGTGTGGGTGGTGTGGGTCGACCCGCCGGCCAGGGAGACCTGTAGAAACGGTGGTGCCGCTGGCCGCCCGCGGCATAGTACAGGGGCCCAACTAGGCCTAACCACCCTAGGAGGCTGCCCCACCAGGTCGCGCATAATCCCGGAGTGGTTCGTCGTGCCGGTTGGTGACCGGATGGTGGGACCCGGCGACCATTTCCGAGAGGGTACGGGGGCCCTTCCGTCCGGCGGATCGGCTACCACCATGCCACACAGTTAAATGACGAAGCAATACTCGGCACCTTGTCTAGCCTTGCTGCGAGGGCAGTCATCTTTTCCACGCCCCTTCCTTCACCCTCCAACATGGCAGCACGCAAAAAAGCAGCAGGTCAAACAGCGGCATCTTCCTCCCCCACCAACCCGCTATTTGAGGTGGAGTTCACTAACATCCGTGGACTCCATTCAAACCTCAACGCCGTCCACCAACACCTCGAGACGGCACGGCCGGCTTTGCTTTTCCTAACGGAGACACAAATACGCCGCCCTGACGACACGGCATACCTGCACTACCCGGGCTATGTGCTCGAGGAGCGCTTTCGCGCTAAGGCCGGAGTATGCGCATTCGTCAGGGCGGATGTTTGCGTTCGCCATCTGCGCTGCCTAGAGGACCCATCCTACCCCATCCTTTGGCTTCACGTTGATCTTGGTTCTCTGAGCCGGGTCTACGCGTGCCTTTACCGTTCCCACTCCGGAGATTTGGAGACAACTCGACTCTTTGACCATCTGAGTCAGGCGGCAGACTTAGCGCAGGAGCGGTTTCCGAACGCGGAACTGGTGTTTCTGGGAGACTTTAACGCCCACCACGAGACCTGGTTGGGTTCTCTCAGAACAGACCATGCGGGACGAGCCGCCCATGCATTCGCTCTCACGCATGACCTGACGCAACTGGTAATCCATCCCACCAGGATACCAGATATTCCAGGTCAAGCGCCCTCTTTGCTAGACCTACTGCTGACGAGTCACCCAGACCAATACAGTGTTTCGGTCCACGCCCCACTGGGTAATTCCGACCACTGTTTGGTCTGCGCCTCAATGCCTCTTGTTGCTCCCCCACGACGTGCGGAGGTAAAGCGACGACTATGGCACTACTCGTCAGCAGACTGGGATGGTATGCGGGAGTACTTTGCTTCCGTCCCATGGGCATTACGCTGCTTTAAAAACAGGGATCCGTCGCAAAGTGCTACTGCTGTCGCTGGTGAAATCTTGTTAGGTATGGAATATTACATTCCATCCTCAGATGTCACCAGTGCCGGCAAAACGCGTCCCTGGTTCAACCGTGAGTGCGCCGATACTGTTAAACAAAAAGAATCGGCGTACCGCGCTTGGATCAGGGCCCGAGCACGGCGCGACCCTAGCTTGGATCGCCTAAAAGCAGCGTACAATAAAGCCACTAGGGAATGCAAGAGGGCTTACATCAGAGCGGATGCCCAGCGCATTGCACGGATTGGGCAAGAACTGATTTCGCATCCTACGGGTAGCCGTAGCTACTGGCGACTAGCCAAGGCCGTGCAATCCAACTTCTGCAAGCCTTCGCTGCCCCCCTTGAAATGTCCTGATGGATCGCTGGCCCACGAGCCGCAAGAGAAAGCAAACTTGCTTGTAAAACTCTTTGCGGCTAACTCCCGAATCGACGACCGTGACTTGCACCCGCCAACTATATCTGGCTGCGACTCCGTTATGCCTAATATCCGTATTAGGCATCGTGATGTCCGTGCGGAACTAAGGTCGCTCGATGTTCGGAAAGCCAGCGGACCGGATGGTATTCCAGCGGTGGTTCTCAAGAAATGCGCAGCGGAGTTGTCTCCTGCATTGACGCGCCTATACCGCCTATCTTATTCCTCGGGAATTGTGCCGGAGGCTTGGAGAGAGGCGAATGTTCAACCGATTCCCAAAAAAGGGGATAGGTCCGAGCCAGGCAACTATCGACCCATAGCTGTCACCTCAGTTCTCTGCAAGGTGCTTGAGCGGATAATAAACGCCCAACTAGTCCGCTACCTAGAGGGTCACTCGTTAATTAGTGACCGACAATATGGCTTCAGGTCAAAACGGTCTACGGGTGACCTTCTAGCATATATCACGCACCAATGGGGTGAAGCTATGGACAGGCATGGAGAGTCCTTGGCCATCAGCCTTGACATAACCAAAGCCTTCGATAGAGTCTGGCACCGTTCGCTTCTGTCCAAGCTTCCAGCATATGGTCTGCCACCCCAGCTGTGCAACTGGATTGCCGCATTCCTGCGTGAGCGCCGCATTAGAGTCCTTTGTGACGGATCGGCCTCCGATTATTTGCAGGTCAACGCTGGGGTGCCTCAGGGGTCCGTCCTGTCGCCCACCCTGTATCTTCTGCATGTCAATGACATGTTGTCCCTTGGCAACATTCATTGCTATGCAGATGATAGTACAGTGCATGGGCGATATCTCGGACATCCTGCGGCTAAACAGACTGACATCGAGGCAAAACGCCTAGAACTTGTCGCTGAGCTCGACCAAGTATTATACAGCATTTCTAAATGGGGTTGTGAGAATTTGGTCGAGTTCAATGCCAAGAAAACACAGGTGTGCGCGTTCTCTGCAAAAAAATCTCCGTTCCTTCCCCTGCCCTCTCTTCAGAACACAGTGTTACCACTACAGGATAGCCTAAGTATCCTGGGTATGGACATCAGCCGAGATCTCAACCCCAAGAACTACATCGAGTGCGTCATTAAAACCGCCTCCTGTAAACTCGGTGTCCTGAACAGGGTGAGGCGGTACTTCACGCCCGAGCAGCTCTGTCTTCTTTATAAGACACAGGTTCGTTCCTGCGTGGAGTACTGCTCTCATCTTTGGGATGGCTCCGCACAGTACTTACTGGATGCACTCGATAGGTTGCAGCGGCGAGCAGTCCGTATCATCGGAAGCCCGGAGGCTACTAAGACCCTTGAGCCTTTACAGCTGCGAAGAGACATCGCCTCAATGGCCGTCTTCTATCGCCTTTACCATGGAGAGTGTTCTGAAGAGCTCTTTGAATTAATCCCACCCTCTCCCTTTTTATCCAGAACGACACGTGCGGGACTAAAGTGCCACCCTTTCACAGTGGAATCTAAAGGGTCTCGAACCAAACGGTTCAGCACTTCATACTTTTGTCGCTCAATTAAAGCCTGGAACTCTTTGCCAGCGCATGTGTTCCCATCTAATTTTGATCCTGGGTCTTTTAAGCGGGGCGTGAAAAAGCATCTCACTAAGCCGCCATAGTGGAGGCCACCATACCAGTAGTTTGGCTTTTGGAATGGTGTCCGCCACTTCTGGATTCCACTTACTGCTTACCATCAGGCAAAGTGGAGTCACTTTGGTAGGCTAATATAAAAAAAAAAAAAAAAAAAAAAAAAAAAAAAAAAAAATTACACTTCTGACACTTTGAGCTGGGTCAGACCGGATTTACACAAATCAGACTGTGGGCGAATTTTCAATGTGAATATGACCGTGAGGACCGCTTTAATGTCATCAGGTAGATCTGTTCACGTATTTTTTTATATAAGCCTACCAAAGTGACTCCACCCCGCCTGATGGTAAGCAGTCAGTGGAATCCAGAAGTGGCGGCCACTATATCATAAGCCATTGTCTTAAACTGCTGGTATGGTGTCCTTCACTATGGCGGCTGGGAATTAATAGGGTAAGGGGAAGGGAATGTGGGAGGTGAGGAAAGAGGAAAGGTGGAAACTGGGTCTCTAGCGCTCTCACTCACCAAACGAAATGCAGTAGTACGAATACTACTACTCTTACGTCGATCTTCTATGAGAGGGTAGTACTTACCCGGTCGATCCTGCCCATTCATGCTGAAACCAGCGTGGATCTACTACTGTATAACGTATCTTATTGTAGTGCAATTTGTATGTATAGTAGTTCAATTATTTTAAGAGGTGTTTTCTTTACATTAGACTTTATAGTGTCAATAAAGTTTTTTATTTTTTATTTTATGTTTTAGTTATACACATTGCTGGTAACATTGCTTTCGTCATATATAAATGGCGGAATTGGGCAGTTTGTATCACACAAATTGCCTGGCTAGTAGTCATATACTGTCTAGAAAGAAACTTAACTATAGTGAAAACCATAATAAAATCCGTTCCGTGGTTTAAAAGTTGGCGGAAAAGCAAAAGAAAACGGCGATTAAGCTTTACTATAGAGATAAGGTCTCAATAAGTTGTTTACCAAACTACTAAAAGAAAGAACAACACTTAAAGTGTTTATGGGAATTTGCGTGCCTTTTATTGCCACTAGATATGTTATTTAAATAGTTATAACCAAGGTATTTTAGTTTCTCGAGAAAAATATGAAACACTTACTAAGTAGGTTTTGTAATGTTTGATGCAAATAATTATCTGGCACTTTTAGTTTGATGTACGTGTGTACTGTACACGACAACATTTTATCACACACTAAAACTCATATCGTGTCTTATCATACACAAATTCGCATTACATACATTTTATTTATGTACTGTTTTGAGTAAAAAGAAAATCTTTACCCACCGATCCACGCCGAGTAAAACTCGAACGCACTTGAAATCCTCACAAGGCTCTAATACTTTTATTTTTAATCACTAAATACTTTAAAACAACACTTTAAAATCCAAAGAATCATTGATAGTTAGTAGTTTACCGCCGGCTAATTCCAACCAATGAAGTTTGCATCGACCGTCACTATGCGGCGGCGCGCACGCAATTTTTGATACTGATTGATAAAAACAAAATGGTAACTACCTCCATAGTCCTTCGACAGTTTGTAATAAGTGGAAAAGAGAGGAAGACATAGAAAGCGATCGCATGCGAGTGAGAATTATTTTTTTAAATTAGCCTATTACAGTAACCCCAGTTTCTGAAGGGCTGATCAACGAAAAATTAAAAGGTCTCAGGTGATTAGTTAATTTTTCGTTGATCAGCCTTTCGGAAACTGGGGACACTCTGGCTGATGATAAGTAGTCAGTTTGATATAGGAGTGGTTGACATAGTCAACTTGATGTTCTGGACCGAGCATGTCTTTAAGTCAAGCCAGATTTTTGGGCTAGCCTGAAGGCATCAACTAATTAATACTATGTATGAACTACTATACATAGGTCTCAGTTTCGATTCCTGAGACACGTAAAGTGATATTGGTTTCTCTGTCAATAAATTTTCAGTTTTAATATTGTATCTTGTATGGTGCTTTATAAATAAACAAACCACATAGACACACCCAGACTGTAAACAAATATTTATGGATCACAAAAAAGTTTTGTCCCGGATATTAATAGTTCTTTTTGTATCTGATAGCCTAGTTCTTGAGGAAGGTTATAGGTTATGTAACATCACGCTACTGGCGACGGGAGCAGAGCAGTAACCAAAGACGCGGACAAAACTGCGCTGCCAAGCTCGTACTATTATATAAAGCGGTGGAGTTTATTTGTTTGTTTGTTTGAACGCGCTAATCTTTGGAACTACCAGTCGAATATCAATAATTATTTTTGCATTTGATAGCCCAGTTTTTATAAAAGGTTATAGGCTATGTAACATCACGCTACTGGTGACGGAAGCCGAACAGTAACCAAAAATGTAACTTAATGTAAGTAAACATATATAACAAGATATTGTATTAAAGATTTTTTGTTAAAACCACTATTTCATTACTGCCGGAAACCATGTCTACTCTATTATCACCACATTAGACTCATATTGTCTAGGGAGAACATTAAAAATCAATTTTAGGATTTAGTCCGTACTAATGACCGTTGGAACTATCATTTTTAAGGAATTTTTTTTATTGCCAGTTGCAGACGATCAAACAGCCTACGTGATGGTAAGTGGTAACTGTCGCTCATGGACGACTCAGAGTTCGACTCAGGGTAGGTGGAAGAATTGAAGGTGAGAAAAAGGAAAGGGGGGAAATTGGGTCTCCGGCACTCTCACTCACCGAACGAAACGCAGTAGTACGTATACTACTACTCTTACGTCGATCTTCTATGAGTAAGGGTAGTACTTCCCCGGTCGATCCGGTCCATTCATGCTAAATCAGCGTGGATCTACTACCGTTGGAAAACTTGCTCTATCTTAAAACCTTAGTCTATAAGTTTGATTTACTAAATACACAATTACAGTTCTATAGCAGATCATTGGCAGGAGACAGTAGTCAACAGTAGTGCAACAGATTTATTTTCTATTGATGCATTTGTAATCATATTGTATAGTTATAAATATATATATATATATAATTGTATATATTTGATATATGTATAAATATGTATGTATGCATATAATATGTAAGTTTATTTATATTTTAATATAATGTATGTAAGTATTTATATCCCTTTTTATGTTGTTTAATTTTCTTTTTTCCAATTTTGACACCTGCCCTATTTATCTCTGCATGACCCCAAGGTTGACTGGCAGAAAATGTCTTAGGGCAAGATTCACAGACCGCACTTTGACTTTACTTTGATGCAAAGATCTACTTTGTACCAAAAATATGTTTCTTAGGCCCAGATTCACAATCGTGACTTTACTTTACAGCAAAGGCACCTTCGCAAAGTAAGCTTTGTATTGCCGAAGATTACTTTCAACTTCATATTCAAACATATTTTTGGTACAAAGTAGATCTTTGCATCAAAGTAAAGTCAAAGTGCGGTCTGTGAATCTTGCCCTTAGGCATTAAGTCCGCCTAGTGCAAGCTTTTTATTGCAGAAAGTTTAAACAAATAAATAATAATATGAGTATAAGACAATTATAGGAAGAATCAAGGAGAGGACAAAGAATGACATAAATCAGTGTGTGTTCAGATGAAAGCTGGTAGAACAGAGTGGAAGAGATAATCATTTCTGCACTGATACTAAATATTAAGGAATCAGGCAGGAAGAATAGATATCTGTTGCAAATACTTTTTTTATTTTTTTATTATTGTTATATCTTAGTGAATATCACGCAGTTCATTTTCTATTTAAATATTATTTGCCCTGATTTTAATGATATAACTGGTACTGGTCGCTGCATTTTTCTACTAACATGGCTACCTATTGAGTGAAAATACGCCTGCTTCTTTGTGAGTCCGAAAAGGGTACATACATTTCAAATTGATAAGAGATAAATTAGTAACTATAGCGACCTTGTGCAATGCTTTTTCGCGTTTGTTTAAGTTAAAAAGTACTATTTAACTTAAACTCTAAAAGCATTAGTTAGCTCTTGATTAGTATCAAACTATCAAAGTATAGCATAATAACAGACTAAAACTTAGTACTACTAATTCTCTAATCTCTGTTAATTACGTACCAATAGTAGAGCTAAGCTCTGTGATTTAGCCTGACATGCACATAGCTTGTAGAATTAATCAGTTAATTGTGTCTCAATTATGACATGGACATGTCATGTTAATTAACTAGCCGAACAAATGTAAACGTAATGTTAACACAAAATATTAATTTGGGATAGACGAACTCTCGAATTATAGAACCTATTTTTAATTTATTCACCTATAAAAAGCTACATTAGAACGTAACATAGGTTTTTAACTCTATATCTTTACGAGATCGGAACTACGCGGGTGGCGCGGCTTCACAAATTGCACCTTTGTGAAGCCAGGATCTGTTGCTAGTAAGTAACTGCTCCCCTACTATCTTCTCCTTTTGAGACTATACTTGTGCCCAGTAAAGAACTTCTCAGGCTGAGACAGTACAATAGCAGATTTTATTTTATTCTAAAATAAAACCAGCAAAATTATACAATTGATTTATTATAATAATATGCACCTAACATAATTTCAATTCGCCATGGTCCGAATCAGATTACAAAAATGTTTACTTATTTTTATGTACCATCTATATCGCTGTATAAAAGGGTAAGTTCCAATATGGCGGCTGTGATGTCACATATTTTCTTCTACCCTCATTATTTATTTTAATTAAACAAACAAGCAATACCAACACTAATACGTACAACATAAATATTTCATATTTTTTAAATAAATAATTACACAATTTACACATTTATCTACCATTTTTTTACAATATTTTTATATAAATTTACAAATATTTCATAAATTATTTTTTTAAGCACATTTAGAACGTAAGTAAAAATTATGTTGTTATAATATTTACAAAATTATACTTTTTCGAAATGGGGGCTCACCATTTAAGGCCGTGTGGATAGCTAATCAATGTAGATTAAATACATTTAAATATAACAAAACAGAATGATCAGGTAACCACACAGCCGCGAAAAAGTATATAAAAGTTAACAATTTTATAAATGCAAATTATATTCTAAGTTATAATTATTACACATTTCTATATTTTTGTAAATACTCTAAAGTACATCGATTTCTTACGAATGCTATACATTAAATTTATATTATAGAAAATAATCGTTTTATATACTTATTATAAAAATCTTTGTGCTTCTCTGAGAGTAAAACATAAAATGAATAAATACAATATTGTTTTTATAACAAGAAATATTTCGAAATATCGATAGAAGAAAATAACATTATTTTCATTGATATGTACTAATAGTAAATACAACAACAAATAAACTTCCAAAATCTTAAACTAGTCATAATAAGACTTAAACATTTTAAAGCACAGTTTCGTTAGTGCAAGTTCTAGGTCCGTTGACTAAGGAATATCTACTCGATCCGCCATTTTTCCTACTAGTAACCGCACCCCTAATAAATAATTCTTTGAATGTCTCCCTAAATTGTCTCGACATGCCGCAATAGATGGCAAAATTGATAGGATATGAGACTAGAATGAAGAAATTAGTGATGAGAATGAGGATATTAGCGATATAGTAGTCTAAAATCTCGACGATGGTACTTGAGATAATATGTAAAATTGTGACCACAGCTACAGGTATTTCTACCATCAAGAATACGGTTACAACTACAATCAGCATTAAGGTAGTACAGTTCGAGTCCCGGAGTTTCCTGCATTCAGATTTTCTGTTCTCCTTGAATAATCTCTGCCTGTTGATTTGGGCTGTCCTCATGGCCCTGAAGAGGAGAACATTGAGGACGACTAGAGATGTGCAAGGGATGAGGTGGACGAATAAAACCCTGAAGCCGTAGTATGAGATGAAGTAGACGTCGAGAGATATGGCGTGGACCCATGGAGCCATCTCGATCTGAAACAGAGTGATGTGAAATTTAGTACTCTTTACAATTCTTCATAGGTTGCGGGTATAGACTGGATGTGGCAGGCGGAGGACCCAGTGTTATGGCGGTAATTAAGTGAAGCCTAAGATTAATTGATTGATAATTCTTAATGTTTCTTGCGCTTAGCAAAATTATTAGTTAAGAGTCTTCTTTCATGAAGTTCAATTTTTTATTCATACAAACAAAGAATATAATGGAATAGAATATAATATTTCTTAAAAATAAAACGCAATAAAGTATAAAGGTCGCTTCATACGTCACGAGATAACACCTCGTTCGAAACGAAGTGAGTGCCACGTTCCCGTTCCGTTCGTGTCACCGTGACATAATATGCTCTTTCATATACAATTTGCATGTAACGATATTTTCAAAATTTCCTGCTTCTTCTCGTCCGTATAAAATCCGTCACGTAAGCAGTGGTCTTTAGAGTCATTCATTATTAGCACGCTCGGGAGTTGCCAAAGAAATTAGAACTTTGAATAGCTTGTAATACGTTTTATAATGTCAGGATCAATTAGATGGGATATCAAGATTGCGATAGCTTAATGAACTTGGCATTATGTAGTGTGATTGAAAGCTCTAGTTACAATAGAGTAAATTTTGTTGTTGTTTTGTATTATCAGTGTAAAATTTTTGTAAAAATAAAGGCGTGAAAATATAAATCGAAACTTTTAGGTTGAGTTTCAATACATTGTCATCATGTTGTGAGAGCTATATTACCGAGCGGTAACAGGTTACTAATTTATTTGCTATGGACCAACGTATACCGTCATTGCAAACGACTATAGATTGCAATGGTAATTACTGAATTCAGTATCTTCACGTGGGCTTGGCAATGAGTGGTAAAACTGAATAGTGTTTACTTTGAGAACTAAATTTTATTGAGTACAGTGAAAGATATCATTTAAGCTGGCAAGGTAGACTGGTTGGTATAAGTAGCCTATCTGTCTCTGTCTCCTGATGTTAAATGATAATTCTATCGTTCATAAACTTCTTCCAGTGGCGCCGCAAAGCCGCTGCCAACTGTGGCTTACTTTGCGCTGTCCCCAGCACGAAAATTTCAAGCTAACACAATGTTAAAGATACATGGAACATTAAAAATTCTTGCTTCTTTTATGGTATAAATGAAAAATACAGCCTGTGTAGCAAAAAACGGCAGTCACTTCTTCAGACATTCTTAGTCCCAACGGCCATCACTTCTACAAGCTATATTAATAGTGCTTTATTAAATAAATAGCCTTATTTCTACTCACTCTGCAAACCTCCTCAAAATGTCCCCTCCAGACTGTAATTTGCGGTACGTAGCGCCTGTCAAAGAACCTCGGCAGCTGATGCAGGAAGGCAGCCACGCCAATGTAGACCAGACATTTCATTACACGAGGCATCGTGCACCTGAGGGCAAAATACTAATTTAAAATAATTGTTTGAGTTATTAGATAGTCTGTCTCCTTGTTCATTCAAATATATATTATCTGTTTATCTCTATTATAATAGATATAGTCTTTGCCTACTGCTCTGCTTCCGTCGCTAGTAGCTTGATGTTACATTCAAAAAACATTCTATATACGATAGTGAAAATCATAATCTAAATCCGTTGCGTGGTGTCAGAAACAAAAGAAAACAGTGACGTTGCTATACTACATAGAGATAGAAATTCCTTTAAAGTCAAGGGATTTGGTTACCAGTTAAATCGAGATACTTCTTCAATGTGACAGCTGAGGGTCCGTTGTGGGTGGCACGATTATGAGGGTCTGACCTCAATCCGATAATATTGTTTGAGACTGCGATATTACTTCGCTTTTGAGTCTGAATATAAGTTATTGGAATTATACTGACACTAGCTCTTGGGTCGCACGTGGGTTTTTAACCGACTTCAAAAAGGAGGAGGTTATCAATTCGGGTCGTATGTTTTTTTTTTTTTTTTTTTTTTTTGTATGTTTGTTACCTCATATCTCGGTCATTTATGAACCGATTTGAAAAATTTTTTTTTTATTTGAGAGGGTATACTCTGAAATTGGTCCCATTTTTTTATTATAAGAAATGGTTCAGTGGTTGTATGTTTGTTACAACTTAACTCCGTCATTTATAAACCAATTTGGAAAATTCTTCTTTTATTTGAAAGGGTATACTCCGAAATGGGGTCCCATGTTTTTTTTATAAAGAATAATTTAATATTTTGTAACAAATCGTTTGCAAGAAGTGAAGACGTGTAAAGCAACACGTCGATGTCTTTTGCGACGAATTATCTGACACTGACATGTCCATGCTACAAGTGCGAAGTGATTTTTAAAATTCATTTTTTGTTAGAAACGAAGTAGCCCTGGATGAGTGACCATATGCATTTTTTGTATATCTGAGCGATTGCTCGGTCAGTTAAATTATGATTTTTGATGATTCTTTATTGTTGGTAGGTCATCACTTTTTTGTTTTGATTTGTGGTTTCTGGGATTCAGGGTTTAGCGATCGAGAAAGTGTTGACAAGGACCTTATATTTCTATTTACAATCTTACCTCTCGTCTCTACTTTCTTTCAAACGGCGCGGCGCTGTCTCATTTGCGCAGCACGTTTAGTAGGTCTACCCATATTGAATATATTTATACACAATTAATTCCCACTAAAAGTTTAAAAATAAAATTATTTTTAGAAAAAAAATGAAAACCGACTTCAAACAACACCTACATGTTCAATCCTTAACTAAAAAGTAGAAAATAATATTTTAATTACTTCATAGCAAAGAACATTAAAGGGGAATCAACGCAATCCTTGATACCTATAATACTTTACTATTTATAGTTTTTAATCAGTTATTTTGGAGTCGGTGCCAGCCAAGAAGGTTCATAATGACCTTCATAAAAATAACCTACCTACTAGCAAAAAAAACCTTCTTGATTAATCTATTAATACATGAATGAAAAATATAGATTTAATACAAGAAATCGAACGGAATGAGATAAGTGCGCGTCAAATTTTTTATGTATATCTGAACACAACTATCAATGACGTCTGCGTTCACGAGTATGACCGCGTTCGGGTAGTGCACTCAGGCATATCCCCCACGCGTGCAATTACCGCCCCGTGCACTACAAAAGTTGGTTGCAAAGACAGAATTAAAGATCCTTCTTGGCTGGCACCGACTCCAAAATAACTGATTAAAAACTATAAATAGTAAAGTATTATAGGTATCAAGGATTGCGTTGATTCCCCTTTAATGTTCTTTGCTATGAAGTAATTAAAATATTATTTTCTACTTTTTAGTTAAGGATTGAACATGTAGGTGTTGTTTGAAGTCGGTTTTCATTTTTTTTCTAAAAATAATTTTATAACATGATAATAAAGTTAATCGAAGCTTTCGAGACGTGGTGTTGTTATCGTAGAATGCTACGCATTAGCTGGATACAGAAAGTTACCAATGTGCCAGCAAGAACCGCGAAATCTTGCAATCCATTAAAAGAAGAAAAGTCATCTACTTGGCCACCATGGTTTTTAATAAGGTGATATTTAGTACGCAGGTAAGTTAATGTTCTCTTAGTCGTCTCATACGACACACACGAAGTAGTTCCAATTTCTAGTGTAGAGACCACAGCAAGCATTAAACGATTTATACGAGCACTAAACTTTTACAACATTTTTTCTAACATTCCTTAACGTAAACGTAACTGACCGAATATTTAATGTTCCTAACGTTTGAACTCGTGTTTAACCGACTACGTTTAATGGGTAGATTTGGTTTTCATGGCGTATATTTCGGTCATCTGAGTTACAAATAGTAATAACCGCCAAGATCTGTAGGTATGTTACTACTATTTATTACTGCTGAGCGATGAACTTGTGGATGTAGTGTTCTGCAAGATTTTTTGCTTGAACTGAATTTGATTGAGAGGGAAAATATCTGCATTATCAGTGTCTTACATCTTAACATAAGTTTGGAGTTTATATGTGATGCCGTATTGCAAATGATGGAACACCTGATATAATAGTACCTTCCAGAAACTTAAATATAATAGTTACAACATTCGAGTTTTGGTAGAACTAAATATACGGGAATTCACGCGATCATGCATTAGGTATTTACATACCTTATTTTACATGCCATGCATACCAGGTTACACCGGCCGTGGTCACAAGCAGACCTTCTGCTTGTGACCACGGCCGGTGTAACCTGGTCGAAACGTCAAGCAAAATAAGGTATGTAAATACCTAATGCATGATCGCGTGAATTCCCGTATATTTAGTTCTATTAAATCATGCAACGCGAAAGTTTAAAAGTAAATATTCGAGTTTTGAGCTGATATGCAAAGAAATGTGCATTTTTTAAAAGCTGTGATAGTAACATAACAACAATTCTGTAATAAATGCTGTTTTGGCAGCTTAAAACAATTTATATTTAAATAAATAATAAATAAATAAAAGTTGTTTTATTTCAGTAAATCTTTTACAATTAAGTTGCCGGGGCTTCCCAGAAAGTAATCATTAGATACTTGTGAAATATTTGGATGATAACATTCCCTAAGTTGCAATCATTGTCTACGATGTTTTTTTGAAGTTTTTAAATTAAAATAGGCCTGCATCGTTTGCTTAATATTTATTTTAAATTGTAAAATAAAACTGCAAAATTTGGTAAAATACTTGAAAACCTATCGAAACCTATTTAACCCTTAGAGCATTAAACCAACCGGAGAGGCCACTGACAGGCGTACCCCTCTGCCAAAGGTACCAGCCCACCGGTCATACCCGTTATATAAAACTAGTTGACGCGCGTTCCGCATCATAAGTCACTTAACAGTGCATGCGTAATAGCGTCTCAATAGAAATGCCGAATTGCAGTGTATTTTGGTGTAAAAAGCGTTCAGCGACATCAAGTCTACAAAAGGATAATATTACATTCCACCTGTAAGTATTATTTTGTTCTAATATTATTAAATAAGGCATTAAATTAGCAATTTAACCAAATAAAATGCTAATCAACAAGTGTTGCCAGGCTTATCATCAATACTCCAATCTGGGGTAATATTTTAAGTTGAATTAACATAAAAACTAACCTTTCCTTTTTTATATCTCGCCTTGTTGACATATCTAATAAGTTTCATTTTGGATGTACATTATTGTGTCACCGTTCCCATATTTATTTATTTTTAATTAAAACCAATCTTTTTTTTACCAAGTAATGCACAAAATAATATTAAATGAACAAGTAAAATGAGATTATAAATCCAAATATACAAGATTAGTGCACTTTATTCCGAAAGATAATTGCTCATTTCTTACAAAAATAAGCGTATTTATTTTTAAGAAACTGGTCACACTTTAACATAATTAGAGATGAGACAGTTTAATCACAAATATCGATATTGGTTTTCCAGTATTAAATTATTTTTTTTTTGTTTGTTTTAGATTTTCAAAAGAAGCAGCGCCACGAGTCGCTTGAGTCCAATATTGTAGGAACCATATAAGTGGGTTCCTAAGCGTACAAGTATCTGACTAACAGCTTAAAAGACAAAGCCTTCTGTGCTGCCAGCACTGCTACCTCCTCCCTACCCCCCAAGCGGCGGAGAGCTCAGTTTTTAGCAAGTAAACTCGCTGTGCGCTACCTCCTCTTATTGCATTACCTAGGATTAGTTAAACTAGATTTATAAGGTTAATTTAAATTGCACAGTTTTTCAGTATTTTATTATACCTACTTAAATAAAGACTTTCTGAAATATATTCTGTTGTTTTTTTGTTATCTGAACAGATAAAATATCTCTCTAATAAAAATCTACTCATACATTCTCATGTCAGTGTCTTGTTACTATGTAATCAGAACAAAATCCTCCAATTACAAGCTCTGCTTAGTTGGAACGAAATTTAATAGCAACAGACAATTAATTCAAAGTATTATTTGGTTTGAATATACATACATACTTAGGAGTAATACACGTAAAATTGACACGTAATAATTAATTACAATCTTTGATCCACACTAGAACAGATTTCAACAGGTGGTGGTTATTGAACATACATCCTTGTGCGCAGTAGTAAAATAAAAAAAAGAGTGGGTACCCATGTACGCACGTAAGAAGTTATACTTCTTTGGCATAACAATCCAAAAATACCAAATAATAATACAACGCATACATACATAAATATTTGAATTGATATAAACGCCAATATATTTTTTATTTATTCACACAGATTATTTGTACTGATACGACACACAAAGATCCGCAACTAACTTCAGTGTGTAAAAGGTTCGCAACTAACTTCAGGGTGTTGCTTTTTTCTGACGGTGTGCGCGCGCATCGTAAAAATTCACTCTCATCATTTTTTCCAATCGCGCCAAAAAAACTTAAAAAAAAAACGGCTAAATGCCAGTAGGACTCGCGCGCCGAGGGTTCCGTACTATCAGGGATCGGAAGTATTGAATAAACATTAGTAAACATAGTAGGAGAGCCCGACCGCATAACCAGATTTGTTTGTCGAACAATGTTTAACAAATAAATTTAGCCCGACCGTATGACGGGCTTTTTTGATAATAATTACAAAAAAGTGTGCTAGTTAGAAACACTGTTTTATTCTTCCTGTAATATTGACATAAACATGAATTAACAGAATTACTTCTAGTTAATTCATGTTTATGAACTATTTACTTTACTTTCATCTATTTCAAAGTGCTTAAATAAAAAAAAACCTTAAAATTATAATAGATTATTATTACCTAAAACTGTTCTATATAATATAAGATAATGCTCATTTTAATAAGCAAACATAATAATCATGAAAATAATTAAATCTTTCGCGTACTTATATGAAATCCTAAACATCGATACTAAATATCGACAGAGTCAAGCTCTAACTGTTTTACGCTAAGGAAGCGTAAACTAATAGATGTCCCTGTGTGTGAATGTGATTGTGTGTGTTTAGTTTAAGCTAGTGTGTAATAATTTTATTGTGTGCGTGTATAACGACGCGATTTAAAAATGCATTAGTAGTTAACATTGTAATTAGTGTGCGTTGCTCGCGTTACCCCGTCCCCCGCCGAAAGTGGCAGACTTTTGCGCAAGGGAAATAGAGCGCGTGTCCACTCCTGTTGGTTTAATGCTCTAAGATTTAACCCCACAAAATAATGACACAATTAAAACAAAAGTCAGTAAATAAACAAAAAAATCTTAAACTTTTACATTAAATCTGTTTATTAATCACATGTATACAAATATTTTGGATTACATCGTAATGCTATGTAACAGTATTAACTCTTTCGTTTTGCGAGTTTATTCTTTTTACTTTTCAAATTTTTAGGCATAAAAGTTTCTTAGCCTTTGGAATCAACGTCATTTAATTTCTTATAGAATCAGAATCATCCGCATCAGCTTCTGGTCTATTACAGATATTGTTAGGAAAGGTTGTAATGATCCTAATTTCCATCATCTTCATTAATTTCTTTATAGTTAGTTAGTCACAGCAGCAAGTAATAATTTAAACATAGATTCGAAATTCTTTTTATCTATTACTGAAGAGGATAACTTGGTATCCTTATTTTTATTATCAACTGAGTAAACAGTAACTGGTTTATTATCCAGGTCTAACTGTTCATATGCAGCCTCATCATTGCTTGACCAAATTTGTTTACTCTTTTCTTCTTAGGCGATCTGTCTTTGCTCAAGTCCGTGAGCTATTTCAGTGAACAGAGATTCAAGTTTATTAAGTACCAATTGTTTATTATTACTATTATTTCCTTCAATATTATCAGAATATGTATTATCGGGATTGTTGTAGTTGAGTGATTTTTTGGAATTAAATTCAGCTTTCAAATGTTGGAAAACAGCATAAGCAAGAGGAAGGATATTAAAAAGCACTTTGTCTTCGTTACTCGTGATTCCATTTATCATATACATTAAATTAGTATAATGGGTATCGTAATCTGGATAACTACGGTCAACACTTATATTGCCCGACGATATCTCATCATTTTCTTGATTAGGTATCTTAGTATTAGTTCTATAATTATTTTGAGTGGCTAGTAAATATGCATACTTATTTTTTTTTTGACGGACTTATATATTTCTGTTTCTTTATTTTACTGAATTTTTTGGGTTTACGATACGTACCTTGACTGTTTAATACAGAATCTTTTTTGTCTTTTGGTGGTCCTAATAGTGGTCTTCTGTTCTTGTGTTTTCTAGATTTATAGTAAGATTCACCGTTCTTTTCTTTTCCTACAAAAGTATTCCCCCGTTCGTCGGCGCTGGTGTTGTCTAAATTTTCATTGCCATCATTTTCATTACTACTGCCATCTTCTTCAATATTTTCAGAGTAAGTATTATCTAGATTAATGTAGTTTTTAACTGAGTCAACGTCACCTGGATAATTGTAGCTGCTAAGTGAATCAATATCTTCTGGATTCATGTAGGTGGTATCTGGTTTAACGTATTCTGGATAAATACTAGCATCATTTATATTGCCTAACCAATACTCATCAGGCCTTTGATTAGATCCCTTATTATTAGTTCTATCATTATTTTGACTGCCTAGTGCATACTTATTATTTTTCGATGGACTTACATATTTATGTTTCTTTATTTGACCGAATTCTTTGGGTTTACGATACTTGCTTGGACTGGTAAATACAGAACCTTTTTTGTCTTTTGGTGGTAAACTACCAAAAAGACCACTATTATGTAAACCTAATTGTAGGTTTGTGATTTTTTGTTTTTTCTGTGCTTTGTTAGTCTTTAGCCAATGCCTTTTCGTGAATAGATCTGTCTGAAAATATTAAAATAAATGTTATTAAGTATGATAATGATTGTATTTAGTTCTAGTTGTCTTTACAATATTTTATTATATATTAAAAAAAATTGTTAGATTATTTTAAAAAACATACATAAATGTGTAAATAGAAGAGGAAAGGTAGATTCTAGCGCGACTAACAATGAACGTACCAAACAATTTTGCCTAGACTTAGAATTTTATCAGACAGAGAGCACTCACGCGTTCAAGCGTTCTTCGATCAATACAGTTCACAGTTTTGCGTTCGTTGTGTTTTAGTGAATGCCTAATACTTGAACGCGTGGCCGCTCTCTGTTTGATAGAACCCTTATGATAGAACCCTAAAGGTTAAAACAGACAGGGGGCATGACGACGATGCGAAGTGAGTGGTTTTAATGTACTAGTTGACTTATAAGACGTCACGCCGAGTGTGTTACTTATTACATTACAGCTACTTCAAGTCGCGTCGCCGTTCCGACGTTACGACTGAGGCTCTATACTGTTACTGTCTATTACATTATCAGAATAAAACAATAAAGCAAAAAATAAAAAGCAAAATTATCTGTCATAATAAAATCTTACTATTAAACGAAAAGGCCGTCCATGCTTAGCGACTGGTTCTATGCCTTTATTAGTACACTTCAAAGTTGAAATTTCGTTAATATTAGCCTGAAATTTGATAAATAAATGTGGTTATTTATGATTAATGTTATTGCTTTCGCAGATTCTAGTTGATTACTGTCAGTCGTTTTAGTTGAATTAAGAGAAGCCTGACTTTTGTGTGGTTAAGGGCTAACCTAGTGTCAGGATTGGTTCAGTTCGCCACTAATTTATTGTAAAGGCATCCGACTTGACCTAACTTGACTTGTTAGATGTGTATAAAGATAAATCTTGAGATCTTTAATATTACCACGAGGCGGAACGACGAGGGTGGCGATGTGGCGGTCAACTTATGAATGAGGTCCACGACCGTTCAAAGTGGTAATATTTGATGAAGGCCTATGTCATGAAGGGCTAGCATGACAAAGTCATCTAACCGAAATTATGACAATGATGATAAAAAATACTTTGACAAACTTACAACACATATTAAAGTTAAGAGTGCTCTCAAACCTCCCATTATTGCGACTAATATTATTTTAATACCATATATATATTAATAGTCTTATCGACTAATTAACCACGAAGACTAATTACTGTTTTAAATTAAATCACAGTGTTTAAATTTTGACTAATTTCATGGTTGTAAAATGTTACGGTAAGTGTGATTAATTGAAAATTATTAATAATTACCAAAATTAACAAAGCAAAATTAAACATAAAGTAACAATTCAAAATTAACTCCAGCCCCACAAATGTACTATCGTTCATTATTTAAAAGGAATTCGCGAGGAATTTACAGAGATAGTATAGGATTATAAATAGTATTATATTACATCGATATTCTACGGCAGATACTTTCCAAAACTCCAAACTGCTTATGCCGAAACCGCAAGAACCTACTACCACATAAATACTATAATTATATCACCCAGAAGATGTCCACTGCTGCACATAGGCTTTTCCCAATTTTCGCCACCTCGGCGATCGTGAGCTGCCCTCATCTATCGATAACATTGTAATAATAATAATAATACCAGCCTGTTTACTGTCCCACTGCAGGGCAAAGGCCGCTTTTGACATAGAGAAGGCATGAGCATTATTCACCACGCTTGCTCAAGGCCGATTGGCACTTTCAGACTTTTAAATCCAGATTTCCTCACCATGTGTTCCTTTACCGTCAGTGAAAAATGTCCAAGATAAACTTAAAATCTACATATAATTTGAAAATCACATTAATAATAATAATAATAATAATATTCTACCACATTCACACAGCGCCATCTAGCCCCAAAATTAAGCAATTATATTTGCTTGTGTTATGGGTACTAAACAACTGATATACTACTTATATACATTTTTTTTTTGTAAATACATACATATTATAGATAAATTACACCCAGACACAGAACAAACAATCATGCTCATCACACAAAGGTTTGTCCTGGGTGGGAATCGAACCCACGACCTCCGGCTTAGCAGTCAGGGTCACTAACCACTAGACCAACAGGCAAGTCTAGTACATCAAGTACATTGGTACTTGCTTGGATTCGAATCCATTATCTCGTGTTTACGAAGCGGGTGCCACCACTGAGCCATTTCGACTGAGCCACAACATTATATTACACATCAATTTTGATTACCCAAACCTCAAAATCGACCTGATGTTCAAACCACAGAATACCTCACTGCTGTGGTTTTAACCTGTCCCTTTTCTAAAGGCTCGATAGCCGAAATGTGGTAAAACCCGTCACCAACCTAATTAATATAGTCCAATATTCGGTAACCGAGTAGGGATTTATATTGGCTTTTGCAATTAGTATGTGAAATGGTTAAGTGAAATTTACGAAATTTGTTTAGTTAAATTTAGACTGCATTCTAAGCATGTGTTTTAGGTAAGTATTAATGAGGTTAATGTATTTTCCGATGTCTAAACTATATTCAAATCAACGTGAAGCATGTTAAATAGCGGTATAGATTTTAAATTATTATTTTATTTATTTATCAAAAAAAAAACATACATTTTGGATTTACATTGAATGATGCAAACATAAACTCATTCGAGTTTTACCATACATCATAATCATCAACTAGGTACATACTTAACATTATTTTCAGACATTAAGTCAAAACTAAATGAAATATCATACATCTTGCAATAAGTATAATGTCCCATAAACTGAAGAAACTTGTAATGTTGCATTATTTTGACTGTAAATATTGCCTTAATTAGAAACACCGTAACTTACGTTTTGGAAAAATGAACCTGAAGTTACGACACATTAGAAGTGTTATTTTATTTCTGTATCTAGATTATTATTGCAAAATAATTATAAAGTACTGTAACCATATTTTTATTATTAAGTAGTAGTAGGTAAGTTAGCATTCTACTTGTAAGTAATAGCCGTTGCTTATTAACTTTATTATCAGAAACATTATAAACAAAAGAAAATAATTTAGATATCTATTTATTGAAAAAATAATATAGGTAAGTACATAAATGTGTACAAACGGCGAATTTGTTATATTGAGGCCTTATGTATTGGTTAATATTTGAGATATAAAAATTAGCGGAAATTGTATTCTCTTCAACACATAAATCTTATGAAATAATAAGATTTCTAAGACAGGCTTGATCAAGTTAAAGATTACTATTTAAATGTTGCCTTTCATAAGTTATAGTATTGCTTTATTAGTTTTTATAAATAGAAAAATAACTGATTTTATTACTAAATAAAATATAATAAAAAATAGAATAGAATAATGCTTTCTATTCAATTTTACAAAAACATTGAAACACGTTTTTCTTTATTTTTAATTTAACACGAAAACTGATCACTAGATATTATAGTAAGGTCCTGTTTCACCACTTGCCGAAAAAGTGCGTAATAACTTATTCGAAACTTAACTAACAGATAGTACTCAAAAACCCAAGTGAAAAAAACACAAGTGCCTGATAACATTAACTGATAAAAAAACTCTTAGAAAATATTAGACGGATTTAACTAGAAGATGTTTTATCTGTTAGATATATATCAGATATTTTAGCAGCTAGTGGTAAAAAAGGCCTTTAGTAAAATATAGAGTTACGTACCAAGTCCTAGCGACGGGCGCATGACAAACGTAGATGTATCGTTGTACCGCCAACGCTAGTGTTAGCCAGATGCTCGCTGTGTGGAACATTGCAGGAATCACCTGGAACAACCACCATTATGTTAAACTTACATTATTATTTAAGCAAAATAATTACATAGAATAGAACAATTTCTTAAGCTATTCTTTCATATCGGCGTCGCGCTAGACTACAAAAAAAATGGTAGAATGTGTTGCACAAAACAAAAGAAAATCAGTCCGCTTTTGACGCAAAGGGATGATGACGTAAAGCTAGTAATTATATCTATAATTTCTTATAACATAACACATAAAGTCACACCTTTTCTTCGGAAAGAGTAGGCAATCTTATAACGCCATTTTTGCCAGCTATGCTTTGTATATTTAAAGTACTAGATAGTGAGCCTGTTGACATTTTATCAGAACTAATTCCAGACCGGTACTGAGAATATATCGACAAACAATCAATCCAAGTCACATTTACTTGACCGGGAGACGAACTCGAAACTTCTGTATATAGTACAGAACCACAGAGGTTTTTTATCTTTTGTAATTTTCCTACTGAGATGTATATCTCTCTCAGTATAAAAGGACTCAAGTACATGAAACCTTTAAGCAATGGACATAAGATGAAAGTTACCGAAAATATGTATTTCGTTTTAAGCCTCGTTTTATTTAAATGAGTGATATATTGTACACAGTATTTTGAAACGTAAGTATAAAATTAATTAAGTTCATAATCGCTTGGTAGACTCCCAGGTAAAGGCTATTTCCAAAGGCTATTTCCCGTTTCTGAGACGCGCCGGTGGCTTCAGGAAATTGTGCTTTCTATTCTATAGTGTTCTTTGTAAAAATCATTCAGGAATCAGGATACGACAGAACATTCTGGAAAGCTACTGAATACTCAAAAGGGGCTAACAAGGAGTAATTAATTCTTTTCACAACGGATTACGAACGGCAAAAGAAAGAAAGAAAATTTGTGATATGATTTGGTAATAAGATTTGGTCTAATCGTTCTTTGGGCACATCTCGAGGAAAGAAGACTCGATGGAAAAGCTCGTTGTACAAGGGTATGTAGAAGGCAGGCGAGCACGTGGTCGGTCTCCAACTCGCTGGATAGACTCCATCACCAAAGCCACGCAATTCACTATCACGCATTATGCTAGCAATGCAGCGAGCCGCCACAATTGGAGACACATCGCGCACCGTGCAACCCACATATTAACCACGACCACTCTGACAAGAAAGCCCGATTAAGAAAAAGAATGTTAAATATCAAGGGTTACTCTATTATTCACAGAATAACACTCGAATAAAAGTTTTTATGCATAAAGCTCCAGCCGATTACAATAACAAAATACGATTATTTAAAAGTAAAAAAAAACATTCTTCGAATTTTAAAACAAACAACTACTCTGTTTGAGAAGAGGTTTTAACGCTTCTAATAAACTATTAGCTGAGATGACAGTCGGACGTCATATAGCACATCGTTGTTGTAGTGTGTTACATTTATTTTTCGATAAGCTATTTATATTAAGTACCATTGTCATATAGACGAGCCTAATAACACATTCAAAGCGTAATTTCAAAGGATTTATTTAGTCATATATTATTTAAGATATAATTCAATAATTTATCATTTGTTTTGTACGATATCTATAGATTGATAGCTAATGTTCTCCAGAAATTGTATGAAGTCAATCATTTCTAATCGTTTTAATCTTTAATCGATAAGTGCAACTACGCACTACGTTAAGTAGCGTTATATAACTGCTGTGTTTTATTTTTAATTGGTACATGACGTGCTTAATTTTAGTACCTGTAATTTTTAATTTAACATCTACCTTTCAAATATCGAACTTATGCAAGTCATAGTTAAACGAACTTCAAACTTAACTTTACCACAGAAAATAAAATCCTCACTATTTTTGAACTATTTTCGAAAGGAGAACAACGATATTCTCAGTTTAGCTGCGTTTGCTAGCCGACCAACTTTTGTGAGCGAAAATATCGGATTTTCAAGTACGGTTTCAAAAGCAACGACTCCAGCTGAAGTTTTAGGTTTCATCCACGTTTCGTTACTGAGCTGTAAGCCTTTATTTTTTATTTTTATGCTAAGGTATTGTGATGACCTAGTGGTTTGGAAACTGAAAATTATTCTACGGAGTTTCTTGTTAGTTTTTGTATACTTTGGTTGGGTTAGAATATTAGTCGTAAATGATCTTTTAGTTAACACTAAAGACACTCTGGTATAATATGAATATAATATATAGATATAAGAATATGAATGTTCATGAGTGACACATATAAATGTTATCTAAATTAAGAATTCAAGCATGTGATATTTAAATTCTTTGTGAATGCGATTTGTGTGATACAAAAATTGTTTCCTTATTTGGTTTCCTCTCTTTGTGAAAGCCGTATGTCCAAACAAAAATATCAACTAAATTTACTGTATTAGTCAGTTGTACCCAGTAAACACTGGTATTATACAGCCTACCCCTTCTGGTAAATAAGGCATGATGGTATGTATTTAATGTGTATGAGAAGTAAATACCTACCTCAGCACGTAGGCAATACTACAAAAGTCTTACTCTAAACGTTTTATGCTAAATTCTAGTATGTATAAAGCCTTAATTCTTGTGAAAGACAATCGAGTGGAATATTTTACCTTTGCCGCTTAACATCGAGAGAATCGTTTGAAGCTGGGTATTTGTGTCATTTATAGAAACAGGGACAGTTGGCGATGATAGAAAGAAATAAAGAATTAAAGAAAAATCTTACTGGTCACTAAAACTGAGATCCAACGATAATAAATGCGAAAATAATCCTCAAAACTAAGTTTTTCAAAGTAATTTCTTATTAGTTATGAATACTCAGATTGATTAAACCCGAATAAGTCATCGACATTGTAACACGAAGCTATGATCTGAATTACAACGCACAATAGCTACCCGGGTATACCCTGGTATTGTTATATCCGGGCCCCTCGGTTCATAATTTTTTTTAATTAACGTGAATACAATGTAATATACTTAAAATTGTTCTTGTTATAATGGCTATTACCGAAGATGTTTATCCGGATAAATTAGACCTTTATTATTTTTGTAAGACAAAAATGCGGATAATAAACAAG
Organism: Parascotia fuliginaria; assembly: GCA_963082885.1. NCBI lineage: Eukaryota > Metazoa > Arthropoda > Insecta > Lepidoptera > Erebidae > Parascotia > Parascotia fuliginaria. The sequence continues at coordinate 7,285,620 of OY720197.1, forward strand.
TTTATCTTACTTAGTTTAGTACTATGTAGTAGATGGAGTAGTCATAGAACAATTTCTGTGCGAACCCTTGCGTTTATACATGTAGCGCTAACGTTTGGTGAGCGAGACGAATAAACCACTTTGCAACGCATACGGCTTATGCGTTGCAAAGTGGTTTATTTGTCTGTAAGTGGAACCTAATAGGTGGATAAGCCGCAGTACGTAACACTGCCGCGCCTGTATTTTTAACCGTAGTCACACTAGTGTTGCAATTTGGTGTGACTACGGATCGGTTGGGGTTTCCTGGCATACCCTTTATTGCCTTATACTACACTAGCGTACTGTTATGAAGTGTTATGGAATAGTTCTATATTCTATGCGGTTCATGACCAGCCAAACTGACGAAAATTGGGGAGCAGTGGAATTCTTTTTTTCTTTATATTTATGTATTTAATAATTTTTTTGGTTGATATGATGATGATGCATCCGTGTGAATAAAGTTCAATAAATGAAAAAAGAAAGTTAATTTATCACGAACGTCAAAACTCAATTTACAAAAGCTCGGAACATGTTCTGTGACAACCGGAATCAAAAGCTTAATATACTCTCCTGACCTAGAAAGGTGAAAACGGTCACCTTTCTAACGACTGTTTGGGACAAGTGGACTTAACCAACACCTCCTTTATTAATACTTTACCACCTGCCTCTCTTTGTTACCCTCTATTACAATTTTACCTTTTGGTATTAAAATGTCGGTCATTTCAATATTAAAAAGTCTTAATTAAAATATTATATTCAAAATGTATAAACCAAGGTCGCTTATTTTCTTCTTGTTTCTCCGATTTTGATATAGTTTTCAATAATCGTTTAGAAATTTTATGTAAATTTTTTTTCATGAGGTCTGTGTATACATGCATAAATTTGAATGCAAGTCAGGGCAAGTCGCGAGTACCTAATAAGACATTTTAGTAAGAATATGTCTTGAGCTCTTTTTTAGTACGTTATAAACGAAGTGAAGTGTCACCCTTTTACAAATGGATCTAAAGGATCTTGAAACGGTAAGTACTTTATACTTAAGTTACTCAATAAAATCCTGAAGCTCTTTATCAACGCGTTTCTTTCCAAAATTGATCCTAGGTTTGCAGGGGTTTGGTGAGAATTGTTTGAACGTAGTGTGAAAAAGTAATTCGCCTATCACCTAATACCTATATTCTGCACTTTGCAAGAATTGATCGACTCTTTTGATAGTCATAAGTAAGTTATCGTAAAGGTAACACAAGAAACCCAGGAGTGTTGTGCAGCAGCATCCAGCGACTGCTTACAATCAGGCAGAGGGGAAAAAGAACGCGTCAGAGGTCCAAATACTTACCATTGTTCTCTGTCTTTCTTCCTTCCTTCCCTTCTTTCTGCACGGTTAACAGCAGCATAGTTGTGTTTTCTCACATTGTGCCTGCGTTGATAGAAGACACAAAAGTGCTCAAAACTTTGTAACCGAATAAAAAAAAAGCTGGTGCTCACCTCATTCATATAATTCCATGCTTGACACGCTCTGACAGGACTCAACGGCTTATAATGGTTTCCGAAGGTGTACATATAGAAGAGCCAAGGAGCCGGGAACAGCATGGTGAACATGTCGCAGAGAGCCATAGCCATCAGCACCACGTTGGTTGGAGTCCTCATGTGACGGCGAGAGAGGACTACCACGATGAGCGTGTTGGCTACTGTGGTGGTAGCCAGCAGGAATGGGGCGATGTATCTGTAAAGATGATGATAGTTAAACTGTGGTTATATCTTATTATGACGACTAGCTTTTACTCTCGTTTTTGCTTACAGCTCTGCTCCTGTCGCCAGTAGCGTGATGTTACATAGCCTATAACCTTTCTCGAGAACCAGACTATCATAGGCAAAAATATTTTTTCAAATCCGACTGGTAGTTCCAGAGATTAACACGTTTAAACAAACAAACTCTTTCGCTTTATATAACTGTATAGATGCCTCCGTAGCGCTTTGGGATTGCAAGCGACTGCTGTGCATAGGATTTTGGGTTTGATCCGTACTCGAGAAGAAACTTTTTGTGATCCATAAACATTTGTTCCGAATCTGGGTGTACTTCGTCTCGTTAATTGTATTCTTGTAAAGTTCATCGCGACACATGGCTTTTTGAGTACGGGAGTTGCCTTTTTAAGATAAAAGAAAGGAGGTGGAGCTGTTCTTTAAATCAGAGAATTTCGATTAGAGGTATGTTTCGGGCAGTAAAGTTCAGTCCTTTAGTCACCTCTCCTCCATCCCTCTATACTTATACCCAAGATATTATTAGTTATAGTATCATTTCTCTTTACCAACTGTCAATTTATTATGACACAGTAATATTACTTAAACGTTTGCTAAATTTCTTGAAGACTTTTTGTAAAGATACCTCTGTCATAAAAAGTTCATGTCAACACTTTGTTAGAAAATTATGCTACCTTACAAAAATGCTTTACTGAATTTGGCATAAGTAAGTACCTAGTGTTTTTTCACGGCGTAATACTGACAGCAAGGGAAGAAGCTTACGACTCCTACAAAAAGGTAATCTTTTATATTTCGAGAGTACTCGTCCATGCAAATTTGCGTTACAAAACCTTTTACAAAATGAATGAGATGAATTCACTCTTTCCCAGTGTTGCAAAGTAAATTCATTTTAATTTTAGCAGAATTAAGAGGTAAATATATATTTCGAAAATAGAAAACCTTTTGATCTTTCTACTTTTATCAAATACTTCAACGTTTATTATTTTAGAAAAGAAAGCTTTAAAATAAATATTGTTTAATTCGGTTAATTAGGTCAGCGAAATGCTCGTCTGTTATCAGTAGAAACAAAAATCTCTGGTCACGAACCATATTGGCAGTGGTCTTACTGTAACCTTAGTACCTTAATCATAATTTTTAATTTGTACGGGCTAAACTCTAGAACTACCAGTCTGATTGAATGGTTCTTTTTGCGTGTGTTAGTTCAGGTCTTGAGGAAGGTTATAGGCTTTACCTATAACATCATGCAACTGGCGACGGGAGCAAAAAGTCGGGTGAAACTAGTTAGCTAGTTAGGTAAGTATTGAAGCTAGTTGTTATATATTTTCCTTAATTAAAAATATCATTTTCAATTATAGGGAACAAACCCTTTGCCTTTACTGACACCTGTGATTTTTGTATTTGTCACGAGAGACTTTAAAAACTTATAATAAACACAAAAAACAATAGACGATTTTAATTCTAGGTAGGTAATCACACAAGGATACGGCCAGCCGTAGCCTATGAATGCTAACAACATCAGTAGTATTATTTGCGCATAAAAACCATTTTTACTACTATTTTAAAATAGCCTACTCGTATGTTGTAGACTCTTGGGAAAACCTCTAAGTTCATTCCAAAACCTTCGTATGTGGAAGGAAGTTTCGACTCTGAATAAATATTTGTGGATCACGATGAATAACAAACAAAAAATCAAAAATTTATGTGATGGCCTAGTTAGTGGCAATAGATTTGTGAGATTTTGAGTTTGATAACGAGCAAGAATAAGTCCAAAATCGTCAATTTATCTTGAACAAGCGTAGTGATTAAACCTCTTAACTTATTTATTTAAAAAGAAGTCTTTACCTTTTATCTCGTGTGGAATCGAACCCACAATCTCTTGCACAGCAGTCCTTCTGCCATCAAAGCTATTTTTAATAACATCTACTCATATAAATATTCTTACTTACCCATACATAGGTTCAGCATAATTAATCGGAAATTCGCATGTCACATTCAGATAAAAATGCGAATGGTTAGACTGGCAGAAATCATCTGTAGAAAAATTCGTGTATTCAGGAAATCCAGTTTGGTTATCGAAGTAAGAATAAGTAATCTTGTTGTCCTCTATGATCTCGTTTTGTATGTCGTTCTTTGTCGCGTTGTACGATCCGAAGTAGTCTACCCAATCTTTGTCGCGGTCCATGGTGATGGTTGCTTTAACCGGTTGTTGACATGGCAGTGGTATCTGCGAACAAAGAAAGAATAAATTAGATTATTACAGGAAAGAGTAGAACGCACGCGGTTAACAGACAACTTGGTAATGAAGCGAAAAGACGTTAGATAAAAGCTGCTTTAAATTGGCCTTTTAGTAAAGCGCTGGAGGAGATTTATACTCAGCAGTGGAAGTCTTATGGTTGCGATGATAATGACATTGTATAAGATACTACAATTTATTTATATTTATTAATTAGGATTACCAACAAGAGAAACACATACATATAAAAGTAACAAAACCTAGGTAATGCATGCCTGGTGCTCCCTCAGTTATAGACAGCCACATCTAACTTAAAATATTCATACTGCTAAACTTATTACAATGTATGTGTATACAAAACACAATATTAAAGTAGTTATGAATAATAAAATAAAACGAATTTATAACAAAATTAAAAAAAAGTAGGTTATTACAAAGGCCAATAAAATATGAGTGGACAACAAACGTAATAAATACCTACCACTAAGAACGCATATATTCGATAATTTTACACTTGATTTTAGGCTGAGTGTTACCAAAAATGTCCAAATCTAAGGATCGGGAAAGACAATCAACAATAAACATACATATATTGCCGATTACAAGCCTTATAAAATACCCATCAAAGACCGGGTAAAGCTAGATAATTGACATGAGTAAATGTTTTTTATTACAACAACACACACAGCGCCATCTAGACCCAAAATAAGCATAATATTATAGCTTGTGTAATGCGTTCTAGAATGCAGATTTACATACTTAAATACTTTTTTTTGTAAATACATATATTTAACTTAGAAACATCCAGACCAATGCAAATAGTACACAAATATTGGATTTAATGAATACCGTTTAACTAAGAGAATAAAATATAATAATTGCTAATAACTAATTGTCTATTTTACCTTCGTACTATCTAGGTCGATGGTAACATCCAAAACTAATTTCAAATTTCGAGAACTTTCCATCACAGTTACAAAATTAATTTCAAATATTACATGCTTCAAACAATTATTTCTATGGCCTCAATTAGCCTTATAACTTATAATTAATAATATTAATGATTTTGATTCATATCGGAACTTAGTAAATAAATGAAACATAATTATAAATTATTTAGAATAAATGTAGTTCCAAATTAATTAAAACTATAAGCTCTGCGATAGAATAATTTGATTTATAATTAAGTTGTGCATTTATGATGTTAATTAAGTTTGTACAGAATAGGTTAATCAGATATTTTCTATAATTTACGCCGAGATTTTGGATGATTGATTAATAATTATATCAATAATTATCACTGATCTATTTACTAGTTTAAAGAGGCCTATTCCCCATATATTTTATCGAAACAAAATGTTATTAAAAAACAAGATTCCCGCCTGCCTACAACAAACTGAAAAGAAAGAAACCGATTATTTCGTACTGACCTGAACACATCCTAACACCAGCTTGTAAAACTATAAGTATGTACTTCTACTCTATAAGTAGAATTACAAGCCTTTAACGAAAGGGTAGGTCACATATCCTAGACTTTAGGTTAGCGGGTATTTTGGTACGAACCTCGTCAAATATAAGTACAGTAGCTGCGGCCCAAGGCTTCACCCTGGCCTAAAATGTGTTCTGTCTCCTCGGGAACCAGACCGATTTTCGGGATATAAAGTGACATATGTCCGTCTCCGGCACCAAATCTATCCAGATACCAATTTTAATCGAAATCGGTGCAGCCGTTTAGGCGCTGAGTGTAAACAAACACACACACACAAACTTTTGCATTTATATTATAGTAGTAGGATTAGTAGAATTACTAGACGATTTTATTGCTAGATTTTTTTTACATAAAACCATGAACGATAAATAAAAAAACATTAAATAACCATTCAGAAGGGGGATAATAGCAACTACAGTTCCATATTCACTCCTATTTTTCCCTCAGCTTTTCTACATATGATTTTATACACGTAATGTTTCCTTTGAGGGAGGCTAAAAATGATTTCTATTAGAAAAGTTTATCCAGGACAGAGGGAAAACTATGTTCGTTAAATCGCCATTAGGCTTATCTTTTGCTATAACTGGATCCTTATTAGATAAATAAGAATCCCTGGTGGTGTTTGATATTGTGTTTTTACGTTTCCCTTGTGTTGATTTTCTTTATCTTTGAAACTCAGTGTCTTTATTTAAGCTGTAGATATTTTGTATAAAATATTTTTTTATCTGTGAATTCGTCGTACATTGGATCTGTTAAAACTATAAAAGAAAGCTTATATATTGTAAGTAGTATTAAAAAAAGAAAGTAGCTGTAGAATGTAACGTATAAACATCTCTGCTAACACATCTTAGTTAAATACAGTGTGATATTAAATCTGAACATAACAGTAGTTACTTATGTAAATAATGCCGAGATTTAACATGCTTAGCATACGGTATATCATCACATTAATACAATGTACGCCTGTCTAAATACTGACGGTAATGTACGTGAACTGGTATATATGCCTCCTTTGATAGTTCTGACAATTGTTAGTACATGGTAAAGCTGTATGCGGTTCTTGAATACCTAAATCATAATGTTGTATGAATTAAGCTGTAATTAGCATCCAGCGTTCATTTCTCTAACGTAGGCTTTGGAACGAACTACCAGTTGCGGCGTTTCCTCAGCGCTATGACATATCCTTCTTCAAACGAGGTTTAAAGAGAGCATTAATATCACGGTAGGCAATGGCTTCATAGGTCCTGGTATTGCAGAAGGCCATTAGCGATAGTTGCCACTTACCATTAGGCGGGCTCGTATGCCACTGTCCACTATAGGCAATTAAAAAGGTTGCCTCACGATATGTAATAAATAAGTAATTAAAAATTATCGTCACTTAAAATCATTTAATTGATTAAATCAGCGTGGGTATTTTTGTACCTGTAACAGGATGCGTGGAGGGTTTATAAATTAATTCGACGCCCAAAGGTTCTGCGGCATTAACGAGCCCTTACTACAGGGTAGATAAATGATAGATAATCATTCCTCATTAATTTATCACACGTTCAGTAATTCGAGAATTTCTTTATTCAGTACCTCTACTAAGCTTTGTTTTTCAGTTTCACATCTTATTGCCCGGTGAGACGTGTGCTACACTCAGGTAACGTCAGTTTTTTGGATCTCATGTAACCGAGAGCAATCTTGTTGCTATACACCTAAATTTATTTATTTATTAGCTCACAGAACGAGATACAAACGTAAAAAAAAAACAAAGTAAATCTATACAATAGAAAGCCAGATTGTGGCTCTGCGTAAGTGTGCGCAGATCCTCCAGGATCTTTTGCCCGTAGTACAGTTCAGTTGTCCGGTCAACCGGACTACGAGAGGAGACTGGAGATATTAAGCCGTCTAATTTCACTTTTGAATGTACTGAGACTACTATGAAATATGCCCAAGGTAGAATGTCTAGACACCATGTCGTTGTATAATCGGCAGATTCTGGTTACAGGAAACATTCTGGGTACAGAAAGATATTAGTCGAGATAGATATTATTCTTATAGAAATACAGGCATAAACCATAAACCTCTGGAAGGTTTGAAGGATGGTCTGAAATACAAGTTTTCATTTAAAACATCAGCGATCTACCATTAAATGCCGACATACATTATTATGCCGACGACATACATTTTGCAATATGGTGAAAGAGAAAGTATTTACAAGTTTCATCCATCCATAAATTTAACAGGTGTACTATTGTCGGTGAAACCGATGCAATTCCCGTCACTTCTGTCTGTCTCGACCCATCTCCTTAACCTTCTTATATGACATGGCATCAGCACTTTTTTTATTTATTTATTTATTTAAAAAACTTAATGCACATGCGTACACAGGCGGACTTAATGCCGTAGGCATTTTCTACCAGTCAACCAAGGTGATGCAGAGATGAACGAAGTAGGTGCATAGAAGTTATAACATAAAAAGAAAGATAAAGATTAGTTATACGAAACATTAAAGGAACCATGAAGGTATATGTAAATACAATACGCAAAATAATATAAATAATGTATACAAACTAAATAATATAATACATAAAATATACTACTAATAATACATATACATAAGTATATAAATTACATATTACGTATATACAAATATATATAATTATATATAAATATTTATAAGCTAACAAACGCAAGGTTAACGTGATATTACCGATAATATTCGTCCAACAGAAGAGAACGAGCCTTCTGCTTAAATGTAAATCGGTTTGTGGCCAACCTGACCTCAAGAGGAAGTGCATTCCAGAGGAAAATAACCTGGACTACGAACGATGAGTGTATAAAACCTGTAGTATGAGAGGGACAGACAAGTAAGCGATTGTTTGAAGACCGAAGATTTCTATTATGAATAGAAGACAAGTATTGGAAGAAAGACTTTAAATAGTTAGGAGAAAAAGAAGAGTTGAGGATGGAAAAGAGGGTAGTGAGAGCCCGCAAGCTGCGGCGTTGACGAATAGGTAACCATTTTAGCTGAGAGCGATGGATAGAAATATGATCATATTTACGAAGATTAAAAATGAATCGAATGCAGTTATTGAGAAGACGGTCGTATTTATTGAGAAGGTCTGCATTCAGGTCATAATAGCACACATCACCATAGTCGATTATGGGTAGGATTAAGGACTGCACAAGCATCGCTTTAGTATTAGAAGGGAGGAAGTTTTTCAGACGATAGAGGGTGCGAAGAGATCCTGTGACTCTCTGACTGACATTTGTGACTTGAGTCTGCCAATTGAGTGTTGCATCAATAGACAAGCCCAGATTCATAACAGTCTTTATTTGACTCAAATAACTTATCCGTGGTCTTTTGCTACCTTGCCTTCCTTTTATCATCCCCTGTATGATATTTTTTATGAAGCTATCATGTCGTATAATGTGGCCTATCATCTTTCCTCTTCTACTTTTTATTGTCTTGAGCGACAGGTTACGCTAACAAAAAACAAATATTATTAATATGAACATAGTAGTACTATTTCCCTTATACAATATCAACCAAATCAAGCACTGTTTCATATCAACAAACTAGCTATATTGGTAGGTAAAATAACGCTGTAGATAAAAGCCGGCTGCTTGTATAAACAGTGCAGGAGCTAAAATTCAATAACGGTGGCGAGTTAGCTCAGTTCTCGAGGTTGGGAGCATTTTGCATTTTAATATGTGCTACCAGAATTAATATTTCTGTGGACAAAAGTTTTTATTAGGCTAGCAAAATGACTGCGCTGTTGAATGGTATGTGGTGGGACCAAAAGTGATGGACACAATATTAATTTCATAATATGGTAGATTAGGTTCTAAGTTTTTTTGCACAGTAATTATATGGTAAGGCAATCTGAATGATACAGATATAATAATATAATAATAATATAATAATATAATATAATATAATAAATAAGGTTGACTGGTATGCTACTTACCTATGAGCATGAAGTTTAATAAAATAAATAAAATAAATAATATGTTTTACGATTACTAAAAAGAACCCTAACCGTTAAAGAAAAATAGAGACAGAAAATTAAAATAACAATGTATCTGTTTGGTGTACTTTTATTTCATTCGTATAAAAACTTCCTGTTTCATATTCAATTTTGTAAAGACACTGGATAGTGATTGCCGTAGCTCGTTGTATAACCCTAAACTCCCAAGACACCCATCACTGTTTTTACTTGTATTGAGATATGAATGAATTTTGAACGGAAAACGTTATGAAGTTTACAAGAGCAACAACAACGTGCCTACGCAACAGCGATTGAATTAACAGACTATGTCAAATTTCTCCTGATAAAGACATTGTCTTACGACGTAGACGTCTTCCAGCTGAAATATCCATTGAGCAAACATGGTGATTGACGCTAGTACTTTCTTTGTCTGCAAAGAGGATTCCATCTTGCATTTGCAATATGGGATAAAGGTAACTTGGACAAAACATTTATGGTAACTACATGAGTAAATAGTGCATCAGGTACAATAGTTCCGTCACGGATCTGTACCAAGGAACTACTAGGAACTAACTGAACTATCTGACTGGATTTTAGGACACACATCTCACAGAAACATGTTCCGGATTGCCAGAGATATATTAAAGTAAGCCATCATCGCAGTAAAAGGGGATGTTAGCCAGTATACCTACATACTAACGCTAAAGCTTTGGTCAGACAGCGAGTGGGGTGGCGACATGAGGAGAAAGGTTGTAAATGAATAAGTTGACATAGAAGATGTCACGCATTAGCTTTTATTTTAAATTAATTTTGTTGACATACAGCATACGGTCCACCTGATGGTGAGTGGTTACTGTAACCTATGGACATGATTGAGTCTTCAAGAAAACCTTTATACAGGACCTTTTATACGGAAGTATAACGCTGATTTCAGCATGAAAGGGCCAGATGACAGGGAAAGTACTGTCCTCTTATAGAAGATCGACGTAGGAGTAGTAGTATCCGTACTACTGCGTTTCGTTCGTTGAGAGCACCGGAGACTCAATTTGCCCTCTTTCCTCTTTCTTCACCTCCATCATTCCCTTTCCCTACCCCATTCCCAGCCGCCATAGTGGATGCCACCATACCAGCAGTTTAAGACGATAGCTTTTGGTATGGTGGCCGCCACTTCGAGATTCCACTGACTGCTTACCATCATGTAGCGTGGACTCACTTTGGTAGGCTAATATATAAAAAGTGGATGAAGGAGGACAAAAAGAGGAGGATCATGAAAGGTTATTGAACTTTCGGCGCTCTTCAAGCTAAAATCCGTACGGATCTACTACCGTGGAAAGTATTGAGTAGCCGTCCCGCTCCGCTCGTCTGTTTGACCAAAGCTTTAGCCTGCCTTCACAATTTATATTTTACTTAAAACACATTTTGCAGTCAGGTTTTTGGGTTTATTAGCGAGAGTGCCTTTGTTCGTACTTAGAATATTATTTATTCTATATAAACTCTTGATACTTTAAAAGATGTTTGTTAAAATATACAAAGATAAGACGCTTATTTATATCAATCTCATTTTTTTTGCGCAAAAGCGATACTATATCATACCTTTTTTAACCGAAGGTAGGCATAGGTATATCTTGCGTTTTGCTCAACAGAGGCGAATTATTATAATAAAAATAATGAATTGTAATAATATAAAAGTCTGTTATAAACCCTGATTTACAAAAGTGTAATGATGAAATTTGAACGAAGACCCACCTCCTCTTGCCCAGTAATGTGAGTAACCTATCGATGTGGGTGTAGACGTCAGTAGCGATCATGTTACTCTTAAATTACCTACAATACATCAACAGAGTGTTGACCATTAATAATAATAATATAATATTTCAACAACTACACACAACGCCATCTAGACCCAAAGTAAGCATATTATATGCTTGTGTTATGGGTTCTAGAATACGGATATACATACTTAAATACTTCTTTTTTTTTTTTTTGTGAATACATACATATTATAGATAAATTACACCCAGACACAGAACAAACAATCATGCTCATCACACAAAGGTTTGTCCTGTATAGGAATCGAACCCACGACCTCCGGCTTAGCAGTCAGGGTCACTAACCACTAGACCAACAGGCCAGTCATTGACTGCCTCTGTGGCGCAGTGGGAGAGGAGAGAGACTGTTGTACTCGATACTTGTGGGTTCGATTCGCGACAAAAATAGAGAAAAATCTATTATAAAAACTAGTGACCGACCTGTTTTTAGGATATGAGTACGGATCGTTAAAATTCTCGGCTTTTCTCTAATACAATATCACATAATATTACAACAACTACACACAACGCCATCTAGACCCAAAGTAAGCATATAATTATACCTTGTGTTATGGGTTCTAGAATGCGATGATAGATGATAGATGTAAATACTTACATATTATACATAGAGACACCCAGACCAATGCAAATTGACATGTTCATGCACACAAATATTTGCACTGAGCGGGAATCGAATCCGCGACCTCTACGTGGTAGTTCATACACAGTACCATACCTATTGAAATATTATTATATCTATTCTATTTTATCTATTCTGCTATATTATATTATATCTATATTTATCTATTATAATCTCCTTTATATATTCATAATTTAAATTGCAATCTCAGGTTTTTTTTCTGCTTCATTAACTGCACCTACTTTGTTTATCTCTGCATCACCTAAGGTTGACTTGTAGAGAATGCTTTTAGCATTAAGTCCGCCTCTGTACCTATGTGCATGATAATAATAAAAAAAAAATGCATGGGTTTTACATATAAACCTCTCGTTCTCTGTAACTACATACGTAATTAAAATCGCACCAAAATCTACATACTACGTGGATTAAAAAAAATTGAAAAACAGGCTGATAGCATCTGTCTTATACTATTTAAGTAATGTGATATTCTATCACCCAGTTGCAGGAAAGGGCATTAATTACTAATGACATCATTAAAGTGTTAATGTTCCTTTAAACTGTTGCAAGATCAGACATTAACGAAAGATAGCTAATGATCTATTAACTTTAATTTGGCAATCTGTGAAAACACCCCCCTGCAAGGAATATCTGTTGCACGAAACGTCATTAGGGTCCAATGCGGCATTAGATTTGACTTTTGGTTCTTTAAATTTTAATTGGTCGTCGGTGTGGCATTAGTGTTTTTTATGTACACATTAAGTATTTTTTTGAGGTTTATTTGTTAACTAACTTGTGGTTACTGTTACTAGGGAATAAAGAACCGGTGCTCTTCTTGCGTCCCGGGATTTTCGGGATTAGTTGTTAAAGGAACTGGTACTTTCGGGACTTTTGGGTTTTTTTCACCCACTGCTGATATGTTTATTTTAATAGGTCTTTCTAAAGACAATATCAACGTACAACTTTATAAAATATTCTTCACGGGCGAATGCTCAGTTGAATCGCTCGCACGTATTTTGATTTTTCATTACTTTAGACATTAATGGTTTGCCGGTAGATACTATTATTTTAATGAGGAAAGTATGTTTGTATGTAAATGTTGGTTTCTAAATAGTCAAACGTCTGTGGTTTATCTGCGTAGACGCGTGACTTCAAATATGAAATATCTCCAAAGAAAGTAGTTAATACAACATCACGCCATCGTAGAAGTCAGCACACAGGTCCACCCCTAAACTGGCAACCGTCTATTTTCGGGACGATTGTCATATTGCCCGACACACATTTAAATAAATGAGGGTGAATGTGTTAATTATAAACTTATCTTACTCGAACCTATTTTAATCTGTTCGGGACAGAATGAGCTACCAGCCAAATTTGTTTGTCAAAAATTGAAGTTGACTTATGCTTATAATATAAATAATATATAATATATTAAATAATATATAATATATTCTACCACATTCACACAGCGCCATTTAGCCCCAAATTAAGCAATTATATTTGCTTGTGTTATGGGTACTAAACAACTGATATACTACTTATATACATTTTTTTTTTGTAAATACATACATATTATAGATAAATTACACCCAGACACAGAACAAACAATCATGCTCATCACACAAAGGTTTGTTCTGGGTGGGAATCGAACCCACGACCTCCGGCTTAGCAGTCAGGGTCACTAACCACTAGACCAACAGGCCAGTCAGCTTGACAGCTATAGATGAGTTTCGTTTCGTTGCGCTACATATTTACACGGTTAAACACTATTTACTTTTAAACTTTCGCGTTGCATGATATAAATTTATAATCATACGGGAGTAAGAGTCTGCTTGTGACCACGGCCGGTGTAACCTGGTCGAAACGTCAAGCAAAATAAGTTATGTAAATACCTAATGCATGATCGGGTTAAACACTAGATGAATTACAACATTTTTTAATGTGTGCAAACAAAATATTACACACAATAAAAAAATCATTAATTTTATGAGTTTCTTTATAGTTAGTTATAATATTATTATTTTATTAAAAATATTTAAAAATATTAATCGAAACTTGCAAATACGAAACGCACTCGATCATTCAGTCACTTCTCATTCATTGTTCATTTAAAGACGTCATTACTTAATTAATGATACTAGCACATTTAATGGATGTTCTTGCAACGGATTTAATTTAATGATGTCATCAGTTTTAATGTTCCATTAACTAATTCGTCATTAATTATGATATTCTTGCAACTGGGTGTATGTCAATTAAAACTTAAAATAATACTTTTGTACAACATCTCGCAGAATATTATGATGTCATACTTTATCAGTTTAATAACAACACTTTTTACTTCATAAAAATAACAGAGATAAAATACTTAACATAACTTTATAGATAAAACTTACTCTTTAATTAAGCTCTGTTTATTTTTAATAAAGGAGGACCAAGTTTTAATTTAACGTACATTTACCCTAAAGGGAAGATTTAACTTTTTACCCAAAAGTTTTGAGCTGTTATTCTATAAAAGGGTTTCCTGGGACTACTAAGAACTTGAAGGCGGTTTTTAACGTTGAAGTCACTGCGAATTTTGTTATTCAGGTTTTATTGAATTTTAAAGGTTATATTTATTTTTATTGTTATTTGTATTACTTTTTAATATTATGACAATGGTTAATGTCATTTATTTGGCTAAAATGAACTTTGAATATAAATAGAAACTAAGCCCAATTAGTTTCTGGCTTTAAACAAACACACGGCGCCCGCCTGCTGGTTAGTAGTAACTGTTAGTACTGTGACCTATAGACATGGTTGTGTTCTTGCATTGCGGAGACAATGTTAATAAAACACAACTTAGAAGTTCACGAACGTGTAGAAAAAAGGAAACGAGGAAGTAAGAAAAGAGTAAAGGACCCATTCATACCAGCAGTTTTCAGTTCCGTTATTTGAGCTACTCCTTTTTGGAACTACTTACAAACAGGCGAGTCGTGTGCTTGTTTAAAGCCAGAAACGAATGCGGCTAGTTTTGAGTTACCGCTTCAGGATTCTACTGACTGCTTACTTTGAAAGGCTAATACAACAGAAAAATAGTTTATATAATACTAGGTATAGATTCTACACCGTAGTCTTGACCGGACAAAACACAGGTTAACTTTATGTTTAATTTAAAATATTAATGTTGCTTAATTTATACCAAAACGATAATGGCAATAGAGTTGAACCATTTAAAATTAACTGTCGTTTCAGTGAACCTTTATTTTTTAATTTATCGTTAGTTAAAAGCCTTTAGCAGGCCTAATTAATAATTCATTCCTCGTTTTTTCCCATTATAATTGCCTCTAGAATATCATCTGAATATTTTTAATCCTTTTGACACGAAAAAATATTCTTAGTATTTTTAACATAAATTAATGGGTTACGTTTAAAAAAATTCAATAAGTACAATAATTATATTTAAATGAACTTTAGTATACATTAAAGTGAGTTTATTAAAAATTCTTTTTATTTCACTTTAGCTAACTAAAGTCAAAGAATTGGCCTCATGTAACTTACTCACTCTTAAATAATATAAGTTGTAATGTAGGTGTAAGTTATCCATGTAATATATAAATAAATAAATAAAAGAATTGGCGGAAGGCAAATTATTGACCTCCCTTATGCCAGAATGATGATCGTGTAAGGAGTTACACGATCAGCAACAGCTTTTTTTATCTTATCATTTGTTGCTGCGATGCCTAAAAAATACAGTCATCCATAGGTTAAAAAACAGTATATGTTCGAGTGGAATAGAGTAGGTTCAAAGTCGAGTTGCATCGATATGATCGAATCGTGTTTCGTAAGTATAGCCTTAGTTACTATCAGTAGCAATAAATTTCCTCTGTGTATCTGACAGTTATATTAAATTACTTGGTACTCCGGAAAGTGCGAGTTCCGCACCTAACCCGCTGAAACATGGCAGGAGATGAGATATTGCTTTCTACCTGTTTTCACTGACAATGGAATGGTAATAAAATAACTTATAAATAAGTAAAAGCCGGGTTTTCAGGAGAGATCTAAATATTTTTACATTTACATATTTTTGAAATTTTATCTATATCTGCTGTATTATGCATGTATATTATTCGAGATATAAAACCATATCGATTTCCCTAAGGATTTCCTTTATTTTCTTTTTTAAAGGGCTTATTTCAATGAGTTTGACGAACTGTCACGATTTTGATTATTATTAATCAAAAAAAAACTTAAGTATCCCGATTCGTCACCATATTGTATTTTATCAAACAAATAAGAGCAATATGAAGTTGGACCATTCGCATTTGTGCTGGTCGCAATGGAAATACGTGCGAATATTCAAAATATTTTTTACTGGCCAGAGTGTCTCAAGTAAATACTTTATACACACAATATTTTGCAGGATAATAAAAAATACTTTAGCTAATGTATCCCTCACAGTATCATTAAAAGTTAGAAATTACTAAACAAGTTACTGTTTTTTTTTGTGATTTAATTTTATTTTCTTACCTACAGTTTCTACTAGTTACTTAAATAGAAAATTAGGATTCAAAATAACAAGTTACTTAATTTACAAGGTCGTTAGTGAAATTAGTCGACTTAAACCTCGGTTCATTAGCTAAAATAAAAAACAACAAGAATTAAAAATTCATAATCGAGACTAATATCACACCTCACGTTTGCAAAATTAGATTATAATGAGGTTGACATTATTCTTAGTGATAAAAAGGAGCCGAGAATCTAAGCTAGATTATGCTTAATTGTTAGCTCTATTGGTACGTTAAATAATATAATTAATTAAATTAGTAAAAATCCTCTCTATCCTCTCCCACTTTATGGTCTCTTCCGATTCTCTGGAATGGTTTTCAAGTTATCTTCGAGGTCGTCAGCAGTCGGTTCGTTACAAAGATTCGTCATCTTGTTGGGCTGATATTGACGCTGGCGTTCCTCAAGGCGGCATTTTATCTCCTCTATTGTTTTCAATTTGTATTAATCTCATAACCCCTAATCTTCAGTGTGCGTATCATCTGTATGCGGATGACTTGCAGATTTACTCTCAAGCCAGTGTAAGCTGCGTTACGTCTGCACTGGATATGGTGAATAAAGATTTGGCATATATAAAGAACTGGTTGTATAAATTTGGCCTCATTGTAAACCCAACCAAGTGTCAAGCCATCATCATTGGCAGCCAGCGCCTACTCTGCAGACTCGACCTTCTCTCTCTGCCCACAATTAATTTCAACGGTATCAACATTGATTTGAGTACATCGGTAAAAAATCTGGGATTGCACATTGATACAACCTTAAATTGGGCAGCTCAAGTCACACAGGTAAGTCAGAAGGTCACCAGTACTTTGCGTGCTCTGTATCGGCTGAAGCACTTTCTTCCAATTCAGACTAAAACAATGCTTGTGCAGACTTTAATTTTTCCGCTAATCGATTATGGTGATGTGTGCTATTATGACCTGAATGCAGACCTACTTAATAAACTTGACCGTCTTCTTAATAACTGCATTCGATTCATCTTTAATTTTCGCAAGTATGACCACGTGTCTACTTGTCGTAATTTACGCGCACTCACTACCCTAAACTCCATCCTTACATCCCCATATACTCCCTCCTACTTAACTCCTCAGTTTCAGTATCTATGTTCTACTCATGACAGTAACCTCCGCTCTACAAATAATCTCCTTCTTCTGTGTCCCTTTCACACCTCTGATTTAATTAATTCCTCTTTTCCAATACAGTCTATCCTTCTTTGGAATGCTCTGCCTCCAGAAATCAGGTTGTCCACTAGTCGTATGGTATCCAAGCCAAAAGTTAAATCACTCCTTCTAAACAAATTAGCAGAATCATCACAATAATAATGTAAGTATATATGAGGTATATATGATTTTTATATATTTATATAAATATATATATATATATATATATATATATATATATATATATATATATATATATATATATATATTATGTATTTATATATGTGTTGGTTTATTATAATAATACCAACTTATGGTATTATTTATATTTCTATTATGAACAATATGTAGGTATTATATATTTTTATGAAACGCATTTTCTTATTTCTAGTCTTGATCTTAACATCTGCCTCGCTTCATCTCTGCATCACCCAATAGGTTGACTGGTAGACAATGCCTCAGGCATTAAGTCCGCCTTTATACATAGTACTGTATATGAAGTATAAATAAATAAATAAAAAATATTAAGGTTTATTTAATTATTTAGTCTAGTATTTAGTACACCACAGTGTCCAAGATTCTTGTGATTGTGACCAGTGTGTGTCCAGCAGTGGACGTCTTTAAGCTGATAATAATATGATAATGAATTATTTCGTTATAATATACTACTGGCGCTCATACTTATCTATATTTGTTTGAATGCGTTAATCTCTGGAACTATCAGTCGGATTTGAAAAATATTTTTGCGTGTGATAGCTCAGTTCTCGAGGAAGGTTAAAGGCTATGTAACAGCACGCTACTGGCGACGACAGCAGAGCAGTAGGCAAAGACGCGGACGAAACCACGCCGCGGGAAGCGAGTACTTATTACAAGTATTCAAACAGAAGAAGATACCGATTTTGATGAATAAAAAAGTACGTTCCGCTAAATTACGGCCATAAATCAAAAAATATTTTAAGTCGACAACGAAAGAGGTTTAATTAATATTCGATTAGTAAGCATTTGTATACAATCAGTGCCTACAGGTCTCGGCATAATTGCCATCCCTAAAGGGCTACTGAATTTGACTTTTATCGATTTTACTACGGAGAGTGTTATAAAGAACTTTTTAAATTGATCGCACCCTCTCCTTTTCTATCCAGAACGATACGTGTACGTGCGACTTAAGTGTGACTCTTTCACAATGGATTCTAAAATGTCTCGAACCAAACGATCATTAGTACTTTATACGTTTAGCGCTTAATTAAAACCTGGAACTCCATATCAGCACTACATGTTTTCATCTAATTTTCTAAGGTTCTCCCTCTTGTGTAAACAGACCGCGTTCAGGCTGGGATATGGATGCGGGCGACTCGCATGCCATCGTAGTGGCGAAATTTGGGGGAAGCCTATGTGTTCCTATGCATAGCATATACTGAACTGATACCTCATTACATACCTAGTTATATTATTGTAAATTTCTATTCTTTTTCAGTCGAAATTATAATGATGATGATTTAACTGTTTTTGCCCCTATAAATAAATGTGTTCTTCTTTAGTAGATGCCGCGTTAATTCCTTTATTATTACGTAGCTGAAACATAATAACATTTAATCCTAAGAGCGATTTGTTTTAATTATTCTGTTGTTAATATATTAGCCGTGAAAATCCACTTTCACACGAGTTATTTACGGTGTTTGTGAACGGCCATTTTCTTTTTCTGAGGTGTTAAAAGATTATGGTCCGACGTTTTTTATGTAGTAATATTTTATTTAATTTCACGTTTATATTAGCCTAAGAAAGTTACTTCTTTCGTAGTTAGTTAGTTTCCAGCATTTATTTCTCCCACTTTTGTGCAGGCTCTGGAACAAACTACCAGTTGCGTTTCCGCAGCGCTATGGCATGTGCTTCTTTAAACAAGGTTTAAAGAGAGCATAAAAACATTACCCTCCGTGACTTCGGCAGTCGGGCAAAAATTACGTGCAGGGACTTCGCTGAGTCACTGGCATTACAGAAGGCCACATGAGCGACAGTTGCCACTTACCATCAGGATGCCAAGTGCAAGTTGTTTTTACGTTAAGGCGATCGTTTACTGCGTTTGGCTCTCTGATTGAGTTAAGAGTTTGGAGCTGGCCAATAGGAGCACCGAACGTTATAAACGTGTCGATCGCGTTAACGTAAAACAAACTCTCACTAGACGCTAGGGCTGTTGGCTCGTCTGTCATTGTTGACAATAATAAAACTTCTGCTTGGTATTGCGCAGTCAGTGGATCCAGAATTGGTTGATACCATCGTAATATATGACAATAATAGTTATTAAGTCAAACAGCTGGCATGGTGGCTTCCACTATAGTGGCTTTATGAAGCAGAGATTTCGAACACTCACTGTTATAGAGATGAAGATTGCAATTCTATCAATTTAATATAGTAACAGTATTTGATTTATTTAAGGTTAAAGACTACTGTCTTGAAAACTGGTTTAGCAATCTGTAGAACTTTAAGTATCATAGCTTGGTGATCTCAAGTTTATGCTATTACTCTGGCCTAGGAGTCTACAACGCAGTCTTTATTGTTCACAAATAATAGGTCTCCTTAAATACTTGAATAAAAATCTATAAAAATAAACACGTTAATAGTAGTAGCATACCGTTTAATTTATAAGGATGACTTGTAAAATGGTGGCCACCACTTCTAGATTCAATATATTACCCACACAATTATGACGAAAGTAATGACACCTCAGTTAAAATCCATTAAGACATTTAGGCTGTAGAGTGTGCCAAAGAAATAAACATACATACTCACATACATAAATACGCCCGAAAAACATTACCCTCCCTAACTGCGGCAGTCGGGCAAAAAAGACATGAAAAACGTAATGTCTTATTTAATTACAATAGGTACTTCAAAATCACCTCCGAAAATACCACAATAATAGTACACTGTTAAGTAAATTTTCTCTTTTAACCAGTCCACATGTGCCTATGAAATTTGACGTAGAAAATTACATTAGTACGTCAAAAAGCTTCAAGAGTATGTAACTTGGTTAACCTTCAAAGCGTTGGTAATTAGGTAACCAAGGTAATTCAGTTACCGGTATCCAGTGCACGGTTTGGTTAGACTTATTAATGCTAAACTGCGACATGATTTTATTTGTGTACTTTTCATGTTGTATGATATTTTAAAGATTTTATTAAAATGTGTTATCTGTTATTGCCGACAGTGCCAGACGAGCCTTCAGGCCACCTGTTGCTAAGTGGTAACTGTCACTCATGGACTTCTTCAATGCCAGGGACTCTACGAAGCCACTGTCCACCGTGAAGGGAGTGGGGTAGGTGAAGGGAATAAGGGAGGTGAGGATATAGAAAAGCCTCCAGCGATCTCACTCACCGAACGAAACGCAATAGTATGGATACTACTACTCTTACATCGATCTTCTATAAGATGGTAGAACTTTCTGGGTCGATCCGGCCTATTTTCTCTGAAACCAGCGAGGATCTACTACCGTAAAATGAAAGAAGAGAATGAAAATGAAACAGACCGATACAGTAAATAGGCATCTCGCACTCGTATTCCTAGTACTATTTTATGTCGATTTTCTTTAAGAAAGTATATATCTTCTACTTCATCCCGGCCTCACCATAACAATAATATTAAAATACTCCTATATAGTTCAAAATAATATCTCCTCGATAACCAATTAATTTACAAGTACTTTTTGTTATAGAAGATTTTTTAATTAATTGTGTAAAATAATTGTCATTAATTTGTCTTCAAATCTGGATTTTCTAAAATGGTGCACACGAGGTGGCAGCACTGAGGCGTCAGGTCCAGGTACCTCTCAAAGCGCTTTTATTTTTTAAAAGATAACAGTGAACGATTCTATTGATTTAAAACGGTAAATGAATTTTGATTTGAATTTTTGTAAATGAAAGACCTTTCACAGTGGCGCCAACTGGTGGTCAAAAATTTTCCTAAAAAACCTCATTGATTTGAAATGTCACGCTCAGGGCTTAAAAAATATTGCGAAGAAAAATAAAATAACAAAAGCTAAGAAATACAATAGAAATGAAGAGATCGATTTTACTTTTTTATTTTGTTTTTAATCCTTTTCAATGTGATCTCACTGATTATTATTTTTTTCGAATATTAAAATGATAATAATAAGTACCTATTGTGTAATGATAAATATTTGCATGCCTAATACAGGCAGAATATAGCTTGCACTTTGCACCACTGCTATACCTGGTATTACCTGTATTCTACGCAAATAAATGATTCTTTCTTTCTTTCTTTTTCTATTTTTAACTTTTACAAGTTAACTTTCACAATTACCATAAAAAAATGATTTTTGATAAAAAGCTATGAAATAAGTGTATAATGTTGTCATTGTAGTTATAAATAATTATAAATTCCTTATTTATCTTTACAATGTTAATAGTAAAGGTATGAGGAAGAAATATAGTCAAAAGTTTGTACCATTCTACTAATATTATACATGCGAACATTTGTGTGTGTGTATGTTTGTTACCACTCAGCGTCTAAACAACAACCGATTTTAATGAAAATTGATGTGTTGATAGATTCGGTGTCGGAAACCTAAACTTTTTATCCCGAAAATCGGTCTAGTTCCCTAGGGATACAAAACATTTTTTACGCGCGGTCGAAGCAGTGAGGCGCAGCTAGTAAAAAATGTCATTTATCTGACTTTCTGTAAACTAATAGGCGTCGACAAAAGTTGACCTTGTCTGTCATGGATATTTGTCAAAGGTAATCTCTACGTATGTTCCCATACTCATTCGTGCTAAAGCGAATAAATTGTAACGACAAAACTAATTATACACAAGAAAAGTGACGTTTTTAATAAATTTATAGATACATCTTTAAAATAAATTGGATATCTCTACTTATACTCTTATAAAATACAAGATTACTTTAATGTATCATTAAAACATTCCTTTGACGTAAAGATATCTCACACCCTAGTTGTTCTAATAACTTACATGATTTTAAAATAAATACGCTGTACACGCTCTACATAAATTAATCTTTATTCAGACCTCGTAACAAGGCTTAATAAGAGATTAAGTTTGTTTGAAATTAAGTCTTGCGTTAATTAGGGTAAGGTTGATTTCTATGAGATTTATTATAATTTAGCGTCGGGATTTTCACATTTAAAAGTTTGACCCTCCTTTTCGGTCCTCTTCCTTCCCTTTTCTTTCCTTATCAGTTTCTCTTTACCATCAGATGGGCCGTGTGATTATTTGTCACCAAAGTCACAAAATAAAGACTTTTGGAAATTCGAAGTGAACTCAACATTTCATAATAAGTTGATTGTTATTGTAACCACATGATCAGATGACCAGTGAGTTGTTTGACAACACTGCTGAGCGTATCTAGTTTTCTGTTAGCCGCATCGGAGAGCAGGAGAAAAAGGTATGGCTTGTTTTAGATCGGAGTAGTTCAGAAACCATTTGTCTTCTCATAAGGTTAGAAAACCTTTATATTTTATCAAAATTTCACTGAGTTTTTTACGATACACTTTAATTTTTTTTTTTTGGAGATTATCAGCGAGTTGGAGATTACAGAAATTCTGTAAAAGCTTTACAAAGATTATTTAAATCCGATGTTTACAAACCCTTTGTTTTAGAAAATGTTTTAATAAAATTAATTAAAACTTCTTATTTTTATTTATTTAGGCTATTTTCCTTATTTTATCTAGTTTTGTTGGCGTCTAGAAACAAAATCGTGGCTGAAAACTAACCAGCTGACAGAGATTTCGATGCAATGGTTATTCGTTAGTACCTACTGTGTACGGGTTGTCAAGCAGATACCTTGGATGCGATCACCCTGTTGGGGAACGTGATATTGGGTATTGCCATCTACAAATTCGTAATTCTAGATTCCAGACCCTGGGATTACAGAGTCTGGAATCGTGCTTGGTAAATGGTAACAGGCTTGACCCCCTGTTATCGGGATTAAGATTTTTTAATCAAACATTTTGACAATATTCACGGTTAAATCGATAACTAACTAATTTTAGATTAAATCTTATTAATCCGGCGCGTAATTAATTTAATACCGAGTATTTAGAAAGGTGTGAGAATTACTAAAATAAATTTAAGCGGATTTAAGAGTTTAATTTAGTTACAAATTTAATACGAAGTTGATTGGTACTGTTGTAGCTGTGTTATTTCTTGTAAGCAAAGACTTATTTAAAACAATAACAATACCTATCCCAAGCAGTCGTAATTCTTCAATTGCCTCATTCTCCACTTTTATTCAATTGACTTTGTACCTGTCTACGCTACGTTTTCCGAATCAATACAATGTGATATTTTATTACTGACTGGTAGTGTGGTATAGAATAAAAATCATCCCATTTCTTCCCGTAAGGTTTTTAGGGTTGAGAATAAAAAATATTTAGGGAATATGCTGTTTAGGTAGGGTCTTTGGGATGTAGTGTATGAGAAAGTCATACCGCAGTTTATAATCTAAATAAGTGGTAGCTATGACAAACTGTCGTGTGTGACAGGCTGCCGTCTAGATCTTTTCAGCAAATGCTTATAAAATGAAGTTGGTTATAAAAATCGTATGCTATAAAATCATCGTAGAGAAATTGTGCTTGCAGAGAAATTTAGTATAAAAAATGTCAAGGATTATAATGCTTCAGATTCCAGTCCACCGTAAGATAAAAAATGCTTTCTACAAAATATACTAAACAAAATCACGATATTTCCTGTTAAAAGAGGGAATTTCTTAATATTTTATAAATTTTTAACCAATTTTTCTCGTGTACTCTGAATCGATGACAATGTCCTTTGAAAAGGCCATCGTTTGGTCCTACAAAAAGGACAGCTTTGTTCCTGATAAGGATCATCTCTTTGTGTTCACAAAGGTCGCAATAAGAGATTTTTGTTGACATTTAAACTACAAATGTAATAAAATTGTAAATTTATTGCCAAAAGTGTTTTATTGGGAAAATATGAGCAAATTGATCACAGCATATCAGGCCGTAGATACATGCTTATTTACCACATAATATTGTACTAAAAAGGCTTAGCATGCTTAGAAGATTATAGAAAAACCGGGCCAAACACCAGTTTGGTACATACCACATACCAGACTACGTGTTTGGCAAAATCACGGTTACATTTTTCAGTTAGAATAGAATGAACAAGAAACACCCAGATCAATGGAAATAATAATAATAATAATATTTCAACAACTACACATAACGCCATCTAGACCCAAAGTAAGCATATATTTAGCTTGTGTTATGGGTTCTAGAATGCAAATATATTTACTTAAATATTATTTTTTGTAAATACATACATATTATTCATAGAAACACCCAGACCAATGCAAATAGTCATATTCATGCACATCAATATTTGCACTGAGCGGGAATCGAACCCGCGGCCTTTGCGTGGCAGTCCATACACAGTACCACCGAACCACAAAGGTTGTCGAGTATAAAAGTCATGTTCTTGCATAGAAATATTTGCACTGAACGGGAATCAAAACATTGACTTTTAAATGGTCTCTCCAGCGCTACACCACAGAGGTCGTCATATCAATGTATTACACACAACATTGGTTAGTTTACACCGATATTGTATCCAAATATGGCTGTAAATATACTAATTTGTAGCTGATTCAACATCTATACAGCCTGTGGTGCCATTATTCATGACTGAATCGTTCAATAAACCGCATGTATATCTATATGCCACAATACTCTGTGCCTTTTCTCCGTAGACAGAGGTATATAATACTCACTGAGTGAACCACTGGTGCAGACACTAGTCTAATACTAGATATTAATTTTTAACAAAAAAAAACTATGTATGACCCCGGGATCGAACCCGAGATATCTGCGTGTTAGTTAGTTTACAGTATCGAGGCAGCCGGAATAACGAAAGATAGCATTAATTGTATTGAGTCTTAAATCAAGAGAATATAATATGTATGTATCATAGGGTTGTTGTTGTTTATTACACTAACAAATTAAATATCTAAATGTCCTATTTAAATGTCTCCTTTCTTGAAGACCTCCATGTTGTAGTGTCTCGGGATAACCTCGACGGGAGGCTCATTCTACAACCAATCGTACGAGGGAGAAAATTTCTCTGAAGTCTCACTGTACGGAACGTAAGAGGTTCTAAGGTGTGAGGTCTAACCTGTATATTAGCATTTTACATACATACATGTGTTTTAAATAAATAAGCAGGAAACAACGGTGCATGTATACGCCAAAAATACCTAACCTACAATACTTACCTCCAGTTTCTGAAAGTAAAGTACCAATTGGGTTGCTAAAAGCATGAATATTTAGCGTAATTTGATCTGATTAGTAACTAACTAGATCAAATTAAACTAATTATCCATGCTTTTAGGTATTTCACATGAGATTTAACAGGTGATTAGTTCATTTTTCGCGTATCAGTCTTTCAGAAACTGGGGATTAGACGACTTCCGTGGCGAAGTGGAAGTGCTTGACTACTGTAAGAAATTGTAGGTTTATTTCTCCTGCGGGCAAAACTTTGTGTGATATGTGTTCTGAGTTTAAGTGTTCTGTGTTCGTTAATACGTTAAAATTGCAATTTATTTCTTTTGTTATTAAAATTATAAAAGAACAATAACTACTTAATATTTATTGTTATTATTTGTTTGTATAGTAGTTTATTTTAATATATTATGTGACGTCACCCTTTTCGGTGCCATCAGAATATCAACGCTGCGGAATTCTCATGAGATGCACAGCATAAAGTTGAGATGGCACCCTATATGGCTGGCACACTAAAATACCTACATTCTGCTAAATTTTATGTCAATTTGTAAACCTTGTGCCTGTCTTGACTAAATGTTTTTTCTTTCTATCTTTCATAAAAGAATTTCCACTATTAGCTCTTCAAATACAACTACTACTTCAAATCAAGTCGTGAGTTGTTATTGTACGTTGCTATGGGGACCATTGCCATGACAACGGGGCTTTAACGACTTCACAAGTTGTGAATCCCAATAGCTAATGAATCGTTTATCATTTTCCTGTTGTTCAAATTGACTAAGTTATCAGTGCAGGGATGCAGGAAGGAAAAAAATAAAGTTTGCAAAAAGTTATTTATAGCAGACATCTGACAACATTTATATGCAAAGATTTTTTTATTTATCTGAAAAACTCAAACTTTAAATATTTACTAATTATAACTGTATGTTACACTAGCTTGCAGTGGCGCGGTTTCACATGAGATGTAAACATGAGATGCAAAGATTGTTGCAAAAGAAAGTAAAAATATTTATGAAAAGCAAAATATGGGAAGTTTTTATTTTTTTTATTCGACTATGATGACAAACAAGCATACGGCTCGCCTGATGGTAAGCAGTTACCGTAGCTTATGGACGCTTGCAACACCAGGAGCATCACTAGCGCGTTGCCGACCCTGCTAAAAACCTTTTAACTCCTTTCTTGAAGAACTCCATGTTGTAGTCTCTCGGGAAAACCTCGACGGGGAGCTCATTCCACAGCTTTATCGAACGAGGGAGAAAGTTTCTCTGAAACCTCACTGTACGGGACCTAAGAGGTTCTAAGTTGTGAGGATGAACTCCCAGCCGATGGCGGGAGGTGCGATGATAAAAAGTGGCCGTTGGCACCATCCTAAACAATTCCTCAGAACACAGCCCATTGTACAGGCGATAGAATACACATAAGGAGAGACCTTAAGCCTAGTGGATTATGAGAAAAATATATAATTACTGACGGCTGTGTTTTCTAAGAGAAACAATGTTAAAAATACATAATAGTTGTTGCAGACCGTGAAAAAAGGAAAAGGAAAGGGAGCATCTTATGCTTCGCCCCACGGCTTCGCCCGTCCGTAAAATATATTTTGTATCCCTCGGGAATCAGACCAATTTTCGGGATATAAAGTAGCCTATGTCCGTTTTCGGCACCGAACCTATTTACATAGGTAGCAATTTTTTTCAAGATCGTTTCAGCCGCTTAATCGCTGAGTGGTAACACACATACACATACTTACACACAAACTTTCGCATTTATA
The DNA here is from genome assembly GCA_963082885.1 of Parascotia fuliginaria. Taxonomy (NCBI): domain Eukaryota; kingdom Metazoa; phylum Arthropoda; class Insecta; order Lepidoptera; family Erebidae; genus Parascotia; species Parascotia fuliginaria. The sequence continues at coordinate 7,313,276 of OY720197.1, forward strand.
ATATTATTAGGATTATGGCTATGGTGAGGAAAAATATTACCTTTAAGCCTTATCTGACCTTAAAGGTGTAGAAATTGCCTATTCATTAGGTTTTTATCATTTCCTACACACATACCTATTAAGCTCCAACAATATCAGTTACAATTGTTCAGTAGCTGTTACTAAATGTGTTACGGTATTATTTATGAAAGAACATCCGTTATTGTTGAATTTGTATCCATATTTCATATTTACCTGGTTTACCACACATGTAAGCATCGCTACAATTTGCTTACAGTTTGTAGCAATAAGAGCTAATAACAATTTTATATGAAGATTTGTTTAATTAATTGTAAACTTGTAATGATTTAGAGGTTAAAACACCTTTATAAATTGGAGAGACTAGCGACCCGCCCAGGCTTCGCATCGATATCAAAAGTTGTGGTTTTACGGTTCAGTTTAATATTATTGTTGCTCGGCTAGGTGATAGGGTAATGTTATATATATCAAAGCCTTACATAAAAACGTACTATACAGAGTGTATACGACGGTATAGTACGAAGTAGCGAAACAAAAAAAAATCAAATAAATATCTTGAATAGTTTAGACATAGGACTACTTTTTTAATTTCTTTAATTCTAAACACACTGTAAGTATGTCAAATGGTCACTGACTTAAGTCATAATCCACGTCTAAAATCTAAATTTTTGTTTGAAAAAAAAAAAAATGAAAATATTTTATTACTGCAAAAAGACTTATAAACTAGGTGACAATATTATACAAAAAAAAAGGATCTGAAACTCTTTGCAGATAAGACTTACATACTAAGACGAGAATATCTTTCGGTTCCTCACTAGGCAAGCCTGTATCGAGGTAACCTTTACTCGAGTAACAATTTCACATTAGTCTCCGTTTTAAACATTATAAAATTATATACATACATACATAAATAATAAATAATCATACCATTCATAAATAAAATAAATTATATATAGATAATAAAACAAGTGAGTACATTAATAGTTATCATCATATTATTTAGCTTTTAATTTTAATGATATCTTCGGTTTGCTCATATGTTAGTTCAGTTAGCCATTTGTATATAACATATTTTGCTTCTGCTATTCTCTTGTTTTTTATGTCGCAGTATCTAACAACTACATTATAAAGGCGAAGTCTAACGAAATCGCCGAAGCGTTGTGCGAACCTACTCTTAACATGGCGTGGAACGTTTATTCTGTAAACTCTGCGGCTTAATATATTGTCGTAATCGTGTTTTTCGTCAAATCATTTTTGTAATTAATTTGAAATCATTATACGGTCTAGTAACAGCTGCTATTTCATTTAATATCAAACCGTCTTATACACTCTGTATAACAGTAAAAACACATCCACATCCATGGAGTACTTCTTGAGATTAGCGATTTCAAACAGACAGACGATTTCGTTTTATACTATAATAGAATATCACAACAACTTCACACAACGCCATCTAGACCCAAAGTTAGCATATATTTATAGCTTGTGTTATGGGTTAAAGAATGCAATGCATAAATACTTTTTTTTTGTAAAAATGAACATACATAATAAACATAGAAACGTCTAGAACAATGGAAATAGACATGTTCATGCACACAAATATTTGCACTGAGTGGGAATCGAACCCGTCTTCAAAAGTACCGGTCTCTACTATGCGTACATTCGAAATTGAGTAAGTATTAAATGTAATGTTTTAGTCACGTGTGTACTTTTTAAGTTTACTTTAGGTCGTTAGTGACTTACGTATAAAACATGATATATTTGACTGGCCTGTTGGTCTAGTGGTTAGTGACCCTGACTGCTAAGCCGGAGGTCGTGGGTTCGATTCCCACCCAGGACAAATCTTTGTGTGATGAGCATGATTGTTTGTTCTGTGTCTGGGTGTAATTTATCTATAATATATTAAGTACGTATTTACAAAAAAAAATGTATATATGTAGTATATCAGTTTAGTACCCATAACACAAGCAAATATAATTGCTTAATTTGGGGCTAGATGGCGCTGTGTGAATGTGGTAGAAAATTATTATTATATTATTATTATTATAATATGCTTAATTTGGTTGGTAGATAGCGCTGTGAAAAAAAAAAACATTGTGCGAAAACCTGGAAGCCTACCACCATTTCTTAAAGCGTATTATTTTAATTTGTGTTTTGTCTTTTTCTTTTGCATCATTAAAAACAAGGATAGAGACAAAAGGTTATAATAAGATGAACTTAAAGTAAGTCTAAATGCACCAATTCGCATTAAGCTTGAGCGATCAATGATCATGCCTTCTCCGTATGAAAATAGGTCATTTCCCTGCAGTGAGTCAATAACAGGCGTGTATTGTATACTATAGATTAAACAATAACACTACTCTATCTAATTAGTTATACACGATTAATTGGTATGTATAACACAAGATACAAATTAATTAATATGCGTAGAGGATCACAAACGTTCGAGATCCTCTTGAATGTTCAAATTACATTCAATATGTTTAATTGACAGGTTATATTAACTGCTAAATAAGTTATTACTAGTAAGTGTAATTATGTAGTTCTCTACCTTTCCTTTTCCTTCCTCATTCCCTTCTTATTATGCGGTCGAGAATGGCTTGCTTGTGTTTTATTAGCATTTTTATTGCGATGCTTAGCAAACACAATTATGTTCATGAGTATATCCCAATGGGGATCAAGCTCTGTGTCGCGGGGACTTTAAAACATACAAATAATGGATACAAAGTACACTCAGATTCAGAACAAATATTTATGGATCACACAAATTTTTGTCCCGTGTGGAAATTGAACCTTCAGCAGTCGCTTGTGCTCCCACTGCGCTACAGAAACTTATAGTAAAAATCTTACAATAGTAAGCTGCAAGTAATCAAGATGAACTATGATAGGAGCTTAAAACAAAGTTAGTAGGGCGAGAAATTGCCTTTATCTAAAGTTCCCTTTGGTGTTTTGGGTGCATTATAGGATGATGGATTCAGGAACCCGTGAAGAGACTCATGACCGAGATTATAGGGTATTATAGAGGTGGTCAACATACATATACAACATAAAATAACATATTTTGACTATGACACGTAGGAAAATTTGTTTAGTATGTGTGTGGTACAGATTAGTCCCATAGTGCCTTTTTCTGGAGGTTAATGATGTACAACATCTACATTGCGCTAGTTATGTCGGGTGCCGTGCAATAAGGTGGACCCACGATCTGATAACGTTTATACTCGTTGAGTCACACCAGAATGTGTAACACTGTTACCCAATGGAAAATAAATTCCGGGAAGTAACACTGTAACTTATTGCAACGTTTTTCTCTCTCTATGCGTGGCGGGCAACCGATAGATTTATATTAGATTTACTATAGTTTAACTGGGTCGAAATCAGACTTGATCGCCACTTACAATATATTATGTATGTACCATAGAAAGATTATATTCTAAGATAAAGAAAAATCAATTCTATCCATTAATAACGTTAATGGATAGAATTGATTTTTCTTTATCTGGTTCAAATCGTCCTGGTGAACCATGTCAACGTAAAGTCCCTTACTCATGTATTTTTTGCAGTAAACGCTATGATTAAATTCGCATGTGTCAGTATTGAAAGTGTAACATGGTCATCCAAGCCGTATAAAAATGTATTTTGAATATAAAGTGTTTAAATTTTAAAATTGTATAAATAAATGTTATAAGGAATGGATAAAAGTAGTACTAATATTAGCATCAGAAGGGGTAGGCAGGTGTATACTAGTAATATATACGTTTCGTAAGCTACTCGTGAGGCGATCCACACACTGCCCCGTACTACGCTGTGAAGTGCGGGGCGATAAAACATCTACACTGCGCGTGAATGCGCTTTCGATGTGTTGCACCACGCATGATTTCAATACAAAGATAGATACTTACAAACAACGTAAGAGCAAGCACTCCCGCGCCACGCTGAGCTGCATCATTCAGAGCAGTGTGCCAGCCGCCTAAGTTGAGTCTCATGAAACAGAGGACGAGCCTATTGCTATTCACCAGACACATTCCAGACTCCGGGTTATTATTGATATTTCTCGGCGAAATTCAATACTCGACTGCAGATCCCGCAGACCTCAATTTGTACATAGTAGTAAGTACCACTGTATGACTAAAAACGTGACAGTCTAAATACTTCATACTTCTCGCAGGTTCAAATTATATTTTACTTAGTTATTGTAATTTAAAGTTCATTTTAGTATGTTTTGCAAATATTATAAGTACGTAAAAAAGTAAATGTTAACTTACAAGAAACTGCCTTTAAAGATGAAACAAGGTTATCTGTAACAAAACGATAATAAAATTAATCCTTCTAAACAATGCATGTACAACAGTGATTTCAATTTTCAATTTAATAGAATGTTCATATCTTAAATTTACTTAATATAGCTTCACACCTTTTGTTTCTGACGACAAAGACGATTCATACACTGCCCCTAATCGCGAAGCGTCGTGCGAGCGTGCGTGTTCTTGCGTTGTTTGTAAGTATCTCTGTTTGTATACAAATCACGTGTGGTGCAACAGTGAAAACGCACTTACGCGTGGTGTTGATGTTCCTTCGCCACGCACCCCGCAGCGTAGTGCGGGGCAGTGTGTGGATCGCCATAGGCAGAGGCATATAAGTTACGTCTCGCCAGCTATAATAGGACTCATATAATAGCGGGCAAGCCTTTAACCATTTACCTGGCACAATGCCAGACTCCTAGCTAATAAAAAATATCATTTGACCTGAAGCGGGGATCGATCCCAAAATCTGTGTGGCAGTAATTATTATCCCTTACTTCGTTTTAAAATAACTTAATAATCAAAACCGTTGATAATTGGGAAGTAAAAGTTAGAAAATTACAAATCCATTTAATTTCAAATTTTTTTTAAATAGCCTTTATTTACCCCAGCAATTAAGATAAAATTTGCTTGTTAATAAAATGTTCATTAAGTCATTTGAATACGGAGCTATTACTTTGTGTAGACCTCAATACGTATGTACGTTGTTGACAAAATACTCGGCAATGTCGAATCAACATTGCGGAGGTAAACAGTCGGTCGCTTAAAGCTCGGGTACCCATCTTGCTTAGATGGAGAAACAAGTCACCCGTAAATGTACATAGGCCTATGGTATAGATATCGTAATGTTAAATCGTAGCATATAAGTAATATGTAAGTATACCACCACATAATATATCGTCGTTGCGCCTGCAAAAGCCGCTATGTAATTTTTTACATATTTTGGTTTTTGATGCCATTTTGATCCTTATTCAAACGGGAATAAGAATGAAAATGGCATCAAAAACCAAAATACCTAAAAAATCACATAGCGACTTTTGCAGGCGCAACGACGATATGACAAACTAGCTTTTCACCCGCCCACGTCTTTGCTTACTGCTCATCTCCCGTCGCCAGTAGCGTGATGTTACATAGCCTATAACCTTCCTCGAAAACTGGTCTATTATACACAAGAAGAATTTTTAAATCCGAGCGGTAGTTTCTGAGATTCGCGCATTCAAACAAACAAACTCTTTTGCTTTATATGTTAGTATAGATAGAATAACCAACGGCCACCTAATTGTTGGTGGTAAGTAACTAACAAGGCTGCGAGTTCAAAGTACTAATGAACCTTTTTCAAAATGTTATGTACTTTTTTAAGTTACCAACCTATTAAGATATATATATAGATAAGATGTTAATGATGTACATATTTAATTAGATCATAATCTAAGATAGGTAACTTTTTTAAGGAATATACGGTGAAGGAATACATAGTGACGATTTTGTTTAAAAATACTCAGCTGTCTTAAACAAATATTATAAAGAAAAAAGGTATAATTTTTGGTGTTTGTAACTAAAAATCTACGTTACCGTTTAATAAATAAATGAAGCTGGTAACAGGCTATATTTTATTATGTATAACATATTTTTTTAGTAATTTTCAATATTTCTAATATTAGCGCCTTTCAAAATCTGAATGATGCAAATACGACTCTATTGCAATGATATTTACGTAGGCATTCGTTGTGAGACCGAATGAAACTTTTGATACCTACCTAAGCGAATTGGTATCAACGGACTATTTTCCGCAACTCCGAATACGGTAGTAGATCTACGCTGGATTCAGCATGAATGGGCCGGATCGTTCGGGGAAGTACTACCCTCTCATAAAAAATCGACGTAAGAGTAGTAGTATCCGTACTACTGCGTTTCGTTCGGTGAGTGAGAGCGCCGGAGGCCCAATTTTCCCCCTTTTCCCTTTCCTAACCTCCCTCATTCCCTTCCCCTAAACCCTTCCACACAGAGACCACCATACCAGCAGTTTAAGACGATGGTATAGTGGCTACCACTTCTGGATTCCACTGCTTACTATCAGGCGGAAAGGAGTCACTTTGTTAGGCTAGGCTAATATAAAAAATAAAAACTCCATGACTTTGCGTGTTACCGAAGCGAAGCGAGGGCGGACGTCTAGTCACATAAATACAGCAAGTTTTTAGTACAGTGTGTTATTTCTATAGTGTTGCTATTAAGACTACTATGAAAACATAATGTAACCCACAAACACACCCAGAGACTACCGTATTTTGATACAAACACACTTCAATGGGTAAGTTTAAACGAGTCTGAACGCGCAATTACTCTGATTACTTGCAGCATGTAAACAACTGAATTATTGAACATAGAGTGATGCTTTTTCGTACTCTTTAATGACATTGTTTAATATTATCAATTTCAGTTCTCAGAGTAAATACTAAAGGCGCTGTTCATTTCTTAAGCATCTTTCTAAAGTTTTTGTTTTATTTCTCGGGAACCAGATCGATTTTCGCAATAAAAAGTAGCCTATGTTCGTCTCCGGCACCGAGTTATCTACATACCAAATGTTATGGAAATCAGTTCAGTCGTTTAGGCGCTGACACACACACACACACACACACACACACACACACACACACACACACACACACACACACACACACACGCATGCAAGCACGCACGCACGCAAGCACGCACGCACACACGCACGCACGCACGCGCACACACACACACACACGCACGCACGCACGCGCACGCACACACACACATACACACACACACACGACAAAGCCGTGAGTAGAACTGGCAACTGTTTCTCTTTGTATAGTTCTAAAGTAAACAACAAATATAAATAATTAACTTTAGGAACATCACTGTTGTTTTTATTAAAGCTTATTAGCATAAAAAGAGTTTAGTTTTTTACCCTTCAACAATATTACTTTGCAAATATTAAAATTCTCACCAGACACCGTCCTATCTGGCCAAAATTTCATTCCACCCTTTTTATAATTCATCCACTTAGTGAACGGAGCAATAACCTGCATCTGTCGAGCAAATAGGCTCTGTGCCAAATGGAAAGGATCCTTCTCGTGAAAATATGGGGCTTTTGACGCTCTATAGCAATTGGACGTCAAAGTACGAAGGATGAACTAGCTGATTTTAGTCATGAAAATGTTATGTATTTACTTATAACTTTTTGGAATAGAAAACAGATATAAAAATAGATGTGATGTTTTTTCTTACATTCGATTTATTAAAAAAAATTTAACTTGCTTAAATATAAGTTCCTACCTTAGTATAATATCTTAATTCAAAAGGTCGTAAGTATACCTAATAAATAAAATATATAATTATTTTATTCAACTACTTTAAAGTACGTGTCATATCAAAATAGTTATCCAGTTGATTTATGAATAAACTACTAGATACTTTTCAGCTATTAACTACTAGCTTTCTGCGGCGCGGTTTCATCCGCGTTTTTGCTTACTGCTCCGCTCCCGTCACCAGTAGCGTGATGTTACATGGCCTATAATCTTCCACGAGAATTGGGCTATCATACATAAAATATGTTTTTAAATCCGACTGGTAGTTACAGAGATTAGCGCGTTCTAACAAACAAACTCTCCCGCTTTATAAAATAGCAGGTATAGATCTATAGATTTTAAACTTTAGTGAAAGCTGGAGTTTGTACTGGGTTCCGTACCTAGTACAAACATTTTTATTTCATTGTATATTATGATAAGACAATGCCAATGTACTAACCTTTTTTAAATAAAATAAACTTAAAAAAACAAATTTAAAAAAAAAAATTAACAGCTATCTTCCCTATCCGTTACCATTTCTTATTGATGGTTCATCGCCCTAACCTATATCAAACGCGTCCAGTTACATAGAATGTCTGAGCTAAATCAACGGTATACTCCAATTTAAACTTGTTTTAATTAAGAGTAAATAGACACTGAAGTCGTGATGGCTCAGTGGTTCAGGCATCCGCTTCGTATAAACGAGGTCGTGGGTTCGAAACCGGGCAAATAAGTATTTGTAAGTCTTCTATGAAGATCTTGAACATTACTGGCTTTTCAGTGAAGGAAAACATCGTGAGGAAACCTGGCCTAATAAAAAAGTCTGATATTACAAATCCGCCTTTGAGTAAATAAGTGTAACTTGTAGTGAAAACGTGATAAAAGAATTTATAATCTAGTAATAATACAGTGGAAGTGTTGGTGACTCTTCAAACATTCAGTTACTTAGAAAATACAATATGTGAATGTTAGTGAACAAAACCCAAAATAAATGATCTATTTTGATGCTACAGTGAACTTTGTGGTCGAAATACAATAAACGTGAATGAACAGTATAAATATAGTTATATAAACACGATTTTATCCAAAGGAATTTGTGTTTTTTTTTAATCGTAATACTGTTTTTATGAACCGTTTATTTTCAAAAATTCAAATCGGCCGCCCCACCAAACAAAAACAACCAGGGCGCGTTCCATTCCTTATAGACTATCGGAGGTCACTTCAAGCATTGTCAGTAAAACCTCTACTACACGTTCATAAAAAATAAATACAATAAAATTATTGCTGGTGTTGCCAGAATAAAAACCAAAATATTGGATAAAATTTAAATAATTGTTTTCCGCAATATGGATACAAGTAATAATGTTACATATCGGAAACGGTATGATACTGGTTCTGTAACAAATGTATCTCTGTTATCAAATGACGACGAAAAAGCGATATTTGATTCCACAATGCTAAGCATACCAGACAGCCTACATGACAAAAGTGACAACTATCTTATTATTGATTTAAACGAAGAGATAAAATCACTTAAGATGCAACTTATGAGTGCTCATCAGGAAATAGAAATTTTACACAGTGAAAACTATCGTCTAAAATCTGATCTGCAAAAGGCTATAAAGACTACGGAAACTTATAAAAAGATATGCCTAACGCCTGAGAGAAAAAGAAATCAATCCGCATCAATCCACAAAAAAAAATCAAATCCGGTCAAAACATCACAACAACTTTTAGATAGTAACTCCAGTAGTATAGAAAATCATAACAATCTACATACAGTTGACCTGGTTGACGCACAAACGCAAACCTGCCACGTGACGACGAGCATTAGCACACCAGTGCAACAAGAAATGTCAACATCAAAAAGACCTAATATTGCTAACACGAATCTATCAGGCACTACAGTACCAAATAAAAAATGTAAACTATGTATCATCAGCAGTGGATGCACAAAAGGAAGTTTACCGCTAATAAAAGAAACTTTCTCCAAACACTTTAATTACTACCACTGCCTATTACCAAATACTGACATAAAATATTGCACAAGGAATATTGAACTCAAACTAAAAGATTTCACCTTTAACGACTACTGTTTGTTTTTTATCGGAAAAAATGATGTTGAAAAGGGTGATTATATATACATGCTGGATAGCTTTCAAAGCTCAATGAAGAGCGTTACTCACACAAATGTCATTATCTGTGCTCCAACGTACATACAAGGAGCATTAATACATAATTACAAAGTTGAATTATTAAATAACCTTCTTTATTTGGACGTAACAAAGAATAAATATGCATATTTCTTCGATAGCAATTACACCTTAACACATGAAATGTTTACTCATCATACCGGACTAATTAATAAATATGGATGGAGGAACATTTACGAACAGATCATGAACAACATTAAGACGGATTTTGAATTATTTCCGCCTGATAACATACTATTAACGAACACAAAGCAGCAATCGCTCATAGACCCGAACAGAGAGGAAGAAGATATACAAATAGCAACTAACAGCAATGAGTTTTTTCTACTATAAACATATGCACATTATTCACCAAAACATTGCTGGCCTCCTAAACAAAATGGACTTCCTACTCATCCATATCGAAGAACTATTGAAAAGGCAGATAAACGTCGACGTGGTTTGCATCACAGAACATTTTGTAGTATCTGGACAAGAGGAGTTAATACTTATGCCAAACTTTAAACTAGCTGCGGCCTACTCACGAAAAGAACAAAAACGAGGTGGCGCCTGTATCCTAATTAAGCGATCTTACGAATATAAACCATTAACAGAGATAGCTACATTATCCATCTGTGGTGTTATAGAATGTTGTGCAATTGAAATGACTAGGGAAAGTCTAATTATTGTTTGTTTATATAGACCACCAAAATTGGCAAATTTTAATTTATTCTGTGATACATTAGAATCTATTCTTAGAAAATTATGTTTGTATAAAAATAAGACTATATTACTATGCGGAGACTTCAACATAGATGTTCTAAAACAAAACAGGTACACTTTGGATTTTGAAATGTTACTTCTCAATCACAACCTTAAGTTAGAAATAAAACAAGCAACTAGACCCAGCAGTAATTCTTGCTTAGATAATTTTGCACACAATAGCCAAAAAAAAAAATGCTATAGTGAGGTAATTGATTTTGCTATATCAGACCATTCTGCACAATTATTAAAAATTCATGTAAATAAAACATGTACCATTAAATCTTGGCGTATTAGAAAAAGGGACTTATCAAAATCGAATTTGATAAACTTCAAAAACCATCTAAAAATTCTTTCATTCTCAGATGTATTCAGTGCTGATGATGCCGAAGAGGCATACGACAACTTTATTCAATTATTTCGACTTCTTTACGACTTATGTTTTCCTTACAAACTAATAACTATAAAATCTGATAAAAGAATTAAATGGATCTCAAGAGGAATAAGAACTTGCAGTAAAAAACAGAGACAATTACTTTGGAAATTCAGATGTAACCGATCAAAGCAAAATGAAAATTCCTTCAAATTATACTCACGAAAATTCAAAAAAATTATTAAACTCACTCAAAAAGCACAAAATAACCAATTTATTAAAAATGCATTTAATAAATCTAAAGCCTCATGGCAAATAATAAATAGTAGTAATCAGACAAAGGAACCGATTCTACAAATTTTAAAAAATAACACTATTATAAAGGATCCTAAAAATATAGCAGAGAGTTTTAACAACTTTTTTATTGATCAAATACAGAATTCTGTAAGTAATAACCCAAGCACTATTAGGATAGAAAATAACTCGCATTCGTTGTTTATGTCACCAGTTTTACCTAATGATTTAATAAGAGTAATCAAGTTATTGAAAAATAAAAAAAGTTTCGGTTACGACGAAATAGAAACTAATGTGGTTAAATTCGTATCGGAAGTAATCGCGGCTCCTTTATGTCATGTCATGAATCTTTGCATAACTTCAGGCATATTTCCAAATAGTCTAAAAACCGTTATTATTAAACCCTTACATAAAAAGGATAATAAGGAAGAGATGTCGAATTATAGACCAGTAGCCCTTACATCTATATTCTCTAAAATATTTGAAAAATTAATATATGAATCTATATACTCTTTCTTAAATAAGTATGATGTCCTTTGCAATGAACAAAAGGGGTTTAGAAAAAATAAAAATATAAACATGGCCATATTCGATCTTCTATCTGCTGTTATGATAAACATCGACCGTAAGATACCTGTTTGTGCCATTTATACGGACATGACTAAGGCTTTTGATTACGTTAATCACAAAATTCTTCTACAAAAATTGTACAGCTACGGTATTAGAAGCAACGTATTAAAACTTATAGAATCATATCTCAGTAATCGCAAACAAATCACAGAAATAATAAGAATATGCCCAATACGTAAAATGGAATTTAAACACCAATCTAACAGCCGGGATATTAAATATGGAGTACCACAAGGTAGTGTACTTGGTCCACTTTTGTTTTTAGTCTATATTAACGACTTGCCTAAAAAAGTTGAACATCCAATGGTATTATTCGCTGATGACAGCACAGCAATAGTTCAATGCACTGACAAAGCTCGATATGAAAGTGATATTAATGACGCACTAAAAACTATAGTAAATTGGTTAGACTCAAATAATTTAATAATTAATTTACAAAAAACAAAAGTAATGCATTTTTACCAACGCTTACATCCTGGAATATTTAATATAGAATACAATGGACAAAGTGTTGACGGTACAACCGTTATTAAATTTTTAGGAATATTAATAGACAATCAATTGACATGGAAACCTCACGCGGAGCAAGTCTGTAAGAAATTGAGTAAATCAGCATACATTTTATTTAATATATCCAAAAAAGTAAATATTGACACAATTACTACAGCATACCATGGTTTAGTTGCCTCTGTTCTCAGATACGGTATTGTATTCTGGGGTAATTGCAGTGAACGAGATAGAATTTTCAGAGCCCAAAAATATTGCATACGATCAATGACTGGTAAACGTTCAACAGATAGCTGCGTACCTATATTTAAATCTCTGAAACTATTACCATTGCCATCACTGTATGTACTAGAGGTGGGTGTATTTGTTAAAGCTAATCCAAATTTATTTAGTTTACGCATTAACCACACTAAAAGACCAGCACAAATGAGATCTCAATACAAAGATCTACTACATACAGGTAATTTTAAGACCTCACTACTGAACAAGAATATTATGGCAATGGGACCAATTATTTACAATAAGATACCTCGATATATTAAGGACAACACAATACATATTTTTAAAAAGAAACTAACTACACTTCTAGTTGAAAAATGTTACTATTCAGTGAAAGATTTTCTTAATGATGATTCTTTGTAATTGGGTATTAGTTGATTAATTCTGACATAATATGAATGATTTGTAACATTATTATCGTACAATTTTATGACGCGATTGTTGTGTAATGTATACGTATTATTGATTTATTTATTTGACATTTATTTTATTGCTTTTTATGAAATACTGTAATTTTGTTATGCATGATTTGATTATTGTTTATTTTAATTTTGTATGCCTATTTAGGTGGGACGTAGAAAGTACTGTATATATTTATATTAAGCAACACCTGTTAAAATTACCTATTGTCCACAAAATAAAGTATTTGAATTTGAATTTGAATTTGAATTTGCCTTAACCAAGCGTGGCGATCAATGCTCATGCCTTCTCTATATGAGAAGAGGTCCTTCCCTGCAGTGAGATAATAACGGCTTAGTATGATAATGATGTTGAGACATTTAAATTTAAGAATAAATTCTTCAAATAAGTTACGTAACTTTTATAATAAACTCGACTAGCACATAACAGTTTTAGTAAAACAAAGGCAAGCTAAAACAACGCCTGTACTTGACAACTAGGAAATAATAAAAAGATACCGTAGCAGCTTTAAAAAAATGTAGGGTGACATTAGTTTTTTCTGTTATTATCTGGCAGAATTGAGTTAAGGAAATATAGACTATAACGCCGTTAGAGGAAAGTTCATTTGCCGATGACGTGGCTTCATAAATAAAATTAACTCCAAGAAAGTAAGCTACTGTGGTTTGAACACATGCGACGGAGACCACCTGAGTACATTGGGTACAAGGTGATTCATCTGAACATTCCCAGGTCCAGAAGACGAGGAAGAACGAAAGCGAGATGGACAAACATCATCAACAAAAGATTTAAATGCCTGCAATGTTTCCGCTGACGACACGTCAATCAGAGCAGAGTGGAGAAAAAAGGACGCGAAAAGCAGACTTCACCACCATGTAGGAATAATGCTAGGACGAGAGGGAAAGAGAGAGAGAGAGGAGAGGGGGAGAGAGAGAGAGAGATAGAGAGGAGGGAAAGAGGGAGAGAAGGATAGGGGGAGGAGGGGTAGAAAGAGAGGGGAGAAGAGAGAGGAGCATGCTGGCATAATAATGAAAAATCCCTCCCTTTAACAAAATAATGATGATATTAATTTGTATGTCGGCTTAATCCTTCTTGTTCTTAAGCACTTTAAGAAACATTTATTCAACGTCACATAAATTTATTTGGTTTCGCAATCTCACAGCTTAAACACGTAAAAACAGATTAGACAAAGCCGATTTGTACCAAAATATATTTGTCTTGTAAAATATGAGAGCTCTGCTTATTCTTAGGCCGCATTACGTGTTGATTTAAGTAAAAAGTTTTGAGAAGATCTTCGTTCCTATTTCGTATAATCTGTGTGGTTAGTAAAAATACGTTGATGCCACTACGTCCTCGTTTTTATTTACCGTTTAGACCGACTTATAGGTTAAGAATATAGAACCACATATCTCTTTCAATGGATGTCATAAGAACCGACTAAAGATACTACATTATAATATTATGTATACTAGTACAACGGGTACCTTATTGCGGTCATCAGCCCACAAACTCCTCGTTTTAGGACATGTCCTGCAGCTGATGTTTTCAAGCTAATCAATGATGAACCTTGACTATGAGAATAGAAAGCTTAAAGTATTGCCTGAGTTACTTTGTATGCTACTTGAAATTGTAATTTACAAAAATTGCAATAACCTGGTGATTAAAAAGAGTGGCCTGAAGTTCTTGCCATTTCTTTTCATGCTACCCTAACGTCAGCGAACTGGTTCTAGGTTAATTGGCTGACATTTTGTATTTTTTAACTTTCTTATGTGTTAATTCAATTAACCAGGCAAGTACTACCCTCTCATAGAAGATCGACGTAAGAACGTGTTTCGCTCGGTGAGAGTGCCGGCAGCTGAAAACCTTCGGTCCTCTTCCGTTTCCCTTTTCCTTCCTTATCCCTTTCTCCGTAGTCGGCAACCGCTTGGTTGTGTTTTCTAAGCATTACTTCTACAATGCTTAGAAAACACAGGCATATATGTTACGGTTACCACTTACCATCAAGTAAGGCCGTATGCTTGTTTGCCACAAAGGTGTATAAATAAAAAACCTAAATTAATAAATATATTTTTACATTGGCATTGTTCGGATTCCTCTTTATCCAACGAACTATATTCAAAATCTAACGAAACTACACAAAAATATCGTTCATTCTTAAAACGAAAATACCAAGGTTATAGCTGAATAATTTATCTATTTAAAGTTTACGATCTCACAGTTTATAATTTCCTTCCTAAAATAAAGCTATGAACTTTGTGTAAACTTAAGGCTGCGCTTATGAGTGAGCGTATAGAGGAGCTTACACATATACGACTACCTCTTTCACTTGACTTTTCATATAAAGCAGGTGTTACTAGCCCATATAATGATTTCTAATTAATCACAAAAGTAATTTGACGAAAAACAAAAATTTAAAATTTTCTAACAAAATAAATAATATTTTAATAGTAACGAAGTAATACACCATTTTATTATGACAAGTTCACTGAACTGTAATGAACGGCAACGTTTATCCTTCGACGTGGACTATGACTTAAGTCAGTGACCGTTTGACGTACTTACATAGTGTTAATTTAGAATTAAAGAAATTAAAAAATTTGTCCTGTGTCTAAACTATTGAAGATATTTAGTAGATTTTTTTTTGTCTCGCTTTATAATGTCACATACTATACGTAATTCCATTTAATGTCATACCGTCGTATACACTCTGTATACGGACCACAGTAAACCTATAAAAATAGCTGTGTTTTCTAAGCATTGCAAAAAAAGTAGAAAACAGAATTAAACCGTTGCCGACCATGTAGCGAGAAGGAGGGAGCAACAAGGGAAAATGCGGACCGAGAGGGTATTTGGGCTTAAGGCGTTCAAAATTAGTGAGCCTGTATTGTGACAGTTGAAAGTGTGGAGTTATCTCGAACACTAATAACAAGGAAGGGAGAGATAATATCTAAATAATTCGAAAGGAGATTATTTTATACCTATACAATTATAAAAAGCGGAAGAGTTTGTTTGTTTGTTTGTACGCGCTAATATCTGGCACTATCAGTCGGATTAAAATAATTCTTTTTGAGTTTGATAGCCTAGTTCTTGAGAAAGGTTATAGGCTATGTAACATCATGCTACTGGTAACAGGAGCAGAGCAGTAAGAAAATACAAAGACGCAGTAAAACCGCACCGTTGGAAGCAAGTCGTGAAAAATATATTATGTTTGAACTTTCCTTGCTTTTATGAAAGGCGCGGTCTTTGCTCCGTTAGGGCTGTATATCACCATTATCAATTTCTATACATAACATAATCAGATATATTCATAAGCTAATATTGGGCGTATAATTAAATAAAACCGCCTTTCGTTACCCAATTTAAAGTAATTTATCTCATAGAATACACAGTAAGTACATAATTATGTTTGAGTTAACTTAACCACTAGTATATTTTCTACGGCAATACAGTAATGATATAAATATACATTAAACGCCCCGCTCCGCTTATCTCAATCCACACATTATCTTGCTTATAATTTACAACCAAGAGTTTCTAATTTCGGTTTTACGACTGACAGACGAAAGGTAAATATTTCACTAGTGTTTCTTTTGCGGACTTCGTAAATTTTGTTAACTAGTTACTGAACTTCTCTCATCTGGAAAACTATGTTTGGTTTGTACGTAAATTCTAGGGAAAACGAATTTAGAAGTTATAAAAGTAATCGTTGTATGTTGTTTGTGATTGTGTGCGATTGATCAGCGGTTATAATACCACATGAGTAGATAAACCCTACGCTTTGCCAGTTATTTTAGGCACATTTACAAATGATTGAGTTTTATTTATTTATTTATTTATTTAAACTTCATATACAGAACATATGTATAAAGGCGGACTTAATGCCTGAGGCATTCTCTACCAGTCAACCTAATGGGTGATGCAGAGATGAAGCAAGGTAGATGTATAAATTAAGACTAAAACATTAAAAAATATGTAATAAATAACATTATATACAAATATGCAATACGTATATAGATTCCTATTATAAATATAATCTACAAATAATACATATAATTATATAGAAAGATAAATAAATATATACATAATATATAATTACCTTATTATTGTGATGATTCTGCTAATTTGCTTAGAAGTAATGACTTAACTTTTGCCTTAAACACGATACGACTGGTACACATCCTGATTTCTGAAGGCAGAGCATTCCAAAGAAGGATGGACTGAATTGGAAAAGAGGAATTAATGAAATCGGAGGTGTGAAAAGGACACAGAAGAAGGAGATTGTTTGTAGAGTGAAGATTGCGGTCATGAGTAGAACATAGATACTGAAACTGAGGAGTTAAATAAGAGAGAGTATGGGGAGATAGAAGAATGGAATACAGGGTAGAGAGTGCGCGTAGACTACGTCGCTGACGAATTGGAAGCCATTTGTCATTATTATTCTTAGTTAGTTTGTTTGTATGATATCTACAGACAGAAAATATTGAAGTAATTCTTATCCAGTTACACGGTTAAATTGGTTAAATCCACTTCAGTGAAGAAAAAACCAAAAGTTTATAAATACTGATATGCAATACTTAACATTCTATTAAACGCTATAAGATAAACAGAACTGAACAAATTTATATATTATTGCTATTACGTACATTTTCTATTGAAGGTGTGTTAATTCTCACAATTTGTAATAACCCATTAAAATAACAATATAGGTACTCTTTCAATCAGAACTGTAAAAGCAATCGGAAATTCAAATAATTATGAATGAAATCCCAATTAAAGGAAATACTATTCAAAAACATGTATATTTTGAAAATATTAACGTTAAATTTATAAAGTCAATGCTCAAATTTAAATGAAATGAATGTAGCAATAATTTTGATGAAATTTCGACAATTACAAGTTAAAATGTTTGAAATAATTATTATAATTTGGAGTTGATACGAGCGTATATGATATCTCATTACGTATTTTAATATGATATGTACATATTAAATGTATTATTTATTTGTGTAGATAATTATGTACAAAATATAAATATAATGACACAAGCATAGGAACCTTATATACAAACATTTAATGAATAAACAAAAATAATGCTAATCTCGAAATAAATTTTGTAGCTACATAACTTCATGTTCATGGCAAAGGCAGTCTTATATTTACTACTAGCTGTTGCCTGCAGCTCCGCCCGCGTGATTTTCGGTTATATATATTGACGATTTTTCATATAAACTTTCATCCCCTATTTCAACCCCTCTAATCTATTTCTAAGCAATAAGAGGTAGCCTATGTCGTTCCTAAGGTCTAGTCTTTTTTTTTTTTTTTTTTTTTTTTTTATATTATAACCTACCAAAGTGACTCCACCCCGCCTGATGGTAAGCAGTCAGTGGAATCCAGAAGTGGCGGCCACTATACCAAAAGCCATCGTCTTAAACTGCTGGTATAGTGGCCTCCACTATGGCGGCTGGGAATAGGGTTAGGGGAAGGGAATGAGGGAGGTGAGGAAAGAGGATAGGGGGGAAATTGGGCCTCCGGCGCTCTCACTCACCGAACGAAACGCAGTAGTACGGATACTACTACTCTTAAGTCGATCTTCTATGAGAGGGTAGTACTTCCCCGGACGATCCGGCCCATTCATGCTGAAATCAGCGTGGATCTACTACCGTACATACTACTAAAATTTACCAAAATCGGTTCAGTGGTTTAGGCGTGAAAGCGTAACAAACAGACAGACAGAGTTACTTTCGCGTTTATAATATTAGTATGGATTATATCTACGTTTTTCACCATGTTTTTGCTTGTCATCGATTTCTTGAGAAAATGCTCACCCTTAGCGATCATCTTTTAGAATATACTTTACTTGCCTTGCCACACACTATGCAATTTCCAATTGCAAAACGGTGAAATATTTCACCAGTAATACGCAGAGAAATATATTATTTCAAAGATTTTAAGTACAAAATGCACGTTTTATTTTAATAATTTATTTACTATACTCGCATAACAAAAGAATTTTATCGTGGTATGAATATCAAAAGTGGCACGAACTAAGTAGTCATATTATTTTATTAGACAATCAATGACTACTTAGTCCGTGTCTCTGAGTACAATTTTCAATATTCCAACAATTTAATATCCCTATAATGAAACGTACCTACAGAATATATCTTAATAAAAATTGTCCGGAGACTATAAAAATTCCCAATGTAGTGTAACTAATGGGAAAAATAAAAATAATATTCCTATTATCCTTTACAGCGACGCACGGTCAGCAAAAAATATTAAACCAATACATGAAGGTAAATATTTTTAAGCATTTTAGGCAGCAGAATATTTTATTGAATGCACTTCATAATTGCAGGCAGTGAAATTATTAGTGAAATGAAATAAAGAAGTTCAATGTTAATTGTTGGTTTAATATTGGCTTGCATATTTTAATCAGTGCTTATATTTAATTGACTGATATCAATATGTAGCGAAGTGATGCTGGGGAGATACGTAGGACAATACTTTGTGTGATTCTTAAATATTTGTATTTGGGTAAATACAAACCAAAAAAAAACAAGATTGAAATATGAGATTAGGCAGCTTAGCATATTTTAGTGAATGGTTTACGCAAATTAAATTAGGCCTGAAAAGCTAATATTCTTCTATTCAAACAATATTGTACAAAGAATGGCCTTCATAAAATATAAAAGTAAGTTTCTACCTAATGTATTGTCGTATCATTTTAATAATACAAACAAGATAATAAATTTGAGTATTGGCTGAAGATATTACATATTTTTATATCGACATGGCCTTATAAATCTAGACAGGCAAATATCCAAAAAGATGTCAACATTGGTTTCGTAGATAATAAAAAATAGATGGAACGATAAAGACTTTCTGTAATAAATATGATCATTTCAAAGCTTTATTGAAAGAAAGACTTTAAATGTCAATTTCAGTTTTGCAATTTTCAATTTTATTTCTATAACCATAAGATAAACATTTTCGTGAAATCATAAGTCGTTTTGTAAATTTAGAATTGAAGGTGAGATTTGATAAATCACAGACAATCAGCAAATTGATGTTTAAGGAAAGCAAAATTAATTATTTTACTCGAAACACGTGTATTCAAAGTAATAAATGTTATTAATTTCCAAAATTAAATTCCCAATCACTACCAACAGTTGGGAAATTTCGGCGTAATGAATAGGAATTTTCGGAATTCAAATTTTGCTGCTAAAATGTTCTTTGTTTTCTCGCGAAATTCAATGAATAGTTGTCGACGAGTTGTGAGATGTCTTCAAGAGTACTTTGCTTCTAATAACAATGAAAGAGACAGGAATTAATTTAAGATACAAAGTTTATTATATACGAGAGTATTTTATTAACTAATGTGGTACACTGGAAATGCTGGAATTGTTTAGCACATTTATACTGTACTCAGTGGAGTATTCTTTCGAAATCTATGAATATGTTTACATTTATAGTACGTATTTTAACAATAAAAGGGTAAAAGTTAATGTAGGCGCTTCCGCTGTGGGCTATTTCTTGCTAGTATGTTGTTTGTTAGTTGCAGAAGTATTTGTATTCTTAACAAACATGATTATACGACAGAAACATTACACGTCTATGTCTTATATAACTTTGAAATCGTTTTGACTTTTTATTTTTTACTTACTTATTTAATTTATTTTGAATATTACTGACAGTGAAGAAAAAATCGTGTGGACATGTTTTATAAAAAAAAATCTGTAATTGTAAATCCGTCATAATGTCAACTTGATGATCACTCGTGCCTTCTGTGTATGAAAAGCCTACCTTACAGTACGTTAATTAAGGTTTTATAATTAAAAAAGAAATTTAAATCGGTGTTTTTCAACATTAATATGAATACAATATTAATACTCATAAAACCTTATTTATTTAACCTGAATATATTAAAAGAGATGCTTTTAATAATAAATGTGAGAGCGATGACCAAACTCATTGACAGAACCTAATTTAATATAAATGAGAAACACCTTGATGAATGGATGGAAGACGCAGAGGTTGAATCAAATGATGTATAATTAATGAGATGCTACAGATACGAAGAAATATTTGGTGTTTCTATAGCAATATTAATCAAGCTATGATAAATTTTCATGCGCTCTCTGTACGAAAAGTGGTCTGTAAAATAAATACTTTTAAAAAAATATTTCTGCTGAGGCATATAACTGAGATATATAATTATCCAAACATTTGTGGGTTTTGTGTTTTAATCGCCGCAACTGTCTGGCGGATTAAAGAATTTTTATACAATACGCTCACCTCCGGTTTCTGAAAGGCTGATCAACGAAAAATTAACTAATCACCTGTTAAATCTCATGTGAAGTGCCAGTTGGGTTGATAAAAGCATGAATAATTAGTTTAATTTGATATAGTTAGTAACTAATTAGATCAAATAAAACTAATTATCCATGCTTTTTGCATGCTTTCAGGTACTTTACATTAGATTTAACAGCTGATTAGTTAATTTTTCGTTGATCAGCCTTTCAGAAACTGGGAGTTATTCTTTGTTTGTCGTGGTATCATTGTATAAATTATGAGCAGCTATATTATGAAATTTTCAAAACCTGTATCTTGCACCTACTTATATTTATATAATTCAGCTCTGCATCTCTAATCGAAAATGCCCTTAGCATTAAGTCGGCCTCTATAAATATATACCTATTCTATAAGGCCGTCTCTATAAGTACATACTTTATAATTCTGCCTCTCTAAGTGTACAAAGCTTTAAAACCAACGCTTCTTTTATTATTATGTAAATAAACATTCAATAAGATTGCTACGTAAATAATTTTCCAAAGTGTCTCCGCGTAAGCCTTTATTCTCATTAGAATTTCTAAGCGGCCCAACATTGCTGACAATTTTATCGTCATGTATGTAAACTTGACGCAGCTGTGTTTATCCCTGCTTATATTATAATGATGTTGGGTTGAAAAGACGTCGTACGCAAAATGATTACGTTTTTGAGAACCTCTGTATTTTGGTAGCATTATCGCAGGTGGGAAGTAGATGGTTTAATAGGTTAATCTGGATTTGATGAGCTTAATTAGTGAATGGGTTTAGTACCTATCCGTGATGGAGATAGCGTTCATTTCAACTATCACCATAACGTCTTTATTATTATGTTCCATAAGGTTGATTTTTATTTGTATTTTTTTTATTTTTTTTAGTACCGACTATAAATAAAATACGAAGTTTTAAGTGACAAAGAAATACACTCCGCGTGATGTAAAAAATATCTACTTATACCTTACCTGATGGTAACCAGTTACCGTGAATAGACTGGGCTGTATTCTTGCATTGCAGAAATAGATAGTGCTAACACCACCATGACGTAAGTTAAGGAAAGGAAAAGAAGTTCGATGTAGAGATTATGTCTCTGGCACTTGGCAAATGTATGGAAACTAATAAATAATGATATTCTCTATGGTACCTATTTGACGAGTCTTAGTAGTTGAAACTGATGTCTGTGCGAGTACAAAAAAGTTCCTTTTTATAAAATTTTGCTAACTACACACTTTTTTTTATTGGTATATGGTAACTGTCGCTCATGGACGACTCAGAGTGTCTAGCATTGCTCTTCCAATGCCAGGGACTCTGCGAAGCCGCTGCCTACCGTGAAGGAAGTGGGGTAGGTGAAAGGATTGAGGGAGGTGAGGAATACGGAAAGGGAGGAAATTGAGCCGCGCGCACTCTCATTCACCGAACGAAACGCAATAGTACGAGTACTATTACTCTTTTGTCGATCTTCTATAAGATCAAATCAAAGCAGCATATGTTTATGCTTAATATTCTGCATTTAATTCGCAGCACAGTTTCAGACGCATTAAGTTACTTGGTTACTGCTCTGCGCCTATCGCTCGCAGCGTGATGTAACAAAGCCCATAACCTTTCTCAAGAACTGGACTCTCAAACGCAAAAATAATTATTCAATCCCTACACCTTAGTTCTAAAAATTAGCTTGTTCAAACAAACAGACAAACAAATTCTTAAGCTTTAGGTATATATTATTATTTTTGCATAAATGACTACACAATCAAAGTTTACGCATTCAAGATGGCGTCGTGAAGTTTATTAATACCTATTCCGTTGAGGTTAACTCTGCAACTTGTATGTATGTTCATTAAGTTGGTTCGAGTTAATTAGCGTAAGTCTTAACCTAGTGGTTATGGTACCTGTCTCTTAGCCACGAAGTTTATGTTCAATACTAGGTAGGTACCAATATTATCATCATCCACTAAAAAAGACGAAAAGAAAAACAAAAGATCCCCCAAGTTTCGCCACTATGGCCGGTCGTGAGCCTCCCTCATCCATCGATTGCCCGCCATTCTTATAAGGTCATCGATCCATTTTGTGACGGGTCTGGGTTCTGATATACTTCTAAATTATATCCCTCTTATCACAGATCTTTAATAATTATAAAAAAGTACCCGGTCCTTAAGAAAAAAGGACCTGGTTGCTGAAGCCGTGTGACACACGTAATTTCTCAGTTGTTATGTCTATGTGTAACTTGCTTGTTCTAGGTATATGTGTGTACACTGTGGTCTTCAGCAATAGATGCTTCTTTCTTTAAAAGGCTTGCACTAGGTCCAACGTGCAGTGACCGTGATTATTATTTATTTATTGACATCACTTACGGCCTTGGTGGCCATCAAATTGAACTGACTGGCATGATGGTCCTCACTATGTCCTGACTTTTTGAGATACTTTTTCACGGTCCATTTTAAAGGCATCAAGATAGAACGAGAACACAATACGTTCCAGATTTAAGCACCGAGCTGTTCAATTGGAGACTTTCTAGACTTAATTTATTTTTGCCGTTTGGATTTGCTGTCTATCTCTTTGTTTGTATGTCGCTCTTTATTTAAATCCTGGTAGCCGTCGGCTAGAATCACATTTACCTGGCCTTTTACTATGCCTAGTATAAAAATATCTACTGATTCAGCGTTACAGCGTTTCAGTTCGAGATCATTTACTATAATATCGCTTACCTGTTCCTACAAAAGTTATCTAAGTTATCGAGTTATATTCAAGACACGTACTATCGTAACGTTTTATTTTATGTTTGATGCAGTAGACGTGTAACTGACTGTAATACTATCGATTCTGTAGCAAATGTAAAATTGTAGTTGTAGATCGAGCTTTTTTTAATTTTTTACAGGTTTTTTTACAGGAAAATTCTCTGGACATAAATTAAGGAAATATCTAAAATATACAGAATTTATTACAAACAGGAAAATGTTTGTGGCAACAGCTACCAAATTTCTAAAATCAACGCCTCTGGTATATGCTCTGAAATCTGTATTCTTTGTCTGTCTGAGATAAACAGTAACAACTTTAAGACTGTTTCTCCGAAATTGCGTTCTTTGTCTGATTCATATGGCCTAACTTTTTTTTCACATTTAAGCTTATAATACATATTTTTACGAAAGATGATAACCTAAGATACAATGTCTGAAAAAGGCACACTTTTTGATAAAATGGCTTCCGAGATAAATTTTTGGGGCCATATGAATCAGAATTAGGATAGAAATGAAATTCTAGTTAGAAAAATCAGTCAATTATTTATTAAAATCACAGTAAATACACACGATGCTTATCATAACACCTAAATCTAGTCAATCACAGCATGATATGGCACTTTGACAATATCAATTGTTACAGGCGTAACGTGCCGCCAATGTGACGTTTCATTAACAATATGTGGAACATTCTGATTAACATGGTATTTTTACCCTAAGAATCAGACACATATCAATCAGAATTTTGCCCATTAACATCGATAAATCATCACACGTATGCAATTAAGGATTGTTATTTATACATAGGTTTCTGTTCCCCAATGGCATTATATTTCCCGCAGATTCTAGTTTGAAAACCATTTACCTCAATTATAAAAACGAACATACTAATCAGAAACACAGGTGTACCAAGGCTATATGAATCAGATATTTATCTTTATATCTCCGCGACGACACGAACCAGCCACACGTCACGTCGCGACCATGTCAGCCGAGCCACTCACTGGCTACCGCCAGCGCGGGGAGGGGGTCGCCTGATGTGTCGTATTTAGCTGGGTACGTTCGAGTGAAGCGCGTGAATATGAATGAGACTTTTGTGCCGAACACTCACTATTTTTTTATTTATAAATAAACAATCGTACCATTTTTTTTTTGGTGTAAAGAAACAACTAATATTCTTTCGTAATAATTATAATTCACATCAATTTATGAATAAGAAATAATGTTATTGTTACTAATGTTCAAGAAACTGGGTTACGAACACACCATATTAGTCAGAAGAACTACTTTTAAATATTTTTTTGAAATATTTATATAAATATTATTAAAAAAAATTAACTTGTGCAAGATAGGCAATAGTCTGAGGTATGTTTTAAAATTAATTGCAGACTGATTTGTCAGTTAGTTACAAAAATAAACTTCAAGACATCGAAAATTAAGATTACTGTCTAAAACATAAATGTCTTCTTTGTTATATTCTTTGTTTAATAGTATTCGTAGTCTTCATTTGGTATGCGTTACCAACCGATATTATCTAAACACTCCTGTTTCTTTCTTTTTATTGCCGCACACATTAACTTCTTGCTAAAAATCGGTAATGGCTATCTATTTGCCCCGAAGGCCTAGACAAGTGATATAGATTTCTATTCTATTTATAGAATAGAATAAAAGAAATGTATGAGTATGACATAAGCTAACGCCAACATTGTCGTTAGCTTATGTCAATCCCATACATTTTTTATACCACTTGTCTACGTCCTCTGTATCTTATGAAATTGTAATTTTTTTATAGCAAAACAAAAAATATCTGTGATAGGTATACCTAGAAGCTTCTTGATAACATTTACCTTAAGTTGCAAGCTTTAAAGTAACTAAAAGATAAGAATGAGAGATGTAGAATAGTGTTACTTAGAATGGAACGTAACAAACATTTCGCTATCGCACTCCAAACTTTGGATTCCCGCGTACAACGGAACGTCGTCGCGGACAAAGGAAGAGTTTGTAAAGTTTAACTTTATAACTTTTTATAGCTGCGCCCTGCGGCTTCACCCGCGCGAAAATTGCTATGTGTTTAATTAATGTAACTCGGGAAACAGAGTGATTTTCGGGATAAAAAGTAGCGTATCTCCCGAAATCAAATCTATCTACATACCAATTTTATTTATTTATTTATCAACTTTATACATACAATATGTAATGGCGGACTTAATGCCTGAGGCATTCTCTACCAGTCTACCATAGGGTGATGCAGAGATATTTCGAAGCAGGTGCACAAATAAATAAATTTTGAGTTGAGTAAAAAGTACATTATTTGCATAATATATAAATATATACTACACATAACTACATAATAATATATATACCTACATATATAAATATATACATTAAATATATAATAATACACACAATTTATATACATATTAATAAAATTAACATACAAATATATAGAAGAGATGTGACAATACCAGAGCTGTGACGAAACTGCCATTTTAGTTGCTCAGAAGCAAGTTCCGAACTTTTATTTTAAATGCATGACGGTTTGTGGTCGTCCTGATTTCAAGAGAATTTTCATCTAAATCGGTTTAGCAGTTTCTTAGTTTTTCTTTCATAAGAACCTTCTTCTGACAATAACAAACACAATAAAAAAAGAATTAGCGAAATTGATCTAGCCGTTCACGCGTGATGCCATGACCAAGGGAAATAGGGATTTATTTTTATATATATAGATAACTGTTATATACCTATCTTATGATTCTGGCTGGCTACTCTCTAATACCTATTATAAACTTTACTTTGATTTTAAAAGCATTTTTCTTCTTCTATACATCTGTACCTACTGTTATATAAAACGTAAGAGTTTGTTTGTTTGTTTGTTTGTTTGTTTGAACGCGC
The DNA here is from genome assembly GCA_963082885.1 of Parascotia fuliginaria. Classification (NCBI taxonomy): domain Eukaryota; kingdom Metazoa; phylum Arthropoda; class Insecta; order Lepidoptera; family Erebidae; genus Parascotia; species Parascotia fuliginaria. Next base: position 7,340,315 of record OY720197.1, read on the forward strand.
TCATCTCTGAAATTACCAGTCGAATTTGAAAATTAATATTCGTATTTCATAGTCCATATTTTTTTTTTTGAGGAATTCTGTTATTATACGGACTTAATTTTGGCATTTCATCATATCGGCCATTATTATCCCACTGCAGGGAAAGACCTCTTTTCATACAGAGAAGGTATGAGCATTGATCGCTATGTTTGCTTTAGGTAAGGCGGATTGGCGTTTTTAGTCCAGGTTTCCTCACGATGTTTTCCTTCACCGCCAGTCATTAATGTCCAGATAAACTTAGAATGTACATATGATTGTAAAATCGCATTGGCACTTGCCCCCGACCTAGTGTTTACGAAGCGTACGTTACGTGCCTTCACCAATCGGCCATTACGACTTGCCATTGGTTGGGCCATTTTGCGCTTTTCACCCCCCCAACGGGGTTCTCGCCTTGTCGCGGCGGGGGGGCTTAGTAGCCGTGGTTACCAAGGACCACGGTGAACCAAGAGGAACCCCAAGGAGGCGCCGCTCCTCTGGGCTTTGCCAGTAGCCCACGATGGAGCGGCTCTGGTGGGTTGCGGTGCTGTTTGGGCGGCACCGCAACTGGGTCGGGCTGCAGTGTTGCTTCGGCGACACTGCGGCTGAGGAGTGGCGGGGCCGCGGCGGGAGAGGAGTGCCGGTATAACGGTGCGCCGCTCTCCCTACCTTCCGCGGCCTCGGCGGGGCCGCAACCGCCAGATTGCGGACGCGGTGGGGCCGCAGGGGAAGAGGAGTGTCGGTATTGCGATGCGCCGTACTCCCTATCCTCTGCGGCCGAGTTGGCCTGCGGGCGGCGATCGGGCAGTCGCCGCCCGAACAGCACGGGCCCGAGACGGCAGTGCGCGTGTTCCGCACGCGCCTCTCGAAGGAGGGGGGGCTAGGCCCCTAAATCGGACGGGGCCCGCTCGCGGTGAGCGGGCCATGGCCCGTCGGGGTCGCGGATGAATGCGCAAGCGACTCCCGTGACCCCGACACTCTGGCCGTCTGGAGGAACACCGTGGGTTTTAGTCGGTATGCTGGCCGCGCTTTGAGTGCGGTCGGAGAGTCCGACATAACCCCCGCATTGCCCGGGCGGGTGCGTATGCGTAATGCATTTCCCACGTATAAAAAAAAAAAAAAAAAAAAAAAATTGCGCTTTTCTAGGCTTAAAATAGAATAGAAAGTCACTGATATAAAAACCAATTAAAATGTATACATAAATATTTGTAAACAATGTAACGTAATATTTTTAGTAACTATATACCTAACAGTAGCGAAGAGTCACTTTTCCGAGGAGGGAAGCCGATGGGACTAAAATACTTTAGAGTTTCGGAAGGCCAGTTAGACTTTGAGTAGATACTCAAGCAGTGATAGGTATAAGGAGAACAGGGCATATTTTAAAAGGGAAGCCGGCAGGAATCGTGTTATATGGACGCTTCGCCACTGATACCTAATTACCTAAGTGTAACTAAGTGAATAAAAAAAGATAAGATGGTTACTTTTTATTCCTTTCAATCTTTGAGTTCATTCCGTAGAATATAAATTCTCATCTGTGTAAAGCAACTAACCGTGATTCCTCTATGAAAGGACAAAGTTTAATTTTCAACCTGTAACGCTATCTATAAAGTAAAGAAGTAGAAAACTCTGAGATTTAATTAAAGTACCAACTTCCGTTTTTAAGTTGGTGTTGATGGCACCCGCTTCGTAAACACGAGGTCGTGGATTCGAATCCGGGCAAGTACCAATGTGATTTTTCAAATCGTATGTACTTTCTAAGTTTATCTAGACATTACTGACTGACAGTAAGGGAAAAATTTCGTGAGAAAACATGGCGAACAAGCGTGGCGATTCATGCTCATACCTTATCAGTATGAGAAGAGGCCTTTTCATGCAATAGGGTAATAATGGACCGTTATAATGATGATGACTTCTTTTTTGATTCAATGAAAGTCCATGTGACAATTGTGCTAGAATTTTTAGGGAATTTTACATGGTACAAAACTTTGTATAATCCATAAATATTTTGTTCATAGCCTGGGTTTACTTTGTGTAAGGCAGTTGTGTTTAAAAAAAAGCTTTTGTTAATTTCTTTATTATTAGTTCAGTTAAACAGTTCTCCCTTGTAACAGAATAAAGTATTTAAATATAAAAAGACTAATCATACTGGGATAGCTGCTTCTGCGCTTTATTGGTGGAAATGTTAACTTACATCATGAAGCCTTGCAGTTATAATTATTTAAGGCTACGCTAAGTTGTGAGTACCTACCCTTACAGTATTCTGTGGTACCTACACTACTATTAGACAGAAAAAGCAGTACCAACGAATTCAATATTTCTACCTTTGTTTTACTAAAAACTTGTAACTTTGCTTTGAACCGTGCAATCCTTTGAGTCACAAGAACTGGTTGGACGTTTTTAATTATGTGCCATATTCTACTAATGAGGTATAGTGTCACGTTTAGAATAGTTAAATATAGTAGAATTAAAATTATGCAATAGTAAAGTCGTTTTAAGGCAATTTACGTAGAAAATTCATGTTGATAAGTAGCGCTTCTAAGTGAATATACATATTAGGGTTAATATGTCCTTCATCAAATGAGGTTTAATGAAAGCATGAATAGGGCATTGCAGAGGTCCTTGAGCGGCAATTACTACGTACCATCAGGTGAACTGCTCATCTGCTACTGTAATATTTAGACAAAAAAAGATATATAGAAAATAAATTTTATGTTTCATAATGCTCGCACAGTAAGAAATGGTGTATGGTGAAGGAAATCATCGTGAGGAAACCTAAATTAAAAATAGTCTGAAATCGCCAATTTGTCTTCAGCAAGCATGGCGATTAATACTCATGCCTCTTCTAAATGAGAAGAGGCTCCTACCCTGCAGTGGAACAGTAAACACGCTGGTATTATTATAACTGCAAAACCGAGAACTTTAAATAATAATATTAATAATAATAATATGTGAACACTATCACACACCGTCATCTAGTCCCAAGCTAAGCAGAGCTTGTGTTATGGGTACTGGATAACTGTAATATAATACATATACATACTTATTTTTGTAAATACATACTTAGAATACATTGGAAACACCCAGACTGAAGACAAATTCAAATGTTCATCACATAAATATTTGCCTTCCGCGGGAATCGAACCCACGACACCCGGCGTCGCAGTCAGTTACACTAACCACTAGACCAACGGTGCAGATTATTTGTAATCATCTTGCAATTTAGCATGGGGAGTCAAAAATATAGCTCAATATTATTTAACAAATTTAATTATTAGTTAACTTAAAACTCGAACGCCACCAAAATAGCTTGTTGTGTATAAAGTAACAATAGATTCACAGCGTGAAAGTAAACAGCCACACGGCCTGAATCAAAAAGGTGACCTAATTTCACACCAGTGTGCGATACTCACGCGGTACTCTAAGAGATATCTCTCGATTTTTAGGTATCTCGATGTTGGTGAAGTTATAATTAGGGTTAGTATATGGCACTTACGAAAGTGTGACGAATCCATAATGTGGCAAGTGTACAATTAAGGTAGTAGATCCACGCTGGTTTCAGCATGAATGGGCGGGATTGTCCGGGGAGGTAATATATCTCTCATAGAAAATCGACGTAAGAGTAGTAGTATCCGTAATAATGCGTTTCGTTCGGTGCAAGAGAGCACCGGAGGCCCAATTTTCACCCTTTCTGCTTTTCTCACCTCCCTCATTCCCTTCCTCTAACCCCATTCTCAAACGCCTTAGTAGAGGCCACCATACCAGCAGTTTAAGGCGATGGCTTTTGGTATAGTGGTCACCACTTCTGGATTCCACTGACTGGTTACCATCAGGCGAGGTGGAGTCCCTTTGGTATGCTAATTTAAAAAAAAAACGTAAAAAAAGGTTTTTTATTAATATAGGAAACTTGATGATTTTTATTACACGTGGGGTTCTTCAAAAAAGTTTTTGAAGTTATACTTCGTTTGGCGCGATGAGATGAGATGATGATGAGAGTGAATTTTTACGATGCGCGCGCACACCGACAGAAAAAAGCAACACCCTGAAGTTAGTTGCGAACCTTATACACCCTGAAGTTAGTTGCGAATCTTTGTGTGTCTTATCAGTATAAATAATCAGTGTGAATAAATAAAAAATATATTTATTTATTTATTTATTCGTAAAAAAAATATAAGCTAACAGTACATACGTCCAAATCGCTTATATCTATGCTAAACACACAAAATAAAATACACAAAAACATAAAACCAATAACACTTAATTTAACTTCACCATATAAATGACATACTTACATCTTATCTGAAACACTCACTTATTGTCTATACATAATATAAAAAATAAAAAAAAAGTAACAAATTTTTATGCATTATGCTGGGTGCATCAAAAAATATATCTGCTTCTGGATTGGATTTATTAAAACAGTTTATTAATGTAACGGCTCTGGAAGTGGGACTCTTATCTGCGTGTGGGGAGCGCCAAGCAGGCGGGCAGGAAAGGAGTTTGTGCTGCCGTCTACCAGTGCCTCGTGTATAGTGGCCCGGTACAAATAAATGTATGGTCTCGCGAACTTCAGGGTTATCTACTTAGTCAGTTATCACAAAATAATAATGCATGATATGCGTAAGGTCCCGTCTGAACTTCAGGGTATTTAGACCGACCATGCCCGTTACAAATATTGACGGATATAGAAATGGGTAGTATCCATACTGGCGCTTGTATAAATATCTAGCGAACTTCCGTTGGATTTTTCCACCATCATTGTATACAATGTTTCACGGGGATTCCATACTATGGCATTATACTCTAATTTACTCCGCACGTAGGCATTATACAAAAGTTTTATCACTTGAACATTTTTAAACTGATATGAGGTTCTAATTATGAAAGCTAGGCTTTGACTAGCTTCCTTACACATTCTAATTATATGTTCATGGAAATTTAGTTGAGTATCCATGATCACACCTAGGTCGTGAATTGTAGAGACACGCACTAATGGAGTACCCGATAACTGGTATGTCACTGTGATTGGAGTGCGTGACCGAGAAAAGGTTATAGTTTTACACTTTGAGTTATTAAAGGCCAGTTTGTTTTTAACACTCCAATCGGCCACTGCGTCAATGTCGCGTTGCAGTGCTACACAATCATCAACTCCACTCACTGCATGAAATAATTTCAGATCATCAGCGAACATTAAACATGTTGCCGTTGAGATAATACGGGGTAGGTCGTTAATCATTATTAGAAATTGAGTTGGACCGAGTGTACTTCCTTGACTCACACCAGAGCGAGTATAATATTCTTGAGATCTGAAACCTCCTAACTTAACAAATTGCCTACGGTCTCTAAGATAATCTGCCATAAATTTTAATATTGGCGTTTATATCAATTCAAATATTTATGTATGTATGCGTTGTGTTATTATTTGGTATTTTTGGATTGTTACGCCAAAGAGGTATAACTTCTTAAGTGCGTACATGAGTACACACACTCTTTTTTTTTGTCAGCGTCCATAGGCTATGGTAACTGTTTATCATCAGACCCATATTTTCTTAACCTCGCGACAAAACCTTACTATGAGATTAACACCCAGTTTCTAAAAGGCTGATCAACGAAAAATTAACTAATAAACTGTTAAATCTCATGTGAAGTACCAATTGGGTGGCTAAAAGCATGAATAAAAAATGCCATCTGGCATTATGCCCTCCTATGTACACATTCAGTGCATACGTGTGTAGTATACTTATATTATAATGTATGTATGATAGTCTGTAAGATATATATTGAAAATTATAATCCCGATGGTACCCAAGATACAAGCACTAGCTTAGTTTGGGACCAAAGGGAAACTACTTATTTGTAATAAAACGTAATTTATATTTATGAAATAAATTGAAATTGAAATTGAAATGATCAAATTAAACTAATTGTTCATGAATTTAGCATGTTTTTACAATATGTCAATATGTCTGCTATAGCGCTTTAGCGTCGAACGAAAATCAGGATTTTCAAGAATCTTGAATTAAAGTTTGTATATAGAAAACCACTGTCAATCAACATTGCCACCGCTGCAATTGCTACTTGCCAGACGTAGAAATTCCTTTTAATGACAGTTAAAAGAAGCCTATGCCCAGTAGCAGATATATTACAAAAGAAATTCAATAAAAAATTGGGCGACATAAATTCACACACGAATCTCAATTCAGTAACAAGATGAACAAGTTTCTAAACGATTCAACAATGAATTGTAACTTATAACACATGATTTAGGAAGTTTGACATCGCAGCTGAGTCCTCCCATCGCTTAATACGAGTAATATGAAGATATATGGCTTTAAAGTTAGAAGCTTTAGACTTTGTAGCTGTGACACAGATGTGTACATCGATGGATCTGAGAGAGCAATTTTTAAGAAACATACGATTCGAAAATCGCTAAACTTTTAAATAAAGAAGAAGAATAATCCAGGAAAAGCACTTTCATTCTCCTTCTTAGGGAGTCGAAGCGGCAAGTTAAATTTATGAGTAGATACCAATACGCTACCTCAGATAGTGCATTATCTGTAGCATTGTTGGGACAGTATTTACACATTATTAACCTCAAAAGAGAGAAGCGTTGTATTTCTAAGCGCAGTAGATGAGAGCAGATAATCATCCAACAGAAGACAGCTGTGATAAGACACTGCAATAGTCAATCCGCTTGCTAGACGTGGCGCTTATAATAAAAACTCTGGAGGATTACAATAAAATGATGATGTTTTATTACTCTTAACATTATTTGTGTGTTTTAATATATTGGTCCATCAAAGTAACTCCACTCTGCGTGATGGTGGTGACCATTCCAAAAGCCAACTGAAACTGCTGGTATGGTGGCTTCCACTGATATCTCTGTTTACAACCTTTAATAAACAAAATATATAAATACTTTAAAACATGACAATTTCATAATCCGTTTTCGTTCGGCAACTTAGATAAAAACATAATATCATTATATTGCCTTACTTTAATCAGTTAAATTTTGTTTTCGTATTATGTAAGCATACAAAACAACAACAACATTGAGAGTCATTTTATCTTTTATTGTAGGACAGAGGCTGCCCAAAAATATGAGAGGTTTGCGAGGTTTGTATGATTGTTTGGCATTCAAATTGGTACGACGCGCGATCTAAGGCGGGACATCATTTGTGATACACAATGTATGCACATGCAGGGTGTTTGTATCACCATCCTATCCAGTTAGTGTAATGTTAGACGCAGAAGGATTTGTTAGTGTAGTGTTAGACGCAGAAGGATTTGTTAGTGTAGTGTTAGAAGCAGAAGGATTTGTTAGTGTAGTGTTAGACGCAGAAGGATTTGTTAGTGTAGTGTTAGACGCAGAAGGATTTGATGGCTGCTTCTGAAAATGTAATTAATCTAGCCGCCTTCTAGGCCAGCACAATATAAACTTGCTTACCGTCGAAACGATAAGAAGAAGAAGAAGTCAGATTGGTAATCGTAGTAGGCTGGGCGGTCTTAATACTTGCAGACCGCTAAAGAAATTACTCAGAAACTTAGTTTCTTTGCGTGATTTTGATACTGATGCGAGGGCTAGTCACTTGTTTAGGATAAAAGCTTGCTGCTCGGCTCCAAAAGTTGATAGGTTAATGTAAATACTAAAACCTTTCTCTAAAACGCATTACATAACAGTGAGAACTGTATCGAAATCCATTGAGAGTTTCTTGAGTTATGTGATTTTATACACATAGACCGACATATGCAGTGTCTTCCTTTTATGCATGTATTGGCTTTTCGAAGAGCGGTTTCACTCGTTTCCTTTCTTACTGCTTTGCTCCCATCGCCAGTAGCGTGATGTAAGCTATAGTATAGCCTATAACATTCCTCGAGAACTAGGCTATAGTAGTAGTTTCAGAGGTTAGCGCGTTCAAACAAACAAATAAACTCTTTCGCTTTTTAAAATAGTATAGATAGATGTACAGCCAATGAGACAAAAACTCTTTCATGGACACTACTGTAGCCACAATAGATGTTTTATTGTCATCACGGCCGTATACGTTTACTGCGCCGGAAAGTGTTAATTCTTAGTAGAGGTATAGGATTAGGTACTATTCTAACTGCTCTCCGAAGCATAGCCTCGATTGTACTGACAGCGACAAAATGCGCTCCATCTCACAGATCTAATTAGCCGATGTCGTTACTCAACCAACACGTTAATAATAATAATAATAATAATAATAATAATAATAATAATAAGAATTAAGCCAATTACAATTAAGCTACTATTCACAGCAAATGCACAACGATTCTGAACGAGTTCTGACAACTGGTAACCCGACACAAACTCACCATAACACACCTGAAACACAAAAAACACAAAATACAAAACAAACCCGAATAAAATGGACGACTGAACAAAATGAAGCAATAATACGGTCGTACTACCGAATAACAAATTTAGGTACTAATGAAACAGCTTATAGACCACTATTACATGCAGATTTTATTAGTAAATTTCCTTTCCTAAATCATTTAAGTGAACAACGAATAGCAGATCAGAGGAGAGTAATAATTAATAACAGGTATATTAGTAAAGACAGGTTAAATGCAATACAAGAAGAAGTAATAGTAGAACTAGGAATAAGCAATAACAATCTAGGCAATACTATCAACATTGATTCTAACACCGATTTAAATATTAATGAATATAACAATGAAAATTTTGAGACCTCGTTAAACATAAATAATAGACAAGAATTAGGTCAAAATCCTAATGTAAACTTAGAAAGACTACCACAGATAGATGAAACTTTCCAACAGGCATTACAGTTTTATAAAGATTCGGAACCTACAAATAGAACCTACATACCCAAACAAAAATCATCAAAAAAACTTGCGAGCATTGTTAATTACTTAAACACAATAATTCTTCCTGAAAATACTGATGTATACACAAATTTTAATACATTACAAACTGTCATATATTGTGCGGCTTGGACCGCTGCTAAAGTTAATGGAGCACGGTTAACACTTCAAAACAGAGAAACCCTACAACAAACAACAAAAGAATATAAACCAAAATGGCAACAGCGACTAGAAAATAAACTGGAAGACCTAAGAACAAAGATAGGCAGACTTACACAATTTTGTAATGGCAACAGAAGTAAAAATGTAGTTAGACATGCTTACAAGATTATAGAACAATATAAAAGTCATACTGTACATGAAGAACCAAACACACAAATTACACACACACTAGACACTCTGAAACAAAAACTTGCAGTTACTACAGGTAGATTACAAAGATATAAGGCGTGCACATTAAGGAAACAGCAAAACATACAATTCACTCGAAATGAGAAACTTTTCTACCGTAACATCAAACAAGCAACAACCAACACACCGAGAAATAGTACGAATGACGATGTTCATAACATCCCCACAGCAGATACATTACAAAATTTCTGGGCAGGAATATGGACAGACCCCATTGAACACAATGATGATGCTAACTGGATACATACACAAACCTCAAACACTGACTCACACATACACACAATGACATATGAGCATGTTCCTGTAAAAACTTTTCTAGAAGTACTGCGAAAGTTACACAATTGGAAGTCACCCGGCTCAGACTATATTCATAGTTATTGGTATAAAAAGTTCACATCTGTACATAGTTACTTGCACAATTATATAAATATATTTATCCAAGACCCCACCAAAGTACCCACATACTTAACACTAGGCAGAACATACATGATTTCAAAAGACAGTAATGACTTATCAAACCCAGCTAAATACAGACCTATTACTTGCTTACAGACTCTATACAAAATCATAACAGCTTGCATTTCAGCTTTAATTTATGAGCATATTAATACCAATAATATATTAGCAGAACAACAAAAAGGATGCAGAAAATTTAGTCAAGGATGTAAAGAACAATTAATTATCGACTCTGTTATTCTTAAACAAGTCCAGCGAGAGCGATCAGACCTTTTCAGTATGTATATCGACTACAAAAAAGCTTACGATTCTGTCCCTCATTCTTGGTTAGTTAAAGTTCTCGAAATTTATAAAATTCATCCGTTAATTGTTATTTTTTTGAAAACCGTTATGACCAAATGGTCTACCATACTCACACTCACTACCCCGTCCCTAACAATAGAAACAAATGCGATTGAAATACAAAGAGGTATTTTTCAAGGAGATACCCTTAACCCACTATGGTTTTGTCTTGCTTTAAATCCTCTTTCTGAAATACTTAATTCAACTTCATTAGGATACCCTTTAAAAATTACGGACAGCAACACCCAAAACATGTTAAATCACCTTCTTTATATGGACGACATAAAACTATACGCAAAAACTGAAACTCAATTGTATGAACTAGCTACCATAACAGAACAATTTACAAACGATATAAAAATGGAATTTGGTATAGACAAATGCAAAATAAATTCAATTAAAGCAGGGCAGAACTATAAACATGATTATACATTAGATACAGGAGCACATATAAAATCACTAGATGAGCAAGACGCCTACAAATATTTAGGATATAACCAGTCTCTACAAATACACCACAAAGAAACTAAACTGCAGCTGACACAACAATTTCAACATAGACTAAACACGATTTTAAAAACGCAACTCAACTCACGGAACACTGTAAAAGCAATCAACACCTTTGTCATTCCTCTACTCACTTATTCTTTTGGAGTAATCAACTGGACCAAGACCGAGCTTAAACAACTACAAAGGAAAATTAACACAGCAATGACAAAATTTCGTAAAAACCACCCTAGATCATGTTTGCAAAGATTGACACTGCCTAGAATAGAAGGAGGTCGAGGACTCATCGACATTGTAAACCTACACAATAAGCAAATCACTACACTTAGACAATATTTCTACACCAAAACTGAATTATCTACACTACATAAATCAATAGTACAAAACGATTATAAGCTCACTCCACTTAACCTTAAAGATACTACACAACAGAAAAATGAAACGCTTGTAGATGATAAAACTAAGTTAACCGAATGGAATCAAAAGTCTCTACATGGAAGACATCGCCAAGATTTATGCAACCTAAATGTCGACAAAGAAGCGTCGAACGCGTGGCTAAACCGAGGTGAACTTTTTCCAGAGACTGAGGGTTTTATGATAGCAATACAAGACCAAGTAATTGAAACTAAAAACTACAGAAAATATATTATTAAAAATTTACCAACAGATATCTGCAGAAAATGTAATAGTTCATCAGAAACAATACAGCACATTACAGGCGCATGCAAATCAATAGCCCAAACCGATTACAAACATAGACATGACCAGGTTGCTAAAGTTATACATCAAAAACTTGCACAACAGTTCAAACTTATTGACACACCTACACCACCATATTATAAATATAACCCAGAGACTATTCTAGAGAACCACACTACAAAACTTTACTTTGACCGTGCCATCCTCACAGATCGAACAATTCATTACAATAGACCAGACATTACATTAGTAAACAAAACAAATAAAACCGGATACCTTATAGATATTGCTGTACCAAACACACACAATCTTCAAACAACAATTGCAGAAAAATTAACTAAATACATAGAATTAAAAGATGAAATTAGTCGACTTTGGCACCTTGAAAAAGTAGTAATCGTTCCCATAGTCCTCTCTGCAACAGGAGTTATACCTAAACAGTTACACCAATCTCTCAAAACTCTCAACATTCCACCTAAAACCTACCACCTTCTACAAAAAGCAGTAATACTGAACACGTGTAGATTAGTTAGAAAATTTTTACAGTGCACAGCCGACAACACACCCATACACAACACACCAACACCACACGATATACCCATTAACCCTACACAAACCATTAGTGATACTGATGTACACTTGGCTTAGGCCCGTGCCATCAGTTTTACCGGCTAGCCGAGAAAAATAAAAACAAAAAACAAAATAATAATAATAATAATAATATTCTACCACATTCACACAGCGCCATCTAGCCCCAAATTAAGCAATTATATTTGCTTGTGTTATGGGAACTAAACAACTGATATACTACTTATATACATTTTTTTTTTTTTTTTGTAAATACATACATATTATAGATAAATTACACCCAGACACAGAACAAACAATCATGCTCATCACACAAAGGTTTGTCCTGGGTGGGAATCGAACCCACGACCTCCGGCTTAGCAGTCAGGGTCACTAACCACTAGACCAACAGGCCAGTCAATGTTGTGTATGTTCGTAGTTCTCACTGCGTGGTAACAACGTGAAATATTTGTGTGGAAATATAGCAGCGTGTCTAGTGTTTACTATTAGAACTATTTTATCAACTATTTTGTTTAGAACGTGACTTGTCATCATAAAAACTCATGATATTGCTATAAATATATATCTATACATATAATAAAATTGGAATGTCTGTTTGTAATATTGAAATAACCGTTTTTTACTACATGTATATGAATATAAATATATAGGTATATAAATACATACACCAAAATAACATTTTTTACATTTTTTGTCTGTCTGTCTGTCTGTTTGTTCCGGCTAATCTCTGAAATGGCTGGACCGCTTTTGACGGGATTTTTATTGGCAGGTAGCTGATGGAATAAGGAGTAACTTAGGCTACGTTTATTTTAGAAAAATAAAGTAATGTTGATCGACTGTTAAGCGGATCGACTCTTATTATCAAAATAAATCTATAATATAAGAATGAATCGCTGAATGTGTTGCTAAGCGCAAATCTCGAGAACAGCTGAACCGATTTCGCTAATTCTTTTTTTATAATATTCCTTTAAGTACGAGGATGGTTCTTACGTGAGGAAAATTAAAAAAAATAAACACCTATACAAAAGTATCTTTATTTATCCTAAAATGTATAAAAAAATGTCCATCCATGCGAAGTCGGGGTGGGCAGTTGTAAGTTATAAATATGATTATATTGAAAACTTTACTTGACGTTTAGCATTAAATTAAGTTAAATATCTGCACTCGAGTAACTTCTTTAGTGTAATCTGTGGTCCTTAATTGTAGTTACAATTGCTAGGGTTGACAAATAACAAAACAATAATAGTCAGTATTTATGTAACAAAGGTTTGCCATTTACCGAGTACAATGCCATATAACGGGTTTATACTGAGAATTTCTGCACAGAAAAATCCATCATCGCTTACCCCCTCCGGGGATCAAATCCTACCGTATGTGTACTGTATTTTACCACTGAACCGCCGAGTCAGACTGTAGTTAATAAACATCAATAGCTAATATTAAACTACCTTACATACATTACATACAAAAAGAGAAAATTAAACCCAATCTAGATAGGAACATAAAATAAACATATTCCTTTGCAGAAACACATTTTTAATCAACCATAAGCACTGGAAATTAAAATTAAGTGCTGGCAACCCTAGTCGTTTTGGCGGCAAAACGAACGCCAGTAGCAATTCCGTGCTAACTGTATAATGTGATGCGAATTGCCGCCGCCATATTTAAAAACGAGTGAGCGTCGTCCTAATTGGCAACGATTGTACATTGACACGAAACGATCCATGCCACGAAAATATGCCAGTAAAAATGTTTGTGCTAGTGGGACGGCCTATGAGACCTAATTAGAAGTATTTCTGAAGAAATTTGTATTGTTGAACTTATCGCACAATGAGAACGCATCGTATCATCTTATGATCATTGCCAATTAGGACGACACCTTATAAGAAACTAGGTTTTACCCGCGTTATGTTACATGTTTGGTTATTGGTCCGCTCCCGTTGCTAATAGCGTTATTTTAAACAACCTTCAACATTTTTTTGTGAACTGCTGTCAAACGCATAAAGAATTATTTAAATCAGACTGGTAGTTTCGGAGATTAGCGTGGTCAAATAAACAAACTCTCCCGCTTTATATAATAGTATAAATAGATATTTGTTATTATCGTTATGTTTTATGGTTTTTGAAATTAGCTGGCGTATTCTCAGATTAATATGTAGTTGGGCTGTAATAGAAGTTAAACAAAAAAATTAACAAAACTAAAAAAATGTTCAATTAGGATATTTAAATAAAATATTTCCACACACACAAAAAATTTCTTTTTACAAACCTATTTGAATATCACCATAGTAACACTAATAATCGTATAGTAAGCGACCATCTTCAAACAACTAGTTTACAAACGCAGTAATAAAAAGCTAGCTAAAATAAAATTACAGAACTCTGAAATTAAACGTGCCAACCCTATTATTTTGGCGCTAAAACAAACGTCAAACACAATTCCCGCGCTTCCAAAAACAGTTTCCATCTTGTATTCACGCAGCGTAGTTGCATTCAGTCATACTAATGAGAAACGTTGTAAGTGTATGAAACAAGGCATAGAAAAACCAATTCTAACATGTACAACTTAAGATCCATTTTTGCAAAACGGGTACCATACAGTTACGCTAACCTTGATTGGCAAGGCACCTTTTAGCATAGGAATTAACTTCTTTTGTCACATTAGACGAATAGAACAATTAGATACACTGCTTCTAGTCGAATGCTGCTTACAGCGAGAAATATCTCTTAATTAAAGTATCTACAGCAAATCATACTAGGGAGTACGTTTTATTTGTTAGGATTGTACAACCTTTTAAGAATAAGAATGAGCTGAATCGGCAGTTGTATTATCTACCTTCAAAGAATATTGATGAAAATCTGACGAGAGCAAGAATCACAAAACACAGAGCTGAACATTCATTCATATGACTACGATACCACTTCATATAAACACTGAATGATGATTTCTTTCAATCGATCTATTTGAAAATCAATAGAAGATATATAAGTGACGACAGATGTTCTATGAAATAGGAATGACGTGAACAAATCAGAATATTTTAAAAGAAAATGATTTCTTGGCTAATTGACAAAGCCTATATAATAATAATAATAATAATAACACCACAACAATCACACAACGCCATCTAGACCCAAAGTAAGCATATATTAATAGCTTGTGATATGGGTTCTAGAATGCGGATAAACATACTTATATACTTTTTTTTGTAAATACATACATATTATACATAGAAACACCCAGATCAATGCAAATAGCCATGTTCATGCACACAAATATTTGCACTGAGCGGGAATCGAACCCGCTGCCTCTGTGTGGCAGTCCATACACAACACCACAGAACCACAGAGGTTATATCGCGCCAATATAATCATATCTACATAATGTACCAACAATCTTAGCTAACGACAAAGCTAAACAAAACTACCCTATTAGTCTAAGTGAAATCTAGAAAATTTTAAATGAATGCGTAGTGCGAAAAAGTAATTGTGTCAGTTACATGGCAATGCTCGTCTCATAGCCGTTACCATTACATTATCGTGGGGACACAAAATAAACATTTTTTTCTTTTTTCTTTCTTTTTTAATAGGACCCGACGTATCCGGCATATCACGGTTGTTATAAAGGTCATCCCTTTGAGAAAATAAAAGTTTGATGACGCTAAATATTTTCTCCATGAATATTTTTACAATATTTTTTTGTGAAATTTGAGATGACATCGAATCTTTAATAATTAAAATTAATATCATTATTTTTGCTCTTGGAAATAATATTATTTTTCTTTCTTATAATTTTTATATATTTTGACTTTCCGGATACCTATTCTTAAATGCTTGCTTAATGCCTTATAGCTTTATATTTTATTTGTTGTTAAGATTGAGGATTACCAATTAAAAAAATTTTGACGGTTTTCAGACGCAACAATATAATACGTTATACTTGTTAATATAAACTGTCTGAAAATTTAATTGATTATCTAATGTTTCTAATTATAGCAAAGCTCTTTTAAGATAGTCAGTTTTTGAAAGCTTCAAAATAGATGATAATGTTAAACACAATCCTAAAATAGAAAACCATTCAGAGGGCTATTCTCGTTCAATAGATTGCACAACTTTTCCTGGAAGGTTATTATCGCGTAACAGAGCTCGCTACTTAATGGTTTTATTCAACTGCTGTCATTTTTCTTTAGAATAATTATTTCTAAAATAAAGATATTTTCCAGTCTGCCAAACTAATAGCCCGCCAGACTATTGTTGGGTGGGCAGAAAAATGAGCAACATACTCATTACTGCCGAAAGAAAACCAGTAGTAAATTTTCTCCCCATTTATTTTCACTTTGACCATATCGCCCTGATCCAACAGTTGCCCGTCAATTTTAGTAGGTCGTCACTTTCTGATGGTCATCACTCTAGAATTTTTTTCGTCCCAACGGCCATCAGATGCGTTCTGCCCTGCCCACAGATATAGCGAAGAATGGTTTTACCTTGATAGTTACTACAGAACCCTTAAAATATCCAAATAATTAGAATCTCATATATTAAACATCTTAAAATATGCTTTCAAACATTTGTATGCAACAATGAATACGTTTTCATTCTCGAGAGCAGAAAAAATACACGATTAAATTTTAAATTATTCTATGAATACTAAACGATACAGAATCGTTTCAACACTTCACAACTTATTTTTATAAGAGTACTCACAGAAATTCAAATATCAAAACTAGAGATGGTACAGTGCACGCAAAAGATATTAAGTTTACTAAAGAAAAATAAAATTCTACTGTTATTGAAATATAAGTCAGAGATAATCAGATATTATATCTCCAAAACTATTTACCAGAAAAAGGCTTGAAGCTTTTGCAGATCTGGCATAAGTCACGCAGATATTATATAAAATTATTTACTGAAAAACGACCGAAAACGATTTCAAGCTTCTAAAATCTAAAGAACTTGGTGTCAACATAAAATTTGAGTACATCACTGATATCATGGTCCTGACTGAGAGTATGGATAAATAAGTGGGCTTCAAAATGAACATGAACTAAGACTAAGATAAACATAGCACAATTTCACCGCTTACAAGCGACGTATAATAGAGCCTATTGGTACCACTAGGGTAGCAAAAAGCGGTAGGAAGATCATCAAATACAGGACGGACAGCAGCATCATGTGGTAAAACTGAGATCACCAATCCGCCGATGAGTGGTGATGACAAAAACCTCCTATTTTTTGAGGCTTGTGCCCAACAATGAACGTAATATAGGTTAAAATGCTAATGATGCTTCTAATAGTAGTGAAAAAGTAAGTAACCATTGCGTTTACAGCTTATTTAATACAATTAATAAATTTGAAACTTAAGTGGCGTTATTTTCATAGTAAAACAACTGTGAGTATTATGGTTACCTACTTTTATACAGCTTCCACCTTATAAGCAGTAAGCAGTAAGCAGCATATAAACAGAACATATTTTTAAAATATAGCTAAGATTAAATGATAAAATTAAAAAACCACGCAATATGACACTAAATTGGGACATTGAGGCGTAGACGCTCATAATTTCAGACCACATAGATTCAAAATTACTTTAATTTTATTTTACTTACGACCTTTTATAAACCCTTAGTGAGTCTTGAGCACTGAAGTGCTTACAAATTGCTAGTGTCTCTTCTACGTGTATATGAAATGTGTTTATTGTTTGCAAATAATGGAACACCGAACAAAACAACGATATAATTGGAAGTTAAATCGCAACCTAATTATGTCACTACGATTCATTCAAGATTCAACCTTAGCGCTGTTCAATTAAGAATGTTATTAGATTGCATCGAATTTTACTATAGAAGAATAGATGCAAACGTATCGGTTTCTGCGGTTGGAATGGGCAATTCCCATTATTGGGAATGTGTTACGTAAAGAAATGATTGTTGTTTAGATAGGGAAATAACAAATAAATTTTAATGTTTTAATTTTTATGATTATAGGTTCGAAACATCTAGCATGTTACTTTTTTAAATTAGTTAGTTTGACTGATATTATATAGTTTGCACAATTGTCCAACTGAAGTAGCGCTGGATGAAACATAATGAGTTTGATAACTAATTTGTGGTCAAACTCTAGACCTCACAGCGTGATTGCGAAGAGTAATAATATTTATGACTCAGCAAAAGTGGCTTGAATAGAGGCTTAGTAGTTATCTGTTCTAAAATGAAACGCTTGGCAAATTTACATAAATAGCTGTTATCGACTGTAATGATAAAAAATAAGCTTATGATTTACCCTACAGTGAACAGTTAATATGCACGCCTTCTTTGTATGAAGAGGGGAGAATGACCTTTATACGAGGGAGATAATGTTTTCGCTAATTAAAATCTTCAAAAGCAATTTTCTTTGAACAACCAAAGAAGAACTAATGAAAAATTTCTTCGTACATTCTCATGTTTTACGCCTACACGTCAGTGCCCGGTCTCATAGATAGCGGGTAGCGGGAAGCGAATAAGTAGCACATTTATTTATTTTTGTATGGCTAACAAGTATAATAATTTATTTGTAAAAATTTGAAAGAGACAAGGTGTATTTATAAAGAAAAGCTATAGAAAAAGCTAATTAACAAACTAATACTCAAATGCAACAACAATTATGTCCAAAAGTCTATGCTACAAATAGAGGCACTCTTATGCTGGGTACTCTAAATACTTAATACTGTAATATCAGAGAACACCTAATAAAGTACTACATTTGTTAGGCTATGTTGTATAGTGGTTATGGATTATTATCTTGATAAATTGCTGTAATAAATAGGGCCAGATATAAAATATAAGATGTAGTTTATGTACATGCTAGATTTTTGATTGTCTTAGAGATATTCCAAAAGTATTTTGACCATCCTATTCGATCTTTAATCAAAAAATTAAAATCCGTTTTTATGAGACGGATTGCTATGTTAATTTAGGCATATAGTAGAGGTATTGAAATAGCTATTCAGCACTGAACAATCCATTATATAAAATACCTATACATCTCTAGACCGTAGGTCGATTTTAAGTATCGACTATATTATACGCCCTTTTTCTAGCTTTGTGACAAAATTTTACTGTTATCTCAATTTCAAAGTGTCATCGCAAGAAAATTCTCAAAGTTAATTAATCAAAATTCAACTTTCTTAAGGGTTGAACAGTTTACAAATTGTCAATGTATATAATTATTTGTTTTGAAACACAATCACGAGTTTGCGAGTGGTAAATGACAACCATAATTGGGAATTAAATGGCTTCTTACTTGATAGGTTTTTTGAGGCTTCTGTCAAATTAGTCTGTGAATAAAATTCGTTGAGAACTTATTTTGTTTGGTTATTGATTACCACTGACTGGTTTCTGCGTTACAAAAAGTATTGGAGTAGTTTATTATTAATTAATAATTGACTGTCTCGGTGGTACTGTGTCAGGCAGAGGTCTGATATTAAATTATTCAGTCGAGAAATACTTTGTTTTTTTATTTGTGCTCGGTAAATGGTAACTGACACAATGTCTACACATATAGTTCTGACTACTTTAGGAAAAATAATGCCCAGCTTGACTAATGTCTCTTGACATAATAGGCTCATTAGTTGATAATATATGTTACATTGGTCTTGCTTGTACACTGCTGGATATTGCCCTTTTCTCAATGAGTATATAACCACTTGAGTGACGATGATATGATTTCTAGTACACACGCGGACTCACCACTGCGGGTCGGGGGACGAAGAAATTATCGCGACAGTGATTGGTTAATGCATCAATGTCAATCATATTGCACCGCCCCATAGTGTTGTACCACATAATGTGCCAAAATAAATCGTTATCGATAAAGTAATTTTTATTCTATGTCCGAATACATGGATGTCAGAATTATTTTAACAATATGAAAACAATATAGAAAGAGGTTATTGTGTCTTACTAATAAATTTACATTATAGGTATTTTTTGTATGTAAATTGTTTATTGTAGAATTTGTAAAAGTTATTCATAATTGATGAATATAATAAATAAATAAATATTTTATTTGCATTTATCTTTACAATTGATTTAATGTCTTCAATAAATGAAAGGTAAAACTATAAAATAATTTTACTTACTAGTAGGTAGGTACATAATGTGTGTCTTTTTAATGGATAAATATTTCCTTTTATCTCTCGAAAAAAAAGATGTCTGGATTAATAAAGAAAGTGAATAGAGTAAAGGAAAGTGATTGATACGAGTGAAATAGGTAGTTATAGGCGGTTTATGAATCATGATACGATAGGTACGCTTGTGTTAAAACCTCGGGGCATGTGTATTTTTTTTTCTTAGTTTGTATAGTACCAAGTAAATACGTGGTATTTTATTATTAGTAATAGTTGTTGATTGTACTGTGTGTATAAATAATACTAGAAAAAATTAATTTTGTAATTCCAGTCAAAAAACAACACGCATTTTATTGAACACTTTCTATTCAATTCAGAGTATTTTGTTTGTTTATATAAAAAAGTATATTTACAATCACAAAACTAAATGGAAAAACAAAGTAGGCAAATGTAATTAAAGTGCTGGAGGCGCCCTATCGCATGTTTACGTACCGCGCGGGTGTAGGCATTTATTTTTAAAAATTTGGCCGTGTTACAATGTGGGCTCTTCGAAAAACTAAGATGTTAGAATAATTAATTAATTTTAAAATATCTTTAATTAATATTGTTAACCGAATCATGAATAGTAATTATCGATATCAACTTTATTTCCGATTTGTCTCAGCGCTACTGTGACAGAAAAAAACAAAAAGAGACGGAACTATTGACAATCGTCTCGCGCGAGAAAGAGAGTCAAACTTTGATGGTGACGTATTTACGTCATACAACCAATATCACTTGAGCCCTGCAATCACAATAAATATTTATCAAAACACAACTAAAATCGTACTTTGCCGGTGAAAAGTTATACCATCCTTGTTATAACTTGATATTTTAGTGGATTTTCCACACCATTCACCAGAGCAGGAAGACATTTTCGTAAAAAAATTAAGAATGTAGCGTATTGACATGTGCGCACAGATCTGACACTTGGTCGGAACTAAATGAGTAAGCTCTGTCGCGGTTTGATATAGGCGCTAAATGCCTTATCTTTGGCGAGCGTTTGTACGCTGTATTAGCAGTCAAGTGGATCTATCGTCTTTGCCTTTTCTAGACATCCCTGCTTTGACGGTCTTTACGGATCTTTATCAGATTGTTTTGTGAAGTCTAACCACGCTAAAACTTTCAAATACCATTAAAAAAAATTTAATCTCCAAGTCTTGTTTCGTTTTTATTTTTTTATCGCGCAATATTAATTAAGGCCGCTGTTTGTTTGGTTTTATGGTGGCTTAAAATTGATGGTCGTTTAACTTTTGATCTCGTGTGAGGTTAAAAAGGCACGTGCGTTGCAGGCCACAGATAGCGATGAAAAAGTGACCTTAAATCTATTTTATGTGTATATTGTTGACGACCTCTGTGGTGTAGAGGTAGAGTGATCGAAGGCTGAGTCAAGGATCGCGGGTTTTATTCCTGCTTAGTGCAAATATTTGTGTAAATGCAAATGTTTGTGACCAAGACTAATGAATAATAATAATAATATAATAAAAATAATAATAATACTGAATTGGTATTATATATTTACAAAAAAAAAATATTTTATTACGTTTATCCGCATTGTAGAACTCATATCACAAGCTATAATAACATTATCCTCACTTTAGGTCAAGATAGCGCTGTGTATGTAGTTGTGTTATTATAATTATAATGTAACAAGCAACCCGGCTTGCCAGAAATGTACAAAACATGTTATGTACGTTGTATTATGTATACATACCTTCCTGAATAAATTCTCGAAATAATAACCGTATTTAAATCTGTTGTTTAGTTTAAAAGAAGTTAGTGAAGAAACAGTTAAGAAGAAGACGGCGACTTGGCTTAATACTATTTAGAGAAAAATAAATCTTAGCGTTTCGAAGATAAACAAAAAAAAAATTATAACCAAAATTTATATTGTGCTGGCCGAGAACGCAGACACGCTGACTGTATTGTCAGAAACAGCCATCGAGTCCTATTGCGAGGAGATGCTAGTGCACGCAGGGCACGATGTAAGGTGGGAAATCGTTTGAGGTACACCACGCAGACACTTCAGAGTGGTATCGTAAAAAAAACTCCACTTGAACATATTTTTCTTACTTCGACCGAGTTTGAGGAAATGATAGTGAAAACCGTATTAAAATTTGATGCCAGGTTAACAAGAAATTAACAAAGAAACAGATGAAGGGAGCAGTACTTTCAACATTTTCCTTCAATGGAAATTTTCCACACAACCATCAGTGCTTAATAAAATAAATCCAAGAGTTTTTACAGGCAATAACAGTTGCTAATGGGACTTTTTATCGGTCCCATTAATTAGAATCAACTGTGTAATTATTCCAAATTTCTCCAAAATTAGCGATATTGTACAAATGGTTAGGGAATTCTTTGATTTTAAGATTTATATTTAGGGTAATGATAGACAAAATATTTGTAAAGAAAAACTGAGATGATTAGCGATGATGAGGTAGTGAAATAATAGGTACAATCTAAATTATAAAGAATTAATTTTTTGTATGTTTTTTTGTTTGTTTGTTTCGATTTAACTCGAGATCTACGTACCCGATTTAAAAATTCTTTTACCTTTAGAAAGCTACAAATAGGACGAGGAACATAGAATCTATTTTATTACGTTCAACATATATTTTGAGTAATTTAAAAAAAAAAAATTAATGATGCAATACGTCACTATTGCTATGTTTTTTTCCGTAGGCGTTTGTTGTTAGACCAAATGAAACTTTAGATACCGAAGCAAAGCGACGGACGTCTAGTATAAAATAAGGCATCAAAAAAAAAGTATGTATAAGTATTATATTTCAATTATCTAGTACCCATAACACAAGCTCTGCTTAGCTTGGGACTAGATGACGATGTGTGATATTGTCCACATATTATTTATTATTTATTATTTATTTATCATAATATCACGTCGTTTGTCTTCGAAGGGGTAGACAGAGTTGTATAATACCTAGACTTTGCAGCTATGTTATGCTCTATGGAAAAGGGAGAGAGCCTGTCGACATTTACCAGGTACAATTCCATACATAGGGAAACTTCAACAAAAGGAACTTTATAACATACTAGCGTCTTTGGTTACTGCTCTGCTCACTTTGCCAGTAGCGTGATGTTACATAGCCTATAACCTTTCTCTAGAACTGGGCTATCATACGCAAAGAGAATTTTTAAATCCGACTGGTAGATCTAGAGATAAGCGCGTTTAAACAAACAAAAAAACTCTTCCGCTTTATTTAATAGTATATATTTTATATACATGTAAATAATCTTTAACTCTGCTTTGCCGTTATCATACACTCGTGTGATATTCTTTATTTAATGTCTGTTTAAGTTACATTAAGTAATAAAGAACCTAACTAAATTTTAACTTAATTTTAAGTAGTCTCGTGTTTGATTTAAGTAGTCTTTACTGCTCCTAACGGGCGTACATATCTATTCAACTTATGTACTTAACATAAATAGTATAAAGCAATTTTGCTTTTAGCATTTTTGTCTGAATGTTGAAACAGGCATGTAAAGAGGCAATCTCAAAGCGTAACTGTATGTTTCAGGTTTAATTTGAAATTAGCCACCAATTTTAACCTCTTGTTTTTCCTTTTTATTTGTATTAATGGAAATATTTTATGTATTAGACCTTTAAAGTATAATTTTGTATTTTTTGTTTTATATTGTTTACTAGCTGCCCCCTGAGGCTTCGAAATAAAAAGTATGTGTTATGTCCGTCTCCGGCATCGAATCTATCTACATACCAATTTTCATCGAAATCGGTTCAGCCGTTTAGGCGCTGGGTATAAAAAAACACACATACACATATAGCATAGCATACCTTTGGAGTTATAATCAAGGTAAAAATAAGTCGAACCTGACACATTGTTCTACAACTCTTCAAGGTAAATTTCATTTCATTTGAAATTTATTTGTGTTTAGGTTTATTTTGCTGCTCAAAAAGTTATTAGGTAACGTTTAATTGAATAAGCGATGTGTGAGACCAATTAACACTAACGTTGCCTTTATAAGCCCAGTTGGATCGTACGTCGTGTATTCTAATTGCTGCATTTTTGAACTAGTAGACCGTATGGGTTTTAATTATTCACTTATTTTAATAAAAGTACAATTAGTAACTATTATGCCCTACATAGTTTTTTCTTTTTTTCTCGCTCGTTTCTTGCTCTCTTCACGATTTGTAAAGGCGTAATTATGTTTTCTTTTGTTTAATTATGTTATTAGGATCAAAATATACCTTCACCAATGTTACATTTAGTAATTTATTAAATTATGTCGTCCATGCCTTTATCTTTTATATTATTTATAGCGGAAGAGTTTATTTGTTTTTTGCGTATGATAGCACAGCTTTTGAGGAAGGTTAAGGCTAAAGACTCGAGTGAAACCGCGCCACACAAAGGTAGTGTCTTTATAAATCCGAAATCCTTATTGATGAGGTACTTAAATCCAGTCCTAAAACACTAAAAGTTCGCTTGTCTCCCAAGTTTGGCGCTAAATCCTAACCAAGTGATTTGGATGCTGAAAGTTGTTGATATTCGTCCATAAACCAGTCTAGACGTCAGCTTACATCAAATGTTATGGAATATTTAAACTTAATGTTTAATACGAGCGATTAATTTTGATAGAATTAGATTTTAGCTTCGTATAGTCAAATTAGTTGGTAACGAAATAATATTAAAGTGAATTCTGAAATGAAAGAAAATAATAGAGAAGGACTAGAGAACGATTCCTACTTATTACTTTTGAATAAAAATAAAATCAATATTTTGTATTATCCTACTAATATTATAAATGAGAAAGTTTGTGTGTGTGTTTGTTCCCACTCAGCGCCTAAACTGCGGAGCCGATTTTGATGAAAATTAGTATGTAGATATAGTTGGTGCCGGAGACGGACATAGGCTAGCTTTTTATCCCGAAAATCGGTCTGGTTCACGAGGGAGACAAAACACATTTTAGGCGCAGGCGAAGCCGTGGGGCGCAGTTAGTTACAAATATGAAAAGAAAGATCTGAATAATATGACTGTATAATTTTGTCTCGTTTTCATATCCTCATAAGGAGATACTAAAAATATTTGTAAGATTTTTATTTTACCTATATTTGAAAATAAATGAGACCTGTGTACGTTCATAATAAAAGTAAAATAACTTTTATTCTACAACCTGGTAGTTTTGTAAGACCTATCTTATTTTTAAAATTGAATTAAGTAAATAATGAAAACGCCAAAATAATTTAGACTTCTTCATACAGTATGACTTTTAGCCTAGTTGATTTGTAGGACTATAAGAAAGATTTATCTTTAAATTAAAGACATGGGCAATCTTTTAGAGGATGAATTTTGTATGAACCTGCCATTCATACAAAATTCATCCTCTAAAAGATTGCCCATGTCTTTAATTTCAACCTGTTTATGTGCTAAAACGACTTGAACAGTCGGTCGCATATTCTGAAAAGACGGATCGTCTTCAGTCGGCTTTGAAAGGACCCTCTTTGAATAATCTTTTCAATCACGGGGAGCTCAACTAAATAATATAAAACATTTTCTGATAAACAAACTACTTACGTAAATAGAAAATGTCAATAGGGAGAATGTTTATTAGAAAACTGCTCATAGGTTTTATTTATACGATAAATATCTGTATTATATTTTCTCTGATCGATGAGAGCGGACCAGAATTGGTCAAAGTTGTGATGCCTGGGCACTTTCAGGCATGTTGAAACATGAAAGTTTTTATTCTAAAATGTTTTATTTTATTATTTCCTCCAAGACAATCGTTGCAGTGACTTTTCTCTTTAAATTTTATTAGTTACAGTCGTGTTTGAAAACTGTACCGTATTTTAAATTATGTATATTTATAAAAAATGTCTAATGTAATAGTTATTTAATTTTGGTTGCATAAAATTGCAGATAATGAGCAGGTTAAGCTGTTTTCAAAGTTTTTCAGTGTCATCGTTCGATAAACTATTCTTTACTGCTAAGATTGTGGTCTAAAACCCGTTAATAAAGATGAAAAGGGATTAAAAAGTAAAAAGCCAATAACAATCTAAACAAAGTACCAAGTCTACAATTTCATTGCGCCCGAAGCATCAGATATAGTATTTTATTTACTATGAAGACGGGCGTGAAATGTCAATATAGGTATATTGTTGGTCGAAATGAGTTCTGTAAAGATTTGTAGCACATTGCAACATTTTGTTTTGTTGCACAATGCTTTAATATCGTTGTGAGTTTTTGTTTATACAACTTTAGTGACAACAAACATACTGGCCGTACCTGATGGTAAGTGGTAACCATAACCTAAGACCATGGCTATTGCTTTCTAAGCATTGCAGAAAAAATGCTTAGAAAACACAACTAAGTCTTTACCGACCATTTAGTTATAAAAGGATAAGGAAAAGAAAGAGGACGCTCTTATTACTGATGGTTAAGGCAGTTGAACTGTCCTACCACAGTCGGCAATAAAAATAATTTCCAACATTTTCATATTGCGCAATAAAATCTGAATATTGAACTAAAGCATAAGAGCTTACAACGTTCCAAATAAGCTTTAAAAGACAAAAGTTGAGTTTTCAGCGCTGAAGCAGTGCTTTGTTCTGATTGGCTTTCATTTTGTAAAATAGAGGCTTTTGGTCAAATTCTCTCAATTAATTTATTGCGGGAATAATGGCAATTTAATATTGTGTAGTTTATAACGATTAAAAAGAGTATGAAAACCACAATCATCTTTGCTTTTTTACATTAAGCCTTTTCCTACTGTATATAATTTTTTATAATATAATTATTTTTCTTAGCTTTATACTACTTTTTTTTATACGTATCAGATCAGAGCAGATCCCTTAGGATTCGATTTCTTTGTGGTTTTTAAGCTGATGACGACGAATATCCGCTAGCAACGTTACGGACTGTTTAATTCATTCGTAATTACACTTCGAGACTTAGGTCTCATCCAAAAGTATGAAGTTTGCTGCGCTTTGCAGACTGATATATAACTGTAACTAGATGTATTTAGAATTCAGAATTCAACGACAGATTCGGAAATACTATTTACAGATGCTGTCAGCTTCCAACAACATCTATAGGAAGAAATGGAGTAGTTTATAAATATAACTACTCCATTTCTTCCTATAGGTACTAGATCAGAGATTACACGTCTCTATTAATATTATAATATGTGTACTTTAGTCAATTGGCTGTGTAATTATAATTCACTTAGCGTATGTTTGGTTATGATCATGTATAATTTAGTGTTTAGTCTATAATCATGTTTGGACTGGATAAACAAATACTGAATATTCAAAACATTTAAATATTTATCATTACGTAACAGAGTGGCGGGCAGCGCTTCTTAGTTGTATCAGCAGAAAGACGCCCACTGCTAAGCATAAGCCTTCTACGTGTGTTTATTGAATTTAAGCGGTTTAGAACTGCTTTCATTCATCGCTTGTCCTCCATTTTTATCCGAACATCAGTCCATTTTGTCAAAGACGTGCTCACACACTATGCTGAGAAATCGCGAAGGCAAGTCTATCGCGAGGAGAGAGGAGAATGAGTGAGGGGAAGAAATATCTAGGTCTCAGTCGATCTGAACCATTCATATCATAGATCTCTTCTCATACAGAGAAGACATGAGCATTATTCAGCACGCTTGCTTAAAGCAGATTGGCGATTTTAGATTTCCCAGGTTTCCGCATGAATAATCGGTTTCGCGCAATCACTGATTATATAAATTGAAACGTTTCATTTCGTTACGTCCAAGTTACGCCAAATTGACAAATCAGGGAGGTCTGCGTCTTATTTTTAAATCATAATGCTTTTTTCTATTAGGTAATTGTTTGATGTGATGCTCAGATTGAATCCTATATCAAAGCCGGTTTGTAATTGTTGTTAGGCTAGAAGCCAGCGGCCTCTTTGCTACCTTGACCAGAATTGATCTTTTGTAGCGCCCTTGTTATTTATAGTTCCCTGCTTCCTAAAAACTTCCAGATTGTCTAAGCAAAGAGAGACTGTATCTCAGCTGGTTGCGCCTAATGCTGCCCTAAATGGTATGTGCCCTAATGTGCATGAGAGGTCAACAAGAGTAGAGGACATGATTTGCGGTCGCCTCAGACTCTTCACATTTTGGACCGGCTTAGGTTGAGTTTAAGCCGTAGGGGTATTGCGTCATAGATAGGGCAGTAAATAAAACACCTAACGTTTATAAAAGTTAATTAAATCTCTGAAATATTTCAAACAAATAAACGTCATTAGTTAGGTCAATATTTTGACAAAGTCTACCAATAAATCAGACTATAAACTAAATGGAGTGCACAAACCAGCGGCAATTTATCTAGATTGTATTTTGTACTTTAATTTGAATAGATTAAAATATAAATTGACTACATAAATTGTTAGTTTTGTAACTTTATTTAGTCTGAGTGGAAAACGTAATAGATAGGCAACAAGCAGATTGTAATATTATTAAAAAACAAAAAAGCCGCCTGCTTTATACAAACTGAAAAGCTAGAAACAATTTTTTCCGTACCCTATGTCACTTCTACAAATAAATACGAATCTAATGACACCTCATATGTAAAAATCCATTAAGACACTTAGGCTGTAGAGCATGCTGAAGAAATAGGCGTACATACAATTCGTACGCTCGAAAAGCATTATCCTCCATGACTTTGGCAGACGGGGGAAAAAAGGGCGCTATGTAATGCATGTTGTGTATAATGGCATTCTCTTGGAAATCGAAGACGTAAGGACATATTTTTAGGATTAGACGTAAAACATTTGTGTATATAGCAAGGGTAGGTACTCACTTTTTGAAGATGTGCAGTGTGCAATTAAGGTTACGACGCGATCTGTAACAATACATTGTTAATATAATTAAATTAATATTTCCTACGTTTATATAATCTTATTTTAAGTCCCAACATTACGGACATATCTATGATATTTTAGTTTTTAAACGGCATATATTCGCAATATATGCCGGTTCGCGGATTCACCCCCGTCTTTGCTTACTGCTCTGCTCCCGTCACCAGTAGCGTGATGTTACAAAGCCTTTTACCTTCCTCGGGAACTTTACAAAAAAAAAAAACATCCAGTTTTACAATTCGGCGCATAAATCAATAATTAAATACTATGACTATTTTACCTTAATATTCCTTATTTTGCAGACCCAAATCCCTTGAGAAAGCGAAATATTATTTCAGCATACATCCAGAATGTTCAATTTGCAAATATATTGGTCTCTCTTCTTCGATTGTTGACAGCTAACAGACATTTCAATCCAAATCATGCCAACTTTTGATAACACGCATGTAAATAAATAGTTTTATCAAAATAATTTCTGTGTTTGACGCGTGAATGTAGATATTTTTATATCAAGACGGTCGTTGGTTTGTTTGCTAGCCAAAATATGCTATTATTATTTAGGGCCTAGACAGTATATAGCAAAGTCTCTGCTTTCTTTTGTCTATTTTACCTCTTAACTTTTTCTAAACTACGCAACAAAATTGGCTAAGTTATCGTCACAGACTTATATTTATGCAATCAAAAAAGTCAATAAGTATAAGTCTGTTGTTAACGCTTTAATGAGCGTGTTTAGGAAAATTTTCGCCATCACTTGGCGCCACTTTGGTCTTCCAATTTGACAGCGGCGCTATCAAAACAAATATTATTCAGTCTTCATTTCGACAATTTCAATGTTTAATTTACAAAATGGATAATTCACGTGCTTAAGGACAAAATAAAATTGCACTCACTAGGGGGCAGCATCGATGCGTCAGGTCTAGCTATCAAGCGCTTTTTGAAAGTGAATCCCTGATTGGCCCAATCTGACAGTTGAACTGGTGCCAACTGGTGGCGAAAATATACTAAACCAATGCCTTCCTATTATTGGATTTCGCAGAATATTAGTGTTGCAGTTTAACAATCGCAACGATTACTGAACGATGCTCAAATTTTAGCACTGATGGGAGACACACTTTCACGATCTTTTTATGTTTTTCATAGATTTTAAATAGTTATTCTATTCTATGTTTTGTACGATGGCGAGCAATGCCGATGTCAGCAATTCTGCCTATGTCAAAGGGACAAGGACTAGCAAATGTGGTGTGCGCAAAAGAAAAAAAAAGTTTTTGTATTGATGCTCACTGAAAATACTGGCCTAGTTTTGTTTTGTACGGTTGTATTTGTATCACTGTCAGTTCACGTGCGTCAGGTTGCCAGTGAGCATAGATGTTTTTAAACTTACAATTTATAATTCTTCTAATTTTTATTTATTTTCTTTTACTTTTAGTTTTATTTTTGTAACAATTGAAGTGTGTCCTTTTTGTGTGCCAAATAAAACATTTATTTTTATTTTCATGTATATTTATTTTGTTGGTACATAATATTTAAGTCATCATCATTATCTGTCTATGTCCACTGCTGGACATAGGCCTCCCCCAATTTTTGACACCGTGGCCGGTCGGTTGCTGCCCTCATCCATCGGTTGCCGGCCACACTTATAGTCGTCGGTCCACCTTGTGGTGGGACTGCCCACGCTGCGTTTGCCGGTTCGTAATAATAGTTAAGAAAACAGTGAATTTCAAATATTTGTAATTATATCGTAATACAGTTATTACCGTCATGGCAAGTTGTGATATATTTTATTCGTTTTTAACAGGTAGGTCGTATGTTTGTTTGCCACCAAAGTTGTTTAAAAATGTCCTAAACACTTCTTAAACAAAAGTTCTTGACACTTATGACAGGATTAACGTTAATATATTTGAATGCTAAAGATCAGAAAGTTCGCGTATGAATTGTGCAAAAAATATGCCAGGCCTCGAAACATTCGAAATTTCTTTTAGTTTTAATATCAATTTGTCAAAGACGTTTGACCCAAATTGAATCGGAGTGCTGTTTGTGAATATTTTTACCTATTTATGTTACAGACTATTTTAAGACAAATAAAAATACAAAATTATTAAAATTAATTACTTTATGTTTCTGTAATGGAATAGCATGCATGTTATACAGGAAAGTGGAAGAACTGCATCATTATAAGAAATGCCTAGTATAGGAATCCGTGTATTTTTCTCCCATCAACTTCTCGCCTTTATAGACCATTATTTAGTTGATTGACTGCGCTACTTAACTATACACGATCAACTTCTCCAGTGGGTAGGTCGTCATTACCCGTCACCTACTTCCTAACGCCTACGCTTAATGCCTGTCAAACTTGACGTTAATGACGTTTTACATAAGTTATTGAATTAGATACAGGTTGATAAATCATTGATTGTTTAAACGACTAAAGCTCGTATTTTATTTGACATTTGACGATTGCTTATATCTATAAAAGAAAAGATGCTATTTTTTCCTGTTTGTTTTTCCGCTTTCTTCTAAATCATGCAACACATTTTGATAAGGTTTTCTAGTCGTTTAGACCTTTTTGTCTGCGAGGTTTGAGAAAAAAAAATTTTTTTTATAATATATCACCACACACACACCTACCACATTCACACAGCACCATCTAGTTCCAAATTAAGCAATTATATTTGCTTGTGTTATGGTTACTAAACTACTGGTATACTACTTATATACATTTTTTTTTTGTAAATACATACATATTATAGATAAATTTTACACCCAGACACAGACCAAACAATCATGCTCATCACAAAAAGTTTGTCGTGGGTGGGCATCGAACCAACGACCTCCGGCTTAGCAGTCAGCTAAGTCAACCACTAGGCCAACAGGCCAGTCAAGAAGTATAAGAAACAACCACTAGTCAATTATGTATAAGAAATGTATATTATAATAGAGTAAAGTCAGGAGTTTAAAAGGTTTGTAATCATGTCAATACATAAGTAGGTACCTTTCTTTTGGCAATATACTTTTATTTTCTAAGCTTCTACTGTACATTTTCATTAATTTCTGTTTCGCTTTGATTGACTGGTAGAGAATTATACTATTATGTCCACCTATATACCGCTGTAACGAATACCGCGTTCAGATAGAATAAAAAACAGCGACATTTATTTACAATATCATTCTTATCATTATTTAAAGCGGAAAAGTTTGTTTGTTTGAACGCGCTAATCTCTGGAACCTTCAATCGGAGTAGAGCAGTAAGCAAAGACGCAGGTAAAACGGTGTCGCAGATAGCTAGTATAAAGATAAGTACAAAATATAAGAACGTGATAGGTATATGCAGAGACTATTGATCCTTTTAGCAAATATTTTTTTTATGATACGGAAAATTAATATTTTCAAATCTAGGTAGTTTGCAAACCTTCATTTCAGGCCTTGATCCCTACAGGTACAGAAGTTAAACTATGGAATTGAACTCTGTACGGACAGGCCGTGATACCTAATACGGGAGTAAAACTCCTGTTTCCAACAGCACACGAAGCCTCTCAACATCAAAATTAGTTCAAAGGAATAGAATCTTGGCTATTTAATCGCAAACATAACGAATATATACAAAAGATTGAACTCTGACCTTATATAAGCCTTTGATTGAAAAGGTTTCTCTTTTGATATTTCATCCCTGTATACGTAAGCTTAATACATTTTATAGCAAAATTAGAATATATGGAATAATATTTACTAACGGCTTCTGTGGTTCTGTGGTGCAGAGGTCTTTGGTTTGATATCCGGGTTGTGTAAATTGATATTGGGTTTTTCCGTCGAGAAATTTTTAGTATTAGCCCAAAAAGAGAGTGATTGTGTTTCATAAATGGCAACTGGCTCGTTCCCTGTTACATGGGACTCTAAATAACAGACAAAGTATGGGTGTAAAACACCTCTGCCCACAATTTCGAGGAAAAAAGGCCTAAAGCTATGTGTATGTATGTCATATTTATTTCATCATCATCATATCAGCCAAAAGACGTCTACTGCTGGACTTAGGTCTTCCCCAATTTTCGCCACCTTGGTCGGTCATTTGCCGCCCTCATCCGTCGGTTCCCCGCCATATCGTCGGTCCACCTTGTAAGGTCTGCCGACGCTGTGTCTTTCGGTTTGTGGTAGCCACTCTAAAACCTTTTTGCCTAACAGCCGTCAGTTATGCGAGCTATGTGTCCTGCCCATTGCCGCTTAATATTAACTTACTTTATATTATTCTCTCCGCCCATATAAACCTTAGAGTAAAACATTATTTGTATCAAACATTGATTAATTTAATCATTAACACACAAACACAACAGCCACGTTATTTATTTTGATACAAAGCTAATCTAAACAACGAAACCTAAACCATAATTTAATTCTCCTTTGACTTCTCAAGAATTTAAACAAGGTGTAACAAGGAAATACATGGTAAGGGTTGATGAGCTATTTCCTTTATGAGAATGTTCATATGTTTACATAGGTGACATTCTCACACGATCGACATTTCAATTTAACATTGAATCGAATTTGAATGTGGTATGACTTTGAGAAAGCTTTTGATAATCGAAAACCGGCGTGAATATAAAAGCTACATTTAGCTTACTTGAGGGCTTTAAGCGAGATATTACGATTTATTGTACAATTCGAGTAGTTGAATAAGAACATATCTTTATGTTACAGAAGATCGTAGTTAATTAATACTAGTTTTATCTTATTTCTAGCTTCCCGCGGCGCGATTTCACCGGCGTTACGTTACATTTGGTTACTGTTCTTCTCCTGTCGCTCGCAGCGTGAAGTTGTATAGCCTATAACCTTTTTCAAGAACTTGGCTATCAAACGGAAAAATAATTGTTCAAATTCGATTACTAAGTTCCAAAGATTGGCGCGTTCAACAAACAAACAAACTCTTCCGCCTCTTTATAGATATAGATTATGATAGAGGCTTTTCTTAATAGTCCTGATCTACGATTTCAACAGCTTTTGTGGTAGGTGTTCCAGTCTCATTTTCACTCTATCGTAGTTTTACCCCGCATCATGTTTTAAAGTCATAGTCAGGTTTTGAAAGCCTTTATATTATTATACTAGTATATATATACTAGTTTAGTATACTAGTATATATATTTTATACTAGTGTAGCGTTATTTTGTACTTTAGCTTTAGTCACAAAGAAAAAAAACAGTGTGTATCTAATACGTGTCTAGAAATATTTCACTGAGGTATAAGTATTATTTGAAAACTTTATATGAGAAATGTTTGAAGGTAGTTATAGAGTACCTATTGTTTTTTGTACATTTATATTTACGGCTCCCTCCCGTGGCAATAGGTTTGCCCTCATTACATGGGACCTAAAATAAAATAGAGAAACGAGGGTGGTGAAACAACTCTGCCTGCCCTTTTGGGAATAAAAGGCGTGAAGCTATGTATATATGTATGTCATACTACACTTTGTAGATATAAGTCACAAGTCACATAGAAATCAAAACAATGTGTATCCGATACGGACCTAGAACAAGTAATGCATTACGAGATTACTGCGGTGTATAAGTATTGTTTGAAAACTTTATATGGAAAAATGCTTAAAGATAGTCTAAAGAGTATATATTGTTTTCTGTACATTTATATTTACGGCTGCACGCAGTAGCAGTATAGATATTTTATATGTCTTGGGTTGCAAATTGATGGCTAATTAACGACAATTTATGAAAGACAGTATGGCAAGTAAGTTAGTAGAAGATCAAGAAGTGTCTATACGTCTATAAACTAGTAGGGGCAGATACGATTTAATATGAGGTAGGTCGGTTTCTAGTCTATCACATAGAAAAAAAGCTACGCCTAAAATATTACACTTTAAAATGCCTAAAATATAAAAGTGTATCACTTAAAAGCTTCATAAATACGTAAAAACGAAGCGTCAGGTACTTCAAGCGTATACTTAACAACCCTACATAAATTACACGGAAAAATGTCATAAAAAACCGTTGAACGCGAACAATGTAAGAAGTTACATTACTTTCATGATTCAAACATTCTATTCCATTTATGAATAAAATAAATATCTTTTTTAAATAATTCTGTTTGTTACATTTGAATATTAAGTCATTTTTTGGACTGCAATTTGGATATCATCATATCAAGCATAGGTAATGGATGTTATATTCAAACTGATGGAATAGATGCTGGCTTTACCGCTGACGAAAATGTTTAACTTTTTATAGAAAAGAGCACCTTTTCAGTAAAAACTCAGCAACATATTATTTTTGTTCAAGATAAAAAAACAAAACAAAGCGCCTGTTTTATCAAACAGGCAGTTAGTATAAAAAACATCAAGCCATAAAATGCTGCTTTGAAACCTTGAACATACTTGTTTCGCTTGCGAAATATTTCGCCGACTTTATTAGGTTTGAAGACATAAAGTCACGTCACAACGTCCACTATTGGTTATAAAAGCCTTTTGCCTACGCAACCAAAATAAAGGGATGTCATAAAAATACGATTTTTTGACATATTTCCTGATACAATTTTTTGTAGGCCGTTATGAATTGTTTTATGGTTTTTTGTCCTTTATGTAATGTCAGTACCTAATCCGTTCCAAAGAGGCTACTAATAATTTTATTATGACATTATTACAAATTTTCATTCTAAGCTCATAATTGAGGCGCTTATAGCTCGTTGCACTCAATGATCAGTAAACGATTAGCGGGTTAAGTAACTTAGAGTGCGGCTGCCCAATGGACGGGTGACCGCATATTCGTATTTGCTCTGAGCGTCTCTGTGTTTCGGAGGGATAACATTCATTAGATCAAGTCGGATGCTCTATAATAAATTATGGACGACCTGAAGAAATCCTGACACTTGGTTGACCACTAACCGCTCGATATTTGATTTCTAATTCATGGCTTTTCACTACTATACTATTCATGAAGATACCTATACATATACTTCAGATGATTTTTTTTAAACGATATCAACTTTCTTTGCATCATTGGACAAAAGAAAACAACTACTTTGCTCAAAACTCTTTAGAGATAAACAATTTTATAACTTTATTGTTAGGCAGTTCTTTGAGGTTTTTTTATACGACTAAAGTGACAAACAAGCATACAGCCCGCCTGATGGTAAGCAGTTACCGTAGCCTATGGACGCTTGTAACACCAGGAGTATCACTAGCGCGGTGTACCTGTTAAAAACATTTTACGTCCTTTCTTAAAGAACTCCAAGTTGTAGTCTTTCAGGAATACCTCGACGGGGAGCTCATTCCACAACCGTATCGTACGAAGTTTTAGGAACAGCTGTGATCTTTCAACAGACTGATAATGTAAGAACACAATCAAACTGTTGCCGATTGTAAGAGCAAGAGGAACAATGGAAGAGGAAGAAAAGGAAATGGGCTGAGAGATAATTAGGCTCTTAGACGGATAAAAATGAATTGTTAATTAAAAAAAATAATTAATCTTTTAAAACTTTATTAAGCTTTATAACTTTGTGTTAAACTAATTTTATTTCAAGTAAAATTACGAAAATTGTCTTAAAAAAAAAAAAGAATTCATACTTATGTAGTCATTGAATTGCCATTTGTACGTGCGATCTAATAAGATAATCTTGTCTACTGTTTAGTCAGTATCTTTATCATGCACAAGTCCAAACTAGAATAAGTATTCTCCACCATTTAACCTTTAGTCGTTTTATCTAGTGTTGTCAGTTTGATTTCTATCAGAGACAAATGTTTACGTGATAAAAATATTATGTACTTCATGAGTCTGCGCGTACTTTACAATTTATTTATTTTATACTTTACTAGCTGTTGCCCATGTAGAAGGCAGGCGAGCACGTGGTCGGTCACCAACACGCTGGACAGACTCCATCACCAAAGCCACGTAATTCACCATCACGCAATGTGCTAGCAATGCAGCGAGCCGCCACAATTGGAAAGACATCGCGCGCCGTGCAACCCACACATCAACCACGACCACTCTGACAAGAGTGCCCGATTAAGAAGAAGCTGTTGCCCGCAGCTCCGCCCGCGTAAATGTCGGTAATCGCATAACATATTTTTATTAATCATGAACATGTTTGTATATTGACGATTTTTTCCTTTCAAGCCATTTTTTCGCGACAAAAGAAAGGTTGTTCCCCAAGGCCTAGTATATCTCTATACCAAATTTCATCAAAATCGGTTGCCAAAAGTGTAACAGACATACAGACAAACAGAGTTACTTTCGCATTTATAATATTAAGTATGGAAAGTATGGATTGTACACAAAATTAAACATATTGTAATTAACAACGGATGATTAACACAATATGCAGTTTTATAATACAATGGGCAGCTTTATCGCTAAGAGCCATTGTAAAGGATTTAATATCACGTATTTTTTGGTGGAATTGTCTGTTTAATTAATAAAAAAGCGATTTTAATATATGTCATAAAAAGGCTGACAGAACTTTGTCTATCTCATAAGAGAAACCAAGTTTAAACGTCCTAATTGTACATACTTTGTAATAACCATTAAATTAAATAATAGTAATTATCATCTCTTAAGCAAATGATTAATAACCAGACTAGTAGCTCACTGTTATTTTTCAAACTCTAATTTTATTTGGGCTGTTTATTCAAACATACTACAGAAATCTGAATTTATAGCAATAACTAACTAGCATTTACTGTGACTTGATTGATCATACGTTTAACGTAGAACCTAACTTTTGACTCATTGATGCTGTTACTTTCACATCATTAACCAACCATTGCCTTTCACCTCTATAAACGTTATAAAGAGTAATTGAGATACCATCTAGCACATGATATTTTCAACCTTATGCATTACATTTTATTGTACAAATTGGCGTACAAATGTAATTTGAGTTATGTTCTTTGAGAGTGCGTATAGTTATTACATTTTGAGGGCTATTAACTTAAATGGATAGATGATTCTTTATTATATAAGGATCGTTTCGTACGTTTTCATATCTATTTTGTTGAAGACTAAGGATAAAGGAAAATCCATCTTTCAGTATTAGTTAATGTTTTCTATTTATTATCTGACAAACTTTTCTGCATCTTTGACTATCAAATAAATAATTTCAAAGTATGATAATATATATATTTTTGAAACAGCATATAAGGAGTTGCTAATAAGTGCGCTTACCCATTATTAACATTAATATTGTTCTCTAAATAATTGGAATAAACACTCTAAGGAAACACCACCAAACTATTGTGGATAGTAAAAAAAGAATAGAACAAGGTAGGCGGTAGAAAAAGAAGAAATTAGAAGGAAAAACCGATAAGTGATTTAAAGTATTGCAGGCTTACAGTACATTACATACAACGTAACGCATTTTTATTTACTGCTGAACCAAACAAGCCTTCCCCAAGCATCTCCAGTTGGCTTGGTGATGAACCACTTTCATCCATCTGTCGCTAGCCAAATTTATCAAGTCGAATGTCTACTTTATGAGAGCTCTGACTGGTCTGACTATAAGGGTAGAAAGCTTTGAAGGATGTAACGTAAATCGGCATCTATGTATATATACTGAATAGTTTAGTGAAATAAACAAATATAAATTTAGTAGACAGGATAATATTATACGCTCCAATTCGTAATTGTTAATCTAGGCATATGTATTCTACTCAATTTCAGATCCCTTGTGAGAGCTTTGATATTCGATATAATTTTAGTAATGTTAGATGTTAACTTTTTTCTAAAAATAGATAAAGATGTCTCTTATCGTGCTCCCACATCTTTACAGATAGAAATGTAATGAGAAAGGCGAACCGAGCATTACAGTGCGCAACTTGATGTAACAATGAGTAATATTTTGAATTTAGAATGTTGCATTACAAGCGAATGCTCGGCAATCAGCGAGGCAGTTCGTAACGTAATGCTTGAAATCGAATCTGTAAACGTTACATTACAGGTGAATGTTAGCGGTGAGTGAACAGCTTTAGAAGATACCTTGTTTCTAAAAATAGTATTATCATCGCTTACATTATGCGTATCGTTACTGTCATCTCACATACTGTCTGTCCTTGTTTCTTTGTATATAATGTCGATTAGCTTGATAGATGACGTCACACGCTTAGTATCATGCAAAATTAGCTTTATATACGTCTTCAGGTAGTTTTTCGTCTCAAAATATCTTTTTCTTAAGAATGTCATGTATTCCATGAGCTCGAACGATACGTTTATTAGAGGTTTTATTTTATCACTGACTATCAGAAATGGTATTATCGAATAATTGTATTAATATGGCATTTTTTCCATTAGCGACATTATAACAAATTTGCTGAAGTTAACAGCGCTCCTAGTGCTTACCCCAAGAACTAACATTTTAAACTCTGTCAGGTGACAAGATCGTTAACTTTTTGTAGAGCTATATACTGATGTCCAATAAAAAGAAAAATAAAACTGTTGCCCATTTAACAGTATAAAATTGTATCCAATGGTCCAGTACAGATTAAAATTGCCAGTTTTTGCTCGAAAAGCCTTAATTGAGGCCATCTGGCGGAACGCCAAGTTATTGAAGCCGAAACATTCCAGCTTTAATTTATTGTATAGCCATATGAATTAAGGTTCTTGTATTTTAATACCGGAACAGTTTTTACATAATTGGGTGTTATTTATTTTTATTACCTTCGCAAATTATAGTAATTTTCCTTGATGATGTGAAATGTGTACATTTTGCCGAAAACTAGTTTGGTTCTATAGATCTTAAGCTTTTATTTGTGGTTCTAGCATAGCTGGAATTTGTGTATCATTACAACCTATTTACCACCAAGGGTTGGCAGGTAGTCAAGGAAAGATACCCAGTCGAGAAATCTTTTTCCTTTTCGTATATAACGGTCACAGCAAGCTGAAACCCTAGAAGCATTTGGGAAAAGCAACACCAAGGATGCATTCTATTCCTCATTTTCTTCGTATTCATAATCCTCTACTTTTACATTTTACTCCCTCATATCTCACAATCATCAATAGCTTGGTTGTGATTTTTTAGAATTTAACGAAAAATTATTATTATACTAGCTTTCGCGGCGCGGTTTCATCCATGTCTTTGCTTACTGCTCTGCTCCCATCGCCAGTAGCGTGATGCTACATAGCCTATAACCTTCCTCGAGAACTGGGATATCATACGCAAAAGGAATTTTTCATAACCGTCTGGTAGTTCCATAGATTAGCGCGTTCAAACAGCCAAATAAATAAATACACAAATTCTTCCGTTTTATATAATAGTATAGATTAATACTCTATAGTCTATAACTCAATGTAATACAGTCGTGAGGATGTACTCGTATGAAATGAAGTGTACGAACGTCCGTAACAATCGAATCATACAAGGTTTAATTCAATATAAAGAGACAGATGTTGTTCAAGCGAAATAAACTAAATTGAAGAGAAATGTTACGTCTTAATTCGACAAAACACGATGTGTTATTTCGTCTTTAAAACAATGTTACTCAGTATTGATTAGAATAATAGCAAACTCTCAAAAATGTTAATAAAATAGAAACATATTACCTATTATATCTTTTCACAAGACTCATCATACAAAATCATTTTGTGCTTTTGTCTGAATGTTTTTACTATAAATAAGATTACATTTATTATAGCCCTTGGATTTCAATAATCAGATTGTCAATCTTATTCATTTAGCCTCAATGAACCAATGATGTATGTTTTCGGTTTCAAATTAACTGATCATTAAGTAAGGCTTACTTACACAACATTACGGCTGCCACCCAATAGTGGGTAAGTAGTAACAAAGACTATGAATTGCCTTTACTATTCGAAAATACCTCTTTTGCTTCTTCAACATTCATTAATCTCTTCACACAAGCTCGATTATGGGTGCTTCTAATTTGGCCCTTCGCCAGCACATCACCTATTTCGTCGATGTATATCTATCTAGAAGATCCCTGCCAGTTTTCTCAGGCATTTCCGTTTTGAGAATCTTTTAAAAAATATATTATTTTTGTCTTTTTATCATGTCTGATTTTTTATCAATTTTAGTCAATTAGGTACACCATTTTCTTGATATTTACCATTTACTTTTGAAAAATTTAAATTAGTGTAGGTTTTTTAGAATTTAAAATTTCATTCTAATCCACTACAATTTCTGCTATCCTTTTACCTACTCTTTTTATTTATTATTATTGTCATTTAAAAAAACATAAGTATAAGAAAAAGTTCTGTATCGCTGTTTAATCCTGCGCAAATGAGGAATATCCAAGGAAAGCTAAGAAATTACATATAAATATGCACTTGTCATAAATATGCACTTGTCTGCTTTCAAACTACTTCCTATGTGCCTTAGCTATCACGTTAGAACGAACAAATTAGCTATAAAACTCTGTAAATACATATCCAACACGTTCTCTATAAAAATCAGTACCGTACGTAAGTTGATACAGAGTTAATAAACACGATGATGGTACATCGTTAGGTTTCAATCCAATTTGTACTTGTGACGTCACTCCGCGCCTGCCTGACGCCAACCCTATATTTTTATTAATAACTAGTTACCCACAGCGTGGTTTCACTCACGCGAAGTTACATCTTTGAATGCTCTGCTCCCGTCTCCAGTAGCGTAATATTACACAGCCTTTCCTCAAAAACTGGGCTATCAAACACAAAAAGAATAATTCATTGCCGACTGGAAGCTCCAGAGATTAGCGCATTCAAACAAATAAATAAACAAACATACTCTTCCCCTGTATTTATTAGTATAGATACTTACCAGTTTATTGTGAGTATACTAAGACAATAGTAAATTGGATCATCGACCAAATTGAGATAAAATTGGTTTCAAATGTTGGAAGAAATGTTTATTTTGGGTGACAACAAAATGTCCTTATTGACAATATATATAGTAGCTAGTTGTGTTATGATTTTGTTTGTTCTTAATGCTATTGCTGACCGATGAGGCGGTATTAAAATTGGAAGTAAATACTTGAGCTGGTAAAGAGTTCCAGGTTTTAATTGAGGAATAGAAGTATGAATTACTGAAGCGTTTGATTTGGGACCCTTTAAATTTCACTGTAAAATAGGAACACACTGTTCCACATGTGTCGTTCTACATAGAAGAGAAGAGATCATATACTTTGCTGGTGAGTAATAGGACCGTCATACTTTTGACAATAAAAATAAATACTAAAGTATTGTGGTAGGAAAACGCAGAGGTAAAATATGCAAGAGAAAGTAATCGTTCATTTACATCATTAATACTATAATAACATTAATTCATCACGTTCAGAAATTATTCTCATATGGAAAGAAGACAGTGATAGAATAAACGCTCATAAATAATACTACCTTTCAGCGGCGCAGTTTCACCCACGTCTTTGCTTACTGTTCTGCTCCCGTCGCCAGTAGCGTGATGTTACGTAGCCTACCTTCCTCAAAAACATTATTTAAATTTTGGCAAAAATAATTTTTCAAATTCGACTGGTAAATTCGAAGGCAACAGATATAGTGGGTACAGTTTCAAGTCTAAAATTATAACTATAAATAATTATAAATCACTGAACTGTTTGGTTTAAAGTCTATACTTATTTTACAAAGCGGAAGAGTTTCTTCGTTTGTTTGAACGCACTAATCTCTAGAACTAGTCGGCTTTGAAAAATTCTTTTTGCGTATGCCCAGTTCTCGAGGATGGTATTCTGGAGGAAAGCTATGTAACATCATGCAACTGGCAACGAGGGCAGAGCAGTAAGCAAAGATGCGGGTGAAACCGCACCACGAGAAGCTAGTCCTTTATATTTCTATGTAAATACTATCCTAGTCAGGTTAAAACAATTACGGTAAATTACGGTATAACTTTCCTACAGTGTCTACATAAGGCTTTAAAGAAGGCCATAAAGCTAAAATTGAACAAAAATCCAAAATTCTCTATAAAAAATATAAAACAACCGTGCACCCCAAAAGATTGATTTTTTGAATTGCCAGTGCAGCGACAATATTTGTTCCAACATGTTACTGAAAATATTTCATGAAAATACCTGCTACAAAAGGAACGTTTATTGCTTTCATTGAATGCAGAAATATCGAGGCAGGCTACAAAATAAATATATTGCGAGAAATTGCTCTCCTACTGCTGCTCTCCTACTCGTATATAAGTACTAGAGTAAGGGTAGGTATAACTAGAACGATTTTGTGTCAGTAAAATGATTTATTACTTTTAGTTTAGCTGTCATCTGAACGATATAAATGTAGGAATCAGAATCTGGCAATGTAGGTACTCGTAATAATTTGGCGTTTTTTGATAGAGGGGAAAAGATATCTATATTTTTTTGGTTTATGTAATGTTGGTTGTCACTTTGAGGTTTTTATTGCTTCTCAAACCATATTTTCCCATTTTTCATTCCTTTA
This sequence comes from Parascotia fuliginaria, assembly GCA_963082885.1. Taxonomy (NCBI): domain Eukaryota; kingdom Metazoa; phylum Arthropoda; class Insecta; order Lepidoptera; family Erebidae; genus Parascotia; species Parascotia fuliginaria. The sequence goes on from OY720197.1 coordinate 7,383,547, forward strand.
TTCTCCTAAAAAATAACAAATTATTAGATCTCAAACTCAATCAAAAAGAACCCTGCGTGTGATTGTTTTCTGCTTTTCTGCAATACATTTTTATATACAACTTTGGTGGCAACCAAGCATACGGTCCACCTGATGGTAAGCATCGCAGAAGTAATAATGCTTAGAAAACACAACCTGGCGACCACGGAGAAGGGATGAGGAAAGAAAAGGGAAACAGAAGATGACCGAGGGGGTATTTGGGCTGCCGGCGCTCTCACTCACCGAGCGAAACACATGAGCACTTCCTCGGTCGATCCAGCCCATTCATGCTGAAACCAGCTTTTTGTCAAATACCGTGAATTATGTTCACAGGTTATAATATAACCGATTTACACCATGTGGTTGGCTGTATTTTTTTTTATAAGAATAGCTTTTTTTTTCCTATTTATTTACCTGCCCTGCGTCTGCTGCTTTAAAGCCTTTCTCATGTAATTAAAATAGCAATAAAATAAAATTCATTTAAATAGACAGTCCTTTAAAGTACTTAATTCTAACGTTAGTAATTTAGTTTCAGGTTATCTTTTGAATATTAATTTTAGGAATAACAAAGTTCTTTCATTACTATTCGTAACAAGTTTCTGCGATTGTTCTAGGTACTATTTTATACCCTAAAGACAATCGTTTATATAAATTTCGAATGCAAATTTCTATTTTTTAATTTGTGGCCGGCTGTAAAAATAAAAGTTTGTGATAATACAGAAAAGAACGGTTATACTGAACAAAATAAATTGAAGTGTACATTTTTGACAAGGGCAAGAGGGCTGATCGAAGAAAGAAATCTTGGCTGCAAAACATCTGGGTGTGGACTGGAATTACCACCGTCGAAAGACTGTTCCATTTCGCACTGGACAGAGACAAATTCAAAGAGCTGACGGCCAATCTTCAATATTGAAGAGGCACATTAAGAAGAAGAAAAAGTACATTTTAGGTATGTTAAATAGCTATAGTATGGTAATGTATGCAAGTCTTTTCCATTATAGCCCTATAACATATAGTGTTGGACAAGCTTCTCCCAAAGCAAGGTGTTTTCCATCTAGGCTTCGTAGACGGGTTGGTGATAGCAGGTAGTAACGCAGGCCTCTGACGCTCTGACCCTGCTACTTTTACCTGTTATTGTCTTAATCGCCTCTTATAATAAATCTATACTATTATATAAAGCGAAATCTCTTGAACTACCTTGAAAAACTTCTTTTTGCGTATGATAGCCCAGTTCTCGAGAAAGGTTATAAGCGAAGTAACATCACGCTACTGCCGACAGGAGTAGATCAGTAAGCAAAGACTCGTGTGAAACCGCGCCGCGGCAAGCTAGTTCCTTTAAAAAAGAAAACAACTTAATATTAGATTGTGACATTGAGTGATGTTATCGCTAAAAGCGAATTCTTTCAGACAACCTTTGAATGGACTAGATGGAAAGATTAATAGAAACGGCGCCGAAACGAAACGTAATGAGAAGTGATTTGTGAAACAACTTATGAGGTCGTTGACCGAGACCATGTATACCTAAGTCTATATAGCTTCCTTCCTTCCAGAGGAGTTCAGAGATGGTTGCCCTTTTAAGTAGGTGAGATGCTTTTTGACTTACTATACATCCGGGATCAAAATTGTATGTAAAAACATAGACTAGTATAAATTATAGGCATAGGTATGAAGTACTGACCGTTTGGTTATAGAGCCCTTAGGATCCAATGTGGCAATTCAGTCTGGTCGTTCAGGATCTTTGCAGACCCTTTAGATATAACAACAACAAAGAAACACCTACTCGTACTATACAGTCTATACTATTACTAAACATAACGATCCATAAAAATATAAAGGTCGATAAATTATTATTAGAGCAACTCATTTTCTTCTATTATATGCCTTTAATCTGCATACTTAATATTCAAATAATTATTAAAAATGTTCTCTTTTATAACAATTTAATCTAACAAAGCAAAATTTATTTAAAAAATATAATATAATGAGAAAAAATCCCATAATCACCTTCCAACCTTCTCCGTTTCGCCTCATTAATTAATAAAGATAGCCAGCGTTAATAATTTGAAACATTATTATCAGTTACTTTATAATCTTGACTTTCTACGTGATTCGGTGGCAGAGGTCTCGCGGGTTTGATCACCTGGTCGGGTAACGTGCTATCGGGTTTTTCTATTGAGAAATTTTTAGTGCTAGCCCACAGTCTAGAATTGTGCACGGTAAATAATATTCTATCTATTCGTTAATTTTCTTTGACAAGCATCTAAGAAATCTAATAAATGTAGAAGTTAGTGTAGAAGCCGTAGAAAGTTAGTTTTATATAAGTGGCTATTATATAAAGCTAACTTTCTACGGCGCGGTTTCACCCGCGTCTTTATTTACTGCTCTGCTCCCGTCGCCAGTAGCGTTGATGTGACGTGATGTTACATAGCCTATAACCTTCCTCGAGAACTGAGCTATCTTACCCAAGAAAAAAATCAAATCCAACTGGTAGTTCCAGAGATTAGAGCGTTCAAACAAACAAACTCTTTCGCTTTCTATAATAGTATACATTTTATGTAGGATTGTAGATACATAATTAATAACGGGCGTAAGTGACAAAACAATCAGCAGTTTGCGACAATGACAATTGGCATAGCGTTCACCATTACTGGACTCGCTGACTACTTACCATCACGCAGAGGAGTGGAGTAGTTTTGGTAAACTAATAGGTATGTCAATACATCGGAAAGTGATGTCTCGAAAACCCACAAGCAAAGACGTACTTTTTCTCTTCTTTTATTATGGCAACTAAGACGATAATATTGTCAGCTATTTCAAAAAATATAATAATCTTCTTTTGATGTTTTCAATTAGAAAAATGTAGATGAAATTAAATATCATCCATCTTCCGTGAAAACAAAAGAGCTACTCTCAGCAAAGAAGTGTATAACGTTTATAATACTTCACTAGCGCAATCAAGTCAACCGAAGGATAGATGTCAAACTATTACATGAAAATTTTAATACAGAATGAAACTCGTACATCGTCTATCCGCTTGCCAAACGTGGCAATTGTCACTGAAACCACTGGTCTGTAATATATTCTGTGAGAGTCTAGTCCTTTGCAGGTCGGTCCAGTCCATTCATGCTGAAAACAGCATGGGTCTTATATCGTATAAATCGGACTACAACTAAATTGCTGGGCATTCATCCATATTATTGTAACAAAAGAGCGACAATCCTCTCAGGGACAATAAATATTATTATCCAATATATACCGTCCTTGTACTACCTTTTATTTAATCTTAGTTACAAGTAGACTTGTATTTAAACCGTAAGTTTGTTTTACTAATAATAATTAATGTCAGAGGCTTTTAGAACGATTAATTTGTGCTAAATCATCTGTTGGTTACACACATGTGCATAATTTGTTTTAACACGGCTTTTACAATAAAAAGGCGACATATACTGGACGTACTTTTGTTACTTTTAGTACATAAACATCCTTAATGGTACAGAGAATCCTGCTTCTAAATAATCGCCAGCTATTATGAAAAACAGAACGAAAGAGAACATTATATCAAGATAATCTTTCCTTCTATGTCGAGGATTTCCACTAACGGAACAACGAGTAGCTTTGAAGACTTCCTAAAACCGTTCTTACTATTAAGTGAGCCCATTTTTATTGCAACTAACTGTACTTAAACACAGAACAAGCTTTCACCGAGCTTTAATATCAAGATGTAAGTAAGGATACCAAAATTTTGTATTATTTTCGGATTTTACAGTAATTTGAGGCTTAAAATGTCATCTTTTAGCTGCTATACAGTGCGAATTGCTTTGACATCCGTTTGCTATAATGACTTTTGGGATGGGATCGACTACTTCTAAGCCCCATTATCTGCTTACCATCAAGCAGGTGGTAGATATTTCGATGGGCCTATATACATAATTTTAGAGAAATATCTACTGGATATAGATTTTCTTTTAATTGTGGGTTACTTTAATTAATATCGAGTGTTCGGCAGTGAAAATTAATTAAGAAATATTAGAATCGATTATTATACTTAGTATTTTAAAACATCCAGTGAATTGGGGCATCCCGTGACCCATTTTCCTTCATGTTTAAGATGAAATCGGTCTAATTTTCTCCTTTGACTATTGTTACCTTGTTACCCTACAAAGGTATTTGTTTGAGTAGCATCAAACAGTAATGTTACTTGTTTAAATCTCAGTTCTGACGGTTCAGAGTTCAAGATTTATGTCCTCGTATATTTTTGTATTTGTTTTAGTCTAATGTACGTTTTAACCTTGGTAGAATAGGTTAGTGAGGCCGTAGCCATTGATTTCAATGTTTTCTTTCGAACAGTTTCTAAGTTGTGATTTGTGATAATGTCATAAAATGCTTGAACGTTAGGATATAAATAATATATTATTAATAATAACCAAAAATAATAAACATGAATTGGACACTTACTACATAGAAGGATTGGTTAGAAAATGCTTTGAACAGAGAGAAGTGGGAGGAAGGGAACGACAATGTTGGCGTTAGTTTCTGTCAATCCCATACATTTTTAATCTATTCTATGAATAGAATAGAGATCTATGCCACTTGTCTGGGCCCTCTGTACTCGTATGTTGCCGAAATCGTCATCAGGTTCAAGCTCTATTTCGTCATTTATACTTAAATTCAGCTGTTTTTTTTGTTTTTGACAGCTCATGCCTATGAATTATAGCTATTTTTTTTGTTTGGATTAATGGACTACCTACAGTAATATATTATATTATTGACGGTGGACGCCCACTTAGTGAAGAGTCTTGTGCTAAACAAACAACAAAAGACTATATCGATTACTACCTACGTATTTGTTTACCAAACTTTTAATTTGTTATATTTTTATTTATTTTATATAATATAATTAAAAAAAACTAATAACTGAATTATTTTGATATATTAAATCGATTGAAAGCTTATATGACAATTAATTAAAACCATACCATGACACTTATGTTATGGTTGTAATTAATAAAAAAGAACTGCCATTCTTAGAATGCTTTTGGTTATTTTTTTTTGTATAGTCGAAGGGTACTTAGCACCTATGTTTTTCTTAAACTACCTTAAGCAAATAATGTAATAATGAGCATTAGCTCATGTATTTTTTATGAGAAGAGCCGTGGGAATAAATCAGGTGGGACGATAAAGCACCTAAGTTCACCTTAAGTACCTACCTAATGTTATTGCATGTTAAAATTAGATACTTAACTTACAGTCTGTAATTTTAAAAATCCTTTGTTTTTCGGCCTTTTGCTCTAAGAATATTTTAAATAAATGTTCCTCTTCTGTCGGTCTGGTTTTCGAGTTACAATAGTTTAACCATTCTCAGCGCGGGCTAAGTCGCAGGGCGCAACTAGTTTAATAGGATATGTTAGAGCATGCTGTGATATCACAGCGGTCAATGCGGTCACCAAATGTGTCATTTAAAAATCTCTTTAGACAATGCTTGAAAAAAAAACACTATATACTTGTAAGTGTCCTTTGGTTGAAATTCGAAATGCATCCATTTTTACAAAGAGAGAATACCACAAACTAAAACGGTTTAAATTATTATTTGCTCACAAAAGTTAATAATAGTATATAAATAATTAATGTTTCTAGCGCTATTAACTTTTAAGCCATTTGAAAGATCAACAAGTCAAAATATAATATGAGAAGTAGTTTAAATCATTTCATGAAAATCTCAATTTACTTTGTAATTGAATCTTAATCAATTATTGCAGTCAGATAGATAAGTATTTGACGATGAGATGCTCTTCTGCCCTTCTGATGAAGAACTATAAAGTACATGAATTTTTTGACACGTTAAACGCTTTTAAGATATCTGTGTTAAAACCCATTTTCCCAAAATTTACTCAATACAGTTACGTTGTTTTCTTTTAAATCCATACTGTTTAGGTATTGGATAATACTGTTGGAATGCCATACTGACAAGACCACTAGATTTTCTCACTAGTATTTTATTACTAAAAACGAAAAATAGTTTTTATGGTTTAGGAATGTTTTTCCTGAAGATTTTAAAATGAGTTCTCCGTTGAGATTTCTGTAAAGAATGTTAAAAGGTTTTTACAGAGTCGTCAACACGCAAGTAATATTCCTGTTACAAGTATCCAAAGGCTACGGTAACTGCTTACAATTAAATGGAGCATATACTTGATGTCACTTGTAAAAAAACTTGTCTAAATCTAATTCATTCTACCTAAAAACTACAAAGCGTAGTTCTTGCTGTGGCAGTCTGCAAGCAGAATCAGTTTCAAAGTTTAAATGGTGTAGTATAAAGCAGTAAATAACATAAATCCTCTTCGACGATAGACTCAAGTCGAAACATGGAAAATAATGTTGAATGAGTTTAAATGATGGTACCAATCTGGAGTGTCTGTGTGGTTGTACCTCAAACGATGTACCAGCTTACATTTTGCATTACGTGTACTAACACCTGCACGTAGGAGGACTTGATGGCTGCTTCTGACAGTGCACTCAGTGTGATCGCGTTCTAGGGCAGCACAATATAAATTTAGAGATGTTTTGTTTACTATCGAATATATATGAAGAAAATAGCCAAAATTTTATTAATCTTATTGTACGAATCAAGTCTGCTGCCAACATGTTCACATTGTTGCCCAATTTTTCTAAAAAAATACATTATTTGGGATCTTACAAAGATGTTTCGCTTGCTTGCCTGGGGGTTACATTACACAGAAAGGAATGAAAATTCTTGCGTAAAAAGAAACATTTGGTAATATTAATAAAATATCGTTCGTAAACTCAATGTTGAAGGCATTAAGTAATTATAATAATTATTGTAATAATCGATAGAATACTAATAGAAAAGTAATGGGTATTTTAATCTATGACAAAAGGTTATATTTTTATCTGATATCATTTAAAACATGATAATGGTGTCAGGCAACCGATGGATGAAGGTGGCTCATAACCAATGAAAGTGGGGTTAACTTGGGAAAGGTTTATATAAGGTTTATTATGTCTAGTAGTGGACGTCTTTCAGATAAAATAATAATAATGAATTTCAAAATACAAGCATCTGCATTTAGTAATAAAATAGTTTTCTTTTTAAATTGAACATCAGTGTTTTGATGACATTTGCTCTTTGATAGATTCAGCTGGGATTTTCCTTGAAACGCACCAAATGCAGCGCACCAAAAGTACTCATAAAAAGCACCAGTCTGGTGCGCTTACAGATAAAAATTACTGCTACTTGTGCGTTTCGAGTAATAGTTTTGGTGCGCTTAATTTTGTGCGGTTCAACGAATGTCCCTAGGAGGTAACCCAAAGCTCTATCTGATAGACACTCGTAAGCTTAGTATCTTATCAGTTGAATAAAATTAACCTGATTTATCATGATATTTATGAAGTCCACTGACCACTGGAGATTTCGTTAGTGGTTTCCTTAATCTGGTATGTGCCACTACAATATACACTTTAAGGATATTCACATCTAATTCGAGAGTTCAGATAAAGTGCTTCAAACTTATTATTAGTTTTTATTTTTCCTGTCCCTAGTATTTTAATGATATACTGTTAAACGTCACATAATATATAAAAAAACCGTTTAAATACTAGTCGAACTCGCGCACCGAAGGTTACGTACGTTTACTGAGAAAGAGGGCTTAACAGAGAGACAAGACAGACAGACAGACAGACGGACAACGAAGTGATCCTACAAGGTTTTCATTTGTGTCTAGAGATAAAGAACCTTAATAAAGGTTCCATTTTGCCTCTTTAGGAACCTTAAAAACAAAAATAACGGTTGGCGTAGAAAATTTATATCCTAAAAATGGTAACATTCAGTTTATATTACTTAAAATTCAATGTAAAACAAGTTCAAAATCCGAAGTGAAATCGTAAAGTCAGAAGCGTTGAAGTGCAGCATAATAAATTTTGTGGCCGATTTGAATTTTGTAAGCTTGAGGAATGTATTCAAGATAAAAGGAACGAAGGAGCTAGAAAATTGAATTATAAATATTCGTTGGATTTACTTTGAAGGTTTAAGATGTCGGTTAGAATTGAATGGTTCTTCAAACAGATTTTCTGTTGATATTTTCGTATTTGGAACCACCCGTAATGCGTTCTTTGTGGACAATATGCTAGTAATAATGAATGCAGCTTTATTACACTGCTTAGAGACAGTGGATAGTGGAACCTGTAAAATTTATCACTTTCTTCCAAAGGTTGTCTGGAAGAGATTGCTATTAATTATTAACTAGTCGCTGACTTATGTTATTGTTATTTATTTTGTAATATGTGAAGTACAAACAATAATATTTTATCTACCTTTGTGGGCCAGTTAGGTCAGCACATTTTCTGCAGTTTGTAGAGTAGGTAGGTGTAAATGCAGTGGAGTACGAATAAAAAGAGTGCTAATAGTAAAGAACTATATTTTATAAAGTAAAAGTAAATAATTATAACAGTAATTAGACATAAGTGGCCAATCTTTTCTTGATAATTGTTACAACGAAGTTATTTTCGTGCTACTAAGTAAATACTAGAAATTAATCATTAATATAGGTATTGCTCAATATTTTGTGACACACGCTATGGGCACTAATGTGCAGCTTCGGCGAAACATGTACGGTCAAACCATATACTATCTATAAGTGGGTCTTTTTGCTTTGAGGAGATACAGGTTTCATGATCAGTGCATATTTTTTATGAAAATTATTCATACTGCCAGATTTTAAATGTTGTCAATATAATGTATGAACATGTATTTGAGTTACAATCTGGAATCGGAACAACTTTAAACTATACTTGGCATTTTAAAGCTTGTAATTTATTTTTTGCATTAAATAAATAGAAATAAATAATGTGTTATTTATTACTTCTTCTTAAAATAATAATGGCAAGTTTTTATTAAATTACATAACCACCTAACAAGTAATTTCTCTGTATTTTGAGGGTCACTATCGCTCGGGTTGTGTTAAATCCCTCGGTATTAATCAAGCGTTCTTCTTGAGAGCATGACTTGTGCACTTTAGTAGCAACGGACAGATAGAAACTAGGATAAAAATGTTTTGTATTAGAATGTTGATTATACCTTGTTTTAATTATACCTTGTTCGAGATCCTGGGTTTTAAACTTACGTCAGACAATATACTATTTTTTTACCTTTACGTTTATCTTTAAACGTAAAAGTAGAGATTCGCCATTTGACGGTAATCGCGACAACATTACGTCCAAAATTACTCATAATATCGATTCAAAGCCTACACATTACACTAATATTAAAAACATAATATACCTGTACCACTGTGTTTGGTACCTTCTAAAATACGAAAATCCTTATTTTATTGATTTATTTTATTCGGAGGAGGTACGTACTGTAATGTTAGGGTTTTGCTGTCATCAGGAAACTTTTACAGGGGTACTTGGGGCCATAAGTTTGAGAAACCTTGGTTTGTTACACCGACGTCTTACAATAAACTTGCATTTGTACAGAGTTCTTTCAAGGTTCTTTTATTGCACTCGTTCTTTATGTAATAAAAGTGTCCTACTTTAAAGGACTTCGCGTGTAATTTGTGTATTCAACTAATTTAAAACGAAGGATGAAGCTTGATATATCTAATGTTTTTATTTTTTTAGTTATTAAACTAAAGCTTTGATCTGGGCTGAGTAACAATCGGTGATTGCTCAAGGCGGTTTTGCATTCAGACTTTTTTTATAAGTTCTAGTTTTCCCACATGGTTTTTTAAATTGTATATATATACCGTTTTTATTTTATAACTTAAATATACAAATGTAAAAAAAGTCACATTGGTATTTGCCTACATTCGAACCCACTACCTTGTGCATATGGGCCATCACGACTTTCTAGTTTGTATAAGACTAAATAGCCGGTTTCAAAATTCAATCTTTAATCTAAGATTTTATAAATCCTGATTTTATGCAATGGATCGTTCGACGCAGAATCTTCGTAAATAATCTCCGTAAGGGACGTAATAGCTTACCCATCATTCGATACACTGATAGCTTGCGAAGTAAAATAGATATATTAGGTTGTATACTTTGCAAGTGATAGCACCGTTTCTTCTTATCCCGCAGAAACAATGGACATCCTACGAAATAACTGACGGGCGTCTTATTTTATGTCATCATATATATCGAGGTACTGAAATTCTGTCGATAACCTACAAACAGTATACGAGTATCGCATGATAAAACATTGGATCGAGGTCATAGAAAGGTTGTTGTAGTGTTTTGCTTAATCCGCGTAAAACAATTTGTAACGCTACCAAATCCGAAACGGTTACGATTAGTCTGGTCTTTCATTAGTATGCTTTTAGAGATAGGTACTAAATAATCTTCCATTTCTTGAAAAAAGAACAAGCAAATTTTGGCCTATAGATTAATTTTTCTGTCATGCTGTAAGCAAATACACATTTAGAGTCGTTATTTTCTTTATAGATCACACAAAGTTTTGTTCTGTATGAGAATTAATTTCATTACCCGTTTTAAAATTACGTTAGCGATATACCCTTAGTGTAAAAAAACATAAGTCAAAGACTAATTACCATCTTCTGGTAATTAACATGAAGTTATAAACTGCATAATAAACTTTCTCAATTTAAAACTTTTGTATTTGTTAATTCTGTACCAAATGTGAATAGAATTAGTTATTACACTCTATGGTATAACACATAAGACTCATTTTACAATATCCATTATTCTTCATATGGGCGTTTACGCGTCATGAGTGGCAACGTCGCCATTTAGTGTCATATTTCGTGCTTTTCTATTTTTATGGTCTAATCGGAACTATATTTTAAAAATTTGTTCTGTCTATATGCTAGAATTAAGTGAAAGCTGTATAAAAAGTAAGAAATCATTGCATCTAGATTTCTATTTATAAGCAAATAAACTTCAGTTGCGTTATTTTCAAAGTAAAATAACTGTAAGCATTATGGTTTTTTTTTTTTTTTTTTTTTTATTGCCTACAGTGGCAGACGAGCCAACAGCCCACTGATGGTAAGTGGTAACTGTCGCTCATAGACTTCTGCAATGCCAGGGGCTCTGCGAAGCCGCTGCCTACCGTGATATTAATGCTCTCTTTAAACCTCGTTTGAAGAAGGACATGTCATAGCGCTCGGGCACCGCAGCTGGTAGTTCATTCCAGAGTCTGCACGTACGTGGGAGAAATGAACGCTGAAAACGAACCGTGCTAGACGAGATCGTGTCCAGGTAGTATGGATGAACTTTGCTGCGATGTCGAGTTGAAATGAACTAAGTTCTTCTCACCCCATTCGAGAGAGAGGTTACTTACTTTTTATACAGCTTTACACAACTCTAGCATATAGACAAAACATATTTTAAAAATATAGCCGCGCTAAATGATAAAAATTGAAAACCACGAAAACGCGTAAACCCACTTAAAAGTGCTATTTAACCTGGGTTCGTTGACCGCTACACAGACAGCACAATTACCTGAAAATAATAAAATTCAACGTTAACACGTATCCTTTGTGGTGTTAATTTTGTTATTACAAGAAAATAAGGTAGTCTGAAAGCTTTTTAGAGCTAGCTTTGAACCGATTGCTTTGGTGTGGTATTGTCAAAGGTTGTGGTTTCAATACGGAGCTCAAGGACAAGGTTTCAATATTGGATTTTTTCAGTATTAACGCGGCATATAAAATGTGTTCCGTAATTGGCAAAAGACCACCGTTTGTTACATGAACCTGTATAAACTCATGTCTTATTCTTCGTAGAAAAGTTAAGATATGTAACTGACAATTTTAGTTTTTTACTTTTCATCATCATCATCATCATATCAGCCACAAGACGTCCACTGCTGGACATAGGCCTCCCCCAATTTTCGCCACCGTTGTCGGTCGTTCGCCGCCCTCATCCATCGGTTGCCCGCCACCCTTATAAGGTCGTCGGTCCACCTTGTGAGGGGTCTGCCCACGCTGCGTCTTCCGGTTCGTGGTCGCCACTCTAGAACCTTTCTGCCCCAGCGGCCGTCAGTTCTGCGAGCTATGTGTTCTGCCCATTGCCACTTCAGAGAAGCAATTCTGCGAGCTACGTCGGCTACTTTGGTTCGCCTGCGGATTTCTTCGTTTCTCAAACGATCGCGCAGGGAGACGCCTAACATAGCCCGCTCCATACTTTTATGGCAAATAAATATACGGCCATACCTGATGCTGAAAGGTAACCGTGACTATTAAGAAAACGCAACTAAGCTGTTGCCGATCATGTAGAGAATAAGACATGAGGAAGGAAAAGGAAGAGGATGGAGTAATTGGGCTCTAATATTTCTGCTTACCTCTTCCAACATATTTATATCACTATGTAAAAACGAACTCTATTATTTATATTTATAGTTCTGCCTGCCTCTGTGGTTCGGTGGTACCGTTTACGGATTACGCACGCAGAGGTCTCAGGTTCGATCTCTGGATTGGGTAAAGTGATATTAGGTTTTTCTGTCGAGGAATTCCCAGTGTTAGCTCGGAGTCTGGAATTGTGGCCGGTAAATGGCTACATGTTAATCCTAGAATAAAAAATGGCGAAATATGGGTGGTTAAATACCTCTGCCTAGCCTTTCTAGGATAAAAGGCGTAAAACTATATATGCATCTATATTTTTGTCAGTTAAAGCGGTATTACATTATCATATAAATATGATTTCATATCTGTCAAATTCTATGATCATAGTTCGACGACCCTCAAACTATGAACTCAAACATGTAGTTGTTATACCGTCATATGTTCTTCATTTAAAAATGACTTACACATCTTTGATCATATTTCTATGATAGTCTAATAGCGGCCTTAGAGATAAATGGACTTGCTTTCACAACTAGGCCAAAATTCGTTGAAACTCGCACTCGTGACTTGTGCCAAATTGATCCTGGTTCATATACTCCATTAGGTACATACATGTGCATACGGCTCTGTTAGGTTAAATAATAAATAAGTAAGTTTGCTGTCGAATTTATAATTACGCCAGAGATTAGTGGCAATGGCAAAAGACTTGTTTTACTAAAGCCATAAAAGGTGTTAAGGTTCCAAGTTCTGAAATGAAGAGCTGTACCTGAAACTCTTTACCATACCCATCTTTATATAATATAATATCACAACAACTACACACAATGCCATCCAGACCCAAATTAAGCATATTATAATAATAATAATATAATAATAATTTTCTACCACATTCACACAGCGCCATCTAGCCCCAAATTAAGCAATTATATTTGCTTGTGTTATGGGTACTAAACAACTGATATACTACTTATATACATTTTTTTTTTGTAAATACATACATATTATAGATAAATTACACCCAGACACAGAACAAACAATAATGCTCATCACACAAAGGTTTGTCCTGGGTGGGAATCGAACCCACGACCTCCGGCTTAGCAGTCAGGGTCACTAACCACTAGACCAACAGGCCAGTTATTATAGCTTGTGATATGGGTTCTAAAATACGGATATACATACTTAAATACTTTTTTTTTGTAAATACATACATATTATAGATAGAAACACCCATTCTCTCTACATTTGAAATCATCTTTTAAGCTGCGCGTGAAAAAGCTTTATACAAAGCTAATATAGAGGAGACCATGCCTGTAATTTCATTGGGTATATAGGCTAAAAGAGACAGCTTTCGAAAACATAGATACTAACACGGTTAACAACCCACATATATTAACCATTTTCTATTAACAAAACTGCAATAAACGCTTATTTTTAGAGTGGAAATGCGATTACACATACCGCCCCAGTAGAAGTAAAATGTCGAAATGGTCCAGTGGATAAGGCACACGCTTCGTTAACACAAGGTAGTGGGTGCGAATCCGGGCAAGTATCAATGTGATATTTCAAATCATATGTACTTTCTAAGTTTATCTTGGACATTTCTGACGAACGGTGAAGCAAAACATCGTGGGGAAACCGGGACTTAACAGTCTGAAATTGCCAATCCGCCTTGAGCAAGCGTGGTGATTAATGCTCATGCCTTTCTATATGAGCCAAGGCCTTTATATTATTATTATACCGCCCCAACCGTGAAAACGAGGCAGATATGTCGGGCTTATATTCCGATACACCTGTGCCGTCCCCTTTAAGGTAACGTTATGATATTACATTCTATTATGGCTGTCTATGATAATATCCACTCTCCCATCGATATAGTGTACAGCTCTGTAACAAGAGACAAAGAAAACACAGCAAATTGAAAACTAACATTTACTTTCGCGACTTAAAAAGGTGGCGTATATTGTGATTTGTGTTGTATGTTATAGGTTGAAGCGATCAGGGCAAAGGCCAACTTCGTCCAAAGCTGCCACCATTTTTTTTTACAACTTTTTTTTTTAGTTTATATATTTAAAACAATTAAAATAACAAGTCTTAGACAATATTTCTTGTACGACGTTAACCTTGTAAATACGATGCTGACAAGTAAGGTATCATTTTGATTTAATATTACCAGGCCTAAATAATACACACAGTCTTCTTTTTCTACTTCTTATAAGCAATTTGTCTCCTAAATGTATACAAAATTATAATAAGAGGTTGAATTTCTTTTAAATGATCTGGAAAACTTTGTTGGTAATCAGGCATCATGTCCTACTTAATGGTAAGTTGTTTATCTAAAGGTAACTTATAACCACGGCTGTTTCTTTAGTTGCTTTCGTTTTCTTAGAATTGCGGAAAACCTATAAAAAATTCACCAAAAAAAAACAATTAAGCCGTTCCCGATCATCTAGGCAAAAGGGGATGAGGAAAGAAAAGGTAGAAGGAAGGGAAGCGAGTAGGCAATTGCTAGTTTTATTTCAACTCTAAGGTTATTAAAATAAGTTACTGTGAAAGTTTGCACCAGGGACAAGCGGTAAAGGCACTCTTGAAAGATATTTTTATCAAAAAATGTAGTCATGGTGGAACTAACAGTTTGCATTCTGTAGCGTTTTTTATTCTATTAACCCTACAATGCAAATATTGCATGAGCCATATCATTTACGAATAAATAATAATAAAGAAGGGTGAATAATAAACCATAAGTTACGCGACACTTAAGTATAGTAATTGTGTAATCGCGTGCTCGAAATGTACGCCATTCGGTTTTTATGTGATATATTATTAAAATCTTAGAACGCTTAAAACTGTTGTTATTATTTTATTTTCTAGTAATAATACCTAATGTTTCCTACATGTATCCATACTAATATTATAAATAAGAAAGTAACTGTCTGTCTGTTACGTTTTCAAGCCTAAAATACTAAACCTATTTTCATGAAATTTTGTATAGAGATAGAATAGAACTTGGATAACAACATAGGCCATCTTTTATAGTGAAAAAATGCTGGAAGGAGTTGAAATAGGGGATGAAAGTTTGTATGATGTGATAACCGACATTTACGCAGGCGCAGTTGCGCAGTTGGAGTTGATATTTGTTTATGTGCTAAGAATACGATGTTCACAAGTAAGGTATCATTTTGATTTAATATTACCACACCTACATAATAACCACAGTCTTCTTTTTCTACTTTCTATGAGCAATTTGGCTCCTAAAAGTATACAAAATTATAAAAAGAGTTTGAATTTCTTAATAAAAAAAGGGTGCTATGTTCTAAAAAAATTAGTTTAGTTAGTACCCAGATTTGTTACTTGTTGCCTAGAGAGGCCGTTGTCTCTTTAAAAATAAAAATAAAAATTTTTATACTTAGTAGCTACAAACTCTCATTAAAGTTTTAGTCTGTATAGGCTCCATCCTAAGAACAATAAATGTACTTGTATAAAAAAATAAACGATATCCATTATTTCTTTTAATTTGGACCACGCCAAGGGTCCATTGCCGTACTAAATGAGTGTGCTTCACTCAAATGAAGAGGGCGAGCACTTGTAATTGTATTCGTAATTATCACTTAAAATAAACATAATATTGAGGGCTATTAACGAGCTGGAAGACGAAGGGTAGAGCAACTACAGACTGGACTTACAATCTAATCAAAGTAGCGAGAAAGTTATTTTCAAGAATATAGACCAATCTTGAACGCTCTGCATCCAAGATAGACACTTAGTAAAGTTTATCTTTAGACTAAATTTCTAAGCATCTAATAGAAGATAGCAGAATAGGGCTTATTCAAACATAAGCGGTATTCGCTGCCACCATGGGTAGAGGTACATAACGCTTCGCTTAGGTATTAAGATAAGTAAGTAGAATTAGGTTATGATATTTATGAAGTGCCGCAGCTAGAGCGGAATACCGCAAACCCACTCGAACTCGAGTTCATACCTGAGCGAAGGATAGCAAAATCTGCTTTGGTTTTTTTTTATTGCCGACAGTGGCAGACGAGCAAACAGCCCACGTGATGGTAAGTGGTAACTGTCGCTCATGGACGACTCAGAGTCTTTAACATTGCTCTCGCGAAGCCCCTGCGTACCGTGAAGGGAGTGGGGTAGGTGAAAGGATTAAGGAAGGTGAGGAAAAAGGAAAAGTGAAGAAAAAAGGAAATAAGAAGGTGTGAACAGTAGTATTACCACATACCCACTCGGATTTCTCTAACGCAGGCGGTAGCGAAAACCGCTCATGTTTGACTAGGCCTAGCAACAATCTTCTCTTTTCCAGCCAGCGCAGCGTCTCGACTATAGGATACCTTTCCATGAAGATGTCTATATCTTCTAGTAGACGTTTTGACGCGGAGGATTTTTCATTTTTTTATTTATTATCAATTTACACAACATATGGATAGACTTAGTATAAATAGCATAAATAAACCTCTGAGGTTTGTCTTTATGCTACGAGACTCAAATTTACAAGCATTCAGCGAACTTATTAAATCTTAATTTCAGTTTGACAGTGTATGTAAGTGAGGTACAATATAATAACTACAACACAAAGTAAAATACTTAATTACAAAACATCTTGATTATAATTATGATAATTTTGAATATGATAAATACAAGCTTCAATTAAACCAGGTAAGTATACATCATTAAGTGATAGATTATGTCATTATGTCAAAATGTTCAAAATAAATTAGAAATCTAGGTACAATTATTAAAAAGTGATTTTAATATTTATCATGTTTCAAACCCATAGCAATTTGTTTATAATAAAATTACTGAAACAAACATTTTTTAACTCACTGGTACTGTAACCATTAGGTCCACGATTCGGTCCTCGTCGACACCACTAGCTCGAAACAAGTTCGAAACACGGTGTGAATCGCGCAAGGACCCTTTTTAAATTCGTTGCTTCGGATCAGTGGTGTAAATCGACGAATGTCTATTTTGTATTTCGTCGTTTTGCACCACGTTATTTTAAGATAGTGGTTTACCTTACTATGGCAAAAAGAGCTATTCGGTGTTTTTTTTTAATACCGTGATAGAGACATAGAGCCCCAGGATTACACTCCAAAATTAATCCTGTACAGCAATTTCATTATCACATTTTCGGTATAATAACATTGTAAAATACACCTGTAATTATACCAAATCTTAAATATACAAGTAAAAGTTTATACCAAAGGCAAAGGGTTACTCGAAGGGTTAATTAAACGTACGAGTAAAAGGATAGTTAAGCCCAATTAAACTTTTAATCGAGGTATGTACTCTCCAAAATTAACATAACAAAGTCTGTATTTACACCTCAATGGATTAAATTAATTTAATATTAAAGCAGCCCCGGCATCGTATAGAAATATTAATATCTATACATAGTGTATCTATAGATGGCGCTGAAAAGCATTTGTCTGTTTGAAAGCGCTAATATAAAGGACCACCTAATGAAATTGGATGCGGTTTTTACTGTTATATTGTAGGTTACTACATCACCTTCCTCTAATATGGCGAAGGTGATAATGGCTAGTCTGTGCGTCATGCTCGTGAACGGGTGCTACCTGGGATGACTGGTCAATCTTGGCATGGCATACATTTAATACTTAATTCAGTATTACCTTGTAGTTCAATATGACTGGAAAATGCATTTTTTTTAATTTTAATTAAAATACGTAGTCAAATTACCATACTACATGAAACTAAATAATTGAAAGCGTCTATTTTCGTTTCTTTTATTTTTTTAAAATGTTATTGAATTAATTGGTTGTTTTGTAATAATTACTTTGTATGGTTCTTTGGTTGCGTTGATGTGTTAAAATTGTTAACTCATACAAAAAGATTGTAATTATCTGGCGATTGAAAAAAGTGGCGTGAGTTTCTTGCCAGTTCTTCTCACAGCTCTACCTCGTCAGCGAACTGGCTGTAGGTTAATTAGCTGACTTCATGTAATTTTGACTTTTCATAAGTATCATACTTTATGATCAGAATGAAATAAATACTTTGACATTGACTTTACTCAAGGAAGGTTTAGGTAATACATCAATCAATCACCTATAGGAGCTGAACAAAGGTAACGATAATTTTAATTATATACTGCCTCGCTCATAGTTTATTTTATACAAATAAACTATGAAATAATAGCAATTCAAAATATCTCGTTGTTCGCGATACACTTGAGGACACAAAGGCATCCATTATTTATTCATAATGCTCGTAAGTGTACGGTAGAATAGTACAAACTTGAAACAAAGTTGTATGAAGGTGTAATTGATGAAGATTGTCTGAAGTTAGGAATTTATAAAATTATTACTACATTCTTAATATTAAATGTTATTTCAATTTGCCGTGCGCTTGCTAAATTTATGCAATAAATGGTGGGAAATATCAGCCGGGCTCCATTTTATTGCATAGCCTGCTACATGGTCATTTAGCGTCGTGTAGTCTCCACTCTGTATTGAATTTAGAGTTTATGCAATAAGGTTATATTTATCTAGAGTTATCATATTTGTCTTCGTTATCGTACCTAATCCTTAATCATAATTTAAGAAATAGAAGTGCCTAGCTCTGGAACAAGTTAACCTATGGTTTTAAAATTAGTGAAAGAGTGTCAGATGTCTATTTAAAAAATAAACGCTCTGTGTCTTGAGAAAGCATGTTTTATAGAGCTTGTACATATAATAAAAAATGTAGTATTACACACGTTAGAATATTGATGTTGCTATTTTTATGGCATCCCCATAATCGCGCACTAAGCATTTTCTATTTTATGTATTTTCTGTTGTTTATTATGGTTAGAGGAAAAATGATGAGTTTTCGCTTAAGGTGTCAAGAAAATGTCGATCTATTTTGCTTGAATGAGGAAAGTCGTTACCTCTTTATGTTTTAAATCACTATTTTTATTGAGGTTATCGCGGTATTTACAAGCTTAAGATTGAATTTCAAAGCTTCAGTTTTTTGTAGAAGAGGTATGGACAGTAAGTCGAAGTTCAACCAACAGTTACAAACCACTTTACTGTGGTTGCCAATATTGCTAATGGTGACTTTTTAATTACCATTTTGTTTTATTTACTTTATACTTGCATACCAAAATGACTCTACTCTAATATAAGTAAGCATTGTTTTTCATTTTCTGCTATAGCGGTTATGAGAAATGCTTTTTTACGCCGCTCCGCCTTTAATACTTTTACAGTTAGCGCAAATTACGGCGAGCCACACTGCATCGCATCGCATAACAAAAATCGTCCGACGTCACTTTAGTATAGTCGACCATAAAATTGCTTTACCGCACTTGAAACAAAATTAAATGTCGTTTGCATATCACAAAACAATAAAGTCTAATTTTGCTTGCAAGTTACCTTAGTACAATGACAGTTGTCACTGTCATAATGAGTCTTATTTAATTTTAATTTTGATAGAAATTTTTGTTAAAAGTGGTAAAGCAAATATGTGGTCGACTATACATTTTATACAAACACACACTGCAGGCGGGCCGCACCGGGCCGCATCGCAACGCACTGCTACACTACGGAATTTGCTTATTGAGAACGTGTCTACCATAAAAGTTCCTGTGCTTAAGCGGTAAA
Organism: Parascotia fuliginaria; assembly: GCA_963082885.1. Taxonomy (NCBI): domain Eukaryota; kingdom Metazoa; phylum Arthropoda; class Insecta; order Lepidoptera; family Erebidae; genus Parascotia; species Parascotia fuliginaria. Next base: position 7,403,480 of record OY720197.1, read on the forward strand.
AACCAAAACTGTAAACATAATAAAAAAATGCAATGTTTATATTATTACGGCGACACAGTTTTTCATACAACTGATGCTATTTCATAATACAATTGTTTTTTTCTTTTTGTAAGCAATTTATTCACGCCTACTTTAACCGAATCAAATTTCTTTTGTTGTTTTGGTGACGCTGGAGTAGACATGTTATTTCTTGGTTTTCATTTGTCCGCTTCTATTAGGATAACCGTACAATTTTTCTGCTATAATTGTATTCCTTTTTAAATATAAATAACCTGGAGATGGACCTTTTAATATTGAAACAATATTATTTATAAATAAAATTAAAATTGACTGATTTTAATTATCCTTCATAGCAGATTGGCCTTATAAGTTCCTCAGTAACCTAAGTAGAGTCCAAGTTTAATGTTTGTTGCGTTGCGATCCAGTTCTAAACATTGTGGTACTACGTAGTATTTTTATGATTGTAATGTGTTTGTGCATTTTAATAAATCAATAAAAAGAAAAAAAAATTTTCGATATTTTCATACATTTATTTTTTATATCCATTCCGAAAATTAACGCTTTTTTAAACCACTTATATGGGTAATCAAACATATGCCCCACCTAATAGTGAGAAGTTATAGGTAGTAAGTAGAGGTTATAGGTATATGGACGCTTATAACACTTACAGTTACGCGTTGCCGACGTTCTAAAAATATAAAGAGAAGAGTGGAGTCACTAAGTCAGACTAGTGTAATAAAAAACCTTTAAACGCATTGCTTGAATGTGTTTTTACACTATGTAGCAGTTTCACCCGCGTCTTTGCTTACTGCTCTGCTCCCGTCGCCAGTAGCGTGATGTTACACTAGCTATAACCTTCCTCGAAAACTGAGCTATCATGCGCAAATTAAATTTTTAGATCAGACAAGTAGTTCTTGAGATTAGAGCGTTTAAACAAACAAACAAACTGTTGCACTTTATATAATAGTATAAATTGTTTTAATCATAATTTGTGAATTAACTACGTGATGATACATAATCTTAAACATGAAGACGCGGCTTCCCAAAAATAACAGCCTCTCAGCTAAAGCTTGTCGCATAGAATTATTTATGCCTAACAAAATATCATACATATTACGACCGTACAAATTTACATAGCGATAACAATTCGCAACAATATTATTTATATAGTTGAGAACCTTTTAAAGCCAAGTTCCTGAGGGATGTTTCTGAAGTTGTGGAGTAAATATTCATTACTTATACCAAGGTATACTCTAGAGGATGACATATGGAAAGAATTTAGAAATATTGCTTTAGAAGCGACGTGAATAAAGTGTTTTACTTGAGGCTACGTATAATAAGTAAATATGTAGATACATAGGGTAGTTACTCCCAAAGTACTACATTCTTTTGTTCTAAATAGATAGGAATATCCATTTCCAAGATATTATTATTATATATATATATATATTTCCAAGATATTCCACTGAATAATTAATATTCAAAAATTATGGTTATTGTTTTGTTTCCATTCTGCTCTTGCGTGGAGTAGTTTGAGAACTCTTTTTGGAGTACTTTGAAAACAACCCGCATATGGAATAGCTTAATTTTGGAATTATAATCGAACTGTGACTCTCGGTATTTACATTTTTTTATAAAACTTCTAGTATCGTAGAACCAGTGACATATAAACCTCATTTGTTCCGCCGTAAAACTGTACAGTAGAACAAGTGGGTACAAACCAACTTTAGTGGTAAACAAGCCTAAGTGCACATTCACACAGCCAGTCCATTTTACAGGCGTATACATTCTTATTCGATAGTTGTTTTTATCCGCGTAGTTGTACGAATACGTTCACACACGGTATACGTTCACGGTAGTAGATCCACGCTGATTTCAGCATGAATGGGCCGGATCGTCCGGGGAAGTACTACCCTCTCATAGAAGATCGACTTAAGAGTAGTAGTATCCGTACTACTGCGTTTCGTTCGGTGAGTGAGAGCGCCGGAGGCCCAATTTACCCCCTTTCCTCTTTCCTCACCTCCCTCATTCCCTTCCTCTAACCTCATTCCCAGCCGCCATAGTGGAGGCCACCATACCAGCAGTTTAAGAGGATGGCTATTGGTATAGTGGCCACCACTTCTGGATTCCACTGACTGTTTACCATCAGGCGGTTGGAGTCACTTTGGTAGGCTACAATATAAAAAAAAAAAAAAAAAAAAACACGCAAGACTATATTCAAAAGCCAGTAAAAATACCGATCCGACAAAATTAATAGCGGTCCGTTTCCGTAAATGCGGTGCGAACATTATCTCCAGTAGCTACGTATCCATTAAAACTAAATAAAACTAATACGGTAAATACGGACGTTCTGTGTGAACACGCACTTAGGCATACTCTATAGTAAGAGGTAACTGTTACATATGGCGATGCTTGTGTTTTCTAAGTATTGAAGATTACAAGCCACGCCTCACTTGGCCTGATGCATGGGGGAAGGAAACCTTATCGAACGAAACACTAAATTATAGAACCAAATATAGAGGGCTGGGATGAAACAATAGAGTAATGTTTAAGACACCGATAGTAAGACCGGTAGTAGATCCACGCTGATTTCAGCATGAATGGGCCGGATCGTCCGGGGAAGTACTACCCTCTCATAGAAGATCGACTTAAGAGTAGTAGTATCCGTACTACTGCGTTTCGTTCGGTGAGTGAGAGCGCCGGAGGCCCAATTTCCCCCCTATCCTTTTTCCTCACCTCCCTCATTCCCTTCCCCTAACCCTATTCCCAGCCGCCATAGTGGAGGCCACTATACCAGTAGTTTAAGACGATGGCTTTTGGTATAGTGGCCGCCACTTCTGGATTCCACTGACTGCTAAAAAAAAAAAAAAAAACCGACTAATCTTAAAGATTTCCTGTTTCATATTCACTATTTATCACAACTTTAGAAGACCACTGTCGAGACCTCCTTAACACCGTCAACAAAGTTATTTCTTATCATTGCTAAGGTAACTAAGAGAACATTAGGTAACGTCAACAGTGTCACCTGCGTAATAAAACTTGTGAACATCTCTCTTTGTCATCGTAAACTTTTTCAGACTAATAAAATTATTGCTTTGACATAATATAAACTTATATACTTATGTCTTCTATTATTGTTTTATTTTATCAAAACGTGTACATAACGTAGGTAATTTTCTTTTAGAAAGAAAGAAAGAAAGAAAAAACATTTATTTGTTCTCAACAAGTTAGTTACAGAACATTTCAACAATACATTATAATAAATAAAAAATAAAAGTAACAAACTTAGTGAGATACAAAATGGCCCTAACTCAGCTTTGTGCCACCTTGCGAACAAAGCAGCGCTGTTATTCTGTTAGAGCCAAGATGGATGGTATTCTGGTATGACAAATTGACAATATCACGGATTAATCAAAGAATACCCTGACATTAATAACAAACGTAGATACAATTTATGTAGATTGAAACAAAATACTTAAAATAAACAAGTAAATATAATAATGATCTTATAAAATGTTTAAATATATAAATCTGTAATATAATTAATAGTTATTATTTAAGTAGTAATATATAACATGTAATCTAACAATAATTTGAATCATAAAATAAAACGGAACGGAACGCAAACTTTCCTATTGGCTGTGACAACTGACATTACCACACCCATTAGCCAATAGCAAAGATCAAGAGAAGGCGCGGGATTTAAAAATTATACAAGTGACGCTTTGAAGTTTGGTGTAGTGAAACAATGTGAACTGAAAAGTAGAAAATCTTAAATGAAGATTCGTTAAATTTGTAAATTATTGTTCATGATGTGTTTAAGCTGCAAAATAAGTGATAATGATTGTTGAGAATTGATTGTGTGTTGTGTTTGTGTGTGTTTATGTCATGTTACTTGGTCTGATGCCATAATTGATTTGATGACCTACATCGTGAAAACTTGTAACTGCTGGTGGGACGCTTGCTCGCCTCCATGCAAAGACGTGGTGGTAAGTTCATGTTTGGTGCTTCTGTTCGTTCAATAAATACTGTTTATAATTCTTGCTGAAACTTTGAACTGTCCTTAGATTACGAATGGGCGGCGGCAAGTTGTTCCAGCAGCGAGTGGCAGTCAACTTGAAACTGCCACGAAAAGCAGCAGTTCTATGTTGTGGTGTTACAAGAAGATATGTAGACGCACGAGTGTTGTGCTTGTTATGATCACTCGACCAGGTAAGTTTTTTATATAAGTATTCGGGCCTTTCATTAAATATAACGCCAAAGAGTAAAGTGGCCAAGTGAAGTCTTCTGCGCGTCGACATCTTCATCATGTTTCCATTGTTGATGTAGGGAGTAACATGTGAACGAGGCGGTACATTGAAGCAGAACCGAGCGCATGCATTTTGAACCCTCTGCAGTAGCCTTTCAGTCCTGCCGTGGAGGCAGGGTCCAAACACTGTATCAGCATAATTAAGCCTTGACAAAATCAGCGATTCACACAATGTAATACGCATGTTTACACTAAGGTGAGGACGGATCCGGTATAGCAGTTTTAGACGGTAGAAACAGTTGCGTACAGCTTCTAGTACATGAGTCTCAAACTGTAACATACCATCAAGAACCACCCCCAGGTTGCGAGCCTCCAGTACCTGTTCTATTGGTGTACCCTTGATCCTAACATCAGGCTTGTTGTCTTGAATCTTCCCAATGATATCCCTCGAGCCCATTATCATAAACTTAGATTTACTGGGGTTAAGTTTTATGTTCAAAGAAATACATTGTGTTACATAGAGTGAAGATGAAGAAACCAAGTTATCTATTAGTATAAATTAGGAGACAACTTCGAACATATTTTCGTACACAGGTGGTTTATGATATTTCTTTTGTTTCTAAAATTGTAATCGGAGACAACATGACTTAATAACTTCGACTGTATGCTTAAGACTATAAAGTAGAAACTCGCTGTCGTACGTCACTATTCCACTGAGAGATGTTGGATTTGTTGAAGTTGTCACTTTTTAGAACTTTTTATTATATCTGATACAGTTTTATCCCAAAGGCGAAGTAAAATATTATACAAGAAATAATTTGTGAAATTTTTCTTTTTTGTTAATAGAACTTAGGTATGACGATTAAGGGACAACTCACACTTTTTCAGCTTATGTCCATAGAAAACAACGATTTTGTATGGAGACGCGTACGCATGCGGAAAGCTGAACGGATGCGTACTCGTCTCCATACAAAATCGTTGTTTTCTATGGGCATAAGCTGAATAAGTGTGAGTTGTCTCTAAATCTCTCTCTTTCCGGCGGTCTACATGGTGACGGTTCACAGTTACCAATTCTATTCATTATACAAATATTATTATAAATCTATATAATTTATACTATATACCACTATTCTATATCTATATATTACTTATTTACTTTATTTACCCATTAATCAACTTTACCCAAGCGTCAACTCCAATGAAATATTGCTACACATTGACCGAACTAAAAAGAACAGAGTAATAAATTTCAAAAATGTGTCCAGTTTTTTTTAGCTTTTATAAGGCAGGTTATCCAATATATCTGCAGCGATAAGTCTAGATCATCGAATGATAAGCTAGTTCTTTTTAGGTTTTCATAACATTTGAACTGTGGAGCATTAAGTGGGCACTGTCGAATGTAAAATAATTATTGTTGGTATGCTATCCGTTTGGTTCCAATAATGTAGAGCAGAAAAGAAGAATGTTTCAAACTTATAAAATATTTTGAATAAACTTCAATGAAGGGCATTTTTAATCAACGACAGTTTATTGCAGAATTGGTCTTAGTAAAAGCAGCTTTAGCCGTAGATATTATTAAATCAGAACCATAGCAAGTAAATAGCCGACTTTTGTGTATACTCAGAAATCAAAATAAAACAAACAATCGCTGAGTAAGAAAATAAACAACAACAAAACAATTAGTACAACATTAATTAAGGCTTAAGGCATATAACGCCATAGCACCACATTTAGACGTGTGAGCTTACGTACTATGAACCCTTAATCTATTGCGTTATCAATGTTATGAATAAATTATTTACATATTTACAGGACTTCTATATTGTATAAAATATTAATAATTAATTTTAAAATCAAGGTGCTTTTACGTAATAATATCTAATGTTTTTTTACATTCACATCGGTTGACATCGCCATTAGGTATGATTGACGTTAGGCAATTACGATTATGAAAATGATCACCAAGTCCTTGAGTTGTGGAAATTATACGAATGATATTACAGTAAATACGTATAGAGATCTTCACGCTAGTGTCTTTGTGAGAAGCTTTTCCACGCCATGCTTAAGAGGCTTCAAGATTAAAATTGCCACACGTGCTCTATTAATAAGTTCCAATCACTGACACCCAGCTTCTGTAAGGCTGATTAACGAACAATTAACTAATCACCTGTTAAATCTCATGTCAAGTACCAATTAGGTTGCTGAAAGCATGGTTAATTAGTTTAATTTCATCTTGTTAGTTGACATACACCTAATTTGATAATCAGCCTTTCAGAAATTAGGTGTTAATCAACGATTCTATTAGCATTCGAACAAGATATTTCGGACGTTGATTGATATAAACTTTGTCCCAAATCACATTAGTTTTTTTCGTGATTGGATTTTTTTTTTAACTAATATTATAAATCTGAAAGTTTGTGTGTATTTATGTATGTATGTGTGTGTGTTTGTTACCAATCAGCACCTAAACGGCTGAACTAATTTCAATGAAAATTGGTATGTAGATAGATAGATTCGGTGCCGGAGACGGACACTTTTTATCTGGTCTGGTTCCCGAGGGATACAAAACATATTATACGCACGGGCGAAGCTGTGGGGCGCAGCTAGTCAAGAAAATATTCTACTCTTTCTAGCTCACACTGGAACTTGTTCAGTATACATCTATAAATCTCGCTTCTGTAGCTAATGTGCGTCCAAATATTTTGGGTTACTATTTTCAAAGTATATTATGATAATGTTCAAAAGCTTTACTTACTTTACTTTAGGAGTTTTTGATATTTTCGCATTATGCGTAATAGTCAAAGTTTTGAGTGGCTTTTAGGCAGATTTACAAACATTTTGTAAATGTCTAGCATAATCTATACCTGAATATTGTTTGGAGATTTTAAATTGCGTCCTTGTAATGTCATGAATGTCCAGACTAGGGTGGCATTACCAATTGCTGAGTACGGTACACAGTACAATAATTGGATGAAACCTAAAACCATAGACATCTTTTAGCTAATAAATATAATGATGATGTCAAAAAAGTACTCTGCAAAAAGTATCAATGAAAACTAGACGTGATTTATTTTCAAAAAAAGAAAATTAACGACTTGATGACTTATTTATTAACAAAACTTATAGATTACTAGCTTCTCGTGGCTTGGTTTCACCCGCGGCTTTGCTTATTGTTCTGCTAGCGTGATCTTACATAGCCTATAACCGAACCTAAGAACCGAGTTCCAGAGATTAGCGCGTTCGAACAAACAAACTCATCCGTTCTATATAATAGTGAAGTTTTATATATGAATATTTACCACAGTTCACATGTTGCTTTTACCTTTTTGTAGCAATATGCCAATAGCCTGTAAAGCACACATTTTACTTTTATTTTTTCCTTTACAACATAGAAAGCTTTAATTACTTACCTATAGAGTTAAGTGTATTATCTGTGTCACTTAGCATGCAACTTGAAATTGTACCTTACAAAAATTTAACCTGGTGATTAAAAAGGTCGCCTGAGTTTCTTGCGAGTTCTTCTCATGCCCCACCTTACGTCAGCGAACTGGCTGTGGGTTAATTGGCTGACATTTTGTATTTTTTTACGTTCGTAAGTAGTAATTTAATTAATCTATATGAATAGATATATTTTCATTTTCATTTTTCAATAAATGTTGTAAATTATGCACTGTGTTGGCAAAAGTAGAAGCTTATGATGGAGTTGAAGGAAAAGTTCAAAATATTTGCATATCTGGCGGCTAGACTACAAAGAATAAAGTTTTAGATAGAGTACATTAAAAAGTTACTGGAGACTTGAAAATATGACAAATTAAAACCTAGGATTCATTCCTTTATTATAACTTAATATTTGAGTTCTGAGTACAATTCATTTTACTTGAACTTTTTATCGCAATTCTTGTAATAGTAGATAAGTACAATATTAAATGAAAGAAAATACTTTAATTTTTACTTTTATATATAAAAATGTATTAACTTATGAGCAACTAGGTACATTTATCAATTAAAATTAATTGAATATCTCCTTATTAAATGACGTTTGGTAATATTGACGGGCCTGAATTTGTTTTAGAACAAAAATAGACTACTTTAACATTTATATAAAAATATCAAACAATTTTACTCAGGTTCCTAAATAATAATATTTGATTGTAGCAGTTCTGGGATTATATACCATGTAATATGTATGGGATATGTACGTACCTATTTTATATCCCCTTACGCCTGAGGCTTCTATCAGTGTACCATTAAATTCTATATAAAAAAGGGACTAAAACTCAATTTACGATGACAAATAAATATTTCCCGTTACTGGTTTTATTTCAAATCTATTATTCGATAAAGAAAGTCTGAAATTGGAGCAATCGTGGTGATCAATGCTCATGCCGTCTTTGTATGAGCTTTTTGACCTGCAGTGGAATAGTAGAAAACCGTACCTCTGCCTATCTTTTCTAGAACAAAAGCGTAATGTAATAAAAACTTATCATAGTACCATTCGCCAGCTAATGTAATGCCATTTGTAAAACTTTCTTGGCACCAATAGACCTATGTCACTAGAAAATAGGTTTAATACCTAACAATACTGTAAACTGCAATTGCCAGTTATTTAGCTCTAGCTTGGAAGATAGCCAAGGAGCTTAATAGTACTATTGAACGTACCATATAATAAATAATAATAATAATATTCTACCATATTCACACAGTGCCATCTAGCCCCAAATTAAGCAATTATATTTGCTTGTAGTATGGGTACTAAACAACTGATATACCTACTACATAAATACATTTTTTTTTTGTAAATACGTACATATTATAGATAAATTACACCCAGACACAGAACAAACAATCATGCTCATCACACAAATATTTGTCCTGGGTGGGAATCGAACCCACGACCTCCGGCTTAGCAGTCAATGTCACTAACCACTAGACCAACAGGCCAGTCAAATGAAATGATAGTAAGTGTAAAGCTCTGTAATGTAAAAATTAAAGTAATGATAAAAATGGATTAGTTTAGAAATGCTATTACGCGTTTTATCTCAAAAGGGATACAATCGTTGTTGATATTTTCTTGTCACTAGCTATAATGATAATGAATCAGCTAAAAGACAACTGCTGGATACGGGCCTTCTCAATTTTTACCACCTTAACCGGTCGTACCCGCCCTCATCCATCGGTTATACGTCACCATCAAGTCGTCGGTACAAATTTTTAATAATCATAATAAAATTTAATACTTACATAACTTCACGCCTGACTCCCAATAAAGGGGCAAGCAGAGACTATAGAACGCCATTTGCTACGATCCAAACATACTTCCTTTGCCTCTTCAACATTCATTAATCCTTTCATACACACACGTCGGTTACGGGTGCTAAAATGTAATACTTACATAACTTCACGCCTGACTCCCAATAAAGGGGCAAGCAGAGACTATAGAACGCCATTTGCTACGATCCAAACATACTTCCGTTGCCTCTTCAACATTCATTAATCCTTTCATACACACACGTCGGTTACGGGTGCTTGTAATTGTGCCTTTTGTCAACACATCTCCTATTTGGTCCGTGTATGTCCGTCTAGGGCGACCCCTACCAACTTTCCCAGGCATTTTCTCTCCATAAATCTCTTTTGTTATCCTACTTTCATCCATTCTTTCCAAATGTCCAAACCACTTTAAAATACTTATTTCAATTTGTTAATAGCATCACCAAAATATGACGACATCCAATATGCCTTTGAAAATCCTCGTCAAACATCATCTAATGTCAATAGGACTGTAAGAAGAGATGATAATAACAGAATTAAACATTGTTTTAACAAAACGCGTATACGTATCTTGTGCAAATTTGCTCGATTTGCCTACTTAATCCAAAAAACGATGCAAACGTTCTCTTAATTGCAAAGAGACTAAGTTTAAATAAATGGGGAATAAATTAACTGTCATCGTCACGTTTGACTGCATTTCACAATAATTACTGTCGGAAGTGATGCGAGAGCTCAAAGTAAACATTACGGGAATTAATAAAGTACTGCTACTGAAATAACTGTACCGAAAACTGATTTGAGGCGTAAAAATGTAAAATTGATGAATCTTTAGTTAATCACAATTTTGTTTTTGGATCTATCATTAATAACTCGTTAAGATAGTAACTGTTTTCATCGTCATGATTATTAAACAGAAGGCGTCTAATTTATAGTTGTTTATCAAACTTTGAAATAAATTTATCTTCTTTGACTCCCGGAAAGAAAAATATTAATCAATGTTCAAATAAATATAAAATTCTAGAGCGGAAATCGAACCTGCGAGTCTCAGGATACCAGCCCTTGTACTGAGTATTTTATGCAAAATCCTGCTCGCAAGTTTTACTTTAGACTTTTTCCATTACTTGCGTTGGGGGTGACGTTTTTATTTGGTTTAAATAACGAGTTGGGTCTATAATTTTATTTTCTTCATTTTAAAAAACATATTAGACGTTGTAAACTTTATAAAAATTAATGGTCTCGAACTACAACAGCAAAGCGCCGGGGAGCCAATTTCCGCCTTTCCTTTTTCCTCACCTCCCTCAATTCCTTCAAATACGCCACTCCCTTTACGGTAGCTTACAGGCTTCGCAGAGTAGAAGGCTTGGCACTGTAGAAGCAATGGAGTCGTCCATGAGCGACAGTTACCACTTACCATCAGGTGATCAAAAAATAAAATAAAAATAAATCCAAATATTTCGTCACAATTATTCTGAGTAGAACATGGTTAAGACGAGCATGTGAGAAGATTGACACAAACTAAGATAGCTTTAAGCTTAATAGTTCATAAATTAGAGCTGTGTATGATAATGACGATGATGACAATTTTGGTTTGGATAATTGACTTGACTTGATTGATTTGATTGATTTGAATGATTTGATTGATTTGATCGATTTGATCGATTTGATCGATTTGATCGATTTGATCGATTTGATCGATTTGATTGATTTGATTGATATTCGGTCGATTCATGAAGTCCAAGAATTCACCTCTGTCTCCAATTCATAGTATGAACATGTGACACGAAATCTGTGGTAATCACTGCGGTCGAAAAGTATGCGTTCAATCAGGTATTATTAACTCCTTATTGACCGCAGACGGTTAAGTTCTGTGGATGATTAATGTGCAGAAACATTGGCTAACTGCCAACAATATAAGGTCGCTCTGAACAATGGGAGTGTCTTATAAAGCAAAAGCCAAATTGGCGCTATTAGATCTTTTTTATTGCCTATAGTAGCAGACGAGCCAACATCCTACCTGATGGTAAGTGGCAACTGTCCTTCATGAACTTCTGCAATGCCAGGGGCTCTGCGAAGCCGCTGCCTACTGTGATATTAATGCTCTCTTTAAACTTCGTTTGAAGAAGGACATGACATAGTGTTAATTGTGATCGAATTCAACAGATTTGTTTAAGTCATTTACATGTATTTGCGTGGAAAGTTAAATGACTATTGTCATAAGATAACATATAGAGATAAGAATCTAGAAGTGTTAAAAATCATTTTACTCACTTCAACAGGTCTGAGACCCTAGACAAGTGGCAAAGATTCCTATTCTATTCATAGAATAGATAGAAAAATGTATTGGATTGACATAAGCTAACGCCGACGCTTATGTCAATCTCATACATTTTGTAATCTATTCTATGAATAGAATAGAAATCTTTGACACTTGTCTAAGGCCTATGTTAAAAATGTGCTGGCTTTGTATATTATAAATATACTAATTCATATAGTTATTCATAATATAATATTCATTACATATACCTTTCGGTTTTCTTTTAATATTACTAAATTAAAATGCCAGATAGCTTTGTAAAACTATATGCAACAAAAGCAAAAGTCAATTCAGTAAGTCGTTCATTAATATTAAACACCAACATTTACTTTTAATTAACAACAAACTTCCGCTGATTTGATTATCAAAATCACGTTAGTAACAATGTCTACGAAACAGCTCTACTTTAATCAAATCATTTATTATTAAATTCGAAATGTAAACAATTTCTGGTAAGCGTTTTGTATAAATATTCAATTTGAGAAATATCTATGCTTCAATGTTGTTGAAGGGAGTGACAGCTACTCCCTTTAGGCCGTGCATAACTCGTTTCTTGGAAATGTTAAACCTTGGCTTAAAGGCCGCTTAACACGGCTTGACATTGCAAAAGTTTATGAGCCAAGTCACCACTTTTAGACACATCAGCCACAGGGCTAATAGCAAAAATAAAATCATTTCAATACTTGGTTTGCTCTGTGTACTGCTAACCAAAAACACCGTTACTATGTATATGACACTATTTTTAGCAAATAGGTCTTACGTAAGACACTTTAAAATTGTATTTTATGTTGCATATTTTATGTACTTACAACGTTTCTCTAATATACATTGTTATGTTTCTGGTATAAATGTCCTTTAAAATTATTCGACAACTTTTGTACGATTATTTGAATTCTGTGTTAGAAAAGAACTAACTTATTACAGTACAGATTTTTTACAAATACCACACGTCTGAAGATTATAATAGAAAAAGGAAATAATGAAATATTAATAAGCAACATTAAACCTTACCTAAATTATGATATAGGATAAAATAGGCTAAACGGGCATAATATTTAACTCTACTTACTCAGGAAGCGATGCTAAATGGCACTACTTCTCCTTCACACATAAATAGATACATACACTCATATTATGTATAGCTACGATCGCAAAATGGGTGTACTTTGTGTCCGTTAAATGTATGTTTGTATAGTCCCCCGCGACACAGGGCTTGTTCCCTATAGTACAGGAGTTGTCTTAAAAAAGTCACTTGAGTCTCGGAGTGGTTACAACCATTTTAATTACCTAACATCGTGTTTGTTGTCATGACTCATGGTCGTCGTCATAAGTACCTTTCTAAATACCGATCATTATAATTTGAAGACACGATTGATGCTATGAATCGTTCAGTGCAAAATCGCTTTTACAATATGTCAATGTGTCTATTAATGACAGTGCTTCAGCGCTGAACGGAAAATTTTCAAGAATCTTGGATTGAACTTAGTATGTAGAAAGTCAGCATTTTGTGAGATACTGCTTCATGACTAGAAAAATTGGAAAACAGCGCTGATAAAGAATTTTAGCATTTAATTGTGTTACAATTACTACTAGGCATATTTTTTTTAATACTATACTTGTTATTTTTAATTCTATATCATGTAACCCTTCTAAAATATTAACCCAGCTTTTACTAACTGTTTTGTCCCAAATTCAAAGCACATAAGCTATCTTGATTTTCATAAACGCTAACTTCACAAAATCGCTTTTATCATAAAAAACGGTTAAAGTAACCAATTCCAATAGACCTATCTGCGTTCTAGACATATGTAAAACTTGGAACAAATAAACTAACTCTGTAAAGATATACGGATCATTTTATATTGGTTATATCAACATTCTTATAATTTTTGATTACGTAACATTTCTTCTATCTTCTAGTTGTGTCACAGCTGAACTTATATAACCTTAAAACTGTTGATTAAAAGTTTCTTAATAAAATGTCAAATACTATCTTTGTTAAGAACTTGTCTTATAAAAGAAGTAGTTTTAAGATAAGTTTATAAGTTAGCTTGCAGTCTGTCGCAATTTACCGACTCAGTATTATATCGCTCTGTCTCTGATAGTGTTAGCAGAAGTTTATTACAGATCGATGGCCAACTATATTATGATAATTTTAACCGAAAGACTGCTGAGTATAGTCTTGCTGGAGAATATACAATATAGTTTAGTTACATACCCTATTACCTTCTTTTATAACTGGGCTATCATACGCAAAAATAATTTTCCAAATCCGACTAGTAGTTCTAGAGATTAGCGCGTTCAAACATACAAACAAACAAACTCTTTTGTTTTATGTAATAGTATAGATGTGTAGCATTACGATAGGTTTGACACTAAATTTGTTTAATATTCTTCATGTTTCATTACATCTAATAATAATATATAAAATTCTCGTGTCACGGTGTTTGTAATTAAACACCTCCGAAACGGCTCGACCGATTTTCGTGAAATTTTGTGGGCATATCGGCTAGGGTGGCGAATCGGACATATACTTTTCATCCCCCTAAATGTTAACCCTTAATTTTTTTAGGGAGGGGAGAAGTGGCATGGGAGGAGTGGGGTAGAAGGGTCAGGGAGAAGAGAAAAGTTTCTGTAGTGAAAATTTGCTTTTGTGTACTGTATATTTTTTTTACGGGGGATATCTTTAGGTAGGTGAAAGATAGTTTGTAGAATGGGAGATTAAAAATAGTACGGAAAACAGAATAAAATAATATACAGAATGTGTATTGGAAAAAAATATTCACGCGAGCGAAGCCGAGGGCAAAAGCTAGTTATGACATAAAATCAAAAATAACCAATATATCACACGCAATACTTACTTATCTATAAGCATATCGTCATAATATTTGTTAGTAATATATCCAGCAATAAAATACCCATAAAATCTGGACGAGCATTTACGATTACCTAATACCCTTTCAATGAATCGCTATAACTTATACGATTGAACAGTTAAAGGGTTTACGTTTGTCGACAATATTAGAAATATATCGATATAAGCTAGAGATTATTTGAATGAAGTATATCTAGAGGGATTATTAATTAAATTTGGATTAGGTATTATCTTTCATCTTTAACATTAGCATAGGCTGGTAATATACAAGTTGGATTGATGAATGAGAGCAATTTAAAGTAAGGAAGCTTAGAAAAGATTAGAATCCATTCTCATGATCTAAATTAATTAAAATTTAAAAAAGAAGGTCCTTCGAGGAAGGTTATAGGCTATAATAAAAAAAAAAAACCAATAACTACTAACTACTTGTTTGCTCATTGTAAACTGTAATGCATGCCGTGGCAACTTGTAACTGAAACAGCACTATTGCTTGAGCCACATAACAAAATTTGTAATACTTAATCATTTCCTAAGTGTATGTTTTGTAAGTTGTCCTATTAATAAATAAATAAATAAATAACATCACGCTCCTGGCGACGGGAGAAGAGCAGTAAGCAAAGACAAGGACGAAACCGCGCCGCAGAAAGTTAGTTACTTAATAAACATAAAACACTCCGACATAAACAGATTATAACAATGTATCAGGCATATAGTAATATCACTTTATGCAGCTGCTTCTGAAGATTATAATAGTTCATTACGTTTTATAAATAAGAGGTACACAATATTTGTAATTAATATGAATTGGGCAGGGAGCGAAGTGGTTAGAGTAACGTTGTAAGGGGAGCGAAAAATAATATAACAATAATAATAATATTCTACCACATTCACACAACGCCATCTAGCCCCAAATTAAGCAATTATATTTGCTTGTGTTATGGGTACTAAACAACTGATATACTACTTATATACATTTTATAGACTAGCTGACCCGGCGAACTTCGTTCCGCCTAACAGTCGATCAACATTACTTTATTTTTCTAAAATAATAGAATTTTTCTAAAATAAAGGTAGCCTAAATTACTCCTTATTACATCAGCTACCGGCCAATAAAAGTCCCGTCAAAATCGGTCCAGCCATTTCAGAGATTAGCCGGAACAAACAGACAGACAGACAGACAAAAATTGTAAAAAATGTTATTTTGGTGTATGGTACCGTATATATATTCATATTACATGTAGTAAAAAACGGATATTTCAATATTACAAACAGACACTCAAATTTTATTAGGTATATGTATAGATTAGCACAACCGTATAATATTTTGTGATTAATTACTAATTATGTAATCTCTGTATGGTAGCCTGATAGTAATTGCCCTAATCTTTTCAGCCTACGCGTATCTTGCAAATACTATATACTTGAAAATACATATATCCTTTGAAATTGTACAAGAAATAATTTTAACGTGAAATAGTTATATAAAATGAATTAACATAAAGCAATAAATTCGTTCCCGTTCGTTTACGCTGCGACGCTAATGTATTCATTTTCTAGTATTATTTACAGGACATTATTTTCAATAGCTGTTGCCCGCGACTTCGTTCGCGTGAAAATTCAGATGGGTGTCTCTATGAGAATATTGCGTGGCTGATTTTATGGCAATCGTACATTGTATCAGTATTATCCGTCTCTATGGCGAATCCAGTTTAAACCCGCTACAGCTAAAACTGACAAACCACTTTCACACAAACTTGCGACTCTTATTATCTTATCTTAGGTGGTTTCTGAATATTAAAAAAAGAGTATTTTCTAGTAATTTGGTAATCCTACTATAAAAACTATAGAAGTTTCATACAAACTTTGCCACCCTTAGGGGATGGATTTCGCAAAATTCCGTCTAAGTGAGCACCTTTATTCTAATAGGAATGACAATGCAAAGTTTGAGATTCCTAGCACTTGTTGTTTCTGAGATTTCGTAATAAGTGAGTGAGTGACCTTTTGGGCTTCGCTCGCGTGAATGTCGTTTTTTCCATTAGACATTTTTATATTGTTTAAATACTGTTTTTCATACTATTTTTAATCTCCTATTCATGCAAATCCTCTTTCACCTACCTAAAGATATCCCTCGTAATATCAATATACAATACACAAAGGCAAATTTTCACTACAATAACTTGGCCCTTCCCCTTCTTCCCTATTGTACTTTTTCTCCACTCTCCACAGTTTCCTCCTTCCTCTCTTTCCCTCCCCCTTTTCCTCTTCACCTCCTTCAGCATCCCTTGCCCCTCCTCCAGCATCTCTTGCCTTTTCCTCCAATTCCCTCTACCTTGCCTCCTCACTTTCCCCTCTCTTCCCTCTTCCTTCTCCTTCCTTTTCCTCCTTTCCTCTCCCTTCCTATCGCTTCCTATCGCTTCCTATCCCTTCCCCTCCCTTTTTCACCATTCGAGAACTCCTTTCTTTCCGCGTTCCTTCTCCCTCCCTTCCTCTACCGTCTCCCTCACTTTCCTCTAATTTTTCCCTCATTCACCCCTCACTTCCTCTCGATCCCTCTCACTTCCCCTCACTCCCTCCCTCGCTTCCGCCTCACTCCCCCTCACTTCCCCTCACTCCCCCCTCACTTCCTCCTCACTGCCCCCTCACTCCCCCTCATTTCTCCCTCAATATCCCCTCACTTCCCCTTCACTTCCCCGTTACTTCTCCGTCACTTTTCCCTCACTTCCCCTCACTTTCCTCTTACTTTCCTCTAACATTCCCCTCACTTTCTCCTCACTTCTCCCTCACTTCTCCCTGGCTTTCCCCTTACTTCCCTCTGACTTCCCCCTAACTTTCCCTTCACTTCTCCCGCATTTCCCCCAAGCTTCCATTTCACTTCCCCCTCACTTCCCCACCACTTTCCTCTCACTTCCCCATCATTTCCCCTCCCTTCCTCCTTCTCCTCAATTCCTCCTTTTCCTCCCTCCTTTCCCTCCCTCCCCCTCCCTATAAATTTCAAGTCGCTAGCTTCAAAACCTAAAGATCTTTGTATAGAATATTTCAGCCCTCTAAATCCACCCTTGTCAAAATAAAATTATAATAATATTTTTTAACCGACTTCAAAAAAGGAGGATGTTTCTCAATTCGACCGTATATATATATTTTTTTTTATGTGTGTTCGCGGATAACTCCGTCATTTATGAACCGATTTTGATGATTCTTTTTCTGTTAGAAAGGAGATATCCCAAGGGTAGTACCATAATAAGGAAACCAGGATCTGATGATGGCATCCTAGAGAAATCGAGGGGAACTTTCAAAAATCGTACTGACGTCTAGTGCATTAAGGCTACTATTTAGTGAAGGTTTGGAGTCGATCTGATGATGGACCATAAAGACAGTCGAGGTACCTCCTCAACGATGTAAAGCAATTATTTGGTGTTTTGAATTAATCCATTTCTAATGATGAGAACTTTGCTCCCATATGGGTTATAAGTGCCATTACAGGTGACCATAGACAGTCGAGGGAATTCCTCAACAGCAGTCATGTCGGGCTTACTTCATACGGTTCAATATGCCAAAATGTTTAGTGTTTACAAAAATAATTCCTAAGTAAGATTTAGGTCTACCCATCACTAAAAATTGTAAAATAAAATATTTTTTAACAAAAAGAAAACCGACTTCATCCAGGAAGGAAACTAAAAAGTAAAAAATAAATTTACATAGCATTTAAATACTCAATAACTAAATACTATAAAAATCTTACTACACTAGCAAATTAAAATTGATAATACCTACAGGTACCTAGTTATTGTTTTAAATACTATATGAACTTTACTACAATAGCAAATTAAGATTGATAATACCTATAAGTACCTAGTTATTGTTTTACTTGGCACCAACTTCAAAATTATAAAATACTTATTTAAATATTTTTGATTAATTGAATCAAAATACGAATTACTATGTGCTATGTAAATTTATTTTTTATTTTTTAGTTTCCTTCCAGGTTGAAGTCGGTTTTCTTTTTGTTAAAAAATATTTTATTATTTAAATAGAAGTATTCCAAAACAAAATTTCAAAACTGTAAGTTAAAAAATGAAGAAGGTCCATATAATCGATTTCATCCCTTTTCACACACTTAGGAATTAAATTTTTAAAAACCCTTCTTTAGTACAACCTCTAGACATTTAGACAAACACACCCTCCAAATTTCAAGTCATTACGACCAGCAGTTTAGGCTGTGCGTTGTCTGTTAGTCAGTCAGTCAGTCAGGACAAAGCCTTATATAATATGTATGGGTGTATGGATGTATGGATTAGACGTATAGCCATCGGGGATCAAAGCATACAGGCTGCTAGGAATGCTAACACGTGATAGAGCCACATAAAGCTGACCGTGCGAAAAACAGCTAATACTTAGATCCACGCCCAAAACTTTTAGTTGTGTCTGACCTTGGGCTTTATTAATTGTCATCGCGAAACATAGGCTCACTGGAAACTGGATTCATTTAAAACTAAACGGCAAATTGTTTAGAATGAGAGGAATCCGAAAAATAAAAACGATATCAGCTATGCCGTAACCTGTTAAAGTCTCTGTTCTATCAGATTTCGTAGTAAATTAACAAATGTTCGACGTGATTCTTTAAATTGGCATAACTTTTTTATTTATCAACCGATTGACATGTAACAAACACTAAATGTTAAGTGAAGCCGTTTCTGAGATTAGCGTGAACAAACGCACAGATAAACAGACAAACAGACAAAAATTGTAACAATCATTGTTTTGGGTTCTATTTGCGTTGATAAAAGCCCCAATAATTTTTTTTTCATGTTTCTTCCATGTACAGACAGCGATCGGTTACATTTTTATTATATGTATAGATAAATTACACCAAGACACAGAACAAACAATCATGCTCATCACACAAAGGTTTGTCCTGGGTGGTTCACGAACTCCGGCTTAGCAGTCAGGTTCACTAACCACTAGACTAACAGGCCAGTCAAATGAAATAAAATGAAAATGAAAATGTATTTATTCATAGGTTAATTAAATTAACACTTATGAACGTTAAAATTTACAAAATGTTAGCCAATCAACCTACAGCCAGTTCGCTGGTGAAGTAGAACCATGACAAGAATTGGTAAAACACTCAGGCCACTCTTTTCAATCGCAACATGTGAACTGTGGTAAATGTTTCTATGTAGGTATTATATAAACGCTTTTTCTTCTATCAAGAGTTTGAATAAGACAGTCTATTCGAACACTAGAATAATATAATAGAACCTGATATTCGTTATTGATCCTGAATCTTTTGTTATGTCGTCGAAAACTACATCACTAAATAAAAAATATATGTTACTAAATCTCTTTTTGCTGCTACTATCTATATATAGCGAAAGAGTTTGTTTGTTTGTACGCGCTAATCTCTGGAACTACCAGTTGGATTTGAATACTTCTTTTTGCCCAGGTCTCGAGGAAGGTTATAGGCTATGTAATATCACACTACTAGCGACGGGAGCAGAGCAGTGAGCAAAGACGCGGGTGAAACCGGGCTGTGGAAGGATAGTTAGGTATAAAATAAAAGAAATAGTAGCTGATATAAAAAACGAAAAATTGTAGAATAATATTATTCGTTTTAAAGTAAAAAAAATACAATATCTCTAAATACATCAACACAACCGCGTACCTACCTCAGACTAAAAACACTCATTGTTTTTTCGACAACCAAAACCATGTAACACATTCCAAAGTGGAATATTTTATTTTATTAGTACTAACAAAACATGTAAAACAACAAACTGGAAAAAAAAAATTGTGCCGACGCTACATTGCAATTATTATATGTCACTCCCAAGATATAATACGAATCCAATGACAAAACATAATGTTAAATTAGGCTGTAGAGCGAGCCAAAGAAATAGACAACATAAAAATACATAAAAAACTACATACATAGATATATACGCTCAAAAAACATTACCCTTCTTAAACTCAGCAGTCGGTCATTAGTAATGAAAGAGTAACTAAAACACCAACAGCTTTCTGCTTCGTTTATTATATCAAGCAACCTAATGAAGCCTGTTATTGATTAATTTGTTGCTTTCATACTATATTGAGTAATTCGGTTTGTTTTGAATTAATCACATGGATATGTCTCTGGATGATGCTATTATATTAATTCAATGAGTCGAACTTAGGAAATTGTGTTATCAAGTTTCTCACTTAAGCGTATTCAAACCTGAGCGGTATTCGCTACCGCCTGTACTAAAGAAATCCGAGTGGGTATGCGGTAATAATACTGTATATCGCGTGAGTTTCGCTCACGAAGGTATGAACTATTCGCCAGTTCGAGTGGGTATGCGGTATTCCACTCTAGCCGCAAAATTTCATACTAAATACCTGAGCGAAATCCGCGCGGTATGTACTCTCTACTGATAGCGGCAGCGAATACCGCTTATGTTTGAATAAGCCTTAACTAAATGATACTCTTAAGGTTGTGTTACATGATCCTATTTCTAAAATTTATTTCCAAATCTATATCTATACTAATAAATAAAGCGGAAGAGTTTGTTAGTTTATTTGTACGCGCTAATCTCTGGAGCTACCAGTCGGATTTGAAAGTTATTTTTGCGTATGATAGCCCAGTTCTCAAGGAAGGCTATAGGCTATGTAATATCACGCTACTGGCGACGGAAGCAGAGCAGTAAGCAAGGACGAGGGTGAAACTGCGATGTGAAAAGCTAGTTCAGTTTATAGCATCACATAATGACTGGCCTGTTGGTCTAGTGGTTAGTGACCCTGACTGCTAAGCCGGAGGTCGTGGGTTCGATTCCCACCCAGGACAAACCTTTGTGTGATGAGCATGATTGTTTGTTCTGTGTCTGGGTGTAATTTATCTATAATATGTATGTATTTACAAAAAAAAATGTATATAAGTAGTATATCAGTTGTTTAGTACCCATAACACAAGCAAATATAATTGCTTAATTTGGGGCTAAATGGCGCTGTGTGAATGTGGTAGAATATTATTATATTATTATTATTATTACATAATAATATTATCACTAGCTTGAAGATGTTATGCATTTGCAGGCAATAAGCCTCTCCTCAAGGGAGGTTACCATAGTAACCAAGCTTGGAAAGAGGACATTCAGTCGCAATCCTGCTGCCTGTTACCAGATAGTCTCTTACGGTGATTATAGGCCCTCCTACAACCACCTCTTATAGCATTATTTTTTTTAATATTACTTTGTATTTT
This sequence comes from Parascotia fuliginaria, assembly GCA_963082885.1. Classification (NCBI taxonomy): domain Eukaryota; kingdom Metazoa; phylum Arthropoda; class Insecta; order Lepidoptera; family Erebidae; genus Parascotia; species Parascotia fuliginaria. The sequence continues at coordinate 7,425,420 of OY720197.1, forward strand.
ATCTTTTTCTTTTGTTCTATTAAAAACAAGGATAGAGACAAAGTAAGGTTATATTAAGATTGCTGTATCAGCTTGTGGTAGGCCTGTGGCTTTCTTTTTTTACACGATTTTTATTTGGAAACTCGTTTTTATGCTATGAATCTTTCAGCGCTGAATCGCTTTACAATATGTTAATACGGCTAATTTTTTAGCGCCTAACGAAACATCGGGATTTTCAAGAATGTTGAAATGAAGTTTGAACCATTGTTGTTCGTCCATTACAGCATCCCACGGGAATAGATGTGAGTGTGAGTGATGAGAAGATTTCAAAATAATGTTTCATTCTTAACAAATAGGTACACTAATATTTTCATCTTATAGCTCAGAATCTCAAGGACACGCTAGATAATTGAAAGAAAGCCATTAGGTAAAAACTATCGAAATATCAAATAAGAATAAATAAAAATAAAATCTTGAAGTAAAATGCATTCGTCTCTAAAAATAATAATCTTTCTTTAAATTGAGCATAACCAACCTTGTAGAAAAAGAGGAAAAGCATAAATTTTACCAAACTCGTAACGTGTCTAAGGTATCTTACACGAAACAAAAGTTCATCAATCATGCCTAATACAATAGAAACTTGTATGTTTCATAGACAGAAGAGGATTAATGTAATAACGGATAAAGGTAACAGCAAAGTTTTGTCTATAACTAAGGACCTGCACCTGCTTTGCACGTGTTTTTCCATGATTTTTACATTATGATAATATTTTATGGTAGTAAATCCACGCTGGTTTCAACCGAATGGACCGGATCGACCGGAGAAGAACTACTCTCTATTAGAATATCAACGTAAGGTAGTAGTATCCGTACTATTGCGTTTTGTTCGGTGAGTGAAAGTGCCGGTAACTCAATGTCCCCCTTTTCCTTTTTCCTCATCTCCCTTAATCACTTTACCTACCCCATTCCCTTTACGGTAGGCAGCGGCTTCGCGGTCTCTGGCATAGCTAATGTAATGCCAGAGAATCTGAGTCGTCCGTGAGCGACAATTACCACTTACCATCAAGTGGGCCTTTTGCTCGTCTGCAACTGTGGCTATAAAATAAAATTATTACAAATCTTTAAAGTTCTCGACTTTTCTCTACTATAATAATAATATATTATACTTATAAACCTTTCAAAAGAAATGCTCTAAACGACAATAAAGCCGTGTTTAAATCTGTTGTGTGATTTAGAAGAAGTTACCGAAGGAATAGACAATATATAATTTATACTAGTTATTTATAGATAGTCATAAACTGCCAGATTTTTTGGAACTAGGTGTTTAATAAAATTGATTATTCGAATACAATTAACATCAGTTTAATGCTTTTACCTTACTCGGGTTTTTAAATCTTTCCTAGTTTTAGAATTAGGCCCGGATAGACCTAGGTGTTAGAGAAAAGAAGAAAGCCTCTCTTAAGATACTATTGCTTTTCGTTTTGTGAGTAAAAGCGTCAAAAGTCGAATTATCATTGTTCTTCTCCTTAATTCTTTTCCTTTATTGTTACACTATTAAAGGCAACTAAGCATTGTTTCTAAAATATTTAAACAATAAACTCATGTGGAATAGTATAAAATATGCTTTAATGATTTTGCACGATGAATAACTTACAATTTAAATTATCCTAATAATATTATAAATGCGAACTTGAAATTGTTATTATGTAGGTACATAGATACGTTGCCAGAGACATTTTTTATTCCGAAAATCAGTCTGATTCCTGAGTTAAAAAGTACCATTTTCCGCGCGGGTGAAGCCACAGGGTGCAGGTAGCGTAACAAGAAATAGTGACAATGAGCGATTTTAAAATCTATTTCAGATGTCTACCTGTTGTAGTTACAACTTACTGTCAATGTCACATTCTGTACAAAGAAAGTTATGCAAAAAGTTCAAGTACAATTTTGTCCTAAAAAGAAAAATCCATTTCCATAATTATGAAAAATCACGCAAACCCATCAAATTCTGTACTCAAGATTTTCCACCAATTTGAAGTAGTTCAAAGTTAAGTCATATAAAGAATAAAAGAATTTCCAAACTTAAAATACTGACCTCCTTTTGAAGACGCAAATTTTCCAACCAAAACTTTTCTGTCGTATTTTAGAGGCGTAATGATAATGATTTTTCTTTGGCAAGTTTGGTTAGTAAATTGTTTGGTAAAGATAAACGGAAAACGGTGTTTTTTTTACAAATACGATTACTGTAATGATACCGTGTTTGTTTACATTGTTTGTGGTCGACATTGCAGTGTTAAACACTTACTTAGTCTTTATCACATTATTTAAGTATTAGGTTTAGACTGCGTTCTTTGTATTGGGAGTGGGTGAGACTCTGCACTAGTTTATGGGCTCTTAATTATTATACAGGACAAAACTTTATGTGCATAAATATTTGTTCTAGGTTTGGGTGTATTTTGATTCGTAAATTGTATGTTTGTAAGGATTTTTTGTAGATTTTCATAAGCTAAATGTAGCTCAGAGTCCGGCTAGAGGAGCCATAGATGTCTCATTTAGTACATATTATACACTGCTTACATGAGTAGTAGATACATAATTATCTAAAAAGCTCTCGTACATTTTCATGACAATGTATCGTTAGATACATTGTCATGAAAAAGAAAAATGATACATTGTCATGAAAAAGAAAAATGTATAAAAATTTAGTAGGAAACCTGTACTCATCTTAGCTAATAGAGGGCTGTATTATTACAGAAGACAGCTTGGATGCAAACCTAACAATAAGCTATTGTAATCTTGAAAAAACATGTTCACCTCAACATGGGGACATTTGCATGCATAACATAACACTGGATTCTGCTTCACTAGGGTTGATACATTAGAATAAGACTTCCATATTACACACACATCAGTTTATTTTAAGGGCAAGTTTAATTCAAGATACTTGCCCACTAAATACTTTTAAGTATATTAATCCATATTAATATTATAAATGAGAAAGTATTCAGTCTGTCTGTTTGTCTGTTAAGCTTTCATGCCTAAACCACTGAACCGATTTTGATGAAATTTGGTAGAATAGACTTTGAGGAACAACATAGGCTATCTTTTATCTCAAAAATGACTTGTAGGGGTTGAAATAGGAGATGCAATTTTGTACAGAAAATGCGATATAACCAACATTCACGTGGGCAGAGCTGCGGGCAACAGCTAGTTTTACATATTACTGACCAACTAGTTTTACATATAGACCTGTTGCGACCCGCCTGTAGTGTGCCAGAGTTCATACAAAATGTACTAAATAAAAGAGATGTAGAAGATGTTTTGTGTTATGCGATGCGATGCGAAGCGTTGCGACCCGCTGTAATTTGCGCTAGCCTAAAACAACAGGGAGACAGTCGGCTAACCCAGTGTATATAGACTATTAATCCGGTAAAAGCTATTTATATAATCGTCGTCTATCCGAAGGTGTCGTACATTATGCAATACACAAAGGCGACGACGACGGTATGGATCTGAAACTGACACCTGAGGACGGAACATGCCGAAGTCTACTCCATTATTTATAGGAACATATTCAGCTATTACATAAGAGATATTAATGTAATATGCTTGTGATACATAAATAATCTTATGCCATTCACATTTCTAACTCGAATTTCATTGATACGTTCTTTCGTGTTGAATCTGTTCTTGGAATGCGCTCCCTTCCGAGATCAGGATGACAACAAATAGTTTTACATTCAAGATGAAGGGTAAGAGAGTACTTGAAATAAAATTGGCAGAATCATCACACCTATATGTATCGTATAATATTTTCAGTTGCAAACGCATCTACTTTGTCTTATCTCTGCATCACCCTGTGAGGTTGACTGGTAGAGAATGCCTTCGGCAATAAGTCCGCCTTTATACTTTGTTTATGAAGTTGGTAAATTAATAAATAAATAAATAAATCTAAATTAGGTAGGGATGCATTGCAAGAACATTTTGTACTATCATCATCACCTTCATAAATATCCCTAATATTGTATCCATTTGTTGTAATCTCGGTAAAATATTTATCAATCACAAACCTAAGATCATGTGACGTACACTGTCGTTTATATTTACCTGCAACAAATAAGTTAAAATATATAAAATCAAAAATGCTAAATTAAGACAATAATGACTTGTGAGAGTTTGCAAAGCTTATTATACATAATTATACTATGACTAAAATAAAACGGTAACAATTTTAAAAACAATATACACAAAAATCAATAACATTCCTAAATATTAGTTTGCCCGGTTTCCCTGCTAATTTTTGTAAACCAGAGAATTTTGTCCGAAACGTTTATATAAATAATAAATCGCTATCTCTGCAATTATAAAAATATAGTGTCGAGAATTTTGAAAAAAAGGTAATTAATTATAGGTCTCGTAAAAAGCAGAAGGCGCTGTCCTAATGACATCACTCGCGCGATGATGCCATGCGATTTCATCGTGCGATGAAACTGATCGCGCGATATCAAATAGTACTTATGTCCTGTTTTGGAGCGATTCGATCGTACTCGAATTGGCTCATAACAGATATGCACAGTTTTTGCATGATCGCGCAAACTTCAATAGGGCATTCAGTAGATATCAGTATGTTTGAACGCACGGTCGCACAAACATTTTCGGCGGACGTACGTATAACAATAGGACGGCGCCTAAAGAACCCACGTCGGAAATATGAGTGGAACGCTAGTCTAATAAAGCTTAATATATAATCCAAGTGAAAATTAGTACCGCCGTAACTGATTAGGTAATAGATAGCTAAGGCTTCGTTAATTTCAAGGAATAAGCTCAGGTTTTAATCGCATTAGACATCTCTTTGAAACTCGTATCCATAAGCCTCTAAGCCATAGTAATTTGTCTTATATTTTTTGTTTGAAAGCAATCTTTGAGACACGATTGGCTGAAACCTATTCTTTTGAATTATGCTTTGATTAATTTTGTTTGTTAATATGTGGTTTTTGAAATATAGAACAACTCCAATAATGTCCATAGTTGTCATAAAAAGCGTTGTTCCTCTGATCCAGAGTGCAAGTGTGGTACCAATCCTCAAATGATCTTGATATAGTGCTCGACGTGTCCGGGCAAATGCAAGCAGTTGGATTTAATGAACGCTGCTGACAATGTAGTAGTCGTAGCTTAGTTTTCCGCTGACATAGTATAAAAAGATTTGCTGTCGAGACGTAAAGAAGAGAGACGGTAAATTGCGGACGTTGATGGTGGAGTAAGCATGGAAGAGAATTTTCCCGTGACTATTTGCATTGCCACTAGCGTCTACCAGTAAGTAGTAGATTCTGCGACATGCCGGCAGCATGCTCCAATATCCCACAGCATGCCACGGTATGCTATGGAGCGGGGTATTTCCTGGAGTTTGCTTAGTGACTTTGCAATACAATCGAAATATTGCGTTTGAAAGAGATTTTCATGAACGATCACCGTGTGCGGCAGAGACCGTTAATGCGAAGTGCACTCTTGCTTATACTGACTCAACCTTCAAAGTAGAGGACACTGACGCATACTATTGCATACTGTTGCATCTCGTTCCACCTTGGGGTATACCACCTACTACATACTGTGACGTCCTATCGCAACCTCATGACATGCCTTGGAAGAGTCCTATGTTTAGCAATGGACTTCCGCGGGTTGATGTTTGATTGTTGCTTCGGCGAATAACTGATAAACTTTATTTTATACAAATTTTGTGGCAAACATGCACAATATTATGACCCACGTGGTAAGTGGTAACCATAACCTATAGAGATGGCTGTGTTTAAAAGCATTACAGAAGTAAGAATGCTTAGAAAACACAACTAAGTCATTGCCTCTGTTCTATGAGAGAGTAGTACTTCTCCGGTCAATCCGGCCCATTCATGCTGAAACTAGCGTGGGGCTACTAGCGAGAAAACTATGTTAATTGCAATCCTGATAACTAACTATTAGTTACATCAATGATATCAGGAAATATTTTAGAATGGCCTGAGTTTCTTGCCAGTTCTTCTAATGGCTCTACCTCGTCAGCGAACTGTAGGTTAATTGGCTGACTTTATGTAATTTTGACGTTCAACATCATACTTTATGACCAAAATGCAATAAACGCTTTGATCGAGTTTGAGTTTAAATTGTGAGGGTCATAATCAGTTTGTCGATGCAAAATTAATAGTCGCAACTGGATAGTCTGGCAGTCCATATTATAATTGGATGAAGTGGTTGACAAATTATGCATGTTTTTAAACACAGACCATTTATAATTTTAATAAACTCTTGTTATTGATGAAATTGTATTGTCAATAACAAACACCTCCTGAAAAACACAGCAACAGAAAATAAATTGATTTATTCATAATCGTTGTACACATAGAACTTTCAACATTCAATCAACCAATATAAGTAGATCTATCAACAGTTCACATAAATAAGAGATTTATTTCAATTCATGGGTCTTTGTAGAGTGGTCGTCAAATATATTTTTATCTTTCTACGTCACTGAGTATGGATATTGGATTTCATAAAAACTCAATTTATTCGGTTTCTTTTATAAAAAGTGGTTTTTATTATTAGGTATTTGTCACTTATTCACAAAAGAGTACTGATAAGACTTGATTGGCTTTGTATTGCAGTAGGGGTGAATGCGCCTATTGTACTGTGCTAGAGGTTGTGAGTGCGATTTTACAAAAAAAACTTTTTAAACATAATATTTTTTCGTGACTCATAATTGTATCCGTAAAATTTATATTTGTACTAGCTGTTGCCGTTCGTGTGAAAATTCAAATGTGTGCCTGTATGAGACTATTGCCTGCCTGATCTTACGACAATCGTATATTGTATCATAATATGTTTAACAATAAAAGCAAAGTTTTATGAAATTTTAATCTAATATTACAAAGAGGATTTTTGTATGCAACGAATAAACTCAAAAACTAAAAACACACCATTAGAAAGCTACATTATCACTGAGTAACATAGGCTATATATATTACTAGAAAAGTTTGAGATCCTTAGAAATCCCTACTAAAACCAACCCAAGGTGTAAAAAAAATAGCCAAAAAAGTCTTTCATCGCATGCGCTGCGGAAAGTACTGATGATAAACCAAAAAAAAAACTACAATATTATAGAACATATTAATATCTACAAAAAACTTCGCAAGACCATATGTCCAACTATTGTAGTTATGTCACTATAATTACGTTCTTTACATCTTAAAAGTTGATAGAAATGCCGATCAAAATCAGACGATGTTGTGCCACCATTTTAATAATTGTTATCCAAATAAATTATTTCGTATTCAAGACTGTTTCAACACCTGTTGACTACTTTTGAATTATTGAAATCAGACATTCCATTCAAAAGATATTACGAATTTAAAAATGTCAATTATATAACACAAAAAATAAACGCCGCGCCGCGCCGGTGTGGCTCTACGCAGCGCAGTGAGCAACGCAGCGAGAGAGATTATCATTATTTATCCCAAAATATTTAAAAAAATGTCTACCAGTGCGAAGTCGGGGCGGGCCGCTAGTCTGTGTATAAACATATAACATTAACGCAGGGCAATAGCTGGATAATTTCTCTTTCACACCACGGAATATTCGGCCCGTGAGGTGAATCGCAGAACGATATTTTTTGAATTGGATGTTTTACCCCAAGATCGAACCATGGTCCGTATCAGGAATTCGAAAAGAGACTGCCGCGATTCACCCCACACGCTATGAAATAAGTAGTTCCTATGAAAAAATATTTGTTCTTCTCGCGTAGAGGTTTGTTAATGAAACAAATAATTACAATTAGATATCAAAAAAAAATTAATGATATCTTTGTTATAATTAAATAAATTACGTAGCTAATATGGAGAAGACACAAGCAATGTGTGGTGAGCACAAGTCCAAAAAGAATTGTCTCTTTCTGTTATTTTTCATGCTTTCTCCAAATATATTAGGAAGTTTCCTTACAGCATATTTTAGAAATATAGACTTTATTAAAATAAAAGCTAGCATTATTTAAAATGGCATTTATAAAAAAATAAAAAAATACTTCAAATGCTCAACAAGCTTTTTATAATTTTATATCGTAGTAACATAAACGATATCGTTCCACATTTTTGTCATCAATCATACCAGGCATGAAAGCCTCACATTCCAGTGACGCAGATGAATAATAATCTTGAGTACTCACGATAGGCCGATAAAAGCCGCTGTCGCATACCGTAGATGAGGAATTATGAAAATAGACGTTACGGTAACATTTATTATGACTACTTATGTAGTCATAAAATATGATAGAAATTTTATATTATACTTTAATCTCTTGCACAGATGCAGTATTTGTACAAGATTTACGGAGTCAATTAACGAAGTGTAAAAATCAATTAAGTTGATTTATTTTATAGTTAATGCGTTTTCCCAAAAAGCTTTGTTTTTTTTAAAAAGAGTGGTAATAGTTTCATGCCATTATTTCTCAAGCCTTTATCATTAATCAACAAATTATCCATCAGCAAATTATAGGAGTCTCTTTGGTTATGACGTCCATAAGTATTATGTTTAGTCGACCATATAATTGTTTTACCACCCTTGGAGTAAATGTCGTTTGCATAACACAAAACAATAATGTCTATTTCTGCTTGCAAGTTACCTCAGTACACTCACAATTGTCACTGTCATTATGAGTCATATTTAATTTTAATAAAATTGTGTTGGAAATTTTTGTTAAAAGTGATAAAGCAAAAATATGTGATCAACTTTTATACCTAAACGAATTTGTTGTTGGTTATCATCTGGTGGACTATAGGTACACTTACCGAAGTAACCAAAACTGTCTATTTCATCGTGTTATGCTATGCATCAATACCAACTCATTTACAATATATCAAAATACTTCCATTCCACGCTGTCTTGCTTTAGACGTGAGCTAAATAAAGTTTGCACATATTAAAAACTTTAATTTAAAATCTAATTAATGGACGTCAAGCTTACGGAGACACTTTTATGAAATTATATTCTTTTTCGCGTACGTAGTTTAAGAATCTTTGTGTAGTTTGAATTAAAAGATAAATAAAAAAGTTGTCTAATGGTAATCAATCAGTGGATTCATGGAATAGTTGATACCATACCAATAGACATCAAGGCAATGCTGGCATGGAGGCCGCCTGTATATCAGCTTTATGGGATGCTTTTCCACGCCACGCATAAAAGACTCAACATTAAAATAAAAAATAAAAAACGCATGTGTTTCCTTTCGGCTCTAAGAGGTGGTGCAAAATCTAACTTTAGGTCTACTTTCTTAAACTTGTAAAAATTGCTGACATTTTATGGACCTAGTGTAGTGCAATTTAAATTAATTGAATTGAATGTAAGTAACAAAGTACGTTCCAAATATATTATAACTTACATTCCTACACTAAATGTTATTTGATATCTTTGCCCATTCAAACAGAAAATACGCAAAATTGAATAAGTGGGTAATTTCAATAAATTCATTTATGACAGGCGAGAAATGGGACAAAATTCAATTTGTTATTCCTGGAAAATGAACGTATTTAATTTGACCTCGTCAGCCACTCGCAATGAATTAATGTATATTTGAGTAATAGTAGATGATGTTTTTGCATAAAAAAATTGAAATATTACAGCTATTTGTAACGGTTAAATTATAATAATTTTAATTTAAGATTGTCTCGGTGGTTTAGTATTACTGTATACGGACTTCTTAACAAAAGTAGGTATCGAGTACGTTTAAAATAGTTTAAAAAAAAAAATAGTTTGACACTATTGTTCTTTTAAAAAATGGTGTGAAAAGTGTGTAATGGCCAAATACTAAAAATTTAGGTAATCCGTAAGTTTCATGCTGTCTTAGCACTTTAATATTTAATTGATACTTTTACGTGTAACTTAAAGCTATGTACGTACTAACAAAGTCAATAGTAGGTACCTATCTCCATAGCAAAATGGTTCTAAAAATCAATGTACAATCTAAGTTTTAACAACATAGCACAGAGACATACAAATGTCTCCATAAAAACTCATTACAAGATATAAATGGCGATCACGAGGCAACTGCTTTCACAGCGGACTTTAATAATATTATGGAGATCTTAAAAATTCACGTTGTTCCCGCAAATACAATAAGTGTCGCTGCAACTTCTTGATAAACTCAACCACTTCGTAATTATAAAATGGGCAAGTGTGAATCGGAGACAGCGTTGTAAGGGTTTTATATTTGATGTTCTGTGTAGACCAAATAGATACCTAGTAATACCCTTTTTTTTTACTATTATATTTATTACTAACGGTTAAGGTTAATATGTTATTTCTCAATTTATATGTAGGGTCAAAGATGTACCTAGAGATTTTATTTATTCAAATTCAAACCTAGATAAAATTGAAATACATATTATTAAATTAATATGACCTATAAAGTATTTCCGTCGGTTTTAAGAACTAATTTTGAATTCCCTTCAGAGTACTCTAGGCCAACACGACTTAGTGTCAAACATTTTCATTTTCATTGTCATTTTCCAACATTTCTTACTTTAGACAAAATGGCACAGAACCCAAAAAGCAATTATCTAATATAATAAAAGCTAGCAACATAATCAACTGCCATTCTCAGCATAATTAGATCATGAACCAGTCCGTAGAAAATAATTCCTCTGTGTGACGAAATTATTAAGAATAATTCCACTTTGTTACGATATTAAGGAAGTAAGGACTGTTCCTTCGTTAATGCTGTATTATTGTCATTGGGCAGGTAATAAACGATACTTGTTCTCTAACCCCCAGTTTCTGAAAGGCTGATTAACGAAAAATTAACTAATCACCTGTTAAATCTCATGTGAAGTAGCAATTAAGTTGCTAAAAGCATAGTTTAATTTGATGTAAATAGTAACTAGTTGGATCAAATTAAACTAATTATCTATGTTTCCATGCTTTTAGGTACTTCACATGTGATTTAACAGGTGATTTGTTAGTTTTTCGTTGATCAGCCTTTCAGAAAGTGGGAGTTAATGTTAATATAAAATTTATTACTCAAAAAGATACGAACAAAAAGAAATACAAGATACAAACAAACATAGGTACAGCTCTGAGTGGCTAGTGCGAGTTTGATTTACGTTAACGCGATCGACACTGTGACGTTCGGTGCTGTAATTGGCCCGCTCCAAGCTCTTAACCAATCAGAGAGCCAAACGCACTAAACGTTTCGATCGCGGTAACGTAAAAACAACTCGCACTCGGCACCCTGATTGTAAGTGGTAACGGTAACCTGTGGATATGGTTGTTTTCCCTAGGTATTTAAGAGTATTTCGGAAATAATGGTAGGAATACAAGGTTAAGCCATTTCCGACCGTAATGAAGTGAATAAGTATTATAAAGCTTTCTTTGGCTTGCGTCTCTGCTAACTTCTTCTAAAGCACGCCACAGATTTTAATACGGTTTTCACAATTTTGATAGCCTCTGTGGTTGGTGAAACTGTGAACGGACCGCCAGGTAGAGGTCGTGAGTTCGATTCCCGCTCAATGCAAATATTTGTGTGCATGAACATATTGGTCTGGAAGTTTTTATATATAATATTATGTATGTATTTGCAAAAAAAAGTATTTAAGTATGTACATCCGCATTCTAATACCAGAACCCATAACACAACCAGCTACAATATTTGCTTAGTTTGGGTCTAGATGGCGTTGTGTGTAGTTGTTGTGATATTATTATTTCCTTTATTTAAAATCTGTTACAAAATTACATTTTTAAATAATATTATGTAAAATACATTGTAGCGGGTTATTATTACCGTTATAATTATATTATTATATAAATCCTGGATCTATGTCTTCTCCAATACACAATTACTATTATCCCCCTCATAATACCATATCAAACAGAAAATAACCTAGTAGAGGTAGCAAGTATAATAACAGTTACTTGGAGTATAATTGTAATTGGAATCCGATCGACTCTTAATGTTATTACGATCGGGGTTCCGATAACCATTCATGTTTGCTAACGAACCATCTAAATGAAAATGGTTTTTATTGTTTTAGTATAATCGTTTTGAGAGCTACAGTGAAGAAAGTTTATCTGAGATTTGTCTGAATATATAATATCACCACAACTACACACAACGCCATCTAGACCCAAAGTAAACATATATTATAGCTTGTGTTATGGGTTCTAGAATGCGAATATACATACTTTTTTTTTGGTAAATATATACATATTATACATAGAAACACCTAGACCAATGCAAAGAGACATGTTTATGTTCATCATCTCTCTCTTACTTATCTCGACATCTACGGGAGCAAATGAGGAATTTCTAAACCTATACGTCCAGTTTGAGCATTGTCGAGTTTTTTAATAAATGCGTGGAGCATCTTTCGAGCTAAATTTGTATGCCATACTAGGACACATAACTGGAGCTAGCCAAGTTCTTCATTGGCGGAAATTTTAGAAAACGTAACTTAATAAAGTAATTTTAAACAAAAAAACTGACTTCAAACGGGAAGGCAACTAAAAAGTTAAAAATAAGTTCACTTAGTAGAAAGTAATTCGTATTTTGATTTAGTTAATCAGAAATGATTAAATAAGTATTTTATAATTTTGAAGTTAGTGTCAAGTAAAACAAACTAGGTACCTATAAGTATTATCAATCCTAATTTGCTATTGTAGTAAGGTTCTTAGTCTTTGCTTGACACCAACTTCAAAATTATAAAATTCTTATTTAATCATTTCTGATTAACTAAATCAAAATACGAATTACTTTCTACTAAGTGAACTTAAAAGTCGGAAGTCGGAAAGTCGAAATGGTCCAGTGGATAAGGCACCCGCTTCGTAAATACGAGGTAGTGGGTTCGAATCCGGGCAAGTACCAATGTGATTTTTCAAATCATATGTATTTTCTAAGTTTATCTTGGACATTTCTGACTAACGGTGAAGGAAAACATCGTGAGGAAACCTGGACTTTAAATGTCTGAAATTGCCAATCCGCCTTGAGCAAGCGTGGTGATTAATGCTCATACCTTCTCTATATGAGAAGAGGCCTTTGCCCTGCAGTGGGACAGTAAATAGGCTGGTATTATTATTATTATTATTATAGAACTTATTTTTAACTTTTTAGTTGCCTTCCCGTTTGAAGTCGGTTTTTTTTGTTCAAAATTATTATATTTTACGATTTTCAGTGATGGGTAGACCTAAATCTTGCTAAGGTATTATTTTTGTACAAACTGAACATGTTGAAATATTGAACCGTATGAAGTAAGTCCGACATGACTGCTGTAAGGAATTCCCTCGACTCTCTATGGTCACCTATAATGGCACTTTAAACCTTTATGGGTGCAAAGTTCTCATCATTACAAATGAATTAAGTCCAAACACCAAATAATTGCTGTAAATCATTGTCGAGTTCCCTCGACTGTCTTTAGGCTCCATCATCAAATCGACTCCAAACCTTCACTAAATAGTAGTGCCTTGAAATACTTAATAAAAAGAAATAACAAATGCTCTAGTCGCCAGTACGATTTTCGAAAGTTCCCCTCGATGTCCCTGGGATGCCATCATCAGATCGTGGTTTCATTATCATTACCACACTTGGGATATCTACTTTCTAACAAAAAAAGAATCATCGAAATCGGTTCATAAACGACGAAGTAATCCGCGTACACACATAAAAAAAAAATATATTATATACGGTCGAATTGAGAAACCTCCTTTTTTTGAAGTCGGTTAAAAAGGTTAGGTAAATAAACAGCGCTCCTGTATACACACCTAGAACTAAATTTTATTCAAATAATAATTTACGCTGTCACCTTGAAAATAACGCACTTCACGCTCGCGCTTCTGGTTAAAATGCTTCAAACATACGATAATCGCTTATATTCTTGTTCAATCCTTCAAAGGCGATGCTGATCAGTACAAGAATAAACAACTGACTCACTAGAACCACAAATAAGTATATATCATGCAAACATCTTTGCTGTAAACCCAGTAAAAACCGATTCGAGAATAAACTAAAGAAATCTCACTGTACACACACCAGAAATAACTTAAATAAACTCAGTTTTACGACTTCGCAGTTTTTTAATAAAACTTGTATATTTATTTAAAACGAATGACCGTTAAAACGTTTCTGTAAACTAGCTGTAAGTAAATAAAATAGTACTTTGATTTTAAAACTTACAGAATAATAGGCATACTAAGAACTATATCCAATCAGTTAGTTTTAATGAACTGTCGAAATGCTGTACCTGATTTTGTATAAAGATACATAGATATGACGTCAAAGTTTAAGAATCAAATGGTGTGGTTACTCGCTATAAATCCAGATTAACATTGATCACAAAATTTTATAATTCTGAACAATACCGGCGTTTCTTTAGATACAGTTATTTAATTATAATTTCTTATATTATTATAATAAATGAGGCGGTCCATTTGTAGAAGAGGAAAATATCCTTCATCAAATAGAATCTATTTTTATCACAGTTACATTAATAGCCGTAGCCGTAAGTTAACTCATGATTTAATACGAGAAAATTTAGTTTTCAATTAAAACCCCTATAAACCCTTTGAGGCACTGTTAATTTATATACATACATATATACATAGCTTCACGGCTTTTATCCCAAAAAGGGTAGGCAGCGGTGTTTAACTACCTACATTTTGCGTAACAGGAGAATTTCTCGACAGAAAAACCCAATATCACTACCCGATCCAGGGATCGAACCCGCGACCTCTCTATTTAATTTTGATGTATGCCAAAAGTTTAGTCTCGGTTCAGTTGGATGTAGTTCTGCCGTTGAAGTTGGATCTCATGACGTAACAGCGTTCAAGCCTATTGTCATATTTAGTAGGCGCATCTCCAGACTCCAGGCTAACAACCAAAATTTCTCGATAGAAAAAATTTACCCAAGCCGAGACTTCTGCGTGGTTTTAACTAACTAATAAACTAAACAAATTATTGAAAAAAAATATTTTGTCGTTTTATATTATTAATACTGCAATATAATACATACCCTTTGTAAGTATCCTATATAACATTGATCACAACGCTAGCTCATGTCTTAACTGTGTGTGAACATACCTTTGCCCAATAAAATCTATTTATAGCTAGAATAAGGTACCGACACTGCAAAGCAATATTATCATTAAAACTATTCTCGTCTATTATTAATTACTGGAACGCAATTTATCTTTGACATATTTCAATGATTTTGATTACAAAACCTCAGCTTCTTGATCAAAGGTTACCCTTAGAGTGTAATATTGTAACAAACATTTATCTGTTTATGTATATCAAAAGACTTCTGCAGAAATTCACTTAGATAAGTTGCTTTATAGTCAATGTGCTGTCGTCTTTTTGTTTTAAAGATGGTGGTATTGTTCCTGATGTATTTGGTATTTTTCAGTTCAAAATTAACTCTATTGTGTCTCTTGGTAAATATTCAACACAATCTCAAAGCCGTCATGGAAAGCCAATGGATTGATGGCCTCCACGAAGGTACTAATATTTTTTTTTAAATATTCTTTAAATTAAATGCGTTTTAAAACCCGTCGCGTGGTTCAGAGTGCCTAGTGTGAGTTTGTTTTAGGTTAACGCAAGCGACAAGTTTATGACGTTTGGTGCGTTGGACTCTCTGATTGCTTAAGAACTTGGAGTTAACGTGAAACAAACTCGCTCAAGGCACCTAGAAGAAGTTAGCGGAGAACCAATCAGACGAAAAAAGTACCCACTGTAGGGGTACGCACTATAAGCTATTTAAAGGTTGCAATTCTGCCCTACTAACTAAAAATGACATATTTATCATATCACCCAAAAGACGTCCACTGCTGGACATAGGCCTCCCCCAATTTTTACCACGGTTGCCTGTCGTTCGCTGCCTTCATCCATCGGTTGCCCGCCACCCTTATAAGGTCTTGACGTCGAACTAAAAAGTAAATAACGCAATTTTTTTAACAGTAGTCCTTTAGTTAAACACTGAGGGCCAAAAGTTTTTCCTATAACAGGTATAGAAAAAGAACTTTATATAAAAGCTAAATAGCTTGTTACATGCATTCACATTCCTTCTTAGTGGATCAGTATTAAAAATAACAATTTCATTAAATTCCGATCAGCTATTTATGAGTTTAATAATAACAAACAGTCTTGCATAGATTTTTATGTTTCAAAAAGATTACGGCCATTATAAATATTATTATTTTGGTGTAAAAATATTCCGACATAACTCAAGAGCTGAACCTTGAGATGAAGTAATACTTGCTTTAATATCTATACTATTATATAAAGAGAAAGAGTTTGTTTGAATACGCTCATCTCAGGAACTACCAGTTGGATTTCAATAAATCTTTTTGCGTTTGATAGTCTAGTTTTTGAGGAAGATTTTAGGCTATATAACAGCACGCTATTGGCGATGGGAGCAGAGCAGTAACCAAAGATATAACTTAACACGTGTGAAATCGCGCTGCGCGGCTAGTACTAATATATAAAGCGGAAGCTTTTTATTTGAACGCGCTAAACTGTAGAACTGCCACTCGGATTTGAAACATTCTTTTTGCAATGATAGCTCGATTCCTTTTGAAGGTTATAAGCTATGTAACATCACGCTTCCAGCCACAGGAGTGAAGCAGAACAGCGCTGCGTATAATACACTGGTACTGTATATTTTGATACTAGCTTGCCGAGGCGCGGTTTTATTCGCATTTTTGCTTACTACTCTGCTCCCGTCGCCAATAGCGTGATGTTACATAGCCTACAACCTTCCTCGAGAACTAGGCTATCATACGCAAACGAATTATTCAAACCTGACTAGTAGTTCCGCTCCTAAAATTAGTTTTGTCTCCCTCGGGAACCAGATCAATTTTCGGAATAAAAAGTAGCATAGGTCCGTCTCCAGCACCGAATATTACTACATACTAATTTTCATTCAAATCGATTCAGTCATTTAGGCGCTGAGTGGTAACAAACAAACCCATAATTTGTATACACATAAACTTATAAAAAAGAGTGTGTGTACTGTACGCACGTAAAAAGTTATAAGTACTTCTTTAGAGTACCAATCCAAAAATACCAAATAATAACACAACGCATACATACATAACAGTTAACCTCAAATCTATAAATGCACTTAAAACAGTATATTAAAACCACTTTTACCACTAATATTCAAAATAAATATTTTTACTGATGAATGATCAATAAAAAATATCTATCACCGTCATAAATATAATTGAATTGATATAAACCCCAATATATTTTTTATTTATTCACACTGATTATTTGTACTGATACTACACACAAAGGTTCGCAACTAACTTCAGGGTGTTGCTTTTTTCTGTCGGTGTGCGCGCGCATCGTAAAAATTCACTCTCATCATTTTTCCCAATCGCGCCAAAAGAAGTATAACTTCAATATTAGTATGATTATTCTATTTATTGTATTATATAGCCAGTATTGGATAAAGAATTCTACTAGTGGCGTAATATAGGTAATCATTTTCTCCTCATATCATTCTCACTCGTTATGTTGTTCGCTATCTGTCCTACCATAACAAAGAGTAAAAGTAATTGAAATCGATTTGTTTTGATGTCTCAATAACTTTGAATGTCAAATAAAATTGGCAGTGGCCATCTAAGATTCATGGGGACATGGTTACAGAAATGTCAGGCCCAATGTACTACGATTTATACTTTGGTGATATTCAATATTGAACTCTGAAGGCTAGGATATAAAGTTGAATA
This sequence comes from Parascotia fuliginaria, assembly GCA_963082885.1. Lineage (NCBI taxonomy): Eukaryota > Metazoa > Arthropoda > Insecta > Lepidoptera > Erebidae > Parascotia > Parascotia fuliginaria. Next base: position 7,443,150 of record OY720197.1, read on the forward strand.
GTCATTTTGCATACTATTTCAGTTAAGATGATTATTTAAATTTGGCATTTGCGTAGTTAATAATGATAATCTATACTATTATATAAAGTAGAAGTTTGTTTGAATGCGCTAATCTCTGCAACTACCAGTCGGATTTGAAAAATTCTTTATGCGTGTGATAGCCCAGTTCTCGAGGTAGGTTATAGGCTATGTAACATCACGCTACTGGCGACAGGAGTAGAGCAGTGACCAAAAAACGCGGGTGAAACTGCACCGCGGAAAACTAGTAATAATAATATATCACAACAACTACACGCAACGCCATCTAGACCCAAAGTAAGCATATTATAGATAGTGTTTAATTTAATAACAATTACCCTCTTCGTTTTCTTCTCCTAACTCCATATATATTTCCTGTGCTCAGAAAATATAGGCATGTCGATTAGTTACGGTAACAACTCTCGCTGTTATACACATTATTAATTGTTCTTCTATTAAACTCTAAGTTTGATACTCAGTATTGTGACATTTACCTTCTCTTTTTTTTGTGAAGTAAAATTATAAATGCAAATTACATTTTAAACGTTATTGCAAAGATCATAAGATATCTAATGACGAGAAGATCCATAACATTTTATGACCTTTATCCACTAAAGGTGCGAAATATAAAGTTAAATCCTAAGTGGCTTCATACAATTTAATTATATTCTGAGCATCAAAAATTGTCTCGTAAGGCTCTTTGAGAGTGAATTTATTTAATTTTCTTTAAGAAGGTTTCGGATTACGGCATGTGGGTTGTAATGTTAGTAATACCGTTTTTATATCAAAGAACCTTGTAAAATATAAGATAATTATAATAAAGAAAATTTGGTAACAGGCTTACATATATGTGTATTTACCTACATGTGTAAACGTTTTGCTTTTGCTTAGAAGCTAATTAATTATAGTACTAAAGTCGGAACGTTTTATCTTTATCTTATCTTTCTTCTTTAAGTATACAATAAAAAGTATGTATATGTATTATATGTCAGTTATTTAGTACCCATAACACAAGCTTAGCTTGGGACTAGATTACGGAGTGTGATAGAGTCCACATATTATCATTATTATTATCGTAATTATTATCAATTACAGCGCTAAATTACCAGTACTTGGTAGGTGTTCTACAAACATCACCAAATTATGGAGCAGAGATTGGTGCTAAGTCATTATCAGCACCAGTTTTTCATCGGTTCCATCCCATATATGTCTACTGAAATTGTTTATTTCTGGTTCTCTAAATAACTGTTGTCTACTTACTGTGACTCTATAACGAATTGTTTTATTTTGTTATTATTTGATTTTATAAATATATGTTTGTTTTTTTGTGACGTCACCCAAAAGAGTTGCCATCAGATAACAACGCTCATGAGGTATGGTGGTCCTGAATTAATGTTTTTCTTTTTTATTTCTTTCTTTCTTCTTATACCTAACTATATTTTTTATTATCTACTGCATCTGTCGTCACATCGAATGTTACGCGTTCGATTCAAATGTGAGACAAATATTTCCATGTTCCACAAATATTTATTTTAGAAGTTGGTGTTCGCTTTGTGTCCGTGAATGTGTTTCTAAAATTCGCCGCATCATTGATTCACGGTGTGACAGATTACACCAAGATTCTTATTACGTAATCACCTAATTAATTAGGCTCGTTCAAGATACTTTGTTCGAGATGTTGAGCAAAATCATCAATTATTGTAGACAATTAAATTAAGTATCATCTATACTCTATACTATTATAAAAAGCTGAAGAGTTTGTTTGTTTGAACACGCTAATCTCTAGAACTACCACTCGGATTTGAATAATTATTTTTGCGTATGATAGCTCAGTCCTTGAGAAAGGCTGTGAATCATCACGCTACTGGCGACGGGAGCAGAGCAGTAATAAAAAACACGGGTGAAACTGCACCGTGAACAGCTAGTCATAGTTATTTTCTAAAATCGTTACTCCGAACAATGTTAGTCAAAACAATCATATTTTATATGGAGCATAATTTATTTCAAAAAGCTATAAAATTCGCAAACTTTTGATCTATAATATGATGGCTTTTGATATTATCACGCCATAAAATGTTCCCGGTGTATTCAGTCTGTTAACATGCAGAGGTGAAATTTGAACGCGAACATCTAAAATAATTATTACCTTACTTACTTATTACTGTTTCACCACTTGCTGATAAAGTACTTGATAACCTTTTCGAACCTTAACTGATAGATAGAACTCAAAAATCAGTTCCACAAGTGCCTGATAACCTTAACTATCAAATAAACTCTTTAAAAATTTATGACAGATTAACTAGAAGATGTTTTATTTGTTAGATATATATCAGACACTTCAGAAGCTAGTGGTGAAACATGCCCTTATAAAGAAAAGGAAAAAGGTTCAAAAGAAATAGTTTTATTTTTAAATCGAGCTTTTGTTTTGGCCAGCTGCCCATTCAGTGATAATTATGAGTTATTCCGGTCTGATCCCCCAGATCTGATCCCCTAAGATTATTATTATTCTTTAATTCCGTTCTTTTGAGTAGCATTTGTCTATTTATTTATATTAGTAATTTTTTAAACTACCCTTAAGACTGTTGGCAAAAATTGCCGACATACGTAAAAGAGAAGAAGAAAAATATTGGGTACACAGGAAAAGACATGTCAAATTCGATATGTCAGAGAGTTTGCTGTCAGAGAATCGACTGGATTGCAACCTGTCCGGTTGCTTTTCGGGAGATACGGGTACGCGCCCCCGGCACCTCGAGCCTTCATTATCGTACACCTATACATCCGCGATATGAAGTCCCCGTCTTTCCTTCCCTCTCCTGACTATAGTGGTAGGGTCTAACCTAGACCCGCACGGGTTGGTACCACAATTCTACCTATTTCGGCCGTAATAGCAGCTCAGCTGTGTTTCGTACGCAGGGGGAAACAGCCGTTCCTGTGTTCCTATTTCCTTTCCCAATTGGGTGGCGAAGTTTTGGTGATGCTTGAGACGTGCGGTGGTAAAAGTCTTGGCCTGTTCGTTGAGCGTGACGAGTTGACGCGGGGTCCAGGGAGACCCGATGGGAATGGTTATCCGTCGGCCACCTGCCAGCCAGTAGGGGACCCGAAACCGTGTGTATCCCGCACGGGAGGCTGTCCCGCCAGCTGGTGAAAATCCCGTCTCATAGCCGTTGTGCCGGAATGGGAGACCGGAGTGGATCCCGGCGGTTGTGAGCGGGGGGGCATCGGGGGCCCTTCCGTGCCCCGCGTCAGCTTTTCACTCAACTCACGGATTGGTCGGGTCCAACACACCGCTCTTTCTTTGGGTATCACCTTGACTTCGCCTCCCAAATTACACCTCACCCCCACTCTCTCTACAAACCATGGCCACAAGAAAGAGAAAGAGCAACGTATCTACGGCGGACACCAAATCCACATTTACAATGGATTTCTGCAATATCAGGGGTCTTCACAGTAATCTCGACGCCGTCCATCAACACCTTGAGTCGGCGCGGCCTGCCTTGCTCTTTTTAACGGAGACGCAAATATGTACCCCGGACGATATATCGTACCTTAAATACCCCGGCTACGAGCTGGAACATGCTTTCCACCGGAAGGCTGGGGTGTGCGTTTTCGTACGGGGTGATATCTGCTGTCGCCGCCTTCGGGCCCTCGAACGCCGGGACCTATCATTATTATGGCTGCGGGTAGACCATGGGGGTCTTACCCGAATCTACTCGTGCCTTTACAGGTCTCCGGCCAGTGATATGGGAGTCACCCAAATAACCGAGAACGTCCAAGGGGGGATTGACCAAATATTGGAACAGCATCCGTCTGCGGAGGTGGTGGTCCTAGGTGATTTCAACGTTCACCATAAAGAATGGCTGGGGTCCCGGACCACTGACCTCCCGGGCAGAACTGTCTTCAATATGGCCTCGGCCTATGGCCTCTCTCAACTGGTAATGCAGCCCACCCGCATTCCAGACGTAGAGGGTCATGAACCTTCTTTGTTGGATCTTCTGCTGACTACTCACCCAAACGGCTATGGGGTAGTGGTCGATGCTCCACTCGGATCATCTGACCACTGCCTTATCCGTAGTAAAGCCCCTGTTGTGAGACCCGATCGCTCTTCGGCAACCGGGTCTCGCAGAGTCTGGCGATATAGCTCAGCAGATTGGGATGGGCTTCGTGAATTTTTCGCGTCCTACCCATGGAAGCGGCTTTGCTTCTCCTCCGGAAATCCCGACACATGTGCGGACTGCATTACCGATACGGTGCTTCAGGGGATGGAATTATTCATCCCCAACGCAAAAATTCCGGTCGGCGGTCGCAGTCGCCCCTGGTTTAACAAAACCTGCAGGCAGGCGACGCACCTTAAGCAGTCCGCATATAGGGCCTGGAACAGTGCTAGGCAACGCCAGGACCCGCGGGTCAGGGAAGAGAAGCGTAAGTTCAATGCCGCTTCCAGATTCAACAAGAAGGTTATCGCTGAGGCCAAAGCAGAACACGTTGCCAGAATTGGTGAGAGGCTAGAAAGCTATCCTTCAGGGAGCCGTGCATTCTGGTCTCTCGCCAAGGCTGCCCAAGGCAACTTCTGCTCGTCCAATCTCCCGCCACTGCGCAAACAAGACGACATACTGGTCCATAGTGCAAAGGAAAAGGCTGACACTTTAGGCCAATTCTGTGCCTCGAACTCGACTCTAGACGACGGGGGAGTCACACCACCCAACATCTCGCGGTGTGAAAGCTCAATGCCGGAAATCCGCATCACTCAACGCGCGGTCAGGCGAGAGCTCAGGCTCCTAGATGTCAACAAGTCGAGTGGACCAGATGGCGTCCCCGCAGTGGTTCTGAAGACGTGCGCCCCTGAGTTGACTCCCGTTTTAACGCGCCTTTATCGTCTCTCATATACCGCTAATAGGGTTCCATCTTCGTGGAAGGTAGCTAACGTCCACCCGATCCCTAAAAAGGGTGACCGGTCGGACCCGTCAAACTACAGACCGATAGCGATAACATCCTTGCTGTCCAAGGTTCTGGAACGAGTTATCAACTCCCAACTCCTGAGGTACCTTGAGGAGCACCAGCTGATAAGCGACCGCCAGTACGGTTTCCGTAACGGTCGGTCAGCTGGTGATCTTCTCGTGTACCTCACACACCGTTGGGCAGAAGCCTTGGAGGGCAAGGGTGAAGCTCTGGCTGTCAGCCTTGATATTGCCAAGGCGTTTGACAGGGTCTGGCACAAAGCACTTCTATCGAAGCTACCATCCTATGGAATCTCCGAGGGACTCTGCAGATGGATCGCCAGCTTCCTGGATGGTCGGAGCATTAGGGTCGTTGTTGATGGTGCTTGCTCCGATACCATGATGGTTAATGCTGGCGTACCACAAGGCTCAGTGCTTTCCCCAACGCTGTTTATTCTGCATATCAATGACATGTTAACCATTGAGAACATGCATTGCTATGCAGATGACAGCACGGGTGACGCGCGGTACACTAGCCAACAGAATGTCCCTCGGAGCTCCGTGCATGAGAGACGGTTACAACTTGTGTCTGAAGTTGAGGGCTCTCTCGGGCGGGCTCTCGAATGGGGTGAGAAGAACTTAGTTCATTTCAACCCCACGAAGACACAAGTATGCGCGTTCACTGCGAAGAAGGACCCTTTTGTTATGGCGCCTCAGTTCCAAGGAGTTTCTCTCCGTATCTCCGATGACATTGGGATCCTCGGCGTTCAAATATCCAGCAAGGTCCAATTTGGGAGTCATTTGGAAGACAAAGCCAAACTGGCGAGCAAAAAGCTGGGCGTCCTGAACAGAGCCAGACGGTACTTTACGTCATCTCAACGGCTTGTGCTATACAAAGCACAAGTCCGACCGCACGTGGAGTACTGTTCTCACCTGTGGGCAGGAGCCCCCAAATACCAGCTCGACCCACTTGACTCCCTCCAACGGCGAGCTGTTCGAATCGTCGATGATCCCAATCTCACAGACAAATTGGAGTCACTGGAGCAGCGGAGGGACTTTGGCTCTCTATGCGTGCTCTATCGTATGTTCAACGGGGAGTGCTCTGAGGAACTGTTTGACTTGGTGCCATCGTCTCCTTTCTATCATCGCACCACTCGACATCGCAGCAAAGTTCATCCATACTACCTGGACACGATCTCGTCTAGCACGGTTCGTTTTCAGCGTTCATTTCTCCCACGTACGTGCAGGCTCTGGAACGAACTACCAGCTGCGGTGTTTCCCGAGCGCTATGACATGTCCTTCTTCAAACGAGGTTTAAAGAGAGCATTAATATCACGGTAGGCAGCGGCTTCGCAGAGCCCCTGGCATTGCAGAAGTCTATGAGCGACAGTTTCCACTTACCATCAGGTGGGCTGTTGGCTCGTCTGCCACTATAGGCAATAAAAAAAAAAAAAAAAAAAAAAAAATGTTCAAAAAACTTATGATTGAGGTAAAGGTACAATTACAATACAAATTTAGACATTATAGACATTATAGACAACTTATGATAGTGACAATGGCAAGGTTAAAATAAAGTACGAAATCTTGTTAACAACATTCATTTCAAAAATGACCATCATCAGAATTATTATGTAATTGCGAGTTTTAAAATGTAAAACTAGATTTATTGTGAATAAGTACGTAATTTGACTGAAACTATGACGTCATAATTTTGTATTTTTATACAAACCATAAACAAATAGATCGTATGGACGGTTCTTACAGAGTACCTATATTGATATAGTTGTCGTCATCACTATTGTTGTCGATAAAACTCGTGGGCAGACGTACTACAGATTGACATTCAGATCGTATTACATTCCGTTGAGACAAACAATGTATTGTTTATTAGGAAAGGTGATTTCTTAAATAACAAGAAAAGACAGACTGAAAATGGCATGGCTTTTCCTTAAATTATCTTAAAGAATGAAAAATAAAACCACACAAAGAATGTTATTGTTACTGCTAGACTGTCGGAAAAAAGGCCTCCTCCCATTTAATATTTATGAATGTGAACCAGAACAATAAAAAGTACCATGATTCTACCACACAGTGAATGCAGTGGAGAAGGATACTTCACAAGCAATTAAGGATACTTCGCAAGAGCGGACACGGTTAAGGAATCATCCGTATGTTTTCATCTCAAAAACTTTGACGATCCGCAGTTAAACACGGTATATTATTCTCAAATTCTGTATAAACCAGTTTAAATGCAATGGAAATCGTTTCCAATGGATGACGCTTTTAATGCATTGTTAACGTACTACTGGAATTGCTTGCATTAAAAGATGCAATGGTACAGAAGTGCGATACATATAAATTTAGACACAAAGAATGTTCTTCTTAGGTCTAGAAGGATTCGTCATAAAAACACCTGAGTTCCCGCAATGTTTCCCGCAGACACGTCTGACAAAGCAAAGTGGCGATGGCGAAGAAAGGCCCGAAAGCACTCTCTATCACCTATCATGTGTGAATGATGCAAAGAAGAGAGAGAGAAAGGGGGGTGTAGACTAGAGATAGGGACAAACTGATGTTTCAGCCACTTACCACCTTATACTTCAGGAAAAAACTATTATACAAAAAGCAACCTTATTCATTTCACAGAACCGCTAAAAATAACAGTCCATTTCAGTGAAATTTTTGCAAAGAGGTTACCGCTCAAAGGTCAAATGAAACTTAAACAAAGCAAAGATGAGGGCTCGAGTTGAAGGACCAAGGGCTCGAGTTGAAGGACCACTGACGTGCTTAAGTTTTGATTGTAATATAGAGCTATATTTGTTTTTGTTTTTATTTAACTAACTGTCCAAGGTTGTACTAATTAGAACTCAAAATCTTGTCGGTTTTAAAATGGCTTAGCCAAATTGACCGCATAAGTGCTTTTTTCTTCTTTCTTATTCTCTTTTACTTGACGGTCGGTATAATCTTAGTTAAACTATCTTAGCATTATTTTAGAACAGCTTGGTTACGGTAACCACTTACCTACAGAGTCTATGCTTGTTTTTCCTTTTTATTATTTATTTCAGCCATTATCCTCCCAGTGCAGGGCAAAGGCTTTCCCTACTCCGTTCAGTTCAAGTATTTCTGTTGTTTCGCCTAAGTATACAAAAAATGGGTACCAATTCACAAATTACCTCCACTGAGCAAAATTAATCTCAAAGAATTACATTATTGATCCTCTACTATAAGCCCTTCTTTAATGTCAATCCCAAGATCGGTTTAAATTAAATTGAAATAATATTTATCCTCTCTTAGAACATTTTATTGACTTGTAACTTAAGCCGCAAGTAAAATTGTTAGCCAATAGTCAACCGGCTTTGTGTTGTATTATTGGTTCTTAAGGTGCATCTATACTTGATTCATTCAGACTTTAGACGCACTGGACTTTTTCATAATCTCTAATATAGTAAACAATTAATAATAATAATAATAATGTTTATTGAGCAATAGTACACAGTTACAGTTGAAGTTAACAATGATATAAAAATTAGGTAGGTACATTTTTGATTTTAAAGCAACTATGTTACAATAACTTGATGAGCCCTGTCACTTAAACTAGGTAACACCTGTATCTTAAGTGGCAGTGTTCGGTCAAAAAAGTGTGTATCGTTGAGTCAATCAAGAGGACGAGTGTACCATAATTGTGTGTTAGTCACTAAGAGTATGTGCGTGTGTGTGTTTGTGTGTGTGTGTGTGTGTGTGTGTGTGTGTGTGTGTGTGTGTGTGTGTTTGTGTGAGTGTGTGTGTGTTTGAGGAAATATATGTATTATTATGCAATGTAGGTTAGAATTACCTCAGTACTAGCATAGTTTTGTTCCAACAGCCATTCTGTTAATTTAAGTTTAACCTTGTGTTTATTTAGATCTAGTAGGTTAAGTTTAATATGAAGTTTTTTATATATGTATAATAATAATAATAATAATAATTCTTTATTTTCTTCTCACAATCACAAATCAATAAAACTTACATCAACAATTTTTACAAATTAAAAACAGTAATTGTGAGAGGACTGGTGTCTGAAATAGGCGTGAGCCTGTAGCTCAGATCACCAGGCACTCACCCTGCTAGAGCCTTTCTTTGTTGCTATATGCACTCAAAACATAGAACTGACGACGAGCAAACGAGGTTCTGTGGTAGACAGCGGCTGGCAAATTTGTGCGCTTGTTCGGATTTGATGTAGTAAGACTAGTATGTTTTCTTAAAGCCGACCGAAGGACAAAGAGCTGACGAACTGTCAGAACCTTAAAGTCATCATAAATAAGTTTAGTTGGGTATCTAAAAGGCCTTTTCATGATAACCTTAAGAACAGCCCTCTGTGCCCTCTCAACTCCAAGAAGACTAGTCTTATTTGCACCACCCCATGTAATTATGCAATATCCTATGATTGATTGACACAGCGCTAAGTAAGTCAGTTTCAAGGCTTGCGGCTTCTCTAAGGGACTTGAAAACATGAATTAGACGTAGGACTCTGTTTGTTAAAGTCTCTATAATATATGTTTGTTCCATCTAAGCCCATCATCAATTAGTACACCTAAATATTTTACAGTGTCAGATTTTGTGAGTGGCTTGCAAGTACACAAATGTGATGGATCAGAGCATGAATGCGCTGTGATTGTAAAGTTGATAGGAGGTTTGTTAGGGTGGCGGATTGAGAAGGGTATGAATGCTGTTTTCTCAATGTTTAGTGTTAGAAGGCTTACTTTCAGCCATCCCATTATATTACTGAGAGCCGACTCAGCCGTTCTTTTAACATCGTCCCATGTTGTACCGTATACCACTATGGCCGTGTCATCGGCATATGCGTAAATTTTAGTATTTGGGAGAGACATCTTGCAAAGATCGTTAACGTAGATTTGAAATAGCGAGGGGCCCAATACACTTCCCTGGGGAATACCACAGGATACAAAAAGTTCATCACTACAGTAAGATTCGACCTTAACGTACTGTTTTCTGTTTTTAAGATAGTCTTTAAAAATGTCCAAGGCTATACCACGTACCCCAAGGTGTTCAAGCTTAGCAATGAGTAGGGGAACAGAGACTGTGTCAAATGCCTTTGAGAGATCCAAAAATATACCTATACATTTCATTTTACGGTCCATGTTTTGTGCTACAAACTGTGTCAGATCCAGAACGGTATCTTCTGTAGAGACACCAGGCATAAAACCATATTGATTGGTGGCTATAATCTTATTTTTATCTAAGAATGATCTTAGGCGTTTGTTTAGAATTTTTTCAAATATTTTGGAAAGAGATGGGAGGACTGATATCGGTCTGTAGTTGTTGACACAATCTCTGCTCCCCCCCTTGTGTATTGGGTGAACCACCGCTCTCTTTAGAGCATCAGGAAAAACACCACAATCCAGACACCTATTAAAAATGTGACATAGCGGTGGGACCAATGTATCAACATTCTGTCGTAGCACTGAGGAAGGTATTCCGTCCCAACCCACGGCACAGTTTGTGCGTAATTGCATGATAAGCGTATGGATCTCTGTCTTGTCATCAGGTAATAGAGCTAGGGAGTTGAGAGATGTCTGCGTGCTGTTGGGGATTGGATGTGCATTTTGTTCAGTTGAGTAAAAATTATTATTTGCAAGTAATTGAGTCGTCATATTGTGTCCTATGTTAGTGAAATATTCACAAACCACATTTAAAGACGTTTTAAAGTTATCACTTAAATTAAGTAGGTCAGATGGACTGTTATTTGTTTTCCTTGTATTGGTGATTTCCTTAATAGTTTTCCAGAGGGCTTTAGGGTTTCCTTTCGCCTTCTCAAGTTCACCTTCATCATGTGCTCGCTTTAAATTATGGATCAAGTTGTTACAAAAATTTCTGTATCGTGAATATGTCACTTTTAGTGTCTGATTATCCGGTGATTTTCTACATTTAGTATGTAACCTGTCTCGGTTTCTAATACATTTTAATAAACCTGGAGTCATCCAGGGTTTAATTGTTCTTAGTCTTTTTGGGATATTTACCTGCTTAGTATGTTTAGCTATAATAGATGATATTGTTTTAATCATTAGATTCATAGCTTCATTTACGTCCGGAAGTAAACAAATAGCATTAAAATTTGTGTTTTCTAGATCAGTTTTAATAGATTCATAGTTAAGCTTAGAAATGGTTTTTCGAGTAATGATTGGACTTTTTAGATTGTCCATTATAAGCACAATAGGCTTATGATCGGTGATGTATGTATCCAACACCAATGTAGTACTTGATTGAGTGCTCTTAAGCAGTACGTGATCTAAACAATTTTCTATCCGAGTCGGTAAAAGATGTGTTGGCAGTAATCCGTGGGTTGCATTTATTAGGAGATAGTCCAGGCTTTGATCGTTTCTATTGGCCTGTTTTATGTCAATGTTCAGGTCACCTACTAGAGCGATGTTTGGATAAGATGAGAGTTCAGAATACAAACTATTTAAGCTATTAAAGAAGTTGTCAAAGTTTTCCTTTGTTTGATGTGATGGAGATCGATACACTGAGACTACAGCTAATTTATTATCTATCAGACATACAAGGCAGTTGGCGTTACTAAACGTTGGCTCTCTGAAAGCAAAAGATAATCCTTCCTTTATAAATATTATTATACCATCGTTTTGGTTTAAGTTGTGGCTAGTTGCCTGAGAATAGTAACCTTCGAGAGTGGGCGGACTAGTAACTTTTCTCAGCCAACACTCCGTAAGTACAATGATATCAAAAACTATGTTTTGCTAATTGCTGGTATTTTTTATGTTTCCCCGCTGTGTTCTATTATAAATCACTCAACGGATTTTGATATGGTTTTCACAATTGTTTAGATCATTTCTTCTGGAAGGTTTCTGTATAATACCTACATGCTACTCGTATTATAGTAAAGAAAAGTCGAGAATTTTATTGATTTATAATTTTGTTGTAAAAAAACATAAGAGTACCCATGTGCGGACACTGTAGCAAGTCGCTAGTATTTTTTATTTATAATACGGTTTTAGTTTTACGAATTCAGTCACTAGAAAATATTATCTCCAATGAAAGAAAGAAAGAAAGAAATAAAGTATTTATTAAAGTATTTATTCTGCCCAGAGACGACATACAAAAAACTAAAAATAACAGTAAGAATACAGAGCAAACAAAGTAGGTACAGAAAATAACATAAATAGGTAAATTTAAAACTAAAACTAAACCATCTTTAACAAACTGTTATAGTTGTTAAAACAGGATTCATGTTTGCACGTCACATAAGTGCAGGATCGAACCCCACTCAGCTTAATGCTGCGGTGTTAGCAGCGGTAATGCTGAAGGCAGCGTGGGCAGATCCTCACAAAGTTAGATGACCTAATAAGTATGGCGGGCGACCGATGGATGAGGACGGCTCGCGACCAGCCAGGTTGTAGAAAATTGGGGAAGGCCTATGTCCAGTAGTGGACATCTTTAAGCTCATATGATGACATAGATGATCGGTGATGGTTTTAAAAGTACTGGATGTACCAACATAGAAGCTGGAAACATCAAATTAAGCAATTTTTGGTTCTCTGTGATAAAACTAACGGCACTTCGAGTAGTATCTTTTTTTTATTTATTTATTAATTTCATTAACAATTTTTTACAATTGTGTTTGAACATATCAAATCAAAATAACAACTAAAAGTAATTAATAATAATAATACAAATTAATTATGAACATGTCAAACCTCACAACACAATTACATGTCAATATTAATAAAATTCCAAAATCATCGAGTCAATATAAATACAAACATACAAACTAAATGTCCCATTCAAGAATAAATAATAATGAAATAGAATTATATAATGAAAAGATTTAAATTAAAATAAGTTATTGCATGTCAAAAGTTATTAAAATACAAAAAAAAAGCACTAAAAGATTAAATTAAATTTAAATTAAGTAGGTATAGTTTGTCTAATTTACATTATTAATCACACGTTATGCCCGTAAATTCATCCACAGTGTAAAAGGATTTATCCAATAAGAAGGTTTTGACGTTTTTTATAAATAAATGTCGCTTATACACATCCCTTTTTAGATCTACAGGTAGGCAATTAAATAATTTTACACCTTGAAAGCGTGCACAGTGTTTATATATATTTAATGCTGGAGTAAATTTGTCTTTTAGGTTATTCCTTCGTGTGCTTTCTCTAATTGTTTTTTCATCCGCGGTCTCATAATCAGTTATATGTTTTGACAACTGGCTTAAGATGGTTAAAATGTAAAGGCAAGGTACTGTTAGAATACGAAGATCCTTAAAATGTCCTCTACAAGATTCCCATTGGGGAATTTTGACCATTGTTCTGATAGCTCGTTTTTGAATTAAAAAGGCTTTTTCACAATTGTATTTATAACTATTGCCCCAGAACTGTATACTGTACCTTAACCTTGATTCAATTAAAGCGTGATATACCACTTTGAGTTCATTAATATCAACCTCATCTCTCAAACTCCTAAGTGCATAGCAAGAAGACGATACCGATTCTATCATTTAGTAAGGTATCAATTTTCACCATTAGATCAATAGTGTAGTCTAATTTTATGCAAATTTGGTATACTGTATGTTAATTTTGATATAATTTGCATTCAGAGATAATAATAATACTGGACTATATTATTATAAATTCCTGCAATAACAAGTGCGTTATATTTACATTGATAATTAAGGGCGTTCCGTCACATATGACCTTGAGCGTTTCGCTTCCTCACCACCCCGCGCCTCACCCGAAAAAAACATTGCGTGCGAGTCCGCCCTCTAGCGGCAAGTAGCAGTAGCTCAACTATAAGACAATGACCTTACTTGTCCGAAACCGCAGAGCTAAAATCTGATAGACGCGAAAATAATGAATTATTTTTTTAGTATCTTTTATTATTTCGTTTAGTAAGTATGTATATTTTTTAGTATATATTATTTATATATTTATTATTTATATAGTAGCGAAAGCAAAGATGAGTGTTTAGAATCATTACGTTTGTTAAATATGTAGTAGAAATAAAAATAACTACTGTGGGTTAAACCAATAAACTCAAAACCCAGCTCTGCCGTGGTATAACTAAAATGCCGTTAACTGCCAAAGTCGAGTTTTGAGTAAACACTCAAAAAACGCGGCAAAAATTGAAACCGTTGTCACTTACAAATGACAACAATTATTTGAGATTTAAAGGTACCAAGATATAGATCAAATGAAATACTTTCAATTTATTCTCCTGTCAGTTTGTAAATATAATTAAATTTTATAATAAAACGTGTTTTTGCGTTTTAGTATACCATTGGTGTTACAAAAATCTAATAGATCAGCAGCTAAAATGCCACTACGCTTAGCGTAACGGCATTTTAGTGTCTCTATTTCATAAAAAATATTGTTTGTTAAAAACCTAAAAAACAAAAGAACTTAATTGTAACTAAAATGTCGGTATAGCACATAATGTCAATTTAGCTTATCATTAATACTTGTGGAACTACCTCATGTTAAACTTGTGTGGTTAACGTCCGTTCACTGCTTTTAAGTCTGGTAGTCTATAAATGTGTTTAAATAAGAGTACAAAACTTGATTCATTGTTACACTTAAACGCGGTTAAACTTAAAACCTTATAGTTTAACGGCATTTTAACGCAACAGAATTATAAAGTATTAGATCATTATCGATCAAACTGAAGTTAAAAGTTATTAAAATACACTCATTTTTTAAACTTACAACTAACACAAAACTTCCCTTAAAACAAGATTATAGGTATCACATCAATTATTATAAATTTAAAACATGGTTTTCATAAAATTTAAATTGACTTACAAACCACTTTATAATAAAAACAAATGTAGATACTAATAATAAAAATCACAAGTAAGTTTAACTTACACTTTAAACTAATAAGCATAAAAAAACAATTGGACCTACTTATGCAAAAAGGAACCAATCCACACATATGCCAAAATTTAGATAATTAAACAAAAAGCATAAAATGCACCTTATAACTATAATATAATAATAATATTCTACCACATTCACACAGAGCCATCTCAGCCCCAAATTAAGCAATTATATTTGCTTGTGTTATGGGTACTAAACAACTGATATACTACTTATATACTTTTTTTTTTTGTAAATACATACATATTATAGACTAGCTGTTGCCCGCGACTTCGTTCGCGTGAAAATTCAGACGGGTGCCAGATTTTACGGCAATCGTACATTGTATCAGTAATAAATATCAGTATTAATCATCTCTATGGCGAATCCCATTTAAACCCGCTACCGCTAAAACTGATGAACCACTTTCACACAAACTTCGACTCTTATTTGCTCACTTAATAAGGGTAGTTTCTGAATATTAAAAAAAGAGTATTTTCTAGTAATTTGGTAATCCTACTATAAAAACTATAGAAGTTTCATACAAACTTTGTCACCCCTTTATACACCCATAGAGGATGGATTTTGCAAAATCCCGTCTAAGTGAGCACCTATATCCTAATAGGAACGATCATGCAAAGTTTAAGATTCCTAGCACTATTGTTTCTGAGATTTCGTGATGAGTGAGTGAGTGACCTTTTGCTTTTATGTATATAGACCTATAGACATTTTTATATTGTTTAAATACTGTTTTCCATAGTATTTTTAATCTCCCATTCATACAAACCCTCTTTCACCTAAAGATATCCCTCGTAAAAAAAAAATACAATACACAAAGGCAAATATTTACTACAATAACTTTTCCCTTCCCCTCCTTCCCTATCGCCCTTTTTCTCCACACTCCACAGTTTCCGCTTCTCTCCTCACCTCCCTCTTCTCCTCTTCACCTCCTTCAGCATCCCTTGCCCCTCCTCGAGCATCTCTTGCCCTTTCCTCCACTTCTCTCTACCTTGCCTCCTCGCTTTCGCCTCTCTTCTCTAGCACTTCCCCATTTCTTCTACTTCGTTCCCCTCATTTTCTTCTCCCTTCTTATCACTTCTTATCCCTTTCCCTCCATTCGAGAACTTCCTTTTCTTGTCCCTCCCTCCTCTCTTCCTCTCCCATCTCCCTCACTTCCCCTTCACTTTTCTCTCATTTCCTCCTCATTTACTCCTCACTTTTCCCTCACTCCTCACTTCTTCCTCACTTCCCCCTCACTTTCCCCTCACTTCCACTCACTTCCCCTCACTTCCACTCACTTCCCCTCACTTCTAACTTCCCCTAACTTCCCCCTCACTACTCCCGCACTTCCACCTCACTTCTCCCTCACTTCCCCTAACTTCCCCGTCACTTTCTCCTCACTTCCCTCACTTTCCTCTCACATTCCCCTCACTTTCTTTTCACTTCTCCCTCGCTTCTCCCTGGCTTTCCCTTGACTCCCCCTGACTTCTCCCTGACTTTTGGTACTTTTGTAGCAATATGCAAATTGAGGCAGCCTGTAAAGCACGCATTTTACTTTTTATTTTTTCTTTGCAACATAGAAAGCTGTAAGTATTTAATTACCTATAGAGTTAAGTGTATTGCCTGTGTCACTTTGCATGCTACTTGAAACTGTAACTTACAAAAATTGTAATAACCTGGCGATTAAAATGAGTGGCCTGAGTTTCTTGCCAGTTCTTCTCATGGCTCTACTTTGTCAGCGAACTGGTTGTAGGTTAATTTGCTGACATTTTGTAAACTTTGACGTTCATAAGTGTTAATTTAATTAACCTATATGAATTTAAGAAACATATTTTCATTTTCCTTATTTATTTTCGGTTCATCTGGATATCACAAATATAACTTCAGTAAATCGTTCTGTATATTGTATAACCAGCAAAAATTTTACGGAAGTAGATCTTTTAGAATAAGCGGGACGGTTTTTCTGGAGATGTACATAACGACGTAAAGTGTAAGTTTTGTCTGTAAGTCAGTGGTCCGAAGGCATAGTTACCTCCTCGGTCCTCTTTATTTCCTTTTTCTCCCACAGTATTTTTACTCTGTATGGCCACCACTGCACTGAATTTGAAACAGCACCATTCACCAGCAAAACTGAATTCAAATGACGGAGCTGATAAGGATTTTCAGTTACACATGCTTTAAACAAAGCGTCATCATTCCTATGTGTATATCATTATTTCTATAGAAATTGATATTTTTCAATGTACCCTATCAAAATTCAAGGATGTTGCACAAAAATGTATAGTATTGGATAAGTAGATATATTTATTTAGTAATTAGTGTTTTTAATTTTAGGTTTTTTATGATATCGTATTGGATTTTTATCTGTAATGATATTGTAAATACTTTTTCAATAAATAAATAAATAAATAAATAAATGTTGATTATCTTCTAGTAAGTGCCCGTACGTAAGGTACACAATATCATGTACCCTTAGCAAAATAAGTAACACGAACAATTGCCAAAGTAGACGCATTGTATGGGTACAATGCGTCTACTTTGGCAATTGTATCACTCAAACAGTGGGCTGTTTGGATTTGGATGTACCGTGAAAATTACCTCGCTAGAGATTCATTATAAGTATAGATTACTTCAATATGTACATACAAATATATGTGTACATACATATATTTGTATGTACGTACATATTGTAGTATTGTAAATGTATAATATTTGCATTATATTATACATTTACAATACTACAATATGTAATATCTATATAATCGTAATGTAATATTATCGCTAAGTAACGGATCCATGCGGACGACGTCACGGGGTAGTTTTACAGTACATACACTTATAATATAATATAATAAAGATACATACATACATACATACATAGAGTGCTAAAACATAATTCTTTTGCCTTTACCTAGTTAGGTAAAGACTGTACAAAAAAGAGTAGAATTCTTTATACTGTGCCACCGTGCCGGGTCTATTACTTTCTACATACACCTATCACTCGAAAAATACGGTATTAGTTTTGTTATGTCCAGTAGGCACTCAACAATATATTATTTAATTTTAGGATTAAAAATTCATATAGTACGATAATAAAGGAACAGAGAGTAGGATTTTTAATTTACCTAATTGTGATAATTTCACAGTCTTCAAATATTTTAGTTTGGTTAGAGACTAAGACGTTTTGTAAAGCCTTTTTTCTTCCTTTCTTGCAATCAAATAAATAAATCAAAATAAGATGCATTGAAAGTAGAAGGGTAGGTATTTACTTTAGCCTAGTATCTTATCACTGATTTTATCAGCTCATGAAAAAAATCTAACGAGGTAAATACTTGAATATTTTATCGGTATTACTTACCGATAGAATATTCAAGTACACACCGTATGTATATATAGAATGTATAGGTATTTATGCTCGTGCAAGATAACGTAGATAGTTAGGTAGCTAACAGCAGCGTGTATGGTTGTTTTGTGTAGGTACCTAACTAGGTCGCAAACCGACGCATGTCACGTATAATCATTGTAATTTGAGTTCTATGCTAGTTGTACGAACGACGCCGACGTTCGTGTTCCGACCGAAGCACCTCGTACCTACGCCGGCGTCGCCGTCGTCGCGTCGCGTCGGTCGGAATCGGAAAGCGCCCTTGCAACATGAGTAAATATCCAAGTTAGATATTTTACTCATGTGCCCACCTACCACACACCTAGTTCGAAATGATAGTAGACATAGACAATATTGTAGCAAGCTCATATTCATACCCCTAGGGTATATAACAGCAGGAATTTACTGATTCTTGAGGCCCGGTGTTGCCTTGATCTTATCACGAGCGACAATAGGCTCACCACCTGTTACCTAGTTTACGTGGAACTAAACATAATTAAAGGATATCCTAGGTAAGTATCTCAAAGAAGGTATTTTACTAAAAATATGAAGGTAGGTATATACCTACTTACAGGATATTCATGTGTTGAATCTTTTGCATTTGTATTTGTTTCAGTCGTGAAATTTTAGTCATTTTGATGAAAAATAATAATAAATGTAGGTAAATACCTACGTATTTAATACACTAAAAAAATCTAAATAACTAATCTAATTTATTTGCAACACTAAATCTATCCACACAATATTTTTTTTTGATATTATTTATTTGCAATTATTGAATTACGTAAATAATTTTTAAAAAAACCGCATACGTCCGTCCGTCAGAAGTGCTTGCGCCGCTCTGCCGTTCTGCCTCCCGTCGCCCGCGCAGAGCCCCTGCGACGCTGATTCAGCCAAATTATCAATAACTATTGAAACATTATCCTAATAAATGAAATAAACCTACAGAGTTGACATTTGGTTTATTCCGGTTGATTCAATATAACTTTTATATTTATAACTATAGTAATTACAAAGTAATATTTCGAAATAAGTGAAATCACGTTGTTTTAATATCGTTGGTATAAGTTATATAATCAATTATTGTAAATAATTCTTCTACTATTCTAAAGTTCATGAATCAAAGTATATTGTTGGCAAAAAAAAAAGAATAAATAGCATTAGAATCTACTCAATTATCGAGATGAAAGTCGCGGATTTCGTCGAAATTTCGTCGGAACCACCTTAAAGTTGGCATAATTCGCTTTCGATTCTATTATCACTAGCTTCCTGCAGCGCGATTTTACCCGCGTCTTTGGTTACTGCTCTGCTTTCGTCGCCAGAAGCGTGATGTTACATAGTCTATAAACTTCCTCAAGAACTAGGCTATCATTGAAATCCGACTGGCAGTTCTAGGGATTTACCTGTAATTTGACGTTTACAGATTCGATTTTGAGCATTACAATACATTATAAACTACTTCCCTGGCTGCTGAGCATTCGTTTGTTATGTAACATACCAAATTCAAAATATTACACATTTTATCATCAATTTGTTTACTGTAATACTCGGTTTGCCTTCTTCACCAATGTAATGCTCGGATCTAAAACGCTACATTACAGGTGAATGCTTGCGCTCAGGAAGCACCTTTAAACAAGCGTGATGTTAAGAGCCTGTCTAATAAGAACTAATCAATTCTCTGTATGAGAAGTAACCTTTTTTTATGCAGTGGAATAACACGAGGCTGCTATTAATAATTATTATTTTATACATAAGTATAAATTGCAATTTTAATTTACACATAAATTACACATAGATATCAAACACACAACAAATTTTATATCTTTCCGTGACTCTTAGTTATTACTTTATTTTATTTCCTTTGCAATCTATACACATAATAAAAATGTAACCGATCGCTGTCTGTACATGGAAGATATATGAGAAAAATTACTATTGGGACCTATATCAACGCAAATAGAACCCAAAACAATGATTTTTAAAATTTTTCTCTGTTTGTCTGTTTGTCTATTTGTCTGTGCGTTTGTGCACGCTAATCTCAGAAACGGCTTATCCGATTTAAATATGGTTTTCACTAATATATTGTGGTAAGCTTCACTTAACATTTAGTGTTTGTTTCATGTCAATCGGTTCATAAATAAAAAAGTTATGCCAATTTAAAGAATCACATCGAACATTCGTTAATTTACTACGAAATCTTATAGAAGCAGATATTTTAACAGGTTGCGGAATAGCTGATAGTGTTTTTATTCCTCGGATTCCTGTCATTCTAAACAGTCTTTCATTTAGTTTTAAACGAGTCCAGTTTCCAGTGAGCGTATGTTTTGCGATGACTAATTAAAGTAATTAATTAATTAAGTAATTAAAGTAAAGGTAAGACACTAAAAGTTGTGGGTGTGGATCTAAGTATTAGCTGTTTTTCGGTCAGCTTTATGTGGCACTATCACGTGTTAGCATTACTAGCAGCCTGTATGCTTTGATCCCTGATGGCTATACGTCTAATCCATACATCCATACATATTATAAAAGGCTTTGTCCTGACTGACTGACTGACTGACAGAGAACGTAAAGCCTAAACCGCTGGTCGTAGCGACTTGAAATTTGGAGGGTGTGTTTGTCTTAATGTGTAGAAGTGTACAAAGAAAGGGTTATTAAAAATTCAACCCTTAAGTGTATGAAAAGGGATGAAATCGATTGTATGAAACGTCTTCATTTTTTAAGTTACAGCTTTGAAATTTTGTTTTGGAATACTTTTATTTAAATAAAAAATACGCTCATAATTTTTTTTTTACTGGGGTGGATTTATTGGAGTGAAATAAGGGATGAAATATTGTATGGAAAGATCTTTGCTTTTGAAGTTGGCGACTTGAAATTTGGAGGGAGGGGGAAGGGAGGGGGACGAAGAGGAAAGGAAGGGAGAAGTGAGGGGAAAGTGCGGGGGTAGTTAGGAAGAAGTCAGGGGAAAGGGAGGGGAAAGTCAGGGGGAAATCGACTGCCTCTGTATTTCGGTGGTACTGTGTATGGACTGTGAGGTCGCGGGTTCGATTCCCGCTCAGTGCAAATATTTGTAGCATGAACATGTCTATTTGCATTGGTCTGGGTGTTTATATGTATAATATGTATCTATTTATAAAAATAAAAGTATTTAAGTATGTTTATCCGTATTCTAGAACCCATAATACAAGCATATAATATGCTTACTTTGGGTCTAGATGGCGTTGACCTCGCAGCATGTGTGGGACCAGCTGAGTATCCGCGGAGTCATTGTGTGGGTGGTGTGGGTCAACCCGCCGGCCAGGGAGACCCGTATAAACGGTGGTGCCGCTGGCCGCCCGCGGCATTGTACAAGGGCCCAATTAGACCTAACCAAAAAAAAAGAGACTGCCCCACCAGGTTGCGCATAATCTCGGAGTGGTTCGTCGTGCAGGTTGGTGACCGGATAGTGGAACCCGTCGACCATTTTCGAGACGGTACGGCGGCCTTTTGCGAGCAGTCCGTATCATGGAAGCCCGGAGGCCTAAGACCCTTGAGCCTTTACAGCTGCGAAGAGACATCGCCTCCTCAACGGCCGTCTTCTATCGCCTTTACCACGGAGAGTCTTCTCAACAGCTCTTTAAATTAATTCTTCCCTCTCCCTTTTTATCCAGAACGACACATGCGGGACAGAAGTGCTACCCTTTCACAGTGCAATCTAAAGGGTCTCGAACCAAACGGTTCAGCACTTTATACTTTTGTCGCTCAATTAAAGCCTGGAACTCTTTACCAGCGCATGTGTTCCCACCTAACTTTCATCCTGGGACTTTTAAGCGAGGCGTGAAGAAGCATCTCACTAAGCCGCCATAGTGGAGGCCACCATACCAGTAGTTTGGCTTTTGGAATGGTGTCTACTACTTCTGAATTCCACTGACTGCTTACCATCAGCCAGAGTAGAGGCACTTTGGCAGGCTAATATAAAAAAAAACTTACAGCGTTTTTATTCCTCGGATTCCTTTCATTCCAAACAATTTCCCGTTTAGTTTTAAACGAGTTCAGTTTACAGTAAGCCTATGTTTCGCGATGACAATTAATGAGTGTGGATCTAAATATTAACTGTTTTTCGCATGGTCAGCTTTATGTGGATTTTTTTTTTATTTGCCACGTGTAAGTAATCCTAGCAGCCTGTATGGTTTTGATCCGCGATGGCTATACGTCTAATATCGTAGATAGAGAAGCATTTACTGTAAAGATTTTTCTTATTCACCTAAACGAAGATGTTTATAATTCAAAACAAACCAAAAGATATATCCAAAAAATGCTGCCCAAAATCACTATTCCACGCGGACGAAGTCGCGGGCACAGCTAGTACTAAATACAATACTTTTCATATTGATTTGAATACTAGTATCAGGGGATGTCCTGGTGAGTTTTTAATACAGGTTTTGTCAAATTTACCTCGGGCACTTCTCTTACAATGATACGTTTATATCTGTCTCATCAAACAGCAATGTTTGGAATAACAATATCTAATATGAGAAAATAATTTATTTATTTTATTTAAATATAAATATTTGTTATTCATACATTTGAAGTACGACAATGTGGACGTACCTTTAGCCACAAGATAAACCTCCAGCCATTATTCTTAGTCTATTGGCTCTACAAAAACTACAATATAAAGGTCTAGGGGTAATTTGTTGTGATCTAAGCTCATAGCCGTCTAGGTCGTCTAGAAATCAGTGCAAGAAAGTCGTAACACGAGATACTATGGTATAATAAATTGCACCGTATATCATTAAGCATTGAGTTAAAAATTGCGTGGTGTGAGTTTTCGTATTATACTTGTTATTGTATTCTAAATGAAAGAAAGTCGATACACGTAGTATGTTGGTATGCTAAATTGCTACGTATAATTATAAAGTTTGAGTTGAAAATTGCGTGAAGTATGTTGCCGTGTTATGATTTAAACATAAAGTTTGTTTTATTTACCTCATAGCATTCGTTTTACACGTTTCAACAATACTTTTGTTAGGTACAAATAAAGTTAACGCTTTATCACTAAAGTTGTGTTTCTTATTATTAGGGTTTTGATTGATAGTTTTTGTTGTTTTATTACTTTAAGTACCTACTTTGGGTAGTATAATACAAAAGATAGTTTTCTATGGAGCAGCCTATGGGTCGAAAACCAGTGACAGGGGCCGGTCTATAAAGGTGAACGGTTGAGCTGATACAACTGACAAGCACAAAAGCGTTCTTAGAATTCAAATAAGAGCCAATTTCTCACCTTTTATGCACTTACTCCACTGCCTACCCCTTAGGCAATGTCTTCGCAGTCCCTGGCATTGAAGTAGTTCATAAGCGACAGTTACCACTTACTATCAAGTGGGCTTATGGCTCGTCTGCCACCGTCGGGAATAAAAAAATGAGAGGGGATATAGGTAAGTACATACTGCACAAGCAGTGTGGTAGGATACGTAAAAATAAAAGATACTTTAATATAGTGACTGTAGGTAGTACGCATTTGTACTAATTTTAGTCGCACTCTTAAATAACAGATTCAATTTACTTAAAATGAAATAAACAATTAATTATTCATTCGTGACAATTCATCTCGTTCATCGAAGACGAAGAATAAAATAAGAATTTTATTCTAAAAATAGGTGAAGTTCTTTTTCCTTCTCACAAAATTTCATCGAATAAATTTATTTTTAAAAGGTTATTAAACATGAAACATCCCCCAGTTTCTGAAAGGCTGATCAACAAAAAATTTGTTAATTTTTTGTTGATCAGCCTTTCAGAAACTGGGGGTAAGTATTACCTATATTTTAACACTGTTGATCTTAAATATTAACAAACTTTGTTTACATTACAAATTTGGGTTCAATTCATTAATTAAAAGTATCAACATTTGAACAGACGGGCTTTTTGCAGGACCCGCAAATATGCTCGCGGTATCATCAAGATACCATAACTTATAACTAATGAAATACAACTCATTCTGCAAAAACTCTCTTCTCTTATTTACGACCGTACTTCAAAAATACATGCTATAAAGAAAAAAAATTGTTAAAGTAGTTATTAATTTCACAATTTTTTTATAAGTTGCTTAGTTCTTTTAGCTAAAGATTGCTATGTAAAAGATTGTGGATTGGATTTGCACAATATGGTACAAAACAAATTAATTGCACGTTAATTGTAAATTTTTATAAGTGTTTAATAATGCACCTGGCGACACAGAGATTGTTGTCTTATAGTATTAGCTGTTGCCCACAACTCCGCCCACGTGAATGTCGGTTATTGCATTTTCCATAAAAAAAAATATCCCCTACTTCAACCCCTTCTAGCTATTTTTTCGTAATAAAATTGACTTATGTTGTTCTCCAAGGTCTATTCTATCCCCATACCAAATTTCATCAAAATCGGTTCAGCGGTTTAGGCGTGAAAGCGTAACAGATAGACGTCTGTCTGTCTTTCCTTATCTCTCTTCATTTCTTTTAGAGTTACATCCACATCTATAATATTAGTATGGCAGTATGCATTGTACTCAAAAGTACAGATAAACTAGAGGTAGTTTACCTGTAATCAAGACCCAATGATACGTGGCTACATTTTCCAGAAGAAAATCTCAATACTCGAGCATTATGTCCAAAATATTTTATATTTATGTATTCTTAAAATGGTTTGTAAAAGGCCCGCGGCTAACGATGCATAACAAGGGACACGCGAAAACTTCTTGTGATAGAAAATGTTTTATTGCCAAACATTTCCTCAAACAAAGACCTGTATATCTCCCGTGAGAACTAAACTTATATTGGAACAAAATATATCATTTTGTATATTGTTATTATGTTTTTCCCCAAAGGGTTAGGTAAATTTACTACAGATTAAATATAAAAGTAAAATTATTATGCCTCAGGTACCTACGCTAATATTATAATAATAATCATTTATTTTCTGGAAACATAGTATACAAGATTTTCGGTATACATAAGTTAAACCTACATAATTATGTGATTGTATACACAATTTAAGACACAAAAACACAAACAAATAAAGCAATTGACTGCGCTAAGGCTTGTTTTCGCATGCCTAACGTTAGCGTTATGATCCCCTATACAGAGGATCAGAACGGAATTGAAAATAAAATTAAATGAAGCTGAAAAAATAAAATTAAATGAAGCTTAAATGAAATGAAATCTGATACCCTGGGGGATCGGGTATCAGATTCAGGGATCAGACCGGAATAACTCATATAAAATACACAAGATACGGCAATGATTGATCGATTTCAAACGCATATAAATATCTTAATAATTAGTTCGGTTTTTTGTCAACAAAACTATTAATAATGTTTTTTACCAGATCTGGAAGACTGCTTTTTAGCATGTAACTTAGGTAAAATAATGAATTAAAATGAATTAACCCCATTACAGGTGTAGGTATGAGCGTATCTACACATTTATTCACGTTTTAAATTTATTTAAATAATAGAAACAGATTGAGTTAAATACCTTTTATTTTTAAAGCGTCATCTGCAATATGAAAATGAGCAAAAGACAAAGGTTGATTTTATTAACTAAATTGTAATAGTTATTTTCACTTTTAATTAAAGTGAAAATGAGAAGGGTCTTTGCCATATAATGTAAGTGTTTTAAAAATTTAAATGAAAATAATATTTCACCAAAAATTTTAAATTCAAATTCTACTTCATTTTTATTTCTTTAAAATATATTAGATTTAAAATGTTAGATCTGATATTTCTTTAATTTCACTTTTAGATTTAAATAGTCGATTAATTATCTGAATAGCTTATTACTATATAAGTATATCTATGTTTAAATTGCTCTATTATATCATTTATTATATAATCTATTATATCTATGTCACCGGCAACGAATCTATTTATATACCAATTTGAATCGAAATTGATTCAGCCGTTTAGGCACTGGTACCAAACAAACACACACACACACACACATACACAAACTATCGCATTTATAATATTAATTAGCTTTCCGCGGCGCGGTTTCACTCGCGTCTTTGCTTACTGATATGCTCCCGTTACCAGTAGCGTGATGCTACATAGCCTATAACCTACGACGAGAACTGGGCTATCATACGCAAAAAGAATTTTCAAATCCGACTGGTAGTTCCTGAGATTAGCGCGTTCAAACAAACAAACAAACTCCTCCGCTTTTTTTTTTTTTTTTTTTATTGTATAGCCTACCAAAGTGACTCCACCCCGCCTGATGGTAAGCAGTCAGTGGTATCCAGAAGTGGCGGCCACCATACCAAAAGCTATCGTTTTAAACTGCTGGTATGGTGGCCTCCACTATGGCGGCTGGGAATGGGGTTAGGGGAAGGAAATGAGGGACGTGAGGAAAGAGGAAAGGGGGGAAATTGGGCCTCCGGCGCTCTCACTCACCGAACGAAACGCAGTAGTATGGATACTACTACTCTTAAGTCGATCTTCTATGAGAGGGTAGTACTTCCCCGGACGATCCGGCCCATTCATGCTGAAATCAGCGTGGATCTACTACCGTAAAAACCGCTTTATAATATAATAGTATAGATATTAGTAGTACAGCTCCTGTAGATTAACCGATTAAGGTTTCTGAATATATAATTCTCCTGTGTGTTGCAACATCTCTACTCTATCCTTCAGGTTTATCCATCGAAACTTAGGTTCAAAGTTTGTAGGAGCCATCACAAGTTCAATATTAGTTCCATACGTATTAAGTGTTGATGGACCACTTAGCCATGTTCTTGAAGTAATCAACATTGTGCTCATAGTATATTAAGCTTTATATTATGTGGCACAAGGGATATTATTGTCTATAGATTTTTATTATACTTATTTTAGTTCTTAGATGGTCCAGTACCGTATGGTGTGTCACGGATCGTGTCTCGACCTAGTAACGGATAGTAGGTACTATGTTTTTACATTCGGCGGCCATCTTTATATTTGGTTACCATACTTTGGTAGCATCCACGATCTGCCCGATACTAAGAATTGCAGAAACTAAAAAAATTTTTTAGAAAATACAATCAAGTTTCACAAGAAAGAAATAAAGTAATAGAAGGAAAAGTAACACCAATTTTCCTCCTTTTCCTTTTCCTCACTGCCCTCAATCCTTTCAGCTTCCCACTTCCTTCACAGTAGGCAACGGCTTGAAGCCTGGATTTGCAGGAGCAATGCTCGGAACTCTGAGTCGTCCATGAGCGACGGTTACCACTTACCATGACGTGGGCTGTTTGCTAGTCTTCCTAAGTCGGAAATTAAAAAAAATCCAAGAGCCGATTTTATTATTCATCACCCTCAAACGAAATGCAAAAAGAACACATTCTTAACAATATTCAATGAGAGTATATTTCTTCGGTCGACCTATTTATGACAAAACCAGCGAATTAATGTCTCTCTCCAACCGTTATTAATGACTAACAGTACCTCAAAACACGTATTTTCAGACCTCAAATTAATTACTGTTAATAAACGTTTTTCTCGTAATTTCAGAACGAATATCATGTTCAATGAACCGTGTTAATTATGATTAATTACTAGACGTGAAACTTTTTAAAATAAATAAAAGCAAATGCAAGTATACAACTTCCTTGATTGATTACTTACTAATGAGGTACAGTAAAAATATTATGAGAAATGGTCTGATAAAAGTTTTATTTGAAAACTTTTTAGAGCTAATTTGTTTATTATAATTTCGCTTACTAAGTATAGAAAAACTCACGCGGAGAGCTTAGAAACAGTAGAAAATAGTCACTGTGCTTATTTTATATGTTATGTTGGTAAACAAGCTAACAATCTGGTTAATTGATTGTAATTTTTTGCCCGACTAACGAAGTCAAGGAAGGTAATGTTTTTCTAGTTTGGGTTTCATATGTATGTATGTCGATTTTTTTAGCACAATCTACAGCCTAAATGATTTAATGGATTTTGACATATGAGATGTCTTCAGATACGTATTAATTGTGGGACTGACATATGGTAAATAATATAGCAATGTAATATCGGCACGAAAAAAACTGGCTTTTTTTTAACCGTTTTCAAAAGTAGGAGAAGGTTTCTTTATTCGACCTTCAATGTTTTTTATTAATATATTTTGCTTGTTATATAAATTGTAACAACGAGTGGTCTAAGTTTCTTGCCAATTCTTTCCAAGGCATTGTTAGGATAGAAGAACGGAACGAGGTAAAAGATGGCGGGTTTACTCACTGAACGAAACACAATAGTATAGAAACTAATGCCACGGTAATAGTATCTATATTACTGTGCTAATGCCTAACGTCGATAATTGGGGGAGGCCTATGCCCAACAGTGGACGTCTCTCGGCTGATATGATGATTATGATGCATAGTAGGTTTTAGCAAATTTATAACAAAAGAGAAAATTTGTCGATTCTTTTACCCGTGTTACTACCAGTCGTACTACCATTTTCTCTTAAATTTTAACAAAAGTTAAAACTTTAAATTTCTACATACTTTAAAATACATTACGCTGGCTGTGCTATAAAAAAAACTCTCTATTAACTTGGCACAACCGCAACATAAAGTTTTGATTTTGTTATAATTTAAGAGAAAATGGACTTATTAAGCAGCGTTTTCTGCGTGCTAAAACTATTTAATAGTCAGCAATCTGCTTGCCAAGCGTAGTGATTTATAATGAATTCTAATTATTTTATTAGTTCGGTGCCTCATCTCGAAGACAAAGATATACAATTTAATAGTAATATTGGAAAGAAACATTGGCCCGTGTTACAATAATAGCAGTTAGTGGTAACACGGGCAAAAAAAATTACCACTGTTACTACTGGAACACGAGAAATTGATTCTTGGATTTTAATAGCACATTATAGGTTGTGGCACATAACAATAAGTTATAATGCCTTTGTTCATGTAGTTTTGGTATATGCCCTACACACCTGTATCATAATTTTAGTCCTACATAACTTACTTATAATAAAATGATTGCGGAAGAATTATTGGTTTAATATTAAGGTTGGAACATTTATTTACGAGTTTAGGTCAAAAGAGATTGTTTTTAAAGGTATACTTTATTAGAATAATAGTTAAATTGTAGCAGAAAAGTTATAGACAAGATATTGCAGGATGTTTTATTAAAATCTCTTTTTGAGTGATATTTGTCGACATAATATTATAAGTCGCTTATAAATTTCTGCAATGCCAAAGTTTCTTACATCTATTTTCGGCAATTAAAATTTATTTCTTATAACTGCTGATCCAATTTTCCCCAAAATATTTTTACGAAACAATAATCTAATGATTAAGTCACCTTAGTTTAATTGTCTGTTTTGTCTAGCAGTCCTATTTTTTAAAGTATTCAAGATAATAGCCCCTAATTAAGCAAAACAGGAACCCTTATAAAAAGTATATTAAAAAAAATGTTGGTTTATTGCAAGCTTTTTCCCTAATTAAATAGAGTAAAACATAAAACGTTGTCGTCGTAATTTTAACTTTGTTAGTGAGTCTACTTAATTAATTACATTGTGTTGTTGCTTACATTATGCGTTTTATTTTTATATAGGATTAAGGTGGTTCCGACGAAATTTCGACGAAATCCGCGACTTTCATCTCGATAATTGAGTAGATTCTAATGCTATTTATTCTTTTTTTTTTTGCCAACAATATACTTTGATTCATGAACTTTAGAATAGTAGAAGAATTATTTACAATAATTGATTATATAACTTATACCAACGATATTAAAACAACGTGATTTCACTTATTTCGAAATATTACTTTCTAATTACTATAGTTATAAATATAAAAGTTATATTGAATCAACCGGAATAAACCAAATGTCAACTCTGTAGGTTTATTTCATGTATTAGGATAATGTTTCAATAGTTATTGATAATTTGGCTGAATCAGCGTCGCAGGGGCTCTGCGCGGGCGACGGGAGGCAGAACGGCAGAGCGGCGCAAGCCCTTCTGACGGACGGACGTATGCGGTTTTTTTTAAAATTATTTACGTAATTCAATAATTGCAAATAAATAATATCAAAAAAAAAATATTGTGTGGATAGATTTAGTGTTGCAAATAAATTAGATTAGTTATTTAGATTTTTTTAGTGTATTAAATACGTAGGTATTTACCTACATTTATTATTATTTTTCATCAAAATGACTAAAATTTCACGACTGAAACAAATACAAATGCAAAAGATTCAACACATGAATATCCTGTAAGTAGGTATATACATACCTTCATATTTTTAGTAAAATACCTTCTTTGAGATACTTACCTAGGATATCCTTTAATTACGTTTAGTTCCACGTAAACTAGGTAACAGGTGGTGAGCCTATTGTCGCTCGTGATAAGATCAAGGCAACACCAGGCCTCAAGAATCAGTAAATTCCTGCTGTTATAATATATACCCTAGGGGTATGAATATGAGCTTGCTACAATATTGTCTATGTCTACTATCATTTCGAACTAGGTGTGTGGTAGGTGGGCACATGAGTAAAATATCTAACTTGGATATTTACTCATGTGGCAAGGGCGCTTTCCGATTCCGACCGACGCGACGCGACGACGGCGACGCCGGCGTAGGTACGAGGTGCTTCGGTCGGAACACGAACGTCGGCGTTGGTCGTACAACTAGCATAGAACTCAAATTACAATGATTATACGTGACATGCGTCGGTTTGCGACCTAGTTAGGTACCTACACAAAACAACCATACACGCTGCTGTTAGCTACCTAACTATCTACGTTATCTTGCACGAGCATAAATACCTATACATTCTATATATACATACGGTGTGTACTTGAATATTCTATCGGTAAGTGATACCGATAAAATATTCAAGTATTTACCTCGTTAGATTTTTATTCATGAGCTGATAAAATCAGTGATAAGATACTAGGCTAAAGTAAATACCTACCCTTCTACTTTCAATGCATCTTATTTTGATTTATTTATTTGATTGCAAGAAAGGAAGAAAAAAGGCTTTACAAAACGTCTTAGTCTCTAACCAAACTAAAATATTTGAAGACTGTGAAATTATCACAATTAGGTAAATTAAAAATCCTACTCTCTGTTCCTTTATTATCGTACTATATGAATGTTTAATCCTAAAATTAAATAATATATTGTTGAGTGCCTACTGGACATAACAAAACTAATACCGTATTTTTCGAGTGATAGGTGTATGTCGAAAGTAATAGACCCGGCACGGTGGCACAGTATAAAGAATTCTACTCTTTTTTGTACAGTCTTTACCTAACTAGGTAAAGGCAAAAGATTTATGTTTTAGCACTCTATGTATGTATGTATCTTTATTATATTATATTATAAGTGTATGTACTGTAAAACTACCCCGTGACGTCGTCCGCATGGATCCGTTCCTTAGCGATAATATTACATTAGTTCTACTTTACCGATTTTGCATTATATTATACATTTACAATACTACAATATGTACGTACATACAAATATATGTATGTACACATATATTTGTATGTACATATTGAAGTAATCTATACTTATAATGAATCTCTAGCGAGGTAATTTTCACGGTACATCCAAATCACTCAAACAGTGGGTACAATGCGTCTACTTTGGCAATTGTTCGTGTTACTTATTTTGCTAAGGGTACATGATATTGTGTACCTTACGTACGGGCACTTACTAGAAGATAATCAACATTTATTTATTTATTTATTTATTGAAAAAGTATTTACAATATCATTACAGATAAAAACCCAATACGATATCATAAAAAACCTAAAATTAAAAACACTAATTACTAAATAAATATATCTACTTATCCAATACTATACATTTTTGTGCAACATCCTTGAATTTTGATAGGGTACATTGAAAAATATCAATTTCTATAGAAATAATGATATACACATAGGAATGATGACGCTTTGTTTAAAGCATGTGTAACTGAAAATCCTTATCAGCTCCGTCATTTGAATTTAGTTTTGCTGGTGAATGGTGCTGTTTCAAATTCAGTGCAGTGGTGGCCATACAGAGTAAAGATACTGTGGGAGAAAAAGGAAATAAAGAGGACCGAGGAGGTAACTATGCCTTCGGACCACTGACTTTCAGACAAAACTTACACTTTACGTCGTTATGTACATCTCCAGCCAAACCGTCCCGCTTATTCTAAAAGATCTACTTCCGTAAAATGTTTGCTGGCTATACAATAAACAGAACGATTTACTGAAGTTATATTTGTGATATCCAGATGAACCGAAAATAAATAAGGAAAATGAAAATATGTTAATTCATATAGGTTTATTAAATTAACACTTATGAACGTCAAAATTTACAAAATGTCAGCAAATTAACCTACAACCAGTTCGCTGACAAAGTAGAGCCATGAGAAGAACTGGCAAGAAACTCAGGACACTCTTTTTAATCGCAGGGTTATTACAATTTTTGTAAGTTACAGTTTCAAGTAGCATGCAAAGTGACACAGGCAATACACTTAACTATATAGGTAATTAAATACTTACAGCTTTCTATGTTGCAAAGAAGAAATAAAAAGTAAAATGTGTCCTTTACAGGCTGCCTCAATTTGCATATTGCTACAAAAGGTAAAGGCAACATGTGAACTGTAATAAATGTGTCTATGTAAGTATTATATAAACTGTTAATATTCGATATAAGTATAAAGTAAGATGAACTTAATTCACCACAGGAGTTCACAATGTACATGGTGAACATCTATTTCACAAATCACAATGTATAATTTTAATAATACTAAGTATACAATTTTAACAAAACAATACAAAATGTGTACTTAACTGTACAATTATGGCTCGGGCATTATGTCATATATAATTAATACAAAAAAAAACATTTTATGTCAAAATGTATCAATAAGCGAGATTACAGGATGGAAATAAATTATGAATCATTTAGTATAATATTCTGTATACATCTTTGCTCGAGACAGAACAGCGTTTTGTTTCGATTAGATTCGTGTTCGTAGAGTAGATAATCCTTCTACTGATTTGGCTGCGCGATAGAAGCCTTATTATAAAGGATGAATTTACTATGACAAACTGTAAATCGCTAAAAGCAGTGGACCAGATATCAGACAACACCAACTCATGAGTGGCTATCACAGTCCTACTATTTTGTGTTCATTTTCGGCAGACTGTGCCTGTTATTCCTACCTCGTGGACTAAGGCTGATGAAATTAAATAGTGTTTAGGAGGTCCACAGTCTGTAGCACTTCAAAATTGTTTTGCATTTAATAGGCTCCAAGCCTATACACTCCGCAAGATTTGCCATTTAATGATAGAGGCCGAATTGAAAGGACAATGCACAAGTGTAGTCTGATTTGTTACTCGAGTTTGGTAGCGGTACGTATCTACAGAACCAAGAAAAAGTTGTCTTGCACAAAACCTTACTTTACATACATCAATATAACCGTGCCGTACAATTGCCTATCGAAGTGACTTCACTCTGCCTTATGATACAGTCAGTGGGATCCAAAAGACTAAGTGGTAGCCGCCATTCCAAAGGTCATTGTTTCAAACTGCTGGCTAGTGGTCTTTATGAGATGCTTTTTTATTATTGAAGCAGGACCTCATATCATCAGTCCATGAAGACGCAGTGGAGTTAGAAAGTTATGAAAACTCTTGGCTTTTGTAAGAGCTAATTTTGAACACTTAACAATCAGACGGGCAAATTTAAAGAAAAGACATTTTGCTGGGGTAATGTTTCAAACGTTACCCCAGCAAAATCTGTTTTTTTTCCGAATAACTTTAAAACTATAATGCAAACAAATTGTGCTATAGGCAAACAAATTACTCCTTACGACGCACTAATAATCTGTTATACTCTCATACTCTCACCTCTTATAAGCACATTTTTATCAACATTTTGCTGGGGTAACGCACTCCTCTGCCTGACGGTAAGCAGCCAATGAAGTCCAGAAGTGGAAGACACTATTTTAATAGAAATTGTTTCAAACTGCTAGCATAGCGGCTTCATGATACTAGCGACACTATTGCAAATAGTAAAAATATAAATGAAGATGAGGTACGCATACGTTTCATACGTGCACACACACAAACTTTCGCATTTATAATATTAATAGGATGTTAATACATTTTTTAAGTCAAAATGTTTTAGTTTGTTCATGTACAAAAAACATATATATATATATATATATATATATCTAACTAAATAAGTATAAACTCGGCAGGTAAATAAGTATAAACTCGGCAGGGTTACTAAACTAAAGTGTACTAGTATTAGTTGAAGAATACACATCATGTCAATTATAGGAATTTATCACAATGGTGTATTGTCATTGGGACTTAATTTTTAAGCGACTTCAAAAAATATTAATATTATATATATTATTAAATATTTTTTTGAATTCAATAATTCATAAAAATAGTTTTAAACGATTTTTTTGATCAGGCAATACATTTCACAGCAGCTGGGTTTTGAGTTTATTGGTTTAACCCACAGTAGTTATTTTTATTTCTACTACATATTTAACAAACGTCATGATTCTAAACACTTATCTTTGCTTTCGCTACTATATAAATAATAAATATATAAATAATATATACTAAAAAATATACATACTTACTAAACGAAATAATAAAAGATACTAAAAAAATAATTCATTATTGGCGCGTCTATCAGATTTTAGTTCTGCGGTTTCGGACAAGTAAGGTCATTGTCTTATAGTTGTGCTACTGCTACTTGCCGCTAGAGGGCGAACTCGCACGCAATGTTTTTTTCGGGTGAGGCGCGGGGTGGTGAGGAAGCGAAACGCTCAAGGTCATATGTGACGGAACGCCCTTAAGGTGGCAAACAAAATGGCCCACCTAATGAAAAATAATAATAATAACTTGACGCTATTTAAACCATACAATTTACTGAAGACAGAACAGTTCTTGATACATACATCAGAAGAAATGAACTCACATATAATTTAATACGGATATCCGTCACGATGTAAGCCCTAATCTCAACTTTTGATACAGTAGAATAAAAAAATTCATTCTAAACTTTTAGATTACCTTGACACTTTTATGGGTAAGGCATGTTTTCTGTCAAGCCAGGTCACAAAAGTACTGAACTTCTATAACATTCGGTTACTTTTTAAATGTCTATAGTGAGTAACAATATGTATATACTAAGCGGCTCATCTGATGTACTGCTACTCTTCATCAAAAATATGTTTGCTACAAGTCTTAGGTATGAATTTCATTAGATATATTAGATAATTAACACGATTAAAAGGTGGATTTGTAATCGCAGTGGTCAGTCTTAATACAGGAAATTTGCCACCAACCGCCGCTAGCAGAACTGAGATACTTTATCTGTTAATTTTTTTTAACAGAAACTAGTAAGACCAAAAAGACCAAGAGAAAGAACATTGTCAAACACGTCCAAATCAGCAACGAGAATAAAACTGGCAAAAATAGCTGTTAAAAGAAGATACCTTAATAAAAGAAGAAGAATATTTAGCATTACCTTGTGTTCACTGCTTTACGCTGTTTTATCCAACTAATAACTTGATAACTATTTAAAACGTTAATATTATTACAGGTCTGTGTCTGTTTTCACAAAATCTATGAGGTTCAGTATTTATTATATCGTTGGTATGAACAGCTGTTAAAAAAAGTAATGAAATGATAACTCGCTTTAAGATGAATTGTGTAAAAGCAGTATTACTAGATGAGTTTGAAAACAAACCCATCTTTATTTTCATTTTTAGCTGTTGTTCACAGCTTCGCTTGCGTGATTTAAAAAAATTAATATCATTATTTTTACCTATGTCTTATTCTGTCGTAAGAGCTATATCATGTTTCATTAAAATCTATTCAGTAGTCTTTACGTGAAATAGTAACAATTATCCATACAAACTTTCGCTTTTATAATCTTAGTAAAAAATTCAAAAGGATATCTAAGGCATCAGATTTATACGTCATATACCTATTTCAAACCTAAACTTTTGGGCAAGTTTTTGTGAAACGAATAGGTACTTTGTAAGATCTTGATAGAACCTAATAGAAGAAGAATGCTTTTCTTTTTTCTTCTTATTAGGTTTAAAAGGCTTTAGACGATTCTTGAAGTACGAGTTGGTTTTGTATCTACTGTTATAATTTAAAAAAAGGTGGAGCGAATGAACTTTTAAGGTAACTATGCTACTTGTGCCGGACGGGCGGCAATCGAACCCAATACGAATGTGTTGTGCAAATCTGTGAACGACCCTCTGACATCCTACACCTATAGGTGCCGGATACAGCGCTGCTCTTCAAAGGCGTCGCTCGTGTAGGACTTGACTATAGGGGCATATTGAAGTAAAACAAACGGTCTTGGTTCAATGCTTGAGGTGTTCTGCTTAGGCCATTTGGTGTTAAGGCTTTAAGAGTCTTCTATGGGTTACCAATTATCGGTGAACATTCTGTGCCTGCGAGCGCGCGTTTATCTACCTCGAAACTTTACCATAACGAGAGCCGTTTGCAAAACACCTCGTACAAGTTTTATTTTCATTATCCAAAGATTACATTTTTGAGTATAACTTCGTCATTTTTAGCAATACAGTAATTATCTAGGTACCGTTAGGTAGGTACCTAACATAAAATATCTATACTATAAATCTTAACTTTACGGTTATCTAGATATCTTAGTATAAACCTAAAATTCTAGTGCCTCCTAGACGTACTATGAACTTTATCTGTTTATACTATCTAAACTACTAAACCTATTTTGATAAGTTTACACGTACATCTAGGGGACACTATTCTCTAAAATGAAACACCAAAGTAACTATTCTTTATTGAATAAAACCTAAGTTATAGATCAAACTGTGACCTAAACAAAAAAATAATAATAAATTAGCACTAAATAATTTCACTATAGGGTAAACAAAAAATAGTTCGCTAGGTACGACACTAACTTTTAGTAATGGCGGTAGACGAACGACGTTTTCAGTCTCGCTCACATATAAAAACGAGTGGCACTTAAAATCACTGTCATTAAATGTTTTTTAGCTTTTTAGCACACGCACACTATGTTTTTTAGCTTTTTAATTTATCTAGGTACTGTCTATCACTGTATGCACTATTTTAAACATTGTTTAATACTATTTTCACAGCTGTCGCGAAAACTACTTTAATAAATTTGGAAATAGACAGGACTTACCTGGTATTAAGCTTGATGAATCACTGTTGTAGCTATAAATCTGTAACAAAAGAAAATAATAGTGTTATACTTAAAGTAAAAGCTGTGAACAAAGTCTATCATGTACTATACCTGTACCAGGTCTGCAGGTCTGTTGGTATTGCTTATTTTACCAGAAATCCTACTGATAATATAAGCAGTACCTTTCTCTTGTAAATTTGTATACTTTTCTTTGTGTAAATATTATTAAACGACGTCACTCATCACAACTTTTTAAATCTTCTAAGTTCTACCTGTAAAAAAATATGGCCTTCTTTGTAGGGGTAACTTTCTAAGGAATTCCTAAGGTGCTGACGCAACCAACAACCAAAAGTCTTACTATTTTTGCAAATAATTTATTTTATTTTACTATGCCTGTCTTTTGATGCCATGTGCTTTGAAATAGCAATATAATTAAGTTTGAATTATTGTTTAAAAGTGGCTATAATATAAATTTAAGTTCACAAACAGTGTTAAGTTGTTTAATTTTGTTTCGTTTTGGTTGCACAAGCGCGCGTGCCTGGTGACTGATACCTCTTCTGCAATAAATAAACTCTTGGCCTCTTTACCGAGCTTATATTTGTGGACTGAACTTAGGTGAATGGTAATTATTGTTATAATTTAGTCGCATTTCGTGGTATATCTGTGTAGTGTGTGAGAGAGAGACATATT
The DNA here is from genome assembly GCA_963082885.1 of Parascotia fuliginaria. Lineage (NCBI taxonomy): Eukaryota > Metazoa > Arthropoda > Insecta > Lepidoptera > Erebidae > Parascotia > Parascotia fuliginaria. The sequence goes on from OY720197.1 coordinate 7,481,191, forward strand.
TAGTGGTCATCCAGTGATCAAAATTCGTCCGTAATTTAAAGCTTTATCGCAACAAGTTTCTATTTGCTGAAAGTATGACATTTACTTCACTTTCGCTCTACTTTCATAGCTATTCAACCAGCTTCCTTGAAAATTTAAATTTAACAATTTGCACAGCTCTAGAACTATACAAATCAAAGGGTTGATCAAATTTGGTTAATTCTCTAATTAGTTTCTAGGAGCCAATTCGAAAATTAACCAAATTTGATCAACCCTTCGTCTTTGTCAATAGTTGGCACGAAACTTCTTGACAACGAAAGTTTTGACTTTGGACCTCTTTATTATATTATTCCACATTTAGCCGCTGCTACATCGACAAACGTAAAGAGCAAACTTTTTTTATATTAAATTCAAGGTGACAAACAAGCCTGATGGTAAACAGTTACCGTAGCTTATGGACATTGCATCAGAAGTATCATCTATGAGCTTGTAAAAGCATTTTAACAAACTTAACCGCCTACAAGATTGGCTTATTAGGGTCCTAATAGATTGTGTGCTTCTATTAGGTTACTAAAATACTAGTGCTTAGAAAACTAAGCTTAGAACTTTGCTGCTAAATAGCATGTAATTGTTTATTGTTGCGATAATTTGTATGTCGCCGATTATAAGATTTAGACAAGCATACGAAATACTATTGATGAAAAAAAAACATGGAAAAATATTTTAGCATCTTTAAAACAGTCGCTGTTTTTTTATTTCTCCGCTAACTTCGAATTTTGATATAGCTTTTACTATCATTCATAGAATTTCTTTCGATAGCTTTATAAGTTTAACACATGTAAAAATTCGAGAATTACAAAGGTTTCTAATCATATGGTTCTTCTCCCGAGTCGTAATCTTCATCTATTCTGTGTCTATTCTGAAGTGTTCTTTATCTCTTGATGCACTATGCTCTTCCATATCTCTCTGTCCTCGGCGGTCTTTATGGATATTGACAGGCCAGTAAGCGTCTTCATTTGATCGGACCAACAGGCAGGTGAGCGGCTGCGTGAAATTTTCTCGTCAACCTGTCCAACGGCTTCTCTAGGCTGTCAGGGCAATCAATTAATATCCACGCGCGAAGCTAACCAGCCAAAAGAGAAACAAAATACATTACGAAACACTGGATGATAATTATGATTTATTCTAATAACGAGGCCAATTTCGGTGCAGTAACTATAGCAGTATTACTTTAACGCTGGTATAGACTGATAAGCTTTTATTGCTTTTTTTTTCATTGCCAAAAGTGGCAGACGAGCAAATAGCCTAAGTGGTAACAGTAACTGTCATTCATGGACGTGAAGCCGCTGCCTACCGTGAAGTGGGATAAGTGAAAGGATTGAGAGAGGTGAGGAAAAAGGAAAGGGGAGAAATTGGGCCTTGAGAAATTGCTTCAAACGATTCATACTTTTTGACGGTTAACTTGATAAAAATAATATTTATGTTAGAAAATTACCGTATTTATAATAGCCATTCTAATACCACAAAACTAATACCTATGGCACCTATTTGTAAATTTAACAAGAATGTAGGAAATACTACATTCTTGTTAAATTTTGAGACGAAAATCGAAAATAGAACTTTTTGCTAAAATCAAGGCAACATTTTCCTGGAATCAGATTTTCGTAATATTAGTTTTTTTTTGGATGTGAAGTTTTTTTTTCTAGTTCAAAACCAATCCGAGTCAGATTTGAATATATTTTTTTGTAGACGTTACATCAACTGCCGTGAGTTTGGTTCTTGTAAGAGTCAATTTATTCGCTGATCCACACTTTCGTAAGTTTATGTGTCTCTTTTTAGGGTTCCGTAGTCGAAAAGGAACCCATACAGTTTCACCATGTCCGTCCGTCTGTTTGTCTGTCTGTCTGCCTGTCCGCGGCCTAGTGCAGAAACTGTTTGTACTAGTAAGCTAAAAATTGGCATATACATATAAATCGCGCCGACAAAGTAGTACAGTAAAAAAATAAGTAATTAAATGTATTTAAATGTAATTTTAGTGTACCTCTTGTACACCTAAGATGGTGATATTATGTCGAACTCTCCGACCGAACTGAAAGCGCGGCCGGCATACCGACATAAACCCATGGTGTTCCTCCAGACGGCCAGAGTCGGGGTCACGGGAGACGCTCGCGCATTCATCCGCAACTTCTCAATACCCTTTATCAACGCTGATCAAAACTTCATAACCTAGAAACATTTAAAATTTATACTACCTACTATAGTTTAACCTTCTCTAGTTCTATTCCACCTATAACATCCAGTTTATTGTAAGTAAAGATGCACCCATAAAGCTGCCTATAAAAGTGTCCATATAAAAATAATATGGTGACTTTAATGACTTCACGTGTATTGGTAACTTGATAAGGCAGCGTTACACTAGTATAAAGCAACTAATCAAATTAAATCAAATTTATTTCTTCTTTTTTTTATACATATGGGTACAATAAATTGGTAGGTACATGTTAATATCGCATTCTTTATTTAGACTTGCAGCGTGCAAATTGTTTATTAAATCTATGTATAAAGTCAAGGCAAATTACTTACATTGCATTATACGACATAGATTATATTAAAATACGCATAGAAATATAAAAATAGGTTATTTATAATTAAATTACAAATAGTAATACTTATAGAAATTTTTTATATAATTAGGTATGTCAAATTTCTGGCATTAAAAAATGAGAGATTGAGTAATAACTTTTTGTAATCAGCAATTATAATAATAAATAATAATAATATTTCAACAACTACACACAACGCCATCTAGACCCAAAGTAAGCATATTATATGCTTGTGTTATGGGTTCTAGAATGCGGATATACATACTTAAATACTTTTTTTTTGTAAATACATACATATTATACATAGAAGCACCCAGACCAATGCAAATAGACATGTTCATGAACACAAATATTTGCACTAAGCGGGAATCGAACCCGCGACCTCTGCGTGGCAGGCCATACACAGTACCACCGAACCACAGAGGCAGTCAAATTATTTATTTTTATTTTTATTATTTTATCAAATTATTTTAATTTAGCTTTGAACATATTCAAATTTAGGCTTTTATACGAGTATGAAACCGGTAACTTGTTATGCATTTTTTGGGCGAAGCAAAAATTACTACTTTTAAAAGATCTATTTAGGAAAGGTTCGATTGGGCATCTACTACTACTACCCCTAGAGGTATATACTTTATTTGATACCTGTTCACTATAGACATTATTTAAACAGGGTTTAAAGATAAAATAAACAGTTGTCAGTAGCTTGACTGAGGCAGTGATATTTTTATTTCTTTTCATTATACTATAACCCCTAAAACAAACAACTGTACATTTAATCCTAAATTAAAAGTACGTTAATGTACAATTCACTACATTTCCATATATTACAATGATATCACAGTGATTATAATATAAGACTAATGATTATAAGTACTAAATAATACAATAAGTTTAACTTCGGTTTTAAGAATGGACATCACAAGATTTTTATAACTTTAAAAGTAGAGGCAAATATGTTTACTGTAATAAACAGATCACACTATTTCTTTATCTTATCTTTAACAGACAGACTGAATTATTTGTAGTTTAGATACTCCTTACCTACCTAGAACCCACAGTTTTTGAAAGGCTGATTAACAAAAAAATACCTTATCCCCTGTTAAATCTTATGTAAAGTACCTAAAAACATAGATTGTTTTCATGCTTTAGCAACGCAATTGGTATTTCACATGAGAATTACCAGGTGATTAGTTAATTTTCCGTTGATCAGCCTTTCAGATACTGGGGTAAAGTGTCCGTTGCATTTTTAAATTTATTTATGATTCCTATTTCATTAAACTTTTGCCTAATTTACCATAATTTTTGATTAGAGTTGTTAATTGATGCTAATTTTGCTTTTAAAATCTTCAATAATTATATTCGTTATTCTAAGTTACTTTTTAATATTAACCTTTACTATAAGTCAATAAATAATCTTGAAGAGACTTCTGTACATAATAATATGGATGTTATATAAATTCAAATGAGTTTTATTTTATTTACTAGCTCAAGTTGTTGACACCTTAACTTTGATCGAGCAAAATCTTTTATGAGATTCTGAATTTGCAGGCCACAAACTTTTGCGTTTGAGGAAAATTTTATTTCGATCCCTATAGACAGAAAACCATTTTCATGTGAAGTAAGAAGCAAAACGGAATGATTTGATTGTAAAATATTGGCTGTACCTCTATTTATTCGACTGCTTTAGGGTTCATAATTTGGTTTTGTGTATGTAAAATAACGATTTCTGTTTAAAAATTGTTGTTATTTACCTCTGTAGGTATTTGACTGTGCATATAGGGTTCAAAAAGGCCAAATCTTGAACTTTATTCTCTTTACTATGAGTTTTCAGAGCTCCAAAGATCACATTCTATTTAAGGTAAGGCTAAAAGTGCTCCCTTACCGCAAAAATTAACCTGTAATGTAAAGTTAAAGGTTCGATTTTGAGTATTGCGTTACAATACTGTCTCTCTAACTGCCGAGCATTTGCTTGTAATGTAACATTCCAGATTCAAAATATTACACATTCTATCATCATGTTTCTATCATCACGTGCACTGTAATGCTCTCTCACTGATGTAATGTTCGGATTTGTAACGTTATATTATAAGTCACGTTTAGAAGTAAATTTTAAAAAGTTTGGTGTGCGCTACTTTTGTACCCTATCCATATTTGCCTATTTGGTACCACTTCAGTAGTCAGTGAGGTCCAAGAGTAATGTAAGATACAAAGCTAGCATAGTGGAATACATCGCAGATTTTCTTTATTGCCCCAAATTTGATATCTAGAATACTCATCTCTGTTCACCCCTTTCAGAAAATTTTAACGATATGTCAAGTTTAATTTTATCTATAATAGTCTTATATTCAGAACAGACATTTATGCCGCCATGTTGCCAACTCGTATAATCAAACGTCTGGCCAGTGCAGACATATATTTAAATAATGCATAAAGTACCATCACGTTGCGGGATAGCTTTAATATTTCTTGGTTTATTGTGATTGTAATATATAATAATTTGCTAACTCCAAACCCTTTGGAGTTAGCAAATTATCAAAAGTAGATTTTGTCCTTTGTCTAAAATTATCAATCTTGTCTTTAGTAAACACAGTGTTTTAGTAATTAATGCTTAAGCTTTCGCTGTATCAGAATAAACCTTTACTGTGGTAAAGATAATCTAACAAAATGACCTTTAGTCATAATTTTAGGAACTTGTTAATGAAAACTTATTCATTTGGCAGACAAGCGAATGACCTATCTGATTTCAAATAGTAATAGTCTTTGATTGATTTGTGCACTTATTAAAATCTGTTTCAGGCACTAGGAACTTAGCCTAGTAGGTTTTGCTAGCTCTTTGAACTCATTACCATTGTAAAACACCTCAATAACTATTTTAAATTGACTCAAACAAAAACTAGCTTTCCGCGGTGCGGTTTCACCCGCGTCTTTGCTTACTGCTCTGCACTCTTCGCCAGTAGCGTGATGTTACATAGCCTATAATCTTCCTCAAGAACTGGTCTATCGTATGATAGTCCGGTTCTTCGAATTCTTCGAATCCGACTCTTTCGAGTTATTCGAATCCAACTGGTAGTTCCAGAGATTAGCGTGTTAAAAGAAACAAACTCTTTCGCTATAAACGAGTATAATAGTATAGATAGATGACAGATGTTTTTGTTACATAATTTAGTTCTCAGAGCAACTACTAGAGGCGCTGTAAATTTTGCACACAAAGTCGTAAATAATTAAGACTAATGTATACGTACTGTCCAGTGTAACTCTTGCTTTATACCTAACTACTATCAACGTAGTCTCCTAAAGATAATACCTACACTATAAAAAATGTACTTACATGCCCCTTATTACCTTCAGTATATAATAAATGCAAGTCATTACGTACCTACGACGTAGGGTCACGATCATGAATTTAAAAGTAGGACGTTATTCTTAGTACTTTTTTATTGTAAATGTTCGGTATCCGAACAACTCGCGAAGTTGTAAAATGACAATACCACTAATTTCTATCTAAAAAACATCTTATTAAACCGCCATAGTGCCACCAGCAGTTTAAAACCATGACTTTGGGAATGATGGCCATCATTCCTAGGCCTAACCGTTTACCATCAAGTAAAGTCACTTTTAAATTAAATAAATAATGAATAGCCAAGAATACGGTAGGCTATTTATAAAAAACGCGACTTATAAAATATTTTCATAAGTCCATAAACAAAAATACAACATACATAAGTACATAAGTCAAGCCCTGTACAACAATATTATCGATAGGTATTATAATACATTAATGAATTTAAAAAAGACAAAACGACTAAATATAATTTTCTTGTAACGTCCATTTTTATCCATTAGTGTTTAATTGTTTCAATTATCTTAATGACTGCCGTTTATATAAAAAATTTCTTTCTTTTTTATGATTTATTATGACTTCGTTTTATGTAAAGGACAATAGATAAATTATTTTTTATTACTATACTTGTAGGAGTAGCACGCAAAATGCTGTATATTTCTTAGGGTATGCGTAGTTTATCTTAGTGTAAGCCTTCGGAAAATGAGACGGTGGTTTGAAAATTATCCAACACAAGACAGGCTATTATAGCTTTATGGCTTCTGTCAATGCGATCACCAATTTGCCTGTGTAGGTTAATTGCCTGTCATTTTGTATTTTTAACGTTCGTAGGTATGTGTTAATTCAATTAACCAAAATGAATAAATATATTTTGATTTGATTTGCCTGGCAAGCACGGTAAATATATCGTGAATGTGTTGCTTTGGTGCTAGCTTAAAAAACGTTCACGCTGGGTGCGTTTTTAGTTAAAATGTTGATGATGGCGTCAATAGAGCATTTTGTTTTTTTTTTTGAAGAGTTTGCCCATCACTCAGTAAGTATTCATACTTACTTGAGAAAAACAAATTTTAATATAATAAGAAGTTCTCATTTTTCAATGAAGAATAAATAACAAAACGGTGATGCGTTTTAATTCTGCTCGACACCATAATGTCACGGCCCGATGTTGACACGAACTAAGTAAAATTAAAGCTATCTATTGCCCGAGGACAGCCAATTTACTTTTGTCGTAGGGCTGGCACAAACTCGTGAAAATTTTATTGTTTTTTTTTTTATTATCTCTGGTGCGTGTGGTCTAGCGATAAAGATGTTTTGCTACCGTTTTGTTAAATGTCGTGGATTTCATCATAGACAAATATTTGTGGGATCAACATTTCAACACAAATGATATGGATCGACCGGGTAAGTAATAACCTCTCATAGAATACCTTTTCCCTTTCGCTTTTAAAGTCACCACAACGTCGTTGCACAACGTGTACGAGTATCTACCTTTGCCTATCACTTAACATAGGCGTAATGCTTAGACACTATCAGTTATTGCTAATACATAAGTACGCCAGCCTTTTCACACTCAGTGAATCTCAAAGTTACAGATATTGGTGTCTATCGCAATTTTCGTTTCATTGAGCACATCCCAAACTATTATTGATGTGGCGTAAGCCTGAAAATACCAAAATAACAGCAAATAACCGTTATCAATCGTAGCGTAAACTATATATTATAGAATATTGTTATAGGAGCTCGGTTTGTGATGGCATCTACTTTTTTTATACCAACCAAGTTTGCAAGGCGTAAGTGGTTCGTTGGTTCAATGGGTAAGGCTCACGACCGGCCAAAGCAGCCTAATATGATGATGTTGAAGTGGTTCGTTTAATTTCGGTTTATGATGAATGAGGACCAAAAAAGGAAGTATCATGCGAACAGTATGATACTTCATCAGAGGGCCCACCGTAATGCGTTAATTAATGCATTTTCTATTTCAAAAACGAGTAGACTTGTAATATCTGTTAAAAGTATTGCATTTTTTTTTCTTTGTCTGCAAAATTTTGCTTTCCAGTATGTGTATTATTTTGTATACAAATTGAGAGAGGCAAAATGATGTACCTTATTCATTTGATTTTTTACGCAAAAACGAAAACAGGAAAACACAACCCTCAAAACCTCATTGCATCTACAAAATTAGCTACAAAGCTAATTTTACGTTGTCAGTGGCAACCCTGCGTACCTCGGTCACCGGGTCAATTTCACCATTTGCGTATTTTAATAAAAACTCAGCAGATGTACAAATTTCATATTTTATTAACGACGGACTAAATATTATTTTATACCCTCGTAAATTCTTAGAACTTAATAAAACACGATATTATTTAGTTCTTGTTTCTGTAAATTTTGTTTTTGGACGATATTATGTGTAGTTTATGTTTAAATAACCTTTATCAGATTTAGTTCGGCATTTTAACTAATTTTTGCGTAGGTATTCAATTATTCATCATTTTTTTACATAATTTTGACTCCAGGCCTATACTGATAACTACTAGATTCTGACTTTTAACCCGACCAGGAATCCTTGCCTGGTTGGGTTAAAACCCAAAATGTATACGAACCCAAGACTTCTGCGTGAAAATTCGCACACAGTAACACCAAATCGAAATATCTTGGGCATCATTATTTGATCTATCATATAAATTCCTGGATGACCCTTAAAACTGTCATATTAAACAAAATGAGTGATATTAACTTGTCATTAGCAAGCGTTTGTTTCAGCGTCAAAACAGCAAAAGAGAGCGATGATAAAAATTTGAATTAGCAAATAATATGTGGTGCAAATTGTTTGAAGAGAAGGGAAGTTTATGGCAACAAAGGAAAATTACAATGAAAACATGAAGAGGCTACCAAACATAATAGGAAAGAAATAATAGCTATCAGTAAATAATAAATATCTTATAAGTTAGTATAAAGTATAGAGAAGTAAAAAAATGTTCAAACAATATTTATTACTTTTCCAAACCGTTAAGATATTTAGAAGATCTAAGTGAACAGACAGCGGGATAGACTTTGTTTTATACTATATAAGATACATAGAGAATAACCATCGCTGAGTCCGACTTTGCTCATCAAATAAAGAAAACTACTTTATCTATTGAAACAATCATCGATCATAAGAGCGAAGTTTATACCAGTACTAATAACTAACAGTGACATTTTCAATCAAGCATTCAATTTTGCCGACTCAGTGTACCCTTCGATCGAATGGTTACGAAGTTCCTCATTCACTCATTCATTCACTCGATGATTCAACGTATAATGGAGTGTTCGATATTTGATTAGTTAACACACTGAATTGAATGAGAAATCAGTTCCGAATTTGAATTGCTATGATTTTAATCTTACATGTTCGATTCTTGAATAATGAATAAACGAATGAAATTGAATGTCTTTTCATTTCGGTTTTATTGAAATCGTTATTTATGAATCAAAAGACAACGAAAATTCATTCGGTAAATTTCTATGTAATAAGTTTTTAAAATATCCCATCTTCAATATTTAATGTGCTTTCGCTCCACGTGGCATGTCCGTGGAACATCCTGTATATTATATGTATATTTATCAAAATTTACCCTTTTTTTATATTTTCTAATTTTGGATACTACCAAATATAACTTTAAACAATTTAGCTCAATCTTAACTAAAACAAAATTAATTTTCTTCTAAAAGAAACTGCTGGATATATTTTTGCGTCTCCGATTTCGTATTCAGCCTTCGTACGTTCAATCGTGGGTCAAAAGGTCATCGGACCTTCCGTTAAAACCTTTTTGGGGACAAAGCTTGACATGGACGTATCTTGACGGATAGTATGCTCCGTCACGCACCAAAGTGGTTTCCGATACACATGCGAATTATCTTTTTATCTTTGTCTCTGTCATTCTTAGGGTTAAAACGGTTATTCTTGCCTTAGATCACAAAGCAAAGGACTTTGTCACACGGAAAATATTGCGTTTGATGTGCAGGTGTGCTCGAAATTGGGAAGGATCAATGCGACTTTTTCAAAGTTATTTAGGAATTTATCTTGTGAAGATATATTGTAAGAAAATTTGGAGATAAGAAATATTGTACCACAGCTGCGGCACGCTACTTTGCTTGCGTGAATAAAAAGAAAATACACAATATTTTAAAAGTGTCTTTGTTGTTTTCCGATGTATACTGAAAAGTTTTATTAAAATATTTTCAGTTGTTTTTGCGTGAAAGTGTAACAAACATCCATACATTCACACATCGATACAAACTTTTGGATATATAACAATAGTAAGATATTTTTAAGAGGTCTCAAAAATTGGAAATAGAATAGTTCGGAACTAAGCATAAAATATGTACAGTAATAGTAGTAATAAGTGATAGAATATTGTCTTTATACCATTTCAATGACAATTATCTAATAATATTTTATGAGAGGTTATACTTTCCCGGCCCTTTAATTCGCCCCTTTATATATCGCATCTATATTTATCAAAAAAAAACAAAACACTAACAATATTAAATAGTCTTGAACCTTAGGTCACGAATCGAAGACCCACGTACTGTTGTTTCCTTACCCCTAGCTGTTTATTTCGTGTCTTAAGTTGTCCCTTTCGTATTGCAGAATAATTTTGGCTACCGTACTCAAACGATTTATTTATTATCAACTGGGTCTTATTAAATTACTTCTCTGTATTTATGTACTATCAATTACATTTTAAGTCTAATGTAACCAAATCGCCAATGAGTGAAGACCTTACTGACCAATACGGTTGACAATTGAAAAGTATAGCCTTTAACACGAGAAAGAAACAGCGTATGATTTTTATGCCGCCTTGTGCTAAGTCTCCCGCCATCGTTGGGTTAGTGAAGTAGTGTATACCACCGCGTTTTTTTTCTAGCAAAGTTAGAAATATGTATTTGATTCAAATAAAAGTAAAATATTTATTATTTTAGAATTGTGCCTGATTTAATTTTAACTATAATTTCAAGAAATTATTTTAAAAAAAGTGCAAGAATGTTGTAGGAAATATTTGAAAAGCACTGCCATTGGTCAGTGTCAATGTTGCCGAATTCGTAGTTGTCAGGTGTTTGTTTGTACTATGACGTCACTACACCAAGCGTTATTTTTTAAATAAATTCTTTATGCTATCACAGATACGAAATACGCACGTGCACTGCTAAAGTCACAATCATTAGACTCTGCAAAGCCAAACAAAATACATCATTTATTGAAGTCACGTTATATTTGTACAGAAAAAATAATATGTCTATTTTAATCTACAAAGGGCTAAGGTCAACCCAATTAACCTTTGTCAAGATATAATTAAACACGTCATTTTGACACTTTTAAAAGTTTTGACTTCGTTAGCTGAGGAAAGCGTCCAATTAAGATTTGCTTTGGTTTAGATTTTGTTGTTGTAAATAGAATTGTATTTTTAGACTTTATTTGTATACTTACTATTTAATGTCAACGTTGAAAGTGTTACTAATTGATAGTAAGGTACAATAGCTTCATTATAAATGTGTGTACTGTTAAATTATTATTATAATGTTTCAAAGTTAATATTTTAAAGAAAATTAGTTCTTATGTTAAAGACTAGGAGCGCTAGTCATTTTGTGTTAAACTGTCACCGAAAGAGAAATGCACGAAAAGTCACAGTAAATATTATTCTATGGTATAATTACCATAGGTTTTGCTCCCGTTTACAAGCCCTCCGTTATTGCTAGTTTGTCATTTAATTCGGCTATTTCATTTTAATAAAAAGAAAAGAAAACTGAAATTTAAATATATCTTAAGCCAAAATTATAATTTAGAACACTTTCACACCAACTGGGTTTGAACGCAGGCAAAACTTAACACAAGAAATCATTTATCACAAGACAATTATCATACTTAAATTAATTTCGCAAACTCTAAATATTTCAAATAAACTTACAACTTAGAACAGCTTAATAAAAGCTTAAAAAAATGAGAAAATACATGACAAATACTAACTTTGAAAATTATAATAAATTTCACTTATTTCCATCAACTTAACGGAATCTAACTTCTCTCAAAAAACCAGAAGCCCAAAACAAAAACATACACAGTAAATAACATAAGGAAACTTGAAACTTGAATTCAAACCCAAAACAGTTGCTATTCAAACCCTGTAAGACAAATAATGGGACAATAACCCGACATAATGATTTCATTAAGCCTCTACTAGCCTGAAACTATGGCAACTAAAATTTCTCTTAGGGATTTGGCAAATAATGTAAGTAGAACGGCTACATGTGTGGATACGGAGAGTGTCCTGATTTCGGTTATATTTTTCGGTTTTTTTATTAAGCTATCTGACCAACCTACTTTATTTAAGTACATTAGTATTATTATTATTCTTTTTCAGCTGTTAAGCTGGTGTTAAACAACATACGGCTGGTGTGGTGATAATATAGAATGTAGATATGTAGATGTTGTATGTAATGTTGTGTGTAATGTTGTGGTAGCGTTTTCTCTATTTGCACGAATTTTCTGATGATTATTATATATATTTTCAGCTTTTAACAGTTCTGGTGGTTCCGTAAAACTGTGTCTATTTTTTATATATGATTCTACCAACGTGACTTCACCCCGCCTGATGGTAAGCAGTCAGTGGAATCCAGAAGTGGTGGCCACCATACCAAAAGCCATCGTCTTAAACTTCTGGTATGGTGGCCTCTACTATGGCGGCTGGGAATGAAAGGAGGGAAGGAAAGAGGAAAATTGGGCCTCCAGCACTTTCACTCACCGTACGAAACGCAGTAGTACGGATACTACTACTCTTACGTCGACCTTCTATGAGAGGGAAGTACTTCCCCGGACGATTCGGCCCATTCATGCTGAAATCAGCGTGGATCTACTACCTTACCTCCCACTGTTAACTGTCTCGAGTTTGATTCTCGGATCAGATATAGTGACATTGAGTCATGTCTTCGAGTAATAGAAACAGAGGGCACTCTGTTAATTGGGATTCAACATAGTTGGTGTAACGTGAATATTGTATACTTTTTCGTAAAAACTTTATTATATACAATTGGCTGTCTTACTAAAAGCTGCTGCCCAGGTGTTGTATGATTTTAGCTAAGATTAACGAGAGATTTATTAGGTACCAAACACCATAATATTAAAATTTCCTTGAATCTAACCCTACATTGTAGTAACAACTAAAATGAAACATGTATTACAGCCATGAACAAGTATTACAACTTGTAATGTACCATTATTACCACGTAATACTGCAAACTTGAACCAAATTGCAGACAAATAACAGAGTTTGCCAATTTCAAGAAATTGTTGAATTTGAGTTTAATTTCTAGGCAAAAGTTAAATGCGTCAGTTTAGTTTTACTTTTCTTTCGTTCTGCCGCAAGGTCGTTATATTTTGCAGTTTTAAAATCAACCCATTTCTAGGCCTTTGACACATACACACACACACACAGACACATTTATTCCTACTCTTGCTGGTTTCAGCCTGAATGCTATAGATCTACCAGGGATGAATCTACCCTCAAAAAGAATATTCAATAGTACCTAATAGATGAAAGCGCTGAGTTTTTAGTTCTATGTAAGTATATTCTATTCCTCCTCCTCCCACATTCCATACAATTTGCTTTATGATGGTCACATTAACTATAGACATATACTAAGTGACTAAAAACATTGGGAAGAAAGAATCATTTTTATACAGTAGAACATCTTTATATTCTGAGAAAAATCTACATAGTTCAGAAAACGGTAGATTATGTATAAATAACAGTTGTTCATAAGAATATTAATAGAATACGAGTACATGTAAACATATTTATGAAAGTAATAAAATAAATGAAAAAAAATAACAAATAAAATCTAATATTAGACTTGTTTAACTTTTGAAGTAGTGCTCTTAAAGCGTAGGTATTTATAGATAGTTCAGGACTCGCTTCAAATAAAAAAATCGCCTATTATTTCATAAGTTTATTCAGCTGACAATTGCAATAAAATATTTACATTTAAAAGGTGAACCGGTGACCTGATAAGGGCGGTGGGCAACCTATATATGAGGGCAGCTCACGAATGGTCAAAGTGGTGACACTTGAAGGCTCATGTTCAACAGAAAACGTCTTTCGGCGACGATGATGATGATGGTGATGATGATTTACAATTAACCTAAATGAGAAAAACGACTGGTTACAAATACTAAAATAACCATCACGAAATAAATCACAGAACAGCAACGACTTTGAATAAACTGGACAAAAGGGAAGAAATAAAACATAAATTGATTACGTAAAGGATGATATGATTGAACAAATCTTTAATCCGATCTCAATTGAAAACCAAATCTGAAATCTTTATGATACATACAATAAAGGACTTAAAATATTTCAAAGAAAATCTTACAGATAATTCGTCGTCATTCCGAAGGTCAGCTTTGCGAGGAACCTAGACGTATGAATCTGAAATCGTCAATTTGCCTTCTGTAGGCATTGTAACTAATTTAAAAAAAGAGACCTTTACTCTGCTAAAAGACAATAATGACTATAGTGCACTCGTAGCTACATATTTTTAAAGTAAGGAGTTTGTACTTAATTTAACGACATAATGGGCATACCTACATTGCTTCACAATTTTGGTTACGTATTTTTTTGGTGGAGCCTAAAAAGCATCTCGTGAAATATGATAGAATTTAGATGATGTCTAAACTCTTGGACTTGACTGATTATTATCAACCAGAAGAAGTTATTGTGTCAGAAAATTACAAAAAAATAGACAATCTTTAATTTAAGATTGGTAAAGTGTCATAATAACAAATAAAGAGAAAACAAAGTAATTTATATGAACGGTCCATAGTAAAAATCATATCTTAGTAACCTAAAATATCTATAATCAAAAGGCAGCCTTAACATTAAAAGTATAAAGTACAAACCAATCAGAAGTCCCTAAACATATTAATATATCGAAATCATTCAGAGCCCAATTTCGACCTAATTATATTGGGCCTCGAACCAAAATCCAATAATAAGCGACATCGAAGGACGCCAATGCTTATAAAAGGATGGAGACCCAGCCGATATCTACTGATATGTCTATAGGGATCTGGATAATTTAGAGTACTTTTTGTTGCAATAAAACGTTTTGATCTTAATGTATTGGTGTCAGGTGAACATTGAAAAGACAGTGTCTGCTTTTAGAAGTCTTTGTGAGATTTAATACCGTTTTGGTGTTAATTTTAGTGTAAACATTTTAGTCATTCTTTGAATTGGGGCAGAAAGTTCTGAATTGACCACGGGCGGTAAACGCAGCTTCACAATATAATGAATATTAATTCTCCTAATCAGGGAAATGTCTGAAAGTGTTTCCAGGAACTAACCGCCATTTGTCTAACTAAACCTCGTGCCAAGTGACCAACGTGCTCAAGAAGGAAGGAAAAGCATAGAAATTAGCCGAGAAACAGATAGAAGAAAATGGTGGCTTTCTTTTATACTAAGTAGAGCTTAGATTTATAATATTTTATTATTATCTAATAGACTCATTATTCTTCATATAATTTTATTTATCTAATGACTATTTAGATTATTAATGTTTCAGATCTCTCTAAACTTTAAGGTTATTTTATGATATTAATTAGACACAGCGTGGACAGACACAGACACACGATTTTGGTTGAAATAATGATCATGAGTAGTCTTTCAAATTTTAGTTTCAGTTGTATTCATTCAGCTAATAGATTGGCACTTAACACCTGAAGACCGCATATCGACCACCCCAAGAATAACCAAAACAGTGACCTATTTCCAAAAAAGAAAAAACAGCCTTTTGAAACCCGTGAACGTAAATAAAAGCCAAGAATCAGAAGCAATAAAACACAAGCGGTGTAATTACGAGCTGATATAATCAACGCTTAATACCTTCCAACTATGAAGGTCGATCGCGGTGTAATCAAGGCCAAGAGAGGTTTCAATCAAAATTAAGTTCTATGAGTTTAATAGGATCGTGAAGACTTTTCTAGCATATTGAGGTTAGCTTTTAATGTTAATTTTTTTATTTTTGTACGCGACACTTTTATTTCTGATAAATGATGTCTACTGCTGCATAGGAAAAACTCTAAAAGTGTAATGTTTAAAAGATTTTGTCGCAATCACCACAATTGGTGATTTTATTACTGTCTTCTTATGTGATGGTTTAGCTAAATCATTCAGTTGACATATTGAGCGGGTAAAATAAATGCAACCTTATGACTTCAGTATTATTAAGTATTATATTATACAATGTTTGGCAAACATTATATAATATAATATTTATTAGTGGTTAGTGGTGATTAATGAATACAGCAGCAGATCACAGCAATGTTTGAGCTAAAGTACGATAACGCTAGAGGTAATTGAAGACATAAAAAGTATAGCCAAATTGTTCTTGGTCTTTGCTAGGTACCTCGCAAGCACCAGGTGGCAGTTACCATTTATCATTAAGTAGCACTTAATGATAAATGGTGATTAAACCTACCATAAGCAATAAAAGAAGAAAGAAGTGTAATAAGTTATTTCAAAGATTGAAATTTCTTGGCATATGGCCAATAAGTATCTGGAAACTTTTATGCTGTAACATAATAATGTACAATTTATTTACCACTAACTGACTGGAATACCAGTGAAATATGTTTATTTCTTCTTTAATATTTTTTCTTTCGTTTATATTATTAGCTGCTCTGCTACGGCTTCAACCGCGTAATTTGCCTTAATTTGATTCGGTCGCAAAAAAAATCTTAGCTGCTATCTCCTACTAATAACTGTTACCTACCTATACTGGTAAACTTATTTTATTTCAGTTTCATGTATATTTTTTGAGATTTTGTATTTAGTCCTGTAGCGCCTTAATGGTTTTTTGAGTTCTCTTGACTTGACACAGAATTACAACGGCCGCGATCTAAGGTTAGTGGATAACCAATGAATGACCACGTATGTAATATTAAATAAAAACAAAACAAAATATAAAAACCTGATATTTTGTTTTTATTTAATATACGTAAAGGAGACTCGATGCGACGTCATCCACCGATACATAATATGGCTGTCTAGCCTGTTAGCCACAGTGCTTACAAGGCTGTTGGAGCTATCGCGCACTCGCCGCATCAGGGAGGCAATTCTAAATCGCATTATTGCGTGAAAACATGGTACACGAGCTTGTGCAAACATCCCTGATGCGCTGCAAAAGCGCGGCAGCCCCAACATCACTCTGAAGGCATTGTTGTACTGGACGCGCAGAGCGCTGTACGCGTTTTGTATATAAGTGTCCCAGACGGCGCACGTGTATATATACTCGTAGTTTAGTTACAGTTTATTTAAGGCTGGTAAGTACCAGCAACCTTCCGTTGTCACAATTTGTATACAACTACTTATTGTACTTAACAGGTTGAAACAATAAAGTCTAGGATAAAAATATATCCAACAATGGGAGTCTTTCGGCTAAAATGGTAATGACAATGATGATGATGACCGTTAATCGTGAATACAGGGGTATTTCATACTATAGGAATAAGTATTTTAATATAATAAAAATCTGAAAAAAAAAAACATTTTTACTTTTATGAAAAAAATATTAAAATTTATTTACCTCATACGTTTAAAGCATCAAACCCACTGCTCGAATCTTAATTGGCATTCAAAATTGAGACCCAAAACTTGGCCAGTACTCGCTTACGAATACTTAAATTGCATTTAAATAATTACTCTCAGCTTTGATATCTATATAAAACTTGAAATAATTTAATTATTATCAGTGGTACGAATCAAGGAGATAATGATGAAATGAGGAGTCCTAGTGCAGTCGTATAAAGGCCTATCTAGTCGAATAGACAAGAAAATGATGTCATAAAAACTTCGAAAAGTAAAGTTGCAGACCTGACCTTAAAGTGGTTTATAGGCTAACCAGAAAAATAAAAACCCTGCTCTGAAAGCGCTAAATTAACTATGATTATGGCAATATTGAGTATAGTTATACACATGCGAACTGGTCAGTGTAAAAGTATAATACACCACGCACACAATCGACAACACACTGACAGACGACATTAATGACATCTCATATAGACAGTTGCCAGTTACAAAAATTAGTTCATATTGTTTGCCGCCGATTTTTAATTTCCTGGTCAGGGTTTATATAGTCAACTTTTGCTATCTTACAATCTGTTTTAAGTGATTGTAACTGGTCAGTGTCTTTATCATAAAGAATAACTTTGTTTTTGACAGTTTTTTTTTTATTGTACATATTATAGTTTTATACACAAACAGATAATACATACGATTATCTTAGTTTTAGCTGAACGAGGTTTACGTGCCTATTAATAAATATCTCCTTTCTACATTCACCAATCCTGCCAAGTATAAAAACTAAGCAAACTGTTCCATTTAGAAGTTATATTCCTAGCAGCGGATATTTTCTAACGGTAATATCACAACTCTAACTAGCGGAAATGTCGAAAAAGCCGCAAGGATCTTACGAGTTTTAGCGATCCTATTGCTTGGGTTTATTAGACCCCATGAGGCGCACGAAGGGTTAATGATGATATAATGAGGGTGTTTAACAAGTATCCCTATTCGTTTTAAATGATAATAATGTGGTTTTAACAAATGTCGTTAAGTAGTTATTTTGGC
Source organism: Parascotia fuliginaria (assembly GCA_963082885.1). Taxonomy (NCBI): domain Eukaryota; kingdom Metazoa; phylum Arthropoda; class Insecta; order Lepidoptera; family Erebidae; genus Parascotia; species Parascotia fuliginaria. The sequence goes on from OY720197.1 coordinate 7,499,781, forward strand.
TATTAAACAACTATTGTAGCCTTAATAAGTTAAATTTAAAGTGGGTATAATTTTCTTTCTATGCCTTTATAGTATTTTGGGGTCAAATTGTAAGAATTTACTACCTTTTCATAAAACATCGGCTTGAAGTATTCTTTTCATACTATTCACGGTAGTAGATCCACGCTGGTTTCAGCATGGATGGGCCGGATCGACCGGGAAGATACTACCCTCTCATAGAAGATCGACGTAAGAATATAAGTTTTCATGCTTATGTGTTTCGCTCGATGAGTGAGAGTGCCGCAAGCCCAAATACCCCCTCGGTCCTCTTCCGTTTCCCTTTTCCTTCCTTCATTCTCTTCTCCGTGGTCGGCAACGGCTTGGTTGTGTTTTCAAAGCATTATTACTTCTGCGATGCTTGGAAAACACAGTCATCTCTATATATAGGTTACGGTAGCCACTTACCATCAGGTGGGCCGTATACTTGTTTGCCACCAAAGTTGTATAAAAAAATAAATGAAAAATTATGTTTATTCGGAGAGTGAGAAAGCCGAATAGCTCAATTACTTCTCATTCTACTTTAACTTCTTTCTTACTTCACATTCGAAACACAAGTATAAAGCACGACTTGTGCTTTATACTTGTGTTATATAAAAAAGAGATCTATGTACAATTGCAGTGAACGCCTTTAAGGTTAATGATTCAAATTCAAATATTTATTTGCAAGCTAAGTGTACAGTAAAGGTCTTATGTATAATATTAGAATATGACTTAGCGCCCCTTTCAGGCGACGCAAAGCGGGGTCTTAAATCTAGATAGCTTATCAAAAATAAAAATAAAAATAATATATTTTATGAAAGTAGATGATCTATATTATCATATAAGTGCATACATACATAACTTTACGCCTGTCTACCAATAATGGGATAAGCAGAGATTATAGAACGCCATTTTCTGCGATCCAAACATACCTCCTTTTGCCTCTTAAACATTCATTAATCTTTTTATATACACACGTCGGTTACGGGTGCTTGTTATTGTGCCCTTTGTCAACACATCTCTAAATCTTAACTACTAAATGCCATTCACCCTATATCCCATTTAAGGCCACGGGAGAAAGAAATATTAGTATTTTATTATAGGGTGACAAAAAGCTTGGAACATAATTCACAGGGGATATATCTTTAGCTCAAAACGAAAAGGATATAGTAAAAGCTTTTTAGGTAACAACCTTTTTATGTTTACCATTTTATTTTTAATTTATAGCTTTTAAATATACACTAGCTTTCCGCGCCGCGGTTTCACCCGCGTCTTTGCTTACTGCTCTTCTCCAGTCGCCAGTAGCGTGATGTTACATAGCCCATAACCTTAGTCGAGAACTGGTCTATCATACGCAAATAGAATTTTAAAATCTAGACTAGACAGGTGGTTCCAGAGATTAGCACGTTCAAAAAAACAAATAAACAAACAAACTTCCGCTTTATATAATAGTATGGACAGCACCGCTTCTTTTTCTCCTAAATAATAGGAAGAATTTTAACGCCTTTTATCCGAATGGGTAAGCAGACTGTAACAACATTATAATTGGTTGTTATACAACTACGCCTACCTCCGGCTGCCATTATTATACCAAATTGAAATCTCTCTGTCCGATGGTCAGTGGGGTCTAGGGAAAGATGGACATCATTACAAATACCAACGCGACAGAAAAAAATTTAGACCCCGAGCTAATACTAAGAATTTTGTACACTTTACGCCTATTTTAGGCGACTTCGCTTTTATAATCTTCAGTACAAATTTCATTTACAGTTTATAAAGATATTTAAAGAATATAATCGACGCAAAACTAAAATAGAAAAATGAATAGGTTTTATTATTATGAATTATCGAAAAAAAAATATTAGACCTATTTGAGAATAGGTTTAATATTCTAACATGAAGAAAAAGTTTCTGCAAATATTTACATGATAATATTTTACAAAAAATGATTCAGCTTGACTGTTGGGAAATGAGGCGGGCATTCTTTGGCAGCTACATGAAATATGGACTTAATATTTTTTTATGCATAGGTAACTATTATGAAAACAATAATCACACAGAATGATGAGATAGTCAATACCTGTCACAATTGTACGAGATAGAAATGCGTATGTTTAGTCAGCATCAAACTAAACCACTGAAATATAATAATAATTTGGCAAAGTACAATTTTAGTTTTCAAACTAAACATAGTTATCTCAAAAGTTATTATTAAATTTGTTACTATTTTCGTTTTAGTTTTAAATGTCAAAGAAGACTAGACGTAGCTTTAATAAGAATTAATTAATAACTTCTTCGTAGAATTAACTATGTTAAGTACTTCATAGTCTGGCACAATTTTGCTCGGAAAGGGTGAGCGAAGCTAAGTACTCTCTTAGCTATTTTTGGTTCTAGATAATACATGACACCGCACTACATACCTTACCTTTAGAATTATAGGCACCTAATTTAAAATAGCATGAATTTTCTTTATAAAGCATTTAAATAAATACTTAACACTTTTCGGGACAGTAAACTTGTGTCTACAGTAGTGTCCATGAAAGGTTTAAGTTAATAATTAAATTAAACATTTATATTACATTTTATATCGGCTTTATAAATTTTATTTTAGAAAGAGGCATAAATGTATAAAATCTTTATCTAACGTTCCCGAAAAACTAAATTTTTTAAATAAGTAATTATATTTCTAGACGACGGTGCCATACGTCCTATTAATATTTTATAATAATAGTGTGTTTGTTACCACTCGGCGCCTAAATGGCTGAACCGATGTCGATGAAAATTGATATGTAGATAGATTCGGTGCCGGAGACGGACATATGCTACTTTTTATCGGTCAATCGGTGTGGTTTCCGAGGGATACAACAAAACATATTTGACGCGCGAGCGAAGCCGTGGGGCGCACCTAGTACTTTATAATTTCTTACCTTTTGACACCAAGTGCGGAACTGCATTGCAGAGAAAGGTCTCTTCTTTTATAGCAGTCATCAGTATTGACATTTGCTGCATTGGTAATATCAGACGAGAAACCATCGCTAGGATCAACTTTTTTCACAATGTTTTTCCTTCACAGTAAGTCAGTAATGTCTAAAGTACATTTATTTATACTGATAAATAAAACGGACCTACCAGTCGGATTTGAAAATTATTGGCTATGTAACATCACGCTACATGCGACAGGAGCAGAGCAGTAAGCAAAGAGGCGGGTGAAACCGCGCCTCAAAAAGCTAGTTTATATAAAACGGAGGAGTTTGTTTGTTTGAACGCGCTCTGGATCTCTGGAACCACCAGTCAGATTTGAATTGTTCTTTTGCGTTTGATAGCTCAGTTCTTGATAAAGATATAGGCTATGTAACATCACGCTATAAGCAATAAAAGCAGAGCAGTAATCCAAGAAAGCGCTGCAGAAAGCTAGTTAATTTATAAAGCTGGTATAAACCTATCAAATTTCTGACAATTATTAGTCAACACCAAGGCTAACCCTGTTACGAGTATATAGGGTAGTCAGAGAGTGACAAACGAGCCTAATGAGATCACATGTATCAACTGAGTTATATATGGGTCTCGTATTAACCTAATAAAGTTGCCGTTGCCATGTGGATGTGGCTTTATTAAGGTTTATCGTTCATCTGTGCCGATTGATTCGGTTCTCTTTATATATAAAACCAGTTGTTGCCTACAGCTTCGCCCGCGCAAATATATCCCAAATTTATATATTATCTTTATAATTATAGATACATAACTTCACCTCCATTAATGGGGTAAGCAGAGACTAAAGAACGCCATTTGCTGCGATCCAAACATACCTCTTTTGCCTCTTCAACATTAATTAATCTTTTCATACACACACGTCGGTTATGGGTAATTGGCCCTTAGTCAACACATCATGTAATAAATGGACATCTAGGTCGGTTCCTACCTACTTTCAGAGTCATTTCTGCTTCATAAATCTCTTTCGTTATCCTACTTCCATCCATCCTTTCTACATGTCCAAACCACCTTAACATACGTCTTTTAATTTCAGTCATTATATCATCATTCAATCCACATTCTTCTTTTATCACGCTATTCCTTACCTTTCCTTCTCAGTACTTCATCTCTACTGCATTTATTCTTCTTTCATGCTTTTTTTGCTACACCCAAGATTCTCTACCATACATAAGTGTCGGCGCTAATACTGCTTGTACTATGGTTAGGCGAGCTTTGATTGGTAATATGTCGCTAGCTATTACCGAATTTAAAGTTTCACTGACCCTATGACCCTGTTTCACTCTTCTTTCAATATCCTATTCACATTTTCCATCTCTTTTAAACTTTGAACCTAATATTCAAAGTCTTTGACTTGCTCCACTCGTGCACTATTACATCTGCAACCATTATCTGGCACTCTTGACATAATTTCATCCCTCTCGATTACCATCACTTTAGTTTTATTAACATTCACTTTCATGAGCTTTCGTTGCAATTTATCATTCATGATAGTCACAATTTTTAGCAATTCATATGCTTATGTATAATATACTTTATAGAAACTTTAATAAAAACCAATTTAGTAGTAGTTTTTATATCTGTATGTAATCACACATCACACGAAAAGATTCATTCTTAAAGTGCTGTAAATTACTTCTTAGGAAAAAAACCGCTAAACCAATTTAGTCTATGTCTTACAAAAAGTAACCAAACGTACTGGGTACTAATGCCACTTCTTTTACGGGTATTACATAAAAGAAACATCATAACTGAGATTAACAAGAAAATTTAACAATGCATCAAAACCCACAACACATTCCTCAAAATATGACGAAGAAATAACTTTTTGATACACAAAGCAAAATATTTTTACCGAAGTATATGTTGAGCCCTTATACCTTTATTGAGACCCGAGTTGTAATACACATAGAAATAACAAATAAACATTCCGAATTCAAGCAAATATTTGAATGAGAACTCGACCCGTGTAGGGCACTAAGTAAACAAGTGAGTATCTATATTTATGATATATTGGTCATAAAGTAAACTGTGTTTATAGCTTGGTATCTGGTTAAATAGGTTGAGGAAATAATTTGGTTTGCTAATACCACGCAAGGAAGTAACTATAGGTCAAAAATTTCTTGAATTTCTGAAATGGCAGCAATAGGTAGGTACCATTTATTTATACTGACCGTGAAAGAAAAGATGGATGACACAGGAGTAGGTAAAAAAGGAGCACCAAAGCTTCTGTGCTGTCACACATCGAACAAACAAAACGAAAAACATGTCACGTAACTAATATTTAACGTTGACATTCTGTGAGAGTGTAGTATACTCGATTCTGCATATGATTTATTGGATCATATGTTCATATTCTTCTTATTTAGTTTTCTTCCTAGATGGTTCTTCTTCTTTTTGTATCAACGGCAAATTTGTTAACACTGTGTCAGCCGAAAAGTTAGACACGGCTACTGCATTCATTCAGCAGCGTTTATCAAATCCTCCTGCGTTCAGTTTTTCGGGCAAGCAGAACACGACATCAGGTAGTTAAAGTAGTGTTTTTGGAACGCTGCACAGAGGGGACTTGAGTAAAAATAAATATTTTGTTTTACTGTCGAGAAATTCTTAACATTATTCCTGAGTCTGACTACTCGGTGAATAGCAACAGAACAGAATCATCATAATAATTTATACTTTATAAAAAGTGGAAGAGTTTGTTTGTTTGAACGCGCTAACCTCTGGAGCTACCAGTTGGATTTGAAAAATTCTTTTTAAATGTGTTAGCCTAGTTTTTGAGGAAGGTTATAGGCTATGTAACATTACGTTACTGGCGACGGGAACAGAGCAGTAAGCAATGACGCGGGTGAAATCGCCCCGCGGAAAGCTAGTGTTACATAAGACGCAACGTAGCTGCCGGATCTTGGGTGTTAGACTCGTCTGCCTACTCCTTCAGTGAAAATGTGTTTTAATATTTGCTAATTATTATGAAAAGAGTATCCAAAACTTTACCAATGCTTCTAGGAATAAAACCACAATATTACAAGCTTACAATTACCATATTTACGGCAATTTAAGTAAGTTACGAAATAATTGCTTTGTTAAAACATGAAAACCCTTTCACATGTTATATGGTTGGTTTCTCTTTGTGAGCTTTCTAGAATATGTGTAATTAGTTATAAGTGAAGTTTATGATGGTAGTAAAGAAATTTATGTAATAAATCTAAATATACGGGACTTTACGTGATCATGCATTAGGTATTTACATACCTTATTTTGCTTGACGTTTCGACCAGGTTACACCGGCCGTGGTCAAAAGTATAACCTGGTCGAAACGTCAAGCAAAATAAAGTATGTAAATACCTAATGCATGATTGCGTGAATTCCCGTATATTTAGATTTATTAAATCATGTAACGCGAAAGTTTAAAAGTAAATAAGAAATTTATGTGTCCTAAACACTATTGCGCACAGTTGTTATTTGGAATTAACTTTTGCTGTTTCTTCTACATTTGTGACTGATTCTAGTCTAGTGTCGCCGGTTATGTCTTAATATGAATATTGTGTATTTCGTTCGGTAGCTATCTAAGTACTTACTGATTATAGCACGAATAGTAGGGCACTTTCTTAGTCGCTTAGAGCGGGGAAACGTATCTACTTTCTCATATCCACCGTGGAAGAACGAATCAAAACAATAATAACTGCGATTTATTGTTTTTTTTTTGTTAGTTAGAGGATAGAGTGTCAATTACCTTGTGATCTTTTTGCTTTTGCCTTCCCTCATTGTCAGCAACAGCTTTAATGTTTTTAACAATTTATTAGGAAAGGAATACTGAATAACAGAAGCCTCTATGTGCCCATCAATTAAAGTCATTCCGGAATACGCTAATGCTACTGAGGTCTCTAAGGTAAGCAAAACAGTAAGGGTACAAAAGATTCCATTGCGATTTAAACCTACAGGGACATTACAAGATAAGGTAATATAAGATAAACTTGTTCTCTAAAGTATGGATGGGGTTCCAATTGTATGGAATAGTCATCCATCCATAGATTGCGAGCAATTGATGTCACATATTCCTTTCATCCACATTCGTAACTAAAGTTTCGTTCGTTACGAACATGGATTTTATTTCTCTTTTGATAACCAGATCTATTGAATCGCACGACTCGTAGATTGAGCCTATAAAACTACGGTTTTCTAATAATAGTAAAGTATCTTCTTGATAAAAAAGGCATGAGCATTCATTAACTTACACAATGTGAATTATATGAGTATAAAAAAAACTTAGATTTTTGAAGTGATCGTTGTTATTTGTGAAGTGTTTGTGATATAGGATTATCCTAGTACAAGCCAGTGTTATGTAATTATAGTAGCCATTATATAGATTACTAGCCTTCCGCGGCGCGTCTTTGCTTACTGCTCTGCTCCCGTCGTTAGTAGCGTGATGTTACATAGCCTATAACCTTACTCGAGAACTGGGCTATCATATGCATCATATTTTTTCAAATCCGACTGGTAGTTCGAGAGATATTAGCACGTTCTAACAAACAAACTTTTCCTCTGTGTAATAGTATAGATTTATAACTTTTGTCAATATTTCACCTTGAATTGAATAAAAATGATTAGATTTGATTTCAACCAAGAGCCCTCTGCTGGACGCAGGCCTACGCTTAGCATCTCTTGGTTTACTTACGATGTTTTTTTTTGCAATGAAGTGTCTTTCTCTTATCTTTAAAAGATAATGCCTGCACTAGGAAACAAGTCCTGTATTGTAGGACAGGTAAAATATATACAATTACAATAACAAATGTGACAATGGAACCTACAACCATTCTACAAATATAATAAAATTAAATGCGAAAGTTTCTGTGTGTGTGTAAGTTTGTTACCACTCAGCGCCTAAACGGCTGAATCCGATTTTGATGAAAATTGGTACGTACATAGATTCAGTGCCGGAGATGGACATAGGATACTTATCATCCCGAAAATCGTCACATTTCCGAGTTAATTAATTAATGAAACACATACCACAGCTAGAGTTAGAATACGAATATATTAAAAATGGACTTAAAAATCGTATAACTGTTTTTCAGTTAAGTATACGATTTTTATTTAAATTGGTATATGATTTCTCTTTCTCTCTTATAGACTCAACAAACGTAAGTAAGGGATGAAAGGTATTTATAATTCATTATGACTTTTAGATCCAATTTCTACTAATAAATTGAAAATACTTGAAGTGTCAAAAGACTCCAAATTAAATCATTTTCAATATTATTAATACCTTGTATATCACGAAGGCTTTAGCGAAGTTTGAGCAAATTATAAAATTGAATATCAGATCACGTAACGGCTTGTTGTTACTCTAAATAAATTGAGCCCTTGATAACACCAGGGGAATCCCACTGTAGGGATGACCAAGATTGTCAATATCGATAAAATTTTTATTTAATGCTAACTGTTTCCAACATCAATTTAGTACTAAATAATTACATTCTAATACCTATCACAAAATAATTTGTAAACACTAAACAAGTTGTGTTAAAAACCGAATTTAAATATTTTTCACAACTACCAATACAAGAGTGTAGTTCGTCTGTATACCTACTGTTGTTACATTATTTAAATAAAGTCTGTGAACTTTATCACACCTTTTTTGAAGAGAGGCGTCATATGAAGTACGATTATTTAGAAATATATATTTATAGAGTTTAAAATTACCAAATCATACTTTACACTTTACATTTCTTCTTCATAGAGTCTGTTTTATAGTTTTTATAAGTATATCGATACATTCATTGTGCACATCTCTAACATATTTATTTCCCTTGACTCTCCGTTACACTCCTGAAGATAAACGTTTATTTGATCACGTCTTAAATCCATTTAATACACCTAATTTAAAATCTTTGGATGGAATTATAATAAGGCATTGTCTTTGAGATCAAATCAGAGTGAATCAATTGTATCTTATTATATTTAAACCTCCTTTGTCTAGGCTGTGTGAGCTAGAAACAAAAGGCTGCACTCGACGTAGCAATTATTGTATTTGAGAAATAAGTACAAGAATTTAAATGATTCTACATATTTTTTGTGATATTTTGGTAGCATTTATTACCTCTTTTTTAGTCTGAAGATACAAGGACAAGGTAAACATGGTTTATACTCTGCACTGGCATATAAAAATCACAATAGTAGACATTTAGAACCATCGATAAATCGTCATCTACGCTTGTTGAAACTTAAGCAGAGACAAGTACCTACAACTGAGTTTATTATTCTTAATTTTTAGTTAATAATTTACATAAACTACTTTTCTCTTGACTGTACTTATCTGTAAAAAGACTAATGGGATCAGCCCGCAATGATTAAATTTTAGGGGATTAGAATGGAATTAAAGAAAATAAAAGCTAGATCAGATCCGCCGATCAGATCTGGGGGATCCGACCAGAGTAACACAAATTAAGTTAAGTAGCAACTTTCAAATTACCGTAATTTAATAGGTATATCAATAGTATACATGAGTTAACTCTGTTTTAGAAAAAAGCAACCTTAATCTAGAAAGACTTTACAAACCACATTTGCAATAGAAAAGAGGTCTTCGCCAATTTTGATGATAATTAGTCCATATTTGTGCCGTTTGTGGAATAAAAGATTAACAAATAAAAAAAAATAAAAAAAAGTTTTAAAGTCAATTATTACTTGCTGATATTCTTTGGCGTATTTAGAGAAGTTTTCACGGATCACCCGGCTCCTCCCCCCTCCCTTCTATATACGCCAATGCTGATATTTAAAATGCGCCCGTGTCTTAAGAGTATCAATGATTATTCAAATTATCTTTCGCTTTAATTACAATGTTGGTGCAAAACTTTTAAATGGTTCCTTTAACGGTTTAAAGTTAGTTAGAACTGAAGATTATATATTTTAGAAGGGGTGGTTTAATTGGTACATTCATAATAGTACGTATTATTTTATTATAATTGTTCGAAGACCAATTATATTGAAATACCGACCGAGAGTTTGAATAACATTACAAAGAATTCATATGGTTCAATGTAATTCATATTTTACTTCATATTTATTCACATACATTTTACACATTACATTTGGTTATGGTTCTTTTACCACCCATGCCCTGCATTGTCATGCTCAATAAAATGTCATTGTTTGTGGTGTCGTATTGGCCGGGTCATCACCTTCCCTCTAATATGGCGAGGGTGATGATGGCTGGCCCGTGCGTCATGCTCGTGAAAGGGTGCTACTTGGGATGACTGGTCAATCTTGGCATGGCATACATTTAACATTTAATATTCAATCCAGTATTACCTTGTCGTGCAATGTGACCAGGAGGTGCATTTACCAGTTTAACTAAAATACGTAGTCAAATTACCATACTAGATGAAACTAAATTATTGAAATCCTCTCTTTTCTTTCTTTAATCTTAGTAATTATATTAGTTGGTTAATTTGTAATAATTACTTTGTATGGTTCTTTGGTTGCGTTGAATGTTTAAATTCTAACTCATACATATAACTGTAATTATCTAGCGATTGAAAAGAGTGGCGTGAGTTTCTTGCCAGTTCTTCTCACAGCTCTACCTCGTCAGCGAACTGGCTGTAGGTCAATAGGCTGACATCATTTAATGTTGACTTTTCATAAGCATCATACTTTATGATCAAAATGAAATAAATACTTTGACTTTGACTTTTGACTTATTATTATGTAAACTTCAATAGAAAAATTCAGTACGCCGAGGCCATGTCGAAATCCTTTCTACGTTGTCTAACATCCTAAAAAAGCCTAAGCTCTTGACTTAAATTAACCTTAGGTGAAAGGGATGGAGAGAGCCCTTTGCTCAGAGATAAGATAGAAAAGACAAATAAATTATATAAGGTTTGCATGAAACGTGAACTAACATGACGTCCTAGTTCAAAAGTCACATCTCCCTTAAATATTTCTACCATTAAAGATGTACATACTAGTAGAATACACATATATCACGGCTTCAAAAGCCAACGCTTACATATACATATGTACAGCACCTGCCGAAACGTTCGCATTCGTACTAATACGTACAGGGGCACGTACGCGTCGTGACATTCCCTTTCTGCAAACTTCGGAAACCGTCAGATTGGTAGGGATTACGTTTTATTCGTGTTACTTGTTATACATTTTAATCAGTGACTTTGACAGCGCTAAAGGATCATTTTTTGCGACAAATTGGTTGGTTTATATTCGATGATTTTAAAATCAAGTTTAACACTCACATTTAATTAGGGTCTTTAGGAAAATTTTGGCCACCAGCTAAATGCGCTTGACAGCTATACCTGATGCGTCGGTGCTGCCATCTCGTGGGCGCCATTTTAGAAAACCCTCTCAGCAATTTTATTTTGTCCTTAAGCACGAGAATTATGAATTTTGTAAATAAAACATTAAATTTTTTTGTTTTGATTGCGCTGTCGAAATGGAAGACCTTTAACCAAAGTGGCGCCAACTAGCGGCGAAAATTGTCCTAAATACCCTCCTTAGATGACACGTAAGTGACACCACTCTGCCTGATAGTAAGCAGACTGACTGCTTTCTAGGATCTAGAAGTTGTGGACACTATTCCAAAACCCATCATTTGAAACTACTGTATGGTGGCTAGGCTCTCGAAATGGATAAAATTAATTAATGGCTCAAATTAATGACTTATTAGTAACTTATCATTATACTATATACCATATTATTATACCTTCGGTCAATCCGTTTCAATCCGTTCAGACTATGGCAAATACCTTCCTTTGTTATATGCCTTTATGTAAACGCCTTTATGCTACTTACTTCAGGCTATATTATAATATCACACTCACATATTAACCTGACCGTTAAACCCACAAAGAGCACAGGATACATTTTATTTATTACTTTGTAGACTCTAAAGTTATTCCCTAAGCCTTTACCCAATGCGATATTATTTGTATTTTGTTACCTACAATTGTACTTACAAACCACGTACATACAATGGTACTGTGGAGAGTAAATTGCCATGTTAGTACGTAGATACGTTCGTAGCATCGATAAAGGAAAGTTTCTCGGAAAATAAAGGGCTTCATTCGATAGGTATGTTAAAGACGGGTTATTTATTTAAGGTCCTGTATATTTGGGTAAAACGATCTTTGGTACGAAAATGTTTGTAAACTATTGGTACTTTGTGATTTCTAACGACGATAATGTTTGTAAAACGGTTAATAGAAAACTTAAATATAAATATCAAACCAGTAGCATCGCTTGCGTGACTAATAGTAAATAAAATATTAACAAACATCTATACATCCACACATTTATACAAACTTTTGCGTTTAGAACATTAGTAGGCTGTCCTTAGCACAAATCTCGAATTATAAAGTTGTCGTTTTTCTGTTCGTTTCTAACACCTTCTAAATCACGTAATGTAATAAGTATAATACCTACATTTATAATAAGCTGACAATTGCAGCTTTTCTTAATCATGTTGTAGGTTTTTACAACCCACATGTGAATCAGGGGTGGGTCGCTAGTAGTGGCGGATTTACCACCAGGCTGTCCTTAACCTGTCTGTCCAAACGACCGTCAGTTCTGCGAGCTATAATGTCCTGCCCATTGCCACTTCAGAGAAGCAACTCTGAGAGCCACATCAGTTATCTTAGTTCGCCTGCGGATTTCTTCGTTTCTTAAACGATCGCGCAGGAAGACGCCTTATAGCTCGCTTCATCGGCCTCTGAGCGACTTTGAGCCTCCTGATAAGACCCATAGTTATCGAACACTTCTCTGCTCCGGATGTCATCCGTTTGTCACCTTAATCATATAGAAAAGGTATTATACATTATTATTTTCTTATTTAAGAGCATGATTCCCATATTATCATCCAAACAACACAAAGTATGTAAATTTATGAAAACAAACACTTCTTATTATTTATTTAGGCTGTGAAACGTATGGCCTTTGCCAGCTTTAGGTATATTTTATAATAAATTATGAAGAGTAAATATTCTGCTAGAACGAGCGATGGAAGTTGATTATACGTTAAAACCCAGGAAAGAACCAATGACCTTTTTAGGTATCATTATTACTGACACTCAGGGAAATTGATAGACTCAGGACAGACCACAGGTAGAAAAAAAAAACACTTTTTTATTAGTAAAGACACAACAGACTTCCAATCTATACCTAATATTATACATGCAAAAGTAACTCTGTCTGTCTGCCTGTCTGTTACGCTTTCACGCCTAAAACACTGAACCGATTTCGATGAAATTTGGATTAGAGAAAGTAAACATTGGAGAACAACATAAGCTATATTTTGTCGCAAAAAAATGGCTTGAAGGGTTTGAAATAGGGGATGAAAATTTGTATAAAATATCGTCAATATATAAATAATTTATTATGCGATATAACCGACATTCACGCGGGCAGAGCTGCAGGTAACAGCTTGTTAATTATAATTATACGAAAGAAGTTCATTACTGGACATAGGCCTCTCCAAACTTTCGCCACCATGACCGGTAAACCACTCTTATTTATTGGTTGCCGCCATTCTTATCAGGTTGTGGATTCACCTTGTGACAGATGTGCCCACGCTGTGTCTAAAAGCATGAACTGTAAGACGACCACGAGGTCGCTCGCCCTAGACCCTTTATGCCCTAAAACCATCAGTTCTGACTTCTGTGAGTTCGAATATATAACTTCCAGTTGCTATGGTCATAATATACTTATTTCATTTTATCTCCCCTAGCAACCATTTTACAAGCCCGTGGATTTGGCTTAACAAGTTTTCAAAACATCCAAACTAAATTACAACTACATTATTAATACAGTTTCTCGCTGAACTGTATGCTACCGTATTAAAAATAACAACGCAAGAAAAGAAATTGGAGAAAAATGAGTCTTAACTATAATAAAATAGAGCTGGTTTTTCGGTATCTCGTATTTTTAGTTACATCTTTCTTTTGGCAGTATAAAATGCAGAGTACATTCAACCTTCAAACTTTTTTACCATAAAATCTTTTTAATAATCTTCTTTTCACTAAATTCTTTTAACAAACAAAATACAACCACTACTAACGTCATAAAAGATTCTAATAATAACAGGAAAAAAAAGACACTCAGATTCAAAGGGTAAACTTGGAAAATTGGAAGAAAACATCGTTTCGGACCCTTTTAATTATAATTAAGTTCAGAATCGTACAATCAATTTTAGTAAATAGCTAACAAGCAAACAATTTTTAGAATCAGGGGCCCTACCACAAGCTCATATAGCAATCTTATTTTAACCTTACTTTGTCTTCATTCTTGTTTCAATGGTACAAAAGAAAATAAAACGAAACAGAGTAACATTATAATAATACTGTTATTTTATATAAAGCGGAAAAGTTTGTTTGTTTAAACGCGCTAATCTCTGGAACTACCAGTCAAGACGGTTAATATTGTTTTTTTATAATCAAGAAGTTATTTCCCTTTGTATGGGTATTAAAATAATTTACCATCTTTTTTACGTCCATTGCTAGGAATCCTATATGCTATAGTACCTACACAAGACGTGCAATTTTTTTTATAGAAACTACTTATTTAATAGCGTGTGGATTGAATCGAGTAAGTCTTTTTTTAAATTTCTGAATTATACCATGGTTTGATCTTGGGGTAAAACAGCCAATGTAAAAAAAGATCGTTCAGCAATTCATCCTACGGTCCGAATGTTTCGTGGTGTAAAAAATTAAAAAGAATAAATTCACATCAATCCAGACGTTCAGTATTTCATTTGTTATATTCGTAACCTTGTACCTTAAGTAGATTAGCGGCAGCAGACCTATTACAAAATGCTCTGCCCGTCTACTGTTGCATGTTTTAATTGACGCGTATCATTGTTTTACCATCTTACTACATAATATCGAGTTATTCCGGTATCATATTAACTACGGGCAACAAACACTCATGCCCGGTAATACAAACAATTATTTTGAAAAGACCTATAATTATCCTTAATTGTCCTAAAACTAGCTTCGCGTAGCACGGTTTTACCCGCGTCTTTCATTACTGCTGTGCTCCCGTCGCCAGTAGCGCGATGTTGCACTGACTGAGCTATCATACGCAAAAAGAATTATTCAAATCTGACTGGTAGTTACAGAGATTAGCGCGTTCAAACTAACCCTTCTGTTTTACGTAATATATATTATAGACTAGAAGTTTATTTTAACTCTATTGGCATCTTTAGTGTTGTACTAACTATCAACACACCATTTATTTTTAATATATATATATATATATTTTATATTAGCCTACCAAAGTGACTCCACCCACCTAATGGTAAGCAGTTAGTGGAATTCTGAAGTGGTGGCCATCATACCAAAAGTCATAGTCTTAAACTGCTGGTATGGTGGCCTCCACTATGGCGGCTGGGAATGGGATTAAGGGAAAGGAATGAGGGAGGTAAGGAAAGGGGAAAGGGGGGAAGTTGGGCCTCCGGCGCTCTCACTCACCGAGCGAAACGCAGTAGTACAGATACTACTACTCTTACGTCGATCTTCTATGAGAGGGTAGTACTTCCCCGGACGATCCGGCCCATTCATGCTAAAACCAGCGTGGATCTACTACCGTAAATAAATATTCCATATCTGTAACATTATAAATACGATTACTTAAATTACCAATCACGTTTACATTGACCTTGTGGCACACAGCGCAGCAGATTGAATTAAATGAGAGTCGGTCAGCAAACAGCCGCTTGTTAATAAACTTGAATTATAACGAGGATAGCTGTGTAAGGTCATGGGCGGGACTATGAAATTAGACGTAAACAGAGGAGAGGAAGAGAGTGACAGATAATATTTTTTTTAATAAGAAAGAAAGAGAGAAAGCATGAGATTCTGTTCTATTGACGTATTACTACGAGAGTAAATACGAAAAATCCTAAAAGTGTGAGTCTGTTCGTCAGTTTCTGAAAGGCTGATCAACGAAAAATTAACTAATTACCTGTTAAATCTCATGTGTGTAAAAGTGGCTTGAGTTTCTTACCACTTCTTCTGACCCTAGTTAGTATAGGTTGTAGGAAATTCCATGTCTAAATTTAATTCAAAATATCTTGCATAGAGCTGCTTAAGTGCCACGTCAAGAAGCATTTATTAACATCACCTTAGTACAGGCTATGCTTAGTTTTCCACGATAGCAATTTCGAGAGCGTCCACACTTGGGACTAACAGACAGCACACCTTCAGATCATCGCTATATCAGCCGAAAGACCTTCAGGTACATTGGCGTAAAATTTTCAGGATAATGTAATAAAGAAGTCTTAAGCATTTCTTTCATTTATTTTATTATAAATAGAAAATACATGAATTAATGAGATACAAATAGAATTTATGTACAAAGGCAAGCTTAACTTAGAATTGAGTTCTTCTCGGGAGGCCCTCAAGCTGGCCATCTATCGCGCCAAAGAAAACGCAAGAAAGCAGATGCTGGAGGGACTCGATCGTGACCCCTGGGGCCGCCCTTACCGCGCTGCGCTAAACAAGCTCCGCGTGCGGGGTCTTCCCCTTACCGAGCCTCTCCAGCCCAGCTTCCTCACGCAAGTGGTCGAGGGTCTCTTCCCGCAACAGGCGGTGCACGTGCCCCCGGCGATGGCCACTCAGGCCGAAGTCTGGGAGGCCCGTGAAAATGCTCCACCTGTCACAGATGCGGAGTTGAGGGCGGCTGTTCAGCGAATTCGTTCTAAGAACACCGCCCCTGGGCCGGATGGCATTCCGGCCCGTGTGTTGGCACTGATCCTTGACCACATGGGGGGCCGCCTCAGGGACCTCTTCGACGCCTGCCTGGTGTCTGGAAGGTTCCCTGAGTCCTGGAAAATAGGGAAGCTGGTGCTCCTACCCAAGCCGGGAAGATCGTCCAGCACCTAAACGAGGTCGGCCCCGATCTGTCGAGCGCCCAGTTTGGTTTCCGTGCCGGACGTTCGACGGTCAACGCCATTTTAGCGGTGAAGGCCGCGGCGGAGGATGCTGTAGGCTCCGGAGGTGTGCTGTTGGCGGTGTCACTGGACATCGCCAACGCATTTAACAGTCTGCCATTCAGCACTATCGGGGAGGCGCTACGGTTTCATGGAGTGCCCGCAAACGTCAGGTTGCTGGTGGCAGACTACCTCGAGCGACGGAGCGTCCTGTACGAGGACCGAAACGGAGGCGTCACGCGCAAGGCGATTACGGCCGGTGTTCCACAGGGGTCTGTTCTTGGCCCTCTCCTGTGGAACATCGGCTATGACTGGGTCCTGCGTGGTACCCTTTCCCTCGGGCTGAGCGTATTCTGTTACGCTGACGATACACTTGTCGCAGTCCGGGGTGGTAACTTTCAAGAGGCGGCCCGCCTGGCCACCATCGGTGTCTCTCAGGTGGTCGAGCGTATTGAGGCGCTAGGGCTTAGGGTGGCCCTTAATAAGACCGAGGCCCTTCTGTTCCATGGGCCCCGCCGCGGTCCACCCGCTGGCGCCTCGATAGTAGTTAGTTCGGTCCTCGTACGGGTGCAAGCCCAGATAAAGTATCTGGGCTTAGTGTTGGATGGGCGATGGCTCTTCGACGAGCACTTCGGCCAACTAGCGCCGAGGCTGGAGGGGGCTGCGTCCGCCTTGGCACGGCTGTTGCCAAACCTGGGCGGTCCCAGCGTCACCTGTCGTCGGCTTTACGCGGGGGTGGTCCGGTCGATGGCGCTTTACGGCGCACCGGTGTGGGCAGAGTCTCTGACCACCCAGAATAGGCTGCGACTGTGCAGACCGCAGCGTGTCATGGCGGTCAGGTCCATACGCGGCTACCGCACCGTGTCGGCAGACGCGGCGTGTGCATTAGCCGGAACACCCCCGTGGGATTTGGAGGCGGAAGTTCTCGCCGATGTGTATAGGCGTGCAGTTCAAGTTCGGGCAGAAAGGCGGTCTCCTCTGCCCGAACAAATTGGCGAGTCCGCCCGCGTGGCCATGATGGCCAGGTGGTCCACTCGGCTGGAGAAACCGCGCGCCGGTTTTAGGACCGTGGAAGCGCTCCAGCCGATTCTGTCATTGTGGGTTGGCAGGCAGCACGGGACCCTTTCCTTCCGACTGGCGCAGGTGTTGACCGGGCATGGTTGCTTCGGTCATTACCTGCACAAAGTTGCGAGGAGGGAGAGGTGTTCTGCCTGCCACCACTGTGACTGCGACGACGACTCGGCGCAGCACACACTGGAGTCTTGTCCGGCGTGGGCGTCTCAGCGTCGGGACCTCGTCGCAGTCATCGGCGTCGATCTGTCGCTGCCGGCCGTGCTTCGCTCCATGGCCGGTAGCGATAGATGTTAGAGTGCGATCGCTTCTGTGAGGACGTCATCTCGCAGAAGGAGGCGGCGGAGCGGCTCAGGGAGGAAAGTCTTCTCGCTGATCCGATAAGCCGCCGGCGAACGGGGCGCCGTCGGCGCGCATACGCGCACGCGATGCCGCCTTAGTGGGGTTGCCGGTGGGGGAGCGGGGCCTACCACCCCTATCCGCAACCTTCCATGTAGGGACAGCGTTCCTGGTGCACCCGGACGCTGTCACAGGTGTTGGTGCCCGCACGGTGCGGGCTGGCGCTGGGCAGGCCGCTGATGTAGTATCAAGTTCCGGCGACTTATCCGTTAAGGCGAAAGCAGGTGCACAGGGGGGTTTTAGTCGGTATTTCGGCCACCTACCATCTTAGGCCAGTGAGTCCGACATAGCCGCCTCGTTTACCCGGACGAGGAGGTATGCGGAAATGCATTTCCCCTCTTTAAAAAAAAAAAAAAAAAAGAATTGAGTTCTCTAACAGCAAACCTTAGACCTTAGAGTGGTAGAGGAAGTAATATTTGTAAAGTATCTCTCAATGTTTACCTGCTATTATAAACATACATACTAAGATAACATCCTAAATGTAAAAGTAAAACGCTGTCTGTCCGTCTGTTACACTTTCACACCTAACCACCAACCGATTTTATTAAATTTGATAGAATAGACTGTAGGGAATAACATTGGCTATCATTTATTGCAAAAAATGACTTGAAGGGGTTGAAATAGGGGATGAAAATTGGTATAAACATGATCATGATTAGTAAAACTATATTGTGCGATATAACCTACATTCACGCGGGTGGAGCTGCGGGCAACAGCTAGTAAATAATTATATTAACATTTTGACTGCGTCTGTATAAAACATAAAAGTAACATAGTTAATACTTTCCGGGACAGTAAACGTATATGGCCGTAATGATAATAAAACATCTACCTATTGTGTCTACAGTAGTGTCCATGAAAAGGTTAAGTAAATGTAAAACGTACCTAGGTTTGAAGAAACGTATCACTGCTGTGCCAATATGACGTTTATAAAAATACTTGTAACGAAAGCCTCTTTATCAGACCAAGATCTGCAATTAACGTGAACCTACGAAAGAAATACCTTTGGCATTAGTAAAGCTTCAAAACAAAAAGCACAATCCTCTAAATGACACAATGTTAAAGTAACATAAGGAAAATAAATGAACACAGTGAAGAATTCGTGGATTTTAGCCTTCCTCGGTATTTTCTCGGCTTCATTGAAAGTACTATCGCGTATCTTGATAAAAGAGTAACTTGAACATGAAAAACAGTGTTACGTGTTATAAGGAACTAGCGAACTGACTCCGCTTTTCACGTAGATAATGTTATGCTTATATCGATATGATTACAAATTGTTGAAATTCTTCGACTACTCTTCTACAATAAGCATGTATATACTATTATATAAAGCGGAAGAGTTTGTTTGTTTGTACGCGCAAATCTTTGGGACCGCCAGTCAGATTTGAATATTTTTTGTTTGTTTGAACGCTCTATTCTCTAAAACTAACAGTCGGATTAAAAAAATTCTTCTTGCGTTTGATAACCCAGTTCTTAAGAAAGATTATAGACTATATAACATCACGCTACTTGCGACGGGAGCAGTGTAGTAAGCAAAGATGTATCTTAGAGCGGGTGAAACCGCGTTGCGGAAAGCTACATACATAATTATAAACCTTATAAAAGAATCTGTTGCGTAGTTTAAAATAAGTTAACAGAAAAACAAACAACAAAATTCACTGACTTTATATAGAGAAGATAATATACCTAATAATATTTTTACTTTTTGTGACAATATTTTTGGTGCAAGGTCAAAGACTACTTAATTTTTTTTTTTTTTTTTTTTTTTTTTTTTTTTTTTTTTTCCGGTTCCGGCTGTCAACACATAAACAACGTTGTACTGAACTCCGTTAAATTAATTCAAAACTGTGAAATTACTGTGCAAAGAAAGAAAATAACGTGCAATTATCTTATTTCAAGAGTCATTGTGCATAATAAATTACTATAAATCCCGAGTGAAATTACAATAGATCAACAAAAGACTTGTGATTGTGAAATTGAAACCGGCAACAACGTCAAAAGTCAAAACTGACAGTGTCAGTCAGATCAAGTGACGTTTGACGTAAGTAAAGAAAAACAAAAGAAGATCTTTGACGTTTCGTTCCACACAATCGTTAAAACACCGTTATTGAGAAAAAAAAATAAATAAAAATAAAATAAAATATGGATAATAAAATGCAAATATTTCTTGAGCAAATAAAAATTGAAATGGCGAATCAAACAAAAGAGATTATATCGCAGATTGATGAAAAATTAATACCTTTTACACGAGAAATTGAACAACTGAAGTCTGAAAACAAATACTTAAAGGAAAAAATTTCTTCACTGGAAAAAAACAGCAGAACAAACAACTTAATTATATACGGACTAAAAGAAAACGAGCAATCTTCATCTGAGCTTGTGGAAATTTTAAAGGACAAAATACAAAATGATCTCAGTATATCTCTCGATAACAGGGACATAAATGTAGCACGAAGGATTGGAAAAATAAACAACAAAAATGGAAAAGAAAGGCCAGTATTAGTATCTTTTGTAAATAATTGGCAAAAGTGTGATATTGCGAAAAACAGAAATAAACTGAAGAACATTCATATTTCCGAAGATTATCCAAAAGAAGTCCTAGACAAGAGGAAGGAATTACATCCAAAACTTCTTGAAGAAAGGAAGAATGGAAACTATGCTGTTCTTAACTATGATAAGCTGGTGGTAAAAAAAGGTCTTATTGGAAATGAAAAACGGAAGAGAGACCATTCAACTTCGCCTGCTACATCAAATCAACCAAAAAAACAGAACGCTACATCTAAAACGAACAGGATAAACGCATTTGACATGATGAGAGGGAGAAGCAACTCTTTTTCAACTCCTTCCTCAATTGAACAGAAGCAATAGCAAATATCTATCAGCCACCGGAATAACACAACAAACGAACCTAAACTAAATTACAAGAACAAAACATTTCCCAAGCCGATTGGTCATCGTGGGAAATTAGACCACCACCCTCCAGCTGTAAGCAATGAACTAGTATTAAATAATTCAACGACGCTAAATATTTGTAGTTACAATGTAAGGTCCTTGTCAAGTATAGAGAGATATTTTGAACTTACATATGCACTTAAGAATGTAAAATGTGATATTTTGGGGCTCTCTGAAGTTAAAAAAATGGGCTCTAAAATTGAAGAATACCATGAGTATATTTTGTGCTATATTGGCCAAACAAAAGGGCTCCACGGAGTTGGGTTCCTTATCCTCAAGAAATACAAAACAAACATAATAAACTTTACAGGAATATCTGAGAGAGTAGCTCTATTGCAACTAAAATTCGATGAACTTCCTATATCACTAATTCAAGTCTATGCACCAACAGAGAGATCGAGTGAAGATGACCTTAATCGTTTTTACCAAGATTTAGACAAAGCACATTCTCTAACTGATGACAAAATAATAATAGTATTAGGAGATTTTAATGCAAAAATAGGACATCCAAGAAAAGAGGAATTCTTGGTTATGGGAAAGCATGGATATGGAAAACGCAACGACAGAGGCGAAAGATTAATAGATTATGCCTTAGAACACAAACTCTCAGTAATTAATACTTTCTTCAAGAAAAGGAATTCTCGAAAGTGGACATGGACGTCACCAGACAATAATACTAAAAACGAAATTGATTATATAATGACAAATAACCCTAAATTATTCACAAACTTTGACGTAATTAACATATGCTTTCCTTCGGATCACAAACTTATTAGAGGCACCATTAGATTAAAATTACCCAAAATTTGTAGGAGAAATTTTAACAACACACCATATATTCCAAAGACAGAAGATGAAATTTACTACTTTATAAAAAGTCTAAAATCAAACATTAAAAACTTAGAAGATGAACTAAATTGCTCTACTGACGTTCAAGTCTTTTATGATACTCTAGAAAATATTATCTTAAGCAGCTCTAAAAAATGGATTAATACGGAGAAAAAAGGACACAGAATATTTAGTAAAGACACTAAAGTACTAATAAAGAAGCGCAGTGAACTCATACAGATAAAAAATAAAAACTTAGAAATGAAAAAAGAGCTAAAAAGAATATATAAAGAAACAAGTAAATCAATCCGAAGAGACTATCAAACACATAGACAACAAGTAATAACAAGTCACTTAAACAAACACAGGAGTACAAAAAAAGCGTTTAAGGAGCTTACCATTCAGAAATCATGGATACAAAAACTTAAAAAACAATCAGTACAAACCAAAACTAGAAAAGATGTAATCGATCATGCAACAAACTTTTACAAAGATTTGTATCGAAGAAGAAACAACGATCAAAGATTAGAAGTTATAAATAATAACTGGGAACCATATATAAGCTCTGTTAAACCAATAGAGAAAAGAGAGGTATACGAACAAATAAAACAACTAAAAAATGATAAAAGCACTGGCCCGGATGGGATCAGCAATGAAATAATTAAATTAGGAGCACCAATTCTTATCCATCACCTTACACATCTATTCAATATGGTACTAAATATAGAGACTGTACCGCTACAATGGTGTAAATCTGACATCATATTGTTGTTTAAAAAAGGCGATCCCTTAGATATAGGAAATTACAGACCAATCAGCTTACTGACAAATTTGTACAAACTTTTCTCTTCAATAATATTAAAACGAATAACTCAAGATATTGACAACTCACAACCTATAGAACAAGCAGGCTTTCGTTCAGGTTTTAGTACTACTGATCACATCCAGGTTATAGAACAGGTTATAGAAAAATACCGTGAGTTCAGTAGACCACTGTACATGGCTTTTATAGACTACAGTAAGGCCTTCGATAGTATAAGTCATCTTTCAATTTGGAACGCCATGAAAATATTTGGAGTAGATCAAAAATATATCAACATACTAACATACATTTACGGGAATAGTCAAAGCTGTGTAAAACTTGAATCTAGAGGAAAACTCATTGACATCGAAAGAGGTGTAAGACAAGGCGACCCCATATCGCCAAAATTATTTATTGCTGTCCTAGAGAATATTTTTCGAAATATAGACTGGTCACAAAAAGGTATAAAAATAAGTGGTCGTTACTTAAACCATCTACGTTTCGCTGATGATATTGTATTACTAGCAGAAACACCCAGAGACCTAGAGGACATGATGCAAATACTTGACGATAAAAGTACAAAAGTTGGCTTAGAAATGAACGCCAATAAGACTAAAATAATGACCAATAGCGACAAAAAACCAATTAAAGTAAGAGGAAATATTATAGACTATGTCGAAGACTATATTTATTTGGGAAAACAAGTTTCTTTTAACAAGACCAACAATGAAGATGAAGTCGCAAGGAGAATAGCCATTGCATGGAAGAGATTTTGGTCTTTAAAAGAAATTTTAAAAGGTAACTACAGTTTACATATGAAGAAAGTCGTTATGGACACTTGTGTACTACCAAGCCTATTATACAGCTGCCAAAATTGGACCTTTACAACGAAAGTTAAACATAAGATAAATAGCAATCAAAGAGCAATGGAAAGAAGTATTTTAAAACTAAGAAAAGTACAGAAAATAAGAAACGACATAATCAGACAGAAAACTAAGATTACTGATGCACTTACACACGCACTGACACTAAAGTGGAACTGGGCCGGTCACATCTCACGTTACACTGATAGAAGGTGGACTATCGAATCAACACGATGGAAGGGACCAATGGCGGGAAAAAGAAAAGTAGGAAGACCAATAAAACGGTGGACTGATGAGATAAAAAAAGTGGCAGGGGATGAATGGATGGAGAAGGGCAAGGATAGAAAGGCGTGGAAGGAGCTGGAGGAGGCCTTCACCCATACAGGGATTCATATCTTAGAATTAACATAAAAGGATTAACAATACTAACATCTTCTATAAGTATCATACTAACAACAAGTAACAACTGCATGTTCCTTTTTAGATGTGGAATAAATGTGGCTTTATTATTATTATTATTATTATTTATTTATTTTATTTATTTAAGCTTCTTACACACAGAATGTATAACGGCGGACTTAATGCCAACGGCATTCTCTACCAGTCAACCGGATAATGCAGAGTTGAACCACAGTAGGTGCATGATAGCAGATAGTAAATGTAGTAAAATTGTTAATACTAATATTGAATATTTTACTAAATAAGACCATAACAATACACATATGTATGTATAAATATAATGATAAACATACATAAAAATCATACATATAGTACTACATTACTACACATAAATATATATGTATATATAATTTAGTGCTTAGTAAAAAAATATTTTAGCTCAGATAAAAGATACACAAATTCTTACAAGATAAACAACACAGATACGTAATTATTAAAGCTTCTAATAATATATATTTTGTTAGTGTTTAAACATTTTTTTAGGATTGTGACGCCTCTGGCATTACTGCATCTTTATGTAACAGTCTTCTTATCACCAATGTTGAATCTGTATATCACTTGCATTCTCTTTTTAACCGACTTCAAAAAGGAGGAGGTTATCAATTCGGGGCGTATGTTTTTTTTTTGTATGTTTGTTACCTCATATCTCGGTCATTTATGAACCGATTTGAAAAAAAATATTTTTATTTGAGAGGGTATACTCTGAAATTGGTCCCATTTTTTCATTATATGAAATGGTTCAGTGATTGTATGTTTGTTACCACAGAACTCAGTCATTTATAAACCAATTTTTTAAATTCTTCTTTTATTTGAAATACTCTGAAATGGGGTAACATGTCTTTTTTATAAAGAATGGTTTAGTGGTTTGGCTTCAATTTTATATTTTGTAACAAAACGTATGCAAGAAGTGAAGATGTGTAAAGCAACACGTCGATGTCTTTTGCGACGAATTTTCTGACATTGACATGTCCATGCTACAAGTGCGAAGTGATTTTTTTTCATTTTTTGTTAGAAAGAAGTGGCCCTGGATGAGTGACCATTTGTGTCGTTTCATTTTCAGCGTCCTCATTCTTTAGAAGCAGTAGACTATGGTTATCACTTTTTTTTGCTAGTAGGTAGGTTATTTTTATGAAGGTCACTATGATCCTTCTTGGCTGGCACCGATTCCAAAATAACTGATTAAAAACTATAAAAATTAAAAGTATTATAGGTATCAAGGATTGCGTTGAGTCCCCTTTAATGTTCTTTGCTATGAAGTAATTAAAATATTATTTTCTACTTTTTAGTTAAGGATTGAACATGTAGGTGTTGTTTGAAGTCGGTTTTCATTTTTTTTTCTAAAAATAATTTTATTTCATTATGTTGTTTTAACGGTTGTAAACCGCGCTTATCAATCGGTAGCCTGTCATCTTTATTTGATTGTCGATTTACTTTTTAAAGAAGCGACGAGAAAATTACATGTCGCATGTTTAACTGATAATTTCATAATTTAAAACGAAAATAAACTCAAAAATATGTAGGTAATTATATTCCTTAAGTACATATTTTTTATTTAACACCTGTAATATACCAAGAGTTTATATCGGCATAGTCAGAAGGCATTTGCAAGGTCAACATTTCGCAGCGCGAAGCGGACGTAGGACGGGAACGTAAAAGTTAGTCGTGTTAGTAGGTAAGATGGTTTTGACGGCTTCCTCTTCTTATTAAATAACTAGCTCTTTGCAGCTTGGTTTCACCAGCGCAATTCAATTACATCTTTGGTTGGTGCTCTCTCGTCGCCAGTAGTGTAATGTTACATAGCATAGAGCCTTATACGAAAACTTAACTTAACTTAAAAGAATTATTTAAATCAGACTGGTAGTTCTTTGAATCATCCAGTATAAGCTCTTTTCAAAACATCAACTTAAACCAAGTTGTTGACTAGATCTATTTCTTCATCTCTAAGTTGTATTACTTAATTTCTTTTAAAATAAATTGCATTTTACTTGTAGTCGTAGTTCTTTTCTTAACGTAGTTTAACAGGCCTTCACGGAGCAGTTTAAAGCAACGATCGCATAAAAGTGTACTAGAGTGCAAGTACAATTATGTTGCTATATGTCTTGCGAAAATAAACCTTGGACTTAAAGTTTATAGTGCACCTTGGTGAGAGATATTTTATGTTACTTCTAGTTTAAAATGTTAAAGTATGCTAGGTTCTGTTTGCTACTCATTCGCTCTGATAGTTCGCTAATAGTCAAATTTGTAAGATTTATCATGTATAACACTTAGAACGTTTTTAGTACTAACATAACAATAGTGTACTCAGTAAAATGTTAGTGAATAACAAATTCGTTGCTAAGGAAAATTGTCGTCAGGCGAATTTCGACCTACTTGCATTTAGATGGATTGACAAAATGAGCTTACTTATATGGTGGGTTGTGATTCATTTGTATATATTTACATGACATGGAATGGTAAATGTAGAAAGAAAAGTTATCAGTTTTCTAGAAGCGACATTAAAATATCTACAAAATTCAAAAAATAAATTTATATTATAAACCTAAATGCTTAATATTTGCATTAACAAATACACTTCTAACATAATTATGACGATGAATGAAGCATGTCGTCACCGTAAGAAATAGAATTTAACGAACCAATTCATAGTATCTTAAAATTATGAATCAAGCATTAACATGAAAATTGAGGCAAATTTTCAAAATAATAAGTAAGGTCGTGTTACCCGCAGTTTTCTTTAGAAATTCAGAATTCAGAATACAGAATTCTTCAGAATTCTGTTAAAACTCAAGGTCAAAATCAAACTCATTTATTCATATAGGTTAATTAAATTAACACTTATGAACGTTAAAATTTTAGCAGCTAGTTCGCTGACGAGGTAGAGCCATGAGAAAGACTGGCAAAAAACTCAGGCCTTTTTTTTTAATCGCCAGGTTATTACATTTTTTGTAAGTTACAACTTCAAGTAGCATGCAAAGTGACACAGGCAATACACTTCAACTTCAAAAGTGACGCAATTTTAATAATAATTTGTGTACGTTGTATTATTTGTTACTGAAATATTTTTTTATACAGCTTCGGTATTATACAAGCATGCAATACACCTGATGATAAGTATTAACCAAAGAAGCTAGTGAATGATATTTATAAACTCATAGTAATTGTATATGGTGTAATATTATTGTTGTTTCAAAATGTAATAAAATACTTACACATTTAAATTTTTGTTCTACGCATCCTTTTGTTTCTTCGCGGTACAGGCTTTATTCTACAAGGCGAAAGCCCTTACTTAAATATTATATTACAGTTATTCTGTTTTATCTATTCCTTTTTGTTCTAGGATTTGCTCAACCATCTTGGCCATTAAAGGTAAACTAAAACAACCTTTCCTATACTTAAATTATACAAAGAAACATTGTATGATAAGCCTTTTATGTTTTTTCTCAACTACAAAGATTTTTAGAAACCTTTTGGGCTTCTTAAAGACATTTTAAGGAGCCACAATAACAGCCCGTACCTTTTTTTATCTAGTATCCGATCAAATATGATTTTACCAAAACAAAAAACCGAACAACTGAAAAGGAAATTGTATGATAAAAACAGTGTTGTGTTTATTTTAATGTAAAACCTTTAGCTTTTAGTATAAGGCTGGCTGTCCACTAGAGTGTCAAGAAAAGACGCTTTGCCAATATTATAATTTTAGAATTGCACTCAGGGAGCGATGCGGAGGTTTTATGCCATCCTATTGAATATATCGACACAACTCTGCTACCTTCCGATTTAGTGAATAACAGCCACAGGATCTAAACAGCAGGCTTTTGCTAACAATCAATAGAATTAAGCTTACTACAATGCTTTTACCAGTCTATGATAGTAACCCATCATTGCTCGTTTCAACATAAATAATCCAGATTGATATGTATGTATTTATAAAGTATTACAATATGTATAACCGCATTCTAGAACCCATAACATAAGCTTTAATATAATTATGCTTACTTTGGGTCTAGATGGCGTTGTGCATGCTTAGTAGTTGTGATATTAATCAATTATTATCCTTTCATCGTCATAATCATTTCAACCTATAATATCCTCTAGCTGGTGTGGCTCCTCCGAATGTACGGAAAAACGTGGCCAGTTCTCTCGAAAGGGCTATAAAAGAAATTGATACCCGACACTTAATATTCCACCACGTGGTTGTCTAAAGATTAAAGAGCCACCATAGCTTTATAAAAGAAGTGGACGTTTTGGAAACAAATGCCGCTGAATCCAGACTAAAACACTGAAATGAGAGATTCCCCATAGCGTTAACTATATATACCACTGATAGAGCACCTCCTAGCAATGACATTGCTTGGCCGACATGGAAGTCATTAAATAGGCTCCAAACTCATGTCGGCCGAAGTAAGGAGACCATGTACAGATGGGGCTACAGTTCGAAAACTGCCTGCTTGTGTGGTGTCATGCCCTGCGTGTCCTGCCATCTGCACACGCATGGACCTGTACAACGCCTTAGATAATGCACTATTAGTGGCAGCGTACTGGTCCTCATAAATTTGACTCGCCCGCGTCGACACGTCAAGAAGAAGTGTGGACTTATGACCTAGTTATGGTGGTGAGTATCAACATTACGCTCGTCACCCCTTTCAGATAAGAATTCTCTACGCTTACGCTTCATTTTCAGTTGCTAATTTCAATAGTTTTATCCTTGATATTATATTGGATCATCTTTAAACATGTATGATGTTGTAGTAAGCTATGATTACAGAGGCTCAAGACTAAGTTTGTGGGGTTCGCAATCTATTAAATTAACGGCACGGCAGTTCAAAATCATGTGTGCGGGTGTTGATAGGATGTTAAGGGCACGTGTTGATAGGACAAATTGATTGCTGCTTTGTTTCTGCTGACTTTAAAATATTATAGCTTAATAATAATAATCATATTCAATGACATCTTAAGGATATATAAAATTACGTGGTACCAATTTTATTTAAGAAAAAGATTCAAAGCTAATACTTATGTTTTTACACGACTAAGATGGCAAATAATCATGTGGCTTTTCTGATAAATAAGTGGTTACAGTAAGATAATGGCTTTATTACTACGAGTATATTATTTGGTGTAATAAATTTTGGTATACCTACCATAACTCTGTTTGGTTTTTTTTTTATTGTAGTAGATCTGTGACTAAATAAACTAAGTTGCAATTTAGTGTCATATTTTCGTGGTTTTTTTTTGTAAAAAGTAAGTAAACTAATGCTTATAGTCTTTTATTACAAACATAACGCCATGGAAGTTTTCAATCTATTATTTGCATATAAATAGAACTGTAAGCATTATGTTTACTTACTTTTTATACAGCTTTCACGCACATTTTTGAAATATAACTTCGATTAAATGATAAAACTATTGTGACGTTGCCATTCTTTTGTGTGAAGCTCTTAAGCTTTTCTATATGCGAACAGTTTGCTGCTTACTATACGCTTAGTAAAAACAAAGAACCAAATGTCTAACATAACTTTGGGACAGATTGTAATGTATTTAGTAAGGCTTGTAGGAGGCTCGTATCGTGAATCTTATTTACATATCCAATTATGTAGATTTTATTGTTTATATCATTTTCGGGAACATCGTAAACATTTATTTGACCCTAAAAATATGCGATTCAAGATGTTACATTATAATACTGAGTTTACATTTGATATATATATATATATATTTTTATTTGTATTTTTTTTTACAAGTTATCTGGCAAATAAGCATACGTAAGTGGTAAATGTAACATACAGAGATAGCTGTGTTATCTAAGCATTGTAGATTTTACGATTATTAGTGCCTACCACTGAAACATCGAAAAAGACCTATAATGGTTGAAATTTTAATTTTATTAATCAACACTATTAGAGCGGCTGAGTTCTTTTTGCGTATAATAGCCCAGTTTTTGAGGAATGTTATAGGTTATGTAACATCACGCTACTGCCGACGGGAGCAGAGCAGTAACCAAAGATATGGATGAAACTACGGAAAGCTAGTATAGACATAAGTATACAACACCAGTGGTCACAATACTAGGTAGTGGTCCGTAACTAAAATAAATTTATTTGACTTAAATATTATTTTGAATCTATTTCATCACTTTAACTGTTATATTTATTAGGTACTAGCCCCATGTTCGCTCGCGCGTAAAATATTGTGTTGTTTCCTTTGGAAACCCGACCGATTTTCGGGATAAAAAGTAGCCTATGACCGAATCTACCAATTTTCATTGAAATCGGATTAATCGTTTGGGCGCTGAGTGGTAACAAACACGCAGACTTTCGCATTTATAATATTAATAGGATTACCTTCTTATGAAGAACCTGCCTACGCTACGTCCTCTTGAACCTTTTGGACGCCACTTCAAATTTAACTTATGTATACTAATTTAATTAAATTAATAGGGCTAAATTTAGTAAACTGTTTCACGTCGATCATTAAGAGTGCTAAAACTAATTTCATGTTAATCTACACCTAATATTAAATTAGTCAAGAATGGATTTTGGTACAAAGATTTTTATATAAAGTTGGTAGGGGTCGCCCTAGACGGACATACTTGTACGTAGACCAAATAGGTGACGAGTTGACAAAGGGCACAATTACAAGCACCCGTAACCGACGTGTGTGTATGAAAAGATTAATGAATGTTGAAGAGGCAAAGGAAGTATGTTTGGATCGCTGCAAATGGCGTTCTATAGTCTCTGCTTACCCCATTAATGGGAGACAGGCGTAAATTTATGTATGTATATTTTCGTCGATGTATATTACGTTTTCCGGTATAGGTTAGTATATAAATACATTAACCTATCAATTAAAGAAGCCATAGCAGGATACATTTTTATTTTATTTTGTACTAGCTGTATCTCGCGGCTTCGCCCGCGCTTTAAATGAGTTTTGTCTCCCTCGGGAGACAGACCGATTTTAGAGATAAAAAGCAGCCTATGTCCGGCTCGGGCACCGAATCTATTTACATACCAATTGTTTAACCACCATAACCAATTAGTTTTTCATCGAAATTGGTTTAGCCGTTTAGGCGCTGAGTGGAACACAAATTTTCGCATTTATAATATTAGTAGAATATTTCTAAAATATGTATTTATGAAAAAAATATGCGAAGTCTTGAGATGTCGAAAATGTTAAAATATAAAAGATGAAGAACACAACACAAATATAATTTAATAAATATATCGTACTTACATAAAAGTCGACACAAATCGAGAGCATTAGAATTGCTTGCCCTTAGATAACTAGGTCAAGATACTGTCTTTAAAAGTCCCCCTTTATTGATGACGAAACGATACTAGGCGATATCGAGAAAAATATTAAGTATGAGACATTTTTATAACTTTGGTGGCAAACAAACGGCACACGTAAGTGGTAATTAGAACCTATGGACTGTGTTCTCTAGACATTGAAGAATATAAGCAAAAAAGGCAACTAAGCTGTTACCGGCCCAGTGGTGAAGGCACCCGCTTCGTAAACACGAGGTCGGAGATCTGAATCCGGGCAAGTATCAACGTGATTTATCAAATCATATGCACTTTCTAAGTTTATCTGGACATTACTGACTGACGGTGAAGGAAAACATTGGAAACCTGGACTTCTGAGTAAGTTTGAAATCGCCAATCCGCTTTGAGCAAGCGTGGTGATCAATGGTCACACCTTCTCCGTATGAGACGAGGTCTTTTTCTGTAGTGAGATAATAATGGACCGATATGATGAAACTGTTGCCTACCGTGTCGGGAGAATGGGATAAAGAAGAAAGATATAAAAGAAAGGATATCTATGGGGTGTCGGCGCTCTCAAACTATATAAGAATATATATACTATAACATCATTTTTGTTATATCGTTGATATACATCATTTCTTGTTCGAGTCTGAACGCAACTATAGGGCCAAGGTGATTAGGAATCAAAAGGAGTATTGGTTAATTTTACTAACTAAATCTATCTCAGGTGCAGAAGAAAACTTTATAGAATGTGTAAGATTGTGTGTGTTCTTATAATAAATACTTTTTGTTAATTTTAACTTAACATTTTTTTCATTAACACACAACCATTGTTCTCATTAATATAGCAAAGGTTTTTAATATTGTATTTCTACTTCTTTCGAAAAAGGAAAAAGCTTACAAAAAAGTCTGAAATTGCCAATCCGATCAATGCTCGTGTCTAATCTGTATGAGAAAAGGCCTTTGCCCTGCAGTGGGACAGTAACAGGCTGGTATTATTAAAATTCTACCGTCATAAAAATTATAATATCTAACAAAGGCTTTTAAACGAGGCATAAATTCAAATATTGAATACAATAAAAGAAATTGTCTGTGTCATGTTCAATAAATGGCCGAGGCGCTTTTTGAAATGCGATCCAAATTTAATTATGGTAATATTCGTTTCATCCCAAAACAGGGGTACCAACCAAAAATTTGGAAACATCCTTGCATCGTAATTGAATAAGCTTCTATCGTTTTATGAGGAAATATGATCTGGTATTTGGAGTATCATTGTCGGTTTTTTTGGGAAAGATAGTTGATTTCGATGTTTTCGTATGGTTATAAAATCTTAAGGAGATGAGTTGTGATAGTTTTTGTTTTAAAACAACCTATCCAGAATGCATTTAATATTTCAAGTTTGATACAGACACATTTTTCTGTGTAAATATCTTTATAGTATTGCATTGTCTAATGTCTGTTTATCTTAGAAATTATTAGCATTATGAGCAGAATTGAATTTTTAATTTTCAGTGTCTACATTCATTTTCTAAATTAATTAATTTGAACATCTTACCTCAGTTTTTGAAGACTTAAAGACGACTGGTGGTGATGATAATGAAGATCTAAAACAAACAAACAATTTACATTATATTACAGTTTAAGATATCCAGGTACGCAATCTTGTACCTGCCAAGATTGCGGCAAACACAGTTATCGTTACACATTTCAATTAACATGCATACAATTCACTTAATCTTAAGCTTATCACAAACAAGGACGTTCATAATTCAGATTGGGCCTGACTTACATTAAGTAAGATGGCTTGTGAATAGCGTTTAAGGAGGCAGGTTAAGCATCTATTCAGGCCAGGGCGACAGAGTCACCAAAGGATTGATTTGATTTAGAAAATGAAAAAGAATAAAACCGACCAAATTACCAATAGACATGCATGTACCTACGCCGCTTAAAACATTGCAGAAATGATATTTAGTTTTGTTTGATGAACCAAGCCATTTGGTCGTAGGCAGTACGGGTAAGGTAAGAGAAAGAAAACAGAAGATCGGGAGGGGTAATTAACACTAACGCAGTAAACAATACGCAAAGATATGATTAATATATTATTACTTTACTCCAATATCTGAACACTTTGCTGGTCAATTTAGGCATTTACACTACAGCCGGCAAAGATTTACTACCGTATAATAATGTGCTAAAAAATTCATCATCATTTATTGTATCAAAGCTTTCCGCGACGCGGTTCACCCGCGTCTTTGCTTACTGCTCTGCTTCCGTCGCCAGTAGCGTGATGTTACATAGCCTCAGAAAAGAATTTTCAAAATCCGACTGGTAGTATCAGAGATTAGCGCGTTCAAACAAACAAATCCTTTCGCTTTTTATAATAGCATAGATGGGTCTTTACATATTATGCAGATGACTTAAAGATCCTGTCACATAATATTGTGTAGCTATACACTCTCCAAACAATATATAAACTGACGGACTCATAAACTGCATCAAAGTTCAGGATTACTTTGAAATTTTTTTTTTTAATAAGTATGCAAACTTTTTAGATTAAATTATATAAATATGGAGAGACTTGCCCTTAATCTTAAAAAAAAGCAAAATTTAAAATTAGAACTGCAGTAAAACAAATGAACGGTAGTAGATCTACGCTGATTTCAGCATGAATGGGCCGGATCGTCCGGGGAAGTACTACCCTCTCATAGAAGATCGACTTAAGAGTAGTAGTATCCGTACTACTGCGTTTCGTTCGGTGAGTGAGAGCGCCGGAGGCCCAATTTCCCCCCTTTCCTCTTGCCTCAGCTCCCTCATTCCCTTCCCCTAACCCCATTCCCAGCCGCCATAGTGGAGACCACCATACCCGCAGTTTAAGACGATGGCTTTTAGTATAGTGACCGCCACTTCTGGATTCCACTGACTGCTTACCATTAGGCGGGGTGGAGTCACTTTGGTAGGCTATAATATATAAAAAAAAAAAAAAAAATATAGCCAGGAAAAGAAAATTTACTCGTAGTATCAGATTTGCGTGATAATTAAAGCAAGGTTTTAAATTGATTCGCATTGATTTTTTATTCTTTTGTCAATTGAATTATTGTTACCAGCCGAATTGTTGGGTTAGTTTTTTAACTCATCGAGGGTTTTTGAACCATAATATGGATACTTCCTCCGAACAAGCGGCTCAAATTGTAGCACTGGTGCGGGAGGGCTTGGATCAACGAACGATTGGTAGAAATTTAAATTTAAACCAGTCTACGGTTTCTAGAATATACAGAAGGTTTATGGAGACAGGTTCTTACAGAAGGAGATGTGGTACAGGCAGGACTCGAGCAACCACCGGTCGCGATGACCGATTTATTGTTACAACTTCCCTGCGAAATCGTTTACTCACGTCAGTTATCGTCAAAACAGAGCTTAATGAAGTGCGTGGAGTAAATGTGAGTGCAGGAACAATAAGAAGAAGGTTAACGGCAGCGGATATCACCCCTTTTAGACAGCAAATGGTCCAAAGTTGTCTGTAGCTCACAGAAAAGCTCGCTTAAGATTTGCGCGTGATCACCTAAATTGGACAGAAGAGCAATGGGCCTCCGTATTGTTCACGGACGAGAGTAGGACATGTTTATATGGTGCAGATGGTCGCAGAAGAGTCTATCGTCGACGTGGGGAGCAATATGCTCAAAGTTGCATTGAGGAACGTGTTCCTTTTGAAGGCGGTTCGTGTATGGTCTGGGGTGGCATATCGATGAACGGGCGAACAGAACTTGTGTTCATAGACATGGTCCGTCAAAACGGTAATAGAGGGGGTTTGACTGCACATCGCTACATAACAGAGATCTTAGAAGATCACGTGGTGCCTTACATGGGATTCATAGGCGAAAATTTTACTTTAATGCAGGATAATGCCCGGCCGCACGCTGCTGCACAAGTTCGACAATATTGCGAAGAGGTTGGGATACGTACAATGAATTGGCCAGCAAGCAGCCTGGATCTTAATAAATAATCCCATTAAACATGTTTGGGATAATTTAAAAAGAGCTGTACCTATATGCGAGAAATCCTGTGCCCACGACAGTGGCAGCACTAAGAATAGCACTTTCAGAAGAATGGGACAATATTCCGCAAGATCTTTTAATAACCCTAATAAAATCTATGCGGAACCGATTAGAATCCGTAATAAGGGCACGTAGAGGTAATACACCTTATTAAAACAATTGTTAAAACCATTTTTTTTATTAAACCAGTTTTCCTTAAATTTCTGTTTTTTCTTCAAAAAAGTCTTAGGGTCCTTTCCAGTACACAAACTTAAACTTAAGGATATGACCCTACGCTGTTTTAATTTTAATCTGTATAGAAAGTTTGCATACTTGGTTAAAATATTTATTTCAAAGTCGTCTATACTTTGATGCAGTTTATGAGTTCGTCAGTGTATATTATTTATTGTCAATAAACTTAGTTATACAATATAACAGTTAATACAATTGGTGTAATAGGCGCCATATAATATATAAATGGCTTTAATATTATTGACGTTCATAAGTGTTAATTTAATTGACCTATATGAATAAACATATTTCATTTCATTTTATTTTAATAAATCTCGTTGACACAAGTCGTTGGATGCGAAAGAAAGGTTAAAAGTTCAAGAGTTCTATTGCACTGTTAACCTCGGTCAGTTTACTAAAAGAATAGTTAAAAGGTATATAATTTTTTCCAATGATCTCTAACTTGAAACGATGGTGCCCATTTCAGTTATATTTTATTTCATAAATATTAAAATCTTATAAGTTCTACATTTCAAGACTCCTGAACTTTCCCCTGTATTTTATAAAACCAACAGTATCATCTAAACTTAAAGACATCATGATAATGAATTGTCATAATAATACCTATAATATAGTCATGTTTTAAAAATAAAAACACATTAAACAATTTCCACAAATTAGACCAGGAAAGGATAGTAAATCACATAAAAATTATCTAGAACTACTTTACATTAAGCACTGTACCTACAACAAAAAATAATCTTTAAAAAGATGTTAAATGTATTTAACGGAAAAGCGATCCAATTTAATAATATAATTACAAAAGACGATGAGTTCCATAACTCATTTATGAGTTGCAAAATTAAATCAACGCCTTGGATTGCTTTGCACAGTTCAAAATTTTTTAACGCCGAGCTTCTTAAATTTAGCTGTAAAAAATATTTTTATTTTTTTGATAGATTAAATAAAAATTATGATAGATTAAAATAAATTATAGGTATAAAAGCGAGCGTGCTTCAACTCAATGGACATACCGCGAAAAGTTCATTTTGCGAATTGGACATTCTGCGAACTGGATTTTCTGCGCCTAAACGGTTCATTTCAATATACCCATAAAAACTTAACTTTACATTTAAACCAACAACACTGTTTTGAAGAAAGGCTCATGAAGGCACTTACATAAATCAACCACCTTATTCATGTACCAACTTTGACCTTTTTACGTCGTTTATAAGGAGGCGATCCTATTGCTCAAACACCATAGAAACTAGATATCGCTAATAAAATAATCTGTTTGTTATCCGGCACTCAATCGAGTTTATTATCAACAAACACCCGATATTGTTACAGCTAATGTTGAAGCCGTAAATAAATATAATAGCCAAATTATCGGCGTTTAAGTGACCTATAAATTTAAGAGAGATAAACAATTAAACTTTGTTTCAATCGGTGGATATCGATGTTACAAGATTATGTAGAGCAATAAATGTGTTATGACTAAGATGGTGATGATGATGAATCAATAAAAGAAAGGCCAAGGTTATGATAGCACACGTAAGTTTAAGAAATCCTTTGACTGACCTGTGCCACCATTTCATAAAGGACATAATATAATTACCACGGCGCATTTTGCCATCTTGTTAATTATTTTTACCAAAGTGACTGCACCCTGCCAGATGGTAAGCAGTCAGTGGAATCCAGAAATGGTGGCCACCATAACAAAAGCCATCGTCTTAA
This sequence comes from Parascotia fuliginaria, assembly GCA_963082885.1. NCBI lineage: Eukaryota > Metazoa > Arthropoda > Insecta > Lepidoptera > Erebidae > Parascotia > Parascotia fuliginaria. The sequence goes on from OY720197.1 coordinate 7,537,355, forward strand.
AGTGCTGGTATGGTGGCCTCCACTATGGCAGAATGGAGTTACTGGGAAAAGGAATAAGGGAGGTGAGAAAAGAGGAAAGGGGAAGATTGGGCTTCTTGCGCTCTCACTCACCGAACGAAACGCAGTAGTACGGATACTACTACTCTTACGTCGATCTTCTATGAGAGGGTAGCACTTAATCACACATTCATGCTAAGACCAGCGTGGATCTACTACCGTATAAATATATTTATATATTTATAATGTGTACAAGTAAGCAGTGGTTGTTTTCAATTCCGAAGTTTGTGTTTTCTAATTAGTTTGACGTGGATACTATTTGCGTACTGGGTCTTAAGAAAAGCAAGACTTACATTTCACACGTGACAGCACTTCTAACCTAATATAATATTATTAAGGTCCAAGGGTAGTCTGCAAACTGATTCAACATTCTTGCTAATAAAAAAAACACAATATACCCAAAACAAGTCACAACAACATACAACTAACACGGTACATGCAATAAGTTAGAACGACCAAGGTACTATTGTGTTTTAGTTTGTACCAAGAATATACGTACCCGCATTTGGAAGCGTACACGCGACTTCAAATTAAACCTGCTTGGAACGTATACTGACAAAGAGAATCAATCAACACATTCGTAATTGCGTACAACATCAACAAGAGCAAATGAAAACAGACAACTATAAACAGATAGGTATTTATCAAAAGAGAAGTTTGGAGTACACATAGAACTTGTACCAGAGAAGAGACGCCTACACTCTGCAGTGGCAATACCGTGAAAGTGACAGTGTAACAGTTCAGAAAACTGTCATTGATAAAAAAAAACTATTCTATTCATTCGTAATGAGCTTTGTTAGCATTCACGGATGCTGAAAACTAAGTGATATTATAAACTTAAAGTCAACTTAATAAAATATTCTCTTGTAAATAGAAAGCTAAGAGTAATTTCTGTATCTCTGATCGTTCTCCGTTTTTGGGGCCGATGAGTGAAATTTTTAAATATAGTTAAGGTAACGCAACGTGTGCGTGTGCGTGTGCGTATGCATGTGCGTGTGCATGTGCACGCGTGTGTGTGTGTCTGTCTCTGTGTGTTTAAATCCGACTAGTAGTTCCAGAGATTAGAGCGTTCAAACAAACAAACTCGTCCGCTTTATATCATAGTATAGATATAGATTAGGTATTTAAATTTATTTTAATCTAATTTCCTAAATTATTCGTTAATCAATCACTTGTTAACTCAAATGTTTTAACAAATAAGTATTACTGAATATCGTACCAATCGGTACATAATAAGTATTTCAATTTACAACTCGATCGAACTTTGTTTCATCTTTATCATCTATTGATTAGTTCCTGCAACATCAAAGTATGTCAGCTATTTAACCTTTGCAATTAAATAACTTTACAAATTGATTTTGTGTTAATTGAACTGAGTTAAGTTAATTTGAATTAGACAGGTTTTGAAAAGTTAAGAAGTGATTTTAGAAATTTGTTTTGAATTCTGTAGCTTTTCTATTTATGTATCGCTGACAGCTTAAATTAATTTGTATACAAAATAAACAGCGCTCCTGGAATTTACTTTAAGAACTGATTTCTGTCACGTAAATAACGTATTTTACTTTTTGAAATGGCTGTGGATAGGACGTATTCGACAAACATGGCCGAAAGAAGCCTAAAACTTTTACGAGTGGAAATCACAGTTGTGATTTCCCTTCAGCAAGATGGACAAATGACACTGGTTACGGATTGCTTTTAATCGCGCTCTTAGGAATAAATGGAGAAGGCCTTTTGGATGTCATGGATTGGAGATGATGGTAATGACGGCGATACAAAATACTTTTTTTGTATTGCTGTCACCGGTAAATATTCATACCACTTACCATCAGGTGGGCCGTGTGCTTGTTTGCTACCAAAGTTTATCAAGGCTAAAAAATATGTAACTTTCAGCACTAAGAATATATATATTTTGGATTTGTTTGCTTCTTTAAACGCGCTAATCTCTGAAACTACCAGTCAGATTTGAATAATTTTTTACCGTATGTAAGCCCAGTTTTTGAGGAAGATTATAGCTTATGTAACATCATGCTACTAGCGCCGGAAGCAGAGCAGTAACCAAAGACGCGGGTGAAACTGCTCTGCGGGCAGCTAGTAAATAAATAAAAATAGAAGTATATTTTTGTATACAATATATTGTGGCATAAAAATACATAAATACTTTTAAAATTATTCTATTTAATAAAAAGCACACGGATGTCAAATACGACCTAAATATTACAAATACCTTTACTTCCTGCTCAACTTATCAGACGCAAATTTTCAAGTATACCTCAAAAATTTACACAAATTCTTCAATGTTTTTATATGACAATTTTATTCTACTCGTAACATAGCTAGATTAGGTATTTAAATTTATTTTAATCTAATTTCCTAAATTATTCGTTAATCAATCACTTGTTAACTCAAATGTTTTAACAAATAAGTATTACTGAATATCGTACCAATCGGTACATAATAAGTATTTCAATTTACAACTCGATCGAACTTTGTTTCATCTTTATCATCTATTGATTAGTTCATGCAACATCAAAGTATGTCAGCTATTTAACCTTTGCAATTAAATAACTTTACAAATTGATTTTGTGTTAATTGAACTGAGTTAAGTTAATTTGAATTAGACAGGTTTTGAAAAGTTAAGAAGTGATTTTAGAAATTTGTTTTGAATTCTGTAGCTTTTCTATTTATGTATCGCTGACAGCTTAAATTAATTTGTATACAAAATAAACAGCGCTCCTGGAATTTACTTTAAGAACTGATTTCTGTCACGTAAATAACGTATTTTACTTTTTGAAATGGCTGTGGATAGGACGTATTCGACAAACATGGCCGAAAGAAGCCTAAAACTTTTACAAGTGGAAATCACAGTTGTGATTTCCCTTCAGCAAGATGGACAAATGACACTGGTTACGGATTGCTTTTAATCGCGCTCTTAGGAATAAATGGAGAAGGCCTTTTGGATGTCATGGATTGGAGATGATGGTAATGACGGCGATACAAAATACTTTTTTTGTATTGCTGTCACCGGTAAATATTCATACCACTTACCATCAGGTGGGCCGTGTGCTTGTTTGCTACCAAAGTTTATCAAGGCTAAAAAATATGTAACTTTCAGCACTAAGAATATATATATTTTGGATTTGTTTGCTTCTTTAAACGCGCTAATCTCTGAAACTACCAGTCAGATTTGAATAATTTTTTACCGTATGTAAGCCCAGTTTTTGAGGAAGATTATAGCTTATGTAACATCATGCTACTAGCGCCGGAAGCAGAGCAGTAACCAAAGACGCGGGTGAAACTGCTCTGCGGGCAGCTAGTAAATAAATAAAAATAGAAGTATATTTTTGTATACAATATATTGTGGCATAAAAATACATAAATACTTTTAAAATTATTCTATTTAATAAAAAGCACACGGATGTCAAATACGACCTAAATATTACAAATACCTTTACTTCCTGCTCAACTTATCAGACGCAAATTTTCAAGTATACCTCAAAAATTTACACAAATTCTTCAATGTTTTTATATGACAATTTTATTCTACTCGTAACATAGCTTCTATGTAAGAAGCAAGTGAAATTGCGCGGCAAATCACCAAGGACTGCACGCTCCCACAAACACTGGAAGCATAATTGTGAGAGAAAAAATGAGGATTTAGTTGTTGCGTAAAACTTTAGTTATGTCGATATGGAACTAGCCATTTTGTAGCATTATCATACTTTTATATTTTGGGAGCGTATCCTTTAACGTTTTTTAGGAGGTCATGTTTCGTTTTATGGGGCAGTGGATGTTTGATCTATGCTGTGGTGGGTTTGAATTTCATTTTAAACACATGTATATGTGATTAATAAATATTTGTTTCGAGTCTTCATACAACTTATCTTTGATAATTGCGTGATTACGTAAAATGGTTTGGTGATTAGTACGGAATTGTCTTTTCAAAAAAGTATTAATATATACGGAGAACGCCAGAGGCCCAATTTCTCTCTTTACTTTTTCCTTACTTCCCTCAATCCCTTCACCTACTCCACTGTCTTCACGGTAGACAGCGACTTCGCAGAAGGAATGTCAGAGACTCTGAGTCGTCCTAAGTGACAGTTACCACTTACCATCACATACATAGGCTGTTTGCTCATCTGCCACTGAAGGCAATAAAAAAACGAAATAAGGAACCAGTTTTAATTCACTTTAATTTAATATCATGTTACCTATTATGGTTAATGAATTTGCAGTCTATCTGAAAGTAAGTGATATCCGCCACTTAAAGACTTGTACAATGCCAGTCAGACTCAACCAAGCAGCTACCTAAGTTAATTAAGTGAAGTTCGTGCTCTCTTCAATTCTTGTTTGAAGATGACGTAACGTTCGGGAAATGAATAATTCTACAGTACACGTGAAAGAATTGAACATTAAAGCAAAGCGTAATTAAATTATTTTGCAAAATAAACAATAAATAATAAAAAAAATGTAAGTGACTAGCTTCTCGTAGCGCAGGTTACATCTTTGGTTACTCCTTTGCTCCCGTCGCCAATGGCGTGATGTTTTATGGCCTATAACCTTCCTCAAAAATTGGGCTATCAATCCGTATTCATCCTATGCCGTCCTAAAAGTAATTGGTAAGCTGTCATAAACTTGGTCAACTACTTTGAATTTGTTTTATATCTGTCAAACTTTTGTGAAGACAGTTATTTTCAAAGAATTGTGCTTGTATTTTTTATGATATCAACCCGAGGGATTTGACAGCGCTGTCAACTTAACACTTCTATTATTTCTAAATGTTTTGACAAGTCTTTCAAAAACTTGGTAGGTGTAAATAAAATATTCTTAGCTTTTTTTGCTTAGTTCTAAGAAGTGAATAATAATTTAAAACAAGGCGTGATACTGAGTAGTTTTTTTTTATTCATGGTAGATTTAGAATAATAATTATATGAAACAGATTTTGAAAAGTCATATTGTTGTTTGGAACTCATAACTTCATGTTTGAGAAGTAACCTTACAGTTTTATACGGTAAAATTTATGTTTACTGTTAGATAAAGCAATCAATTCCCACATCATCTTCAATTTGACCGTCTCAGAGCATCATATCATTAGGTATTGTGACAAGCCAGCCTATTCTACATTTTATGAAACAGCATCCATCATCATTACCACCTAACCACCTTTCCTTTACTTTCATATTTTTTTTTTTTTTATTTTTTTTTTTTTTATATTAGCCTACCAATGTGACTCCACTCTGCCTGATGGTAAGCAGTAAGTGGAATCCAGAAGTGGCGGACACCATTCCAAAAGCCAAACTACTGGTATGGTGGCCTCCACTATGGCGGCTTAGTGAGATGCTTTTTCACGCCCCGCTTAAAAGACCCAGGATCAAAATTAGATGGGAACACATGCGCTGGCAAAGAGTTCCAGGCTTTAATTGAGCGACAAAAGTATGAAGTGCTGAACCGTTTGGTTCGAGACCCTTTAGATTCCACTGTGAAAGGGTGGCACTTTAGTCCCGCACGTGTTGTTCTGGATAAAAAGGGAGAGGGTGGGATTAATTCAAAGAGCTCTTCAGAACACTCTCCATGGTAAAGGCGATAGAAGACGGCCATTGAGGCGATGTCTCTTCGCAGCTGTAAAGGCTCAAGGGTCTTAGTAGCCTCCGGGCTTCCGATGATACGGACTGCTCGCCGCTGCAACCTATCGAGTGCATCCAGTAAGTACTGTGCCATCCCAAAGATGAGAGCAGTACTCCACGCAGGAACGAACCTGTGTCTTATAAAGAAGACAGAGCTGCTCGGGCGTGAAGTACCGCCTCACCCTGTTCAGGACACCGAGTTTACAGGAGGCGGTTTTAATGACGCACTCGATGTAGTTCTTGGGGTTGAGATCTCGGCTGATGTCCATACCCAGGATACTTAGGCTATCCTGTAGTGGTAACGCTGTGTTCTGAAGAGAGGGAAGGGGAAGGAACGGAGATTTTTTTGCAGAGAACGCGCACACCTGTGTTTTCTTGGCATTGAACTCGACCAAATTCTCACAACCCCATTGAGAAATGCGGTATAATACTTGGTCGAGCTCAGCGACAAGTTCTAGGCGTTTTGCCTCGATGTCAGTCTGTTTAGCCGCAGGATGTCCGAGATATCGCCCATGCACTGTACTATCATCTGCATAGCAATGAATGTTGCCAAGGGACAACATGTCATTGACATGCAGAAGATACAGAGTGGGCGACAGGACGGACCCCTGAGGCACCCCAGCGTTGACCTGCAAATAATTGGAGGCCGATCCGTCACAAAGGACTCTAATGCGGCGCTCACGCAGGAATGCGGCAATCCAGTTGCACAGCTGGGGTGGCAGACCATATGATGGAAGCTTGGACAGAAGCGAACGGTGCCAGACTCTATCGAAGGCTTTGGTTATGTCAAGGCCGATGGCCAAGGACTCGCCATGCCTGTCCATAGCTTCACCCCATTGGTGCGTGATATACGCTAGAAGGTCACCCGTAGACCGTTTTGACCTAAAGCCATATTGTCGGTCACTAATTAACGAGTGACTCTCTAGGTAGCGGACTAGTTGGGAGTTTATTATCCGCTCAAGCACCTTGCAGAGAACTGAGGTGACAGCTATGGGTCGATAGTTGCCTGGCTCGGACCTATCCCCTTTTTTGGGAATGGGTTGAACATTCGCCTCTCTCCAAGCCTCCGGCACAATTCCCGAGGAATAAGATAGGCGGAATAGGCGCGTCAATGCAGGAGACAACTCCGCTGCGCATTTCTTAAGAACCACCGCTGGAATACCATCCGGTCCGCTGGCTTTCCGAACATCGAGCGACCTTAGTTCCGCACGGACATCACGATGCCTAATACGAATATTAGGCATAACGGAGTCGCAGCCAGATATAGTCGGCGGGTGCAAGCTACGGTCGTCGATTCGGGAGTTAGCCGCAAAGAGTTCTACAAGCAAGTTTGCTTTCTCTTGCGGCTCGTGGGCCAGCGATCCATCAGGACATTTCAAGGGGGGCAGCGAAGGCTTGCAGAAGTTGGATTGCACGGCCTTGGCTAGTCGCCAGTAGCTACGGCTACCCGTAGGATGCGAAATTAGTTCTTGCCCAATCCGTGCAATGCGCTGGGCATCCGCTCTGATGTAAGCCCTCTTGCATTCCCTAGTGGCTTTGTTGTACGCTGCTTTTAGGCGATCCAAGCTAGGGTCGCGCCGTGCTCGGGCCCTGATCCAAGCGCGGTACGCCGATTCTTTTTGTTTAACAGTGTCGGCGCACTCACGGTTGAACCAGGGACGCGTTTTGCCGGCACTGGTGACATCTGAGGATGGAATGTAATATTCCATACCTAACAAGATCTCACCAGCGACAGCAGTAGCACTTTGCGACGGATCCCTGTCTTTAAAGCAGCGTAATGCCCATGGGACGGAAGCAAAGTAATCCCGCATACCGTCCCAGTCTGCTGACGAGTAGTGCCATAGTCGTCGCTTTACCTCCGAACGTCGTGGGGGAGCAACAAGAGGCACTGAGGCGCAGACCAAACAGTGGTCGGAATTACCTAGTGGGGCGTGGACCGAAACACTGTATTGGTCTGGGTGACTCGTCAGCAGTAGGTCTAGCAAAGAGAGCGCTTGACCTGGAATATCTGGTATCCTGGTGGGATGGATTACCAGTTGCGTCAGGTCATGCGTGAGAGCGAATGCATGGGCGGCTCGTCCCACATGGTCTGTTCTGAGAGAACCCAACCAGGTCTCGTGGTGGGCGTTAAAGTCTCCCAGAAACACCAATTCCGCGTTCGGAAACCGCTCCTGCGCTAAGTCTGCCGCCTGACTCAGATGGTCAAAGAGTCGAGTTGTCTCCAAATCTCCGGAGTGGGAACGGTAAAGGCACGCGTAGACCCGGCTCAGAGAACCAAGATCAACGTGAAGCCAAAGGATGGGGTAGGATGGGTCCTCTAGGCAGCGCAGACGGCGAACGCAAACATCCGCCCTGACGAATGCGCATACTCCGGCCTTAGCGCGAAAGCGCTCCTCGAGCACATAGCCGGGGTAGTGCAGGTATGCCGTGTCGTCAGGGCGGCGTATTTGTGTCTCCGTTAGGAAAAGCAAAGCCGGCCGTGCCGTCTCGAGGTGTTGGTGGACGGCGTTGAGGTTTGAATGGAGTCCACGGATGTTAGTGAACTCCACCTTAAATAGCGGGTTGGTGGGGGAGGAAGATGCCGCTGTTAGACCTGCTGCTTTTTTGCGTGCTGCCATGTTGGAGGGTGAAGGGAGGGGCGTGGAAAAGATGACTGCCCTCGCAGCAAGGCTAGACAAGGTGCCGAGTATTGCTTCGTCATTTAACTGTGTGGCATGGTGATAGCCGATCCGCCGGACGGAAGGGCCCCCGTACCCTCTCGGAAATGGTCGCCGCCGTACCCTCTCGGAAATGGTCGCCGGGTCCCACCATCCGGTCACCAACCGGCACGACGAACCACTCCGGGATTATGCGCGACCTGGTGGGGCAGCCTCCTAGGGTGGTTAGGCCTAGTTGGGCCCCTGTACTATGCCGCGGGCGGCCAGCGGCAGCACCGTTTCTACAGGTCTCCCTGGCCGGCGGGTCGACCCACACCACCCACACAATGGCTCCGCGGATACTCAGCTGGTCCCACACATGCTGCGAGGATTGCCATCTTTGCATCAGTTGGGCCTCCGGCACTCTCACTCACCGAGCGAAACGCAATAGTACGAATACCATTACTCTTACGTCGATCTTCTATGAGAGGGTAGTACTTCCCCGGTCGATCCGACCCATTCATGCTGAAACCAGCGTGGATCTACTACTACTAAAAATAATACTAAATGCTTTTTTTCTTGGCTTTTTTCTTCCTTTATTATCTCTCTACATTTATATTCATGACTGTCTCTGTTACATGCGCCCATACAACTAATACATACATACTGTTGACACCCTACTTATACAAAAATATAAAGTCAAGTACCATATCAGTTTTTAGTAACATTTAGTAAATTTCTATCTCTAAGCTGTAATATTTGGTTGAAACGGTATTTCCTTAACTTATGCGACAGATAAATCATAATAGTTCTTTGCAGTAGCAGTTTAATATTATTTCTAATTTTTGGTCTGTAATATTTATAGTCTTTGTAAAATGTATTTAGTGACGTCATAGAGTTACAGCCAGAAGAAAACAACGATTTTGGTTTTTACTATTTAGAGATATTAAGCTTAGCCAAAAAAAACTAAATTTAATTTGTTCTTAATAATTATAAAATAAAATGAAAAAAAATGAAAATTCCAAGTTTCAGAGATTACTCTCTACAATCTCACAAACTTTCCTCTTTATATTATTAGTATAGAGGTACAATAGGTACGTCTACTTTTCTTAATAATAAAATATCTACATATTATGCGATAAGACGTGATAAATAGAGGGCGAATGAGAACGAATACCTCACAATATTCTTTCATAGTTCGCCATACGTCATACAGGAAATTGATGTTAAAACACGAGCCCATAGTAAATATGTCGGCGGTGACAACAATATAGGCCATGTCAACATTAGCTAAATGAATGGATAGCTTTTAGCTTTCCATTCTTGTAAGATAACAATGGGAATAAAAAGAAAGAAAATATGAAGTAATAAAAATATTAAAAATATTAAAAGTATCATCATCATCAAAGGGTGCAACTGATGGATGATCGCAGCTCAATCGGTCAAACTACTAGTTGAGGGGAGATCGGAAGACTTTTACTGCCGACAGTGGCAGACGAGCCACGTGTCGCTCATGGACGACTCTTAAGTCCCTAGCAGTACTCCTGCAATGCCAGGGACTCTGCGAAGCCGCTGTCTACTGTGAATGGCATTCCCTTCATAGTAGGCACAGAAGACCTTCAGGGTAGGTGAAATGATTGAGAGACGTGGACGTCTTTCGGCTGAATTGATAATCATTTATTTATTTATTTATTTATTTATAAGCTTCACGATGATTATTATCCAAATAAATAAATATTTAATAAGAGGAAGGGCAAGTCGATCTGACCCGTTCATACTAAAACCAACAAGAATCTACTACCGTAATAAAACCATTATAATATTGCACATTCACTTAAAAAGTGAAATAAAAGAATTATGATTAGCTAATTATAAACTCTGTGATTATTAAAATAAGGTATACTTTTCCGCCAAATAATTTTTGTTTTATGCCTTTCTTCCACTAAAGAACGAAATATTTTCTGCATCACTCAATTGTTTTTCTTTTCCAAGGGTTCTTCAAATCTTTTAAATGATATTGGAGTTCGCATAATGACGTTTTGTTCGAATCACTTTTGTTTTAGGAAACAGACATTAAACTTGGGTTATTGCTATTTGAATCTAAAAGCTAAAGCAATAAGGTATTCTTTTGATGAGTTCAGTTTTATAAGTATTTTATTCACAAACGAAGCAGGGATTCAATACATTAGCGAAATTAATTATATAGCGCAATGTTTTAAGTACTTGGAAATGGATTGCGTGTTAAAAAATAATTTAAGTAGCCTTTATGTGCTTCGTATAGATATTTCTAGATCTTCAAACCCCTAATTCTTAGGTTGTTATTAAAGGATAATGTCAAAAAAAGTGGAACGTAAAATGAGTTGGCGTTTACTCCACAGACAAATTGAATACATCTCATTATCGTAGGATCAGAGGCCTCTCCTAAAAGGACGTGTTTACTAGAGTCACTGCCTTTGACAGGTGGATTGTTGACAGCAGAAGATGATTTTTAGTAGGTACGCGGGCACCGTTGCTGCTAAAATTTATATTGTTTCTTTGTGTGAACCGGAGACGAAACAGCATTTCACATAATAATAGATCTCATACATTGTATAAAATACATATTTTTATTGGTTGCCCTCTCCTTTCACACACATAAGTCTCTTTTATATGATTGTCATCCCTCCACATCACATGTCCATACCAAAGTTAACGATCTCCTTTCAACTTATCTATGAGTGGTGTTACTTTCAAACTTTCCCTAATATTTACTTTCTACTTTATCCATTTTTATCTCCCTACATGCTGTTTTTGACACCAAACAAAAGTAATCATAACATCAAACTTCTAGTGACCCCCACTTAAGGCGTCTGCCCACTACACCGTACCATACCATGACCGTGCTATGAACGTATCAGGATCGGCCACGATACGCTCTACTATGCCCACTAGAGCGTATAAATATATTCTCGTCGACAATTGTTGACGCTCCGTGCATAGCACGCAACGGTGCAGGACGGTGACGGAGGTCTAGTGGGCATAGTTTCATAGTTACTTTTCAAAGATTTTTTGTTGTCTGATACGTTCTATTACGCGCTCGGGAGTGAAGGTTAACCTTCGCTTGAAGGTTAATATATTCAGAAATTTTACAAAATACACGGAAATAGAATTCACAAGAAATAGTACTGAACTTGTGAGAGGTTGGAGGATGACTGAGGCGTGAGAAAGGAAAACGGATTGCAATGAAAGACAAAACTGCTTACTACTGCGAAATAGGGCTGTGTAGGCTAAAGAGTTAGTGAGAGCGGGGTATAACAGTTCGTAGCTCGGTCTCGGTGTAGTGGGCAAACTCCTTAAGCAGCTTTTTGGGAAGTTTTTACATCCATATTATTCACCTATTTATATCAGTCTAGCACCCCGCCTTGCTTCGCATTGTTATCAAAATTTGCGGTTGCCCGCACTATTATCGTTGTTGCTTGTCTTTTATAGATGTGAGAATAATGTATAATATACCAAAACCTATCTTAAAATCCGTACTATATTAAAATAAAAACCACATCCAGATTTATTAAGTAGTTCTTGAGACTAGCAATTTCAAACAGATAGATTTTACGCCGACTTTCTTTTGTACTATGTATAGATGTTCAGCATTTTCAGTGAAGATAGGCTAATGATACGGGCAATATCTCGGTATGTGGTAATAAAAGCTCACTGTTATTATACCGAATGTAATAAATATTTAAGAGGCGTCGACAGCCACATCGGTAAATGAAGGGGAACGAGGGAATAGTTTGAACCTTGCAGTTTGTTTTATATATTTTGTTTCTGTTTTTTGTGATGATTTATAAATATCAATATCAATAAAATAATGTTTCAGTTTACGATTTATAAAATTATTAAAATAAAAGCGAAAGAAAGAACATAATATTACTTGTACACATTTTCAAAATTCAATAGAAGAAAATTATAGAATTTCAAGTTTTGAAAGCCTTAATTGCCTGAGAACCTGCCACGTAGGTACCTAGAAATTTTGGATTCGATTTCCGGGTTGAAAAGTGATATTGGTTTTATTTGTCGAAACCTATCAGTGATAGCAACAGGCTAATCCTAATGGGACTAGATGGCGCTGTGTGAATGTGGTAGAATATTATTATTATTATATTATTATTTCACCACAGTGTATCTCAAGTCAAAATGTCAGCCAATTAATCTACAGCCACTTCACTGACGTTAGGGTACGGCCATAAAAAGAATTGGCAACGTTTTTAATCGCCAGGTTATTAAAATTTTCGTAAGTTACAATGTCAAGTAGCATGCAAAATAACACAGGCAATAAATACACTTAACTATATACCTCTTTGGGGAAACAGGAGTGATAATACATGTTATGAATAAGTAAAAAGATGTGTAATATTTGAGAGAAGATGTGAAGGAGGATTTGAATAACGATAGTATTCGCTACTAAAACAAGGCTCAGAACAAAACATTCTTTAAATATTTTCAGACGTTTTTATTGAAGAAAAAGCTTTTATATCTCTTGAACATGTCGATGATTTTAACATTATCCTAATTGAAAATAAGAAACACTTTTTCAATGTTATAAAAGAGAAAAAAGAAATAAAAATGACTGCTGAGGCACCGAAATTTGCATAGAAAAACATCGAAAAAACATACACTTTGGTATATCGTACATATAAAATAAAAACCGGCCAAGTGTGAGTCTGACTCGCGCACGAAAGTATCCGTACCATTATCTTTAAAACGGCAAAAAATATTCTTCAATATTTTTTGCGTATATTTAATGTTCACAAAACTAATACTAGATGGCCCTTACCAACTTAAACCCATGATTATAATAAACGTCATGTTTAGTGATTAACTATATTGTTTATACGTTTAGATTCAGAGAACATTGTCAAACAAAAATGATTAAAAAAATCATCGTTATGCGAACTCCGATGTCGCAGGATTTAAGAAAAAAAATCTTGGAAAGATTACTTTAAAACAAATTATGTCTGTTACAATATGATTTTATTTTCAATTTGTCTTAATAAGAAATAAAGTTAAGTAGTCTTGATATCGAACTTAGATAAAATGGTATCAATATTGGCGAAATTAAGTTTTTGAAGCATGTCATCCAGATAGCAAATTATGGAAGCAACAGTAAACCATGAAAGTTACGGACCGCATTTGTTTATATCCAATGTATTGGCATTGGTCATTGTCCAACGAGTAATTAATACATAATGTCAATGAAAAAAATTCTTTTTTTACGGCAACAGAACCAACGATTGTGACAGCTATGTCTGCCAGCATTAATTATTCTAAAATAATTTTAATAGTATAATATATTACAATGATAAAAAAGTTTAGTGCAAGATTGATTCATTAATGAACTATATTTATTCTGACAAAATTCTTTATAAATATTTTCATTATTCGAAGTTATAACAATATTAAACCTTTGTGCAAAGAATCGAAGTTATTTACGAACAAACTTCTTAATATGTTACAATAAGACTAATGAATGTAACCTTTATGGCAAATAACTATACACTGTAAAAAAACAATCCGTCTGTATCCGTACCATTATCTTTAAAACGGCAAAAAATATTCTTCAATATTTTTTGCGTATATTTAATGTTCACAAAACTAATACTTGATGGCCCTTACCAACTTAAACCCATGATTATAATAAACGTCAAGTTTAGTGATTAACTATATTGTTTATACGTTTAGATTCAGAGAACATTGTCAAACAAAAATGATTCAAAAAATCATCGTTATGCGAACTCCGATGTCGCTTAGGAATTTAAGAAAAAAAAATCTTGGAAAGAAAATAACTTTAAAACAAATTATGTCTGTTACAATATGATTTTATTTTCAATTTGTCTTAATAAGAAATAAAGTTATTTTATTTTTCAATATGGGACTCTAGATTACTGCGTTAAGTAGTCTTGATAACGAACTTAGATAAAATATTATCAATATTGGCGAAATTAAGTTTTTGAAGCATGTCATCCAGATAGCAAATTATGGAAGCAACGGTAAACCATAAAAGTTACGGACCGCATTTGTTTATATCCAATGTATTGGCATTGGTCATTGTCCAACGAGTAATTAATACATAAAGTCAATAAAAAAAAAATCTTCTTTTTTTACGGCAACAGAACCAACGATTGTGACAGCTATGTCTGCCAGCATTAATTCTAAAATAATTTTAATAGTATAATAAATTACAATGATAAAAAAGTTTAGTGCAAGACTGATTCATTGATGAACTATATTTATTCTGACAAAATTCTTTATAAAGATTTTCATTATTCGAAGTTATAACAATATTAAACCTTTGTGCAAAGAATCGAAGTTATTTACGAACAAACTTCTTAATATGTTACAATAAGACTAGTGAATGTAACCTTTATGGCAAATAACTATACACTGTAAAAAAACAATCCGTCTGTATCAAAATTCACTAATCTCAAGAATTACTTAATAAATTTAGCTACAGTTTTCAATGGTATATATAACGAGTTTTTCACCTATAGGAACCGAGCAACAAAAATAGTGAACAAAACAGGGAAACGACTACTTTTAATTTCGATGCGAAGCAAGGGCGGATCGCTAGTCTATTTATGTCCCAATCATATTTGAATACAAAGTTGGAATGAAGGTGAACAGGCTGCAAGCTGCTCTCACTTTAATTGAATTTTCGACCTGCATATTCAGACTCAACGTAACATCGAAGTACATCAATGATTAGAAAATCTCTTTTAATATAGTTTTTGATGTGGCTACAGAAGCTACTATACTAAACTTAAATTATATAAAGCATACTAGTTACCAGCACCAGCTCCAAACGTGAGTACTAATATGTTTTTGATGACATATTTACAAATCATATATGTATACGATATATGGCAACAGGCTCATCCCCTGTTACATGGGATCTAAAATAAATAATGGCAAAAAGTGGGTAGTTAAACAGCTCTGTATACCCCTTCGGAAAAAAAAAACCGTGATGCTATGTATGTATGTAATTACAAATCGTTAAAATTCTAGATATTTCTCTACCATATTCATTAAAATTCTCTAATTAATAGTGTATTAAAATTTCATATTAAAAGTTTAATAAAATAATAGTGTATTACCCTAAAACCCGTTCCGTGATTGAGAAGAAGTGAGCGGTGAAACAGACGATAAAAAAGCTTAATATTTAGAGATAAAAAGTCATTTTTGAACATCCAGTGATTCTCAAAGTAAAAACAATGTATAGAAATAAACAGAAAATGTACAGAAAAATAATGGAATGCCACATTTTCTAACTTAAAAATGTTATTTTACATGATATACAACATTGCATGTCCAGTAGCAGACAGGTGAAATAACAACGACTTATAAATGCATTTGATTTCGAACTCTATAACTAAAATTTTAAATTACAATTTGCAACATTGCACTACCTATGAATGATTAAAGATATTTAAAAGTTACCTAAGAGAAAAATTAAAAATACAATGACTCAAAGTAGACAAAGGTACTACAAGCTTTTTTGTAGTCTATACGGCTTATATCAGAAAGGTCTTAAGTACGTATATTAGCCACTATTTTTGGGTTCTAGTGACCTGCTTTCGCTTCACGTAAAGTAACGGTTGCCTAATTTTGTACACTATTATAGTTTGCTGCTTGGCTCCTATAGGTGATAGCTTAATAGACTGCCTCTGTGGTTCAGTGGTACTGTGTATGGACTGCCACGCAGAGGTCGCGGGTACAATTCTCGCTCGGTGCAAATATTTGTGTGCATGAACATGACTATTTGCATTGGTCTGGGTGTTTCTATGTATAATATGTATGTATTTACTAAAAAACAAATTTATAAGTATGTATATCCGCATTTCTAGAACCCATATCAAAAGCATATCTAAACTGTATACAAATCCATTAAGCCGTTTTTGAGATTAGCAATTTTATACAGACAGAAACTTTTCATCGACTTCCTTTTGTACTATGTATAAATAGGCTTTTTAGTGCACCATCAGATAGTCTTTTAGCAGAACCCTTTCAGTGATAAAAAGCTTTAAAACGAAGTCGTTATTTATGTACAAAGACAGACTGAGTATTGTAACATCAAAGAGGATTTTCGCATTTATAAACGACCATTACTACTTGCTAATGTCGCTGTAAATATCTTGTCGTGATATAACCGCACGTGACCACAGAGTACGTAATAGTATGAAAATTGTACATTACTATGTTTCTTTCATGCAAGCCCAAACTGTTAATGTTCATAAGAAACTGAAGAGCTTCAGAAACACGACATATACCGGGCAAGCAACAATGTGGCTTTTATAAATTTATTAGATAAGATTGTTAATGGTTTACTTCTTATATCCTGACTAGAGGTCCGCCCTGGCTTTGCTTCGGTATCAAAAGTTTTATTCAATCTCACAACAAACTCCTACAAAAAAAATTCATAGCAATAGTGTTGTATTGCATCATTTAGATTTACAAAGGCGTTTAAAATATTGAAATTCTAAAAAGTAATAAAATAGCCGATGTTACCCGCTATTTCTAAAGATGAAAGAATTTTTTAAATCGGTAACGTACATTTTAGTTAAATCGTTGCAAACAAATATACAAAAAATCAAATCTATTCTCTTTATAATATTAGTTTAGATGAAGTTCCATATCTACCAAGATAATTAATAATAATAATAATATTCTACCACATTCACACAGCGCCATCTAGCCCTAAATTAAGCAATTTATTTGCTTGTGTTATGGGTACTAAACAACTGATATACTACTTAAATACATTTTTTTTTTTTGTAAATACATACATATTACCTATAGATAAATTACACCCAGACACAGAACAAACAATCATGCTCATCACACAAAGGTTTGTCCTGGGTGGGAATCGAACCCACGACCTCCGGCTTAGCAGTCAGGGTCACTAACCACTAGACCAACAGGCCAGTCCAATCACAAGTCCAAATTTAGTGATGTATTTGTATCATTTGTCATTATATGCCTAGTGATCCATGTGTGTCATCTGTCATTATATGTTTTGCATGTCCATACCAAGACACGCTATTTCTTTAAATTTTCCTATTGGTGGTGCCACTTTCAAATGTACTTAATCATTTCTTACTTTATTTATTTTTATCACTTTAAACATCTATTCCTTATGTCTCAGTCATTTCAATGTAATTTTTTGCAACAGACAGGCTTTTTAATCTAATTCATAATTATCGGCGTTTGTGTATTTGGGCAAAAAGCTTAACATTCTATAAATAGTGATTTAAAATTTTTAAATTAAAATTTTTGCCGTCTTTTTACGGCTTCAGAATAGTAAATCAAAAAGCTAACTAGACCATGTAACTAAATATTACGTAATACCTCACAGTAAACCGGGATTAGAAACTTTTTAATTTAATATTTACTTAGGTAAATATTAAATTAGGTAATACCACGATAATTTATAACGCTAAGTGAAATTTATAAAGTTTTTAAAGTTATTGTACTTACATATTTTATTGTTAGCAATGAAAATGTCTTGATTGCCTCTTATTTGTGAGACTAGCTTTCTGCATCGCTGTCTCGGTTACTGCTCTACTCCCGTCGCTCGCAGCATAATGTTACGTAACCTTTAACCGTCCTCTAGAACTGGGCTACCAAACGCAAAATGATTTATTTAGATCTGACTGGTAGTTCCAGAGGTTAGCGCGTTTAAACAAACAAACTTTCCGCTTTATTATATTAGTATAGAATTAAAGATGATGAGTATAAAACTATAAGAGTATTTAGGTGACTTTAAGTACTTTCAATTTTATGTGGCACTTTACTGACTTGTGGAGAACAACATCGCGAGGAAGCCTAATATTATAAAATAATGTAAATTTGTAAGAAATAATCTAAACTTCTTTACGAAGAGAGGGGACAAACAATTACAGTACACATTACGCCATAAAGATAGACTTAACCTACCAAATTCTCGTTTAAAACTACACCCTGACAGTACATAAGTGATGTCTATAAAAATCTATAATAAATTGCCTGAAGTAATAAAAAACTAAACTAAATTTAATATATTTACAAATAAAATAAAATCGCTACTATTATGTAAATGCTACTGCAATATAAATGAATACTTAATTGACAAATTCTAGTCAGTATAGGTACTTATATCTAATAATGTGTAATATAATTAAAATACTAATTGACATAAATATTGATAGAAAATAATATAATAATAAAATTAATATAATCTATATAATTAATATAATATAATAATAATTAAAACATATATAATAATAACTTAACGTAGATGATATTATGACACTATTTCAGACATAAAAAAGTAGAAAACAATGAAGAAGACTAGCTTTCTGCATCGCTGTCTTGGTTACTGCTCTACTCCCTAATAATTATAATAATATGTTAGTATATTACTTAAATCTAGTATTTTTAGTAAATGAAAGCCCTCTTCCTCCCTTCTAACTTTGCTGTGCCCGACAGGGTCTATAATGATGCCATGTAATATATTATATCTGTGACATCATAGCTACATTGTGGAACGCAAATAAAATATTGAGTATTGAGTATAATAAAACTAGCTTCACGGCGAGGTTTCATCCGCGTTTTTGCTTACTGCTCTACTCTCATTGCTAGTAGCGTGATGTCATATAGCCTATAACTTTCCTCAAGAACTGGACTATCAAACGCAAAAAGATTTTTTAAAACCCACTGGTAGTTTTAGATTAATAGTATAGATATTATAGGTAAGTTTGTAATTCTCAATCAGTCTAGAACAAGCGTGGTGATCAATGTTCATGTATTTTCTGCTTATGGAGAACTTTATCCTACAGTGAGCCTTTATCGTGCAGGTTGATGATATTATAATGATGATTTGGTATGCACGTAACGCTGCTACTGAATTTCTGTTATGTCTTTAAGGCGTCTGCTCACTACGTTGTACCATACCATGACCATGCTATGAATGTATCAGGACCGACAAGCAACACGATACACTCTACTCTGCCCACTAGAGCGTACCGATTATGCGTAAATATTCTCACCGACAATTGTTAACGTTTCATGCGTGTTACGCGACGGTGCTGGTTGGTGACGGAACGGTCTATTGGGCATAGTCTCATACTTATCAATACAAAAAATATTTTTTCTGCCTGATACGTTCCTACAGCCATAGTATGCCACGATGTAGTGGGCAGAACCCTTAATCGCTTCAGATGACCGCACGACTATCTCCAAAATATTAGCTTACAGATTATCATGTATGTTACGATTTTTCTTTCAACGAACTGAAAAGTACTTGAATGAACGAATCCATAAACGCTCTAAGAAACAAAATCCCAATCTAAACTATAAGATTTATTAACACGAAACGGAAATGCCTCAAATGATCAGTTTAACGTGCCAACAGACAGTTTCACACAAATGTAAATAATTCAAAACAGATCTGTTTTCGTTCAGTTGAATTGCATCATAGTTTAGAATAGTACGTCAACCCAGTTTCACACCCGACGACTGCAATTTTCAGCTTTAATAAATAAGAATTAAGGCTTTAAATTGCTTGTGAGTTATAGTAATTTATTCATTCATGAACTGCACACAATTTATGGCTGTCTAGCAAAGTTCTACGGAACACAACATGTAGGTATATAATTAGTCGTTTGTAGAATAGTTTTGACCACAATTGAAGGATCTTTCAAGCAAAATGTTTTGGCCTTTGTCACAGAGAGAGTTGCTAGGAGACGTTATATCAATAAATTAACTTTTGAGACTCTAAATAAAAAGAATTCCATTTCTCTGTGTTGGTTTTATAATATATGACTATAATGCCAGAAAACGGGTAGCAAATACAAAGAAAAAGTTACCATGTGACGTTTTAAGTAAAAATACGCTTTCAAATACACAATCTCATGCATAAGAGGCAGGTGCCATAACTATTAGATCATCACGGTTCACGACATACATTAAAAAAAAATCTCTTACTCTGCATCACCTAGGGTTCACTGGTATAGCATATCGATAAGTAGCATTAAGTTTTTTTTTTAAAGGCCTACCAAAGTGACTCCACTCTGCCTGATGGTAAGCAGCCTGTGGAATCCAGAAGTGGTGGATACCATTCCAAAAGCCAGACTAGTGGTATAGTAGCCTCCACTATGGCGGCTTAGTGAGATGCTTTTTCACGCCCCGCTTAAAAGACTCAGGATCATAATTAGCTGGGAACACACGCGCCGGTAAAGAGTTCCAGGCTTTAATTGAGCGACAAAAGTATGAAGTGCTGAACCGTTTGGTTCGAGACCTTTAAGATTCCACTGTGAAAGGGTGGCACTTTAGTCCCGCACGTGTCGTTCTGGATAAAAAGGGAGAGGATAAATTTAATTACATACAAAACCTACGCATTATCATCATTTTAGCCAGAAAACGACTGCTTTATTAACAGATTTTGCAGTTTATTAACAGATCGTTGCCGCGATGAATCTTATGAGGGATCTGCTTAAGTTACATCTTACGGTTCAAAACCAAAAACCTAACATGAAATTTAGTAAAATATTAATCGGAATACAAAAGTTTATGAACTACAAAATAACTAGAATAACACAATATTCAATATGTTCACACGTGCAATTTTAATTTATCACAACGTTTACTTCAATATATAAGGGAAAATGCAACGGAAAGCTTTTGTAAGAAAACAAGAACTGCTACACAAGTTATTATCGGTTCGAAGTTACTCGCGTTTTAGAGATTTTTCGATCACTTGTTTTGTCACACAAATATATTATACAATATTTTCACTAACTGCTACAATATATGGAGTATTTATTTATTTATTTAATGCACAATTGTACATAAGTAGGCTTAATGCCAAAAGCATTATCTACCAGTCGACCTTTGGGAGAGCAGAGAAAAATATAGTAGGTGCAAATAAAAGTAAAAAGGAACAGTAGAATAATATGCTGTACTAATATAAATATATGTAAAAGTATAAATACTTTGTATAATATACCAAATATACAACTAGTATATTACCATAAAACATTAATCTTAATATATTATGTATATACCTACATATATATACATATATACTTATAATAATGTAATGATTCTGCCAATCTGTCGAAAAGGACATCCTTATAACGATCCGTTAACATCATGATCTTAAGTAGTATTTATGTATCCTTATTTGTTTAAGAGTCAGATTCTTGTCGGTAGACTCCATAGTTAGATAAGAGTTGAGTAAGGTGGTTTACCTGTTCCCTTCTACATAGCAAAACAGAAACTGGAGAGGTCCACCTGCTGTCTGGATTTAGAGTCTCTCTTTCTGTATTGTAGTCCGTATTCTAATACTCTTTCTGATATAACTAGGACAAAGAAATAATAATATAGAATGAAATAAAATATATGTACTTACAGATTCTAAATATATCCTAATGATTTTCTAAAAGCGGAAAAAGAATTTTATTTTCTTCGGAATTCGTGTTTAAAAAGCTGAAAGGCATTCCGTTGTAAGGAATAAGATTTGTTCGTAATCTAATACTGACTACTAAGAACAATCTGGGTGGCACAAAATATACGAACTTGGGATCACAGCGATCCCAAATTCAACTTTTTGGTCAAAGTAGTTTTTTTTTTAAATTAATCAATATCATACAAGTCTGGAGTAACAACCGATGTGATATATAAATAATCTACTCTATGTATTTCGTGAAACACAGTATGATGCGGTATTACCTACATCTTTGATGACTTGCTATAGCTGGTTTAGCTGTGTATCAATTAGTGGTATCAATTTCTTAGTGATGACACGGAGAATGGTTTTAAATACTATTATAATTTTTCCACCTACTTACTGATATTTTCTATCAAATTTCGGTCTTAAGTTTCATGATATCTAACTAAAACAAATATCATAATTCTTTAAAAGTTAACAAAAACAATAGAAAGAATTAAATTACTTTTATTTATACTACATAATGCTGCAAGTTTTTATTTTACAAAAATTTAATTTTATCTATTTAATCAAACTGAATAAAACAGCAACATTCACAGGTTACTAACCCTAACTAAAACGTATAAATTTCCAACCATTTCTCTTGATATCGAAGATTTATATACAAACAAGTTATTTTGGCGGGATCGCTTGGGAAACGCATAAAGGAAAACATTGTTCTTGTTTTACCGAAGCTCGTAAATATCACTAGTATAAATACGGAGTTTTGTGTTGAACGTAAAAGGGAGTATAGAAAACTAACGACTCGCCCCTGATTCACACGTGGTTAATATGTTTTTACGACGTAATACAAGTCTTGTTTATGTGGATGAATGTCAAATGTGTAATAACGATACTATAATATGTATAATAGTGTAGCTTATAACGGATAACATTATTAACTACACTATTATAATGTTAAGGCCCTGTTTCACCACTTGCTGTTAAAGTGCGTGATAACCTATTCGAAACTTAACGGACAAATAGTACTCAAAAATCAATCCACAAGTGCCTGATAACCTTAACTAAACAAATAAACTCTTTGAAAATATTAGACAGATTTAACTAGAAGATGTTTTATCTGTTAGATATATATCAGACACTTTAACAGCTAGTGGTGACGCAGAGCCTAAGAATCTAGATTAATATAAACTAAATGTACAACCGTTAGTTATCCGAGAAAAAAAATACATAATATTTTTAGTCATTTTAAAATTTCAATATTTTAAGCGCTTTCCTAAATCTAAATGATGCAATACTACTACAATACTGCAATACTACTAATCTATTGCTATGATATTCTCTGTAGGAGTTTGTTGTAAGATCGAAAAAAACTTTTGATACCAAATAGACCTCTAGTTTACAATAAATAGATTAACAACAAGATGAAAGCAAAGGTAACACAATATACAAGGAGGTTATTAGCACATATCAGAGTCAAATAAAAAGAACTACATCGAGAAGAGTCTTAGGTTTTGGTAACTGACAAAGAAGAATTTTATCAACTTTTTTTAGCACAGACTTTAAAGTTAACGAAGATTTTAATACCAGACTTAAAAGTATAGTTAAGTTATGTGCTCCTTTTTATACAGCTTTCACCTAATTATAACATGTCTTCACACATTTCGCTTGTCTCTGCATTATCTTGGTTGACTGGCACAGAATGCCTGTGGCATTAAGTCCGCCATTGTACATTAGGTACATCAAGTTTTAAATAAAATAAAATAAACATGTTAGTAGAACTTAATGTCAAAAAAGCAGAATATTATGTCACTAAATTGCGACGTTACCAGTCATGAAGCGTAAACGCTCTTAAATCATGGTAGGCAAAAATTTAGTGTTATTATTAAGCTGCACAAGACCGCGTGTTCGATTCCCGCTCAGTGCAAATATTTGTGTGCATTTACATGACTATTTGAATTGGTCTAGTGTTTCTATGTATATTTTTTTTATTGCCGACAGTGGCGGACAAGTAAACAGCCCACCTGATATTAAGTGGTAACTGTCGCTCATGGACGACTAAGAGTTTGTATGTATTTTGAATTTTTATGCATTTACAAAAAAAAGTATTACAATATGTTTATCCGCATTCTAGAACCCATAACACTATTTACAAAATATTCATACTTTGGGTCCAGATTATTATCATATTAGGACCTTTTGGTCTAAAACCATGAAGATCATAGGTCACAAAAAGATTTAGGATTGACAAAAAACCTCACGGACCGCAAACAAAATATGTCTTTACATAACTTTGACAAACATTGGGCCTCTTTTTGTTTTCTAAGCTGTCCCTTACCTGTTTGTAAATACCATAACCGTTTGACCGCTGTTTTTGTTGACCGCAAGAATGACGTGGTTTTATACGAAATATTTCATTTTTCGGAGTAAGCAGAAGTTCTGTCTATCAGCTGTTGGGTTACATGTAAGTACATTCGTGAAATTAAGCCTGTAATTTTTGTCAAAATATTGTTTTATAAATATATTTTTTTTTTTTTTTTTATTAAAACAATATAATACAGACGTGATAGTGACATACCACACAAACCATCGTGAGTTTAACAGTTTTTTTTTTATATTTTTATTAGCCTACCAAAGTGACTCCACCCCGCCTGATGGTAAGCAGTCAGTGGAATCCAGAAGTGGTGGACACCATACCAAAAGCTACCGTCTTAAACTGCTGGTATGGTGGCCTCCACTATGGCGGCTGGGAATGGGGTAAGAGGAAGGGAATGAGGGAGGTGAGGAAAGAGCAAAAGGAGGGAAATTTGGCCTCCTGCACTCTCACTCACCGAACGAAACGCAGTACGAAGGATACTACTACTCTTATTAAGTCGATCTTCTATGAGAGGGTAGTACTTCTCCGGACGATCCGGCCCATTCATGCTGAAACCAGCGTGGATCTACTACCATCAGCGTGGATCTACTACCGTCCACCAGTGATATGTAAGCCCCAACATCTCTGTACATTAAACTTAAATACTACATTTTCAAAACTAAGAACTTAATAAATATTTTTTAAATTTGTTTTTACAATTTTAATTTTAATTTTAAATAAAGGAATTACAAACCCGGTTCTTTGTCCGAGTTAATTTAAACTCCAACAATTATTCCTTTAGATCACATGAGTGGCACTTATGAAAGTCAAAATAATGATACATAGAAACACAAAAGGTTTTTAACAGGATAACGCGCTAGTGATAGTCCTGGTTGCCAGGCGAGCTGTTTGTTTTTCACCATATTAGTATAAAAAATTGATATATTTGTTATTATCCTTATTACAGCTGGATAAAAGCTCATGAACGTTTCGAATACCTTCACGGGGTGTTTCACGTGTACAGTTCACAATAGATGTTTTAAGCACGATTGCGCGTCGGGCAAACTAGTTAATTAAAAATTCCTTACACAAAATATCGTTTTTCTCAAAATTATAGCAAGAATATAGGTATTGGAATTGCTAATTGATATCATTTTGATTAATTGTTAGAAATATTAAAGGGCAAGCAATCATGGTTCACGTGAAAGTGAAAATCATTAATCATGAAATAAAAAAAAATACTACAACTTTAACGTACGATAATAGTAGCAGATATTAAACGTCAAGTTCAAGGAAGCATACGAAGCTAAAAACTAAGCTGAGGCCCTAGACAAGTGTCAATGATTAGAATAGAAATCTTTGACACTTGTTTAGGGCCTCTGTACACAATCTACACAAAAACTAGAATGATAAATTATGTCAACACAATCAAATATCACTTATTGTTTCCAAAAAGAAAGTAAATCTCAAGAAGCGGCAACAGCGTCATATTCACCATTCATCAAAAACTGCCTAACTTCCGAAAACAGTACTAAAATTTTCTGACGTAAAAATAAATCAAGAAATGTACATAGTAAAAAATAAACAAAGGGTCGAAATCTTTTGAGGCACGTCATATATTTTATAGGGTATACATATGAATATAATGCTTGGTACATATTATATGCGTACATTTTAGGGCATTTCCTCAGAAGGTTTGCTGTTCATAGAGATATATTATAAGACTACTCTGGCACTAGTGAACAAGGCTTATGTTGTGGGAAATTAATAAACATGGAATTATACAAAAATAAGGTATACGCTTAGAACATTTTTTACGGATAACACAATTTTTTGTCCTGTGAGGAAATAGAACCCTCAATCTCTGACACAGTACAATACGCACTCACTCTGTGTCATCGAAGAAGTCATAAATACTTAGTTGTCAAAGGACGACAGAAATACTACCAGGGATAATAACTGTGTCAGTTTTATTATAAGACTCTATAGCCTGTCCAGTACCGTACGTATAAATGTACGATAGCAGAAAAGTCCGTCATGTACTCAACTATTGAGGTAATTCCTATAGTTTGTTTTAGAATTTTAAACCTTTGAAGTTACTATTAGCAACAAACTTTCAGCCTTGTGACATACAAGCTTTACAAGGATACATCAAGTTGGATACGTTTTATAGCATCAATAACGTATAGCCAAACAATGCAAAGGCTGTAAAGACCCGAACCTTTTAGCAAGGTAAACTGACACGTTTTGCTTCAATGTTCGATGATATATTCGATATAGCGAAGATTTGTAAACTATTAAATAATGTCATCCATCGCCTTCTCCCGTGCAAGGCAGGATTAAAAGCGATTAAATTCTTGCAAACTTCAAGATGTAATTGTTCCGGGATCGCTAGACATAATACTGCTTTAATGAAAAACAAGCTTCTTAAATCTTACTTGATGGTAAATAATTAATGTAAACTATTAAAATCTTCTTTAAGAAATGCAGAAATATTGTTAGGAAAACACAATTAAGTCGATGTCGTTCTTGAAAGAGGAGGGAATAAGAAAAATAATTCAAAAGAGAAACCCACAGGAGACAATTTTTCTTCACTACTCAAAGTACGTTAACAATATTTTAAGACCTATATTTTAGACCTATGTTTTATGCGGAGCTAGGCTATAGTTCTCCACCCGATTGAGCCAATAAATAATCAAAAGCAAAGACCTATTACCGTAAAAATAATTATAGTCTTAAAGAGCTTGTATTTTACCTTTCAGTCCATCAAGCTTTTATCTTGTAACGAGTGTAAACATCCTACATCTACCATTAACAAAATATTATGGTACATATTTTATAATACCTACCTTCTAGCCCTCATAAAATGGTTAATAAACAAGATATACTTCACGTTGACCGCATTAAATAGCTCCTTAGAAAAGGTACTAAGTAATTTTGTAGTGTTAGAAGGTTTAACACCTTGTAGATAACTTTGAATAGCCTTTTCGGATCTATCTTGTGCTTATGAAAATAAAAAATGTGTTATATTAATATAATCCCGACTTGTTAGGGCTTGTCGGTTTGTGTGTACCGGATAGATATGTATGGCGGCGACGCCGGCCGCCGCTGCTGCGCGGTGCGCCGCGAGCGCGCACAAATCTCTTTAAACCTGGTAGCCAATCGAACAGACTTGTTTGGTTGTGCACTGAGTGAATTCACCAAGACTACTTTGTACATAATATGTTATGTAAATATATAATAATCAATCTGTATGTTACTCTATTGCATTGGGTAAGGTAACCTGTAAAAATAGATGTAAGTTTGGAAATAAATAAATAAATAAATAAATAAACACACGTAAGTAATATTTTAACAATTATTGCAAAATCCGTATGAAAAGTTTGACCTTTTTACTCGACTACCGAAGTAAAGAAGGGTAATGTTTTTTGAGTGATGTGTGTATGTGGGTATGTATGTATATTTATTTATTTATTTGGCTTGATGGATTTTAACATAATGAGGTGTCATTAGATTCGTATTGATTGTGGAAGCGACATAGGGTACATATTAAGCCAATGTAGCGTCAGCACGACAAAATAAATGGGTTTCTTTATTTTTAGTTAGTTTTAATCTGACCCGCTTTTTGTTTTTTTTTTTTATATTATATCCTACCAAAGTGACTCCACCCCGCCTGATGGTAAGCAGTCAGTGGAATCCAGAAGTGGCGGCCACTATACTAAAAGCCATCGTCTTAAACTGCTGGCATGGTGGTCTCCACTATGGCGGCTGGGAATGGGGTTAGGGGAAGGGAATGAGGGAGGTGAGGCAAGAGGGATGGAGGGAAATTGGGCCTCCGGCGCTCTCACTCACCGAACGAAACGCAGTAGTACGGATACTACTACTCTTAAGTCGATCTTCTATGAGAGGGTAGTACTTCTCCGGACGATCCGGCCCATTCATGCTGAAATCAGCATGGATCTACTACCGTAGTTTATTAATAATATATTTATTTATTTTTATATTTTTTTGTTTTATTTTTCTTCCGTTCTTTCTTTGATGATCTACTAATTACTGTAGTCGCTACTACCTTTACAGACCGCTACATCGAGCATACTTTGTGTATTACTCATACAATGTTAGACACTTCTGTTGGTGTTCCATGGAGCCATTGCTTTAATAAAACATATGCGTTGTGTGCCAAATATCTTTCAAACACCGTAACGGCCACCAGTAACATGCGTACTAAATCTTAAAATACTGCGGCCGCTACCAAGCGTAGAGCCTATAACAAATCCTTTGGTAAGGCTTAAGTCTGGACGTCAGGCTGATAGAAAGTTATGATCAAATGTATTTGAGAGCCATTAACAAGATAGTTACGAAGCCAGGCCAATTTAAGAGCATCATGACAATGATGATTATGACCTCCAGACCGATTTCGGTCATGGCGACTGCTTCAACTCCGTGTTGATAGTTGCCGTTGGTGTGCTGTCATATGGCTGCAATAGCCACTCTTCTTTGAGAAGGTTTGCGAACATTACGGGCATGTGAGGAGTAGGACACCATTATTATAACATCAATACAGTTATTCACTCTTTAAGAACTGTAAAATTTTCTGTTTAGTGGTTTGTATCAAAATTCAAATTATGGCATTCTTTTACAGCATGTGATTTAATTTTCATCCTGGGTCAAAAGACCCTAAAAAGGCGAGGCGTGAAAAAGCATCTTTAGCTACCATACCAGCAATTTGAGACGATGGCTTTTCAAATGGTATTCACCACTGCTGATTCGCACTGACTGCTTACCATCAGGCAGAGTGGAGTCACTTTGGTAGGTAATCAATTAAGTAATTTCATACTATTATATAAAGCGGAAGAGTTTGTTTGTTTGTTTGTACGCGCTAGTCTTTGGAACTTCCATTCGGATTTGAATAATTCTTTTTGCGTATGATAGCCTATTTCTTGAGGGGAAGATTATAACATCACGTTACTGACGAAGGGACCAGAGCAGTAAGCAAAGACGCGGTTGAAACCGCGCCGCGGAAGGCTAGTAGACTAATAATATTCTAGGTGTATAGAACTTTTCTCATTAGTTATTTTTAATCTTGTCGTCATCTATATAAAGTCTAAATAAACTCACTAACATTCTGTTTTGAAATTAAACTCTGCTTTTACAAAGAGATTCTAATAATAGACATACAATATTAAATCTTTGATGTTATAGAATGTGTTATTGCGAGTCTACATTCATTAAAACTAAATTAAAGGAGAATTTCTTTTCATCATACTAGAATAACGAAATAGCAGACTGTAATTACCTACTCAAATTATCATTACGATGTACGCTCTGCTTACAGTTACAGTTCGCAGATGATTTACAGTCAAGATTTTTATATTTGTGAGGATCTACGTATTTGTTTTAACCATTTCGTTACCAAGGACTGGATTCGTGAGTTCAGTAGAATCGCTTACGAGGGACCAATACTTCAAAATGTATGGAAATTAATAGCGCTGGCCATTTGTACCACGCTAGAGAATCACAGCTGGCAACGAAAGTATTAAAACAGCACCCGCGTTAGTAAAGAAGCTGTGTGCTACGGGAGACTACAAACATACACATCATAGACACAAAATACACTAGACTCGAAATAGATTTTCATAAATCATTAAACTTTTTGTCCCTGATAAACAACAGCCGCATACACTACCACTGTACCACAGATATGTTATGATTGTCACATTAGTCTAAAGATCTGATAGGTACTCTACAACAGATTGGTACCTCAAAGATTATGTTAAACTAGTGACGCAGCTCTGGACATCTAATCCGTCTGAATATTCAAAAGCCTGAGAAGTTTGACCATTAATAGGATTTGAACCATTGAATATTGGCGTCCAGTAGCATTTATCACTTAGGTAGGTAGGTTTTAAAAATCACCACGGACGATTATGTACCAAAACGGATAATGAAATATAGATAAATCTAATATAAAAAAGCGTGTGTGACAATTTATGTTAGAGATTTAAATAATATAAAATTTTCAGATTGCAGTCTAAGGAAGCACAAAATAAATGTTTAGTAAAAATTAACATTTAAGAAAACTTTAGCAATAAATCCAAAAGAATTCTTCCGTTCATTTTAACAAGTTTTCTTTATGTATTTTACGTTGTACAACGATCCATTTGATCAACAACATCTAAGAAATTCTTATATTTTGAGGAAAATAACAATATAAAAAAAGTCGCTAAAATCTTCAGTATGTTTGTAATCGCTAACTATTTCTAAACATACTTTCATACATTTTTTACTATCGTTTAGCAATTTCCTTCAAGAAAGTTTATACGCATAATACATGCTTATTAAAGTAAAGAAAAGTTGAAAGTTTCACAATTTGTGATTTAAATAAAGCCGTACCTTGAACAAGCGTGGTGATTAATGAATGAATGAATGAATGAATGAAAGAAAGAAAAATATTTATTTGTTCTCATACACGTTAGTTTAGCCTAACTTATTTGAACATTATAGAAAAGGCAGAGAATGGACCAACGGCCAACCTCCAGTAATGGAGAGGCACCAAAAGAAGAAGAAAAGTCCCCCAGGGTTCCCATTTAGGACCCTGGCTGTTCAATTTGTTTATAAATGACATAGTTTATGCCATCAAGTTTAACAGCGCTTATGTCTTTGCGGATGTTTTAAAAATATGTAAAACCATAACAAAATCACTGGATTGTGATTTACTACAAAAAGTCCTTGACTCTATAAGTAACTGGTGTGCTATGAACAATATGTCCCTAAATATTAATAAATGCTTTTCCATCACGTTCACCCGCAACCACAACGTAATAAAGACCCAATTTCACATCAATGGTACAGTGCTTCAGGAAAAAACAAGAGTTACGGGATTTGGGCGTTCTTTTTGATTCCAAATTAACTTTCATACCTCACTTCGACAACCTCATTAACAAATCGTCTAAAAAGTTGGGCTTTATAATACGTAATGGTAGACTATTTCGCAACCCAGCCACAAAAATAGCTATTTATAATTCTTACGTACGCAGTCATCTTGAATATTGCTCTGTAGTTTGGTCGCCTCAATATAATATACATCAATTAAAAATAGAGAGAATCCAGAAGCGATTTCTGAGACACTTGGCATTTTCATGTAAGTTGCATAAACAATTGCTATCCACTAACGACAAGTTACGGCACTTTGGAATGGATAGCCTGTCATGTCGAAGACAAATTCTTGATATGATTTTTCTTTATAAAGTATTAAGAAGTGATATTGACTGTCCATCCCTCCTGAAATCTTTTAAATTGCGTGTCCCTCGTCGTCTACCTAGGCGTGCGCTAGCCAATTTAGGATTGTTGCACCAGCCATTTGCTAGGACTAATTTAAAACAATTCTCACCCATACACCGGTTGTCTAAAGCATATAATGCTATTGGCGGAGAGGTGGATGTGTTTGCTGACAGGCTATCCACGTTCAAGGGTGCTGTCAAAAGGTCGTTTAGATTAAGATTAGGTTAAAATTATGCAAATTAGATCTCAAAATAAAAAATAAAAATAAATAAAAATGTTCAAAATTCCATTGTGTACGTTTAATGTTTAATGTTTTAATTTTATATTTTTGTTTAGTTTTTTTTTTATTAATTAATTATAATTCATTTTTATTTTATTATGTGTTTACTCCAATTATAAAATAATTTATTTTAATTTATTTTTAGTGTGTTATAAATGTTAACCCCTAATGCATGTTGTGACACCTTAAAATGTTGTGCACTTAGTAACTATTTAAGTGTTTTAAATGTAAATTATATCAAACAGTTTAACAACTACTGGTTAAATAAATAAATAAAAGGCAACAAAAACAATATACAGAAACAAAAAGGCCCTAACCCAGCTTCGTGCCACTTTGCGAACACTAGGCAGTGCTGATAATTTGTTCATGCCTTCTCTTTAAAAGAAGAAATCTTTGCAGATAATAACGGGCTTACATAATGACGATGATGAAATAAAGCCGTGGTATCATGCAAATCCAGGGCAAATCGCTAGTATACAATAAAACCTTAGCTACAAAGGTAGTTTTGATTCATGATTCGTGAAATCCGTATGTTATACGTCGTAGAGCAGAAATTGGATGTTGTTAGAAATATACAACGCTAATATCCTTCTATTTTTGCTTTAATATTTATTTATTATTTCATGCCTTATTGTACACAATTCACTGTACTGTATTTTTTTACCTACCAAAGTGACTCCACCCCGCCTGATGGTAAGCAGTCAGTGGAATCCAAAAGTGGTGGCCACCATACCAAAAGCCATCGTTTTAAACTGCTGGTATGTTGGCCTCTACTATGGCGGCTGGGAATGGGGTTAGGGGAAGGGAGTGAGGGAGGTGAGGAAAGAGGAAAGGGAGGAAATTAGGCCTCCGGCGCTCTCACTCACCGAACGAAACGCAGTAGTCGGATACTATTAATCTACGCCGATCTTCTATGAGAGGGTAGTACTTTCCCGGACGATCCGGCCGATTCATGCTGAAACCAGCGTGGATCTACTACCGTAATTATTTTATATTAACAGTCATATTTACTTTTATGCTCATAACTAGAAAACTGTGGAGCACTATGTGGGAGGCCTTTTCCCAAAAGTTAGACGCAATAGGTTAATAATAAAAAAAATGGAATAAATATCTATCTATACTATTATATAAAGCGAAGAAGTATCCTCGCGTAGCGCGGTTTTACCGGCGTTAAGTTACATCTTTGGTTACTACTTTACTCTGCTCCCATCGCCAGTAGCGTGATGTTACATAGCCCAACCTTCGTGAAGAACTGGGCTATCATACGCAACAATAATTATTCAAATCTGACTGGTAGTGCCAGAGATTAGCGCGTTTAAACAAACAAACTCTTCCGATTTTAATAGTATAGATAGAAGTATTGATTTATTTAAACATCAAAAGCATAGTTGAACTGAGGCACTAAACGACTAAATTATTTCACTCTTGCTATTTTTAGCTGTCCTACTTTTATATGAAATGAATATTTAACGTTAAGCGCCTAACTGTGTATACTCGCCAATTTAGGATAAAGTTGAGGATTAAATTTTGACCCATTTTGATTTGGTAGCTTTATTACAATAATGAAAGATAATTTAAATGGGGGAAAGAGAGGGTTTAACTATGAACGGTCATAGCCAAAACGGTGACTATTGAAATAAATATTACCTCGGAACTCACAAGCGATGTATATTGAAAATCTGAGCCAAGAATTACATAGTTATTAGAAGCTGTTGTAATAAAAAATAAACGACGAATAAATGATATCACCGTGACAAACCTCCAAAGCTGTACATGTAGAAATAAAAACTGTACATGTAGAACTTGATGCATCTCTGATTAATGATTGTTATTTTTACGCCCTGCTACCTACAAAATTTAAAAACAAAATTAATTGCAACCAGTTGTTTAAATGGTAGCACCATGAGAGAAACCGGTATGGAATTTGGGTCATAGTTTAAAATCAGCAGAAAACAGAAGTGTTCATAGCTAAGTCAAATTCATTTGACTCATTAGACCTTTCAAATTACTAAAAGTAGATAATAGATAAAAGAAAAATCACAAGAAACTCAGAGAACCTTTTTAACGCTCGATAATGTAATTAATATATTTGTCATGCATATCAAGAATATTATAGCAATACAGAGAGATACGCGAATGCAACTAAAACACCAAAAGTATTAAAATTTGGCTTTAGCTTTGGTAATGTACAATCATACATATAATTTTACGGCAGAAGCCTCACATGGCCATAACATAATAAAATTTATGGAATTAATAGCCCATCACAGCACAGACGTACGTAAAGTGAAAATGACGCAACGAAACATCTCGTTAGCAATAAACGTCGCGTCAACATAATAAATAAATCACGCGATAAGCCAAACTATTATAACTAGCGACCCGTCTCGACTTCGCATGAGTGCAATTACACTCACATAAATCTCGATCCCATATACATTTTGATAAAAAGTAGCCTTTATATGTTACTCAGTGATAATATAGCATTCTATTAATAAAAGAAAATTTAATCGTAGTTTTGAGTTTAATAATTACAAACATAAATACTAATGTTTTTTTATAATAATAATATTATGTTTATCTATGGTGTAAGAAACTATCAATATATTCAGTACTAGCTGTGCCCGCGACTTCGTCCGCGTGGAATAGTGATTTTGGGCAGCATTTTTTGGATATATCTTTTGGTTTGTTTTGAATTATAAACATATTCGTTTAAGTAAATAAGAAAAATCTTTACAGTAAATGCTTCTCTATCTACGATATTAGACGTATAGCCATCGCGGATCAAAGCCATACAGGCTGCTAGGATTACTTACACGTGGCAAATCCACATAAAGCTGACCATGCGAAAAACAGTTAATATTTAGATCCACACTCATTAATTGTCATCGCGAAACATAGGCTCACTGGAAACTGAATTCGTTTAAAACTAAACAGGAAATTGTTTGGAATGAAAGGAATCCGAGTAATAAAAACGCTATAAGTTTTTTTTTATATTAGCCTGCCAAAGTGCCTCTACTCTGGCTGATGGTAAGCAGTCAGTGGAATTCAGAAGTAGTGGACACCATTCCAAAAGCCAAACTACTGGTATGGTGGCCTCCACTATGGCGGCTTAGTGAGATGCTTCTTCACGCCTCGCTTAAAAGTCCCAGGATGAAAGTTAGGTAGGAACACATGCGCTGGTAAAGAGTTCCAGGCTTTAATTGAGCAACAAAAGTATAAAGTGCTGAACCGTTTGGTTCGAGACCCTTTAGATTGCACTGTGAAAGGGTAGCACTTCAGTCCAGCACGTGTCGTTCTGGATAAAAAGGGAGAGGGTAGAATTAATTTAAAGAGCTGTTGAGAAGACTCTCCGTGGTAAAGGCGATAGAAGACGGCCGTTGAGGAGGCGATGTCTCTTCGCAGCTGTAAAGGCTCAAGGGTCTTAGGCCTCCGGGCTTCCATGATACGGACTGCTCGCAAAAGGCCGCCGTACCGTCTCGAAAATGGTCGCCGGGTCCCACTATCCGGTCACCAACCTGCACGACGAACCACTCCGAGATTATGCGCAACCTGGTGGGACAGTCTCTTTTTTTTTGGTTAGGTCTAATTAGGCCCTTGTACAATGCCGCGGGCGGCCAGCGGCACCACCGTTTATACGGGTCTCCCTGGCCGGCGGGTTGACCCACACCACCCACACAATGACTCCGCGGATACTCAGCTGGTCCCACACATGCTGCGAGGTCAACGCCATCTAGACCCAAAGTAAGCATATTATATGCTTGTATTATGGGTTCTAGAATACGGATAAACATACTTAAATACTTTTATTTTTGTAAATAGATACATATTATACATATAAACACCCAGACCAATGCAAATAGACATGTTCATGCTACAAATATTTGCACTGAGCGGGAATCGAACCCGCGACCTCACAGTCCATACACAGTACCACCGAAATACAGAGGCAGTCGATTTCCCCTTGACTTTCCCCTCCCTTTCCCCTGACTTCTCCCTAACTACCCCCGCACTTTCCCCTCACTTCTCCCTTCCTTTCCTCTTCCTCCACCTCCCTTCCCCCTCCCTCCAAATTTCAAGTCGCCAACTTCAAAAGCAAAGATCTTTCCATACAATATTTCATCCCTTATTTCACTCGTATAAATCCACCCCAGTAAAAAAAAAATTATGAGCGTATTTTTTATTTTAATAAAAGTATTCCAAAACAAAATTTCAAAGCTGTAACTTAAAAAATGAAGACGTTTCATACAATCGATTACATCCCTTTTCATACACTTAAGGGTTGAATTTTTAATAACCCTTTCTTTGTACACTTCTAGACATTAAGACAAACACACCCTCCAAATTTCAAGTCGCTACGACCAGCGGTTTAGGCTTTACGTTGTCTGTCAGTCAGTCAGGACAAAGCCTTTTATAATATGTATGGATGTATGGATTAGACGTATAGCCATCAGGGATCAAAGCATACAGGCTGCTAGTAATGCTAACACGTGATAGAGCCACATAAAGCTGACCGAAAAACAGCTAATACTTAGATCCACACCCACAACTTTTAGTGTCTTACCTTTACTTTAATTACTTAATTAATTAATTACTTTAATTAGTTATCGCAAAACATAGGCTCACTGGAAACTGGACTCGTTTAAAACTAAATGAAAGAGTGTTTAGAATGACAGGAATCCGAGGAATAAAAACACTATCAGCTATTCCGCAACCTGTTAAAATATCTGCTTCTATAAGATTTCGTAGTAAATTAACGAATGTTCGATGTGATTCTTTAAATTGGCATAACTTTTTTATTTATGAACCGATTGACATGAAACAAACACTAAATGTTAAGTGAAGCTTACCACAATATATTAGTGAAAACCATATTTAAATCGGATAAGCCGTTTCTGAGATTAGCGTGCACAAACGCACAGACAAACAGACAAACAGACAAACAGACATACAGACAAAAATTTAAAAAATCATTGTTTTGGGTTCTATTTGCGTTGATATAGGTCCCAATAGTATTTTTTTTCATATATCTTCCATGTACAGACAGCGATCGGTTACATTTTTATTATATGTATAGATACGTCATTGTATGACGTTAGGCTGACATTTGCATTTAATTTATTGGTAGTGAATGATTCTTCGTTTCGTCAAAGGCAAAAAAAAATATTTAAAGTTAGTTTACTATTAGCGATGGAACCTAGAAAATATTTTATATATTATATCAATTATGTTGTGTATAAAAATCTTAACGTATCTGTAACTAGACACAATTTCTTTAATGCATAAGAAAAACCTAATAAATTTATCTATCTTTTATTAAGCTCATTAGTTTCTTTGATAGAAGAATTATCTACGAGTGTAAGAGAAGAGATCTAATAGAAAAAGTTTTAACTAAACTATTTTTTGATGAAGAAATTTGTGTTATAACATGAGCTAAATATACTAGATTGATGTCAACTGAAACTCCAAAGATGAAGGGTGGCGATAAACAAATACCTAACGTTAAGGGTTGATCGTAATCTGGCACTGTACAGGGTTTACCAACAACCATAAAAAGAACCTTGATTTTATAACTATAAGATTTCATTCGCGAGACATTTTATTTTATCAAGAAGTGAAAAAGACGTAAAATTTTAAACAGCTTAAATGTCGTGAAGTTTTTAAAAGGGTTGGGCACAACATTTGAAGATATGTAGGACACGTACTTAAATACTTTAAAACAACTTTGCAAAAGTACATTATTGCAATAAAAATTGTACTTATAATATTCAGTGGTTTTATTCATCGATATATTAAATTGCTTAACCTATTCATCAATTTATATAATAGGTCTTTGTACCTATTAGTTTGTTAGCGCATAATTTAGTGCATGCAGTGCTCTTCTTTAAGTAATGGGGCACTTAGACTTAAGTTGCATTGTATATTTTATTATGTAATGGTGTACTCATTGTTGTTGTGCCAAAAAAATAAATAAAAAAAAATAAAAAAAATATCTGCAAAATTTAAATTATATTATAAAAAAAATTAAAAATTAAAAAGCCTGTCAGATTATATAAAACAACGTAATTTTTGAAGCTTTAAGAACCAACAAGTAATTAAAATATGACACTAGAAAACATATGAACTTAAACATACCTACATAACCTTTACCAAAGCACAGTTAACATTAAACTTAAATTTTCTAATCCCTTTTTTAAAAATTGAAAAAGGAAAGAAGCAAGATGACCCACTTTCTCCTAAACTATTTGCAATCTGTCTAAAATACCTATTTAAACGTTTGGATGACTTTTGGGCCACGAAAGGTATTAATTTAAGGCAGAAAAGGCTAACCAACTACCGATTTGCGGACGGCATCGTCCTTTTTGCACCCTTGTCAACGGTATTGCAGGGTATGCTTCAACAACTGAGCACCAATAAGAGACCTTTGCCTAGCAATCACACAGTACACAAACATCCACTCTATAGACGATTGCAAATATCAAATGTTACTCTAAAGATATGTTAAAACCTAACTAAATTGAGCTAATTGATTATTTCATTAAGTTAACAGATATTTAACAACATTTTTTAATTTCTTTCCTGTAATTCTTCCTTCTTATTTGCATGAAAAGTTATAACTAAAACGTTCTTTAACATTATTTATTATATTAGATTTGGTTTTCCGTTTGAGTACGTTCGATTGCTACACATTTGCTCTTAAAATTAAACAAAATGTTTCAATGCAGGCAGTTTATGAACTGCCTACATTGAAACATTTTGTATAAATGCCTGAAAAAACAAAATTTATCTTTCCACGGAAAGCCTCAAAACGCCATTCATAAAAACATTTTTAATACGCTATTTAAACAATAACAATTCTGATGAATACATTGTATTGTACGGCTAAAGAGCTTCTTATCTATTGTCTTATTTTTTTACAATAATTTCTCCATTTAAGAGGATTATTTATTTTGTTTCTTTTGGTTAACAAAAATGATGGTAAGGAGTCAGTAGGGTCCAGTATTAGTGGACATCATCCCCTAAGTCGTTGTATCAAACTGCTGACTTGCTAGCTCTCACTATGGTGCCTTTATAAGATACTTCTTCGCGCCCGCTTAAAAGACATGCTGCTAAAGTAAATTTTAACATTATCGTTTTTAGAGACAACAATCAATTACAAAAAAAACTATAGGTTAATAATGTGATTTAAAAAAAAACTAAATATTACACCTAAGTACACAAAGCCTAATCAGATTCAGATTCTGGATAAACATTTATAAATCACACAAGTGATGAAGACAGAAATGAAGATGATATACTCTAATCTTCCCAAACCTTGTCTTGCGATCTCAGAACCAAACTATCAGTCAGCCAAATGAATCAACATTACCTCCGTTTGTCAGATAAACGAATAAAATAAATCTACTTACACTTGTTAACTCTTAGAAAGGTTAGATTAAATAAAATGGGCGAGACTTTAAGGCGATTTCGATACCTCAAGAGTCCAAACTAACACCCAGTTTCTTTAAGCCTTACAGAAACAAAAGCATAGATAATTAGTTTAATTTGATCTAAATAGTTAATAATTAGATCAAATTAAACTAATTATTCATGCTTTCAGCATGCTTTTAGGGTTACATGAGATTTAAGAGGTCATTAGTTAATAATTTGATGATCAGGCTTTCAGAAACTGGCTGTAAGATACTGTGATGTTGAAGTTAGAAATATTAATTGTTTGTAAATGAATTGTGGATTCAGCTGCGATTGTGCTTATAGTAGTCTCAGTTTAATAGAGAAAAGCATAAATATATCTGATACCGATAAATATAGATATACTAGGGGTCGATATATCGATATTTATCGGTTTGCCGACTGCAACCCTATGTACAATTATGATATTATATGAGACGCAATATTACTATCCCTATCTATTCATACCCATTAGTGCTAACACCAACAACGATCTACTACAGGAGTTAGAATCAAGATGGGTCAAGAGTCAGGTACAAAAATGCACTTATTGCAAGGATCTCCACTCCAGAAGTTTATTGCCTTAACGGCCATCATCTCTGGCAGCTATTATGTCTATTATCCATTACTTAAATAAAGCCACTCTTTGATTTATGTTAGCCACTTATTCTGTATCGTAATCCTACTATTATTATAAACGCGAAAGTTCGTGTGTGTGACTGTGTGTGTGTGTTTGCTATCCGTTTATGCGCTGAGTGCGCCTAAACGGATAAACCGATGAAAACTGGTATGTTGATAAATTCGCTGCCGGAGACGGACATAGGCTACTTTTTATCTCGAAAATCGGTCTGGTTCCCGAGAGAGACAAAACATATTTTAACTTTAATGTATCCAACTCTATTCGTATTGGGTATGGTTGGTTATAATGAGTTGGGGGTAAGAAGGGAACTGGCTATTAACTCATATTTATTTAAAGTTATAAGGGGCAAAATAATGAACCCAACATTGCTGGAGATGTTAAATTTTAACGTTCCGGATAGGTATATATACCGGCGACGAAGGCTGCAGTTGTTGAGAGTGCCCCGCGCACGCACCGACCTGCTGCAGGAGGCGCCTCTGACGCGCGCACACAGAACCCTCAACCGGGTCGCGGATAAAATAGATCTGTTCTGTTGCACTATGAGTGAATTTACAAGGATAACGTTGTTTATAATTTGTTATGGTAACGGGTAGTTTAGATATAAATGTATAAAATTAAAATGTGTAAATAAAATATTATTAGGTATAATTAATTAATTACGTTAAAGTGAGCCACGCTATCGCATTAAGATTTTCTTGTAATGGTAGTGTTGTAAATTGGATATAAATAAATAAATAAATAAATATTTTAGACGCAGGCGAAGCCGCGAGATCTTGCTAGTGTATATATAAGAATTGAAATAAATTAATAAGAAAAGTATTAAAAATAACATTGCACGCTTACACGCTTTGGTGTGAATAGTATAAAACAAAAATATAACGCCTATTTAAAATACGTGTGATATCAAACCATAAAATAAAATATACTAGTACAAATTGAAGGCTATGACAAAATAATTTCATCGTACATTTTTCAACAAATTGTGTTTAACAGCTCCAAGTAGACTTGTTAATTAATGTTAAAAAGTTAAAACAACAGGTTTCATGTCAAGGGGACGCCCATTGCGATGTCACGAGTATACTTGAATCATACTACAAAAATGGTTTAAAACATTTTTACTTATTAATGTTAGATTCATTTTGTTGGTAGAAATGTGTACTTTACCGTAATGAAATAATGATGTGTTAGAATATGAATGAAAATCCATTTCTTAAGGCCTATTCAAACCTGAGTGGTATTCGCTATCGCCTGAGGTAGAAAAATCCTAGTGGGTATGCAGTAATACTATACTGTTCACACCAAAGCGGTTTTTGCTGTTTTTGTAGGTAAAATATCGCGTGAGTTTCGCTCACGAAGGTATGAACTTTTTGCCAGTTCGAGTGGCTATGCGGTATTCCGCACTAGCCGAGGAATTTCATACTATACCTGAGTGATATCCGCGTGGTATGTACCTCTACCTATAGCGACAGTGAATACCATTTACGTTTGAATAAGCCTAACCGTGAATATTGTAAGAGGTGACTAAGCAAATTCTAAGCAACGGGCATTACTTATCTTCACCCTCGGCACACACAGCCATGTCTATTAATAACCATTTACCATCAAGTAAGTTGTATGCGTATTTACCTTCGAAGGCATATCGAAATTGCAATGTATAAATATAATACTCAAGTAGGTTTTTAACGGTAGTAGAACCACGCTTGCATGAATCGACCAGAGAAGTAATACTCTCTCATAGAAGTACCAATGTTATTTTTCAAATCATATGTACTTTCTAAGTTTATCTTGGACATTTCTGACTGACGGTGAATCCGCCTTGAGCAAGCGTGTTGATTAATGCTCATACCTTCTCTATATGAGAAGAGGCCTTTGCCCTGCAGTAGGACAGTAAACAGGCTGGTATTATTAATAGAGATAGATGATTTGAATTTCTCATAAATCCTTAGTTAGCTAAACATTTTCGTCAGTCTGTTCCCAAAAATAATGCATTGAATTAGTAATCTTTAAATCTTAATTATTATAATTTTAAGTCACAAATTCAATTAGCCCACTACAAACGTTTATATCTCAAAATCTCGAGTGTAGTACATCAAAGACGTCACTCTCTTGTAATAAGTGTCCCTAAATTGGGACTTAAAGAGTCTCTTTTAAAAATTGAACAGAAAATTTGAAGGACCATCTAAAATATCGAGATTAATGTAGACGAATTTTAATCTTACGTAGGTACTACATTTTTATGGTATGATTATAAACCGCTAAGATTGTTAAAGCAAAATGCTTTTTATTTATATTATTTCTCACTCTAAAAAATTTCACTTCATCACTTTAAAAATCTAATTTTCAAATAAAGAATGTATATTATAGAAAGCCACTGTAATCAACGTAGAAACGATGATAAGAAACAACCAAGCCGTTGAGGATGTACGGGGATAAAGGAATGGGAGGGAAATAAGAAAGAGCGAGAAAGGTAATTATTGGGCCTCCTGCGCTCTGGCTCACCGGACGAAACGAAACAGTATAGTATGGAAACTAATAGTTATAATATCATAATATAACAACATCTACACACAACGCCATCCAGACCCAAAGTAAGCATATATTTACAGCTTGTGCTATGGGCTCTAGAATACGTTTTACTTAAATACGTTTTTTTTGTAATTACGTACATATTATGTAGCATCCAGACAAAAAATGCAAATAGACATGCTCATGCACACAAATATTTTCACAGAGCGGATATCGTATCCGCGACCTCTGCGTGGCAGTCCGAAGTCCGTACACGACCACCGAACCACAGAGGCAGTCAAAAAAAATAGTTTACATCTATATTTTTTTTATTGTCTACAGTTGCTGTCGAGCGAACGGCCCAACTGATGGTAAGTGTTAACTGTCGCTTATAGACTTCTGCAATGCCAGGGCCTTCGCGAAGAAGAAGGACATGTAATAGCGCCCGGTAAACACCGCAGCTGGCAGTTCATTTCAGAGCATGCACGTACGTGGGAGAAATGAACGCTGGAAACGAACCGTGCTAGACTAGATCGTATCCAGGTAGTATGGATGAACTTTTCTGCGACGTCGAGTAAATGTATCGATGAGAGGGTAGTATTTCTCCAATCGATCCTGAAATCAGTCCATATATACTGAAATAAGCAACGATAGTTAAAACAGCATAAAAATCCGTTGCGTTTCATGTTAGAGGAGAAGTAGACAGGGAAAACAGCGACTTTTATATTCAAAATTTATTTTCGTCAAATATATTTGATGGATGAGTTGCGTCGAGGGTTTCCAAATAGCGTAATTTCGTTTGCATCATTATCTGTATTGCCACTTGAGTGTGTATATTATAACTAATTTAACGTGAAAAGCGGTATTTATCATTCGCATGATTTATATTTGTTCATTACTTTACATGCATTAATGAACATAGTGTGCACCCAAACTTGAAATGACAGTGATTAGTAAACTCTAAATAATCGGATTCGATTTAAAATATCGTTATTTTAAATCGCTTATAATTACTTCATTAAAACATTTTTTTTATATTATAGCCTACCAAAGTGACTCCACTCCGACTGATGGAAAGCAGTCAGTGGAATCCAGAAGTGGCGGCCACTATACCAAAAGACATCGATTTAAACTGCTGGTATGGTGGCCTCCACTATGGCGACCGGGCATGGGGTTAGGGGAAGGAAATGAAGGTGAGGAATGAGGAAAGA
Source organism: Parascotia fuliginaria (assembly GCA_963082885.1). Taxonomy (NCBI): domain Eukaryota; kingdom Metazoa; phylum Arthropoda; class Insecta; order Lepidoptera; family Erebidae; genus Parascotia; species Parascotia fuliginaria. The sequence goes on from OY720197.1 coordinate 7,580,853, forward strand.
GGAAAGGGGGGAAATTGGGCCACCGCCCGGCGCTCTCACTCACCGAACGATACGCAGTAGTACGGATACTACTACTCTTAAGTCGATTTTCTATGAGAGGGTAGTACTTCCCCGGACGATCCGGCCCATTCATGCTGAAATCAGCGTGGATCTACTACCGTACAAATCTGACTTCTGGCAACATTTTTCAAACAAAATGTTGAGTGATGGACATTATGATTCAGTTCAATTACTATTTATTTAAAATTTCAATATTAGGGTAAAATATACATAAAACTGTAATTTAAAAAAAAATACGATATTTGGAAGAGGCCTATGTTCCTCCACTGTTGGACATAGGACTCTTCTAAATATCGCCATTATTTCCTCATCCTGAACTGCTAATAATAGAAAACAAGTCTCAGCTAAAATATTAGTTATGCGTAAAAAACATTATTTTTATAAATATTTTAAGGTTCTTCGTTCTCGTCTTGTCTAAGGTTACAATTTTATTAATTAACATAATACACATTCTTTTAAATTTCTATAAATAATTTTTTGTTATTGAAATTTTAAGAATTCTTCTCTGTTCTAAATATAAAAACTAAACAAAAAAAAATGTAACATAAAAGTAAATAATAAAGAAAGAAAAAGCCGAAGTTAAACATGAAATAAAGTTTAGGTTTAAATAATAGCTGGCAACAGAGAATGTAGGACGAAAACATGTTTCACGGACTTTAGACAGTTCATGAAATGATTATTCATTCTTTTACCAAAAAATTTCACGAATTTCACAAGTTTCTAAGAACTGTCACGACATAGATTTCAATCGTGATACATTATTTTATTACATTAGCATCTTGCTGTTTGTGTCTTAAAAAAGAATAACCTTGTTCGTCATGTTGATAACGGCAAAATTAATGTTTCTTTTATATTACACTACCAAAGTGACTCCAATCTGGTTAATGGTAAGCAGATAGCAAACACACCAGAGGGCCTAGACAAGTAGCATAAACGCTAATAGAATAGAATAAATTAATAAATTTATGTGATTGACATAAGTTAACAATGTTGGTGTTAGCTTATGTCAATTCCATACATTTACCCCCAGTTTCTGAAAGGCTGATGAAAGGATGATCGAAAAATTAACTGATCAACTGTTAAATCGCACGTGAAGTACCTAAAAGCATGCTCAAAGCATGGATAATTAGCTTAATTTGGTCTAATTAGTTACTAATTAAATCAAATTAAACTAAATATCCATGCCTTTAGCAACCCAATTGGTACTTCACATGAGATTTAACAGGTGATTAGTTAATTTTTTGTTGATCAGCCTCTCAGAAACTGGGGGTTATTATTAAATTTTATAAACCCATCAAACTACTGATATAGTAGCCTCCACTACAGCAGCCTCATTGAAAATTGAGGAGAAACACATACTGGTAAAATATTCCAGATTTTGCAAGCGACGTAAGTATACATTAACTTATTCATTATTTTAAATGGAATCCTCAAGTGACATTTTACGACCCTCTTTAGCCTCTATTTTTAATTTAATTAAAAATTTGTTTCTCGAAATGGTGTCAAATACTTTAAAAAAATGTAAATCAGATTTTTTGTCGACTGATTTCAGAAATTTCGATGTTACTTAAAGCATCTAGTTTTCTTTTTGCGAAAGTCTTTCATATGTTCTTTAAAGGAGTACAAGTATGTAGCATAAATTCCAAGCTTTGGGTACTATGCCGATAAAGTACATAATATAGGTACGATGGTATGTGTGACAGTCAGGATTGTCAAACACCAAAGACAGGTTGATTACTTAAAATACAGTAGTAGAACCGCGCTGATTTCAGCATAAATGGGCCGAATCGACCAGAGAAGTACTACCCTCTCATAGAAGATCGATGTAAGAGGTAGTACCCATACTATTGCGATTCAGTGAATGAAAGTGCCGGAGGCTCATTCTCACTTCCCTAATTCCTTTCACCTATGCCATTCCTATTCTATCGAAATGGCCCTGTGGATAAGGCACCCGATTCGTAAACACGAGGTAGTGGGTTCGAATCAGGGCAAGTACCAATGTGATTTTTCAATTCATATGTACTTTCTAAGTTTATCTTGTACATTTCTGACTAACGGTGAAGGAAAACATCGTGAGGACACCTGGACTTAAAAAGTCTGAAATTGCCAATCCGCCTTGAGCAAGCGTGGTGATTAATGCTCATTCCTTCTCTATGAGAAGAGGCCTTTGCCCTGTAGTGGGACAGTAAAACAGGCTGGTATTATTATTATATTATTATAAGTATTAATGTGATTTTTCAAATCATATGTACTATCTAAGTTTATCTTGGACATTTCTGACTGACGGTGAAGGAAAACATCGTGAGGAAACCTGGACCTAAAAGTCTGAAAATGCGAATCCTCCTTCAGCAAGCGTGGTGATTAATGCTCATGCCTTCTCTATATGAGAAGGGGTATTTGCCCTGCCGTGGGATAGTAAACAGGCTGGTATTATTATTATTATTATCCCATTCCCAGCTGCCACCATAGGTTACTATCTCAACAGTAGACTATTTAAGCCCAATAGATAATGCTTTAGCTTTGTTATTCCTAATAATATTATGCCTCTAATATGTTGCCTCTTATCAAAGCAATATCTTGCCAAGGCCAGGCAGGCTGATTGAAAAACAAACATTAGGTATATTAAACTGTTTTCTTGCAATTAACCTACATACGGTATGTTTACTAAGATTATGATACTAATTAGTAATGTTTCGCCGAAAATGGCTCAATTTATGTTATTTGATTCCCGTATTTGTAAGAGGATTGTTATGAAAATTGATACCTATTAAGGTAGTATTTTAGCAAGTTGAGCTTTTTTATTGAAAACCTTGAATATTACTGCATTCTAATAGAAATCTGGACTTATAAAAAGTCCTTAAAAGTCCCTATCGCCAAATCACCTTGAGTTAGCGTGGTAATCAATGTACATGTCTTCTGTATTAAAAAAGACTTTAAGAGTTAAACCACATCTGGCACCATGGAACCGCATACTGCCAGATGTGGTTTAATCCTAATCCTGCAATAGAAATATAATAAAACACAAAAATACTAAAATACTGATGACAAAGAGTAAATAATATAATCCATATATACTATTATATAAGAAGGCTTTGTTTGATTGCATGTTTGAACGCGCTAATCTTCGAAACTACCATTTCGATTTGAATAGTTCTTTTTAAGTATAAATAGCACAGTTCTTGGGAAAGGTTATAGGCTGAAACATCACGCTATTGTACTCTGGAGCAAAGCAGTAACCAAAGACGCGGGTGAAACCACGCCACGAGAAGATAGTATAATAATAGGTATCAATAAAAAACTGAGCTTAGTAATTGTAACAAGCGTTTAACCCAGAACGTGGGATTCATTATACTATAAATCCATAGACTTATATTCCTGTATATGTTTATACATTATGACACAACAAACGTCCTTCTGACCTTGTTTATGTCCGTAGCCCATCGGACCATAATGTGGCATTTGATTGATTTGATCGAAATATAATATTGTTTCCATTGCTTTTTATATCGATTACTAGCTTTCACTGCACGGTTTCACCCGCATCTTTGCTTACTACTCTGCTTCCGTTGCCAATCGCGTGATGTTACATAGCCTTTATCCTTCCTCAGGAACTGGGCTATCGTACGCAAAATTCCAGAGATTAGCGGCTTCTTGTGCTTTATATATATATATATATATAAATAAGAAGAAGATAATATAACCTGTTAAGGAAAAATTACTGCAAGATGAAAGAAGAATTATTTATACATAATTATATTAATTCCTAATTTGTCTTGTAATAGTGAACAGGTGAAACTAATTAAAAATAATATATTCTTATACGATATTATCGTAGCAAGCACGCGCCGTAATAAGTTTCAACTTTCAACACCACGCGATATCACACTTATCACAGCTAGCTTCTAGTCTACATTCAGTCTTTGAGCACAGTTGCTCTTGTAGTATAAAAAGACGCTCACTAATACAATCAATAGCTCTACAATAATACCATTCGCACACTGCCCAGCTTCGTTCTTTGTAAGTATCTCCGTTTGTATATAAAACACGCACGGTCCAACACATCGAAAATGCATCCACGCGCCTTCATGCAGATCACGCGCCTACATGCAGCGAAAAACGCACCCACGTGCGTGAGTGCAGGGGCGAAACGCAAGGTATGGCAAACTGAGTCCCGCAGTGCCGTGCGTAATTTTGAAAGAGCTTGACGTGTGTTTAAAAATGGATCTCAATATTAATCAGTTAGTATAACTGTAGCATCTTAAATGAGTTCCACACTAATAAACATTCTAATACCAAAACTGACGCGACGCTCTGCACTGCACTATCACCAAAGCTTATGCTTTGAATGAAATGCGTGCGTGAATCCACGACACGCAACTAGGCGCGTGAGTGCGTAAAAAACACGCACGATAATGCAGATCTACACTCCAGCAAGTACGCGCGTAGATGTGTCGACACGCAACATGCAGCGTGGTGCATGGCATTGTGCCATCCGCCTAAGTCAAAGAGCGTTAGCTTAAGAACTGAAATAATTGTATGAAAAACGAACAGCGCTTCAAGTGTTTACTTTTATAACTAAATTTTCTTACGCATGTTGTTTTTCGCTGTCATGCATTCGGTAAGACTCACGTTACTGAAAGAGCAACTGCCCCACATTGACATGATGTGGCGTCACGAATGACTCTTCGTACACAGTCAAGATAACATTATGATTGATGACGACGTCCAAACTAACATTATAGATGCAAAAGTAACTCTGCCTGCCTGTCTGTCTGTCTGTCCCGCTTTCACACCTAAACCACTAAACCGATTTTGATGAAATTAGATATAAAGATAAATTAGACCTTGGGGAACAACATAGGCTATCTTCTATCGCGGAAAAATGACTCGAAGGGGTTGAAATAGGGGATGAAAGCTAGTATAAAAAATCGTCAATGTCAACAGTGACAATATGTAATAATAATAATAATAATAATAATATTCTACTACATGCACACAGCGCCATTTAGCCCCAAATTAAGCAATTATATTTGCTTGTGTTATGGGTACTAAACAACTTATAAACTACTTATATACTTTTTTTTATGTAAATACATACATATTATAGATAAATTATACCCAGACACAGAACAAACAATCATGCTCATCACACAAAGGTTTGTCCTGGGTGGGAATCGAACCCACGACCTCCGGCTTAGCAGTCAGGGTCACTAACCACTAGACCAACAGGCCAGTATATATATTATATGTTGATGATTAGTAACAATATTATGATGCTATAGTATATAATAGACATTCACGCGGGCGGAGCTGTGGGCAACAGCTAGTAATAAATTGATGAAACACAAATTAGTTCATAATATAATGAGAGTCAATTACCTGATCGTAGCAGTAGGTAGACGAAAATCTGTAAGAAGAAAACATTTTATCAGGAGATATTTTGAATCGTGATGACCTATTGTTTACCAGTGTCTGTTGTGCACGAGGTTGATGAATGTGACTTTTTCAATGTCAGGTGTAAGGTAATATTTATGTGCACGTAGCTTAGCTTAGCTGGCTATTCTGGTCATTGCTCCCCCAAAATTAATCTGCAACTGTACTAAATGTTAACACGCTTAAAGTCAACTGAGTAAAACATGTATTTCTATGAATCATTACATTACTTTAAAATATACGACTTGGAACTAATCAAAGTGGAAATGTTTCAAGCTTTGGATTTGAAAGAAATGGTTTGGAAGAGTGGTCTTATATTTTAAATCTTAAATTCATAATGGTATTAAGCAAATTTTGCGAAGTGATAGAAAACGTGCGCTTGAAGGGTATATAAAAAGTAAAAATTTGCTCTCCACGCATAATGACCAATACTGCTACCTAGTTAACTCTACAGTTTTAGTTTTACACTGTTTCAGTGTCAAGTTTGACCTCTACTCAACCTTTTACAACTAAACACACATCGTAAAAAGCTCGTCCATTATCTTGTTACTTTGCCTCTCAAAACAAAGTTTAATTTCTCAAATAAAAGTTCGAAATTTAAAAGAAACACTTCAAATAACTAACATTCATAAAATTTTCTTTGCCATAACAAGCTATAAACTAACCTTTTATATAAAAAACTAGTAATTTTCACCGACTTTGAACGCATATGTATGCATGTTAACCTTCCGAAAGAAAGCCTTTGATAGTTAAAACCGTATTAAAGTCCTTGGAATCATTACATCTTGCATCATCATATCAGCCAAAAGACGTCCACTGCTGGATGTAGCCCCCCCCCCCCCCATCCCCTAATTTTCGCCACAGTGGCCACGGTTGTCCACCACCCTTATAAGGTAGTCGGTCCACCTTGTGAGGGGTCTGCCCACGCTGCGTCTTTCGGTCCGTGGTTTGCAAAGTTGCTTCTCTGAAGTGGCACTGGGCAGGACACATTATAGCTCGCAAAACTGAAGGCTATTGGAGCAGAAAGGTTCTAGAGTGCCAACCACGAACCGACAGACACACCATTTTCATATCCCATACTAACTTTTCACGTATTTTTGTTTTAAAAATTTGCTAAATTCGTGGAAAAAAAATCACCTTACACTTCGCCACTTTTATAAAATCAAGCCTTAATAACTTGGGTAATCCATTGACTCGATAATTTAATGGCGTCCAGAGTTATTTGATTTTATAACGTTACGGGAACAAGGGACAATATTTGTGATTGGATGATTATGGGAAAATATTTTTTTTGAGATTAAATTTGTAAATTTGTTAGCTTTTCCGCTAACAATGTTGAAGAATATAAACATATTTTTATAGTAAGCAATTTAGAAGCCAGAGTAAAGTAAACAATTTTTGAGTTTCAATGGTAAGCTTTTTAAAATTATTTAAATTGTGTTAGGCGATATAATTGAAGTTTAATATACAGTTATTACCATTTTGTTTCTTTATTTATGAAGTTAGCTCTTGACCAAGAATCATTCACTCGCAGTTGATAATCAAATATTACAGAATCGACTAAATATTACAAAATTTTCAATTTTCAATACATAATTAAAAATAAATATAATAAATGCCCGGAAAATTCAGAAGGGCTGGCCTATACATACGCGGACCGACAAATAGGTAATGAATATCCGACACGTGTGTATGAAAAAGCTAAACAAATGTTAAAGAATCAAAAGGGTATGTTTAGATTTTCTCTGCTTACCCCATGACTAAAAGAGAGGCAAAAGTTAGGTGTATATAATATAATAAAGTATTAAAATAGTTATGCCTTCATAAAAAAACTTCAAGGCGTGTAATCTGTCGCTTTTGCGTAAAACGAATATAATTATGAAACTACTACGGTGCCCTTGGTTAATGACGCCATAAACCGATAGTCTCTGTCTAATTAATTATATTAAAACCCTCCTAACTTTGTCATATTTTAACTCGTTACGTCCCAGTTCATAATAATTTCACTGCAAAGGTAAAAGCCTCTTTACATATAAAAAAGGAGTGAATGTTGAGCACCACGCTTGTTTAAAGCGGACTGGCATTTTCAAGCTTATTTATAGCCAATATTTGGTATTAATGTGCTCAGGTTATTTTATTATGTGTTCTTTCACCAGTCAGTAATATCTTAGATAAAATTAGTAATAAAAACATCGACTTCAAACAGGAACGAAACTAAAAAAAATTACAAATTTATGAATTATATTATTTTCTCATGAATACCATTGTCAGAACTGGACCAAACTGATATGAGACCAAATGAGAAGCACCAGCTTTCAATTAAAAAAAATGAATCATCAAAATCAGTTTACCCAGTCGAAAGTACTGAGTCCTTTTTTAAAGTCAGTTAAAAAGTACATTGTGAGTATACGAAACTCTGCTTACCTTTTTCAGAATAAACCAGTTTTGCGTGTTAAAATTGAAATCATAATTAAAGTGACAGGGCACGAATAGCGAAATACAAGCGTTCCACGAATAAATTTATTGACAAAAAGCGAAATAAAAACAAGAATTTTATCATGGACAATAAAAGCTAAATTAAATATAAAATCACACAAAATAAATATATTTCCAAACAATAATACAAAACCGGGTCTTGTATCCCTGACGTCCCCAAAATCTTCTGGAATAGACGGTATAGATGACCTACCAAACGACATATTTCGCAGGCCTATACCACCCTAAATTTACATATCATTTCCATCCACCCTTTACTGAGATTCAAGGGTCCCACTATATTAAATCCCATAAAGTTTACGACGCAGAGTTTTGATTTAACAAAGTATAAATTTTAGATGTAATAAATTGGTAGCTTCGGTCACAGTTTTATAGCAAATGACCAGTTTGAATGACCTACTTGAAAAGACCTCGTTATGTAAAACAATTAAGAAAAGGATTTGTTTATAGATAAAGTTACACTGGTCTTACAATATCTAAAAGTGATGTAAGTAGCATCAAAATAATGCAATTTTATTTGATTAGATACGACTACACGACATTCAGTTTGCAGCCTTATTTAGTGCTATTCGATACCTCGAACATTATTACATGTTAAGGCTTTTCAGAAAATCCATGAGCTTTGATCGCCACCGTTGCTCAAGGCAAATTTACAATTTGAGTAATTTTTTCAAGTTCAGGTTTCTCCACGATGTTTTCCTTCACCGTAAGTCAGTAATGTTCAAGGTAAACTTAAAAATCCTGACATTAGAACTTGCCCGTTTTGGAACTCCTAACCTCGTGTAAACGAAGTGGAGGCTTTAACTATTGCGGCTTTCTTGTCTATGTCCGACTGGAATAAAATATTTAAATTTATTTGTGATACTCTTCACGGTGGATCACACCGGCATTAAAAAATATTATAAAAATAAACTGATCCTCAATGGCATCAGACCCCTGTATCTGATCCGACCGGAATAACTCGTCTTTCTTATTGTCATTCGGCTTTATGTTCTAAATTCAAACCTAAAATAAAAAGCAATCCATCCAATGATATAGCTGCAAAGTTGTTTCCTTTTTTTCAGCCATAGTTTGATGCAATAAATATTATTTTTCTTAGTTAGTATTTGAAGCGGATTTTCAGAGTTGATTTTAAACTTAATAATTCAATACACTATAGATTCTTAGTATTGAGATTTATAAGTAACAGTAAATCCTAGGCTAGGTAGGATTAAACGGGATCTATTGAAACTGAAATAAAACTTAATGGATGCAATAAGTTTATTGAATAGTTCAATATTATAGGTATTCTAAATAATTCTCGTAAATCAACTTTCAAAAGGTTAAAAGGAGTGCTGCCTTTTGTATGACGTAAAATAGAAGGTATTTTAGCCGTTAGAAAGTATCAATTTAGTACACATGTGTCGATGTGATTCCACCGCTCACCAATGTAGTATATTATTTTACTTTTTTTCCTAAAGAGATTTTGCCCTTGTTAAAATAATACACCGATTTCGGTTATAATAATTTTATATTTTGTATAATTTCGAACTGCTCAGTATAGACAACTTATAAATATATTACACAGTCACAGAACTTGTTAACACTACTTGAAGACCTTTCGATTTCGATGCTCGAGTAGAATTGACAAGAATAAAACCTAAAATTCGCTTAGGACGCGTGGTCGAATTCGAACATTGTATATATTCTTGGTATTCAAACTAGTGACTATTAACGTTAAATGTCAGTTGAGATAATAGATCGCAAACTTGCAACTTGTTTTAAGTCAAATCAGATACTTTGAATAATTGAAAAAGACAACTCCGTATGGAAATCAAGCCCACAACATTGTGCACTGCAGTCCGACTGTAGTCAAGTAGAAAACTAAGGAAAAATTCTAATTCAAAATCAAATTCAAATTCAAAGTATTTATTTAATTTTGATCATAAAGAATGATACTTATGAAAAGTCAAATTACATGAAGTCAGCTAATTAACCTACAGCCAGTTCGCTGACGAGGTAGAGCTGTGAGAAGAACTGGCAAGAAACTCACGCCACTCTTTTCAATCGCCAGATAATTAAATTTTTTTTGTATGAATTAACAATATTATATCATATAATATTATCCTATATCCTAGTATAATTTAGAAGCCTACACATAACAACTTATGGGACATGAAAGGTATTACAGATAAGGCTTAGTAATAGCGCAGAACAAAGAGACTTCGGCCGGGAAATCCTAAATGGGACGCTAACGAGAATAATGATCTCACATTTTATAAGCCTTTATCACAATTCGTTTGAAATATTTTGTTTGGTTAGTTAATGATCAATCAAATGCAATGACTAGATAACGCTTCTGGAAAGAAACTGCAGAAAAGGTATGTCTTTATAAAATGTATATTAAATAATTTAGCGTAGTTGTAGGAGATGGACCTTGGGAAAGGACCGGTTTTAGCCCAGCAGTGAGTAGATTCGGGCTGTAGATGATAATGATGTCTTAGCCCATTATACTTTCACTAGCTTCACGCAGCGCTTTTTCACCGGCGTACTTGGTTACTGCTCTGCTCCTGTCGCCAGTAGCGTAATGTAACATACTTAGCTTATAAACTTTCTCAAGAACTAAGCTGTTAAACGCAAAAAGAATTGTTAAAATCCAAGTGGTAGTTATAAGGATTAGCGCGTTCTAACAATCAAACTCTTACGCTTTGTATAATACATTGTAATGGTGATTATCGACATAATATTTTTTGTAGCCAGAGTTGTGTGTGTAATGTAATCAGTGTCGGATTCAATATACATTATTGTTTCAAAAACTAACTAAACTGTATAACGGCTACGATCCCATTCGACCCTAAAGATTTGACCCTTTCTTGGTTTGAGTACCCATTCGACCCCTGGAATAACAGCAGCACCCATTCGTTCCTTTTCGCGAGTACGTATAAAGTATAGACGGTATAAAATTACTAATAACTAGTCGAAACTTCGGCAAGGCATGTTTCAGGTTAAAAATGTCAACAAACAGTAAATAAATTGTCGTCTAGTGTTAAAATCTAAAAAGTAAAAACATGTTAAACACGCGCTAGATTCCGTAATTTCATTTATCATAAGTACTATAACGTCTACAAGTTTTGTACCAAAAACACATCAATCATATTACAACGAGGTTTAATTAATGACACAAATGGGTACTAATGGTGGACATTTTTCCACTAATTTCGACAATTATTCATTTTTATTTATGTTCAGCATTTTCATTTTTATATTTTAACATTGACTTTTAGTTGTTTCCACAGACGCAGAGCTGGACGGCGTGGAGAGGAGTGGACCATGAATTGACCAATCACAGTGCACGAAAAGGGCCGCGTCAGTGGAAAAGCACCCTTAATCTAAGGTAACGGACATGGTAAATATCCCATTGATACATTATTTCCCATTTGGATAGAAAAACCCGATTCCGAATAATCTTTGTGGTGGTGAACAAACTTACGGTCTGACTGACACGGTAAGCAGTTACCGTAGCCTATGGTCGCTTGCAACACTAGAAGTATTACTCGCCGTAATCCTACACACTACTACTATTATTCTATTTAATTTTATTCCTAAATTTTCGCAGAGCGGTTTCTCCCGCGTCTTTGCTTACTGTTCTGCTGCCATCGCCAGTAGCGTGATGTTATATAACCTATAACCTTCCTCGATAACTGAGCTATCATATGCGAAAGTAATTTTCAAATCCGAGTGGTAGTTCCGAAGACTGGTGCGTTCAAACATACAATCTCTACCGCTTTATAATACGGAGTTTATCTACACTATTATATTATAATAGTGTAGATAAACTCCGTATTACACACGAATGAAATAATATTTTAATAAAACAATGGAGTTTAATAAATAATTCATAGGTAGTTCGAGATAAGCTATAAAAGGACAATATCTTAGCCTTAATTGACACGAACGGGTCGGGCCTTCAATTGACTTTACCATAAATGGATCTCATAAACTGCACTCCATATTACTATATGCATATGTGACGTAATCACTAAGAAAACCACGTCTGTTGTGTTTACAAAGACACATTGCTATTTCAGTTCATGGAGTAAAATTTTTTTAACAAAAAAATAATATTAGACAGGATTCTCTGAAGTGGCAATAGGTAGGACACATAGCTCGCAGAGCTGACGGCCGATGGGGCAGAAAGGTTCTAGAGTGGCGACTACAAACCTTAAGACGCAGCGTGGGCTGACCTCTCACAAGGTGGACCGACGACCTTATAAGGGTGGTGGGCAACTGATGGATGAGGGCGACTGACGATCGGCCACTGTGGTGAAAATTAGAGGAGGCCTATGTCCAGCAGTGGACGTCTTTGGCTGATATGATGATGATGAGACTTTAAAAGCATCTTAACAGGCAAAACAAAATATTCGTTGCAAGAAAGTTTTAAATATTTGTGCCGAGTCAGGATGTGCTTTGTTAAATGTATTTTTGTAAAGTCCCAACAAAGATATCCGGTGAAACAAAAATATTTAAAAAATATTTTTGTTTCACCGGCCAAGTTGCACTGGTTGTGGCCATAAGCTTTATTGAATGGCATTTAAATACCTATTAATTTATGGCATTAATACCCGTGTAAGTATTACAAAATTTGTCACAAGAGTCTCAGAGCACTTAGTGTCTAATAATTGAATATATAGTATAACAAGAAACTAATTTAGTAACAACTTCTGTACCACATTTTAAGCAAATAAATGATTTGATTGATTGATCTAGCGCTTTACATAACATATTGCGTCCAAGCGCAATGTTAAATATAATTTTATTTCTTTTGTCCCACGTTTTCATAAAGTATAGTCACCCTAGCCGCCTTTAACTTACTATATGGTATACGAATAATGGCTTCTGTACCTCTAGCACGAACATTCAACCATTACATCAAGTATTCGTATCGAGCTAACTATACGAATACGGAGTCGATACTATAATTTAAATCATCGGCAGCATGAACATATTTACCTTACTCACGTGTACTCGATACGAACTCGATACTATGGTTAAATAATGACATGTACACAAGACGAATTGAACGAATGATAAGGAATGATGCGTTCAAAAACTAATATTGTTGTATTTAATAAATCATTTACAGTGATAAAAATGCAACTAAATAAAGGTATAACGTTACGGCCTTACGAAATAAGTAATGTAAAATAATAATCGACCTAAAAATTACAATTTTATAATTAAATTTAGTAGACATAAAAAATTTTAAGCTTCTTAATTTCTGAACGCAGCCATTTTGTAGTAAATTTAGTTGTTTAGTTTACGTAATCTATGGTTTTGACTTTTGACAGTTTGAATTTGAAGTACTGACGCGCGATGTTTGTGCTGGGCTATTATTATTACAGCAGAATTATCAAATTATCAAAGTAAGAATGTCTTCAAATACTAGTTTTACGCAGTTCACAATGTTGGTAGACTTTATGGAAAAGTAAGTACTTACATATTTATTGGAGAATTGGTAAAAATAATATGATCAAGTGGTTACAATTACTAATGTTTACGTTATTTTATTTTAGGAATGGAGTTCTACCCAAGCCGACAGACATACCTAAATACAACATAAAAATAATAAACAAATATAATAAACAGACATACCTATTTAGCGGCATTTACTTTTATTTTTTATTTTTTGTACACTATATTTAACCAAATATGAACTGAAGAATCTTAATAATATTTTCATCCATAGTGATACTTACTTAAACTGTACCTACTAACAATAAAATTCCAATTGATTGTTAACTTACATTAAATATCTTGTTCATACAGGTAATGAGGATTGGAATACCCTAGGCTCCAGTCAAGATGCAGATGAATTTAGGGCTGTAAAATCATCAAGCCCAAATATTCAAATCTAGCTTCACCGAAGACTCAAAAGACTAGCTAGTTCACAACCTACCACTCAGATACATCATCACAAAAGGAAGCGCAATGTGGCTATATGAGTATTTTCAAAAGTGAGGAGAATGATATTAAGAGAATAGTTTCAAGAAATAAATTATATAGATTATAATATACGTTGTAAACATATAGGTAATTTTATAATAAATATTTTAAATTTTATACAGTTGCTATTTATTCATACCTAGGTACCATAAAATAAAGTGAAAGTAATGTATAGGCAAACTCATTTATTCACTTGAATAATAAATACTTAACACTTTGAACGCTATGCAACCAGACACAATAGAAAATCTATTATTACAAACATTTTCTTTTAAATAAATACAATAAAACACGAAACAACTCTTCTCGATAACGCTCTCACCTTAAAAATGTCGGTGACAAAGTTTTCGTATAATTCGATAGCCGTTTGGCGATACTACATGTCAAAAAATGTTCGTGCTGCCGATTTCCATACATTTGCTGCGTTTATTTTACGATTACTTCTCGATAGCTATATGTTAATTACCGCTAGATGTTCGTGCTACCAAATTTTAGTTCCGAATACGCTCACCGAGCGCTGTACAAGTTTCCATACAAAATTTTTCTATTTCGATGGCTATTCGATATGCATAAAATGTTCGTGCTAGCGGTACTGAAGTAATAGTAACAGTTATGACTTTTATACAACTTCAATATTGTGTGCGTATTCACAATATAGGAGAGATAACAATTTAACAAAGAAAAATGATATACCTACATAACTATACTTCTACACTATTAAATAAAGCGAAAGAATTTGTTTGTATGTTTGTTTTAACACGCTTATCTCTGAAACTACCAGTCGGATTTAAATAATTCTTTTTGTGTATCCCAGTTCTTAAGGTTAAAGGCTACGTAACATCACGCTACTGGCGACGGGAGCAGAGTAATAAGCAAAGACGGAAATAAAACTGCGCCGCGGGCAGCTACTTCATTAATAATGGTCAACATTGACTATGAATCGGGAAGCATAGAAGTTACGGGCGAGGAATTTGCTCAGCAGTGGGTATATGCTAGCAATAACAGACCCCTTTTTTTTGTATATTTTTTTCTTTATAGGTATATTTTTTTTTTATATTTATTCAATTCATCATCATCTTTGGTGAAGGCATTTTTGTAGACGATCTGTGCTTTTTAAGTTCACCTTGGAGGTTTTTGATAAATTGTAAGAAAACGTCGTGATGGAACCTGGTCATATAAATAATATAAGATGTGTTGCCAGACCGTCTTGAGCAAGCGTGGCGATCAATGTTCATACCTTTTTTATACGAGTAGAGACATTTTCCATGCAGTGCTGTAATAATAGGCTGGTGAAAATCAAATATCGAGTGGTTAGTGGTCAACCTTGTGTCACGATTCATTATTATTATTATAGAGGCATCAGACTTGACCTAACGACTGTTATCAATTTGGTAACAACCGGGACCAACTTTCAACGTGCCCACTGAAGCACGGAGACGCTCAGAGCAAATACCACTTTGCGGTCACCCATCCATGAGCCAGCCGCACGCTAAGTTGCTTAACCCGCTAATCGTTTACGCAACGAGCTATGAGCGTATTATAGGCTAGTATAAATATAACAAAGTTTGTGAACCTAATTAAAAACGAATTTTTTTCGTGAGAATTGTAATAAATCCTTTTGACCTATGACTGACCCACAAAAACTTGTGAAACTTGAAATTAATTCAGTACGAAGCTATTAATCATATTCGTTTTGTTACGTGTTATTTTTATCCTGCAACTTGTTGATTTAGTTATTCTGTTTTTGTTTATGTTATGAAGAAACGTGGTTATTAGTAATATAGTATCACGCCTTTTAATCCTAACGAGGTAAGGAGATGTGGTTTTTGACAATACAATCTCACCCAGGATTAAAGAATCCTTATAAATACCGAGACGTGCGCTCGAGACTCTCGGTGACAGTTTAACCTTGATAATATTTTGTTCTTAATATTATTATCAATATTTTTGATTATAATAATCACTAGCTGCGCCCCAAGGCTTCGACCGCGCCTAAAATGTGTTTTGTCTCCTTCGGAAACCGTTTTACTGGATAAAAAGTATGTCCGTCTCCGGCACCGAATCTGTCTACATGCCAATGTTAAACTGTTTATACACATACACACAAACTTTCTAATTTATAATAATATTAGTAAGATAGGATTAATCCAGCAGATTTGGAATATAGTTATGAAGATAGTACAGTTATTTAGTAGCAGAGTTGTCTTTAATAGTCGAAGACGGTCAAGTATTTAAACGTCAGTAAGTCTTTAGTCTATAGAACCAAAAAGCCATTAATCTACCAAAGGGTCTCAAACTCTAAACTACGTAATTAATAATTTAGGAACCCTTCAGATATTAACAGACTTAGATTTAACTTGTAACTAGTTTTAGCGTAGTCGTGATACCACACGTAGTTCAATAAAGACGTAAGTTCAGATATAACTATAGGATTTTTTGTCTTACACATAATAAGAATAAAATATTGTGTATAGAGGAATTTTTATAATGGCCCCCACGAGATGGCAGCACTGAGGCGTCAGGTTCAGGCACCTGTCAAAGCGCTTTCAATCTTTGATAGATAACAATTCTATTGATTTCAAACTGTAAATGAATTTTGGTTTTGAATTTTTGTAAATGCAAGACCTTTTTTTTTTTTTTTTTTTTATACGTGGCAAATGCATTACGCATACGCACCCGCCCGGGCAAGGCGGGGGTTATGTCGGACTCTCCGACCGCACTCAAAGCGCGGCCAGCATACCGACTAAAACCCACGGTGTTCCTCCAGACGGCCAGAGTGTCGGGGTCACGGGAGTCGCTTGCGCATTCATCCGCGACCCCGACGGGCCATGGCCCGCTCACCGCAAGCGGGCCCCGTCCGATTTAGGGGCCTAGCCCCCCCTCCTTCGAGAGGCGCGTGCGGAACACGCGCACTGCCGTCTCGGGCCCGTGCTGTTCGGGCGGCGACTGCCCGATCGCCGCCCGCAGGCCAACTCGGCCGCAGAGAATAGGGAGAACGGCGCATCGCAATACCGACACTCCTCTTCCCCTGCGGCCCCACCGCGTCCGCAATCTGGCGGTTGCGGCCCCGCCGAGGCCGCGGAAGGTAGGGAGAGCGGCGCACCGTTATACCGGCACTCCTCTCCCGCCGCGGCCCCGCCACTCCTCAGCCGCAGTGTAGCCGAAGCAACACTGCAGCCCGACCCAGTTGCGGTGCCGCCCAAACAGCACCGCAACCCACCAGAGCCGCTCCATCGTGGGCTTACTGGCAAAGCCCAGAGGAGCGGCGCCTCCTTGGGGTTCCTCTTGGTTCACCGTGGTCCTTGGTAACCACGGCTACTAAGCCCCCCCGCCGCGACAAGGCGAGAACCCCGTTGGGGGGGTAATGCAAGACCTTTAGCCTAAGTGGTGCCAACTGGTGGCGAAAATGTTAATAAAAAACCTTTTTATCATGACTCCGTCAATCCTTTTTGCCATTGTGGGTATGACATACTTTACTGCAGTAGCACATGTTAGTCTTTAGTTTAAATAAATTAATATAAATTTATAACATATTTTTATTTTAAAATTGGTAGACGCTTGAAATCGAGCAGAATGGACTTACTTTGGTACGCTAATAATAAAAAAAAATACGTTTAATTTGAAAAATTAATTTCGCGATAGAAATCGCTCAGTATGTCTACCGACAAAAACGTTTGTCAAAAGGAAGTTACACGACCTATATTAAAATTAAAAATACCGTAGTATAGCTTAATGTATAGAGAATATGATTATTTAAAGTATAATGCTCCAAGCCTAGATGGAAAATTTAAAATAAATGGAGAACTTTAGATAATAGATATTATTTCCTCATATGACAACATTATTGGTTTTTTGTAAAAACACTATGCATGCATACAATCTGTAACAGTTTTAACTATGTTGAAAGAAACTAGACTATATTTGCTTTAAAACGAGAACAAAACATTTATGCTCTATGCATCATAACTATTTTTGATAAATTAAACAAAAGAGGTACCAGACTTCTTTTGTTTATCATATTTCGTGATTTTCGATGCAATCGCGACATGTCTGAATGTGCAAAATGGCCGCATGGGGCCGTGCAGACGAGATACTTTCTTTGATTTTCTAATGTTTTTAAATTATTTTGCAGTTCTATTTAACTATATTAGTGAATTGAATTAATACCCTATAGGTAAAAAGTTGTACATTGTTGTGCATTAATATAAACAGACATGTAAAAAAGGAAAACAAAATAATATATTTTCAGCGTAACACACACACACAAAATCACTCAACTTCAAACTGACGTATAAAATCAGAACAAAAAGAAATGTAGTGTTTGTATATTTAGGCGCCATCTACGTTAAATACCAGACGATATGCAAAAAAGAGCTTTATTATAACCGTATAAAACTGATTTGTATAACTGCCTATAGATGACACTCTAGTGTACCCGGACGTAAGATGACAAAAACTTTTTGGTCACTTAGCTGTCTCCTGACGTTTGAGTGGTTAATATCCCTTACAAAATATTGACGCCACTTCTAAATACCACTGACTGTTTACTATTAAACAGAGAATAGTATATTACGGTTCATTGTCTTTAGACACTAAGCTATCAATTAGGTACAGGATCGGCATATAATATCTATCTTTCTGGATACTTGCCTGCCGAATCGATTATAAATATGAATTTATTGCTTAATACCAAAAACGGTTTTAAGGCAATATAGTTATACAACAGTTTGGCTCAACACACATGAACCTAATAAGCTCGAGGCACAAACAGATACGTTATCACATAATTTTATGAGAAACAAATCACTTTAGTGCACACTACATGTAATTTCAGCAGAGCCAATATCACTGATAACGATAGTGTCGTGCTTTGTTTTGTACTATCGCATACAGAAATGTTACAGTTTTTCACGTTGTATCGTCTTATAAATCGATGAATACGTGAAAAATGTCACGTTCCGCTAAAATTATGTGTAGTGTTGAGAAAATGAGCTTTTTTGAGCTTTCGAGTCGGCAACTTGAACCCCGAGTCAAAGCTAGTGAGCCTTCAAAGATAGAGTCAAAGTCATAAAAGCATGCAATTTTACATTTTTTTTTCGCTTTTTCGCTTTTTTTTTTCGCTTTAATAGGTATTCAAACAATATCACAATAACAAATGCTACTATCTATATATACTAATATCTTAGAAATATATATTAGTACATATACTATATGTACTAATATCTTAGAAATTAATAATCGTGATATCCACACCGTTCACCACGGATAGGTATACAAAAATACATTAAGAGTAGGTACCATTTTTGCACATCAACAATACCATGTTCACTTACGTCTAATGCGAAAAATGCAGTGTAGAATAGTATAATAATGTTTAATAAAATATAAAATATTAAATTAGGTTGTGATCAACTCAAGCTAGGTACTAGGTTATGTAGTTTCTTAAATACTAAATGTTTGTACGCGCCTACAACATTTCCATGAATGTCTATATGACTGAAGTTGCTGTTATAACAGTCAAGTATGCGACAAATAGGTGAGCGCTTGCCTGCATTAGTGCGCGATGTTCGTGTCGCGAATAATGGAATTTTACGACAGGCTCGTGTATTTACTCTGGTAGGCACTGTGTAGCTAATACTATTGACAATATCAATGCAGTCATACTTATTATGACAGACGTCATACAAAAACATCGCTTGTAATTGTAGTCTCCTAGATTTTAGATCTAGGAGCTTATATTTTAGTAATAATTTAGGGTAAGACCGGTAGCTGTGACAGCATAGTTTATAGTGTATGCAGCGTAGAAACTTTTTTTGCACTCTTTCAAGGCTGTCAGAGTATTTCGTATACATAGGGTCCCATATGGATACAGCGTATTCTAGTTGTGAGCGAATTAAAGTCTTATATAGATGCAGATATGTCTGTGGGCGTTTGAAGTCATTGCTACTTCGTAGGAATACATCGTTGTTTTCTAAAGACGTTATTAAAGTTATCGTTCGTAAACACACTTTACAGACCACAACAGATTTTTATACATATTCGGTGACAAACAAGCATATGATCATTATAGTAAGTGGCAACCCTAACCTTTGAACACTTTTGTGTACTAAGCATCGTAACAACAATGCATATAAAACAAAGAAGCCGTAATACAGCGTGGAAAAAAAGAAGGAAAGAGAAGAGGACCGAGGAAGGTTACTCAGTCACCGGTGATCTCACTCACCGAACAGAACGCAATAGTACGTAAACTATTACGTCACGCCGATATTATATTTTTTTTTTTACATTCACACGGCGCCATCTAGCCCCAAATTAAGCAAATATATTTGCTTGTGTTATGGGTACTAAACAACTGATATACTACTTATATACTTTTTTTTTTGTAAATACATACATATTATAGATAAATTACACCCAGACACAGAACAAACAATCATGCTCATCACACAAAGGTTTGTCCTGGGTGGGAATCGAACCCACGACCTCCGGCTTAGCAGTCAGGGTCACTAACCACTAGACCAACAGGCCAGTCTAGAGAGTAGTATGTACTTCCTTGGTCAATCCGGCCCAATTATACTGAAATCAGTGAGGCAAATAGCAAGCGAAATATTTTTGCTATGTAAACACACAGCAAAAATATTTACCACAGTCCATATTTTGCCTATAACATTTGTAGCTAAGTAAGCAAACCACACAAATTATTTTTGTAAGTATTTCTTTTTCATATCTTGTGTTTTAATAAAAAAAGTGGCCTGATTCAAGTGACCCAGCCGAAGTGAACAGTGCCAATTGTACCATCAATGGTACTAGTGGGATAAATCAGTGCCAGTTTTACTATCAAACCACCATAAGCTCATTTTGGCAATCCATCCAAATGTAAGTAGGTCAAAATTCGCCTGAATACATAACTTGGCAACTAGCTTGTTGTCATTATATTAGACGCTGACATTTTATTGAGTACACTGTGTTATGTTAGTATTAAAAACGTCCTCAGTGCATTATACACGATAGATCTTACAAATTTGACAGTTTTAAGCAAAATACCAGCAAAATGGGTCATGATTCAGTTTATTCAATTGTACCATAGTGGTACAACTCCAATGGTACAACTGGTCCGACGCCGATTAATCTGGCTTTTGATAAATTGACTAAAATTTGGATTTTCTTATTTTGACTTTCTAAATGTCACTAATGAGTTTTGCTTTTGTTTACAGCACAACACGATTTACGTACGTGTTTTGTAAACATGAATAAACATCTCTAATGTTATCATTGTTGTTAACAATTTTGCGCGCGAGTGTAGGCAGCGAGATAACATTCTTTAATCTAGATTACATACAAATTTCGGCACGTTAGGTTAATAACGAAACTTGTATAATATATTTTGGCTTCATGGTGAAAAATGGAGGCAGAATAGAGGAAGAGGGAGAGGAGAACTTTGATACGAACGACTCATTCATCCTACTTCCTATTAATATGAAAATGCGAAAGTTTGTATGTGTGTATGTGTGTGTGTGTTTGCTACCACTCAGCGCCTTAACGGCTAAACCGATTTCGATTAAAATTTGTACGTAGATAGTTTAGGTGCCAGAGACGGACATAGGCTACTTTTTATCCCAAAAATAGGTCTGGTTGCCGAGGGATACAAAACATATTTCACGCGCAGCTAGTGTACTATAACGTACGTTTGTTACGAACAAACGTTTGTTTCTTGACAATAGCGTAGTTTTAGTATTAGAATTTTTATACTAGCTTGCCGCAGCATGGTTTCAACTGCGTTAAGTTACATTTTTGGTTACTGCTCTACTCCCATCGCCAGCGTGATGTTACATAGCCTTTAATCAAATCTGATTGGTAGTTACAGAGATTAGCGTGTTCAAACAAACAAACAAACAAACTCTTTCGCTTTATATAATAGTATATATTACTTTTACACCTTCCCATCTCTTTATGGAAAATGGCATTAAATACAGTAGTTTAAAAAAAATGCACTAGACATGGTCTCCTTACTTGGCTGAACGCTGTGCCATTGCATTCCACGCATGTAGGACATTCCACGTAGACTTGTTAACTCTCTCTTAATTTATTCTACTTGTGTAAAGAGTTTACTGTGAATATACTGCAATTGCTGCATTAATTTGTACTAGCGACACGTGCCTGCTTCGCACGTGGACACTAATAGTACTATGTTCACGACATGATTTCAAAACTTTTAAACGCTCAGTCATCCTAGTAATATTACCAGCCAGTTACTACCTACTGCAAGGCAAAGCCTTCTTCGGTTATTTGGTCCGACTGTCGCGTGAGGATAGCCGCGAGGTATTTTACCCAAAAATACTTATAGTGCTAAAATATCTACTTTTATGGTCTAATAGTATTGTAACTTTACACCGAGTGTCACTGCTTTGATTTACACCATAGACAAGAAGTGTGTTTTATATCTGAAACCGCGGTTCCAGTCCCAATAGCGGCTTCACTCGACAAAATAATACTTTTTAAGCTTAGTATTTTTAAAAAGGGTATTCACAAATTTGTTTCAGTATTCTCTCGATTTTTAAATAGAGGTAGGTACTTATAAATATTTAACTCGCATTTTGGGTAGATATGCTTTGAATTTACCTGGCAAGTAATGGATTGGCTGAAATTTGATTTTCTTATTTTGACATTCATATGTGTCAGTGATCTAAATGAATGAGTTTTAAGTTTGTTTACACGATATTTTGTTGTTATTTAATGCACTCTAACTGTACGCAACGGTAAGTTACGTCTTTGCCTTCTGCACTCTCTGTGAGTCGTAGCGTGATGTTTAATTCTACCTAACCTACCTCAAGAATCAGATCCATAGATACATAAAGAATTTTCAAATGCGTATGCTAGTTTCAGAGATAAGCGCGTTCAAAAACAAGGTCTTTATCATACTAGCATAGATAATAGACATAAGATACTAAGATCTCACTATTGGAGTTCTTTTTAACGTGACAGACGAGCAAACAGCCCACGTAATGGTAAGTTGTAACTGTCGCTCATGGACGACTCAGAGTCAATAGCATTGTTCCTGTAATGCCAGGGACGCTGAGAAGCCGCTGCTTACCGTTAAGGAAGCGAAATAGGTGAAAGAAATGAGGGAGGTAAGGAAAAAAGAAAGGGGTGAAATTGGGTCTCCGGCACTCTCACTCACCAAACAGAACGCAATAGTACGGATACTACTACTCTTACGTCGATCTATGAGAGGTTAGTACTTCCTCGGTTAATCCGACCCATTCATGCTGTAACCAGTATGGATCTACTACCGTGAAGCTCGAAGATTCTTGCTGGTTTCAGCATAAATGGGCCAGATCGACCGGGAATCTCATATAACAGTAGTAGTTAAATGAAATAGTTTTCCCAGACCGCACCAGTGGCTCAATTACATACCTCCCCAGTCCTTTTCCATTCCCTTTTTTATCTTGTCCCTTTAGCCCAGTAGTAGGCAAAGGTTTCAATTATCAAAGGGCCGCTTGTTTCTTTGCCACCGTAGTTATATACTTAGTTCCTCTTATTGATTATTAGGAGAGAACTAATTAACAATATCGTTCATCTATTCGTAGCTCCTACAATAGGTATATTTTGTACTACTTGTAAACTATTCGATTCGAGTTAATTAAGGCCCTTTCAGTAAACAAACAAATAGTTTCGTTCCATTTTGTTTTGCTTTAAAATTGGATATAGAAATCGAAATATATACGGTGTAGAAATCAGTTGGTGTATTTCTGTTATTATAATATAGCTTTCAGTTATTTCGATAACTCTTGTTCAAAGATGCGTAGGTTATAAAGTGAAATATTTGGTGAAGCTTGAGTTTACTTTTAATTAATGTACACATACACTAGCGGTCTACGCCTACTATTAGATATTGTTTTTTTTTATTTTATACTTACAATAAAAGAACGTGGCGAATTCCTTGGAGGATTTCTTTCTAAAATGTTAGATTTATTTTATTGCGTTGTCTTACAGGCGACGATTACTACTTACCAAGATTTTTGACGATCCAGCGATAATACATTATTCGCTGTGATAGAAAAAAAAAATTATATTAGGAAAGTGTTGTCATCACACAGAAGAAGGAGCTACAGCTACTTAAAATATTATGATTACAGTTGCTCAACAAATCTTCCATATTATGCCAGTACTTCAGACTCACAGGAATATTTATCATCTTATAGTTCAAGTTTTGTTTTCGCTCTGCAGACAGTAATGTTCAAAGAAAGTAAAATCAATTCTCAGAAATAACCCAGAGAATTTTTGTGTGTATACCTTAGGTGTTATACACCTCAGCCTATCCCTTCAGGCATCAATCGCGTGATGTTACGCTATTTATTTGTCAATATAGTACATAAAATAAGAAGAATAAAGCATTGAGGTAAATAAATTTGTTGATCACAACAATTTACAAAAAATTCTAAGTACTTCTAAACAACAAATTTCAACGCCTCGAATACAAAGAAAAACCCAATAATAGGTTTACAAAGTAATACCTAAGCTTCTTTTACAAAATAAGATTTTTCCATCAATTTTCTTTTTAAGATGTTCAGTCTTGTGTATTAAAACAGATAATTAGGTAATTTAAAAAGAAATTAAAAAACATTTTTAAATCAAGTAAATTTAGTCATGAGTGGCTCGTGGTAAGGCAGCCGCTTTTTTTTTTATTACCGACGTAGCAGACGAGCCTACAGCCCACCTGATCATCAGTCTAACTCTAACAGACTAACTGTCGCTCATGCACTTCAATGCCAGGGGCTCTGCGAAGCCGCTGCCTACCGGGAAGGGAGTGGGGTAGTTGAAGGGAATGAGGGAGGTGAGGAAAAGGAAAAGTAGGAAAATAGGGCTACCGGCGCCAGCGCTCTCACTCACCGAACGAAACAATCTATTAGCCTTTTCACTATATGAAGTAGTTTTGGAATAGTCAAATAAAAATAGCGGCCCTACCAAAACCTCATAAAGCAATCTTATTTTAACCTTACTTTGTCTCTATCCTTGTTTTTAATAGTACAAAAGAAAAAGACAAAACACATAGTAATATTAAAATATTATTGCTTTAAGAGGTAGTGGTAGGCCCCCAGTCCTTATCTTCTCGTTAATTTTTTTTTTTTTTTTTTATAAGACTATGGTGACAAACAAGCATACGGCCCGCCTGATGGTAAGCAGTTACCGTAGCCTATAGACGCTTGCAACACCAGGAGCATCACTAGCGCGTTGTCGACCCTGTTAAAAACCTTTTAACTCCTTTCTTGAAGATAATAAAAGTTAATAATGACAATAAGACAACAATACACAGCGCAAGCTTTAATCAAAGTAACAACATGTTATACTTAGCTTGTGACTTGGGTTTTACAACACGGATAAACATAAATAGATGTTTTTCTTCTTAGATTTCTAAATACTTATATCATTGTAATTTAATAGATTGAATATTATGTAACTGTAATACTAAATTTAATTGTGTTAATAGTGTACGCCAGATTCTTGAGTTCAGATCTATTAATATTATATCTGAAACCAGCAGAGTTTGTTTGTTTGTTTGTACGCGCTAATCTCTGAAACTACAGGTCGGATTTGAATAATTATTTTTGCATTTGACAGCCCAGTTCTTGAGGAAGGTTATAGGTTATATAACATCCCGCTAACAGCGACGTGAGCACAGCAGTAATCATAGACGCGGGTAAAACCGCGCTGTGGGCAGCTAGTAATTATTATAAACTTTGCTACGGTATCAAACTTTACACTTTAGTCATTCTCACAACAAACGTCTACATAAAAATATATGATTGCAATTTTACATACATCTGTTCTACTGCAAATTTACCTTTGCTGTCTTCTGTATTGCTAATTTACAAATATTAAAAAAAATTGTTAAAGAATATGTTAAACACTAGCTGTTGCCCGCGACTTCGTTCGCGTGAAAATTCAGGTAGGCGCCACTATGAGAATATTGCGTGCCTGATTTTATGGCAATCGTACATTGTATCAGTAATAAATATCAGTATTATCCGTCTCTATTGCGAATCCAGTTTAAACCCGCTACCGCTAAAACTGACAAACCACTTTCACACAGACTCTGAGACTGTGACTCTTATTTGCCCACTTAATAAGGGTGGTTTCTGAATATTAAAAAAAGAGTATTTTCTAGTAATTTGGTAATCCTACTATAAAAACTATAGAAGTTTCATACAAACTTTGCCACCCCTTTATACCCTTTTAGGGGATGGATTTCGCAAAATTCCGTCTAAGTGAGCACCGTGTGAACGACCATGCAATGTTTGAGATTCCTAGCACTTGTTGTTTCTGAGATTTCGTGATAAGTGAGTGAGTGACCTGTCATATAAATAGCTTTTGCCCGCGGCTTCGCTCGCGTGAATGTCGTTTTTTCCAATAGACATTTTTATATTGTTTAAATACTGTTTTTCATACTATTTTTAATCTCCCATTCATACTAATTCTCTTTCACCTACCTAAAGATATCCCTCGTAAAAACAATATACAATACACAAAGGCAAAATTTCACTACAATAACTTTCCCCTTCCCCTTCTTCCCTATCGCCCTTTTTCTCCACTCTCCACAGTTTCCTCGTTCCTCTCCTCCCCTCCCCCTTCTCCTCTTTACCTCCTTCAGCATCCCTTGCACCTCCTCCAGCATCTCTTGCCCTTTCCTCCACTTGCCTCTACCTTGCCTCCTCGCTTTCCCCTCTCTTGCCCCTTCCTTCTCCTTCCTTTTCCTACTTTCCTCTCCCTTCCTATCGCTTCCTATCCCATCCCTCCCTTTTCCCACCATTTGAGAACTCCTTTCTTTCTTCGTCCCTTCCCATCCCTTCCTCTCCCGTCTCCCTCACTTCCTCCTCACTTTCCTCTCACTTTCCCCTCACTTTCTTCTCACTCCCCCTCACTCCCCCCTCACGTCCCTCTCACTGCCCCCTCACTTTCCCCTTACTTTCCTCTCACTTCCCCCTCACTTCCCCTCACTTTCCTCTCACTTTCCTCTAACTTTCCCCTACCTTATTCCTTCTCCTCAATTCCTCCTTTTCCTTCCACCTTTTCCTCCTTCCTTTCCCTCCCTCCCCCTCCCTGCAAATTTCAAGTCGCTAGCTTCAAAAGCTAAAGATCTTTGTACAGAATATTTTATCCCTAATTTCACCCCTGTTAAAATAAAATTATAAGGATATTTTTTATTTAAATAAAAGTATTCCAAAACAAAATTTCAAAACTTAAGTTAAAAAATGAAGAAGATTTATACAATCGTTTTCATCCCTTTTGACACACATAGGAATTAAATTTTAAAAACTCTTTCTTAGTACAACCTCTAGACATTTAGACAAACACACCCTCAAAATTTCAAATCACTACGACCAGCAGTTTAGGCTGTGCGTTGTCTGTTAGTCAGTCAGTCAGTCAGGACAAAGCCTTATATAATATGTATGGGTGTATGGATTAGACGTATAGCTATCGGGGATCAAAGCATACAGGCTGCTAGGAATGCTAACACGTGATAGAGCCAAATAAAGCTGACCGTGCGAAAAACAGCTAATACTTAGATCCACACCCACAACATTTATTTGTGTCTGAACTTGGGCTTTATTAATTGTTTGAAACATAGGCTCACTGGAAACTGGACTCATTTAAAACTAAACCGAAGATTGTTTAGAATGAGAGAAATCCGAAAAATAAAAACGCTATCAGCTATTCCGTAACCTGTTAAAGTCTCTGTTTTTATCAGGTTTCGTAGAAAATTAACAAATGTTCAACGTGATTCTTTAAATTGGCATAACTTTTTATTTATGAACCGATTGACATGAAACAAACACTAAATGTTAAGTGAAGCTTACCACAATGTATTAGTCCAGAAAACCATATCTAAATCGGATAAGCCGTTTCTGAGATTAGCGTGAACAAACGCACAGACAAACAGACAAACAGACAAAAATTGTAACAATCATTGTTTTGGGTTCTATTTGCGTTGATAAAGGCCCCAATAATTTTTTTCTCATATATCTTCCGTGTACAGGCAGCGATCGGTTACATTTTTATTATATGTACAGATAATAAAATATATAGCCTATGTTATCCGTTTCATTTATTGATTTCTAAAGGTAAAATAATCTTTTAAATATAATAATTTAGATTTTTAGTTAAATCAAATTATTTCTCGTTATAATTTAGAGACATATTATGATTTGCACACCTACCTACTCAGGTAATGTAATGGACTAAATGATGTGATATATAAGATCTATTTTATACCTAGCGAATAAATTATTTAAAAAAAAACAAGTTTATACAACAAAAAAACTAAGTGAGGAAACAAACTAAGTCCTAACGCCATTCCTATGTAAAAGAAAAATGCAAACATAGTTTCAGCAAACATTTTCCTGTATGTAATCCCTTCTACATAAAAACTTATTACAGTCGTGCTGACAGGCTGACAGTGGCAAAATGGCGGCCAACAATGTCACATTGTTGTACATATTGTTATTTGTTCTGATAGTTTGAATAGTATATTTGTCGTCAGGCCACTATTCTTTGCCACCGATAGTAAAATAATTTTTCTTCTTGTCAGTAGTTTACTCTTGACAGAGTAGTTGTGACCACGCGTGTATCCCGGTAGCATCTCACTATCGTTCTTCATCCATCTCTAGTAGAATCTTGTCTTGCAAATTTATTAAGAGGTTTTTGGGTTATTTTTATTCTCCAACGCTGAGGAGATCGTCCTCTGGATATGCAGCCAACGACTCGGCCCTGTACCATTAGGCGCTCTATGAAATCATTTCTTCGCGTCACAAAAAATATTACTACAGGAAAGATATGTATCTGTCAATAAAGTAGGTGCATAAAATATATTATTATCTCTCTTTTCTATTCTTTATCTGCCGTCATCTGAACACACTCCCTTTTCTTCTAGCTACCTAAGCTATATTATTTTCTTTAATTTTTTTTATTGCCGACAGCTATGGTTGAAGTGGTAACTGTAGCTCCTGAACTTCTGCAATGCCTAAGACTCTGCGAAACTGCTGCCTACCGTGAAGGGAGTGAGGTAAGTGAAGGGAATGAGGGAGGTGAGAAAAAAGCAAAGGAGGAAATTGTGGCACTATCGACATTATAATCAAAGACAAAAATATTTTATTTTAAATTTCACGCACAGGCAAACGCAGTTCAGCCTTGTTTCTCTCACGTGTCGTTAACAGAGCTAATAAAAATTAAATGTGTCAACGATGTACCTAGGTTTAATTGTCAGCCATTTTGTTTTCAAAGCTTCATGCTTACTGCCTGTGATACAATTTTATTAGCATACGCATTTTATGTGGTACTTATTAAATTATAGCTTACAATTTGTTACTAGACCTTGTTTTCAGTTCTTTCATTCATCAAGTCATCAGCCTATGACGTCTACTAGCTGGACCTAGGCCTCTACTAAAGGGACGAGTTTGCTAAAGGTCACCACGCTTGGCAGATGAATTGCAGTTGGGTAATATTTAGTAGGTCCAATTTCCCGCCTTTCCTTTTTCCTCACATCCCTCAATCTCTTCACCTACCCCACGTCCTTCACGGTAGACGGTGGCGGCGGAGTCCCTGGCATTGCAAGAGCAATGCTAGGAACTCTGAGTCGTCTATGAGCGACAGTTTCCATTTACTATCGTGTCCTGTTTGCTCGTCTGTCACTATCAGACGCTAATGGAAAGAAATGGGGTAATACCGAAGACCACATGGCCAAACGAGGAAGAGATCGCTTTTAGCGATGAGACCACCCATTGTCTGTACAATGGTATTATTATTATTTATTGATTTGGTGATAATCGAAATGACCCATTGGATAAGGGTGCTTCGTAAACACGAGGTAGTGGTCGAATCCGGGCAAGTACCAATGTGATTTTTCAAATCATATGTACTTTCTAAGTCTATCTTGAACATTTCTAACTGACGGTGAAAGAAAACATCGTGAGGAAATCTAGACTTAAAGGACTGAAATTGCCAATCCGCCTTCAGCAAGTGTGGTGATCAATGCTCTAAATGAGAAGAGGCCTTTGCCTTGCCTTTGTGGGACAGTAAACAGGCTGGAATTATATTATTCTTATAATTGATTTGGTGTACAATAAAAAAATTTCTATCTATTTTATTTATACTATCAGAACTTACTAAAATGTAAATATATCTTTAGTTCATACTTAATTCGCTTCAATAAAACCTAGATTTGACCTTTCTCAGTGCATGTTACTTTCAATTTTGATTCTGATTCTAGAAAAAGGCATCCCTTAAAGCGGCCATCAGGCACCACCATGCCAGTAATTTGCACGATGGCTTTTAGGATTGTGTTTATTCCTGGTACATTACATTTTGCTAAGCAAGCAAACACTCGCCCTACACAAGCCCTCGCCTTATATCGAGTTCGCACATAGAAAGTGCTCTCAAGAACTCTTTGAATTGATCCAACAACACGTGCAGGACTGAAGTGGCAATCTTTCAGTACTGAAGGGTCTTCAGCTTAATGATTCGGTACTTCTTACATTGATCAATTACAACATTTAAAAATTCGTTACTCTTTATTTTACTTATACTTAACTAACCGAAGCGATTACTGTGAACCTCCATATTTTTAAAATTTGAATTGTTTTCTCGTAACAGCTTGATTTTATTATTATAGTTATAATTACCTTAGTTAATTTCTATATTTTATAAAGGACATTCCAATAAAACACATAAATGCCTAAAAAATCTATAATAAAGGTCTCATATTTGAGAAATTCAAATCATATTCGACAAACGGAAGAATTGTCAAAAATCCTAAAAATCCTTAATGGAAGCCTATGTTCGCAATGAATATGTTTCAGTCGAAATGATGATCATGATGATTATATTTACAGCAAAAGCAATATTCAAAATTACAGGAATATTTGCCTGATCCAAACCACAGCTGAAATAAAACAACTAGTTTTCTAGAATTACAATTTATATCACCGCTACTCCTAGCTTATAATTGATAAAAATAAACTTGTTACTAGGATTGTTCATGTATGATACCAATTCATGCCAACATAATATTATTTGTCACTTGCGCCCAGAAATGTAAGGTACATTTATGGGCGCAGGGAACAAGGTGCAAGAAGGTGCAAGAAAGTTTTCTTAGTATTAATGTTCTCTGGCGGGACAATAATACTAAGAAAATATTAGGATTTTTTTATATTTAGAGTTGAAGCATCTACAGGTTGCTGTCCAAATTTGTAGTCCAACTTTGTAAATAAACTAATTGTCCTATAAGCCTAGTTTCCACATTGATTAGTGTGAGTGAAGGTTATTAGTGCAGGTGCGTAGTGTTTAGAACAAAACACGTGTGGACAGCAATTGGTTAGTGCGTGTGATTAGTAATCAGCGAAGAAGATAGAACAATTTTTTTTTCGTGTTGCCATGTCTTACACTCACACTGACACTCGCACTAATCAAATTGGAAACTAGCTTATACATTTTTATAAACACTCAGCATGCATATCAGTAGCACCCCCCTAAAAGTCAGTTGCACCCCCCTAAAAGTAATCCAGGCGGCACCTATTTCTCTAATGTCGATATCTACATTATACCACCAGAATCACTACACCACCTGGATAAAGTTGTTATTGCTGTAGTTTTATGCAGGGTACTTTGCTTTGGCAGTCTCTGAAAATCCCTCAATGGTCTACCACATAAACTTTTTAGTAACTTATTCCGACCAAACCAGCTGTTATGTGTTAAGCTGTGACCGATCTAACTTTTTAATTAGATTAAGGTCACGTTTCACTGATAACGGTTTAATATCCCGCACGTAATGGCAAACGGAATCGTGGGTTGAAGCCAGCTGGAATGAAGACACACAAATAGTAAGTGGTTTTCGGGTTAATGGCTATTTCTGCAATCGATCGGTGTGTTTGAAGTCTGGTGGATCCTTGGAGAATTGATTATAGAGATGCTATAAAAAAAATAAAGCACGCATCGGGAATTCTTGGAAATATAAATATATTCATTTTTTTTAAATATGTATATCCTAAGGTTGATTGCCTGAAAGATAAAGCTTTTAGAGAAAAATTGTTGAAAAGCTTTTCTAGAATAGTGTCTGATAAATGGCAAGGTTCACCCTCTATTACATGGGATCTGAAATATTCAAAAAAATGGCGAGAAGTGGGTTAAACACCTCTGCCTACCCCATCGGGTATAAAAGGCGTGAAGCTATGTATTTAAACATTGTTGGTAACTACTTTTGTGCTGCTCTATTATTATTATATTATTATGCAATAATCAAAATTCTGTTATATTCTGGGTTGGACATTTTAGCCGCATGTAACAACCAAAATACATTTTGTACCTACGTGCGAATCAGGGTTGGGTCGCTAGTATATCTGTATACGCTGTCAGCGTCACTTTTTGACTTAGAGCTTACAGTACCTCACTAACCTAATTTTTATACCTATATAATGTTATAGCAAACCAGTCTCACGCATTATATATATATGTTTGTTGCTAGACAAGTTATGCAAGTATATAATTATATATCACGGTTACAAAATGATGTCCCAGCCCATTGTATTTCATTGCAGAATATAATATAATAATATCCTTTATTTATCACCATAGTAAAATACAGGTTTTTTTGATTCCTCTTCTAATATGACATAAAAGAAATTAGAAAAGTTTCCACATTACCTATACCATTTTCAGAAGTATGCTACTCTGGTACTTGCGTATTCGCATCGCGGTTCGAATAACTTGTAGTGCGAAACGACCAAAGACTCAGGCAGGCGACGATTATGGCAAATATCTTTCCAAATGCAGCAACTGGAGGAGATAGGAATCGATGTCGTTTGAATAAAATAATGATGCTGACTGAAAAATTTCTTCAAAATTTACTTGTGATTTCCTCTTTAAAAAAATTCTACGCATTATATACTTTTCTTAAAAAACCTTATTTCGTCAGCACCTCCTTGTATAAAAACTTGGTGTATCGGTTTTTTGGGTCAACAGGATGGGGGACTTAATATAGTTTAGATAATGGGGGGAGATTAACCAAGGTTATACCGGTCAAGTTGGTCAGTGGTCGGTAGTGGCGGACCGATAACTGCCCCTTAGCAAAACTCCTGGGTTTTATTTCTTTTTATAGAATAATGGGCAGCTTTCTTAAAATAATAATGGAGAGACAAAGTCAAACTTAATTGTTTTTGTTTGAATGCTATATAAGTAGCTCGTTATTATCCAACTACAAAAAATTAAAAGACTTTTTAACATTTATTTTAAGACTCTGTTTTCTCGCGATGTTTTTTTTTTATCGTCAGTCAGTCAGTAATGTCCAATATAAACTCAGAAAATACATAATAAACTAGATAAAGTCCCATTGGCACTTGCTCGGTTACGAACCGAAGACCGCGTATCTTGTGTAGGTATATGTAGCGGGCACCATAATACGCCATAATATTTTAAAGAAAAAAGTTATGTAGCTACGAATTTTTTGTGTAAAATTTTATGAAATTAAATAAATTGAATTTGTCTTAAAATTATTAAAATCTTCATAGGTACTAAAAAAAACTGTTGATTAATAATAAAATAGACAGTGATTATTTGATTTAATCCTCAAATTTCAGTCACTCAAATTTAAGTGGCCCTTAACTCTCATGCCCTTTGTCACTTTAAAATGAATTTAATTGACAGGAAGACTTTTAAAGTCAATCATAAAGTTAACTGACGCTCAGTATTTGGTCTTAAGCAAAATCAATATTTAAAAATGAATCTTATTTACTTTTTTTAAATGGATCTTTTTTTAATTACAGGATAGTATTTTTTAGTATTTGAATATAAACAAATTCGACATCTAAAAATGAACTTCATTTTCCTTTTTTATTTTATTCAACATTTTTTCTTATTTAAGTACCTAATTTTAGGGTAGTTACATAAAAAAAATTGTTGATTAAATCTGAGCCTATAGATTTTAGATTAAAAAACTTAAGCAATCACAATAGATATTAAATTCCATTACATTTAGAAGAATTAACTTACAAAAAGACTAACAACCTGTTAATTCTTTAAACGTAATTAATCTTTAAAAAACCTTTTTACCACTGATAAGGCTAACACCTTCCATATCGATGGCAAAACAACGTAAGAGCCACTGCGTCCGCTTCACAGTTTCTATTTTATGTTGACTAACATAAAGTTTAATCTTGTTAATGACTATTTTTTACTACAGATACAACACAGAAAAACATACCGTAATCACATAACAACAACCGTTTATGAAATTTCAAAAATAAAAATGATATTTTAAATATAAAAAAAAATACTGACCTTATTCAGCCTCTTCCAAATTCAAACACAGATCACACACCATAAATAAAAAAAGCAATACATTTAAAAACGAAACATAAAATAAACAATATGGTCGCACACACGATTAACCCTCAGCGTTTCAAGTAAAAGTTACGACTGAAAACAATTACCTTTATCTTTAAAAAAAATATATGACACGCGTCTTCGATAAATAAAACGCACACACAAGTAATGTTAAAACACTAAAAATTTATAACACATTTTGATGTTTTATACCAAGACGTAATTTGGACGCACGAGCGCGGATAACACAACCGTCCGTCACAGGCAACGGTACCAGACTGGCTTTAAGCTGTATTTGAGCCTGCTGAAACTGTTGATTCCCCTCCGCCCGCTTACCTCACCCTCTCTGACGTCTTGTCGGAAAATTTCATTGCACCTCCGGATAAAATGTATGCTCCTGGACGTTTTCTTTCAGTTTATGTAGCACTGTTGTAACTATGGGGAATAAATTTCCTATGAAAACGTATATCGTATTAGGCTAGTAAATAAAGAAAACATTCTGGGCCCTAAATATTATTTAGATCCAGGAATATTCTCTGTGTCTACTTTATCTTTTATGTTGTCAATGCTGCGAAAGTATGGCGGTAAATAGACAAAAATGTAATCAAATGGCGAACTAAGAACCTCTCATAGAATGTGAATATCAGTTTCTATACCAACGAGAAAAAATGCCGGAGATCCAATTCCCTCCCGTTCTTTTTTTCATTTAGCTACCTAAAAGCCTTTTCTCTACACGTTCGATAACCGATTAGTTATGTCTAGTTAATTACATTCTATAAAATGAATTAAGCATTTACTCGTAAAAAAACAACCATTACTGAACACCTGACTGATCCGAAACCATGGTCAATATTTCCAATACAAAAAGAAAAAATTCACCCGTAAAGGTGCTGGATACGTTTAATAAAAATACAGAAATGATTTAAAAGCAACGTTTTGCCATATTTTATCGGAAGGGTTAAAAACAATAAAAACATAAACCACATTCTAAACGTATAAAATTATCTCACTTTTAGAAAATATAATACGGTTTAACAATTTTAAATCTTATGCTAATGATTACAAGATAACATTTCTGTAAAAGATTATTTTTTATTGCCTAAAATGGCAGATGAGCAAACAGCCTCACGTGATGACAAGTGGTAACTGTCGCTCAAAAACGACTCAGACTCACTTACATCGCTCCTGCAACGCCACTCTGCGAAGCCGATGCCAACCGTGAAGGGAGTGGGGTAGGTGAAGAAAAAAGAAAGGGGGAAATTAGGCCTCAGGCACTCGCACTCACCGAACGAAACGAAAGAGTACGGATGCTACTACTTTTACGTCGATCTTCTCATAAGGGTAGTACTTCACCGGTCGATCCGGCCTATTCATGCTGTAACTAGCGTGGATCTACTACCGTGAAAATTTGATCACGGTACACGGTAGTAGATTCTTACTGGTTTCAGCATGAATGTACCAGAGCGATCTGTTCGCTAAGAAACCAGCAAGCAACTTATACATTTAGAACATACTAGTAAAGAAATTGGCCTGTGGGTACTGGGGTTTTACCGTTGCGTGGCTTAAAATAAATTAGCGGAAAAGCAAACAGAAGAAAACAGACTTATATTATAAATGTGAAAGTAACTCTGTCTGTTACGCTTTTACGCCTAAACCACTAAACCGATTTTGATTTTAATGAAATTTGGTATAGAAATATATTACACCTCAGGAAACAACATAGGCTATATTTAGTATGAGAAAGTGTGTATGAAAAATCGTCGTATAAGCAGAGATATAACCGACATTCACACGGGTGGAGCTGCGGACAACAGCTAGTACATTATATTATGGTGATTTGATTAAACGTATTTACTTCTCAAAACTAGTCTAGTAATATATTTATATTGTAAATATTCATACTACTTTCTATTACATTTTATCAATCTGATTATGTCGTACCTAAATACCATTTGGGATTATTATACTAGATAATGCTAAATGAGTTATCATTATAAACCGATTTGACGTCCCAGGAGATCTGATCCTATTTACAATTTATCAACTAGCATTTAATATGTTAAGGGTTCATGGATTCGAACTTTGCGATGTATTTTCGGTTCAAAGGATATCATTGAAATTATATTAGGTAGGACATAATATTAGAAAAGTTCAAGTTTAATTTTACACGTTCCAAAATAGCCCACGTTGGAAGTTTTTGACGGGATATTATGGGAACAGTCCATTAATCCGTTACTCTGTTACCAGATACACGATATCTTTATCAGGACGTAGGTGTAGCTACTATTCAGTGTCAGGTTGATGAAACTCATCCAAAAAAATGCTAGGACATAGGACCCAAGAAAAAGAGACAAATGAGAGACGTCTTCGACTTATAAAATGTCTTCGAGTATTGTGCTCGGCGTGAGCTATGACACTATAAGAACTCTTGTTCTTTCTTTCTGTTTGGATGTCGGTCTCTTCAGAGTTTTAAATGGTTTGTCATTAAGTCAGAGTCATAATGTCAGAGGAGGTGCCTCTAAATTCGGTGTTCCGAACAGGGTGAGGCAGTACTTCACGCCCGAGCAGCTCTGTCTTCTTTATAAGACACAGGTTCGTTCCTGCGTGGAATACTGCTCTCATCTTTGGGATGGCTCCGCACAGTACTTACCAACCACCAGTATGAAGTGCTGAACCAAACGGTTCAGCACTTTATACTTTTGTCGCTCAATTAAAGCCTGGAACTCTTTGCCAGCGCATGTGTTCCCACCTAATTTCGATCCTGGGTCTTTTAAGCAGGGAATGAAAAAGCATCTCACTAAGCCGCCATAGTGGAGGCCACCATACCAGTAGTTTGGCTTTTGGAATGGTGTCCGCCACTTCTGGATTCCACTGATTGCTTACCATTAGGCGGAGTGGAGTCACTTTAGTAGGCTAATATAAAAAATGTTTAAGGTATAAACGCGCATTGTATTACACTTCAAAGTACATAATATATGTTCTAATCTTAGGGCAATTATTACAAGATAACAATTCTGAAAATAATATTTATATTGCAGCAAGTGGCAGATGAGCAAACATCTCACGTGATGGTAAGTGGTAACTGTCGCTCAAGGAATATTCAGAGTCCCTTCACGGTAGGCATCGGCATCGCTGAGTGGGTAGGTCAAAAGATTGAGAGAGGTGAAGAAAAAAGTAAGGGGAAAAATTATAAATAAACGAGCATTGTATTACACATCAAAATACATATGTTTTTTCTTCTTTCTTATACAAAATAATTGGTTTACAAAACATGTACAACCCATGATTACGTATCATATGACGCCTAAAAGCTTAATATTTATGCGTTCCTTCAAAAAAGTACAAAGTAAGGAAATAAATTCATAGCGAATAAGTACGGGACATGATTTAGTGGAGTTTTACTTCGGACGGTACAATGGTAAAGTTTATGTATCAACTTGAGTCGGAACTTAGCTTTCTTGGATCTTTGGTAGAGGAAATTGCGAGTTTTATTTATGCATATTATTTTGTTGAAGAGTTAAAATGGATAAAACTTTATTCAGTTTGATTAATAAAAAGAAATAGAGCAAGGAATATCTTGCTCTGAATAGAAAGCTTTTGCCCCAGTCTGAGAACACAGACAGCCCAATTACTTCCTTTTCCTTTTTTCTTCCTCATTCCCTTCTCTCTACAAAGCCTGCAAGGAAATGACTTGTTGCGTTTTGTAAGCATTTAACAACACTCAGAAAACAAATCCATTTTACGATTATCACTTACTGTTAGGTCGGCCGCATGCTTTTTTGCCACCAAAGCTATATGAAAAACCTAGCATTTACAGCAAAGTCATCTCAGACTCAGCTTAGAGAAAATAAATTGACTGCTCGACGAAAATCTTCATGCGTTACATTTGAGTGAGGTTTTTATCGTCACACTTGTCAGACGGATAGATACAGTGACAGCAGTCTTATCACAGGGAACAGTGCCAGTGTTAGATAACTTCGGTTTCATGTGTAATGGTTTAACCACAATGATTTACATAGGCTATATTTAATTATTTTTAACATACTTTCTAGCAATTTTCAGAATTTCAATATTTATACGGTAGTAGATCCACGCTGGTTTCAGCATGAATGTGTCGGATCGTCCGGGAAAGTACTACTCTCTCATGGAAGATCGACGTAAGAGTAGTAGTATCCGTACTACTGCATTTCTTCTGTGAGAGCGCCGGAGGCCCAGCTTCCCCCTTTCTTCTTTCCCCACCTCCCTCATTCCCTTCCCCTACCCCATTAATTCCCAGCTGCCATAGTGGAGGCCACCATACCAGCAGTTTAAGGCTGATGGCTTATGGTATGGTGGCTTTCGTAGTCTAATATAAAAAAATAAAAATACAAAAGAATATTCTAAAATTGCAATGCAATAGACAGCAAATGTAAATTTGCAGTACAGCAATAATATTTCTCAGTCCATATTGCATTCATATTTTGACCAAATGAAACTTTTGATACCGAAGCGAGAGTAGACAGTTAGTACTATGTATAGAAAGATAAATCGACTTTACATTACTGACTAAAACAAGAAAATATTCGGCAGTTTTCTCGGAAGCTTACTTAAGAAAATTTCGTGATATTCAATATCTCGAAGGCAGGGAGGCAAAATCCACGTATTATTATTTACTATCTGTACTGAGCTTACTCGGCTTATTATACAGTTAGGTAGCTACACAACATGAGCGGCGCTTTTATTATCTTATCACTAGCTTTAGTTACTGTTACTGCTCTGCTCCCGTTGTCAGTGGCGCGATGTTTCATAGCCTTTAGAACTTATCAAACTCAAAAATAACTATTCAAATCCGACTGGTAGTTGCCGAGGTTAGTGCGCACAAACAAACTCTTACGCTTTATATGTATGTATAATTAGTAAAGATTTCACTGTTTTATGACCTTATTTTGTACCTCGTGTCGTTAAGTTTGCTTCACCTCCATAATAATTGTTTTAACTTTAAGGCTGTACTACTGGACATACAGCATTTATACATCAATTGCCACACTAATCATCTCTTTCACCATTTATAAGACTAGCTTACTGCAGCGCGGTTTCACCCCCGTTACGTTACATTTGTGCTTAGTGCTTTGCTCCCGCGGCGAATAGCTTGATGTTATATTTCCTCAAAAACTGGGCTATCAAACACAAAAAGAATTATAGATCTAGATTCTAGAGATAGCGCGTTCAAAAACAAACAAACATACAAACTAATAAACAAATTTACACGGTAATAGATCCACCCTGATTTCAGCATGAATGGGCCGGATCGTCCGGGGAAGTACTACCCTCTCATAGAAGATCGACTTAAGAGTAGTAGTATTCGTACTACTGCTTTTCGTTCGGTGAGTGAGAGCGCCGGAGGCCCAATTTCCCCCCTTTCCTCTTTCCTCACCTCCCTCATTCCCTTCCCCTAACCCCATTCCCAGCCGCCATAGTGGAGGCTACCATGCCAGCAGTTTAAGAAGATGGCTTTTGGTATAGTGGCCGCCACTTCTGGATTCCACTGACTGCTTACCATCAGGCAGGGTAGAGTCACTTTGGTAGGCTATAATAAAAAAAATTGATAATATTCTAAGATTATTTTAAAACGTATTATCGTAGCCTTTATTCTACCATCCACATTCAAAAATGTCTGACGTCGTATCATACACTTAAGTTAACCACCTCTGTGGTGCGGTGGTACTGTGTATGGACTGCCACGCAGAGGTCGCGGGTTCAATTCCCGCTCAGTGCAAATATTTGAGTGCATGAACATGGCTATTTGCATTGGTCTGGGTGTTTCTATGTATAATATGTTTGTAATTACAAAAAAGTATTTATGTATGTTTATCCGCATTCTAGAACCCATATCACAAGCTATTAATATGCTTACTTTGGATCTAGATGGCGTTGTGTGGTTAAAAAAAAATTTTCCGCTAAACGCCCTCTCCCGCTCCCAAATCACAGTCTAACACATCCTATCTGCGTGAGAATACAGCTGTTCAGGCTATTCTTAACTTAAATTGCATTTGATTACACGCTAGGCTTATGTAAAATATACGGAAATATCGTACATACCTTACATTGAGTGGTTTTGACAGGAGCGTAAAAATAATAAAGATTATAAAATAATCTGTTTATTCCGTATCTTATAGCCTTACCCTTACTATACTAAGGGTAAAATTACCGTACGTTTAAAATTATTGTTTGATACGATTTAGTTTTCTTTATATATTATTTTTTTAATACTAGCAAACTGCACAGGCTTCTCACGGGTGCAATTACCTCTGCTTAGAAATCAATTCCGTGGAGATATCGAGATAAAATTAATTTATGTCACCCATTAATAATGTGGCTTTCTATATTTAAAAAAATAATTAAAATCAGGCTCAGTAGTTTTTGAATTTACCTATTACAAACATACAAAAACAACTTTTATCTTTTTGTAATAATTAGGTAACATCACAAAATATTTGTATTTAAATTATTATTTTTTTTTTTTTTTTTATATTATAGCCTACCAAAGTGACTCCACCCCGCCTGATAGTAAGCAGTCAGTGGAATCCAGAAGTGGCGGCCACTGTACCAGAAGCCATCGTCTTAAACTGCTGGTATGGTGGCCTCCACTATGGCGGCTGGGAATGGGGTTAGAGGAAGGGAATGAGGGAGATGAGGAAAGAGGACAGGGGGGAAATTTGGCCTCCGGCGCTCTCACTCACCGAACGAAACGCAGTAGTACGGATACTACTACTCTTAAGTCGATCTTCTATGAGAGGGTAGTACTTCCCCGGACGATCCGGCCCATTCATGCTGAAATCAGCGTGGATCTACTACCGTATTAGTATAGATACAAAATATTTTCAATGTAAGCTATTGGTATCTCTAAGGCTTGGAGGGCATTGAGCCAAATATAATAAAACACTATTATTGCTAGCAGTACGGTATCGTTATTGTCAAGATTTTGACTTCGACATTGGCAAGTGACTAGTAAAAGGAGAATAGTGAAGATAATAAAATCTTAAAATACTAAAGATAAACTTGTGTCTAACAAAGAACGGCTGAAATACTTGAGAAACTTACGGAGCTAATTATTAGTCAAATTATAATTTTCAGCAGTATCCTACAAGACCAATCTTATAATAAGACCTCACTATTGTGAAAGCACCTACTAAACATGAAAAATATGTCAGAAACCAACCAATACTAATAAAAATCTGTGTTCAACAATGAATGTCTAAAATTTGAAGAGAAAATACATTCTTCCTTTTAAATTTGTATACAACTCTGTACTATCAATTCAACGGTTACTTACTTAAAATAAGTTCTTTTCAGCGATAAGAACACCAATTGTATGTAGTGTATAAATAATGTGAAAAATAATAGGCATAGGTAGCATTAAAGTTTTCTATTCTGTAATATAATAACTCTACGCTTAAAAGACTAAATAAAATATAAAACTCTTTATTGCCATAAGAAATTACAAATTAATTTATTTAAAACGCTTTTTAATTTGTTTTCTAGTAGAATGTAGCTAGTTTTTTAATTAGTTCAACTTGTTATTTGTGTTTAACACTGAAACAGTTTAATCCATTAGACTTAATGAGATTACATCGACTTTGCTACAGTTAATATATTTGTTAATTAGTTTTGTATTTGCATATGCTAAATTCGTAGGTCGTGGCTTTATGTAGTTTTTTTTTATACAACTGCGGTGACAAGCATACGGTCCACTTGATAGTAAATGGTAAACGTAATTTATAGGCATGGCTGTGTTTTCTAAGCTCTGCAGAAAAAATGCTTACAAAACACCGCCAAGCCGATGTCGACCTTGTACAGAGGTTTCGTCTTATTCTTTCTTTCTATTTATTATATATATATATGTGTAACAGTAGCGTCGCTCCCTGTAACCTAGAACCTATATAAAAACCAAAATTGTATAACAAAAAAAAAGTCTACCGTCATATCTGCCGGGCTTCGCTACTATCTGCTGGGCCGCCTGCGATTGCAACACACTAACCTGACCTAATAGTAGGCATGTCCGCCTTGTGAATCCCTCACTTATGTAACATGTCCAACTTTAATATCGGGATGGGAACATGCAGAACTTTAATATCGGGATGGAATTTGGAAATCCTGGCAATAATGTATTTTGGTAGTATAGGTATCTATATCTGTACCTCTATCATGAAATGAAGCGCGTTTCTCTGCATCGAAGAAATGTAAAATGAACAGCTCCCCTAGTATTAATTCTGAGAACAAAATTTTTTTTAACGAATTATGCTGTCCCCGGTGAGACAAAGTACGTTAACTAGGGTAGAAATGCTCTTAAAAAAACATAACATAATTATTTTTTAAAGACAACCTTCCTCATTAGAGAAGTCCTGCTTTGCAACGGGCTTCACAAGTGCCAAAATTTAAAATTATTTTGACATTTTCTAAATATAAAACATTATTTCTTCACAACCTTAAAAAATAAAGTATTATATATAATATAATTATTTACCTATTTTGTAAACTTAAAGTTCATCGTTAAATTTTCAATGTATATGTGCTTAGCGTACTTCAGCGAATGAACGACTCAGGGGGTGTTAAAGTCATTGCGTTCAGCGCTTGTCGTTCATTTTGACAGGACTTGAAGGGTGGTCATAAAACACACTTGCCTGATGGCAAAGTAAAAATAAGCAGTTAGTGGAATCTAGAAGCGGTGGCCACCATACCAAGAGCCTAAACTACTGGTATGGTGGTCTCCACTATGGCGGCTTAGTAAGATGCTTTTTCACGCCCCGCTTAAAAGACCCAGGATCAAAATTAGATAGGAACACATGCGCTGATAAGAGGCTTAATTAAGTGACAAAAGTATGAAGTGCTGAACCGTTTGGTTCGAGATCTATGCCACGTAACGCACTATTTGCCAAGAAAATGCCACAAAAAATAATACTTTCATTTCTTTCTTTTATATCAATCAATCACACAAACCACAG
This sequence comes from Parascotia fuliginaria, assembly GCA_963082885.1. Lineage (NCBI taxonomy): Eukaryota > Metazoa > Arthropoda > Insecta > Lepidoptera > Erebidae > Parascotia > Parascotia fuliginaria. The sequence continues at coordinate 7,624,175 of OY720197.1, forward strand.
ACTATTAACAACCGTCTTTTCTAAGCGAAAATATTATAAATGTGCTGTCACACCCATTCGCCATAAAAACACAATCTGCGTAAGAACTCCTTGGCTTTACTCGAGCGAAAAAAAAAGTTTATCTCGACGAACAACTATTTATTCATATCAGAACGTGAAAGTTTGTACCTACACCTTTTATATCTACAAAACTCCATATTGTGGTAAGAATATATAAATGTTATGTGCAACTAGCAAACACAGTCAGGGATACATGGAATTTCAGAAATATTATAAACTAGCTTTTCGCGACGCGGTTTCACCCGCGTTTTTGCTTACTCCTCTGCTCCCGTCGCCTGTAGCGTGATGTTACATAGCCTACAACCTTCCTAAAAAACTGGGCTATCATACACAACATTTTCAAATCCGACTGGTACTTCTAGAGATTATCGCGTTCAAACAAACAAAGAAACTTTTTTGCTTTGTATAATGGTATAGATAATTTGAAAAGTGTGCGTATAATATGCAAGTTGCGTGTAAAATACTTGTTCCGCTTTTTGAAGGATAGGGAACCGGATAAAACAGTGTTATTTAAAACTAATTACGTAGACATCATTATATGGTACCTAGTTAATACATAGTTAATCAAATATTTTTTACTAACATTCGTAACCTTAGACACTTATGTTGTATGTCAGCTAACGTCTGATAAATTGTAAAACAGAATTATTTTAAGCTGTATTAACACTGGATTAAGAATTAAAATTTAAGTCTATCTTAGCTGAATTATGCAAATTTAGTTGTAAATTAAATTTATATAAATGTATCTAACTATATTTGTTGCTCTAAACTACTAAGCACTTTTAAGTTCATTATTTATAAGTACTTATTAGTTAACGTGTTGAAATTTAGATTAATTTTTAAACCTAAAATTGATTAAAATATGATTCACATTTTCAGTGACTTTGATGACACATTTTCAGTAGGAGATACAGGTTTATTCCAAATCGATAGTTAGGCCTGAATTTATCAGATTGTTATAAGCAAAAAGAGTACGTGGATTGGATGGTTTGGCTCTGTAAAATACAATATAAAAATTCACTAGCGCATTATTTAGCTGAATTACGGGATTACATGAAAGATGAAAATTATTTAATACAAGACGAATTACAGGATTCTGTAGTTAGACTACCCTTGCTAAGATCACTAATAAGGCTGTCACACGTGACGATAATGTCGAAATTCAGAAACCTTTGTTCCTTGATTTCATTTGTTGTAGACACATTTCAACTTAAATAATGATTTTGTAAGGCGTTATGGCCCAGTGGTGAAGTAGCTTCGTTAACACGAGGTCGGGGGATCGAATCAGGGCAAGTATCAATGTGATTTTTCAAACCATATGTACTTTCTAAGTTTATCTGGAAATTACTGACTGACGGTGAAGGAAAACATCGTGAGGAAACCTGAACTTTTAAGAAAGTCTGAAATTGTCAATCCGCCTTGAGCAAGCGTGGCGATCAATGCTCATACCTTCTCTGTATGAAAAGAGGACTTTCCCTGCAGTGGGATAATAATGGAACGATATGATGAACGATTCTGTGATTTGTGGGCTTTAAAATCGTTAAGATGTCGTTCCCATGTCGTACACTCTATACAACTCACGAAGTAACAGTTTAATTTCCTCAAAGCAAGGGCGCTTGTCAAGTCAATCACTAGTTCGAACTACTAATTGTCGCTACGTTGTTTGTGTATTGACATTACCACAATGATATGCGCTGATTGAAAGTATCACGGCTTTACTTCAGAGAGGTAGGCAGAAGTCATTAATGTCATTATCTACATCTTCTATTTATAGTTGGACACAACAAGGCGCTCATAGCTCGTAATGCAATGCTTTTATGGGTAAACGAATAGCTGTTTAAGCAACAAAGAGTACGTATAGCCTGGATGATGACGCATAATGGTATTTTATTTGTACCTCGGAGAACACTTGAAACGTCTGTCCCTTTTATTGTGTTAACTAGCTTTCCGCGGCGTGGTTGCCGGCTACTGCTCAGCTCCCGACGCCAGTAGCGTGATGTTACATAGCCTGTAACTTTCCTCAAGAACTGGGCTATCATACGCAAAAAGAATGATTCAAACCCGACTGGTAGTTCTAGAGATTAGCGGGTTCAAACAAGCAAATAAACAAATTCTTTCACTTTATATAATAAGTATACGAGTAGATAGGAATGTTTATTTCGACCCAATTATATCAGCAAAGCTAACTTACCTATGCTGAAATACCTACTCTAACACTTATACACCAAAATTTTGTTCTACCAGTAAAGTATGTTAAAGTAACAAAGATGACCAGAGCCACTTAAATTGAGTGAAGTCACATTTGAGGACATTTAAATTGGCTGACATTGACAATCTCTAAGGTCCTATGTCGCCATCCTATCACAATTATTATATTTGTTACAATGACAAAATAATCCAATACGCAAATTTAAAGCTCAAAAATTACTCCCAAAAGACATAATACGAACTTTTAATCGTCCACTAGATAATTGAATAAAATTAATTAATTTTCCGCGAATATACATAACTGCAATTGAAATAGGTGAAGGCTGCGACAATTCCCTGTAGTGTAAAATGAAGTAATAAGGTTTTAATTGATGATTTGTATTAGTAAAGTAAATATCGTCGTTGCATATTGCAAGAGGATTGACAACACAAAGGAATAGATAGTAAATAATTTCAAAAAATAAACTGACTTCAAAACTATATCTGTAAATATATACAAACTTAAACAAAACTAATTTAGAATTCCTCAAAATAACTTGAACAAACCAAAACATCATCTATGTATATTTTGTTTTTGTAAAAAAATCCAAAAAGCGCTGAACCAAATGCCATCAAATTTATTTGAAACCACGTCTAAAACATAACCTACCAAAACTGCAAAAGAAGAATCATTGAAACCCATTCGTAATAATACGACCTGAATTGAGAACCTCCTCCTTTTTGAAGTTGCTAAAAAAATAAAAAACACTCGTACGAATAACATCATAGTTCTTATAAAAGTTTGTTACGATAGTAGACACTAGTTTCAGAAAAAAAAATTACGGGCGTTTGACAGAATATCGGAGTGAAATATGAAAGCGCCGGCACTGCCCAATTATACTTTCTATTACTACTTTTTCTGCCGAGCCCTAACTCTATTCTCTCTTAGCATGGCTGTACTTAGCATACTTGACCTTCAGCCTATTACAACCGCGCCGAAAAATACAACGTTTATATGCATATACGAGCCTAGAAATTTTATTTTAGGTACCAAGAAAAGTGTGATACTTTTTTTATATTTTGTTTTTATTTATTTTTTATTGCCGAGAGGGGCAGACGAGTCAACAGCCCACCTGATGGTAAGTGACAACTGTCGCTCATAGACTTCTGCAATCCTAGGGGCTCTACGAAGCCGCAGCCTACCGTGATATTAATACTCTCTTTAAACCTCGTTTGAAGAAGGATATGTCATTGTTTTAAGTCAAGTACCGCATTAGGAATATATATTTCACGAACACAACATAGACTCAAAACAAATATTTATGGATCATACAAAACAGTGTAGCATATTAAGAGTTTTAGCTTATTTTGGACAAAGACGTAATATTTCGACGGACATCTTAATATTTACCCATAAAACTATCGACGGTATACGACTATGGGATCGGCCAAAGTATCCCACTGCGTTTTATTAACGTCCCACTGCGAATAGTGGCACGTTAGCCTTGTAAATAATTGTAACTATTACACCGTAATAATAAATATTTATAAAGGGATCTAACGACCTGATAAGGCGGGCAACCGATGAATAGGGCGGCTCACGACCAGCAAAGGTGGCAAAAATTGGCGAGGCCTATGTCCAGCAGTGGACATATTTCGGCTGGTGATGTTATTAGGATCTAGTACTGGCAAAGCAGGCAAGGCAGACCCTTGGTAATTCAGTAGGTACCTACGCACATGCTTCCGGTTCGATCCCAGAGTCTGGTAAAGTTAAATTTTTCTGTCGAGAAATTCTCAAAAAATGTGAACTTGCTACATTGGATCCGATAAAACGTAAGAATCATTTGCACTGCCCGTGCGATGTGTTTCTGATACAGCAAACAGAAGCACATCAGCTGCAACGAGGAATATTTTTTTCTATTCTCATATTTTAATTGATCAGTTCACTCAACCAAAGATATTGCAAAAAATATGTGTATAAACATGAATATTTGCATTGGTCTGGGTGTTTCTATGTTTAATGTGTATGTATTTACAAAATAAAAGTATAAATTATGTTTGTGTATATTTACCCATACCGCAAGCTATAATATACTGTTTTTATATTATATTAGTCTGCCAAAGTGACTCCACTCTGCCTGATGGTAAGCAGTTAGTGGAATCCAAAAGTGGTGGACGAAATTCCAAAAGCCAGACTATTGGTATGGTGGCATTCACTATGGCAGCTTCGTAAGATGCTTTTTCACCTAACTTTTTGCTTTGTGTTTAGATAGCATGTATTTGTTGTGATATTATTATTATTATATTTCTAAACAAAATATGCTTTTACCTAAGTAAGATTATAAGTTCTATAGCATATCGCAACTACTAATAACTGACTTACATCGGTTCTATCCAATTACAAGTAGTTTATAATTAATTCACACTAGCATAATGTAGTTGTTCACAACATCTTATAACATATCATAGAATTAGAAGTCAGCTGGAAACGATGTTTTAATTATTCATCATTTCAACTAAAAACATACACTGCTGCTATCATTATCATATCAGCCAAAAGACGTCCACTGGACCGTCCGTGGACAATCATAAGCCACCCTCATCCATCAGTTGTCCACCACCCTTATAAGATCGTCGGTCCACCTTGTGAAGAGTCTGCCCACGCTGCGTCTTTCGGTTTGGGTTGCCATTCTAGAATCTTTCTGCCCCAATGGCCATCAGTTTTGCGAGCTATATGTGTCCTACCCATTGCCACTTTAGAGAAGCAACTCTGCGACCTATGTCAGTTACTTTGATTTCTTCGTTTCTCAAACGATAGCGCATGGAGAAGCCTAACATGGCCCGCTCCATCGCCCTCTGAGTAACTTCGAGCCTTCTGACAAGACCCATAACGACCACGTCTCTGCTCCGTATGTCATCGCTGGTCAAAGACCTTGGTCTTGTCTTGAGACACTGCTGCTATGCTATCCCTATAAATATGGCCATTGGATCCCACAGACTGCTTACTGTCAGGCAGAGTGGAATCACTTTGGTAGGCTAACATAAAAAATATCTAGACACATTTTTTATTCCTTCATGTGGTATTGGATCGAAAATTACAAGCCTAGCGTGCTATCAGGTAAAGTTTTCTTACCACCCAGTGTAGCCTGGCACCTAAGTTTTAACACGTTTAGTCAGCTGATTCAATTGATCCATACAGAGTTGCTTCTACAAGGAAACGTGTATGCTAGAAGTGGTATACAAATATTAAGAAAAATCGTAGGAATTTCAAGGATGATTACATGAATTGAGTGCTATACATTGAAGATTGATAAAATCGGTAAAAAGAAATAAATACTTTAGTTTTCTTTATGATCTAAACTATAAAGTCATTCTCACATTTATTTAAGAGAATTCATGAATATTTGTAGAAATATAGTAGTATCATGCACCAACAGTGTTTTAACCCTAGCACTCTAAATCAGCCCATTAGGGTGACTGGTAGAGAATACCTTTGATATTAAGAGCGTTTACACCTTATGAGTGGCGACGTTGCAATTTAATTTTTATCATTTAATCAAGAGTTATATTTTGAAAATTCCGGTTACGGTAGTAGATCCACGCTGATTTCAGCATGAATGGGCCGGATCGTCCGGGGAAGTACTACCCTCTCATAGAAGATCGACTTAAGAGTAGTAGTATCCGTACTACTGCGTTTCGTTTGGTGAGTGAGAGCGCCGGAGGCCCAATTTCCCCCTTTCCTCTTTCCTCATCTCCCTCATTCCCTTCCCCTAACCCCATTCCCAGCCGCCATAGCGGAGGCCACCATACCAGCAGTTAAGAAGATGGCTTTTGGTATGGTGGCCGCCACTTCTGGATTCCACTGACTGCTTACCATCAGGCGGGGTGGAGTCACTTTGGTAGACTATAATATAAAAAAAAAAAAAAAAAAAAAAAAAAAATTCGTTCTGCTAACATTTTAGAATTAGGTGAAAGCTGTATAATAGTAAGAATTCATTGCGTTTACAGTTTTATTTATATGCAAATAATACATTCGAATCTTCCATTGCGTTATTTTCATAGTAAAATAACTGTAAGCATTATGCTTACTTACTTTTTATACAGTTTTTACCTAATTCAAAATGTTAACAGAACATATTTAAAATATAGGTAAATAAGTTAAAATATGGAAACCACGAAATATGACAATAAATTGTTACGTTGCCACTCATAAAACGTGAACGTTTACACTTCTTGCACTTCTACGCTGTTTGTAAAAATTTGAAAAATAAATGAGTACCTACATAAAAAAAAAAAAAAAAGTATATAAGTAGTATATCAGTTGTTTAGTACCCATAACACAAGCAAATATAATTGCTTAATTTGGGGCTAGATGGCGCTGTGTGAATATGGTAGAATATTATTATTATAACATCTAAAACGAACGAAAAATACGAGTTCTTCCGGTCTGATCCCCCAGATCTTATCCCCTAATATTATTATTATTCTTTAATTCCGTTCTGATCCCCTGCATATTTAGTCATTCCGGTCTGATCCCAAAAATACCTATACTAAAAAGTACAAATAAGTTAAAAATAAAAAAAACACATTGTTTTCCCATTAATTTATTGAAGCTATATGTATAAATATTTACCAATATATCCGTCATCTCTTCTCGTAGCATGTGCACTAGGCTTAGGCAGGACTTGTGGATCATTTCGTAGTAAATTAGTAGGTAAACTCTCATCCATAAGCACTTCATTAGAAGTATGATAACATGTGCCGTCACTGATACACTGTAAGATAAAATAATCATATTTTTACATTAATAGATCCTTGCTGATTTTAACGTGAACTGGATCGAGGTAATACTACTATAACTATAGTAAGTAACTTCTTTTTAACAGGTAGTAGATCCACGCTGATTTCAGCATGAATGGGCCGGATCGTCCGGGGAAGTACTACCCTCTCATAGAAGATCGACTTAAGAGTAGTAGTATTCGTACTACTGCGTTTCGTTCGGTGAGTGAGAGAGCCGGAGGCTCAATTTCCCCCATTTCCTCTTTCCTCACCTCCCTCATTCCCTTCCCCTAAGCCCATTCCCAGCCGCCATAGTGGAGACCACCATACCAGCAGTTTAAGACGATGGCTTTTAGTATAGTGGCCGCCACTTCTGGATTCCACTGACTGCTTACCATCAGGCGGGGTGGAGTCACTTTGGTAGGCCATAATATAAAAAAAAAAAGACAAAATAATAATAATATAATATCGACGTAATGATATAAGTACCATTATTTTTATCATTATCTACAGCAATGAGAATGTTTAGAAAAAATTTCGTTAGCCAGTTGGCGCCACTATGGCAATGTTTAGACTAGCTACCTATCTAAGCTTCTGATAATCATTAAACTACCTGCTTTCTATGTATCACTGTAAGCATTTGTTGTACTTTCTTGTGAAATATAGTTATTTATTCCTAGCTGTTGCCCACAGCGCCTCCTACGTGAATGTCGGGTATCGCTTAATATATTAATTCTACTAATTATGAACATGTATCTGTTGGTTTAAGTGTGAAAGCGTAACAGACAGACAAACAGAGTTACTTTCGTATTTGTATATTAGTATGAAATTTTTAATTAATACTACTAGCTGTTGCCTGCGGCTCCGCAAGCGTAAATTTCGGTTACATCGCATATTATTATTATTTATAAAATATTTTTTATAAAATAAACGTAGCCTAAGTTACTCCTTATTACATCAGGTACCTGCCAATATAAGTCCCGTCAAAATCGGTCCAGCCATTTCAGAGATTAGCCGGAACAAACAGACAGACAGACAAAAATTTAAAAAAATGATATTTTGGTGTATGTACCGTATATATATTCATATACATGTAGTAAAAAATGGTTATTTCAATTTTACAAACAGACACTCCAATTTTATTATATGTATGGATTATGGCAGACCATTGCTGAACATAGGCCTCTCTCGATACGCATTATCTTACTAGATTTTTGGCTCAATGCAACCAGTTTTTGCCATTCGCCCGATGCAAATCGCTCCATCTAGCGTTGGGGCGTTCAATTCTACGCTTCCCCGTATAAGTTAACGTGCATTTTGTCTGGTGAGTAAGAGTACCAGAGGCCCTAGATAAGTGGTATTGATTTCTATTCTATTCATAGAAAAGAATAAAAAAATTATGGGATTGACATAAGCTTACGCCAACATTGTCGTTAGCTTATGTCAATCCCGTACATTTTATAATCTATTTTATGAATAAAATAGAAATCTATGCCACTTGTGTAAGGCCTGAGGCCCTATTATCCTCCTACCTTCCTAAAGGTTTCCTTTCCATTCTTCATCCCCTCAACTGATTATAACGGGTGGCGCAAAAGTAAAGACCCTATTTGGTTCAGCTATAACATTTTTTCTAAATTAGAAAACTAGATTTAGATTTTTTTAAATGTATATTTGTGCCATTAAATTTCGTACCATTAGGATTTAAAGATGATGTCTTTTAAATGGTGACCTCCAGAGTTGATACACATTTGAGCCCTATTTATGACATTTTGCATAACTTGCCGTAACACTTCCTGCGATATGTTCGTTATTTCTTGACGAATGTTTTCTTTTAGAGCTGCGAGAGTCTGTGGCTTGTTCACATACACCCGAGATTTCAAAAAACCCCAAAGAAAGAAGTCTGGACTGGTCAGATCGGGTGATCTTGCAGGCCAAGGCAAATCGCCAAAACGAGAGATAACTCGGCCTGGAAAAGCGTCCCTCACTAAGTCCATAGTGTCGCGCGCTGTGTGTGCCGTAGCGCCGTCTTGTTGAAACCAGATGTGCTCCAGCCCCAATTCGTCCAAACTGGGTATCAAAAACTCACGTAACATGGTTCTGTAGCGTTCTCCAGTGACAGTAATCGCATTGCCTCCAGCGTCTTCGAAAAAATAGGGTCCGATCACTCTGTCAACACAGATGCCACACCATACAGTAACTTTTAGTGGGTGTAGAGGTGTTTCTTGAATAATGCGCGGATTATCAGTGCCCCAGAACCGAGTATTCTGCTTATTGACATGCCCTGAGAGATGGAAATGGAAACGCAGGAAGTGTTACGGCAAGTTATGCAAAATGTCATAAATAGGGCTCAAATGTGTATCAACTCTGGAGGTCACCATTTAAAAGACATCATCTTTAAATCCTAATGGTACGAAATTTAATGGCACAAATATACATTTAAAAAAATCTAAATCTAGTTTTCTAATTTAGAAAAAATGTTATAGCTGAACCAAATAGGGTCTTTACTTTTGCGCCACCCAGTATTTTCTTAACATGGTTTCTGTGATTTTTTTTTTATATTATAGCCTATTATTTTTTTATTTATTTTTTTTTATATATTTTATTTTATATTGGAGTCACTTTGGTAGGCTAATATAAAAAAAAAAAAAAAAAAAAAAAAAAGCCTACTAAAGTGACTCCACCCCGCCTGATGGCAAGCAGTCAGTGGAATCCAGAAGTGGTGGCCACTATACCAAAAGCCATCGTCTTAAACTTTTGGTATGGTGGCCTCTACTATGGCTGCTGGGAATGGGGTTAGGAAAAGGGAATAAGGAAGGTGAGGAAAGAGGAATGGGGGGAAATTGGGCCTCCGGCGCTCTCACTCACCGAACGAAACGCAGTAGTACGGATACTAGTCGTTTCTATGAGAGGGTAGTACTTCCCCTAACGATCCGGCCCATTCATGCTGAAATCAGCGTGGATATACTACCGTTAGAATGTGCTTGTCACTGAAGATGTAGAAAAAAAATTAACACATTCGCAGCTATTGATGCTTGTATTTATGATGCATTTGACTAATATTTTATAAATAAGCAATCAATACAAAGTAAATAATTATAAAACTTACCTTAGCCTTGCAACTTTTGCCCCAACACTGTTGACAAATTAAAAAATAATAATAATTTATTTATTATCAAAAAGGAGATTGTATTACTTAAGTAATATTTTTTGACAAGTGGTAAGTGGTAAACGAATAGCTTGTATTATTTAGTATAATGCTCTCGTCGAATGACTATGACCATCCGGTAATTTGCAAATCTGGTAATTTGCGAATCTGGTACTAACAAGATCTGTTATTATGCTTCTGAACCACTAGTAGATCGTTGTCTTAGAGTGAAAAGTTAATAAGTATCGTTGTTCTACGTTTTACTATCATAATCACCTTCCCACCACCTTTATTCTTTACTATTGTCTTTACTTTACTTGTCTGTACTTTGTCTTTAATTACTGCTCTGCTCCCGTCGCCGTGCCGTAGCGTGATGTTACATTGCCTATAACCTTTCCCAAGAACTAGACTATCATAAAGAGCGTATCGCGTTTAAACATAAACAAATTCTTCTGGTTTATATAATTGTACTTTATCTACCCACGGTGCGTCTACAGGTTCGTGACTGCCCCGTACAATATCAAAATATCTCTTTCTTAACTGTAGTAATTTTTGTCTGTCATCATTCAGTAAGCCGTATTAGCAAGCTATGCCAGCCATTTTGACTTCTCGTTTCTTATACGATCTCAAAGAGAGACAACGGCCAGTTTCGTCGTACTTTAAATGACTTTAAATTTTTCATGTTCACTTTTAATTATTCATTACGTCTATGTCACAAATTATCACTGGTTCATGCTAGTCTAAAACCTTAGTCATAAATACTGCGCTAGTGCCGACGAGAAACTATTTTGTATAAAACAAAACACTACTATTAAAAATGTATGGGATTGACATAAGCTAACGCCAACGCTTATGTCATTCTCATACATTTTTTTATCTATTCTATGAATAGAATAGAAATTTTTGACACTTGTCTAGGGCCTCTGCTCAGTTAAATGTACCTTCACCAAGCCTAAATGTATAGCAGCAATAGTTATAACAAATAAAATAAATACAGTTCATACCCTCGAGTCGCAGTTTTCACCATCGCACTGTAATCCAATAAGATAAACAAAGCTATCGTATATTATATACAAGCAATACACTTCAACAATACAATGCAATATTGAGCTAGAAAACGGGTTTATTTGTGTAAACTTTCTCAGTAAACAAACGTGGGGAAGATTCTAGAATTGCGGTTTACATTCTTATGTCACGTGTATTGGAGGCACCGAGTATTATTTTTACTAAGGTACGATCAACTTCTCAAGTGATTATCGTAGCTTATGAACGTGCAAAGCTAAAGACACATACATTACCAAGTAGGGCAGGAGATGGAAAAGAAAGCAGTCTGATTTACCTCTCCCACAACCAATTTCCCCCCTTTCCATTTTTCTTGCCTCCCTCAATCCCTTCAGCTTCACCACTCCCTTCACGGTATGTGGCGGCTTCGCGGAGTCCCTGTCATTGCAGGAGCAATGCTAGGAACTCTGAATCGTCCATAAGCGATAGTTACCACTTACCGTCACGTGCGCTGTTAGCTCGTTTGCCATTGTCAGCAATAAATAAAAAAAATCGTGGTAATGTTATTCCCCTGCTGCGCAAAAACTTATCATCATTTTCCTATCCACCTTTACTACTAGTAATAGACCTGACTAGGAGTGTTTATTCTTAATTAGAATTAAATGTGAGTGAAACTGAATTGAACTGAATATTACAGTAAGAGTAATTTATGCAAACAATTATAAATTGTACATACCTTGGTACTACAATACTCGCCGATACACTGGGAATTAAATTGAAACTTTATATTTTACCACAGGTTATAGAAAAGCTAGATGAAACGTTTTACTAAAATTAGATAGAAATACGCGGCATGAAAATTTTTCAACGCATACAGCACACATTGCTTTAATTATTTCGGTCTGATCCCCTGTACCTTAAGCCCTGGGGAATCGGTTTATTTTGATTATATTTTCTTTGGGAAAACTTTGTCCTTTTGCTGTTTTTTCTCTTTTCCGCTAACTTTTTTTAAGCCACGCAGTAGAATTTGCTATGGTTTTTACTACCCTTTAAGACATTTCTTTCGAAAGTTTAGAAATAATTAAAGCAGTCATATACAGTCGACAAAAGTCGAAAATTGTAAGGGTTTGTAATCAAAAGCATAAAAGTAGTGCCTAGTCTTGGGTAAAATGACACAATACTTGTACCGGATATTATCTTGTCTGTGCACACAATCATGTATGGAAGGAAGTATTTTTGTTATACTTCGATACATATATCTGAACATACCTCTTTTACATAATATATTTAATATTGATTAATCTTTTTTGTAATTTTGCCTTTTGCTAGCTCATCAGCACTTTTTAGTCTGCTGCATTTATTTAGGATATCATTTAAAATTTTTAGCAAATAAAATACCATTGACATGCATCCAATTCCTTTGCACTGTAATAAATCAAAGTACTTTATCAATAACCCATAGAAGTATTAAATAAGTTTATTTAATATATTTTTTTTTTTTAATATTAGCCTACCAAAGTGACTCCACCCCGCCTAATGGTAAGCAGTCAGTGGAATCTAGAAGTGGTGGCCACCATACCATTTTCTTAAACTGCTGGTATGGTCGCCTCCACTATGGCGGCTGGGAATGGAATTAGGGGAAGGGAATGAGGGAGGTGGGGAAAGAGGAAAGGGAGGAAATTAGGCCTCCGGCGCTCTTACTCACCAAACGAAACGCAGTAGTACGGATACTAGTCGTTACTATGAGAGGGTAGTACTTCCCCGGACGATCCGGCCCATTCATGCTGAAACCAGTGTGGATTTACTACCGTCGAAATATATATAGTATAAATAAAGCATTAATTTCACAGTGGGCAGTGGCTACGCAAATTCCTTGGCATTGCAGATGTCTACAAGTGACAGTTACCACTTAACACCAGGAAGGCACGTCAACCTGTCAATGGAAGCAATAAAAATAATAGATTCAGATTGGGTTTTTTATTATGGTGTTTCGAAAACCTTCCAATGCGGGTAATCGAAGTAACAGGCGGTGGCCTATAATTTAAACAATATAGTGAATTGAATAATTAGGAAATTTTTTAGGTTTTATATTAAGTTTTAACTTACATAAGATGTACAGGAGACGCCAACACACTGAAACAAAATCCAAATGATAAATAAATCCTTTGGTTGGTTGAGCTGAGCTGCAAGCTACCAACGGGGTCCACAGGTGGCGGATAGTGGAATGGCCACCAGATATGGTGGTTAGCTGCGAATATATTGCATAAGCAGTCCCCGACCAGCAGCGGCAGGGTTATCAGGAAGTAGTGGGATACCTGGTGGGACAGGATTACCTATAAAAAACTACAAACTCCTATAACGACCCTGTGACATGGCGAATTAATGCCGCCAGTAAATAAGCATTCCCCTGATATGGGGCAGCAGCCATATCAGTACTGGCAGAAGGCCGAAGAATAGTTTTCTGGAAGGGCTTCCGTCAGACACCAAGAATCGGCTCGCCGGTCTTTGAACTGCGGTGCAGAAAGCAACGGGAAACTACTGCACTATATTCCCAAAAAAAAGAAACTGATGCAAATGGAACAAAAAGGAAATAACGTTCTTGACAACGGGCTTTCACGATGTAATATGCCGTGGCGGTCTGAGTCCGGCAGGAGTAGAAACAAGGCTACTCAGGTCGTCATCCAGCGAAACCCTTGTAAAATAGGAACCTGGAATGTTAGGACAATGTTACCGGCGGGAAAATTGGAAGAAGTAAAAAGAGAAATGGGAAGACTGAAAATAGATATATTGGGATTATGTGAGGTAAGATGGGAAGGAAGTGGAGACTACTGGAGTGATGAATACAGAGTCATATATACCGCAGGGGTTAAAGGAAGCAATGGGACAGCAATAATACTTAATAAAAAATGGGGGAATCAAGTAGAAAATATTATACACCACAGTGATAGAATAACACTAGTAAAGATAAAAACTAAACCAATTGATACAGTAATTATACAAGTTTATATGCCAACAGAAAGTTACCCAGAAGAAGACATAGAGGATATATACGAACAACTAGATGCACTAATGGAATTGACCTATGAAAAGGATAATTTGTATGTAATGGGAGATTTTAATGCAGTAGTTGGAGAGGCAATGGAGGGGAACATAGTAGGTAGATATGGACTTGGAAATAGAAATAAAAGAGGAGACAGGCTGGTACAGTTTTGTAAGGAGTATAATTTGACTATAACAAATACAAATTTTGAGCAACCTAAAAGAAGAAGGTACACTTGGAAATTGCCAGGCAACATAGGAAGATTCCAGTTAGATTACATATTAGCGAAAAAAAAATATAAATACATGGTACTTAACTCTAAAACTTACCCGGGAGCGGATATTAGCACTGACCATAATTTACTTGTTGGTAAAATTGACATAAATATCAAAAGAAGTAAGAAGAAACGTAAAGCCAAAGATATTGATCTCAATAAATTAAAAGATGATAACATTAGAGTGCAATATAGTAATAAGTTGGGGGAAAAAATGATAGAACTTAATAATAAGGATATAGACAATAATATAAATGAGAAATGGTGCAATATAAGAGATATAATAAAGTCTAGTGCAGAAGAATGCCTAAGTAAAGAGAAAATTAAACCTACGAAAAAATGGATGGATACAGAAATAATGGAACTATTACTAGAAAGAAGAAAATACCGCAATAAAGAAGATGAAAATAGTATTAAAATGTATTGAAAACTTACGAATAAAATCACTCTGAAGTGTCGACTGCGAAAGGAAAAAGAAGTAGAGAAAGACTGCGAGAGTATAGCTCATTTCATGAAGATGGGAAGGATGGACATAGCATATAGCATTATTAGAAACATAAATAATAAACATAAAAAGAAATCTACAGCTATACTAGATGAAAATGATAAAATATTGATAAGTAATGAAGATATATTGGAAAGATGGAAGAATTATTTAGAAAACTTGTACAGCGGTAAAGGATTAACACAAGGTGATATAGAAGATGAACAAGAAGTAGAAGAAGTAATGATAGGTCCGGATATAATGAGAGAAAAATTCGACAGAGCTCTAAACAGTATCAATAATGGAAAGGCAGCAGGTGATGATGGTATATACATAGAAATGATAAAATACGCCAGCAATGATGAAGTAGTGGAAGAGATATTTAAAATAACAAAATTTATTTATTGTACTGAACAAATGCCAAAGATTTTATGACAACTAAGATATTCACATTGCCGAAAAAACAGAACACATTAAAATGCGAAGAACATCGAACTATAAGTTTGGTTTCTCAAGCTTCCAAAATTATACTGAAAATCATCCAACACAGAATAAGAGATAAAATAGAATATAACTTAGGCAACGACCAATACGGTTTTAGAAAGGACAGAGGAACCAGAGAAGCAATTTTGGCCCTGAGACTAATCATAGAAAGAAGAATGGACATAGGACTAAACACCCATATAGCATTTATAGATTTAGAAAAGGCGTTCGACAATGTTGACTGGAAGAGGATGATGAGAATATTGAAGGAAATTGGATTGGATTTTAGAGATAGAAGAACTATATTTGAATTATATAAGAACCAAGAAACTATTATAGAAATCGGAAACGAGAGAGGAAGAGCAGGAATAAGGAAAGGAGTAAGACAAGGTTGTTCACTTTCACCACTCATTTTGAATGTTTTATAGAATCAGCCATAAAGAAAATCTCAGAAACATCAGATAAGGGTGTTAAGTTTAATGGAGAAACAATACAATTCATACGATTTGCTGATGATATTGCGGCATTAGCAGAGTCACAGAATGACCTACAGAAACTTTTAAACACCATGAACAACATATTTAAAGAATTTTCTCTTAAAATTAACATTAAAAAGACTAAAATACTAAACATATCCAAAGCTAGTTTGAACTCACACAGAACAATAAAAATAGAAAATAACCCACTAGAAAATGTAATCCAATTCAAATATCTCGGAAGCCTTATTGTACAAGATGCTAGATGTATACAAGACATAAAAACCAGAATAGCAATAGCAAAACAAACATTTCATAAAAACAGAAATAAATTTACATCTAAAATATCAAAACAAGTGAAAAAGAAATTTATAAAAACTTATGTTTGGAGCATAGCACTGTATGGGTGTGAAACGTGGACAATGACACAAAGAGAAAGGGATATGTTGGAGGCATTTGAGATGTGGTGCTGGAGGAGGATGGAGAAAATAAGTTGGACAGAGAGGATCACAAACGAAGATGTGTTGAGAAGAGTGAAAGAAAAGCGGACCTTGCTAAGGACAATAGAAAGTAGAAGAGGAAAGATGATTGGCCACATTATACGACATGACAGCTTTATAAGAAACATCATAGAAGGGAAAATAAAAGGAGAAAGGAGAAGCGAGGTAGGGGAAGACCACGGATAAACTATATGAGTCAAATAAAGAAAAGTGCTGGTGCCATGTCGTATAAGGAGGTTAAAGAGATGGCTCTGGACAGGGAGAAGTGGCAGGAATTGCATCAGTTCCACCGACAAGAGTCTAACTCTTGAATTATGGAGGGATGGAAATCAATCTATACTTGAGCCAAATGCAATGAAGAATGTTTATATACAAATCTATGTCAAAGCAGTTGATCTTTTCACAAACAAATAATTTTTAATAATTTCTTTTTCTTATAATATTGTAATTAAAATAATAATGTGGTTTCGACTATCATTGTTCCGATAGTTTTAAACCTAGTCATTGGAATCACTTCCAAGAGCTTCCACAAACAACTGAAGGGGCTAGAGCGTGATAATAACCTACTTTTAATTTAATATCCTTTAAGTATTATTTCTTAATAGCTCGCAGAACTGACGGTCGTTGGAGCCGAAAGGTTCTAGAGTGGCGACTACGAACCGGAAAACGCAGCGTTGGCAGAGCCCTCACAAGGTGGACCGACGACCTTATAAGGGTGGCTGGCAACCGATGGACAATTTTCTTTTTAACAACTACAAACAACGCAACAAATTTTGTAAATGCATACATGTTCATGCACACATATATTTTCACTGAGCGGGAATCGAACCCGCGACCTCTGCGTGGCAGTCCATACACAGTATCACCGAACCACAGAGGCAGTCAAAATGAGGGTATGAGGGCGGCGTACGATCAGCCACCGTGGTGAAAATTGGGGTATACCCATCAGTGGACGTCTTTTGGCTGATATGATAATGATTATGAAATAATCTTTCTTACCCCCGATGAACAGTTGTCTCCTTCACACTGTAATAATTAGTCTTCTTAGCATTTTGACAGTAAAATAAGTTTATATTGTGCTGGCCCAGAAGGCATTAACACTAACACATTAACTGCATTGACAGAAGCAGCCATAAAGTCCTCCACCAAGGTGTTAGTGCATGCAGGGCACAAAACATATTTTGCAACGTGGCCTGCGTGACTTGCATGGGATGGGATGTGAAGAATTAGAGTTACTTCATTATTCGTTATTTCAATATTGCAATACCCTTTTATTGATCCTGAGTCTTTTAACACATTCAGTGCCACTGACACGCCTGGCGTGTTCTCACCCATCCTTATCGCCATGCCGCGAGCACGCCAGGCGTGCTCTCTGTTTTTCATCAATATTTTAAACATTTACCTATATTTTTTATTGAAACTCTTATGGCATAATTCTCATGCTGTAAGCTAAAGAATTCTGAAGTGGTTCCATGATTTAACAATTTTTTTATGTTATCAAAAAAAGGTAATTATGTAATGCCGCGAACACGCCAGGCGTGTTCAATTACAAGAGTTCTCAACCTTTTATTGATAAGTCAATTTATTAAACTTAAAATGCTAATGCTGTGTGTGTGTGTGTGTGTGTGTCTGTGTATGTGTGTGTGAGTCTGTCTGTGGCATCGTAGCGCCCAAACGGGTGGTCCGATTTTAATTTAGTTTTTTTTGTTTGAAAGGTGAATATGCTGGGAGTGTTCTTAGCTATGTTTGGTGAAAATTGGTCCAAGATGGCCGCCGTGACAAAACGATCGTTGATATTTTTCTTCCACAACGCCCACGTTATGGGTATCAGGGTAAGGGTTTGGCGAGTAGATTAATACTCAATATGACAAATTCAAATTCAAAGATGGCGATTTAAGTACGTATTTTCACAACTTCCTCAATATGGGTATCAAATTAATCGTAAATAAGTAACAAAAAGTTGACATTCCCTGAACAAATTACGATAATTACTTACCGTGAAATCTATTTCTTGCCATAATTCAACTTTTACAAATACAAACACTTGTAAAAGCACTATTTATACACCGTAACGACTGAAAGGCTCATGAATAAGCACGGCTCGTCGCTAAATATAGTTTTTTATGATTTTACCTTTATACAGTGCCAGTAAACACGCCTAGCGT
Organism: Parascotia fuliginaria; assembly: GCA_963082885.1. Taxonomy (NCBI): domain Eukaryota; kingdom Metazoa; phylum Arthropoda; class Insecta; order Lepidoptera; family Erebidae; genus Parascotia; species Parascotia fuliginaria. Next base: position 7,642,770 of record OY720197.1, read on the forward strand.
GTCCACGTAATTTCATCTTGCAGTGCCGAGGGCACGCCTAGCATGTTCGCATTTTTTATAGGGCGGCATCGCCGGGAACTAGTAGAAAATTTACGTGGCAGTGAATGTGTTAAACGGGGCGTGAAAAAGCACCTCACTAAGCCGCTGTAGTGGAGGCGACCATACCACCAGTTTCAAACGATGGCTTTTTGAATGATGACCACCAATTCTGGATTCCACCGACTGCTTACCATCAGGTAGAGTGGAGTCACTTTTACATAGTTCAAATTTACTTGAAATACTTACTAAACTTTCGCAATTCATTTTCTGACACTAAAACAAAAAATAAAAATGTAATTCGGTGTTTCGAACTGAAGAGTGTATGTGACCTTCAACATTCTTTCAATTAGCGTGACGATTATGGTTAAAACAGCTAAATGTCAATATTGAACTTATTTGAATTAAAACGTAATTTGTCAAAATTCAGTTTTTAAGTCTGTAGTAATAACTTAATTGTAGACTGCTGGTATAACCGATATAAATAATAACTTTACTGTAAACCATGTTATTATTTAGGATGCGTGTTGAGATGTATGTACGTCACTAAGCTGCGTCTCCCAACAGTCCATATCACGTCTATGGTTACAATCTGTATTGTCAAGTGTGTGCTCGTATTGTAAAAATTATAACAGTTTTTGGCCTACCTAAACTAAACCTCAACAATAATTAGGTAAGTGTACAAAAACAAAAATAAAACTTACTCGTGCCTGACAATTTTTTTCAGTACACTGCAATCAAAAAATAATAATATTAAATAATGCAGATAGATTGTAATTAACTCCAAACCATTTTTTTCTTCATTGCTTGAATCTAGTGGTGAACCACAAGAGAAAGATAAAAAAATTAGATTCTTTAATTTAATAATAATATAATAATACCAGCCTGTTTACTGTCCCACTGCAGGGCAAAGGCCTCTTCTCATATAGAGAAGGAATGAGCATTAATCACCACGCTTGCTCAAGGCGGATTGGCAATTTCAGACTTTTAAGTCCAGGTTTCCTCACGATGTTTTCCTTCACCGTCAGTCAGAAATGTCCAAGATAATTTTAGAAAATACATATGATTTGGTACTTGCCCGGATTCGATCCCACTACCTCGTGTTTACGAATCGGGTGCCTTATCCACTGGACCATTTCGACTATACTTATACATGAATTTAATACATTTAAAATATTATTTTTACTATACTCTGCCACCCATAACGCTATGATGTACAAAAGCAGAGTTTCTTTCGAAAAGCACATTTAGTTTTGTGCACCAATATATCGAGAAATACATAAATTTTAAACCTTAACACCCAGTTTCTGAAAGGCTGATCAATGAAAAATTAACTAATCACCTGTTAAATTTAATGTGAAGTACCAATTGGATTGCTAAAAGCATGAATAATTAGTTTAATTTGGTATGATTAGTATCTAATTGGAGGCAATAGAGACAACTAACATGAGATCAAAAATTTTTCGTTGACCAGCCTTTCAGAAACAAGCAAAACGTTGCTAAACCAAATCCAAAATATAATTATGTCATGTATTACCTTATCATCGGCGCTGGACCGGCTCACGGAGACCATAACAGTTTCAAGTGTTAACCAATCTTGTTCTGTCGTTTTATTCACGTCTACGTTCCTCAACAAGGTCTTTATAGCATCTCGCGATATAGGCGGGTCACCGTTTACAGCTAATTTAACTTTTGTAGTTTTTTTCTGAAAAATGTGTAGAATTATGAATTTTGAATAGGCAGTGATAAAACGTTGGCAGATCTCCTCTCTGGATATTTTTTTGTTAAATTGAGTAGCTTGTTGACAGTAGCTTGCTATAGTGTGGTCATAAGGACCCACCAAAAACCCTGCCAAGATATTTTTAACATAAGATAGAAGGTTCGTTATTCAATAATAACGAGCCTTGTAGTTGTGTATTTTTAATTATTTTAAAATTAAATCAAATTTTTAGGTACTATCAACTCAAATTATAATTAAGTATATCACTTTTATACTAAATGAGATCTTATAAAACATAAATACTATGATCTTATAATATCGTATTGGATCAATCTGTAAGGATATTAAAAAGTGTTAAATATATAAATAAATAAATAATTAAATATATATGTAGTCAATAAACCATAATATGTTTAAATCTTAGGTGGACTTACCTGTAACCTCGCGTGCTGAAACATACGTGCGCCGTTATCATATTTTCCGTTCCACGCATTGACAATATTTAAGTTAATTCCGACCTTGATGCAATGCGTACAAAGCCACCGGTAGGTATACCAGTGGATGCACGGGTAGCGATCCATAATAATAATAATAATAATAATAATAATAATTTATTTCAAAAAAAGTAAGTACAGATGTGAATATAACCTAAGTTTTACAATTTCATATTGTTGTATGATTCAAAAACTGTACAATAAATTTAACCCTGCCTCTCAAACTAGGATAACCTGTATCTTGAGAGACAGTGTTCAGCCTTAATAGTATCTACACAACAAATACAAATGGTAGACTGTGTCGTTCTATGACTACACATTAATTTGAACTGTCGTAAACAAACATTTTATCAAAAATTTTATTTATAAATTAAAAGAGCAAAATAAAAAATAAAAAAGAGTAGAGACTGTCTGCGTGCGTAGGAACGTGTATGTGTATATAATTATGTGTGTGTGTTTTAGTGTGTGTGTGTGTGTGTGTGTGTGTGTGTGTGTGTGTGTGTGTGTGTGTGTGTGTGTGTGTGTGTGTGTGTGTGTGTGTGTGTGTGTGTGTGTGAGCGTGTGTGTGTGTGTGAGTGTGTGTGTGTGTGTGTGTGTGTGTGTGTGTGTGTTTTTTCCATATTTGAGTATATTTTATTTTGGCGACGTGAGTAAGGACTCTGTCTGAGCATAATCCTGTTGTAATAGCCACTCTGTGACTTTAGACTTAAGTTTGAATGTGTTTAGGTTCGAGATGGATATCGTGTTGTGGATTTTTTGATATATGCGTGTACTTAATGTATGGTATTGATGTGCTGCGAATGTTGTATTATGTCGTGCCCGTTTGAGGCGCAAAGTTCTCTTTTTTGGGTCTGATGACGGGACACTTGAATGCCCTCTCAGTACAGATCGTAGCACAAAGAGTTGGCGGACTGATAGAATTTTGCAGTCTGAGTACAACCTAGTTGTCGGGTATCTGCGGGGCCTTTTAGTCATTACTTTAAGAATTGCTCTTTGTGCTCTCTCCACTCTGAGAAGGCAAGTCTTTGTTGCACCACCCCAGGCTGGAATGCAATATCCCAGTACGGATTGGCACAGAGCAAGATATACCATCCTCAAGGTATCGGCATTAGCCGATTCCCTGAGAGACTTGAAGATGTGTATAAGACGCATTGTCCTCGTAGTGAGAGTGTCTATCTGTTTGTCCCATTTCAAGCAAGCATCTATCTGTACTCCTAGATATTTTACGCTATCAGTTCTAGCAATTACAGGGCAATGGCAAAGGGTTTCAGGGTTAGGGCAAGAGTGTGCTGTTATGAAATAATTTTGAGCCGGCGCAAGATTTTGACGAATGGCGAAGGGAACAAAAGAAGTTTTGTTTAAGTTAAGTGTGAGCAGGTTTGAATCAAGCCACTCCATTAGTTTTGACAGGGCAGCTTCTGCTTTGTTTTTGACAATATCCCAAGTAGTGCCATACACCAAAACCACTGTGTCGTCAGCGTATGCGTAGATTTTACAATTAGGGAGGTCCATTTTGCAAAGGTCATTGACGTATACCTGGAATAGCGTCGGGCCTAGAATACTGCCCTGAGGTATTCCGTACGTCACTACATTCTCCTCGCTAAGGTGTGTTTCGATCTTAACACATTGTGTCCGGTTATTAAGATAGCTCTTAAACAAGTCTAATGGTTCCCCACGCACCCCAAGTTGTTCCAACTTTGAAATGAGCTTGGGAACAGAAACTGTGTCAAACGCCTTGGAGAGGTCAAGAAAGATAGCCAAACACTTAGTTTTATTATCGAGGTTCATTGAGATCTCCCGCGTAAGGTCGAGGACTGCATCTTCTGTTGACACACCCGTTCGAAAACCATACTGGTTTTTGGCTATAATATGATGTTTGTCCAGAAACTTCTTCAAGCAGTTATTCAGATATCTTTCATAAATTTTGGAGAGAGCTGGTAATACAGATATAGGCCTATAGTTGTTGACACAGTTTCTGTCCCCTCCTTTGTAGATTGGGTGTACTATTGCTTTCTTAAGAGCATCTGGAAATACATTAGCCCGGAGACAGCGATTCATAAGGAAGGTAAGTGGCGTGATCAAAGCAGACCTACAATCTTTTAGTACTTGGGACGAGATACCATCCCATCCAATCGCACTGTCACTCCGCAATTGCAGAATAAGAGATTCCATCTGGGCCTCATCCACCTCTAACAAAACTAGGGAATTCATTGGAGAGCTTTGCTTTAACATGTTGATCGAAACAGTGGGGGATCGTGACATTATTTCAGCGGCTAGGTTTTTACCTACATTGCTAAAAAACTGGCATACTTCATTTATGGAAGACTGAGGGGAATCCTTTGTTTTCAAAAGTACATTGGGGCTGTCGCGTATTTTATTTGTATTAGTTATTTCTTTGATTGATTTCCATAAAGCTTTAGGGTTGTTCTTGTTTTTTTCTAACTGATTAGATTCATAAGTTTTTTTTAAGTTTCGAAGTAAATCATTGCAGAAGTTGCGATAACGTTTATATGTGGTTTTTAGAATTAAATTGTCTGGATCTTTTGTTGAATTTTTGTGCATTCTGTCTCGATTTCTTATGCATTTAAGTAGGCCGGGTGTAATCCACGGCTTTAAGGTTCTCTTCATTCTAGGAATTTTGACAATTCGTGAGTTTTTAAGTATGACCGATTTTAGTATGCTTATAAACTCAAACATGGCGGTATTAGGATCGTTTATACAATATATTGGGCTATAGTCTACATTTTTCAGATCCAAGACAGCAGCCTCGTAATTTAGACGAACAATGGTACGAAAGGTACTGTTACTGTTATTGGCCTTAGTAATGGATATAAGAACAGGTTTATGGTCTGTTTGATACGTATCCAGGACGAGTGTTGTGGATGGTAACTTGGATTTCAAAAATATATGATCGAGACAATTTTCCATTCGAGTTGGCAATAAATGTGTAGGTATTAGACCGTAGGAAGCGTTTAAAGTTAAGAGTTCAAAACCTCGATCATTTATGTGTCCTGGTGTTATATCAGTATTTAAATCACCCATTAGGACTATGTTGGGAATAGAAGCAATTTTTTCATAAACATTATTTAGGCTTGATATAAAACTTTGAAAATTTTCATTTGAGTTAAATGACGGGGACCGGTAAATGGCCACCACGGCCAACGTTTTATCGACTTCACAAATAAGACAGCTTCCACAGTTAAAAGGCGGTTCCCATACATGACATTGTAGTCCTGATTTGGTATATATAATGACTCCATCATTTTGATTAGAGTTTGAAGAAGTTGAGTGAGGTTCAAAGCCATCCAATATAGGTAGCTTGCTGACCTTGTTAAGCCAACATTCCGTTAGAATAACAAAGTCAAACTCCATTTTTGTAGATTTTATAAGAACCAGGAGATGATTAAAATTTTTGTTAACACTTCTTATATTCATGTGAAACAGGTTCAAATTATTTTTGTCTTGGCTTATATACTTTGGACAGTCGTCAGGATTACAACTAAAGGAATTACCTGATGTAATGTTGTCGAGATCATCATTAATATCATTAATTTGATTAGCCATTTGAAGTATGAGATAAAGGCAATTCTGGAACTAGTGATTTTGACTTTACTTTACAAGATTTAAGTGTTGGATTAATTCGTCGCTTTTTTATGTATATCAGGGAGTATGCGTGTGTTTCTGTGTATGGTTTGACGGTAGTGTATAGTATGAATTGATTTCCGTGAATCATTGTGTAAGGTATGTGAGGTGTGTGTGAATATTGTGTCAATTTATTGATAAATGAGCCGACAGTCATTAATTGCTGTAACCTTAAAACTAGAACAGAGGTTTGTACAATTAGTCACTTATTCATGTTTTCACCGAGGTCACTGAGACATTTTTCTGACTGTATGAGAATTTGTTTTTCTCCTTCCAATTTGCGAAGGAAGATATTGTTATTCGAAATCCAGCAAAATTTGAAAGCGTGAGTCTTAGCAAACTCTCGAGCTAGGTAAAATAATTTTTTAGAGCTTGTAGGAAGTTTCTCTGTAATATAGATAGGTTGTATTTTACCTGGAATCCCGATCAAGGTTGTATTTAGTTTATGTTCTCTGTCTTTCTCTTTATTGTAGGCTCTTGTAGCCGATATGAAAGTCTGCTTAGTTTGAACAGCTGAAAATTCTGCAATGAGAGGTCGAGGGACGGCGGGATTCATCGCTTTACCCGGTAGGCGGTATATGTCCCGTATGTTGGATTGAGAAATTGGGGCTCCAATAACATGACCGATCTTGCAAACGGTTTCTGTCAAGCTGTTGCAGGATTCTGTAGTTGCCGACGGGATGTTGCGTATTTCTATAGTTGACGATCGTGAATCTTGTTGTAGGTCAAGTATCTTTTTTTCTAAATTCTCGATATATAGTTTCTGGAGCTGTCGTTCTTTCTTCAAACTTTCTACTTCTTTTTTCATATCTTCAAACTGCTTGTTCAGAAAAGACATTGATTGAACAATATCTTCATTAGACTTGCGTATTTTATCATTAGACGCCTGTATCTGAGCGTTTTGTGACTTAATTACTCCAATATCTGATAACAACTTATTCATAAGGGTAGTTTGCTCCGCAAGTGTCTTAGAGATGCCAGATTCCTGGTTTAGATTCTGGGGATCTATCTCACATGGCGGCGATTCATTTGAACGAAAGCGTTTGCCTCTTTTCGTGGTAACGCAATCGCTCATTGTCACTGCTGAGTTTATATCAGGTTCGGATTGAGTCTGATTCTGATCCAAATTAGTTTTTTGTATCTTGGTTGGTGTACGTTGTACCTTGGGTGGCGTGCGTTGCACACTAGACATGTTTATTGAAATAGTAGCACAAAAGTATAAGTTTATATAAATACCAATGATGTCAATTTGTGGCTGAGAACTTCAAAGTATACAACTCGGTGGCTCGAGTAAAGTTGATGTGAGAGCGTAGCTGATCCGATGTACGTAGCCGCTTCGTAGAACCGTAGCACAGTTGTAACCGTCGTAGCCCTGACGTCAGCTATGCGTGGTGGGAAGTGTTATTTCGTAGCCGATGGTAACACTCACGGTGGCTCGGTGTGCAACCAATGGATCTTTGACGCAGGTGGTCGACGGATCGAGACCAGCCAACCACACTTTCACTTTTCGAAAACAGTTTTATAAAATTGTATGCGTCTCTCTCTAGGACCGCCTAGGGGGAGTGGCGAGTACATATAAACCGTCAAGGAGTGACAAGGAATCGATTTTAACAGTCTATAGCCAATCACAGAAATTAGCGCAAACAAATCACCAAGAGAACCGACACACGTCTACCTCGTCTAACGTTCACTGGCCGACCAATCCATAGTTTGCTCAGTGTTTTATAATAATAAGAGTAGTAATTATAGTAGTAATACAGCACTCCACAATACTGATGTTTGCCAATGACGTAAAACTCGTACTCCCAATAAGCAATACTGCCGACAAAGTCAAACTTCAACAGGACATAGACAATATTTATCATTGGAGCACGGAAAATAACCTAACCCTAAATATTAATAAGTGTGCCATTGTGTCTTACTCTAATAAAGCATTACCAATACTGAATGCCTACACGCTGAACTACGAGTGCCTCACCCGCGTATTTATTTATAGATCCACGCTGATTTTAGCATGAATGGGCCGGATCGTCCGGGGAAGTACTACCCTCTCATAGAAGATCGACTTAAGAGTAGTAGTATCCGTACTACTGCGTTTCGTTCGGTGAGTGAGAGCGCCGGAGGCCCAATTTTCCCCCTATCCTCTTTCCTCACCTCCCTTATTCCCTTTCCCTAACCCTATTCCCAGCCGCCATAGTGGAGGCCACTATACCAGCAGTTTAAGACGATGGCTTTTGGTACAGTGGCCGCCACTTCTGGATTCCACTGACTGCTTACCATCAGGCGGTATTAAGAATGTTATAATGTTTTCTGATAAGCTTGGATTGGGATTAGGTAGTTTATTGAATACCCACACTGAGTGGCCTATTATGAATAATTGTTCACCAGGAATAAAATTCAGCACCTTGGTTAGCAATTTAAAAAATACTAACTTAGACTCTCAGTCTACAGTAATCTTAATGTATGGTGACTGTTTATCAGTCACAAAACATAATATATTAGAACTAACTGAAGTTATGGAATTGCTTCATAGTAGTGTAGGTTGTAAGTTTATTATCTGCGCCTTTCCTTATTCATATGCTCTGACTGAACAACAAAATAGGCACATAGGAAAGTTAAATTTACTTCTATACAATAGTACATGTAGTAATAGTGACTACATTAAATTCTTTGACAGTAATATATTTATTAGTAATAATTTTTTATTGACAAAAGATACTATGTATCTATCATTATTTTATAAGCGACATCTTGCTAAGTTATTAGCATATAATTTATTTAATGACACAGGTACCTGTAGGGTATTGAAGAATTTGGTAGGACAGAGTAGTGTAACTACTAACATTTCTTCGTCTAGTAGTTTAAACTAGTAGACGAGACAAAGGATAAGCAGACATTTAATTTAAACTTAGTTCACCAAAATATTCAAGGCTTATCCGGCAAGGAATTAGAAGTAGAATTATTTTAAAAAAACTATAACATTCATATTTTTTGTGTCACTGAACATTGGCTTAAAAGTGACCAATTTATATTTGACAAGGAATACTACAGTATTGGTAGTGCTTTTGCAAGGAAGAAAGCTATTCATGGTGGCTCTCTGGTATATGTTTGTAATAGTATAAAATTTAAGGAGCGTAAGGATATAGTTAAGCTTTCTATTGAGCGCACTATTGAAATATCTTGTGTGGAACTTGAGCAACATGTTATTGTGTGTGTATACAGACCACCACAGAGTGACTTCACCTTATTTGAAACTGTAATGGAGGATGTACTGAAGCGCTTAAGCATTGGTAACAGGCATGTGGTAGTGTGTGGTGATTTTAACGTGAACTTACTCGAACAGTCAGCCATTTGTAATAGATTAATTAGTTTATTCATGTTATTTGACTTAAATTATGTATTCTATGAACCAACCAGAATCACTGCTCATTCTGCTACATGCCTAGATAATATCTTCTGCAATTGTAACTTTTTAGATAGTTCTATATTGAGTGACTTAACATCTGATCACTGTGGGCAAAAAATTGTATTGTCTGTAAGTAGAGTACCTAAAGTAAATTATAAGATCACATGTAGGCCAGTGACTTCTGAACGCCTGAAACACTTTAGCGGGAACATTACTACCAAAGTCACCAATGTAGACCTTAGTTGCGCCGATCCTGATAGCCTCTACCTATCTTTGTTTAACATAATTAAATTAGAATATGAAAATATCTTCAAACCCAAGACTTTTAATAAAAATATTAAAATTAAATTTTGTGACTGGGCAACAACAGGCATCTATAAAAGTAGGGCTAAATTGTATGAACTATATATGGTATGAAAAAATATAATACAAATCCGAACTTTGTAGATTATGTTAGAAATTATTCAAAAAATTTTAAGAAGGCTTGTTGCACAGCCAAATCCTTATATTTGAGCAATAAAATAAAACAATCAGACAATAAAATAAAAGCAACTTGGAGTATTATTAATAGTGAAACTGGTCGTACCAAATTGCACGATACCAATTTTGAACTAAAAGTAAGTAATAAAATTGTTGCAAATAATTTAGATGTAGCACAAACGTTTAACGATTTCTTTATAAAAATACCGGTTAATGCAACTAAGTCCTTAGATTCTTGCCCAGTCAAAGCCGAAACCTTAGCTAGGGGCAGCGTGGGAGAGTGCAGTGTTTACTTTTGTTTCCAGTATATTAACCCCAATGATATTATAAAAGTCTTTAAGTCACTTAACTCAAAAAATACTGGTGACTTATGGGGTATTTCAGTCAAGCTAATCAATAATATAATATTTAGTATAGCTCCACATCTTGCTACCATATTTAATAGATGTGTGGATACAGGCGTGTTTCCTGATCTGATGAAACACAGTAAAGTGATTCCTTTATTTAAAAATGGATCAAAAAGTGACACAAGTAACTTTAGGCCTATTTCCATATTGCCAGCTATAAGCAAAGTGTTTGAGAAAATAATATTGCAACAATTAGAAAGTCACTTTATCTCAAATAACTTATTACACAATGAGCAATATGGCTTTACGAAAGGTCGTTCTACAATAGATGCAGGTGTTACATTAATTAGGCATATTCATAGTGCCTGGGAAAATTCGATGGATGCTATTGGTGTCTTCTGCGACCTCTCAAAAGCCTTTGACTGCGTCGAACACAATACGCTTCTACGAAAACTCAGTCATTATGGTATCAGGGATGCTGCACTCAATCTAGTTGCCTCTTACTTAAGCGATAGAGTACAATATGTTGATATAAACGGAAGTAGGTCTACCGGATTACCTGTAGCTATTGGCGTGCCACAAGGTTCCATTTTAGGCCCTTTTCTTTTTCTGGTTTATATTAATGATTTGCCATTCCATGTTCAGAATTTTTGCGATATTGTACTATTTGCTGATGATACGTCACTTTTATTTAAAGTTGATCGTAAGAATCCGAATATTGACAACGTGAATAATTCACTAGTGAAGGTTCTGGACTGGTTTAGTGCGAATAACCTATTGCTTAATTCCAAAAAAACAAAATGCGTTAAGTTTACTATGCCCAATACTAAAAGTCTAGCTATAAGCATAAGTTTAAATAATGAAACTTTAAGCTTTGTTCAATCTACAGTATTTTTGGGTTTAACTTTAGATAACAAGCTTCAGTGGGGTACCCAAATATCGTGTCTTGCTGGTAAACTTAGTTCAGCAGCCTTTGCAATACGAAAAGTAAGACAGTTTACCGACATTGAAACAGCCAGACTTGTTTATTTTAGCTATTTCCATAGCGTGATGTCATACGGTATACTGCTGTGGGGCAGGGCTGCGGATATTGAGACAATTTTTATACTTCAAAAACGAGCGGTGCGATCTATTTACAATTTGGGCCCTAGAGTTTCATTAAGAGATAAGTTTAAAGAGATAGGTATTTTGACAGTGGCGTCTCAATATATCTTTGCTAACATTATGTTTATCAAGAAAAATATTCACTTGTATTCAAGAAACTGTGACATGCATTCTGTGAATACTCGAGGTAAACATAAGTTAGTTGGTACATACCATCGCCTACATAAAGTAAACAACACATTTGCGGGTCTTGGTGTACGCTTTTATAATAAACTACCCATTGACGTTTCGAATCTACCCTTAGAGAAATTCAAACAAACTGTTAAAAACCGTCTTATTCAAAAGGGTTATTATAATATTAATGATTATTTAAATGATAAAAGAGCATGGGTATAGTTGCTCGTTTAATACAAGAATAATGTTATATTGATTAATTATTATTATTGTAGTTATATTGACTTTGATTAACATTATATAATTATGGGAAAATTTAAAAATAAAAATTATTGACTATTGCAGTAAAAGTTTGATGTGAAGTGAATGCATATCATGATCATTATGAACTCGTAAGACATAACATTTTATTATGGTTCTTTTTACCACCCATGCCTTGCATTGTCATGCTCACTAAAATGTCATGGCTTGTGGTGTCGTATTGGCCGGGTCATCACCTTCCCTCTAATATGGCGAAGGTGATGATGGCTGGTCTGTGCGTCATGCTCGTGAACGGGTGCTACCTGGGATGACTGGTCAATCTTGGCATGGCATACATTTAATACTTAATTCAATATTACCTTGTAGTTCAATATGACTGAGAAATGCATTTACTATTTTTTAATTTTAATTAAAATACGTAGTCAAATTACCATACTAGATGAAACTAAATAATTGTAATCCTCTATTTTCGTTACTTTTCTTTTTTCAAAAATGTTATTAAATAATTAGTTATTTTGTAATAATTACTTTGTATGGTTCTTTGGTTGCGTTGATGTGTTAAAATTGTTAACTCATACAAAAAATTTTAATTATCTGGCGATTGAAAAGAGTGGCGTGAGTTTCTTGCCAGTTCTTCTCACAGCTCTACCTCGTCAGCGAACTGGCTGTAGGTTAATTAGCTGACTTCATGTAATTTGACTTTTCATAAGTATCATTCTGTGATCAAAATGAAATAAATACTTTGACTTTGACTTTGACTTTGCGGAGTGGAGTCACTTTGGTAGGCTATAATATAAAAAAAAAAAAAAAAAAAAATTTACTATACGCGATCTAGGAACCCAGTTTGATTCGCGCCTTACCTTCAATCAGCACATAATTCAGACCTGTAACACTTCAAGTAAAAATCTAGGCTTTGTCATGCGCCAAACAAAAGACTTCAATAATCGTAGTGCTTTGGTTGTTCTATTCAACTCATACGTTCGCAGTATATTAGAAAGCAACTGTGCTTTAGGGAACCCCCATAAACAAGAGTACACATTATTATTAGAGAAAGTTCAGAAAGCCTATATTCGTTACCTATACCTCAAAATATACAATTATTACCCATATATGTACCCCACTCCATTCATACTCGGCATGACAACATACCAGAGTCTAGAACTGAGAAGAAATCTTACGCTCATAAAATACTTCATCTGTCTAATTCGTGGATCTCTGTCTAACCCATCTTTGCTGCAGTATATTTATATAAACGTTCCACCAGCAATTAGAAACTCACTTCATCCGCGAAAGCGTCCACTATTTTACATGCCTAGAAATAGTACCGTTACTCTTTTGAACAGCCCTCTTTACCTAGCTCTGTCGCATATCAATAATATTTTACTATTAGATGAATCTTTGGATCTATTTAGTGATAAGGAACTGAGACTCTTGACCATAAGTGAGCGTTGCCTTGAGTCAATTGCATCTCCTAGTACAATTTCTTAATAGAAACTACTATGTATCTATCTACCTACTTTTATTTATTATTATAAGTCATGTACTTATGTTAAAGTTCCTACTATCTTAAGTGTTGTTGTGTATAAATATTCTATTCTGTTTCTCTAATAATTTTAATTTTTTTTCCTTGTATTTTTTATTTTATTTTGCATTGTATGATTTCAACAGCTAAATATTTAAACAATGTTAATCTTGTTACAAATCTATAGGTAAATCCACTTTATTGGCACCCAAGATACAGGCTTGCCTAGTTTGGGGTCAATGTTAAAACTATGTTATGTACTTACTTTTGGAAATAAAGTTTTATTATTATTATTATTATTATTATTATATTTTATGTAAGTTCTTACCAATAACTTGTACGTGTGGTTTATACTGTCAGTGTAAGTTGGTAAATAAATAAATAAATAAATAAATACGTAGTAAACGTAACCATCGGGTAGTCAAAAAAATTAATTATAATACTGCCCAATACCCCCTCGGTTCTCTTCCTTTTTCCTTTTCCTTCCTCGTCTTATCCTCCCTGCAGGGTCGGCAACAACTTGGCTTGTTATTATTATATTATTTACTATCAGGTAGCCAGGTGGTATGCTCGTTTTTGTTTTAAATATAATTCAACAAAAAAACATAGACTTTGGTCAAGCATTTGACTCTGTTTCACTTATGTATTAAATTTAATACAAGCTTCGTTACATTACATCTTTGGTTACTGCTCTGCTCCCATCGCCAGTAGTGTGATGTTACATAGCCTATAACCTGCCTCAATAACTGGGCAATGAAACGCAAAAGAATGATTGAAATCCGACTGGTAGTTTCAGAGATTAGCGCGTTCAAACAAACTAACAAACTTTTGCTTTATATAATACTCGTAGTATAGATAGCTTAATCCTTTTAGCACTTACTCGTGACTTATCAATAACAGGTATGTAGATAGCTCCCTGTAATATTAATTATTTATTAATATTTTATTAAGTCTATAAATAAGCTGTTTTTCCAACGTAGTCCACCCAGAGCACTCTTCCGAAAAATACCAGCGCGAATAGTACCTAGCCTAAACAAAGAGATCATCTGCCAAAAATATACACACACACACACAAACTTTTGCATTTATAATATTAGTAGGATTAAGATGTTTATTTGGTTGTTCTCAACTTGTAATGGCGAGTAGGTAAATGTTTGCATAGACACAGCCAAGTGATCAAAATTGCCCATTGAATTTGCTTTGAAGTGCAATCTTGTTGAGTTTATGTAATTTATACTAGAGATTCTCAATAGGTATTGTTATTTTACTGTATCGATACAGATCGACAAAATGTTATTATGTGTGGATTAAATGGTTTTTGTCCTTTATGTGTGTTTATGTGTGTATATCAAAAATGTTGTGTTTTAAAAATTAGTAGTGGTTTAAATTTTTACAAAATGTCTTAATTCTTTCTAATATTTTTTTATTTATATCTAGGTTCAAAAAACAAAAACATACATACATTTATTAGATACTGCCGATTGTACAAATCTTCAGGATTCTATACAAACATTAGTTATTCATTAGATATTATTTTTATTACTACAAAATGCTCTTCAAAATGTTTTCATTAATCTTTGTATTAGACAAATACTTCATTCTCATATCAGCTAAAAGATATCTACTGCTGGACATAGGCCTTCTCTAATTTCCGCTACCTTGGCCGGGTTTGAGCCGCCCTCATCCATCGGTTGCCCGGAACCCTTATCAGGTTGTCGGTTCACCTTGTTAGAGATCTGCCCACGCTGTGCTTTCCGTTTCTTGGTAAATGTTGACTAATAAAAAAAACACTTGAACAAGACTAAACTTATGCAAATATGTGTATAAAATTAGAAAATATTTTAAGTAATCTCAATTTTATTTAAGATGATCATGATAAAGACGCTGATAATGATATGTAACTATTAAATACTTTACCGTGACTTTCGCTAATCCATCAAGTGTCATATTCTGATAAAAGAAATAATAAGTAACATATTAAGCACTAACTTAACGACTCAGCATTAATAGAGATTTTAGTCAAACAGATTAATATTAATTATTGATTTTTTAATACAACGTCCGCACTAGGCAACAAGCCCTGTGCGGCTGTGAACAATCTTACAATTAACAAACACAAAGTACACCCAGACTCGAAACAAACCTAAGGATCACACATAGTATTGTCCTGTGTGCCGATCGAACCCACATTTTTGTGTACAGCAGTCGCTTGCGCTCCCACTGCGCTACAGAGGCAGTCAGCCACTATTCTAATTAATATTCTAATTGTAATAGCGATGAAATAAACACATTTTAATTTCTACATAGATCATGTATATTAAGTTTGCTGCCGTAACGAGATAATTTCTCGCACAAAGCGTGAACGAGACGAAAAGTCACTGTCACCTTTTTCGCTCGGCCCCGTGAGTTCCACGTTCCGGTTCCATCCGTTTCTCCGTGACATAAAATTCTCTTTTACATACATTTTATATGAATCGTTATACCCAAAATTGCCCGTCGCGTCCTGTCCGTATAAAACCTGTCACGTATGCAACGGCTTTTAATCAATTTATCTTATTGCCATTCACTACTGGACATTGGCATATCTATTAGCTGCCAAGTACCTATTTGTCCACTTTGAGGCTAGACATGGAACATGGCTTCACCATACAAGGTCAAAGAGCAATGAACTTGAAAGTAGATAAAAATATTTTACTCTCAAACTTGAACGAAAAAAATGCAGTTAAAAATACAAACCCAAATAAATTGCTAAATAATTACTTACCGAACTAAATGTGACCCATTTTACTGGAGCGCCGAAATCGTCCTAAAAATAAATAGTTCAACGTAAATTAATATTGATAATTATTTTAGAATTGAATAATTCAAATCCAAACTTTATTATATATTTTAATACTTTCCGAGAAGGTAAGCGGATATGGCGGATGACATTAAAACATTAATGGTGTCTACATTAGTGTCCATGAAAGGGTTACATTTTGTTTGAACATACTACATAGACATAAAACTAAAAAAAACACTTAATATTATTTTAATGCCATGCCATCACAGAAAATACAATTCATTAGCATACACCATTACAAAAATACATGTCAAGAGAACTCAGATCAAGGACTATAAAGTACAAAATGTCAAAACAACTATTCGCATGCAAAACAAGGCGGTTTTGAAACCAAAACTACATACACTAAATTGAGTGAAATGAGAGGTTTTTAACAGAGTCGGCAACACGCTAGTGATACTCTTAGTGTTGCAAGCGTCCATAGGCTACAGTAACTGCTAACCCCACCAGGGTATACATGTTTGTCATAAAAAAATACTACCCTCTCATTGAAGATCGACGTAAGAGTAGTCGTATCTATACTACTGAGTTTCGTTCGGTGAGTAAGAGCGCCCGAGGGCCCAATTTCCCCCCTTTCCTCTTTCTTCAACTCCCTCATTCCCTTCCCCTAACCCTATCCCAGCCGCCATAATGGAGGCCACCATACCAGCAGTTTCAGACTGTGGTATGGTGGCCACTATTTCTAGATTCCACTGACTGCGTACCATCAGGCGGGGCGAAATCACTTTGGTAGGCTAATATAAAAAAATATAAAAAGTAAAAAAATATTTTGTCCTGTACATTAATATACAATCATGAATGACTGTATTAGAATTTGGTACAATAATAAAGTGGTAACAAAAACCTACATTGTAAAGCCAAACTCTTTTACAGCCAGCTCATACTAAAGCCGAAGATATTTTGCGACGAGTTAATGTTTCGGCTCAATTATCTACTTATGCAAGTAATGCCGTGTCATCAGCATGCAAAAAATGATCAATTTGTCAAGTAAAGCTTGTACCGGTCATTAATGTAACAAAGAGGTCCCAAAATTGAGCCTTGTGGCACTCCATTAGTTATCATCTCAGTGTCGCTAACTTCATTAATTGGAACACAATATCTTATAATATTTTTAAAGATAGGTATGGCCTTAAACACCATTTAAGAATTTTTAGCAGCAAGAAAAATGGGATTCCTGAAAGGTTTTATTTTATTTCCGGTAGTGGCGGACGAGCCAACAGCCCACCTGATGGTAAGTGGTAAATGTCGTTCGTGGACTTCAGCAATGCCAGAGACTGCGAGGCTACTGCTTTCGGTTAAGGGAGTGAAGAGAATGAAGGAGATGAGAAATCGGCAAAAAAAAGGAAAGGGGAGAAATTGAGCCTATGGCTTTTAAAGAGCCAGTTAACTTCAGGCAATAACAAAACCTTACTAGTATAAAGGTGATGCTAAGTAGCCTAGGGTATAAATAAAACGGAGCATATAATACCCTAAAGGATCACAATCATAGCCTTAAGATTAAGTACTTACATATCGTGGTAATGTTGACAATTTACTATAAGTATCATAATTCTGAAAATAAATTGGTCATATTTTGATAATATTTCTATTATTGACACACCAGTAATAGAAATCTACAAAGAAGTATACTTCCCATTGACATTTTAGTAAGACAACTCATAACAATGTTCTTTTTAAATCAAAATATTTTTATTTAATACTTTAAAAACTACAAAGTATATTTTTTATATTAACAAAAGTGACTCCACTCTGAAGTCCACTCTGGATCTAGGAAGTGGTAGCCACCACTCCAGAGTAATCGGCTCGAACTACTGCATAGTGGTCTCCACTGTGGCGTCATCTTTCATTGCAATTTATATTTTCACATGGTATATCTCCTTCACTAACGTCAAGAACATTCAAGACGAATTTACCAACTACTTCCGAAAAATAGTATCATAAGCATCTTTAAGCTTCATTAACTGCTTACTATCAAACTAACCATATGCTTGTTTGTCACTATATTACAAAGAAAAGAAATTATACCTACAAACATTTTGCCTTTTACAGATGCCTCACGCTGCGGTTGTTTGTACGACTGACGTTGGAGAAAAATATTATTAATACTAATATTAAAATATAACAACAGCCAGGTAGTGAAGTACAAGAGTAACATGTAAACAGAACAAAAGTAAATAATATAACTCTGGCAATCTTCAATTACAATGCTAAAACAATAATATATGAGTATATTGCTATACGAGTAGTAAATGGAGTCATGGAAAATATCTGTTAAAAATATAAATCGCTAGTAGAAGACGTCTTCCTCAACATAAGCACAGCTGTGATTGGCCAGTTTCAAATGCGTATTGAAGTGACTTGACACCATGTTTGACCCTATCGAGATGAGTTCGAATCTATTGGCGAGCGAGAACAAGCCATAATGCGCTCGTATGTGGTTTATTTGTTTATGCTTGTAACTTACCAACAACTTTTGTTTCGCCTCCTCAACTAATTCGCGTTTAAACTGTAAAACAAATAGTAATCATTTGTTTATCTTATACTAAATGCATCATGACGATCTCACCCTAGAGAGACAAGCCAGAGGGACAGATGGGAATAATCCCTATGTGGCATAGCGGTTGCTAAGTCAGAGGTAGCTGGTTCAATTCCAGCTAAGTGCAAAAATGTGTGCAAAAAATGCAAATATATTTTGTGTGCATGAAAATGAATATTTGCATTGCTTTGGGTGTTTCTATGTTATTAATGATTTACCTATATATTTTCAACAAAAAAGTATTTAAATGTATTTACGCATTCTAGAACCCATCCAAAAGCACATAATTGCTTTTTTGGGACTAGATTATCGTTGTGTGATTGTTACTTTATTAATATTATTTATTTATTTACCGTAAATCTTGGCCTTCCGGTCACACTTCTTCCTTTCGTCTGCTAAAACAATACTTATTTATTAAACCGTGCTTGCAACTTATCGCATGTTACTTCAGGACAAAAAATAATATTTAAATATTAAAGCAATTTCACTATTCTTAAAGGGTACTAATATCAAGATCCAGAATTATTTATTTAATAGTAGGTAACACCGTAAGAACCTAATCTAATTATACTTTTTCTTTTTCGGAACTGACGTCCGTGACAGTTATCACATATTGCCAGGTAGATTTTAAGAGGGTTTACGCGTCATGAGTAGCAACGTCGCAATTTAGTGTCATATTTAATGCTTTTCAATTTATATCATTAAATCTTAGCTATATTTTAAAATATGTTCTGATAATATGCTATAACTAGGTGAAAACTGTATAAAAAGTACGTAACTATAATGCTTACAGTTATTTTACTTGAAAATAACGCAATGGAAGTTTCCAATGTATTATTTGCATATAAATAGAACTGTTCTGAAAACATTTATAAAATGAAGGCAACAAAACAATTGTTGCTTTGCTACGTACTGTGAATAGAATGTAAGCAAGCAATTTTATTTTACATTCATATCTTAAACAAAGATTTTGATACAAGATAAGAGATGTGAAGTTTAAGACCCATAGCAGATAAAGCTGTATTATATGTTGATTCTGTGGCATAATCTTCGTCATATATCATCAGCATCTCAGACGAGAGACGTCCACCGCTGGACATAGGCCTCCCTCAATTTTTGCCACCTTGGTTGTTCGTCAGCCGCCCTCATACATTGGTTGCTACCACTCTTAATCAGGTCGTTGGTCCATCTTGTGAAGGGTCCCAATATTCTACCTATATTGTGATAGAAAAATAGCTACTGTTTTAAAACCTGAAACTACTTACAGGAGTAACCTGTGTGAATATTTTAGGATCGGCACTTGCTCTCATAAATATGCTCTCTGGTGCTTTGAAAGCCATTTCTTGTTTATGTATATCTTCATCCTGAACGTCTTTGGCTGTCTCCACCTGTAATATAATATGTATTATAATACTTCAAGCAGCTCTATAAGTTAAGGGGCTTTAAGCTATGTACAGCAAGTAAGCATGTAACATAAAACTTGATTTATTAAGACTGCTTAACCCGTGTAATACATAAGGTATTTATTACTTATACAGAAATCCTGCATCCTGATCCTGGATTTTCTAGATCTTATATACAAAGTTATCATAAATACATACATAACTTCACGCCTGTCTCCCAGATGGGGTAAGCAGAGACTATGGAACATCATTTAATTTATCACTTACATTATAATCACCATTAACGGATTCACGTTCAATTACACCAGGCACAGTGAAATCTTCTCTGACTATATTATTACCATCTTCTTGTATGTCTATCCCATCCATTTCATTACTATCATTTTCTGGCATTGCGTTATGGTTTTCAAATGAATCTGTATTTGTATCTTCGAAAGAAGCGTATGGTTGTGTTTCCGTCTGTAAAATACATGGTTATTTAAGTAAAATACAGAGCCAAAGCTTTTTAAACTTCCTCGTAAAATATTTTATTGTCAAACAATAGCGGTTGAGTTCGAGAAATCAATTTGAGTTAGCGCAAATCGCAGTCTTAATGACATTGCTTAGGCAACGACTTACTTGTATTTTCTAAACATTTCTTCATTGCTTAGAGAACACAGCTATGTAACAAAAAAGGTTACCATTCACCATCAGATGAACCATAAACTTGTTTGCCACCAAAGTTACATAATAAAAGAAGGTAAAATGGGAGATAGAAACTTCGTACCATTTACAAGTGGCTCCAAGGCAGTGGTATATTTAGTAAATGCATGAATCATTAAACTAAAGCAAACAGTGCCAGACTTTATAAAAGACAAAGCTAACAATGTTCATCTGCCTTCTAAGTATCAACCGTCTACATATATAATAGATACCATATTCGCTTGACTTTACTTATTACTTACATTGTAATCTCCGATAAACGATTCATCTTTAATAATACCAGGAACATTGAGAACGTCTCTTACTACATCACTCTTTCGCAAGTCCGTCATGTCTACCACATCAGATTCTTTTACTGGATTCATATGGTTTTTAGGTAAATTCGGCGATACTTCGCGGAGATATTTATCTGATTGCGTCTCTTCCTGTAAAACAATAGGAAAGGGCGTTTTTTTTAAGGAGTTGTAAGACCCTTAGCTTTTTTCTGATTGCGTGCTCTTTTTAGTCCACAAAGACAATACTTTCATACTGCCTAAGCTGTATTGTATGCCGGCTATTTGATGGTTTGATCATCATTCCAAAATTTGCATTACAAAAAAAAGTTAAGTGTTGGTGCATAGGCTTCTTCCAACTAACTTTATGGAATGGAATTATATTTGATCATAACTTCAGTCAAAATTTATGTCTACTGTTAAAATCAAGACACTGCTGCCCGTTTTCTGTTGAATAATTAGCCTGCCATCTTCTTATCTCTCTACTATTTTTGGATTTCTTATCAAGTATTCACGACTGTTTAGATGTATATCATTGACTATTTACCACTTTAAATTAATAAGCATCTCAAATTATACTTACTTTATTTGTATGTTTTCTTAGCGCCGAATCTTTAATTTCTGCAGAACCTGTTTGTCTACGCATTTTAAAAAAACTGTGACCACTTGTTAGCGGTGTTGATAATGACCGATCTTTGAAATAATCTATTACTTCTATTTTATTGCTGTTTTTATCTTCATCATTTGAATATGACTTGAGAGTGATGTAAAATGGATTTCGTGAAGTTGCAGCAAAATGATGCCCCTGCAACATTGTATTTAGGTGCTTTAAGTGCTCGATTAGTGACGATTATTTTTATCATCATAATGATTTCGGAAGACGTCTACTGCTGGACATATGCTTCTTCCAAACAGTGATTTGAAAGATGTCTGTGAAAGTAGAGATTGATTTGAACCAGACTCCACGCACTTTCATCTGTCTTCAGACTCGTAGTTATCACTACAAAACTTTTCTGTGTCAATATCTACTGGATTAATATTGATCGTTTACACTGTGCCTTTTAGAAATCAGGTGCTCTACTATAAATTCATAATTATTTTACCAGCAAATGTGTTTTCTTCTATTTTTGATCTACTTACAGTGGGTACATAGTTGATACACGTCTACATAATTATATTTAAATAAAGAAGTGTTTATTTTAGTTAAAGAGTTTATATTTTTAGAAGCAAATAATTTGTTAAATATTTTGTTAAGATTTCATATAGTAAATTCTGTCAAACAAGAGAATAAAACTTTATGATAAGAACAATTAATCAAGGACTTGCTTAATATTCTAGACATTGTGTTTAAATTAACAAGCGCCATAAAAGATAAATGATATGTGTCAAGATTTCAAAATTTATCAAAACAATAATTTTAGTAATAATACGTTTTTATTATTATTCTGCTGCGAGATGAAAACCTCTTTTTACGCAAAGAAGGAAATAATTAATTACACTTGCGAGATGTTTATCTTAAGGCCGCTATTAGACTATCATAGAAATATGATCAAAGATGTGTAAGTCATTTTTTAATGAAGAACATAATAATATGACGGTATAATAACTACATGTGATTATCTATGATCATAGTTTGAGAGTCGTCGAACTATGATCATAGAATTTGACAGATATGAAATCATATTTATATGATAATGTAATACCGGCCTAAGTACGATATATGCTTTTATCGTAAGTAAACTAATGAAGCACATACGAGAATGATTTTTTAAAGGGACATACATCACAATACGCACTTAACTCGCTAAATTTTATAGTGTTTTTTAACTTAGTTAAATAGTATTAAGTTAAAAAACAAAAAAAAAAATACTATATTTCTTATCACAAAGTTTTCGTAAACTCATTTCGTAAAATTTATATAAGAAATTGCAGGCATTATTTTTAACATTTATATCAGTAAAGCCTGATAGAGAAACTCCCAACTATAGCTCGATGTCTTTTCAAGCGATTTCAATTGGCTTCAGCCGTGTGTAATCGTTCAAAGCAGTTAGAAGCCGAGCGGTTTATAGCCCTAGAAAGATCTTGAGGGCTCTAGACTATAGGATCAGACTGGTTTGATAGATCGATTTATTACTATGTTAGAAGTATAGATGATATTCGTTATTTTGCTTCGCCTCTATGTACTTTAATAACATTAAAATCATAGTAAAGCCCAGCTTACTCGAAAAATATCTGTTTTTTGTTTACAAGTTCGTACTAAATTTAACCTTTGAACTAAACATTAAAAAGTGTTTGTTATATATAACTTTGTATTAATAGAATAATAGATATTTTTTTTATTCGATCTGACTTTTTAATGCTGAACGAAAAAAGATCTTTACCATGGCCATCAAATTAATTCAAGTTTCTTAAACGATTAACTGGGGCCCTACCACAACCTCAGTTTCTATCCTTGTTTTTAATGGTACAAAAGAAAAAGACAAAACACAAAGAGACATAAAAATAATACTGCTAAATAATGACTATAAAATTATGACTATAAAAATGACTAAATAAAGACATAAAAAAAATAATAGGTGATTCCTTCTGATCTATGATTACTTTGATTTGACATTAGATTTATTTGAAAACAAATTTCAAATCAATTGGCACTTGGCTTATTTAATAGTTAATTTTTGCGTTGATCAACCTTTCAGAAACTGGATGTATATCAAATATGTGCCATAGTTGTCTACGCCGTAGCTACGTTACTGCTACGTCGTAGTAATAATACCTGCTACTGTTTGTTCAGAGAGCCTAGACAAGTGGCATAAATACTAATAGAACAGAATAGATTAAAAATGTATGGGATTGACAGCTGACGACAATGTTGGCATTAGCTTATGTCAATCTCATACATTTTTTAATCTATTGAGAACTTCTCGACAGATAACCCAATAACATTTTGTTCGATCGAGAAATCGAACTGGAGACTTCGACATTTCTTACTATAGAAAAGTAAGAAGCTAAAAGTTAATAAGTTAGCTAACGTTTAAGTTACGCGTTTAAGTCTAAACTTGAAGTTAACTGGCGTTTAAGTATCAGTTAGCTACCTTAATTTATTTGCACATAGCAACCAAGGTGACACTAATCAGTCACTAATATGTTTTTTTAACTCTACGTCTGGCATTTCCGTCAAACTTATGCAATATTTTTACCTGTAAAGGTATAAAGGTTTTGTCATCCCGGTATTTATGGCTCTGAAATCACAAACAATAGTAAGCTTTATTATTCACGAAACTTTAAGTTAAATATAAATAATACAAAATTAAATAGAATTAGACAAATGTAGCTCTACCATTATATGTGTAGGAATATTATGGAGGCCGGTACAAAAAAAAACAACTTAAATACAAATAAAAAATACAATAAGTACTATAAAAATACATAAAGTGCCTGTCTCTTAATCGTCGTACTTTTTATGTAAATACATACATTATTATTATACATAATAATAATGTATGTATTTACATAAAATGCAAATATTCATTTTCATGCACACAAAATATATTTGCACTGAGCGGGCATCGAACCTATATTTCTCAAATTACTGTCTTTATCTTCGGCTATTATTTTTAACCTTTTGTCCGACATTTGTATATTTATTTGTGAAGTCCCTCACGACACAGAGCTTGTTCCCTACTGCAGGAGTTGATTTTTTAATATAAAAAATAAAATACTTGTGTCTTGCTCAACTTGCTCGTCGCAACTTTCCATATCCCCTGCCCGACTCGCTGTAACAACAACATTTATTATATAAGCTACAAAAATATTGATATATTCAAAACCTGCCATTTTGCATTATCTCTGTTAGCACGGCGCGGTAATTTTACGATAATTCATGTGTGGTCCCTAGTACTGGGATTAAAAATATTTTCATAAATATCTTTTTATTCAGACCGTACACACAAATCTAATATTTTTATATATAAAAAAATATTTCATTTTATTTGATACTACTTTTTCAACAGATTTATTTTACTATGTATGGATGAAAATTTGTAATTCATGACTGTACCTATTTTTTTTGACATATTGTTTTTCTATTTTGTTTGTTATTATTTATTGACATTTACTCAATTATGATTTATGAAATAATACTTTCAATTTTAATGATTAATTTAAACTTTTATATTTTTAGACCAATTGCTGGTTTACAAAGGTCAGACATGTTGATACAATTTACTATATTCCACCTATAATAAGCATGCTATCAGTGTTTTATAATAAAACACTGATAGCATGCTTATTAATAATGTACATAATGTACTACATGTGTCTTAGCAAATAAAAATCTCTCTTTATCTTTTAAGTGGTTTTGAGCTAGGAATAGAATAAGGAATTTAAAATGAAGTTTTTGTTGTGGGTTGAATGAGCAACATACGTAAATAGGTTGAGTTGTTAAAAATAATGAGTCGGATGAGAAGGCATAGGATGAATACGGAACAACCCCTGGTTTTATCCCCGGGTCGTGTTATGAGATATTGAGACCAAGATATTGAGTAAGTATCTGAAGTAGTATTTTATAGTATACACAATATTGGGACTTGGAATGGATCCCAGTGGATCCCAGGGTCCCAAATATGGGGCGTTATACCTTTGCCTACAGAGAAAAAAGCATAATGTCATGTTATATCGTAATATGTATGTTATTATATAATTATGTGTATGTACCTGTGGCTTGATTGTCACCAGGTGCCATATCAGCTGTCCCACTTTCTGTAACAAGAAAACTTTATCCATTAAGCTAACATAATCTGTATTAGCGGGTGACGTCATATTAGGTTTGTACCCTTTAGAGGAAAAAGGCGTAACATGAATTACAACAGTTTGGTAATTACGACGACCTGATAAGGGTGACGGGCAACCGATGGATGAGAGCTGCTCACTTTTGGCCAAGGAAGGTGGCGAAAATTGGAAATAGAATAAGAGGAGAACCATTTTAACATATAATTGTTGTTGCATTTAGTAAGTTTTATAAGAAGAAAGAAATCTTCTTAAAAAACTGACTTACTCCTATTTTCTAAAAGGGTGTTCAACGATAAATTAAGTAATCACCTGTTATATCTCATGTGAAGTACCAATTGGATTGCTAAAAGCAAAAAAAAATTAAACTTAATATTCATGCATGAATATTTAGTTTAATTTGATCTAATTAGTAACTAACTAGATCAAATTAGCATAGGTATTTCACATGAGATAGTTTCATGTTACCAAATTTGTTCAGTTACATACCATTTACATATTTTTCGTGGGAAATGCATTACACATACGCACCCGCCCGGGCAAGGTCGGACTCTCCGACCGCACTTAAAGCGCGGCCAGCATACCGACTAAAACCCACGGTGTTCCTCCAGACGGCCAGAGTGTCGGGGTCACGGGAGATGCTCGCGCATTCATCCGCGACCCCGACGGGCCACGTCCCGCTCCCCATACGCGAGCAAGCTCCGTCCGATTTGGGAGACCTAGCCTCCCCTCCCTCGAAAGGCGCGTGCGGAACACGCGCACTGCCGTCTCGGGCCCGTGCTGGTCGGGTGGCGACTGCCCGATCGCCGCCCGCAGGCCACCTCTCAACTCGGCCGCAGAGATTAGGGAGAACGGCGCATCGCAATAGCGACACTCCTTTTCCCCTGCGGCCCCACCGCGTCCGCAATCTGGCGGTTGCGGCCCCGCCGAGGCCGCGGAAGGTAGGGAGAGCGGCGTACCGTTAAACCGGCACTCCTCTCCCGCCGCGGCCCCGCCACTCCTCAGCTGCAGTGTCGCCGAAGCAACACCGCAGCCCGACTCAGTTGCGGTGCCGCTCATACAGCACCGCAACCCACCTGAGCTGCTCCATCGTGGGCTTACCACCAAAGCCCAGAGGAGCGGCGCCTCCTTGGGGTTCTTCTTGGTTCACCATGGTTAAGGGCAACCACGGCTACTAAGCCCCCCCGCCGCGACAAGGCGAGAACCCCGTTTGGGGGGGGGGGGATAAGTCGAACCATATTTTTTTTTTTTTTTTTTCCGTGGGAAACGCATTACGCGTACGCACCCGCCTGGGCGAGGCGGGGGTTATGTCGGACTCTCCGGCCACAATGAGACAGCGGCCGGCATACCGACTAAAACCCACGGTGTTCCTCCAGACGGCCAGAGTGCCGGGGTCACGGGAGACGCTCGCGCATTCATCCGCGACCCCGACGGGCCACGGCCCGCTCAACGTGAGCGGGCCCCGTCTGATTTGGGGGGCCTCGCCCCCCTTCCTCCATCGAGAGGCGTTCGTGGAACACGTACGCCGCCTTCTCGGGCCTGTGCTGTTCGAGCGGCGATTGCCCAATCGCCGCCCGCAGGGGGATGAGTCGAACCCATAGCAAGGAACTTTAACCGCTTTTTCTTTTCAATCGAATGGTTAGTGGCCAACTTGGTGTCTAGATTTGTTTAGGTTTATTTTATTAGCCTACCAAAGTGACTCCATCCCACCTGATGGTAAGCATTCAGTGAAATTCAGAAGTGGTGGCCACCATACCAAAAGCCATCGTCTTAAACTGCTGGTATGGTGGCCTCTACTATGGCGGCTGGGAATGAGTTTAGGGGAAGGGAATGACGTGTGTTCCGTCCTGTTCACGTACCGTACAAGAAATTATCTCGTTACGAATGCCGCGGCCTTTACATAATTTAAAATAGTGTATCATTTGACCGCGGTATAAGTTTTCACTTTTTTTTATAGAACTTTGGTGGCAAACAACCATAAGGCCCACATGATGATAAGTGTAATAACTTATAGAGATGGCTGTGTTTTCCAAGCATCGCAGAATTAATAATGCTTATAAGACACAACCAAGCCGTTGCCGACCACGGAGAAGGGGGTGAGGAAGGAAAAGTGAAACGGAAGAGGATCGATGGGGTTGTTGGACTGCCGGCGCTCTCACTCACCGAGCAGAACACATTAGTATGAAAACTAATATTCTTACGTCGATCGAGAGGGTAGTACTTCCCCGGAAGATCCAGCCTATTCATCCTGAAACCAGCGTTGATCTACTACTGTATGTAGTTCTGTCAACTTCATCAAGTTTCACTTTTGACAGATTAAGTTTGAGATCGGGTCAAAAAGATTCAATATTTTGAGGGTTCCGAACCTCAAGAGGCAAAACGAAATCCCTCTAGGATCACTTTGTTGTCCAGAACCGACAGACTGACAGACACACGTCTGTCAGTCTGTCTGTTAGTCTGTCAAGACCTTTTTCTCAGTAACGCGAGGAGGTACCAAGTTGAAATTTATATTGAATACTCTTGTCTGTTACCTCTTGAAACTGTGAGTTAGAAGGTCTATGTAATTATTTTATAGAATTCATTGTTACATAAATAATACTGCAACTTATTTGACTAAAAGGAATTTTATGAAAATTGCCTTCACATCGGCCACTTTTATAATCAAGAAAAATTTTTTATCTTTCATATACTGTATATTCGACCTTTGTCGTAAAATCATAAAATGTATGAAAGTGTATGTAGTTTATGTTTTCAATATATTTACTTGCTAAAAAATAACGGTTTTGTTATTTTAATGCATGCAAAATTGAAAACTAACTATTCAAGTTTAAATAATGTCTATTTTAGTTTCTTATCATTGTGGCTTAAGATATTTTGAATTATAAAAATTATAATTTTAGAATCAAATATTAATCTTTACCATATCACTAATTACAGCTAATTACAGTAACTTTTTCCAAGAGAATTTCCAACAGGTACGATTAAGTGGACATCTGCCCAAACACCATCGTTTTTAAACTGATATCACAATGGCCCCACTATGGCGGCTTTTTAATTCTCAGAATAAATTCTAGAAGCGCTCTTAATTTTTTTTTACAAACATGTTTTACCCTATTTGGTACTAATATTCTTATATAAGTAAGATACTAATATTGTAGAAGTAGAATATTCTATGGTCAAGTGCCAACGTAATCATATTTTCTAATTTAAATTATTTTCAGTTTAAGTACTTTGGACATTAAAGATATTTATCTATGTCTACACTAGTATTAAAAGCGGAAAAGTTAAATTGTTTGTTTGAACGCAACACTAACAGTGTGATTTGAATAATTTGTTTTGCATTTGATAACCCATTTCTTGAGGAAGATTATATGCTATGTAACTTTACGTTACGAACCACAGGAGCAGAGTAATAGATCAGTAACCAATGATGTAACGTCAAAACCGCGCTACGGACTACTAGTTTTAAATATACAGTGAAAGAAAATCGTCAAGAAACTTGTACCACAGATAAGATAAACTATACTGAAGACGTCCTTTTTTAAATTTAATCCGGCACAACATTTTTTTGTCTGCCTTCTAAATTCAAGAACAATATTTAAAATATTCATACGTTATAAAAATCTTTTATTGTAAATTATTATTCATGATGGGCGTTTCCGAATAAATTTAAGTTTGGTCTCAAATTTTTCACAATTCAAATGAGGAATTTGTGTTTAAAAGTATGACCGCAATGAGGGTTTAATGTCTCTGTATTATAATAGACTAGCTGTCCGCGGCGCGGTTTCAGCCGCTCTTGCTTACTGCTCTGCTCCCGTCGCCATTAGCGTGATACATAGCCTATAACCTGTCTCGAAAACTGGGATATCTTAAGCAAAAAGATTTTCTTTAAATCCGACTTGTAGTTCAAGTCCTGGAGGTTTGACACCATTTGCTTTAGTTACAGTAATGATTTTACTTTCATTAAAAGGTATTTATTTTTATTGAGGCCACTATACTTTATTTCAATATCAGGCCGAGATTTAAAATTAGACTTTTGTTGCTGTTTAACTGGTAGTTTTTGGAGAAGCGGCAATCTTTTTTTCTTTGGAACACTAAAATTAATTTTACTAACAGGAATAGTTTTTATTTCAGATGCAAAGTTTGTATAATTTTTTGCTGGAGCGGGCCTAGGTAGTAGAAAACGTTCTTTGGGTTGATTTAATGGCATATTATCTGGTTAAGTAGTGTTCGGTATTACTATACTAGGTTTGACATCTTTGTTTTGTGTTATGACTGCTCTATTAACCGTTATATTATTAAGCTTAGCATCGGTAGTTTGCAATGCACTTATGATTAGATCACTAAACGTAGTGTCTCCATGATCATTTACAGGCATTTTATCAGAAAGTTTCGTTTAAAACCAGGATTTTGAAGGCGTTATATCGTTCGTTATTTGTATTTTTGGTTTTTGGGAAATTGGCGCTGTCACAGATAGGTGTTGCTTAAAGTCTGGCATCCGTTGAATAGTTAGAGTTGGTTTCATAGCATACGTAAGCTTTAATAATAATTTTGGGCTATATTTTGGACCTGACAGTAAGTGTAATAGAGTTAGCCTTGGTCTGAAAGATAGTGTCGGTCCGATAGTAAGTGAGGACGCCATCCGTGTTACTATGCCATAGTCCTTCTCCTGGAGATCATCTTAAGGCCGCAGTACCAGCGCTTCCAGGTATCATTGATCGGAGTCACGCTGTAAAAAAGCTAGTATGAAAACGAAACGCTCACCGGTTCTGCCACATCTCGAGATGCTGATTTGCCAACATCATGAGGGAATATCTTTTCTTCATCCTAATAGAGTATTATTATTTAGTGACTTTATGATATTTAAATTATGTTGATATAACTATAGGATTTGTAGTAGTTACAAGTTTTGCCCGCCTGATGATAAGTAGTTCCCGTTGTCTAGGAAGGAGTTTAATCGTGACAAGACAATCAGAGGCACATTCACATTTATACAATACTAAGTAGTAGGTAATAATAAAAAACTCACTCTTTCTGCAGTGTCGCTCTCATCTTTCTTTAATTCAGATATAGCTAATTCAAATGTATGCTAAAAGGAATAAAATAAATAACTTATTTATAAAAATTATATCTTGCATCATCATCAGTTCAGGAGAAAGACTTTAACCACCCCGAGTCACCCTCATTCATCAGCAACCCACAAGTTTCACAGTTTTTTTTTTATACGACTGTTCGCAAATAAGCATACGGCCCACCTGATAGTGGTAATCGTAACCTATAGTCATGGTATGTTTTGTAAGCATTGCAGAAATAATACTTATAAAACATAATCTGACCACGCAGGGAGAAATGGACGAGGAAAGCAAAAAGAAAAGGAAGAAGACCGAGGGAATATCAACGAATAAATCACGTTTTCTGTATATTTATTCAAAACTTTACTATATATAATATATATATATATATCTTTATTATGGTAACTACGAGATATGTCAGTTTAATGGGTAATGTTATTTGCATACTAAACTTTATCTTATTATGGTATTCAATCCGCAGCCTATGCATGACTGACTGACTGACATATATTCAAGCTAATAATAATATTGCCAAAAATTTGCATTAAAATACATATAAAGATAGTCTAGAAAGATAGATAGTCTTGAGGACGTCTTGGACGCGTATTCGGTAACTGAAAATTTTAAAATGGCCGAAATGATTGAATGAATGCTTTTCAATATTAGCCTCTGCCTGATGGTAAGCAATGACTGTAATACGTACACAGTAATTAAAACAGAAACTAATCAGTTTACCGGTGCCTGTAGCTTATAAGCTTTTTAACACTTCCTAACGTTTAGGTGTTCGTAACAAGTTAACATTTCCAGAGTCTTAACGGATGAGTTTCAATTTCAGAAAAGTTTATCATACCACCCTGTCATTATTCTCACTGCAGGTTAAAGCCTCTTTTCATATAAAGAAGGCATGAGCATTGATTGCTACGCTTACTTAAAAAAAGAATAGTTAGTTGAATATCAAAACAAACATTGAGTATATAAATAAAATACTTACAGCACCCCTTGGATTGTTCACCGTAGGGACCATGATTCCAAACTCTTCCTGCAGATAAACAGTTATGTTTTTATTTTTTTATTATTGTTACTGAGCCAACGAATGTGTTAACTATTCTTGACAGGATCAAATGGAAATAAATCTTAGGAAGGATTTCCAAGTATTGGTAGTTTCCTTTGTTGGATGATACCTCGAAGCGTACAAACTTTGACGACACCAAATAAAACGCACCAAAAGTATTTCTCGAAACACACTAGTTTGGTACGCTAACAAATAAATATTACTATTACAGGTGTGTTTTGAGGAACAATTTTGATGTACTTTATTCAGTGGAGATGATTTTCATATCATAAAGGCAATCACACATATGGATACGGGAACATTTGTGACTGTTCACCATCAATGACTACGCTAGAGAAATATATACGACCGCTAGGTTAAATACGTTTTCGGGCACCGTTCGGCCATAAAATGCTTGAAAATTGCCACAGCATTGCCCTTAACACAAGTTTATAATAACTAAACCAATAAAAGTAACAACAACCATTATATAAATTACAAAAGTTATTCAACTTCGATAGCGCTGTAATCGTGTAGTATTCCTGCTACTCCATCGCTATTAGGCCGATAAAGCGATATTGGTGTTATCTTTGAGGAAACGAAGTATAAAATTAGAAGCAAGCTAACCGGAGGCCCAATTTCCTCTCTTTCCTTTTTCCTCACTTCCCTTTCCGCACTCCCTTCACGGTAGGAGAGGCTTTGCAGAGTCACTTTGAAGAAGTCCATGAGTGACCGTTACTACTTACCAACAGGGGTCTGTTGACTAGTCTGCCACTGTTGGCAGTAAAAAAAAAACAAAAAAACCACTTGTTAGTATTTGTAAGTGGCTATCCTCACGTATGTAAATATGGCTGCGTACAACACAGACATTTCATCATCCTAGACGAAAAAGGGAATACGGCAGAAGAAAAAGGTAGTTCTTCGTTGATATTCCTGACTTATATTAATCACTGTGATACACAGCAGTCTATAGTACCAATATTCAGCTTAACTCTAACACAATCTACTATTATCTAACACTAATACTATTATATAAAGCGAAAGAGTTCGTTTGTTTGAACGCACTAATCTCTGGTAGTACCAGTCGAATTTGAATGATTCATGAAACATCACGCTTCTGGCGACGGGAGCAGCGCTGTAACCAAAGATGTAACTTACGCAGGTGAAACCGCGCTGCGGGAAGCTAGTCTGAAATACAACATCATAACACAAACATACCAATAATCCACGCTCATCAACATCAGAAAACTGATCCCGATAACATTCTCCAAAATTTATACTTAAAAAAATACCGAAAATAACCACCCATCTGCTTACACCCATGATTTAATAAAATTGAATTATAAACCCATAAAATCACTCAGATAATTTGATGACGAATCGATTTTGTGTCAATAAACGAGGAGATAATGTCATGAAATTGTTATTATGTTTTGTAATAATACTTTTCATTTCAGGCAGACAGCTATCTCATAGGGGCGGTTTCTATATTCAATCTTTAATCTATTTTTATATCCCAATTTGCTGCAATAGATTGTATAACTCCGAATCCATATAACAATTTAGATTAGACATATTAATTTAGAAGAACTCAGAGACAATAACAAATCTATAGATGTCGTATGTTTATCAGAACATTTTATTATGGCTGGTCATGAATCACATCTATGCTTACCAAACTACGTCTTGGCCTCATGTTACTGCCGAAAAAACTGCAAAAGAGGAGGAACATGCATTTTAATAAAAAGTCAGTATAAATTCAGAGAAATTGATGATATTAGCAAATTCTGTATTGATAGTATATTTGAATGCTGTGCGGTTGAACTTGTCGATTACAAAATAATTATTATTGTGTTGTATAGAGTACCTAAACAAGACAATTTATACACATTCTTTCGCCGGTTAGAAAACCTTTTAACTTTTATGGCTAAGCTGGACTCAAAATATATATTAATTGCTGGTGATTTTAACATTGATGTCATGAAACATAATAATGTCACTTTGGATTTTGAATGCATATTGTTAAACTGTAATTTAAAGTTAGCACTTCATCAACCAACTAGACTAATTAGTAAAACATGTATAGATAATTTTGCGCATAATTTCAAAAATAAGTGTAAAACTGAAATTTTAGAGTTAGGTCTATCTGACCATACTGCTCAATTAATCACAGTTCCCGTTAAAAAAATACCTACATTAAACCATTGGCGTATTATAAAACGCGATTACAATCTGGAAAATATTAAGAAATTTAAAATATATA
This sequence comes from Parascotia fuliginaria, assembly GCA_963082885.1. Lineage (NCBI taxonomy): Eukaryota > Metazoa > Arthropoda > Insecta > Lepidoptera > Erebidae > Parascotia > Parascotia fuliginaria. Next base: position 7,676,882 of record OY720197.1, read on the forward strand.
TAAAGAGTTTATCCTTTTCATCAATTTATGATACCGCTGATCCAAACCTAGCGTATAAAAATTTTATAAATGATTTTAAGCTTTTTTACGACCTGTGTTTTCCAGAAACACATTTTTTTATTAAAAGTAATAGCAAGCCAAAATGGGTATCACGAGGTATTAAGACATGTAGTAGAAAGAAGAAAGATTTACTTTGGACTTATAGATTAAACCCTATAAAAGAAAATAAATTAAAATATATTAACTACTGCAAAATATTTAAAAAATGCATAAGATTGACAAAACATTCACAAAATAACTATAAAATAAAAACATCACAAAATAAATGTAAAGCAACATGGCAAATTATAAATAAGACGAGATTGAATATCCCAAAAAATAATATAACTAAAATAAAAACCGAAAATAACAGCTACATAAATGATCCCACTGAAATAGCAAATGTATTTAATAACTATTTTGTTGATAAAATCATTCCGATTGCTAGCGCTGGACAAAAAGTTACCTCCCTGATTAATCACCAGTTAAAATCCATGTTTCTCGCACCTAGTTCACCATACACAATTAATAAAATTATTAAAAACCTAAAGAATACAAACAGTGTCGGCTACGATGGTATTTCAACAAAAATAATTAAAATTGTTAATGAGGATATATGTCACCATTTGAGCCATATTATTAATTTATGCATAACAACAGGTACATTTCCCGAAGATCTTAAATTGTCAATTATAAAACCATTGTACAAAAAAGACGAGAAACATTCAGTAGAAAATTATAGACCCATAGCTTTGTTGTCGATATTTTCTAAAATAATTGAAAAATATATATACAATGAAATAAACTGTTATTTAGAAAAGCATAATATTCTTTGCAGTGAACAAAAAGGTTTTCGCCAAAATAAAACCATAAATACGGCTATCTACGAATTTATAAAAAACGTTATTTGTCACGTTGACAAAAGAACACCTATTTGCGCTATTTACTGTGACATGTCACAGGCCTTTGACTATGTGGATCACGACATTCTTAGAGACAAACTTGACGCATATGGCATTAGAGGAAATGTTTTAAATTTAATTAGATCATATCTATCAAATCGACGTCAAATTACACAAGTAACAAGTGTAAATACTAAAACTAAAATTGAAGAAACATATACCTCCTCAAATCGCTACTTATCATATTCTGTACCACAGGGAAGTGTACTTGGGCCCCTTTTGTTTATAATATATATAAATGACCTACCAAAAGCCACACCACAACCAATGACACTTTATGCAGATGATAGTACAGTGACAATTGCATGTAAGGACATAAATCAGTATGAATCAGAAATAAATAGCTCTTTGACATCAATAATTTCATGGTTGACTAATAATAACTTAAAAATTAACTTAGCAAAAACAAACATCATGCATTTTGGACAAAAAATAAATAACCCCTTAGATATACAACTGACATTTAATAATCATATTATACAGGAAGTAAACACTACTCGATTTCTCGGCCTTGCTATAGATAGTAAGTTAAACTGGAAAGAACACATTAACAAACTATGTAAAAAAATAAGCAGCCTATCATATGCGTTATACAAACTAGCTCCAACTGTAAGCACTGATGCACTACTGTCAGCATATTATGGTTTAGTTGAGTCGCTCCTCAGGTACGGCATCATTTTTTGGGGCAATTCTACTGACAAAGATATGGTTTTTATAATGCAAAAGCGCTGCATTCGCAATATGTTCAGAATCAAAAGTACTGAAAGCTGTCAACCTCTTTTTCGAAAATACAACATTTTAACGTTACCATCAATATATATTTTGGAAACAGCCATGTTTGTCAGAAGTAACCCTCATTTATTTCCTCGTAAGTCGGAAATAATAAGTCGCAATCGCAGAGATAACAACAGACTATGTATACATCCTGCAAAAACTACAATGCTTCGTAAAAGTATAATATGTAAGGCTCCAGAAATTTATAATAAGATTCCAAACAATATCAAAATGTTAAACACAGACCAATTTAAGAAAACATTTAAAAAAATCTTAACAGAAAAATGTTACTATAGCATTGATGACTTCCTGAAAGACAAATGTTTATAAAAAATATTCAATTTTATTTAATACAACTTTTATTTTACTAGGATGAAAATTTGTAATTAATGACTGTACCAATTTCTTTTTTTTTTTTTTTTTTGACATATTGTTTTTCTATTTTGTTTGTTATTATTTATTGACATTTACTTAATTATGATTTATGAAATAATACATATTATAATACAATGTTAATGATTTAAGCTTTTATATTTGTAAACCAGCAATGGTCAGACATGTTGATACAATTGACTATATTCCACCTATAATAAGCATGCTATCAGTGTTTTATTATGTACTACATGTGTCTTAGCAAATAAAAATCTCTTTATCTTTATCTTTATCTTTATCTTTATTGAAATAGCGATTTATTGCTATGGATCATTCAGCATTCAGCATCTCTATTATTTTACTTTTATATTAGCCTACAAACGTGAGTCCACTCTGCGTGATGATATGCAATCATCGCGCTGCATATATCTTTTTATAATTTTGTTTCTATTATATTTTAGTTCTGTTTCTTCTTCACTATTATTATAATATATTTTTGCGTTCCTTCTTTGTATGGACTAGGAAATATCGACGTCGTTGGCATAAAGTAGCGTACATAGCGTCACACCACATATCATAATTCACATTAGCGATAAGACCATAGCCTAGCTCTGTAAATCCGTCAGTGTGGACAGTCCTGGAGTTTCATGTTTAAAAACTCTCCCGCCGGTTACCACGAAGTCTCTGGGTGGCGATTAACCGAAAGATAAGAGCAGCTTACGACCAATTGGGCTAGACCTATGTTCAGCAGTGAATGTCTTTCGGCTGGTATGATCAAATATCACACCTTAGTGTGCGCAATGTACATAAAAAGGGATGCCAAGATTTATTTATACATCAAATCTTTTATCTACGCGCAAACGATTAAATATACTAACAATTATTCTATATCGTTTGATAGCCATTAAAGTGAACATTAAAAGAGCATAAATTATGAATAGCTGTGAGAGACAGTGAAGTCGTTATAAGAACTTAATGGCGACGACTTATTGTAAACTAAAAGGGGAGAGCTGAGCGGGACTGAGATTCAAAGGTAGGTTTTTTATGTGGCTGTTTAAGGTTTGATTATCACGTTTACTTGAAATAAATTGACTATTTCAGACTTTTCTTTTGGTTAATTGTGTTTAATTAGGTCTAGCTTACTAGCTTATAAACTACATAATATTTTACTTCAATATTTTGTGTTAAAGTAGTCCTGCTTTTCGGTCGATCCGGCAACAATAATCACCAACACATAAGTACATACGACATAGACATATCTCTCGCGTAAACGAATAATCGTAGAGTACGTTAAAACTTACATTTGACGAACACAAAGCAAAAACACACTCAAGGCTATTCTTTTTAAATACACGAAATTTTGTCCTGTATGGAAATCTAACCCTTTATTTCTACAACAACAGTCTCACACTCCACTAACGCTTTATCAAACAAAAAGTTGGAAAACATTTTTACATATTAATATATTAATTCTGCCCTTAATTAGACATCAAAAATACCCAATACTTTAACTCTGCAATCATCGATTAGGTGAACTAAACTATGTCTTTTACAAGCTCGATATCGAGAATCGTAACACATTAAAAAAAATCAAATATCCCCTTTGCAGCGAATGAAGCACAATCGCCCCAATTTTGTCGCAACAATTCACAAAGAGGGCGGGAAGTTCGTTACAAAATAAGTAAAAAAAACAGCCTAAATCCAGCTCCAGTGCCTTTAAATTTGTGAATTCAGTAAAATTAGTGCTGGCTATAACTCCATTTGCCGTAAAAATGTTGTAAAAGTCAGTTTATGTGGCGGAAAATCTGACAAAACGTTATAGCTCGTAAAATTATGGGGGGTTGTACTATTTTACTGTTGTGCAAGATAAGCCTTTTCTTGTTACCAGGATGTTTTACGGTTTGTTAAACGTGGCAAGTATCAACAAGATGAACGGTAGGTTAAAGGTAGGTTTACTTTCTCCGTCGAGGTTTCCCAGAAAGACAATAAAGAGCTCTTTATTAAAATGAGTTAAAATTTTTGAAGGTGTGTAGTGTGGAGTGATACCCACTCCTTTGCAGCACTCGATGCAAATATCCATCATATTCATAATTTCAGCCGATAGACATCCAATACCGAACGAAGGCTTCCTCCAAGTTTAGGTACTTCTACCAGTCAAGTGCCATACATACCTTGCCTGCTTTTATTAAGTCGCTGGTCTACTCTGTGAAAGGTCCGGCTATACTGCGTCAGTCTGTTCCTGGCCGCCAATCCAGAACTTTTCTATCTCAACGGCCATCAATTCTGCAAGCTATGTGTCTAAAATATCCTCACTTATAACATTCCCGTATTATGTTTTATGTTACCTAGCACTAAATAAACTAACTTTATTATTATCATAAACATAATAATACATCTACATCGTCACTAAACTATATTTACTTCAACATAATCGGCCATCTTTGTACCCGTTACACGAACCCAGGCTGCGATAGATTCAATTTTCTCTACGGGGAACAACTTTGATGTTATAATTGACACGCTCTACGAATAGAGGCTATTTTTATATTCGCGAGAATATTTATTATAGGAAAATAATATTGGAAGATGGATTGATAGTATTGTAAAGATAGCCAAACATTATAATAATAAGTTTAAACAAAAATAAAAAGTATTAGATACGTTCAAAATCATAGACATGCGGAGCATGTACTTACAACGTTCCAAATGAACTTCCAAATTCTAAATTTGACAGGTAAACGAGTAAAAAATCGGTCGCGTCGCGCGTCATCTGTCAATGTGTCATGGTGTCGGCGTGATAGAGAGCTGTGATGAATAGACACAGCGACACAGCTTACGTCGACAAATGGATTTAGCCTTTAAAAATAAAGTATTATTATACTTTAGGCATAGAATAAAGTACATGTTAACACAAAGAGGCATTAATATTATTATTATTCTTTATAATTATTAACAACTGGTACTATATTTACTGTGGGTTTTCTAATTTTGATCGCAGTCTTTTGTGCGTCTCACAAAGTCGGCTTATTTTGAGCCAATATATGAACAATATGACACGATAACTTAAGACTCCTGGCCTTCACGTTCTCTCGCTGTTTTACATAAACTAAAATGAAGTAATTACGCTAGACTAATAATATCAGAAATCAAATTTCTTTTTTCGCATTCATTACGGCATTTCTGAAACAGCAAACAACAAACTTTCAGTTCCTTAGTTCAGTATCAAAACATAAGTATTCTTATTAAAAGCAATGTTCTTCACTTCAGTTTTCAATGCATTTAAATCGTCTTATTTGTAGTCTACCATGTTTATTCTACTTAATAAAGTACATCACTCTTTAAATTATATATCCTGGATATTTACAGCTTTTTTTTATGTACTTATTTGCAAAAATACGAGCGATTGGATCCTGAACGAAAACATTGATTGTTTTTTTTCTCGGAGGAGTTTTAATTCTTTTGTTTATTTTTTTTTTGCTTATTTTGACAGATATGGTAGCAGTCTATTTGATGTCAAAAGTAGTAACCTATTTACGTGGAGATACGCTAATACCAAGAGCAGCAGATAATATATTTTTTTTTAAATAGTTAATAAAAAAATATCACAATTAATTTAATGCATTTTGATGTGGTGTTGTGGAAGCACACCATACATAATCGCCCATACCACTTGATTGTATTGTTTCAGCGGCTCGCAAAATATTAAATCTTAGTCTAATTATAAAAAAATATTAAAGTATTATTTTATACATATAAATTAACCAAACGATAGTAAAAATGATATCAAAATCCGTTTCATGATGTAAAAGTAAGCGAAGGAACAGACTGGAAAAATTGCACCTTGTTTTAAACTATTTAAAGACAGAAACTTTAAATCTTTAAATTTCTTGCAAAGAAAATAATAGATACAATACCAAAGATGTTATATCTTAAGATAAAAGACTGTCGTAATCCGGTGCATGAAGCAGCAGGCACGTGTGCTGCTAAACACTCAAGTTTTATATGTTCCAAGTTGAAAACACACGAGTTTACATTCGCTGGATTTAGTTTAGCATGAATGGGCGGATCGACTGGAGAAGTACTACCCTCTCAAATACATATCTCTGTTAATTTCTATAATAAAACGACTCTCGATCACGTCTGTCAAAATGTCACAACAACTACACACAACGCCATCTAGACTCAAAGTAAGCATCATCATTATGGGTTCTATAATGCGGGTAATAAAAACTTACGTAAAACTTACTTGCCTAAATACTTTTTTTTGTAAATTCATACGTATTAAGTATACCTACATAGAAACACACAAACCAAAGCAAATAGACATGTTCATGCACACAAATATTTGAATGGGAATCAAACCCGCGACCTCTGCGTGGTTGTCTGTACACAATACCACCAAACCACAGAGGCAGTCCAAGTCAAGTTTTCTTGTGGAGAAATTTAGTATTACACCGGAATTTTGATATGTGCCCAGTAAAAGGCAATAGACCTCTGTTAAATACCCAACATAGTTGGGTTGTATGTATGTATGTGCTGTCCCCTTGTAAGAACAACTATGTGTGGTCTGAATTTCTTCCCAGTTGGACGGTTTTACCCTTGTCAGCGAACTGTCTGTAAGCAAATTACCTGACATTTCATCTGTGTCACGTTTGTAAGTGACACATGTGTGATCTGAATAGAAAACTAGTTTAATTTAAATATAAGTAATAATAATAAATTAAATTAAAAATTTAAAAAACCCCCGACATAGTGTATAGTATTTTACTAGTACAATTGATACCCATATTGAGGAAGTTATGAAAAAAATATATAATCCGCCATTTTGTGGCGGCGTCCATCTCGGACCGATTTTCATCAAACATAGCTAAGAAATCTCCCGACTAATTCAACTTTCAAACAAAACCATAATCAAAATCGGTTTAGCTGTTCGGAAGTCACAGACACGCGCACGCACGCACGCACAGAGAGAAACGTCAAACTTAAAACACCCCGTCGTTTTTGCTCACTAAAAACCAACGCAAAACTATTTACTTTTATAAGACGTAGGAAGTAGTATTAATAGTCTTATTTGAGTCATAAAGCATCACATCAATCAATTACTCATTCAACCTATCGAGTCCACTGCTAAATTAAGTAGGACTCGCCCAATTTACGCCTTAAACTTACCTACCCTACATTAATAGAGTGGGTGACGTTTCGGACACAAAATGTTCGGACACTTTGACCCAATCGACAATTTTTTTTTTTTTAATGTTTTCACTGACGTTTCGGACACTAATAAAATATCCTGTTTTGTACGGTTAGACAAAAACATCTAGCGATACCTTAATGTTGAAATACTTTTCTTCCGCCTAATATATTTTAAAGCATGCGACATATTTTATACAGGTAAAAAAAACAATTGACAACTTTCAAAATTTGAAAGTGCCTAAAACAAAAAAATACATTTCTTTATGGTGCCAAATATACTGTGATTATTGTAGGTTAAACTGTGCCAAATACTGTGACTGTTGTAGATTACTGTAATTGTTGACCTGTATTTAGTATTTAAGTATAATTATTGTAGTATGTAGTCTTTGCTTCAACTGATTATCTGTGATTTTTTAATTGTTAAAATTATTTTAAGTATATCATGTATGTTTTTTTTTTAAATGTTTTATTTTTTGTGATTATGATGTTGATTTTTACATTAATGAACGTTTTAAATGAAATTTTAGTTTTATTTATTCCAACACGTATATATATATACATATAGATATATACTACTATACCTATTACAGCTTAAACGCCGCTTTAAAAAGATTTTTATGCACATTTTATTTAAACCTTTTTGTCTGGCTGTACTAAGCAGCTACTATGAATAGGCAGTGTCCGAAACGACAGAGAAAATAAAATAAAATTTAAAAGTGTCAATTCGGCCACAGTGTCCGAACATATGTGTCCGAAACGTCAGCGACCCCATTAATAAAATAATTAATAAATTATTTTACAATTAACTTTTAAAGTTCCTTATCTTTTTAATTAAGATTTATAATAGGCTTTGTAATTTAATTTAGGACAATAATTTCAAATGAATATCTTTTTGATTCATTAACTGCCAGCATCAATTTAATAAGTAGGTAATCTTCTAATTATTATTATTAGGTCAGTGTTAAAGTTTTTATTATAAAAGTTGTTGTACAGTTGTAATCAAACATTTTTGGATGTAGATACCTACATAACGTAACTGACTAATTTCTTTTTAATTGCCCACCATATTTATAAATTGTATTTTTTTATTTAGGAAAATTAAATTAACAACTAAACACCGCGGTTAGAGAATAAGCTGTGTGTGAATAATTTTACAAACAATAATTAACGAATACAAAGTAAACCCGCACTCGGAACAAAGTTTTATCGATCACACGTTTTGTAGGCATCGAGCCCACTACCTCATACACAGCAGTCTTACACTGCCACTTCGCCCTCGAGGCAGTCAAATTTAGGAAAGTTACTCAAGTCTTATTCAATTCAATTTTATTACACTTCACAATGTTATAGATATATACAGATCTTGTAAGTATTTAGTTATAAATACGGACCCTGTAGAGCACATCAAAATTATAAGAGAGGAAGAATAGGAGGTAAGTATAATACTGTGTCCACTCAATTTGATCGTCCATATGTTTCCAGTATAAATCTTAGTACTAAGATCGTGTAAGCACAGCTTCGTACTCTTTGCGCATTATAAACAGCTGGCTTTAAGTCTGTAGGATGTTACAACACGTCACGAATAGCTGAACACGAGAATAAAACTAGCACATTGAAGGCTACTTTTTATATTTTATTGTTGGACTGAGTGACTGTTAGACAAGCAGGTACATTTTGTTGCCTGCCTTTATGTTAAGCCTTAGTCACGGGGTTGCGGATGAATGCGCGAGCGTCCCCCGTGACCTCGACACTTTGGTTGCTGGAGGAACACCGTGGATTTTGGTCGGTCCGCGTTCTGAGTGCGGCAAATCCGACATAATACCGCCTTGCCCGGGCGGGCGCATAAGCGTATAATGCATTTCTCACAAAAAAAAAAGGCATTAGTTATGGGGTCCCGATGCTGCTTCTTGAGATTCATTATTACCAATTTCGAAAGTTTCTGCCTCAAAGGTTTAATTTAGAAGACACAGGCTGTGCCCATATAGGTACGTGTCCATAATAACTACTTAATTAACTGCCTATTTAGTTAATACGGACTCGTCAGTCGTATGTCATCATCACTCATCACTGCAGCACACTGGCGAAATAATTATATTCTTTCCTCTCCTTTGTTCCTTTTCTCTAGCAGTATTAGTACATTGTAGATATTTAATTTTATTATCTAAAATCATAACCACCTTCATTTAATTTATCATACGAGTCCGTATTCTATCGCCACGCAATTACAAAATGGCGCTCGTCCTGACCGCTTTGTGCTATTCGCGCGCTTTGAATTGTACGTTACAAAGGTAAGCGTGTTTCCTCTAATTATTGCAGACAGCCTTTGCATGTTCTACTGTTGTATTTGATTTTAACAGCTAACATTTTAGACGATTATCTACATAGTAATTTCTCTTGTTTAATATTGTCTCCAGTGGTAGAACCGCTACCAGCCCATCCCATGGTAAGTCGTAACTATTTAACTAATTGTCGCTCATCGAATTCTGCAATACCAGGGACAAGGGTACCGTTTTTCTTCTTGAGGTACGGAACCCAAAAAAAGCTGTATCAAAATTCGTTAACTATATGTTTTTTTAGAAGAAGTTAGCGAATAAACAGACAGGGGAAAACAGTCACTTTATATACACTTAGCTAAAATAATAATATTACTGACCTTTTGGTGCCTGCGTGAAAAGCTGGAAAATCTTATAGGTCTGTACTTACGGCACGAACTGCTCCGCACCGCACTGCAGCATACAAAGCAACGTTTTATCCTCTAAAATCGCATTTCTTCATAACAGATTTCTTGTCATTATTGTTGTAGTCCTACCATATTTCCTACGTTGCATTGCACTGTAGTCTAGGTAGTTAGGTAGTCATATGAAAAGCGGACCGTGCACGAACCAAATTTTTATCATACTATTTCTCTGCCGAACGAATCCGAAAAATCAACTACTTATGTAATCCTGTAGGTACATGATGCACTGCATGTTCTTCACAGCACCAGTTTTCTCGAGGCTCAGTCAGTGGCGGATGATTATTAGCCTATAAAATGTAGGTACTTACTCTGTGTTTTTACATTATCTTAAATAATCACAATTAAATAAATACCAAATTTTAATCATACATAAAAGTTTATACGAATCAATCCAGCATAATATCATAATAATTATATAATATCTTGAAGTGGCTTGTAGTGAACGTCGCATGTTCTAACACAAGGGTATTTTTATAGAAAAGCAACATTTATTTATTTAAATAATTGAAAACACAGAATAATATTATAATATATTATATCCTTTAAAATACGATAATCTAATCAGATAAAAAAGGTCAAAAAATGTTGATAAAAGTGTCATCTATAAATCTATGCAGAAACTAATAAGGCGCTAGACATAGCGCTTTAGTGAGATGCAATTAGAACTCATAATGTACAATAGATGGCGATAAACAGAACATTTTAATAGTAAATTTATTAAAGCTGTTTTAAGGAAGATCCTGTGAAATCTTTATTCACATGATACGCGATATATTACGATAATATTATGTTACATACATAAGTAATAATTAAATAAAAAGCATTTTAATAGACAGCAACTATTTATTTACATAAGAAACAGGTACAAATTTAAACATAGAAAATAATATACAAAATCACAGCATTGTATGTAACATAAAAATTACAAAATTAAATTTTCTTATTTTCAACAAAAACTATTTCTATAGTTAACAATACAAAAATAACGATAGGTTTAAAACATTATTGCAATTATATTTACAATTTTTTCTAAATATATCTCTGAAATGGCTAAGCCTTTTTAGATGTGATTCAAGCTAGCAAAATTTGGGCATTATCTATGTAACCTCTCCCCAACTTTTTTTTGAAAAGACACAATGGTATGTTTTGGTGCATTTAGTGACAATAATACACATCCTTAAATTAAAAATGAGCATTTACATCTTTTTAAGTAGATCACTATGCCAAGTTTGACTTCTTTCATAAGTAATTTGGCAATAAATTAATATATTAATTTTGTGACAAATTATGTCACCCCACTGTAACAAAGCAGTGAAATTTTTTAAAAAATGTGAGGGTGACAAAACAGTACAAATCTTGTGCTTTTGGGCAGATCTGATCTGTATACAGTGATCTAACCAAATCAGACACTTAATGACTACCCAACCAAGTAAGTAACAAGCATAGTTTGTGGGAGATTGAGAGTTGTAGGTTTTAAAATCCTTCTACAATTTTCTTTTTCAATAGACCACAGACAAAGCATATATATGCTTATTGCCCTTCCGGTTTATCTTCGCTAAACTGCGATGAAATCCAAGTGAGAGCCCATTTTAAATTAGTCAGCATATATTTTAATGCCTTAGTCCAGTGTTCTTCAGAATTAAACTGGATTTTGATAGAATATGCATGTGGAGGTGAAGCAGTATCCTCAATCTTGCCTTTATCTATTCTATAGGGTAAGCAGAAGCCCGTATTACCTTTTTCAACTTGTTCTTTAAATTGTTGTAAACAATCTAAAAATGCCACCATAGCTGCGTCAAATTTAGTATCCCATAAAAATCGGAAGCCTCCGGAACCATATAATGGTAGAACTTTCTGATCTTCCAATACTTCAACGTATGAATGGTTACCATATGGCACTAAACGATACCTCTGAAAATTAAAACTTATTTTCCTTGCTAATGATGATAGTAAGAGAACTGTTTGACCCCAAGCTGCATTAATTTCTGACCAATCGACCGGAGCAGATGGTAATCGTCCCAATCTAAAGTTATTTATGATCCCAAATTGACCAGAATCAGAAATATGGAATGTTGCTTTAAATATATTCGTCTTTTTAAGTTTTTCTAGTTGTGACTGAGTATAAGACAGTTGGCATTCATAAAACTTCATCTGGTCTTCAATTGTCATAAGATCTTTCCGGTATCTAGTATACTCCCTCCAATAAACATCCTGTTCTTTTTCTAACCTCTCCTTTTCCTTCTCCTGTACATCTATTTCTTCCTTCATGGCTCTTTCCTCTTTTTGTAATGACGACAATTCTTGTAACAACCTACTTTGTTCTTGCTTCCAATCCTCCAACTCTTTTTCTAATCCTTCCAAATTCAAATCTTCTTTATCATCTTCTAACTTTTTTAAATAGTCATTGTAGTCTTTCCATTCTGCCTCTGTCTGACGTAATTGGTTGTCCATGAGCTCTAATAATGTATCCGTGCATTCGTCGCAAAGAGGATGGTCCACATCCGAATTATTTGAAAGTAAATCAAATAGCGTAGCTTTTACATGCAACTGGTGGCCTAAGGAAGTAGTCTCCCACCCATCCGAGATTACCATAAAGCCATTAGCACCATTTCCTGACTCCGACATACGAAAAGGAGGGACGTAATGTTCCAAGCTAGTAGATTGCATATCCAAGTCAACTTCATTGTTTCTTCGTATCTGAAGGGTTAGATCTGCGATAGTGTGCTCACCAAGGTTGTTCAAAGACTCGTCTAGCTTCAAAGGCTGCAAACATCGCTGGCACGAAAAATTTACGAAAGATTTCGAGTCACTCATTTTTAAAACCTTCACTATTACGTCATGTAATAGATTTCTTAGTTTTTTTATTTTAAATATAATGTTAAATATATATTCAGTAACAATATTTGCTGATTGAGCGACTTTAAACGTTTGTTCTGTTTATTTCTAACAAATAGAAATGAAAACAAAGAACTTTTACTAATCGATCCGTGTTTTATTTTGCATATTTGACTTTGACGTTTCTAGACCTCTAGTGATGCGCCACGTAAGGAATAAAGATTAATTCACATGAATCGACTATTACTAAGTTACGAGTGACGGTGCTGGTTTTTAATCGTAACTAAATCGGTAGTGTTAGCCTGCTTCCCAGGCTATCGAAGTAATAGACACTATTGCCTTCCGGCTTACAAGTCTGTGGTTGCTTAAAATGACAGTTAACAATATACGAATGTGGTTATGATAGGTTATAAAAGGCGTAGGCTCGGAAGCTAATGAATAATGATGAATGAAGGAAGCTATGACATGTCCTTCTTCAAACGAGGTTTAAAGAGAGCATTAATATCACGGTAGGCAACGGCTTCGCAGATCCCCTGGCATTGCAGAAGTCTATGAGCGACAGTTACCACTTACCATCAGGTGGGCTGTTGGCTCGTCTGCCACTGTAGGCAACATAAAAAAAAAAAAAAAAAGCACGATGGCACTTTCAATACGACTGTCGACTAGTACTGTTGTGTTTAAAGATTATTGAATATTACCAATAATAATATTATATATTGTATTGTATGTATTGTATTGCGTTTATGTGATATGATATGTGTTGAGAGATTGTGAACATTATAATAAAAAAGTGATTAACTGTGATCTGGAGTTTTAAGTTATTTCAATCTATACCTCTACAGTTATTGGGTCTGAGACGTATTTGCTGATACGTTCTACAGTAGGGACTCGAATGCATTGACTAAACTTTCACCAATATCTTATGTTTTTAACTATTAGATTTGAGTTAATCCAATCTAAGTTTGCGGCTTTTACTTTTTATTTCTTGAAACATAATTATTATGTTGCAGATTAACTACAGAAGATTTATTATGTAGGTGTGTTTATTTATTCTGAAGCCTAATTAATATATAAAGAAAATCTTCATCACCATCATTATACCAGCCAAAAGACGTGCTGGACATAGGCCTTCAATTTTCACCACAGTGGCCGGTCGTTTGCCGCCCTCATCCATCGGTTGCCCGCCACCCTTATAAGGTCGTCGTTCCAACTTGTGAAGGATCTGCCCACGCTGCGTTTTCCGGTTCGTGGTTGCCACTTTAGAACTTTTCTGCCCCAACGGCTGTCAGTTCTTTAAGCTATGTGTCCTGCCCATTGCTACTTTAGAGGAGCAACTCTGCGAGCTACTTTGGTTCGCCTGCGGATTTCTTTGATTCTCAAACGATCGCGAAAGGATACGTCTAACATAGCCCACTCCATCGCCCTTCGAGCCTTCTGACAAGACTCATAGTTAGTAACGTGAAAAAATATTATTTGGCACACAATTTATAAAAGTAATCCAATAAAAAACGGTTTGATTCTTATAGAATTTTAATTCACTTCCAGACTAGAATACAATGGGTTGAAACTTAATCAGCACCTTAAAATTATAAAGATATGCAAACATGTATATTTACACTATAGGGTATTAATCACAATATACTAAACATTTTTAATGGTTCAGACATTTCCAGTTGTATAATAATAACATAATATATCATCATCACCGTATGGCAGTGTACTGCTACAATAACTCTGTGACATCATTGGACAATAAAAACTATCTACACGTAAACACAATAATATATATCTTTTGAGCTATATTCACCATCCGGTCTTCTCCAAATAAATGTTTTTTAAAATTTAAATTGTCACACAATAATGAAGAATTTATCTTGTCACAACTTTGAGTAGATATAGTCGTCAACATCGATGCTAACGTAGAGGCTTCCGTCGACTAGGACCGCAATCAACTCGCACCATAAAGCGGAAGAGTTTGTTTGTTTATTTGATCGCGGTGATCTCAGGAACTACTAGTCGGATTTGAATAACTCTTGTTGCGCATGATAGCTCAGTTCTTGGGGAAAGTTATTGGCTATGTAACATCAAGCTACTGGTGACAAGAGCAGAGTAATAAGCAAAGACGTGGGTGCAACCGCTCCATGGGAAGCTAGTTTGGTACTATTAGGTAACACTAAATTTATCTACCTACTTTAAATAAAATTAAGCTAAATATAAAGTGAGTAATTAAAGGAACTGTTCAGCTCTTAAGCCTAATTATAACTTATTAAGCACAAAATGATACTCGTATAATTAATAGTTGAGATTTTTCGGCATCATTAGGAACCTTTCGTTTTGATAGGTAATAGTATCTTTTATCATATCGGACATTACAAAATGCTAGATTTTTAATCAGCAAACTGCGCTAGCCATTAATATGTCAAGACTGTTGGTTATATAGAATAATGTAATTATGTATTATATGGAGAAAATAATAAATTCACATCCTAATTTTGCCTGCGAGAATGGAAACCCATTCTTGCAGGTTTAGAAAATAAATGTTAAATTATTTATGCAAGAAGATAAAATTTCTACGTGAGAAACGACATTGTCAAAACCTAAATAATTTACTGAATAATTTTTACATGAACAGGAGTACAATATTATAAACATTAAACAATTGAGTCTAGTATGAACTTTTATTTATAAATTAAATCAAGATATAAAGACTACTTGATTAGCCTTCTCAAGCAGTTTTTAAGTAATATAAAAAAAACATTACTGTTTAATGACAATTTAGTCAAAATATTCAGTATCATTAAAATCGACTAACTCAATAATCGAACTAAAACAATCAAAATAAGATATTTATAGTATTCCAAAACATAATATTAGGTATTTATATAAACCATTTTTAATAATATAACTTTCATACTATGAGCGTAAGGTAAAGTAAAGATTATAAATAACACTATTTTATCAGTCATTTTCTGTTACACTAACAAAAGAGGTTTGTTACATCTTTTTTACGGAGCTCCACTATGAAGGTAATGTGTTGGGTCTTGCAGTTGATAGTAGGCATTAGGCAGCAATGCCTGTGCCAATCCGCCTTGTGGACCGGCGTATTGCGCGGGTACTAGCATTTCTCTGAAAATAAAATAAAAAGTTTAGTCTTTAGCAAGTAAAGTTTATTTCGAGTCGCAATAAATGTATAGGTAGTGTGTTACTGTGTTCGTTCACACACACACACACACAAAATAAACGCTAATTAACGCTATCATATCCATACATCATAGGTCAAACGACATCCACATTCCACACAAAGGCCTCTCCGAAACAGTTAATAAACTTATCTCATCTTGGTTCTTTTACCAATGAGCGAGCTTTCATACATGCTAAGCAGTATTATTAAATCTCGTAGCTTTTAGAATTGCAGTTTGGTAGCAAGCCCACTAACCACCCGTGCAGAGCCACTGTCTAGATATGCAACCTCAAATCATCATAATTTTAGATTTAGATATTAAACTCACAAATTAAAATAGGCTGTTTCTATTTTCAAAACATGCTTCACGGTGATAAGATAGAGGATGTTGCCTCTACTCATTTAATGAATAGATCGTAATTCTAAGAGGTTTTTGCGATAACCACTACGCTTGGCAGGCGAATTAATTAGCGGTCACCGTGCTTCTGCCTGAGCTTTCCTTGCCATCTTCATAAGTGATGGTTTAGCGCTATCATTCGGTTCACCGACTGCGCGGGTAAAGTGATAATGGGATCGTCACTTTCCAATGCCCTAATATCATGTGTAATAATTAAAAATTCTGCAATTTCAATGGGTTAAGCTATTCTACAAAAATACTAAGAAACGCATTACAATGTCCTCAAAATAAAAATAACAACCATTTTTAATTACAACCTTTAATTACAACCTCTTACAACTTATTGATCTCCTGACATTTTACAAATCGCACCCTCGTCCCTCAGTGCAAGAAAGTCGCAAAACGAAATATATGTCAGTTTGATAAATTTTACCCTATTCAATTACTCTAAAGTTGAAAATTGTGTAACATTATTTTATCTTATGCCTGTTTTCCTCTAAAGATGCGAAACAGTAACTTTTTTTTAAACTTGACAGTCAGTTTGCCCGCCAACATGACCAAATGTCCGTTTTTTTAAACTTTTGACCTTTGTCTTTGATTAATGAGCCATATTGGGGGTTTATGACAATGCATTCCGAAAGACAAAGAAAAAGTATTAGTAAACTATTAAAAAAAACATTGTTCGGCTACTGTAGATAATTCTTGAAACATGTGGTCGCTATTTAATTGTTGGCGATTATAAGAAAAAGCTCTTTTGTGAACTGCGCGCCATTTTAGCTTCAATTTCGCGCCGGCGAGTACCTACTGTAACTATTACACTATCACTTTTTATTTTCAAAGATACCCTAACCCAGGAAATTAGCTTTCAGGGTACTTTACAAAGGCACAATATTTTTTTATAGATCACATAAAGTATTGTCTTGTATGAGAATCGAACCCACAATCTCTTGCACAACTATCGTACGCACTCCCAGCGCCACTGAGGCAGTCTTTAATATTTAGTTTTTATTATAAAGGAAACATCAGCTTAAAAGTGCTATCAGTTTCACTACACTATACATAAGTCTCAAGGACCTTGAGACGTAACGACCAAAGCCCGACGTGTCAAAAACAATGGACTCTTTGAACGAAACAATAAATTGTTTTGTTTTATTTACTTTAGCTTATATAGGTATAAGAAATGCTTCAGTTTGAGCGTTGTTACTTTGTTAAAAAGTTGTGATTAATTCGTTTTTTAAACTAGAGGTCGTAGGTTCGAATCTAAACTACTCTTAAAGTACATATGTAAGTAGATCAAATGAGTGACACGGACGAACGTCTTAATAACAAATATAAAATATCTTTTCTCTTTTTAAGTCAATTATCTTACAGTCAGTTCATTGACAAGGTAAAGCCATGAGAAGAACTATAGCAAGAAACTCAGCCCACTTTTTAAACCCTTTGAGCAATCATGCTGATCAATACATAACAACATAGCACCAAGCCTCTTTCTTTGAAGAAGTAGACAGAGGTGTAGGACCTGCAATACCCGCGCGTCAGCTTTGTAAGGTCCCAACTCCCATGTAATAGGGAAGAGACCAGCTGCGAATTACGGGAAACACTTTCAGACTCCGGCCTAATTAATATCTACATAGAATTTCTAAGCAGAAAAACCCAATATCACTTTATCCGACGGAGACATAGGGCAAGATTCACAGACCGCACTTTGACTTTACTTTGATGCAAAGATCTACTTTGTACCAAAAATATGTTTGAATATGAAGTTGAAAGTAATCTTCGGCAATACAAAGCTAACTTTGCGAAGGTGCCTTTGCTGTAAAGTAAAGTCACGATTGTGAATCTGGGCCTAAGAAACATATTTTTGGTACAAAGTAGATCTTTGCATCAAAGTAAAGTCAAAGTGCGGTCTGTGAATCTTGCCCTAAAGCTGAAACATCTACGTGGTAATCCGTTCACAGTACCACCGAACTACAGAGGCAGTCTAGTCTATAATATAAAAATTTATCGCTGAATGTGTTGCTAAGCGCAAATCTCGAGAGCAGCTGAACCGATTTCGCTAATTCTTTTTTTATAAATTCCTTGAAGTACGAGGATGGTTCTTACGAAGAAAAAATTTAAAAAATTGCCTGAAAATAACCACTTTTCTACATTCCCATACAAAAGTATCTCTATTATCCCAAAATGTTTAAAAAAAATGTCCACCCGTGCGAAACCGGGGCGGGCAGCTAGTTTTAAATAACATTTAAAATTATACTTACGGTCTACTAGGTTGCTGTGGTGTGCGGTCTCTTTGTCTTCTATTCTTAAACCAGTTGGACACCTGTGTAAGAGTCAGTCCAGTCTTCTGGGCTAGTGCTCGCTTCTCATCAGGGGTTGGATACCTGGTCATGTACAAATATAATATTATATAAGTATAAATAAACGAATAAATAAATAGTAAGTTAGACAATTACAAAAGTTTGTAGGTATAACCACAGAGCATAATTAGTAATTATAGTACTATAAATACTATGTTTAGATTATCACCGAATAAAAAAATTATAATAACACTTCTGATCACATCTCTAACTGATTGGAAAAAAAATTAAAATTAGAATAGGTAGTAGAATTTCAAATAGTCGAATAGTCTTTTAATTTTCACAAAATAGGCAAGGGCGTTCTTAACTTCATAAAGAATGGATAGAATTTTTTTTTTTTTTATTAGATATCATAGTAGTTATTAGCACTTCGACCTTTAAGATCGTTTGTGTTATACTTTCTTGACTGATTACACCCGATGTTTTTCGTAAACATTAGAATTATTCACGAAACGAAACGACCGAGCTACTTTTGTCTAAGATGTAAAGTGCATATAAGGGCTTGTAGAGTTAGCCGAGTTATGGCGTGTAGAGTTAGAAACTTCGCTCTTTACAACATCTCATAACTCTTTTGGAAAAGATAGGTAGTGTTCTTGCACTTCGCTTGGCTGGTCTTGGTTTGAACACTACCGTGCCCTCAGATAAGAAATAATGTCAAGTAATGCCCAGTTACAAAACTTTATCCTCGTCCTTAACCCCTAGTTTTTGAAAGGCTGATCAACGAAAAATTAACTAATCATCTGTTAAACCTCATCTGAAGCACCTGAAAGCATGCTAAAAGTATGAATAAGTAGTTTAATTAGATCTAACTTGTTACTTAGAGCAAATTAAACTCTATATTCAAGCTTTTAGCAACGCATTGGTAGGTACCTCCTTCGCATGAGATTTAACAGGTGATTAGTTAGTTTTTCTTTGATCAGCCTTTCAGAAACTGGGGGTAAGAGACGGTTATTATTAGAATTAAACTATCACATAATCGGTCACCATTTACCGTAAACCACTTGCGTATTATACAAATACATATAACCTTACCTATTTCTATAGTAACAGTCCTTGAGTGCGTTTCTACTCTTCTCTTTGAAGCAATACACAGTCTCTTCCCCATCCCATATTGTCTTCGGCAAAGGATATTTCTTTCTTAACCTATATTTATCTACTGCACCTATAAATGAAAAGTAGGTATTAATGACTTATACCCACGTAACAGTGTTTTTTTCTGTTACGTGCCTAAACCATACGTCGCCGTCGCTTACTAGGATTTGGCCCTAAAGTCATGATCATGATATTTATTATTTTGTTTCTGTCACTGTGTTTTATGAATTTTATTGACAGAAATGGCGAAATATTTAAAGGATTTTTTTTAACTTTAAGAGATTTTAAAACTCTTTAGGTTCCGTTAGCACTCATTGAGTAAGGAAGCCTTAAAATAGTATAGAAAGATATACAGAGATATACATACAGCACATTATTTATTTAAAATATAAAATTTAACCACTATTCCTGTTGTAGCCCATCACTAAAAAACCTACTTACTTGTAAATACAGCAAAGTCAAATACACAAAATATGTACCTACAACACGAAAACGGATCGACTTACCTATTCATAATTTTCATTTTATTAAAAACTAGCTTTCCGCGGCGATGTTTTACCCGCGTCTTTGATTACTGCTCTGCTTCCGTCGCCAGTAGCGTGATGTTACATAGCCTATATCCTTCCTCGAGAATTGGGCTATCATACGCAAAAAGAATTTTTCAAATCTGACTAGTAGTTCTAGAGATAAGCGTGTTCAAACAAACAAAGAAACAAACTCTTCCGCTATAAATAATATTATAGATTATACCTATAAGTTTTGGCTCACCTAGCGCTCTCCCTCTTACTTTCTCAGCCTCCTTGTAATGCGCCTTGTACCACAGATTCTGCAAAGCGTTGTGGTGTCTTGGCGGGAACGAGTGCGCTTCCAATATGGCGTATAGCTCTTGGTAAACACCTCTGTGGTATGCTACTAAAGCTCGAGCCCTGAATATAAACATTATTTTAGTTAAATATCTGTCGGAAACGCTTAGTTTACTTTTTAAACTAGTAAAGCCGAATTTTATGTAAAATTTAGTTTTCATAGTAAATACCAAGGGCGCTGTTAGATATAGTTTGCTTTAGTCCTTGTGTTGAGATATAGTTTACCATTCTTATCGTTAAAGATCACAAATTCTAATATTAAGAGCCTGTCTTTTCAACTGTAAGCTACACACATGGCATGCCTATAAAGTACTATACCAACTATTGTATTTGTAGGTAAATATGATTTTCAACATACCTCAGTATCGTTTCATGTCCCCTAAGAAGCTCACTAGGCGGTAAACTCCATAGAAAAGCCGCTAATTTTTCAATATCGCCCTTCTGTTGCAAAGCTTCACACACACACTGCACTTGTTCAGAGTTAAAATTCAAACATCTACGCATATTATTACTGTCATTCTCTGCTAAACATGTCTGAGGAACTCTTTCCCTATTATTATTTACATTCAGATTGTCAAAAATCTGTAAATTTATTTTCATATCAGGCAAATTTGGATTATTTTCGTTCTGAACGCAACTTTTTAAATCTTGAACCTCATTGAAATAGCCTGAACGCATACGATCGTCGTCAATTTGTGAAAAAATATTCTCATTAGTTGGCGGCAATTTGAGTTCGAAATTCAAATATTTTTTGTTTCTCTGTGGCGATAAATAATTATCGAACGCCATTTTGTTGCTTTCTTGTAAATACGTTTCTTTCGTATTATTCTGGTCGTTTCTTACTTTTTTGCAAGAAAAATATTGTTTGTCGTTTAATTCAGCTTGATAAAAGTTGCCATTTTGAGTGTCGTATGGAAAAGATGGTAGTGATGTTTCTGATTCACTTGTCATATCGCTTGATGGACTCAGGCGGTCAGAACATGATTCCATATTTGTGGATTTCATCACAATAACTTGTCTTTTTTAGATTTGTATAAATCTGCAACAAAGATATTTATATTATTTATCTTTTACCAATTAATCCCAATTCCCAACTTTGCACGTGGATACTAAATTAATCACTTATTGCCGATAGACCCCAGTTTAATATTTTTGGCGTTGGACCCAGAGATTTGTTGATGACCCACAAAAAAATATTTATATTTCCGTCGGATCCCAAATTTTAAAAATGCAAGAGTAAGTATTACGTTTTATTGTCATTAAATCCCAAAAATTACTTGCGTTGGATCCCAAATGCTTAAAAATCTGAATGAGGATATATTTTTTATTGGCTAACCACTTCTATTATTACTGTCCACTTTGTCGTTGAGTCTATGTATTTACAAGCATAAATTGCATAAAATTGCTATAGTTTGCAGTGACTGTAGTAATTTTGTCTAAAACTCTGTCTTGCAACAATAAAAAAAAGAAATTTCTGTAGGGTTGTGTTTAGAAAAGCTTCAAGTTTAGTGCAATCTGACTTAGGGCTTTAGGTGCAATTAAAATCATTTACCTATTTAAATAAAATAAATTCATTTAACTATTTTTCTTTTGTCATTTAATTATTCAGTTAATTAATAGTCGATCGACCGAACACACGCTGCTTTTTAAATTTTTGATAAAAAGTTTTCAGTTTTGTTCATAAAAGTACTTACACATGTTGTTATAATAATATATACTTATATATATATATATAATAATAAATGGTAATAAATTATATTTTTTACAACATTAGGTATATAATAAATATTAAATCATAAATCCAGAACTATAGATTTAGTATGAATAATTTATGTATTTACGAGTATGTAAGCTCAATACACGGCCTTTACTCACAAAGACATTTAATCGCTGCAATACAGCAACAAACCAACTCTTTACACAACATAGCATAACATTGACTATAAGAGGTAGGCAGATGTACTAGTATAGTATTATCTTATGTGTGATACCTCTACAATAAATTATAGTTGACCTGAACAAATCCTGACACTAGGTTGACCACCAACCACTCGATAAGAAGATCTTATCTGTGGCAGTGGTGTATATTATCCACCATGTATTTCATGGTATATCAATGGATTCTATGTATTTGTGGGTCTGTTGCCATTTACTAAACAATAGGTACTATAGAACCAAGTAAATCATGAGCATGACCCACCATAAGCTCATTTTGCCAATCCATCTAAATGCAAGTAGGTCGAAATTCGCCTGAAGACAGATTCTCTTGGCAACGAGTTTGTTATCGTCTTATTAGACACTGACATTTTACTGAGTACACTGTTGATAAGTTAGTATTAAAAACGTCCTAAATGCATTATACATGATAAACTTTACAAGTTTGACAGTTTTAAGCGAATTATTAACAAAATGGGTCAGTCGGTTTGATTGTAACTACCTATTCAGGGTTAATACTGATTAATTAATTTTCAGCTGAATATTCAATTCTTTACCCGATCTGAGAATCAAAACTAAGAGCTCTACGTGGCTCTACAGAAGCTCTAGGGTGAGCTTTTTCAGTTTATTATTTAGTTGCCAGTTGTTCCCTTCTATTTTGACCCCTAGACTCCTTAATATCGCATCTCTGAATACTGTTTCCGTTCTGTTACTACCTATGTCTCATTTTTATCTTTTCTTACATCTATTGCTATTTCTTACTTGTTCCACCATAAAGTCACAGCTCCCATTTTTTTATTCTGTAGATTCTTATATCAAACAGCCAATCAAAATTTAAACAATGTAGATAACCAATAAGATTACTTAACTTTAGATAAATAGTTGACAGCAAAATCGTGTTTCTCCGCCTTACTCCTTTTATACAACTTATCGGATTTTGATACCCACGGCTTTCATTAGCAAACTATTTCTTTCAAAAGTTTACATATTGGATAAATACATACATTGTAAAAAATAGTATAAAATATTTATTTGAAAATAAAAAGCTCGCCTATTTAAAACAAACTATAATGAAATAAACCCTTTTTTTTATCGTGCCGACGCTACATTGTCATATTATATGTATGTATACCTTACATTTCCTCCACAATTAATACGAATCTAATGACAGCTCTTAAGTTAATTAGAATGTAGAGTGTGCCAAGATATTATAGAAATACATACGCTCGATAAACATTACCCTCCTTGACTTCGGCGGCCAGGCAAAAATACTGAGAATTTCAAAGACTGTGACGTCAAAAATATATTAGTACTCTCATGAAAAGTTCGCTAGTTTTAAATAAATTTGCACACAACAACGTGAATTACTAAATTTATGTTTCAACTATCAATCGGATACAGAATGTCGATTACCATAATAAATAATAAAAGAAAATTAGTATTCGGCGGGTAAAAATACGTGAGTGTTGACATAACACCTGACATCGGCCGGACACGGCGTAAAAACAAAAGATTTCAAATGAATTCAGGTTTCGTAGAAATTGAGGGAAAATATTGACCTTTTTGTTCTATAGGTCACTGATTTTTGTCTGATTAAAGTCAATAAGCAACCGGGCCTTAACAAGTATGAATTGACGTAACAACCAACGCATGGTTCAAAGTGTTAGTGGCGTGTTTGGGATGATGATGATGACGAGGAGCGGTGGCAGTCTTTTGGTTAAAATGATAAAATTATTACAAATCTTTTAGACGACATTTTTTTAAATTTAATATCCAATTCTTTGTAAATACCTATGCACATAATGATGGTGCCACCAACAAAAACCTCAAGGATTTATCTGTTGGGTGGCGATTTACTTATCTTAAAAGTGCACTGAACAACTCTTGCACCGTACACGTTAGAACACAAAACATATTTAGGTCAGCAATCACATAACCTTTGATAACGACACTTTTCGACAATAAAAAAACTGAAAAATGTTAAGAGTTTTTTGTGATTGTAGCAAATAAGGCTTGAAGTACAACTTACGGATCTGTATTCTTAAAACATTACAGAACTGTAACGAATAAGATAAAAAATGGTAAGTTTGAAAACCGAAGGAATAATTGGGCCCCTAGTGCTCTCAATCGCCGAATGAATACCCAAAAATATATTGACTGCAATTAGCAACAATGTTTTCTTGTTTTTTTACGTGGTTAAAGGCAGAGATGCCAGTATTTCTCGTAGTATCTTGATATACCTAACTAAGCAAGCGTGGTGATCAATCCTCATGCCTTCGCTACATGAGAAGAGGCCTTTCCCTGCAGTGGTTTCTTTTTTTTATACAACTTTTGTGGCAAACAAGCATACGGCCCACCTGATGGTAAGTGGTAACCGTAACATATAGAGATAGCTGTATTTACCAAGCATCGCAGAAGTAATAATGCTTAGAAAACACAACCAACCCGTTGCCGACCACGGAGAAGGGGATGAGAAAGGAAAAGGGAAACGGGATAGGACCGAGAGGGTATTTGGGCTGCCCGGCGCTCTCACTAACCGAGCGAAAAACATTACCATGAAAAGTAATATTCTTACGTCGATCTTCTATGAGAGGTAAGTACTTCCCCGGTCGATCCAGCCCATTCATGCGTGCAAACCAGCGTGAATCTACTACCGTCAAGAATGTAACGGGAACTGGAATAGTAACAGGCGATAATACCTACTTGGGCCTTGATAATTACTTTACGTCGATATTCTATGAGAATAGTACTTCTTCAATTAGACCGATTCATACAATAATTTAGTTAATCTCTTATACCTATTTGTGTAACTAGTTGTTGCCCTACGCTTCGCCCGCGTGAATATCTGTTAATGCATTTTTCATACATACTTTCATCCCCTATTTCAACCACTTCCAGCTATTTTTTAAATTTAATCAAATTTGGTTTAGTGGTCTAGGCGTGAAAGCGTAACAGACAGACAGAGTTTCTTTCTCATTTATAATATTAGTATGAAAGTATAGATTTGTGGACCGGATTATACAGATTGTAAACATTAAAACAAATAAATTGTTGTCAATGTTTACTGTAAAGATTAATAAAAACAGGATTATAAATATAAACATAACATTTAACGTTCATAAATGTTAATTTAATTAACCTAAATGAAAGAATACATTTTTATTTTCATTTTCATCCCTCGAAGAAGTAGGAAAAGGTTATGAACAGAAATTATATTCAGGTAAGTCAGTGAATTATTTAAATCCGACTGGTCGTTCCAAAGATTAGCGCGTTCAAAGAAACTCTTTCGCTTTATTTAATAGTATAAATTAAGAAAGAAAGAAGAAAGAAAGAAAAACATTTATTTTGAATTCACACAAAGGTAATTCTAATACATGCGTACGGTTCGGCATAAAACGTTTCTGTAGGTACTTAAATGCTATAGAGCCTAGTCTACGCATTTTAAGTCGCCAGTAATTTAGTGTTACCTTCTTGCAAGAGTACTCGTTTATACATTTATTTTTACACAACTTTGTTAGCAAACAGTCCTTCAGATGGTCAGTGGTAACCGTAACCTACGGACATGGCTGTTTTTTTTAAGCATGGCAGTAATTATGCTTAGATAATGCAACCAAATCGTTGCAGACAATGTAGGGAACACAAAGAAAGAGGACCGAGGGGGTGATTGGGCTCCCGGTGCTCTCAAGTGTAACTTCTAATATCTGATTAAAATGAAGATGACGGTATATTCTTTTTTATTGATCAGCTCGACCCGACTGCTCACTTGGTTAATATATTATATTATTGTAACCTAATATTTTGATGACCTCTACGCCGTAGCAATAGAGCGATCGGCTGCTAAGTCAAGGGTCGCGGGTTCGATTTCTGCTCAGTGCAAATAGGTATTTGTGTGCATGCACTTGCAATGGTCTGGTTGTTTCTATGTATAATATGTATAAATTTACAAAAAAAAAATATTTTAGTACGTTTATTCACATTTTATTAGAATTATTTATCATTATGCCTTCTCTCTCTCTTTAGAACAACCACGGCACTCTGTCTTAATTTTTTTGTTTTTACATCAGTTATCATTATCAACATAGTACCTATTTTTTATTGAAAAACAAAGAAACTTAGATCCAATTTGATCCTATGAGATAATTCTCGAAGCGCACCATCTTTAAAATGCACCAAAAGTTCGCTAGTTCTTGCTTTGTAAACGTTTGGTGCGCTAACTAAAGGAAATTTTAGATTATCTACTACTGGTGCATTTCGAAGAACACTTTTGGTGCGTTTGCTTTGAGGATTACCCGAATCTATATAGAAAATTATTTAATTATCTTTTTATAACTAATTTGAATAACATTAAAACTCTTTGAAACAATTGCCTACTTTTAATATATTTTATGACTACAACACATTTTAATTAACTAGTAAACTTGTAGCGATTAAATATAAAAAATCACGATAAATCGACTCAAAAAAACGTAGGCAGAAAAGCGACGGCATTTTTTATTATTTTACGAGAATTATTTTTTTATTTAAATATTTACGCACTATTTTGTAATAAGTAAAACACTTACCTTAACATTAATTATAAAAAATCAAATATTGCACACTCAAATCAATCACTGTTTCACGAAAAAAACGCATTTAAATTGTTCACACACCCTCACTGCGCGACGTCTACGGATCGTATAACAAAAGGTATCTCGTCGTCTCGTGTTTCAAAGCTCTAGAGTGAAACAGCGAACATAAGACAGAGAGGACAGATAGGGGCGGAGCATCATCGCCGGGTGTTGGCGTACCAACTTTGAATTTTCTTTTATTTTTTAACGTTTTGACCTTTAAAAAGGCGGGATTTTATTGCTGTTTTGCAAAATGGCGCTGCTTTTTAGGACCTTTCGTGTTTTAAAATTGGTGTTAATAACGACTTAGGTATTGAACTGTTGAAGATTCATTTTAGGTAGATAGGTCTTTGCTTACTGCTCTGCTATTGTCTCCAGTAATGTAGCCAGATGTTACATAGCCTATAACCTTCCTCGAGAACTGGGCTATTATACGCAAAAATAATTATTCAACGCCTTTTTTAAAGAACTCCGTATTGTAGTCTCTCGACCAAGAAACCTCGACGGGGAGCTCATTCCACAACCTTTTCATACGAGGGAGAAAGTTTCTCTGAGACCTCACTGTACGGGACCTAAGAGGATCTAAGGTGTAAGAATGAACTCCCATACTTATCATCAGGTGGACTGTTGGTGTTTATATATATATGTATTAACCATAACAATACCAGCCCTTTATTATAACGGAGGCCCAAGTTCCCTCCTTTCCTTATTCCTAACCTCCTTCAACCCCTTCCCCTATATACTCCACTCCCTTCACGATAGACAGTGGCTTCGCAGAGTCCCATACATTTTAGAGCAATGCTCTAAAATGTATGGGACTCTGAGTCGTCGATGAGCGACAGTTATCACTTACCATCAGTTTGACTCATTGACTGTTAGCTCGTCTGCCACTGTCAGCAATAAAAAAAAAAAACACTGCAAAGATAGGTTTCTTCTCATAATAGTGAAGGCATGAATGAGCATTGATCGCTAATGTTGCTCAATTAGGAGACAGATACGGATTTCAGACTTTTTTTTCATCAGTCCAGGTTACTAGGTTACACCATCACGATGTTTTTCTTCGTCATAGATCAGTAATGTCCAATGTAAACTAAGATAGTAAGTACATTAATGTATGGTACTTGCCTGGATTCGAACACACAACCTCGTGCAAAGGTACGAATCAGGGTCTTAGCCACGCTACATAGGGCTTGTTCTTAACTGCGGTAGTTTTCTTTAGAAGAAGCCATCTAAAGAGGTAGGAGGAAAAAAGTAGTAATGTGAATCTATACTATCTATACCTATACTCTAATTATCTATACATATAATAAAATTGAACTGTCTGTTTGTAATATCGAAATAACGGTATATACACCAAAATAAAGTTTTTTTCAATTTATGTCTGTCTGTCTGTCTGTCTGTTCCAGCTAATCTCTGAAATGGCTGTACCGATTTTGACGGGACTTTTATTGGCAGGTAGCTGATGTAATAAGGAGTAACTTCGCTACGTCTAGTTAAGAAAAAAAAGCGAGCAGAGCAGTAACCGTAGGCGCAGGTGAAACCTCGCCGCGGAAAGCTATTACTATTATATGAAGCGGAAAAGTTTGTTTAAACGCGCTTTCCTCTAGAACTAACCTTTGGATTTAAGTAATTTTTTTACGTATGATAGTCCAGATCTTGAGGAAGGTTATACCTAGGCTATTTAAAATCACGCTACTGGCGACGGGAACAGAGCATTAACTGAAGACGCGCTGCAGGAAGGTAGTGAAATATACAAATGAAGAAATAGTTTTTTAGAACTAACTTCTACTTTTATCTATAATACCAAGTTCTTGTAACAAATCATTGAGTAAACCATATAAGACCGCCGTCCACGCGGTGTTAATTTCTCACGCGATTCTAAGTAACATGGCCGTAGTCAACCGACACCGGGAAACTAACAACACGACACAATCAAGTAATTCTTAGATATGAGCCTTTTGAGGTTATATTGTTTAGCGTAAACAATACTGCATGAAAGACATGAGATTAATAGATGAAAGGACAGTGAGGAAATATTATTATATCAGCCGAAAGAGTCCACTGCTGGCCTCTCCAAATTTTTGCCATCGAGAAAATATATAAAGAGTTATTCAGAACTCGCGGTTACTTGACTGGCCTGTTGGTCTAGTGGTTAGTGACCCTGACTGCTAAGCTGGAGGTCGTGGGTTCGATTCCCACCCAGAACAAACCTTTGTGTGATGAGCATGATTGTTTGTTCTGTGTCTGGGTGTAATTTATCTATAATATATTAATATGTATGTATTTACAAAAAAAAAAAAATGTATATAAGTAGTATATCAGTTGTTTAGTACTCATAACACAAGCAAATATAATTGCTTAATTTGGGGCTAAATGGCACTGTGTGCATGTGGTAAAATATTATTATTATTAATATTATTATTATTATTATTACTTAATATACTTACACGATATGATTACAAATATTTATTTTTCTCTAATTTATATTAAACATGCAAACATTTCGCAAGATATCTTATAAACGATAGTAAAAAGCGTATCTAAACCCGTTGGGTTGCTGAGAAGAAGTCAGCGGAGAAACTTTACAGAAGGCAACACATACTTTGCTTTGCCTATATAGAGATACGAGATATTTTTTTCTTAATATTCTACCACATTCACGCAGCGCCATCTAGCTCCAAATTAAGCAACTATATTTGCTTCTGTTATAGGCAGTAAACAACTGATATACTACCTATATCAATTTTTTTTTGTAGAAAACAAATTGTGTTATAGATAAATTACACCCAGACACAGAACAAACAATCATGCTCATCACACAAAGGTTTGTCCTGGTTGGGAATCGAACCCACGACCCCCGGCTTAGCAGTCAGAGTCACTAACCTCTAGACCAACAGGCCAGTCAAAATTATGAGCACTCGGAAAAAGTAAATGAACTATACTCGTAATTTAGCTTCTCGACTAGTAAAAATGTATAAGTACCTAACATGTTTTGCTAATTCTAATAAGCCCCATTGTTCAGTGATAGAGCTATAAAGATCCCATAGAGCAAGTGTGGTGCCAATCCTCAAACGGTACATCTGATTTCGTGTCCTATGTGCTCGAACAACTGCACGCAGGAGGATCTAATGAACACTGCTGACAATGCAGTAGTCGTAGCTGAGTTTTGGGCTGACACCGTATAAAAAGATTTGCTGTCGACACGAAAAGAAGATTAGATCCCATGTAACAGGGGGCGCCGGTTACCATTTACCGTTGCCATTTATGACAGGAAAAATTATATAGGTATCTATTTAACCTCAGCTAGTCCAAGATTAAGTCTGGGTATTGAACGCTAGACATCTGCGTGGCAATCCGTACACAATACCACTAAACCACCCAGGAACCCAGGAATAAGAAATACGCGATATGGGATGTGCTCACGAATGGACGAGAGGTGTCTACATTTTATTTTTATACAAATGAAAGTAAGACTTGCCATATTACCATACTATGCTAAAAGTAAAACCAGTAACATAATAACCTAAAATAATAAACAAATATAGCGACGGCCTGATAAAGGATACCTACTATTTGCGTATAAGATGTGTATTATAATACTAGCTGCGCCCTGCGGCTTCGCCCACGCGAAAATCGTGTAGCACGGGAACCAGACTGATTATCGGAATAACAAGTATCCTATGTCTGTCTCCGGTACCAAATCTATCTACTTACCAATTTTTATCGAAATCGGTTCATTCTTTTAGACGCTGAGTGGTAACAAACACACAAACACAAACTTTCGCATTCATAATATTAGTAAAGTTGGATTATGCAATTAATAATAATAATAATAATAATAATAATAAATGTTTATTGTCACAAATAGTCTTTACAATATGGTACTGGTACTGATTCCCAAACTAGGCTGAGGCCTGTGTTTTGGAAAAATGTAAATATGGTACTTAAATATGTATAATATATTTGATAGATTATAAAAAATTATAGTTACTGACAGTTTACTGTCCGTGTTCATCACTGTAAGTATTAAGTTTTAGCAGAATAATAGCATTACCTGGTCAAAGAAGAGGTAGCAAAAAGCTGAGCTAAGACCATTTTTGTCTCTCACCTAATTAAGTTAACTTGTTGTTATGTTGTTTTCTGAGCAAAATAAATGTATTTTCTTCTTCTTCCTATTAATAATAATAATAATAATATACCAGCCTGTTTATTGTCTCACTGCAGGGCAAATGTCTTTTCTTATATAGAGAAGGCATGAGCGTTAATCACCACGCTTACTTCCAGGTTTCCTCACAATGTATTTCTTCACCATCAGTCAGAAATGCCCAAGATAAACCTAGAAAGTACATACGATTTGAAACATCACATTGGTACTTGCCCAGATTCAAACGCACTAACTCGTGTTTATGAATCGGGTGCCTTATCCACTGAGCCATTTCGCCTTCTTCTTATATGGTGCTGCTTATGTGTAATGGATCCCCAAAGCCCATGAAAGAAGGTCTAATCATCTCCCATTGCAAGGCCTTTTCTTTTACAGAGAATGCATGAGCATTAGGTAGAGATCAGCACGTTTGTACAAGGATTTAGAATTTTAGATTTTTTTATAGTTTACTTAACTTTTTTTAATTAATAGATGCTGCTATCTTAACAGAAGACCTACACCCAGTTTCTGAAAGGCTGATCAACGAAAAATTAACTAATCATCTGTTAAATCTCATGTGAATAAAAGCATGCCAAAAGCTTGGATAATTAGTTTAATTTAATTAGTTACTAATTGGATCATGAAACTATTCATCCATGCTTTTGGCAATCTAATTAGTACTTCTCATGAGATTTAACAGGTGATTAGTTACCTTTTCGTTGATCAGCTCTCTCTCTCATAGAAGATCGACTTAAAAGTAGTAGTATATGTACTACTGCGTTTCGTTCGGTGAGTGAGAGCGCCGGAGGCCCGATTTCCCCCTTTCCTCTTTCCTCACCTCTCTTATTCCCTTCCCCTGACCCCATTCCCAGCCGCCATAGTAGAGGCCACCATACCAGTAGTTTAAGACGATGGCTTTTGGTATAGTGGCCGCCACTTCTGGATTCCATTGACTGCTTACCATTAGGCGGGGTGGAGTCACTTTGGTAGGCTATAATATAAAAAATATATAAAAAAAAAAAAAAAGCCTTTTAGAAACTGAGTGTCAGTCCTTTAAAATTGAATGTCATTTCAAGTCTGATATTTTAATAGCCAATACGACTTGAATAAGCATAATCAATGCCGCCTTCTGTATATGAAGCCTCTAACATACAGTATGACTGTTAGAGATATCCTGGAAGTTGTGGTTGTCTGGAAGAGATCGCTTTTAGTGATAAGACCGCCAATTGTCACTACTTATTTTTGTTATGTATTATGTAGTGTGCAATCCATATTAATATTATAAATGCGAAAGTAACTCTTTCTGTCTGTCTGTTACGCCTAAACCACTGAACCGATTTTAATGAAATTTGGTGCAGAAATAGGTTAAACCTCGGGGAACAACATAGGCTATCTTTTATAGCGAAAAATGACTTAAAGGGGTTGAAATAGGGGATGAAAATTTATATGAAAAATCTCGTCAATGTAAACAGAGATATAACCGACATTAACGCGGGTGGAGCTGCGGGCAACAGCTAGTAAAGAATATTCTATCTATTTATCTATATAAGAGACTAATATTATTTAGTATTTGGCAGTCTATCGTCTACTTATTACATAGTTTTAATTCATAATAATTTTAAAAGTAGGTTACAACGTACTAACGTTCATTCACACGCTTTCCTGTATTTTTGCCTACACTTTATAATAATAAGTATAAACAATAAGTTACCGTCTCGATGTCAGCTTGAACTTGAACATTGTGAAATGTAGGTACTGAGTCAGGAGTATTCCCACGATATTTTGTTTACTGGTTCCTTTTTATTTGCATCGTTTGATGTATATTTTTATAAGTAAGCGGTCTTACTACACCTGATAAGTTCTATGGCGTTTTAAAGGCAATTACTACTAAAAAGAATAAGCAGAATTGTAGGATATAATATAATGAACCGATATAAACTAATTAATATAAATCTAGGTCTCGAATATTGTATGATTTCAAAAACAACATGATTGTAAAAAAAGAAAGTCTCGCAATTCAGTGCTTTTACCGTGAAAAGATGTGCGATCTATGTTTATTATACCAAGTCGGTTAATTTTTTCAGTCCCTACTTTAAGAGACCTTCTGTCTTAAATTATTACGTAATTAGCCAACCTATCATGTTAAAGTGACCATCAATATTAAAAATCTTTATGTATTAAATAAATAGAAGATCTCATAGAAGATCGACTTAAGAGTAGTAGTATCCTTACTACTGCGTTTCGTTCGGTGAGTGAGAGTGCCGGAGGCCCAATTTTCCCCCTTTCCTCTTTCCTCACCTCCCTCATTCCCTTCCTCTAACCCCATTCCCAGCCGCCATAGTGGAGGCCACCATACCAGCAGTTTAAGACGATAGCTTTTGGTATGGTGGCCACCACTTCTGGATTCCACTGACTGCTTACCATCAGGCGGGGTGGATTCACTTTGGTAGGCTAATAAATATAAAAAAAAAAAAGAAATAGACTGACTTCGATATCGCATGAAAACACAATGTATCTTAATACATAATAAATTAAATTAGATTGATTATTGCGGTTGTACGTTTCTTATGGAAGGTTTTGGTATATAATAGCTACATTAACCTATCACCTATAGGAGCTAAGCAGAAAGGAACCGCAACTTTTGGTATCAATGCGAAGCGAGGGCGTGTCGCTTATCGTATATATTATAACGATTTACAACGATCATGATCAGCATTAATAATTATTGATATTTACTAATTTGTTTTTAATTTTTTACATATTACGCAATTAAACAAGACGTAGTAACCTTTTTATTACATGTTTATAGTAGGTAAGGTTTCAAGACGTAATATGCTCAGTAGATACCTACCTACGTTTAGCGACATACATAGTTTATTTACCTAAATATTTGGTTTAGTGTTTTAAAATAAACATTACAATTCCTAGAATTAAAACATAATTATTATTTGTTTACTAATACCTTATTGGGCCTCCCAAAGGCCTCACTTTTGATTGGTTCTAAACTGCTTTACCATCGGTAGCCCACCTATTTTAACTACATTATGGATAGCAGTGTATGTTCTTCCACTGAAATGATAAACCTACGATGTAGATTTTGTTAGATTTAGTAGAGCCCTATAATGAGCCGTTTTACAAACATACAATTTACTCAAAGCACACTCAGACTCAAAATAAATCCTTATTCAAAATTTTATTACTCACTAGCTGCCCTCCACGGCCTCGCCCGCGCTTAAAATAGATTCTATCTCCCTTTAGAACCAGGCCGATTTTCGGGATAAAAAGTAGCCTATCTGCGCCACCAAATCTACATACATTACCAATTTGCATCGAAATCGGTTCAGTCGTTTAGACACTGAGTGGTAACAAACACACATACATACACACAAACTTTCGCATTTATAATTAGGATTTTACTTTGGGTAGTTTTCGCGTGTACTTCTACTTCTCTACCTAGGTAGTTTTAATTTGTATTTTGTGTTGTGTTTATATACTTCTACATAATGTAACTATAGGGTGGAGGCATAAGCTAAATCACGACTTATTTTCTTGAAAGAGGCCGATTTCAGACTACTTATTTCAATTCCAAGTTGCTTTACTATGTTTTAGTTTAGCCTAAGTAATGCAAGGTAAACTTATAAAGTTTTTTTTTATAATAACTTATCAAAAAAACTCCACTCTGCCTGTTGGTAAGGTCAAGAGTTCAGAAAAGGTGGACTAAAGATGGAAACACATGCGCTGGTAAAGAGTTCCAGGATTTAATTGAGCGACAAAAGTATGAGGCTCATTATTATCCCACTGCAGGAAAAGGCCTCTTCTCATACAGAGAAGATATGAGCATTGATCTCCGCGCTTGCTCAAGGCGGATTGGCGATTCAAACTCTCAGAATTCCAGGTTTCCTCACGATGTTTTCCTTCACCGCTAGTCAGTAATGTCCAGATCAATTTAGAAAGTACTGTATGTATTTTTACGGTAGTAGATCCACGCTGATTTCAGCATGAATGGGCCGGATCGTCCGGGGAAGTACTACCCTCTCATAGAAGATCCACTTAAGAGTAGTAGTTTCCGTACTACTGCGTTTCGTTCGGTGAGTGAGAGCGCCGGAGGTCCAATTTTCCCCCTTTCCTCTTTCCTCACCTCCCTCATTCCCTTCCCCTAACCCCATTCCCAGCCGCCATAGTGGAGACCACCATACTAGCAGTTTAAGACGATGGCTTTTAGTATAGTGGCCGCCACTTCTGGATTCCACTGACTGCTTACCATCAGGCGGGGTGGAGTCACTTTGGTAGGCTATAATATAAAAAAAAAAAAAAAATGTGATTTGAAAAATCCCGGGATTCTAACCCTCGTGTTTAGGAAGCGGGTGCCTTCACCACTGGGCTATTACGACTTAAAAGTATAAAGTGCTACATTTAAATCATCATAATTATCAACCGAAAGTCGTTCACTGCTGGACATAGGCCTCGCCAAATTTCACATTAGTCATTCGTGACCCGCTCTCATTCACCGGTTGCCATGCTTATCAGGGCGTCGGTCCACCTTTTACACTACAATAGCTATTCATATATCAAATTAAATAGTTTACATGTAAGTATCTAAGATTACAATTGTCTCAACACATAAACGTATCATATTTTTGTTTACAATAACTTAATACGGTTGCTGAGGTACTTTTGCCGCCAATTTCGCTGTCACACTGGGCGGTCCATTTTGAGGTATGGCGCCGTGGCCATTTTGTTTTGATTACGCAATTGTTATGTCGATGACCTGCTGTGAATGTTTGGTATTTTGTTTATTGGAAATATTTATATTGTTACTTATTTTATAGTTAGGGATGTTATAATATTTAAACGCTATTAATAAGAAGTGTGGGTCCTGACTGTGTGATCTTCAATTTATAGGAACAACTTGCATCTCTCGGTGGATGCTATAAGAGATATCTAAGAGTATACCTACCAGGTAACGAACAGCAGCACTAAATTAAATAAATGTTATACTTAATTGTAGATAACGTACTTACCTATTTGAATTTAATAACCCACTATTGTTTATGGGCCTATTATAGCCCTCAAATTGTTAAGTACCAACACCAGTTTGCCATGATTATGATGTTGACTATTGTTGAAATATTATATTATTAATAATACCACAACAACCACACAATGCCATCTAGACCCAAATTAAGCATATATTAATAGCTTGTGATATGGGTTCTAGAATGCGGATAAACATACTTATATACTTATTTTTTTTGTAAATAAATACATATTATACATAGAAACACCGATAATATATATACCAATAGGTATCTAATTACGCTAATTATAACAAAAGGAAAACTATTTCTCGAATCAAAACTGCGTCAGAACATACAACCACTGTATTGCTTAGTCATCTACATAATCTACCTACATTACACATATCTTCACGCCCTTGTTCTTTCATTGAGTAGACAGAGGTGTGTAACCACGTTTAGCCAGCTACAGCAACAGGGAGCGAGCCTGTTGTCATTTATCTGGCACAATTCCTGGCTTCTTGATAAAACTTCTCAACAGAAAAACTCAATATATTTTTTTTGACTTGGGTATTGAATCCAAGACCTCTGCGCGTGACATTACACAGTATCGCCGAACCACATTACAGACTGCTAAAAAAACCAAGATACACCGTTTTTAATCTTAAAAATACTTTTTAAACCATCCGTTACTGTAACTTTACACCTTAGCACACCTGATCTAAATCTACATTCTGATTGGTCGATATAAATTCAGAGGGTGAGTATCCTTAGCTCCGATTGGCTGATACCAAATAGGGATGGTCCCGTCTAAGGTGTCAGATTTCTACCCTTATTAACTGCTTTCGGAGTGATTTAGAAGATGTAAAGGGGGTTTATTTTAGGTTAATTAATTTGAATAATAAATTGACTAAAGCTTATAAGGTTTTTGGTTTTAGGACTTTGGTGCGAGTTCTAGGCTTCGTTTAAAAAGACCGAAATACATATTTTTTTAATGATACAAAAAATTAACACTAAATATTTAAACTAAATCCAGACTTGGAGTGAGTTTTTGTGGATTGTTTTGCAAAAGGTATTGTCTCGTATGGATATCGAACCCGCAACATCTTACATAACACTAGCATGCACTCGCAGTACTCCACGAAGGCAGTCTGAGTTGGATACTTAAGTTATAGTCAAATGCCTCTATAATAAAACGGATGACCTGTACAAAATCCTGACAGTAGGTTGACCACTAACCACTCGATGAGAAGAATTTATAGTGAGCATGCTAATCGGCATCGGCACAGACACAACTTACAACTCAAAACACATTACACCTACATATATATTTTAATGTTTACTACATACTTATTAGGTATACATAGTTGCACGTCTTTTATCCCCGAAGCGGTAGGCAGAGGTGTTTAACCACCTATTTTAGTCATTTTTTATTTTAGATTCCATGTAACAGGGGTCGAGCCTGATGACATTTATCGGGCACAATTCCAGACTCCGGGCTAATACTGATAATTTTCGACATAAAACCCAATATCACTTTAACTGAACCGGGGATCGAATCCGAGACCTGTGCATGGTAATCCTTACCCAGTACCACCAAACTACAGATTTAATTTAATTTAATTACAATCTTACACAACGTTAGATAAAAATAAAATATGGCAAAAAGAACTATAATCATATCCTTTAATCCTAATGTATGATCTAATAATGTATCCATATTTGCAGAAATATTTTTTTTTTTACCCAAAGCAAGCACATATTGTATAATTTGTGTTATGGGTTCTAGAATGCGGATATACATACTTAAATACTTTTTTCTTGTAAATACATACATATTATAGATAGAAATATTCAGACCCATTCGAATAGACATGTTTATGCACACAAATATTTGCACTGAGCGGGAATAGAACCCGCGACCTCTACGTGGCAGTCCATACACAGTACCGAAACCACAGAGGTCGTCTAACTAATATTGTTATCAAAAAAAACTCCAAGACTAAATACCACACGTTGCAGTGTTTACTATAATATCAAAGCACACTCACACTTTTGACGGTAGTAGATCCACGTTGGTTTCAGCATGAATGGGCCGGATCGTCCGAGGAAGTACTACCCTCTCATAGAAGATCGACTTAAGCGTTTCGTTCGGTGAGTGAGAGTGCCGGAGGCCCAATTTCCCCCCTTTCCTCTTTCCTCACCTCCCTCATTCCCTTTCGATAGATTTTGGTATGGTGGCCACCACTTCTGGATTCCACTGACTGCTTACCATCAGGCGGGGTGGAGTCACTTTGGTAGGCTAATAAATATTAAAAAAAAAAAACACTCATTTCAATCGATTATAGATCTTGATACATCCCAATGGATTAAAATAAGGACAAACACGCGGAATTATTTATCTAAATCCGATCTTTAGCATGTTACAAACTACTCCATTTGAATCTTGATAACGTTATGACTATTCAGTGACCGTGTGAATGTGCTTGATAAAGGACATCGGGATTATGAGGATTATGTTCAGGTGTTGATTTTGGTAGCTTTATAATAAATTCCTTAGTTTTGCTTTAGTTCCTCCTCGTAATGTTATTCTTACATACATAAAAAACTTCACGCCTGCCTCCAATTAATGCGGTAAGCAGAGACTATAGAAAGCCTTTTGCGGCGAAATTGTTACTCTTAATTTTTTTGTTGTTTGGTAAAGATTATACATACCTATCTACTTATTAAAATGATTAAATGCTTTTCGTTGGTAATAGCATCATTTGAAAACTGCTGACCCGATTTTGGCCATTTTAGAACTTAAAATGGAAATTCAGGAAAAACTGAGTATCTTTTTTATCTATAGGACTCTATGGTAACCTACTTACCAATTTTTGATATAGGTTAGGTTACAACTTTGGTTAAAAAAACCATACGCAGTGGTAAAAGTAACCTATGGTCATGGTTGTGTAGAAACATTGCTAAAAAACACAACTAAGCCATTGCCGACCGTGCAAGTAGAAGGGAATAAGGAAAGGACAAGGAAGAAGACCGAGAAAGGTAATTGGATCTCACTTAGGTTGCCAAAATGGCCGAAAACTAGTGATCTAAAACAGTTAAACGGTTCAGCACTTCATACTTTTGTCCCTCAATTAAAGCCTGGAACTCTTTACCAGCGCATGTGTTCCCATCTAATTATGAGCCTGGGTCTTTTAAGCGGGGCGTGAAGAAGCATCTAACTAAGCCGCCATAGGCTACCATACCAGTAGTCAGGCTTTTGCAATGGTATCCACCACTTTTGGATTCCACTGACTGCATTTGAATAATTAATTTTGCGTATAAAACCCCAGTTTATGCGAGAAAGGTTCTTCAGGCTATGTAAAATCATGCTACTGGCGATGGGAACAGAGCAGTGAAACCGCGCTGCAAGAAGCTAGTTATATTAATACGACCAGAACCTTGTTCCTTGTTGTGCAAGAAAATCAAGAATTTTTAATATTTCCATTAATAAAATCATAAAAATTTTAATTAAATCAATTGATATCCATCTTCCGTCCCAAAATCCTAATTCCACAAAATTGCGCCACTAAGAACTGTCATCGGTTTTTTTTACGTAGTGAGGCACAGGCGTGACTCTGTTAATCCTTACGATTGTACAACGACAATGGAACGTCACAAAGGCGCAACACTATTGTTTATGCACGCAATGTAACACATGGGCGAGAGTGGAATAGTGTTGTAGCTCGCATTTAAAGCTGTACTTTTGCATGACAACCGTACTCTACTATTTCTTTTACCAACAACTTAACAAACTATCACTATCACAAACCCAAGGCCAGATCTACCATATGGCTTTTTGGGCTTCAGCCCAGGTCCCCGTGCTAAGTCCCAGCTAAGTCAAGTCAAAGTCAAAAATAGACGATAATGCGAAAATATCCATAATTTAATTATTAGAGTAATTAGGTGGGCCTATATGTAGTATTAGCCCACTGCCCCCTTAACTCACGGTCTGGCCCTGGCCACGGTAATAATATGTAGATAGATAATATTACCGTGCCCTGGCTAAACCAGCAGTAAAACTATAAGTACCTACATTAGAAATCTGTAGGTATTATAGTAACGTTTTTTCGTTCTACATAAGACATATCTATCTATTTAATATATATTTTATTCAAATCTATGTAATGTGTTCGCGCCTGTACTGTCAATAGCTTTAAAATGTAAAATACAAATAAAGCTACAACACTGTGCCACTCAATAGACATGTTTAACATCGCTAAATCTGACAAGTACAATAGAATCAATAGAGTTGCGCATTTGCTCCCTGCAGACCCATAGACTATAGTTCTATTGGTGTCAGTTGTCACGCCCCTACGCTACTTTATTATTCGAAAAAATATATTTATTTCGAATATTTATTGAACTTAACAAGCGACGACGAACGGATACGTTACTTGACACTGCGTTTAAATTTGAAAATAAGTTAGAAAAATATTGTCTACTGTTACCTATTTTAATTAATATTATATTTTTAACAGTTGCTTTGTTACCTTACTAAAACCACCTTATCAACTATCATATAGTAACAAAAGACCTCACTTTGGCAGACAGTGCAGCAGTAGGCATTTTTATGCATGTTTAGTTTTATCACAAAATAATTAACAGTACGTTAAAGGTTTTTTCTTCTACTTCTTCTCCTTTTTTTTTGACAACAGAGCCGACGATTGTGTCAGCTATTTCTGCCAGCGTCAAGTGTAAAATAATATTCTTGTTGATGATAGTAATGGTATATAATAGTACAATGATGAAAAATAGAAAAATGTGGGTGAAATTAAATGACAACCATCTTCCGTGAAAACAAAAGATCTAAAGGTTTTTTAAAAAATAGTTATATCATGTGAGTTGAAATAACGGTGACGGAAGGACAATGACAGCTAAAGGCTGAAAAAATAGTTCTCAAACTAAATACCAAGAGCGCTGTTTGACTTACAAAATACAAACTTTATTGTTTTTATTACTTACCTGAATGTTGTACTTATAATTTAATCGCTAAATACGATTTTGTAGTCCTGTATTTTAAAATAAAAGAGCATATCCTGCATAGCCGTCAGCTGTAAAGTCAAAATGAAAACAAAAAAAAGCACATTTCATATAGGTATATTATTATTGACCGTCTTGTCCACTTGTTATCGGTACACTTCAACATCAAACCCAAATAATAATTAACCTATAATAAGTTCATATAAAGTAAAATAAATATTTATTTAAAAACTTACAACTTATTAAACAAACTCGTAAATCTATTGCGTCCAACAACAAAAGAGCTGTTCATTTGTCACAGACTCCTTTGTGTGGCACTCGTAACAGAGGATTAATAGTCACGCCTTTGCCTAACCGTAGATTGCAAAAAAAAACTGTGAAGTTTGTATAGTTTGGTCGACGTGTTGTTCCGTATAAAACAAAGAGATTAAAATATAATAGTAGTTAAATTTCTTGGTATACTTAAGACAATAGTAGAAACCGAAAGAAAAGTTGAATTGAAATTGTCACACTCGGGGTGACAAGACAAATTTTATTATACACTAGCTGACCCGGCGAACTTCGTTCCGCCTAACAGTCGATCAACATTACTTTATTTTTCTAAAATAAAATATTTTTTCTAAAATAAACGTAGCCTAAATTACTTCTTATTACATCTGCTACCGGCCAATAAAAGTCCCGTCAAAATCGGTCCAGCCATTTCAGAGATTAGCCGGAACAAACAGACAGACAGACAATTTTATCAAAATTTTGGTGTATGTACCGTATGCTACTACTATACATGTAGTAAAAACAGTTATTTTAATATTACAAACAGACACTCCAATTTTATTATATGTATAGATTAGCACAACCGTATAATATTTTGTGATTAATTACAAATCTGTAAATAAATTACTAATTATGTAATCTCTGTTATGGTAGCCTGATAGTAATTGCCCTAATCTTTTCAGCCTACGCGTAAGATACGCGTAGGCTGAAATACTAATATTTCAAAAATACATATATCCTTTGAAATTGTACAAGAAATATTATTAAAGTGAAATAGTTATATTAATGAATAAACTAAAACTTAGGTGTGACGCTATGTACTAGTTTTCTAGTACTATTTACAGGATATTATTATTTTTCAATCTATAAAAATTTATCATTATCGTAAAGAGGCCAACTGAACCCTAAAACCTAATGTAATCTGTTCAAAGAAAATAGGATTCGATATTTAAGTATTCGAACATCAAAATTAAACAAACTTTTATTTACAGCTACAAGCATTTTTAAGACGAACACAAACTACAATGAACTCTGTTTTTCAACAGCATGTTGAATTTGGTATTTGTTATTGTATAAACCCATGAATTTGAACTTAAAGTTTAACTTAGTATGGCTTATTTTCATTTATTAATATTACTTAATAATGTAAGGATTAGCACGTCTGTGACATTTATTTGAGGCAGAAAAACATTTCAGAACGCTACTTGAACATTTTGACATTTTGTAGTGGCGCAATTGAGCATCTCGAAATAATTAGTGAAGTCGCTGTTTGGTTCTTTATGTTTCTGTATTTAAATATTTTCCAGATCCAATTATAAATTATATGACACAAATGTAATTCTGTCAAAGTTACGTTGCACGACTAAACCACTGAACCGATTCTAATAAAGTTTGGATAGAGATAGACTAGACCTCGGAGAATTTTTTATTGCGACAAAATGGCTAAAAGGGATGGAAATAGGGGATGAAAGTTTCTATGAAAAATCGTAAATATATAAAAGTTTATTTGTTTTAGCAATGTATTTTTACAGTGTAATACTATACGTTAACCGACATTCACGCGGTAGGAGCTATAGGCAACAACTTGTAGTTTATATAATACGTTTATATAGCAGAAAAAAAAGATATTTCAAAGATTTTTAATGAAGCCTTAAAAATACATTACTTATTCGTGCGAGCAGGGCCGGTCGCTGATTTATATAATTTTACGGTTAATTTGCTTATTTTCATCCCCTTTTTAGAGGGGGTGTCATGTTTTATTAGGGTTAAGGGTGCGTGGACATCAAATAACAAATTATTTTGTAGAAATAAAAAGAGGGCTTCTCGCATTAATAGAAGCTCGCTTCTTTCTCCTCTACCATAAAAAAATAATATTACCCATATGCGTACTATGACATGACCACGTCCTTCTTCAAACGATATTTAAAGAGTATTAATATCACGGTGGACAGCGGCTTCACAGAGTCTCTCTCCCTTGCATTGCAGAAGTTCATGAACAATAGTTACTACTTATTAGGTGGTCTGTTGAACTGTAACTGGAGACAATAAAAAGATAAGAACTAATGGTGAATATTAATCTTTTTAAACCTGCTAGTTACTTAAATATAAAATTCAAAATCAAAGTAAGTATACTTAAAAGTTTCTAAAATGAACGGACAAATACGATTAAACAACAGCGGCCATATTGTTTCAAATTACTTCACGTGAATGGTGGAATTAAAGTGACACCTTACACTCCTTTATCGCGGGCTTCGGTTACAGCGTGATAATGTTGTTATGTAGTGGGGTAGGTAGTACTGCAACTGTATTAACTTTAAAGAATTTCGATAAAATCTAAATATACCTACCTATACCTATTACTTATGCAGATTCTATTTATTTTGGACTTTTTTATTATTTAAATAAGCCTAGAATTTGGATTAAAGATCAACTGAAATAAAACCAAAATGTCTACCGAGCCAGCAATAATTCGCCCGAAGTTACAAAAATAGCGAGCTGTGAAGTCGTTGAATCCTTTAACATTGGAGCTTTAATCTTCAATAATACTGGATGCACTGAAGAAATATAGCGACGAATGGCAATAACGAGAACTGCAA
The DNA here is from genome assembly GCA_963082885.1 of Parascotia fuliginaria. Taxonomy (NCBI): domain Eukaryota; kingdom Metazoa; phylum Arthropoda; class Insecta; order Lepidoptera; family Erebidae; genus Parascotia; species Parascotia fuliginaria. Next base: position 7,721,271 of record OY720197.1, read on the forward strand.
TGGAAAAATTGAAGACAGTGTAGAAGAATCAAAACGTTACGAAAGCAACTAAGATCCGCCTAGTATAATCACTTGTTTTTCCCATATTTTTATACGCCGCGAAAACATGGACATTGCGACAAGTTGAGAAGAAGAAAGTAGATGCTCTGGAGATGTGGTGCTGGAGACGGATGCTGGGAGTGACGTGGACCAATTTCCGGACCAAAATCTCAAGAATTCGGCATTAGGCAACGTCTTTCAGCAGTTGTGCAGAGTCGCATTTTGAAGTACTTTGGGCATGTTTCTCGACGCGATAACGACTCCATCGAACGTCTTGTCGTTCAGGGCAAAGTAGATGGCACCAGAGGGCCAGGGAGATTACCCATGAGATGGACCGACCAGGTGAATTCTGCTGTGGGTGGCTCCTTGAACGAGTGCAACAGGATGGCCGCCAGAAGAGTGTCACGACGAAGAAGAATTATTTAAGTAATGAAGCAAGCAATCATTCAATTACCCTCTTGGACCTCTCCCGTTTCCCTTTTCCCTCTTCATTCCCTTCTCTCTACATGTTCGGCAACGGCTTGGTTGTGTTTTCTAAGCATTATTTTTGCAATACTTAGAAGACAAAGTCATGTCCATAGGTCGCGGTTACCACTTACCTTCAGTTGGGCCGTAAGTTTGTAATGTTTACTGGATTTGAGAGTGATTGGCCTACTCTAAATCTAAATAATATTGTTTCTACGCCACATTTTATTGCATTCCACAACAAATATAAGATATCGATATTCGCAATAAATGTTTCACATAAAGCTTATTAATTCTTTAGCTCTTTCCTGTGGCATCAGTTCACAATATTCCTTGTAAAATTGTAAATAGCAAACAAGATATCAATTTCAGTGTTATATTATGACATTTCCATTTCACGCCATGTCTAGTACCAGCCATGCGTGTTGCCCGGCTATTGTAGGAGTTTATAAATACTACATAGCATTAATCAATATTTAAAATGTAATATTTTATACTTACTTGTATGTTCTTTTAAATTTCCTTGTGAAATTTAGATATTTCAGTCCTGCACTGTTCTGTGTTGAAAGAAAATAGGCACCTAATTCCATCATTGTAACTCCTGTAAGCCAGCATTAACAGTAAATAATCTTGGCGGACACCGAGCTAACCCTTTAACACTCGAGAGTCCCCGGGACTGATAAATGTACTGTCGTGACCTAAGTTCAAAATTGTCCGGGCAAAGACAACTCCAACTCATGCGTTAGTAAATATTTTCAATAAGCGACAGAAGTATGAAATACCGTCTAAAGGAGTGTCAATTCAGTCCCGAACGTGTTATTCTTGACAGATACTTAGTCCTGAAGTATCCTACAAATTATAGAATAAATGAACTTAAAATATATTAAATCAATAAGAAATACACGCCACAGACATCTAAAAATCGGCAAAAACGAAAAGTACAAGTGTTAACAAAAAAGTGACAGAAAGGTATGCAGCCATGACACTTTTAAGACAAATTGGCGCGAAAAAATAACCCATCTTTGTACATAATTTTAACGAATTCCTTACACGTTTATGTTGAGACTATTTTAAAAACTCAGCTAGTTATTTTTAACATTTAGTTTGATTTTTTTGTAAGGCGACACCTCATTATAGCTACTGAGTTGTTTTTTAAATAAATAACGATGTTTATAAGTTATGGATAAGACCTATTGCTACAAAATTCTCATGTAACAGGGACTAACAAATTGTCATTTATTGGCCTCAGTTCCAGACTCTTGGCTAATACTCAGAATTTCTTGTCAGTAAAACTGAAATTTACTTAACCCATCCTTCGATCGAGACTTCGGCATAACAGACCTTGTTAAGACTAACAAAAACATTTTGACAATATGCAAAAGAAATATAAGAGACTCACGAGTTTTGACAATAATTATAAGAGACTAGTTGTTATTCGCAGCTGTGAATTATGTTATCGAATTTTTCATACAATTTTTTTTTTCATTCAACCCCTTCGAGCTATTGTCTTGCAATAAAAGATAGCTATGTTATGTATGCTATCTCTATACCAAATTTCATTAAAATCGGTTTAGTGGTTTAGACGTGAAAGCGTAACAGACAGACAGAATTACTTTTGCAATAATATTAGTATGGATTAGCAGTTGTTGACTTTTTTTATTATTATTTTTTTTTTTTTTTATTGCGTACAGTGGCAGACGAGTCAACAGCCCACCTGATGGTAAGTGGTAACTGTCGCTCATAGACTTCTGCAATGCCAGGGGCTCTGCGAAGCCGCTGCCTACCGTGATATTAATGCTCTCTTTAAACTTCGTTTGAAGAAGGACATGTGTGTATTAAAGAAAGAAAGAAATAATTCTTATAAAATCTTTATCTATTGTTATGGATACAACTTTTTTAAGAACTTATCTGTACATTTCTAGCGTTACAAATCATCGTCACATCCCTATCGAATGTTAGTGCATGGTGACGACTTTTTGTAACAATAAATCTGTCATGGGGAAAGTTGACACCAAACAACACAAGTTAACTTAATTAAAGGTTAACTGTTTAAACTCTCATTTATGTATTATATGAAGCAAAAAATATTGAAACTAAAAAAGCATCTCTTAAAGCCGTCTTAATGGGTCATAAAGTGTATGTTAATTGTAAATGATAATAAAGTTCTGTCGTCTCATCAGTACACGCCGCGTGCTATTGTAGTGGGGAGCGGAGCCCTTACCCCTTCCTTCCCCTCTTCCTTCACTCATTTTTGCTTGTAACCACAAAGCTGGACGAACGCGCGTGCGGTAAGTAAAGCAGTGATCCGATACTTCATCAAGCTAAGTGCACGAACAGTACAGGACACTATGCCGGCAGTTCAACAAGACGTCTTTTAGGAAAGTTTACTCCACTTCTGGACTACTCTAGACAGCTTACCATCAGAAACATCGCAGTCACTTGTTTTAAAAAATTAAGATGTCTTCGACTTTTATAATTTAGCGGAGCAAGGCCAACTGCTCTGCCCCTGGATCCTTTAACTGCGGTTACCGCATACCATAAGGCGGATCGTATTTCTGTCTATCAACTAAAATTGTTTTTAAGCTTCTTTCTTGGCTCAATCTTTATTCAATATAATTTTAACTGGAAAACTGCTATTTATGAGTGTAGGGCTACCCCAAGTACCTATTGCCACATGGACTGGTCATGAGCCACCCACATCCATCGGGTGTCCATCATCCTTATCATGTCGTCGCGTCGGTCAACCTCGTAAAAGGAGTCCGCCCACAATATTTTTTGTTTTACCATCAGTTCTGCAAGCTATGTTTCCCACCCATTAAAATCGGTAAAACTTCCCCTAACTTTCGACCATCATAATCCTTGATTTTAAGATTTAGATCATTTATTAGAATGCCATGACGACACACAAATTATCTTGCCAATTAGTTGGCAACAATTTAGATATAGCAACACTGTAACTCGACCCTACGAATCTGCTCGCTAATGAATTTAATTGACTCTCAAGGGACGGTGTTGCCATTTATCTTTGTTAGGATATTGTTGATTTTAAGGGAGAATAAATTGTTTTACAAATAAAAAACTGCATTTCAAAATCAATGTTTAAAAATTTATCAGTAGACTAGCTTTCCGCAGCGCGGTTACACTAGCGTTAATTGGTTACTGCTCTGCTGCCGTTGCCAGTAGCGTGATGTTACATACCTATAACCTTCCTCAAGAATGCCATTGATAGCCCAGGCTATCAATGGCAAAAAAAAATATTCAAATCCGACTGGTGGTGCCAGAGCTTAGCGCGTTCAAACAAACAAACTTTTTCACTTTATATTTATCAGTAGACTCTTAGTTTTTTAGCATAGATACATACTTAATACATACAAACATAAAAATAAAATTGAAGTGTCCTAAAAATATATCGAAATAGAAGCATTTTATTAAATGCATAATATTATTTGAAATTTATTAAATTAGGTACTGACTGTTGCCCGCTCCGTACTCGTGAACGTCGCCGTCGTATATCTCTGTTTATACATTCACGATTTTTCATACAAACTTTCATCCCTTATTCCAACCTATTTAAGCCATTTTTTCACCATGAAAGATAGCTTATGCTGTTCAACGAGGTCTAATCTATCATTATAACAAATTTCATCAATATCGGCTTAGTGGTTTAGGCGTGAAAGCGTAACAGATTGACAGACAGACAGACTGAGTTACTTTCGTATTTATAATATTAGTATGGATGTATGGATGAAGTATGGATGTTTGTTTCGGCTACTCTCTCTAAAACAGCTTTACCCACATTGACGAGATTTTTACTCTCAAAGAACTGAAGTTATAAAACTTAAGCTACTTTTCTTTTAGACTAATAATTAAGGTACAGCGTAAAAATATCTACATCAAAAATATAACATTCAATTTAAAAATTATACACATTGTCGTGACAGATCGCTAGTATATATAGTTACATCACTAGCTACTGTCCTTTCGTCACCATTAAAAACACAACGAAAACATTTCAATTAATTTAACAAGTGAAATTTCATGGTTATTAACGATTACAACCCTTCTATTACTTATGTTCGTAAGCGTCCGTGTAATCACCACTCATCAAGTGGGGATCATCCCTAGTGATTTGCAATCCCATCCTTAGGGATTAATAGGTGATGTTCGCGACAAATTGGTCAAGTGGGGTGCTTTGTAAACAGCAAGAAGTGTGTAGTGAATTATAAAAGTAGTGTTTTTTTTAGCCTGTAGATTCTACGATGCCTGATAGAGTAGTCAGTGGGATAGTTGGCGGCTTTACAAGATGATTTCACAAACTTAAAAGACCTGGGAAACATAATACGCTGGTAGAGTTTTAGGATTTAATTAATCTTAAATATGAGCTACCTTGTCCTGCTGCAGGATAAACGCCTCCTCTCACAGAGGGCATGAGCATTGATCAACCGCGCTTGCTCAAGCCTGATTGACAAATTTGACAAATTCAGATTTTATTATTTTTCGTAAGTTAGTAATACTCAAGGTAAGTATCTTACTAATAGCAATAATAATAATATGGTAATACCTCCCACACACACTCACGCGCTTTTACACACGCACCAATTGACTAGTACAGGGATGCTAAGTTTGTTTTTTGTTTTTCTTCAAAAGTCTAAGGAATTACTGTAGTACATACACCTGTGACTCAACTATTATTAAAACTGTGACTCAACTGTGGCTTCAGCTGAAAATCAGCGCTGCGTTTCTCTGATCTGTCACCCTAGAGGGACAAACCAGAGGGACAGATGGGAATAATCCGGCTGAGCTGATACCTAGGCTATTAGACACATTTTAAGCTGTTTGTATTTTTACTTTTGTTCTTTTGTTTATATTATGTTTTTGTGTATATTAAAATTTTCTTCCTAAACTTAAAAAGTGCACATGACTATTAGCAGCGTTCACACAAGAGTGGCAGCGTCACAATTTAGTGTCATATTTTCGTGGACTTCAGCAGTTATCTACAAATATTTTACTATGAAAATAACGCCATGCAAGGTTCCAATGCATTTTTTGCATATAAATAGAACTAAAAGCATTATGATTAGTTACTTTTTATACAGCTTTCACGTAATTCTAAAAAGTTTTCTACTAATATTTTTAAAATATACTTAGCGCCGAGATAAAAATTTAAAACTACCAAAATATGTCACTAAACTGCGACGTTGCCACTCATATGTGTGAACGCACATATTCATATTAGTACCTACTTGTCACATGAGTCTCCTTTAAGCGCACAATGATGTGACCTACATTGACTGTTATTATTATACCTAGTAAAGATTTCGGTGGATACAGGTACTTATATTTGGATGAAATTCGACTCCCTTTGTGGTGCAGTGAAAGTCATGAGTGCATTTGACTGAGTTGTGCAGGAGGTTGGTTGTAGTTCAATTTTCACACAGGACAGAGACCTCACAGGCACAATTAACCGCCCACCTCGTATTTCTTTCAATTTGTAGAAAGTTTTAAATTTAAAATTTGATGAAAGGTGCATTTAAAACAACCTTCAATGAAATTAAAAAAAGAAAGTCATGAAAAAGGATTTAATAAAAAAATAAACATTTTGTCAAAAACTTTTAATAGTGAATGTTGCCACCACTGGCTCTGGTGACTTATTGAAGCTGATTTGTCATTCCAATCACCACGTCTTGAATATCCGACTGTGGGATATTGTGAAAATCCTCTTTCACAGCCGTCTTGAGCTTTTCTAAGGTCGTAGGCGCTGGTTCTCTTGCTCGGACCCGTCTCCGTAGGGTGTCCTTCGCGCCGGCCATGGTAAAACTTGAATCCCAACCTCATCAAGATATTGAACAACAGACCGTGCAATGTGACAACGTGCATTAATAGAAAATTTTCCCCAACAAATGGAGCGAAAGTATCTTGTAGGACTTCCTTCACGTATCTCTGAGCGTTCAGATTGCCTCTTTTGAACACTAAAAGGTCAGTACGAGCCTCGTAAGAGATGCCTCCCTAAACCATTACTGACTTGTGTGTGTGGTAGCACATAGAGCAAACCTTTCATTTATGCGCCTGTGCACACGCTGGCATGTATCAAGACCCGTTAGAGCTATTCTGATTTCATCAGAAAACAGGACATTCTTTCAGTGCTCTACAGTCCAGTTAGCATATTCTCGAGCAAAAGCAAGTCTAGCTCTACGGTGCTGTGGGAGCATTTCCGGTGCGTGATCTGGACGGAAGGCTCTCAAATTCTTTTCTGCCAGTCTTCTTCGAATCGTCCGCTCACTTACACCAACATTTCTCACCTACAAAAGACTAGCACGAGCTTCAGTAGCAGTGCAAAACCAATTTTGCACACGTTGGTCACTACAAAGCAGTCATCTCGAACTGAAGTGTACCGATGCTGATGGCGGTATTTTTGACCCTAATTACTTAACAACTTTACGTGCGTTAAGAAATTTTTATTTGGTTTGTGTGTATTTCGTTTCGGTAGCATAAGGTATATTTCCTCTAGATCCAGAAGTTTCTATTATTACTATTTTGGGACCTAGACATTCTGCAACCTGGACATTCTGCAATCTGGACATTCTGTGACCTGGACATTTTGCAACCTTGACATTTTAAAACCACTGTACATTTTACAACTTGGACATTCTGCACCTAAACGCCCCGGACGATCCGACCCATTCATGCTGACACCACTGGGATCTACTACCACACTAGGTAGGTAGTAATTGGGGTTGGTGGGCTATTAATTTTGCCTGTGGGTTATAGTTCTTCATTGTGTTACGTGCACTGCCTCCGTGGTGCAGTGGGAGCGCAAGCGACTGTTGTGCACGAGATTGTGGATTCGGTCCCCACACGGGACAAAACTTTGTGTGATCTATAAATATTTGTTCCGAATCTGGGTGTACTTGGTGATGGATACCAAGTACATGTATACACAGAATAAGGACACTGTCAGTGTGTTTTGTGATAGTACGTGGAAAGACAAAAATGTGAGGGTAGATCTAGAAGACATCCATACGTCACATCAAATAGGCCTATTTGAAAACGAGCGCCGTGCACCCGTGCTCGGCATTATGCTGAAATGGTGCCTATTTGGTACAGTCATGAGACTGCTTGTTATTTATATCTTGTTACTTGTCCTGTCTATACCTATAATTGTTAATTAGTATGTCTCGTGTTATGTACCAAATAAACGTTTTCTTTCTTTCTTTCTTAGAATCTACTTCGCATACGGAGCCGTGACATCGCCACATCAGTCCACATCAGTCTGCTTGTGACCACGGCCGGTGTAACCTGGTCGAAACGTCAAGCAAAATAAGGTATATAAATACCTAATGCATGATCGCGTGAATTCCCGTATATTTAGTTCTACTATAAGTACATGTATGTTTGTGAAGTCCCCCGCGACACTGGGCTTGTTCCCTAGTGTGGGAGTTGTCTTTTTAGAAAGAGAAAAAGAAAACGGAGTTGTCTTTTAGCAACAATCGAATTCTCCAACAATTTACTATCATAAATCACCATGGTGGAATATATTTAGAAAACGGAGTTGTCTTTTAGCAACAATCGAATTCTCCAACAATTTACTATCATAAATCACCATGGTGGAATATATTTAGAAATTCAATAAACTCCCGATCTCATTCATAAACAGCGTTTTAAGTAGCGCCATCTATAGGACTGTCTTAGTGATAAAAAAATAGTGACTGAGTTCAATTTTCTTTACAAAGATGGCGTTAAACTAAATTTATTTTTATCTTCACCGCTTTATAATCTTAAATTTGAATTGCATAGTAAGCAGTGCCATCTCTGTGCACAATATTTTAATAAATTTTCATTCGATTCGCATTATTATTCTTAGATGACACCTAACTAAATAAACTTCATTTAGTAATGTGCATATTCGCAAATATTACTATTTTATTATATTTATGATGGAAAAATACTTTCATGCCGTTTAAAAAACTTCACGCCTATACTAAACTAGCAGCACACTATGCAGTCTAATGCTACTTACTACGATCCAAACACAAGCCTCTCTAAATTATATAATTCTTTCAACATCAACTAATTTAACTCTTTTATCACCAAGTTGATGCATGTCCCAAGCATTTAAAATTATTTCATTTAATTTGGATTGAAATGGTTTCTTACCTCCTGGCCTCTTAGCTTTGTTCACTAAAGTATCTAAACTCAAACTCAATGCATTTTTATTAATAGAGTATGATGCTTATGAAAAGTGAAAATTACACGAAGTCAGCTAATTAACCTACAGTCAGTTCGCTGACGAGGTAGAGCTGTGAGAAGAACTGGCAAGAAATTCTACGTATATAAACGTATTATGGACATAATTAATAACACATTATAGTTTTGACGTCATTTATTCATAAAGACAATTCAATAAATGAACGCACTAATTACAATAATTTGAGATATGTCACTTAAACTAATCAGTGGTGGCTGTTACGCCTTCTCTACTACAAATATCTTGGTGTTTCTTTGCATCGCGCATGAAAATCTATCAAAGGTTCTCAACCTTTGAAGCAACAAGGACGTAACGGCACCACCTTTGTTATATAATTATGTATATAATAAGCTACAATACTTTAACACTATTGTTATAAGATTTTACTGGAAGACAAATCGTATGGCATATAATAATTTAGTATAATTTAATATAAACTGCACCGATATGTACGTAATACTACCAAACTATTGAGGAAAAAAATCTACAGGATTACAATACAAAATATTAGGAAAATAGAATTATGTATTTTTTTGTTATTATTCTCATTTAATAGAAAAAGCTTTTTTATTCAGAAATGTCAGAATTCTTAAAAAAAATAATAGATTTTTTAAATAGTTCGAGCCCGACCTACGAATTTGCTGACTTTTTCGAATGCCTCCATACAAATTTATATGCAGAAAGTCACAATCAGTAAAAATGTTAAGTAAATATTTAGTCAAATGTATGAATGTCAGTTATTCTCATGGCTCAACTATAGTCAGTGTATAATTGGCTAGGCGCTATTATGAAGTATATAGCAATTCTAAACATTTTTAAATATAGCCTCTTTATCAACTTCACCAGATTTTTAACACTTAACATTTCTATAGACCCTTAATTTTATGGCAAACATTTTCTGAACTGTAAATTCTTCCTGGTTACGCTACTAAACATTTTGACAACTGAGAAATTAGGAATAAGATTTTCTTTAAAGCCTCCTAAAGCCTTAAAACCGACAATAGTTTCCAGTCGGGCCTTTCAAGAAACGAGTGATATCGAAATCTCAAAAATTCGAAAAGTGGCTTACTTAATCAAGAAATATTTACAATATAAGAGGAGCTATTGTAATATATAAATATATCGAAAAATGTTATATAGAAATAAAGCAAGGAATAGTTGCAAACTAAAGCAATGTACAGCTTCAAGCGAATCAGGGACTATACGTCTAACTTAATCTAACTTATTCATACAAAATTATACCATATGTATGATACAAATAACGATCACAAACGTATGTCTATAACTTATATAATACTATGAAAAACGATATGCTATTAATTGATGAGTATTAAATAATATACCACTTATTATTGATTTAAAAACATAACACACAGCGTTCCTAACTGCAAAACTTGCTTACTAGTGTCACAAATAATTAATATCAATGGAAAGTAAATCTATCTAAACAGCCGCAACAATTTCCACCCGAGTGCATCTTAAAGTTGTTTTTCCTATCACTAAACTATTTGTTTATTGTTTGTTTGTTGTTTTGTTCCACAATAAATACATTAAATACAATATTTACGTATATACATACGTAGATATTATATTTCATTATCGAATCTCAAAGCATGTACCTAAGTATTTTTGGGAGTTTATAATTTTAAACAAGCGAATATACATAATATAATATATTATATTAATTATTATATTAAAATATCACTTTGGATACTGATACTGTAGGCTTTTAGAAAGAAGCTTTCTCCCTCATCTCTCTATTTAAGAAGTACCTAAGCACAGGTCGTTTAAACCGTCACACATATGAAGAAATTGAGGTGAAGCCTAATAAATGAGAACAAGGTCTTAAAAGACAGACATCAGCAATGCTTTTTTTTCAAAAAACATTTGAACATCTCAATCCAAAAAAATATATTATGTCAAATTCGTATTGTAAAACTCGAGAGCGCTGGTGGCGCCTCACATTTGAAGGCGGAATTGAAATAAACTACCACATAAGATTTCAAGATAATGTGCGTATTCTATATACCGCCTGATATGAGTTTTTAATTTGTGCCATTCATTCGTTACAAACTCCAATACAGACCCACATAATTATATATTATGTGGGTCTGCATTTAAGTTTTTTCATATTACACATTATATACCTTTTTTTCATACACAAGCCTTATAGGTTCTTAGCTTTCGTGGTTAGCATTATAATTATGTATATAAATAATATTATTACTCTAAAATATATGTATTTACAAATCATTTAAATACTAAAAGGGCATGTAAAATGCTTACGCTAAATAAATATGAGAACTGTATGAAATAATATTATAATACTATTGTTCTGTAAAATGGAAGTTTTGAGAGGTAGATAAGTAACTTAGTTAACATATATTTTTGCCTAGAAATCTTGTATAATTATTCGAATTTTGTTACAAAGATTTCTCGTAGGAATCAACTTAAGATGAAAACTTTCAGAACTTTTCAGTGCCTACATAAGTTTGTGCGTACTTTTTATATTACAATTATTTTATTAAATTCGTTCAAGCAAAGAAACAATAAAATAGTCTTTCTGTCTCAACGGCCATTGCCAAAGCGTGGGATTGATTGCTATAAGATGTTATTCCAAGACTTCATAAAAAGAAACTGGTTTAAAAGTTATACAGCAATACAATTCACATAAAAATATGTTTGCTAAAAATAATATATAAATGTTTTCTTTTATAATAATTTACTTAAAATTACATACTTAGGACTAAGAACACTGGTGAGAATAAGAATATTGTAAAAACATTGAATGTACCTACGTAACATTCAATCGAAGAAAAACTAAGTCAAGGCTGCACTATTTTATCTCTGCTACTCTTTTATCGTGATATGTTTTTATTTTTATTCACTTAGGTAACAAAGGATAGGATATAATGTATTTATATCTGCATTCTAGAACTCGTATCACTGCTCTATAAGATATCCTTACTTTGGGGTCTAGATAGAATTGTGTAGTTGTGTTATTATTATTTTCTTAGTTTATTTCGTTTTATGTAATTAGTGTGAGTGAGATCAGAACACATGTATAGGTCTTTGTTTTCTTCAAACGTTATTCAATGTTTTTATAATACTCTTGGTTGAGAAGCAAGTTTTGCACACAAATACAACACCTATAGCCACTGTCGCAACGACGGCGTATAATAAAAAACGTACTTATTGCTTGTACACGTAATATCGAGTAGTTACCTACCGCAAATAATCACAAATTAATATTTAATTAATTATAATTACTATAATGGTTAAATTATTATCTTCTGATATGTTATGAGTAATGATTTTACTAGGATTAATGTTATAAACGAATTTACAAATTATTGTTGTCATGGGCGCGGTCAGAAATATATGATAAAGATATTATAAAGTAAAATGTCAAACAGCCGCACTTTAGTATGGGCCAATAAGGAATTTAAGTTCCATTTTCACAACACTGATACTAGTTTAAATATTAAATGAAATTAAGGTCTCAATGTCTCTCTCTTGTAAATTGGTTTTTATTTATTAAAATATTGTAAATAATCGCGAGCCCTAATCATAAAAACTGCCTTGTTATAATATATAAGTGAGTCGAACGTAGATTTTGAGTGATAAATATGGGTAAATATTCTAATTCTGCTCGCGCCCATAATTATTCCTACTTCTAACGATATTTCAAATTATATGTAAGCCAATTTTCACTCCAAAACAAACGAGTATCAATAAAACTAGCCTATTTAGGTTAATTGGGGTTACATGGGATTAAATACATTTTTACATTATATTCAACCGTCAACAACATTATCGAACAATTAATTATAATATCTGACTATTTGAGAGCATATTTTCATCTTGAATATTATAAATATAAAACAGTTTTGATTATTTTACTGTGACTATACTTATATCGAATTAAATATCAATATATTTTCATCGATAGCGCAAATCACTTTGAATTAGCCAAAGTGTGAATTTTTCGATCATATTTATGGTAATTTGTATTAAACCTAAATATTCTCTACTGTATTTGAGTAATATAGAATTATATTTTGGTAGTATTAATGTTATTAGGTTGATAAACAACGATTTCATGGTGATTTACAGCAAATTACAAGATAATATTGCCATCTAGAGATACTTCGTCCCACTGTTTATGACAAACTAACGCCATCTATTATTTTAAGTAAGACGTAATATGCAAGTACAGCAATTTTTATCTTGTTGCAACTACGACAAGGTTAAATTTTTCATAACAATATTTCTTATCTTTCGCTTTTATTTCACTGTAGATGCGATAAAGCTTCGTTCAAGAAAATATTTTTGTTGCTGACACATTTCTATATCAGAATATTTAGATTGAATGGCACGTTGTACTTTTTGACATTTTGCACTTTTAGACAATTAGTTTTTTTATTTGAATATTATTTTTAAATACGTGCCAGCGTTAATTTAAATATTTATTTTATTTTGTTTACTGTATTCTGTTCTGCGATAAATTGTTGCCATAATGTCTAAAAGATTAATGTCAAATATCATTACCATTATCTCACTTGCCTTACACATATCAACAGTTTACTACCGCACTAAGAAATTTAACCGCTTGGCATTTAGGTAAACATTATAATATTCAGATCTCACTATATCAACGACCTACTTCAGAACCTCGATTCATAAACGTTATAAAATAATCTTTTTTAATTTTCAAATGACTCTTATATAGTTGCCAGTTTAAATAAAAATTCACATCATCATCAGTTTAAGTAAAATTCTTATAAAAGTCAAAATAGCGAAGAACTTAGATTATATTTTTAATTTTACTAACAGTATTTTCTTGTCAGAGTTTGGTATACTATCTAGAATTTATCTAAATAATGTATTTTTAATATTTCTTATTATCATCAATCACTTCCATTACATTTAAATATCATTTTATTTATCATTTTTAATCCATCATCCGAGTTTGTGGCAACATTGAAAATCCAACCAATCACAATAATGAATGCTACATACATTAATAAAGAATACAAAATATCGCTTTTTAAAATTCTCCCAAAATGTTAAAGCATTTTTAACTAAAAATCTGACTAAATTCAAAATTAGGTCCATCCAAAACAATTATGCTACAAAAAAAAATATTTTCAATACATGAAGTAATCCAAATTAACAATTAAGTTTTTAACAACGGACTTACTCCATGGTGTCGTATTGCACCTTCTTCACTTTGAGGTAGCGCCAGGCTGCGTAGACGCACAGAGTAGCTGCAGTAGCGAGGGCGAGGGCGGCTCCTACTGCGACAGGTGCAGCCTCCGCTCGAGCTCGAGCCGCTCGAGAACAAGCCCAAGGAGGCCCGAACTCACCTCCACGTTTGTACATAAACGGTTGAAGTCGCATTTCGCGAAGATACAGCTTGGCACGGTGGCCTGTAGCTGGACTGAAAGTAAAATAAATCGAAGAATAAGTCACAAATTTGAATGCAAAATCGGATCATATATTATAACAGAGGATTTGAAATTTGTAATGTTTTCACTAAGGCTTTCAATTGCAAACACATTATGAAATTCAATAATAAATCGTCAAGATCTAATTTTAGACTATAAACGTTTATTTAAAAAATATCTAGAACACCTCACGTTTTTAAATAGTAAACGTTATAGAATATTTTTGTAATAATTATAACTTTTATTTAGGTGTCCCACAGGGTTCTATTCTTAGTCTATTTGTCAACTTACTTTGCATCTTCTTCTGCTAGTTCAATAATCGTTTCTTCAAGGCAGGTATAGGATTTGCCGACGGGCGTTGGAAACAGGAGCTCTCTAACATCGGTACTAAGTGTTACTCTTCTTCCTTGATTCGCAGCATGTTCAAGAATTCTAGCGCTGGAGTTGTACGTGAGTTTGATGCTATCGGCGTACCAGCGTTCTCCACCTGGCGTCTGCGAACATTTAAATAACATAAGTCATTAAAATGACATTACAGGAATGCCAGTGAGTGGTGTATTAAGTTGTACTCGCATATAGCATAATAATGTTAATGTTAAATTCTCACTTTCATATTGATCCTCTTACCGTTAAGTAATTATTGTAAAATAATGACGGATTAAGTTAATACTTTTTCTTTGATCTCTTTTTCCTTTTTGTCTTTTAAACCTTTACAAAAAGTAATAAAACACTAAATAGTTATTAAGGCGTTACTCGTTTTTATTAGTTAAATTGTTAAATTTAATATTTTAACCTTGGAAAGTGAAACAGCAAAGAAGAACCGGCACAGTTAATTATAACCAGGCTAATGATTATAATACTTACTTTAGAGAAGGTCCACTCAAGAGCGAAGTCTTTGAAGGTGAGCACTAAAGTTTGCGCATCACCATCTCTACAATTTCCTCCTACGTTTGCGTTGTTCGGCACAAATGTGTTAGCGTCCTGAAAACAAAAAATCGACACTTTAGAAATTGTAGTAAACAAATGATTAATTATACATATAAGTACACCTCAATATTTCGACTGATCTGACAAGACCATCCCGCAAGAAGATATTGATATGCAGGTTAGTCCCTCAAAGGAACTTTTTGATTTGGATCCCGTAAGTTATGAACCTCAAAATAATAAATAAAATGTCAGCCCATTTAGCTCTAGACAAAAAAAACTCACTCTTTTTAATCGCCAGTTATTTATATCCTATAATTCAGTTACTCGTATAATGTATTAATCTGTATAATATAAAATTAGTCATAAAACATACGGTTTGTAAACATATTGTTGCTGATTACCGTCTTGCTGATAACAAGTAAGTACTTACAGCCAATTTGATCTTGGTCTTATTTAATTATACACTAACGTTTGCATAGCCAGCATTCTTTTTTTTTAAGTTATACTTCTTTTGGCGCGATTGGGAAAAATGATGAGAGTGAATTTTTACGATGCGCGCGCACACCGACAGAAAAAAGCAACACCCTGAAGTTAGTTGCGAACCTTTTACTTCCTGAAGTTAGTTGCGAACCTTTGTGTGTCGTATCAGTACAAATAATCAGTGTGAATAAATAAAAAAAATATTGGCGTTTATATCAATTCAATTATATTTATGACGGTGATAGATATTTTTTATTGATCATTTATCAGTAAAAATATTTATTTTGAATATTAGTGGTAAAAGTGGTTTTAATATACTGTTTTAAGTGCATTTATAGATTTGAGGTTAACTGTTATGTATGTATGCGTTGTGTTATTATTTGGTATTTTGGGATTGTTACGCTAAAGAAGTATAACTTCTTACGTGCGTACATGAGTACACACACTCTTTTTGTTTTTAATTTTAAATTTAGCCTACCAAAGTGGGAGTCACTTTGGTAGGCTAAATTTAAAATTCCTAAATTTAAAACCCCGCCTGATGGTAAGCAGTCAGTGGAATCCAGAAGTGGTGGCCACTATACCAAAAGCCATCGTCTCTAAACTGCTGGTATGGTGGCCTCCTCTATGGAGGCTGGTAATAGGGTTAGGGGAAGCAAAAGAGGGAGGTGAAGAAAGAGAAAGAGGAAAAATTGGGCCT
Source organism: Parascotia fuliginaria (assembly GCA_963082885.1). Lineage (NCBI taxonomy): Eukaryota > Metazoa > Arthropoda > Insecta > Lepidoptera > Erebidae > Parascotia > Parascotia fuliginaria. The sequence goes on from OY720197.1 coordinate 7,737,574, forward strand.
CCAGCGCTCTCACTCATTGAATGAAACGCAGTAGTACGGATACTACTACTCTTACGTCGATCTTCTATGAGAGGGTAGTACTACTTCGGACGATCCGGCCCATTCGTGCTGAAACCAGCGTGAATCTACTACCGTGAAAATTCGATATCAAAAATAATTTTAGTATACTTACAGCCCTCTCATTGAGTTTGGTGACATAAGATATGTCTAGCAGCGCGTCTACCATTAGCAATATGCAGGTCTCACTGCTACCCATCAACCTGTACGTTGCTGTGTTTAGACTTCGTTCCGTTACTGCTTCCTGCAAATGAGAAGAGCAAAAGTTAAACTGGTTGTAAAAATTTGGCCGAAGTCGTTCAATCACAAGAAGTTTTACTAAAGTGGATAAAAAAAATTCAGAATCCGTCAAAGACAGTTATATCTCATACATTAGCTTTTAAACTTTGGCTTCAAACCGATATAATTTAATAAAACTTTATTTCATCCTCACAAGTTAAATGTTTTAAAAAACACAAAATGGTTCGAAAAGTGCAGTTGTATTATGCAGGACATCTAGTGGTTTATCTAGACCTCAACCTGGATCTTAAGAATACAGTTGACTCTCTGTTTTTCCTGATGATCGCCATGATAAATAAATCTTTAACAAAAAGAAAATACCTAATGATCTTGGGTATTATTATATGTATTAATGACCGTATTCGTGTTGTGTGTGAGTGCGTTTAAATAATATTTTTAACTTACCGTTGACCCACCAGGTGCGATTGTAGTCTTGCTATACTTGGTGACCCTCGGCCGTCTCGTGGATGCCTGACTGTCGAGCTGCAGGCTCTGCACTGAGCACACTACCAGTACTGCCAACACACACCGCATAGATATAACATTACACTCTTAAACACAGGCAAAATGGTTACAACCCTGAATTGTTCTATTAGAACCTGAACTTTTTTCAATTTTTATACATTTGTTTTTCAACAAGTGATCTTGAATTACTTTTCAACTTAAGAAACGTCAACGTTCACCTAAGCTAAAGATCAAGCTCTAACTGTAAGTATTAAAAATATGTTTAAACACATGGTTAAAATTGTTTTTCAAATATTTTAAATCCTCAAAATGTTTATAAACACGAAAAAAATTACACTGTTTTTGAAAATCTTAATAATTGCTTTTTAAATATTAAGCAGTTTTTATACTTTACACATAAAAATTCTTAAAAAAAAATATCAAGACTAGATCAAGTTCTTGATCGACTAATTGTTTTTATTATTTGAAACATAACAGTAACATTTATTTACGACCAAACAAACTTCACAATATATTATTATTTATTATTTAATTTATATAATTGAATATTTATGTTAAGACGGTCAATCGACTAAAGACCGTCGCCGTATGCATTATGCACTGCCGGATCTTTTAACAATGTTGATTTGTACAGTGATGTGCTTCAACTATCGATATAATCACTTTTGTTATTCTAGATCAAAGTGAGGGTAATTTTAAAATTAAAAAAATTGTTTAAGAAAAACTTTGTTAAAAATTTTGAGTTAAATAAACGTAGTGTAACAATAATTTCGTATAACTAATTGTAGCAAAAGTTTATAATATTTTTTTTATTCAATGAAGCAGAGTTCAGACGCCAAGTGAAATGAATTTTACGACAAAAAAGCCTAATATAATTTTGCCCGAAAGACGGAACTCGGGACCTTAACGTAGCACTTCATACGAGTATATCACTTAGCCACCAAAACAGTAAACGCATAAAATATTTATATTAGTTACTAGTAGATTATTCATATTTAATAACAATATAATAATAATATCACAACAACTACACTAAGCCATATAGACCACAGACAAATCCACCCTAAATAAGCATTATATGCATTATAGCTTGTTATGAGTTTATTTACACTTATATTACTTATCCTATAAACACACTAAGATAAATTATTTTTTGTACAATAAATAAAGGCTCTTCCATCGGGAGACATAAGAGTGTAGTAAGACATTGATGGGTGACAATCCCCATCGATTTACTAATAAAACGTTAATACGGTCACAAATCCGATACTGCCAATCCTTAGAGATTATCCGAGACCAGACTGACTGTGTTTTGTTATGTCACTAGCTTATAAGGCAAGAATAAGTAGCAATTATAATGTGTCGGATTTTATAGTTGAACATCAAATGAACGTCTATTTTATACAACTAATAAACAAACCTACCCATCAGATGCAATTCAAAACCAGTTCTAAGAAAGCATAACCAAGAGCCGAACATGAATGGAGAAGAGAATGACTCAGTGACTATCCATAATCACTGAACGAAATGCAATAGTATTGAAATTAAAAGTTAATGTCGATTTTAAAGGGTAGTTCTTCCTCAGTCGATCCCTATTACCGAACGCTGTACGCAGATAACATTACTGACACTAATATTTTTTTTAAATGTAGTCGATAAAAATATCGATAACCATAGCAGGCACATCACTATATCACTTAGACATGTGCTCTTTATGTGTATTCATTGTGGAAAAGTTTCTTAACGAACAACAAAATGATTTATTCGTAAATGTGGATCAATTCCGAACAACTCTCTAAAAGCGCACGTGACCTACGACAGGAATAATAATAAATATCTGTGCATTTAGGTGTATTATTTTATTAGCCTCATTCCATCTTATGAAATATCTACTTAAAGATACCTATCCAATCCATACTATGGCGTTTCGTTTAGTGAGTGAGAGCGCTGGAGGCCTAATTTCCCCCCATTCATTTTACCTCATTTCCTTCACCTACCACCCTTCACGGTAGACAGCGGTTTCGCAGAGTCCTTGGGCGAAGTCCTAGAGCGATAGTTATCATTTCAAACTGGCAATGTTTAACAATATTTATAGCACCTATATTTGCTACGATTGAAAACTAAGAAAAAAATACGGTAAAATTAGGTCCAGTATAAAAAAAATATCATAATTTGTTATAATATCCACTTATTTATTACTATTATTACTAGACACAAAATAAGCGTAATAATTCCAATATACCTTTTTTTCTCCCACCATCTTCAATTGTTTTCACATTAAAATTATCTTACACAACGTAAACTTTTATAAAAACAACAACGAACAAATTCGATTAAAAGAATCAAGGTTTATATCCCGCTAGTAGCTAACTTAATATAAAAAAAAGAAGGAGCAAAAGTCTGCAAAAGCTACAAATAAAAACCTAAGTAGGTATACCTATTTGTGTGTTTTTCCAATAAAACTATTGAACTCGGTCACGTAGACCAATCCGTTTCGGTACTCCAGATTTCATTAATGAAACTAACGAGAATAAGCTTCAGTCTGTACGTTCATCTAAATATATAAAAATTGCTGCTTTTTCCTGTCTGTTTGTGATCCAACTTGTTCCACCACCACGCAACTGGGTTTGTTTTGCTTTTTACTACCGTAAAGAGCATTTTTATAAAGGTTTATAAATATAAATGCGTATCATAAGTACAGAAAAGTTAAGAAATCTAAAGATTTGTAATCATATCATAAAACATAAAAATAACCACGTACCACAGTCTTATATAATACTGCGCACGTACTAAGCAGGTGTAGGTCGGTAGTAATATATAAAAGCTTTATGTAACTAAACAACTTTTATTTTGTTTCGGTTGATAGCTCGATTGAAGTAGGTCTACCCTGATGCGGTCTGTTGGACCAGATTTAATTAAAACTAACGAGAATATAAAGCGGTGGTCGTTAGTCTATACGTTTTTGTGTACATATAAAAGTTTATTTAGACATACCTACAGTATATAACTAAAAAATAATATAGGTAGATAGATAGAATATTCTTTATTGTACATCAATTACAAGTTTACAATACACAGAATACACAGAAGATAGAAAGAAGTTGTACAATGGGATCTCTTCCAAACAACTTTTTTGGATGGACTTCGGAGTTGAAATCGACAGATTATGGTGTATGTTATGATGGATTAGTATGTAGGTATGTATATTATTATAGCAACATTCCAACATAAATATAATATAATATATATAGTGTAGGTACCTATACATAAATAAAATATGTACAATCAATCAATCAATCAATTTATTAATAAATACAAATTACATACAATATACAATATAGGTAGTTTCCCTTTGGTCCCAAACTAAGCTAGTGCTTGTATCTTGGGCACCATCGGGATTACAATTTTAATAAATATAAATTACATACAATATAGGTACTGTCCGTTTGGTCCCAAACTAAGCTAATGCTTGTATCTTGGGCATGTACATACCCACATTAGCCTTAAAATGCATTTCAGAGCTGTCTGGCTTCTTTGAGCGACTTAGTCTTAAATGATTTACTAAGGACAGAAGAATAACGATTTTGCTACATGCTAGGTAAGTATATAGATATAGGTTAACCAAATGAAAAAAAAAATGATTCAGTTTTATATACTTTGCTCATTTTATATAATCCTTAGACCCACTAAATGAATACGATAATCAAATCGTAAACCTTCAATATTGTGAACAAAGAGATAACAATAAGTTTAGAAAAATAAAATTACTGTCGTTGTTATACCTAATAATTCGTCTAAAGATTGAGTTATCCCGGTCTGATCCCCCAGATCTGATCCCCTGAGATTATTGCCAATCTGTCTATACTATTACGACTATATAAAGCGAATGAGTTTGTTTGTTTGTTTGAACGCGCTAATCACTAGAACTACCAGTCGAATTTGAATAATTCTTTTTGCGTATGATAGCCCGGTTCCTGAGGAAGGTTATAGATTATGTGATATCTATCACGCTACTGGCGACGGGAGCAGAGCAGTAAGCAAAGACGCAAGTGAAACTGCTCCGCGGAAAGCTAGTATCATACCAAATTGTTAAATTCTCCATCAGCTTACGCAGTCTACTGCTGCACATAAGGCCCCTCCCAATGCGCGCTATCTTTCCAAATTTACATGCATAGGCCGTATTCTACTATGTCATAAGTACGAAAGTTTGATTGTATGTGTGTGTGTATGTTTATTACCACTCAGCGCATAAACGACTGAAACAGTTTCGATGAAAATGATATGTTCATAAATTCGGTGCCAGAGACGGACATCGATCCGAAAATCGGTCTGGTGCCTGAGTTACAGTAATTGAAAACATACCATTTTCCGCGCGGGTGAAGCCGCTGGGCGCAGCTAGTTATAGTATAACAAAGCCAAGACTTTCAAAAGTTTATATTCATTTCGTAGAAACATAATATAATAGTGCCCACGTGCGAAGTTTCATATAGCAAAACCTTATTGCTTGCAAATACGTTGAACAAACATCTTCTATGTGAAAATTAAGCCATCATCCGTCATGTTATTCTCAACAATGAGGCTCTACTAAGTATGACCGATGGATTTTTGGAATTAGCAATGTATACGTACAACTAAAAATTTCCGGCTGTAAGTATTTTATTCTAGTACATTTGGTGGCGTAAAAGTAAAATTAATAGGTAAGGTGAAGGAGAGCCCGAAAGCAGATTTATTCTTTTTTATATTTTGTCTACCAAAGTGATTCCACTCTGTCTAATGGTAAGCAAGAAACTGATGTTTTTACAATTAAAATATTATAATTAGTTTAATCTTCAAGTTAAGTCCATTATGTTTATATAAAAATATTATTTTCTTTTCAATTACACGCAAAGAGATGTCTAATGTATTTAGATACTAGCTTCCCGCAGCACGATTTCACTCGCGTCTTTGGTTACTACTCTGCTCTCGTCACCAGTAGCGTGATGTTTTATAGCCTATAACCTTTCTCAAGAACTGGGCTATCATACGCAAAAAGAATTTTTCAAAACAGACTAGTAGTTCCAGAGATTAGCGCGTTTAAACAAAGAAACAAACTCTTCCACTTAATAGTATAGAAACAGACCTTATAAACTTAAGGAACTCAGAGACATGTTTATCGCATTATTTTCGTGAAAGCATGAGCTCAAGGCATAATTTTACAAGCCGTAACATATGGTGACGCTAAAATATGTAGTAAAAACATTACTTTGCTGGATTACATTTTTATAAGACTATATTTTTTATGTTCTTTTAACAGAAATGGCGAAAATATAGCTGTGGTAAGGACACATCAGCATGATTTACACTAAAGAAAGTTGAAAGGTGAACAAATAAAGATTATATAGACACTTTATAATGTAAACTGTACCTACTAACTTATTCTTAGAAATCAAGCTTTAATTTGCAGTTGAAAAAATATACCAACTCTACTATCAGCTTGAATACTGGACAGGGTGGCTATTACACGCGTAATAGTGATCACAGATAAGAAGAGACGGGTTGGTTCCATATTTTGAACCAGCGATGTGCAGTGCAGACGCGACGGACTTTTTGTGCGATCGAGTCACACGCACAAACTTTCGCATTTATTATATTAGTAGAATCTATAGCCTACTAATAAGAGGTAGTTATTTCCTCTCTCGCGCTATTCCTAATCAACACATGTACATTACAGTATCCCTTCAATACTAGACCAATCCACAAATACAATCGGCTTCTAGAAACGTCAGATCCAAACTGGTCAATGAATGGAAATAATAGCTGATGTGAATTTATTTATGAGAATAGTGAGGTTATTTATGTACTACCTACTCGCTCATGAGTCACAAAAGGTTAAAGCTTCGAGCAAAGTGACGCGAATACGCCGAGTCAAGCGAAACGTAATACGATCGCGTTTTGTCAAGCAAGTAATTTGGTGAAGGAGGAGGGAAAATGCAATGAAGTAACGCAAACATAGCACTACATCCACTTGCATTGATTGCATCAAGGAACCAGTGCAACGATTTTAAAAACACGCGCATACACACATTCACATAAATAGCAAGTGACGTGAAGTCGTGAATCTTTCTAGAAACTGAAGTAGGCTCTTAATTTGATAGAACGGCTGATAGAACGAATGTTTAAGTATCTATACTATTATATAAAGTGGAAGACTTTGTTTGTTTGAACGCGCTAATCTCTGGAACTACCAGACGGATTAGAAGTATTCTTTTTGCGTATGATAGCCCAGTTTTCGAGGAAGGATATAGGCATTACGTTGGCGACGGGAGTAGAGCAGTAAGCTAACTCGCGGGTGAAATTGTGCCGTGGAACACTAAAATAGAATAAAAGAAAAAGACAAAAGATATTATCGTATTCGGATTGAGGGTGTAATATTAACAGCTCAATAACACAAAGACGTATGTATACCAGTGTACTCTTATCATACATAGAATAGCGTTGTAGGAGGTAATCATGATTAAATTAGAGCCATAATATATTCAAGCTATTAGACTATTTATAACTCGAGCTATAAATCTGTAAATAGTATAAAGCAAACTGGCTGTTTTACCGCACTGTTTTGCACAAAAAAAAATACATTTATTTGACACAGACAAATTTACACAAGATAAACGGAAAAAAAAGGCCAAGTTCTTTGATTTATACAACTTCGGTGACAAATAAAAATACGGTCCATGTACGATGGTATATGATAACCGTAACCTATGGATAGACCACCATAACCATAGTCATCTATACTCTAATCACCGCAGCAACTATTAATAAAAATGCTAAAAAGACAACCGAGCTGCGTGGGTCGCTCTCACTAGTATAGGTACAAAGTAGGTTAAAGTTAGAGATAACGTCGCCATCGACTTTTTCAATATCATGTCGTAAAAGTTTAATTTGTTCACTCGCTTTTAACTTTATCTTAAATCAATAGAAGTCTATGCTACAAACATTTTAAATGTTTTTTATTATAATAATAAATTTATTTATTTCTCTCATAGGTTTACAGTTACAAAATTGGTTACAATAATATACAAATATTCTAATGGCAGTCTTTCATTATCTGTATTATTAGGTTAGGTATTAAACCTCTTCTGTGAGAAATGTACTCGTAAAACTTTTTTTATTTTAATTTCGTTTGAAAACGATGGTGTAGAGGTTAAAAAATGGCTGATATTGCCAATCCACCTTGAGCAAGCGTAGCGATCAATGACAATGATAATCTAATAATGTGACTTTTACCCCCAGTTTCTGAAAGGCCGATCAACAAAAAATTAACTAATCACTTGTTAAATCTCATGTGAAATTTCTAAAAGCATGGATAATTAGTTTAATTTGATCTAGTTAGTTAGTTACTAATTAGAACAAATTAAACTAAATATAACCCAATTGGTACTTCACATGAGATTTAACAGGTGATCACTTAGTTAATTTTTCGTTGATCTGCCTTTTAGAAACTGGGGTCATTTATACACAATTAAACAATGCTTTTAATGCAATAATAATTTGGTTTCTTAAATTTAATTTATCACATCTGTACTGATATAATTATTAATAATACAGAGACGTCTATTAATAACAGAAATGTGAAAGTAAAATCTAGAATAGGCATAGCATCAATTTAATAAAGGAAATGGACATTGTCTCCTCGCAAATGTTTATTTAACGAGGAAAACGATAAGAGCTCAGTGTAATTTATTATAAAAGCTTTGCAAAATCTAGTTTTATTTTATAGTTTTTTTCAACTTGTGGCACTTTTGGGTTAAGGTCTTCTCTATGCATTTTCATGACTTTTTGTGTAATTCAATTCAATAAAATCGTATATATTGGAAAGAAAATATAATAATCTGTGCCGAAAGCAGTTCAACCTTACAAGAAGTTTTGTGTTAAACCCCTTCCGTTATCTAATCCTAGACTCTTTAGCTTCACGTCTACGCGTGCGGTAAAGCTCTTTTGAAAATGTGCCAAAAGTCTAGTCTCGGAAGTCCAAGTGTCTAGTTTCGGATATAGCAGACATCATCCTATCTGCAATAAAACATATTGCCTTGTACTAAATGTTCATAATTTTGTTCGTCCAGTCATAATCCTACGCTTTGCTGACTACGCTTGCTGACTACCCTTTGCTGACTACGCTTGCTGACTACCCTTTGCTGACTACGCTTTGCTGATTACGCTAGCAAAGTAACTTCTTTAGTAGGAGGTAGTCTCATCACTTCCCTACCTTAATTAAACATACATAGGGCAAGATTCACAGACCGCACTTTGACTTTACTTTGATGCAAAGATCTACTTTGTACCAAAAATATGTTTCTTAGGCCCAGATTCACAATCGTGACTTTACTTTACAGCAAAGGCACCTTCGCAAAGTAAGCTTTGTATTGCCGAAGATTACTTTCAACTTCATATTCAAACATATTTTTGGTACAAAGTAGATCTTTACATCAAAGTAAAGTCAAAGTGCGGTCTGTGAATCTTGCCCTTAAATCTCTAAAATATAAAGTCTTTTGTCTTTTTTTTTCAACGGTTTGTAAACAATAGTACAAGGCAAGGGTGGGCTAGTATATTATAATATTATGTTGTATTGTACAAAGAACAATCTGTTTGTGACAAGTCGGCTTATCCGATAGTATGGTACTTATACCTTATAGACGAGGGATAGAAGCTTCTAAATAAATTAAAGAAGGTTCTAGTTGAAATATACCTATTGCAAGTTATATACTATACAGAATTAAGTGACATCGGCTGCAGGAAAGTGTTTATAGGTTATTTTATAAACCTCATCTAGTTGCGACCCACGGCCTCGCCCGCGTCTAAAATGTGTTTTGTCTCCCTCGGGAAACAGATTGATCTTCGGGATAAAAAGCCTTCGGAATAAAGTCCATCTCTGGCACCGAATCTAAATAGATTTGGTGCCGGAGAATTGGTACGTAGATACATACCAATTTTTATCGAAATCAGTTCAGTCTTCTAGGTGCTGTGTGGTATCAAACATCAAACACACAAACTTTTAGATTTATAATAGGTATATATTTATTCATATAGGTTAGTTAAATTAACACTTATGAACGTCAAAGTTAACACAATATCAACAAATCAACCTACAGCCAGTTCACTGACGAAGTAGAGCTATGAGAAGAACTGGCAAGAAACTCAGGCCACTCCTTGTAATCGCCAGGTTATTACAATTTTTGTAAGTGAAAATCAAATATTAGTAATTAATACCTATAGTTAATTTGTTCCAAGATTTTGTGTGTATTAAATATCCTCTGATTTTATTATATAAAGTTACTCAAGATTACACAATAATATACAAGACTTAGAGCATACAAGAAGATAAGTATAGTTATCTCCTAGCAAAATCATGCAATATAAAAACAGAGATGCTGTATTGATCGAACGAGATGAAAACTCGTGAACATCTGGAGCGTGATACAATTACAAAGCTATCACAGCGACCGGCTCTAGTTTAACTTTTGTTTTTCAACAATATTTTCTCTCGGCCTTTCTGTGATGCCTGAATAAGTTTCAACAAAAGACATTGTTGTTGCATGTTTATGAAGTTCTTGTTTATTCTGTTTCAATGTAACAATACTCTTTTTCTATAAAAGGGAGGGAGGAATGGGTTAAGAAGGATTTAGCTAAGAAAAGGGAGGGTGTTAGCTACTCTAACGACCTAGATATTAATATGTTTCACGATATCTTACAACCTTACAAGCTTTCGGCTTTTCTCTAGGTATTATAATCATCAAAATCATCTCCAGCCTTTACATTTATCAGATTATTTAAACAACATTCTTGCGGCAATATTTGGAGGTCTGTACATAATTATGCTTGTATCTAGAAGAAGAGTGTATTTGTTTGTTCTCTCTCTAATCTCTGGAACTATCAGTCGGATTTAAAAAGAAAGTTCGAAGGTTATACGCTATGTAACATCACGCTACTGGCGACGGGAGCAGAGTAGTAAACTAAGACGCGGTTTAAACCACACCGCACAAAGCTAGTTACACATATAAACCTTGCGCAACAAATACTGTGAACGATAGTGAAAACCGTTTTAAAATCGGCAACTTTCCTCCTCTCCTGGGTCCTTGGAGCGTGAAAAAGCATCTCACTAAGCCGCCATAATGGAGGCCACCATACCAGTAGTCTGGCTTTTAGAATGGTGTCCACACTTCTGAAATCCACTGACTGCTTACCATTAGGCAGAGTGGAGTCACTTTGTATAAATTATAAAAAAGAAAACTTTGTTTTTTACTGTTAGGAGAAATTTTGGTTTATAGTTCCGTATTTTATATGTGTAGCTGATGAAGTAGTTACTTCTCGTCGAAACAAACAAAAGATTAATTAACTCGCGGTTGCACATGACTCCACAAACATTTATCTTTCTTATCCTTGCCTTGTATTTCTTTGATTAAACTTCTAAATATAACACCCTGTCTCTTTCTACCGCGTCTTACGGAAAAGAGAGGTCGGTATAATCCTGATTCCTGAGCATTCGTTCTTGTTACGTAAGGATATGTATATGTTTTAATTAAGACATGGCTTTATCTTCTTGTGGTTTTTTTAAAGATTTGCTTAATAAGTATATCTATATATACATAGTATAAAAGGAAGTCGCTGGAAAGCGTCTGTCTGTTTGAACGCGCTAATCTCGAGAACCACGCAATGGATTTGAATGATTTTACTGTTATATTGTGGGTTTGTCGAGGAAAGTTGAAGTAAAACTTTAACTAATCACCTAAAGGAGCTGGGCGGTAAGCTGGCAACGGGCAACAACATTTAGTACCTACCGATACCAAGTAAAGCGGGGCGCTAGTGTTATAAAAACTTTGGTGATTGATAAAGTATACGTCCACCTGATGCTTGTGTTCTGTAAATACCTATTGCAAATATAATGCTAAGAAATCACTATCAAGTTATTGCTGACAAGAGAAAGGAACGAGAGACGAAAGGACAAAGGAAGGAACCGAATGTGATTGGCGTTCTGTCGCGAAGAGATTCATTTTTACTTGTAAAGATACTTTGAAAGTTATTGATATACTGTGAGATAAGCTGCCTCTGTGGTTCAGTGGTACTATGTACGGATTACCACGCAGAGGTTTCAGGTTCAATCCCCGGGTCGGGTAAAGTGATATTGGGTTTTTCTGTCGAGAAATTCTTAGTATTAGCCCGGAGTCTGAAAATGTGCCTGATAAATGGCAACAGGCTCGCCTCCTGTTTTAGGGGACCCAAAATAAAACTGTCGAAATGTAGATAGTTAAACACCTCTGCCTACCCCTTCGGGGACAAAAGGCGTGAAGCTGAAAAAATTATCACAGATATTTATGATGATTACAGGACACTACCTTAATACAATAATAAGGAACTAGGTACATTTAATATTTACAAATAATATCCATAGTTAGTTTTGTGAATTCATTCATAGAACAGCTAAAAATATTACTAAGTACTTGCTACTTCAACATACATTCTTTATCTCGCCTCTACCCGGAAATAGTAGGCAGAGTTTTTTATACCTTCATATTGCTAGTTATATTAGGTTTTATGTAATAGTAGCCTGTTTGCATATTCAAACACAATTCCAAACGATTGATGTATTTTACCAATTTGTAATTTATATGACACCAACATACATTCTATATCTCGCCTCTACCCGGAAATAGTAGGCAGAGTTTTTTATACCTTCATATTGCTAGTTATATTAGGTTTTATGTAATAGTAGCCTGTTTGCATATTCAAACACAATTCCAAAAGATTGATGTATTTTACCAATTTGTAATTTATATGACACCCGCAGACTAATGGTTGCTGTATATTATTACCCAGAGTCGTGCATACCTCAAAGCTATCTATACTAATACATAAAGTGGAAGAATTGTTTTTGTGTGTTTGAATGCACATTTGCGCGCGATTACTCTGGAGCTACCGGTAGGATTTGAATAATTTCTTATGCGTTTGATAGCCCAACTCTCGAGGAAGGTAACATCACGCTCCAAGCGACCGGGGCAGAGCAATAACCAACGATGTAACCGCGGATGAAACCGCACCGCGGCAAATTAGTATAACATATTTAATCGAGATTTTGATTAAAAGTCTTTTAAGCGGGCGGGAGGAGCATTTATGAGAGCACTATAATACTTCTTATTATCGAGTGGTTAGTGATCAACCTAGCGTCAGGATTTATTCGGGTCGCCCATAATATATTATAAAGGCATCCCACTTGACCACTATGCCAGCAGTTCGACCTCATGGCTTTTGTCTCCACTTCTAGATCTGATTGCTTACCGTCAGGCACAGTCATTTTGGTAGACATAAATAAAAATATAACTGCTCATTAAATATCTAAACACGAGCTACGTCACAAGAACTAACTACTTATATAAAATATTCACATTTATTACCTAATATAGGTCTGTGACGTCAATAAGTTAGAACTTCAGTTTGTGTATTAATGACCTTTGAGCTAAAAAGAAATATTTTAAACTCATCCTATTATTTATTTATGTTTCATGTATAACGTATGAATAACATTACCTGAAAGACATGTCTATTTTGCTTACAGCCAGTCTGCTCAACAGTTTAAACGCATAAAAATGTCTTATAGTAATAATTACTAACTATTGTTAGTTATAATTTGAGATAACATCAACGACACATCTAAACAAACGACATAATTAAGTTAGTCATTATATTAAGCCAATATATATAAATTCAAACTTTTTTAAGTGTACATCAGCCAAAAAAATTGATTGCACACTTCCATAATAAACCCAGTGGTAGAAGCAGGTAGAAGACACCATCCCAATCACTATTATGACATACTACTGGCATAATGACCTCCAATATGATGAACTATGACATTCATAGTATACCTTGTTGCCATAAAATAGGTTTCAATACCCGTCTACCTTTCAGTAACAATACATGTTGAACGCACAAACGTACCATTATATAAATAAAATACGAGAAAAATCTGCACGTTTGTTAGTTCTTTAGAAATCGTATCACGTCTGCGAATGTCGTCTGTCGTGAACATTCTCGTTGTAAACCCTTGTATAGTACCTATATAACCAGACATTGTTGAGATTTATCTCGGCTTATATTATTTTTATTGTAAACAAAATTAAAGCCCACCTGATGGTAAGTGGTAACCGTACCCTATAGAGATGGGTGTGTTTTCTAAGCAGTGCAGAAATATGCTTATAAAAAACAACTAAGCCGTTGCCGACCATGTAAGGGATAGGGATGAGGAAGGAAAAGGAAAAAGGAAGAGGACCGAGGAGGTAATTCGGCTGCCAGCGCTGTCACTCACCGAGCGAAACAAATTAGCATGGAAACTAATATTTTACGTCGATATTGTATGAGAGCGAAATCAGCGAGCATCTACGCCGTTAAAGTTTCATTAAAACAGTGCAACAGTATTTTTATTTGGGATCCTTAAATGATGGTTTTCTAAAATGGCACCCATGAGGTGGCAGCACTGAGGCGTCAGGTCCAGGCACCTGTCAAAGCGCTTTCAATCTTTGATAGATAACCGTGAACAATTCTATTGATTTCAAACTGTGAATAAATTTACAATTTTGAATTTTTGTAAATGGAAGACCTTTCACATAAGTGGCGCCAACTGGTGGCCATAAATTAACTAAACAACCTCATTGCAGCAGTTTTGCTGAGGAAGTTCATCTCTACAGGAGACGTGAAGTCTACGCGTAAAGACTTTTGACAGTTCTATCTAAAATTAAGACATTGTGTGTTTCCGATAGAAGAATGAGCTGAACTATATCAAAAGATATAGCATAAAAGACGTGAAGGATGGAGATACACTGGCCTATTAATATGCAGGGAACAGCTCCAACAATAATAAAAGGTAAGAGAAAAGGGTTAACTTATTACCATTTATCGACGATTTCAGACTCCAAACTGGATGAGCTAACCAAAATTTAATATAACTTTTGCTGATGCAATATCAATATACTTTGCCAACTTTAGTCGTATAACTCATAAGCAAATTCCATATTATTATTTTTACGTTTATTTATATTTAAGGTTTAAAATTGCTTAACATTATTTTTATTATTAAGATTTTATAATGTTTTAGCGTATTTAGGAAAAACTAACGTCATAATAATAATATGACATGAAACAAGCAAAATATATTATTAACAAACAATAAACCCGTCTGCCTAAAACAAATTGATAAGAAAGTATCCCATTATTTCTCGTGCTGACGCTACATAGAAGTTTTATATAACCTATGTCACTCCCACAATTAATACGAATCTAATGTCACCTCTTAAGCTAAAATCCATCAAGCCATTTAGGCTGAAGAGCGTGCCAAAGATTGAGGGCAAGATTCACAGACCGCACTTTGACTTTACTTTGATGCAAAGATCTACTCTGTACCAAAAATATGTTTGAATATGAAGTTGAAAGTAATCTTCGGCAATACAAAGCTTACTTTGGGAAGGTGCCTTTGCTGTAAAGTAAAGTCACGATTGTGAATCTGGGCCTAAGATACATATTTTTGGTACAAAGTAGATCTTTGCATCAAAGTAAAGTCAAAGTGCGGTCTGTGAATCTTGCCCATAGACATACGTACTCACATACATACATACATACATACATACATACTATTATATTAAGCGGAAAATTTTATTTGTTTGTTTGTTTGAACGCTGGAACGTCTGGAACTACCGGTTAGATTTAAAAAAATCTTTTTGAGTATGATAGACCAGTTTTTGAGGAAGGTTATATGTAACATCACGCTACTGGTGACGGGAGCAGAGCAGTAAGCAAAGACGCGGTTGAAACCGCGCCGCAGTAAGTTAGTATATACATAGTAGGCAAAAATAGTAGATTGTTAGCCTAAGGTTTAAAAGAATCAATTCCCTAGCTAGTTAGACTATAGTCCGAGTAGGAATTGATTCTTTTACCCGTGGCAAACACTCTACTTTTCATTTAGAATATGAGGAAAATAAAACTAGTTGTTTATCTAAACTATTTATTGTTAATAATATATTAGTAGTATGTACCTATTTAAAATTAATAGTCAAATTAGGACAATTCGTGAAATTAAAAAGATTTTCTATGACACAATTTGCCTCGTCTGTAATGGAATCTGGTGTCAATTTTTCGCTTGAACTCATTTTTAATATTCAATTCAAATCTTAGCACAAAAGTCCGTCACAGATCACCATAACCATAACAGATTTTAGTATCCCGCCAATTTGTGTTGACTTTTAAATTTTAAATATGGAACTCGCCGCTCGCCGCGTAATTGTCGCGACACTCGCGGCTTATTCCGCTCAAAGAAGTTTGCGCTAAATTCACACTGGCTGTTTAGAAAGTCATGCATGACATTTTTTAAATTAGTTTTTTTTTACATAAATCTCTTCACAGCTGAGAGCAGTTCTATTTTTAAAGTTCATTCCGTCCCATGAATTTGTATGAGTTTTTCCCTCCCTATGAAAGGAACGCAGCATTTTCCACCCAATAATCAAATCAAAACAACACTTCTTTCCGAGTATGAGAACCTCCGTAATCCGAAATCCGTATTGAGGTATTGTGAGTAATTTATTTTTGAGTGACAGATGCGTAGATGCTCTACAAATGCTACGTAGGTCTACGAGGAATAATTGCGTTGTAGACGGTCTACAGCGTATAAAAAAATTAGTAGGCGTAAACGTAGTGGTTATTTTTATACTCTGTGAGTGGGTGTATTACTGTATTGTATCCAGAGGATTAGATAGAGGAGATCAGACCGGAATAACTCGTATCAAATTGTATCATTGTGGCTTCGAAATTTCAAATATTGCTAAACCTTAAATACTGAATTGTCTCAATTTCAAATGGCGTCTGATACTTTCTGTGTCTCACTTTAATTATGAATTTTAGCAAAAGAAATACTTTTTAAGGCTATTTCAATATTTAGACAATAAACAATTTAACTTATAATTTTTTATGAATCTATTTTTATTTGTATGACTTTCTGTAATAACAGAGATAACATTGCTCTTTTTACTTTATTATATGAGCGATGTTTCAGTATACCCTTCTACTTATTTCAAATACCTGTTATACAGTAATCAGTCACATGTATATCAGTGACGTCATCACTATAAGTATTTAATTTACATAACATTTACATAATAAAAATGAATATTATATCCGTAATAGCGTTCCGGTTTTGATATCAACATGATGACGAGCGAACACGCGACCTACTTGATTGAAAGTGACCGGAGACTATTAAAAATGCCTATGAAAAATAAAGTTTAACTAACTACGTACTTTTTTATACCGAAAATGGTAAACGAAATGCTTTAACCGCTAAGTACCTAAAAGGCAGTTTGCCAATTCGCGTTTTGCCAAATCGTTATTTGAAATAAGCGTTAGGGCTAAATACGTTTTTGTCTATGTCTGTCTATCTATATCTAGAGTATATAAAATTTCAATGTAGTTATTGGATGTTCATGGTTAGTAAAAATATATTATGCGATAACCGACATTCACGAGGGCAGAGCTGCGGGAAACAGCTAGTTATTAATCAAATTTGTTATATTTAACTTGATAAAAATAATATATTATAATTAGGCCACTGCTAAAAGAAGATATTAAGACACCAGATATCAAAATATATACTTATAGGTACCGATAAAATATCTTGTACAAGAAAAAGCGTAATACTTATTAGGCAATTACCGTACTAACGTAGGCTTGTAATAAAATTATAATTTCTAGACTGCCTTTAGTCTGGAGAACCTTAAATACTAAAGGCAGTTCAAAATTGTGTCTCAAAATGG
Organism: Parascotia fuliginaria; assembly: GCA_963082885.1. NCBI lineage: Eukaryota > Metazoa > Arthropoda > Insecta > Lepidoptera > Erebidae > Parascotia > Parascotia fuliginaria. Next base: position 7,755,201 of record OY720197.1, read on the forward strand.
AGGTCATAAAAAGATGTCTTTATTAGAACCTTTACAAAGTTTTAGAACGACTTCGAAGTAGAACATGGCTCGTTAATGTATCCCTTGCTGTCGTTTTAAAACGAAATTTCATCACAATTTACAATAACATTATTTAACAAATGAATTTAGCAAATTACCATGCTTATCTTTACATAGTATCACGCCTTTTTTCCGAAGAGGTGAACAGAAGAGTAATAGCCACATTTTTGATAGTTGGATCCAATGTAACTAAGGCGAGCCTGGTGTCATTTACCGAGCACAATAAAATTCCAAGCTGAGAATTTCTCGGCGGAAAAACCTAATTTTTTTCCAACCCAAAAATCAAATCCAGAACCATTACAATATGGCAGTCCGTACATAATATCACTAAACCGCACAGGCAGTCGAAATAAGAATTTATTCTCTATAAAATATTTCCGCGTTAAGTATAACTAAATTTTGAATTAAGTGGGTCTTGTAGCAAATTAAGCTTACAAGGAAAATTATACAATTTGTAAATTAACCACGTAAAGTAAAGAATATCTCTTGAAATTCACCAAGTGCCTGTTCAAGCAGAATACTAAAATTATCTAATTACTTCGAAAGCTAATATTCCATTTTATTCTGCAAGAAAATGTAACATCAAATTTTGAGTCAACAAATTTATAATCTGTAAGGGCATCTAAAAGTCTGTACTTTAAAAGTCAAGACCAAGGAGGTTAATTTTTTTTTGTTGTTTGTTGCTTGGAATTTTACAAGTTTGAAATTTGAAATTATGTAACACTATAAGTCGGAAATTGCCAATCCGCATTGAGTAAAGGCATACGTAACGAGATAACACCTTGCAAGGGATGTGAATGGGATGAAAACGTCTACTTTGTTCACTCAGTTTCGTGCGTGCCACGTTTTCATCCCGTCCGTGGCTCCATGACACATGCTCTTTCATATACATGTATGACACGTTATTTCCAAAATTTCCCTTTCCGTCTCGTCCGATAAAAAACCCGTGACATGTGTGGCGATCAATGCAGCTGCTCTGCCTTCTCTGTATAGCTGAAGAAGAGGTCCTGTAGTGAGCTGATATGATAATAATGCATTTTGATATATTTGGGAAGGTCTACACCGTAGCAGCTACGCCGTAGCGAGCTTGTCTAACTAAAAATAAGAAAATAATGATGGCATTTGTTTTATTTGAATATACTTACTATGGATTATATATAAGTCGAATTTGATAATATACCTAGATATAAATTCTTAGCAGAAAATTTCATTATCACTGTACCAGACCCTACGTTGTAAAACCTTTTTAGATAGATAGATAGATAGAATATTCTTTATTGTACACCAAGTAAAGTTTACATAACATTAGACAATGCAATACACAGATGGTAGTGGTACAATAGGCGGTCTTATCGCTAAAAGCGATCTCTTCCAGACAACCTTTGGATGGACTTTGCGGTTGAAAAGCAGTAAATTGTGGTGTAACGTAAATAAATGGGATTAATAGGAACTTGGCAACATTCAAATTATAATTAACGTTAATAGTGTTATTAATAAATATATAAACGAGTACATAATCTATATATATATATCTATATACATATATAATAACATAATAATTATAATGAATAATACATAAATATAAATAAGGTATATGATTCATTATAACGTCAAATAATGTTTCTTGACCATATTTTCGAAGATATTTAATGATTGAGCTTGTCTTACTTCCAGCGGCAATGCATTCCACAATCGAATAGCCACAATGGTGAATGAATGGTCGAAAAATACCGTCGAATGATTTGGCATTTTTATGATCGTAAGATCCTCTGATGTGTATCACAAAGGAACACCAAACGTTCCTTAAGATAGGAAGGTGTCGAAGGGTTAAACAGTATGTTATATAATAGCGAAAGGATATGAGCATTCCGGCGAAGTCGTATTGGTAACCACTTGAGCTTTTTACGAAATTCAGAGATATGATCATACTTGCGTAGACCAAATATAAATCTAATACAAACATTTTGTTTACAACAAAATATGATTTATAACAAAATATGATACTAAGTATTTGCCCCGAATAGGGTAGGTAGGCAATAGGATATTACACCGAGTGAGTGTGTTGCTATTTCCCGTAAGTAAAGGTGCATTCTACTTGAACCCCTGTATGTACCCCTCAAGGATCCACGGAGACTAACTATAAATTGTTTATTAATCATTTAACTTAACTAAAACAATGTTGCGGCAAAAAAGTTTTGTATATCTTAGGACGTCAGTCAATATCGCAATGATTGTATCTACTGCTATGACATACTTAAATAATAGATTTAAAATTACTAATACATATTTAAAAATAAATTATTAAAGTACATGTACCTTGGCTAGCAACCATGTTTCGAAGGTTGATGATTAACCTGCCTAAAGATACAAGATAAAGCTGAGTGATTTTTAACCGTTTAATGTCGGAAAAATTTCTAAATATTTTTGGTAAATGAGCGCTTGTTAGAACGATTGATAAGACTGATATCGATCATAATGGTAAATCTATTTTATTAAAGTGGAAGAGTTTCTTTGTTTGTTTGTTTGAACGAGCTAATCTCTGGCACTACCAGTTGGATTTGAAAATTCTTTTTGCGTATGATAGTCCAGTTCTCGAGAAAGGTTATAGGCTATGTAGCATTAGGCTACTGGCGACGGGAGCAGAGCAGGAAGCCAAGACGCAGGTGAAACCGTGCCTTGGAAAGCTAGTAAGTAAATTTAAAAAAAAAAAAATTTGAACTCGCTTGTGTCATACAAGCAGACTCAAAACTTCCACTATTAAATAAAAACCTCCCCAAACAGACCAGACTCATGATAAAACTGCAGCTACTGGGATCTTCAATTCGCCAATCGCGGCGATTATGCAAGCAATTACAATTGCATAATCGCCACGCAACAAGCGAATTGAAGATCCCAGTAGCTGCAATATTATCCTAAAAGGCAGCATCAAAATGACGTGCATTGCATAATTAAATAATAATAATAATATAAAGAGAAAAGCTTAATTTTTTTTGTAAATTTGTTTGTTTGTTTATTTGTTATAGATAAACTCAAAATCTATGTAATCAATTTTAAAAAAAATCTTTCATATATAGAAAGCGAGTAACATAGACTATTTTTGTGGTATGCCACTCAAGCGAAGCCGCTGGCAACAGCTAGTTAAATAATATGGGCAACTAACATACCTAACCTTACTGAATAAATATAAATGTTTCGTAAAACTGATACTCCTGCATTCTTGTGATGCAAGCGTCCATAGGCTACGGTAACTGCTTAAAACATTTAATTGTCACCCTAGTTGTTCAAAAAATACCGAAATATAGTTTCCTGGAAAAGTATATTTAACCTTCATCTAATATTTATAGAGCTTTTAATAGAACTCATAAAGATAAACGTATATGTACAAATATTGTATAGGACATAATGGCGCATTCCTTATCAAATTTTGCTTATCTAAACCAATGCAAACCGTGCTACCCGTCCTGTGTTAAATAATTCCTCTTCGCAATTATACTTAATAAGCTCCATTTTATCTAGAAGGCGGTATTTTAATACATTAACATAAGCATTAGTTTTTAGTTATGTACCTAATCTAGTTCTAAGCATTCTCTAAGAAATTATCATAATAATTATGGTAGTAACCGCTTCAGTGTCTGTAATTTCAAAGCTTTACTCGAATAAAAATACGAGCAGTCTACACGGCCTGCTTTTAAAGCAAGTACCTACTAAATAAATATTATAATTTCATACTTTATATATAAATAATACCTATATAACTCCTTTATTATATGAAGAATCCAAATAAAAAATAAAATTATCAAAATGTACACGTAGGAAAATATAGGTACAAAAATAATAATTTATTGCATACTTTTTATTTTTACCGATTTAAAAACAATTTAAATTTCTTTTTTATAGGAATGACGCTTTATTTACTTCCACTACCACAAATTATGGACTAATGTTTTTACAATTTAATTATCGAGGTCGTATCGTAAGTCTTACGCAGAAAAGATTGAATACCTACGCGATAACGAACGTAATTAAAATTTCACTGAATCTATAAAATTAACTTAATGACCGAACAAAGAATAATATAGACGTCATATAAAAGTTAATTAAGTTAATAATTATTTGAATATTGACACAACTATCTAAAGAAAAAATACATATTCTCTTGTTTTAAAATTAAAGAAAGAATTGATTGTCGAAATTAAAGGTCATTTCAAATTTAGATTACTATTCAGAGTCCTTCGCCCATTAAAAAACAATGGACAAGACAATAGATTCATTATAATGTGTAAATATTATCATTATTTGTATTTATTATATTATTATACTTACATAAACATATAAACTTGGTCAGCATCATCGTCGTAACGTCGAACACTGTCAGGAAATTCTTCTGTACTATACGATAAACCATTTTTTGATCTCCTTAGATACCGTATCACTTGCTAACTAAACACAACGCAAATCTTTTCATTTATTATCGTAATAATTTCCCTTTAGTTTTATGCCAGCAATATTTGGCATGTGCTTGATACATCTGCTAGTCTTTCTACTACTGTGGGAGGATCTAATTTTTAAGTTTTTTATACTCAGCGTTACTTGATAGAGTGGTAGACATTTTGTGACGTCATGTGGTAGAAAATCAATTGTTTGACGCATGCGCAAATATTCTCCTTGGCCTATTTCACAACGCAACGATACCGTGACGAAAAATATTTTAACCTTTCACAAAATGGTGGCTATTTTTATGAATGAAATGGTTTTATTCATTCAGTTTGTTGTTTGTTTGATGCGATTAGTATCAGAATTAGCTTTACTTTTATAAAAGCTCGCAAAGCTAACAAACGTATTCTTATAGTTACCGTGACCTAAACGCATTACGCGGTCTCACGGTCACGGCTTACTGATCTTGAGATAACTGATAATGAAATTTAATTGTAAAATAATCAGACACTTGTCCGTGATAATTAAGCCATATGCACAAATTACATCAAAATTATACTAAACGGATCCTCGTTAATTTATATTATTATATAAAGAAAAAGAGTTTGCTTATTTGCACGCATTATGCTCGGAAACTACCAGTCCGCTTTTAATAATTATCTTTACGCTTGATAGCCTTTATAGTTCTTGAGAAAGTTCCTGGCATTAACGTCGTTGACCGCTACATTTACCTTGGTTCCCAAATCTGTAACGATGGCAGCTGTGTCCCCAAAATAAAAAGACGCATCGGGATGGCTAGAGATGCTATGACCCGTTTGGACAATATTTGGAAGAAGAGAGGAATTGGCATTAAAACCAAGATTAGGCTGATACGAGCCCTGGTATTTCCTATCTTTCTATGTGGAGTAAAAACGAGGACGATCTTAACCCGAGAACGACAAAGGATCGATGCATTCGAGATGTGGTGCTGGAGGCGATTACTTCGAATACCCTGGACCGCAAAACGCACCAACATGTCTATCTTGAATCAGCTCAAAATAAAAACCCGCTTGTCGACCAAATGCCAACAACGCATTCTTTCCTATTTTGGGCACACAGTGCGCAGAGGCGATGAAAGTCTGGAAAAACTGATTGTCGTTGGGAACACCAAAGGCAAACGATGGCGTGGTCGTTCACCAACCAGATGGACCGATCAAGTGAAAGACTCGTCGTCCTCCAAATTTCACGCGGTCGTAAGAGATGCGCTGGATCGAGACCGATGGAGGAAGATCATCCGCTCCAGATGTTACCCCGATGCTGACCACGATCCTCAGACATGAGGGGCCGATTACCGATTAAAGAGAGAGAGTTCTTGAGGAAGGTTATAGGTTATTTAAACGCAACTGGTGACGAGAGCAACCAGAGCACCAAAGATGTAACTAATGTAAATTATTGTTTTTAAACCGTAAGAGTTTCACTGTTAAACATATGCGTCCTACATCAATTCATTTCATTTCATTTATTCATAAACTTACTTAGATACAGATTAACATACGACTTAATTGTGTAACTATACGTATTACAATTGCTAAATATACATAGTAAGCAACCCTTATTGAGCGTCTTGCGGCCTATTATCATCGTCTGTCTATCTTGCTGGAGAACGTCCTAGCCCACGCTCTCCAATTCTTGATCCCTCATATCTGCCCGCGGATGTCATAGAAATCATCTGAAGAGTAAAACAAAGGCAGCAGTCTTTAAGAAAATTATAAAACCAAACTGCGCCGTCTAATTCGCTTACCGAAATATTGCTGATACTCATAATGCTTGATGCGTATCGGCATTTCTCGCCAAATTTGGTAGTTTTAAGTATAATAAAAAATAGGTTCTATACATTCGTATAATAATCCTTTTTTCTGTGCTCGTTTGATGGCAAACAAACATACTGTCTACCTGAAGGTAAGTGGTAATCATAATTAAGAACATGGTCGTGTTCCAAGCCGGTAAAGTAACTCACGAAGATGACAACGTCAAATATTTGCATGACAAAATTTAGTTTTAAGAACAAACACTAGAAGCGCTGTTCATTATCTCGTAAAATTATTTTACGTTTAAATCGACTATTATAAAAATTAAGCACTTCTTAGTTATTGATGTTTTAAAGAAAGAAACCTTTTAATAATGTTGTAAAACACAACATAAAATTTACGTGTTACCTACTCTAGCGTACAGATATTGAATCGTTTTAAATATTAAAAGTTTAAATACGAAGATAGTAAAGTGCATAGGTACCTATCTATAATCTAACTTCTACCTAGCCTAGCACGAGGTTGTGGGTTCGATCCCTACAAAGGAAAAAACTTTGTTTGTAGATCCACAAATATTTTGTTTTTTTTTTGTGTCCTTTAATTGTATGTTTGTTAAGTCCCCCGCGACACAGGGCTTGTTCCCTAGTGCGGCAATTGTCCCATTGCAGTCAAATTTCTCATTTATAGAATCTAGCTATCTTTCAAAGATTAGCTGAACAAAAGTAACCCTTTCCAAGACAACTTTGCTGCGTTTAACAAGAAAATAAGTGACTACAGTAGGTAAGGTGTTACTTAGGAAGATAACGCTTCTGTTCGTTATTTGGTATTTTTTAAGTCGGTAGTTATATACCCATAGAAAGAAATAGGATGGTTAGATATCCTAGATCGGAGACCTAGAATCAAATATAAATATGGTACTCTAATTTATTTTTTACCTACCTTATTTATTTCATTTATTTTAACTTATCATTATCAGTCACAACCTGAATCTATCAGATAAAAAAGTCATACATAACTTATGTACCAATCTGAAAGGGTGACATCTCAACTTTATGCTGCGAATCTCATGAGAGGACCACCACTACCCACTGCTGGTTATGAGCTAATCACCAATTGGACACAAGAGACTGGAAACGCGTGTGTCCATTTGGTGAAATTCGAAATTAGTATCACTTATTATTAATATCGTCATCTGGGCACGCTAAGTTTTTACGCGTGTTCACACAGTGAAATTTGAATTAAATTACTTTTACGTTCTCATCAAGTGACCACACGTTCACATTTTACTTGAATTCATGACAAAATATAGCCAGCAGATATTTTTTTTAAATCAGAATCATCATTGGCCCTCTTAACTGTCCCAAATGTTAATTTTACAATGACATACAAAATTATCCGTGCCCATCAGCACGGATAATTTTGTATGTCATTGTAAAATTATTGGTGACGAAATAATATAATACCAGCCTGTTTTACTGTCCCACTGCAGAGCAAAGGCCTTTTCTCATATAGAGAAGGCATGAGCATTAATCACCATGCTTGCTCAAGACGGATTAGCAATTTCAGACTTTTAAGTCTAGGTTTCCTCACGATGTTTTTACATATGATTTGAAAAATCACGAAATAATATGCGATAAAAATTTCGAGTTTCGTTAAGAGTACACACGCGTCTCCAGTCCCTCGTGTCGATTTGGTGAATAAGTCCTGGTTAGAGGCCTCTCTCTGTTTGTGCCAAACTCTAGTCTCATTTACATTCGGTCTGCGAGCGACGGCATATAATCCGCCCATTTCGCTGCTGGACAGCCAACACTACTCGTTCGATGTCTTAGATTCAGTTATGCTTTTACTCCACCAGTCATCACTTCGCCTTGCTAGATGCCCTGCCTACCTAGTAACCTTTTACTCTACATCATAATCCTTAAGAAATAAAAATAATAATAAACCTAATCAGAACAAAACAAACATAATACCAAACAATAATAATAAGCACTATTCCAGTTTTCTTTAAATAGGTACCTACTTAAAGAAAACTGGATTAGAGCCTAATATTAATATGTACATCAACAGTATATACAGTACATCAACATTCTGTACCTACTTAACATAAATTATTACCCGATTGTTGCTCTATGGTATTAAAACAATATTTTGCAAGGGGAGCGCAGTGATCCTGATACCCCTTTCATCATTCCCCCTAAGCTAGACAGAGAGATCCGAGGAACTTTTCAAGTAAGAGAGAGACGGCGTTATAGGGAAGGACAGGCGTTTGCGTTGTCTGAAACTTTTCTAATTACAGCTATAGATATACCTAGGTTACAAATCAATTACATCACGTAGATACATAGATTTTCTATTATTAAGTAGGTGAATCTGACCCTTATATTAAACGCTTATGTAACCTAGACTGGGACACTTGGAAAGGATGGATGGAAGTAGGTTAACGAAAGAGATTTATACAGTGGAAATGCCTGGGAAAGTTGATAGGGGTCGCCCTAGACGACTACCATGGATCAAATAAGAGATGTGTTGACAAAGGGTACAATAACAAGCACCCGTATGTGACGTATGTATATGAAAATATTAATGAATGTTGAAGAGGCAAATGCGGTATGTTTGGATCGTAGCAAATGACGTTCTATAGTCTCTGCTTACCATATTAATGGAAGACAGTCGTGAAGTTATGTATTCACTGGAATACTATTCTGGAAATCTTTACCAGTGCATGTGTTGCCATGCAATTTTGTTTGCGGGTCTTTTAAACGGGGTGTTAATAGTATCTCATAAAGCCTCCTTTACGGCGGTCGCGATGCCAGCAATTTTCAGTTTTCAGTGATAACTATTGAAATTATGTCCACCACTTCCGGACTTTACTATCATAAACAAATATTTTTTAAGCCTATGAAAAATATACTAGTTTGAATAATTTGAGAAAGTTATATTCTTAGGAATATACTTACTACACACGATCTCAGCCTACTAACTATATAGTAATTAGATTCAAGGGTTCCTGCTTATTTCTAACAAATAGCACTAACAATCTAATTAGCCAACTTCTCTATTATTTATGAGCTATTCTTGTTACCTAACCTTTTATTCGTTCACCTTTACAACACCCACTTACGCCATTTATCAATTGTTGAACTTGACCTATGTTACGTAGGTAGGTATATTTTTCCACTTTGCCTTCTTTTGTGTTTATCTGTGTGTGTTTGTTAGCACTCAGCGCCTAAACGGCGCAACGGATTTCGACGAAAATTGGTATGTTAGATAAATTCGGTGCCGGAGACTTACATAGATTACTTTTTATCCCGAAAATCTGTCTGGTTTCCCTGGGAGACAAAATACATTTTAGGTGCGGGCGAAGCCTTGGAGTGCAGATAGTTTTTAATCTATACTAATATTATAAAGAGGTAAAAAGTGTGAGGTTGTACATAATCTCTGGATCTAATAAACCGATTTTGAAAATTCTTTTTGCGTTTAAGAGCCCAGTTTTTTGGGAAGGTTATAGGCTATGTAATATCACGCTACGAGCGACAGGAGCAGAGCTGTTACTTAGCGCGGGAGAAACTGAAAGCTATTGAGTGAAGTACCTTCTTACTTTACGGTATACAGCCATTACTAGTATTACCACCAACCATGCTTGTCCACCAAAATTTACTAAAAAAACGATTCCGTTTTTCTTATTTTGAGCACCATACCGATAGTATGCTTCGGTACAGGTACATATAACTTGATTGAACTATTTTGCCGCTCCTTATATATTTAAAACTGATATTCTTTTAAATAAAAACCGTACTACAATATACCACCCCAGCCGCACTAGTCATTAGCCCGGCTTGCCTCCCCTCCTCTCACCCTGCTTAGATAGATTGGGCTCCCTCGTACCAACATAGTACCTACACGTAGGCGCTTTGAAAACATTTATCTTGAGACATTACTGCACCGTTGGTCTAGTGGTTAGAGTAACTGACTACTACTGACGACGCCGCGGCGCCGGGTGTCGGGGGATTCGATTCACGGAGAAGGCAAATATTTGTGTGATGAACAGTTTTATTTGCCTTTAGTCTGGGTGTTTTCTATGTATTATAAATATGTATTTACACATATTATATTATTGTATATTACACAAATATTTGTCTCGGCCGAGTTCCTACCTATCGTTACAAACCTTATGAACAATTACCTAGTAGTAAATTTCGTGATATTATGAAATAACTCATGAATCTATATACCCAGGTCATGAATAACTTGGTTGTCTTTATATTCGTAAAAGTAAGTACCTATTAACATAAACATAATAATACGTCTTGTGGTTTTTGTATGATTTTCCTCTAAGTTTACATTAGAGCATAACTTTAATACTTTACACACCTACTCAATTAATTTTTGATTGAAGTCATTAAAAGTTACGTATAATACTTACCTATACACAACTAGCCGTACCTACTGCAAACTGGTGGCACTAACAAAATGTCTAAGTACCTCTACATAATAAATAACCCTACCTAACTAATTATTAACCGAACACATTATGATACTCTCTGTATTTCTACGAGCAGAAAAGTATATAGGTACCTAAGAAAACTCACCAAAGACAATGATATTCTAAAGAACAAACTTTTCGAACTTCGGCTGTTACTGCGAGAATCATGAGGTAGGTAGCTCTTACTTCGAGAATATTCTATACAAACTAAATATACCTAGATACCATTATTAAATATTTTGCTCATAGAATACCGACGTAAAATATTAGTTTTCATGCTAATGTGTTCCGCTCGGTAAGTGAGAACGCTCAACTACCCCCTCGGTTCTCTAAGCTTCCTTTTTCCTCTCCCACCTCATAGGTTTCTCCTTCACCCTACATGGTAGGCAACGGCTTGATAGTGTTTTCTAAGCGTGACTTATTTATGCAATACTTAGAAAGCATTTCCAGATGACGGTTACTACTATAAACCAAACGAGATTTAAGAACCATCTCTAAAATTTTACATCGATAATTTAATTGGAGGTCAAGTAATCAAGTAAAATTCATAATAAAATAACACAACTAAACGTGTTTAAGTAAGTTTTGCTAATTTAAAAATGAGTATCATAACTTATACACATATTTTAGCAATAAATTTTTAGTCATTGCTAACATATTGAATACCTTTTTAATATTTATCTTTATTTCTGTAATTTACTTTTTATCACGTATAATGACACTTTGTGAATCTATAGCAGTATCATAACGCAAATAATAACAACAAATTGGACATGTGAGACACGCATTGTATTTCTGTTATACTATTCTTATTGAAATACTGTTTGTTTTTTATAATATTTTACACAAACATGGCCTTAAATCCATTGAACGGTAAGACGTTATCAATATGCATGTAAGAAGTGTTGTTTTAAAAACATAACCTCTAACGCCTGTTTCTTATTAACATTCGTTGTTTTAATTTAAAAAGACTAATAAAATAGTCTTTTATTAACGGTATATAGAATGTCTGCAAGTTCTAGCTAACATTAGGAAATAGGTGCATAACCTAAATAAAAAGTGGTAGTGTTAAGTTACTATTTAAATTTTTTTTCATCTAGCTGCTTCAGTTGACCATTAATTGGTTCTCCTCTACCTTTACCATGCCTTTCTCAACTCATGAAGAGCCTGCCTACCCTACGTTCGTACAGCATCATTAATTAAAACTTAATCAAACTCATAAGCATCTTAAAAATTACATATTTTTCAGAATTAAAACGCCGTTTAGACGATGACAAAACACCATTACCGAAGCGGCTGTGCCTTGCTAAAAATGTGGTGTTGTCCCACCACTTTCCTACTGCACCGAAAGAAAGAATCATTGCGGAGTGGCTTTATACACTGACAGAAAAGAACAGTTTGAAAACTGAGCAGTTACAAGAAGTGCTGGATTGGTTATCTGGTGTTGATGATTTGACTGGTGAATTGAAGAGTAAGCTGATACAGGTAAGGGAATTCATCAAAGAAAGAAATATATTTATTTGACACAGACAAGAAGCGACACAAATTCTTACAAGTTCAACACAAACACAAATAAATAATTATAATAACACAATTTATGAGTTAAGGTTTTTGTGAAAGACTATTCTTACCATATTTAGAGTAACACTTCCTCTATGTTCAGAAAACGAAAATTAAACAGGAATCTTGCCACCAGTTTTTAAAATAAGATTGGATCAGATCTGAACTTATAATCATCAAAGTAATAGCCAAATTAATTATTGTAATTATATTTTAATAATTTTTCCAGTTATTACTGCAGTCCTTTCTCATATTCTGTAACCAAAAACTGTTAATGTTGTTAATAAAAATATCAATAGTATTCCAAAAATCTACAGATCAATTCAATCCACCTTGAGCAAGTGTGGTCATCAATTTTCATTTCTTCTCTGTATAAGGAAAGACCTTCACCCTGTGTATAAGAAACTCAAGGAAAACCTATAATTAATATTTTCTCTTTCCAGATTGTATCAAAATACATACAAAAGAATCCACTACAGAGGACAGACATACAGTACATTTTACTATTTCTTGAAAACAACAAGATATCTTTCCAATTAAGCCTACACATAGACGACTACCTAACAATTACTATCACAGTATTACAATATTTACGTAACACAGACAATACTGCTTTAAGTCAAAGGATATTGAACAACCTTATTAAATATTACCGAGAATCTAAAAAGAAACTAGATTTTATCATAAAGTTATTAAATGGCGAAAATCTAGAAACTATCTTTAGTTTTCTAGATACAGAATGTCGTAAATCAGCTGTAGATGTCTGCCAAAATATATTATTTCCGATTAATAAGAAATCATATTTTATTAGTTTCTTACAAACGCTTATACGGAAGGATAATATTGAAGAATTGGTCGCTGAGAAAGGTGACAACATACAATCCGTTATAAAAATTATGAACACATTTTTTGAATTTCCTAAAAATAGAATGGATAATGATACAAAATTTCTTCACAATTTCATTGATGTATTTGTCAGTTCTTTTCACAAGGAAAACCAAGTTGTATTCGCGTTTTACATTATGGTGGCTAATGTGTTACACATGGAACAAAATTTTATCACTCCCGCAATGAACCTGCCTCCAATAATAGATGAAAATGACAGCAAAATTAAACGAAGCCTATGTTTAAACTTATTAGAAGTGTTATTGAAAAACGAAGTTGACATTAATGTCCGACTCACTGACACATTTGGTGAAAAAATATCGAAAGTAGAAATCAAAAAGAATTTTACTTCATTCCTACAAGCTGTTATGATGGGACAGCTTAAATTAGAAGGAAAGTTGGATAAAACAACATTACTAATAATAAAAACAGCTTTAAAATTAGATCCAGTTTTGATAGAAGAAAAAAAACAGACAATTTTGCCAGCTATAATCACAGCAAAGAAACACAGTTCTAGCATAACAGAATGTTATATTGATGTCATGAATTGTTTATTAGAAATTTTATTTAAATTGAGTAGAGGTACACTTTTTATTAGTGAAATTCTACCACCTATAAAAGACATTTTGGAGGCTGGTAACACTGAACAGTTTGGGCTAAAACAGAGGGTAGTTGCAGCTAAAAGTAATGCAGAAGAGTATGAAAAGATGGAATCAAAGATAATTACAGGTTTAGATCTGTTCCCAGAAGAATGTGTTAAAGTCTATGGCAAACTTACTTCTGAACTAATGTTTAGACAGAATAAAGAACTTTTGGAATCTTTACAGAAAGATCTAGAAGTACATTGTTTGATGATGTTAGAAGAAGGTTTTGTTAGTAAGTATTTTTTTTTATGTGTAAAGTAATAGTAGTAGAAATTGTTTTGTATTGTGCTAATTGTCACTTTTTATCATAACACCTCCTGACATAGACTGAGATTTTATCTTCAGACCTAAGGTCCAATATGGTAAAGCTTAAAAGAAACTTCTTACTATGTATATTATGGTTATGGTTATTGTTTGCCACCACCCTTATTAGGTCGTTAGTTCACTTTTTGAGGGTCTGAAAGATCTGCGGCCAAACCCCTCACAATTTACCATTTTAATTGTATAACATAAATATACTTGGTAAGTAATTACAAAAGAAATTTGATGTGATATTTCAGGTCCCTCAATAATAGTGCTGACAGAAGTGCTATCGGCCATCTTGTCGTCATTCCTGCACTACAATAAAATGGCGGACCATACCGTGCCACACAATATAGCCGAAGATTTCTGGAACTTGTACAAAAAATTCGAAGATGAATGCTTGAGTAAATTCGGACAGTGTGTATTGAAGCTTAGTTATGTAAGTATACATATTATGGTTAACATTAGTTTGTAATGATTTAAAATAACATTGTTTCTAGTAAAGCTAAGTGTTTTCACTGTGTTTTTAATTTTAAGTTTACCTTACATTATTGAGTCACAGTGAAAACAAAACCAAAGAAACCTAGACTTATGAAAGAAAAGTCTGAAATTGCCAATCTTCCTTGAGCAAGTGCTCTTGCTTGCTCTGTATGGAGAGAGGCCTTTGCCCTGCAATGGGGCAGTAACAGGCTGTTATTAATTTATTTAATGCCTTATATTTCAGAATCCACCCCTAATATTATCATTCTTAAAACTCTGTCAAACCTTCGCACAATTAAAGCTACTAAACATCAAATACAGCAATGTAAAACTAGATGTATCACATAGTAATACATTGGAGCTTTTTGACCTAAGTGATATATTGCCATGCTTGAATAAGGAGCAATGGATAGAGTTAGCTGGTAATATACAAGAAGAAGAAGCTGTTGTTATTTTGGTAAGTTTTTCTACTTAATATTGAATTACGCATTTTAGCTGATGGGATAAACGAAAGTTTTCATCAGTGAGGTTATATTATCACCTTGATGATATTTATTACTGAACATAGACATCTCACCACATTGGATAAAGTAATATTTAGCCTATATATATATAACGCTGGTGCCCGTTACCTTGTATTCGATTAGGTGGAGAGTATAGTGCGCTGAGCCGGTATTCCGAAAGGAACGAGTTCAAGTCCTGCTTTAAAATTGACATATTTTCGTTAAATAAAAAATGGTGAGGGATCCAGTGACAAGTATGATTAACTTCAAAATCTAATTATCCACGCGGCTTTTAGCAACTTATATTTTATTATATTTCAGGACAATCTACTATTAGCAAAAACAATAGCAAACCAACTACTATCAATAAGAAACAATGAAGAGACGCCCAACGAAACGATAATGTTAACTAAAACTCATTTAATCAAACAAATCAATGAAAACCCATCATTCATACAAAACAATTATTTTTGCAAAATATTGTTCACCGACTTAGACAAAACACAAACAAAACAGTTGGCCAAATGTTTGATCAAACTACATTCAGCCAACTCTGAATTGAACGTACTAAAATTAGACGCAATAACAAATAACAGACAGCTATTAAACTCTTTAGTTCTAGAAACTTCTAAAAATATTACTAAATGCTTTGAAAACAAAGACTGTTTTAACAAAATGCTGAACAAAACAGATTTCAATATGGCATCCATTTCCAAAGAAATTGATTTGATAGATTATTTCTATAGTGCAACTTTAAAACCAAACACAGAGGAAGATATTAAAAATTACATCAACATATTCAAACAGTTACAAATTTACTATTTAGAAGAAAACTACCAATTGGTAGCAATATTTTTAATGCTGGCAATTAAGAAGTGTTGTAGCGTGAAGAAACTTAAACGCGCAATTGATAATATACTACAAAGTATTTACGAATTAAGTTATCAGCAACCAGATTTATACCATATAATCCCAGTTGAGTTTATTTTCTCCTTCCAAGACAATGTTTTATTAAATTTACTAACGTTGAAATTGAAAAATTCAAATAATATGTTAATAATAAAAAATCTACTAGAATTGGCGGTAAAAAAAGTTCGAGCAGAGAGCCAACTTGTTAAAACTATAGTAGAAAAACTTTTGAAAAAAAATAATAAGAAAATATCAAATATGGAGTCATTTAATGACCCCGTATTTCAGATAACATGCCTAATTCTACCATTAATAGTAAAACAGAAAAAGGCTATTACCGCGAGTGCATTTCGATCAATTTTAGCAGATCTACAAGAAAAACTGCACAAAACTTTACTTGAATCATTCAAAAATATTGATTTTAGTAATGGTAGTATTGCAATTAATAATGCTGACAACACCGGCACTGAGGATAGTGTGGTAGAAAATGAGAGTAGTGTGGCAACACTAAACGCTATGGCGGCGTATTCGTTGACATTGTCGAAGTATTGCGAAACTACGGATATGGAAGAAATAAAAAATCTAGATTATCTTTGGTCTGGATTGAAGTTTTTTGTTCAGAATGCTGTAAGTATAATATATATTTTTCAAATTTATATTTATTACCATCACTTCCATTCCATTTATTTCGTTCATTTTCTTTTTTTTTTTTTGATGACGAAGAGTACTTTTTACATGAATGAACTTTTTAGACGGCACTAACTTACTCCAGTAGCTAAAGATCTTTGTAATTCAAAACTTTATAACTGGCGGTGACCGCTTCACTTGTGACTTATTTGTTTGCCATACCAAGTTCCATTTTACCGTATTTACTTTATCTTAATAATCACTTTACTGTTCCTTTACTACTACATAGAACTGCCTTAATGTTGCAGTGTTAGTACGTGCGACTGCTGTGCAAGAGATGCGGGTTCAATTTACACAGAACAATCTTTGTGTGATCCTTAAATATTTGTTCCTAATCTGTTTATATCTTTTAAGTCCCTTTGGACACAGGGCTGAAGTTGTCTTAAATACTTCAAAAACGTTATTTTCTTTCAGATAAAATCAATAGAAAACTCCGACACAAAACCCATTCACATCGAATCATCCATCCAACTTTTAAACGTAATACTCCGACATATAAAGAAGTTGGAAACCCACGATATATTCAAAGAAAAAGATAAGATATTTTTAGAAATATACCGCAGTATAAAAGCTAGATTAATACACGAACAGAGTAAGAAAGTATTGAGTAGTACTTGTTTAGAAGATCTAGGGGTGACGTTGAAGTTTGTATGTGAATTAACATCTGTGGAATGTTATGGGAATCAATTTGTTGGAGATTTAGCGAGTTTGGTCGTTTTGAAGGTAAGATTATTTTTAATTGCTTGTTTTTGAATGAGGTTTTAGAATGTACCAAAAAATATTCATTCTTGTAGACAAAAGGACTAGTATAAAGTGGTTCAATTCTGTGTTGTCTCCTTTCTAAAAATATGTAAACGAAACCACAAAAAAAATGTCGTCTATTGACCGCAGTAAAAATACAGCTACCAATTATTTTCTTAACCGCCTTTTACAACACCTACAATAGATATGGGGTGGTTATATGTTTTAGACAGGTGACCACGACTTCTATGTATGAAAAAGCAAGTCAAAATTATATTAAAAAGAACTGAAAGTAACAAACTTTAAACTTAACAATACAATTACCTATATATTTTTTATTTTTTTATTATTCTACCATTTCAGAAACCATCCCAAATAACAAAAGATGGCAACACTGATATAATATCCAGAAAAGTCTTCAAATATCTTTGGTCACAATGTCTCAAAGCCAACATTGTTGGAACAAAATGTGTTGCCATGTCTAAATTAATGCATCGAATTTGTAAGAATTTGAGAAATTGGATACGGCAGCATTATGATATTGAGGAAGGTGTTGCCAGTACAAATGGGGAGATTTCTACCGATGACCGCAGGGAAATGAAAATAGTCAAAGTTGAAGACGTTATTTTTGATTTAATTAAGTTGGATTTGGATTCACTACGTGAAATAATATTGGCTGCTAAAAAGGTACATAATAGCCATTTTGTTCATATTTAAAACTAGTATTGATCTACGGTAGTAGATCCACGCTAGTTTCAGCATTAATGGGTCGGATCGACCGGAGAAATACTACTCTCTCATATAAGATCAACGTAAGAGTAGTAGTATACGTACTACTGCGTTTCGTTCTGTGAGTGAGAGCTCCGTAGGCCCAATTTTTCCCCTTTCCTCTTTCCTCTTTCCTCACCTCCCTCATTCCCTTCCCTACCCCATTCCCAGTTGCCATAGTAGAGGTCACTACGGACTTCTTGTCACTTTGGTAGACTAATATTAAAAATCGTATCTAATAATTATTATTGTTTCTATGAAGCTTTTATACCTGACAGAATTTTTTTTATGATAGTATTACCTGTATAAAATAATTTAAATAAACATATAACTATATTACAGGTTTCCCTAGACTACAAGTTTGTCGACACTATTTTCGAGCTACAACATTTGATAACATACATACTACAGAACAAGATATCTTTCGATATATCCTGGGACTCGTTCTTTGTGATATATGAGGGGTGTATAGCGGTGTTGAATAGTCTTATTGTGGCTAGAGAAGAAGTTTTAGAAGACAGGTATGAAATACATACTACTTTATAAAACGGCAGAGTTTGTTTGTTTGAACGCGCTAATCTCTGAAAACCTAGTTATTTATATGCGAAAGTTACTCTGTCTGTTTGTTTGTTTACGACTAAACGGCTGATCTTAATGAAATTTGATATGAATATAGATTTTATTCTAAAGTGGGACATAGGCTACCTTTTTATCAAAAAATAATTTTGAAGGGACTGAAAAAGAACATAAAAAATAAATTTAAGTTAGAGATTTGAAAGGATATCACGCGACTGATACGACAAATGCCCACCATGAAACTAGTATACAGCTAGTATGCTAGCACTATACGGGACTACCACGCAGAGATGGAACCCTAGGTCGGGTAAAGGGATATTGAGTTTTTTTGACGAGAAATTCTGTCTGAAATTTTACCCGGTAATGGCAATAGATTCATCGCATGTTGCAACGTACTTGGCGAAACGTGAATATTACATATCTGCCTGCCCCTTCGGGAAAAAAGTCGTGAAGCTATTATATCAAATCTATACTAATATTATAAATGTGAAAGTAACTGTCTGTCTGTCTGTTAAGCTTTCACACTAAATCACTGATTTTGATAAAATTTGGTTTAAAGATGTACTAGACCTTACACAACATAGGCTTTTGTCGCGAAAAAGTGGCTTTAAGGGGTTTAAATAGGGGATGAAAGTTTGTATAAATCGTATAAATAGTGTATTATGCGATATAACCGAAATTCACGTGGGTGGAGATGCGAACAACAGCTAGTTAGTAATAAATTTAATATAATTCCAGATGGCCATGTTACATGCAATGCTACAGAGCGTTAGTATCATCTCTCTCTGAACGATCAACATCACATGCGCATCTAGAAAGACACGTGGAGGAGAAATTAGCTGAAATAGCTCATACTGTTGAAAAGTAAGTATATTTACAGAGTAAATATAATAATATCACAACAACTACACACAACGCCATCTAGACCCAAAGTAAGCATATTATAGCTTGTGTTGTGTCTAGAATGCGGATATACATATTTAAATACTATTTTTTTGTAAATAAATACATTATACATAGAAACAACTAGACCAATGCAAATATTCATGTTCATTCACACAAATAATTACACTGAGTGGGAATTGATCCCGCGACCTCTGCGTGGCAGTCCCTGTCCCTACACAGTACCACTGACCTACAGAGGTAGATAGAATATTCTTTATTGTACACCAAGTAAAGTTTACATAACATTAGACAATGCAATACACAGATGGTAGTGGTACAATGGGCGGTCTTATCGCTAAAAGCGATCTCTTCCAGACAACCTTTGGATGGACTTTGCGGTTGAAAATCAGTAAATTGTGGTGTACATAAATAAATGGGATTAATAGGAACTTTGCAACATTCAAATTATAATTAACGTTAATAGTGTTATTAATAAATATATAAACGAGTACATAATCTATATTATATATAGTAGGCATATAGATATATATATATATCTATATACATATATAATAACATAATATAATGAATAATACATAAATAAATATAAATAAGGTATATGATTCATTATAACGTCAAATAATAATAATAATAATATTCTACCACATTCACACAGCGCCATCTAGCACCAAATTAAGCAATTATATTTGCTTGTGTTATGGGTACTAAACAACTGATATACTACTTATATACATTTTTTTTTTGTAAATACATACATATTATAGATAAATTACACCCAGACAGAACAAACAATCATGCTCATCACACAAAGGTTTGTCCTGGGTGGGAATCGAACCCACGACCTCCGGCTTAGCAGTCAGGGTCACTAACCACTAGACCAACAGGCCAGCCATAATAAGTAAGGTAGTCAGTTATGAGAGCACTGAGAAGCATGTGTGAAATTATTCTATCAGATTAAGAGCGTTTAAACGTCATGAGTGGCAATGTCGCGATTTAGTGTCATATTTCTTGTTTTTCAATTTTTATCATTTAATCGGAGCTATATTTTAAAAATATGTTCTGTACAAATGCTAGAATTAGGTGAAAGCTGATTAAAGAGTAAGTCACCATATATATGACATCCAACATATTAACAAAAATCACATTTCGTTTCAGATTAACTCAATCTATATGCAAACGCAAGAAACACGTATCTCGCATAGCTGCTTACACCGTAGCCGACCTTTGTACGTCCCTCGAACGTAACGCCCCTTCTAAAATGGTGCGACAACATCTAGAAAATTCCGTGGCGTTACTCATACAAGCCTCAGATAGTAGTTATGCTATGCCGTTCTTAAAACGAGCTTTAGCAGGCTCGACAGGACAAACGACCATGACTAATTTGTATATTATGTATAAGAGGTATCATAAATATGTTGGAAATTCTTAATAATTGGATGTTTCTATTATTTACTTAACATTTTTTATTTTATATATATTAGCCTGCCAAAGTGACTCCACCCTGCCTGATGGTAAGCAGTCAGTGGAATCCAGAGTGGTGGCCACCATACCAGAAGCCATCTTTTTAAACTGCTGGTATGGTGGCCTCTACTATGGCGGCTGGGAATAGGGTAGGGGAAGGAAATGGGAAAGTTGAGGAAAGAGGAAAGGGGAGAAATTGGGTATCTGACGCTTTCACTCACCGAACGAAACGTAATAGTATGGATACTATTACTCTTACGTCGATCTTCTATGAGAGGGTAGTACTTTTTTTTAAACTGTAATAAACTAAATTGTATAAAACATTGTCTACTATGTTATTTGAGAAAATAAATTTCATGTAAAGTCGTAATAATTGGGTCCACCATGCCAACAGTTTTGGTTACACCACTAAATCCTAGACTAACTCATTACTATAACTTATAAGCAGAGGTCGGTCTATGGTCTATGGTCAAACTACAAATGTGGCAACATCGTACGTCCGATGTCGTTCATGTAAGTTTGGTTTTAATTTATAACTTTTTATTGAATAATATCACGGGATATTTTCTGATATTTAAAACTAATCTCGGGATTTGAGGCATATCCACTTTATTCTTTCGCTGTATGAAATCAGTGTAAGTACATTCACTCTACCTAATTCCGACCTTTACATTTAAGGCAGAATGATGTCATTTTCATAAAAAATCAGATGATAATATATAGTTACATTTTCTCCAACAACAATACATAAAAAATACATAGTTCATTAAAAAAAATACAAATGTTAATATTTAATTAGTTAATAAGTTAATCATTGTAAGTAATTAAGAAAAATAAAATATATATATCAAATTGTATTTTCATACCTTACCTATAATATCCCGTCAATCATGGTAATGTCTCCTGGGCATCTCTTAAGAAAACAGGTAATATAAACTAATGAATAAAGCAGAAGATTTTGTTTGTTTGAACGCCTTAATCTCTGGAACTACCTGTCAGATTTGGAATTCTTTTTGCGTATGATAGCTCAATTCTCGAGGAAAGTTAAAGTAACATCACGCGACTGGCGACGGGAGCGCACAGGACAGGAGCGCCGCGGATACTGGTTATTTTATAATATAAGACCACCCCATTAAATTTACGTTAGTGTCAAGAGCTGACTAACGGCCGCTTTCTATTCGATCTTTAATCTAAGATTTTTTTAATCCCAACTTTATATAATGAGTCTTCAGAGGTCTTCAGCGTTGGAGCGCTAGACATTGAAATAACGATTGAGCGCTGAACGATCGACTGCTTAAAATCGGGAACGAAAAGAATCTTAGATTAAAGATCGATTATAGAAAGCGGCCAAACGGATAAACCAGTTATGAGCAGCTGCGTTACCTAAGGATATGATGGACGACTACATTCTGAGTAGGTACGTGTTCTCTTATTGCTAAGTAATACTTAATAATAATAGTAACAATGGCCTTTAGTGAAAATTATTACGTAAGTCATGACAGGAACTCTTACTATGTACCTAGTATTTCTACCATAGCAGTATTTTGTAGACTTAAAGTATCCAAGTCATAGAAATTAAATTTTTTGAAAGTAAAAAGCAGTGTAGTAGGTCATTCATGACAAACCTAGTTTACCATAAATTCATAATCGCAAATATAAAATGGAATCGGTTATGCAACCTATTCTCACGCACCGACGCACGCGATCTCGAAAACTAAGTACCTACTTCTTTACATTTCCTACCGCGCGATTGCCAAAAATCGCTTCCAAATATGGTGTTTGTAACAATATTATGAACTAACACACACATGTAAGCAGATAATAGGTATGACACGCAATTTTTTTACTATTGTTGTGTAAGTAATGATGATTGTATCTCACCATTGTACTATCTAAGTACTCGTGCAAACTCATGCCCATATTTAGTAATAAAATTTAAACATTGTGACCAAGGAACAGGAAGTTCAAACGGCAACTTAAATTAATAATTGAAATCACTATTGCCTTTCAATGTTTTTATTTAGAGCGCATTTTTTCGTCATCATCATCATCTTATCAGCCAATAGACGTCCACTGCTGGACATAGGCCTCTCCCCAATTTTCACCATCTTGGCCAGTCGTTCGCCACCCTCATCCATCGGTTGCCCGCCACCCATAAAAGATCGTCGGTCCACCTTGTGAGGGGTCTGCCTACGCTGCGTCTTCCGGTTTGTGGTCGCCACTCTAGAACCTTTCTGCCCCAGCGGCCGTCAGCATTGCCACGAAAGTTAAATTATGTCGTCAGCGGATTTCTTTGTTTCTTAAATGACCAAGCGGGGAAACACTTAACATGGCTTGCTCCATTGCCTCTGAGCGGCTTTGCGCCTTCTGACAAAACCCATAGTTAGCAACCACGTCTCTGCTCCGTGTGTCATCAGTCATCACTGGCAACACACACTGGTCACAGACCTTGGTCTTGAGACACTGCGGTAGTGCGGACGAGAAGATAATATATGTTTTAGTTTCCCGAACGTTGCCCAACCGAGTTGGATTCGACGAGTGACCTCTTTCTCAAAATCGGACTTACCTAACCGTACTGTTTGTCCCAAGTACCTATATGTATTCGTCAACGAATTCCAGCAGCGAGCCTCCGACCCTAATAGGAATGAGTGTAACATGGACATTGGTCATGACTTTAGTCTTGTCCGTGTTAATTTTTAGGCCCACTTGTCGCGAGACTCTACTGAGGTCATCGAGCATTGCACTGAAGTTCTCCATGGTCTCAGCCATGACCACGAAATCGTCAGCGAATTGAAGGTGAGTGAAGTACTCGCCATTTATGTTGATTCTAAGTCCATTCCAGGTCAGAAGCTTGAACACGTCCTCCTCTAGTGCAGCGGTATACAGTTTCGGTGATCTATCATCTCCCTGTCGTACTTCTCGCTCCAACTGGATAAGTCTTGCTTGAGCTCTGACCAGTAATCGTACGGACACTGTGGCGTTTTCATACAAGCACTTTAGCACTTCGATATATCGATACTCAATGTGCATTTTTTAAATAAATTAATTTTTACCATTAATCTCAATTTCTTGAACGAAATATTCAAAGCAAACACGCGCGCAAATTCAAACTTCATTTTGCGATTTTGTGACTGTTTCCGTCTGTCCGTATATGGGCATTTGTTGAATACTAAATTCTGATTGGTGGAAACGCTGTCGCCATCAGTGACTCACTTTTTAAAGTTGATCGTACTAGTATTAACTTTATCATTCGCTTTGTAAGTCGTCATATTATATTATCGTCTCTAATCTTACCGACGCTGAAGTGTCTTATTAATCAATAACAATTTTATCTCAGTAGGTAGGTACTAAGTATAAATAATCTGGTAGCGCAACGAAGTTCCTATTATCAGGTTTTGAGTGTTGTCAACCTGTTCCGGTGACAGATATTTTTCTAATTATTTATTGAAATCATTTAAATTCTTTTAGTTATTACCAAAATATATCAGTATATTTATAAAACTAACTTCTTATATTGTAGCGTAAATAATTGATGTTGCTATAAAAGGACGCTGTATTGATTTTTCCAATCATTTTGACGCATGCGCTCATTGGCTGTCGTAAAATAGTGTTAGCCAACATTCCGAACAGTTTCGTCCGGTCGCCGTTGTCGTGGTGTCAGTGAATTTAGTGGTGGAATTTTTACGTGTTTAACATCAAAAAATGGTAAGTGAAGAAAATAAATTACAGTGTATTGCGTTCGCGTTGTGATTTTCTAACTAAATAGTGATGAACTATAAAATGAGATGTCGCAATTTCACGGGAATTCGTTCTTCAGTGACCGGTGCCGCCATATTTCGCACAACCCACCGTAAAGTTCGCACGCCTTTTCGTTAAAATCGTTGTCACCGTTCAGTGATTTTATGCCACGTGTTGTGTTTCTGAGTTTATGGTCCATTTACATGTCTGGGTGCAGCTACGGGACTGGTGAACGTTGTGACTCGATGGGCCGGTATTGGATTTCACGTACGCTAGAAAGGTTATTCCTGCAACGCCTTTTTTGACGAGTTAGTACGGCCGTATGGGGTGATGTATGATATTTTTTCAGCTTTGGGGTATATTTGGGGTTATCAGTGATGTGTAGCGTGCCGGGGGCAACGAACTTTAGAGGGAATGCATCGTCGCGCAATCGCACTTTCGTTTGACCATATATGGCATAGTGGTTGCGGCAATAGCTGTCACAAACAAATTTGTATCTATTTTGGGGCGTAAAGGCGCGTCTGAGTGCCGCAGCCGATGATACGTCATTACAGAAATGTTACCGAGGGTATTGGCCTGGCAATGTCAAGGTTATTCATTTCTACTGCCTAAAATCTAGCTGTCTTTGTGACAGATGTTACGGTAAAAGCAGCTTTAAGTCAAGCCGGTAAAGTCTAATACGATCGCAGTAAGCTAAAAGTTTGTTGAGTTATCAGTATCACTTTATTACAATATGTCCTTATCATGAATAGTTTTCCTTGTATGATTCAGGTTGTTAATGAATCTTCTTGTATGGTGTTCAATTGTTAAGGAAAATGTCATGTTATTCAGCATGTTAGTAATGAGGTTGGTAAACTAATAAAATAAGTAAATTGTAAGCTCAACTTCCTGCAATTGACAATGGCTATTAAATAGGCTCTATACTTAGCTATAATGACTCCTTATCTGTGTCAATATTAGGTATAAGGTTATACATAGCCAGACCAGTAACAAGCACAGAGATGATAATAGTCACTAATGACAATTGTCATTCACAAGATAACACTTGTTGGTAATACATTAAGCCCATGGTTAGGCTGATCGTAATGCGATAAAAACTAACCCCCAAGATCTATCTGTATTGCTTTATTTTTCTGTTAAAATTTAAGAAAGTTTATAGTGCTCTGAAAACTTGCAAGTCATCCTTTAGTTATTGCAGGAGACGAAACTAATGATGAGTATGAAATAAACTAAGAAACTAATAATTAAAATCGGTTCATAAATGACGAAGTTATCTGCGAACACACATAAAAAAATATCTAATATATGGTCGACTGAGAAACCTCCTTTTTGAAGTCGGTTATTGCAGGAGACAAACTAATGATATGCAGAGATAAAACTAAAATAGCATGTACCTATAATATACTTAAGGTGCTGTCACACCATACTTGCTTTGATTCCTACACAAGACAAGTTTTGATAATAGTTAAAGTTACAATAATTAGTTTCAGATACTTATAACTACTTAATTACTGATTGCCTATATCACTATATGACATGTCTAATTGTCCCATATGTTTTATCATACATTTCTGTGCAAAAGAAGTAAATATGTTACTTGTTAGACAACTGAATATAGAAATAATTAAACTACAGTTAGGATCTTTAACACTTTCCGGGGCTTTAAACATAAATGGCCTTGATAACAATAACACATCTATTGTGTCTACTGTAGTGTCCATCAAAGGGTTAAATACCATTACTTATTTGGCAGACATGTGTGTATGTTTGTATGTTATCTTAAAAAAAACTGTTACAGAAGTTATTGAGATTTGGTGAATTAAGAAATCACAATTGATTTTAATAGGTACTGGACCTATGAAAACTAATGAAAACCAATCATGGTTTACAAGTTGTAATTAATTATTGGTTAATGCACTCATCTCTGAAGCACAAGGGTTTAAAACAAGTAAAATTTAATAAAACTCCATTTATGGCAATGAAAACATTGTGCAGAAACTTATCATGTCTTCACTGTCTGTAAAACTCCAATGGACATACACAAAATTATCACAATATTCCTAGTAGTTCAAATAACTTAACACACACTACCTATCTCCTAATGTTGTATTTTTATTTTATTGCATGCTATAGAGCATGCATGCTACAGAATAAAAATACAAATTTAACCCTTTCATGGATACTGTAGACACAATAGATGTTTTATTGTCATCGTGGCCATATCCGTTTACTGTCCCCGAAAGTGCTAAACTTTATCTACAAAGAAGTCCAAAAACTTGTTGAAAAATATAAGTGAGATTTGATCTCTGTTTTCCAATTAGAGGGGAGCTATCCCTCAACACTTAAAATATATCAATACTGCCATAGACCCCTTTATTGATTTTTAACACAGCTGCATGTTTGTTTATGGGAGCTGTTTAGGAGGGTGCAAACAGTATGTTTTATTTTATTACTAGTTTTCGTCTGCGACTTTGTTCGCGTGAACTATAGCATAAAAATTATCCGCGTAGATTACGATCCCGTAAAGATATCTTAATGAAAACTGTAGTCTATGTTTTACACTGATAATGTAGCTGTCTAAAGGTGAAATAGTTTTTAAAATAGATTTTGTGGTTTCTCCGTTAATTTGCTACAAACAAATATAATACAAAAAATGAAATATTTGTTATTATTTAGTTTTATCGCGTGAGTTACCACCTATCAAAGTGGCGAAACTAAGGAGATGGCTTAGCCTGGCAGTGGACATCTTTCAGGGGATATGATGACGATTACTTCACGATACTATCTTAAATCATAAGAAGCCATAATGACTAATATGCTAATGTGTATGCACTTATCATTAGCTGTTAACTCATCTTGAAACTGAATTAGTCATTGTCTTACTTTGTACGTGTGTCAGTCTATCGACTCACCTGTACGAGTTTTAACTCCAGACTAATATGAATGTTAAGGATCTGTCACAGTTTTCCGTTTAAAGATAAAACTACGAAATTTTAGCACGAGCATTAAGTCCCAAAAGTAAACAATTACGCGAGGACTACCTACTTATATTGTATGTAATTTATATTTTTACATATATTAAATCAATTGATGAATTGATTGAGTTACGAGAGGAACTTAATTTTAGTAGCAAATATTGTAATGTTCGATACACATATCTATTAATTTGCATTATAAGTCTCAAGGCGTTCACTACAGGGCAAAAATCCTTACCTAAATGTTAGTCATGGTCATCAACTCATTACGCTTGGCAAGCGGATTGCTGACCGCAGTAATGTGACTTTGCGCAGATAACGTTATTGCCTTTTACATGGTATACACTCTTAGGATGCGTTTTCACTGACGCGGGACTGGGCGCAGTGGCAGGAGCAAACCGTGAATTGGCCAATAACAGTGTTTAAAATCTCCACTCCGCGTCAGTGGAAATAGTGTTAACGGCACCGAGCGAAGCTGAGCACACTTTTAAATAAAATATCTCCACTCCACTGCATTTCGAGCACTGTGATTCGCTAATTCCCGGTCTGCTCCTCTCCACTCCTCCCAGCTCCGCGTCGCGCGTTATGGAGTGGTTAGTGGTCAACCTAGAGTCAGGATTTGATTATGTCGCCCATAATTTATTATAGAGGTACCCGACTTCCCAGCTACCAAAGCTACTACCAGTAGTAACACTTAGTTTTTTCTCCTTTCTTACTACTGCAGTAGTTAATTGTTAAAAGGGTAATTACAATTTGCCCGTGTTATTACTTTGGTCATTACCAGTAATAATACCCAATCCTACTAGTAGTAAATCCGCTGATCGTAACGAGCTAAACTTTTTCCAGAGATTAGATAGATTAAACAAATAAATATCATAAAAACTGCACCATCATTTGCTAATACAAACCTTACATGACCATATACGGTGTTTTTATACAGCTACTGAGTGACAACGGGATGAAGTTAGCCTCCTTACATGGCCGGCTATTGAACACAACATTCAGTATGATTCATGTTATATCTTATGATTATGAGTCATGGTTAGTTTATGGACTTTCTATACTGAATAGGCTGTAGGTCTTTTATCCTTTGCTAGATATAAATTGTCTGTATAAAAATTATATTTTTCTTGATTGTAATATGTATAATAAACACAGTCGATGTTGATACGTGTTTGATATATCCCTGCGGTTTTTCTTCGTCATTGTGATCTTGCAATAATATGGTCGTCTTGTCACTACAGTTAAGGCTAGTGTCGTGATTTAAATAAATATTTATGTCAAGCACACAATGAGACAGCTACACGAGTTCGTGGGTTCAATACCAATTCGATTTTTTAATCTATAACATTTATTTCGAGTCTTACTCCCAGTTTCTGAAAGGCTGATCAACGAAAAATTAACAAACCAACTGTTAAATCTCATGTGAAGTACCTAAAAACATGCTAAAAGCATAGACAAATATTAAATGTATGTAACATTTAATATTTGTCTGAAGTAAGGATCAAACCAATGAAGACCTAAGAAAAGATAGATGTATTGTGTGTAAGGATGACGTAAAAGGTTAGGCAGTGTGTGTCAAAGTATTTTGGCGTTAACCCTAAGTAATACACCCCAGGGCAGGCAAAAGTAGAAACATACTTTTAAGTGTCCCCTTGACAAGCAAAACTTTTGTCCAATTTTGTAAATAAAAAAGCAACGATGCTACAGCTTACAAGTGACCTAGTCCATATCATTAGTACAGCAGAGGTACTGCCAGTAAAAATGATACAATTGGTACTCCTACATGAGTAACATCAAGTAATCAGTATAATACTCAGTACTTGAGTCAGCCTGACTCACAACTAATGTCGAGGTCATTCAACTTGCTTTTTTAAGCACAACGCTGTACGCCTTGATACTTTAGCGTAGTGATTTAACTATCTGTAAGGTCACGAAGTTTTTATTTAATAAACGGGCTGTTATAGTAATTGTCTGCGATTTACGGGACCTTTTCTGTTTATAAGTTTGGGGTTATAACCTTAGATAAACGATCTTAATCCTTTCATGGACACTACTGTAGGCACAATAGATGTTTTATTGTTATCACCGCCATATACGTTTACTGTCCCAATAAGTGTTAATATTAAATAAGTACTTGTCGCTGAAATTGAAGTTACTAGGTTACCTCTATCCAATAGGAGATTGTAGCCACAGCAAGTGGAGCAGTGAAACCTTGTTTATAACGCTTCGGTAGTCCATGAGTTCATCCGCCACTATCAAATACGAATTTATGAAATTTGCCAAATCATCATTTAATTCCGAAACACGTCCACTGGACATAGTCTTTAAGAGGAAAGAGTTTACTATAGTCGCCACACATGGCAGGCATATTAGCGGTATTCGCCTAGTTGCCTTGAAAAAAAATGGGCTGGTTCCATATATTCTGTGCCGCATAATGCACGACCTCTCTTATTACATTACTCAAATATTATTCATCGAACTAGTAACAATTTATCATGTATTTAACATAATTATTTTACTGACATTTTCAATCGTTTTCTTGATTTATTTCCGACCGTTTTTATTTATAATTGGCAATACGAAGTAATGTCCGATAAATGACTCGCTGTGTTGTCACATTTACAATATACTAGAGGACGCCCGGTAGTCGAAATTCGTAATATTATTACTCTGCAGTCCTCAAAAAATTACCTTTTTGCCAAATTTCTTACTCCGTGCGTATTTATGATACCTACGTGATCTCACACTCAATAAACCTCAAAAATGAGTTTGAATACGTTAAAAACCTACTAGCTCATATAGGTAACTATTGTTTAACTTTCTTCTATCCAGAGCGTCATAGTGCCCTTCTAACGCTAACGTTCTAAAATTGAGTCATAAACGAATTTTATAGACAAACGCATCCCGATCAGGTCTGCATTTAACGAAAAGACATGCAACGGTGTACGGACATGAGTTATCGCTACAGCATGTTTTCATATAACGTACAAGCAACGCTAAAAGCAAGCTTGCAGCTTGAGTTCGCATGTACCTATGTCCCTCTTAAATATATTTAAATATTCATAAACTATCTCTTCTCTTTGCCCTGATGGGCCTCGTATATGTAATTAACTAACAGTACACATAATTCTATAGCAGGCTCTTTCAATCTTTATTAAACATTTACCTCTAGCCTTAATAAAGCGTCGTTGAAATAATGATAACTGGTTTTGTCGGAAGATCAAAATATCTTTAGAGATGTTCTTGCATACCCCGAGAGATTACTGCTGACGGCAAGGATTTGCTTTTTTTGAGGAGTATCCGCCCGCACGGAAATACGCGCTAAGTAGTGTAGGTGTGGCAAATAACCTGTCATACAATGCTTTATACTTTTTAGAGAGCGGTCTTTTAGGCTACAATATTTAGGAAGACATTTATTTGTCACTAGCAGTCGTCGGCAGCAGCCTCGTCTAGGGCCTGTTAAAACTACAAATGATCATCATACCAGCCCATAATTTATTATACTGCAAGAAAGTCTCTTCTCTTAGAGAAACCAGATAGTGAAAGAAATGTTCAAATCGATGCAGGAGTGCTAGCAATTACCCTTGACGTGTCTACATACAAATATAGTCTAGGTTTCTTCACGATGACTTCATTCTCCATGTGAGTAATAATCGAAATAAATTTGAAAGTACATAATGACTTTAAAAAGTCACATTGGTGCTTTATATTTACTTCTGACCTATGTAAGAGATGCATTATAAAAAGATCTATTTATACATTTATGGACGCAGTGACTCTTCAATGCATAACACTTAACGCCTTTACTTATTCATTTTATTACTGCGCTGCTTCACCGATATAGTATTACTCGTAATCATAAAAGTCATCAAACAGGTACAATTTTTATTTAATTTACAACTTGCAAAACAGTAAGAAATCACTCTAGTAAAGTACCATTCAAAGTCGTGTGGCCATTGTTTCATATTTCTAATCCAATTTCTATTTTTGACGACCAAATCGAGAGGCCCATATTTTCCTAATTTCAAATCGGTAATTTATTTCATTTGCCAACAAACCGACACTCGTAGGCGCAATAGAGTTCAATTTGCCCTTTTAAAAATTCCCTTATCACACAGTATCGTATTTTAGATAAATTCTTCGACGTTTTAAACTAATTAGACCGAGCATAGACTAACCTGTCTCCACGGTCAGTGACTATCTCATTTTTCTTTAAATTTGACGAGATACAAGACTTTGAAACCCGACAATAAATTTTTTACATTTTTGTTACTGGTGATACTCTCGTCCATGGGCTATACGGGTTACAATCAAGCCATAATAGGCCGTAAGCTCATTTAAAATATAGAAGGCGATCAAAACCGCATCGTGCCGTATGCTATCTATTTTTCATCCTTACCCAGAATTTAATCGTTAAATTATAACTAGAACTAACTTATAAGAAACATGTAAAGATTCTGATTATAATATTACACAAAATGTTATTTAAACGAATTTCGCAGCGCTATGTTGAAATAACATAAATCAAGCAAACTAAAATAGACACTTTTCTGTTATACGACGATATATTAATGAGAAACGGCGCTGTATTTTTGTAGAGCAATCTCTTGTTGAACGTCACTCCGAAGTGGCTACTAAACTGATTACTTAATAAGGCAGAATCCATTATCAGCAGACATAAAGTTACCTACTGGTTTTTTTTCCGATATCGCAACGATTCTGAGTTATACTCGTAAAGTGACATCTCATTTCATACATATCTTGATCCGATAAAATAATGCTGTAATTATCAGAAAACTGATGGCTTTGTAAAACATGATGTATTTTTCACGGATCCAGAACGAAATTGTTCATGTTAGTCCATTTGGCAATTGGCAGCTTTACTAGCGAAACAAATATGCCCGTAATTCTAAAATCAAAACGCTTTAGTCATCCACCCTATTTTCCAACACTGCAGGCCAGTTGAAGGCGGTCTTGAAAATTCTGCTGTATAAACTGAGATCTCGATACCGCTGCTGCTATCTTATGCAATTACGGTAGTAACCTCGTATATTTGAAAGCATCAGCCCTTTGAAGGCTTAAGCCGTGTAACTTCCCATACACTATTATTTATTCAAACGGCCGAGCTTTCAGTGCTATAGCTGTTTGGTTAAATCGATCGATTTGCTGCACTGAAATAAGACGTTGTAGTTAATATTCAAGTTTTCTTTTTGCAGCAAAGTTTTTGGAGTAGAATATAGGTTGAATCTATAAAAAGAAGAAACTAGGTTGTATTTTTCGTACTACAATCCAAGGCTTCATTGCAAATGGTATACAATTTTCTCTATAAATTAGGTCGGAAGTAAATGTTAATTACTCAATTAGGGTATCTTAAAATGTCAAAGATTTTAGTTGGGCTAGTATATATATATATGAATTCTTTTTTTACTCACGTCACTATCATCCTTGAACTTTGGTGGGTGTATTCTTTGTTTGTATGTAGTCCTACGCGATATAATTATGTAGAACTGATTTTCTAATGCAACAGTTGCCTTTATATCTTGCCAAGCTTTAACCACCACCACCATCATCATCATCTGTAGTCAAAAGAATTTCTATATAAGCTAAGAATATAGTGAAGACCAATCACAGGGTTGCCTTAATTTTTAAGACCCGACCCCTTACGTGTTTCTCCTTATGGTTATAATATGAGAATCATCCCTTCTCGTTTTTACGATGCACAGACAAAATTACAGTAAATCTCGAGAGATATGTCGGAATTTAACATTAAATATATTGTAAGAGGCAATGTTTTCAAGTTAACAAAACTTATTTCTATGACTCGCCATTCATATTTTCATTACTAAAGGTCGTATCCATTTTGATAGGTCCGTGGGTACCACCTTTTTAGTTGTCTTGTATAGTGTTCTCCCTGTGTATCTTGGCTATGTTAGGCTGTTTGGGTCACTGTGCACTATTTGACCAAGATATTCCAGTATGCTTTGGTAGCAAATCGTGGACAGCATCGTTTTGATTACCAGCTTGTCCAGAATATCAAATAACGAAACGCCTTCTGTTTGAAGCTATAGAGAATCAAGCTCATCGTAAAACATGATTATTTTTACGATACATACGAGAAATTTTATAACAATGACATCATTCTTATTAATGGTACGTAAAAATAGATTCGCTGGTAATCAAGAGATATAAATAGACATATTGAATCGAACTAGTCTATTTTGAGCTTTTGTGGTGCATCAATAAAAAGCCATGTTCTTACCAGGCTTCTTGCCAGGACCCGCCCTCTAATTTTCGTATATTTCTGTGGAAACACGAAGTTTCCAAATTACTCTGAAGTATTACGTCATTGTAATATAAGATAATTATATCGTATCTTATTTGATAATTTAAATACAATGTACTTTAAAAGGTGTGATTGGTGACAAATGAAATTGTACAGTCATATTATTAGTTTACACGTGAAAACCCAACAATAAACGTCTTTTGGCTAATAAATTAATCATACGTAGCAAAACACCAAATAATTCTTTTACTTTTATTTTATTCTTAAGTCTGTGCATACTATTGTAATTCTCTTTTCTTTCATACATAAATAATATCAGACGTCATTTTTACATGTACTTTCTGAACTTCATTTAAAAGTTTTGAGAAAATTCTATTTAGATTGGTGCTAACGCTAAGATTCTTAGATGCACCCTCACCAGGTGCATTCGCTCGTAATGTTAAGATTCCAAATTGTAAATGTAATGCTTAAAATCGACCCAAACGTTACGTTACAGATGAATGTGCGCAGTGAGGGAGCACCTTAATACATTGCAGTTACAGGATTGTTGTATTATAATTAATTGTCATCAGGGTCTTTTACCACTATTTCTAAAAAGCTTCTCGAAACATGACGAATATAATTGTCATCCAAACCAACGATGAGAGCATCCTAAACTAGGAATGCTACTCCTAAAATCCTCCATATGCATATGTTCAAAACCCACACGTAGAGAGGTTCATGCACTACGTATCTTATAATTAGACAACGGCCAATGTCTCGAGGCGGGTGAGACTATTTTTAGTTGCCCACGCGGGTGACAGTCGTGTTTAGAACATACCTCAACGACTATACGACTCTTGACTGGCAACACGGCATCTTTGAAGCATTCATTGACGGGCTTTTCAAAGTGTTATTATGTCAAGAGTTTGTCGCAGTTTTTATTCTATAACTAGCTGCACTTTGGTTGCAAAATTTGGTTTCAGCACCCATCGAAAACAAACATACAAACATTGATTTTTCATAAGTTTATAAGATTACAGCTATTATTGCATTTGTCCGGTTCGTATTTGGTAAAGTTCCGATCAATCCATGTTGCGAAATTTCTGCAGATGATCGCTTTATACTATTTAAGAATTCTGACTTTTATGTGAAGGACAGGAAAGGTACGCATCAACCAAACAAAGATAGTGACTATTTACTGAAATTAAATGCGGATTTACATTGATACAGTATCTGCCGCCAGCACCACTGGATTCTGGCACTAAATCAACACTGAATCAATGTAAACGTTTTCAATCCAGTCCAGCAACCAGTGTACCAATGTAATAATTTTACAATCCAGTGATGGCGCCAGCTACTGGATCAATGTAAATCAGATTTAACTCTCGCTAACTTGCTCTGCAAACTATAAATTACACAGTGAACCGTAAAACAATAACATCATTCACCTGTATAAACGCTAAAACATTTATATAAATGTATGAAAACATACTTCGACCTTAGATAGGCGTTCGATAACATTCTCAGTGAGTCAGAGCAACATCCGACATTTACTAGACAACAATTTAAACTGTATGCTTGTTATAATAAGGTCGTCTTAACAAATGTTACGTGAAAGGCAGAAAATAATGCTGTACTCTGATATTTCCTTCCTCTACGAAGATATCGGTTTCGGTTTGTCGTATCTCGATGACATTTTGTTGGCGTTGTCTTGTATTTCAGAGTGTGCGATTGTTCGTCTTTGCGTAATATGTGTTATAACTATATATTGTGGGATCGCATTACATACATGTGTAAGATGTGTTTCTTACGCGAGAACGCAGAAATATTTTATAATTGACCGGCCCAGTGTTGAATCTTTAGGTTCTTAAACGGAACCAATTTTAGTGGGACGTTTTAGAGTCTGTATGTTTTTTGTATGAAAGACATCGTTTTGAATTTGAACCAAATTCAAATTATCTTCATGCAACATAACACATTTCATTAACTACTTACTACATGCATGATCTGGGGGCCTACCAACACCCCTTTTAGCAGTATTATTTTAATCTTAACTTCTCTTTTCTTCTATACCATTAAAACAAGGATAGACACAAAGTAAGGTTATAATAAGATTGCTGTAAGAGGTTGTGGTAGGGCCCCTGTTCTCAGTAAGAAAGGTCAATCGATAGAAACAAAAAGCGTAGAAACCTTTTTAGTGTTCAAACATTGACATTAGAATTATTTAATTGACACTGTTTTACACACAAAATATTAGGAGACTTGTTTACGGCGAGTTCGCTAACCTAGGCATGAAGAGCCAGAAATTGGTCCAGCCTTTGAGATAAAATTGGAGTAATACAGTGACGCAAATAAAAATACCACATTTCATTCAATAGTTTAGGTAGTTTATATAAAATGTGTTGTTTTTGCCACCTCAATTTAAAAATTGCTACAAAAATGATAAAGGCAACATGTAAATTGTGGTAATTGCTTTGTGAAATGGGACATTATTGATAAAAGCGTAACTAAAATAGATACGGACACTATTTTACGAAAACGGAGCCAACTTTAAAACTAAGACAGTAATGCTCATTCTATATTTAAAAGCATTCTTATTATTGTTGTACCAATTAATATTTAACTGTATGATATACAATAGATTTACTCCAGCTTCACGCAGCACGTGGATACATACTAATATCTTTTGTAACGATGTAACAAATCGTTAAAGTTCTTGACTTTTCTTTGCCGTAATATGCACGTATCATAGACAATTCCCTATTTAACCGTACGGTAAAAACTGTATCTAAATCTTTAGCGTTATTTTGAAGATAGCGGCGAAACAACAAAAAAGAGCCACTTTTACTTTAATTCGAATCGAGCATTCTACTGAATAAAATCATTAACGCAATTAAATTTCTTGTTTAATGATCTTATAACTCATAACTTTATATAAAGTTTATTACATACTTTAGTAGCAAATGCAGCAACCTTGCTCGTTGTTGAAATAGAACGTATGAAATGCGGGGACAGCTGAAACGCTTGTACGATTCAGTTTTAGAATACGCAGTGACCCGAAATTGTGGTTGAATTACTGCGTCTATAATAATAATATCTTTATTTTATGAAACAGTTGTTCTCGCAACATTTACAAAGATCTTAATGGTCTATTTTCGTTGTTTTTTCTAGTTTCTTCGCCGTATTTTGAAGGGCTATGCTATAGATTCCGCTTGTCATAATTTCTAAGAAGACGTATTTCAAGGAAATCATCCCATGCTTTTCTAAAATCTTCAACATGACTATGCAGTTCGAATATAGTCGCCATAACGTCAACGCATGCGCGCACTTGTTAAACATCTCATACATACATATTCTACTATCAACCCGCCCCGGCTTCGCACAGGTATTATGGTGATACTAAATATACTACAGAGTATCTTTTTAAACAACGTTCACAGCTTTTTTGTCATGAGACAATACAAACATGTTTTCTTTAGAGGCCGGCGGCTCCCAGCCTGTATATACCGCCGCAACCGCTATGTCCCTGCATTACATTAGAAACCTCTAAAATTACCAGTGTTTCTCTACTATATTTTGCACGTATTATACATATAAACCTACCTCTTAAATCACTCTATCTATTAAAAAAAAAACCGCATCAAAATCCGTTGCGTAGTTTTAAAGATCTAAGCATACATAGGGACAGACAGCGAGAAGCGACTTTGTTTTATACTATGTAGTGAAGACACAGGCCTATCGTAATTTGGGACCAAAGCATCATTATATTAGCCGAAAACGTTCAATGCTGTATGTAGGCAGCAGTCCTTTCCCAAGCATCATTACCTCGACCGGTCAAGAACCGCTCTTATCCATCTACTAATGGGTTTACTGTATGGGAATAAAACGATTTATATTTTTATATAAAAGTCAGAATAGCTAAAAACAAAACAAATGCGCACATAACTAACATTCTAAGGACGTCTTCCAAGCGACACAAAACTAAACATTTCAACTAAAATTTATAGATTTGAAGTTTATAAACGAACTCAATGACGTTGTATCTATTTAAAGTTCGTTGGCGGCCCGCTGGCACACGTAGACAATAAGACACAATGACATACTATTGTCAAGTTCCGTTCTATGAGGGTGACGAGAGGAACACAGGAAACTATGCTTTAGGAATTTTAAAATATCATTGCAAACATTTTGACTTATAAATTTGTAAGCCCGTCTTGATGTCTGATTTGCAAAGCTAATTTTAAGGACTACGGTTGCTCAAGACTTGGTAAGATAGATCTTAACTACTGTCTATCATATTTTTTTTACCTAAATCGTAAAAATACAAATTTTGCAATTTTTCTAAACGAGAGTCCACACGACCAGCAAGATGATATAATCAGCTGTGTAAATAAACAAATTATTTGACTTGATTGGTTTATAAACAATCGGGTTACACAGATAACCTTGGCAGACAAACATAATTATGTTAACTGCAACTGCCAAACTGAATTTCTGAGTCTTGACTCATTAACGGATCGAAATAATGATATAAACAGCTAAAATTAATTCATTAATCTAACCTTGATCTTCAATGTGTTTTTCGTTTCAGTGATTGTTTGATATTCGCTCTTTATTGTCTCGTTGCAAGATAAAAACCTCTTTTACGGAGCAGGCATTACCATCGAAGCACGGTTGCTCAAGACGAGTTGGCAATTTTTGACTACTCCAAAACCTTTGGAAATCGATAAGCTTATATTTAGCAGTGGATATCTTGCGGCTGAAATGATTTTCTACTTTATCTTATCGGCTAGCGAAGAACGAATTCAGACTACAAAAATGGCGCATCTTATTTTATTGGTTTTAAATAATATTACGTAATTAGGACGTACAACTACCTACAATGTACCGCAAACGTGATGCTGTATCCTTGGTGTAACCACAGATATAGTTAACAGAAGTAGATGTACGAGTACATTGGCATACCTAGCTTGTTGGTCATCGCTAATAGATGTGTTAATGGTAAAACAAGTTTAATCGTTAAAGACTTTCGAAGAATGCCGCTGACTCACACTATTTCGCGTTTCGAAGCAATGTGAGTCAAAAATCGTTAAAAATGACAATTTATTCTGTAATTCCAGTGAACTTATAGTTATGAAATATTAGTTAAATTTACACTAGTAACAAAATAAAATGGAACAGAGCATAATTCGATAACCCCAAAGATGGTTTACATGCAGCTCCAGAACTAGTTTATGGTTTCAAACCTAAAGCATACCTGAAGCCCTAGACAAGTGTCAAAGATTTCTATTCTATTCATAGAATAGATAAAAATGTATTAGATTGACATAAGTGTTGGCGTTAGCTTATGTTATGTTAGCATCTGCAGTACTTAGGTTAGTTTTAATAATGTATTAGGATGTAGAAATAAATATAGTTATAAACTAGATAAAAAGCTCAACTTCTCTGTCGCATTAGGCTTGCCTGTAAAGATAGATGTAAGTTTAAAAGTAATAAATAAATAAATAAATGTCAATCCAATACATTTTTTAATCTATTCTATGAATAGAATAGAAATCTTTGACACTTGTCTAGGGCCTCTGATCTTTTACGAATAAGCAATTAAATAAACGTTAACACGTTTTCAGTACCAGAGCCCAGAAGCAACACTGACGCATTACGGACACTAAAACGTTACTTTCGGTATTTTAAGTTTGGGCTGTTCTTAGGATATACCATTTCAATTCTTGGTTCTTTTTATATAATCCAGGTTTTACAAATAAGTTTATCTGTTTGCTTTCTAGGCGTCTGGTGTGACAGTATCGGACGCTTGTAAAACGACGTACGAGGAGATAAAGAAGGATAAGAAGCACCGCTACGTGGTGTTCTACATTCGTGATGAGAAACAGATCGACGTTGAGACGGTGGGCGGGCGCAACGCTGAATACGACCAGTTCCTAGAGGATCTGCAGAAGGGTGGCACTGGAGAGTGCAGGTACGTAAACCTTTTTTTATATTCGTTTCCTAACTGTATCACTCATATTTTGTCGTAAGATACCGAAGTTCAGCACGAATAAACGAAAACCTATGCCTATTGGGAAGACCTATGTCCAGCAGTGGTATTTTGGCTGGTACGATGATGAGACGGAAAACCAACTTCAATCTTTGTAAATATTTTATTTCAATCAGCTTTGCACTAGCTGAACTTAAAAGTAAACGTGGTGAAGTACATTTATGCCAATAAAATTGATTATGTTGATGGTAAATCTGCAACCTGCCTGTTTACTGTCCTACTGCAGGGCAAAGGCCTCTTCTCGTATAAAGAAAGCATGAGCATTAATCACCACTAAATGAAATCTGCAACTATTACGATGAATAAAACATTATGTCATAGCAAGACCTACAAAGCAGCGGACTATTTTGACGCTCGTTACGTATAATACAATCCCGATATATTTATAAGAGCCAATTTGTAACAAATATTAAATTTAAAGGGTCTTAAATGAGTCTTAAAACACCTGTCTCGTATTAGTTACTAACTAATCAATTATATTATCTAACATATTTTGGCATACAATAAAATTAGTATTGATACCTGCCATTACATGAAACTCGGAAAGATTTAGGTTTCGGGTTTATTCATAGGTTATGCATTCGATGCGTAAGCTTTACTCTTATATTTAAAAAAAAGCCTTGGCGATGGTTGAGAAGATAGCGGGCTTCTTTTTGATGTTTTTCTTCTCTGTATGTCAATAGTGTTCAAAATAATCCTAATTTTATTTTCTCGGTTTTTATTTTACCTAAAGAGATAGTAGAAACGTGTTCATCCACGTTTCGTTATTTTAGACTACGTATAGTCGGTGACCTTATTGCTATATTGCAGCTACAATATTAAAGAATTAGTGTACACCTATTAAAAGAATAGTGGCTAAATTTTTACTCGAATAATTTTGTGATATGCTTTATATTAATACCATTATTGAATAATTCCAGATATGGCCTGTTTGATTTCGAATACACGCATCAATGCCAAGGTACGTCGGAGGCTAGTAAGAAACAGAAGCTGTTCCTTATGTCGTGGTGCCCCGACACCGCTAAGGTTAAGAAGAAGATGTTGTACTCCAGGTAAATAACAAAATTAAACTTGTATTTTAGTACAACTTTGGTGGTAACCAAGCGCACCTGATGGTAAGTGGTAACCATAAACTATGCACATGACTGTATTTTCTAAGCAATGAAAATAATGCTTAGGAAACACACCCAAGCTGGTTGCCTGACCATGTAGAGTAAGGCGATGAGATAGGAAAAGATGAGAGGCTTATTGGGCTGATTTTGGTGTGGCCCTGGTGTTGTGAACATCCATAGCTCACTGTAACTGCTTACCATCAGACTGGCCGTATGCTTGTATTTTTTGTAGATACCACTTAAATTGCTTGTCCACCTGGATGTGATGATGACAAAACAATATCATATTTCATAATCCTCCAGCGCTATTCCTATAGTCACGCTAATAAACGATGGTCCTTGTACAATCGCCAGAAAACACAAAATTATATATAGACATTATCTCAGCTGTTTATTGCATACGGAAACTATATATTATATCGTATGACGCGAGGTTGTCAATATTTTATGTCAGTCTTTAAGGGATAAAGCCGCCATGATGAGAGCACCATGCGAATCAAAGTACGTTCACTCTACCTGATGGTAAGCAGTCAATGGGATCCAGAAATGGTGGTCACCATTCCGAAACCCATCTTCTTAAACTGCTGTTATGGTGGCTTCCATTGTGGCTTTATGAGATGATTTTTTATCCCCTGTTTAAAAGATTTAGGATCAAAATTAGATGAAAACACTTTATTATATTCTTCCTAATTACCTATTATTCTCTAGCTACAATCTGAAAGGGTTACATGCCTATCCCACCATATACCATACATCTTATCTGGTTAAACTAATGATTAAAACTAATTCTTGTGATACTTAATCTCATGTTTATGATTTTTAATAGTTGACTCATATATTAACTTAAAAGAATTCGCTTCTTATCACTAAGATAAGTAATCGTTTAATGAGAATGTTTGATAATGTAAACAGTATTTACTTATTAACAAT
The DNA here is from genome assembly GCA_963082885.1 of Parascotia fuliginaria. Classification (NCBI taxonomy): domain Eukaryota; kingdom Metazoa; phylum Arthropoda; class Insecta; order Lepidoptera; family Erebidae; genus Parascotia; species Parascotia fuliginaria. Next base: position 7,797,463 of record OY720197.1, read on the forward strand.
ACTAGGTAAACATAAAATATATAAAGTAAATGATTATCATAGCATAAGTATTTGTGATTGTCATAGCAAATTTAGGCTTTAACGGAAATACAGATTACAGAACCTAAATTTCGTTTCGTAAAAATAGCTTCACGCTGAAATATCAGTAAACGTTACATTCACGTTTAGTTAACTTTCTTTAGCCTTTCTTTGTGTCCCACTGCAGGACAAAGGCCTCTACCTTAGACTTCCAAATTTCCCTATCATTAGTAATCTCCGAACTTTAGTTGCAAAAGACTTCCTAGTCGTCT